>CM028132.1:752107500-756907500 GCA_016271365.2 Neoceratodus forsteri
ATATAATTCTTAAATGATAATGAAAACTGAAAATTTCACTACCAAAATAAACTGGAAGACATCTGGCATCAATTAGGAAGAAAAAAGGTGGGGTCAAATTTTAACCCATTTTCGTTGCACTGCTGCTTTAATATCTTTGCAACCGTTTGATGGATTTGCCTGAAATGTGGAATTCATGATCAAGAACCATAGGCCTTGGGATCTGCCAAGTTTTGTACTGGTTGTATATACGGCTGCAGAGTTATTAAGTGTGATCTGTGCGCGCGTTTACGCTTTTCTGGAATTCTGTGGTCGCGTCTACAGGTCGTACGGTTTGCGTGATCAGTCTCGAAATCTTCAGAGAAATTGCAATGGAACCCCGATGTGCCTTTCAAAGATTTCGTGAAAAATATTAAGCAGTTCAAAAGTTATTCAAAAACAGTTTCCCATTATCGTCAATGGGAAAAGTTAACAAAAGTTCAACACTTTCGCAAATGCATTTTACTTTCGCCAAATGGGCCTGTTACTTTCGCCAAATCGGCCATTTGTTTCAGTTAGTGATCAGAAAAATGGTTGGCATTTAAATTTGGGACCCTCTAGCGACCTAATTTTTTGTATTCACCTAGTCGGGCCCTGAGGATGCTTGCCATGTCTTTATTTTGTGGTAAAACACCCCAGAAATATGTTTTCAAATTTCTGGAAAAAGTACTTGCAAATTACTTTCATGCTCACGAAAGTGCTCATAAATTTTTGCGAAAGCTTTCAAATTGCGACAGTAATTTTCTAGTCTGTGGGAAAATGACAGCAATTCTTTGGCACTGCACTGCAAAATAACCGTTGGGAGTTTTGGGCTGAAATTTGGAGGGTACGCAGCTGACATCTCACAGATGTGCCTTTCAGTGTTGTATTGAAAAAATATTACACGGTGGCAAAGTTATGGCACTCCAAAGTTGACAGTTTTTCCCATAGGATAACATTACGGCGCCCGAAACATTACAGGAATCCTTTGGCACCCTGCTGCAAAATAACGGTTTGGTCTTTTTTCCTGAAATTTGGAGGGAAGACAGCCAACAGTACACAGATGTGCCTTTCAGTAGTTTGGTGAAAAAATATAACATGGCGGCAAATTCGGCACTCAAAATTGATGGTTTTCCATAGGATAACATTCTGGCGCCGACACTTAACAGAAATCATTTGGAGCCCTGCTGCAAAATAACGGTTTGGTCTTTTTTCCTGAAATTTGGAGGGAAGACAGCCAACAGCCCACAGATGTGCCTTTCAGTAGTTTGGTGAAAAAACATTACAGGGAGGCAAAGTTATGGTGCTCCGAAATTTTCTTTTTTTCCCATAGGATAACATTACGGCGTTCGCCGCGTCTTTCAGGGCTCGTATCTAGGAAACGGTGCGAGATACGGTCTTTTCGTCAGAAAATTTCTTAGCACCCTATTGGGGCTAAGATTCAAATTAGCCAGGACAGTTGTAAATAATATGACTTTTAAATTTTTTTTCTACGTCGTACGGTTCCTGAGATATAATGTATTTAGTATTCCAAGATCTCATTTTCTGCGTCGATACTCATTATTTTGCATACATTATTTGTACTCACTGTCTTTCTCACTGCAGGTTTTGGGGAAAACCAGCCTGTGTGCTTACATTACTGTTACTGTTGCCCTTTCCGCTTGTGGATCCGTACCCGTTTCACTTACCATTGACGTCTGTGCCACCATGTGCGTTATCCTTTGCATTTTCATTTGCGCTTGCGTTTCTATTATTTTTTGCCATTTCTGTCTACAGTACTGTTTATCTTACTGTTTCACTTTACATCACCATGCCCATTGACATTTCTGTTTGCAGGCACCATGTTACTATGTGACAACACATCACGTGGCAGACCATTCCCGTCTACGCCACCATGTGCGTTACCCTTTCTGTTCTCATTCGTGCTTGTGTTACCATGTGCGCCACTGTTAGCATTTCTGTTTGCGTTGCTGTCCCTGTTAGTATGCCACAACACATCATGTGGCGGGAGCGGGCCCGCACTCCCATGCGCTGCTCTGGCGAGGCGCGCTGCATACATCACTATTTCTCATTATCATTCTCAAAAGAAGGAAATTAGAGGCAAAAACTCCATTTAATGCATTAGTTAGGGTTGTTCCAAGCGACAAAGTGAAATTCGCTGTTAGGTTTAAACCCCCTTGTACCCCACCCCCAACCAGCATTGGGGTGCGCATTGGGATCGTGGGTCCTAACTCTCACCCCATTCTCCTATACTTCTGCTGCTTTACACATGTCATGGGGTGAGAGTTAGGCTGGCGATCAATCGCACCCCAATGCCGGTTGGGGGTGGGTGGGGGTCAAGGGGTTTTCAACTAACAGCAATTCCTCACTTTGTCACGCAACAACCTAACTAATGCATTAAATTACTCTATTTTCTATATATATATATATATATATTTATATATATCCATAGTTAGGGTTGAGGAGCCATTTACATGTTAAACCAAAATTTTGCACCTTAATAACTTTGCAACCATTTGTGGATTTGCCTGAAATGTAGAATACACGATCAAGACCCATACACCTTAGGATCTGCCAGGTTTACGTACTGGTCAGATACGACTCTTGAGTTATTAAGCATGATCTGCGTGTGCATTTCGCTTTTTCTGGAATTCTCACGGTCTACAGATTACAGGCTCACAGTTTGCCGACTGGAGCCCAAAGTCTTTAGGAAACGTGCGGCCGGAGTCCCCAATGTGCCTTTTGAAGATTTCGTGAAAAAATATTAAACGGTTCAGAAGTTATTCAAAAAACAATTTCCCATTATAAGTCAATGGGAAAAGTTAACAAAAAGTTTGACAGTGTCGCAAATGCATTTTTACTTTCGCAAATGGCCCTCTTACTTTCGCAAATCCGCCATCTTGTTTTCAGTTAGTGATCAGAAAGATGCTTGGCATTTAAATTTGGGACCCTCTAGCAACCTAATTTTTTTGTATTCACCTAGTCAGACCCTGAGGATGCTAGCCATGTCTTTATTTTGGGGTAAAACACCCCAGAAATATGATTTTCAAATTTCTGGAAAAAGTACTTTCACAAAGTGCTCACGAAAGTGTCACAAATTTTTGCGAAAGCTTTCACAAATTGCGACAGTACTTTTATAGTCTGTGGGAAAATGACAGCAATTCTGTGGCACTCCACTGCAAAAGAACGGTTTAGAGTTTTCGGCTGAAATTTGGAGGGAAAGCAGCCAACATCTCACAGATGTGCCTTTCAGTGTTTCATTGAAAAAATATTACACGGCGGCAATGTCACGGCACTCCAAAGTTGACGCTTTTTCCCATAGGATAACATTATGGCTTACGATGCATTGCAGCAATCGTTTGGCGCCCTGCTGCCAAATAACGGTTTGGTCTTTTGGGCTGAAATTTGCAGGGAACACAGGCAACATCCCTTTCAGTGGTTTGGTGAAAAAATATTACAGGGAGGCAAAGTTATGGTAGTCCGAACTTCTGTTTTTTTTCCATAGGATAACATTACGGCGTTCACCGCGCCTTTCAGGGCCCGTATCTCGAAAACGGTGCAAGATACGGACTTTTTGTTGAAAAATTTCTTAGCCCCATTTCAAGGGCTAAGTACAAAACTAGCCAGGAAAGTGATAATTCATATGACTTTTAAATTTTTTTTCTGTGTCATACGGTTACTGAGATATAAGTAATTTACTATTCCAAGTCCTCATTTTTGTGTTCCGAGAGTCATTATTTTGCATACATTCTTTGTACTCACTGTCTTTCTCTATACAGCTCTTGGGTAAAACCAGCCTGTGCACTTACATTACTGTTACCATTACCGTTTCTGCTTGCGGTTCCGTACCTGTTTCACTTACCGTTCACGTTTACGCCACCATGTGCGTTACCCTTTGCATTTTCATTTGCGGTTGCGTTGTTTTTAACATTTCTGTCTACAGTACTGTTTCTCTTTCTGTTTCACTTTGCGTCACCATGCGCATTACGATTTGCGTTTGCGGGCACAATGTTACTATGTGACAAGACATCACATGGCGGGAGCCGCCGCTTTACATTCACTATTTCTCATTATCATTCTCAAAAAGAAGGGAAATTAGAGGCAAAAAACTCAGTTTAATGCATCAGTTAGGGTTGTTCCACAGTGACAAAAGCGAGGAAATTTGATGTTAGGGTTGAAACCCCCTTTGCACCCCTCCATCCCACCCCAAATGGAATCGGGGTGTGCATTGGGGTCATCGGTCCTAACTGTCACCCCATTCTCCTATTCCTCAGCTTCTTTCCACATGTGATGGGGTGACACTTAGGGCCGATGACCCCAATGCACACCTCAATTCCAGTTGGGGGGGTGGGCTGGAGGGGTGCAAAGGGGGGTTCAACCGTAACATCGAATTTCCTCGCTTTTGTCGCTGTGGAACAACCCTAACTGATGCATTAAATGGAGTTTTTTGCCTCTATATATATATATATATATATATATATATATATATATATATACATAGTATAGTTAGGGTTAGTGAGAGCATGTAATGTTAAAGGCCAATTTTTGCAGGGTAACAACTTTGGACAGGTTCAACAGATCTGCTTGATATTTTGCAAGCATCATTGGAAGGGAAGGTTCTATTGATGTTCCAAATTTGGTTTGAATCCCTTGTGTGGACTGTGAGAAACAGAGTACTCATAAATAAGAGATTTTTATGTTTTAGCTGTTTTTTTGTCAACCCGTATCTCACAATCAGCTGTAGTTACAGGCATGAAACTTGCAGGGTAGAACAATTTGACCTCACAGATGTGCCTTTTGAAGGTTTGGTGAAAAAATATGAATCCATTCAAAAGTTATTAATCTTTGTTTTTCCCATTATTTTCTATGGGCAAAAAATAGATGTCCCTGGTGGCATAAGATTCTAAGTCAGAGCAACGCTCCGGCATAGGATTTTATGCCGATGTTTAGCAATGGGCATATGATTCTGTGTCGGAGCAGCTGTCCGGTGTAGGATTGTGTGCCAAAGGGTACTGGTGCAGATCAGCACCCCCACCCCCAAAAATGACTGTGGGACACTGGGGAGCCCACTCCCAGTGTCCCCAAATATGTTTTGTGCCCCAGAAAAAGAAAACAGTCCCCGATGTAATTTTTTTACTTTGATGCAGAATCCTGCATCCTGCCATTTTTGATGCAGAATCCTGCATTGACGTGCTAGCTTTCACCGACATCAGGGTGCCCAGTCCAGGAGTCAGCATTTATACTGCCCTCCACTACTGTGGCACACTGGGGAGCCCATCCCCAGTGTGCCAAAATAATTTAATTAATATTTTTCTGACACCGGGTTGCTGACTCCTGGTGTCGGATGTCTTCCCCCAAGCCCACTTCCATTGTCAACGGGGGTGTACAAAACTTTGCCAGTTTTTAATATTTTCACTCCAGATTTTCAGCATTGAGATTTTTTCATACCTCCTCATGAACACTGCAGCTGTCATTTTTCACATCATGTCTGAAATGTGTTTTAGCAGCTCTGGCGCAGAATGGAGCAGTTGCTGTGTGAAATCAACTTTTATTTATTTATTTATTTATTTAAGAACATAGGAATTACAAACCTTTGAGTCATAGACTCATTTCCAAAGGCTCCATGTCAAGTACAGAGTAGGAAACAATAACAATAATGTCAAGAACAGAGTAAGAAACAATAACAAAAACAGATTATAACTAGATTGCAGTGGTAACAGTTGATTACAGGATGGTGTCATACAAGTGTGTATTCAGATGACCAGTTAAGGTACTTGTCCTATACATGTGGTAGCTAAGAATGGTGGTTGAAACACATGGTTACATTCATATAACAGGGTGCTGCCTCAGGGGAGGCATTGTCAAGCATTCTTATCAGAAATATAAGCTATGACGCTCATATATTAGAGATGAGGCCAGTAGGCTTCAGAAAAGGAAGACTGGTTGTTGCCTCAGAGGAGACATTGTCAGTGGAGGCATTGTTTGACCACTAGTGCTACAGCAGAGCCTGGGACTAGGCTTAGCGAGCACACTGGCAGTTGCACGAGGACAAAGTGGGAGTTTTCAGAGCAGCCTTGAAGGGACCTAACTTGGATAAGGAGGTGATTGCAGGGGGGGAGGGCATTGTACCAGGAGGGGGCTCTGAAGGGGAAGGATCTTTGAGCTAGTGCAGTCCTAACCCTGTGGGTACCTTCCAGATGTTCTTAGTGGCAGTGCAAGTAACCACTGAGAGGGAGGCAGAGAGAAGTGAAGCTGTATCCCCAGCAGGGGTCAAACCCAGGTGTATATTTTTGGTAAGGAGACATGTCTGGTATTGAAGCCTTTCATCTAGCATGAGAACATTGGTAAGGGAGTAGAGGGTACAGGTATGCATTTGTTTGTCTGCACCGGAGAGGAGCTGACATGCTTTATTAATTGCCAGTTGGATTTTGTTCAGTGCAGTGGGGTCAGAGGCAGCATATATTGTGAGCCTGTAGTCCACAAGTGACAGGACTGAGGATGTGACTGCCAGATGGAGGGCTTCAGGTGGCATGCAGTCCTTATGCCGGTATAAGAGGCCGATTCAGGCATTGGTGGCAGAGGGGCGTATTTTGATGTGAACATGGAATGAGAGGGTGGTGTCAAAGGTGACACCCAAGTATTTGTAGGTTTGGACCTGGCCCAGAGGGAGGAGTGAACTGGAGAGGATCTTCTAGTGGTAGTCATTAGCCCTGTTTTGGCGGTGTGTGAAGAGCATAGTTTTAGTTTTTTTGATGTTGACTACTAGTCTGTGATCAGCAAACCAGTTTTCAATTTGCTTGAAGGAGTCTTGGAGGAAGGTCTGGAGTGTTGAAGGGTCTGGGTGGGAGGCATACAGAACTGCATTGTCTACATAAAGGAGTACACTCCTGGAGCAGGAACTGGGCAGAGCATTAAGATAAATGCTGAAGAGCAAAGGACCCAGTTTGGAGCTCTGTGGGACCCTAGAGCATACTGGAAGGGTGGAGGAGAGGATGTTGTTAGTTTTAACACACTGGGATCTAGAGGAGAGATAGCTGGAGAACCAGGAGAGGGGGGCCTTGAGATACCCCTATGTGCTGAAGTGTGTTTAAAAAGAGGGGTTGGGAGACCATGTCTAAGGCTTTAGAGAGGTTGATGAAAATAGCACCGGCAAGGTGTCCTTTATCCAGAGCAGAGTGAAGAGAATTAGAAAATTCCATAAGGACGGTGGTTGTGCTGTGATCAGCTCAGAAACCATGTTGTTCCCTGCACTTTTGGGATGTACTAACAAAATCACAGTGCCACTGTTCATTAGGTGGAGTCCCAAAAAGGCAATGTTGAAAATTTGTGCAAAAATTCCCAAAAATGACTGCATTATGAGTGTGCGTTGTGCAGTTTCTACATAGATTCATAACTTCACCAATTTTTAATATTTTCACTCCAGATTTTCAACATTGAGATTTTTTCACATCTCCTCATGAACAGTGCAGCTGTCATTTTTCAAATCTTGCCCGAAATGTGTTTTTGCAGCTGTGGCACAGAATGGTGCAGTCGCTGTGTGAAATCAACTTTTGGGATGTACTAACACAATCACAATGCCACTGTTCATTAGGTGGGGTCCCAAAAAAGCCGTGTTGAAAATTTGGTGCACAAATACACAAAAACATCCGAGTTTCACATGGTCATTGAAATTTCATGATGCACATGTGTAACTTTCACAATTTTTTATATTTTCACTTCAAATATTCAACATTGCCAGTTTTTTACACCACTTCATGAACAATACGCCTATCATTTCTCACATCCTGCCCAAAATGTGTTTACACAGCAGTGGTGCAAAATGGTACAGTTGCTGCTCGAAATCACCTTTTGGGACTGAGTAATGAAATGAAAGTGTCAGTGTTCATGAGGCAGGGTCCCATAAAGGCCATATTGAAAAATTGCAGCAAAAATACCAAAATAAATCTCACAAAACTGGGATACTATTATACTATCTCAAAAAGTAAGGAAATGAATTAACAAAAACTCTGTTTAAAACAAAGTTAGGGTTCTAAACATAGGTCTTCAACCAAAGTGATACAGGTCAGGAAATTGGATGTTAAGGTTTACAACTGTTATACCCCTACCCCACCAAACCCTATAATTGAAACCACACATTCCACCCTCCACACACCAACAAGTGTCGGCGTGTGACTTAGGGTCGTGGGTCCCACCCCACCCCACTCCACCCCCAACCCAACCCTACCATAGCAATACCACCCCCACCCTCCACACACCAACAAGCATCGGGGTGTGCCTTAGGGTCATGGGCCCTAACTCTCACCCAATTCTCCTAGACTGTACCATGTCAGGTTCCTTACAGATGGAATGGGGTGTCTCTCCCATTTATTAATTTTCAAATAATAAATAAATAAATAAAACATTTACTAAGTGTACTTCTCAACTGATGTCTTAAAATATCTGGATAGTTTGATACTTTTTATTGTGCCAACATGTATATTGTGCCACTGTTGTAGTACATGAGTTTCCAAATGAAAGGACCCACATTGCCCTGAAAGCTTCTGCACTGTAACACCTGTAAAATATATATGTTGGTCCAACAAAAGGTACCAAACTAGCTGGCCCACTGGCATAGAGGCAGGGTGTCCGTCTGCGATGCAGACTACCCAGGTTCAGAAATGAACTCAGGACGTCGGAGGGCCAGCAGTGGGGAGAAGGACTGAGAGTCCTAGAGACTGCTGTTCTTCTCCAGGAGAAAGAGGGGATTGAGCATCCAGCAAACACCACAGACCTCTGGCAGAGGCTGGGGGGTTCCTTCATGCCAGTGCCATTACCTGTGGGGGCGGGGTGAACGCTGGTCATCATTGCATGCCCACCCCAGATATAGGTAGTAAATAAAATAAATAAAATAGCCTCCGGCATGCAGCCATAAAACCTCCCCTTGACCATGAGATCTGGTGACCCCCAGTGCATCTGTGATAGAGATTAGTGAGGGGCTGTGAGGACTCCGGTGGCTCCACCCTGGAGGTAATCCAGGGGGCACTGTGATCAGGGGTGGAGAGGGATCCCTGATCTGGTGGCGGTGGTGGGCAGCTGAAGGGGAAACTAAGCTACCAGAGGACACACAAAAAAAGGTACCAAACTATGTAAGGATTCTGGTTTTAAAGGGTTAACATAGCTACACACTTTCTTTTCTACAGTTATATTTAAAAGAAATGGCAGGTTTAATTATTTTTGCTTCTTTTTTCACTTCCACTGAGAATGCTTTGAAATTTTACTCACCCAGGTACTTAACACTGTTTATTGAGGTGTATATCTTTTTTTTTTTAATTCTTTGTTAACCAGGTAAGGCCCATTAGGCACAGGTGCCCGTTTTCAGGGGCAACCCGGGAGCACTGGGGAGGTTTAATGACTTGCTCAGGATCACACAGTATGCAAGTGGAGGTTGTGGGATTCAAATCCAGGTCTGTCTGCTGGAAGTACCAAGCTCATTCATAGCTTGTTACTCTAGCTCTAGGCTATACTGAGCATTCTATCACATCATTTTCATTATTCCACATTACTGGGCATTGATGCCACTGAATGATAGAACAGATATCATAAAGGGCCCTGGAAATTTCTAAATGTGCAGCATTAAACAGCGACAAGGGAAAATATAAGGCAGAGCTCAGCTGCAGTGAACAGTTAATAAATACTAGCTAAATACCTATGCAAAATAGGGTTATCACCTTTTAAAAAGCCCAAAGTGGGACATTTCTTACTTTCACGGGACAGTATGTGACCTCGACCAATAGAACAGACTTGTTTTCTCTAAATAATCAGAATTCAGACTGAGTGTTGTAGGTTTTTTAGTTGTTGTTTCTATTGTTTCTTAGCATTTTAAGGTATTTTAGTTAAGGTATTATAGTTTTCTGCAAGTTTTCGTGGAAAGTTAGAAAATTTTTTTTTTACTGTAAGGTCAGGATATGTAGTATATTTCATGTTTTTTTAGCAGGACACAGCTTCCCAAATCAGGACTGTTCTGCAAAAATCAGGACAGGTGGTAACCGTAATGTAAAACTTGCACGTATGATGTGGAAAAGGCAATACAGAATCTGAAATGAAAGTGGAGTCTGTCCATAGTGGCAATATAGTTCACAGTAATATTGTAGTATACTAGTATAATGATGTAATTGATGTGCACATGACTGCAGAAAGGATTTATAACTCACATGGCCCAACTAAACCTTAGTAAAGCTTTTGATTGGATCGATCATAACCTGCTGCTAAGCAGATAAAGCAATCTTCCCTCCCAGATGTACATGTAGTCTGTCAAAAGAACTGTGGTGCTTGCCACAGTTTAGGGAGGTGAGCAACTGTGCTAGCCAGACACTGAACTATTGGCCCCCAGACAGAGGATCTGAGTTCAGTAAGTGAGCCTGCAACCAAAAAAAGTTATGTGGGTGTCTTGGGAGGGTTGGGTTATGGAGGGTGGAATCTATGTATTGCCCAGATTTGCTAGTTCTTGAACAAAAGAAAAAAGTACCCCAAACATATTATATGACTAAAAGTGAATACCATTGAAAGGTACAAACCAGTTTATAAAGGTAGATGTATTTAAACATACTATCGCCTTTAAATGAATATAACTTGTTATCCAATATAGGATATTTTAAATATTCAGGAAGTTAATTTAACCTCACAGACAGTACAGAAAGTCCACGTATATGGATTATTCTTTGGATAGGTATCACAGCACTGGAAGATTGCAGTGTACTTATGTTATTCAACAAAAAAAACAACCTCATTGGTCTTTACAGAGCGGTACTCTTTTATACAGTCGCATACAATAGCCATCTTGTTCAATGTTAAGCATCATATGTGCAGGCCTACATGTTTCTATTCACATCTGATGCTATTAGTCCATAAAAATATTTCAGATGCATCAGATTTGGGAACATATGCATCAGTTTATGCTTGTAAGTGAAGGCAGATCTAGAGGGCCTGCACTAAAACTATGGGATGGAGGGTAAAGGGAAATGTTAGCAAGCATTAGTTCACACACAAGGTGATCAGAATATGTGTCTATACGTACCTAGTGTGGTAGTTAAAGCTGGCACAGTTCATGCTTTCACAGTAAATCTAGGCAGAACCCTGAGGGAGGATATTATTAAGTGTTACAAAGCATGATTAGGGTTACTATGGGTGCAGTTAAGCTTGGGGGTTTTGTCAGTACTCAGATTGGGTTATAGTCACTGCAGTGCATCTGGAGTGGATAAGATGGACCCCAAGTGCTTTCTACTACCAGCTTACTATGTTGTTACTAGGTGCATTGTGCTGAACAATAAGAGAGCTATGTACACTTTACCAAATCTGCCTACCAAAAGTAATACAGCAAGTCTCCCTGCATTAATTTTATGGGAATGAGATCTGTAGAACACATTGCATATTTCATTTTCCAGACATAGTATTTTAAACTATCAGTTACATGTATAATGGAGATGAAATCATGTTAAATTACAGTAAAAAGGGGACGTGTGCACACTGTTCCAAATTTCTAAAGATTGTATTTACATTTATTCAAACTGAGATGTAACTGTTTACAGTTCAGATGTGGTTATCCAATTTGTCAGCTTGCAGGACTGAAGCCCAGAGATGTCAGGTGGCTTGCCCAGTGTCACACAGTGATCCGATGGCTAGGTTAGTTATGAACAAAAATCGTGTTCACAGTTCTGTGATCTAACCACAAGCCCACACTGTCTCTAGAAGATGTTTAAGCTGTCAGCACCTAGAAAATTACAGTCTGAGTCACAACTCTACTGGAAGGGGGTGTTGGAACATTACTACATGAATGATCTGTTGTTGAGTGCACTATATTGGTCTGAGAACAGGCGCCTAAGGTAGTTTGTGGTTTTATGCAAACCCTGTGCTGAACAAATAACTAGTTCCATGTTGAAACATGTATAAAATACATTTTTTTTTATTTGTTATGCTATTTGTTTTATTTCTTCTTTAACTAACAAGGCAAAAATCCTATTGTGACTGAAAGTCTTGTTTACAAGAGGGTCCTGGCCAAGATGGTAGCAACATGTTTATAAAAAGATTCCCTACAATTCTTGCAGAACACAATTACATACAGTCAGAGCATCAGTGGCCATTTTTAGCCATTATACAATCAGCTGAGACAATCACATTCATCAGTAATTGAAAAATGTACTACATATTTAAATATATCAGGTGGGATATATAAACATTCATAGAGGTGTTTCTTCTTCACACAGAGAGTGGTGAAGGACTGGAACTCCTTACCTTTAGACATTATTATTAGCAAAAACAAGTACATCTTTAAACAGCAGCTGGATAACTGGCTGTTAGAAGCAAGGAATTGTACTAGCTAAAGTTTTCAGGATGGGGACTATTAATGGCCAATTTTGCCTTCAGTTCCCTGACTCACCGCAGTATGAACCTCATTAAGGTGCAAAATGTGAGTAGCGAGTACTAATATGCATTTGCACCTGTTTAGCAGTCACTGACCCATATTGGACCTGTGTGATTCATGATCGTAGTGCCACCAGCGATCACTAAAAACAACACATGTAATTGACATGCAAATGAGGACCCTGGCCATGCATAGCAGGTGCAGTCACATATTCAAAGATTTCTGCCTCCGCAAAGTGTTTGTGTGCAATCACAAAAGGTATGCCTACAAAAAGCAAGCAGTAACCAGTCGCAAATCAACACAGGGATGCAGAACACTTGTGCAGGGAACTACAAAAAGCAGGTAGGCCTGTGTAAGACTACTAACCAAAGACAAGCGGGCTGACTAACAGCTGTAAAAAACTGAATCCACAAACCGGGATACTATAAAAACTGATTTCTTTATTTTAAGAAAAACAGTAAAAGGGACATGTTGCCCCAGTACAAAAAAATTAAGTAGCACCCCCTCCACAATGTCAATGTTTCATGTCACACTTGATGCTTTTTCATGCTTTTGATCTTGAAAAAGCATTGAGTGTGATATGAAATGTTGACATTGTGGAGGGGGTACTACTTTACTTTTTTATACTGGGGCAGCATGTCCCTTTTACTGTTTTTCTAAAAATAAAGAAATTGTTTTTTATAGTATCCCAGTTTGTGGATTCAGCTTTTTATGGCCATTAGTCAGCCCGCTTGTCTTTGGTTAATAGTCGTGCTGAGCTTTCTGTGCAGGGCTCCAGTCGGCATTTTCCTGAGCCACTCTGTTTTGGCCTTTTTAGGCCTGTGTAAGACACAGCCAGACACACACCATGCCCCTGCATCAGTTGCTATTGGAGCTTTCTTGGGGCTTAGTTCAGGCCCAGACCCATGCAAGCTGTAGACACAGGCATGTTCCCTGACCATATGCCCCCAACAGGGTCCATAGACCCGCCACACCTACCTGGAGCTTTCGGAACAGCAGACAGTGGACTGCTACTGGCCAGACCACAACACCATCATGACATACTCTAGGAGGACCTTCACAGCAGCACAGCCAGGAGTCAAGTGTTGTCAGTGGAATGTAAGGAAAGAGCTGCGCTGGGCTTTCTTTTCACTAGCATGTTCCGACACCTTGTGGGGACACCTTGGGGATCACACAGTCAGCAATGTTTCATCTACTAATCCACTTCCTAGATGATCTGACTAACAGATTGAGGACTACATCACATTCCCTATGTCACAGGAGCAAAGATAAGCAACTAAAATATTCATAAATTTTGAAGCAGGTTCCCATAGAGCTCAGACTCTCCCTCCACTAGGAGGCAGTGACTATGTGATGGTACAGTTTTTCAAATAAACAATATATATCAAATATCAAATATTAAATATCAAAATAAACCAAATCAGATTAGCCAATGGTGTAACAAAATTAAAAGATTACTATAGGGCCAACTATGTTAATATAAAGCAATTTCTTCAAAGTTGGGATTGGAAATCAGATTTACAAGATCGAAATTTAGCAAAAGCATGGGACATCATAAATGGAAAAACACAAATATGTATTCAACAATGGGTCCCAGAGAGAATAGAATATTGCAATAGACACATGGTACCTTTATGGTGGAACCATACAATACACAAAATTATAAGGAAGAAAAACAAATGATATAGGAAATACAAAAAGAGAACACAAACGAATTTCAATCAACATAAAACAGTGATCAAGAAATCAAAAAACATAATCAAGAAAGCAAAACAAAATTTGGAGAAAAAGCTAGCAACCAATTAAAAGATAAAAAAGAAGTTTTATAACTAGATAGATTCACTAAAAAACAACAGCAACATGGTAGGCCCTATAATGACCCAGACTAGTTTGGTGAACAAGGAATATGAAATGGCCATAGAGCTTAATAAATATTTTCTTAGTGTTTATAAAGAGAAACAACTAAGTACAAAAGACATTATAGAATGATGGAGCGCTCCTGGCCAATCAGAGTACTCCTTTTCTCTGCGCGTGAGGCACTCTTATTCTGTGAAGAGCATCTCATGTTCAGATGCCCTGGAAATGGACATCTTCTGGGAAGTTTTTTCTTTTAAATATATTATTGATCGCTCTCGATCAATAATATATTAATATGTCCCCCATTGCCACTTGTTGCTGAAAATGAGTGGTTTCATTTGCCTACAACTTGAGACAGAACAGCTCAGCTTCAGCTGTTCTCGCTCATTACAAGTGTAAATCACTGCTTTCAGCAACAAGTGGCTCTCTTGGGGGATGTATTAATACATATTCAGTGTCAAAATAACAGAACTTTCTTACTTCACACAAAAGGAGGTGACAGATGCAATTGAAAATATTAAATTAACAAGCTCTGCAGGGCCAGATGGAATCACACCAAAATTCCTAAAGGAATTAGCATCAGAACTAGCTGGTCCTATTACATGTCTCTTTAATGCCTCATTGGGAGACGGAAAAACTACAAAGGAATGGAATGAGGCATTAATCATGCCTATATTCAAGGGAGGAAATAAAGGGGATTTTAATAACTATAGACCTGTAAGTTTGACATCAATTCTAGGAAAAGTGATGGAAAGGTTGTTACAAAAAAGGATTGTTGAACATTTACAAAGAACAGATCATGTAGATCTAACTCAGCATGGATTTTTCTTAGGCAGGTCCTGCTTAACCAATTTAATACAATTTTTCGAGCCTGTAAGTGCTGCATTGGGCTTTTTAGATTTTTCAAAGGCATTTGACCCAGTTTCCCACACAGTGCTGATTGAGGAATTAATAAGGTTGCAGTTACAGCCAAATATAATTAAATGGATAGAATCATGGTTGAACAATAGAAGGCAAAGGGTAGCTATAAGAAGATATATGTCAGATTGAGGTCCAGTGACTAGCGGAGTACCCCAGGGCTCTGTCCTCGGCCCTGCACTTTTTAACATACTGATTTCATCATTGCAGGCATCAAATGGTGCGTGGATGTGCAAATATGCTGATGACTGCAAGGTCAGTGGCATGATGACTGACTTGGATTCTGCTGAAAAATTCCAGCAAAATTTTGACCAACTAGCCAAATGGGTGCACGATTATAAATGAATCTTCAATGAGGCAAAATGTAAAATAATGCACTTGGGAAGAAACAACCAGTGTTATCACTATACATTAAATGGTATACCATTACAAAAAACAATTAATGAAAAGGATTTGGGTGTAAATGTAATGTCAGACCTTAACTTTGGCAGACATACAAATGAAACCACAAAAAAATATCATGGTGTTCTTCACTGTATCCTCAGAAATATAAAAAGCAGAGACCTAGATGTAATTATTCCTCTGTATATGTTCCTTATTAGGCCACATTTGGAGTATTGTTCTCCCTTCTGTGCTCCATATTCAATTGATGGTAGAAATAAAATAGAAACTAAAAGGAGAGATAAATAAGACTAATAAAAGAGATCATTGGTATAGCCAGATAATTATTACAACATAGAAACATAGAATTTGATGACAGATAAGGACCGCTTGGCCCACCCAGTCTGCCCATTTCCCTACCTAACAGATAAGCTGCAGATCCTAGTTAACCAACAGCCTACTTCCTCCTACCCCCCACTAGAATTGCCTTATGTCTGTCTCATGCATTCTTGAATTCCTCCACTGTTTTTGACTCTATGACCTCCTCAGGAAGACTTTCCATGCATCCATAACCCTCTCTGTGAAGAAATACTTCCTCACATCACCTCTGAGTCGTCCCCCCTCTATCTTCAAATTGTACCCCCTTGTTCTTGCACACCTCTTTTTCTGAAAGATGCTACTGTCTTTGACTTTGTTGATTCACTTGAGGTATTTGAAGTTTCTATCATGTCCCCCCTCTCCCTCCTTTCCTCGAGGCTATTACATCTTAAGCTCCTTTAGTCTTTCTTCATATGTCTTCTGGTGCAGACCCTGCACCATTTTGGTTGCCCTCCTCTGGACAGCCTCCACCCTGTCTATGTCTATGTGGAGATGGGGTTTCCAGAACTGTACACAGTAATCCAGATGTGGTCTTACCAACTGTCTGTACAGAGGGCCAACAACTTCTTGTTTTCTACTGGTGATGCCTCTCCCTATCTATCCCAGTATCCCCCAGCCCTCCTTACTGCCTTCGCATGGAACACACTCCCTAGAAGTGTAGGGGAAAGCAATAGTATGGAAACATTTAAACGTAGATTAGATATACATATGGGAAATAAAAAAATATTTATACCGCCATTAAAAGAAAGGAATGGTGGCGAGTTCATTAAAGGACCTCAGTCTATAGAACTTGTAACAACCCTATGATACTATGAACTATGCAGGCATGCTACTGGGTTACATGCATTCCCAATGTGCTGGGAGTAGTGGAATGCACCCATGTTGCCATTCAGGGCACCACCTGGGAGGGAGGGGGGAGGCATTTGCCAACAGAAAGGGCTTCTACTTCCTAAATATCCAGGTCATGTGCAATGGCAACTATCGCATCACAAATGTGGTGGTGAAGTACCCTGGTGGTACACATGATCCCTTCATCTGGTGAAACTCCTCCCTGTGCCGGATGTTTGAGACTGGGCAGATAAACGATGGATGGCTACTTGGTAATTATAACATCCTCTACCCCCCAAGGCACACAAACAATGTATGTCACTTACCTTCCTCTGCAGGTGACAGTTGATATCTTCTGTGTCCCTGGCTAGTGACACCGGTGCTGTGGCTGGCATCAGGAAGTGAGGATCATTACAATGAGGCACACTGGGCCACATGTAATATCATAGAAAGGGGCTTGAGAATCCTCATGATGAGGTTTCAGTATCTGGACTGGGCCAGTGGGTCTCTACAGTGCAGCCCTGTAAAGGTGTGCAAGATATTCTTAGTCTGCAGTATCTTCCACAAACTTGCAGTCCAACATGGGATACCTGTGCACAGTCCTGAGGGCAATACCATGGATGGTGATAGCAGGTCAACCATGGTACAATAGTCACTGGTCCACTATGGACTGGTCAGGCACTCCAAGGAGGTAAGGGAATGCCCGATTGAACAGTGCTTTGCAAAGACAAGACACAATACAACAGTGTACATTATAGAATCATTCCTACAGGAATGGAAATATATGGCACATAACAGGAAAAGGTACACAAATACATATAAATGATAACAGGGTAAGGGAAAACATAAATAAAGTGCACCTGGCATGGGTGGCCTTGCAAGGGATAGACAGCACAGGTGAAGGGAAATAATTTAAGAACAGTGCATGTGGCATGGGAGGAGCCCTTGCATGGGGATAGGCAGCACAGTGGGAAAACAATAACAAGAACAGTGCATCTGGCACAGGGGGACCCCTTGCATAGCGATCAGCAGGATGGGAAGTAAACAAACTTAAGAAAAGAGTAGCTAGCATGGGTGAACCTTGCATGGGAATAGGTAGTACAGGGAAAGGAGAAAAAAACTGAAGAGCAGTGCACCTGGCATGGGGGTCACTGCATGGTGAGGAGGTACAAAATATCAAAATGTCCTCTGTGCTACCTATGTGATTAGCCCAGGGGTAACTGTACAGGGGTCCTGGTAATGGTGTTCACTTGCCACGGTGCCCACAGGCCCTTTGCTATGTGTAGGATGCACCTGGGGATCACTGCCCTCCATGGACCCCTTGGCAACAGGAACCACAACTGGGCTTGCAATGTGCTCCCCACCACCCACAGCTGTGTGGCACCATGACTGTGCCAGGGGAGATAGCCCCAGTGCAGGCCATACAGTCAAGCTAGGATGCAGTGGAGACCAACTCTCACCCCTGTGTGGTATCCCCCTTGTTTCCTGACCCTTCAGTGCCTGCTGCTGAGGGTTCTCCTGGCACATCACCAAAGCTACCCCCACCAAGCTGGCCAGGGGTGCCACCTGTGACTCTGCAGCCACAGTACACTGGGCCAGAAGATCTGACTGATCCTCCTGAGCCACAGCAATGTGCGACTGTAGGCCGGTATTGTGGCATATGGTGGTAAGGATGACCTGTATGGAATTACTGCAGGCCGTCACAGCCTGCACCTACCTGTTACACTGCTCTCACACTTTGGTGTCAATGCCCTACAACAAAGACTCTTGGGCTGCCACATCATCATCTGTACATACCTTAGTACATGGTGTCCATACAGAGGAACCCAGATGGTAGAGGTGAGGGATGTTGTCATGATGTCCATCAGTGGCTGCATGGAGGCGACTATGTGTCACACCTGGGCTGGGTGTCCCCCTCCTCTGCGGCATGGGTTACCTTGACTGGTGACTTGTGCTGTGTGCTTCCAGCCTCCTGCTCCTCTACTCCCTCATCCTCAAGCATCTCATAGGGAAGTTCCACCTCCCTCTGTCTCTGCATCTGAGAAGATAAGCATTGTTTGCTCCTCCTCCTCCTGTTCCACCTCCAACTTCCACTTCCTGTCCTCTCCCTACAAGTCATTTTCCTGGACTGTCTGTCACTGCCATCTGATGAATCATCTGGGCTGCTGCTATCACCATCATCCCCATTGGGTAGATCTGGAAGGAAGGGAACACAGGGCCATGTGTCACAAACAAGCCAACAGCACAGCTGTGTTACACACCACCACCCAGTCCAGTCAATACTAAAGGCTAAAGTCATATTGCAGACACCTGTGCCATGCACACCCCATGCATAACCTAAACGCCATGCATGCCCTGATATGTGATGGGAGACACAACACCCGCATCACCATGTGCACTACAAATACCCATGCCACCCATGTACAGCCCTGATCCCTGCCACCTAGTGGTCTTAGTGGTTGATAAATGTGTAGTGTGCCCCATCCCTGTGGCCCATAGTACTACACCAATTGTATAGTCTGTAGTGCTAAGAACAACAACTATATGGGTACTACACAGTCATGTGCATGTACTCACCCTGGAAGCTGCTTGTTGCCATGGTGTAGATGCCACACTCCACACCTTTTACCTGATGACATCCCAGGGTGCCATCAACAAGCTCCTCCTCTGATTTGAGTGTGCTCTGGGCTGGTGGGCCACTGCTATTGACCTATAGGTCACAACTTGCCCCAACCAGCTTCTCCTTGGTGTGCCTCCTCACATCATGATAGAGCTTTTTAACCTCTTGAATATGTTCCCAGATTGGGACTCAGCAATCTCCTTCCATGGTGCCATCTGGCATCATGAAGGGACACCCGTGTGAAATTATGCCTCCCTGGCAAGGTAGTCCCAGGCAAGAATTTATATGGGAAGGACAGTTGTGAGAACATTACACATCACAAATTACCTCATCACATACAGCACAGTATAACTTACTCCCGCATGTGTTCCAGACAGCTGGTGTCTGTATGTTTGGTAAAGGCACACACCATCCTTGCAGTATCCAAACACCATGGCATGTTGGCTTACAGGTCCTGACATATATGCACCTCTGCCTGTGTCAACATGAAATATGCAATCTGTCAGACAAGCACTAGCAGTGGACAGCTCTTTATGTGCTTGTGAATAATGGGCGTATTTCACATACCAATAGGCTGTATAATGTCTGGCAGTATTTATAAGGGTATAGCTTCCAGAGCTGTGGATACAGATCATGTTACATCAAGCACACCTTGGTTGGTGTGACACAATATTAACATGAATACTGTGTGACCCTGAGCAATGCATGTAACCTCCCCAGTGATACCATTCTGCAACTGACTAGTTCAAGTTCTTTACTGAAATGTATAAAATTCATAAGAATTATAACACTTTAAATACCACAAAAAAATTACACTAAAAGCTTTTTCACAGTCACAGTACAAGTACAGTTCTAAAATAATTCAAATATTGTGGTTGCAAAGATGGAACATTACTTTCTCTGCAAATTGTGCTACTTCAAAATTTCTCCAAAATGGTTCTTCTGTCATTTAATAACATTAGGTGCGTAAATTTGTCATTATCAGTTTTGAAACATTTTTTATGAAGTAATGGCAGAATCCATAATTCATGTTCCGTTTTAAATGCTGGACAATCCATTACCAATTGTTGGATAGTGATTAGATATTCTATATTACATACACAGTTGGATACCAAATTATTGCCAACATAGCCAGGGGCAATATTTGGTAGAAATCCCCATAATGCTCCAAGCCTAAAACAGCAGAATGCATTCCTTTGAGACTTTTTTTCACCATATAAAAGCTACAGTTCCATGCCAGGAGAATATTTAAGCAATATACCATGACAGAGTTGGGTATATTGGTGGATTTACCATGCCTGGTGTGGTTCGGTCATGAGGCACAGTCAAGTGACAACCACACCAGAAGTGGTAAATCTAATCATATATCCACTCCCTGTCATGGTATATTGCTATTATACAATGTTCAACTTGTTTTTTTGTTTTTACAGTGACATAAAACTTTTACAGTGGGTATACTGGAGGATTTACCACAGTTATGTGATCTGTTTTGACCAATAAGGTTACAGGATTTTCATACCCCATTGTACAATTAATCATATGGTACACCTTTCTTTTGTTGATCTCGTGTACTTTTTCCAGGTCTCTTTGTGCATACACATCCTTAATTCTCTGAATTGTTTAAGATAAATACCCTGCATGTTGTGTGTGTGTGTGTGTGTGTGTGTGTGTGTGTGTGTGTGTGTGTGTGTGTGCCTTTCCTGACCAAATTTCAACTAATCCTAATGTCTTGATAGTGCTACTTAAGGTCATAAATTAATTATTCATAGTTTCTGATTTAATTAAGTAGCTCTTCATCATATCATTCCAACAGCATTTACGTAATCTTACATCTTCCATTTGTTGTAATCTATTCCACTGATCAATGGCACTTATCAAAATTGTAGCCTCTATTTACAGCACACCTATCTCTAACCTCATAAAATATGTTGGAGTATCTCTTGGGAGTCTTAAGGTATATCTTAAGAAATTGTATATTACTTCTATGATTCCAACCTTTGCTGACAATCCCCACACTTCACAACCATAAAGGCTCTGGCCAAGAGATTTAGCTTAAAAAGCAGTTTTAAGAGGTTTAAAGGAATTATTTACACATTTTTGTATTGCTTGTGTTGACTTTTGTACTGCATTTTTAATTAAGTTTACATGAGGTTTCCAAGCTACTTTTTTTTTATCAAACAATATGCTGAAATAGCAGAATTCTGATAGTTCTTCAAACTCATATCTGTTTATTATCCCTTGGTTTATTTTTCTACTTTTATCACCAAACACAACTGTCTTTGTTTTTGAAATATTTAATTCTAGTTTTATTGTGTTCAATTGCTCCATCAATGCAACCAAACCCTTCTGTAGGCCTAAGGGTGACTGCAAAAGGATGACTGCATCACCTGCATAAAGTAATATTTTTACCCCCATGTTATTTATAACTTGTGGGAACGTTTCAATATTATCCTGTTTACAAGACATTCAGTGTATAGATTAAGGAGAAGTGGTGCAAGAATTAATCCCTGCTTTACACCTTGCCGTATTGTAAATGGCTCTGTATGTGCACCATCTTTAGAATATTTGACTCTAAGACTTGTGTTTGTATGTAGCATTTTCAACAACAATAAACATTTATCAATACCTAAGCTTTCCAACTTGTGCCATAAAATAGACATATTCATGGAATCAAAGGTGGCCTTTATATCCACAAGCAAGCAAATATGTTTCTTTTCCTAGTGATGACATATAGATCTAAAATATGGATCAGTGAAAAACACAGATCCATAGTATTGTGATTTTTCTGAAAATGACACCGAAACTGAGAGATCAATTTATTTTGTTCGGACCATAATTCTAACCTTGATAAAAGTAGTCTAGAATAAATCTTCTGGGAAGTGGGGAGAAGCGTGATTGGTCTGTAGCAGCTGGGATTATTGTGTTCACCATTTTGAAATAGTGGAGCTGTTATGCTATATTTCAAATCCTCTAGGATTCTAATGTTATTATTAATTATTGTAAAGAATTTTGCAAACATGTGCACCCAGAGTTCTACATTAAAGTAAAAAATTTCAGCTGGGATACTATCACAACCTGGAGATTCATTGCGATGTTGAATTAAAATAGTTCACTTAACTTCAGCCAGACTTACGAGTTCCCACTCCTTAGTATCTACCTTAAATGAGGTCTTGGTTCCTCCACAAGTGGTGTTACATTGGTCAGATACAGTCTACATATTCTTAAAATGTCCAACCCATTTATCTGCCATAATCACTGCACAGATGTTATTCCTTGCAAAAAATCGTTAGTGCACAGTTAGGGTAACTTAATGCCACAATAGTAGAGAAATGTGGTGTTAGGGTTTCCAACTCTAACTCCCCACCCTCACCCACCAAGCAGCAAAAGAAAAAACATTAGGGTTTTGGGTCTCTGGAGTCTTGGTAAATCATTGGTGGGGTCTTCCTTGGGATTGTGAACCCCAATGCCCACCCTGTTCCCTGTGCAAACAACCTCACACATGATGTCCTTTCTTCACACAGAGCTCATAGGGCCTAGCATGAAGAAAGCTTCAACAAATTGTGTTTGAAACATGTGGCAAGACATGCTTCTCTGCCTTTGAAGAGTGTATCACCATGAGGCAGTACCTTGTGCTTCCGACTGCAAGCTACGGGCTGGGTGGAGGGGTGAGCATTAGGGTTGACAACCCCAAGGAAGACCCCAACACTGATTTGCCAAGACTCCAGAGACCCAAAGCCCTAAGTTTTTTGTTTTGGTTTTCCAGGGGGAGTTAAGTTGGAAGTCCTAACACTACATTTCCCTACTTTTGTGGCATAAAGTTTCCCTAACTGGTGCATTAATAAAGTTTTTTTTGCAAAGAATTTCCTTTCTTTTTGAGATAATGGAACTTTGTAATCATTTACACAGGCCCCTTCGGGACCTGCATGAACAGATGCAGGTGCCCTGCACCAAGGAACAATTCTGTCCACCTACAGAAGTGCAGCAATGGATGTGAAGAAATTCATGGAGCTGTCTGGTGGGTTGCAGAATCATATCCTCATTCACACAGATCTCTTTGGGACCTGCCTGAACAGATGGAGATGTGCAGGGCCAGCTGGGTCATGTGCCAATGGAACACTCTGTCCAGTTACTGAAGTGCAGTGCCCCACTGACCCTGCCATTCTGTGCAGCATCAGATGTCAAAAGTTACCAAATGTATGAACGTGCATAGGGGAATGTCAACATACCTTCATAACTGTGTTGTGTTTTAGTATTTTGACCCCAAATTTTAAAGAAAGCCTGGTTACGAACTCGTGTCAAATCTTGGCTGAAACATCATCAATCAATCAAACAATCAATATTTTATTTATATAAGGCACCCTTCCAATGCTCAGGGCACCTTTACGTTATAACATTAAAAACTCACCACATATCATAAAACACATATAAAAACATAGTAAAACACATCCATATAAATTAAAAATTCAATATATTCCTGAAAAGGCCTGGTTAAATAGATATGTTTTTAGAACATTTTTAAAACCCTCTACAGTCTGGCTTTCTCGTATCTGGTGAGGTAGAGAATTCCACAGGGTAGGAGCCATAAAGGCAAAAGATCTTCCTTCTAATGTTTTAATGGGCAGACTGGGTGGGCCAAGTGGTCCTTATCTACCATCAAATTCTATGTATCTCTAGCAATCCCTCACCAGAGGATTGGAGAGAGCAGAAGGGACAGTAAGGACACAGGAGCTCTTTCAGTTAGTGGGGACCTGCTCATGTAGGGTCTTATAGGTCAGCAATGTGACCTTGAAGGTAATCCGCCACTGTACTGGCAACCAGTGCAGATCACACAGCACAGGTGTAATATGACTGGATCTAGAAGCTCCAGTCAGCAACCTGGCCATCGCATTCTGCACTAGTTTCAAGTGGCAGATAACTACCACTGGTAGCCCTTGGTAGAGGGTGTTGCAATAATCAAAATGACTGGTAACAAAGGCGTGGACCAAGGTCAGAAGATCTTCGGGCGGGACCAGATGCTTCACCTGGGCTATGTTCCTAAGATGGTAGTAGGAAGATCTGACTACAGCCGAAACCTGCGCCCTCATGATCAGGCCTTCATCAAAAACAATGCCCAGGTTTCGCACCTGGCTAGAGGCAATAAACAGGATCCCACCAAGATTAATCCTGACGGTTTTCCGGCCCATGCCCCTATCATCCTATGACCAGGGTACACAACCAATACCTCAGTTTTTTCCAAGTTCAACTGAAGCCAACTGGCACTCATCCAGTTCTGAATCTCCAGTTGGCAGTTATTAAACTCTGTAATGGAATCTAATTCCTGGTCTGGTACAAAGGACATGCACAGTTGAGAATCATCAGCATAGCAATGAAAGCTCAAACTGTACCACCTTATAATGTCCCCTAATGGAAGCAAATACACTGCCAATAACAAGGAGGACAGCACCAAGCCCTGTGGAACTCCACAGGGCAGTCCATGAGGGGCCAAGGAATAAATTCCCGACACCACTCTCTGAGACCTACCTGCAAGGAAGGACTTAAACCAACTGTGGACTGCCCCTCTCAGTCCACAGAAAAAGCACAGGCACTCAAGCAGTACCCCATGGTCCACAGTGTCAAATGCTGCTGACAGATCAAGGAGAACCAAGATAGAATGGTCTCTCTGATCTCTCGCCATCATAAGGTCATTAAGTACCCTCTCCAGGGCCATTTCAGTGCTGTGCCTTTTTCTGAAGCCAGACTGGAGAGGGTCATGGATATTGTGGTTGGTCAGAGGATCCTCCAGCTGTAGTGTGACCACCTTCTCAATAACCTTCCCAACAAAGGGTAGGTTCGAGATTGGTCTGTAGTTAGCTGGGCAGTCGGGATCAAGAGAGGATTTTTTTTAACAGGGGGCGAGCTACTGCTCCCTTTAAGGGATATGGAAAGATCCCTCTCTCCAATGAAACTTCCACTATCCCAGCAAGGACCAGGCCAATGACCTCTACACACCCCACTAGTAGGCGTGTAGGGCCCGGGTCCAAACTACAGTAGGTTGGCTGCAGAGTCTGGATGATTCTGTGGTACAGGTGCAAAAACACATTTCAGCCAGGGTTTGAAAAATGGCAATTGTTGCATTCATTGGGTGAAGTGAAAAAATAGCAATGTTGAAATTTGGGATCAAAATATTTAAATTTACCAAAGTTTTGAGTGTGCATTGCAAAATTTCAATATACACTTATAACTTTGTTGTTTTGTAATATTTGTACCCAAATTTTCCACATAGCCTTCTTATGACACCACCTCATTAACAAGGGTGGACAAAATTTTCAAAATCCACCCATAAGGTGATTTTGCACATCAACAACGTAATTCTCTGGCACAAGTGTGAAAACACATTTTGGATTTAAACAAGCATTTGTCAATGCTGAATGTTGCTTGCTTCTATGTGCTGTTTAGGTATTTGGAAGTCATTGGAGTGCAAATATTGAAAATTTGCAAACTTACGTGCGTGCGTAGGAACTGCGCAATGCACGCTCGTAAAACAGTCATTTTTAGGAATTTTTTCACCAAATTTTCAACATAGCCATTTTAAGACCTCTGCTCATGAACAGTGTCACTATGATTTTGTTAATGTGTCCCATACATTGAGTTTTCACACCGACTTGCCCATTGTGCGCTACATGTACGGAAACACATTTTGGGCAGGATGTGGAAAATGACAACCGCACTGCTCATAAGGAGGTGTGGTAAAATGGCAATGTTGAAAATCTGAGTGGAAATATTGAAAATTCTCAAACCTACGAAGGCAGTGTGGAAGTGTGCAACGCACACCGTAAAACAGTCATTTTAGAATTTTTTATCAAATCAACATAGCCATTTTAAGACTCTGCTCATGAACAGTGTCACTGTGATTTTATTAATTTGTCCTGTACATTGAGTTTACACTGCACCATTGTACGCTACATGAGCGGAAACACATTTTGGGCAGGATGTGAAAATGACAACTGTACTGCTCATATGAGGTGTGGTAAATGGCAATGTTGAAAATCTGGAGGAAATATTGAAAATTCTCTAAACCCACGAGTGTGGTGTGAAGTGTGCAACGACACTCAGAAAACAGTTATTTTAGAATTTTTCACCAAATTTTCAACATAGCCATTTTAAGACCTCTGCTCATGAACAGTGTCACTGTGATTTTCTTAATTTGTCCCGTACATTGATTTCACACACCGACTGCGCCATTCTGCGCTACATGGGCGGAAACACATTTTGGGTGAGATGTGAAAAATGACAGCTGTACTGCTCATAAGATGGTGTGGTAAAATGGCAATGTTGAAAATCTGGAGTGAAAATATTGAAATTTTGTGAACTTATGAGCCTGCATAGGAACTGCACAACGCACGCTTGTAAAACAGTCATTTTTTGGAATTTTGGCACCAAATTTTCAACATGGGGTTTTTGGGACCCTTTCTCATGAATGATATCACTGTCATGGTGGTATTCAGGCCCGAAGGGTGATTTCACAGTCACTGCACAGTCATTGCGCGTAATCACCCTTCAGGCCCGAATAACGCCATGACAGTGACATCACTCATGAGAAGGGGTCCCAAAAACCCCATGTTGAAAATTTGGTGCAAAAATTCCAAAAAAAGCCTGAGATATGCAACAAAGTTGAACCCCCCCATCTAGCCCATTATACAGCTTACCGGCATTTCCTCAGTTCGCGGTTGGCTTTGAAGAGTGCAGACATGTTCCCGGTCCACCGAAGATCGTCGCACCAGAGTCCAGAAGTAAGTATGGGGTGAGGGTGTGGGGAGAGCTGGGTGCGCAGTGGGTGGGTGTGGGTTGTGGGAAGGGCTGGGAGGCGCGACCTGGGACCGTTTCATTTACAGGTTTCAAAAAAAAAAGACATCGTGGGACGTTTGCCACACTGGGGTGGGCTCCCAGCATAGCACAAGAAGGATGTTGAGGGGTGTTCCAGCTGACGGGGGACTGGGCACCCCCGTCGGCCATAGGACTGCTTGCCACGCTGGCGTAGGCTCCCAGCGTGGCACCTACTACTGGGGGGGGCGTAGCTCAGCCGACAGGGATTGGGCACCCCGTCGGCTATACAATGCGTGCAGGGGCACGCATGCCTGCGGGTGGGGGGGAGCTGCATGTGAGCAGCCTCCTATCGGTGATCACTGAAGCGTAGCTCCCCCTTTCAACTGTATGCCACTGCATTTTGGAGCGTGTCATATACAGCTCCAAAATGCATTGGCTTACAGGGGCCACGCCTGCCAGCACACTGACTGAATTGGAGGAGGAGGTGACACACCTCCGAAATCTCTGATGATGGCACTATGTTTCTTGTACATGCGTGCAAGCAACATAAAAATTGCAGTTGTCATGTTCATGAGGTGATGTGAAAAAATGGCTATGTTGAAAATATGGGGTCAAAATATTTAAAATTACAAAGTTATGAGTGTGTTTGCAAAATTTCAATGTACACTTATAATTTTGGCATTTTTAAATATTCAACCCCAGATTTTCTACACAGCCTTCTTATGACCCCACCTCATCAACAAAGCAGTGAAAATGTTCAGATCCTGCCCCAAAGGTGATTTCACCAAGTGACTGCAAAATTACATTTCAGGCCTGATTTACATAATTCCAACGCCACTGGTTATGAGGTGGGTTCCCAAAAAGGACATATTGAAAATGTGGGGTCAAAATATGCAAAACCAAGTTATGCATCAAAGTTCAAAACCCCATTGAAATACATTGACCTGCACTTATCTGAGTTTCTCATGTTGCAGTCACCGTTTCCAGCAGGAAGACATGTCTTCAACTGGAGAGTAGATCTTCACCATGGCCCACTTTCAGGTGAGTGAGGGTGTGTGTGTGGGGGGTGGGGTGGGGTGCTGAGTGGGAGGTTGGGGTGGGGAGCTCAGATCAGAGAGGACCATTTTCTCATTTGCAGGTTAAAAATCAATGAGGGTAGTTTTCCTCTTTTCAGGAGATAGTGGGCTAACAATGGTACCAGGGGTCTGCTTATACAGTCAAACAAATAAATAAAATATTAACATCGGGAATGGGTGACTGGGTGTGGGAGAAGCAGTACCAGGGTGGGCACACTGGTCCACTTATTACTAGATAGATAGATAGATAGATAGATAGATAGATAGATAGATAGATAGATAGATAGATCTGTATGTTTTCCCAATCAGCGGTGCAGCCACACAGATCAACATCTTTGCCTACGGAGTCTCTGCTACTTTTCAACAAGCAGTGTCACTTGCAAGAACAGCAGTGCTGAATTGCTGAAAGAGACTTTCACTTTCTAGAGTCCCATTCAACAGCACTGAAAGTGATGGGTATGCTCTGTGCATGCAAATCATTATCTCCAGTGTGTTAAATCCAGCGCAATGTTATATTGCCAAAACCAGATTTTTCAAATGTACATATCTTAAAAAATTAAAAACCTCCAAACATCAAACTCTACCAGGAAATCCTTCTCAATCAATGACCACAACCATGCAAAATTTCACTGTTTAAATATTTATAGCTTTTTCTCTACATGAGAGCGAAAATTCAGAAAAAAAAAACACCATTGAAATGAATGGAAAAATACATTTTTCTTCACACTTTAATATCCCTAAAAATACAAAACTGATTTACATGAAGCTTTTGGGGATTGTAGATTCTGCAATGTACAACAAATCTTGAAAGTTTCATGTAAATCTATAAATCTGTATTTCTGCAAGTAGCAAACAAAAAAATCAGGTGTAATATAGAAGTCACCAGATACCTTAACTAAAGGGGCACTACCTCGTCCCTATAATATCTCTTGTTGTTTTCAGAGGTTCAAAATACAAGTTACCAAAATGCCTGCATATCCTTTGCAACTACTGTACTATGTAATTCTAACCATATGTGACACAGATAACCCCCTTTTTAATCTTGATTAACCTCTTGTATTCCTTTTTTAGATTTTTTAGAGTACTCCTGTTGATAATATCTGAACTTTTCCCTTTCTGTTTTCCAACTTTATCTGGCTTTTCAGCCTACGACATTCCTGGTCATACTAGGGTCTTGTTTCACCTGCTCTACATTTACTCTGTTTTCTTTCTTGCGGTATAATTTTTTGGCCAGATTCTTCACACATTCAGAGTATTCTAGAATCATTTTTACATCACTGTTTGTACCTTCCTGATACTCTTCTGACAAAACATCTATAAAACCAACTACTAGATCAAATGACAATAATTCTTCCAGATTTTTCTGTGAATTTGTTCCATTGTATTTTTTTTTTTTTTTTGCATACAAGATGTACATATTGTTATTAGCATCATGCTCTAACATCTAGACTGGTAGTTGGACATTAAGTTTACAATTAATAAAACATTTAAGGGAAAAGTGCTCACTGTCCCAACTGTTCTATTATTTCCAGAGAAATAATTCTATTGTAACTGTAGGCATCCACTGTACACTGATCAGTTTGACTACTTCCTGCTGCTGATGGGAAAGTTAACTTACTCTGGCAGTCTCCCTTCATTTGTCTGTATTCTCAGCACTTAGTTTGCTACAAACTTTAAGAAATGTTTCCCTCTCTTGTTTAGCATCCTTGGAGTATCTGATTAGTATTGCTAAAGCATAATCTAGATTCTGTTCTGGACCGCTCTCTTCTACTTCTTGGCCCATCCTAGAATTAAAATGTCCAGTCAATATTAATATGATTCAGAGGACTTTTGTTCTTATACTTATAATACTAATACCAATATTTTGAAGAATGGTGTCAAAATCTTTGATATTGACTGATGGAGAAATATAAACATTAAAAAAGAGCACATATAACTCAGCTGAATTGTATCATGACAAACATATAATAAAAACTAATCACTGAGAGCTAGACATTTTAGTTTAAGTCTTGAATTAATGAACATTGCCAGAACTTTCATATTCTGACCATACTTCTTTGCTTTAATAACAGGTGTACACCAGGACTCAAAGCAATTCGAAGGTTAGAGGCCTGATGTACACTCCCAAGTTTCTTATAGAATAATGATATCATATTGTGTAACATCACTTATCCACTTTTTATCCTGCAGTTTGGATCTCAACCCTGCAACATTCCAGCTTATTAATGGCAAACCTGATATTGACTGATCAGTAAAAAATGCTAGTCAGTTGTTATATTTTTAGCCAGATCTATTGTACTATTCAAGCTGGATGTTTTCTCCTCTCTGCTATCTTCTATGTTACAGGTTTCTTCCTTGGAGCTATTGAACCTATGTTACAGGTTTCTTCCTTGGAGCTATTAAATTCAGATACCACTTTGCTATTATTTATTCTTGCCCTTTTTTGTTTCCTACCTCTGATTATCCTAGAGACCTCATCATCTAGCAAGGAGTGCCCCAGTCAATTGGTTTAAGACATTCTGTTATGCAATACTGTTTGGTATTTTGAGCCATTCATTTTACCACTACATGATTACCCTGATAGTTCCTTCTATGTTTTTCCACCCCTTTTGGTTCATAGAGCATTGTTGTATCTAAATTAATACCAGTATTATAAAAACCTTCACTATTACTTGAAGAGGGACTCCCACAAAAGGTGCTACATTACAGAATTAGAATAAGCATACCCCCAATAAATCTCATACCACAATTAGGTTACTACATTACTTCATTTTAAAGTTATAAGCTATTTTGTAACCCTGATTTCGTTACCTAATCAAAAAAGCAAGTTTCAGTGAAGAGCCACTGATAATGTCATCTCCTGAACTCACACTCTAGTACTCTCTGTCAGTAACCTTATAGGATCTGTTTCTCCAAAGTTTAAGAAACTATAGCTATAGTAATCCTTTTAAAAAAATGACATAGGGTTGGCTGCAGTGCTTGCATTTCCAGAATGTTCAGTGCATGGCACTGTACTTTAGAACATGTTAGGTGGTTTTAGAATGCAGCACTGAACCAAGGCATAGAATGTCAAGGTGTTGCACAATTTTAAAATGTGTGGGGGGTGAGACATGCAATCTCTGAACGTGACAGGGATGTGCCATCTCAAAATGTGGTGGGACAATCAGCCTCGGAATGTGACAGGGACACACATCAAAGAATTTGGTGGGGGCTGGCAATTTTGGAATATAGTGGGGATGCACGCTGCCAGAAAGTGACAGGTCACACCATTTATTCTGAAATTGCTTGTCCCTGCCACATTCCAGAATTGTATACACCCACCATATTTCGAAATTTTGCATCACGTCCCCACCATATTCCAACATTATGCATCCCAGCCACATTCTAAAATTGTGCATCACTGCTACATTCCAAAATTGCATTTCCCTTCCCCATTCCCAAATTGCACATCCCTGCCATATTCTGAAATGGCACATCCCTGCCAAATTCCATAACTGCACATCCCACCAAGTTGTGTTTCAATGCCACATTCCAGAACTGTCACTGCTATGTTCCCAAATTATGCATGATGCCACATTCTGAAATTATCCATCACCACCACATTCCAAAATTGAGCATCACCACCACATTCTGAAATTGTGTTTCACTGCCATTCTGAAATTATGCATCATGGCCACATTCCAAAACTGTGTGTCACTGCCACATTCTGAAACTGTGCATCACCACTGCATTCCTAAATTGGGCATCACTGCTACATTCTGAACCTGTGTGTCACCACCGCCTTCCAAAATTGTGCATCACCACTGCATTCTGAAATTGTACATCACTGTTGCATTCCTAAATTGTGCATCACCCCATATTCTGAAATTGTGCATCACTGCTGTATTCCAAAATTGTGCATAACGGCTACATTCCAAAATTATGCATCACTGACACATTCTGAACATGCGCGTCACCGCTACATTCTGAAACTGTGTGCCATCGCTGCATTCTGAAACTGTGCGTTACCACTGAATTCCTAAATTGTGCATTACCACTGCATTCCAAACCTGTACGTCACAGCTGTGTTCCGAACCTGTACATCACTGTTACATTCTGAACCTGCGCATCACCACTGCATTCCAAAATTGTGAGTCACCACTGCATTCCGAAATTGCTCACCACCGCATTCTGAAATTGTGTGTCACTCCCACATTCCGAAATTGTGCATCACCACCACATTCCAAAATTATGCGTCACTGTCATATTCTGAAATTATGTGTTCCAGCTACTTTCTGAGGCTGTGTCATTGCTGTATTCCACAATTGCAACCTGGTGACATTTTGAAATCTCATACCTGCAGTATTTTAAAAATTGCATACAACTTTGTCATTCTAAAGTCATGTTTGCCACTGCATTCCATCCCCCCATCACATTCTGAAGTACTGTACCTTGCATCTACACATTATGGAAGTGCATGTACTGACCTCCCCCCTGTGTCAGTTTCCATTTTCAGATGCACATGCAGTTTTAGGTAACATATGAGAAGTAAATCATATAAGGTAGCTTGCAGGGAGGACTAGGTTGTGAGTTCAGGATATGACATTAGCAGCAGCTCTTCACTGAAACTGGCTTTTTTGAACAGGCAGTGAATTAAGGGTCACAAAATGACTTGTAACTTTTTAAATTGAAGAAATAGAGGGGATTTCTATCTTAACCCAACAAGCACAAGGATACTGAATGTTACACTCTCTGCTTATTCCTTATGGTAGGACAAACCTAGACCCAGCTACAAATGTTTTAAATCTTGAAATTTGTTCTTTTCATTACCAGCCTCTCTAATTGTAAGTTGTATGCTCAAAGTTTATGTTTTTATGTACATAGTTGGGAGTTATAATTAACTTGGCACCTTTTGAAGATGGTTTCTTTTGTAGTGCTGATTCAGGGTTAACCCTGATGTCAAGGACGAACATTAACAAAGAGGACTACATGATAGACTGCCATTAATTTCCATTATGGACTGGAAATATCTCTACACCTCTTGTTATTTCTTTCTGATTCAAGTAGTACATTTGCTTTTCTGGTCTTATTTTTGTATTAGACAACTGTATTAGTCCTCTATGAAAATGCAGTGAGGCTAATTGAGGATATGCTGATCCAAATTCTGAATTTATTGATGCCAAAAATGTTGGCCTCAGTCCCTCTTTAATTCTTCTGTTCTTTTGTTGCAAGATGATAATACCATGCATACCCACCTTTTGTTGGGGGGCACTCTGTACCTGTAAGCAGATTTTAAATCAGCCAAGCAAATTTATTAAGCATAATTTCATTAACCAGATTGTACACAGCCAACTTTAAGGTACAGTAAATGAGTTTATCCAACCTGGATTTTGAGATCCCTTTAATGTATATTGTCAGCAAAATATGCCCTTCCCTTATATTTTGCTCTTTGTAAGTCTTCTTCAGGCTGACATCCATAAATACATTTCCTTCTTGATTAATACATAATGTGCTTTCATTAAATTTGACTTTTTTGCCCTTATCACTTATTCTTAAACTTCTTTGTGCCTCTTCTGCTTGTGCTAATTTTGTATTACCCACCGAAGCTGATAACTTTGCTCCTCTATTCCTTTTTTTACATTTTTAATTTCTGTCTTTCTCTTTCTTCTTGCCACTAATAGGAGCATTTTTTTTGCTCAGAACGTATTTGTTTTTTTCTGATCCTGTAGTTCATTCACTAAGATCTCAATTTCTTGTATTTCTTTTTGTGCTACTTTGGCAGGTATTTTGTTAAGAGTCTTAGGGCCAGATATTCAAAACTTTGCCCCGGGGCTAAATTAGCACTGCCCGGCAGGCAAACTTAGCCCAGAGCACAAAACAAGCCATATTCAAAAGGAATAGCCTGGGGAAAACAGCTTCTGAATATAGCATGGGAATGAGGCCGGGCAAACTGGGCTGGGAGTGCAGGGCAAACTTAGCCCTGGAATAAGACAGCTCTGAATATGGCAACCAGGAAGTGCAAACCACAACAGCAACACAGTGCACAGCAATGTGAAGGTAGGTAGAGATGAACTATGTGGCCAATGTGTGTGCCAGCAAATGCGTGGACCCAGTACAGCTGCAGGCAGCAGCATATGTGAAAGTACAGTGTGCAAAACTGTAAAATATTCCCCAAACTGCTGGTGCAGAGCTAACACGTTTGCGCGGGTTTAGCGCAGGGCTAAACCATTAGCCCGGTGCAAACATGTTTGCCCGGAGCTAAACTTTGCCATATTCAAAAGTGACATGCAAATGAGCCTACTTAGGTAGTCTGTGGGCAAACATCCAGATTAGCATCTCATTATGCCCTGATTTGCATGCAGTTTGCACCGGGCTAACTGTTTAGCCCTGCACTAAACCGAACAAGCGTGTTGAGCGCTCGCGCAAACAGCTTGGGAGTATTATACAGTTCTGAACACTACTTCCTACGCGCTGCTGCCTGCAACTGTACTGGACAACACAGCATAGGCACAGATGGTAGTGGTGCTGCATGCAACTGTCACATTGTAGGTCATGCTACAGTGCACAGCAGAAACTACAGTAGCAAGGGGGCCAGTAATGTGTGGACACAGCAATGCCTATGGTGTGTAGGGCAGTGATGATGACTGCACTATACACAGTGAGAGGGCCAACCTGCAGGTGTTTACTGACAGTGGACATTACTGTTACGCTGTTGTGTGACCCACAGATGCTGCACCTGTGGCATGGGATGCTCACAGTGACATGTACATTTCTGGCTTTCTGTGCTATGTCAGTTGTACAGCTGTGTGGTATGTGGCCGGGGGGGCATATATTATCCGAAAGGCACACTGGCGTTGGGGTATTCCCAGTACTGGCCCATGTACACTGCATGATGTGTCCCAGCCTTGTGGCCACACCTGGTCTGCAGCACAGCCTCGCCACCCATACATGCTCCCCTCAACATCCTCCATGCCCACAGTGCTGCATGTGTGTGCTAACATCTGTTGGTGTCCACAGAAGTGTGGTCCGCAGGTGTGTGCTGTATGGCCACACTGCCATGCTGTCCACTGGTGGCAGGGTCACCACTTACTGCCTGGCATGGCTGGGACTGGTGGCAGATGATGGCATCATTGTGATGCCATCAGTTAGCAGCATGCTTCCTCTATGTTTGGCTTTATCAATGTGTCATATTTATTTGTTAGGGTCGCGCGCAAAACCCACACGCTAAACCGGCGCAAACACGTGCAAAACCATATAGTCAGTCACAAAGCTGATTGCCCAGGGTTAAGACAAGCTTTCCTGGGTGGTAATGTGCACCATGCTAAGTGTTAGCTAAGTGGCGCAAAACCATAAGCGCAGCGCTAGTCGCTGAATATAGCATTGCGCCTATATTCATGTCAGTTTGCCCCTTGCATACATTATAATTTTGCCGGGCGCTAATGCAGTTTGCCTGCGTTATTTGGCCTTTTGAATATAGCAGACCCGCACTAATCCCGCGCTAAACCTGTGTAAAGTTTTGAATATCTGGCCCTTAGGCTGTTCTTTTTGTTCCTCCTGAAGATTCTTTTTTTTATTTAATAATTTATTAGAAGGACTGTAATACAACAGGTGTACAACCATATATATATAACATACACATTTGAACCTTAAAGTGTGCATGCAATAGAAAGAAGTCAGCAAATAACAATTTGCATATTTTATCTGCATCTATACCTATATAAACTACAAGGAATCAAAACCATACAGCTGCAACAACTCTGTCCCAATGAGGTGGGGGGGGATCTCATATGTTATAAACATTAAGGTACAAGTGGGGGGCATCAGAGGAGTGGCTTCCTCTTTTCAAAACAGCATTACATTTAGTATCCTCCCCCAGTAAAATAGCAACAAAACTTTAATAAATGAAAGCCAGTCAGTACAACTTAGCCTTGGGGCTACTGGGCCATGAAGTGTGTAGTCAAACTAAAAACACCTTACATTAAACCCCAGATACCATGACTCATGCTCCCTCTCAGTAGAAGATTTGCACTGGGGTACCTATTTAAAAAAAGAGGAGGAATCTGGAGGCCTATTGATCAACAGCTCTGGATGGGGCCATACCCCTTGAGCCCCATGAAACCCAAAGATCATAACTGAATACAAAATTAACAATATAGCACCTGTGTAATATTTCATTACTGCAACAAATATTAACCACTTTTAATGTTATAGAATAAACAAAAAATAATGTTTGTATGTTTTCTCAGCAAAACACTAACAACATTCAATATCTAAAATACAAGGCATACTGTACTAACAAAATAAACATGAATACTGCATGTCTCATATGTCCCCTCCAGGCCACCGCTCATTATCCCAATCTGCTAGTTGATCTAACACCAAAATACTCTCTATCTCCTCTGTTGATGAGAAGTGGTACCACCTTGAGTGCAATTTATCTTGCCGTAGTTGGAGGTGGGCTGTGATATTCTCCATTGATGTTTTTTACAGTTGACAAGCATTGCCAAAATATCTGGTGCATAAGGCATCAACCAGCACTGCTTGATAGTTTTCAGTGTTGCTACTGTGAGTATAAGGAACAGGTACCACTTATTCACCCACTGGGCTGTCTTCAGAGAGATTCCCAGCACCCCTTGTTCAAACCTGAGTGGGGTTTGTAACTGCAGTACACATGTTTTGAAATGGCACACCTCTTGTCAGAAGGACTGAAGCACAGGACATCCCTAAAGGATATAAAAAGGGGTACCCTTCTGGCCACAGTTCTGCCAACAATGGTCAGTGAGGCTAGAACCTATGACTCTGCCCGGGGAGAGGAAATGCTGAGCAACCACTTTCCACTTACATTCCCTCCAACCAGCTGAGCCCGTTGTCTTATGTACCTGTTGCCAAATTATGTCCAATTTCTTACCCAGAGGAGGTATATTAGCCTCCTTCTCCCAGGTATTCTGTATATGCTTAGTTGTTGTAATACCAGTATCTACATTTAATAGGTAGCTTGGAAATCAGATGCTGGCTCTCTGATTGGTTGGCTTCATCCCACACCATAACCAGTAGAGGAGCAGGTGTTTGGGAGAGTTCATCTATCAGTTTCATATTACTTAGGAAGGTCCTAGCCTGCTTATATCTAAAGTCTGTATTTGGCAAGTGAAATTGCATCTGTAATTGTTGAAATGAGAGAAGAACCCCACCCTTCAGGAACTCCTGTAAGAATTGAAGCTCTGAATGCTTTCACCTTATGAAGCCTGAATTAAGCTTTGCAGGGGTAAAATCTGGATACCAGCGAATTGGGACATAGCAAAATTCTGTAGGTGGGGTGGGCATTTTCTTTTTGAGCATTAACCACTGTTTCATTATACGTCAAGTCCATTGTTTCTTAAACTTAGCTAATTCTGAATGTGTACTAATCAACCAGGGTTGAAATCTCAGGGGCAAACCCAAAGCTAAGGTATTTTCAATCTGCAGCTAAGGTGAGTCTTGCAATATCTCTACTACGTGAATAACTTAAGCAGCCTTAAAATAATTATGAAGATTTGGGAGTTCCAAGCCTCCACCCTGCTTTCATCACTGCAATAATCCCCAACTCGCCCTCAGCCTTTTTCCCTGTCAAATAAAAATTTTAAGGGCTTTTCCAAGTATGGACCATTCTTGCTTAGAAACAGAGTGCAGCAGCGTTTGATAAAGAAATAACAGCTAGGGCAACACGTTCATTTTAATAGTTTCAATCTTATGTATTAAAGAAAGGGGCAATAATTGTGACCTTTTAAGATCTACATAAATTTCTTGATGTAACTTTCCATAATTGAGCTGGTAGTAGGATGTCAGATGCTTGGGGAGGTTTATACCTAGATACCTAACTTTATCTTTATCCCAGCTGTATTTATACTTCTGTTTAAATTCCTGAAATATGCTTTCACTAATTAGTATAATTTCCGATTTAGAAGTATTTACCTTAAATCCTGAAATGGAACCATATTGGGCTAGTAAATGCTCTTAGTGGACCCTGTTCTACACTGGGTCTTTTAGGAAAATGACTGTGTCATCCACATACAATGACATTCTGTTTCAAAACCTCCCACCACCACTCCCCATGCCCCTGATAGGACCACACAGCTTCCACCAGTGACTCCATGCTGATTGCAAAGAGCAGTGGTGAGAGGGGACAACCCTATAGGGTTCCTCTAGGTATTTTGAACTGCACTGATTGAGTACCATTAGCTTAAACTGCTGCTTTAGGTTAAGCATATAGCATGTTAGTCCACTTCAGAAAATTATCCCTAAAGCCTACGCTGCACAAAAGTTCTTTAAAAAACATCCAACTGAACCTATTGAAAGCTTTTTCGGCATTGATTAAAATCGCAATCTGTGGTGTTTTGGCTGTAGCCCTTCCAATAAAATATTCAAGATGCATAAGACTTTATCACTTAAATGCCTGACTGGAATAAACCCAGTTTGATCAGGATACACAAGGTAGGGTACCACCTTCTGTAAACGATTAGCCAGAATTTTTGTAAACAATTTGAGATCCTGATTCAACAGGGAGATGGGTCTGTAAGATTCACATCATTTTTTTATTTTTACCAGGTTTGAGAATGACAGGTATGATAGCTTCATGCCAAGTTTGGGGTATAGTACCACTCTTTTGACAGCCTCGAACAAAGCATAAAGTGCTGGAGCTAGCTGCATTTTAAATTGTTTATAAAATTAGCATTATAACTGTCCTGTCCTGGAACTTTACCCCATTTCAAGGAAACAATGGCTTCTATAATTTCCTTTATTGTGATTCAGCTGTCTACCATCTCTCAATCTTCAGGTGTAAGAGTTGGCAGTCTTAGGGGCCATAGAACATTTTTAGTATCCCATGCCACCTGTTCAGGATCATTATCCTCAGTAAAAAAGAGAAGTATAGTATTCCCAAAAGCACTGTACAATTTAATCTGGCTGCATTTTAAAAAGATAACCCTGGCCCTGCACTCTTAGTTTAAGGATGGTATGTTCTGTGGCTTCCTTTCACAATCTAACAGCTAATAATTTGGTGGCATCACCACCAGTCTCAAAGTACCTATGTTCCCTGTAGCGTAATTTACCTTCAGTCTTTTTATTAAGTAGTTCTAGTAGTTTTGCCCTGGTTTTCCACAAGTCTTCTGTAAGTTGTGGTGTCACGGAATGTTTATGTTGAGTTTCTAATGTCTGCAATTTCTTTTCTGGGGTGTCATGCAGGGCTCTTCTTTGTTTGATTTTTCCAGCCACGGAACTGATAATCTGACCTCTAAGGACCACTTTCAGTGCTTCCCATTGGGTTTGTAAAGAGACATTACTACTTGCATTTAATTCAAAATAAGAAGTTATTTCTGTGCAGAGCATATTAATGAAATCAGGATCATTTAATAAACTTGTATTAAAACTCCAGCTTGTCTGTTTGTGTGTATTTCCTAGAGGGAGGTCTAAAGAAATAGGGTATGATCCAATTGTGTTACAGTGTGAATTTGGTTAGAGTTAATTCTGTAAGTGTCCTGTAAATTGACCAAGAAAAAGTAAGTTTGAGAATATTATTGGTGGGGATGTGAAAAGAAGGTATAAACCTTTCCTCCAGATGTTGCCAATGCCACATATCCACTAGACCAAGTTTGTCCATAAAACATCTCAATACTTTACTAGAGGCCCTATTCGTGTCATGATTTTCAGACTCTCTAAAGAGGGATTCCCAATACGACTGAAGTCTCCCTCCAAGACAAGCATTCCTTCCCCTAAGGCTGCTATTTTATGAAAAACAGATTTGTATTAATGTTTGGGGCACAGAGATTAACTAAATGTAGTTTCCTCCTGAGGATTCTCTATACAGACATTATCTCCCCCAGCCTGATCAATCAACCTTTTCAATAATATCACCATCTTTTTAAGAAATAAATTGTCCAATTGAATTTCCTTTTTTTTCTCTTCTAGATGGCTAGACAAGATTTTCTTTTCTATTTTCTAAGTATCTGAATTCAGACTCTGCTGAGAAAAATGTTTAACTAGAGGATTACTTAAAGGGGTCTCTTCTTGGGACCATAGGTGTGGCATGTCCATGGGGATTATTCAACGGTGGATCCAGACTCTGTTTTTTTCATATATGGAGTGATAAAAATATCAGTGTCCCTTAGGTAAGATTTCTGTTGAATAGGAGACAGTATAGTGCAGTGGTTAAGGGCACTGAGCTGCAAACCTGGAGACCTGGGTTTGAATCTCAGTGCCCCAACTTGCATACTGTGTGACCCTAAGTAAGTCACTTAACCACCTTGTGCTCCCAGGTCACACCTGGAAACAAGCTTCAGCTTAGTGTGCCTTTCCTGTTAAAACAATTCACCCTTTCCCTATTTACAGGGTCCTTACTTAATTTCAGTACTTTTGTGTCCTTACAGTTTTGCTGACTACTTTTGCTAGAAATAGCTGCCATAACAGATTCACTTTGTAAATCAATCAAATTATTTTTCCTTGGTAAAGAATTAGCCAAATGTTCCTGGGGGGTCTGCTAATCTGGCCCTTTTAATTCACAGCAGTGCAGGGACAGTCCATTTTTTTCCAACCATTCTACTCTGTTAGTTTTGCTAATGTCCATATATTTGTAGAACTGACCACTACTATGATGTTCCTCTAAATCAATTATTTGCTTTATCTGAAGGTTTTGTGACTCCTCATTAAGTGGGAGTGACAATGAAGTCAGTTTGGGTTAAAGTTCCCTTATTTCACTTTCTTTCCCCTTAATTCCCAATGACTGTTTGGGAGAGTTATGAAAATTGTGCTTTTATTACACCAGCGGACAGAGAGACATTTGCTTAAGACAGTTTCATCTTTATTTATGTATGCATTTATTTGCATTTTGTTCCATCCCATCTTTTCACACTTCAATTATTTTAAATACATAAACGTAATATAATTAATGGGTTCCCCTTTTTCCCATACAGAAACCGTGGCACAATTTGTCATAATGAAGGAGTGTTTATTACGGCAAATGCGTGCACGGTTTCCCTCATTCTGCGCATGTGCGTCCTTCAGTTCCTTGCTTTCCAACTGCTCGCCTCAGCTTGCTGTCTGCCTGAAAATGAAACTGCCAGACCAGTAGAACTTGGTGGTAAGTTTATTTATTTTTTAAATTACCTAATTTTAAACTCAATGGGGGAAATGAAAACAGTACATAACATTTTAAAAATGCAGACAGGATGAATGTGTGGAGTGGCGGAAAACAGAACTGAAGAGCAGCTGCACCAGAACGGCTAGTATTTTATATAATTGCTGTGGTGAAAAAGGGAAACCCAACAATTATATGAAATAAAAAATGAGGTGGTGTGTGGAAACTTGAAGTTTACACACCCCCTCAGTGTTAGATGCTGTAATAAACCCCCCAAGCATCGCTCTTGGGGTTTATGTAGCATCTAACACCTTGGGGTGTATAAACGTCTCGATACACACACCACCCCATACTTTATTCTATATTAAATTAATGGTCATAATTTTTTATCTACGGACAACCATGGTTTTATTTTGCATTACAACCTCCTGGTTGATATTTTCTGTTACAACACAGGAGGTTGTAATCAATGCCAGCCAGTCAAGCTCCACTATACAAACCTCATCGGAGCTCAATGTGTCAGTGAGCGGGCCAAACATCTCAATTAACATGGCGGCTCCACTCTTCCATGACCGAGCACCCACACTAATCCTGGCTTAGCCTCACATCATTAACGCAGGTAATTTTTTAATACTTTTAAAAAGCTTTCTTCATCACCTGCTTCCACAAACTAAAACATCCATCTGGTTGATCCTGCCATTCCAACCCCTTGACTGGGGCTTCCAAAGAATCCACACACAGCGGCTGCCGGCTACATTTCAAAGTGACCACGACTTACTCCCCCAGAGGTATGCACTACAAAAAAACACAACAAATGTCTGAACAGAAAGAGACTGACACAGTGTCAGAACTGCTGCACTGAATTGCTTCTCATGGAAAAAAAATGATGACCATTAATTAAATAAAATAATATATGGGTGGGTTGTGTAAAACCAGAATTTTACACATACCCTCAGTGAGGGATGCTTTTATAAACCCTTTGCCCTTTGGGTTTATGTAACATCCCACACCTCGGGTGTGTGTAAAATTCTGGTTACACACATCCACCCATATATTATTCCATATATAAAATACAAAGAAATCTTTCACAAAAACATCACACTAGCACCCAAATATTCACAATAATGTTCAAACAATAAGACCAAGTCCTAAGCAAAAACCTGCTGGTTTGCAGTTGTTTTATAAATGTTCCCTTCATTTTTTTTAGTCAGAAAGCTTACTGAACCTTATTAAATGCAAAACATCAAAAAGTCAGAGACAAAGTTCAGGTTACTCACTGTTACAGAAGTCAGCTGGGCTCTTGTCTTCGGTTACAGTTGTTGAATCATTGAGGCTTGACAAACTGTTTGTTATAGCGTTGGATTAATGTGCAAAGTTCAAGATGGCCAATTCAATTCACTCAGCTCGTGAATGCCTCAAAACAGTTCTCACTACAAAGAAAAGAAAGAAGTTTTTTGCTTGGTCCTTAAAATATTATATGTCCACGTGCTAACAAAGGATTTACTTCTTCAGTGCTTCCTGAAAACAAATGTATAAATGAACAAGTGCTTAATAAAAGAAAAAGAACGGCTACACAAAATACCATCCCCTCAAAGAACTACTTTCAGTGTGCTAAAAGAATAACTTAATAAACTTACATCTTGAATCTGATATTTGATTAAAACAAAACAGCCAAAGCAATCAGTGAAGATTCAAAGTGAAAGGCACAAGCCAAGCTCAGCTTTTACCACTGTTGTCTGCTGCAGCGATAATATCTGACTTCACAAACAACAATGTTTCTTTTTAATAGTCAGGTACTAGAAATACTGCATGGTGCTAAATGGAGTCTGCCTTCACTCATCAATGGTCAGATGTACAGTATCTGAAGTTGAAAGAGAAGCTACATGTTTGATACTCTGAGGGAACTGACATTATTAACATGACTAGAGTCTCCAATCACAGTGACTGGAGCTAAAATTTAAAAAAGAGAAGAAAAGGTTCCCAATTTTTATAACTCCAAAAACTTAATAAAACAGTATGTTAAAATCCTGTTACTTTAGTTTAAAAGCATAAAATACCCTTGTAAACATTTGCAATACCAAGTGTTTCACTCTAATATATGGGCTTCTGAAAGTGCAGCTCTCCTGCTAGCCCAACTTGTTCTTATTTTACCAATTTCTATCAGCGTGTAACAGTTTTGTAACAGTTTTTATCACTTCTGTTTAACCTGACATCTTTATTCTGGTCAAGAAGTGTACTGATTTTGAGTTCAGCAACACCCCATGGCTATGAGCACTCCTGAATACTCCTGAATCACTGGATTCTTTCTTCCCTCCATATACTATATTACTCCTTGCTCCACCGTAACCGGTGATTACCCTCTGTCAGTGCCAACATCCATAAAAATCTGTACCATCAAGCATCAAGGCAACTAAAAATAGAAAGAGAACAAAAGAAAATTCCTCCAAGGGTGGCAACATTTGGCTCAATTAGAAATCAGTCATAAAAGGAATCAAATCTGTAAAAGAATAAAACTCTGCTAGATTTGAGGCATACCGGAAAAACAGATACAGTCAAGCCTATTCATGCAGGTTGCAACTTGCGGCACACAGCTCATGGCAGCTCACTCTTGGATGTCATCCACAATGTCACTAATCTGCAAGTTAACACCTTGCCAAGATTATGTTACATCAAGCATACCTTTGTTGGTATGACACAATATTAGCATAAATATTGTGTGACTCTGAGCAAAACATTCAAACCCCTTGGGCATTAACAAGGTGACAGAGTCTAACATGTTTCAATATAAGAAAAATAGCAGGACAAGAAGACACAGCATGAGATTAGAGGGAGGCCGATTAAGGGGTAATGTGAGGAAGTTCATTTTCACAGAAAGGGTGGTGGATGCATGGAATGGCCTACCTCAGGAAGTGGTGGATATGAATACAGTGCAGAGCTTAAAACAGTCATGGGATAGGCATAAGGGAGCAATACAGATGAGCATGAATAGATAGGCCATTGACAGAGCAAAGACCAATGGCATATTCATAAGGTAGAAAAAGAAATGGGCAGACTGGATGGGCCTTGCGGTCCTTATTTGCTGTCAACTTCTATGTTTCAATGTATGTAACCTCCCCAATTACCCCATTCTGCCGCTGACTACAGATTGTCTATTGTGTTGTACACAGTAACACATACAGTGGCACATGTCAGGGGAAACCAATGCTGTCCATACAATGCACTGCCTGCTAACACAGGACCCCCTTGTAAATGAGCATCAGGCAACTGTGCACTTTCCTGTATAAACAAGGTAGTGCAGTTACAACTAAGTGAATTGTGCTGTACAGTACTGCATGGTCTCCAGTAGCCGCCTACCTGTAGTTCCCAAGGACTGAATCTCCATCTACATAACCTGTTGCCGTTCTTTTGTTTTTTTATAGTGCCATTCTGCAACACGTAAGTATAAAACAAAATAGTAACAGCAATTTCAGTTTACATGTGCAAACTGCATTAAAATTAAATGTTTGGAGGAAAACCTAGGAACCCCAACTACAGAGATTACTAACATAAAATAAATCAGAAGTCTGGAAGAATGTATGGGCAATATGCTAAAAGAAATGAAAAAGAGAAAAAAGATAGTATTCAGGAAGTACAAGGAATCACAGAAGGAGCAGGACAGAGAACTGTATCAGTTAAAGCAGAAGGAAGCAGGGAAGGCAGTCAGAACAGCAAAGGTCCAAACCAAGGAAAGGACAGCCAACTCAGTTAAGAAGGGGGATAACACCTTTTATAGGTACATCAGAGAGTGAAGGAAGACCAAGGGAGGGATAGTGATGCTTAATAAAGGGGAGGTGTGGGTGGGCACAGGGTAACTGTGAAAAGGCAGAGGTACCAAACAAATATTTTTGCTCAGTATTCACAAGTGAAGATGGTACCTAAACCAAACAACAGAAACACTCTGGATAGGGGGGTTGATACCTGCCCATTCACAGAAGAAAGAGTTCTGAAAGAACTCTTAAAACTGAAGGTGGACAAAACAATGGGGCCTGATGGGATTCATCACAGAATTCTAAAAGAACTAAGGGTAGAACTAGTGACATCACTGACTACCCTCTTTAACAAATCATGGGAGGATGGGGTGATACCTGAGGACTGTAGGAGGACAGATGTGATTCTACTTCACAAAAGTGGAAGCAGTGCAGAGGCAGAAAACTACAAACATAGAAACATAGAAACATAGACTCTGATGGCAGATAAGGACCACTTGGCCCACCCAGTCTGCCCATTTCCCTACCTACTGGATAAGCTGCAGATTCTAGTTAACCAACAGCCTACTTCCTGCCACATCCCACTACAATTGTCTTATGTCTGTCCCATGCATGTTTGAATTCCCCCACTGTTTTAGACCCAACAACCTCCCCAGAAAGGCAGTTCCATGCATCCATCACTCTCTCCATGAAAAAAAATTTCCTCACATTACCCCTGAGCCGTCCCCCATCTTTAAATTGTGCCCCTTGTTCTTACACATCTCTTTTCTGAAAGATGCTAACCCCTGGACTTTGTTGATTCTCTTCAGGTACTTGAACGCTTCTATCATGTCTCCCGCCCTCCTTTCATCAAGGGTATACATATTAAGCTCTCTCAGTCTCTCTTCATATGATTTCTGATGCAGACCCTGCACCATTTTAGTTGCCGCCTCTGGACTGCTTCCATCCGGTCTATGTCCTTGCATAGATGAGGTCTCCAAAACTGCACACAGTACTCCAGATGGGGTCTCACCAACTGTCTGTACAGAGAGATAACCACTTCCCTTTTTCTACTTGTGATGCCCCTTCCTATGCATCCCAGTATCCCCCTGGCTCTCCTTACTGACTTCTCACATTGCTTACCAACCTTTAGATCATCTGATATGACTACCCCCAGGTCCCTTTCCATTTTTGTTGTTGTTAGTACCTCCCCTGCCGTTGTGTACTCTTCTCCTCGGTTTTTGTTTCCCAGGTGCATTACTTTGCACTTCTTTGCATTGAATCTACTGTAAGTTGCCATATGTCTGACCATTCCTCCAACCTTGCCAAGTCCCTTCTCATCCTTTCTACCCCCCTTGTGTATCAACTCTGTTACAGATCTTTGTGTCATCAGCAAAGAGGCATACCTTTCCCTCCAGACCCTCTGCAATGTCACCTATAAAGATGTTAAAGAGGACTGGACCCAGTACTGAGCCCTGAGGTACTCCACTAGTGACCCCCCCTTTCTTCAGAATGTGTTCCATTAACAATTATCTTCTGTGTCCTGTTTTGCAGCCAGTTTGCTACCCAGACTACCACCCTGGGACCCACTCCCAGGCTGGCTAACTTGATTATTAATCTTTTGTGCGGGACTGTGTCAAATGCCTTGCTAAAGTCTAGGTAGGCCATATCCACAGCCCCTCCCTGGTCTATTACTTTGGTCACCCAGTCAAAGAAATCTATTAGATTCATCTGACATGACCTTCCTGCTGTAAATCCATGCTGCTTTGGGTCCTGTGCCCTGCTGGCCTCTAGGTACTCAACAGTTCTTTCTTTCAGAAGTGATTCCATCATTTTCCCTACCGCTGAGGTCAAATTTACAGGTCTGTAGTTTCCTGCTTCTGCCTTGCTCCCACTTTTGTGAAGGAGAATTACATCTGCCCTCCTCCAGTCCTCAGGTACCACCCCATCTTCCCATGATTTGTTAAAAAGTGTGGTCAGTGGTGTCACTAGGTCCTCCCTTAGTTCTTTTAGGATTCTGGGGTGAATCCCGTCAGGCCCCATTGCTTTGTCCACCTTGAGTTTTAGGAGTTCTTTCAGGACTCTTTCTTCTGTAAATGGACTGGTGTCAACCCCCCTACCCAGAGTGCTTCTATTATCTGGTTTAGGTAACTCCTCCTTATCTTCTTTTGTGAATACTGAGCAAAAGTATTTATTCAATATCTCTGCCTTTTCACTGTCTCCCTCTGTCCACCTCCCCTCTCCCTTATTAATCTTCACTATTCCTCCCTTAACCTTTCTATGCTCCCTAATGTACCTATAAAAGGTTTTATCCCCCTTATTAACTGAATTGGCTATTTTTTTCTCGGTTTGGGCTTTTGCTATTCTGACTGCCTTCCCCACTTCTTTCTGCTTTAATTGATACAGTTCCCTGTTGTGCTCCTTCTGTGATTCCTTATACTTTTTGAATGCATCCTTTTTCTCCTTAACCTTCCCTGCCACCTCTTTTGAGAACCATAGTGGTTTTTTACTCCGCTTTGTTTTCTTTATCTGTTTCACACCAAGGCGTGTTGCCTTTATGATGGCAGTTTTAATTTTTCTCCATTGTTCTTCCTCCCCTCCTTTTTGGCCATTTGCTAGTGTATTCCTCAGGTATTCACCCATTTTGCCAAAGTCAGCCCTTCTAAAGTCCAGTATGCTTGTTTTTGTATGGCTCGTCTCCATGGTTGTGCTTATTGTGAAGCAGACTGTATGTTGGTTGCTTGTTCCCAGATGTCTACTGACTTCTAAATTTGTGATCCTCTCTCCATTTGAGAGTACCAGGTCTAGTATTGCTCCCTTACAAGTAGGTTCCAACACTAGCTGTCTAAGGTCTGCCTCTGCAGAGCATCAAGAATGACCCTGCTCTTGGATGTGGCTGCAGTACATGTCATCCAGTTAATATCTGGCATATTCAGACCTGTTAGTTTGGCCTCAGTGATAGGGAAAATTATGGAATCGCTTCTGAAGGAAAGAATTGTTGAGTACCTAGAGGCCAGAGGGGCACATGAGCCAAGGCAGCATGGATGCACAGTGGGTAGGTCATGTCAGATGAATCTAATAGATTTCTTCGACTGGGTGACCAAAGTAGTAGTTTAGGGATGGGCCGTGGACATGGCCTACCTAGACTTTAGCAAGGCATTTGACACAGTCCCACACAAAAGATTAATATACAAGTTAGCCAGCCTAAGAGTGGGTCCCAAGATGGTAACCTGGGTAAAAAATTGGCTGGAGAACAGTACACAGAGGGTAATAGTAAACGGAGTCCACTCTGAAGAAAGGGGGGTTACTAGTGGGGTACCGCAGGGTTGAGTTCTAGGACCGGTCCTCTTCAATGTCTTTATAAGTGACATTGCAGAGTGACTGGAAGGAAAAGTATGTCTCTTTGCATACGACACAAAGATCTGCAACAGGGTTGATACACAAGGTGGGGTGGAAAAGATGAGAAGGGACTTGGCAAGGTTGGAGGAATGGTCAAATATATGGCAGCTTAGAGTCAATGCTAAGAAGTGCAAAGTAATGCACCTGGGAAACAAAAACCCAGGGGATGAGTACACAATGGGGGGTGAGATAATAACAACCACAAAAATGGAAAGGGACCTGGGGGTAGTCATATCAGATGACCTAAAGGTGGGCAAGCAATATGAGAGGGCAGTAAGGAGAGCTGGGAGGATACTGAGATGTATAGGAAGAGGCATCACCAGTAGAAAACAGGAAGTTGTTATCCCTCTGTACAGACAGCTGGTGAGACCCCATCTGGAGTACTGCAGGCAGTTCTGGAGACCCAATCTCCACAAGGACATAGACAGGATGGAGGCAGTCCAGAGGAGGGCAACTAAAATGGTGCAGGGTCTGCACCAGAAGACAAATAAAGAGAGACTTAAGGAGCTTAATAAGTATACCCTCAAGGAAAGGAGGGGCAGGGGAGACATGATAGAAACTTTCAAGTACCTCAAAGGAATCAACAAAGTCCAAGAGGGTAGCATCTTTCAGAAAAAGAGATGTGCAAGAACAAGGGGTCTCAATTTGAAGATAGAAAGGGGACGGCTCAGAGGTAATGTGAGGAAGTATTTTTTCATGGCGAGGGTTGTGGATGCATGGAACAACCTTTCTGAGGAGGATGTGGAGTCAAAAACAGTGGGGGAATTCAAGAATGCATGGGACAGACATAAGGCAGTTCTAGGGGTTGGGGGTAGGAGGAAGTAGGCTGTTGGTTAACTAGGATCTGCAGCTTATCCATTAGGTAGGGAAATGGGCAGACTGGGTGGGCCAAGCGGTCTTTATCTGCCGTCAAAGTCTATGTTTCTATGTTTCTTAAATGGAATCAAGCACTATGCTCTCACTGACTATGGAATATGGCTCAGTCCCAGATCAGAGTCAAGGGACAAAAAGAAACAGGCAAGAGGAAGAAAATTAAATTAATCTTGATAGTGATTGGATGCTTGTTGAGCCAGTAAGGGGGCCAAAAGGGGAAGGGGAAATATATATCCCCTGACACTGATATAAGCACATGTAATAGATTTGATATCCCATCTGGTTTAGGTGATAGAAACAAAGACACAGTGGAAGATACAAACCTAGGCATCACCCAAAAGGTTACAACTGGAGACTCAAAAATAAGATTAACAGATTGTGTGGTATGTGGAAAAGACAAAGAAAACAATACGGTCACTTGCTTTCCAGGGACTACAATAAAAATATATATTTTTGCACCGGTTCTCCAAGGGATCCCTCAGAGGTGCTCACACAATCCTACCCCTTCTACTCCCTGCCGTGACCATCCACACTAGTTCACCTTTCCTTCAAGGGACTTCCCAGTGCTCTGGATCACCCCCCCAGAGCAGGGCCTGCCCTTCCTCAGTGGCTCTATCTGAAATTAGAGGGTCCATCCCTCTAGGATGTTGGCCGCGGATCCCCAGTGTGGCCTGGCCCAGCATTAGGGATGAGAGGGAGATCCCTGGGGCCCTCATCATTTCCTCGTCCAGCTGGGTTTTTTTTTCACTTGCTGGTGGCTGTCCCCCACAGAGCCCAGCCAGCAAGGCAACACAGTGCAATGGCTCTGCCCCCTAGCATACGCTGCACTGTTACATTCGGCTACCCCCAACCACTGCCAGAGGTCGCTCCATGAGCGAACGCATCCCCAAGCCCTCCTCAGGAAGAGAGAGCAGTCTTACGGATGCTCGATCTCTTCCCTCCCCTCCTCTGCTGACCCCCGGTGGCCCAGGCTCACTCCTGAACCAGGGTCACTGGCATGGCGTGAGGTGTGGCATCCAGTGCCTCAACCCTCAGCGCCATCGGGCCGGCTACAATAAATGATATAAGGAGGAACATCAAGGAGATTCTGAAAAAACATAGGAGCTACCCTTTAGGGTGCTGGTATAAGTAGGTACTAGTGATATTGGAAAAAATTCTGAAATGGAAATCAAACAAGATTTTATTAAACCAGAACAAGAACTTTCTAAAACTAAATGTATGTCAGTCTTTTTGGAAATCTTACCCACCCCAAAGGGAACAAAGGAAAAAAAACAGCAGGAGATAATAACAATTAATAAGTGGCTGCACAACTGGACTTGTAAAAAAACATTTTTGTTTCATAAAACATTGGGACATTTTTTGAGAAGCAGCATCTATATACTAAGGCTGGCCTACATCTCAGTACTTAAGGGGCAAATATTCTGTGTAACAGATTTAAGAGTATCCTTACTAATGATTTAAACTAAAAACAGATTAATGATCCCAAACATCATGAACATTCTGAGTGTTTCTGACACTTCATCTGGCCATGATAAACCCTGTCAGTGGATTATACCATCAATCAGTGGTGGACAAATGTATTGGGGTCCGTCAACTGCAGTCTGCTATCAACTCTGCCTTGCAGAACAAGTCAGGACCTAGTTGGAGGAGGCATGGGTGTGTATATGTTAGTGATCTGCATATTATAGGACAGAGCTGTGCAGTGTCCCCACCATGACCGGAGATTTCACCATCTGCACTGTGTCCTCGGGGGGGGGGGCACATTTACAGTGGGATTGGAGTGTGGACTTTGGGTATGTACTGCTGGTCCAGGGATCCCACAGGTGCCCAGTGCGTAACTGCCTGTGTTGGGCACAGCATGGACAGCTCTCCATACACCACAGTGGTGTTTGTTTACACAGGGTATCCATGTAGCTGTGTCAGCATTGACACAGATGCCTGGTGATATGCCTGGCTACCACCAGTACCTATGCTGGACAGCAGTTTTGCCAGTGGTGGTGTTGCAACTTTCTATTGGAAATTCCAGGATTTACCTGTGTAATCAGTACACATCACAGTAGACAGTGTGGCAACCATACAGGCACCAAAACACCATTAATAGTAATGTCATATGTTGGGTACGCACATGTCGCACGGCCTTAGCTGCAGCATTCCTGTGGTGCGCAGTCCATTGTGCAACACTACAGCACTGTTAGATGGCCAGGACATGGGGCAGTTGTATCTGCTAGTTCCTGTTCTGCCCCCAGGCAACGCAGGCCAACATACCTAGTAACATTCACTGGGTCCCATACAAACACATCATATACATACAGTGGTGGGGGACTAACACGTCACTACCATTGCCCACCCTCTCATATTGGTAGTACACATGACCTGCATTTGTGCAGGATACAGTTTAGGGAGGAACTGCATGTTGGCCCTTGTGTGGTGCTGTCTGCTTGGCATGATGTCGAACATCGAGCACAGTTGCTTTCCTTATACAGGTTGTGCCCACTTTGTTCTATCACATTTCCATCGCTGATGACTATTCCCTGCTATCTGTCCTGCTCCTCATGTGTGATGTACAACACACCATATGGTGTGTGAATGGTGTCTGTGTTACTCAACTGGCCATGTCCATGGGGAGTGGGACCACAGCAGTGGGCCATGGGGTTGTGGCACATATGTCAGATCTTCTTGGCTACACCACCATGTGGATGTGCTGTACGGTGCTGTCATTACCTTGGTCCCAATGCTGCATTTGTTACACATGTGCAGTAGTGCCTTCTGCCACTGAACACATCACACAGAGGCCATATGCACCATGACCATCTAAGCAGATTTCACTATGGTGTTCCACGGATGTGCTCCCACTGTGCCCATGTGTCCTGCACATGTCTGTCAGATAAACCACATGCCACTGCCCATACCTATAGTTGTGTTCAGTGTGCCCCCAGTGGTGTGTATGCCCCTGTGGTAGTTGTTCAACTGTTAATTGGTACTGTGGCGATGCTGGTGTATGCTGGAGAAGGATCACATTACGGACATGGCAGTGCCTGTTGAGTGCCTCAATGTACCTCAGAATTACATTGCTATTGTCAATGCTCAGATAAACCCAATGTTCATTCTGCAATGACTGTGTACCTCTGCCATGTCTGGTGGTATATTTGCTGGTATACTGTGTGTGTGTTCTGTCTATATTACTATACAATGGGGCATCCCAGTGTGGCAAGATCCGACCATATACCCCAGCTGTTGCCCCAGTACATGTATGCCAGCCTTCACGTTGAGGTTCTCAGTACTCTACAGTTGTATACTCTGCTAGATGCATGTCACTGTACCACTGATCAGTTACCTACCACCCATCTCATGCCTCACCACTGTCACCTGTGTCACACAGCATACTATTGTCTTATACACCCTTGACACTGTCTCATGTGACCTCTGGACATGTGCGTGCCACCTTGGGGACCCCTAAATGGGTTGGTAGCCCATGGTGTCACACACAGCAATGCTCACAGTACCACAGACATACCATCAGCCTTGTGGGTGGCCATGTCCTCGGTCCACACAGAGTCATTACCAGGACCTGCAATGTGCATGCTTGGCATTGGCCACATCCATATGTGCTACTCTGCACTGCACAGGAAGGTTGTCAGGCATATGTATTGTGTGCTGCCCCACAGAGGGCCATGTCAGCAGCATAAATGCTTGTTGCACTTCTTGCATCACATGCCACAGGTCTGTACCCATGCCATGTGTGGCACACATGCTTTTTAGATTTTCTTTGTTGTTCCAGGTGTTCGTCCATGACAGAGGTACTGGACAGGGGATGGGGCACTACTGCTCATGGTGAGGTGGATGTTCCATCACAGCCGGGGGATGTATGCTGTGCTGGATGAGGTGATAGGTCTGCTTAGGGAGTCAACCAGCTTGTTGAGGAACATCACGGCCAGACTCCATCTTCCTGCCATACCCCAGGGACAGCAGCAGCAACTGCAGGCGCCAGATGCAGGACACTAGTGCCTTTTTGTTTTTGGGACATAATGACACTGTTTTTTTTTTTTTAATTTGGGCAGTTTGCCCTATTCTTTTTTCCTGGCAGTATGCCATTTTTCATTTTGATGGGTGGGTTGCCCCATTTCAACTGTGTCCTGGCAGTACCTATGCCACTTTTCATTTTGATGGGCAGATTGCTGCATTTTTATGGCTACAGTAGGCAGAGCCTGTGGATGTTTTGCACGTACAAAAGGAGTGATGTCATGTTTTCTGTCTGTGGAACTGACTGAAGGTGTAAATAGTCTCTTCCACCTTACCCTCTTCCAAGCAATGTTTTCCATCCTCAAATAAATATGCTTTCATGTTAGTCAATGGTTGCAGGGTACTATTTTCTTTCTTAAATTGGTGGTACTAGAACTGGAACCTGAGTAGTGGGAGGCAGCATTAGTTTTTTTTTGGAGTAAGATCCACCCCCATGTCCACCCGAGAAGCTCCTAAAGATCCACCCACATCAGTGTCAGTGTCTCAGTAGGTAGCACACTTGCCTCTGAGGCCAGGAGATCAGAGCGCTGTGGGTTCAGTTCCCACATCTGGCACTTGGGTTAATATCTCAATACTGACACTGTAGTGCAGCATGAGAGGGGTGCTGCACTTCTGAGGTGCCGTCTTTCGGATGAGACGTTAAACCGAGGTCCCATCTACCTGGATTGGTGGTAGTTCAGGTGGATGTTAAAGATCCCATGGCACTTATCGAAAAGAGTAGGGGAATTTCCCCTGGTGTCCTGGCCAAATTTCCCTCATCCACTAAAAATACCACCAACAGTTTAATCTGGTTCAAATTAAATTGCTTACCATCTGTATCCCCGGTCACCCCTGAAAAAGGGACTTCTAGGCCCAGTGGGCTTACCAGGTCAACAAAAACAAACTTTTTGTGATTCATGTGGGAGGTGGAGTCCCTGCATTTTATTAAGGACTAGGAGAACAGAGAATACTTAATGCCTTTATTAAGGACTAGGAGAACAGAAGATATTCAATGCCTTCAAATTGACTTAAAAAAACCTTTGGAACAAATGATTATCAGAGCCACCTGGGGCCTCATAAGGAGACAGCAAGTGAAACTACAGCTCCCAAGGAAAACAGACACAGCATTCTAATTTACAGTAAGAGCCACATGTTTTTCTTAAACATTTATATACACAAAACATAAAGTTCAGCTTTTGGGATTAACAATATTTGTTTACCATATTCAATATATATATATAGTTTATATATATTTGTCTTTTTAGTAGTTTCAAAACTTTGAAAGCATTGTTGTTAGTAATGCATTTAGAAATACATTTTTTAATTGTCTTTACAGTTAAACATGCAGTTTCATGTCAGGGCACATTTTTGGGGGGAGGGGTTCAAATTAGTTTAATCATGGGCACAGTACTTGATGAACACAAACGTTGATGATAAAGTGTGTTTTTTCTTTCAAGTTTGAGAAGTATGTATTGGAAAACATTGAACAAGAAAACAACTGGTGATTTTAAAAGCTATTCTGATCAGCGCTGACATTAAAAAAAATCTCAGCTGTATTTTTCATTTCATTTTATCAGGAACACTAGAAACAGAATGTTAACATTTACTCCCAGGAACCTGCTATTCAGGTTTTTCTATTGCATTTTGGCCTAGGCAATCTTCCCAGAGTGCAGTTTGTCAGGGCACATTTTTTTGGGGGGGGGGTTCAAGTTATTTTAATCATGAAGCATTGGTTTTAGTAATGCATTTAGAAATACATTTTTTAATTGTCTTCACAGTTAAACATGCAGTTTCATGTCAGGGCACATTTTTTGGGGGGAGGGGGTTCAAATTATTTTAATCATGGGCACAGTACTTGGTAAATACAGACTTTGATGATAACGTGTGTTTTTTATGTTTTGTTGTTGAAGAAATAGAGAACTCCCTGTTGGGGTGGTGTCAAGTTTAAAATTAGAAATGCTGCTATGACACACAATGGAACAGAACACATCTCATTTCAGGGGAGTAAGCAAACCTTCACTTTCCATTTAAGTGGGTTCAGTGATAGTCGTTGGCACATCTTGTGATACTAGTGCTAAGTCAGCTCTTTATTGAAAATATAGGTGTCTCAATACAAGATGATAAAGAGCAGCTAGAAAAAATAACATCCATGTGGAATTCTTACATATTTGTTTAAGACACCAGCTCAGCATCCAGCTGTTAAAATTCCCAACTGATGTTTTACACTTTGTGCATCCTCAAAGTACTGTGCAGCAATTTGTTAGCTACAATTTAAGTTCTGCCAGTGTGTATAATAACCTGGCAATGGCCTTCCATTGATCCATTTCTTAATTATATGCCTACATTGCTTTGGCACACAATTGCTAGGTAACCATAATGTCACCTGTTACACATTCATTCTTTGGCTCCTAAATGGCAAAACAGTCCATTATACACTCTTAAAACAGGCATTTAAAATATGTTCTTTTCAGGCTAGAACACAAGACAAGATCAACATGGAATGTTTTCCATTTCAAAAATGGAAGCTGCAGCCCCAAACAACTCTTGCCCCCCCCCCACCATGGTTGAACCTCTGCATGTCTCATTGGTAGAATGACTGATCTGTGTGTTTTTTCAATTTTTTTTTTTATAACAGCCAACGAAGGAGCACACCTTGCTCCTGGGGACACTTAGCATATCCCAAACCACTGATTGTCATCATTTACATTAGTCCAATCTGAAGAAAGGTGCTGCTTCTTTTTATCATTAAATAAAAAAAAAGAGGAAAGGCCTAATATCTTGAAACAGATTTCAGAAAAATTATTCTGCACTTACTTTGAGACACATCTTTTCAGCTCTCCTCTTTATGATCAGAGCTGCTGATGCCACAGTGAAAACTTTGAAAAAACTAATAACTTGGTACAACTCAGCTTACATTTTAAATATATTCTGTAGATTTCTCCTGTCTATCTTTTATTACAGAGGACATTTGGATGAATATATAATCTTTATATGTTAGAGTTCATCTGCCTCTGTAGCTTACTCCCTACTTCAAGTCATAATGCTATGTTGTGACATCACAGTCTGCTGTCATGGGAGTAACTGTGATGTCACAAGCCATGCATTATGACCTCAAGTAGGGAGAAAGCACCAGGAATACATGAACACTTCAGGAGCAGCGGTCCTCTTTTCATGCAAATGGCCTCAGTAAAAAATAATGGGGGGAAAAATACAGAACTAATGTGAAATATAAACTGAACTGTGTCTAAATATTATGTTTTCTTTCACTTATCCTAAAAGCATCAGATGCTCTTTAAGACTGCCACTCTGCTTGGGGGAGGGTGCTCATTGGAGCAAGGTGGCTACATGTATGTTACATGTATGTGTTAGTGCTAATCTGTAACACAATTTCTTTCATTGTTTTTCCTGCACTATAACTGTTTTAAGACATTCCAATACATGCTTAAACCCATAGGCAATTACTGACAGCAAAACAGTGCTGCTTGAAAAGTTTTTCAACCCAAATTAGTGAACATGACTGTGACTGTAGGGGCAGTTGCCTCTCCAGAGACTGTCATGACTATAACGTCTCCCTCTGTCTGTCTGTCTATTTGTATGTCTATCTATGTAATTATCTATATTTCTATCAATTGCAACTATCCCTATTTTTACCTACTGTATATGTAAAATAAACCTGCATATCACATTTACCTGCACTCTGAATACATACTTATGATACAGTGCATATTTGTACTCCACTCCTGTATAGACCTCATACTGTCCTGATATTCCCATTATTTATTTATTAGCTTGTGTTGACCAGGTAAGCACACTAGACAAAACAATTGCCTATTTTCAGGTATGACCCGGGAGAGTACAATGAAGGACAAGTTCCTACAAAGAACAATAAGATACAATCATACAATTCACAGGATCAAGCAGAGTAGTCAGGTGACATTAAACAAGCAGTCAAGAATTAACACAGCTGAGCAGTAGAAACATACTTAGAATAAGCAAAAGATAAGTACAGTGCATTAGACAAATAATTCACAGCCCGGAGGCCTAGGGAGAATGCATTTCTATACAGTAACAGAACCACCGTACAGTGCAGCAGACAGAATTCTGGTTGGGGCAGAGTGTAGTTATATTATTATACAAAGCAGAATCCTAAACAAGCGGGATACACTCTCAGGGCCCATGCATTATCACAGGCATTAACTACCTTAACCTTATCAACACTGACATAGAAACATAGAAGATGACGGCAGATAAGGACCGCAAGGCCCATCCAATCTGCCCATTTCTTTTTCTGCCTTATGGATGTGCCATCAGCCTTTGCTCTGTCAATGGCCTATCTATTCATACTCATCTGTATTACTCCCTTATGCCTATCCCATGCCTGTTTGAATCCCTGCACTGTATTCATATCCCCCACTTCCTGAGGTAGGTTGTTCCATGTAACCACCACCCTTTCTGTGAAAAAGAACTTTCTCACATTACCCCTTAATCTGCCTCACTCTAATCTCATGCTGTGTCCTCTTGTCCTGCTATTTTTCTTTTATTGAAACATGTCAGACTCTTTCACCTTGTTAATGCCCTTAAGGTGTTTGAATGTTTCGGTCATATCACCTCTCTCCCGCCTTTGCTCTAGGGTATACATATTGAGCCCCGTTAATCTGTCCTCATATGTTTTCTGATGCAGTCCCTGCACCATTTTGGTTGACCTTCTCTGGACTGCCTCAATTTGGTTAATGTCCTTGTGAAGGTGTGGCCTCCAGTACTGCACGCAGTACTCCAGATGGGGCCTAACCACTCTCTTGTAAAGAGAGATTATTACCTTCCTCTTCTGACTTGTGATACCCCTACTAATACACCCCAACATCCCCCTAGCCTTACCTACTGCTTTAGTGGCCTGCTTGGATGATTTCAGGTCGACCCCTTATAAAAGTTACTATCACATTTTCTCTCTTAATGAAGGCCATCATTACACCTGACTGCCTGACATCAACACATTACTTAAATATAACTTACATCACCGCATGGACAAACCCCCTGTTTTTCTCTATAAAACTGTGTAAATAATCCCAAGACTGAACATATGCCAGCCATTACTTTTTCATGTACTGCCACCTACTCCACCTGTCAAACCTATATTGCTTACCATTCCTTCCATTGCAGTCTACACCTCCATATCTTTTCCTAATAATATGTCTGCCTTCCTTAGAATGCAAAATAAAACAAATCTTACTAGTTAAAAATCATTGTGTTGTTTCTCCATGTCTCCTTAACAGTTCCACACACTCTCACTAACTTCATTATGCAGCCATGGTGGATCTGACCAGAATTTGTTTATTTTGTCCTGACAGTATGCCATTTTTCCTGTTTCATGGTGTTTTTTTCTCCATTTTCCTTACAGGAGTTGGCCACATTTATTTTATTCAATGGCTGTGTGCCACATTAATTTTGTTTATGGCAGTGTGCCCCATTAGTTTTGTGTGTATGTGTGTGTGTTTATTTCATGGTGGTTTGCCACATTTATTTTTTTGTTGGCTGTGTGCCACATTAGTTTGGTTTATGGCACTGTGACACTTAAGTTTATGACCTTTTGCCTGTTTCTGTTATATTTCTTTTTGTGAATGAATAACACCCTATTACATTTTTACTTGCAGGAATACTTGCATTTATTTGCAGGACAAATTTAATTCCGTAACATTTACATAGTCGTTGTTATATAAAACTTTTAATTTACATTTTTATTATGTTTTCAGAATTTTACAATATTCACAGTTCAAGTGGAATTACTATAACAATCAATTACCCAGAAAGAAAACAAGAAAGAACAATAATAAATCATGCAATTAGTACATTTCCCAATAAAGGAGAGATCAAGTGGAATCAAAATAACAAATAACAAAATTTACTGCAGTCATTCTTAAGATATTTAAATAATATTACCCCCAATTGTTCTTACACCTTGTCTAAAAGCTGCTGCGTACCTGCTGCAGCCCCACCCCAAAACAGTGTTTTGATTATACAAACTGGGGAAGGGGCTGTAAGGCACTAATACCTATAGACAGCAACTGGGAGCAGTGATGTCCTCTAAATACGTAGGGCTGGATTCACAAAATGCAAATCAGGATGCAAAGCAACTTGTGCCAGAAAAAATGGTGCAAGTAGCACTTGCGTCCTGAGTTGCATCCTGGTGGGATTCGCAAAGGCAGCCTGTGACATGCTGCAGGCTGCCTGCACCCAAATGCACCAATGTGCCATAAACCCCCTTGCGACATGGCGTGAGGGGGTTTATGGCAGCATTTGCACCCTATTCAGGTAGGGTAGCTGCTATGTTGCTATGTCCACAAATCGGGATTCAGAGACAACCACCAGTGAACATCTGTCAAAGACCATTTACGCCAACAAAAAGCTGGTCTAAGTGGTCTTTGCCATTCACTGGAGGTTGCCACTGTGCCCCAGCTCTACATCCCCTGTGGGCTACAGCCCCTCCTATAAGCTCCAGGTCCCAGACATGGCATGCACTGTTCCAGGATGGGTGTGTGGAACACCCCCAATGCCCAGACCCCCCACACACACACATATTGACAGCCCCCCATATCCTGGGGCAGGATCCACCCTGCAATCCCCGTAACCCCTGGTAGTAAGTGGCCCCCACCCAGCAGTGTGAGCCCCCCCACCCCACCAATATCCACCGGTGACTGGCATTGCCCTCCACTCTCATCAGGGCCAGCCGACTGACGAACTGTGTCAAGACTGTGTGTTGTAATACGTGTTCTGTGAATTATAGTGGCTGTCATTCACAAAGTGCATATAATTACAGTACGATCTTGGCACAGTTCAGTTGATGGCTGGCCCTGGTGGTGAGTGGAGGGCTGTGCCAGTGCTGACTCACCCACCGTGTGTGTGTGTGTGTGTGTGTGTGTGTGTGTGTGCTGGGAGGCTGGCACCACTGGGAGGGTGTGGGACCACTGGGCCACCAGGGCAGTTAAGGGTGTTTATTCTGGGGGTCATGGCATGGGGCAATAATAAATACACCCACGGGATTGAAGGTGTGCATGGGGTGCCATGGCTCCCTTGGCTGGTGCATCTGCCACCTACCCTGTCCTGCGACCTGCAGCATACCTGGAAGGTGAGCCCTACCTTGCACAGCTACCACAAGTCACAAGATGCAGACCCCTGGACCCGCGCTGATATCGAATCAGGTGCAAGGTCCAGGTCAATGGGATGGTCGGCACAAGCTGCCATTGTCGCAGCTTGCAGCGGACTTTTGTGAATCCAGCCCATATAGTTTACTTTGTAAGCACTCACACGTGTTAAGGGCATATATAAGTGTAATACTAACATGCACTGCATGCTACTGAATCTCCCACTGCTGCCTATTGCATTGATGTCAGCTGCAGGGGATTCTGGGATATGTAACAGAAGATGTCAGCCTACAACAATGCAAATTAGTCTGAGACAATCTACTACACTATGGTAAACAGTAAGGAAACCAAAATGTTTTTGCGCACAAATTGCAGATTGGGACCAGCCCCACACATGAGTATGGGGAGCCTTTCCGCTGACTTTTCCCCTTTAAGTGAGGTACCAGTGATCAACCTCCCACAAACTGAACCGAACAGATGTGGTGGGGAAACATAATAATACATGATATTGTTGTCATTAGATATTTTTGTATCTGCTATCATTCATCACTTATTTACAAATGACTAATGTACATGCTTTGCTGTATTTTACCCTCTTCCACCACCTTTTATAACCCCCTCTACCACTTTTCCTCCTCACTCTCATGCCACTCTTCTACTGAGTATTATGCATCCTCCTGGCTCACCATCTCATCATGTTTCTGCTAATGTAAATATTGTATCTAGTTATTTACTGTAAATATTGTGTCATACCTGCATGTTATCTTATGTCAACCTTGTTATGTTGTATATCCTCATAGCTTTGCTGCCACAGCTGTATTTACATTATTACATGCCTTGTTTGCATTGTAATCCCACGGCTGTATGCCCCGGGTCGACCCTGAAAAAGGGACTGTAATTGTCTCAGTGGACTTTCCCGGTTACCAAAACACAATAAATAAATAAATAAATTTTGATATACCGTACTTTGTGTAATAATCATGTACAGATGGAATGTTTGCAGTAACCAAGTACAGTAACCGATATTTCCTTGGAACACCCTCTCAAGTGACATGTCTCATCTCTCGAGGTTATCCTGTTGAAAAAATAAAACAAATAAATTTCAGCAGCTATTAAATATAGGCACTTATCATGCCATTAGTGAACAGGTGCAGTCGCCAAATACTATTCTCGGTGGCCTGCAGCTACTGTGTCTTCCCTTTACAGCAGGAGTCACTATCACGTGAGTGAGGATACATCCTAAATGATATCTTAAATCTGTAATGACAAACTGCAGGGGAAAAAATAAAATCAATATGTTCGGGCAAATAGTTTGTAAATATAAAAATATAATATTCAAAAATAAAAAAGAAATACATTATGAAAAGTAATAAATATTGTCTACAATACATGCATTAAGAAGCACAACAATAATTCAGCATGGCTTTCCGATTTTGCTTCTACTTTTAGGAGATGGAAAATGTTTCAATAACTGTCCTTCAGGTGAGTACACAATCATAGATAGCTAACTGCACTAAGAATACCTGAAATCTTAAGATACCACAGGCATACTTCCGTGCAGCCGGTTTCACTCTGGGTGCTGGTGGTGCTCATTAGGACAGATGAGTCTACAGCAGTATTTTATTTATTTATTTAGTTTTTGTTGACCAGGTAAGCACACTAGACAGTCATATGCCTATTTTCAGGTGCGACCTGGGAATTCACAAGAAGTTTACAAGCAAAAAGCAGGTATTACAGAATTTCAGAGAAAGATATTAGTCAGACGCAGCATGACTTAACAGGAAGGCATGTAGAAGAAACATAACAAGACAAGGTTGCAGCTGACATTCACGTGTTGAAACATAATATAACATAACATAACAATGTAACAATTGGCAGACATGCGCTATAATCTCACAAACACACCAATCACAAGGTGAGGACTGGACATGACCATAAAGTGCATCACAGTGCAAAAAGGGGGTTGATACCTTAGGCACAGTGACAAGCTGAGGCGAGTTTCAGGAAGCCCAAAGACAGTTTCTGAAGCAGGTGTGGGAGGGTTCGGCACGAACTTGGGCAGAGAAAGAGTTCCATAGTCTGGAAGCATAGACAGCGAAAGCCTGATCTCCCGCTAGGGTACAGGTTTTGGGAACTTGGAACATTTGAGAGCCACTAGATCTTAACAGATAGGAGATATTTGCAGGCTTGAATACCTCAGCTAGCTAGGGGGAGTGGTTGTTCTGATGACATTGTCAGAAAAATTGCCCACTACAAAGGTTTGATGGTTGTCAGAGGACAGCCACTCGAGTTTATTGTATAGCTCACAGTGGTGAGTGAGACAGGGGGCAGGGAGAGCAAAGTGACATATATTATTATATGTAACATCCCATAGGTTTTTGGGGCATGGACAAAGGTGACCAGCCCATAACAGAGCATGGGTAGTAGAACCCCCTAAGCCAAGGCATGATGTGCTGCCAGAGTAAGGCAGCTTATAGCTCTGTGTGCCAAGCCCAGCTTGCTGTAAGTAGCTCTGCATATATTACATATATGCAGGAAGAAGTTGAGCTGAGGATCTAGGGTAACACCCAAGTATTTAAGAGAGTCAGGAACTTGCAGAAGGGATCCATCAGCTCCGGTCAACTCTCAGGGGTGCAGGACAAGCTTTGGTTTTGGCCATGGAGCCAAAGAGCATGGGCTTGGTTTTTTTGAGCTTGATGGCTAGCTTATGGGCATTTAACCAGTATTGTATGTGGTCAAAGTCAGCATTGAGCTGACAGTTGATAACACTGATGTCCTGGGAACTGGTTAGGATCACAAGGTCATCTGCATATAGAAGAAGAAGAAGAATCCACATTTATATAGCGCTTTTCATACACAGTATCCCAAAGCACTTTACAAGCAATGCTAGACTGGTAGTGAAGTGACTGAATGTGTGGTGGCGGCCATATTGCACATCATCACCCACACACAGCCTGGATAATTGCATGAACCGGTTTATGGGAAGGGTAATGTTGGCCAGGACATGGGAATGCTTCCTGCTCTTTGCGAAGATTTCCCTGGGTTATTTTACTTCCACCTGGACACCCACCAGGACAACACCAGGATGGGCAGAAGGGACCTCGGTTTAACATCTCATCCGAAGGATGGCACACCCCAGCAGTACAGCAGCCCCCAATACTGCACTCGGATGCCAGCGATATAGGGTGGTACAACCATGGACTGGGACCAGGGGCAAGTCATTAACAAAAAGGGAGAAAAGAATAGGCCCTCAAACAGACCCTTGAGGAACCCCAGAGTTAACAGGAGTGGGCTCTGAGAGGACCATGTTCAATTTTATGAGTTGCTGCCCTCCAAGCAGGTAATTAGCGAACCAGGTTAGGATGAGGGGGGCAGCCAAGGGACCAAAGTGAGAAACACAAGAGTGAGTGGTCAACCAGATCAAAGGTTTTTGACAGATCACTGAAGATAGCCCAGTCAAGTTGCCTTGATCAACAGCAACCCTGATCTCAGAAGTGACCTTAGCCAGGGCAGTGGAGGTGCTATGACTCTTACGGAAGCCATGTTGTGCTGGGGTAAGTAGGTCATAGCTTTGGCTGTAGTCTGTAAGCTGAGTAGCAACCACTTTTTCAAGCAGTTTGCTAATAGCCGAAAGGATGGCAATAGGGCGGTAATTCCCAAGGTTTTTTGGATCACCTTGTTTGAATACAGGGACAATCCTAGTCATTTTCCATGTGTCAGAAATGATTCCAGTAATAAGAGATGTGTTGAAGACATGGGAGATGGACATGGCAAGGAAAAGTCCCCAGGAGGCAGTATAGTGCAGTGGTGTAAGGCTCTGAGCTGCAAATCTTGAGACCTGGGTTTGAATCCCACAACCCCCACTTGCATATACTGTGCGACCCTGAGAAAGTCACTTAACTTCCTGTGCACCCAGGTTGCACCTCTAAAAAAGCTTTCAGCTTAGTGTGTCTCACCTGGTTAAACAATTGGAAAAAAAGAAAAAAAAAGACAAATAAGTTTCAGCTCTATGTTGTCATGATCGGCACTAGTATGGGGAGAGAGGCCAGCAAGAAGCCTCCAAGTATCACTGTCAGGGATGGATTTGAAGTAGAAAGGAGGTTGGGGGTCATCCCAGACTGGAGACTACAAAACAGACTTGGTTTACTAGGATCAGGGAACTGGGAGGTATATACAGACAAATCTGAGAACTAGGAATTAAATGCATTTGCAATAGTCAAGGCATTGTTACAGTTAACCCCACCAATAAGCATGTCAGTAAGATATGCTCTGGAGGAGCCACTAACAATATTCTTGATGTTTCGCCAGAAGTTCCTCGGGTCCCTAGTTGAAGATAACGAAGTGGATTTACAAATTTCTCTCTTCAGGGAGTGGATAGCTTTTCTGCAAGCATTTCTGAGTTGCCTGTATTCCTGAAAGATAGACATATCCTGGGAGGCCTTAAATTTAGCCCAGTATTTGTCCCTTAACTTCATAAGGGAAAATAGGCAATCTTGTAGCCATTTGGTGACGGTGCCCCTCACTCTTCTTTTTGTAAGAGGGTCATGTTTATCTTGTAGGAAAGAGAATATTGCAAGAAAGTTATCAAGGGCAACTGAGGTGTCATTTATAGCTAAGACTGGGGACCAGTCTGTATGTTTCAGATCAGCATAGTAGGCTTCAGTGTTGAATTTGGAGAAGTCCCTCATTTGGATCACCTTGCAGGGAGACTCTCCAGACACAGTAGGTGGGAGAGTGACTGAAGATAGAGTCTGGGAAAATACCAGATAGGACAATCTGTTTGGGCCTGTTGGTCAGTATCCAGTCAAGGAGGGTGCCTTCCCCCCAGTGGAAGAAAGCCTAGTTGGCTCAGCAATAAGTTGAGAGAGAGCAAGGCCAGCCAACTGGTGTTCATATTGCTTGACACTGCTACCTATCCAGTTTAGGTTGAAGTCACCAAACACTAGTAGTTCATTGGAACACACCTTAGGATTTAGGCTGTCAAGGAGGTAAGAGAGTCCTTGCATGCCACCTTTGGGAGGATTATAGGCACAAACTAGATGCAAAGTTTTGGTGTTACCAAGCAAAAATAGGGCATGGAGGAATTCACAGGTAGGGGGTGAGGGGGACAGATGAGGTATGATGGACACATTAAGGTGACTCTTATAGTAAAGTAGCAGGCCATACCTACGTTTTTTCCCAGCATCATCCTGCCTAATTATATTGTAACCCAGAAGGGCATGCACAGAATCTGGGATGGCAGATTTTAACCACATTTCTGTGACCCCCAGTATGTCTTGGCTGTAGTGAGTAACCCAAGCCGAAAGCTTGGCGAGATTAAGCAGAAGGCTACAGACATTCTGATGGGCAGTTTTTATGCCCTTAGTACTTAGCCATGGGGGGAAGGCGGACTGGAAAGTAGGCAAGGTGGTAGGGGGCCCAGGATTAAGTTCAATGATTCTGGCCAGTAAGATGAGTAAAAGCAGAAATAAAGCAAGGCAAGGCAGCAAGTTTTGTTTCTTGTTGGACTTAGGCTTAAGGATGGAGCGTTTCAACAAGTAGGTAGCACTCAAAAATTGTATCCATAACTCAGAACCAGTAATACATCTTAAAATGCAGTCCTTAATGTACAGTTTTGTACCTTCTGATGTCATCAGGAGAAACAAAACTAATTCCAAGTTCACTGTCCAAACTTAAACTGAGGGTATCACATACCCAAAAGGTCTAAGGCAGTTCTATACCAACATCAGGAGGCTGCTTCAGAACTCGGCGAATTACAACTTTGGGCCATTTACATGAGCCAGATATTCTGATCCTGGCTGAAAGACTGGAGCACTCAAGAATAAGTTTTAATGTGATTAGTTTTCTAGGTTATAATACTCACAGGAAAGACCACAACAGAAAGGGGAGGGAGGTTATCTTAGGTGAGATCCAAAAATGTAACCTAATGGAGGTTGACAGGGATATGGCTTCATTTGAATAACTAGGTGGGAACTGCTGTTCCTGCATGCTGACCAGCTATAATTGTTGGCCTTTAATGGCCACCAGGTGACTTGCTCCTTAGGTGCCAATTTTTAGGTAACCTCTCCCGCTAGAGATATATAGTAAACGTGAAATTTTACTGTAGTAATGGGTGACTTTTAACTTAAAATGGCCATACTCCGGAATCACTCCTTAATTAACTGGTTATTTTGTTCTTGCCCATCTAGGATAAATAACTGTAGTACAATCTCTGACTGTTTCAGCCGTCTCACTACCAACTATGAAATATGGAAAACTGGACATCCAAAATCTCTCCCTAAGGTGTTGACTATAAAACACTTCAGAAAATCCAGTACAGTATAGATAATTTCAAAGTCCATATCCAGAAACAAGATAGGTCAGTAAGAACTAATCCCTGACCCAAACCTCGTACTGGGCTACTTTAACTCTGTATTCAAAAGTACTGTATATGTGATCATCATTCCCCTTGGCATAAGGTCTGACTCAGAGGATCCTATCATCTTTGGAAACAACTAGCTTAATTTGCCTTTTTAAACTGTGGGATCCTCTCTGGCAAAAATGTTAACAGTATTAAATTATACTGACATTTAGTGAGCTATAGGTAAGTTCATGTCCTTCAGGTGAGTCACGGTCACAGACCTTCAATATTTCAAAACCGTGTTACCGAGAAGCACTGCTGTACTTCTACATTTGGTGTCCAATAAATGCAATTTGGAGGTCCTATAATCAGTTCAAAACAAAGAAGCCTGGTTTCCAGCACAGTGCCCTAGCTAATCAGAGAAAGAACCCAAATTGTAACTATCTTATCATAAGTGGAAAACCCATGGGCTCCACTTACAAAACAAGCCAGAATGAGTGTCTTAATTCACTGTAATTTCTTCCATAGATTGGATATCCTCCACATTTGCTCTCCATTCCAACATACAACAGATGGTTTGTCTTAATCAGTGTATTGTGATACACTGGTAAAATAAATATTTCTTCAATGGAAACAGTTGTTTAAGTGGTGAGCAACCCAATAGAAAAAAAACAGGATCCTGGGGGAATTGCACATGTTTTTTCCACAGGGGAGATGCCATTGTATAGTGCATGCCTGTCCAGACGTCTTGCCAATCCTTGTCTGTCAACTGTTTCGGAATTTCATTAAACTATGTTCTATGCTAAACAGTCACTATATTCAGTAATCGTGCCTGTTACAGACACGAGAGAATAGAAATATGCCACACATTACCTGTACATGAGAATGTATTATTAAAATGCTGAAACCAATCAGATGATGGTGGTGGTGTCAGTTTTCTTAGTATGCGTCTTTGTGTTACAAGATGTCTCTGTTGCTGATACTGAAAAAAATCATGTTGGGCCAGATTGAATTCTACCTCTACAAAGGAAAGATTTTAAAATCTTCCAATCAGAGTTGGCCAAACCTAACCAAACCATGTTCTTCTTTCCTTTAATAAGTCACATCCGTCACTGAGGGAACAAAAGACAAACACTATTAAGGGTAGAAGCATTAAACTTAGGTGGAATCTGACTTTTTTGAATATTGTAAACCAGCATATTTCTGTGACATGTGCCTGCTGATTTTTACAATGGTCTCTCCCAGTGATTGGTACAAAAGGGTAATCAAAGAGAGATACTTTATCAGGCCACTTAAGCCTCTTCAAGGTTGTACTGCTTAACCTCCTGCTTTCCAATGATACAAACAGGCATAGAAGAAAAATGCACTTCATAATACAATTGTATATTCAAAATAATCAGTCCTGCATATCCACTGATAAGGTATGCTGGTGTTTTAAACTGGCATGCCCATTTATCTAGCAGCATGCTGATGTTTCTAGATTGCCTGCCAGTTCTTCCAAATTTAATGTGATATCTGAAAAGTGGCATGTTTACATCTGCATTAATAACTTACTGCTCAGTGCAGTGTTGCTCCCTGTTCTTCTCAAGGTTAGTAACAATATCTACAGAAGTTGCATTTCAAACAATCTACTTCGAGGGCACAGTCTTTACATACATTGCAAAATCATTTAATACAGTTCATCCCAAAATCTAACTTCAGAAATTATGCAAAGCAGTCTTGTCTAATCTAGCCCTCTAACGGTTCTACTCATATCTATCAAATCAAAGGCACTTTGTGTCAATTAGTGGTTATTACACTCTTCCAGTGCTTGCCAATAGTGGAGTTCCTCAACGAGCAGTTCTGTGGCCCCTGCTGTTCTCCATGTGCATAAGTGACTTATCAAATGTCTGTTCAACATACAGAACCCAGATGTGCACAGGCAACACAATAATGTGTGCTGTTGGCAAATCTAAATCTGAAATTGCATAATATTTGCAAGCTGATGTTATTTAGGTTGAGGCAAATTATTTCTAAACCAAAATACTGCAAGATGGAAATTAATGCTACTGATTATAAAGCAAAGGCCAATAACTACACCCTAAATGCAGTTATTGTCTTGGTTGACTCCTTACCATCAATAGGTTTAAATACCTGGGACTCAGGCTTGACCTGCAGTTAAATTTCAGTCTGTTTATTTATTTATTTATTTATTTATGTGTTGAGTACTAGGATTACAAATACCTTTGAACCAGCGGTTCATTTACAAAGGGTCTGTGTCAGCATGAGAAGTATAAACAAACATAGGGAACAAATAAAAGAGAAATCCATACAGTTAATAACTGATCATCATAAAACACTGACAGTAACTATTACAATTACAGTTGGTTCAGGCTACATGTGACGGGTACGGAAAATTGGTATCACAGGTAAAAAACAGTAGATGCAATAGGTCCAGATAACATACAATCGGTACAGGTAGCGTAATCCTAAATTACAGGGAGAACATATTCAAGGAGATATTCAACAAGGTGGGAGGAGGACAGCAGAATAGCATGGGGGTTAGATGAACACCACAGAAGGTGTACAGTGTACAGGGAGAACAAGGAGAAGAGAAATGCAGTCAAAATGATGACATTGTCATGAAGTGCTAAGTTACAGAAGTGCTGGGACACAAGGAGGGGGGAGAAGGGAGAAAGGGAAGGAGTACAGGAGGCTAACTCAAGGAGGTAAGCAGGTGGTAAGGTCGTAGGAGGAGGAGGTGGAAGGAGGGAGAGGGGAGGGAGAGGTGGAGCGGAGGGATGTGGCAAGTGGGGAGTAGTAGTAGAAATGAAAAATAGTGTTTAGGCCAAGGGTAATGCAAGGAGGGTAAGCAGTAGGGAGGGAAGGGAAGAGAGGAGAGGGTCAGGAGGGGAGGACCTGGTGGTTAGAGGAAGGAGGGGAGAGAGGTGGGCAGGAGGGGGAAAGTGAACTAGGGGGCAGCAGGGGCCTGAAGAGAGAGAGTGGGTGACCTGCAGGCCTAGGAGATTAGTGAGGTGCTGATGTAGTTTGTGCTTGTACAGGCCAAGTTTGTTCTCATCTGAGACTTCAGGAAGGAGGCCATTCATTAGGGATGGGGCCCTGCTAAAGAAGGCACACTGAGCCTGGGATGTACTGCAGAATGGAACAAGATACATGGGTTTGAGTGTACTATGTGTAAAGCATGTGTTATGGGTAGGTTACATGAAGGCATCCATTACAGGAGGGGGTGAGGCGAAGGCAGATTTTCTTTGCCAGGAAGCAGGTCTGATAGGCTAATCTACCATCAAGAGTGAACCAGTTAGATTGTTTGTATAGATCACAGGTATGTATACGCTTACTTGTCCCTGTGACAAGTCTGCAGCACTTATTAAGAGTGGTCCTGATTCTTTTTAAGGTGGTGTCTGAGGCAACCCCGTAAAAGACTAGCCCATAATCAATAATGGACAGGATAGAGCTAGTTACAGCAGTGTGCATGGCTGCATTGGTCAGGCAGTGGCAATGGCGGTAGAGGACTTCAATCCTTGAGTTGATTGCTTTGGAAATGAGGCAGACATGTGAGTTGTAAGAAAGTGTGAAGTCAAGGGTAATGCCAAGATAGTTAAACTATGTACTTGATCAAGTGGTTGTTGTTGCTTGTTGTAGATGGTAAGGCTGGCCATTCTAAATTTGCTGTGGGAGTTATAAAACAACATGGCCTTGGTTTTTTATAGTTCATCAGCAGTTTATGCTGATCAAACCAAGACTCAGCCTGACTGAAGTTCTTCTGGAGATCCTGAGATAGAGGGACAGGGTCAGTATGGGTAGAAAAGAGCACTGCGTCATTTGCATAAAGTATCATTTTATTTTCACAGGCTGCAGGGAGGTTGTTAATGAAGAGGCTGAATAATATTGGGCCAAGGATGGATCTCTGGGGTATTCCAGAGCGCACCGGGGAGGCTACAGGAAAGAATGTCATTGATTTTAACTTGGCTTCTGTCAGTGAGACAGCTTTCAAACCAATTTGTGACCTCATTCGAAAGACCAAGAGTAGAAGGAAATCCAGCAGGAACCAGTGATTCACAGTGTCAAAGGCCTTTGTTAGGTCAATGTACACCACACCTAGTATGTGTCATGTGCCCAGGGCTTTGTGTATATGGCTAGTAAATTCAAGAAGAGCAGTGGCAGTGCTATGGGCTTTTTCTAAAGCCATGCTGCTGTGGACACTGTAGATTATATTTGTGGAGGTGTTCAAAGAGCTGGTCTGAAACAATACGTTCAAGTATGTTGGACAGTGGTGGTAAGATGGAGATGGGGCAGTAATTGGAGTGCAGGAACCTCTCAACATTTTTGTAAACAGGTGTGACAGACAATGGCAGATTTCCAGAGCTGGGGAACTGTGAGGGAGAGTGAGAGATTTAGGAGTTTAGTAAGCGGGAGTAAGACCGCTTCAAGGGAAAGTGAGAGAAGTTTAAGATCCAAGGTGTCACTGCTGAATCTGGATTTGCCTAGGACTTTTTGAAGATATTTCCTAGATTCAGCAAGGGATAGTCTCCTGAAATAGAAAGGGGGTAGTCCTGGGGTAGTCGGGTTTACCATTGGGACTAGGAAGTCTGTAAATTGACATTCTGGTTTCAAAAGTATACTGTATGTCAAGATTGGAATCAAATTCCAAAACAAACACTGTTCACCATTCCAAACAAGAAAAGGAATTGCTCAATAGATATTACTTCCACAAGTGGATTACTGTGCTGTTTACTGCACAGATTCTTCAGATGATCTATTGAAGCTGAGCATCCTATATAACTTGAAGAACAAAAAGCTGCCCCCCCACCCCCAAAATTTTTGGAAACCAATGAAAACTTTGCAGGACCAAGCAAATCTGATTTACCAAACTCCTTTATAGTAGATGGTAAACTAATGACAATAAATGACAGTGTAGCTGAAGAGTTTAATAGCTTTTACATTTGTATTGGTACAGAAGTATTATAATCTGATGTATCCCAATTACCACCCAAAAAGTAACAGTCTGGGCTACCACTCAAGTTGGTGTGTCCCTTTAAATTCTCAGAAACTGTTGTTTGTAATGTTTTCAGTGACTTAATTAGAATAAATCCCCAGACACTGATAGGGATACAAGGTACTAGAGGTTGTGGAGAGAGGAGGATAGGGAAGCGTATCAGGAGAAATGGAGGGAAGCAGACAGAGCAGTACAGAGTGCAAAGGCACAAACTGAAGACAGAATAGAATAACAAAAGGGGAAAAGACATCTTCTAGGTATGGAAGTGAAAAAAGGAAGACCAGGGGTGGGATTGTAAGGTTAAGAAGGGAAGGGGGTGATATTACTTCCCCAAGTGGATTACTGTGCTGTTTACTGCACAGCATCTTAAGATCCTCTACTGAAGCTGAGCACCCTATATAACTCTAAGAACAGAAAGCTGATCCTGTTTTAGGTATGGAATTCAAAAAGGAAGACCAGGGATGGGATTGTAAGGTTAAGAAGGGAAGGGGGGTGATATTACTTCCCCAAGTGGATTACTGTGCTGTTTACTGCACAGCATCTTAAGATCATCTACTGAAGCTGAGCACCCTATATAACTCTAAGAACAGAAAGCCGATCCTGTTTTAGGTATGAAAGTCAAAAAGGAAGACCAGGGGTGGGATTGTAAGGTTAATAAGGGAAGGGGTGACTGTAAAGATGGGTAACAGGAAAAGGCAGACATGCTGAACAAACACTTTTGTTCAGTGTTCACAGAGGAAACAGACGGGGAGGTGTCACAAAAATGTAACAAGAACATTGGAGTGAGGGAAGTGGATACTAGTCTGTTTTTGGAGGAGGGAGTCCTGAAGGACTCACAAATCTGAAAGTGGACAAAGCAATGGGGCCAGACGGGGGCCAGCCAAGGATATTAAGGGAGCTTAGGGAGTTACTGGCTACACCTCTGTTTAACAGGTCACTGGAAACAGGAGTGGTCCTGGAGGACTGGAGGAGGGCAGATGTAGTCCCACTTCACAAAAGTAGTAGCAGGAAAGAGGCTGGCAATTATAGGCCAGTCAACCTAACTTTGATGGTGGGAAAGTTAATGGAATCACTGCTGAAAGGAAGGATTGTGGAATATCTTGAATCCAGTGGGCTACAAGACCTGAGGCAGCATGGATTCACAGAGGGGAGGTCATGTCAAACGAATCAGATAGAGTGCTTTGACTGGGTGACCAAGGAACTAGATCAGGGTGGAGTGGTAGACATAGTCTGCCTACATTTCAGTAAGGCTTTCAACACCTTTCCACATAGGAGAGTGGAAAGCATGCTGAGTAGCTTAGGAGTGAGTCCAAATGTGATAAATTGGGTAAGACATTTGTTGAGGGATAGGTGGCACAAGGTGGTGGTAAACGGAGTTCACTCAAAGGAAGAGAGGATGACCAGTGAGGTGCCTCAGAGATCAGTGCTGGGACCAGTCCTCCTTAACATCTTTAAAGGCAACATTGCAGAGGAGATGGAAGGGAAGGTCTGCCTCTTTGTGGATGACACCAAACTCTGCAAAAGGGTGGATGCTCCTAGAGGGATAAGCAGTTGACCTGAGAGAACTTGAGGAGTGGTCAAGGGTATGGCAACGGGGTTTCAATGCAAAAAAGTGCATAATAATCCACCTGGGGCACAGAAACCCAGGGGCAGAGTATAAAATTGGGGGGCTGTACTGATGACCACCAAGCAGGAAAGAGACCTGGTGGTGATCATACTGGATGACCTAAAGGTGGCCAGGTAGTGTGACAAGGCAGTTGGGAGGGCTAGGGAGTGGTATCTCCAGCAGAAAGAGGGAGGTGGTGTTGCCTCTGTGTAGATCACTGGTAACACCCCACCTGAAGTACTGTTTCCAGTTCTGAGACGTACATCTCAGAAAGGACAAAGACTGAGTAGAAGCAGTGCAGAGGAGGGCAACTAAAATGGTGCAGGGTCTGTATCAGAAGCCCTATGGGGAGAGATTAGTGGACCTAAATATGTACCCCCGGAAGAGAGGAGAGAGGGGGGACTATGATAGAGACCTTTAAATACCTTACGGGGTTTACAAGGTACAAGAGAGAAGTATTTTTCAGACAAAAAGGTGCTCAAGGACAAGGGGCGTGATAAGAAGCTGGATGGGGTAGATTCAGGAGAGATGTGAGGAAGTACTTCTTCACAGAATGAGTGGTGATTCCTGGAGCAGTCTTCCGGTGGAGGTGTGGGGTTAAAGAATGCACAGGAGAGGCATAAGGGAATCTTAGGGAAAGGGAAGGGGGGGTGAATGGGCAAGAGTTCAAGTAGGGTCAGTGGCGATACTATAGGGAGGGAAAATAGGCAGACTAGGTGGGCCAAGCAATCCTTATCTGACAACAAATTCTATGTTATCTGCTGACAGAGTCTGTGTTTCTGTGTTTCTAAAGCATTTAAAATAATTCAAAGCTTTGATAACCACTGAGAGAAACTTGACACTTTCTTCCTGAACGTCAAATTAAACAGGCTACTACAAGCTGATATGGAAAGCCCAGATGCCCCCATAATCCAGGCAGACATTAACAGTGCAGTGTCAGCTCTCAAGATGGGGAAGACCCCTGGTCCAGACAGTTTTGCGGCAGAGTTCTATAAAATCTTTAAGGAAGAGCTTATGTCCCATTTGGGTCAGGCCTTCAGAGGGGTCCAGGAAGGAGAGGGAGCTCCCCCCACCTGGTAATATGCTCAAATCTCTGTAATCCACAAACCAGGTAAGGACCCCACTCTCTGTGGCTCATATAGGCAAATATCTTTACTGTATACCTCCATCCTGGCTCTCAGACTTCAGGCCTGTGTGGGGCATCTATCCCACCGGGCTCAAACAGGCTTTATTAATGGACTACTCTTCCACGTCAACATAAGAGGTCTGCTCAGCCTCATATCATGCCAGCAAACCTCACAGGAGCCAATGTTGGCATGCTTCATGGACACAGAGAAGGCCTTTGACAGGGTGTACTGGAGGTTCTTACACAGAATACTGGAAGAAATGGGGATAGGGCATAATTTAAAGAAAGCGTAAGCTTACTATATGCCTTCCCTCAAGTGATGGTCCGAGTCAACGAGTTCACAGCTGATCGCTTTCATTTGATTAGAGGAACAAGGCAGGGTTGCCCTCTATCCCCACTTCTATTTGTGCTCTGCATCGAACCACTAGCAAAAGCGGTTAGAGAAAACAACGGCATCAGTGTATCTGGGCAGGAGACAGATCCCTCAAGATCTCGCGCTACGCTGATGATGCCCTCTTTTTTTCTTACATCTCCCCAGACCTCATTACTTATTCTCCTTCAGGAGCTGAATAACTATGGGCAAGTCTCAGGATATAAAGTTAATTCTGACAAATCAGAAGCAATCAGATTGAAGGCCCCCTTGTCAAAGGATGTGGGATTTCAAATCATAGAAACAGGCAGACAAATCGTAAGGTGCATAAATAACGCTTGGAAGCGTTTGTCATTTTATTAGAATTCAAAATTAATAAGGCAAAATACAGAAATTAAAGGTTAGCATAAGATTAGCACTTCTCAGCTAAGCATGGCGTGGTTTCAGTCTCCTTGCTGAATACCCTGAAGGTCTTACACCTTCTATTGCCTGTCAGCAACTGACCGCCCTATCTCTAAAAAACTAGCCCCTAGTGGCAGGATTAAATACATTTCTAAGAGTGACATCACCATCAGGTGACCATGTAATTGTCTGTCTCCCTATAATTTCTTCTTTTACACATTACTAAAGTTCCTTTCCAATCTGCTATTTGCTGTGGACTAACAGACTGCATCATGACATAGAACATTCTCTAGACATGTATTACTCACAAGCTTGCTAACTTCTTAATTAGGATCTGTGTCCTCATAATGGGGTTAAGCTCCTCCCTTGGACAGTGACCTCACATCTTAGGATCACTATAAATTCCTACACTAGGGGCCGCTGCTGCCCTATAGGTCTCAGTTCCACAGGAGGCTTCCCTTTGAAACAGCAGAGTCCACACTTGTTTTGTGAACTAGGGCCTTTGGAAAAAGTTGCTACATTGGGGCTCCTTCCATTCACTAGAGACCCACTTATTGGGCAGGGTAAGTTCCTACTTATACAACATGACAATATGCTGACAAGATATAGTAGCTTATACTACTTTGGTTGGGTGTGTTCTGTTGGAGTTTTGTCCCTATTTAATATTATAAATTGTCCAGACTGTGAGTACCAGCTCTATAACAACATCCACTACAGCACCACAGGTAATGGAACCTTTATATAAATATAAAGCAGCCCTGCTGTGGTTTCTGGGATAGCAAGGGGAATGGAAGAATGAGGGCGTGCTCCTCTTCTCCTGCTAACTCAGTAACTGCAGAACACATACTCTACTACTGTTTATTTTCTCCCATTTTGTGTGATTATTATTTGTTTTACATTCTCTCACACAACAAACTCTCCTGCCATCTCCCTGGGCAGATAATTTCTAAATTCAGAGGCTCCTAATTTTTAAAGAGCACTTTACCTAGTTCTCTTCCTTTACTGGGGGGCAGGGGTAAAATCTAAGACAGGGATTACCCCGTCACACCCCTCCCTAGAGAAATCTCCATTAGCTTTCCCTTTAAGTGGGCTCCTAACAATGCTATTAGGTACTTGGGCGTAAGAATCTTCCCACGTCTGAATACTCTCTTCAAACTTAACTTTGAAAAGCTTTGGTCAGAAATTGAGGCTGACTTGTTCCACTGGGAATTGCTTCCCCTTTCCTTGCTAGGAAAGATAGACACCATTAAAATGAATATTCTCCGACGATTCCTGTTTTTATTCAAAGCCCTTCCCATCAACATCACAGAATCATTTTGGAAAAAGGTAAACACCACCCTCATGGCTTTTGTGTGGAACAAAGGTAGGCGCAGAGTCCACATGAACACACTGACACAATCCCGGGAACTGTGGGGGGGGGCTTAGCTCTACCTAACCTAAAGCTATACTACCTCTCGGCCCAGTTGGTATCAGTGGTTATGTAGGTCAAGCAAAGGGAAGAACACAGGCTGGTGGGACATAGAGGTAAGTCACTCTTGATTCATTCCTCTTTTCACTCTCCCACATGATCCTATTACCCCAAGGTCTGTAGAAGGCTCCCAAACCCTTAGACTCAGCATACCCTCAAAGTTCTTATCAAAGTATGAACACTTACACAGACTCTGGAGGGAGTAGGACCCCTTACCTCAATAATTGGTGGCCCATGTTTAGACATGGATTTCACCAGATGGAATATATTCTCACTGGTATGGTTCCAGTCCCTGTTCTGCAACAACATTATCTCCTTTAGAGAACTCCAGGAGCAATATGCCCTGCCCCTGGAGGACTTTCATAGATATCTCCAAATAAGACATTATTTACAATCAGACCAAATTATATTAAAAGTGAACAGAGATCTGGCACTGCTGGAGAACTTTTTATACTGGGCCATTAGGCTAGTTGGTAGGGGCAGACCAATGGCGGGTGCCTTAGGGCAAAGATGACTAGACTATGGAGGATCTGAGGGTGAAATGGGAAAATGAAACAGAAGTTCCAATCCCACAGGAAAAATGGAAACTGACCTTGGCAAAGGGATGGAGAACCACAGCCTCTCCGGGTTGGAGGGAGTGCAAGTGGAAATGTATGTCATGATTCTTCCACACCCCCATGATTACTAGGCACTTTAAGAGAGGTAACTCAGAACTGTGGTGTAGAGGATGCAGCTAGATGGGGAAACACTGCTATGTCTTATGGGCCTGTTCTAAGATATCTGACTTTTGGAGTAAGATGCATGGGCAGCTCACCAGGATATGGGAAGTCCCAATCCCCTTTGACTTTGACACCATGGTTCTGGGGCTCAGGGTGATGCAAACTGATAGTCATAAACAGGCCCTACTATGGATATTATGTCTAGCGGCGCTAAAAGAAATCACAGCCAATTGGCTTCAAGAGACTCCTGTCTCCAAATCTTGGATTTTGAGAGTTGCCAATATAGAAAGAATGAAGGGGATGACAGAGAAACTGAGACTCACTGTTGAGAAACATATAGAGTTGTGGACTAGATGGATAAGAGTGGTCACCCCACAGATGCCCCTGGGAGATTAGAAGTAAAACTAGGGAACATCACATGGAGCCAGTCAAGGTACCCACAGCCAACATCCCACTTCCATTCTTCACTTTACCATGAATCAACCCATAGGCCATATGAACTCTAGCCATAGTGTTGACAATAACTGACAAAGAACAGCACCAGTGTTATTGTTGTTTTTACTTCTGACTCATGTTGACTTGAAAGCGTTGTTCCAGAAAACATTTTATATTCCCCATTTTGGGTTGTACAACCTAAATTGATTTGTGAAATGCAGATGACACGTTGTACTTATAGATTACATTACTTAGGCTTGAATTACAACAGCATAATTCAGTTTATGTTAAGATCCTCTTGTTATTTATCGCCATTTGAAGCTGACATATACAGTAGATGTAACCTGAGCAGTTGTCTGTGACAATGACTGGTAATGCATGCTCTTTTTTCCACAACAAAATTAAGTTTTTAAAAAATAAAATAATTCCAAGCTGAAAACCAAAAAAAAAAAAAAAAAAAAAACTCAAGAGCTGGTGGCAAGCAATACCCTGTACAATATTTAAAGCTAACAGTCATGGCTGCTGCTGAGAATGCTATTAGCAGAAAATGGCTCCAGCAACTAGCTTCCTGTTTGGCTGACTGGCATACAGTGATCAACAAAATGTATGTCACTGAAAAATGCAATCTGAAAAATTTGAGTTGTGGACCCTATGGATAATGCATATCATAAATTATGACCCATTATTAGTTATCTAACTGTATTCCATGAACTCAGTGTACTCTCTGCTTGCATTGACTTCTTTCTTTCTGTGTATGTTGTTATTACATGACTTGCTGGTTTTATGTAGTGATTTTTTTTATATGTATATTGGTGGTGTAATCTGTGTTTCATATGGTGTTGCAAGGATCTCTCATGCTAGTTAACTCCTGACCTACTTATTCAATTGGCCTTGAGGTTCAGGTATTCCCAAGGGGTTGAAAGTTAGCCAGGGGTGTCCAGGGTTGTCCCCATTTTTGAGGGGGGGGCAGCTCTGACCAGGTGACCAACTAAAGATGAATTTCCCTCCTTTCAGTAGTCGCTAAGCTTCTTGAAAGAGTTATAGCTAGGCAATTGCAGATGTTTTTGGACAATGATGGGATGCAGGATAAATTCCAGTTGGATTTCCAACAGAAACATGGTACAATTTCCTCCATGTCAAAGGTCTTGGATGATGTCAGCAAAGCTATGGAACTCTGTAAGCTTACCGGGGTCATCTTTGTTGACCTCTCTAAGGCCTTTGACACTGTGGATCATAAAGTTTCTTAGAGAAAATGAGCAAGGCCAGACTTGACAGCAGGACCCTAAATTGGTTTAAGAACTGTCTTTATGGCAGGGAACAGAGAACTGTGATGTACTGGAGACAGTCTGAGGAGCTAACTATAAAAAAGGGAGTCCCACAGGCACAGGCATGAATTCACTGTCTGCAAGGCATGCATTGCATGCCCCAGAAGTGTGTTAACTTGTTTTTTGTTCACAGTCAGTAGACTGGATGTGAACTTTCTGTCAGTGAAGAATTATTCAGTTTTTTTGATACATCATGCGGTAGGAACCGGGAGTGCCAGTGGTACTCCGACATCAGCTGTTGTGCTGGCAATAGCATGCAACACTCCAAGTTGCATCTGGTTGCCTAGGCAATGGTGATGTTAGGCAGCTGATCCTCCCACCAGCATTGCCTTGGAAAAAGTGGCTAAGGCATGCAAACTAAGTATTGAATCAGGCAGGAAAACAGAGCGCTCCAGAGAGGTAACTGACTGAGTGAGCTGCTTCTCGTCATTGATAACGTCAGTCTGTGATGTACATGATTGCAGGCAGTTCAAAAACTAAACCAAGAGAAGGGCTCAGTCTCTCTTTTACTCCGGGGTGAGCCGTGTTGCTGTGACCGTGATTTCTGGTGTTCTCTTCTCCTGCTGGAGCCTAGTAGCATGGTTGACCAAGGCGAGTAGGAGCTGCAGTCAGTGGCATGCTGAGAGAGAGGAGAGAACACTCAGCAACAAAAATGTGCAAGTCGTTTAATTTTCACGGGACCAGGCCAGGACATTGTCTTGCAGCCCCCACCAGACGGGAGGCTGTTTCCATTTAGGAATTAATAGTACAACGAGTATTGTTTGTTTGTTTTATGTTTGCTTAAAAGTGAGGGCAGGATCATTATTTTTTTTTCTTTTTTCCTTTTATGTTATATGAAACAGAAGCTGTACAACAGACAAAGTGTGGAATTGTTGGGTAGGGACTGGTTTCCGATTAATACTTACAAATACCATGTATTTTCAGGACTCTCATCTGAACCCTCACCCAGTGTGTAGAAGCAGGGAGCAAACATGTTGCTGGAGAGGCTCCCCTGCCCCATGATCCGCACCCTCAATACTTACTGAAGTTCAAAGGCATTAGTGTCAATCCCCTTCCCAAGACTGCAAATGCAATGAAAATTTATGGAAAGAGGTTATAAGAGATATCCTGCAAAATATAAACAGATGGACTTTGAGACAGTTCAGGCACTGTTTTGGTATAAAGTACAAAGTACACGTATGCCAGTATTTGAATTGCTTTGCTGTGGTATGCGCTGCTCACAAGCTTTTCCCTGAAATCCATAAATTATTTGCAGAGCAGGACAGGAGCTGTATAGTGTAATTATTATTAGAGGGCCATATCTAGCGGGTTTTGAATTTATGGTAGTGGGTCTCCTCACACTAGTTGACTAGTGTAGTGACCTACCGTGCTTGCTCCAACAACATAGACCTGTTACATTTTTATGGAACTTGCCTTCAACATTTTTATGGTGGGTTACAAGTCCACAGCATCAAAAGTGCACTGTTGGATTTAAATAACTAGCAAGGATTTGTGCAGCAGCTGTAGCTGTAATATTGTTAATTAACTCCAAACTGGGAACAGTTATATACATAAAAAAAATGATTAAGGTTGCATCATGCAAATTATTTCGTTTTTTTGGTAACCACTGCGTAAAGTCCATTAACATCATATTTTGAAAGTGCAAAGTATGCCAGGGATACTGACTCTCCTCACATTCCCAAGTGCTGTTTCACTTTTCTCCACAGCAAGAGAACCAGATACTAAGGTTATACTTTGCAATTTGTAACAGTTATCATTTATAAATACATTGAAAGCCCACATTTTTGTTGACATTTGAAATCAACTCAGCTGCTGCTATGACCTCACTCCAATACTTCTCCCTAGATTCTTCATATATTTGGCATCAATTTCTATTCATAAATGGTCACAGTGATATGTGTTCCAGATGCCCCTTTTCGCTCCTCATAAGCTATGGTTCCTAGTACTACTGGCACTCCTCTTATCAGGGGATACTGAGATGAACCCCAGCCCCCAGACCCACAAAATCTCCACAAGTAGTGACTGGTATAAGACAAAAGGCCTGCATATTGCTCACATTAACATTAGGAGTCTCCTCCACAACTCTGCTGAGCTTGAGGCATGGGTGGTCTCATATAACCCAGATATCCTTTGCCTATCTGAAACGTGGCTCAAGCCCTCTATCCCTGATGCCACCTGCTCTTTACCTAACTATAATCTTTTAGGGATGACAGAGTTTCCTCTAAAAGGGTGAGTAGCATTGCAGTCTATTCCAAGAATTCCCTAAATCTATCCATAGTCCAAAATCCCACCCTCTCATCTTGTGAATCAATCAGTGCCCTTCTGCTACTCGGAACAAAAAAACTATACATAGCGTGTGCTTATATTCTGCAAAAAAGTGGCCAATCTGTCCTAGCTGAACTGCTAGACCACTATATCTCTGCTATCAAGTAGAACAAAATAGTCATCCTTGGGGATATTAACCAGGATTGGTTAGGAAAAAGTCACAACTCTCTTCAATCAATGGTGCAAGGATATAACATGCACCAGGTTATAACTAACCCTACTAGGATATCTCTGAACCTTGTATCTAGCACACTTATTGATTGGGTATTCACAAATCAATTAGACAGAATTGCTGCTGCAGGAATACTGCCCAATTCCATAAGTGACCACTCCCCAGTGTTCTGTATCTGAGGTACCTCTCCAGCTAGTGCCCCACCACCACGTTATGTCACTTTCTGTGATTATGCCAAACTTGATAAAGTCAACTTCCTTTATGATGTCTCTTCTATTGACTGGTCCCCTGTTTTTCAGTCCCACACTGTTGAGACTGCCCTTGATTTCTTCCTAACCAAATTTATGTTCCTCCAAGACAAACATACTACTATGCTCATGCGGCGTGTTCGAGGAAAACAGACTAGGTGGCTACTTAAAGACCTTCTCTCCTCCCTTAGAACTAGAGACAAAAACTGGAGATGTTTCAAAACCTCGGGACTTCCTGCTGACTTTAATACCTACAGAGCACAGCGTAATGCATGCAAAAAGCAAATATGAATAGCTAAAAGTTCGAACTATAAAGGACTACTTTTGGAGGCTGCAGGAGACCCAAAGAAATTCTGGCCACATATCAAAACCTTTCTTGGCGCAAATCAGTCCCACACCACAAATGACATGGTCTTAAATGGGGTCCATTGTAATGACCCAAATACCATCACAAACTCTTTTAATAGACATTTCACTGACCTGTCCAAATATACCGCCACCTTCCTATCTGATAACCAGTCATCCCCCTCTACCCTTGAACCAAGTAAACCCCAGCACCCTCCTTTCTATTTTAAAGCTATTCCTAAAATAGATGTTTTAAAACTACTAAATGCTATCTCGGACACTACCAGTGTAGGTTCTGACTCTCTTGAGCCTAAGCTTTTAAAGCTGGCTGCTCCTTTCATTGCTGCTCCTCTGGCAAAGATATTCACTATGTCCCTCTTTTATGGCCATGTACCGAATATATGGAAAATAGCTAAGGTTACTCCAGTATTTAAAAAAGGTCACAAAAAAGATATTTCCAACTATAGGCCTATAGCCATATTCTCAGTTTTAAACAAAATCCTTGAGAAACTAGAGGCCATTTAAGTTACTGATTTCCTCTCTAAGTATAATCTCTTATCACCTAACCAACATGGCTTCCGTAAAGGCCTCCCCACTGCCTTGCTACAACTCACAAATGATATCATAAGCACCATGGACTCGGGACTTATGACAGGAGCAGTGTTTATTGATCTTACAAAGGTGTTTGATATAGTGGATCACCCACTCCTTCTTGCATGCCTCCAATCTATTGGTGTCTTTGACCAATATGTAGGTTGGTTTTCAAGTTACTTAACTAATGGAAGTCAGATAGTTAAGTTTAACTCTGCAGTGTCCAGCCAAACAACCATTAATATGGGAGTTCCACAAGGGTCCATTCTGGGCCCTCTTCTCTTTTCTATCTTTATAAATCACATATCACTTGATACCCTGTCATGCTCATCTATATTGTATGCAAATGATCTTGCTCTGTACTCTAGCTCTACAGACATACATGTAATCAACAGTCGTCAGCCCTCTGCTTTTCTAACTATACAGAACTGGCTTAACAAACACAAACTCATCCTCAGTATTAGCAAAACACAGGGTATGCTCTTTGGCTCTACTGCCAAACTAAAAGCCAACCAACCATCCCTTATATAAAGTTGCCTGTGCTGATGGTTTGTCTTTGATGATAGTAAGCTCTTTCAAGTATCTTGGCATTCTTTTTGATGAAACCCTAACTTTTGAGCAACACGTCATGGCCACATGCAAATCAGTTAATGCTAAGTTTGGGATTGCATACAAAACAAGTTACATTCTAAATCCCTCTGCTAGGCTGGTCATTGCCTGGGGTATCTTACTCCCATCACTAACATATGGCTCTATTACCTATACCAGTGTATCAAAGAATACCCTATGTAAATGGGATACTATCTACAATAATATATGTCAATATGCTTCTGCTTCACCTCAGCTGAAACACCATTGCTTACTATATACTGACCTATGCTGGCCTTCCCCATCAGCCCATCGATTACTTGTCTTTGCGTCACTATTGGATAACATTGTCAGATTAAACACAACCATTTCTCTTGCATCTATGCTAGTCCCCCTGTCCTCCTCTTATGGGCTCCAATCTACAGAACTCTCCCTGTTAGCCACCCCTAGATGCAGAATAACAAAAGGTGCCTCAGCCTTCTCTCATCTGGCCCCAAATGTTTGTCTGGCACCTAGTCATGCTGTCTTCAAAAAAGTTGCACTACAAGCTACTTGTCAAAACTGCCCAATGCACTTGCTTCAGTCCTCCTTAGGCTACATTATTTCTGCAGCTCTGTAACCTAATCTACCTTGCTCTCCCTTAATGCTACAGCTATGTTTGTGGTTAATTAGTACTGTATATTACTTGTCACAGTATCACTTACTGTAAAATGGAATATGCTACTGATTTGCTGTAGCTCTTGTATCCATTTTGTAGTTGCTCACACTTTTGTGTACATACTGCTCTTGGTGGTTCATTTGTGAAGTGATGTGATATATTTTTCCTGTTTGTTGAATTTCTGACATTGTCGCTATTGTATTTTTCTTTATTGTATGTATACCTGATTATTTTATTGTATATTTCTTTATTGTATATATGCCTGTTTAACTGTTGTAACCTCCCGGGTTCTGCCTGAAAATAGTCACTCTCGTGCCTAGTGTGCCTACCCGGTAAACAAAAACTAAATAAATAAATAAACCACAAATGAACCTGCACTTCATGCTAAGGAAACCTAATATATACACATCTCAGACTTCTGAGAAGAGGCCTTTTATCTTGGAGATTTTAAAATATTAAAAAAAATTACTTTTATTTTGTTGCACCAATAAGGTTCAGTGACCTTTCGCAGTGCAAACAATAGGTAGCTTTCTTTTACTAAAAGACTCGGAAAGTAGCTGGTGTGCCAGAAATCTTTTTTTCACCATGGCTCATGCTTTAGAAACATAAGAAATATTACCTAACATCAGCAACAAGATCAGACTTGCACCTCCAAAATCACCATACTGAGAAGAGAGTGATGGTTTAGTAGTGTCATTTAGCTGGTAGGGATAAAACTCAGTTAATGTTCTTTCCTGGGATAGGAGTACACAATGTCCTCATTGGTTTTGGATATCATTTTTACATCACGTGATCTGAAGCCAGTATAAGCTTGCAAAACATATCAGATGTGAAGCAGCAATATGTGATTTGAATTCTCAGTGCTTCAATTAATTGTAACGTGTCTTTAGATTTTACACTTTTTTCCTTTCCACGCTGCTCCCGGCTGCTTTCCAGGACCACCTAGCTTGGCTGCTCTTGGGGGAAAAAAATACTAAATACTTGGAAGTCTGTAAATATAGAAAACTAATACTTTGGTTGCTACAGTGGACTCTGATTCTGAAATGCTTATATTTTTTATGGCGATTTGCTCAAGATCTTGTAGTAGTAGAGAACTTTGTGTGGTGCATAATCTTTAAAACTGAACAGTTTGAAAATCATGCACACCTCTCATACTTTTACTCTTGAAGCTGCAGCATCCTGTTGACTTCCTCCTCTTTAACTGGGGACAGCACTGTGACTGACTGGTTAGAAATGAAAACACAAAAATGTGCACTCGGGAGCACGCTCCAAAAGATGCAAAGCAAGTGATGAAACTCAATTGTCAACACCCCCTTATGAAGCTCTAGTATAAGGTGAAGTGCTGGAGAATTTGGTATCTCCGTTTGTAGCTTGCTGATCTGTGGTGCTTTTTGTGACATCATAAGTAGGCGATATCTTTATTGGTCAGCCATTCACTGGTGATTACAATCTGTTTAAAAGCATGCATTAAAAACATGCAAACTATACACATTATGTACAGTGGTGACCAGCACTGTGACCCTACCTGCCTTATTCTGGCATGGCATATTCTGAAATCCTTGCAGAAACCGATCTTCTTTTTTTCTTTTCTAAAGATCCCTCCAGAGCACTCTCCTCTGGTCTTAGCACATGGCCAGGTATCAAAGAGCCCCCAAGGGCACGCTTGCATCCTCTGCAGTGGATCAGTGATGGTGGTGGTGGCATACACATTCTAAAATGTATCAAAATATCAAAATACCCCCAAAATGTACCACAATGCAGGAATAATCCTATAGCTTCTGGGGACCTAGGCACCCCCGGCCTTTTAACTTGCCACTCCTGGTTGAATGCCTTGCTAAAACAAATCACTGCATGCCACTGCCCACAGGGGTCCATTATGTGTACCCTTCTCTTTAGTTTATATCTGAGAGGAACTGGAGAAAGCATCAGAGGAATAGGCTACCATCTGTATGCAAATGATACAGTGGTCTACACCTCCGATGCCTCAGTACAAGTAGTAAAATTCCATTTACAGCTGACTTTTGAAGGTCTACAGCACTTTCTTAAGTCCTCTTTTTTTGCAACTAAATTCAACAAAGACAAATATGAAGTTTGGTGCTGTGAACAAACTAAATGACCCTCTTAAAAACCAGCTGACAATCTGTACTCGAGAAATACATAAATAAAACAGGTTGTGGGTTATAAATATCTGGGTTTTTGGATGGACCTTTCTGGGTCTGGGACCCAGCATGTAAATAAATTATTAGTAAGTGTTGGAACATGTGTGGACCTCATGTATCAGCATGGGGGGGGGGTTGGAAACTAGATTATAGATAATACAAACATATATACTCCCTATAATAGACTGTGCTGATATAATGCATGACCACCGTGTTAAGGACAAGTTATCCAAACCTGGCGTGCTTTACAAGCAACTGACATGACTCATTCAAAACAGCCCTTATGATACTCATAGATGCCAAATGTACATCATTTGGGTTGGATCTTTGTGATTGACTGAGGCAGATTACATGCAGTTTTGTTCTGACTAAAATGGGTCCAAGGAGACATTCCAGACTATCTTCTGGAGCATGTTGAGTTTAGAGATACACATGTGTCCTTAAGAAGTGCAGACTTGTTGGAGTTAGTAGTACTGACATCCAATTTATCAGCCATGTGATTTCCCAGGTTTGGAACTAATTGCCTAAAAGATATCCCCTGTAGGAGAAAAAAACTCCCTTCCCCAACATTAATTAAATCCTGGTTCCTGCTGTCCCCTCAAACATGTGATAATTGTACAGAAAACATTTTGGGTATCACATGAGCTATGATTTATAATACTAAACTAGTGTGGTTTTATCATTGCATAGGGACTGTAATATGTTTCTATGTATTTAAGGGGATTATTTTCATACTTTTTATGTATTCATATTTGTATTTATTATGTGATTAAATGTGAAGTATGATTCAGGGGCGTCATTGTAAATGAACTTTGCTCAATTACTTTTCCTGAATAAAAACTTGAAACTAGCTGGGCAAGAGGTTCACTATTTCATTTCATTTTTTCATTCATTTTATTAAATGGGTTAGACCATTGAGTAAAACTCATTTAAAATGGTGACCCTCGGTTAAACAGAAATAAAGTATGTGGTTCTATCTGCTCAATGAGCATGACAGACTCTTGTTACATCATGAGAAACAAAGATTACAGAATCTATACACATATTACATGGCAAAGGAATGCCTATAATATGTAACATGGAGTTTTTTAATTAGGAAAATCAGCTGCTTTTATTTTATTATGTTTCTGTCCCCCTCCCCTATGTATCTTCAGCATGTTCCATTGTCCTGTACTATGGATGCACGTGGCACACTGTGAGTTCAGTGCAGTGGTGCAGGGGGCCCCAGGGTAGTGGCTTCAGTGTGGTAGTTTAGTGGCCATAGATTGTTAAAAAAAAGAAATGGCAAGTTTTTTTTGTTTTTTTTTCATTTCTGCTATTCCAGAAATTAGACAGCACTATGGACCACAAGGTTTGCTGCATCGTAAAAAGTGAAAGCTAGTGACAATCAATGGAAATGGGAGCAAACACACAGCATGAGGAGACAACTGTACACATAATAAGAGGTGCAGTTCTTCTTGCTGATTGGCTATTGGCAATCAATTGCCATATAATATTATGTAAAATGCTTAAAGAGCTGCTGACACCTCAAAGAAAACTTTGAAAAACATAATATTTAGGTACAATTCAGCTTGCATTCCATATATATTCTATAGATTTCTCTTCAACATTATTTCTTACTGAGGACAGTTGCATAAATACATGATCCTTATACTTCAGAGTTCATCTGCCTCTATAGGTTACTCCCTACCTCAAGTCATAATTCTGTGTTGTGACATCACAATCTGTTGCCATGGGAGTAACTGTGATGTCACAAGCAGTGCTTTATGACTTGAAGTATGGAAAAGGCAATAACAATAGATAAACTTTTCAGGAGCAGGCAGCCTGTTTTCATGCAAATCACATCAGTAATAACTAATGGGGAGGAGGAATACAGAACTAATGTGGAATACAAGCCAAACTGTCTAAATATTATGTTTTGTTTAAGTACTCCTGAAGGTGCCAGCTGCTCTTTAATTTAAAAAAAAGGTCAATACCGTGGTCAGTGCATGAAGGAGATGCACAATGCTTTTTTAGGAGTTCTTGATTTTATGGGCAAAATGGACATACAGATTACATCTTTTCTATATGTTACAGGAGTTTTTCTACTGCTCAAAACAGAAAGTTTTACAGATTTTGATCATGGGGAGAAATCCTACAACTCATGGAAAAGGATTGGATATTTAAGATGCCATATAGAAATGAGGCATTCTACTTTGTTGTGGGTTCAAATCTGATCTTACTCTTATGGATTTAATCAACAATTAAAATTGTATATGGCAAGCAAATAGTACCCAGCATCAGCTGGACTCCATCACCATCATATAAAGACAATACACAACATAAGCCCATCTCTGTGGCCCCGCAAGTAGAATATTGTACAGTTTTCCTTTCGCTAAGGGAGAAAGACAACCATAAAAAGCTAAATAGGGTAACATAATGTAGTTAAGCTTTATGGATGCATCTAATACTTTACAGGTAGCACTGCACCCTTGTCACAAAAGGCCACTGTATCACCTCCCTCAACAACAAAGGAAACAAGAAAGTGGAATGTTATCCCCAAGGCCCCACTCAATTTAAAGTTTGTACTTACTCTACCTTTTTGTTAAAGGCCGCAATCTAGGTTTAGTATTGTGGCATATTTGAACTGGCTTAGTCAGCTAATTACATAGTGTTAAACAAGAATGTCAAGTGCCTTTCTAAATGTGCACTGCCCTCATTTAGGTCTTTCTCAAAAAAGGAAAACCTTCAACTGCATGTGCTACTTATTCAATCAATCAATCAAATTCTTTATTTATCCAGGCAATCACCATTGAGCAAGCTCATTTACAAGGTGGATCTGCATTGTACAAGTCGAGTGACAGTGCATTTATATACAGGCAAATAAACAGTAAAAAAGTGTACAACAGTGCAGGTGGGCCTGCAGCAGACAAGACAAATAAGAGTACATACATGTTCAGGTAACAGACAGTCGGTAAGGGTATAACAACAGGTGGCAGGTAAGTAAAAATTGGTACTAGATTCTACAAAACAAAAAGTGGTTCAGTATTCCTATAAGGATAAGGCATTTTTCACCGTGAAGAAAAAGCTGCCTTGGACATTAACTGTGGATGGAAATACTTAGTCAAGGTAAAAAAAAAAAATGCATAGGAAGGAGACATGTGGCAGGTGGTAGTGGGAAGACAATGGGGGTACGGGTCGGGTACTGGGGAAATACTAGAAGTGAAGGGATGGGAGACTGCGGGTAAGCAAGGAATGGTTTGTGAGGAAGGGAGGATTCCAGTGCAGTGAATTAATGGGCGACTCAGGGATGGGAGTTGCACGGTGCAAGGAATAAGGTTGGGAAGGGCTGGAGAGGCGCGGCAGAGGGCAGTGTAACTACGCTAGGATCGTTTAAAGCAATTACAGGCTTCTGTGATGTATTTTGTATATAAGGTCTTAAACACCGTAAGACTGACAGGAGTCCTCAGTTTCAGCGATTTCTGGAGCGCATTCCAGAGCGTCGGCAGTGTTGAACTTGTGGCAGCTCTCCCAAAACGTGTAATGGCTTTAGGCACTTTCAGAGATATCGGAGAGCAGCTTCTTAGGGCATAGGTTCCAGATGCATTGAGAGGCAGGCATTCAACAATGTACTGAGGGAGTTTTCCAGTAAGAGCTCTGTATGTCCAGAGAGCCGCATTTTTATTACATCTATACTGTAGGGATGTCCAACCTACAGCCGAATATAAGGAGCAGTGATGGGTGGAAAGGGGGAGACCAGTGATGAATCGCAGGGCTCTGTGGCAAAGTGTGTCCAATTTACCGAGGTAAGAATTAGCGCATTGGCTGTATATAAAGTCAGCGTAGTCAATTAGTGAGAGGAATGTAGACTGAACTAGTTGTCTCTTGGCCTCTGTAGTTAATAGGCGGTTTATCCTGAAAAAGAGACCTAGTCTCTGCCTCAGTTTTTTTAACAAGTCCTCCAGGTGATCTGTAAAGGAGAGTTTGTGGTCAAGCCAGACCCCTAGGTATTTGAATTTTGGCACAAATTGCAGGTATTCTCCTAAGAGGGTAGAGATGGGAGGGAGAGTACCAGTGCCATCAGGGTAGGCTACATGATTGATAGGTGAGAATAGCATCACTTTTGTCTTTTTGGCATTAAGTAGCAGTTTTTTGTTGAGGAGCTGGTATTGAAGAATGTTGAATTCTGCTTGCAGGTCGCTACAGACAATTTCGGGTGTAGTACGACTCAGGTAGATCACTGTGTCATCTGCGAACAGAGGGATTGTTTTACAGTATGTAACTCTTTAAAGTTACATGGGCATACACCTTGTGCTTGTTGTTATTTTCACTGCTAACAAAATGCTTTTTATTTAAAAAAGTACATTGAAGTGTGTCATTAAATTGCATTTTTGTTCCTGCTATCTTTGCTCTGAGTGCTACGGCCACAGCATTCCATGGTAAAAGGCATGTCATTTTAGTCACTGCAGAGTTTGTTTTCCTACAAGCAACATGTATACCGAACAACTTAGTACATACAAATGAATTCTGTCTCCATAATTTATACATTTCTAGTATTTTTTAAAGAAAACCCATTTCATAATGTGCTTGGGTAGAAATAAGTAGAGACTAAGAACTATCATGACATCCTCAAATTACTGTGGGCCTGAGAGACTGGGAAAGAAGCAGCAGTGAAAAAAGCACGTGGACACAACCCCATGATAAGTGCAAGGAACTTTTTATTGTACTTAAATACAGTTTTTATTGCCCAGCCATTCTAAAAGTAAAAAACAAATTAAATGTTAATTTTCCACTGATCTTTAAAGTGATTTTGACAGGTTTCCATGTTTTGCAACTGCTTCCTTTACCAAGAAGCTCACACTTTTGAAAACCTATGAAGCAGGTTTTCATAATCTTTATTTGCGCCTTGTTCAGGATGGAAGGGATTGTTTTGTTTTTTTTGCCCCAAGGGGCCACCCTGCCAATCCATTCCCTTCCCAGTGCTGGCCCCACCTCTGTGTGGATATAAGCTGTGACATGTGTGTATACAGGGAGGCAGGTGGGTGAGCATCCCATTATACTGAATGAGGTGGCCTTTCAAGGCAGATCTGGTTATGTTAGAGTTCGGAAAATATGTAATGCCAGCACTTGATTAATAAGTCCATTACTCATTTTAATAATGATTGCAAGTTTGTTAATTTTATTTTGTTTTTGTTGAATGGGAAGGCATTGCTAGGCATTATTGCCTAATTTCAGCCTTGTCTGGGGGTGGAGGAGATGATGATGCAAACCACCTGAAACTGAACAGGATTAGGCTGCTAGTGGTACTTAAGTGAATGTGGGAAACAGGGACGGACACCGAGGACATTCCACAACTCTTCTAGAAAAGTGCCACGGGGCTTTAAAATCAACCTGAACAGCCACCAGAGAAGGCAGACGGGGCCTTGGTTTAACATCTGTAGGACTGCAAAACCCTGACAGTACAGCATCCCCCAAGTACTGCCCTTGGGTGCCAGCATCTATGGTATGAGCCAAATCCTGGAGCAAGACTAGAACCTATGACCTTCTGGGCCCAGAAGTGCTACCAACTGAGCCATGCTGACACCTTGACACACTGACAACTTGTACTTTTCTAGCAAACATTTTATCTACCAAGACAGAAGGGCTTTACACTCCTTGCTCAGCTTGACTAAACTGGCTTTGTCAAAAGCTGTTTCGTTTCAATGTTTTTATCCTCTTAAATGCCTTCTGTCTTGATAAGTATAACCAGCTCATACCAGCTGCTGCTTTGGATGCAGGGATGGGATTAGGCAGGGTAGACTGGCTGTATTTATCCTTTACCCTACAGTGATTTGGCTTGGTTGTCTTATTGGTGCCTACTTTCTTCTCATTTTTCTGTTGATCCTGGAGTCTCTGACAGCATTCTATAATATTCAGACTGTATCTGAGGTAACTTACTATCAGTCATAACTTATATATGCAGATGATGTCCTCTTGCTGGTGCCTAATCCTTTCACATTACCTAAAGATTTATGACCTTCCTGTTCCCTTCAGATATATCAGGTTATAAGACTAATTTTTCAAAATTGTCTGGATCACTCTTCCACTGAACATGGTCTCAGGTGCATCACAGACTCCATTTTGTAGGTTGGTAAAGATATTCCCACCAAGTTGGATGTGTTAGTTGCCTAAAATGTTTAACTCCCATAAATCAAATTGAGTCTGCCCTTCAAAAAGAAAAGTTATGTACTTACCACAGCTGGTGATATTCCAGATTACATATCTTCTCCACTGAGTACCACTAGTGAGTCTGGGCCAGAGGCATTAAGATACCACTGAAGCAAATCTTTAACCTTGAGGCTGATGATGGCTACTGACCATGGTGCCTATGTGGCCCCAAGTGGTGCACACATGCCTACCAGTAACTGTCATCAACTCCCACATCTACCTCAGTTTTGTTTGCCAGAAAAGAAGCAAAAAATAGGAAAACACAAGCTGGGGGTTGTGAAAACTAGACCAAAGGAACAGAGGAAATTATAATGGAAAAAGAGATCAACTAAATAAAACTCAACTACCAACTCTCAGAAAGAGAAGGAAGGTGTCAATGATACAGGTAGTCTGAGCTACTAAGTCAGAGCCTCAAAAGGCCACCCACTAGCCAGCAAGCAAGGCTAGACTGTAAAGCAAGAAAAGGATATAAGGAAGCAACCCTGTATACATGTGGTATCTGACTAGCCGATAAAAGGGATAACCAAAGGAGAGACCTGCCCCCCCAAAACAAGATATAAATAACCACTGAAAACTAACCATCATGTCAGCAGTAAATACATTTCTTTTTTTCTATAAAGGTGTTTTATCTCTCCTTTGGCAGGTGCCCAACTTATATCAGCCTTGTCCCACAGCATGCAGCCATTACGAGTCTCCGTCAGTCCCCCAAGACTGGGCGGGCCACATGTGCTAGTGGGAGGGCTTCATTAAGCCCATCCTCCATTTTTCCTCTTGATTTTCTTCCCAGGCTTGGCTGGACATGCAGTAAGCATGGTGTGCATGCTGTGTCTCTGCAAAGGTGCCCTTTGCACTCCATATGCCGGACGTCCCCTAAACTGTGAAACTACATACATGCTGCCAACTAGATTCCTCCAGGTGGCACTTGAGCAGCAAGTCATGGGATCCCCCCTCCCCAAAGGAAGGGAGTTGTCCTCAGACTTTCAATTTTCCCTCTCCCAGTTGAGCCCCGGAGCAACCCAAATCCATTCCAGAACCTGGGTCACCAATGTGGCAGCGGGAAGGCATTCATGCCTCAACCCGCTGCACCACTGGGCCAGCCTAATAAATGTTTTTTTTTTTTCCAAACAGTTAAGCCACCACCCCAGTGCACAAAAGAATCTGGCAGGCTTCATGTTCAGCTCAATGCTCGATAAACAGGGAGGCCAGGAAACAAAAGAGAGAAGCACTCCATCAGTTCATTTAGCAGTCGTTTTTTTACATCAAATCTTGGTAATATGCTGTAATAAAATCCACAAATAGTAACAGAAGTCACCCGTCTGTAAAAACAAAGAGCCTCAGCGCTTCGAGGTGTGAAGCTCTTCTTCAAGGGGCATTTTTGGGGGTGAAACAGATTACTGATGCATGTAACATTGCAGGGTTACCAAGCTCCATGAAGAAGTAGCAATGTGCCACTCTCCCAAATTGCCACTAATTCTACCGGCTATAAGGGCAGAGCATGGCCACCTAATAAATGCCAGCTGAAAAGCAGATGAAAACCCCCTATACGGTAGTCATTTCATTTTACTTGTTTACCAGGATGACACTGAGCTAAAGACTAGTTTCAGGTGTGGCCCGGAGCCACAGCTCACAGCAGCCACAGTTAGTCACACAATTTACGTTTACAAATGTATGCACTACAATAACTTACATCTTGCAATATGCAGAAAATACTTTAAGATAAGAGCACTTAACAATGTAGGCTAAAACATTTACAATAAGAATTGGTAAACAAAACATTTTCAACTGCTGTTTAAAACACAGATGCATCTTTGCAGTGTGGGCAGCCAAAGGTAATTTATTTCAACATTTGGTAGCTTGAAAGGAAAAAGCATGCTGACCCATGCTAGTGGAGGCCCATGGGCTAGAAAGAAGTAAATACATGGATAATGGTGAGTCAGAGTTTAGCCTTATGGTCTTATCCACTAGGCAACAAAGAATATATATTCTGTTTAATCAAATCAAATCAACTTTATTTCTAAAGCGTGTTTCAAAAAACCAAAGCACATATAGGGTATAAAACAGACATTCAATCAAATAAAACAAGCTAAAAAGCAGCAATAATAAAACTAGACATTATCCTCAAATGCCAGACTGAATAAATGTTTTTAATGAGGATTTAAAAGTGTCAGTGGACAGGCACTCTCTAATCCAACAAGGTAGAGAGTTCCACAGGGTCGGGGCTACAACAGAAAAAGCCCTGGCACCTGATGTCCGAAGACAGACCCTGGGAACCTCTAGTAATCCCTTGTCTATGGAGCAAAGTAGGCGGAGGGGGCAGTAAGGCTGAAGGAGGTCTTGCAAGTAACCCCGTCCCTGTCCATGTAGGGTTTTATAGGTCAGCAATGCGACCTTGAAGATGATCCTCCATCGCACCGGCAGCCAGTGCAGTTCGCGCAGCACAGGAGTGACATGGCTAGTTCTTGACAACCCTGTCAACAACCTAGCCGCAGTGTTCTGGACCAGCTGCAGGTGATGGAGATCCACCCCCAGTAACCTTAGGTAGAGAGCATTGCAGTAATCAAGATGCGAGGACACAAAGGCGTGAACCAACATAGGAAGGTCCTCGGGCGGAACAAGTTGCTTTATCTGGGCAATGTTCCTCAGGTGATAAAATGAGGACTTGACAACTGCTGACACCTGTAATTTTAGCATCAGTTCAGTATCAAGCACAATGCCCAGATTTCACACCCATTCAGAAGATCTCAACTGGTTACCCCCTAGCACAAGGCCAGATGGTTGCCCAGGAGTCAACTTCTCTACCCACTGGCCTGGGTCCACCACCAACACCTCAGTCTTATCCGTATTTAGTCTCAACCAGTTAGCACTCATCCAGTCCTGAATCTCAGCAAGACAGTTGTTAAAGATTGAGATTGCACTGTTCTGTTCGGGTACAAAAGACAGGTAGAGCTGAGTGTCATCTGCATAGCAGTGAAAACTCAGCCCATACCACCTTATAATGTCTCCCAACAGCAACATATACACCATGAACAACATGGGAGACAGCACAGAACCCTGCAGCACCCTGCAAGACAGGGGAAGGGGGCCAAGGAAAAAATCCGACACCACCCTCTGAGTCCTGCCTATGATGAAAGACTGGAACCACCTGAGAACTGTCCCTGACAGTCCACAGAGTAGCTGCAGGCATTCAAGCAACACCCCATGATCCACGGTGTCAAATGCTGTGGAGAGATCAAGAAGGGCCAAGATCGAATGACTCCTCCGATCCCTCGCTATTAGGAGATCATTTAGCACTCGAACTAATGCCGTCTCAGTACTATGCCTCTTCCTGAAACCGGATTGGAAAGGATCGTAGACTTTGTGGGTGGTAAGAAAGTTCTCGAGCTGCAACGTCACTACCTTCTCAATAATCTTACCCAAAAAGGGCAGGTTAGAGACCAGTCTATAGTTCACAAGACAGTCTGGGTCACAGGAAGATTTGTTCAGAAGGGGTGTCACCACAGCCTCCTTCACGGGGTCCAGAAACACCCCCTTATCCAACGAACACCAGACTATCTCCATAAGGATTGGTCCAATGACATCCATACACCAAACAAGGAGGTGGGTTGGACCAGGATCCAAACTACAGTAAGTCAGTCGCAAGCCCTGAACAATCTTCACAATATACACGATCACTGGCTAGTCGAAATCTGTCCAGACAGACTGGGTGTCTGTTCCCTCGCATTGACCACTGCCATACTCATTTGAACAAGTCAAGCAGATCTCTGGTCTGATGGAGGACACCTTATCTGCAAAGAACTAAGCAAACTCATCACACTTATATTGTGAAAAAGTTCTCCAACCCCAAAGGCAGGCTGTATTGCACAGCCTGTCCATGGTTCGAAAGAGCTGAGCTGGTCAATTCCTTGCTGCAGCAATCTCCCTGGACAGGAACTCTGCCTTCTTATGGGAGATTTCTGATTGATAATCCAAATAATGGGTGCATCAACCCAAGTCTGTCCTCCTCCAGTCCAGATTTCCACCAACAACGTTCCAACCTTCTCCCCACTCTCCTCAACTCCCTCAAAGTCTGTTCAAACCAAGGGGACCGAGGGCAGAGGGGGAGAGGGTGAACTCAGACAGGAGCTACGGAATCCAGGGCCCTCAGCACCACACTATTATAGTGCACTACTAGGCCTCCTGGGTCCAAGCTTTCCAATGGCCTATTTGATAGGTCCAGCACTGCCATCAGACCCTCGGGGTAACACCCCTCAAAGGGCAGTACTGGACCATCTCCAAAGAGGTGGGTCTCACAGGGGGAGCCACGAAACTGAACTTTATAGAGTGATGGCCCAACCATCCAACCGGTTCCATCACCAAGTCAGTGGCCTCCATCCCCAGGAGGAACACCAGATCCAAGGAGTGACCATGAATATGGGTTGCAGCAGTAACCACCTGTGTGAAGTCCAATGAGATCAACAGTTGGAGGAAGTTCTGACCAAAATGTGAGAGTTCATTGTTGATCCTGACATTGAAATCCCCCAGGACCAACCACCTGGAGGATTCCAACACCATGTCGACCATGAAGTCTGCAACTTCCTGCAGGAAAACTTTCTCATCTCCTGGTGGATGGTAGATGAGAAGAATTCTGCTACCCACACCTCCTCCCATGATACACTTGGAGGATCTGGTGGTCCCCACTGGAACCTCTACAAGGCCCAGTTCCATCTTAAAACAGATGGCTACACCCTGCCCCTAAGATCCAGTCTCGGGCGGTGTATCACCAAGTACCCATCCAGAACTGCTGACTCCAATACCGGGCAAACGTTCTCATCCAGCCAGGTCTCAGTGATGCAAACCAGGTCAGATGTCTCAACAAGATCAGCAATAACCTGGCATTACAGAACACCGCCCAGGTTGGATGAGAGGCCATGGAAGAGCAGGCAACTTGCCCACTATCAGTGGAGCCCTTGGGTATGGGTATCAGGCAGGGAGGGCCCCTTTCCTGGACCCATTTTGCCCCAGGGCACCTCCTTGACCCACTACCCCAATCCACCCACCCCACCCCCACCCCAAGTCAGGTGCCTCACCCCCTTCGACCCCTCTGTGCAATACCCAAGGCACGACAACACCTATACACCTCGGTTGCAACAGGGGACTATCAAAGGGGCACAGGCCCCTCAGCCTGGAGGGGGAGTAGCGCCTGCCTACCGGAGCATGATCCCAACACATACTACCTATTTAAAAAGCACCTACTATAGGTGCTGATTAGAACCGCAATAAAACAATATCAAAATCAACCCCAACCCTCTATCAAAATGAATCAAAATAACTCAAAACAAACTATCTAAAGTAATCTTATTCAATTTCCCAACAGATGTACTCCAACAACCCCTCAAACTCTCACGTTGAAGGTTTTAAGTATAATAGTCTATTCAGTTTCCCGAATATGTAGTCCAATAATCCCTCAAACTCTCACTTTGAGGGTTTTGAATATATGGAATTAAATGTAATAGTCTAAACAGAAAATCAATCCTGAAAAATGTTTTAAATTGAGTTATAAAAACCAGAGTTATCTCACTACTCTGGAAAGACCTATTTTACCCACCCCCCCACCACCACACACACACACCTCTCGCATACAGGGAGAGAGTACAGAAAACAAGAAAAAAGTCACAATAATCCCCAGATAATAACAATACCAAAAATTGTACAACTTGCATCCAGATCAGATCACATTGATCAAGGAGTCAATATATGGGAGGTTCTCTCACAACCTCCCACTGCAATTTCCACCAGAATCAGGTCAATGTGAGGGTTCTCACATAGCCTCTCTCAAACAGCAATTCAAACAATAAAATAAAAAAAAAGGTCTCAGGCAGCAGGCCAAGTCAAAGTTCAAGCTTCCCTAACCAAAAGTTCCAACAGGGTCCAGACAAACAAATCCTCTTACGGCTTCAGACTCGGAGCAGGAGGCAAAAAAATCAGCGAACACAGCCCAGTTTTAACAGATTCTGTTAAAAGAATCTGAAGATCTTAAATCCGGGAGAAGTGGGGGCAGGCTACACAGCCTCCGGAGCACCCCAGGCAACACAGACAGCCATGCCATCCACCGACCATCAGGCGATCTATGCCCCTCACCACCCGATCCCAGTCCTCCAACAGTGACCTGGGGGCAGGGTCGAAGAAACCCCAGGGTTGGCAGAGCGAGCCACCAACCAACCCCCAACGCAGCCCCAGCAAAGTTCTGTTCCAATTACTCATGACCTCAATGTTCCCTGGGCTGTAATCATCGGCAAGTCGCGGGCTGGAAAAAAATGCAGACTTCTTCACATCTTGGTGTAACAACTGCTCCAGGAAATCCTAAGGGTCCAAAGTCCTGGCAACTCCAAGGACAGCAGGCTGGATCCGATAGTTAATTCCACAATGTTACTTAAGTAAAACCTACCAAGTAATAACAAGTCCAAAAAATTAAAACTCCAGGCTCCAGATACAGCTTAGTTGTATAAGGTAAGCAGTAACCACTGCAAAAGAGTGTAAAAACTACCATTAGCACTCAGCGTAGTAGAAAGCCAACAGAGCTGGAGTGTGAGATTCGGAAGACAAGACTCGGTGCAAAAGCCACAAAATTGCTAGCTAGCTCACTTTCTCAACCCTGTCTAACTAAAAACGCAAAAACTAAAACAGCACAAAATGAAAAACTAAATATTAAATGAAAAAAACAAAACGGTGCAAAACAAACAAAAAAGAACAATGCGGAGCTAACCACTGGCAGGCTGACAACAGCCACCATTTGCACAAACTAAATAGGAAACAACCATCCAAACTGGCTGTAAAGTGCACAATGATGTGTTCTAAAGGGTACATCAAGAATAAATTGAATAATGCCATTTGAGACACCAGTGCAGGGTGGCGGGGCTCAGTGGGCGAGTGGGGGTACCGCTGGACCACCAGGGATAATTCTGTCATATGCCCATGATCAGGTGGGAGATTAGGTCCACTGGACCACTAGGGATATTTATTTCTTATTCCCATGATCAGGCAGGGGATCAGGTCCACTGGCCCACAAAGGATATTTATTTCTTATGCCCGCGATCGGGCGGGGGATCGGGTCCACTGGCCCACCAGGGATATTTATTTCTTATGCCTGCTATTGGGCAGGGGATCGGGTCCACTGGACCACCAGAGATTCATCTTTACTATGCCTGCGATCGGGCGAGGGGGGCGCACGATGCCCGGACTGTGTCCTGGGAGGTCAGGTGGCCACCCACAGCAGGTAGCTGCCGTGTTACGCCTTGCAATATGGCAGCTCACCTGTGGGTGGCCAGGATTTGTTCCTGGATTCACCAGGCACATCTTTGCACCCCTCTGTGTGGTGCAAGGCAGGGTTGTGCCAGCATATGTGCCACACATCCTGGGCTGAATATCAGGATGTGCCGCATAAGCATGGACACGCCCCCTGCACTTCACCGCATACATTACAGATGCACCCTAGTGCATCAGGAGTTGCACAGCGCAACTTCCCCCCTTGAATATCGTGCCAGGGTGCATTGGTGGGTTGTGCATGGCGCAACCCTGTTGCACCATGCGCAACTCTTTTGAATATCCCACCCTTGGTCTTTTTGCTGTTGAACAGAATGTGGTGTTTGATCAACCAAGAATTCAAATTGGCAAAAACCAAATTTAAACCTGAGTTAATTTCACCAGTGAAAGAATGAAATGATCGAGTGTATTATATCATCAGTGTATAAGACAGAATGGGAATGTTTTAGCACTTTAGGAATTGAATGTTTGAAAATCAAATAGGTCCAAGCATGACCCTTGACATACTCCTTCAGTCAGTAACCTCTCACTAGAACAGGTACAGTGAAAACCAACCATAAATGGATGTCTAAACAGATAATTTCAAAACCAATTATGTGTGGAGCATGAGAAACCAAGATTTTTCAAAACATCAGGGAGCAACACTGATCAGCAAAGTCAGAGGCCCTGGAAAAGTTCACAGAGAGTGAGCATCCTCCTGTCCATAGTTCAACTGATGTGGTCAGTAAAACTGACCAAGGCCATCCCTGTACAGTAATGTTTTCTTAATCAACGCTGCTCCCTTGCTTGAAGGTTGTACCTTTGTAGGTACATGACAATTTGTTCATTAACAAGTTTCTTCAGCATCTTACTTGATAAACTGGAGATCAAACAATAACTGTCTACATTCTGAGAAGAGCCTGACTTCAAAATAGGAATGACTGTAATATTTTTCCACAGTGTGGGAAAATTACCAATAATTAAAGGAAGACTCTTGTTATTACAAACTCCCCACCCCCAAATCCTTACCCCCCGACTAAGCTTTTTGCAGTAAAAACACATTTTTTAAAGTAGTCCAACTCACAAAATTTTCATTTTCTAAGATCCACTATCTTTCAACATGGCGAGTGCTAGGCAGTTCCATCTCATCTTACGGTGCAGCTCTGCACCGCTTGCTTGTATTGAAACGCATAAAAGTGAGCAGTGTGGAGTCACACCATAAGATGAGATGGCATTACCCAGGACTCACCAAGTTGAAAGATCGCAGACCTCAGAAAATAAAAACTTTGTGAGTTGGCCCACTTTAAAAAAATAGTTTGTACTGCAAAAAGCTTAATTGGGAGGTTATGGATTTTGGGGTTGGGGAGTTCGCAATAATGAGAGAGTTTTTTTAAGGAGAGGGTAACAAAAGATGTCAAAGGCAAAAAAATGTTTGCTACTATCAATTTTAAAAATTTTGGTGCCAGCATGTCCGCACCGGCACTTTTATCAGTTGGCATAAGATTCAATAATTGTAATGCTTGGACCAATTTCACTAAATGAAAATAAAAAGGATGAGGTGAGTTAGAAGGAGAAGAAGAGAAATCACAAGAAGAAGAGATATTGTTGTTGTCAACAACAGATATGAATTTGGATAAATCAGAAAATTTGTCCATGAATATTTCACAAATATCAGAAGGTTCAGTAATGATATTTTCATTATGAGACATAGCATCACATGACTTCTTAACTTCCACAGCAATTACAATTTTTTCTGACCACCAGCTGCTAAGCTCTGCTCTACCCCAGACCCCATCCTCATCCCTACAGACTTACCTATCGAACAATACCCCCTGGATTGTTCCCCAGGGCCGGGCCACTGCACCAACCCAAACCTACATGGCAATGGGAGAAGGTTACTGATAGGGGCACTCACCAACATTGCCTCCCTGGCTTTTCCCCTGAGGCAGGATGTGATGTCGGGCTGGAGCCAGTGAAAAACAGAATAGGTCAGCTTGAGGACTGCTGAGCGGGTGATCGGGGCAAGTGTGCAGGCATCATTTAAGGCAGACACAATTTCTATTTTTGCTGCTTTCCTGAAGGAGGCTTGGTGTGCAATGATGGCAGCATCTGGCATGCCTCCTGAGGAGTCCAGGAGTTGCTCGCAGTGAAACCACCAACCTCCGCTAGAGTTCCAGCTTGTGCTGGACACACAGCTCCCCTCCTCCCCCCAGAGAAGGAGAGCCATCCCTTGGATGCTCAATCCTTCTCCCCCCCGGCCATCCCTCCGACTTTCAGGGTCCGTTCCCGAACCTAGGACATCAGTGTCACAGATGAACGACTTGCCACTTTGCCAGCAGGCCGGCTAGCAATTACATTTTTATCTGAGGTGCAAAATTCTTTCAGATTTCCAAGAGTATTGTTTTATTATTCTTAAAGATATTATGATTTGCATTTACGTAGTTCAGAGTTTCACTGGTTTTTCAATTGTTTATACTTATTCCAATCAGAAATACTATTACAGTATAGGATTTCTACAGTTTCTAATAACTATCTCTTTGCTTCATAAAGAAAGCAAGTCGGCTGAAATCCAATTATTTCTTTGAGCTTTAACTCAATTCGTTTTAAATGGAAAAAATGTATTTTGTATCTCAGTCAGAATCCCCACAAAATAATCTACAGCCATATCCATTGTTGGGATAGCATCAATAAGGGACCAATCCAAAACATTGACCTGGTTCATAAGTTTATTAAAGTTAAAATTGTTGAATTCTCTATAAGGGATACATTTAAATGGAGCCTTGGCAATTATTCTTCTGAACATGTAAAAATAGGTAGATGATCGCTTATGGAGTTAGAAAAAACAGCAGTTTCTAACTTTATTGGCGTTGTTGGTTAAAATCCAATCCAAAATCATACGATTGTTACTACAAAAGTTCATACGGGTAAACGTGGAGATTAAGTGAGAGAATGTTATACTTTTGTTGAGAGAACCCTTTGCTTGAAATCAGATGCTCATGATTTGTTACTCAGTGTATAGTACAGCAGATTAAAATGTCCCATAACTAATGCATCCTTGTCCAAGCTAGTATGGCTAATGTAGTCAGTAAAATCATTTAAACAGTCCAAACCAGTTTAAGGAGGGTTGTACACAATGTAAATTCCAACTTTATGCCCTCAACCCAAACTCAGTTCAAGCAGAAGCTGCTCACAATTAGTTTAAGGAATGTAAGTGAAGTCAAGCTAAGTAAAACTATGGTTATCTTTAGAATATACTATTATGCCTGCACCTTTCTTATTACTAGATCTATCTTTTCTAAAAGAATTGTAACCATTTAACATGTATTGACTATCTGGATTTTTAGGCCTCAGCTAAAATTTTGTTAAGCTCACAATATCCAGCTGACACAATGTAAGCCAGGCTTCGATTTCAGAGTTCTTGGAGAGTAGGCTCTGCATATTTAAATATGTAAATGTTATGCCTTTAGCTTTTGAAAGAGGTTTAAGATGGCGCAAACCATTCCTAGCAGGGCTGGGGTTGATGTGTTATGTCCCCAGTCAAAAAAGGGATATAGCACACATAGAAAGGAGCTGACACAACTAGGAGGTCATTAGACACAACAATACCTAGATCTCTAAAAACTGGCTCAATATACCTGCCTAAATCGATTGAACAATATGTCTGTAAACTTCCACAACAGGTTATGTATACAGAATATAATGTAGACTCTTTGGATAAATTATTTGAAATGGTAAAAATGTAGGAAGTTACATTATTGATCTGTATTTTAGGAAGTGAAAAACAGAATGAATCAAGCTGCAATCCAAGAGACAAGAAGCAGCCAGTTAAATGAAGATGCTCACAACGTTAGACATGTTACAATGCAGAATGAGAACTGCAACAAATCAAACACGTTTAAAAGAAAGAATAACCAAATACATGTAATGGATTGCTTTAAACAATAAAACAAGCAATACAAAATAAAAAAAGATAACATTAAAGCCTCCCGGGCGGCCTCCTCCTGGTGAATTCACACCACTCTTGTGGCACTCGGCTTTAATGTGGACAAGTTCTGCCCACTGCTGGTGATGCTCCTCTTTGGTTGTTGGTCCTGGTAGTGCCACTGCCACAGTTTGCACCTAGCAGACTGCTGGCAAGCAGTCTAGGTATGGAGGGAAGAGTGCTGCTGAACAAATGTATGCAAGGCGAGCCACAGTTCTGTTTCTGTGGAGGGATGCAGGCTGGATTTCACTCGCATGGAGCTTGACTTTAATGTGGACAAGCTCAGCCCATTGCTGGTGATGCTCCTCTGTGGCTGCTAGTCCCAGTGACACCTCTGCCACAATGGGCACCTAGCAGACTGCTGGCAAGCAGCTTAAGTGTGGAGGGAGGAGGGCTGCTGAATAAGTCACTGTGAGGTGAGACAGGGTTCTGTTACTGTGGAGGGATGCAGGCTGGATTTCACTCACATAGAGCTTGACTTTAATGTGGACGAGCCCAGCCCATTGCTGGTGATGCTTCTCTGTGGCTGCTAGTCCAAGCAGCTTAAGTGTGGAGGGAGGAGGGCTGCTAAATAAGTCACTGTGAGGTGAGACAGGGTTCTGTTACTGTGGAGGGATGCAGGCTGGATTTCCTTCATGCAGCACTTGACTTCCGTGTGGACTAACCTAGCCCAATAGTTCTTAGACTTTGTCACAGTGAGCCTCCCCAAATCCATGGAAAAGATTTTGAGCCTCCCCCAAAAACTGAAATAATCTTGGGCCTCCTCAAAGAAAAATAACGTACTGTACTTTGTGCAGTACACGTTGAATAAACTGAAACCCCTTTGAATACTTGGCTCACATTCAGTTATTTATCTTACACTGATGTGGAACCTTTGAAAAAGAGCTCCTGTGCTCAAAGGTGTTATCTGAATAACAAATAAATAAAACAAATATTATTATTCAGCTTATTGTAACCCCCCCTCCAACAGGCCAGCCTACTTGCTCCACTATTTTCATTCTTGAACCATTGTTACCCCTTGTTGCAGTACCTTCATGGTTTAGACTACTTTCTTTGTTTCCTCTCTATATGAAATAACCTTCCTACATACTTTGCCTTCTCCTCCTTCCCTGCTCCTAAGCAATTTCTCTGAGATTACTTTGTTCTTCCTGCTATTGTTTTAGCACTTCTATGCCCAGCCTTTATATTGGGGTTGTTCTGCCATCAGTCTACAAATTGATCAATTACCACCACTCATTATTAGTTTATTGTTCATATTTGTTTGCACTATTGTTAATTGTGTATTTCTTGATTGTTTTGCAATTACCTTTTGAAATGTATTCACTCTCTACCCTTCCCCTGGTACACCTGAAACGAGCCTTTTCTCATTCACCTTCCTTTGTTACTTGTTAGTAAATAAATACATAAAATCCACTTACTATTGCCCTCTTTCAATTTGCTTCATCTCTTGACACAAAATAGATAAAACTCAAAATTTAAATACAGTATTTTTTAAGACTTGCTTGAGCCTCCCTTGGAACAGGTTGGGGCCTCCCCAAGGAGGCTGGCCTCACCATTTGAGAACCGCTGACCTAGCCCACTGCTAGCAATGCTCCTCACTGGCTTTCAATCCCGGTAGTGCCTCTGCCAAAACAGTCACATAGATTACTGATGACTGGCATTTGAGCTACGGAAGGAGGAGGCCTGCAGCACAAGTGTGTGCAAGGACAGCCAGAGTTCTGCTACCGTGGAGGTATGCAGGCTAGATTTCCTTCATTCGGCACTCATCTTTAATGTGGACAAGCCCAGCACACTGCTGGTGATGCTTCTCACTTTCTGCCACCCCTGTAGCACTGCTGCCACAATGGGTACCCATCCGACTGCTGGTATGCAGTTCAGATGTGGAGGGAGGAGGGCTGAAAGTAGTAGCAATAACAAGGGAAACAAACTACAGCAGCAAACCAGATGAGAGTGGTAGACTCTTTCTGCAAGTGAACTAAATCATCCCATTCCAAGACAAAAATATGGGATTTCAGAGGAGCTGACTTTGATAAGATGGCCGATAGAGTTAAGGTAGCCCTGGCAAAAGGAAATACAGGTGAGGGGAAACAGACAAAGTGGGCAAGCATTAAAGATGCAATACTTGAAGCAACATCCTATTGTGTTAGTGAGAAAAGGAAGTGCAAAAGAAGAAGGAAACCACTTTGGTTCTCAAACACAGTAGCAGAAAAGGTCAGAGCCAAAAAGCTGGCCTTCAGGAAATATAAGGGAATGCAGCAGGATGAAAATAGGGAGGCATACCAAACTTCCCTAAGGGAAGCATACCAAACTTCCCTAAGGGAAGCAGGAATGGCAGTAAGGTAGGCAAAGGCCCAAACCGAGGAAACGCTAGCATGAACAGTAAAAGACTAGCAAATGACACCAAGATCTGCAACAGAGTAGATGATCCAGATGGGGTGGGCAGAATGAGAAGAGATCTGGATAAACTAGCAAAATGGTCAGAAGAGTGGCAACTGGGGTTTAACACAAAGAAGTGCAAGCTCATGCATATAAGGAAGAGAAACCCTGAAGCCACCTATAGGCTGGGAGGGGAGCTGCTGGCAGTCACAAGGGAAGAAAGAGACTTGGGCATCATCATCACCGTTGACCTGAAATCATCCATGCAGACCACTAAAGCAGTAGGTAAGGCTAGAGGGATGTTGGGGTGTAGTAGTAGGGGTATCACAAGTTGGAAGAGGGAGGTAATAATCCCTCTTTACAAGACACTGGTTAGGCCCCATCTGGAGTACTATGTGCAGTACTGGAGGCCACACCTTCACAAGAACACTAACCAAACTGAGGCAGTCCAGAGAAGGGCAACCAAAATGGTGCAGGGACTGCATCAGAAAACATATGAAGACAGATTAATGGAGCTCAATATGTATACCCTAGAGCAAAGAATGGAGAAAGGTGATATGATTGAAACATTCAAACACCTTAAGGGCATTAACAAGGTGAAAGAGTCTAACATGTTTCAATATAAGAAAAATAGCAGGACAATAGGACACAGCATGAGATTAGAGGGAGGCCGATTAAGGGGTAATGTGAGGAAGTTCTTTTTCACAGAAAGGGTGGTGGATGCATGGAATGGCCTATCTCAGGAAGTGGTGGATATGAATACAGTGCAGGGCTTCAAAAAGGCATTGGATAGGCATAAGGGAGCAATACAGATGAGTATGAATAGATAGGTCATTGACAGAGCAAAGGCCAATGTCACATTCATAAGGTAGAAAAAGAAACGGGCAGACTGGATGGGACTTGTGGTACTTATCTGCCATCAACTTCTATGTTTCTATGTGATAGGGGTGTACCCTTAGATGTAGATGATGCTCTAGGGGGTTATTATCAGGTGGATTTAGGATTGGATGGCACCCAGTGGTTGCAAGTTGTATATAGCAACTAGCAGAGACATACCCAGTGTAATGGGGTATACCCCAGACAGGGAAAGGGAAAGAAATACAAAAAAAGTGTTTTTTGTTGCTTTTGTACTTTTTTTTTATTTCTGTGTTTTTTTTTTTTTATTGTACCCAGATCTTAACAGGGAAGGTAATGTGGGCTTTTAATTTCCTGGCATCTGATTGGCTAGTACCCTTGCCAGAGGGGTACATTAACTTTCAGTAGACGCCCAGGAAAGAAAAAGCACCAGTCTATAGTGCCCCTTCACACAGACAAGTATCCTAATACCCACCCTGCTCCTAATTGGATGAAAGTATCTTATTTGAATTTAAATTCACGCCATTTTTTTCTCTCGCTTAGCGAGAGATAGTGTCCCAGCAACGCTCACTGCTTCAGTACCCAGCTGCCTAAGAGAGCCACACATCAAACTCCACTGGGCTCATTCCTGACTACCTTTGTTTCTTCTTGTTGTTTCCATTTTCTGTACACTCTTCATCCTAGCTGACTCTCGCACAGCTTCCCACACTCTTGCTACTCCCTCGTTCAGCCACCTGCCCACTCGCTCCCAAAAACTGCTGATCTGTGCTGTCTCCCACAACAAACAGTGAGTCAGTCCTAACCCATCATATATAACAAAATTATCCCAGTTTTTCTGTCATCGCACTCCCTCAATTAAATTTTAAAACATTACATTCAGCATATACAATCCATCTGTCCGCGACTCCCGACTTGCTTTGCCGAAAAGCATTTCTCCGTTCCCCAAGACACCTGAACACCTGCTCTTTCTGCAGGACAATACTCACAGCTGTAGGTATGGTAGGAATCGGCACCTCCCTGTTACAAACCATAAATAAATAAAACAAAGCGCTGACATGCTGCTTTGTATCGCCACTTTCTGGTTTTGCTTGACAGGGTCAAGCAAGGTCGCGCACCTAACAGCACGTCTTCTGTTCTAGCCAAAAGAAATGCATGTTCCTCAAGGAGGGGATGAATAAGTACAACAGAACGGCTATGTAGGGTGTGGGGTACAACAGATAGAACAGCAGTAAAACAGAGGAACTACTTTAACACAAAAATGTTTTTTTTTTCTATTTCTCTTCATTTTTAAACTCAGTTCCTCTGTTTTTTTTTTTTTACTACTCAATTAAAATTTGTACAGATGCCCATTTTCTAAGCGCAATAATACCCTCCAGGGTGGGCAGTATGGGCAATACCGGATCTTCCAGGGGCTATAAGGTCCTCCACCTGTGGTGTCAGGCCTCATTATGCCCCTGGGCGGTCCGGTATTGCCCAATACCGCCCACCCAGTCGGGTATTATTGCTTGCATATATATATATATATATATATATAGAGAGAGAGAGAGAGAGAGAGAGAGAGAGACAGAGACAGAGACATAATGTTCAGCACTGGTCTCCACCAGGAGTGATGCTGAGAAGCTTTTTTGATGAAAAACTTAGCCCCAGGTCATTGTCCATCCCTGAGTCATTGATGCCCCTGGCATCTGGATCAGGACTAATGATAACCACAAGAACACGCTCAGCATTGGCATCAATGTCAGGCCCATTACCATATCTCTTCTTGGTGTCTTGGATGAAACTGGAGTCAGGGGACAGACACCAAGCTAACCTGTCTATTGGCACCATGCTTAGTGCTGGACCTATGCCCGTCATCCTCGCCAAACTTGGAGCCATCGCCTTCTTTGGCATTGCTACCAACACTGTGGCCTGAAACAGGCTCTATGTTGGCTCTGGTAGCAAGAAGCCTCTGTGCCAGGCCCTCCCTAGCACCTCAGATAGTGTCGGGGGAAGCCTTATACCTACTCTGGCACAGGCCACAGCATTGTCACCATTTTATGATGACAATGGCACAGATGGCACCAGAAGAAAGCATCAAGCTGCATGCCAGTATAGAATGGGCATATAGTCCTGTCCCCACCACCAGGGACATCTGCTGGTCAGAGTTAACAGACCATGGAAGGTATTCAGTCATCCACCCAGAAGGAGTCAACTATCTGCCAGAGCCAACCACCAGGGCCTCCAACATCTCAGCACAGTGAGACTGAAAAGGATCCTGCACTTCTGAAGACCCAGGTGGTCCTGGAAGAGACCCATGGGAAGGGCTCAAAGATCTTTCTTTGGAACTCCTTGTGTGCATTGCCCGCCTATAAAAGTAGGGATTGGTCAACCCCACCTTAATGCATGTTTTCTAATGTGCTGCGGTCCACAGAGAAGCAGGCATCACACGAGTCCATATCACATTGTGGTCCAAGGGACGTTACACGCAACAGATGTTGGTCCATCAAAGCTATTTTATTTCCATAGAGGCACCACACAGAATGGGTGGCTTCTTACCCAAGGCCCCCTTTGATTTGGACTTTGGCATCACAGAAAACTAAGAAGAAAGAAGACAGTGCTGTCAGTGAACACGGCTGTGATGCAGCAGAGAAAATGGAGGCAACTTGCACCCACAGTGCACACTCACAGGGGTGTGCAGATCCTAGTGCCCCCTGTCTGGGGCGAGTAAATTTCCTTGAAGGGCAAGTACAAAAAGAGAGCTAATTTCATTGTAATGAATAGGGGCAAGTGACAATTCAGCCACAGCCATGGCTGGGCAAGTCCTAAAAGTTTTGATTTGAACACCCCAGCACACTCCACAGTGGGATAAACAGAACTGAGGTAGGTGAGGGAGCAGGCTTTCACTGGCAAGCACACAGTACCGCATAGGGGCCTGGAGGCACCATGGCCAAAGATTTGCTCCCATAAGGCCCTAGTTCCTCTGGAACAGACCCACTAGTGGGACTCTATGGACAAGACTGGTTCTTAGAAGATATGAGAATCTCTCTGCAACTTCTTCTAGGGTAAGGTAACTTTGCTCAAAAATGAATATTTCTTCCCAAAAACCTAACCTCATTTTCATGCTTTAATGCAACATTTTCATAACATGCATTTTCTGGTTAGACACCTAACTCAAAATGTGCTTTTTTACATGTAGCAATCAATTGCCTAGTCTTGCTGTCATCTGGAGGTCACACATATGTCCTCAAATTATATAGCTTCAGTATTATAATACTGACTTTGTCCTATAAACCATTTCTCCTGCTTTCCCTAACAGGCTAATAATGGAGCAACCTTTGCAAAGGCAATGGTTTGGCCTTCTCCCAACCTACTTTTGCTGCTGCAAGAGAGGTCTGCTATCTACTTACTAAGATTCTACACTTCAGCCTCTATGCTAATTCTCTCTCTTTTCTTTCTGAGGAACCCAATATTCAATATGAAATGGTAGTTACACAAAAGTTTGCTGATGCTGCAGTAAAACACAATGCTTTCAGTGATAAATCATGATGTTTGTGGCAGCAAATACATGTTATTCAAGTGCTAACATAGTACTGCACTGCATTTGCTGCCACAAATGCTATGCATTATACTGAAATACTGGTGAACTTTTGCATAACTTCCACTGTACTTTAGCAGTGTATTTAGCTAGGTTTCACACAAGTACAGTGCACATGCTGGAAGTCTTCAAAAAATTCGGATCACAAGCTAAATAGGTTTCAAAGCTTTACTGCGCAAATTGACAAATATACTGCAGATAGCACTGAGTACTGGTGACAGGTGCCCCAGCACTTTTAATCTCCGGCCTTCATCAGGGGGTGGCAAAGGTCGAAGACTGAAATGCTGGGGCACCTGTCACCAGTACTTAATGCTAAGTGCAGCATATTTATCAATTTGGGCAATAGAGCTTTGAAACGTATCCAGCTTGTGATCTGCATTTTTTGAAGACTACCAGCACATGCACTGTACTTGTTGTGTGTTTGTGGTTTCCAGGGGGACAGGTCTATCCCATGGCAGCACCGCAGATCAGCACTGGGACGCATGGACCTCTCACTGGATGTTATTTACCCAGAATACTTAGCTGAGATTAAACAATTTGTTTCATCTCAATGGGATTCTACTTCTTTCTAGCCACAAAAGAACCACGAGGACTAAAACACAATCAAGTAAGTTGCTGAAAGTCATACAGTGAGTTAGTTGTTCCAGTGGGGATTTGACCCCAGGCTAGTGTCATTTCATACACAACTCTATTCTTGAACCTGGCTACACCACCTTGGAAACCTGCTGTTTGGACTTAGGGTTACCACCTGTCCCTATTTTCGCAGGACAGTCCTGATTTGGGCACATGTGTCCTGCAGAAAAACATGAAAAATACTAAATGTCCTGACATTATAGTACAAAAAATATTTTTGGATTTTCCTCTAAATGTTGCAAAAAACTATAATACCTTAACTGAAATACCTTAAAATAATAAAAAACACAAGAAACAACTAAAAAACTACAACACTTGGTCTTAATTCTGATTATTTAGAGAAAACATGTCTGTTGGATTGGTCGAGACGACATACTGTCCTGAGAAAAATCCAGTTTCAGTAAGAACTGTCCCACTTTGAGCTTCCTAAAAGGTGATAACCCTAGTTTGGACTTCCTAGGCTCATAGGAGGATATTATTTTTTGATGATGACTAAATCACTTTTAATGCTTTACAATTGTGATCTGCCTTACTCAAGCCTGTTATGGTGACACTTGCAGATCTAATATTCAGTTACAACCTTTAAAAATGTAGATTTGGACTGCTTTGAATGCATGGTGGCAAAACACTGCACTGCTATACTGGAAACCAGGATTGACTAAGATCTCATGACTTTTTTCTCTAGCCAGTAGACTCTGAGTTGCATTGTAGAGGTGAAAAGCGTGGACTTCAGTGATGGGTTAAGTGTCCACCACAATAGAATCCTCCATTGGCCATCTTATGGCAGCACTGGCAGATGGCATGAAGAAGTGTCCACGTCTGCCATCTTGGCCCTGTTAAAGGAGGAGGGCGGAGTGTCTAGCAAAAAAGGAAAATAATCAGCTTTAAGCAGGGAGAGGGGATAACCCTACCTCCCCACGTTAAGGTACTCCAGATCTTGAGTCACTGCCTCATACAGCTCTCCTTCTGAAACTGCCCCTTTCTCAAGCACTTAGGTTTAAGAGGCTGTGCCCTGGATTTTGATTGTCAAATGAAAATATGCAAAAAAAATAAAATAAAATAAAAATAAATAATAAAAAAGCCAAAGCAACAGTGAACTCACTATACAGAGAGTGAGGTGAAACTCTCCATATAGTGAATGAGTAAACTTTAACTATTAGCTTATATTAACTGGTGACCCCTGATATCAACCTGTTTTTGAAACCTATAAAATGTCATGTCAACCCGTGAGTTGATACAGCTTTTACTGTCTTGTGCTGGGTTGTGTGTACCTTGCTAGCCTATGAAAACACTCACCAGCATCAGTTATTATAAAAAATAACAGATATGAAGGTATGTGATCTGCAGTTTTTTTTTGTTTGTTTTTTTTTTACACACCCTTGGTGTGTGACAATGTATAAACCTCGAGAGCGATCACACACCTTGGGTGTGTAAAAAAACTATATCCCACACCTACATATGCATTATTCTATATTTAAATGATAATCTGTGTGCCCCATGCTGAATCCTAGCATAAGTTTTACTAAGTCTCGAACCCTTGCTATAATTGTTGGTCTGCTTTGGCTTGGTCTGCACTCTCCACTGTGAGGTCACTGTTGCTATGGCAGTTGGTGCCCTGGGCATGATGGGAAATCTGGAGCCCTGGGGCTTCTTGAAGTTATGATCATTTGTATGAGTGGAATAAAAGTGTGGAGATAAGGAGTTTATTAGACTGTATGCCAGGACCTGTGTTAGATGAGGGTAAGTACAGCATTGCTAATTTTACGGACAATTGTGGATTGGTCAGGGAAGACACTCTGACTTCTTTGTGCATGCCCCAATTGCAGCTACTAACTGTTCATGGATTGCTAAGCACTATGGAATATAGCATATATGAAAGGTTCTATATGAGACTTTAAGTGATCTGAAACACTCCATGCAGTATAGGAAGGCAGCAGCAAAGACAAATAAAATGTTGGGCTGCACTGCCAGAGGGATTGGCAGCTGAGACAGCATGTAATACTGCTCGTGTACAGGTCATTGGTGAGACTACACCTGGAGTATAGGGTACAGTACTGGTGTCCATACCTTAAAAAGGGCATAACGTTGCTGGAGATGGTCCAAAAGAGGGCAACGAAGATGATATTGGGCCAATAGGGTAGGACGTATGAGGAGAGGTTGAGGGCACTGAACATTCATTCCTGAGAGGAGAGAGACAGGGGACATGATTGAGACCTTCAAGTATTTGAAAGGAATAAATAAGGTGGACAAAGAGGGGCTCTTCAAACTGAGTGAGAACCAAAACATGAGAGGACACAGTTTCAAGTAGGAGGTGGAGAAGGTTCAGGACAGAGGCTAGGAGGCATTTCTTCACTGACAGGGTGGTGATGGGTTGAAATGTACTTCCAGAGGAGGTGATTATGATGGAAACGGTAGGCAGCTTCAGTAGAGGCTGGGACAGAGTTAAGGGGAAAATACGGGTCAGTGGAACAGAAGGGTGGATTGGGGAGGGGGGGAAGGGCTAGTAGCTTTTGCTGCTAGCCCTGAATTACAAGCGGACTTGATAGACCTAATGGCCTTTTCTGCTGGCTTTAGTGTGTGCTCATATGAAACCAAATTCCTTTCCTTAACAATTACATATAATATGCATGTGGGAGATATACTTTTCTTAATGTCACTAAAGGTCATCAGATAAGATAGGGTTAAACTTTAAAGAGCTAGTGGAACCAAAACAAGCAGACAGAAAAATAATAAAAATTTTAAGAAGTAGTCAGTTGTAACATTTGATTTCTAAAATATTCTTATTTTTATGTCTGCTCATTAGAAAGTCTTATATGTGATAATATTGTGTTGGATGTGTGGCACAGCTCTCAGCCTGGCAGCTGGCATGTCTGTCTCTATCCTTCCATTACATCATCATCATCACTGTGATCTCACTGCCAGTGACACCATATGCGACTAACCTGGCAGCTACTGAGTAGTTGGTCCTAGGCAACAGTGATGTCTCCGTCAATGAGATCACAGTGCTGATGATGCAGTGAGGGTAGGGGGGGAAGCTAGATATACCAACTGCCAGGCAGAGTGCTGTTCTACACATCACACCAATAGACATCAGGTACACAATCTAATTCAATCAATCAATCAATCAATCAAGTCTTTATTTAACCAGGCGTTCATCGTTGAGCAAAAGCTCATTTGCAAGATGGACCTGGGTGGAGCACGAACAACTGTATATACAGGTCAACACAGGTATTTACAAGGCAATACAGATAATACAAAATCACACATGCCCCCACAATGCAAAGCATCATGGACTGCATATGCAAATCACCACAGAATGTTATGCTGGTCCAACTTAAAGCAGAATACAGATAATACTGTTTACAGAGAGGAAGAAAAAGAAGTTCATATGTACATATAATTATACAGATATTGTATAGATTACAGGGTATTTACATACATAGAAGTGTCTATAGGAAGATAAAGCAGGTTATCTAAGGTTGCAGGAGGAAGTAACGGAAGAAAAAAATTAAAATATGCACCGGGGGAGGGAGGGAGGTAGGGGGAGAAAGGCTAGGAGGGCACGGTGCACAGAGAGGAGTTGGTAAAACGGGTTGTAGACAAGGTGGATGGAGAAAAGGAGTATGTGTGAGCCCCGGGATTGAATGCTATAAAGTACGGAGCATGGTGGGATGTCACAACCCAGGGGTAGTGAGCTCCTATCCGAGGTTGGGAAAGGAAGGATAAGGGGATGGACGGGCCTAGTGTTTATAAGACAGGGGGATAAGAGAGAGAAGAATTAGGCTTGTGAGGAGCAAGCTGGGGGGTCAGTACTTAAAATTGGGTCTAGGCATGGCTATATACCAATGCAGACACCGGTACTGGGTCTGAGTGGGTGAAGCAGTTACATACTTCTCTGATTGTACAGAAATAAAGCGTCTTGAAGGCATTTATGCCAATTAGAGTGCTTAATTGGAGGGTTTTTTGTAGATCATTCAATAAGGTAGGTAGCATGATGCTTATGGCTGCCCTGCCGAAGCGGGATTTTGCTTTGGGTGCTTTGAGTGTAATAGCTGAGTAACTTCTTAACGTGTATTTCACAATTATACTCAGGGGAGGACAGCAAGAGATATAGTAAGGCAGCTTATTAGAGATAGCTCTATAGGTCCAGAGAGCGGCGTTTCTGTGGCGCCTGAACTTTAGTGATGTCCACCCCACTGCTGCATATAGGGATATAGGGGGCAGTGATGCATATCGAAGGGAAGTCCCGTTATAAACCTCAGTGCTCGATGGTAGAGTGTGTCCAGTTTAGCCATGTAAGAGCTGGGGCATTGGCTGTAGAGGAAATCAGCATAATCAACCAATGATAGGAAAATGGATTGGACCAGTTGTTTCTTGGCGTCTCTGGTGAGAAATTATTTGATTCTAAAAAACAGGCCGAGCCTTTGCCGAAGTCGTTTTAGCAAGTCCTCGATATGTTCAATGAAGGAGAGTCTTTGGTCTATCCAAACTCCCAGATACTTGAATTTTGTAACAAATTCTAGTTTTTCATCTAGAACTGTGGTAATTTGGAGAACTGTCCCACTGGACAAAGGGTTAGCTGTGCGGATGAAAGGGGAGAGGACCATCGCTTTAGTTTTTTTGGCGTTAAGGAGTAGCTTTTTTTGAAGGAGTTGGCTTTGCAAAAGGTTGAATTCTGACTGTAGGTCAATGCAGGCAGCTTCAGGTGTTGGCCAACTCACGTAGAGAACTGTATCATCTGCAAACAGATGGATGTTGGCTTCTTTTATACAGTAGTCGATGTTATTAATGTAGATTGCAAAAAGTAAGAGCCCTAATATAGAACCTTGAGGTACCCCTCTTTGCAGAGCTTTTAAGGGGGACAGGCCTTCTTTGGCTTTAACTTGTTGAAGGCGCCCTGTAAGATAGTCAGTAAACCAGCACAGAGAGGAGTGGTCCACACCTATGGTTTGAACGGAGGAGAGGAGCAGACTGTGGTCGACAGTGTTGAAAGCCTTGCTTAGATCAAAGAAAAACAGCACAAATAAAGTTTTTGCTGTCAAGATTACACTGCTGGTCATTAGTAACTTTGGCGAGGGCTGAGATAGTGCTATGTTTAGCTCTGAATCCGAACTGCATAGGGTTTAGCAGTTCCCCAGACTCAAGGTGAGTCCTCAGCTGTGCATTTACAATTTTCTTTAGGAGCTTGGACAGGACTGGAAGGAGAGAAATTGGCCTGTAGTTATTGAGATCGACAGGGTCACCTGATTTGAACAGTGGTATGACATGTGCTGTCTTCCATATAGGTGGTAAGGTGCCCTGAGACAGGGATAAGTTAAAAAGGTGGGTGACGGGTATTGCTAGTACATGGTAGGCAATTTTTAGGAAGCAAGGTTCAAGGGTGTCGGCTCCAGCACTTTTTCTAGCAACCAACTGAAGCAAGAGGTCCTCTACCTCTTTCAGTGAGGCAGGTTGAAGCGAGAAAGGTGTTGAAGCTATCGGAGTTTCAGGCAGGTGGCCAGCAGTCTGGGAGCGAAGTATGTTTGCAGGGGAGTTATCAAATGCCATGCCTGCAGTAGCAAAGTGGTTATTGAATGCGTCAAGTATATCCATCTTTTCGGTTATAGTTGAGTTGTCAGAGGTAATCTTGGTAGGGAGTGAATTTCCTGGGGAGTGGCCTAGCAGATCGTTGACTGGGCTCTTTGTGGCAGAGTCGAGTTCGGATTCGAAGAAGGTGGCCTTCGATTCTCTGATTGTTTTGGTACATAAATTTCATAGTCTCCTGAACTGGTTCCAATCCTCTGCAGTGTTCAGTCTGCGCGCTTTTTACCAGAGCTTATCTCTTTCTAGAAGTAAGGACTTGATCTGAGGGGTGAACCATTTACAGGTTTTGGTCCTAGTTCGAACTTTAATCAGGGGACCATACTTATTAAGGGCCCTCAATAGAATGTCGTGGAAGATATTGTAAGCTGACGTAATCATTTTGGCCAGGTAGAAATCTTGCCACTGAGGGGAGTACTTAAACTCGTTTAGGTAGGCATGTTCATTGAAGTTGCGCCTGGATCTCTTCATAGAGAACTTGCTGATGGGTGCTGGGTTGTTGGTGGATCTTACTCCAAGAATAAAACAATGGTCGCTGGCGACTGGAGAAGAAGACATCAGCATGGGAGAAGAGATGAGGTTTGCTCACCATTAGCACATCCAAAAGTGTACTTTACTGGGGTTCTTCACGTCTTGGGCATGTTGGTTCAGTAATAAGTTAAGCCAGCCCATGTTCATCACAGAAGGATGCAAGGGGAGCAGCTGTGTTAGACAGCCAGTCAAAGCTGAGGTCTCCTAAAATAATAGTTTCTGGCAGCCCCTGTCCCAACTTGTCACTTAGATATGACTCAAGCTGTAGGCCAGCAGACGGTGGTCTGTAGCATCCTACTACGCAGAGTGCAGTAGTTTGTGTAATTTCCACTTTGAGAATTAGGCATTCGAATTCGCTGGCGACAGATGCTGAGGATAAGCAGAAGGTAGAAATTTTGTCTTTAACGTAGATAGCTACCCCTCCTCCTCCTCTGGCATGCCTATTAGCTCTGAACAAGGCATAGTTGAGGATGTAATTAATCAAAGGGAAAGAAAAAAATACCTCAGACATAAAGGGTAATGGTTGCTTTTAAAAATTAATATTAGTTTCAGGCAGTACGCTAGCACCTTAAAGAACTGAGACTGCTAGCTTAAATGGACACTGTCAACCCCTTATACTGTATCTCATAGTATTTCTAATTTAAAACAAGACATTTCATAATAGTCTGACTTCTGTAAAATGTTTGATGTAGCTGGTTTGTTTTTTTACCAACTTCCTTTTTCTTAGTAAAACTTAAAAAGTATATTGCAGCAATCTTATACAAAAATGTGTTTACTTTCAAATCCTTGATCTCATCAAACTGCATCCTTCTTGAGCTTTAGAAATGCCCCACACAGTCCAGCCATTCAAGATGCAGTAGTCTCCTCCAACTGCGTCGTGAGTGGCCGGATGGTGTGAGGGTAATCTACTTTCAGAAATGATGCACTGGGAGGAGGCTATGGATTCCGAACACATTTTTGTGTGGTAGTATGAATATAGTAGACAGCCAACCTTTCACTTTTATTAAGAAAAAGGAATCAGATCCAAAACAACCAACTTCAGTACATCAGCCAGTCCTGCAGGAGAGGTGCAATCATAACAATGAGGGTTACTCACCTGTAACTGTAGTTCTAGGGGTATTTTATGGTGTACATCCACATGTTAGCAGTCTTCCTTCCCCTTTAAAACCAGCCAGAATGTCTTTAAGCTAAGTTCCTCCCACCCGGGTGGTATCCTCCTTGGCTCTGCCCCATGACATCAGATCTGGGGCTTCCGAACACAGCTGGAGGAAATGTGTTCCGCTCTGCCTGTTGAGGTACTACATGTTTGTGGTATTGTCATCTGGATCTGCGTGACCTGACCCTGAACTGATGGAGCAAATGCCAACAGAGCTAGATGCACTGCCCAGAGCTCCAGCAGGTTGATGTGGTATTGTGACTATTGGGGGTCCAGAGCCCATGGGCTCTGGTCCCCCAAATGGGCTCCCCAGCCCACCAGAGATGCATCAGTCATCAGAAAGACCATTGGCTCTGGGTGGACAAATGGGACTCCTTCCTGCAGGTTTTTTGGGACCAGCCACCACTGGATGGCATCCCATATTGACTGCGTCACCACAACCGACTGATCCAGGTGACCGGGGCACTGAGATCACTGATGGGCCAGCTCCCACTGCAGGAGGCACATCCACCAGTGGGCCCACCAAAGCACACTGTTGCAGGATGCCACATACCCCAGCAGTCGCAGGAAAACACTGGTAGGGTGCAAGTGCTCAACCTGAAATGATTGGGTGAAGGAGGTAAGGCCTGCTGGGAACCGGCCTTGGCCTGAAGGGAGGTGAGCTCTGCCCTGATGAAGTGGATGGTTTGCGAGGTGTCGAGTTCCAATTTAGCCAAGTTGATGAGTAGACCCAAGGCCAAGCAAGTCTGGAGAGCCAGCTACCTGGACCCCTCCACCGCCTCCCGGGATGGACTGGCAATCAGCCAGTCATCCACGTACAGATAGACCCAGTCCTCATGGTGCCTCAGGAATGCTTCCACCACTACAATGCACTTGATGAAGACTCTGGGGGCTGAGGAGAAGCAGAAGGGCATGACCTGGAACTCACACAACACCCCCTCCATATGGAACCGAAGGTACCGCCAGTGGGATGGATGGACAGGGATGTGAAAGAAGGCATCCAGAAGGTCCAGAAAGAAGAACCACATGCCCTGCTCCAGAGATGGGATTATCTGGTTCACAGTGACCATCCTGAACTTGTGCCTCCTCAAGAACTGGTTCAGGTCTTGCAGATCCAGTATGGGATGTCAACCCCCCCCCCAAATCTGTTTAGTAAACCTGAAAGTATCTAAACACAAATCCCTGGCCTGCCATGTCATCCAGGACATGGGCTACAGCACCTCTCTTGAGAAGCTGAGCAATGTCCTCCCAGAGGGTGGATAGCATGTCCTGGGAGGCCACAGACTCCTGTGGGGTATGGGCCCAATAGGGCGGGAGAGCCTCGAAGTTAAGGCAAACCTCGACCCACCACATCCAGCATCCATTTGTCTATAGTAGTCGTGGACCAAGCATGTCACAAATGGCGAAGCTGACCCCTCATGGGAAGCTGAGGCAGGGACGTGATGGACAGGAAGCAGATGTCCCCAACCCGGTCACTAGGCAACCTGAGGGGAGGGGAGGAGGAGGAGGACCCGCCCGGACGCTTGGGGAGCACTCATTGCCCAACCTTCGATTTCTGGGGCCCTGGTTGGCCAACTTGAACTTGGGCCACCAGACCTGGGACTGCCCCGATTGGAGCTGTTGTTGCTTAGGCTGCTGGGGCTGAAAGGGCCGGAATGAAAACGGCTTCTTTTTCAGATTCAGGCCCTTGGGGTCCTTTTGCAAGGATGTGATGGACTCCAGGGTGGCATTGAACTTCTCAGTCCTCATAAGGTGGCCCTCCACCCCTGGCCGAAAGAGGTCAGTGCCCAAGAAGGGGACAACTGCCGGCTTATGTTGGGTATTCACTGTGAAGGTGGAGACCCTAAGCCAGGCTCTGCAGTGCATAGCCACTGCTGCAGCCACAGACTGGGCACAGGAGTCGCCTATGTCCAAGGCTGTCTGGCGCTGGTGCTTAGCAAGAACATGGTCTTGGTCACAGACCACCTTCACTGCAGACTGCAAGTCTGTGAAAGAAGGGGAATGATATGATCCAGGACCCCCATAAGTGTGTGGCTGAAGCTGGCCATCATAATGGCGGAGCTTACCTGCCTGAGGCCAAAGGATGACGCAGAGTACTTCTTTTAGGCTGTGTTATCCAGCTTCTTTGATTCAAAGTCGGGGAGACTGTTGACTTCCCCAACACTGCCTATCTGATGGAAAACTGAATCTGCTACCAACCCCTCAGCCGAGGAGTGATCGGAGAAACTGGGGAGGGACCCAGTCAGGACCACATACTTGCGAACCATAAGGGCAGAAGGTGCAGGACAAGAAGCAGGATGCTGCCACAACTCCAAGGTGGGACCCAGGATAGCTACTGCCACTGGAAAGGCCACCCCCAGGGAGTAATCCTGGTTAAAGATCTGGCAAGGTGTACCTGGCCTGCTTCTGGACCGGCTCCAGCAGAATCTCCGTGAACTGGGAGATAAGCCAGAGCAAGACCCTGAAGGAGACGGGGTCCTGGTTGGAGGCAAGGTCTTCAGAGGACTCGCGATCAAAGCCCAGGGTCCAAGAGGAATGCATGGAGGAGTCGTCCATGTCCGATGACTCCTCAAACACAGCTCTTGGCCCCCTGCCCTAATAAACCACCCTCAATTCATCAGAGTGGGTAATCTGCACTGAAAGTCAGACGAGGAGGCTGGAGGCCAGCTGAGCAGCCTTGGATGGGGCCCCTTGCAAGGGCTGCTTGGGTGGAGGCTCCACTAAAATCAGTGGAAAGGCTAGGGATGGCGCAACTGGATGGAGCTGAACAGGAATGGACCTCACTGTTGTACATCACAGGAGCACCAGGGCCTACTGGAAGAAAGAACAGTTACGTAAAAACTTACTGTAACACTAGATCTTCGAGAGGATCTCAGTCATCAGGTCACAATGTAGGAACTTCACCATCAGTGAAGCAGGATCCACACGGAGGACTTTTCCAGCAGTACAACTGGGGCCGCCCATGCCAATATCACTTGCTGACATTATCAACCCTGTAAAGGCATGAGCAGTCCCGCTTCCTCCTCAGTTCTTTCCCCCCGGAGACAAAAGGAGCAAACCACTGCCATGGGGGACTGAGGAGAGAGAGAGAGAGGTGTCCAGGCCAAAAATAGGCTGGTGACACCAGATAGCCAGTCCAAAAAGAGGACACCAAGAAGGGGGATGGTGGGAGGGAAGGCAGACCTGATGACTGAGGTCCCCTCGAAGATCTACTGTTACAGTAAGTTCTTATGTAACTGTTCTATCTTCTTCAGGGGTATCTCAGTCATCAGGTCACACCGTAGGAATGAGTCCCAAGCAGTTACAAGCACATCAGGACAGTCTGGGAGGCAGGCAGACCGAGGCCTAAGACAGAAGGCCTTGAAATACAGCACGGCTGAAGCCAGCAGAGGCTCTGGAGGTAATGTCCAGACTGTAGTGCCTGTTGAAAGTATTGATGGTACTCCAGGTAGCAGCAGCGCAGATGTCAGCTGCTGAGACTCCCTTGAAACCCCTTGACAACAAAGCACAGAGGCAGCCATGCCCCTCGTGGAGCGGGCTTTCACCACCCCAGGCAACTCCTTGCCATGTTTATTGTAACAAAACACAATACAATTGGACAACCATTTGGACAAACATTATTTGAAAACCTGAACACACCCTTCCTTGGGTGTAAGAAACAAAAAGCTGATTTGACATTCTTCATTCCTTAGTTTGCAGCAGATAATACTTCAGAATTCTGTGCACATCTAAAGTACAGAGTAGTGCTTCCCCTGGATTGGCACACTCTGGGAGGTGGATAGATTGGTTCAGGGTAAATTCAAACACCACCTTTGGAAGAAACTTGGGATTTATGCGCAAAGACACCCTGTCTTTGTGAAAAATCAAATAAGGTTTCTCACACTAGAGACACTGAAGCTCGGAAATCCTTCAAGTAGAAGTAATAGCAACCAAAAACAGCTCTTTCCATGAAAGGAAGTGTAGCTCGCAAGTTGTGGCTGGCTCAAATGGAGACAGGATACGTTTTTCCAAAGCAAAATTCAAATCCCAGGCCGGCACAGGGTTATGGATTGAAGGCTTCAGATGTAGGATGCCCCTGAGAAAAGTACAGGTTACATTTAGCTGAGCCATGGTATGACCCTCTACGGGCTCGTGGAAGGCAGAGATAGCCAAAAGGTGCACCTTGAGGATGAATACTGGAGACCTGAGTCCAACAGTGATATCAGGTAGTTCAGGATTGGGCTCACTGGACAAGTGAAAGGTCCAGATGGTGCTTGGCAGCTCATATGGTGAACCTTTTCCACTTCATGGTATAGGTGGCCCTAGCAGAGGGCTTCCTAGCTGCCACCAGGATGTCAGCCACCTTCTGGGAAACCCCAAACCAGGCAATGGCTATGTCCTCAGGAGCCTGGCATGCAGACGTAGGGACCTGGAGTGTGGATAGACCAGGATCCCCTGAGCCTGCATCAGCAGATCCCTGCAAAGAGGCAGAGTAATCAGAGGTTCTCTGCTGCTAACTGTTGCAGTAATGGACACCATATCTGTCATGCCCAGTAAGGCACTACCAGGATCATGCTGGCCTCCTCCATCTGTAGCTTTATTAACACCCTCTGAATCAGAGGAAATGGAGGGAAAGCATAATGCGTCTCACCAGAAAACTCCAGGCCCTGGATCTAGCAAGTAGAAATTGGGCAGTTTTGGGTTGAGTGGGGATGCAAAAAAGTCCAACTCTGGATGACCCCACCTGTCAAACAGGTCTGCGATGGATGGCAGGAGCCCCTACTCATGCATTCTGGACAGAGTCTGGCTGAGGCTGTCTGCCATGGCATTCAGCACACCTGGGACATGGACTGCCAGGAGTTCCAGGCCATGGTCCAGTGCCCAGTACCAGACCCGCATTGCTTCCCTGCAAAGAGTGTACAAATGTGCCCCCCCTTGTTTGTTGATATAGTAGATCACACTGAGATTATCCAATTGAATCAACAACTGGCCCGGAGAGAGGTGGTTCTGAAAGGCCTGCATGGCATACAGGACCGCCCTCATCTCAAGGACTTTTATATGGAGGGACATCTCGACTGGGGACCAGGTACCGGAATCTGGAAGGGACCCATGTGCACCCCCCAGCCCAAGCCAGAGGCATCTGTGGTGAGAATCTGCTGGGGACATGAGATAAGGAGTAGAAACCCTTTTAAAAGATTTTGGGGTTCCATTCACCAGTGAAGGACTTAGTGGAACGGAGAGGAGACCAGCACCAGGTGCTCCGGGTCACTGTTGAGTTTGTCCCAGTGCACCTGAAGGGTCCACTGGAGCATCCATATGTGTAGTCTGACCATGGGGACAGTGGCACAGCCATGAGGCCCAGAAGCCTCAGGTAAATCTTAACAGAAAAATAGTGGCTCTGAGCCACCACCTGAGCTTGTGATATGAGGCACTGCACTCTGTCTGGTGGCAGGAAGGCCTTGCCCTGCACTGAGTCCAGGACCGCCCCTATGTACTTCAGCCTTTGGAAAGGGATCAGAATTGACTTGGACAGGTAGACAGTAATGCCAAGGGAGTGGAACAACAAAAGGGTGCTCTCCAGAGTCCTTAGAAGCTCAGCTCTGGATGCGACCTTGAGTAGCCAGTCATCCAGGTAAGGGAAGACATACAGGCCTTCTCTCCAAAGGGCGGTAGCTACTGCTGCCAAGCATTTTGTAAAAACCCACAGTGCAGGTGACAAGCCAAAAGGCAAGACTCTGAACTGGTAATGTTCACCTTGAAAAAGAAACCAAAGGAACCTGATGTGCGGTGGGCAAACCAAAATATGCAGATAGGCATCCTGCATATCGAGGGAGCACAGCCAGTCACCATGTTTGAGTAGAGGCAACAGACCTGGCAGAGTGACCATGCAAAACTTTTTGTCCTGGATGTAGAGGTTGAAGTCTTTGAGATCTAGAATAGGCCTCAGATCTCCAGTTCTTTTGGGGACCAGGAAAAACCTGAAATAAAACCCTCTGTTCTTTTGCTGCCTGGGCACTGGCTCAAGTGCCCTTTTTTGCAGAAGGGAGTGCAGTTCTTCCCACAAGACCTCTGTGTGATCTGGAGGGTAGTTGGAAGGCACCAGAGGAGTTTCTGGGGGCTTCTCTAAAAGCTCAAAAGTTTGATCCATCTCTATCATCTGAAGAATCTAAACATCTGAGGTTATGGTTCTCCATTGATTGAGATGGAGGGAGAACTGACCTCCGACCACCACTTCTTGGTCGGGGTCCGGAAGAGGGAGGTCTGGTAAGGAGTCAGGCGGAGGCAGATCTGGCCGCAGGGGCTGATCCATTTTCTCTGGGGCATTTCACAGCAGGACCTGAGGTGGAGGAGGGGGATAGCAAGGTGGAACTGGCTTTCCTTTTACCCTGGAGTCTTTTAGGACACCTTACAAAAGGGCAGGCGGGTGGTCTCTGTCTGCCCTTGAGGGCCCTGCTGGAGGCCTACAAATCATTGATTACTTCTTGGACATCAGGCCCAAAGAGTTTTGAGCCATTGAATGGGACATTAAGTACCTTTTGCCGTACATCCGCTGCAAAACCAGATACCATCAACCATGCATGCCTACAAAGGCAAATAACTGTGGCAGCAACCCTGGCAGCAGCGGTGTCCGACATATCATACAATGCTCTGAGGAGGTGTTTACTGATATCCACAGTGGCCTGGAGGGACTTAAGGACCTCCTGTTTCTGTGAACCCTCTGGGAGGGCCTAAGCAGCCACCCTGCCCTTTTTCCATATGGTATTTACTATTTTGGTACAGTACTTGACTATATGGAACAAGTAATTCACAATTTGGAGTCCCAGAGTAGAAGAGGTGTAAACTCTCTCACCTCAGAGGTTGATACTCCTAGATTCCCTGTCAGGGGGGAGGGAGCTGAGGTGTTTTGGCACCTTGGACCTATCATGTGCCACTTTGATGACCACGGAATCAGTCTCAGGCTGGGCAGCATAATTGGGCAAGCTGTGGAGTACATGATAGAGCTTATCTGCCCTCCTTGGCATGGCAGGTACCATGTCTGGGCAGTGTCGTGCAGCAGTGATGGCATTCCTTAGAACTGGCAAAGTGGGGGGGGTGACCTTTAGTCGAGATTCTGGGATCTCCAAAAACTCCACCAGCTCCCATCTGGTGGCATCCTCTTCCCCAGTGTGGAACCTCATCACAGCAGACAGCTGCTTCATAATGCTGAAGAAGGTTGAGTCTTCAGGAGGGGATCTGTGAGTGTGTTTCAGTCTTCACTCACCGAATAGACTGTAGACATGTCCAAGGAAAAAGCTTCCTCCTCCTCTTCCTCAGGGAGGATAAGATCTGGATGGTACTCCTCCTCTATGCCAACACATTCCAGCTCAGGTTCTGACATATGAGGGACTGATGGCCCTCTAAAGGGCACAGCCCTAAAAGGCCGAACAGGCATTGATGATGACGGGGTGCCCGATGGAACTGGTGATACCAGTCTATGAGCACCAAGCTGGTGCAGAAGATCTGTCATCAAATGAATTAAAATAGTATTGAGATCGACAGCAGGCAAAGGAATCATTGGATCATGGTGCAACGAACCATCCTTCAGGTCTTGAGAGACCAACAGCCCCGGCATCTGAGGGCCTGGAGAGGTGTCTGGCCTCAATGGAGGGGCTGGGGTCAATGACCCCAGGGTTGAGGACCGAGCAGTCGACGACCCAAGGATTGAAGGCTGGCCTGGACAGCAGAGGCTGTCAGTGCAGTGGCAGCTGATGGAGTACCCTGAAAGAAGAGGAAGAAGCCACCAGGGAAGGAAAGCACCTCCGGGGTGAGCGGTCCCAGTCGCAGTCTCTTCTGTGACTGTTCCCCGAGGGACTTGTCTCAGGCCTTCAGGCCCTGGGAGCTCAACAAACCCACTGGCGATTGGGTAGGAGGGACTCCAGAGAACCCCTGCCCAGAATTGGCTACCTGCTGTTCCATAAGGAATTTCTTCAGATCTTTTTTCAACGCCTTTGGGTTGTAAGGTTGAATTTTTGGCAGAGCTCACAGGCAGGAACATCATGGTCAGGCCCAAAACAGCAGATTCAGAAGTCGTGGTCATCTGAAGAAGCAATCTTCTTTCCACAGCAGCAGCAATGGAAGAGAGAAGTGGAAGGAATAACTCTCGACATAAACAAGGTAAACAAGTCTTTTTATTAAAAAGAGATTCCCAAACAAAATGCTGAATAAAAAAGCATAGGCAAAAAGGCACAAACTGCGACAGAGCTTCCATGGAAAGCCATGCGAGAGTAGATGGCAGGAAAGAACTGAGGAGGGAGTGGGGCCATTCATGCCTCTACAGGGTTGTAGAAATCAGCAGGTGACATTGGCGTGGACGGCCCTAGTTGAACTGTTGGAAAAATCTTCCATGTGGATCCTGCTTCATGGACAGTGAAGTTCCTATGGTGTGACCTGATGACTGAGATACCACTGAAGAAGATCTGGCCCTGCCCAAGGACCCACTGCTGCCATATGAGCTCCTCATAGTGCCGCCGCAACTTGCGGTAGAGCCTCTCCTTGTTCGAAGACAAGGTGGAAGAGGTGCATTGACAGTGCTTTCTGGGAAGCTGACAGCGGGAACTACATGAATCCTTAGAGCAGGACTAGGTCCTCGACCCGCAACAAAATTGTTGCTGTTGAGGGGCCACGGGAGGAGAGGCCATGTATACCACACAGACTGGGTCCTGCCATGAGATCCTTGAAGGGGAAAGCTCCTGGGTGAAGACAGCAAGGTCAGCTGACTTTTCCTGTCCCTCCTGGAAGAGGACTGAAAGGATGGAAGTCCAGGAGAGAGTCATCCCCCAACTTGTCCGACAATGGGTCAACGGGGTTGAGAAAAATCTCAGCCGGTTGGTTGACCTATGTCTTGGCCAACAAGTCTGATAGGGACACTGCAGAGTTAGTGGCCTGTTCTTCTGCCCTGGGAGAATCTGCCAAAGCTGATTGCTCAACAACCGTTGAGTGGTCAAAGGAGTCACAACAGCGGGAATAGCAAGGCCTCTCCCAGTCCCACGACCGGACTCTTTGAGCTTCACCTTAGAAGAATGGTCTCTTCAGGAAGAGCCCTATCCAAGGGTCTGGAGGGACTGGCACATGTCCAGAAATGAGCATGTAAAGGAAGCCCCCTGCACTGGTGCCCACCAGGAGCAGCGCTGGGGCGGAAGAAGAGACCACCGAGGCTTGGTTGCTGCCTCTTCAAGGGTGGCCAGCTGAGAAGCTGAGCTCACAACCAATGAAACAGCCTTGCAGGCATCCTTGGACCGCACCGGAGGATCTCACTCATCCAGCCAGCCAGAAAGGTGATGGGCATACCTGTCCTCAAGAGAGGAGGGTAGCAGGGTCTCACCTAGACTGCAAGCCTACGGGTCATGCTGTGCCCCTAAGCAATACATGCACGAGGCATGATAGTCAGTGCACAACATTTTGTGGTTGCATGCAACACCGTATGAACCCTGGGTCAGTGCAGGGTTTGTTGCACTCCATATTGAGGAGTTCTAGCAAAGAAAACCAAAACTGAAGGGAAAAAAAAACACCTGAAGATTGAGTGCAGAACAATTGGACCAACACCTGCGTGAAGAGACCTGTGAAGGAGGAAACCTAACTCTTTCAGTGGAAAGGAAGGTTTGACATTACCAGGCGAAGCTGAGGAGGATGTCATCTGGGTGGGTGGGAGGAGCCTGGCTTGAAGACATTCTGGCTGGATTTAAAGTGGAAGGAAGATTGCCAACATGTACATAGTGCACCATATCCACGTCCCTAGAATGTGTTTTTTTTTTAGCTAGGGGTACTGTATGTTGAGGTGGGGAGAGAAATAATTTGAGGCAAGGAGAGAAAATGTCTCTTCAGGAAGCAGCTGAGGTAATTTGGATTGGGCATATTATGTGTCCTAGGCATGAGGGAAGTTGCGTACCGATATGTCTATGGACTAAATAGAACCTCCATCTCTGTTGTTTGTTCTGTTGACTGACATCAACAGAACTGCTTGTTAAATAAAAGGGGACAAAGAATGACAGTGGGCAAAATATGCCATACAAGCACATTCGCCAGGTAATCTAAGGGCAAGCTTTAAAGGAGTCTGAGCTCTTTCAGCCATTTACACAATACACATCCCTAGATGATGCAAGAAACTGGTGTAGAAAAGGAGCGCAGGGAGACTGCAAAGGCAGTTTGAGAGGGGAAACTTTGGGGGGGGGGGGACTGCAGTCATTCTAAGAGACATAACGGTCAATAATAGAGACCACTACTGTATACTGTATCAAACACCCAAACCTAGAGAAGCAGCAAAACCTGGCTTGTAAATTGTTGAACCTCTACAAATATTATCCCTAAAAATATATGTTTATATCTGCTCTTTGGACAGACTATTTCAAACTGCAGTAAGCACATGTCTTCATGAGAGCAGAATCAACCAAGGTTTGCAAATTCCTGCAAAATGATGGATGACCCTAGCATGAGGTGAGAGCATCATTGTATCAATATGGGTTCCATTTACTTTCTAGGAGTCAGAGAGAGGTACTCGGAGTGGAGAAGAGTACTCAGCAGTGCCTCTCAGTGATCAGTGCTGGGGCCAATAACTGGAAGCCAGAGTCTCCGGCAGGCTGCCTAAGTTCATGGACAACACTAAGCTAGCCAGGATGGCAGGCAAAAACATGAGGCAAAACTTCAGAAGAACCTAAACAAGATGGGCAATTGGTCTGACTCCTGGAGCATCAGATTCAAATTAGCCTAATCCTAGCTGCTACACTTGGGGGGCAGAGGTAGGACCAGTACACTCTGTGGGATTCCTCTTGCTGCAGCTGAGGAGGAAAAATACCTGAGGGATATAATGCTGCATGACTGACAAGGAGTTAAAGCAGAACAATCGGTGTATGGCTGCTGTTAAGAGGGCAGCAGAATGCAGGAAGGCGTCCAAAGTGGTGAGACCAGCAAGGCAGGAGATCTAATCATGCCACTTTACAAGGCCTAGTCAAGCCTATATGCAGTTTTGGTCTCCTCAATACAAAAAGGACACTGAGGTATTCAACAGGGTGCTACACAGGGCCAGCAAAATGATCAGTGGAATGGGGTACAAAAGCTAAGAGAAGAGGCTGGAGGTCCTTGACATGTTCACTATGGAGAAAAGAAGGTGATATGACCTCAGTTTCCCCATTCCTGAGGGTAAGTGCTGCACAGGCTTTTACTACACATTGGGATATATTTCTGTTTTCAAAGAAAATCACTAGGTACCCTGGTAGTAGAGTGGGTAGTGAATCTCTATAAAGTGGTACATGTTTGCGCAGCATACTTTTTTCATCCTTGCTGGTGGGGCTAATGAACACATGAAGGACCTAATGTCCCTTCCAACATTAAATTACTATGAACTGCACAGAGGTAACAAACCATAGTGTCACTGCTACAAAGGATTCTGAGGATTTGTCACAGTGGTGGCAGGACTACCAGAGAAGAATCCAAGCAGTGCAAATACCAGTCACCTTGAATATTGTGCTAAGATTGTCACATTTTTCTACAGCTGTGAAGTTTGCCTGCACTATACCTCTCAACCTTTTGTCACTGAAATGTTGGAGACACATACTGAAAACATGGGACACCTGATAAAAAATGGAGATACAAGCTCAGACAACTGTGGAAACCAGTATCTTTATTTGTGCAAAGTCATTTATATTTGGCATCAGAATATTATGAATTTCAACTTTAATGTCCAAGTTTACAGCACCTTCTCAATGAGGACAGAACCTTTTCCGTGTGAGAGAGTAATTTTGAGGGGTTATATAAGGGATGTCCCTCTTAAGGTATTGCCTACATTACTGTCACTCAGCCTGGGACATAACATGTCTCATACGGGTCCTGTGCTTGTTGACAGGCACCGGACTAACTATAAGGTTCCATTATTTACTTCCACAATGTCTGTGCTGGTTCCAAGCCAACCAACTCAGTGTCAACACCAAAAAGAAAGTGTCTATGACCTTCAGCACCAGCCAGAAACTGGCCAGGCTCTCACCCCCACCTCTTTTCTCCACACTGGATGGCACCCTTCTGGAGGTGGTCCCTGTCTTCAAGTACCTTGGTGTGTGGCTTGATAGCAAGCTCGACTGCTCTGCCCACATTGACACCATCCATGGCAAACTTTGCCCTAAGCTTGGTGCCCTGTACTGCAATAAGGACTGCCTTTCCCTCCAGGTCTGCCAGGAGCTAATCACCATAATGGTTCTCCTGGTCTTCAACTATGCAGATGTGGTCTATGGCAACACCCCTTCCTCTTCAATTGCCAGACGATACCCTCTGCAATGCCTTCTGTCACTTCGCTACCAACTCTCCCCTCCACACTCATCACTGCTCCCTCTATTCCCCCCCTTGACCCTCACGCCGCCAGTCCCATTGTGCCTTCTTCATTGCTAAATACTGGTTTGGTTCCCTTACTTCTTCTCTCTCTCCTCACTCTTCTCCCCAGTCCTCTCCTTTTCTTACTCTCTTACTCTCTCCGCTCCAGGGATTCCTGCACTTTCTCCATTCCCTGCTCTCACTCCTCTGCTGGGCAAGCTGCCTTCTCTTACTGCCTTCCTTCTGTCTGGAATCAGCTCCCTCTCCTCTCTGCCTCTCCCCTTCACTCTCAGCCTTTAGATTCCAGTGAAGGCACCTTTCTGCTCCCCCCCCTGCCTCTGTCAACCCCCACTTAACGTTTTTTCCCATCTCTTCAGACCATCCTCCTGCTTAGGGCCCAACTAAATTTTTAAGTTATTATGTCTACACCCCCAACTGATTCTGTTCCCTATAGCACTGTCAGTGCTCCAACAAGCTCTTGTACACTTTGTGATTTTTTTGCACACTCGTCCACATGTCAATTGCACTGAACCATGTTGTTGTTTACTTACTAGCCACTACATGGCTACTGCACCTGCTATGAATGTCTAAATAACCACACTCTGATGTTTCGTGATTTTGTAAACCACACCTAGTCCTGCACCTTGGAATGAATGACATGGCATGGGAGGAGGTGGAAGAGGTACAAAGGAGGTTCAGGGAGTTAGCTAAGGGGTGTAAGGGGATAGTCAGCTCCCTGGCTTTTTCAGAAGTCCTGCCAGTACACTGTGCAAGTACAGCCAGGCAGCTAAGAATTTGGGATTTTAATCACCGGCTAAGGCAGTGGTGCAGAAGAGAGGGACAGGCATGCATAGGGAAATGGGGGGACACATGGGTAGATGTACACCTGTATGCAAGGGACAGACTGCATATAAATGATGAGGGAGCTAGACTGCTAATGGGAAAACTGCAGGAGTATATAGCTGAAACACTGGGGAATGATTTAAAGTAAGGAGGGGGGAGTACGGAGCTAGGAATGGACCAGAGAAAGTAGACAGTGGGACTTGCCTAACTTACACTCCCCAGCAAATGGGGGCAGGGGATGATAAAAAGAAGGAGAATGGAAGAGGAGGAGGGGATAGATGGAAGGGTCTGCTGGCAAACACAAGGAGCCTGGGGGATAAGATGGGGGACCTGGATGCAGTGGTGGGAGTGGAGGACCTAGACCTGGTAGCAGTAACTGAGACGTGGTGAACTGATAACCACAGTTGGGAAGTGGAAATACCAGGGTGTAATCTCTACAGGAGGGACAGGAGAGGGAAAAAGGGGGGAGGGGTAGCCCTTTACATAAGGGACTGGATAAGTGTAACGGTGAGTGGGGAAGGACAGGGCTCAGCAGAGATCCTCTGGGTCATGATAACTAAAAAGACTGGGGAGGCAGTAGGGCTAGGGGTAGCATCCAGACCACCAAACCAGGGGGAGGAGGCTGATAGGGAGCAGACTAGGGAAATACAAAAAATGGCAGGCAAAGGAGAAATTCTGATGGTGGGAGATCTAAATCTTCCCGATGTGAACTGGGGGATCCCAACAGCAACATCTGAAAGGAGCAGGGAGCTGTTGGAGTTAGTACAGGAGGCATTTATTCAACAGCTGGTCAGGGAACCAACTTGGGGAGAGGCCATACTCGACCTGGTAATGACCAATGGGGATAGTGTTGAGGATGTGGAGGTCAGAAAAAATCTGGTAGATAGTGACCACAGGATGGTAAGGTTCAGTCTTCAGACTGGGGCGGATACGAATAGGTCCTCCACTAGGGTGCTGGACTTCAGGAAAGTGGATTTTTAAAAAAATGAAAGAAATTTTCAAGAAGGAATTAGAAGGCTAAGAGAATCTAGAGGGAGTTGAGGAATTATGGGGAGCAATAAAGAGGGGAATTCTGATGGCAACAGAACAGTGCATCGGGAGAGTAAGTAAATACAAGAGATGGAGAAAATCCACTTTGGTTTACAACAGAGATAAAAAGAGCAGTCAGAAAAAAAAAGAATGCATTCAGAACCTACAAAGCTTTACAGGGGATGGAGGACAAGGAAGCTTACAGGGAGAAGCTAAAGGAAGTGGGGAAATAGTCAGGAGCACTAAAGCAGATACGGAGGAGAAGATAGCGAGGGAGACCAAATGGGGAGACAAGACATTTTTCTGGTATGTAAGTGAACATAGAAAAAGCTAGCAGGGGATTATGAGGCTAAGAGGGGGGGGGAGCTCTGATAGAGGAAGATGAGATGCAAGCTAATCTGCTGAACAAATAATTTACCTGTCTTCATGACTGAGGAAGAAGGACAAGGACCAGAGCTAAACAACAGGGAAAGGGGGGACAGGGAGATGGACATAAGCCCCTTTTCAGAGGGTAAGGTGTTGGAAGGATTAGGAAACCTGTGGATGGACAAGGCAATGGGTCCCAATGAAATCCACCCCAGAATGCTCAAGGAGTTAAGGGAGGAGCTAGCGGCACCACTCAAAGTTATTTAATCTGCTTCTAGACAAGGGAGAGTCCCAGGGGATTGGAAAAAGACTGATGTGCTGCTGTTGCACAAAGGGGGAAGGAAGGAAGAGCCGGGCAGCTATCATCAGGTTAGCCTTATCTCGGTGGTGATTATGCTGATGGAGGCACTTACAAAGGAAAGGCTGGCACAATATCTGGGGAGGAGGGGCTCATAGACAAAAACCAGCATGGGTTCGCAAGGGGTATGTCATGTCAGACCAACCTGACTGAATTCTTTGATGGAGTGATGGAGATATGTGATCAGGGAGGGACAGTGGACATGGTCTATCTGGACTTCAGAAAGGCCTTTGACACTGTCCCTCACAGGAGACTAATAAGCAAGTTGGGTAGCTTAGGGGTGGGGAGCAAAATAGTAAACTAGGTGTAAAATTGGCTAGAGGGTAGAACTCAGAGGGTGGTGGTAAATGGGGTGCACTCCATAGAGGGAGGGGTGTTGAGTGAGGTTCCTCAAGGGTCCGTGTTGGGTCCCATACTATTCAACATATACACTGGGGACATTTCAGAAGGCCTGAATGGGAAGGTGTGTCTGTTCACAGATGACATGAAGATCTATAACAGGGTAGACACAATGGGAGAGGTGGAAAAATGAGGGAGGACCTGGTCAAGCTGGAGGAGTGGTCAGAAAAGTGGCAATTACAATTCAACACAAAAAAATGCTAGGATCTGCAGCTTATCCAGTAGGCAGGGAAATGGGCAGACTGGGTGGGCCAAGCAGTCCTTATCTGCCGTCAAATTCTATGTTTCTATTATGCACACAGGGAGAAGAAACCCAAGGGCAAAATACTGGCTGGGGGGGAGGAACTTGAGGTAACTGAGCAGGAAAGAGACCTGGAGATCATCATTTCGAATAACCTGAAGGTGGGGAACCAATGCAATAAGGCAATGGAGAAGGCTAACAGAATGTTGGCATGCATAAGGAGGGGCTTTACAAGCAGGAGGAAGGAGGTGATCATGACACTATATAAAACTATGGTCAGACCACATCTGGAATACGAGGTCCAGTTCTGGAGGCCTCACTTGCAGGGTGACAAAGACAAGTTGAAAATAGTTCAGGGGCTGCATAGGAGGTCATATGAGGAGAGGCTAGAGGAACTAAACCTGTCCACACTGGAGATGAGGAGGGTAAGGGGGGATATGGTAGAAACCTTCAAATATCTGAAGGGAATAAATAAGGTGAGGGAGGGTAGCATATTCAGGATGAGTGAAAAATCAACTAGGGGGCACACATTCAAGCTGGAGGGGGCAGATTTGGAAGAAATGCAAGGGGGAAGTTCTTCACTGAGAGAGAGTGGTGGATCCCTGGAATAGACTGCCAGAATGGGTCGTGGGGGTGGATGTGGTGAGCAAATTCAAGAGGGCTTGGGACAACTACATGGGGCTAAATAAAAGTTCAAATGGCATAGAATGGAGGGGGTAAGATAAACTGGACAGGAGGTTATTGGGCAGACTGGATGGGCCAATGGGTCCTTTTTTTTTCCAGCAACTTTCTATGTTTTTATGTTTTACTTTTTCTGCACCCCACCCCAGGTCACATCTGGAAACAAGCCTTGGCTCCATGTGCCTCTCCTAGTTAACAATTTTAAATAAACAAATAACGCCTTGACTAGCCTGGGCCCCCTCTACCTCCATGAGATCCTGTCCCCGTGTACTGAGGAAAAGGACTCATTTCACAGGCCAGGGGCTTTGGGTATTCTACTCTCAACTCAAATCTGCTTATGACCAGGACTTATTAGTTGCTGCCCCTTGCCTCTTGAATGCCTTTCTGAGTGAGATCCATTTGACTTCTACACACTTCTAGTTTTAAAAGGTTGTGATTTTCTTAGCATTTTGGTCAGGCCTTTGGGATTCCTCATAATCTGCTTGTGTAATTTCATTTATTTTGCTATGGCCCTTTACTGCTAATGTCTTGCCTCTACTTTTGTGATACTTTTGTAATTTCCTGGCCCTCTGAGCCCTGGAAATGTGACATTGAAAAATAAACACCTACTACTACTACTACTCATTTTATTTAGCGCAGCCCTCTTTACATCTTTTTGTCTCCAGACATTTACAGTAGGTTTCCCCTGTTTGCTTGTAGACCATAGCAACGCAAGGGACATCTAATTTGTTAAATGGTCTACTACTTCATTGTACAACCATAAATGGATGTTTTCTGTAATGAAGCATGTGCCGACACAAAATTTAAGTTATAATAAAGCCCAGTGACTTGGTGGTAGTGTGTGATGCTGTTATGTGGGGCCCTGGCATTAAGGGCAACTTTGGGTGTTTTGCTCTGCATGCTAGCAGAGAGTAAGAGCACCAAATAATGCGAGTCACGCTGAATAATGCAAAGTGTGTCCGCATGCTAGCATTGAGTAAGAGCAGAAAATAACGTGAGTCGCACTGAATAATATAAAGTGTGTGGAATTCAGAGTAGGGAGCTTGGAAAAAGGGAGTAAAAGTAAGATAAGCTAACAACTAAGAACAATGAAAGAGGGTGGTGGCAAGGGGTTTACTTATGCTTGGGCCAGCTGTACAATATGCAGTGTCCTAGACAGCCATGTCCAAGTGGGGCTCATCTTCGTCTGGTGCAAGCTAGTAGTGATGCTTGTCTGTGGCCTCAAAGAGCAACTAGCCAGGCTCAGAAACATTAGAGAAGGAGGACATTCATGGTCAGCTTCCAGAGGAAGAGGTCAAGATAAGAGACCACAAATGGGAGTCAAAAGTTGAAGGAAGCAGTGTAGAAGGGAACGATAAGGAGGAGAGAAGGGTAACAGTAGACATGATAGATGGACAGACCAACAGAGACAAATGGCCATGGGAAGGATGACGTTAATCTTCAACAGACCCTCTGCAAGTCTGCTTTCCTGGAGAAGACTGTGGTGGAGGGACAGAATGGGGAGGCAATCTTCTGGCAAGAGGAGTCCATTGCAACCCAGTAGGCAGGGTAAGAAATATAGAGGGAGGAGAAGGAAAGTGGTGGCAAGGGATATATAGATAAGAAATTGTGCAGGTGGGATCCTGAGAATCATCTGGTCTGTTGCCTGAGTTCCAAGATGGCATATCTCACATTCTGGAGAGAAGCTGGACCCAAGGGTCACCGTCCATAGTTGGATAAAAGAGCACTGGTTCATTGTAAAATTCTCATCCACCCCCACACAGGATACATGGGTCTGATTCCTGGCCAATGCAACTAGTTTTCTCTGCCTATGATGGAAGGAGTCAGACATAATGGACCTAGAGTCCTTTCTGACCTTACATTACTATGTTACTAAGCTCATGTGGGGATGAACAATGAAGGTAAAAGCAGGATGGAGAGCCTAAAAACACACATTTGCTGAGCAAAGGAGATGAATTGGTAGGACCTCATTGGTAATATTTTCAGAAATGCTAAGTGCTTGGATCTAAAGTATGGGACTTTGGAAAGAACACCAACAGAAGTAATTCTGGATGAAACTAACTTGAAGAAGAATTTTTCATGGGGGCAAAGGAATGTCACTATTTAAAGAGGACATGAAATCATGTCTAACTGGCACCTGTTTATCAAATTCTTCTTGTTCTCAGAAATTACATGCTTTCACCTAAATTATCCATATTTAACTGTACCTGAATAAAAAAATTATATAAAAAGCTGTATTTTGCATTGTCTTGTTTTTATGAGCAGCATTCTGTGACAGTTCTTTTCATGGAAACAATAATTTGGATTTTTAACTATGTCATGGTTTGTGCACAGAACTCTAAACAGGGCTCTGATAGGTCAGCAGCTCATAATTAGCATTCTGTACGCAAATCATGACATAGTGAAAACTCCACATAAGTGATTCCATGAAGTGAACTGCAACAGAATGCTGCCCATAAAAACACAACCATGGAAACTTCAGCTTTACCGATCACATTTTATTCAGGACAGTTAAATATGGATACTATAGGATAATGCATATTGTTTCTGAGAATAACAACTTTATAAACAGCTGCCAATTAGCACAAATTTCCTGTACCCATTAAACAAGGTATATGTTTGAAAACTCCACCCGCTGATGATTTATGAGCAGCTCTGAGGCACTTAGCACCTTAATAAAATATCACAGCTGAATCCAGCTTCGGTGTGGGTGCTGTTTATTTGTTTTTTTGTTGTTGACTTGGTACTTTTGGCGGTCTTATAGCGGATTGATGTGCGCTTTTTGTTGTGCATGATAAGAGCAAAGGACAAACTTTCTGTTTGTAAAACTAGCTATGGTGACTCCACAGATAGCATCTAGAGCCCACTCATCCATGGGGTTGAAGTTTCAAAATTTAAACTTGCAAATTGAGACCTAGACTGCTATCTGCAAAATCAGCTGTTCCTGTGTGAAAAACGGACCTTTAACATCGCAAAGCAGGAACATTTTCCAAGCCTAGCCTCCTACCTTCCCAGTGGCTGCTGCTGGTTTTTCTATCGTCGTAGGAGTAGAGATAGTGCATTTTACGAACCTTTTGTCTCATCTGCACTGCATCTGCCACCAGACTCAGCTGTTACCTTAAGAACTCGTGGCGCTAGTGCACCCTGGGAAATGTTTTTTGCTTGTTGTCTGATTCTGCATCCCCCCCCCCCCCCATTTATTGTTTTTTATTGATAGGTTAAGTTATTTGTGTTAGACCTGTGCTAGACCCCAAGGTTTCGCCTCTCTGGGTACATTGCTAAACACTTTAGTAAGCGAGTAAACTGCGAGTGTTTCTCTGGAATCCCACGCATGCTGAGTGTCTGCATGTAAATTTACTCAGGGCTTTTCCCAGCCAGCTGTTGTAAGTTGTTTAAGTCACTCTGTACCCTGAGCCTACAACAGCATTTAAAAGTTTTTAAAGTTACTAAACTTAACTCGCTCTGTCCCCTGAGCCTACAACAGCATTTAAAAGTTTTTAAAGTTACTAAACTTGAGATTCTATCTGCTCGTTACCTCAGGGCAATACGAACTGCATGTGATAGTCTCTGGCAGCTACTCAGTACTAGGATTACCACCTGTCCTGATTTTCACAGGACAGCCCTGATTTGGGAAGCCATGTCCTGCAACAATACATGAAAAAATTCTACATGTCCTGACCTTTCAGCAGAAAAAATGTTTTGTAACTTTCCTCAAAATGTTGCAGAAAACAATAATACCTTAACTAAAATATCTGAAAAGAATAAGAAACAACAAAAAAACTACAATACTTAGTCTTGATTCTGATTATTTAGGGAAAACAAGTCTGTTGCACTGGCCAAGGTCGCAGATTGTCCTGCGAAAAATCATGTGACAGTTAAGAAATGTCCCATTTTGGGCTTCTGAAAAGGTGGTAAACCTACTCAGTACACAAGCAGCTCCTGTATGCTCTGGTTAGGGAAACTGGGTTGTGCCTCCATGTTAAAATCACTCATAGTAAGGCTGTAATGTCCTGGTGTTGTGTACTGCCCAATCTCTACACTGCTCCCCTGTTTTTTTGTTCTGCCTCCTCTCCTCCCCCCCCCTTCCCTCTGCATTTAACTCACCTGCCTCCTCTAATCCTTCCACAGATCACCTGGACTCCAGCAACGGAGGTCGCGAGGGCTTCCTACAGCCCTCCCCCACACCAGCTAGGTGTCCCCACAGAATAGCCAGGTAAAACCTATGTTTTGGCACCATTTCAAAATTTAAACTTGCAAATTGAGACCCAGACTGCTACCTGAAAAATCAGCTGTTCCTGTGTGAAAAACAGACTATTAGCATCGCAAAGCAGGAACGTTTTCCAAGCCTAGCCTCCTACCTTCCCAGTGGCTGCTGCTGGTTTTTCCGTCATCGTAGGAGTGGAGATAGTGCATTTTACGAACCTTTTGTCTCATCTGCACTGCTTCTGCCACCAGACTCAGCTGTTACCTTAAGAACTCGTGGCACTAGTGCACCCTGGGAAATGTTTTTTGCTTGTTGTCTGATTCTGCATCCCCCCCCCCCCCATTTATTGTTTTTTATTGATTGGTTAAGTTATTTGTGTTAGACCTGTGCTAGACCCCAGGGTTTCGCCTCTCTGGGAACACTGCTAAATGCTTTAGTAAATGGGTAAACTGCGAGTGTTTCTCTGGAATCCCACGCATGCTGAGTGTCTGCATGTAAATTTACTCAGGGCTTTTCCCAGCCAGCTGTTGTAAGTTGTTTAAGTTGCTCTGTACCCTGAGCCTACAACAGCACTTAAAAGTTTTTAAAGTTACTAAACTTAAGGTTACATCTGCTCGTTACCTCAGGGCAATACGAACTGCATGTGATAGTCTCTGACAGCTACTCAGTACACAAGCAGCTCCTGTATGCTCTGGTTAGGGAAACTGGGTTGTGCCTCCATGTTAAAATCACTCATAGTAAGGCTGTAATGTCCTGGTGTTCTGTACTGCCCAATCTCTACACTGCTTCCCTGTTCTTTTGTTCTGCCTCCTCTCCTCCCCCCTTCCCTCTGCATTTAACTCACCTGCCTCCTCTAATCCTTCCACAGATCACCTGGACTCCAGCAACGGAGGTCACGAGGGCTTCCCACAGCCCTCCCCCACACCAGCTAGGTGTCCCCACGGAGTAGCCAGGTAAAACCCACGTTTTGGCGCCATTTCAGAATTTAAATTTGCAAATTGAGACCCAGACTGCTATCTGAAAAATCAGCTGTTCCTGTGTGGAAAACAGACCTTTAACATCGCAAGGCAGGAACGTTTTCCAAGCCTAGCCTCCTACCTTCCCAGTGGCTGCTGCTGATTTTTCCATCATCGTAGGAGTGGAGATAGTCTATTTTACGAACCTTTTGTCTCATCTGCACTGCTTCTGCCACCAGACTCAGCTGTTACCTTAAGAACTCGTGGCGCTAGTGCACCCTGGGAAATGTTTTTTGCTCGTTGTCTTATTCTGCATCCCCCATTTATTGTTTTTTATTGATTGGTTAAGTTATTTGTGTTAGACCTGTGCTAGACCCCAGGGTTTCGCCTCTCTGGGAACACTGCTAAATGCTTTAGTAAATGGGTAAACTGCGAGTGTTTCTCTGGAATCCCACGCATGCTGAGTGTCTGCATGTAAATTTACTCAGGGCTTTTCCCAGCCAGCTGTTGTAAGTTGTTTAAGTACGCTCTGTACCTGAGCCTACAACAGCATTTAAAAGTTTTAAAGTTACTAAACTTAAGGTTACATCTGCTCGTTACCTCAGGGTAATCTGAACTGCATGTGATAGTCTCTGGCAGCTACTCAGTACACAAAGAGCTCCTGTATGCTCTGGTTAGGAAACTGGGTTGTGCCTCCATGTTAAAATCACTCATAGTAAGGCTGTAATGTCCTGTGTGCTGTACTGCCCAATCTCTACACTGCTCCCTGTTCTTTTGTTTGCCTCCTCCCTGCCCTCCCCTCTGCATTTAACTCACCTGCCTCCTCTAATCCTTCCACAGATCGCTGGGTCTCCCAGCAACGGAGGTCGTGGGGCTTCCCAGCCTTCCCACCAAGCCAGGTGTCCCCACGGAGTAGCCAGGTAAAACCCACATTTTGGCGCCATTTCAAAATTTAAACTTGCAAATTGAGATCCAGACTGCTATCTGCAAAATCAGCTGTTCCTGTGTGAAAAACGGACCTTTAACAGCGCAAAGCAGGAACGTTTTCCAAGCCTAGCCTCCTACCTTCCCAGTGGCTGCTGCTGGTTTTACCGTCGTCGTAGGAGCTCTAGCCCCGCCGAATGCTACGTGTTCGGCTCCCCACCGCCCCCACCACCACCCTTGGTCGGCTCTCCCTTTTATAGGCAGATGGTGATCATGTGGGACTGACAATAACCTATCAGCCCACTTCTCCATCTGCAGGTTATCGTCTACTGCCACTAGTGTCCGCACTCCCCCCCTTTCCCAATCTGTCTCCTTCCTCCAAGGCCAGCATCTCCTCCTCCCTTTGCTCAATGCTGCCACCTAGTGGCTCTACTTGTGTTATCATTTTCCTCATCTCTGGTCTTTTCTTGTGCTCTCACTCTCACTACCCTCCCCTTACCTTTCCCGCCCCATTGACTCATCATTTCTCTCTCCTCTTCTGTCCCCTCTCTCCGATCTTCCCTCTGTTGTCACCCTATGCCTGTGCTACCTAACTGAATCCCCTGCTTCACCTAGGTGGGCTATTCTAATTAATTATTTACATCTCTCTCATTATAAATTCTTCCTCCTCCCTCCCTTCATCTTGGCATGGCTGCTCATCCCCCCCCTCACGGGTGTATGGCCTCCGCCCCAAACCAGCCGGCGCTACTGTCTCCCCTCCCCCGCCTGGTTCTCCTCAAAAGGGCTGAAAATTGCCCACTTAAATGTTCACAGCCTACTAGCCAACCTGGCCGAGCTAACTGCCTGGGTAGCCCACTACCACCCCGATATCTTAGGTATATCGGAAACTTGGCTGAAACCCCAGGTCCCGGACTCCGTGATCTCCCTCCCAGGGTATAGCCTTATCAGGCGCGACCGTGTGGGCAGAAAGCAGGGCAGCGGGGTGCTACTTTACTACAAAGCGCATCTCGAAGTCTCCTCCATTAATCTCCCTCCCAACCCCCTCCCCCCTACTGAGTTCCTGCATGCCCTCCTCTTACTTGGGCACACGAAGAAACTGCACTTGATATGTGCCTATAACCCCCCCAAGGGTGGTCCACAAGGACTCTCCTCTCTCCTCCATAGTACCAGTGACACAGTGGGGACTAACGAAGTCCTAGTCATCGGCGATTTTAATCTGAACTGGCTGGCTCCCAACCGCAAGGAATATGAACCTCTGCTCTCGGGCCATGCCTTGAGCCAGGTCATCACTGAGCCTACCAGGCCCTCTGCCTGGGGAAAAAATGGGTCGCTAATTGATTGGGTCCTGACCAACAGACCTGACAGGATCACATCATCGGGCATCCTTCCGGACGCCATCTCTGACCACTCGCCCACCTACTGCACGTGGGGCATTTCTCAGTCAAAACCCCCCAGCAAAGTGATCACAATGAGGGACTACTCTAAGCTAAATACCCAACACTTCCTCTCCGACCTCTCACTTGTTGACTGGTCAGGGGTCACAGCTCTAGATGACCCAGCACTAGCCCTAGAGGAATTTCTTTCCAAGTTCATCCCTGTGCAGAACAAGCATGCCCCCCCTCACCAGGAGGCTTGTAAAAGGCGCTGTCACCAAATGGCTTCATGGTGGCCTTTTTTCCCTAATGACAACTAGGAACAAAAGCTGGGCGACCTACAAGGCCTCCCAAAGCATTACTGATCTCCTTGCCTACAGGACCATCAGGAACATATGCAAAAGCCATCCGCTCCATAAAAAGATTCTGTAAGTCCGCCCCTGCTCTCCTCCGCCTCCAATCCGAGAAATTTCTGGCAAAATATCAGAAGCGCTGTCGGTGGGTCGGCCAGAGAGCAGGTCACCAACCTACTTATTGGTGGGGTCAGCTGCAACAACCCCCACACCATCTCTAACACTTGTAGTTTGCTGTTCTCCGAACCCCCGCCCCTCCTCCGTGCTCTGCCCCTGAGCTCCCTGTCTCTCCTCCTCCTGGCTCCAACCCCGTCCCCCTCTCTTCCTCCAAAAAGCCACATGTTACGAGACCCAGAAGCTCCTCGCCAGCCTTTCCCCCCACAGTGGGGCTGGTCATGACTGCCTCGAGCCTAAACTGCTCAGGCTAGGGGCCCACCTTCTTGCCTGGCCTCTCACACACATTTTCAATTCCTCCCTCAGTTCCAGGTCTATCCCAGCCATCTGAAAAGTGGCAAAAGTGGTCCCGGTCCCAAAGCAAGGCAACCCCAAGGACCCCCAGAACTATCGCCCTATTGCGATCTTGTCTGCAGCCTCCAAGATCCTAGAGAAAATCGTGGCCTCCCGGCTATCCCTTTACATTCAGGACCATAATCTCCTCTCCCTGGCTCAACATGGATTCAGAAAAGGACACAGCATGTCCACCGCCCTTGCTGTTGTCACCTCGACTATCAGAGCAGCTGCTGACCAGGGGAACCTCACTGGTGCCATCTTTGTGGATCTTTCCAAAGCATTTGACAAAGTGGACCACTCCCTTCTCTGCTCCACCCTCCGCTCCCTCGGCTTCTCCACCTCTGCCCATGCATGGTTCCTCAACTACCTCTCAGGCAGGCAGCAGTTCATTAACTTCAACTGTACTCACTCCTCCCCCTCTCTCATCCACTGCAGGGTCCCCCAAGGCTCCATTCTTGGTCCCACCCTCTTCTCCCTCTTCATCAACGATCTCCAGTCCTCCGCCATCCATGGGCGTGCCACTCTCTACACGGATGACCTGGTCCTTCTGACCAGTGCCCGTGACATTGCCACTATTAATGCCCAGCTTAATGCTGACTTTCATTGCATCCAATCCTGGCTAGTGGATCACAGGCTCTCCATCAACCTCAAAAAAACCCAAGCCATGCTGTTCGGCTCACGGCACAAGCTAAAGTCCTGCCCCTCCCCCCTCCAGATACTGGACAGTGATGGCTTCCCCCTACAGACCGCAACCTCATTCAAGTACCTGGGCATCACTCTGGACCCACAGCTTGATCTTGCCCAGCATATTCAGAATGTCTGAGGACCACAAATGTTAAACTCGGCCTTGCCTACAAGGCAAAAAACTGCCTTACTCCTGCAGCTCGCTTGGCGCTAGCCAGAGGGGTTCTCCTCCCTACTCTCTGCTATGGGCTGGTTACCTTCACTCCTATGCCCCCTTCTAGCCTCCAGAAATGGGACACAGCTTATAATAACATCTGTCGTTTTGCCCTTTCTGCTCCGCCCCTGACTCACCGATGCGACCTCTACTCCCGACTTGAGTGGCTCCCTCCTGAACGACATCACACCTTCGTGCTTGGTAATTTCCTTGACAACATTATAAGGTCAGCCACACCCCCCTCCCTCGCCCCTCCCGTTAACCCTGGCCCCCCCTCCTATCAGCTCAGATCAAGAGAGGCCCTCGATCGGCTCCTTCCTAGAACTCACTCCCTCATGGGGGACCAGGCCTTCTCCTCATTTGCCCCCAAACTCTGGAACTTGTTCCCAATCCTTACCCGGTCTGCCCCCTCTCATTCTCGCTTCAAAACCTCGCTCTGGCACTACCTGAAACCCTCCTCTGCCTGTCCCTGTACCTCTTAGCTCTACCCCTCCTACTCGAGTCTCTTGAGCTCCCAGGGCCTCCCTGCTCTGTACCCCTTCATACCTGACAACACTTACTGTCCTCACTCCCTCCCCCACCTCCTTCCCTCTCTCCTCCCTCCCAACTTGGCCTCTCCTCCCACCCACCCACCCTCACCCCCCGTCCTTTTCCCCATCCAATGCCTTACTTTGCTAGCACCTATTAACCCACAAAGTGTACCAAATACATCTTGTTTTTACCTTTAAATTCTCTTAGCCTTACTCCCCAATTGTGTGTACCTGCGTCTCCCAACCTCAAGCTCTAATGATGCATTGCTTCCTTTTTCTTTTCAGGTAATGTTTGTTGTTTTTTCTTGATTACCATACTTGTATTTTACTGCTTGCTTATTCTGTCAATCCCGTTGTTTGCCTCTATTGTATGAAACTGACTCAGGTTTACCACCAACTGTATGTAACTGATTCCTGTATGCCTCCACCACTGTAACCCTTCCGGGTCACACCTGAAAATAGGCACTCGGTGTCTAGTGTGCCCTACCCGGTTAACAAAAGCAAATAAATAAATAAATAAACTACTTTCTCCAGGGCAAACACCAGCACACAGGCCTTATTTAGCCCAGTACACAAAGATGGTATACAGTTGTACCTTAAAGGACACAGGACCAGAAGATGCATCAGAGAACGCAGTGGGGAGGAGATGGGGCCCCTCATTCTGTCATGTTTTGCTTCTGGGGACAGCTCCAGATGACTAGCTTCCAGAGGAACCACCACCACCACCTCCATTGGCCCTGAGTTTTTTTCTCCCTCATCTCCAGTGCTGCCCAATTCTGCTCTCCTGCCCCCCAGTACTGTCTCTTGCACTTATGCCTCCATCAATGGGAGCCACAGCAGGCAGCTCCCATGTCTGTGGTGGATTCCAGTGGATGGCAATAGATCCCCCTTCAATCCACCAAGTGTAGGGTGAAAAGCTAGCCAGTGGGTTTGGTGGGGCCCTAGAGACAGTGGCATCCTGCTCGCTACAGATTCCATCATTTTACACCCTTTCCCATGGACACCGGCAGCATGGGCAACGTGTGCACACTCATGTGAATGCATGGCTGGGTACTGTGCCAGCTGGCATCCTTTTTCCCACAGGTATAGCCATGAGGTCCTGCTGACTCTCCTCTGGAAGGGGAAGGTACAGGTCAGACAGCCACTCAAAGAGCTCATGACTATACCTAGCCCTAAGAACTGCAGAGATGTTGCCACATAGACCTCATCAGCTGGATGTTCCTGTTAATTGGTTACTTGGACTCCTGTCTGGTGATTTATCCTACTGTGCGGGTTCATGACCAGGACTTTTGAAGATAGATACTCTGTAAATCAGGATAGCCCCCTTAAGGAGACTGCATACTTGTAGTTCATATGACAAGGTGGGGCCTGGCAAGAAACCAGGTATTGCCAGATGCTGAGTGTGGGACCAAGCACTGCAGGTGTTATGGGAAGGACAACCCTCTGGTAAGGAATTCCACTCCAGGATGTCCATTGATGGGTAGATTTCCCTCTTCTGGATCACCTCCAATGCAGTGTCCAGCAACATGGATATTCTGTCCAATACAGAGATGAATGAGAACTGTTCCCCTAAAGCAGGCCAGATGGTTGGCTGATTGCTGGCCCACTGACAGAGCACTGATGGAACCTCAGATCAGAAGTCTAAGTCTGGAGACAGCAATGGTGAATGCTGGTAAGGAAGGTTCTATGTCAAAATCGTGAAAATAAAATAGCGATTTCAATAATAGCGCTGATACAATAGCGAAACTAAAACTAGCGATCAAAAGTATAGCGACTGCCAAAATAGCTCCATTACAATTATAGCACTCCTCAGCTCTGACAACTCCGATTTGGACTCCGTGATTCAGCTCTTAAACTAGGATTGCTAACACAAAAATGTAGCACACTTCCACTGGACCACCTAGAAGAGCTGCTTTTAAAAACCACTTTCCCAGTCTGACATGTCATGTACTGACAATGTTCTGATGAAATAAATTATCACCCTCTCTTAAAATTAAAAACTCGGCATTGATGCTCAGCAGAGTGAATGAGTATGGTATGACCCAAAAGCTCAAACCCAACATTTTCAAACAGGTATACACCCAATATATCTAGGTGTAATGTGCAGATCTGACAGAGATGGGTGCCCAACATAGAGCTATTAGAGAGGTTACTACTGTCCCGGGCTGAGGGGAAATCTCTGTATCCTAATGTTGTAGAGGCTGCATGTCTGCATAACTCGTGCAGCGGGTGTAAAAAAAAAAAAAAGCCCTATCTCTCATAGCAATGTTTGTATTTCACTGCAGTTCCTCTTCCTGCTGTGTGGGTAGATCAGATGTAAGGTGGTGGGATACTGTGGACTTATATTATTACACTTCTGCCTTAATTGCTAGATGCTGCCATCTTGGCTCTATTTTGATGCAGTAAAACTCGTCATTGGTACCATACCATAACTGGAGCATTTATTTTGTTCCTTAATGTGCTATTTCTACATTGAATTTGTATTGCACGATAGTTCCTCATCCTGCTGTGTGATGTAAGGTGGTGCTATTTTGACACAGTAAAACTTGCCATTACCGTACCGTAACTGGAGCATTTATTTTGTTCCTAAGTGTGCTATTTCTACATTGAATTTGTATTCCACAGTAGTTCCTCATCCTGCTGTGTGATGTAAGGTGGCACTATTTTAATGAGGTAAAACTCGCCATTAACGGTGATCACCATTAAATGCCACTCGCTATTGTTAGTTTAGCGATTCTTTATTCGCTATTCTTTCTTCGCTATATTTTACTTGCGATTTTCACAGGATACCAGTAAGGAATATGGATCATTCATTCTGTTGGTAGGATCACAAGGTATACTGTTAAGTGGGTGACACAATTAGGTTGCCACAATTAGGGCAACGGGAAAAGGTCGTGGGTGACAGGGGCATGCTGGATTTTGCAGCACCCTGCAGTCATGACATTTTCACCATTGACACTGTTCTCCTCCGGTCCACTCATGCCTGGACCTGGAGGAGATTTAATTTAGTGATGGGGGTGTGGGGGGGGAAGCCCCTCACAAAAACCAACTCACTTGTCCCCTGCTGTTCCTTGTTGCCCTAGCTGGGTTGAGGCGGAATGCAGGGGCGCAGTCATTGCGGGCGACATGTTTCTGGCACCCTAATTTACGGCAACCAGATTCATGTTGCAACACAGTGGGTGAACTGGATCATGACAGACAAGGCATGGGGAAGCCCCAACACTGGCCTAAAGTCCTTAATCAGCACTCCCACCAGTGGCTGTAGTGATGGGAGTTGGTCTACTATTGGTTGCTGTGGCCTAGAGGCAAAGCCAGTGGCAGTGTTATGAGGCACATGACTGGAGTAGGTGCTTGAAGAGGCAGTCATGGCCTAGCAGAGTCAGCCAAGCTTGACCCTGGGCAAAGGCTCAGTAAGCCCAATGTTGCCACATTACCTTCTCCCATCTGCATCAAACTCTACTTTGACAAAGTGAGCCTGATGAAGATGATGAACTTCATGACAAACGCCAGCAGTCATGGAAATGAGGCACTGGCTTGGCCAGACCCAGCTACCCTGCAAGCTTGCCATCTGATGAACTAGCAGCTGTGCCTTGGTTGGGATGGCTGGTGGAGGCTGAACAAACAAGGGTTCAAACAGATCTAACATGAACCTGTTCCACCCAACCTGGGCTGAAATGTCATCAGCACTGGAGTCTATGAGAAAGGACTCTTATCCCTCAGCTGAGTCCTCACCACCCAAGCCTGACGACTTGGCCAACAGATCCACCAGCAACAAGGCCTTTGGCTGCCCACAGAGAATCTCTGAAGGCAGACTGATGGGCTCCTTGGGTGGTTCGCCCTACTCAGATGGTGACTGACCTTGAATGTCCTTCAGAAGGGGAGAGCTGAATGGTCCCTCATCTAACAGCTTTCCCATGACTGGCATCAACTATTCTGCTTGTACAATGGTGCAGATGAGGGGCCTTATCTTTGATTGTCTGAACAGACAGCATGAATAAAACCCCAAGACTTGGTGAGAGGGTGGGAATATCCATAACCTACACCTCTTCAATAATCAGGAGACCTCAGACTGGGTTATTGTCACCAGTCCATGAACTGGCTGCCACAATTTCCTGTAACTGTACAGAGGACCTCAATACAGTGGACAGTCCTCATGCAGACCCTGGTTTACCTTTGAGCACCTGCAGCCAGCACTGGATCACATGCAAGTGCATAAACTGGCACCACTGGCAGTGAGCCACAAAGTGAGTGATGCCCAGACAGTCCACACAGGCATCATGGCCTTAGGTGAAGGACATGGTGAAATTGCAAACCACGCACCTCTGAAACCCTGACTTCCAGTTCTGTTCCATAGCAAATTCAACGGAGCAATGAACTGGAGATGACATGCATATGGCGAGTTGACTGGAGAATCAATAACTTAGACAAAACTCTAAAAAAGCCTGAAAATGTTTGCAGAATCCAGATTCATTAGCAGGAGCTGTGAAAGAGGAAACCAGTTCTTTCCAGCAGAAGAAAAAATCTGAGTGCACTGGGGGCAGAGATGGAGGACCACATGGTTGGTTGGTTAAAGGAGTCAAGCTTGAAGATGGTTTCTGGTGAATAAGCGTGCTCAGTGGAAGTGTGGATAGTGTTCTGAATCTAGGTAGTTAGATTCCAAACTGTGGCACTATAAATATGTTCTGCATTTATCTTACCCTCAATCATTAGACATTTTGTGTATGACATCACAATTTGTTGCTGTGGACATTATGATGATGCCACAAGCAGAGAGGAGTATGACTTCATGTGTAGATAAGTGGCAGGAGCAGATTAAGTCTAAGTGTCAAAGATTCTGTTTACTGGCAAATGTCCTTATTAATAAAGAATGAAGGAAATAGAAACCGAAAATATATGAAATGCACAAATTGTGCCAAAGAACAAACATTTACTCTGAGGTGTCAGTAGGATTAACACATACAGTGCAACATTGTAAAGTGCTCAAATATTGTTTCCTGGGGAATAATGCTCAGCTCCTTGTGTGCAGTGAGAATTAACTTTAATGCATAAAGGTAGCCAAATGCAGACATGAAGGCACCTAGTGCTGCTCCAGAATAAGACATGAGAGGAGAGGTATTACCTATCATAAAAGTTACCAGGTTCACCTGCTACACAGCTGGAATTGTGATGGGATCCTTCGGTCTGTTCAGTCAGGCAGAGCTCTGAGATGTAAGTCACTGAGACTGTGGACTCACATGGTCAGTGCATCATCATGTATTATAACATGGACATAAGTGAACAGCCAATGAAATTGTCAGACTGGCAGTTTGCCACCAGTGTAAATCCTCTGATAATCAACGGCTGTTGATGAGTATATCCAATAAATCATCTGCAGCACAGGAACAAATACAATAAAAATAAAAAAACAAAGCAACCTCTTTAATATTTGTATTTTATTATAGTAAAAAAATGAACCTTGGTTTAATCGCAATAAGCCACTAGCGGAGGATGTGGTTATCGGGATTTACCACAGCAGGTAGGATTACACTCTACTCAGTCATGGGTAACTCCACCCAGCTGTGGTAAATCCCCTGATAACCCACACCCCCATGGCTTATTGCTTAAATCACTACTCCATTTTTACACTGTATATAATTTTAAACTTACTACTCAATGTGTGTATGCAATAAGCTTCCTTTTGTGCCAGGATCCGCTGGAAATGAGACTGTCTCAGTGAGTAATGATCCTAGTCAAATTATTTCAATAAATACTTTAGTAGTTAGTGAACATGATATAATCAAAAGGGACAGTCATTGACAGATTGAAAGTTATTACATTAACAAGACAGGGCAGATTATTTTCATTGGTGGGGTGAGATAGGGATGACTAGGTTACTCACCTGTAAGCATAGTTCTAGGAGTGGTACATGGTTCACATCCACACTCTGGCAGTTCCACTAGAAGGCAGAGATTAGTTGGATTAAGCTAACCTCCTCTCACCACACAGGCAGATATATCCCCTGACCCTGCCCTATGACGTTAGATCTTGCACACTGGAAGCAGGAGCAGATACCACTTGCTGGGGGAGGCCAGGTGGGTTTTGAGGATGTGAACCATATACCACTCCTAGAATGATGGTTACAGGTGAGTAAACTATTTTCCTAGGGACATGGATACGGTTCACTTATCCACACTCTGGCAGACCCTTAGCAGTTCTCCAGGAAGAGGAGGGGGCAAGGCTCACATCGCTACTTGGCAAACAGATACTGGAAAACTGAGGTCCCAAAATATGCATCCCAGTGTGATAGATAAAGTGGGAAATAATGGTGTGAGCTGACCTCCAGGAAGCAGCCCTGCAGACCTCCTGTATGGGAATATCCCTGGAGGCAGCGGGATGTCTGGTGGAATGGGCCTTAATCCCAACAGAAGGTTCCTGATCAGTCAACCTATAGAGGAGAGCGATGCAAGATGTAATTCACCTTGCAATCATCTGCTTTGCTGCTAGTCTGCAAGATGCAGCTTCAGAATAGGTTACAAACAGCTGGCAAGCCTGTCCTCAAATCTGGTCATACACTCAACATAATTTAAATGCGTTCTCTGCAGGTCCAGGGTATGAAGCCTGTGATTGGCCTCCAAAGAAGAGTTGGTAAAGTATACCAGAAAGTTAATCAACTGGTTAAGGAGAAACTACAGTACCACCCTCAGAAGGAACTTTGGGTTGGGGTGAAGGACAACCCTGTCCCTGTGGAAGACCAAATAGGGAGAGTCCACCGAGAATGCTTAGAGCACCCTAATCCTTCTGACAGACATAATGGCCACCAGGAAGGTTGTCTTTCATGACAGATGTGACAGAGGGGACTGCCCACGATAACTACAGACCTATCTCCCTACTACCTCCACTCTCCAAGGCACTAGAACACATCGTCTCGGACCAGTTCACAGAATGCCTGGATACGTACAACATCCTGTGCAAGCAACAACACGGGTTCCGCAAAGGTCACAGCACCTCCTCAGCCCTACTTGAATTCACCGGCTCAATCCACAACGCACTTGATTCCGGTGAACTACTAGGCTCAATCTACATTGACTTAACTAAAGCCTTCGACACCGTCAATCACCGCCTCCTACTTGTCCAGCTTCAGAACACTGGGCTGTCAACCGACATCATTGGCTGGTTTAAGAGCTACCTTGAAGAACGGTCCCAAACAGTAAGAATCACTGATACACTCTTGGACCCTAGACTGGTCCTCTTGGGAGTCCCCCAGGGCTCCATTTTGGGACCCCTCCTCTTCAGCCTATTCTTAAACTCACTACCGGACAGCTGCCCAGAACAAATAATTCTCTATGCCAACGATGCTGTGATCCTCACCTCAGACCCTGATCCAATCCAATTACAAAATAAACTTCAGTGGGCCTTCTCCTCCATCGAATCCCGGTTCATAAATCATAAACTGCTTCTCAATCAGAAAAAAAACGAGTCTATGGTCTTCTGCAGCCCCCACAACAAAAACAAACAACTCCACCTCTCCATTGCAACCGAACAAGGAGACATCCTAGAGCAAACACAATCGTTCAAGTACCTTGGTATCATCCTTGATCCCCACCTCTCATACGCTGTCCATATCAGCAATGTTGCAAAGTCTGCCAATGCGAGGTTAGGCATATTATTCCGGCACAGGAAACACCTAACCCCAGAACAACAGTCAGTGGCCATCCAAAGCTCCATCGTCAGCATCATAGACTATGGTCTTATCATATATGGGTCTGCAACTACCACTGCTCTCAAACGTATCGCGACCTCCCTGAATAAATCCTGTCGTCTTATCACTGGCTCACATCTCCGTACCCACACATGTGACCTTTATTCCCAATCTGGATGGCTTCAACTGGACAAACACATAAAATACTAAACCTTATCACGGCCAAGAAAATTATAATGGGGCTTGCCCCACCTGGTGTCTGTGCCCTCCTTAAGCCTAGACATAGGAATGTCACTACAAGGAGATCCAATTCCCATTTACTACATTTCCCACGATGTCGCACGACCCAAGGACAAAGATCATTCACCTATCGGGCATCCAACTGGCTCAACTCTCTTGGCAGCGACATAGCGACCGCTCCAACACTCAGCCTCTTCAAGTCCAAGCTGTGCCTCTCACTGCTTGTATCCTGCAATTGCCTATCTTAACATTTCCACCGTTCCAGCTGCACATGCCCCAGCACCCAGCATTTACAATCAGTCTTTGCACCCCTAGCACCTTACCTGTCATATTCCCTCGACAAGGCCCCCTGGCTGCACTGTCTCCCACCCTCGCCCACCTCCCCCCGTATCTCCACTCCTGCCCCTGCCCCAACCACTTCCCATACTCCCCTTACCCTCTGCACCTCCTACCCCCTCGATCTCCCACCTCACTTCTCCCCCACCGACCCCCTTGTCTTGCTCATAGCTCAAGTTTTTATACTGGTTATTACGTGTCTGTAGGTCAGTGACTATATGTTTGTAACTCAAAATGATGACTGTTGCACACGCTGATGTGGAACCTTTGTAAAAGAGCCTCAGCTCAAAGGTATTGTAATCCTAGATTGAAATAAATAAAAATAAATAAAAGTGGTCAAGGCCCTTAAAAAAAGCACCTGACCACCTTCTTCTGGGCCAATACTGGCATACTGGCCTGTGCCCTGTTACCAGAGATGTCTGCCAGGTGCACCTTAAGGGTCGTCTCTTGCAGTCCCAGCTGGGAAAGGGACCAGAAATAGTTCAGGATACTAGCCACAGGGCAGAAAAGGGGATCCGGCTCCTTGCCCTGGCACCAAATGCAAAATCTCTTCCATTTAAAGGCATAGCATCTGTGAGTTGACTCCTTTCTGAATGCATCCACAATGTGGAGGACATCCTCTGAAAGACCCAAGGCCTGGAACTCTAGCTGCTCAGGAACTAGGCCGTGAGGTTTAGGGCCTGAAGGTCCGGGTGCAGGACCATCCCTCAAAGTCTGGTCAGGTCTGGGTGGAGAGGCAACTGCCTTAGAACTGCTGAGGCTGAGCAAATCTGGATACCAGAACTGCCTTGGCCAGTCTGGCGCTATCAGGATCATTCACTCCTTGTCCTTCCTGACCTTGACCAGTACTCTATGGCTCAAGGGGAAGGGAGGGAGGAAAGGTATACATGAGGCCCATGGTCCAGGGCAGCATAAAGGCATCCCTCATTAGTGTCCTCAGCTGTGGAAGTTGGGCACAAAACTGCCTCAGATTGGCGTTTTCCCAGGAGGAAAACGGATCCAACAAAGGTGAGCCCCACGGGGAGAACAACTGGTTCATCACCTCCTGATTCAGAGACCACTCGTGCGTCATCTCACCTACTCGGCTGAGAGCATCTCCCAGCTGACTGCTTTTCCCTGTGACATGAACTGCCAAGAGATCGGTAACCAGGCTGAACATGAGGGTTCAGGTGCTGAGTGCCTCCCGCTTCCCAACACAATGGAAGGGAGTGTGTACTACTCTGTTGGTTCAGGTAAAACATGGTCATGGTATTGTCTGTCTGGACTTGAACAACCTGACCCCTGACTAGCAGAGCAAATGACATCAGAGCTAAGTGCACTGCATAGAGCTCTAGCAGGCTAATGTGGTGACGGGATTCCCTGGGTGACCAAAGCCCATGGGCAGTGTATGGTCTCCCAGGTGCGCTCCCCACCCCACCAGAGACGTGTCCGTTGTCAGTGCAATAGTTGACTCTGGGCGACAAACAGGATTCCTTCCTCCTGGTGTTCTGGGACAAGCCACCACTGGATGGCATCCCAAATTGGCTGGGTCACTGTGATCGGCTAATCCAAGTGACCTGGGCACTGGGACCACTGATGGCCCAGCTCTCACTGAAGGTGACACTTCCGCCAGCAGGCCCAATGGACCACCCTGGCGCATGATGCCATGTACCCCAGCAGCTGTAGGAAAGTCTGGGTAAGGCAGAGTTGCACAACCTGAAATGATTGGGCATACCCTTGAGGAAAGAAGGGAGAGGGGGGACATGATAAAAACTTTTAAGTACCTCAGTGGAATCAACAAAGTCCAAGAGGGTAGCATCTTTCAGAAAAAGAGACGTGCAAGAACAAGGGGACACAATTTAAAGATGGGGGGGCAGTTCCAGGGCAAAGTGAGGAGGTATTTTTTCACAGAGAGGGTAGTGGATGCATGGAACAGCCTTCCTGAGGAGGTTGTGGGGTCTAAAACTGTGGGAGAATTCAAGAATGCATGGGACAGACATAAGGCAATTCTTGTGGGGGTAGGAAGAAATAGGCTGTTGGTTAACTAGGATCTGCGGCCTATCCTGTAGGTAGGGAAATGGGCAGACTAGGTGGGCCAAGCGGTCCTTATCTGCCGTCAAAGTCTATGTTTCTATGTTTCTAAGGAGGTAAGATCCTGTGCCCGGTTTGCCGGGAGGTGGGCCTTGGCCCACAGGGAGTCTAGTTCTGCCCTGATAAACATCACCACCTGCTCTGGTACCAGTTCAGACTTGTCCAGGTTGACTAATAAGCCCAAATCTCGGCAAGTCTGGAGAGCTAGGGCTGTGAATCTCGCCACAGCCTCTCTGGATCGACCAACTATCAGTCAGTTGTCCAGGTAGGTATACCCTTTGACCCCTAGGCACCACAGTTGGGGCACCACCACTGCCAAGCACTCGGTGAAGAACCTTGAAGCTGAAGAGAGGCTGAATGGCATGACCTGAAACTGGTACAGGACCCTTTCTGCTCAGAACCAGAGGTACCTGCAGAGGCACCCATGGATGGGAATGTGGAAGAACCCATCCTGGAGATCCAGGGAGCAAAACCACATGTTCTGCTCCAGGGATGGCATAATCTGGTGAAGAGTGGCCATCTGGAACTTGCACTTCCTCATGTACTAGTTGAGATTGTGAAGCTCCAGTATGGGGCACCAGCACTCCCCCCCCATCCATTTTGGGACCAGAAAGTACCTGAACATGTAAGCCTGACTGGACAGGCATCTGGGACATAAGCTGTGGCTCCTTTCACAAGGAGCTGAGCAATGTCCTCCCAGAGGGTGGATAGCACGTCCTGAGACACCCTGGTCTCTTGAGGTGCATGGAGGTAGTAGGGCCGGAGCGCCTCTTAGTCTAGAGACAGACCTCTTCCCACTACATCCAACACCCACTTGCCCATTGTGATAGCAGACCAAAGTGGCAATAAGTGATGTAGCCGGCCTCCAATGGGGACAGCAGCTGGAGACAGGATATGTGGAGGGATGACGCCCTCCAACCCGTCACTAAGCAGCTTTTGTGGGGTACTGGTGGCTGCTGCTAGAGGGGCACCACTACCCCTGCCTCCCTTTTTGGAACCTGACCCCCAGGCTTCTTGGGGTGCCAGGTCTGAAACTGCCCCTGCTGGGGCTGCTGCCAGGGAGACTGTGACTAGAAGGACCTTTACTGAAAGGCCTACTTCTTTGGCTTCTTCTTGAGGTCCTTCTTTGACAAAATCACAGAATCAAGGGTGGCATTGGACTTCTCGATCCTTGTGAGATGTCCTTCCACCCTGGGGCCAAAGAGGTTGGTTCCCAGGAAGGAAACATCGACCATCCTCTGTTGGGTGAGCGCCACAAAGGTGGACATGTGCGGCCAGGCAGCCAGGCCCTGCGATGCATAGAGACAGATGCTTCCACTGCATGGGCACAAGAGTCTCCCATGTCCAAGGCTATCTGGAGCTGGTGTTTAGCCAACGATTGACCATGGTCTGTGATGAGCTCCACCACCATCCACTGCTCAGGGTGGTGGTGGGAAGGATGATAATGAACATGCCCAACATGGAATGCCAATAATTCACCATCATAATGGCATAGCTTGCCTGACAGAGACCTAGAGTAGCCACAGCATAAACCTATCTATGTGGGGGGTCAGTCTTACGGGACTCCTCGTCTGGAGGCTTATCCACATTCCCAGGTGTCCCGACTTATGGAACACTGAATTCATAACCAGGCCTTCAGATGAAGGGTGGTCAGAAAACTCAGAAAGTTATGCCGGCCCAGTGGTGCTGAGGGTTGAAGCGCTGGACGCCACACCTCTTGCCACACTGGTGACCCGGGTTCAGGAGCGAGCTTGGGTTGGCAGGGGAGGACAGGATTTAGCGTCCGGAGGACTGCTCTCCTGTCCTGGGAGGGAAGGGATCTACAATCTCAGGCTTGGTGACTTCTGGTGGAGACCGGGGGTACTGCAGATCCAGTGTTGTGGGGATACATACGAACATACAAAAATGCCAGCAGAAGTAGGCCTCACAGTCTGTCGAGTCTGCTTGATTGTGCAGCTAGCCCCTCAACTTGCAGCTACCCCTTCCTCCGCACCCCACTTCCTCATAAGCCCCCCCTCACCCTGTCCCAACCCCTCTTAAAGCTGCCCACCACTCTACAGGATACCACCTCCTTGGGCAAAGTATTCCACCTGTCCACCACCCATTCCATGAAAAATTGTCTCCTGATTTCCCTCCTGAATCTTCCCCCTCCAATATCAGCTGATGCCCTCTCGTATTCCTCCCTCTTATAATCTGGAAAATCCCTTCTGTATTAGCCTTGTTTATCCCATTAAGATATTTAAAGGTTTCACTCATATCACCCCTCTCCCTCCTCTCCTCCAGGGAGTACATGTTCAGCTCGCTCAATCTGTCTTTGTAGGATTTTCCCTCCAATCCTTGAATCATCTTTGTTGCCCTACATTGCACTACCTCCAACAATTTAATGTCCTTCTTCAGGAATGGGCGCCAATACTGCAGGCAGTACTCCAGGTGTGGCCTGACCAGAGACCTGTACAGGGGGAAGGATCATCTCCCTATTTTTGGAGGAGATTCCCCTTGCTATACACCCTAGCATCTTGTTGGCTTTTGCTGCCGCCTTCCTGCACTGGTAGGGATGGCTCAAGCAGCAATCCCTAACGTGCGTGGGGTGGGAGACACCTACTTATACGTGCTGGACGCATTGCCGTCCGAGCCTCAGGAGGGCAGAACAGAACATGGAAAAACACCCTGGCCTCAGTAGGTGAAGGTGGGTTGAGTGGCCAGCCTCCACGCCCAATGTCGGGTCCTCCAGCTTGCCTGTCCCCAGTGCTCCCTATACTCACTAAATTGCAGAAAGGTCACCAAGAGGAGTTGGTGGTTCCGACCCAGGGGGCTTAGATCTGGGGGATCGTTGGACCAAGGTGTGCAGAGTGAAGTTCCCCTTCCACCGGTTGCAGGTAAGGCTGGGGACTTCAGGTGGATGGAAAAAGGCCAGTTGGGTGTCCCTTCAGAGAGAGTCCAAGTGCCATAGAGAGGGAGTATAAACAAAGTTAAAAAAAAAAAAGAAAACTCAGAAAGGGAGCCAGTAGGGACCATGTATTTGTGGACAATGTGGGCTGAGGGTGCCGAGCAGGATGCTGGGTGCTGCCAGAGCTTCAGGGACAGTCTCAAGATGGCCTTGGCAACCGGGAAGACAACACCTGGGGATTCATCCCAGTCAAAGATGTCCATGAGAGAGTAATTAGCCTTCTTCTGGACAGGCTAAAGCGAGACTGACATGGATTCCAAGATAAATTGGAGCAGCCCCCCGCAGTACACCAGCCCATGGTTGGTGGAAGGCTCTTCAACAGAGCCATGGTCGAAGAGTAGGGTCCCTGAGGAGGCCATGGATACTTGATTCAAGTCATCCGAGGACTCCTCAAAGACTGTCTTCATTCATATTTTGCCACAAACCTCCTGGGAATCGTCACCCAGGGTAGTCCTCACCAACAACCAGTCTGACAAAATGGGATATGAGCAGCTGGCCTCCTTAGCTGGAGCACTAACTCACGGCTGTCAGATGGCAGCTCCACAATGATCATCAGAGAAGCAGGTGTGGGAAGCACCCATTGTACCTGGAGCAGAATGGCAACCACTGGCGAAAAAGGTCCTTGGGTTAGAGCCCTACCCTACCCTGCCCTGTGATAGCCCACTGCTGCCAGAGGAACTCCTTATAGCACAAACACATTCTCCATCAGTGCCTCTCCTCATCTGAGGATGAAGGACATTGACAGCAGTGCCTCCCGGTCAAGCAGGATCGAGAGTGCAAATACCTCAACCATGACCTTGACCATCGACCGGGCAGTTGACGGCAAGAGATGTCTTCATGGTGTTGGCAGTAAATCACAGACCAGCTCACAGTCAGCAACATGGGTGTTGGAGACCTGACCTCTGATGGAGGCTGGTCCTGAATCGGGTCACTGATCCATCCATGTCCTCCTGGGTGAGAACCAGAAACACACAGGTTTGTGAGGCCAACATTTCGGCCTTATCTGACAATAGGTCAAAAAAGATCTCAGCAACTTGGCCAACTGAAGCCATGGTCATCTAGCTCAATGGTAGGGCCAAGGAGCCTTCGACCTGCCCAACCAGCCCCTTGACCGAGGGTTGCTCGACAGTCACTGAGAGATCAGGTGAATCCGAGGGATTGGGAGAACTGTGATCTCTCCCTGTTCCATGATCGGCAATCCTGGTGCGAAGATTTTTTAGTTTTGGTCTTGGACTGAGGGCCATGGTGGTTGGGGCTCTCCCTCATGGCCTGGAGGGACCTGCACATATCATGGAACTTGTCCGTGAAGGTCCCTCTGATGCTGGCCCCAAGTGGGAACAGTGCTGAGGCTGAGGTATCTGCCACTGCCGCAGCCTCCACCTCAAGGGCTGCATGCAGTGTCACAGACCAGGCAGCTGCCAAGGCCTTTTTGCTACCTTTGGGATGGCCCTTCAGATCCCGCTCTGAAGGATGACCTAGCATAAGCTGGAGCTTCTATCTTCAAGGGATTCAGGAAGCACAGAAAGGTAAAGGCCACACCCAGCCACATTGTGTTGCCCATCCAGGTAGTACACACATGTGTCATGCGGATCGGTGACCAACATCTTTTGTCGACACTGAATGCAGAATTTAAATCCAGGCTTCTTGCAATCCATCATCGTTCTGGAGACAGAGTCAAAGAAACACAAGAAAAACAACAAAAGAGCTTTGAAAAGTTCAAAAGAGTTCATCTAAGGCGCAGAGAAAATTCTAATGAGAGTGCGAAGGAGGTGACGGGTTCTTCCAGTGGAGAGAAAGATCTGGCGTCACTGGGTGGAGTAAGGGGCTATATCTGCCCATGTCAGAAAAGTTTTACTGGCAAGGCTGGCAGTGTATTTCAATGGGAAACTGCAAACCTGTTCTCAGATTTGTATAGTGAAATAACACTTTCTGCCACCAAAATATTATATATTTAGCAGACATATGTGACTTGTGATAATCTGTGATATTTCATTATAATCTAGCAGGTGAAACTGTCCTCATAACTAGATTTTACTTGGGAAGAAGGAAAGAGAAGCCAATTATTGTTTTAAAAAATGCAAAATCATACAGATGGACCACAATAGTGCAAACATATAAAAATCTAAGTTTGTTGCTGAAAGGAGTATCTGTTTCTTTTCAGAAAGATAGAAACATCTATTTAGTTTCTCACTGAAATACAGTGGACTCCTAAGTAGCTGGCAGTTTCTGACATTACATTAACAGGATTCCACTGAATTATTTTTTACTAGCAGTGCAAAAGACAAAGGTAAAAAAACAATTGTTTCACTGCACCAATAAATATTTTGCTATAAAAGAATAAAGTAATTACTAATATGGCAAAATAAATAAAATAATCAGTTGTATATTCATTAGAACTAAACACCTGGTCTTTAAAGACATCTGGCCAATAATCAGGTTTCAGTGGAACTGCCAGTGTATATAAGTGAACCATATCCACATCCCTAGAAAGAGAGGTTACTTACCTTTAACCATAGTTCTGCTACTAGTATTCAGTTCAAATCCCAACTGTTGTGTCGTCCTCCGACTCCACCTGTCTTGACGTGAGATATACACACTGGAAGAAAGAATCCATGCACATCTTGTTAGGGAAGGCCGTGTGGATGTGAACTAAGTATTAGTAGTGGAAAGATGGTTACAGGTAAATAACCTTTGTTTCTGACTAGCTAGATTCAGTTCGCTATCCATAATTAAGCAGGCTCCTATCAGTCCACTAGAAGGAGGAGGCAAGGCACATGCTCAGAAATCAGGCAAATACAAGAATGGAGGACTAAGGTCCCAAAAGCAGCATCACGAAGACTGAGTATGTCGATGCTACAGAAGGATATGAATATATGCACACTGGACCAAAGTGCACACCCTGGAAGAGAGGCAAGCGCAACAAGACATGATAGAGACCTACATGTACCTCACAGGGGTGAACATGGTGCAGAAAGGGAGTCTTTTTCAAATGATGAAGAGCACCATAACCCAGAGGACATGTGCTGAAACTGGAGGGAGAGGGGTAAAGAAGTACTATTTCACAGAAGGAGTAGTAGACACTTAAAACAGTCTACTACCAGAAGTGGCGAGGTGAAAATAATAAAGGCTTCAAGCATGCATGGGATAAACATAGGGAAATATAAGAAAATGGACAGGGATGGTCATCAGAGACCAGTTAGAGTCTGTGGAGGCAAACCAGGCAGTGACCATATAGGCAGACTGGGTGGGTCATGCTGTTCTTTTCTGCTGACCGACTCTGTTTCTATGGACCACGTAGCAACCCTGCAGATGTCCTCAGTCAGGATGTACCTGGCAGCAGCAACAGCAATACAGGCAGTAGTATGTCAGGTGGTATGAGCCTTCAACCCCTTGCGCAACTTTTTACCAGCTAACCTGTAACACAGATTGATGCAGGAGGTTATCCATCACCCAAATGTCTGCTTGGCTGCCCAGCTTCAGGGCAGGTAATGAACATCTGATGAGCCTCACTGTGAATCCTTGCTGTGCAGTCCTTGTAATAAAGGAGCACCAGGATATATCCAACATACTGAGTGCACACTTGGCATCAGAAGCAGATGGCCTTGGGAAGAAGATGGGGAGGTATATTACCTGGTTAAGGTGAAACTCTGAAACAGCCTTCAGCTGGAACTTCACATAGCGGTGAAGGACAACTTTGTTCATGTGGAAAATCAGATATGGAGACTCCATCACAAGTGCCTGGAACTCACTCACCCACCTGACAGAGGTGATGATGACCAAAAACACGTTCTCCACAGCAGGTGTGACATCTCACACTTGTCCATGGGCTCGAATGGTTTTCCCATCAGCTTTGCAAGCACCAGCTATAGGTTCCATGATTGTGAAGGGTCTCTCATCAGATGGGACAGGTGATCTAGGCCTCTGGAAAATCACTCAACCACTTTTTCCTTGGGCCATCTATAGCATACCAGTCCATGTTATGGGTGCCTGCCACACTGTGTAAACAAAATCTTTGCATAGCTTAGCCACTGTCATGTGCACTTTTTTGGTTTCCTCTATGATCTCAGTATAAAGGTTAAAGTTGCACCTAGAGAGGAGGTCGGTATGCACGGCTCCATTTTCCAGTGCATACCAGCCCATGCCCAGTGTGCAGAGACAGCAGCCAGATGTACCTTGCGGGATGTGGCTCATAACCCCTACTGAGTTAGAATCCAAAGGTAATAGAGAATACATGCAACAAGACAGGTGAGGGGATCTACCTCCCATCCTGCCAGAACCTCATTCACTTAAAGGAGTTTTACAAGTTTACCACTTATTGGATGAATCCAGAACATGAAGAATATCTTCTGAATGGCCCAGAGCCTGGAACTCTAGCTGCTCAGAAACCAGGCAGAAAGGTGCAGGGACTGCCAGTCCAGATGTCTAACAGCCCAACTGATCTTGTCATCAAGTCCATAGTCAGTGGAAGCTGCCATGGGGGCCTGTTGCTGAGGCTGAGGAGATCCTGGTACCATAACTGCAGTGGCCAGTCTGGAGCTATCAATCAGGTTCACCTTGCCCTTGTGGAGCAAGAGAAAGAAAGTATATAGAAGGCTTTGGGTCAAGGGCCAGAAGAAGGCATCCCCTATCAGTATTCCCATCTGGGGGGGGAGAGCAGACACAGAACAGCTTCAGTTTCCTGTTCTCCCAGGAGGCAAACAAGTCCTCAGAGGTGTTCTCCACCTGGCAAACAGCTGAGTCACCATACCATGGTGCAAGGACTGCTTGAGTGACCTCTCTCCATTCTGCTAAAAGCATATGCCAACTGACTGTTCTCTCCTGCCATGCACACTGCAAGGAGGTCCGCCTGCAGGCTGCATTCCTGGGATCAGGTGAGGAGTGCATCCTGATACAGGGGAAAGGAATGTGCTCTGTCTTGCTTGCTCAGGTAAGGGATGGTGGTTGTGTTTTTGGTGTTAACCTGCACCACCTGACCATGAATCAGCACCACAAACTCCATCAGTGGCAAGTGCACTGCTTGGAATGCCTGCAGGTTTATATGCTGGTGCGCCTCACTCAGAGACAGAGTCAGTGTGCTCTGTGGCCTGATAGATGAGCACCCCACACCAGCAACAATGCGTTTGTCATCAACATGAGGAAGGGCTCGGCTTGGACAAAACAAATTCCCTACAAGAGTTTTCAGGGGCACAGCCACTACTAGATGACATTGCACACTGGCTGTGTCACCTGAACTGGCTGGTTCAGGTGGTCATGCTACTGGGGCCACTGATGCACCAGTTGCCATTAAAAGCATGCATCCTCCAGCAGACTCAACAAACTGTAGTTGTTGTAGCTGCCATGAACCCCAACACCTAAAGAATGTCTGTGACTGGATATGATTGCCAACCAAAAATGATGTCCAAAGATAAGTGAGTACTAATTTGGAGGGAGTCCAGCTCGGCTCCAAAGAATAGGATCACCTGCTTGGTTACCAGTTTTTATTTGGCTGAATTGACAAGAAGGTCCAGATCCTGAAAGTTCTGAATGACCAGATCCTAGGACCATTTCATGACCTCCCAGGTATTGCCCATGATGAGCCAGTAGTCTAGGTATGGAAGATTTTGGTTCCTCTACACCTGAGGAAGCCTGCCATGACCAACAGACACCTTTTAAAACCCCTAGCTTACAAAGACAAGACAGGATGAAGGACACAGCTGTGAACTGGTACAATACCTCACCCATCCAGAACTGGAGGAACTGCCTGTGGGTGAGTGAACTTTAAGGGTCCTGGTGGTCCAGGGAGCAAAATCAAGCCCTGGGCTCCAGAGTCAGTATTATCTACAAGAGTTAAGCAATCTCACTCTACAGTGTGGGCAGAGAGTCCCCAAGCACTGCAGACTCCATTGGTGTATAGGACTGGCATGAAGGGAGCATCTCGAATTCCAGACAGAACCAAGTCAAGAACCCACTTGTCCAATGTGATGGCAGACTACTGTAGAAGGAATTAGGATAGCTGACCCCTAGCCAGAAACTGCAGCAGGGAATGTGCGGGGGGGATGACTAGGGAGTGAAGCAGGAGTGAGACTGGCATTGGCAGGCATCAGCACGTGACAGCAGGCATGCAGGGAACTCTGCTGGTCAAGAAAGGTAAGGTAGACTACCTGCATACTGGTTGCTTTCTGTTTAAAAGGGTGTACTGTCAGTGGGATGGGGTCAACAATGGTGTAGGATAGGGAGGGTAAGACCTATAAAGGTCAAGCTAAGGGCAACTGAAACACACACTCAAAAAAAAAGAAAAAAAAAGAAAGGCAAAGGGAGGGATATTGAGACTGGAGGAGGAGGACTGGGGCCACGTGGAGAATGACAACAGTAAAACTGACATACTGAACTGATACTTCTGCTCAGTCTTTACTAAGGAAGAGGAGGGTAATGGGCCTGATGAGAGTACAAGGGGTGGGAATGGCACAGAAATGGACACAAGTCCCTTTACACGGGAAAGGGTCCTAAAGGAACTGGAAGGAATAAGAGTCGATAAAGCAATGGGGCCAGATGGGATGCACCCTAGGGTCCTAAAGGAACTAAGAGAGGTGGTGGCTGAAACTCTGGCAATCCTGTTTAGACAATCTCTGGAAACAGAGAGGTACCCAAAAACTGGAGGACAGCAGATGTAGTCCCCTTATACAAAAGCGGGAACAAAGAGGAAGCGGAGAACTACAGACCAGTCGGCCTGACCTCGGTAGTGGGGAAGATCATGAAAGCACTACTGAAGGAGAGATTGGTGGAACATCTGGTTACCAACGGACTACAGGACCCAAGGCAGCATGGTTTCACCGGGGGGGAGGTCATGCCAGACCAACCTCGTTGAATTTTTTGACTGGGTGACAAGGGAGTTGGATTAGGGGAGGGCAGTGGACATGGCCTATCTGGACTTCAGCAAGGCCTTTGACACTGTGCCACATAGAAGGCTATTAAACAAACTGGGGAATATGGGAGTGGGCAGGACAGGAGTGTGGTGGGTAGGTAATTGGCTGGGCAGCAGGACACAGAGGTTGGTGGTAAATGGTTGTCACTCCACAGAGGGAAGAGTGACCAGTGGGTACCACAGGGATGAGTGCTGGGACCAGTCTTATTCAAGGTCTTCATCAGCAACATTGCACAGGACCTAGAAGGCAGAATTTCAATGTTCACTGATGACACAAAGCTCTGTAACAGAGTGGACACACTAGAGGGTGTAGACAGAATGAGGAGGGACCTGCAGAAGCTTGAAGAATAGTCAAGGGTTTGGCAGCTGAAATTCAATGCAAAGAAGTGCAAGATAATGCAGATGGGGCACAAAAACTCTGGAACAACATATCAGTTGTGGGGGTGAGGATATATCATGCACCAAGCAAGAAAGGGACCCTGGGGTTATCATCTCTGATGACCTTAAAATAGGGAAAGAGTGTGACAAGGCAGCAGGTAAACCAAATAGGATACTGGGATGCATAGGCAGGGGCATCAACAGCAGGAAAAGGGAGGTCATAATTCCATTATACAAGACACCAGTGAGGCCCCACCTGGAGTATAGTGTACAGTTCTGGATACCTTACCTACGTAAGGACATAGACAGGGTAGAGAAGGTTCAGAGGAGGGCAACAAAGATGAAACAGGGATTGCATCACAAGTCCTATGAGAACAAGCTGAAGGATTTGAATATGTACTCCCTAGAGGAGAGAAGGAAGAGAGGGGATATGATAGAGATATACAAGTACCTTACAAGGAGGAACAGGGTGCAGGAATACACTATTTTCCAGTGAAAAAGATGTTCCAGGACTAGAAGTCATGGGATGAAGTTGGAGGGAGAACAATTCATAGGAAACGTAAGGAAGAATTTCTTCACAGAAAGGGTGGTGGACAAGTGAAACACTCTGCCAGAGGAAGTGGTGGGAGATGAAAAAATCATGAGATTTAAGAATGCATGGGATAGACATAAGGGAATTCTGGAGGTCAGGGGTAAGGGGCAACAGACTTCTAGAAAAACAAAGTGAACTTACAAGCTTAAATGGGCAGACTGGGTGGGCTGTAGGCCCTTATCTGCTGACAGTGTCTATGTATCTCTGTACAGTACAGTAAGGAGGGAATAGAGGCAACACCCTACCTAGGGTAGGGGGAGAAAGTGAGTATAGGAAACCAGCTATCCCAAATTACCAAGGAACTGAATAAAGGGAAGTGAAGAAAAACCCTATCTACATGGGTGTTGGCAGGCATACTCAGTGTACTTTGCTGTGTACAGTAAAGTGCAGAAAATCCAGGGGCAACATGAGCCTCAGGCCAGGGAAATAAACATAAACAGAGCCTGGTGTACCTGAAGAACTACTGTTTCCTCCTTGGATGCTTTAGTGTGTTTATGAATGATCTTTGGAAGAAGGGGGAGGTGCTAAATTTAGAGGACATGACTGTATGAGTGACAAGTATTTATGCATGAGTGCTGGTGTGAAGGACTTCTCCAAGGCTGGCTACATTGATGTGGTACAGAGGCTTATTATAATGTATTCTAAACACAGTAACTAAAGTCAGTCAGCTTCTGTCTGATTGGTAGTGTGTCTGTTAGATAAAACATAAGGAATAATGCATGGGCACCCATACACAACAAGCCTGTGTTTCCATTTGAGGGGTTGAGATACCAGCATATGGACATCGAGAGCGAAGCTTGAGAGGTCCATGCTTGTATCTCAACTCTGAAATGGAAACATAAGGTGAGTTGTGTATTGGCACCCATATTTTATTTGTTATAGTATATGGTTTAAAAAAATGTGAATGACATGTCTTTTTCCTTTTTAAACTGCAATTACCATAACAAAAGAGGTACAGTCAGAACTTCAGTTAACTCCATTTAGGAAGTATTTGACTTAAAAAAATAAGGCAAAAACTTTCAAAATAAAGGAGCAGGAAGTCACTGACTTCCAAATGTAAAACAAAAAATTAGATGACTTCCAACATTGCAGGCATGAAAGTCAAGAAATTATAAATTTTTCTATAAGAAATTGCATTTTACCACTAATATTTATGTTAACATCCATAAAGTGGTCCTTCCCAGAATACTGACTTCCAAAATGTAGGATCCAGGAAGTATTTTCACTTTCAAAATATTGGAATAACTTCCAGATTTTGAGTCTTGGAAGTTTTAGACTTTCCCAAAAAATAAACTAACTGAACCTCTGGGTGCAGTGCGTAGAGAAGTGAAACCAGGCAGCGGGAGTCAGTGCGAAGGATTCACAGCTGCAGATAATGACAGAACATGCACAATAAGGTTTTTAGAATGTGAACAACAACTTTAGAACGTGCATAAGGTTTTTAAGCTGCTTAAATTCCATGCACAATAAGCCCTAACCATACACTATAAAATGTTATGAATCTATTTGGATCATTGACTTACTACATGTTGTTGACTGAAATGGGGGTGGAGTAATGTTTGTGTGGTGGGGCAGCACATTTTTATGGCTGCAGTATGCGGAGCCTGCAGACATTTTGCATGTACAAAAGGAGTGATGTCATGTTTTCTAAACGTGGAACTGATTGAAGGTGTAAATAGTCTCTTCCACCGTACCCTCCTCCAAGCAATGTTTTCCACCCCCAAATAAATACTGTATGCTTTCATGTTAGTCAATGGTTGCAAGGTACTATTTTCTTTCTTAAATGGGTGGTACAAGAACTGGAACCTGAGTAGTGGGAGGCAGCATTAGGTTTTTTGGGGAGAGTAAGATCCGCACTCACCTTTACCTGAGAAGCTCCTAAACATCTACCCACCACTTTTTTTCTGATTCATGTGGGAGGGGCATGAGGTGGCTCTATCATGCTGTAACAAGACACACTAGTTTGGGACCTGTATCAACCAACAGAACAAGTCTGTGCAGTGGGAGAACAGAAGATACTTAATGCCTTCAAATTGTCTTAAAAAACATTTGGAAATGATTATCAGAGCCACCTGGGGCCTCAGAGGGAGACCTAGACACATATTCTAATTTACAGTTAAGCCACAGTTTTTTCTTAAACATTATATATATATATATATATATATATATATATATATATATATATATGTGTGTGTGTGTGTGTGTATGTATATATATATATAGTTTATATATAATTTGTCTTTTTAGTAGTTTCAAAACTTTGAAAGCATTGGTGTTAGTAATGCATTTAGAAATACATTTTTTAATTGTCGTTACAGTTAAACATGCAGTATCATGTCAGGGCACATTTTGGGGGGAGGAGGTTCAAATTATTTTAATCATGGGCTCAGTACTTGGAGAACACAAACTTTGATGATAAAGTGTGTTTTTTCTTTTAAGTTTGAGATGTATTAGAAAACAATGAACAAGAAAACAATTAGTGATTTTAAAAGCTATTCTGATCAGAACTGACATTAAAAAAAATATCAGCTGTATTTTTTATTTTATTTTATCAGGGACACTAGAAACAGGTTGTTAGCATTTACTCCATGGAACCTGTTATTCAGATTTTTTTTTATTGCATCTTGTCCCAGGCAATCTTCCCACAGCGCAGTTTGTCAGGGCACATTTTTGGGGGGAGGGTTTTCAAATGATTTTAATCATGAAGCATTGGTGTTAGTAATGCATTTAGAAATACATTTTTTAATTGTCTTTACAGTTAAACATACAGTTTCATGTCAGGGCACATTTCTGGGGGGAGGGGTTCAAATTATTTTAATCATGGGCACAGTACTTGGTAAACACACACTTTGATGATAAAGTGTGTTTTTTATTTTTTGTTGTTGAAGAAATAGAGAACTCCCTGTTGTGCTGGTGCCAAGTTCAAAATTAGAAATGCTGCTATGACACACAATGGGACAGCACAAATCTCATTTCAATGGAGTAAGCAGACCGCCTTCATTTTCCATTTACGTGGATTCAGTGATTACCATTGGCACATCTTGTGATACTAGTGCTAAGACAGCTCTTTATTGAAAATATAGGTGTCTCAATACAAGATGATAAAGAACAGCTAGAAAAAATAACATCCATGTAGAATTCTTACATATTTGTTTAAGACACCAGCTCAGCGTCCAGCTGTTAAAATTCCTAACTGATGTTTTACACTTTGTGCATCCTCAAAGTTCTGTGCAGCAATTTGTTAGCCATAATTTAAGTTCTGCCAGTGTGTATAATAACTTGGCAATGGCCTTCTATTGATCCAGTTTTTAATTACATGCCTACATTGCTTTGGCATACAATTGCTAGGTAACCATAATGTCACCTGTTACACATTCATTCTTTGGCTCCTAAATGGCAAAACAGTCCATTATACACACTTGAAACAGGCATTTAAAATATGTTCTTTTCAGGCTAGAACAGGAGACAAGATCAACATGAAAATTTTTCCATTTCAAAAATGGAAGCTGCAGTCCCAAACAACTCTTGCGCCCCCAATTGTTGTACCTCTGCATGTGTCTTGGTAGAATGACTGATTTGCGTGTTTTTTTTTTTTTTTTTTATAACAGCCTATTCTCTAGCCAGCAAAGGAGCACACCTTGCTCTTGGGGACACTTAGCATATCCCAAACCACTGACTGTCATCATTTACATCAGTCCGGTCAGAAGAAGGTGCTACTTCTTTTTATCATTAAATTAAAAAAAAAAGAGGAAAGGCCAAATATCTTGAAACAGATTTAAGAAAAATTATTCTGTACTTACTTTGAGACACATTTTTACAGCTCTCCTCTTTATGATCAGAGCTACTGATGCCACAGTGAAAACTGAAAATACTAATAACTTGGTACAACTCAGTTTACATATTAAATATATTCTGTAGATTTCTCTTGCCTATCTTTTATTACATAGGAAATTTGGATGAATATTATGATCTTTATCTGTTAAGAGTTCATCTGCCTCTGTAGCTTACTCCCTACTTCAAGTCATAATGCTATGTTGTGACATCACATTCTGCTGTCATGGAAGTAACTGTGATGTCACAAGCCATGCATTATGACCTCAGGTAGGGAGAAAGCACCAGGAATACATGAACACTTTAGGAGCAGTGGTCGTCTTTTCATGCAAATGGCCTCAGTAAAAAAATAATGGGGGGAAAAATACAGAACTAATGTGAAATATAAACTAAACTGTGTCTAAATATTATGTTTTCTTTCACTTATCCTGAAGGTGTGATGTGCTCTTTAAGACTGGCACTCTGCTTCGGGGAAGGTGCTCATTGGAGCAAGGTGGCAACATGTATGTTACATGTATGTTTCAGTGCTAAACTATAACACAATTGCTTTCATTGTTTTTCCTGTACTATAACTGTTTTAAGACATTCCAATACATGCTTAAATCCATTGGTGATTACTGACAGCAAAACAATGCTGCTTGAAAAGTTTTTCAACCCAAATTAGTGAACATGACTGTGACTCTAGGGGCAGTTGCCTCTCCAAAGACTGTCATGGCTATAACTTCTCAGTCTGTCTGTCTGTCTATCTGTATGTCTATCTATGGAATTATCTATATTTCTATCAGTTGCATCTATCCCTATTTTTACCTACTGTATATGTAAAATAAACCTGCATATTGCATTTGCCTGCACTCTGAACACATACAGTGCATATTTGTACTCCACTCCTGTATAGCCCTCATACTGTCCTGATATTCCCATTATCACAGGCATAACTACCATAACTTTATCAACAGCGGCCCCTTATAAAAGTTACTATCACATTTTCTCTCCTAATGAAGTCCATCATCACACCTGACTGCCTGACATCAACATATTACTTAAATATAACTTACATCACCGCATGGACAAACCCCCTGTTTTTCTCTATAAAACTGTGTAAATAATCCCAAGACTAAACATATGCCAGCCATTACTTTTTCATGTACTGCCAAGGGTGTAGACAGGCATACTCACTGTACACATTTGTGTACAGTTTTGTTGAGTGCCTGTCACAAATCATCTGCCTTTCTGTTAACATTTTAATTCTAATCTGTAGTATTTGGGTTAGTGTAGGCCACCGAGGAGTGTCTCTGTTTAAACTTCTGTTGTTTAGGAGACAGATACATGTATAACCTCTTTAGAGATTAGAGGAATCAGCTGACAACAATCTGACTTCTTTGGAAGGGGGTGCCACTTGGAAAGGTTGTGTACATTTTTCATTGGGGGGGGGTGTAACTGTTGGAGATTGTATATGAAATGAAAATTTCTGGCTACACCCATGTGTACTGCCACCTATTCTGTCAAACCTATATTGCTTACTATTCCTTCCATTGAATTCTACACCTCCATATCTTTTCCTAATAATGTGTCTGCCTTCCTTAGAATGCAAAATAAAACAAATCTTACTATTTAAAAATCATTGTGTTGTTTCTCCATTTTCTCCTTAACAGTTCCACATAACCTCACTAACTTCATTATGCAGCCATGGTGGATCTGACCAGAATTTGTTTGATTTGTTTATGGGGGTGGGGGGAAGCAACAGTTTCGTTAACTCTCGAGTACAAATTTAAAATTCCTGGCTACACCTCTACCTATCTAGGGTAAGGGACAAACCCAAACTTAGACGGAGAAAGGTAAAAGGAAGCCAAGAGTGGGGGTTCGTGATAAGGGTTGACTACAGGCAAGGGAAAGACAGGGAAGCAAAAAGTCAGGAGGATAAACAAATCATCAGGCAGGGGATTTGTGTAGCGTAATAGGTGCGGGGCCGTAATCTTCAAAGGCATGTTCTGAGACTGATGTTTTTCTCCATATGCAGGCACCTCTCTGGCTGAAACGTAGAGGTTGCTGGATTCTGGGCCAAACTGGCATGAGAACAGGGCACTATCTACCTGACCCAGAAGCCACCTTGTTTGCCATCACTCCTCAGAGGATGCCAGCAAGGAGGCAGAGTGGCTGGCCCTTGGTGGGTCTAGGAGGGTGGGGAGAGGAAGGAGGGAGAGCACTCCTCAGACCTTACTGCTGTACAATTAATTTGCCATTCTGGTGGGATGACAAGGGGAGGCACCCAATGCAGGGGTAAGAGAGAAGATGAGGGTCCTCAAGGGAGATGGCCCCAAGGAGGGTGGAAGAGTCCCTTGGCCAAGGAGAAGGTAGCTGCTGGTGGGAGACACCACAGTCAGGGGGACTGAATTGGGGGTAGGGGTAAGAAGGGACAGGGTAGTACTGTGTATTACTGGTGCTTCGATGTGGAGGACTGGAGGGCAGATCTTGGAGATCACCAGGGAAGAGGGGGTAGGGACGGAGCTGGATGTTGTTTACCTGGGGACACACAATCTGGTAAGGGAAGCTGTAGAGTAGTGCAGGATAGGTTTAGGGACCTGGGGAGGAGCCTGAAGCAGGTAGCTCACACAGTGGCCTTCATTGAGATGCTTCCAGTGCACAGTCGGAGAAACCCCAGGAGCCTGCCAGCAGCAGGGATACAGCGGTCCTAGAAGCATAGAAACATAGACTTTGACGGCAGATAAGGACCACTTGGCCCACCCAGTCTGCCCATTTCCCTACCTACTGGATAAGCTGCAGATTCTAGTTAACCAACAGCCTACTTCCTGCCACCCCTCACTACAATTGCCTTGTGTCTGTCCCATGCATGTTTGAATTCCCCCACTGTTTTAGTCCCAACAACCTCCCCAGGAAGGCAGTTCCACACATCCACCACTCTCTCCGTGAAAAAAGATTTCCTCACATTACCCCTGAGCCGTCCCCCCTCTATCTTTAAATTGTGTCCCCTTGTTCTTACACATCTCTTTTTCTGAAAGATGCTACCCTCCTGGACTTTGTTGATTCCCTTGAGGTACTTGAATGTTTCTATCATGTCCCCCCGTCCCTCCTTTCATCAAGGGTATACATATTAAGCTCTCTCAGTCTCTCTTCATATGATTTTTGATGCAGACTCTGCACCATTTTAGTTGCCCTCCTCTGGACTGCTTCCATCCTGTCTATGCCCTTGCATAGATGAGGTCTCCAAAACTGCACACAGTACTCCAGATTGGGTCTCACCAACTGTCTGTACAGAGGGATAACCACTTCCCTTTTTCTACTTGTGATGCCCCTTCCTATGCATCCCAGTATCCCCCTGGCTCTCCTTACTGACTTCTCACATTGCTTACCAACCTTTAGATCATCTGATATGACTACCCCCAGGTCCCTTTCCATTTTTGTTGTTGTTAGTACCTCCCCTGCTGTTGTGTACTCTTCTCCTCGGTTTTTGTTTCCCAGGTGCATTACTTTGCACTTCTTTGCATTGAATCTACTGTATGCTGTTCTGACTGTCTTCCCCACTTCTTTCTGCTTTAATTGATACAGTTCCCTGTCGTGCTCCTTCTGTGATGCCTTATACTTTTTGAATGCAGCCTTTTTCTCCTTAACCTTCCCTGCCACCTCTTTTGAGAACCATAGTGTTTTTTTACTCCGCTTTGTTTTCTTTATCTGTTTCACACAAAGGCTTGTTGCCTCTATGATGGCAGTTTTGATTTTTCTCCATTGTTCTTCCACCACTCCTTTTGGCCATTTGCTAGTGTATTCTTCAGGTATTCACCCATTTTGCCAAAGTCAGCCCTTCTAAAGTCCAGTATGCCTTGTTTTGTATGGCTTGTCTCCATGGTTGTGCTTATTGTGAAGCACACTGTGCAGTGGTTCTTGTTCCCAGATGTCTACTGACTTCTAAATTTGTGATCCTCTCTCCATTTGAAGAGTACCAGGTCTAGTATTGCTTCCTCCCGAGTGGGTTCCAACACTAGCTGTCTATGGCCTGCCCCCTGCAGGGCATCGAGAATGACCCTGCTCTTGGATGTGGCTGCAGTACATGTCATCCAGTTAACATCGGGCATATTCAGGTCCCCCATCAACAGTATCTCCCCCTTTTCAGCCCTTTTGAGACTGTCCTCTATCATTTTCTTGTCCATTTCCTCTCCTTGAGATGGGGGTCTGTATACAACCCCTGTGTGGATTGTGATGCCATTCCCTGTCTCCAAGGTGACCCAGAGTGCCTCTTGTCCTCCCCCTTTACTTTTTAGTTCTGTAGCTTTGATCCCTTCCCTTATGTATAGAGCTACTCCACCTCCTCTTTTCCCCTCCCTGTCCCTTCTGTAGACTGTGTACCCTGGTATGTTGACATCCCAGTCATGGTTCCCCATGTACCATGTTTCTGTGACTGCCACAATATCCAATTTTTCATCTTCCATCAAGGCTACTAGCTCAGGAAGCTTGTTTCCCAGACTATGGGCATTGGTACTCATTGCCCTCCATTTAATGTTGGCTTTATCCTTTTCCCCCCATGCCTGCTCTTTTTGCCCTTGTCTATTTTTCCATTTACCCCTGTCCTGCCCTCTGTTGAGCACTGTACCTCAGTGTTTACCTTACTACCCATCATGTTTTGTGGGGGGAGGCTTGAAATTTCCTGCATCTTATTAGCACCTCCACCCATGGCTAGTTTAAAAGCTTGCCAAGGAAGCATTTAAACCTGTCACTTAGGATCTTGGTTCCCTTCATGGACAGATGCAGACCATCGTGCCAGTATAGACCTTCATCTCTCCAGGTGTACCCCCAGTCCCCAATGAAGCCAAAGCCCTGTGCTCTGCACCAGTTTTGCAACCATTCATTAAACTGCATGGTGTGTAGTACCCTAGCCTCACCCCTGCCATGGACTGGCAGCACCTCTGAGAAGGTAACTGTGCTTGCTGCCTGTCTGAGGCCCCTCCCCAACTCCACAATTTCATCCTGCACTGCACTGATCCCATGCCTAGCTAGGTCATTTGTCCCGAGGTGGACAATGATATCTTGTCCCCTGCTCCTGTGATGCTGCTTCTGCAATTCTGAGGATTCACTTCTTGTCCCTCCAAGTCATGGCACCAGGCAGGCACCTTACTTCCCTCTCCTCTCCCTTCCCCAGGTCTACCCCTCTAACAATTGAGTCCCCTATCAGAAGCTGTTTCCTTCCCCTGTGGAGTCCCTTGCCACCCGTCTGTGGGTCTCCCTTGTGGGTGTCCTCAGCATTCTTCTTGGTCTCCACTGAGGGTGCCATCATAGGGGAACCTTGCTCTGCCAGACTGGCATATGGTTTGTGTAGAGGTACAACTAGGGGGCTTCGCCTCTGTTCCACCACCCGCACCCTCCCAGAACCCACTGTGGTCCAACTGCTCTTCATACTTGGCAGCCTCTGTGGCAGTGGTGCTCTTTGGGTGGGGGAGGCCTCCTTAGTCCTTGCCAGTTCAGCCTGGAGGTGGGCAGCCTCCTCCCTCAGAACTGACAGTTGCCTGCAGATGGGACAGCAATGCCAGTTTCCAGAATGTCTCCAGGAAAACTGCTGCCCCACAGCCAGTGCATTGCACCACTGCCCACATGTCCCTCTTCCTTATAATATACAATATGTAATATATATAAATATATATTTTTTTTTTTCTTCCTTTTTGTGGTGTGTACCCTTTATGCACTGTGCTGGGTTATTAAGAATATGACAGTTCTGCCCCAAGACCTGTGGGGGGTGTGGGGAAGGGTGAGTGGGTAGTCCACAACCACTGGTGACTGTTAGAAACAATCAAATACACCACTGCTCCACCACCCTGGTGAGTACTGCCCTTTATAGTAATTCAGCTAACCTCCAGTAACTGATTTGTCAACTATTTAAAAGTAATTTGATGCAAACTGTCACAGAATACTAGTAGAAAGTCCAGTTACCCAAGGAGCCTTTAAAGGCCTAGGATCCCCAGGCTTTAGTTCACACACCCCAGGAGCCTGCCAGCGGCAGGGATACAGCGATCCTAGGAGCCCTTAAAGGCCTAGAATCCCCAGGCTTTAGTTCACACACCCCAGGAGCCTGCCACTGGCAGGGATACAGCGATCCTAGGAGCCCTTAAAGGCCTAGGATCCCCAGGCTTTGGTTCACACACCCCAGAAACCTTGCCAGCGGCAGGGATACAGCGATCCTAGGAGCGCTTAAAGGCCTAAGATCCCCAGGTTTTAGTTCACACAGGCCAGGAGCCTACCAGTGGTAGGGATACAGCGATCCTAGAAGCCTTTAAAGGTCTAGGATCCCCAGGCTGTAGTTCACACACCCCAGGAGTCTGCCAGTGGCAGGGATACAGTGATCCTAGGAGCCCTTAAAGGCCTAGGATCCCCAGGCTTTAGTTCACATGCCCCAGGAGCCTACCAGCGGCAGGGATACAGTGATCCTAGAAGCCCTTAAAGGTAATACTACCTCCCCCTGCACTCTGTTGTTTGAGGGTGCTCACACTTTATTTGCCCTCCTATCGTGACTGATAGTTTCTGCTTGGATTCGCGCTTGATGGACAGACTAGGGCTTTTAACCAGAATTCATCGGAGCTTTAAGACTTTTTTTGCATTGTGCTCAGCTGTACTGCTTGCTGTTACCTGAACACAGTTTACCAATTCTACAGACAGTTAAGGTGCCTTCAGCCCTGAGACACAGCTCTCTGTTTAGTATTACAGTCTAGTTCAGTGTCTCACTGAGTTTTTGCATGTTATACATCTCCCATTGTATTTGTGCGGCGTATTTCTAACTGATTTACTTGACATTTCACTAACTGTTAATACAGTATATTTCCTAGCTGTTTATGTGGCATTCCTGTAGAACCGTGTAGTGCAGCTAGTTACCTGGCTCTCAGAACAGAACACTGAAGGAACCCACCGTGTGGTGTGGCGTTTAGCTACCGTTCCTCTTAGAAGCTCCATCTTGGTACTGTGTTTCCCAGGGATTGCAGTCAGTTCGTGCTTGTGCAGTGCTGAACTCTGTTCCTGGGATAGTCTGCTGTTGGAACCTCCCCCCCGCATACTAATTATCTCTTTGTCTCTCCTCTTACATAGGCCTAGGATCCCCAGGCTGTAGTTCACACACCCCAGAAGCCTGCCAGCGGGAGGGATACAGTGATCCTAGGAGCCCTTAAAGGTAATACTACCTTCCCCTGTACTCTGTTGTTTGCGGGTGTTAGCGTGTCGACTGCCCAGCCCACCCAAGCCACCCTCCCACCCAAGGTCGTCGACTGCCCAGCTCACCCAAGCCACCCTCCCACCCAAGGTCGTCCCTCAACTTATTGACCCCTGGGAGTCACGTGACATGGTGCTGCAATTTTCTAAGTGCCTGAATTCCCATTAGCACTAGGAGTCAGTATTGCCTCTCCCTCCAACTCATTTTTCAATGCTCCGGCCACTCTTGCTTTGCTCACCACCTCCTCTCCTCTCCTCCTTGCTTTATGCTGCTATGCTCCCCTCTCATCAGCATACATGGACAAGCTCCCCTGCCAGTATCGAACCTTGTACCTTTGGCACTCCAGCCCGGGGCTCTACCCCTGCACCACCTGGGCTGCACAGGCTTGGACTACCCACTATTAGCCCTTAGCCCTCCTCCTTCTTCACATGCCAGTGTAACTCCCCTACAAATGGGGGTCACTAAAAAGCCTTCTTTGGGTGAGCCCAAATGCTCTCCGCCAGGCTGGTGTTCAGCTGATTTAAAAAACAATTGAGTGAGAGTGCCTAAGGCCTCCATGTACTGTCGCTTTAAGCGCTGCCAAACTGCAGTATAATTAATTTGAAATGGGAGGTCTGTGTGTTTCCCTGCTAGAGTCCCGCCTGGGCCACTGAGCAAATCGCTCCGTTTCTGCAGTCGCTATATGCGCAGAGGGAGCTCTTTCAGAAGATGTAATTGTTTGCTTATAACCTGTTAGAGTAATAATGAAAATGCAGTTTGTTCTAACCTGCTTTCTTGTAGCAAGGACTGTGCAGAGTAGCTCTTTCATGTTGGTCCCAGACTGCTGCATTGGACCAATCAGTGTGGGGGACCTTTAACCTGTAGCCTCTGTGGACGAATTAGAGCTGGGACTCTCTTGTGGAGCTTACTGAAGTGGGGCTATATGGAAGATGCCTCTGGGAATTGTAGTTTGTGGAGTTCTGGTGCCTTTTTGCACCAATAGAGGGAGCCTGTTGTGACTGACAAGGAGAATCGGCCAACCAGAATCTGTTGGATCTGAAAGAAAGCCCCAGTGCTGTCTGCTGGGAAGCCAGACTAGAGGTGACTGTGAGAGGAGAAGGAACTCAACTCCTTGCTGCGAGTAATTCGCGTGGGAAGCACGTGTGGGGCCCTGAAGTTTGGCCTGCAGCCGTTTGTGAGTGCCAGTTCAGACTGAATCTGAGTTTTGAGAGGAGAAAAGAAGAACCAGAAGGTGGAAGCCAGGCTCAACCTGTGGAAGACCGAAGATTTTGCTGAAGTGCGATCAGCCTGTCTGGGACTGAAGCTGCTGTGTGTGCTCCTGGGTATTTTGCAGTGTTTTGCGATCGGGGTTCGAGGAGCAGCTTGCCTGGTATAGTAATTTCCTTTACATATAAATGTGTCTAGTGCTTGTGAGGAATCGCGACCTTATTTCCCCTGTACTGTGAATTGTGTGCTGAAGCTGGAAGCAGAACCCAGCTTGATTCGGACTGAATCCGCCTGTTTTTCAAATGCAAGTGAGTCCTGCCACGAGGGCTGGGCCATCTATTCTGTTTCTCCTGGCAATCCAGGACACCTGCATCCATCCAGTTTTCAGTATTAAGTCCGTGAGTACAAATCAGGGTAGCTCCCTGCAATCTGTGTATCAAATTGCAAGTGTGTCATCTACTTAGAAGTTGAAGTTGACGGCAGATAAGGACCGCAAGGCCCATCCAGTCTGCCCATTTCTTTTTCTACCTTATAAATGTGCCATCTGCCTTTGCTCTGTCAGTGGCCTATCTATTTATACTCATCTGTATTGCTCCCTTATGCCTATCCCATGCATGTTTGAAGCCCTGCACTGTATTCATAGCCACCACTTCCTGAGGAAGGCCGTTCCATGCATCCACCACCCTTTCTGTGAAAAATAATTTCCTCACATTCCCCCTTAATCGGCCTCCCTCTATTCTCATGCTGTGTCCTCTTGTCCTGCTATTTTTCTTATATTTAAACATGTTAGACTCTTTCACCTTGTTAATGCCCTTAAGGTGTTTGAATGTCTCGATCATATCACCTCTCTCCCTCCTTTGCTCAAGGGTATACATATTGAGCTCCGTTAATCTGTCCTCATATGTCTTCTATGCAGTCCCTGCACCGTTTTGGTTGCCCTTCTCTGGACTGCCTCAATTTGGTTAATGTCTTTGTGAAGGTGTGGCCTCCAGTTCTGCATGCAGTACTCCAGATGGGGCCTAACCAGTGTCTTGTAAAGAGGGGATTATTACCTCCCTCTTACAACTTGTGATACCCCTACTAATACACCCTAACATCCCCCTAGCCTTACCTACTGCTTTAGAGGTCTGCTTGGATGATTTCAGGTCATCAGTGATGATGATGCCTAAGCCTCTTTCTTCGTTTGTGACTGCCAGCAACTCCCCCTCCCAGCCTATAGGTGGCTTCAGGGTTTCTCTTCCCTATGTGCATGATCTTGCACTTCTTTGCATTAAATCCCAGTTGCCATTCTTCTGACCATTTTGCTAGTTTATCCAGATCTCTTCTCATTCTGCCCACCCCATCTGGATCATCTACTCTGTTGCAGATCTTGGTGTCATCTGCAAACAGACAAGCCTTACCCTCTAGTCCATCTGCAAGGTCACTAATGAAGATATTGAAGAGGACTGGCCCCAGGATTAATCCCTGAGGTACCCCACTTGTGACTTGCATCTCTTCTGACTGTATACCATTTACCACCACTCTCTGTTTTCTGCCCGTCAACCAGTTTGCCACCCAGTTGACCAACTTCTGACCCACCCCAAACCTACCCAGCTTATTTATCAATCTTCTATGTGGAACGGTGTCAGAAGCTTTGCTGAAGTCAAGGTAGGCGACATCAACTGCTCCCCCTTGGTCCACCACTTTGGTTACCCAGTCAAAGAAATCTATGAGATTAGTTTGACAGGACCTTCCTTTTGTAAACCCATGCTGTCTTGGATCCTGTGCCCCTATGGATTCCAGGTGTTGCACTATCCTTTCCTTAAGGAGTGCCTCCATAATCTTGCCCACTACTGAGGTAAGACTGACTGGTCTGTAGCTCCCTGCCTCCTCCCTGCTACCACTCTTGTGGAGCGGGATCACATGAGCCCTTCTCCAGTCTTCTGGGACCTCTCCTGTGCTCAGAGACTCACTAAACAGTTCTGCTAATGGCTCTGCTAGTTCACCCTTAGCTCCTTAAGTACCCTGGGATGTATGCCATCAGGACCCATTGCCTTATCCACCCTGAGCTTAGCGAGCTCTTGTAGGACCCTTTCTTTTTGTGAGGGTAGTGCTCACCTCCCTCCCCTGTGTCCATGGTGCTGAGCTGTGGGCCCTGCCTACCTTCTCTTCAGTAAATACTGAGCAAAAGTATCTATTTAGGATAGATGCTTTTACAGGGTCCTCCTCCTCACATGTCCCCTTTTCTCCATTGAGCTTAGCAATACCCCCTCTGGACTTTCTCCTTTCACTAATGTATCTATAGAAAGTCTTGTCACCTTCTTTTACTGTTCGTGCTAGTGTTTCCTCAGTTTGGGACTTTGCCTGCCTTACTGCCTTCCCTGCTTCCCTTAGGGAGGTTTGGTATGCCTCCCCATCTTCATCCCACTGTGTTCCCTTATATTTCCTGAAGGCCAGCCTTTTGGCTCTGACCTTTTCTGCTACTGTATTTGAGAACCAAAGTGGTTTCCTTCTTCTTTTCACTTCCTTTTCTAACACAATGGGATGTTGCTTCAAGTATTGCATCCTTAATGCTTGCCCACTTTGCCTGTACCCCTCTCCTGTGTTTCTTTTGCCAGGGCTAGCTTATCTCTGTTGGCCATCTTATCAAAGTCAGCTCCTCTGAAGTCCCATATTTTGCCTTGGAATGGGATGATTTAGATGTAGTGCCAGAATTGAACCATACCATGTGATGGTCACTGGCCCAGGTGACCTTCTACCAAGATCTGTGATCCCTTCCCTGTTAGTCAGTACTAGATCTAGGATAGCCCTGTCTCTTGTGGTTGTTGTACCAGTTGTTTGAGGCCCTCCCCTGTAGGGAATCCACCATGTGTCTAGTTCTGGCAGATGTTCCTGCTGGTATTGACCAATCTGTATCCGGCATGTTGAAGTCTCCCATTATCAGAACCTCCCCTTTAGCTGTCATGTTTTGTATATTTTCTAACAGTAATGTGTCTATGTCCTCCCCCTGGTCTGGGGGCCTGTAGACAACCCCAGTTCTTATGGCTGTCCCATTTCCTGTTTCCAGGGTGACCCACAGTTCTTCTGGCTCCTTATGTGTATTCTGAATTTCTGTAGCTTTGATATTTTCATTGACATACAGGGCCACTCCACCCCCCCCTTTTTGCACCTCGGTTTCTTCTGAACAGTACATGGCCAGGTACTGAAGTCTCCCAAGTGTGGTTACTGGTAAACCACATCTCACTAATTGCTACTATGTCCAGTTTAGCCTCTGAAATTATTGCCTGAAGGTCTGGGATCTTATTTCCCAGGCTGTGAGCATTGTGTACATGATTTTCCATTGGCCAGATTTGATTGTGTTAGTTGTTGGGTGTGGTTTGGCATTTCCCTGTCGTCGTATGGGGAGATGGACCTTTTTCTTACCTGGTGATGCAAATGAACTGCAAACATGCTGAATCCCTGTTTGACCACTAGTTGAGGGGAGGGTGTTCTTCCCATTCGCGTGTCGGTGGCTGCACCCCTCTCCCCATTTGCTAGTTTAAATATTCTGCAAAGACGTCAAACTTCTGCCCCAATGCACTGACTCCCTCCTTAGTCAGGTGCAGTCCATCAAATTTAAAGAACTTTCGCTCCCAGAACTGTTGTCAGTTCCCTACAAATCTGTGTCCTTTTTCCTGGCACCAGCCCTTGAGCCACATGTTTAGCTCCCCTATCTCCCCTTCTCTGACCTTCCGTCCATCTGCCCCCCCCCTCTCCCAGACTGGCAGGATCTCAGAGAAGGAGATTATTGCTGTTTCATTTCTTCACGAACTGAGCCCCAGGGCTTCGAATTACAATTTGTGTGTACATGTCTTTTTCCATCAAAGGGCCCCAACCAGCTGCGCTGACCCTGGCTAGCCCCCCACTATCCTGGGTACCCAGAGAGTGACATTTTGGACCCTATATGCATGCACAGTACTGTGATTTGAATATTTCCAAACCAAATCAACCTGATTGCCCCCGCCTTGTTACTGCCTCCTAATAAATCAGAGTTGTTGTTATTTAACTATATGCTGTCTGTGGTGTCAGTACATGTAGAAAAAAGCTTTTCATTGTGTTTGTGCATATTGCCTAACCTTGTTTTACTGGGGGTCCTCAGAGACATGCTGCAGAATCAGTCTCGAGGGTAAGTGGTATCTATATGTGTATAAAAGTGTGCATATGTGGGGTATTGGGAAGGTAAATCCCGTGTACTGTGTGGGCCACTAGTGGGAACAAAGGGGGGGTCACAGTGTCCCAGAGGGCTTTGCCCCAGTTAGTTTAACCACTACCAACTCTGACCTCTGGGTGGAGGCACCCATCATAGAACCTAGGCCCCTCAACCTGTCAGTTGCCAAGCAGGCAGGGGTAGTAGCCCTTGGGATAGCGCCACCTAGGGGTTACAACTTGGAGGCACTGCTGGGATTAGCATCCTCTAGTGGCCACATGAAGAAATTACCTTAGTATGTTCAGTTTAGGAGGGAAAATGGAGGAACTTACTATGCCTAAGCTAAAAATTGCCCCCCATAAGCTAATGGTGCACAGAATGATGGGATGGAGTGAAGCTGAGGGGGTAGACCCCCAACAGGGCCATTCTATTGCTGGATGTCCCCTTAGGGACCAGTAATGCTTACATTGTATCCACTGTAGAGCATGTCAAGGGCTTGGGCAAGGTAAAAGTAAGGGGAAGAGATGCTGATTTATTTGAACAAACTATGCTAGTGCTGATCTCGTGTAGTTCCCCTGTGGATCCAGAAAAGGTACCCCCTGTTATTCTGCCTGAAGGTGCCCAGAAGGGATGGAGGGTCATCCATTTACTTAGTTATCTGGCTACCCCGGGTGGGTCTCCAAATATATATGGGTTTGAAGAGAAACTGCTCAAATTGTTAGCATCTGAGAGATGAATTGCTCAGGAACTGGTAAAGGTGTTAGACCTCTCAGGTGACCACACACCCTGCATTCCCCAGGTACATCTCCAGTTCCCCCCAAGAGTGCTCCAGTGGCCCCCTTCCCCGTCATAATTCCCCCGATCCAGCTGGACTCCTACCGAAAGCTCAGACTTTTCTCTGGCACAGTCCCAGTGCCCTCGGGGGAGGATGATCTAGAGACCTGGATGGACTATGCCACCGCATTAGTGCAAGAATGGCAGTGTTCAGAGGGGGAAAAGAGGTCACGCTTGATGGAAAGTTTGAGAGGCCCTGCCCTGGAAGCCATCCATTTTCTACGTGCCACTAGTCTGGAGGCTATTGCAGCAGAATACCTCTCTGCACTGGAGGGGGTGTTTGGCAGCACTGAGTCAGGGAATGATTTATTCTGGAAGTTCAAGTCCACTAAACAGTGGAAGAATGAGAAGTTGCCAGCCTTTGTTACAAGGATTGAGAGGGTCCTGCAGAGAGTCCACAAGAAAGGGGGGAGTGCCTGCCAAGGCTCTGAATAGGATCAGGTTAGACCACATCCTGAAGTCAGCTACATTTTCGAGTGTGATGATATTGAAGCTCAAACTGCAAGACAGGAGGGCAAGCCCTCCAGAGTACTGTCATTTGATGAAAGAAATCCATGAGATTGAAACTGATGAAGAGGGCTTGGAGCCCTGTGTTGGGGCTGTGAACACTTGTCAGACCCCTGAAAGGAGTGATTTAGATGAGGCCCAACAGTTTAGAGAATTGATTAAAGAATTGACTGAGGCAGCCCCGAGAACCTGATTTATATCAGGCACCAGAGAATAAGAGTGGAGTGGGAGTGCATGTTGTTTCCTCTGAGACCTGGACTGAGGGTGGCTTCTTGGCTGAGTTCAAGGAATTGATTGCCACTCTAAGGGAACTGTTGAGGCACGTTGTGCCACTCTTACTGCAGCCAGTAGGTATGGGATCCCCACCCCCTGCTACTACTTCAGTTCCTTGTGCAACATTTTCCCCAAGAATGACCCAAGAGCCTGTCATCTGTCACAACTGTGGGAAGGATGGCCATATGAAGAGGGAATGCAGGTCTGAGACGGATTTGGAGAAAGTGGTAAGCCGGCTTCAAGGGGAACTCCGAAGAGCAAGTCGATGGTCGAGGAGTGCCCATGATGTCCGCAGTGAGGATCAAAGAAATGCTAACTCAAATCCCATTGTGGCTAGATTATCTACCCAGGCTCTTGCTACAGCCTCTACCCACTGGTCTAGAATAGTGGGCCCTTCAATGGAGATGATGGCGAAAGTAAATATAGTGTCTACTAGGGCTGCTGCAAGATTGAGACAGAGAAGGCATGCTTCTGTGGTTTCTGACTTAAGGTTTCCTCCACAGCAAACCTCAATTGAGAAGGATTGCCAGTCTACTTCAGATGAAAGTGAGTGCAACTCTGGTTACTACCCTTCTTATGAACTAAGTCAGTTGTTTCAAGGCAACGCCCTGGTCAATTATGGAAATGAAGCTGGGCCCTCTGGACTGTCTAACCCCCCAGCTTTATCCATGGAGCCGATGCTCCCAGAAAGTGAAGTGCAGAGTGTCATGTCTGATGATCTTGAGTCGCTCTGTATGGTGGAACTGTACGATTTACCTGAGAGAGGGGTTGTTGATATGAGTCATTCTGGTGACATGCCAGAACTTGAAGAATTTGTGGAATGTGATAATAGTTTCCTGCCAGTGCCCGGAGTGCTCTATGAATGAGTTAAGTACTATGAAACCAGAAATTGCCTATCCAGGGGTCGACAGTACCCCAAGTCTGGATTTTTTTACCCCCATGGAAACTCCCCTGGCTAGTCATGACAGTGCCGAAAGTAAGGCTAAAATTGCTGAGATTGTACTAGTTCCCCCCTAGAAAGACTGGTTGAGCTGTAAGGCCTGTGGTGCGCCTCAGCTATGATTCTCCTGGGAGGCCTGTAGACTTGCCTCTAAATGTGGTCCATAAAGGAATACATGTATCCCAGAGCTCACTACCCAAACTGAGCATCAGTGCTAACTCCAGGTTAATTATTTTGCTCTCCAGGTATGGTGCCCTTGCCCCATCTAGCCCCAAGGTAGCTGATAGGGAAGGGCCCCCTCTCTTCAGGTTTCATGTGCAGGAGATAATAACCTGAGTTAAGGTACAATGGCCCGGATATTCAGAAGGGCTGCACATGGCGCAACACTGTTGCGCCATGCGCAATCCACTGATGCGCCCCAGCATGATATTCAAACAAGGATTGTGCCTGGCATAAATCCTGATGCGCCAGAGCACATCAGTAATGTATGCGGTGCAGGTAGGGAGGGTGTGCCCACGCATACTCCGCACGTCCCGATATTCAGCCCAGGATGTGCTGAGCCCATGCATGCGAAACCCCTACTTGCGCTGCACACAGGTGAGCCAAAAAAAAAAGGAACAACGGCTGGCAACCCACAGGTGAGCTTCTGTCATATTGCAGGGAGGCGCAACATGGCAGCTGCCACCGTGGAGTAGCCACCCAGCTTTCGGCTGCACCGATGGCGGCGCCCCCCCATGCCTAATCGTGGGCATCTGTAGTAGAAATAAATGTCCAATATCCCTGGTGGTCCAGTGGACCACTTCACGCCTAATCACGGGCTTAAGTATACAATTTAAACGTCCAATATCCCTGGTGGTCCAGTGGACCGTTTCACGCCCGATCACGGGCTTAAGTATACAAATGAAACGTCCAATATCCCTGGTGGTCCAGTGGACTGCTCGCAGCCCGTTCGTGGGCATAAGTTAAATAGAATCAACGTCCAATATCCCTGGTGGTCCAGTGGACTGCTCGCAGCCCGATCACAGGCATAAGTTGAATAGAATCAACATCCTATTTCCCTGGTGGTCCAGCGGTACCCCCCTCCCCACCTGTCCACTGAGTCCCGCCCTCTCCCCGGTCAGTGGTAGGACGGCACCCACCTGCCTGCCCGCCCGCCCGGCCGCTGACTGACAGTGTCTGGTAGGGCTGTCGCCATTGGTCCTGGCGTGAGCCAATGGGCATGCAGCTTCCAATGCTGTACTACACAGTCAGATATGTGAATGGATCCATTCACATATCTGGACTGTATGTATAATGCGGGCTGCACACCCGTGGCTCACGCTGTGGACCAATGGGCGAACAGCCCTACCGTACACTGTCAAGTCGGCAAGCAGCGGCGGCAGGCGGGTGGGTATTGCCTCCGCCGCTGATCGGGGAACTGGGCAGTGGGGCTCAGTGGGGTGGGGAGGGGGGTACCGCTGGATCACCAGGGATATTAGAGCTCTCCCTATTATTACATATGCCCGTGATCGGGCTGCGAGTAGTCCATTGGACCACCAGGGATATTGGACATATATTTTTACACAGATGCCCGCGATCAGGCTGCAAGCAGTCCACTGGACCACCAGGGATATTGGACAATTAATTAAATCTACATATGTTTGTGATCGGACAGAGGGGCACATTGCCACGCTGTGCAGGGGGCATCAGTCCCCGACGGCTGCTGCCTGGCAGGGTGCCAGGCCACACCTGCATGCAAATGGGGCCATAATGACATGAAAATGGCCCCATTTGTGCCTTGCATACATTATGGCCCCATTTGCATGTGCACTTTTGAATATCGTGGTTGTTGCACATAGTGCAACGTAACTTTCACTAGTGCATCCCCCTGCTCCACTCTGGCCACTTGCGCTGGCACAGTGCCATTGAGCCATATGCAGTGCGAGTGGACAGGGTGTGATATTCAACGATGCTGTGCCATGGCACTGCTCCATTGAATATCGCCCAGTCAACGCCCCCGCACAGCCAAGTTGTGCTGCGCCCAGGCTTGCACCACAGCCTGGCGCAGTCTGAATATCCAGGCCCACGTGTGTATAATGCTTTGTAACAAGTAATGTGCTGAAAAGTATCAGAAATGTGTTTATGGCAAAGGTGAGATGCTGACTGATGATTACACATATAAGCCTAATATCTTAGTGATGTAAATGTATGTGGTGTTGTATTAAAGTTTATGGGGGTACTTACTTGACATGGACGCCAAGTTTTTCCAGGCCAGGAAGGGTGTAACCCCCCTACAAATGGGGGTCACTAAAAAGCCTTCTTTGGGTGAGCCTAAATGCTCTCCGCCAGGCTGGTGTCCTGTATTTCAGCTGATTTAAAAAATAATTGAGTGAGAGTGCCTAAGGCCTCCATGTGCTGTCACTTTAAGAGCTGCCAAACTGCAGTATAATTAATTTGAAATGGGGGGGTCTGTGGGTTTCCCTGCTCGAGTCCTGCCTGGGCCACTGAGCAAATCGCTCCGTTTCTGCAGTCGCTATATGCGCAAAGGGAGCTCTTTCGGAAGATGTAATTGTTTGCTTGTAACCTGTTACAGTAATAATGAAAATGCAATTTGTTCTAACCTGCTTTCTTGTAGCAAGGACTGAGCAGAGTAGCTCTTTCATGTTGGTCCCAGACTGCTGCATTGGACCAATCAGTGTGGGGGACCTTTAACCTGTAGCCTGTGTGGACGAATTAGAGCTGGGACTCTCTTGTGGAGCTTCCAGAAGTGGGGCTATATGGAAGATGCCTCTGGGAATTGTAGTTTTTGGGGTTCTGGCACCTTTTTGCACCAATAGAGGGAGCCTGTTGTGACTGACAAGGAGAATCGACCAACCGGAACCTGTTGAATCTGAAAGAAAGCCCCAGTGCTGTCTGCTGGGAAGCCAGATTAGAGGTGACTGTGAGAGGAGAAGGAGCTCAACTCCTTGCTGCGAGTAATTCGGGCGGGAAGGGCATGTGGGGCCCTGAAGTTTGGCCTGCAGCCGTTTGTGAGTGCCAGTTCAGACTGAATCCGAGTTTTGAGAGGAGAAAAGAAGAACCAGAAGGTGGAAGCCAGGCTTAACCTGTGGAAGACCGAAGATTCTGCTGAAGTGCGATCGGCTTGTCAGGGACTGAAGCTGCTGTGTGTGCTCCCGGGTATTTTGCAGTGTTTTGCGATCGGGGTTCGAGGAGCAGCTTGCCTGGTATAGTAATTTCCTTTACATATAAATGTGTCTAGTGCTTGTGGGGAATCGCGACCTTATTTCCCCTGTACTGTGAATTGTGTGCTGAAGCTGGAAGCAGAACCCAGCTTGATTCGGACTGAATCTGCCTGTTTTTCAAATGCAAGTGAGTCCTGCCACGATGACTGGGCCATCTATTCTGTTTCTCCTGGCAATGCAGGACACTGCATCCATTCAGTTTTCAGGATTGAGTCCGTGAGTACAAACCAGGGAAGCTCCCTGCAATCTGTGTATCAAATTGTAAGTGTGACATCTAATTATTACTGTTTCATTTCTTCAAGAACTGAGCCCCAGGGCTCTGGATTACAATTTGTGTGTACATTTGTTTTTCCTTCAAAGGGCCCCAACCAGCTGCATCGACCCTGGCTAGCCCCCCACTATCCTGGGTACCCAGAGAGTGACATTTTGGACCCTATATGCATGCACAGTACTGTGATTTGAATATTTCCAAACCAAATCAACCTGATTGCCCCGCCTTGTTACTGCCCTCTAATAAATCAGATTTGTTGTTATTGAACTATATGCTGTCTGTGGTGTCAGTACATGTAGAAAAAAGCATTGCATTGTGTTTGTGCATATTGCCTAACCTTGTTTTACTGGGGGTCCTCAGAGACGTGCTGCAGAATCAGTCTCGAGGGTAAGTGGTATCTATATGTGTAAAAAAGTGTGCGCATGTGGGGTATTGGGAAGGTAAATCCCATGTACTGTGTTAGCCACTAGTGGGAACAAAGGGGGGTCACAGTGCCCCAGAAGGCTGTGCCCCTGAAGGCTGTGCCCCAGTTAGTTTAACCACTACCAACCCTGACCTCTGGGTGGAGGCACCCATCATAGAACCTAGGCCCCTCAACCTGTCAGTAGCCAAGCAGGCAGGGGTAGTAGCCCTTGGGATAGCACCACCTAGGGGTTACACCAGTATCCTCTGGTTCCAGCCACCGGGTCCCGCAATGGCAGTCCTCACTATATGCTCCCCCTCTGTGCAAACAATACTGCTCAGCATATTTCTTCCCTCTGTGACTCCACTCACCCTGTGCCAAAACAATCACATCCTAGTCACCACCCCTCGCAGACCTCACCCCGCCCACCCACACCTCCTCTACGCTTTCCTCCCCCCCCTCACCCCCCTCAAAACTCCCTCACATGTGTATGTCTGCTCTAGCACCTCCTCTCCCTGGACCCCCTCTACCCTGCCATATCTCTTCTCCGGGACCTCCCTATCCCAGTCATTGCCACTAGCCTAACCCATCCCTCTCTTCGGAGCACTGGACTGTATAAGGTTCTTAAACTTGCCAGCCTCAAGGCCCTCCTACTCCTTTTGCTACTATCTGGGAACATCCACCCCAATCCGGGTCCCCCCTGCCCCCATCCCTAACCTGCCAGTGGCAGATGGTCTCCGTATAGCATCCATTGATATATGCAACCTACTGAAAAAATTTGATAGCCTGCAGGGATGGGTAGTGCAGCACCAACCTGATATTTTCTCTCTCTGGCTGAAACCTGGCTTGCAAAGAGTACCACTGGCTGTGCAATATCCCTTCTGGCTATACTGTTTACCGGGATGACCGATTTGGTAAGTGTGGAGGGGGCTGTGCAATCTACCTTCGTGAGCCATTGTAGGGCCTCATGTTTCCCATGCCAAAGTTGGACCATGGTACCCAAGCTCTCCCTATGAAAGTTATCACTTCCACAGCAAGAGCCCCCTGTACATTACCTCCATTTACATCCCTCCCCAGAACCAGAAAGCTGCTTTCCAATCTGTCCTTAATCACCTCTCCCTCCTGCCAAACAAGGTGGAAATCATTACGCTCGGCGATTTCATTACTAACTGGCACTCCGACTCAGCTGTCCCCCTAAAGGATGCCATAGCTGCGATCGACCATACTCAAATAGTCCCAACCTCTACCTATATTAATCCCAAAACCGGCACCTTCACCCTGCTCGATCTTGTACTCACTAACCATCCCAATAAAATGACTAAGGTCACGGTGCTGCCTAATGCTCTGAGTGACCACTCACCTCTGCTTTGTCACTGGACCTGTAAGGTGACTAAACCTGGCCCAAAAACAGTGTCCCAGCACTGCCTCAAACCTGGTAAGCTGAGGCAACTGAAACGCCACCTAGCCAACTGAGATTGGTCTCCTATTGATAACGCCCCGGATATAGACTCGGCTCTGGACTACCTCATTCACTCCTTCAATTCAGCCTGTGATATCTTTGCCCCTCTCACCAAACACACTATCAAATGCCCAGATACCTCCTGGATCTCTTAGGCCTTCATCAACCAGATGTGCCATAGAGACATTCTCTGGCACACTACCCTCGAATCTGGCAAGCCTTCTGATAGGCAGCATTATTAGGAGGCCAGGAACAAATGTACATGGGACATCCGAAAAGCCAAGGCTGACCACTACTGGGCATCTCTCACCTCCTCCTGGGGCTCAGAATGCAAGTTCTGGGACAACCTGAAGGACCTCAATGGAAAACCTGTATCTGCCCCCCCCCCAGCTCTACATCAACAGCTGCGTCACTACTGACCCCAAGCTCATTGCTAATGCCCTCAATTCCTCTTTCTCCGACCTCAGCAGTGTGCTTCCTCCTAACCTCTTTGACCCCAATGCCCAATCCCTCCCCCTACCCTCAGCTCTTACCCTTTTCGTTTCAAAACAATCTCCCAGCAGGAGGAGAGGCCCTACCTGCTAAAAGCCTTAAGCAAATCCCGCTTCAGGATTGATTCGCTGGATCTAAAATTACTGCATCTAACCCTTGATGAAGTCCTCCAACCCCTAACCAGCATCCTAAATCACTCCCTCTGCCTAGGAAAGTTCCAAACCAAATGGAAAACTGCTCTCATCACTCCCATTTACAAAAGCAGTGGCCATACCTCACCGGGGAACAACCGCCCCATCTCCATACTTCCCCTGCTCTCCAAGGCCCTAGAAAAAATCATATCTGTCTAACTCAATGATCACCTCATCAAATACAATCTTCTCTGTCATGAACAGCATGGCTTTCACAAAGGTCACAGCACCACCTCAGCACTGTTAGAATTTACCACTGCCACTCACTCATCCCTTGATAGTGGGCACCTGGCCGGGTCAGTATTTGTAGATCTGTCAAAAGCTTTTGACACTGTACATCACTCCCTGTTACTAGCTACCCTTTCCCAATAGGGGCTCTCCTGAGATGCCATTGGCTGGTTCTCAGACGACCTATCTAGAAGATCACAGCAGGTCAAGATAAATAACATTCTCTCATCTAGCCTCCCAGTCACCTCTGAGGTTCCCCAGGGATCCATCCTGTGCCCCCTCCTCTTCAGTATTTTTCTCAACTCCCTCCCCAAGGCATGCTCAGGAAAAATGCTCTTATATGCAGATGACACAGTACTCTTCTCGACTCACCCTGACCCAATCATCTTACAACAGTTCCTCCAACAATCACTCAAAGAGGCAGAGTCTTGCTTTGCCGAGCATCATCTGGTCCTTAACTATAAAAAAAAACATGTTGTTTGCTAACTCCCAGAGCAAACATAGTGGCCTCCCCTTCAAATTCTGAATTCCAAACAGGTACCCCTGGAACAGGTAAACTTCTTCAAATACCTCGGGGTCACCCTTGACTCTGCTCTTAACTATCATGAGCACATCTGCCTCCTTAGCTCCGCTGTAAATACTCACATTGGCCTACTCCACCATCATAAAAACACTGTCTCCCACCTGAAGCTCTACAGCTTGCTATCTCATTATCTATCCTGTCCCTCATTGATTATGGGATACTAGTCTATGGAGCTGCTGACACCACCGCCCTCTATAGAAACAGGGTATCACTAAATAAGGCTTGACACCTTGCCACTGGCTGTGGGCGTCTGACCCATACCTGTTCTCTCTATAGTCGTACAAACTGATTTGATTTTGATGGGAGTCTTAAATACCAGACCTGCCTCTTCACCAAGAAAATTGCTAATGGTCTTGCCCCCCGAGCCTCTCACCCCTACTGCAGTCTGCTCCTGTGCAAAAATGCACCCATAGCTCCAATAAATCCCTCTTCCAAGTTCCCCACTGCAGATCGGCTTTGGGCCAAATAACTTTTTGTTACAGGGCTACTCTCTGGATGAACGCGCTCCCCAATACCATCTTCGCTGAAGCTAAAATTGGCCGGTTCAAACATCTTCTCAGGGAACATATCCATAATGATAGGGCCTGTGACTGCTTCTAGCCAAACCCTAATCTCTCAGTTCATGGTCTACCACCCTGCCCCTTCTCCCCTCACATATCTTCCCCCCCTTCCCCTCAGCCTACCCAGTATCTAGGCTCTGACATATTCCCAATCTCTCCACTACGGCCACCACAACTACAAGTTCCTCTGACAAGGATCTAGGGTCCCCTAGGGGCACTTGACCTGCTAACCTCCTCCCCCATTGTGAATGGACATATTGTTTTCTGTGTGCAACTTTATGTTCTTTCATGACCATGCAACCTGCTGGTTGCTACCCTGTTCTTTATGAAACTGTAACCTGTTTTGTATTTGCTGTTTTTCATCTGTCTAATGCCTGTATGTTCTATTGATGTGGTGCCTTTATAAAGGAGTCTCTGATTCAAAGGTATGCAATTCTGATATGAAATCTAGATAAATAAATAAATAAGACTAGGGAACTCCATACCAGGTCCTTCAACATGTGGATGAAGGCATGGTGCAGGGAGAAGGGCTTTGGCCACATCGGGTACTTGAGTTGCATCTGGGGGAATGGAGGCCTGTACAAGGGAGACTGCCTCCATCCATGCAGGAGGGGAAAGGCAGTCCTTGGTAGATGTTTTAAATGCTACTTTAATGAGCATTTAAACTAGCCAAAGGGGAGACAGAAGGACTGAGGGAGACAGAGACTGCCCCCTCCCCCCAGAGACTAGTGCAATAGGGAAGGTGAACCCACGGAGAAGAAATTCCTTGAAGGTTGATGGGAGCAAAGAGAAGGGCAAAGCAGGCAAGTTTGGAGGAGGAATTTCAGTTGGAAGAGAGGGGGAGGAGGAAAAGCAGGAAGACAAAGTAACAGGGGAGGGTAGGACCAGTGTAACATAGGGGACAAGGGAGGGAAGCAGGAAGGGGAGGCAGGTTAAAAGGGGAGAGAGAGAGAGAGAATGGAGAGCCATGTGTGTCAGTGCAAGGAGTTTGGGAAACAAAATTCCAGACCTTGAGGAAATCATTGCAGAGGCAGACCTGGATCTGATGGCCATAACAGAATCATGGTGCACAGACAACCACAGCTGGGAAGTGGTCACTAAAATCATAGCAAAAGTGCTGACTCAAAAATTAGAAACTTTCATCCATAACATGATTCTCCCTCAGCAAACAGGGTTTCATAGCAGTAAATTAGTTAGAGTCAATACTCATAAATTATTTTACCTGATCAAACAAGCCAAAAAAATTGAAGGAACCAATGGGCTTATTTACTATCGACACCAGGAAAGCTTTTTTTTTTTGTACTTTTTATTTATAGATTTTTTGAAATTACAGCTGATACCATAATACATGAAATAACAGGTAGGGTACGTAGATCCTTAAACTGAATGTACAGGCAATGTTAGAGCAGCAAGTCCATACAGTATAAAGAACTGCCAGATGGTTAAAAAGTAAGGGATAAGACACAAAGAGGTGTGGTTTATAGGCTAAGAGCATGAGGTGCTTGCGCCAAGTGCCTTTAGCACCTGGGAAGTGCTCTTATCAGCCAATAAACCACACCTTGGAGTGTTTTATTCCGCTTATAAAATGGGTCCCCAGGTAAAAAAAAAAGTCAAAAAATTAAATATAAAAAAATATTCAAAATGTTAAAAGAAATAAAAAAAACTTGGAAAGTGAGAAAAGTAGTCCTTTTGTTCTTATGGTTTTGCTATGGATGAGAAGTTATGATGTAGTTCAGCCACTAGAGGGCACTGGTGTGTGTGTGCGTAGTTGTGTGTGTGCAGGAGCCAGCATGTCTTGCCTCTCCCCCACCACCAGAAACACACACAAAATCCTCTACAATATTCTTCTTCTAGGTTTTTTCTTCACATGTCTTACTGTGAATTTGTCAGGAGTGACCAACTGGTCACCCAGTTTTAGTTACAGCAACCGGAGGCGAGCATAAAGGCTACCATAGTTAGAGCATTTAACAGTACTATCCTGCGGCAGTTGCTCAATTTTGAATAATCATGCCATTCATGTCAGTGTACAAGGAAGTCGGAAGGACTGCAGCATGCATTTGTGCAGGCGGTTGTTGAGGGGGTACTGCCATTGCCGGCTGGAGAGTCTATGCTTGAGCCAGATAAGAAAAACCTCTCTGATAGGCATTGATGCAGATGCTCATTATTGCATCTGAAGGTTGCTTGACAGCAACCGGCCAATGGGCTCTATACAGCATCAGAGGTCGCAGTGGACATTGAGTGGTCAAGCATAAGCGTGGCTTTCAAAGGAAAGCTGCGAGTGAGGAAAGTGGTGGTGTAAAATATTGGGCTGTTGGGCACAGATGAGTAGAGATATGAAGAAACATAGAAACATAGACTTTGACAGCAGGTAAGGACCGCTTGGCCCACCTAGTCTGCCCATTTCCCTACCTAGAAGATAAGCTGCAGATCCTATTTAACCAACAGCCTATTTCTTCCTACCCCCCACAAAAATTGCCTTATGTCTGTCCCATGCATTCTTGAATTCTCCCACAGTTTTAGACCCCACAACCTCCTCAGGAAGGCTATTCCATCGTCCACCATCCTCTGTGAAAAATACTTCCTCCACATTGCCCCTGAGCCGTCCCCTTCTATCTTCAAATTGTGTCCCCTTGTTCTTGCACATCTCTTTTTCTGAAAGATGCTACCCTCTTGGACTTTGTTGATTCCACTGAGGTACTTAAACATTTCTATCATGTCCCCCCTCTCCCTCCTTTCCTCAAGGGTATACATATTAAGCTCCTTTAGCCTCTCCTCGTATGGCTTCTCTTGCAGACCCTGCACCATTTTAGTTGCCCTCCTCTGAACTGCCTCCATCCTGTCTATGTCCTTGCGGAGATGGGGTCTCCAGAACTGGACACAGTATTCCAGATGGGGTCTCACCAACTGTCTGTACAGGGGGATAACAACTTCCTGTTTTCTGCTGGTGATGCCTCTCCCTATACATGCCAGTATCCCCCTAGCCCTCCCTACCGCCTTCTCACATTGCTTGCCAACCTTAAGGTCATCTGATATATCATATGATTACCCCCAGGTCCCGTTCCATTTTTGTCATTGTTACTACCCCCACTGTGTAATCTTCCCTGGGTTTTGTTTCCCAGGTGCATTACTTTACACTTCTTTGCATTGAATCCAAGCTGCCATACTTCTGACCATTCCTCCAACCTTGCCAAGTCCCTTCTCATCCTTTCCACGCCTCCTTGTGTATCAACCCTGTTTCAGATCTTTGTGTCATCTGCAAAGAGGCATACTTTTCCTTCCAGTCCCTCTGCAATGTCAATTAGAAAGACATTAAAAAGGACTGGACCCAGTACTGAACCCTGCGGTACCTCACTAGTGACCCCTCTTTCTTCAGAGTGGACTTCATTTACAATTACCTTCTGTGTCCTGTTGTTCAGCCAATGTTTTACCCAGGCTATTACCCTGGGACCCACTCCAAGGCTGGTTAATTTGACTACTAATCTTTTGTGTGGGACTGTGTCAAATGCCTTGCTAAAGTTCTAGGTAGGCCATGTCCACAGCCCCTCCATGGTCTACTACTTTGGTCACCCAGTCAAAGAAATCAATTAGATTCATCTGACATGACCTTCCCGCTGTGAACCCATGCTGCCTTGGGTCCTGTGCCCTACTGGCCTCTAGGTACTCAACAGTTCTTTCCTTCAGAACTGATTCCATCACTTTCCCTACCACAGAGGTCAAACTGACAGGTCTGTAGTTTCCTGCCTCTGTCTTGCTCCCACTTTTGTGAAGGGGAATCACATCAGCCTTCTTCCAGTCCTCAGGTACCACACCATCCTCCCATGATTTGTTATAAAGTGTAGTCAGTGGTGTCACTAGTTCTCTGCTTAATTCTTTTAGAATTCTGGGGTGAATTCCATCTGGCCCCATTGCTTTGTCCACCTTCAGTTTTAAGAGTTCTTTCAGAACCCTTTCTTCTGTGAAAGGACTGGGATCGACCCCCCTCTCCAGAGTGCTTCTGTTAATTGGATTAGGCACCTCCCCCACTTCCTCTTTTGTCAATACTGAACAGAAGTATTCATTCAGTATCCCTGCTTTTTCACTGTCACTCTCTACCCACCCACCATCCATTCTATTCAGCCTCACTACTCCTCCCTTTGTCTTTCTACACTCCCTGATATACCTATAAAAGGTTTTATCCCCTTCTTAACCGAGTTAGCTATCTTTTCCTCAGTTTGTGCCTTTGCTATTCTGACTACCCTCCCTGCTTCCTTCTGCCTTAACTGGTACAGTTTTCTGTCCTACCTCCTTCTGTGTTTCCTTATACTTCCTAAATGCTATCTTTTTCTCCTTACCTTCCTGCCACCTCTTTTGAGAACCATAGTGGCTTTTTCTTTCATTTGATTTGTTTATTTCGTCACACAAAGGCTTGTTGCCTCTGTGATGGCAGTTTTGATATTGCCCATTGTTGCTCCACCCCTCCTTCTAGCCTGTTTGCTAGTGCTTTTCTAAGGCACTCTCCCATCTTGCCAAAGTCAGCCCTCCTGAAGTCCAGAACCCTCACTTTTGTATGGCTTGACTCTGTAGCTGAGTTTATCGTGAACCACACTGTTTGGTGGTCACTTGTTCCCAAATGGCTACCCACTTCTAGATCTGAGATCCTCTCACTGTCCCCATTTGAGAGTACAAGGTCTAAGATTGCTCCCTCTGAGCAGGTTCCAAAACTAGCTGTCTCAGGCATGCCACCTGAAGGGCATCCAGAATGGCCCTGCTTTTGGATGTGGCTGCAGCAAGGTGCTCCAGTTAACATCTGGCATATTAGGTCCCCATCAACAGTATATCCCCTTTCTCTGCCATCCTAAGTATGCCTTCTATCATATCCTTGTCTATTACCTCCCCCTGACATGGGGGTCTGTATACAACCCCTGTGTGGATTGTGGTGCCATTTCCAGTCTCTAAGGTGACCCACAGTGCCTCCGGTATTAAATGTTGAAAGTTTGTTGTGGTGCGGTTGGGGGGGGGGTTGCTGGGGGTTGTTGGATATATCCCATGCTCTTTCTTTGTTGTTGGCACTGCTCTCCCGATCCAGCGGCTGTGGTTTCGTGGCATGCTGGCTGACAAGCTGCTTAGAGAGAGCGGTGGCACGGATTAATTTGTGTGTGTGCTACATTTTGCTTGGCACAATTAGTGCCTGTTGGCAGGTTATGTCCTGATAAGGACATAGCTGAAAACAGCTTTCAACCAATCAGTAATCATAATTTCTTTTGTCCATTTTATAATAAGGAGTAAAGTCTGATCAGATTATTCTGTAGGATATTAACACTCTCACCTAAACATTTTCACTAAGCTAGTACCCCAGAATATTAGATCCCTTGAAGGATTGCCTATCCATGGGAGGGCTGATTGGCACAGTGTATAGAGACAGGATTTATAATAGAAAGGTTGGGCTCAGGTAAGTTGCAGAGCTTCCCCACAGTAAAGTGACAGAGATTTTGCCCTGTGGGTTAACAGGATTTAAACATCTGCGCTTATTTAGCGTTCACAAAATGACTGGTGAAACTTCTCACCAATACAACAACCTACCCGTCCACTTGCCATTAGATCACTTAATATACAATTTAGTATTTGAAGCAGCAATGTTGGCTAATTATGTAAATATGGGTGCAACAGGCACCGACCAATCATTAATCAGGATACCCAAACTTATGGTTATGAGCCGAAAAAACAAGCTCCCAACATCGGTATACTAAATGACAATTGTCCAGATAGTCAGTGTAATCACCCTTCTTCATTGGTGTATCTTTCCGGAGGGTTCAACTGCCCAATTATTTTTTTTCTGAGAAGGCAGCTGCTGAGATGGGGTCAACAAAGTGGGTCCGAGAGTTAAAGCGGACCTGCAGCTGAGCAGGAAATTTGAGCTGCACATCAATCCCATTCTGCAGGAGTTCTTTTTTAATTTTCTGAAGGTCTTTCTTTCAAGTCTGGGTTGAGGGATCAGGGAATAAGGTTAGGTGTCTCCCCTCCCAGACAATATCTCCTCTGGATCTTGCTGCTTGGAGTAATGGGATCCAAGCCTCCGACGGCAATAGTGTGGTGGTTGCCGTCAATGGCCTCTGCTTAGGGTCTCCTTGGGGATGGGGTCTTTGAGGAATAGCAAAGACTTTAATTACCTTGGCTCTCATATCCAGAGGCAGGAGTTAAGGTCCTGGAAGATCAGTCTCTGCACAACGGTAAGGATCTCGGCTTTGCCTGCCATGCGGGGTGGGAACCCCACAACCCTGACATTTGCTTGTTGTGTGTTTTCAAGGGCCTCAATCTTAGATTTTAAGAAGACCAGGTCCCTGACGTATGCCACACTGCACTCGGATTGCCTGTTACTTGCCTCGGTAAGTTCTTTTATTGCCCCGGTGTTCTCTTGTATCTTGCTCTTGTTTTCTATGAGTTTGGTCTCCACTGCAGTTAGGTTCCTGTTGGTATCCTCTCTTGTGGCCTGAATTTTTGTTAGCATCGCCAGTATCTGCACAGTTGGTAACTGAGGCACCACGACTCCACCAAGTCCGCTCAGCCCTGATCCCTTTGAGGAGCCCGCCGGTTAAAGGAATACATTGAGACTTTGGGAGGCATGTTTCAAGTCTTTTTTTGGCCCCAGTGTGAGCTGAAATATCTCTGATGAGTGCCACTTCTATTTTAAGCCCGCTAGGTGGACAAAAATGTAAGTTTTTAACTCAAATTCAATTTTGTATCAGAGAGCTGTGTTAAAGTTCGTCTGCTATATTGCTGCTCCACACCGCCCCCCCAACCAGGAAAGCTTTTGACTCATTACATTGACCTTATTTGTTTAAAATACTGGAGATTTACAGTATCCCTAATGAATACATCACTTGGGTAAGAACTTTGTATAATGACACATCCACAGCGGTAATGGCAAATTAAATGATATTCTCTTTCTTTACACTTGGACGAGATACCAGGCAGAGATGTCCCCTTTCCCCTCCATTATTTAATTTATTCATTGCATCCCTACCAAGAAAATTATCTAAACAAGATAATATAAAAGAGATACTTTGGTTGGGAATGATTATGATTGCTTCTTATACGCATATGACATATTACTCACCATCTCAGACCCCCAAACTTGATTAAGGCTATATTAAAGACCACTGATAACATTGGTAAAGTATTGGGATATAAAATTAATTTAGAAAAGATGCAATTTCTCTCATTTGGTAGTAGATGTATAAAGAACGATATCACTTCTCTAGGAATACCATGGGTGAGATAACTAAATCGGATACCTAGGAATCTATTTATATAAAACAACTGAAACAACAACACATAATCTTAGTAGCTTTAATAAAACAACAGAAGAAAAATTGTACAAAAGGAATACGCTACATCTATCCATTTGGGCTAGACTAGAAACAATCAACATGATGATATTGCCATTAGTGGTGTTCCTCTTCACAGTAATCCCTTCTGTGATTCTGATACTTGGTTTGTTAAAACTGAGTCTATTGCACATTCTTATGATTTTATAAGAAGGTATAGCTTATAACAAAATGACTAGACCAATTAATGCAGGTGGTCTGAAAGTACTAGACATTAAACTGTACTGCATCACATGTAGAATGAATCAAATAATAATGTGGCCTTCTCAATATAAGGCTCAGAATTATTGTCTGAGTGGCTTAGTATGGAGAAAAATATTGCACAAGCTTATAATGAACTAGAGAGCTTTAGAACTATATTCTTTATTTTTTGCTAAACTATAAAACCTAGCAAGAAGATTTTTTTATCTGACTCTTTATGTATTTTATTATAATTTTCAAATCTCCTAAATGTTAACTTATCAAAGTCAATAAAGCAGCCAATATGGAAGAACCCAAATATTACTACTGATGGAGAAATAATCCGAGATATGAATGGTGTAGTAGAGGAATTAATTCAATAGATAATTTAATTGATGGAAATAACTTTAAAAATGTTGATAAGTTACAGAAAGATTTTGCACTACAACCCTCTGAACAATCAGTATAAAATTAAAACAAAGCATATCAATGCTTTATCAAAATGATGCATTATTTTTCACTATAACTCCCTACACAATAACCTTTTTAAGAATAATACAAAATAAATCAAGTATAAGTAAAATATATAGTTTCTTGCTAGAATCTATTAAAGGCAATTCTGATGATAATATAACATGGTGGTCTAATGCTATACACCAAGATGTACTGGGATGAAACTGTGCATCAGTCAGTTGTAAAACAACTCAGCTTAAAATAATAAATATTGCATACTATACTCCCTACAAGATGAAAAAGATGGGCATAACAACTGAAGCAAACTATCTTAAATGTAATAGCCCTGCGGGTAACTTGATTCATATGTTTTTTCACATAGTCAGATACAGAACTTTTGGTTAGCAACTATCAATACATTTGAAAAAGAAAGGGAAATTTATCAAAACACGAATATGAAAATGTATAACAGGTCAGTTTGAGAATACTTCAATTAAGGACATCAGTACAAAATGAAAATGACGTACTCACCATTATGCTTTATCTTTCAGAATCTCTTTACCATTCATCACTGGTGGGTCTGTGCCAGAGGTACCTGGACCCTGTGGGTATATATAGGTCTAACAGCTTTTTTTGATGGCAGTGAGTTGACACCCACAAGGCAGATTTATGGCTTGGTGCTCGTGGACTGGCCAGTAATCGATGCTGGTTCCCTCTCCCCTTCAGTTCTGTCCACCAAGTAAAGGAAAAAAGAGTAAGAACATAGAATTGAACACAGATTTGTAGGGAACTGGCAACAGTTCTGGGAGTGAAAGTTCTTTAAATTTGATGGACTGCATCTGACTAAAGAGGGAGTCAGTGCATTGGGGCAGAAGTTTGATGTCTTTGCAGAATATTTAAACTAGCAAATGAGAGAGGGGTGCAGCACCCCATCACGTCGAATCGGAAGAACACCTCCCCCTCAGCTAGTGGTCGAAACAGAATTCAGCATGTTTGCCGCTCATTTGCATCACCAGGTAAGAAAAAGGTTTGTCTCCCCATAATGACGACAGGGTAATGCCAAACTTCACCCAACAACTAACACACCAAAATCTGGCCAATGGAAAATCATGTACACAAATGCTCACAGCCTGGGAAATAAGATCCCAGACCTGCAGGCAATAATTTCAGAGGCTAAACTGGACATAGTAGCAATTAGTGAGACGTGGTTTCCAGTAACCACACTTGGGAGACTTCAGTACCTGGCTATGTATTGTTCAGAAGAGACCGAGGTGCAAAAAGGGGGGGAGGGGTGGCCCTGTATGTTAATGAAAATATCAAAGCTACAGAAATTCAGAATACTCATAAGGAGCCAGAAGAACTGTGGGTCACCCTGGAAACAGGAAATGGGACAGCCATAAGAACTGGGGTTGTCTACAGGCCCCCAGACCAGAGGGAGGACATAGACACATTACTGTTAGAAGATATACAAAACATGACAGCTAAAGGGGAGGTTCTGATAATGGGAGACTTCAACATGCCAGATACAGATTGGTCAATACCAGCAGGAACATCTGCCAGAACTAGACTCATAGTGGATTCCCTGCGGGAGGAGGGCCTCAAACAACTGGTCAGCAACCCACAAGAGACAGGGCTATCCTAGATCTAGTACTGACTAACAAAGAAGGGATCATAGATCTCCAGGTGAGAAGGTCACCTGGGGCCAGTGACCATCACATGGTATGGTTCAATTTGGCTACTACATCTAAATCATCCCATTCCAAGGCAAAAATATGAGACTTCAGAGGAGCTGACTTTGATAAGATGGCCAACAGAGTTAAGCTAGCCCTGGCAAAAGAAACACAGGTGAGGGGTACAGGCAAGTGGGCAAGCATTAAGAATGCAATACTTGAAGCAACATCCCATTGTGTTAGACAGAAAAAAGTGCAAAGAAGAAGGAAACCACTTTGGTTCTCAAATACAGTAGCAGAAATGGTCAGAGCCAAAGGCTGGCCTTCAGAAATATAAGGGAACACAGCGGATGAAGATAGGGAGGCATACAAACTGCCCTAAGGGAAGCAGGTAAGGCAGGCAAAGTCCCAAACTGAGGAAACACTAGCACGAACAGTAAAAGAAGGTGACAAGACTTTCTATAGATACATTAGTGAAAGGAGAAAGTCCAGAGGGGTATTGCTAAGCTTAATGGAGAAAAGGGAGCATGTGAGGAGGAGGACCTTGTAAAGGCATCTATCCTAAATAGTTTTGCTCAGTATTTACTGAAGAGAAGGTAGGGCAGGGCCCACAGCTCAAGACATCATGGACACAGGGGAGGGGAGGTGAGCACTACTCCCTCTCACAAAAGAAAGGGTCCTACAAGAGCTTGCTAAGCTCAGGGTGGATAAGGCAATGGGACCTGATGGCATACATCCCAGGGTACTTAAGGAGCTAAAGGAGGAACTAGCAGAGCCATTAGCAGAATTGTTTAGTGAGTCTCTGAGCACAGGAGAGGTCCCAGAAGACTGGAGAAGGGCTCATGTGATCCCGCTCCACAAGAGTGGTAGCAGGGGAGGAGGCGGGGAACTACAGACCGGTCAGTCTTACCTCAGTAGTGGGCAAGATTATGGAGGCACTCCTTAAGGAAAGGATAGTGCAACACCTGGAATCCATAGGGGCACAGGATCCAAGACAGCATGGGTTTACAAAAGGAAGGTCCTGTCAAACTAATCTCATAGATTTCTTTGACTGGGTAACCAGAGTGGTGGACCAAGGGGGAGCAGTTGATGTCACCTACCTTGACTTCAGCAAAGCTTTTGACACTGTTCCACATAGAAGATTGATAAATAAGCTGGGTAGGCTCGGGGTGGGTCAGAAGTTGGTCAACTGGGTGGCAAACTGGTTGACGGGCAGAAAACAGAGAGTAGTGGTAAATGGTATACAGTCAGAAGAGATGCAAGTCACAAGTGGGGTACCTCAGGGATCAGTCCTGGGGCCAGTCCTCTTCAACATCTTCATTAGTGACCTTGCAGATGGACTAGAGGGTAAGGCTTGTCTGTTTGCAGATGACACCAAGATCTGCAACAGAGTAGATGATCCAGATGGGGTGGGCAGAATGAGAAGAGATCTGGATAAACTAGCAGAATGGTCAGAAGAGTGGCAACTGGGATTTAATGCAAGAAGTGCAAAATCATGCACATAGGGAAGAGAAACCCTGAAGCCACCTATAGGCTGGGAGGAGTTGCTAGCAGTCACAAAGGAAGAAAGAGACTTGGGCATCATCATCACTAATGACCTAAAATCATCCAAGCAGACCTCTAAAGCAGTAGGTAAGGCTAGGGGTGTTAGGGTGTATTAGTAAGAGTTATCCTAAGTCGTAGGGAGGTAATAATCCCTCTGTACAAGACACTGGTTAGGCCCCATCTGGGTACTGCGTGCAGTATTGGAGGCCACACCTTCACAAGGACATTAACCAAATTGAGGCAGTCCAGAGAAGGGCAACAAAATGGTGCAGGGACTGCATCAGAAGACATATGAGGACAGATTAACGGAGCTCAATATGTATACCCTTGAGCAAAGGAGGAGAGAGTGATATGATCGAGGCATTCAAACACCTTAAGGGCATAAACAAGGTGAAAGAGTCTAACATGTTTTAAATATAAGAAAAATAGCAGGACAAGAGGACACAGCATGAGATTAGAGGAGGCCGATTAAGGGGAATGTGAGGAAATTCTTTTTCACAGAAAGAAGTGGTGGATGCATGGAGCGGCTTACACAAGAAGTGTGGTTATGAATACAGTGCAGGGCTTCAAACAGGCATGGGATAGGCATAAAGGAGCAATACAAATGACTATGAATAGATAGGCCACTGACAGAGCAAAGGCCGATGGCACATTTATAAGGTAGAAAAAGAAATGGGCAGACTGGATGGGCCTTGCGGTCCTTATCTGCCGTCAACTTCTATGTTTCTATGTTTCTAGAAAGGGTGGGGGAAAGGAGATCAAGAGATAGGGAGAAGGATATAGGATATAAACTAAACAAATTAATAAAAAACAACCAGAAGGTAGAATAGGAGAAATTCTGAATGGAGGAACTTAGGATGGTGAAGGATGGCCAGGACAACTGGGCAGGCCAGAGAGAGAGAGAGAGAGAGAGAGAGACAGGGAGAGACAGAGATAGAGACAGAGAGGAAGGAAAGATGAAGAGAGAGAGAGCGAGAGAGAGAGAGTGAGAGAGAGAGGACCCCATGACATTGGTCAGAAGGTAGTGTGTCAAAAGAGCTGGCTTGCTTTCAAACCATACTGAGGAGTATCTGACACCCCTCGAGATAGTAACCCAGAAAGGGATGTTTATGAAAAAATGAGGAACCAGCAAAAATGGGTGACAAGGAAACGAGTATGTCTCTGGTATGGAACATGAGAAGACATACAGTATGAATACTAGGGAGCAGCCAACCTAGTTGTCCATCTGAGAGGAAGGACATAGAGGGCAAGGCTTAAGAGTCCCAGATGACCAAGACATAATATGGGAGGACAGCCTTCGATTTCAAAGGTCTGAGAGCTAAGCCAGGGCTCAGACTGACAAGGTCAGTTTCCATAAAATCTGAAACTAGGGAGAGAAGTCACTTCTAATAGCAAGACTGAGAACTGGGAGTCCTTACCAGGACAATGGCAGGAAATGGAATTTGAAGAACTCTTTCCTCTTAGGTCTGGGAGTGAGGGAGAATCCCAAAAATGGTATTGAGAAAGAAAGATGCAGCCAGACTAAGTGAAAGGGCAATGGACTACAAAGGACGCTGAGCTGGAGGGAAGCTGGTTGCTGTTCAAAAACAGTCATCCCATAGAGAACAGAGGACCCACTGTGAGCTCTGTCCTCCCTACTAAGGAAGCAGGGGGGGGGCTGTCTCTCTCAAAGTGTAACTTTCTCTGAAATTTTTTTTTAATAAAGGAGAACAGGGACCAAGAGGTCCACAACAGCTAGCCTGTACATGGATAGACACTCATATCCATACACATCTCTCTTTTTTTTTTTTTTGAAATGCCTTCCCTTTACCAAAACAAAGGACCAATGAGGGGTCCACAAACAACACTTTTTTTTTATTGGGGGGGCAAGAGTGGCAGAGAAGAGGAATAAGCCCCCTAAGGAGTTTGCCCACTGATGACTATCTTCCCACACCCTTTTTTGGGAGAGGCAGATGGTAAAGGAGGAAAGGCTACCCAGAAATATGGCCATTGTGGGGGTAGGTGGGCAGGTAGAAGTGATGAATGGAGAAGATATTCTGGAAGATCAAGAATTATGATGAGTGCATAATTTTCATATCTTCCAAGAATCAGTCTTCACCATTCTTCACAGGTGGGTCAGAGTGCGAAGCAACTACCAAAGGTGGTGTTGGCAAACCCTGAGGGAAATGTTTGTTCCCTCAGCCTCCTGTGAGGGAGACACAGAGAGGCGGTGGCCCCTCACAGGTCTGATGAGGCCTGAGACTGATCAGGAGCAGGTAGAGGCTCCCGTGAACTGGAAGCAGGAAGGCACCCAACAAGCTCTCGCCTGGCCCTGCAGGAGAAGAAATGGGCCCCCTGGTATTGGGAGGTGAGCATTCTACACTGGGACAAGGGTAATAACCTGGATAGGCGAAGCCATACTGTTCGCCTAATGCAGACCGCAGTTCCTACCAGTCTGGAGGCTACCACGTTGGCATCATAGGATGCCCTTGCTTGGTGTCTCACCAGCTCCAGACCTTGGGCAGAAAAGCGAATGGCTTGCCTGGTTATCTCACAGTCTGGTAAGGCTGCTAGGAGCTGTCCCAGCGTCACCCACAGGTGCCTGCCATAGAACGCCTGGTGTGCCTGATGTGCAGCAATGTACAACAAAGTGCATGCCATTGAGAAAACTTTACAACTCCAACAGTCAAACCTGGTGGAGTCCAACTCAGAGAGGATTGTCATGCTTTGGATGATAATGCCCAGATGGGGTGTCCAGGAGCTTGACCCCAGAAGTGGGGTGAGGCATGGCTCCTGGAGATCCCTGGGGTGTGCAGTACCTGCACTGATAGTCCCTTGGAGCTGGAGGGGGGGCAGAGGGAAGGAGCCAGATGTTCCATGATGCCTCCATAAATGGCTAGGGCTATGAAGGAATGACCACAGAGTCAGAACTGTACTCCCCAAGGAAGGACACCATTGATCAAACAGGACTGCATCCAGAAAAGTGGGACAAGTGCAGCTCCTGAATCATCCCATAAGCAAGCACTGATAAGAGATGTAATCAGCATCAGAGGAGAGGTGGACAGAAGTATTCTTTTCCTCAGAGGAGGAAGATGGGGATGAAGAGGAGCTGGACTCAGTGCATCAGTGCTGGGGGTTCAGGCCAAAAGATGGCCTCTTCCAGTGCCCTCAGGTAGACAGAGAAAGCACTCGACAATGCCCTGAACTGTTCCCAGGTCAGGGGCAATGGATGGTCAGAAATGCCCAATAGAGAGGGTGGAAAAGGAAGTTGAGGAAGAGGAGGGTCATGGCAGACCAGGCCAGGTCCTCTGCCAGGGCTGCAAGAGCATACAGGGGACCTCTCCCAAAGGAGAGGGTTGTGCAATTCACCCACCTGGGAATGCCCAACCATAGAGGTGTGATCAAGGTTGTGCCGTTGGGGGGAAACCCAGTGGTGAGGAGGTTGGAGTGGTACAGGTCCCACAGGGTGGCCCCTTACCCCACCTACTACAGGTCCAGATGGTTCTGGAGGGAAAAGAAGACCCAAGTCGACACTATGACTGCTTCCAGAGCCCCCAGTCACTCTGGTCATGAAGCGCAGCACTGACCAGGACCTCCATCCCCAGCCTCACCAGAAAGAAAACACACAGGTGGAACCATGCCCTAGGGGATGAGCGGATGCTAGCCTAATAGCAGACAGGTAGAACACAGATTGCAGCACTCAATTAAAGCTTTTAAAAATATAAGTTAAAGAAACAAAGTCCAGGCATCCAGCGTAATTGAGCCAGGCACTAATCCACAGCACTATCCCCAGCACTTTGAGTCTTTGAGTGACTCTTTGTCAGGGAGTGCAGTTATGGTGCACTGTCTCTCAATTTATTGCAAGCACTTAAGGCAACATTACAACTTTTCAAACAACATGCACCACAACACATAGGCGCAGCCACTCACTTTATCATTAATGCATAAAACTGATATACCCTCAGGTCATTTTAACACACAGGCTGCAATCCCAGAATACTGAAATATTTCATAAATGTGCATGCACAAGAAAATTCAAGAATGGTAACAGACAGATCTTTTAAAATAGTTCCTTTCTCTCCCTATCTGCTATCAGGCTAGCACCCACTTGTCCCCTAAGGCGTGGCTCCACGTGTGTGTGTTTTATTGCTTATTTGGCTTTGAAATGGCCATTTGGGAACAAGCTGCCAGGGCTATACAACATAAAGTTTCGAGCATTTTTTGATAAGCATCCAGTGTATTTATTGTTTTTTCAGGAGAACAGTTGAATTGTGTGAGGGACTTTAGAAGTCCCCATGCGTAATAGTCGGGTGTCTGGAGTCGGCGTTTTGAGCGTTGTCACTGTGAAGTTTTCCTGTATACCACATTTGATCTTTCAGTGGATTTGGTGCAACTACTGGCTATCATGCAAAGCACTCCAAGCACCTCAAGCTCAGCAGACCGAGAAGACACCGATATTCAAGAATTTTCCTGTTTCGAATCCACAGCAGCGTTGGTGATGTGCCATTTGAATACGGAGATTGCAGCACAAAATGGTAATACGTCTAACTCTGACTCCACAATAAAAGATTTGTTCCAGCAATATGAAAAGTTAAAATTCAAAGAAATACATATTTACTATAACAAGAATTTCCTTACTGAATATGAGAACAAAAACTGAGCTCCAAGAGGGTTAAGGATTGATAAGGCTTCCACTGGTGGTTTCTTAAAGGATGCATATCAAACCAGATGGGAAGAGGCTCTAAGTATTTGCTCCAGCACATTAATAAATATCCTAGTTGACCAAGACATGGAAATGTACAACAATCTTTCAAACGAGATTGATGAACTTAAAAATCTAATTCTCCAACACCGAAATCACCCCTTTCAAGAATTATGAGACAAATTTAAATAAAAAAAAATCTCATATGAAAAAAGTTTCAGACAGATAGCAAACTAAGTTAACAAGTGATTCTAGAGATTACGAATCAAATCAGGTCTTCACCTGGCAATGATCCACCCATTCAAACAGCAGGGGCAGATCTAGAGGTCATTCACAATCAAGAGGTCATAATAGAAACAAGAGCTTTAATAAAAATCAGTCTACAGTTGTCTCACAAGTATGAGGGGCAGAAGAAGCTCAGAATAAACAATTTTTTTTTTTACCAAAACCTCAAGCACCACAACAAATCAAAAGCAATTTAAAAAAATGCAGAAGACGAGACGGAGAAGGAGGAAGAGGTAATCATAACAGGTACAGTAGTGGAGAATTTGAGAAGCAGAGTGCAGACGTAATAAATCTATCTGGGTTTCCCCTTAAGCCCATTCATTTACGTGTATTGGAACGAGAGCTTTATTTTGTACCAGGTCCTCGAGTAAATGAATTTGACATCTACAGTATAATGATCTAAGAAAGTTCTTCAGAAAATTAAATAAAAAAAATATATTTTCAGTAACAAAAAAACAATAGGTCGCAATACATTAGAAAATATTAATGTGCTGTCAGAAAACACCACCTTACAGGTTTTAATAGACTTACATATAGAGTCAGATCTGGACATAGTTTCAACAAATGTTTCTTTTGAAAATGCAATGGCTCTGATTAATACAAGCAATACAGAGATTGGTGAACAAGGTACGAATAACATGACTGGGGAAAGAACTCAGTTCAGACCAAAGTCAACTGTTAACCCACCAGCATTTATGTCACCTGCCTTAATGACATATCAGTCCTTGGTACTGCAAGATTTCAATAGACTTTTTAGAACTAAATGGACTTATCATAAACCAAACCTGACTCAAGAAGAATCACAAGCCTTAGAAGAACTTAGGCAAATGGACAATATTGAAATAAAAAAAAACAGACAAGAGTGGAAAAATAGTAATTTTAAATAAATTACAATATGAATCAGAAATTTATCGTCAGTTGGAAGATTGTGACAGCTACAGAAGATTAACAGAAAATCCAACTTCTTAAAATCAAAAATGTATTCACTTTTACGACTGTTGTTTTAGAAGGTAGCATTACTGAAACAGAAGAATTATTTATGAAAATGGAACACCCTACAGTACCTACATTGTATGTTGTGCCTAAAATTCATAAGAACCACTCCAGCCCCTCAGGTAGACCAATTATTTCAAGTATTGGATCACTGACAGAAAAGCTTTCGATTTTTGTAGACTTTTTAAAAACACATTATGGTTCCTCAGCCTTCATACATCTGAGATTCAATGGATGTTTCATCAAAACATAAGGGACTGATCTGGTCCTCTGAATCAGTTTGGGTTACTATTGATGTAACCAGTTTGTACACTTGTATTAGACATGGTCTAGGCCTTGCAGCAATAGAACAACTAAATCAGAATCCTGTAGCAAGGGATTTTCCTAAAGAGTTTCTTTTACATGCAATTAATTTGATTCTGACCAGTAATTATTTCATTTTTTACAATAAACATGATTTACAAACAAGCAGTACAGTCATGGGCACCACACTGGCATCATCTTACACCAATCTTTTTTTTTTTTTGGCATGATGGGAGAAGACTGTGGTATTCAGAAACAACAGGAACCCATTTCTTCCCCATATTACTTTTTGGGGCAGATATATAGACGATTTACTTGTGATTTGGAGGGGTGATGTGGCATCATCATCTGCCTTCCATTGATTTTTTTGAACATAAATGATGTGCGTTTAAAATTCACCTTCTCTGCACATGTCTTCAATTACCTTTCTAGATCGGAGTTTAGAGGGAACAGATGGGCAGGGTATAATTTCCACTACTTATCCAAAACCTACTTCAGGTAACATACTGCTACATGCAACAAGTGCGCACCCATCATATGATAAAAGGAGTCCCTTATGGACAATTTGTCAAATCAGAAGAAACTGTTCTAACATACTAGATTTTGAGAAACAAGCTGAGGAATAAAAAGGTTGATTCCCCAAACAGGGCTATTCAGAAGAGGTCCTATATTTAGCCTATAATAAGGCAAGAAAACTAAATAGGACCTTCAAAGCTCCAAATACAAAGACAAAAATGCTGAACAGCTAGTCACTTTAGTCACTAAATTTAATCAAGTGGTATCAAAGGTTTCTGAAATAGTCACAAAATACTGACATGTTCTAAAGGGAGACCCAGAGTTAAGCAGTGTAATAGGGGAAAGACCCAGAATTACATGTAGAAAGGGGAAAAACATGGGGATTTGTTGACCGATAGTATGTATGAAAAACAGACAACTGATACACATCCAGCTTGAATATCTCCCAAACCTGTGGGCTGCTTTCATTGTGGGCATTGCAATGTGTATCGTTTTTGTATCCAATGTGACACTTTTTTACATCCCAAGATACACAAAAAGGTAAACATATTTCAGTTTATAAATTGTTCAACAACCATTGTGGTACATATAGTCAAATGTACCCGTCTTTGATTTATATAGAACAGATAAAACAAAGTTTAAAAGAACGGATGCAGGAGCACACAAGGGCAATAGCCAGAACTGAACCTAACACTCTGACTGGAATCCAATTTTTCAAATTTCACAACAGAAATGTAGCAGACATTCAGTTTATGGGCATTGACCTTGTGAAAGCAAACCCACGAGGTGGAGAGAGAGAGTAAATAAATGATTGCATTGCGAATCAAGGTGGATCTTTATGCTAAAGGCACTAGTACCAGCTGGGTTACTTGGAATTATACTTGGATTTTATCTAATGGACAGAAGGCATGTGCCCATATTGCCCATCCCCTGCACTAGCAGGTCACTTTGATCCCATGGTTAAGTACAGTAGGTACTTATCAATTTTTGTCTTAAAGATGTTAAAACTTTTGGCTTCTGCTATATGCTTTGGAAGTCCATTCCATCTTTGAATGATTCTTTGAGTAAAGAAATGTCTATGTTTTTTTTTTTTGGAAACATGAGCATTAGTTAATAATCATGGCTTCTAAGGGAAATTACTTATTAAACTGGAAGTCCAAACTGCTAATTAATTCTGTATCCCTAGAGGTTTTGTACATCTTAAGGAGATCACCTCGAGTGCGTCTAAGTTCCAGAGAGTACACGTTCAAGCTTTTCAATCTATTCTCATAACTCTCTCCCTGCGACCCATCGACCATTCTAGTCACCCTTCTCTGCACCTTCTCCACATCCCTCCTCAAGTGAGGGGACCGGAATGGGATGCAGTAACCTATATGTGGCCTAACCCCAGCTTTATAGATGGGGATAATGCAACTCCTATTTCTACTTGTTAACACTCATGCCATACATCCCACTAATCTATTAGTCTTTTTTTCATAACCACTCCACAGTGTCTACTAAACTTGAGGTCATTTGTGACAAGTACCCCAGGTCCCTTTCATTGTCTACTATTGTAAGTTGCTTCCCATTTAATGTATATGTATTTCCCATAGTGCATAACCACACACTTCACCTGGTTTAGGCACATTTTATTTATTTTGGTCCATTCTTCTATTTTGACTAAATCATCCCTCAGTGTTTCTATTTGTTGTATTGTTGATACCTCAGCTCCTATCTTAATGTCATCGGCAAACTTTATGGAGAAGTTAAAAGTGTTAGTTGTCCTATCTGAAATGAAAATTTTAAACACCAGCCCCAGAACAGAGCCCTGTGGCACTCCGCTGGTGACCTCTCCCTGATCTGACAGATGTCCCCTTACTCTAACCTGTTGTATTCTGTTTTTTAACCATTCCTATATCCATTTCACAAGCCTTTGATTCATTCCTATTTTTCAAGTTTCTCCAAAATTAATGAGTGGGGAACTTTATCGAATGCTTTTTGTAAATCAAGCAAAACTATATCCACAGGGATTTTGTTATCCAGGAGATTACTAACTTTCTCATAAAATGTAAGGTTATTTGTTAGGCAGGATCTGTATTGTTTAAAGCCATGTCGTGTGGTAATCACACTCAGTAAGTTGTTGCTGAAGTTTAATTATAGACTTGAATAGTTTCCCTAAAATTGAGGTCAGGCTGATAGGCCTATAGTTCCCAATCTCACCCTTGCCTCCTTTCTTATTAATGGGAACCACCACAGCTTTTCTCCAATCCTGTGGAATATCTCCGCTGTCTAGGGACATATTAAAAATCTGATATGGGGGTTTATCAACCAGTCACTAATTTCTTTGATCAATTTGGTTTGCAAATTATCTGGGCTAGATGATTTTGTGATGTTAACTTTGTTTAATTTACTGACTATTTCCTCTTATGTTATTATTATACTACCTAAATCTTGATTGCAATGCATACGGGTTGTTTTCCCATTATCACCCTTATCCCTCATATTGTAAAATGTACAAAAATATTTATTAAATAATTGAGCTAGTTCTAGGGGGTCCGATATTTCATTACCATTTTTTAAGGGTCCTATCGTTCTATCAACTGCCTTATTATTTACATAGGCTAAAAAAGTCTTGCCGTTATCCTTTCTATGGGCCAATCTAAACTCTATTTTCTTTTTTTCTTGTTTAATAGTCAGTTTACATTTTTATAACAGACATCCTGTATTTGTAAATGTTTTATTTATTATTATCCCTTTTCATAGCCTTGAAGCACCTCCTTTCCTGCCTAATAAGATGTCTAACCTTACTGGTAAGCCACTGTGGTACCTTCCCTTTCTTATTATAAAGCTTTTTATTTGGCACATGCTGATTTTCCAACTGAAGGAGCTTGTTTTTTTTTATTTTGGTCCAGAGCTGCTCTACTGTGGTGTTGTCTTCATCCCATATCCATCCTTCTACATCATTCCTAAGTGCATTACAATCCCCCTTAGCATAGTTCTTAGCTTCTGTTATTCCAAATATTTTGTTTACTAAGGTTTGGTATTGAAAGAAGACTATTTTGTGGTCACAGTTCATGAGCGGTTCCCAAATTTTCATGTTACTTATACTATCTGGGTTATTTGTTAAAACCAGATCCAAAATATTTAACAATCTTGTTGATTCATGTACCATTTGTTGGAGTCCTAACTCTATACACATATTATATAAATTTGACTCATATTTATTTTCTGTTGTTCCCTGTTCCCAATTTATTCTGGGTGCATTAAAATCCCCCCAATATGAGTATCTCATAGTTAACCATATTATCCTTTATATTATTAATCTGATCTGTATATTCGATTGTATTTAGGTCAGGTGCCTTATAGCATACTCCAATTCATAGTTTCTTTTGATTGGTCCTTAGGATGTCGACCCATAAACTTTCACTTAATACAGGACGCAGTTCCCCCTCCATTTCTACCTAGTCTATCTTGGCTATATAACTGATAGCCAGGTATATGCTTACTCCACACACTGATCTCTGACCACCAGGTTTCAGTGATTGCTGCAATACCAATATTTTTAGTTTTTAGTATCAACTCTAGCTCAGATCTTTTAATTGTGTTTAGACTCCTAGCATTTGTAAGTAATATATTTAGATCTTTTTTTTTCGGTGTTACTGTTATGTTTATTAGTTTCGACAGGTTTTTGTAGGTCGATGTTAGTTCCCTTACGCCCCTTAGAGTTCAGTTTTTTGGGCTATGTTTGGTACCATTTATTTCGTTGTAGAACATGTTACCCAGAAATCTAGCTCCCCTCTTGTTTGGATGTAATCCATCCCTATTAAATAGATCATGTTGATCCACAAACAGTTCCCAGGATCTTATACAGGGAATCCAATTTTTTGTTTTATAGCTTTTTGTTGACAAGGTAAGTGCACTAGACAAATTCTGCCTATTTTCAGGCACAACCCGGGGGAAGGGGATACAGATGAATGCCAACTGACTTTGAACCAGATTAAGCTGTTGGTGGTATTTTTAGTGAATGGACGGAAATTTGACCAAGACACCGGGGAAATTCCCCTGCTCTTTTTTGAGAAGTGCCATGGGATCTTTAGCATCCACCTGAACTACCACCAGAACAGACAGATGTTTATCAAGCAGTGATATCTTAACCAGTTGTTATATTTTTTTTATTTTTGTAACTCTTGTTACTCCTGCTCTAGGCACCAGAAGAATTTCAGAGAGTATTATTCTGGCTCCTAGATTTTTCATCATTTGATATGCAATTTCCATGGCCTTAGTTGTATATTCTATACTTGTCCGTCTCAAGTTATTTGTTCCTGCATGCAAAACTACTGTTTTGGGTGCTTTTATATGTTGGAGCATTTTTGGTAACATTCCCACAATACCATTTATGGTTGCCCCACTATACTACAACTTGTAGTGTTTTCTTTATTACCCCTAGTGGCTGTCCTATCCGTAAATGTTGTTATTGAGTCACCCAAGATGTAGATTTGCTGAGGTTTATTTGTTGTGTCCATCTGCAATTTTATTCTATCATTAGAGTTCACATTTCCCCCACTTAAGTTTTGATTTTCGTTCAGATCTGGACATAATCCTGGGGAACTACCCACATATGTTTTTCCAGTCATGATATATATTGTATCCGGTTCAAGTCCCTCTGTTTCTTCTAGAGTAGAAGCTGATTTTTCTATTAGATGATTTCCTGCACCTTTGTCTACGCTGTTTAGTGTTTCCTGACACGTGGTATTATCCCCCAAATCTCCCATACAGTCTGTGTTAGCCAGGTTCAAGATTTCATTGACATGGTTTTCCACAGAATCCATACAACCCAATAAGGGGGTATATCTATTTTCTGTCTTACATATTTTTCCCATACATCTTCTACCCTTCTTTGTTTTAGGATTTGTTACTATGCTCCACTCATTATTGTCTCCTTCTTCCCCTTCCTTTTCCTCAGGCCTTGGCCCTTTGTTACTCAACCCTTCACAGTTTATTGTTTTATTTATAATGGCAAAGTTTGTTTCTGCCAGCTACTTTTTTAGGATTTGTACTTCTTCCTCAACTTTGCCCAGTATGTTCCTCAGTGTAGATAACTCAATGCAGTTTTCACAGATAAATTTCTCGCATAATGTTTCATACTTTAAGCTAATCCTTTTACACTGCTGGCATTCAAAGCCCATTTTCCCAGTTGTAAGGGTAACTACCTTCTATTCCATTTGTATTGTTTGGTATGGCTCTTTTTACCTGTCTCTGCCTGGTTACACTTCCTGGCCTCTGCCCTGACTGCCCCCGCTGACACTGCCGACACGAGTTGAGATGCGCATGCTTGCGTTAGGCTCCCTGTTTATGAGCAGAGCCGTGACCTGGACGTGCTGAGCGGTCAGGTTTTCTCAAATTGTCCCAAACACAAGGTTTCACAACTAAAACGGCAGTGGTTAGTTGCTGCAACTAAAACAAATGCACCAGTACAACAGTGCTAAAAAAATATGTGAAACAACCAGAGCTGTAGTTCGTGGATGACAACTTGGAACTACCAGCTCGGATGTACTTCCTGGAGCTCTGCCCCCTTCTGCTCCAGCAGAAATTACCCCAGAACCAAACACTAGCAGAGAAGTCAAGCAAAGTGGACTATATAGCGGCTATAGTTGTCCCACCACTTTTGACGGTCACACAGGTTTAGCTATCGCCTGTTAAATGGCAGTTTAGACATTACACCATTCTTATGAAGTGAATATAACAGTCTAAATTAGGAGTTGTTTTGATGTTTTAATCTTACTTTTTCTCCCCTGGTTTTTCCTTACTCCATCCCCTTACACCCCCACGCCCCTTTTTTCTTCCCTCATGCCCCCCCTTTTTTTCCCTTCCCCTCTTTTCCTTTTTAACCACTTGGTTTGGAGACATGTATAGTATGGAACTGATGAAAAATGAAATAAAAAATATTTTCTCCATTTACAAATGCTTTGAATATGATAACAATTGATAAAAATTGACTCTTAGTGATATTTGCATCTACCTTTATATATGGGCTTCTTTTCTTTCTTCCCCCTCCCCCCCCATTTCCCTCTGCCCTTTTTTCCTCCCTATTTTCTTTTGCCCTGTCCTGTTCTGTTTCCCTCACTTGCTCTCTTCTTTGGATCAAGTAAAAAAAAAAAATTGGGGGAGCAATGAACTGTTTTAAAAGACCTGTCAGTTACCATTCTTGAATTTTCTTGTGCATGTACATTTATTAAATATTTCAGTATTCTGGGACTGCAGCCTGTATGTTAAAATGACCTGAGGATATATCATTTTTAGGTATTAACAATAAAATGAGTGCCTGTACTGATGTGTTGTGGTGCATGTTGTTTAAAAAGTTGTAATATTGCTTTATTCATTTATCATTTATTTATTACAGCATTTCACCAGGAAAATAACATACTGAGCACAAAATAGCTTGTTTCCAGATGTGTCCTGGGGAAAGGGGAGAGGGAAAGCATAAGAACATTCTAACAGGCATTTGTCAATGCCAAGTGTTGCTTGCTGTCATTAGCAGTAAAAGTGCAGGAGTTAGATGCAGTATAGGAATGGCAGTGAAGTACTGAACTGACACCAACTCCACCCCCACCCTGCAGAGATGGGCAGGGATTGGGGTGTGCCTTTGGGCTGTCGCCCATAATGGTCACGACATTTCACCTCACCCTACCCTGCAGACACAAGTGCCGAGGTGTGCTTTGAAGTGTTCAGGCTTCACACTCACCTCATTCCATAAGGAAATACACTGAAATGGGTGCAGTATAGGAGAATGGGGTGAACTCTGGGGCCAAAGGGTCCAAGGTGCACCTCGATGCCTGCCACTGGCTGCAGGGTGGGAGTTGAATGGCATGAGCATTACTGTCGACAATCGCAAGTCACACTCCTGACGCCTGTCAGTCCCTACAGGGTAGGGCATTATGGTCAAAAACCCTAACACCCTGGGCATTTCTTGGTATTTTCAGTCCAAGTTTTCAGCATGGGCTTTTTGTGATCCCACTGCATGAACAGTGACACCATCAGTTCGTTAGCCGAAAGGTGATCTTGCACAGCTACTGCGCCATTTGGTGCCACAGGTGCAAAAACACATTTCAAACAGGATGTGAAAAATGACAGCTGTACTGTTCATGAGGAGGTGTAAAATGCAATGTTGAAAATCTGGAATGAAAATATAAAAAAACTGGTTAAGTCATGAGTGTGCGTAGAAACTGTGCAACGCACATCCGTAATGTAATTAGTTTGGGGATTTTTTACAGCAGATTTTCAACATAGGCATTTTGGGACCTCCGCTTATGAACAGTGTCACTGTGATTTTCCTAATCTATCCCGAACACTGATTTCCCACAGCAACTGTGCTATTCTGTGCCGGAAGAGCAAAAACATATTTCGGCCATGGTGTGAAAAATGACAACTGTACTGTTCATAAGGAGTTTGGAAAAATGCCAGTGTTGAAAATCTGGACTGAAAAGATTACGAATTTGTGAACTTACGAGGGTACATGGAAATTGCACAATGCACGCTCATAACACAGTCATTTTATGGACTTTTGTCACCAAATTTTCAACACAGCCAGTTTAAGACCTCTGCTCATGAACAGTGTCACTGTGATTTTCTTAATCTGTCCCGAACATTGATTTTGCACACCAACCACGCCACTGTGCACTTCATGTGCGAAAACACATTTCAGGTGAGATGTGAAAAATGACAGTTGTACTGTTCATAAGGAGGTGTGGTAAAATCGCAATGTTGAAAATCTGGAGTGAAAATATAAAAAATGTTCGAAGTTACGAGCGTGTGTAGGAACTGTGCAATGCACGCTCATAAAACAGTCATTTGGGGAATTGTTTCACCAAATTTTCAACATAGGGTTTTTGGGGGCCTACCTCATGAACAGTGTCACTGTGATATTCTTAATCTGTCCTGAACATTGATTTCGCATTAGTCCTCGCTATTGTGTACTACGATATGAAAACACATTTCAGGCGAGATGTGAAAATGACAGTTGTACTGTTCATAAGAAGATGTGGTAAAATGGCAATGTTGAAAATCTGGAGTGAAAAAATTAAAAATGCTTAAAGTTACAAGCGTGCATAAGAACTGCACAATGCACACTCATAAAACAGTCATTTTGGGGAATTTTTTCACCAAATTTTCAACATAGGGTTTTTGGGGGCCTACCTTATAAACTGAGACACTGTCATTTTGTTAATCAGTCCTGAAAGGTGGTTCCACGCAGTAACTGCGAAATCACCTTTTGGGACTGAATAACAAAATGACAGTGACTGAGTTCATGAGGTAGGGTCCCAAGAACCCCATGTTGAAAATTTGGTGAAAAAATTCCTAAAAATGGCCGAGATATGCACCAAAGTTGAAAAAAACGATTTATGCCATTATATAGCTTACTGGCATTTCTTCAGTTCGCGGACGGCTTTGAAGAGTGCAGACGTGTTCCCTGTCCACCAAGATCATCACGCCAGCCCTGAAGTGTAAGTATGGGGTGATGGGGTGGGGAGGTGGGGTACGCAGAGGGGGGCGGCTGGGGGAGGGACCACCAGAATCAACGAGGGACTGTTTTCTAGTTTACAGGTTATTTAAAAGAAAAGAAAAATCTTGCGGGAAGGTTTTCTTTTTGCAGGGACATCTTAATTTTGGCATGCTGGGGTGAGCTCTCAGCATGCCACCTGAATATTTTGGGGTGGCTGTAGCCGACAGGGGACTGGGCACCCCCGTCGGCACATACCGAGTGCTGGGGGACAAAGCTCTAGGGGATTGGGCACCCACCTAGGCACACAAGAAATTGGTGGGGGAGCATTATGCTGATGGGGAGTGGGCCCCCCCATTGGCAAAATTGTCAGGAAAGGGGCATGCCGACAGGGGGGAATTGGCACCCCTGTCGGCACATATAAGGGGGGTGGCAAGACCAGAGGGGGATTGGGCGCCCCCGGTCAGCTTTCTTGTTTTATTTATTGAAATGTTTCACCAGGAAGGCACACTGAAGGGTGGATGTCGGCTTCCCATCGGCTTTGTAGGGACTGTGAGAGGCCGATGGAGAAGCTGTCACCATGGGAACACAGCACAATAGAGTTGTGTAATTGGCTGCTGCAGTCAGGGAGGCCCCACCATAAAAACAGCTGATTGCATAGTGACCTGGGTGCTCCCTGATTGCAGCAGCTCAGTTGCTTTAATCTAGTGGCCTGCTTATTAACTGCCGGTGATTGACAGCATGCTCCTCTATTGGCCGAGGCAGAGACCAGCCCCTGAATGGGCTGCTGCCATTCGGCACAACATTTCCGTGCCTCCACAACCCGTTTGTGAAGAAAATCTGACACAATGTGTTTCTTGCACATGCGTGCAAGCAACACAAAAAGATATACACAATTTCACAGTCTGACATACAAAGAAATATAATGAGTACAGAGGTGGATCAAATATACAGAATGTAACAGAAATACATGCGTATGTACATCTATAGGTATATACAACAAGTGAAATATACAGTGGTAGCAGTTAAGTAACCTGAGTTTATACAATGTTCAAGTAGGTGAATACAATAAGAGCAAAATACAGTCACAGTAGTTTGGACCCAGGAGAACGGAAGGAGGGTCAGCATACACTTAAGGAATTTTCCCTTTGGAATTCTCTACCCTGTCAGCTTCAGGAGTGCACGACTGTGGGTGGGTTTAAACAGGCGCTGAAAACCTTTTTATGGTGTCATGCTTTTGGTGGCACCGAATGATTTGGATCCTCTGTTATTTATTTTATTATTATGTTTATTGATCTTATCATGGCTGTTTTTATCTTTTTGTAAAGCGCCTTGATGGCCTGAAAGGCACTTTTGCTGAATAAAATTTATTATTATTTATTATTATTATTAGGACAGTGGCAGGAGGGAGAGGTGTGGGATCGGAGAAGAGAGATTAGCGAGGGTTTTGAAGAGGTTGAGTGAATGTTTAAAAGGAGAGAATTCCAGAGTTTAGGAAAGTGGAAAGAGAAGGCTGAATGACCAGCGAAAGTTTTACAGGAAGGGAGCTTGAGGGAGCGATATCCAGAGTTTTGGAGGGAGTCAAAATAGGGGGTAGAGAGGATAGCCAAAGTTTGGACATAAAGGAGGCACAGTGGAACAGATGGCAATCCTCCAGGAAAGGGAGGGAAAGAGCAGAGTAGAGAGTACAGTGGTGAGTGCAGGTAGGGCAGTTAAGAGCAAAGTGACAGAAGGAGTGGAAGAGGGGATCCAGTCTGGCCAGGGTGGATTTAGGGGCAACACCATAGACAATATCGCCGTACTCAAAGATGGGGAGAATCATCTTGGTAAGGATGTCTCAGCGAACAGGGAAGGGATACAGCTGTTATGCCTAAAGAGGGCACCCAGTTTAGGATGAAGATTTTTATGAATGGCAAATATGTGCTGGGAGAAATGAAGGTGATGGTCAAGCCAGACGCCAAAGTACTTGAAGGCAGGTAAGTCGTCAATTGGGATAACATCTAGGGTATTGAAGGAAGGGAGGAACAGGAATTTAAATACTTTAATTTAATACTTAAATTGTTTTAAATACTTGCAGTAAATTGAGAGACAGTGCATCATAACAACGCCCCTGATGAAGAGTCACACAAAGATTCAAAGCACTGGGGTTAGTGCTGTGGGTTCAGTCCCAACTCCATTACACTGGACGCCTGGACTTTGTTTCTTTAACTTTTATTTTTAAATGCTTTAATTGAGTGCTGCCTTCTGTGTTCTCTCTCACCAGGAAGGACTCTGTCCATTGGAGAAGGCCTAACACCAGACACAGAGTTTGAGACAGGGAAAGAGGGAAACCTTGTGCTGTGAACACCACCATTACCCCTCTCAGGACTGCAAATGGCACCAGAATTGGACTCGGCACCACAGACGGCACCGAAGCCCAACTCAGTACCAGAAGCAGCACCACCATCCCCACCAATGTTGTAATCGGTACTGGAGGCATCCCTTGCACTGCAAGCAGTAGCATGAGATGCAGGAGAGATGGCACCATGACCGGCACTTGGAAGAGGACTCCCAGGCCTTGCCAACACTGAAGGCCTAGAACTAGGCCCAAAAGAGTCCCCATGCTCACTGGAGTCAGGGAGCTGGTCAGGATCATCCTGATCCTCGGCCTTTGAGTTGGAGGACGAGATCAGGGAGCTCTCTGGCTGGGCTACTGCGGAGATCCTTACTCTCCCAGTGCTATAAACGGTAGTAGGAAGGGACCAAGTGTGCAGGCAGCACCACCCCATTCACTGGCACTGGTCTTAGTGCCAGGAACTGAAATGGCACCGGGCCGTGGTGCCAAGGGACCCACCGTGCAGGCCCAGCATATAGCTGTGATGTTGCCACTGGGAGTCTATGGACCCCTCAAGGGGGTACCAGACTGGGAGGGGTGTAAAACCAGCCCCCTGGAAGCCAGCTGTCCCACACAGCTTTGCCCCAGGATTTCCGTCTCGGTGAGATGAGGACTAATGGAGACCTGGACTCCATCTGTATATACGGTATCAGGGAGAGGCTCGGAGGAGAGCCCAGGGACCTGACTCTGGAGTCCTGAGTGTGACGCTGGCCTCCAAAGGTGGGGAGGTCCTGCTCCCACCTTATTGCTCAAAGCTCACTGGTGCAGTAGTCCATAATGAAGCAGGCATCGCAACGATCCATGTCGTGGTCTTTACCAGGCAGGTCGAACACCGGTCATGGCGGTTGAAAATGTATATGTCCTTCCCGTAGGGGCGCAGATGCATGGAGGGAAGATTCATTTCTTTACCAGTCTTCTTATTTATTTATTTATTTGTTTGTTTTTGGTAACTGGGTAGGTGCGCTAGGTATGAGAAAAACAGATTACTCACCTGTAACAGTAGTTCTACGAGTGGTATATGATGTTCATCCACACTGTCTGGCAGTTGTCTTTCCCTTAAATTCTGGCCAGAAGGTCTTCAAGCTGGCTCTTCCCACTAACCCGAGTGGTAACTCCCTCGGCTTCATCCCATGATGCCAGATCTTGCCAGCTGGAAGCAGTGTTGTGCTGCAAGCCAAGGGAGGTCAGGTAGGTCCATGTGGATGAACATCATATACCACTGCTAGAACTACTGTTACAGGTGAGTAACCTGTTTTTCTAGGGACGTGGATATGATGTTCTATCCACACTGTCTGGCAGACTCCTAGCAGTTCTCCAGGAGGAGGGAGGCAAGGCACACAAACCCTATTTTGGAAACAGAGATTGGAGAATTGAGGCCCCAAAACCAGCATCCCGGTGTGTCTCTAGGTCAATGTGGTAATGGGAAATGAAGGTGTGTTCTGACCTCCAGGTAGCAGCCCTGCAGATTTCCTGGATAGAGACATCCCTGGAAGCAGCCACTGATGCAGTGGTATGACAGGTGGAATGAGCCCTTAGCCCTCTGGTAGGCTCCCTACCCACTGACCTATAGCAGAGATCAATGCAGGATACAATCCACCTACCAATCGTCCACTTAGCTGCAGGTCTGCCAGGTGCGGCTTCAGTGTAGGTGACAAACAGCTGTTGAACCTCTCCACAAACTCCAGCCGTGTGCTCCTTATAATAGGCTAGTGCTCGCTGCAGGTCCAAAGTCTGGAGCCTGTGCTCAGCCTCCAAGGTGTGATTGGTGAAGTACACTGGGAGATTAATCGCCTGGTTAAGATAAAAATCCAACACAACCTTCGGGAGGAACTTTGGGTTGGGGTGCAGGACAACCTTGTCCCTGTGGAAGACCAAGTAAGGAGACCCCACGGAAAGTGCCTAGAGCTCACTGATCCTTCTGGCTAATGTGATAGCCACCAAGAAGGTGGTCTTCCACGACAGGTGAAACATGTCACACTTGTGCATTGGTTCAAATGACTTGCCCATGAGCTTTGCCAAAATCAGCAACAGATCCTAAGATGGTGGTGATTTATGCACCAGAGGGGAAATGTGGTTGAAGTCCTTGAAGAAGCGCCAGACCACCTTCTCCTGTGCCACTGACTGCTAACCGGCCTGCGCCTGATAAGCAGAGATGTCTGCCAGGTGCACCTTAAGGGTCGACGACTGGAGGCCCGACACAGAGAGGGACCAGAGGTAGTCAAGAATGCTAGCCACTGTACAGGACAAAGGATCTAACTCCTTGCCCTGACACCAAATGGAGAACCTCATCTATTTGAAGGCATAGCATTTCCTGGTCAACTCCTTCCTAGATGCCTCCACAACAGTGAGGACCATCTTCAGATAGACCCAAAGCCTGGAACTCTAGCCACTCAGAAACTAGGCTGTCAGATGCAGGGACTGAAGGTCTGGGTGGAGAATCTTCCCCTGATTGATGGAGAGCAGGTCCAGGCGTAGGGGAAGATGCCTCGGGAGCCTGCTGCCGAGATTGGGGAACCAGAACTGGCATGGCCAGTCCGGAGCCACCAGGATCACCTGTGCCTTGTCCCTCCTGGCTTTGAGTAGCACTTTGTGGATCATGGGAAGAGGAAGCAAATCATAGAAGAGGCCTGGGGTCCAGGACCTCGAGAAGGCATCCCCCTGCAGCGTGCCCTGCTGAGGGGGAAGGCGCAAAACAGCCTCAGCTTTGCATTCTCCCTGGAGGTGAACAGTTCCACCTGAGGGATACCCCACTGGGAGAACAGACTGTGTACAACCTCTGAGTAGAGAGACCACTCATGAGACACCTCGCCCACCTGGCTGAGAGCGTCCGCCAGCTGGTTGGAAGCCCCCGCCATGTGAATGGCTATGAGGTCGGCCTCCAGGCTGCGAACCAGGGACCAAACACGGAGAGCTTCCCTGCATAGTGGCAGGGAGTGCAACCCACCTTGCTTGTTGAGGTAGTACATGATCGTGGTATTGCCATCTGGATTTGGACCACCTGACCCTAAATGTGTGGAGTGAATGCAGTCAGTGCCAGCCAAACTGCTCGGAGCTCCAGCAGGTTGATGTGACATCGGGACTCCTTGGGGGTTCAGAAACCATGGATTGTGTTCCCCCAGGTGGGCACCCCAGCCTGTGAGAGTGGCATCAGTTGTCAGAATGACCATCGGCTCCAGGCGGACAAATGGGATCCCTTCCTGCAGATGCTCTGGGACTAACCACCGCTGGAGGGCATCCTACATATGCTGGGTCACAGTGACCAGCTGGTCGAAGTGACCCTGCACTGAGACCATTGGCTGGCCAGCTCCTACTGCAGAAAGTGCATTCTCCAGTGGGCCCAAAGGACCATGATGGTGCAGGCCACCATGTAACCCAGCAGGCACAGGAAGTCACAGGCAGGGCACAATTTCCCAACCATAAATTACTGGGCAAAGGAGGAGAGAGCCTCCACCCTATCTGCCGGGAGTCTGGCTCTGACTCTGCGAGAGTCAAGCTCCGACCCAAAGAAGTTGAGCACCTGCAAAGGCATGAGTTCTGATTTGGCCTCGTTGACCAGGAGGCCAACGGAGACACAGATCTGGAGGGCCAGGTCCCTGGACCACTCCACCTCCTGCCTGGAGGGACCTGCAATCAGACAGTCATTCAGGTAAGGGTAAACCTGGACCCCTTAGCACCTCAGGTAAGCTGCCACCACTGCAATGCACTTGGTGAAGACCCTAGGGGTCAAGGAGAGGCCGAATGGCATGGCCTAGAACTCATAAAGGGCTCCGTCTGCTCAGAAGTGGAAGTACCTTCCGTGTGGTGGATGGATCGGGACATGGAAGAATGCGTCCTGAAGATCCAGTGAGCAGAACCACATGTTCTGCTCCAGAGGTGGTATAATCTGAGACAGAGTTACCATCCTGAAGGTGCGTGACCTTAGGAACTTGTTCAGGTCATGCAGATCTAGAATGTGGCACCAGCCCCCATCTGTTTTGGCACCAGGAAGTACTGGAAGACAAACCCTGGGTGTTTTGGAGGATCCACGACAGGAACCATGACCTCCTTGTGGAGGTCATGGGGTGTGTCGTCTCTGGGAGCTGACAGAAATGTCTGTGGATACCAAGTCCTCCCATTGGGCATGTGCTTGACAGGGTGAGTACTGCTTGAATTACAGAGGCAGACCCTGACTGACCACCTTGAGAACCCAACTGTCCTTGGTGACAGTGGACCAGGCAAAAGGAAGTGGCAGAGCCGGCCCCCCATGAGGGGACCCAGGGGAGCTGTGATGGGCATGAGGGAGGCACCCCCTCATCCCGTCACTGGGCAGGCTTGGAGGAGGAGGAGGGTCCAGCTGAGGGCCCGCCGGGACCTCTCCCTCCAGGCTTACGGGAAACTGAGACTGCTGACTTCAGCTGGGGTCATCAGTCCTGGAACTGCTGTTCAGCCTGGGGCCGGGCTGTTTGGCCGCAGGAGTGGAGGTGGACTGAAAGGGCTTCCACTTTTGCTGCTGCTTGGAGCCCTTAGTGTCCTTTTGAGCAGATGTGAGAGTCCAAGGTGGCATTGGACTTATCTATGCAGGTGAGGTGGCCCTTGACCCCAGGACTGAACAAGTCGATGCCCAAGAAAGTCACATCTGCCAGCTTGTGCTGAGTGTCTGCCATAAAGGTCAAGATCCTCACCCAAGCCCTGTGGCGCATGGCCTCTGCGGCCACCATGGAGTGGGCACAGGAGTCCCAAATGTCCATAGCCATCTGCAGCTGTGCTTAGTCACAGCTTGGCCCTGGTCCCACATCTGTTTGACCATAGTCTGAAGGTCCACCAGCAGATGAGGAAGCACCTCATCCAAGGAGCCCAGCAAGACGTGGGAGAAGTGGGCCATAAGAAGGGCCAAACTTCACTTGATGGAGACCAAGCAAAAAGGCAGCATAGACCTTTTTGGCTGCATGGTCCAATTTCTTGGACTCTGTCAGGTGGCTTGTCTACATCCCCGGTATTAACCAAGTGCCTAAAAATGGAGTCAGCCACCAATCCCTTGGCTGAGGGATGTCCCATAAATCTTGAAAGGGAGCTGGTGGGTACCACATACTTGCAGGCCATCCAGGAGGAAGGAGCAGGACAAGAGGCTGTACGCTGCCAAATCCCCAGGGTAGGGCCGAGGATGGCCTCTGCCACCAGGAAGACCTCTGTAGGACAGTCTCTCTGGTCGAGGATCTCGGTCAATGGGTAATGAACCCACTTTTGTACAGGCTCCATTTTCATACCTGTCGACTCCAAGATCAGGCAGAGAAGACCCAAGAAGGAAGTGGGACCCTCCTACATCGAGAGATCCACTACCGACTTGGTGTCGACAGGATGAGAGTGCAGTGAGGAACCCTCCAATTCCGAAGAATCATTGAAAAGTGGTCGACTGCCCAAGCCGCCACTAACCCTATAGGGATGGTCAGGGGTGACGTTGACCAACAGCCAATGGGGAAGACCCTTGGCCAGCCGAGACTCCTTGGCTGGAGCACCGGCTTTTGGCTGAGCTGGAGGCAGCTCCACAAGGATCAGTTAAGATGCTGACATTGGCCAAGGGGAGGCAGCCTTTGGCTGCTCAGGAGCCAGAGAAGGTGTCGGCTTATCGGGCGACAGCCAGGTGATAGCTGGCGTAGCTGGGGTCAGCTTCATGCTGGTAAAAAACAACTATTACCACATCAGGTCCTCGTAGCATTGACGCAGTTTGCATCAATGCCGCTCCTCATCCGTGGATGATGAGGACAAAAAGTAATGGAGGCACCGCTTACCGTGGTGCCAAGAGCAGGAGCGCCAATGTCAATGGGACCCGCTTGACCCATGGGAATATGAACATACAAACATACAAAATTCATCAACAGAAAAAGGCCTTACGGTCTACCAAGTCTGCTCGGCTGTGCAGCTAGCAGCCATTATTTTGCAGCTGCCCCTCCCTCCCTTGCCCCCCTTCCTCTTAATCTGTCCCATCCCCTCTTGAAGCCACCGACTGTTCTACTGGATACCACCTCTGCCGGCAGCACGTTCTACCCAGCCACCACCCTCTCCGTAAAAAAGTATCTTCTCATCTCCCTCCTGAACTTCCCCCCTCAAGCCTCATATCATGGCCTCGGGTGTCTCTCCCCTTCCTTAGTTTGAAAAGCGCCCCCCCATATGAGTCTTGATTATCCCTGTCATATACTTGAAAGTTTCAATCATATCTCCCCGCTCCCTCATCTCCTCCAGCAAGTACATGTTCAATTACTTCAGCCTACTCTCATATGGTAAGTCCCGCAGCTCTTCGATCATCTTTGTTGCCCTGCGTTGCACCCCCTCCAGTAGCCTAATGTCCCTCTTCAGGTACGGATGTCAGAACTTGCATGCAGTACTCCAGGTGTGGCCTAACCAGTGATCTATACAGTGGTAGAATCACTTCCCCCTCCTTGAGGATATACCCCTAGCAATACAACCCAGCATCCTGTTGGCCTTTGCAGCCGCCTTTCTACATTATGCTGAGTTGTTCATTGCCCCCGTAATGAACACCCCCAGATCCTTCTTCTCCATCACCGCCAATTGCTCACCTCCATGATGGTAGTTCTTCCTTGGGTTTTTAGCCCCAAAGTGCAGCACCTTGCATTTATTGGCATTGAATCCCAGCTGCCAGGTGTCTGACCAGGACTCCAGCTTAGCCAGATCTTCCTGCAGCCCTTGCCAATCCCCTAGGTCATCGACCACCACTCCCATCTTGGTGTCATCAACAAACAGTCTGATTTTGCTCTTGATGCCCACTGAAATGTCTGTAATGAATATTCCAAACAGCAATGGTTCCAACACCGAGCCCTGCGAAACTCCACTTGTCACCGTCCTTGGTGATGATAACTCTCCCCCACCACCACCACTCTCTGCTGCCTCCCCTGTAGCCAGTTCACCACCCAGCCCACCAACTTTGCTCCCGCCCCTGTATCTTGTAGCATACATCCCAGTCTCCCATGTGGCACCAAGTCGGATGCCTTACTGAAGTCTAGATACAGGACATCCACTGCATGGCTCCTGTCCAGTTGTCTAGTTACCCAATCATATTACTCTACCAGATTGGTCTGGCATGATCTGCCCGTAACAAAGCCATGCTGCTTACTGTCCTGTAGCTCATTGGCCTCCAGAAGAGACAACAGCCTCTCCTTCAGGATTGTCTCCATCAGCTTTCCCAGGATGGATGTGAGGCTCACCGGTCTATAGTTCCCCGGATCATCTTTGAGGCCACTCTTATGGAAAGGTACCAAGTGAGCCATCCTCCAATCCTGAGGTACGCTCCCTAAATCTAGTGAGGTATTGAATAGGTCTGCCAAAGGCCTGGCTAATATCTCTGCCAGTTCCTTCAGCACCCTGGGATGAATGTCATCCAGCCCTGGTGCCTTGTCCACCCTCACCGCCCTCAGTCCCTCCAGTACCTACCTTGTCCTCTGTGATCCCCCTGTCTGTCACACTCTCTCCCTCCCTACCTGCCTGCAATCCCCCCTTGGGTATCTTTCCCCCCTTTTCCTTGGTAAATACCAAGCAGAAGTAGTCATTTAGCGCTTCTGCCGCTTCCTCCCTCGCTTCCACCCATCCCCCTTCCTTCCTAATCCTTACTATATTGTCCTTGCAGTCCCTTTTCTTCCTGATGTACCTGAAGAATTCCTTCTCTCCCTCCTTAATGCCCTGTGCCAGCCTGAGCTCCTTTGATGCCCTTACAGCACTTGTCACCTTCTTCGCTTATTCAGGTACTCCTCCCTGTCCTCCCCCCTACCTGTCTTCTTGTACCTGCTAAAGACAGATCTTTTCCTCCTTATCTTTTCCATGACTCCACTGGTCACCCAGCTAGGTTTCTTAGCCCTCGCCTCCTTACTTCTAGTGTTGATGCAGGCTTCCGTTGCCTCCACTAACCCCCTCTTAATGAGCTCCCACCTCTGGTTAGTGTCCATAATAGGGTCAGTTTTGGTCACATACTCCTTAACTATTTTCCACGACATCACCATTGATGATACCCTATCATACGTTCAGCATACTGATATTGTGGTCAAGGCTGTAAACTCCAAGCTCGGAGTCTTATTTACACATTGGAAAAACCTCACCCCAAATTCCCTCCATTTCTCTGTCACTAGCTCGATTTTATCCATCATAGACTATGGGCTAGTGGCTTATGGATCAGCTACGAATACTGCTCTGCAGCAGGTGGATACAGCACTAAACAAGGCATGTAGATTAGCCACAGGTGCTGACCGACTCACTCACACCTGCTCGCTCTACACTCAGGCAAACTGGCTGTCTCTGTAGCATAGAATAAAATTCTAAACCTGCCTGCTTGGCAAAAAGGCGCTTCTGGGCTCCACCCCCAATGCATCTCAGATCTCCTCTACAAAGCCGACCCAAAGTACAGAACCAGGAGTAAGGTGCTGGGTGTGCTTGCTGTTTCTTTACGCAGAACCACACATGGTCAACGTGCCTTCTCATACAGAGCCCCTCTCTGGCTCAATGAGTGCCTGGAAGTATCACAAAAACTACAAGCTTGCCAGCCTTCAAGTCTGAACTTAAAAAGCTCCTCCTCTCCACTAACACTTGTGACAGTCCTAGGGGCACCTAAGATGGCTCTTGCCCCACAAACACCCCTATAAGCTGTTCTTGCACTTGCCTATATCATCCACCCCTCTACTTTTGCTCTAAGCTCCCTATATCGTCTACTCCTCAACCCCACCTTCCCCTTCACACACCCCCCACAGTCCCCCCACCTCCTTCCATGTCTTCGCAGACCACCACCCCATATCCTTCTTGACTCCTCCTTCCCCCCAACTCCTTGTAATCAACTGTCACCTTGGCCCCTCCCACTTTTATTGCTACTTACCGTCATGCTTTCTCCAACTTTCCATTTGTTTCACATCCCCCCACTTTCTGCTTGACAAAGTCTTCTTCCAGACTGCTAACCTTCTCTCCCCTCACTACCCCTCTCCTCCCACCTGCTCATGGTTCTCCCTTGAACCCATTACACACCTCACTGCCAAGGATTATGTCACTTTAACCACCTGCCTATGTTTTATTGTTATTGCATCACCTTACTGACTTGTTTGTTCATTACCATTTGCTGTATATTATGTATTTTCAATTATTTTTTTTTTCCATCTGACGTGGATCCTTTGTAAATGAACTTATGCTCAAAGGTTATTTCCGAAAAATTATAAATAAATCCTCCCGAAGTCAGCCCTCCTGAAGTCCAACACAGCTGTATCAGACACTACTCATTCCTTACCCATATCCAATGTGAACCACACCGAGTGGTGGTAGATCCACTCCAGTGGCTCTTCCACCCTCAGTTCCCTCACAAACTCCCCATTTGCCAGCACTAGGTTAAGGGTGTTTCCTAATCTGGTTGGTTCGCTGACCAACTGCACCAGGAAGTTATCCTGGAAGGTGTCTAGCACTACCTGCTCTCTCCTTTTAATTGTGGCTGGGGTACTCCAGTCCACTCCCGGTAGGTTGAAGTCCCCCACTATCACCACATTCCCCTTTCCGCAGGCCCTCCTGATCTGTCCCGCTAGTTCCTTGTCAAATTCTTCAGTCTGGGAGGGTGGCCTGTAAACCACTCCCATCCTGATAGTCCTATTCCTCAAGTCCTGGATCTGCACTCACAGTGCCTCGGTACTACCCTCCTCCTCCCTCACGCACTTCAGTCCTTCCCTCATATACAGTGCCACCCCCCTTTCCCCTTTACTCTATCCTTGTGGAAAATCCTGTACCCTAGTACTGCCAGGTCCCAGTCATGGTGCTGGGTGGCCCATGTTTTGGTACTTGCCGCCATGTCCTTCTCCCCTTCCGCCATGAGGGTCTGAAGCTCTGCAGTTTTGTTCCCCAGGCTTTTAGCATTCAAGGTGACCACCTTCACCCCCTTGCCTTCCCCCCTTCCTCCTCCTGCCACCTCCTTTTAACATCCTCCCCAGTACCTGCCCCTAATCCCTTGTCGCTGTCCTGGGGGGTTAGCTTATATGACTTCCTTTCCCGTGGCCTCTGTTTGCCTCCTTTCCACTTGCCACCCCCCGCTCCTAGTTTAAATCCCCAGACTCTTCTATGTAATCACTTATCCCCTTTTTTAACACTCTCTTGCCCTCCTCGCTTAAGTGGAGTCGATCATTCAAGTAGAGACTGCTGTCCACTCAGGTCCCTCCCCACCCCTCACCCCCACAGCCCATACCCTCTGGCCTGACACCAAGTTCCTAGCCATTTATTAAATTTCTCTATCCTCCCTTTTCTTGCAGTGCTCGCCCTGGGAACAGGAAGTATCTCTGAGAAGCTTACTGATCTTTTTGCTCCTTTTCATAGTGACCCTAGCTCCTCAAACCTCCTTCGTACCTCTTTTACCATCCTATCAGCCAGGTTGTTCATCTCCAAATGCAGAATTAAATGAGGTTTCTCCCTGCAACCTTTTAGCAAATTTCAGTACAGATTGCCCCACTCTCTCCGCTGTTAATCCCAGCATGGCTTCCACCCATATGTGGCTATGCCACTCACCCCAGACTCCCCTCAGTATTGAGTCTCCTAACACCAGGATTCCACCCCAATTTCCCTCCACGTGCTCCCCATCCTCCCTTCCCCTACCCTTCGATGCCTCTTCCTCCTCCTGCACATTTAGTTCCCCCTTTCACCCCCATTACACTTTTCCCATCCGTACTTCCCCCGTGTCTCTTTCATCTTGGCTACCAACCATTACACCACCAGGCTCTCCCCCTTTCTCTTCTTCACTTTCCTCCAGGACTGCAAACCAATTTCCCGCAGACCAACTCTTAGGCCTACCTCTGCCTTTCCTGTCTTTCCCATGCTAGCCCTTCCCCACTTCTGCCTTCTTCACCCTCTCCCTTTCCCCGTTCCCCCCAATGCCTTCCTGTTCATTCCCTCCCCTCCAACCACTTCTCCTCCCTGCCATTCTGTTCTGACCTTCGACCTTGATCCCCGAGACAATACTCCTCGCCGGTGCTCCCTGGTACAGAGACTCCCACTTCATATCCCCTCCCACCTCCCTTGTCAACTTACATTGCCCTCCCTCCTTGTCTACCCTACTGCTATCACATGCAGTTGGGCTATGACCAGCCACGTTCCGCCGTGCCATCCACAGCTCCCCCTGCAGTCCCATGATCTCTTCTTTAAGCTTCCCCATTTGGATGCACACACTAAACATCCCCCCGCTCTCCACGCCATTTTAAGAAAGACTAGCACTCCACAGTTGTTACAGCCCACTACCCATCCCATTTCTCTATTCGCCCACCAGCGCCCCCCTCCTGTACCCAATGAAGGATCCCCCTCCCTCCCTCAAACCTTCCCCTCTTCCTCCATCAAAACTGGACATGTTCCCTCCTGTAACCAAATCCTTTCACCTATACTCTGCGTTTTAGGTAACTGAGCAGCCTATTACAAGCCCTTAACCCTCCTACTCCCACTATAGCCATCAAAACCTGTACAGGCTCCTTCTTACAGAAAACCTATAGAGTCTCCTGTTGCAGTTGTCTGTCCCTACAGTCGTACTTTAACTCCTTACCCTCTGTGCCCTAATCAGATTAATTACAGCTTAATGAGCAGACTCCTTTAAATGTCCTATTTCCCTCTTCCAATCAGAGCCTCTACACCCCTTGTGCAGTCCCTTTTAAAGGTCCGACCTCCCTCCTTCACATTTAGAGCTTAATCGATGTTACTACCCCAAGTTGTCCCCCACCTAAACAATGCCCGCCCACGAGTGCCCTATACGTCTACCCAAAATAAACACAGTTTCCACCTAATATATTTACAATTAACAAAGCCTATCCACACAAATGCTCATTATGCCCCTATACATAGAGCACCAAAGCACACCAACAAAAGGGCACAATACCTTATTCCTGAATAAATGTTTCTCTTGCCAAACAAATTTTTCTTTCTCTACACTCCTTGATTCTCAGCCCTGTGTCCGCTCCTCATTGGCCAGGCTCCCTGCTGGGCGTGGATCCCAAGACCATTTAATTTGGTGGCAGTGGGGGGTGGGTGGATAGGAAGGAAAAAGTAAAGTGAGGCAGAAGGTGTGGCTGGGCTCCTGCCTTTTAAGGCTCAGCCGATGACTTGAGCTTGGTGCTCCAGTTCCTGACTGGCTCCTGTCGGGAGCCTTCCCTGATTGGCTTCTGCCGCCAGTGCTGCCTGAACTTCAGCCGCAGGTGCGGCCCACCTTCTTTGCCACCATTGTGGCCTCCCCCATGCCTCCGGATACCCTCTGCTTACAGCTGCGGTCGTGACCAGACTGCACGACCCCTCAGGTGAAACTTGCATTTCCTGCTTCCTCTTCTTGCTGCCGCCAGTGTGGCCTGACCATCAGCCACTGTTGTGGCCCGCCTTCCTTGCCACAGGTACTGCCTCTCCCTCGCCTCTGGCTACCCCCTTCCTATACTTTGGCCATGGTTGCGATCTGACTGCCCGACACCGCGGACGGAAAAAGTAAATTAAGGCAGAAGGTGCAGCTGGGCTCCTGTCTTTTAAGGCCCAGCCACCGATTTGAGCTTGGCGCTCCAGTTACTTATTGGCTCCTGCTGCCGGTGTGGGCTGAACTTCAGCCGCAGGTGTGGCCCACCTTCCTTGCCACCGTTGTGGCCTCCCCCACACCTCCAACTACCTCCCTGCTTACAGCGGTGGTCGCGGCCCAACTGCCTGACCCCCTCAGGTGAAACTTGCAGCTCCTGCCACCTCTCCTCACTCCTGCTAGTGCGGCCCGACCTTCAGCCGCTGTTGCAGCCCACCATCATTGCTGCAACCTCTCCCTTGCCTCTGGCTACCCCCCTTCTATACTACAGCCACGGCTGCAACTAGTTTAAATACCCAGACTCTTCTATGTAATCACTTATCCCCTTTTTTAACACTCTCTTGCCCTCCTCGCTTAAGTGGAGTCGATCATTTGAGTAGAGACTGCTGTCCTACAGGTCCCTCCCCACCCCCACCCCCCACAGCCCTGTGGATGAAAAAAGTAAAGTAAGGCCTCTGGAGTAGGACTGAGATGTCAACCTCAACAGCCTGGGGAACTGGCGATGGATCTCGGAGTAAGTCGTCGAATGCCAAGGTTCCTCCTGGTGAACTGGCAAGTCAGTGGACTGATCCATTCCTCCAAAGGTCTGAGTCAGGACCGAAGTCCTGGAAAGAAAGGTATCAACCTCTTCAGCTGACAACTGTTCAACCGGTTCGAGAAAAATCTCGGCCTGCACTTCGACCAGCATCTCGGCTAACTGACCCGACCGGGTTTCTGTGGAGCCAGCGGCCAGGGTCGAAGATTCGGCAGAAGTCAAATCAGGAGAAGTGCGGGAATCTGAGGTCCTTGACCGAGAACATTCCCAATCCCAGGAACGTTGATGAGACTTTTCCTTGACTTTCTTCGACAAGGATTTGTGTCCTGAAGGACCATGGCCACAATTGGGCAGGGACTGGACCAATTCTTTGAAGGACCCCATGAATGATGATCCTAGTTGAAGCAGCACAAAAACAGAGGCTGAGGAGGCATGAGCTACAGCCTGGGCCGCCTCCTTCTCGAATGCCACAAGTTGTTCGATGGAACCCGCAGCTGTGAAGACTACCCAACAGGCATCCTTGGATTTCACCGGTTGGTTCCATTTGGGCAGGTGCCCCAACTTCAGGCAGGTGAGACAGCCCTCAGTAATGGTAGTGTGGAAAGTTCAATAGAAGTCGCAGGCCTGAAGATCGTGCTCGTGCCCCAGGCAGTAAACACACGTGGAGTGAGGATCCGATTGGGACATTTTCTGCCCACAAGGGCACTTTCGGAACCCAGGAACGGACTTGTCATCCATAGTGGTAGCGATACTTAAGACAAATTTAGAAGTTTGAGGAAGAAACGATAAATTTGGGGATTTAACGCAATGGGGCCTACTCAACATGGAGTGCGGTAAGGAGGGAACCTGTCTTTTCTAGCGGAAAGGAATATCTGGTGTCATGGGGTGGAGCTGAAGGAATTATTACTCGGGTGAGTGGGAGGAGACAGCTTGAAGATGTTTTGGACAGAATTAAAGGGAAAGCCAACTGCCAGACAGTGTGGATAGAACATCATATCCACATCCCTAGAAATGCCTATTTTCAGGCATGAGCCGGGAGAGTACAAACAAAATGCAAGTACAGTCACATAAAATACAGTTATAATCATCAAATACAGAGTAGTAGAGGTACAGTACAAATCAATGAGCAGTACAATGGAGATAAACAAGTGGCAGAATACAGAATACAGTTATAGTCACAGCAACACAATTACAGTCACTACAGTGTAGTGGAGATGCAAAATTACCAGATCAAATGATCATATCACGGTTTAAAGGGTAATATTAGTAGCTTTAATAAAAAAACTTAGCCATATCTATAATTTTCTAGTTAATAACAACCAAAGTTAAATTTGCCTCCTTTGTTTTCTTATTCTTTTATATCTCACCATTCTTTCCAATAACAATAGGAAGTACAAATCTTTAAGGAGCATATCTAATCGAACCACACACAGGTCTAAAGCTAGATTTTTCTCCTCTCATGCTTTCTGTTTTTCTTTTCCTTTTCTTTCTCTTTCACTTATGTCTTCTGTATTTTATTTTGATCTCTCAGGATGTTAGACTAGGTAAATTTTTTAGAGGAGTAGTTAGATTTATGTATGTAGAACAAATGAGTAAAACATTTTTGCAATTGTTTGGCGATACAAAATCAGAAAGTACAAATAGTTTTAGGATACATCTAATTATTAGTCCTATTTAAGTTGTTTATACCCTTTTTTATGTATGTGAAATTTAATCGGTTTTGATTATGTTTCGTACTTGTATTTTAAAAATTCAGTAAACATATAGTCACAAAAGAAAATTCAGGGAAAAATAACACTCTAAAATAAATAGTTTAATAGCAGCCAGAATGGGGGGACAGAAGCTAGTTAGGGTAGTTTCTGGTTCCTGGGAAGCAAAGGGGAACCAGAGGGACATGAATAGCAAAAATAACTCCCTAACTAATGTAGAGTAATCAAGGAATTAATTTAAAATAAACCGGATGGAGATCCAGTGATGTTGGAGCTGACTTTGGGGCGGCTTCTCTCTCTCTCTCTCCAGGTGGAGAAACAAATCTGACCAACTGCCAGAGTGAAGCATGGCTGCATTACTTGAACCAAGATGCTAAATTCTAATAATCAGAATAGGGTCCACCTCTGGGACACCTGTCTCCATGGAGCTAGATGCACAGAGTGCAAACATTAAGTGAGGGATTCCTGGGATTAGGAAAAAGTGGTAAATCTTTCATCCAGCATGTACTCATCCAACAGAAGGTCCAGAACTGGTAGACTCTTACCGGCCCCCTCTGCCTCGGAGGCCTGCAAATGAGCTGCCAATCTTAGCCCTGGAGTACCTGTTGCTTATGTTCCTCGAGGGCAAAAACATGCATGGCATGACACCAGGAGATATGCACCACCTTGTGGTTTGGCCCCAAACATTCACTAGCATTGGTTCATAACGCAAATAAAAATAATGAAAAATCTTCTTCCAGTTATGTTAATTCATTAAAAACTAACTCAAAATGCCAAGTGGGACCATTTACTATAAATGTAAAGTTCATACATTCCCCTAAGAAAATGGACAGCCTCCTAACACACATTTTTGTTAATTCACCCCAATTCCAGGACAGTCTTTGATTTAGTCCCTCATTGGGCAATAGTCAAACAGACGCCCCTCCACCTCTTACCCTACATGCACAAAAAACTCTCCTTGTTTGCAGTGTTAAACTGTTACCTCAACCAAACTGTAAAGCTTGCATGATCCGATATAACCAACTGTATAATATAATGCCTTCACCTTATTTATTTTCTAAGATTTTCTGTACTACACTGCCTGTTATATTACTCTGTCTAGTGCTTTACTGAATGTTAGTCCTGTAATAACCTTGTTACTCACCTGACATGGAATCTTTGTAAAGGAGCTCTCAGCTCAAAGGCATTTCTGAGAATCAAATAAATAAAGCTGTAGTTCTAGGTGTGGTATATGGTTCGCATCCACACGCTGGCAGTTCCTCTACAACAGTCTCATTGGCTGTTCATCTTTAAGCTAAGCTTTTCCCACCACCCAGGCATTACATCCCCCAACTCCCCCCTGTGATATCAGATCCTGCATGCTGGAAGCAGGAATCTGGGGGCCACTTGACAGGGCAGGCCAGGTGGGTTGTGTGGATGTGAACCACATACCACTCCTAGAACTATGGTTAAAGGTGAGTAACCTATTTTTCTATGGGCATGGCTATGGTTCACTATCCACACTCTGACAGACTCCCAGCAGTTCTCTAGGAGAAAGGGGCAAAGCGCACACCCCTACTTGGTAAACCGAGACTGAAGAACTAAGCTCCCAAAATCAGCATCCTGGCACGGCTTAAAGTCGATGCAGTGGAGGGAAATGAAGGTGTGTGCTGACTTCCAGGTAGCAGCCCTTCAGATTTCCTGGATAGGAACATCTCTGGAAGTAGCCACCAAAGCAGTGGTATGCCTGATAGAATGAGCCCTAAGCCCTACTGGTTTCCTACCAGCCAACCTACAGCAGAGGTCAATGCAGGATGTGATCCATCTGACAATCATCCACTTTGCTGCTTGTCTGCCAGATTCTGCTTCAGCATAAGTGAAAAACAGCTGGCAAGCCTGTCTCCGAACTCCAGCTGTGCTCTCTACATAATAAGATACTCTCCTCCGTAGATCCACGGTATGGAGCTTGTGGTCAGCCTCCAAAGACGGGCTGGTGAAATACACTGGTAAGTTAATCACCTGGTTAAGGTGAAACTCTGATACCATCTTTGGGAGGAACTTCAGGTTAGGGAGAAGGACAACCTTGTCTCTGTGGAAGACCAAATAGGGAGAGTCCACCAACAGTGCCTGTAGCTCCCCAATCCTTCTGGCAGACATAATGGCCACCACGACGGCCGTCTTCCATAGTAGGTCTGACATCTCACACCTGTGCACTGGCTTGAAAGGCTTGCCCATGAGCACTGCCAATACCAGCAGTATGTCCTACAGTGGAAGTGGTTCATGTATCAGAGGGGACAGGATGTCCAAGTCTCTGACAAAGTGCCCGGCCATCTTCTCCTGGACCACCATCTGCATACGAGCCTGCACCCTGTAAGCAGAGATGGCTGCCAGGTGCACCTTTAGAGTCTTCGCCCACAGTCCCAGCTGGGAAAGGGATCAGAGGGAGTCTAGGATGCTAGCCACAGAACAGGCAAGAGGATCAAGCCCCTTGCCCTGACACCAAATGGAAAATCTCTTCCATTTAAAGGCATAGCATCTGCAAGTTGACTCTTTCCTGGAGGCCTCCACAACATGAAGCACATTCTCCGACAGACCCAAGGCTTGGAACTCTAGCTGCTCAGGAACCAGGCTGTGAGGTGCAGGGACTGAAGGTCCAGGTGCAAGACCTTCTCCTATTGACTGGTAGGTAGATCAGGATGGAGAAGCAGTCACCACGGAGGTCTGCAGCTGAGGCTGAGGAGATTTGGGTACCAAAACTGCCGTGGCCAGTCTGAAGCTATCAGGATCAATGGTGCCTTGTCCTTCTGTGCCTTGACCACCACTTTGTGGATCAGGGGAAAGATGGGAAGGCATATACAAAGCCTGGGGTCCAGACTTCACAAAGGCATCCCCCAGTAGTGTTCCAAACTGTGGGGGGCAGGCACAGAACAGCTTCTGTTTGGCATTCTCCCAGGAGGCAAGCAGGCCCACCAAGGGTGAGCCCCACAGGGAGAACAAGTGGTTCACCACCTCCTGATTCACAGGCCACTTGTACTACGTCTCTCCAACTTCGCTGAGAGTGTCTGCCAGCTGACTGTTCTCTCCCGCAATGTGAATTGCCAGGATCTAACCAGTGACAGGGAAGACACCATCAGGAGAGAAGCAGAGGCGTCCGGAACACAAAAGCTAAATGCTGCAAGGCTTGGGTGTTGTGGGCAGGGCTGAGTCCTGTATTGTTCTTTCCAAAAAAAAAAAAAAACTTTCAGTGGTGGCAGTGTGATTCAGGGAATGGAGATTGGCAGCCATTGCAAGGCGCTTCTGGGGGATAAAATGGACCTCGTGACTACAGCCAGCCAATAGGGCAGCCATAGTTAAAGAAAAAGGAGCAGACCCAGACCAGAGGGAAGACACCGTTGGGAGTGGCGAAGCGGCATCTGGAACACAAAAGCTAAGTGCTGTAGGTCTTGGGTGTTGTCGGTAGAAACATAGAATGTGACAGCAGATAAGGACCGCTTGGCCCACCCAGTCTGCCCATTTTCCTACCCAACAGATAAGCTGCAGATCCTAGTTAACCAACAGCTTACTTCCTCCGACCCCCCACTAGGACTGCCTTATGTCTGTCCCATGCATTCTTGAATTCTCCCACTGTTCTTGACTCCATGACCTCCTCAGGGAGGCTGTTCCATGCATTCACAACCCTCTCTGTGAAAAAATACATCCTCACATTACCTCTAAGCCGTCCCCCCTCTATCTTCAAATTGTGCCCCTTGTTCTTGCACCTTTTTCTGAAAGATGCTACCCTCTTGGACTTTGTTGATTCCCTTGAGGTACTTGAAAGTTTCTATCATGTCCCTCTCTCCCTTCTTTCCTCAAGGGTATACATCAAGGCCCCTAGAATTCTGCGGCTGCAGAATTTTGTGCAGAACTTGCAATCTACCGCAGAACTTCTGCGGTGCCGCAGAATTCACTCTTCTTGGTGATTTTTTATTAATATTTCTGTTTATACCTATAATCTGGTTCCCTTCCCCTCTTTTTATATCCAAAACCTCCCATATGTTCAGAATGTGATGTTGTCATTGCTATAACATCATACATTAGCTAATGAAATGGCTGCATTCTGCAACAGAAATGAACAGTCACTTATCTACCACAGCTTCCACTGCCAGAGACGGTGGCACAGCACATCATGCATGGTGATATTTGCTCAACCTGCACTACAGCCTAATACAATTTTCAGTCTTACATTGTTGCACTAGGGCCAGCTTAAGCAAAACCTTGTCAATAGCACAGACCTGTTAAGTCCATACCTTACTTTGTACAAACCTATTTGTGCCTTTAAGTAAAGAGACGCTATCTGAAATGAATAACTGGTAAAATTAATTTAACTGTCTAAATTTTTAAGAAAAATACAGTAATTGTGCCCAGAAAAGAGAAATATAATAATGTGTAGACCTGTTGAAAGAATAGACCTGTTAAATAAATAATTTCACTGTACGCATTTTTGCCAGGGTTATTGATCACATATTGTCATTGGTTGATAGAATCACCTAAAAGTTATTGAGAAATGTTGTATGCAGGGACCGCTGTTGGGCCAGAGGGTAGCATGCTGTGTTTCTGTGCCAGCAACTCAGGTTCAGAGATTAGCTCTGGGAGCTGGCTGGGCAGCACAAGGATTGGTGGAACACATCACTGCTCGGAGCCTGGGAAGGTATGGTGCAGTGTTCTGTCACATGGTGGACACATTGTGATGGGCTGGAGAGCTGTATCTCACAATTGGTTCATATGCATGTCATGGTCTGATGGTGTTATGCAGTGTGTCAGGGAAAGCAGGTTGACATAAAAAATGAGTTTTGCAATAATTCCTCTATTCCATTTCCAATGGGACCAGTATGAATGAGGATGCAAGTTCATGGAAATAAAAAAAGAAATACATATATATACATACACACACATACATACAGTATCTCTGTCTCTCTCACCACACACACACACACATATGCATATTTGTATGCATGTTACTGATTGCATATAAATATGTAAGTGATACACAGTGGGAACCTCATGAGTGGTGTAGAAAGCACATACAAATATATAAGTGATAGACAGTGGAAACCTCATTAGTGAGATGTATAGCATGCATATAGAAATACCTTATTTATCACATAAGATCCCCTCTGCATATGTTATTTATGCGATAGGCTAGGACCTGAAGGGAGAGACATTTTTTTGATTTTTTTAGGCATAAAATTATTTTTATAAGTCTGTTATTTTTTGAACTAATGTTACTGTGTTTTCCACCATCCTGACTGCTATAACCACTGCCATGAAAGTGAAGTCAGGATGACAGGCTGACACTGTGATGTGGTAGTTTGTTAGTGCCGCAGAAATTACAAACCACCGCCGAAGAAGTTCTGCGGCAAATGGTAGTCTTGCCGCAGAACTTGGTCCCACTGTGCCGCAGAAAAGTAGGGGCCCTGGTATACATATTAAGCTCCTTTAGTCTTTCTTTGTATGTCTTCTGGTGCAGACCCTGCACCATTTTGGTTGCTCTCCTCTGGACAGCCTCCACTCTATGTCTTTGCGGAGATGGGGTCTCCAGAACTGCACACAGTACTCCAGATGTGGTCTCACCAACTGTCTGTACAGGGCTGAGTCCTGTATTGTTCTTTAAAAAAAAAAAACTTTCAATGGTGGCTGTGTGATTCAGGGAATGGGGAAAATGACTGCTGGGAAGAATGGGGAAGCATCAGAGCGGGCTGAGGGCGGGAGATCGTCGGCCATTGCAGAGCACCACTGAGCGGTCAAATGGATCTCGTGACTAAAGCCAGTCAATAGGGTAGCTGTAGTCCCTATATATTACCCAGAGGTCCAAGCGACCCCTTGTGTAAGTGCCATAAAGCAGTAGTGTGGCATCTGTTCTAGTGACGTGTGGAGAATTGGCAGAATGTCTGCAGAGGGACCTCAGGCCACAGGCCACTCTAGCCACAGTAACTGTGGTAAGGGGGCAGCGGTGGTAGAATCTGTACACTGCAGAAGGGTAGGGGACTGCAGCAGAACAAGGTCATCCAACATTTAAATAGGGCAATAAGGAAGGGGGGTTTGGGAGTACAAAGCAGGGTGAGAAGGGGAGAGCAGCTGATCCCTGTCTTGGATCAGGCCTCATTTGTAATAAAGTAACAAGTCGGGGGGTAGCCGATAACACAGCAATAAAGAAGGGGACTAGAGGGTACAAAGCACAGTGAGAAGGGGGAAGCAGCTGACCCCTGTATCGGGTCAGGCCTCATTTGTAATAAAGTAACAAGGTTGGGGGGGGTAGCAATAAAATAGTAATAAAGAAGGGGGCTAGAAGGTACAAAGGACAGTGAGAAGCTGAAAGCAGCTGATCCCTGTTTCGGGCTAGGCCTCATTTGTAATAAAGTAACAAGGCAAGATGGGTAGCGGATAAAAGGAGGGTTGGGGGAAAAACTATAAACTGTAAAACGCACTAATCAGGGAACAGCAGAGATACATGGCTGGACTGGGATAGGCGGAGTAGGGAGGATATGGGGGACTAGGAGCTGGTACAGGCAGCAGGACAGCTGGGAAGGGTAGAGGTGGAGGAATGTGAGAATGTACAGGAGCCAGGACAGTGAAGGGAGGATGGTAAGCTGTAATGATGTGGGGCCACAGTCTTTCTGGGGATAGTGTGGAGAAAAGGGGCCTGTCCAGTGTGCAGAAGCCTGGAACAAATCTGGGCAGAGGTAAGAATGCTCAGGTGAGAGTTGGAAGGGGGGGAGAGGCAGGAAAGCAGAGCAGTGGAGGAAGAGGCAGGTAGGGGCAGCCCTGGGGCAGTTGGATGGCAGATACAAGTTGATAGCAGGGAGGTTACCAGTGTCCAAGGACATCTCCTCCTCAAAGACCATGGGGAACTGGTGTCGAGGAATGACAGGTGGTAAGGGGAAATGGTTGGTGGGTAGGAGGATCAGCACAGGAGGGAAGAGAAGGGACTGGAAGGGGAAGAACAGGGGTGGGATCTGACGCTGCAGTGCCCACATCGAACAGGTATGCAATACTGGTCAGCTTAGGGGAAGGGGGCAGGTGGTGGGGTGGAGAATTGAGGAGACCCAGAGTCAAAGGCTGGAGGCAAGGGGAGGAGAGAGGTGAGTAGCTTGGGGAAGCAAGGAGGAAAAGGTAGTCATGGTGGAGTAAAGGATTGGGGGAGGGAACAGTTAGAGAATGGGATTGGAATGGTAGAGTGGTAGCAAGCAAGGTTAGTCAGGGAGGAATGGAATCAAGGGGGGGTTGGAGAAGCAGAAGGAGGGTATAGTGATGGTGTTGGCAGGAAGACAACCAAAACAGATAGGAAGCAGCTGAATGGGAGGCATCTGGTTTACTAGGAGTAGATAGGAGGCTGGAAAACATGCCTGTGCAAGACTGAAGAGTGGTAATCATTGGGAACTCCATAATTAAAGGTATTCACTGGGGCGGAAGGGAGACCCAAAGACCAGAAGAATGGTGAATTATGTGCCAGGGATGGTAGCAGAAAGGACAGAACCAAGAATTGGAAGTTGTAAGGAAGGTTGGTGGAAAACCTAACTTAGTCATCCACCTGTGAAGCAAAGCAGGGGAAGAGGTGGGGGTGGTGAAGGATAGGTTCAAAGAGCTGACCAGGGCCAGTAGGGAAATAGTGAGCTTGTTGGCCTTTTCAGAAGTAATTCCAGTCTCCAGAGCCAGCACAGTCAGTAAAAATAGGATAGAGGAGTTAAATTATTGGCTGAGGAGATGCTGCAGGGAAGAAGGGTTCAAATGTATCGAGGGCTGGGGGAACATGTGGTCGAACAAGAGACTGCATTTGGCAGACAGACTGCACCTTAGTAGGGAGAGCTCAAACATACTCAAAGACAAGCTGGGGGAATACATAAACAATCTGAGTTTAAACTGCTAAGGGGGGGGGGGCCAGCAGGCATAGATACTTCAGGTTGAGGAGGTCTGTGGACCCCGCTCACACACACACTGGCAGTAGTAATCGGGAGGGTAGGCAAGGAATCAAAGGAGGGAACCAAGTATGGGGGGTGAAGAGTAGAGTGCAAGGGAAGTGCAGGTCAGGAAAAGTACAAAAAGTAAGCAGGGAGGCAAGGAGTCGAGGTGGGGGGTGGTGTCACACAGTGCTTGCAGTCTCAGTAACAAAATGGCAGACATGCAGGCCCTCTTAGTGGAGCAGAAGGTAGACATAGAAGCAATTAATGAGACCTGGGCTATAACACACCATGACTGGGACCTCTTGATCCTGAGTTACAAGTCACACAGAAGAGACAGGATGTTAGAAAAGGGGTGGGGGTGGTGGCTTACATCAAGGAGGAGATAAATGCATGAAGGAAGAGAATGAAAAGGGGAATGTGGAAACATTGTGGGTTCAGCTCCAGACGAACAGAGGGAGGAAGGTCAGGTTGAGGGTGGTCTACAGACAGCCCAACCAGGAGGAGGAATGATACAGGGAGCTGTGTTCACAATTGCTGGAAGCTGTAGGAAAGGGGGAGGTGGTAGTGGTGGGGGACTTTAATCTGCCCAAGGTAGACTTGGGTATACTGACCACGTCCTGTGCTAGGACTTGGGTGATCCTGGATGCAATACAGGGTGGGTTTCTGACTCAGGGCATTACTGAGCCCCCAAGAGGGGGCAATTCTTGATGTACTGCTCATGAATGAGGAGGATGTACAAGAGATAATGGTCAAGGAACACCTGAGGGGTAGCGACCATGACATAGTGTGGTTCAGGTTGGATATGGGACAGGGAAAGCATCTCCACTAAGACCAAAATACTAGATTTCAGGAGGGAGGAGTTTAAGAAAATGGGTGAGGTGCTAAGGTTGCACCTAGAGGGTGTCAGAGTGGACATGGGGGTGGACCAAAAATGGACCATCATAAAGTATGCATAATGGCTGACACAGCAGAGTGTGTTAGGCTTAGGAGGAAGAAATTGGGGGCCAAATCACCCATCTGGTTCAACTCTAAGGTTGCCAAGGCGGTGAGGGACAAGAGGGCAGCCTACAGGAGATACAGGATGACTGCAGGTGAGGTGGATAAAGGAATACTACCTGAACCTGGCAAAAGTGGCAGGCAAGGTGGTGCTGCAAGCTAAGGGATAGAAGGAATTACAAATAGTGGATGGGATTAAAAGGGGCGAGAAGGCCTTCTTTTGCTACATAAGCGAGAAGAGGGACAAAAAGGATGGGACAGTTAGGCTTAAGAAGGGGGATGTATGGGTGGAGGAGGAAGGGAGCAAGGTGGAGGTATTGAATGAGTACTTCTGCTCTGTCGTTACTAAGGAAAAAGATGGGCTGGTGCCACCAGCGAAGGAGAAGGTGAGGACAGGGAGGGAGCACAGATGTAGTGATAGAAGATGTGATAGAAGTGGATAGAAAGAGGGAGGGACTTCTGGTACTGAAGGCAGGCAAGTCCCCAGGACCAGATGGCATACAACCAAGGGTGCTAAAAGAGCTGGCTGAAGAGCTTGCAGGACCGCTAGCAGGCCTCTTCAATAGTTCCCTGGAGTTGGGTGTGGTGCAGCAGGACCGGAGAATGGCACATGTGGTGCCTCTCCATAAGAGTGGACCCAGGGATGACCCGGGAGCTATAGGCCAGTCAGTCTGATCTCAATCGTGTGCAAACTTATGGAGACCATACTTAAGGAGAGGCTGGTAAGATACATGGAAGAGAATGGTCTCCAGGGTGAGAGGCAGCATGGATTTGAGGGAGGAAGATCATGTCAAACAAACCTGATTGACTTCTTCGACTGGGTCACCAGAGCAGTGGACAGGGCCTGGCAGTGGACATCATTTACTTGGACTTCAGCAAGGTCTTCGATTCAGTGTCCCATAAGAGGCTGATCAGGAAACTGGTGGATCTGGGGTTGGGAGAAAATAGATCAGGTGGTAGAAAGCTGGCTGAGGGACAGAACCCAAAGGGGTGGGGTGGGGGAGAGTTATCCAACACCAGGGAGGTCACCAGGATAAAGGCTGGGGCCGGTGTTCAACGTTTTCATAAATGACATTGGGGAGGGCATAAAGGGCAAGATGTGCCTGTGTGCAGAGGACACCAAACTCTGTGTGAGGGTGGACACAGTGGTAAGGATACAGGACCTGCAGGAATACCTCAGAAAACTTGAGATGGTTGGGGATCTGGCAACCAGGCTTCAATACCAAGAAATGGATAGTTGGAGTTAAAACAAGAGGTCATACTTTAAGACTGGAAGGAGGAAGATTTAAAGGTAATGTAAGGGGGTGTTATTTCACTAAGAGGGTGATTGAACCCTGGAACAGATTACCTGAGGAGGAGGTAGGTGTCGAAATGGTGGAGGGATTCAAGAGAGAGTGGGCTAGACATATGGGGTTGGTTAGAGGACAGAGTATAGGTTCCTTTTGCACCACTGACAAGTAGGCAAGTGGGGAGATGGGCAGACTGGATGGGTTAGGATGGTCCTTTTTTGGTGACACGTTACTATGATAATATGATACTGTGCACACTGGAGCCAGGAATCCTAGGTCCAAGTACTTATGGGGGTTGGGGGTCTGGATAGCAGCAGTGGAGGAAGAAAAGGATTTGGGGTGGTGATTACTAGCAACCTGACACACACCTCACAGTGCAAAAAAGGCAGTAGAGAATGCAAACAGGATGTTGGGATGTGTAGCCAGGGGAATCAGAAGTAGGCGGACCGAGATCATAATTAATTAATTTATTTAATTAAGTAATTAATTAATTAATTTTGGTAACCGGATAGGCCCACTGAGTCCAGTAAAGGTCCCATTTTCAGGGGCTACCCGGAATTAATTACAGATACAGCAGAAATGTAACAGTTGCAGAGATACAGAGACAGTATTTCACATGAACACAATGTCGGTACAACACTTAACAAAACACAAGACTTTGTAACACTTGTTAGATACACTCAAGTACATTTGTGGGTACAACCACTCACTATTTATATAATTAACTTACATTTACATTTGTCAAGTTCAACCAATCCCGGATTGATTTAATTTGAGAAGAGGTGCTGGGATGCTCTTGTACAGGTCACTGGTGAGACTGCATCTAGAATATGGGGTAAGATACTGGTGTCCATACCTTAAGGACATCAGCTTGCTAGAGCAAGTGCAAAGGACGGCAACTAACATGATCATGGGTCTGCAGGGGAAGTCTTATGAGGCAAGGCTGGCAGCCCTGAGAATGTACTGCCCGGAAGAGAGGAGAGAGAGAGAGAGAGAGAGAGAGAGAGGGAGAGGGAGGGGGATTTGATAGAGACCTTCAAATACTTAAAAGGGATAAACAGTGGAGATGTAAGGTCTCTTCAAACTAAGAGACAACTGAACCATGAGGGGACACAGTTTAAGGCTGGGGGGGGGTTTAGGAGGGATGTTAGAAAGCATTTCTTTACAGAGAGGGTGTTAGCCACATAGAATGTGTTGCCAGAGGAAGTGATATCAGAGACAGTTGCCAGCTTTAAGAGGGCCTGGGACAGACATAAGGATAACCCATGGGACTGTAGTGGGGACAGACAGGGAGGAAGGGAAGACTGGGGGAGGCAAGGTCAGTGGCGTAAGCTAGGGACCCTGCAATAAGGAGTAGACTCGATAGACCAAATGACCACCTTCTGCTGGCTCTTTTGTATGTTCATATAAGGGTCCAGTGCAGAGTGCCTACCAACAAAAAGGATGGGAGTGTTTGCCTCCCTGTCTGTTCAGGTAAACGTGGTCATGGTATTGTCCATCTGGACTTGAATGACCTAACCCCTGACTAGTTGCACGAATTCCAACAGAGCCAAGCGCACTGCTCAGAACTCCAGCAGTTTTATGTGGTGACAGGACACCCTAGGCGACCAGAATCTGTTTGTCATGTGATCTCCCAGGTGTGTTTCCCAGCCTACCAGAGACACATTCATCATCAGCATGACAGTCAGCTCTGGGCGGACAAATGGGATTCCTTCCTCTAGGTGTTCTGGGAGAAGCCACCACTGGATGGCATCCCACATTGGCTTGGTAGCTGTGACTAGCTGGTTAGCTGGTCCAAGTGGCCTAGTGCTGGGACCACTGATAGCCCAGCTCCCACGGAAGGTGACGCATCTACCAGTGGACCACGCTGGTGCAGGATGCTATGTACCCCAGCAGCCGTAGGAAATCCCAGGCAGGGCACAAGAGCCCACCCTGAAATGATTGGGCAAAGGAGATAAATCCTGTCCCTGGTGCACTGGGAAGCAGGTCTTGGCCCACAGAGTGTCTCATTCTGCCCTGATGAACCTGACTGCCTGCTTCGGTACCAGTTTGGACTTGACCAGGTTGGCCTAGGTCTTTGCAGGTCTGGACAGCCATCTCTGTGGATCTCTTTATGGCTTTTCTAGATGGACTGGATACCAACCAGTCACCAGGTAGGGGTATACTCTGATCCCTAGGCACCATAGGTGGGCCGCCACCACTGCCATGCATTTGGTGAAGATCCTCAGTGCAGAGGAGAGGCAGAAGGGCATGACCTGAAACTGGTACAGGACTCATTCCGCTTGGAAATGGAGGTTGGAGGCATGCATTGGTTGAGATTGTGTAGATCCAGTATGCGGTGCCATCCCACCATCCATTTTGGGACCAGAAGGTACCAGGGACATATAACTGGGGTTAAGAGAAGCTGGGCTGAGAAGACGTGGAGGCAGGAGAGTGGTAAACTGTAATAGCTGTGGGGCAGAAGTCTCCTTGGGGACAATGTGGAGTAAAGGGAGCTGTCCAATGTGCAAGAGCCTGGAGCATAAGGGTCAAAATTAGGTTGCTCAGATGGCAGCTTGGGAAGATGGTGTGGGGAATCAGAACAGCAGAGCAGTGGAGAGAAAGGCAGATGGGGGTTCCCATGGTAGCAAGGGCATCAGGCAGAGGAAGGGAATGGGGGGGGGCAGAACAACCAGTATATGGGAGTATCTCTTCTTCCTCAGACTGGGCCCAGGGTCGAGGAATGGTAAGTGGTAAGGAGTAGGGATGTGAGGGTAGCACCAGGGGTGAGAATGTCTGAAGCACCTTTAGTGAACAGATCTGCACCACTCTCTGGTGGGGGAGGAAGGTGGATCGGGGGTGAGGTATGAGATCAGGGTGAATCAAGGGTAAGGGTAGGAGAACAGGGGAAGGGAGAGGGAACTAGTCAGGGTGGGCAGGGAAGAGGTGGCAGGCAAAACAGAGCAGAGGATGAGGGGAGGGAGAGACAAAGGAAAGGAAGAAGACAGGGAATAGGGGAAGCAATCAGGGATAGCCGGGGTGGGGGTAGAGAGGGGGATAAGTAGTAGATGTGGTGATAAGTTCACCAGGGCAGAGGTGGAGCAGTTAGGTGGGGGGAGCAGCTAGTACTGCAGGGAAGGTAGGAAGGATGGGGAACACGAGTGCAGAGGATGGAAGGGTGGCAACCATAGGACTCTATAATTGAGGGTATTCACTGGGGGGGACCCAAATGCAGGAAGGAGGGTGATTTGCATGCCAGGGATGACAGCAGGGAAGATGGGCCCAAGATTCAGGGAAATAGGAAGGTCTGAGGGGAAAACAAATATAGTTATACACATGGGAACCCATGACCTAGCAGAGGAGGAGGTGGAGGTACTGCAAAGTAGGTTCAATCAGTTTGGAAAGATCTGCAGGGATGAACCAAATTTGCTGACCTTCTCAGAGGTGATACTAGCACCAAGGGCCAGCACAGTCAGGAAAAGAATATAGGAATTTAATGACTGGCTGAAGAAATGGCAAAGGGAGAAGGGGTTAATCTGTACTGGGGATTGGGTAGAGCTGGTCAAACAAAGCACTCTTTTTACTGGACAGGCTACACCTCAGCAGAGAGGGTTCGAGGATACCCAGGGATAAACTTGGGGGATACATAACCAGTACATTTAATTTAAACTACTGGTGGGGGGGCCTGCAGGCTCAAAGACTCCAGGAGGAGGTCAGTGGGCCTCCCCACAACACTGGTGGAAGAGGTCTGCAGGATGGAGGTGGAGAGAGTGAAGAAGGGTTAGCAAAGGGGGCGTGAGGAAAAGTTAGCAAGGGGAGGTGGGGGTTGGGGGCCACATAAAGGGAAGAAATGTGAAAAAAAGAAGGGAGTAAAGGGTTTGAGTGTCAAAATCCCTTTCCGGCCATTAGAGTACCAGCATTAGTGCGCCGGCACATCAGGGCGCCGATTCTGGAATTTGCGCCCCCTTACTGAGATCCGCCCCCTCGGAGTTAGAATAATAATAAAGGGAGGGGGCAAAATCCCAACTTGGTGCCCTGGTGACGGCACTCTGAATGGGAGGAACTGTCAAATTCTAGGTGCTGGGTGGTGCCTCTGAATGCACAGTCTTGGAAACATAATGGATGGCCTGCAGGCGCTATTAGCAGAGGGGAGGGTGGACAAAGCAGAGGTAACCAAGACTTGGAGCACATAACACCATGACTGGGACCTCACGATCTCTGAATATAAACTACAAGAGGGATAGGGTAGCAGGGAAGGGGGGAGTGTGGTAGTTTACATTAAGGAGGGAATAACTTACACAAGGGAGGAGTCAGAGGAGGTAAAGGTGGAGGCATTGTGGGTACAGTTACGGTCCATTACAGGAAGAAAGGTGAAGTCGGGGGTGGTTTACAGACCACCCAACCAGAATGAGGAGAGAGACAGGGAACTGACCTCACAAATACTGGAGGCAGCAGAGAAAGGAGAGGTGGTAATAGTGGGGGACTTCAACCTGCCCAAGGCAGACTGCAGTGTACCATCCACAACATGTGCCAGGAGTCAGGTGATCTGGGAAGAGTTGCAGAGTGGGTTCCTGACTCAGGGCATCACAGAACCAACCAGGGAGGAGGCAATCCTTGATCTGGTTCTCATGAATGGGGAGCAGGTACAGTATCTAATGGTCAGACAGCCCCTGGGTAGGAGTGACCATAGTACAGTGTGGTTCCAGGTGGATATGGGCAGGGAAAGCATCCTGACTAAGTCCAAAATCATGTATCTTAGGAGGACGAATTTCAGGAAGATGGGCGATGTGCTATGGAGGGACCTTGTAGGCATCATGGCACATATGGGGTGGACCCAAAGGTGGTCCATCACTAAGGAAGGAATAATGGTTGCCGCAGTGGAGTGCATTAGGCTCAGGGGGAAGAACTCAAGGGCCAAAGAACCCAGCTGGTTCACTTCTGGGGTTGCCCAGGTGGTAAAGGAAAAGAGGCTAGTGTACAGGAAATTCAGGAAGACCAAGAGAGGTGGATAGGGAGAATTACCCAAGTTTGGCTAGTGTGGCAAGTAAGGAAGTCTGGAAGGCTAAGACACAGATAGAACTGCAGGAATTAAGGGGGAGGCCTTTTTTTGCTATATAAGTGCAAAGCAGAGATACTAAATGAATACGTCTGTCCCATCTTCACCAGGAAGGATGGACTGGTGCCTTCAGGAGGGAGAAGAGGAGCCGGGGGGATCACGGATGTAGTGATAGAGTGAGGGAGGGGCTGCTAGCATTGAATGAGGGCAAATCACCCAGGCCCAGATAGAGTACATCCAAGGGTACTGAGGGAACTAGCAGATGACTTTGAAGGGACACTGACCAGCCTGTTCAATAGTTCACTGAAGTTGGGTGTGGTGCAGCTGGATTGAAGAATGGCACATATGGTGCCCCTCCACAAGAGTGGCCTCAAGGATGACCCAGGGAACTACAGACTGGTCAGTCTGACCTCAATTGTGTGCAAGCTCATTGAGACATACTTAAGGAAAGATGTAGACTATCTAGAGGGGCATGGTCTCCAGGATGAGAGGCAGCATGGGTTTATAGGAGGAAGATCACGTCAAATTAATCTGATCGACTTCTTTGACTGAGTCACTAAGACAGTAGACAGGGGCCAAGTGGCAGGCATCCCCTATCTGGATTTCAGCAAGGCCTTTGACTCTCTACCCTATAAGAGGTTGATCAGGATGTTGGCAGATCTTGGGATTGGGAAGAAAATGACCAGATGGGTGGGAAACTGACTGAGGGACATATTCCAGAGGGTAGTAGTGGGGGAGAGTTATCCAGTACCAGAGAGGTCACCAGTGGGGTCCAACAGGGACCGGTGTTATTCAATGTCTTCATCAATGACACTGGGGATGGCATTAAGGGCAAAATGTGTCTTTTTACCATGACACCAAGCTCTGTGGGAGGGTGGACATAGCTAAAGGGACACAGGACCTACAAGACGATCTGAAAAAGCTTGAGAGGTGGTCTGGGATCTGGCAGCTTGCCTTCAATGCCAAGAAATGCAAAGTTATGCACGTTGGAGCCAAGAATCCCAAGACACAGCACTACCTGGGAGGTGTCCAGGTATCTCCAATGGAGAAGAAGGACCTGGGAGCAATAATCACTAGTGACCTGAAGCACTCCACACAGTGCAAGAAAGCAGCAGTATTGGCAAACAAGATTTTGGGATGTATAAGTAGAGGGATCAGCAGTAGGAGAGAGGAGGTTATACTACCCTTGAACAGGTCACTGGTGAGACCACATCTAGAGTATGGAGTTTGGTACTGGTGCCCGCACCTCAAAAAGGACATCAAACTGCTGGAGACAGTCCAGAGGAAGGCTACAAAGATGATCACAGGTCAGCAGAGCAAGACATATGAGGAGAAGTTCAGGGCGCTAAATATGTACTCCCCGGAGGACAGGAAGGATATGACTGAGACCTTCAAGTACTTGAAAGGGATAAATAAGGTGGATAAGGAGGGTCTCTTCAAGCTACGTGGCAGCCATAAATAGAAATTATTGCACTCATCATAATTCTTGATCTTCCCAAGATATCTTCACCATTCATTACTGGTGGGTTCAAGCATGACGTAGAATGTGGTGCTTGTGGGTTGGCAAGTAACCAATGCCAGATCCCCAGCCTCCTCAGTTCTACTCGATGGAGAGGGAGAAACAGAGAAGAGTAAAGGAAAGGGTGGGGCAAGGGGCCCACTGGACAGGAAAAGGGGACTACTGTGCCCTTTCAGGCTGTTTCCTCTCAAGCAAACTGCATTCTGCAGTTTGAGAACCTGCCTAAGGAGAAGCTGCCCGAAGCTCATCCTCCAAGCAAGGGGACTACTGTGCCCTTTCGGGCTGTTTCCTCTCAAGCAAACTGCATTCTGCAGTTTGAGAACCTGCCTAAGGAGACACTGCCTGAAGCTCACCCTCCAAGCAAGGGGACTTCTGTGCCCTTTCGGGCTGTTTCATCTCAAGCAAACTGCATTCTGCATTTGAAAACCTGCATTCTGCAGTTTGAGAACCTGCCTAAGGAGAAGCTGCCCGAAGCTCACCCTCCAAGCAAGGGGACTACTGTGCCCTTTCCGGCTGTTTCCTCTCAAACAAACTGCATTCTGCAGTTTGAGAACCTACCTAAGGAGAAGCTGCCTGAGCTCACCCTCCAAGCAAGGGACTACTGTGCCCTTTCGGGCTGTTTCCTCTCAAGCAAACTGCATTCTGCGTTTGAAAACCTGCATTCTGCAGTTTGAGAACCTGCCTAAGGAGAAGCTGCCCGAAGCTCACCCTCCAAGCAAGGGGACTCCTGTGCCCTTTCGGGGTGTTTCCTCTCAAACAAACTGCATTCTGCAGTTTGAGAACCTGCCTAAGGAGAAGCTGCCCGAAGCTCACCCTCCAAGCAATGGGACTACTGTGCCCTTTTGGGCTGTTTCCTCTCAAGCAAACTGCATTCTGCGTTTGAAAACCTGCATTCTGCAGTTTGAGAACCTGCCTAAGGAGAAGCTGCCCGAAGCTCACCCTCCAAGCAAGGGGACTACTGTGCCCTTTCGGGGTGTTTCCTCTCAAGCAAACTGCATTCTGCAGTTTGAGAACCTGCCTAAGGAGAAGCTGCCCGGAGCTCACCCTCCAAGCAAGGTACGGGTTGGAACTCTGAATTTTGGCATCTACCCCTGGAGGAATCTCACCTGCTCCTGTTTGCCAGTGTTACTCACACTATGTGCAGCAATCCAGAAGTCTTCTAGAAACTGCTGCCAAGAAATTAATGCTAGGACTAATCTCTGCTTGAAATGTTTTGTTTTCTCACTTTAAGTAATGTTTAGTCTGATGTAGAGATTTCTTAGAGTTGATATAAGTTTTGAGAGAGGTTTTTTTTTGCCCATTTTCCCATTTGCAGTTTATACTGATCTGCCACTAGAAGCATCTTATTTTTCCTATTAATCCTCTAACCTTGTCTCTGCCTTTTTCCTGTTCTAATCACCGTTATCCCCTGCCTTGTTCTCACTTTTAGCATATTGTACTCTGAAGAAAAGAAAAAAAAACAAACAAAAAAACTACTCCACAGCGGCAGTCACCCTCACCGAAGGTCAGTTATTCCCCTTACCCCCCCAATAAGAAATAGCAATGGACACCACAGCTATGACACTCAGCCTACTCATGGTTACCTTTCTTGCTCTGCCCATGTCCCATCCTGCCCCTACCTCCACCCTGAGCCCCACCCCCTCTACCACCCCACAGCAGCCAACCTCCCCCACCCTGGACAACCCTATTTCTCCATGGCACCTACCTCCAATCAATACCCCTCCCCTGGGACACCTGGGCCTACCCTTCCTTGCCATACCTACCCTCTGCTCCTTACCCATCTCTTGTACCCCACTAGTAGGGACCGCATCAGTACCTGGCTAAGGGTCCTGGTCGCCACAGACCACTCATCAGATTAACTGCTCTACTCCTTCTGCTCTCTGGGAACATACACCCCAACCCCGGGCCATTGTCAGCTAGTCATGCAACACCCCACTCTGGTACTGGCCTCAGCATTGCATCCATGAATATTTGCAGCCTCCTAAAAAAAATCCACCACCCTCCAGTGCTGGGCTGTACAACACCGTCCTGATGTTATAGCACTAGTCGAGACCTGGCTCTTGAGAAAAACTCCCGACTCGGTTGTCTCCCTCCCTGGCTACACTCTGTTCAGGGAAGACCGTATAGGCAAACGTGGTGGCGGGTGTGCAGTCTTTATGTGTGACACACTTTTAGGCCGTGCTCTCCCTGCCCCCAAGTGCAGTTTTAGTGCCCAAGCCCTCACCCTTAAGGTTACCTCTGACCCAGCCAGGGGCCCTCTTTTTCTCACAGTCTCTTACATACCCCCGAGGGACCAGGGACCAGCTGTCCACTCCCTCATTGATTACCTCACCATACTCCCACACAAGGCAGAGCACCTCATCCAAGGTGATCTTAATGTCAATTGGCCAAGTACCACTGCCCCCCATATCAGGGACTCCTTCGCTGCCCTAGATATGACCCAACTAGTTACCTCACCCACTAGATTTAACTGGTCAGGTGGCTCCAGCACCCTTCTAGATGCAATTCTGTCGAACCACCCCATAAAATCAGGGATATTAATGTACTACCAGACTCTCTTAGTGACCACTCTCCTGTCCTCTATCACTGGTCATCCCCTACACCAAAACCAGTGTCCCAGGTCACCTTGCGATGGCGCTTTCACCCCGGGGGTCTCAGAAAGCTAAAAACGCACCTAGCCCAGCTTGACTGGTCCCCAATCCTACTCGCAATGGATATTCACTCTGCCCTAGCCTATTTCTCCAGTGCCTTCAGCAAGGCCTGTGACCTTTTCGCCCCCCCCCACAACTAGAATCCGTACCAAGAAACACAATGCCCCATGAATCTCCCCATCCCTCATCCAAACACTGAAACAAAGAGATAATCTCTGGCATATTGCTGTCGAGACAGGCAAACTGGCTGACAGACAAGCCTATAATGCAGCACGTAACAAGTGCACCTGGGCTATAAGGCAGGCTAAAGCCGAATATTATCAAGCCACCCTTGAATCCACTTGGGGCTCATCCCGTGCCTTCTGGGACAATATGAAAGAGCTCAATGGAAAGACCCACTCCCCCCCACCATCACTACTCTCCATAGACAGTACTGTCACTACTGATCCTGCCTGCATAGCTGAGTGCCTCAATATGGCTTTCTCAGATCTAAGTTCTGTCCTTCCCAACTACTTTCTTTTTCACCCCTATTCCTGCCTCCACCCCCCCCCACCACGGATCACCCCCCTTTCTACCTGTGTGCCATATCACCTCTTGAAGCCAGGCCTCATCTGCAAAAAGCCTTAGCTAGTAATAACCCAGCTGTGATCCCTGGACTCCAGAATTCTCTGATTAATCCTAGACACTGTACTAGTCCCTCTCACCAACCTTCTAAACTGGTCACTATGTCTTGGTCAATTTCCCAGTGCCTGGAAAATTGCAGAAATCAGCCCTATCCATAAGAGTGGAGATAGAACCTCCCCTAACAATTTCAGGCCTATCTCCATTCTCCCCCCTCTCTCCAAAGCACTAGGAAAAATAGTGACCATTCAGCTCTCCGATTATCTGGCCAAATACGATCTGCTGTGTCTAGAACAACATGAATTCTGCCCTGGACACAGCACCACTACAGCCCTCCTGGAGTTCTTCCAGCACCTCCACTCTGGTCATGTTGCGGGTGCAGTGTTCGTTGACCTCTCCAAGGCCTATGACATGGTCTGTCACCCCCTCCTACTTGACTCCCTCCACCAACTTGGCTTCTCCCCTGGCCCACTAGCTTGGTTCACCAGTTACCTCTCTACCAGATCACAACGCATGAAGGTAAATGGCACCCTGTACAATACCCTATCCATTCGCTTGGGGTCCCCCCAAGGTTCCATCCTGGGCCCCATTCTGTTCAGCCTATTTCTCAACACCCTCCCCAGCTCCTGCTCGGGCAATATGCTACTCTATGCCAATGATACGGTTCTCCTTGTCTCCTACTGTGACCCTGCATCTCTACAGGAATCCCTGCAGCACACATTCAACCAAGCCAAAAAGTGGTTCCTTGACCACCGGCTGGTCATTATCCTCAAAAAAACCAAATCTATGCTTTTTTTCACATCACCAGAATAAGGCCAAAAATGTCCCCTCTGCATTCTCCCCAGTAATGCTCACCCTCTCGAGCAGGTGTCATCCTACAAGTACCTGGGTATCACCTTCGACTTGGCTCTTACATTCCACACCCACATCAATACCCTGTCCTCAGCCATAAACTCTCGGATTGGCCTTCTCTATCACCACAGAGACTGCCTCCCCCAAACCGCCCTCCGACTGGCCATCAACTCCCCTGTCCTGTCCCTAGTGGACTACGGCCTACCTATCTACGCTGCGGCCAACAATACTGCCCTCAACAGAATCCAGACCTTGATAAACAAGGCCTGCAGGCTCCTGACCGGGGTATCCCTCCGTACCCATACCTGCCTGCTCTATTCCACCGCCAACCTGCTCACCTTGGAGGAGCACCTGCACTACCAAACCTGTTTACTTGCCAAAAACAAAAAATCCCTGCTAGGACTCTTCCCCCCCCCCCCAGGGGTCACTGCGTGGATGCGGCTTACATCCTCATCTGTTGCCACCCGTAGCTCAGTTAAGGCCACCTTTCTGATGCCCCATACCAAGACCTCCCTAGCCCAAAGGTCCTTCTACTACAGCGCTCCCACATGGTTCAACTCCCTCCCACCCCCCGTCGCTAAGTCTACCAAAATTGGTCCCTTTAAAGTCGCTCTCCATAACCACCTCTTTGGCGCCTGAAGCTGTAGTTGCCCTTAATCAACCTAATGTTTGGGTCCCTTCCTGTTTCTGGCCCATAGCCTTGACAATGTCCATTGGACCGTTTCCTCCCCTTTTTTTTTCTTTCTCACCCCTGTTCCCCCCACATAGGTATTTCCAGTATGACCAAGGTTGTCACTTCTACTATTGTTATACTTTATACGATTGCTATTTACTGCATGTAACTTAATTCCGTAAACCACTGTTATACTGTTTTCTTTTGTTATCTGTATTGCACCTGTATGTTACCACTGTTGTGTCTCACACTGTAACCATGTCTACTGTCCCTGCGATGAGGTGCCTTTGTAAATGAGTCCCTGACTCAAAGGTTGTAAATCCGACTTTCAAAAATAAATAAATGAAATAAATAAAAAGGAAAGGATATAAAGTAAAAACTCTAAGGCCGACCACAGAAGAAAGAGGCAAGGACTCTAGCCTGGCTCTGAGCAGGGGTGACCCAAACCACTGGGCAGGCCAAAGACAGAGAGAGAAAGAAGAGAACGAGAGAAAGGAGAGAGAGAGAGAGAGGAACTGAGTTTTGAAACCCCAAACAAGGAAGAACATGCAACATCCCTATTAGGACAGGCAGCAAGGCTTTCGTACAGAATACAGACAGGAGGACATGTTCTGCTTACAGAGCGTAGAGCAGAAACTAGGTCTTAAGCTGTATACAAGAAGGACTTCAAGGAGAGGCAGAGAGAAGAACTGTCCCAGGAGCCCCTTTACAGACAGGGTGCTGATAGGCAGTTATAACAGACAGAGTTGGCTATCTGCCAGGGAGAAGTAGAGCATGTGTTCTCGGCCCCTCTTCACCTTCCTTTTATTTGTTTTTGTTGGGGAAAGACTCAGCCCAAAACTGGGGCAAGAATTCCACCAATGAAGTTCCTCTCTCTCTCTCTCTCTCTCCCCTCCTCTCTGGAAGGGTGAGAGATCACCCTTTGGGCAATGTCCCCATGGATATGGAGGTGTACCTAGCCTAGCAGGTAACAAGTATGCCTTCCAGCCAGAAAGGCGTATCCCATTAGGAAACCTTGTCACCACTATGTAAAAGTGGTGGGTGGTAAGAGAAATGTCTAAGCCCTCCAAATTATGAGTAAGGAGTAGAGTATCTCTGGATGAGGGAGGTCCATGGGGACTTTACCCATATCGATAACCCAGGGTACCTGGGATACCAAAGAAGGAAAAATGGAGGAAAGGGCCCTAGAAGGCACCACCAGCAGTGGTGAAAATAAGAAGGCCCCCAAGGTTCAAGAAATTGGAGAAGAGGGACTCTAGGCCTGCCAAGAGGCAAGCCTTTCAGAGCTGCCCCTAACAAGGTGCATATTGAAGGCTGGCGCGATGGGAACAACAGAATGCTGATCCAAATGTAAGGTATTGGGGAAAAAACAGTCACATGCTACTAACCAAAAAGATGGTAGGAGCTCTCTGCACCATAGGCAACTCAAGCCCCAGGGGCCTACACTACAGAAGGCAATGTGTCCCTGCTCGCATTCTCCCTAGAAGCAGACAGTAAGGCCTTCCTGGAGAAGGACTCAGGGTGCTTATGAGGTGCCAGCAAGAATGGCCCCAGAGAAGGGAGAAGGCCAACAGGGAGGCGGCACTGCCCAGAGGTCTGGCCATGAGGGGAAGGAGGGCGGGAAGCAGTAATGAAAAGTGAAGATATCTTCGAAGATCAAAAATTATGGCGAGTAAGTAATTTTCTATCTTCCAGAGAACAGTCGTCACCATTCATTACTGGTGGGGGAGTACCAAGCACCATGTAGGTGGCACTGGCACCTCACTGAGGGAAGAAGTTCTCTCAGCCTCCTGTGGGGAAAAAACACAAGAGGAGGGGGCCTTCACAGGTCTGGCGAGACCTCGGACTGATCAGAGGTAGGCTGAGACTCCTGTAGCCTAGGAGAGGGAGGGTGCCCTGACAGCTGTTGCCTAGCCCTGTGGGACAAGAAACAGGCCCCCGGAAAGGAAAGGCAATCACCTTACACCGGGCGAAGAGTGATAACTGGGACAGATGAAGCCATGCCATCCGCCTGGTGCAGACTGCTGTTCCTACTCATCTGGAGACTACCGCGTTGGCATCATAAGATGCCCCTGCCTGGTGTCTCACTAGCTCCAGGCCCAGTATAAAGATGGCTATGGCTTGTTGGGTTGCCTCACAATCAGGCATGGCTGCGACTGACATGAGAAGACGCGCCGAGGAGAAAACTGAAAATTACGTACCTACCATAATTCTTGATCTTCCATTATATCTTCACCATTCATCACTGGTGGGTACTATTCCGGAGGCACTAGGACCCCGTGAGAAGCTTTTTAGCTTAAACAGCTTTTCTCCTAGGAGGAGAGGTGATGTCGGGGACATTGCCTCCCTCGAGGCCGATGCATTAAGTGGCGTTCGTGAGTTGGCCAGTAACCGTCATCGTCACCTCGAATACCTCAGTTCTGCTCACTGGAGAGGAAACAGGCATAGAGAAAAAGAAGGGTGGAGGGTGGGGCAACAGAACCCAAGGGACAGCAGAAGGAAAGGATAAAAACTGAAAAAGGAATAAGCTGACCAGATAAGAAAAAGAGGTTGGAGCCTAGTTTGTTCTGGGAGGAGGGCCCCCAACCTCTGGGGGGAGAAGAAAAGAAGAGGAGGTGGAGGAAAAGGAGAAGAGGTGGGAGGATGAGACTGCATGCTCCCATATTTCAGAAGTCCCTGTGGACCAAGGGAGACTTAAACTCCACTGTCTACACCCTCTCGTTAAGGTGGAAAAATTTCCCTTTTTTTTGTTGGAAGAGCCTGAGACAATGTGATAGTCCAGAGAACAGGACTTTTCCAAGAGGAGCGGGAAATCTAACCCCCACCAGCAAGAGGGATCTGACAGAAGAAATGCTTGACAGGTCAAGCTAACCCCCAGGTCCACTAGGGGAGGAACATTTGGTGATAGATGCTCCTTCTCCCCCTTCTCCTAAGCCAGAAGATAGGAAAGAAACCATCTTCTCATTGGAGTTCACCTCCGAGCCCAAGGGGAAAGTCCCGGGGTGTAAGAGGGTAAAACCCTATATTTAGCAGCACCAGGGAGGTGAAGCTAATAGGAAAAGGAGACCTCAAGGAGGTTCCTAAGCCTTGAAGTCTAAAGGGACTCTGAGCAAACAAGGGACCCAGAACAGGGCCTCTTGCAATTTGGAGAAAGAAAAAACTGAGAGGGTCCCCGGCACCCTAATCTCAGCAGAGAGGTTCAGATGAAGGCAGGACCTGCAAGGGTAGCCCAAGGCAGAACTCCCAGATGGGAGGCCTGAAGATCTCCTCTACCAAGAAGAGAGGCCTGGGGAACCAAGGAAAAAGAGGGAAATAACTCCTGCTTGTCCTCCCCTGCTACAGTGGGACCCTGGTGCTTCAAAGAAGTGGCAGGGAGCCCAGAGGTATCAGTGGGACTTCGCCCACAATTGGCCTCAATTGAGGGGAAGGCAAGCAGGGAGAAGGCACTGCTCAGAAGCTGAGGCCCAAGAGGGGAAGGTGGGCGGGAAGCAGTGATGAATGGTGAAGACACACAGAAAGGTCAGGAATTACGATAGGTATGTAATTTTCATATCTTACCTGTATCAACCTTCACCATTCATCACTGGTGGGTGAGTACCAAGTCCATAAGGTGGACCAGTACCTCCCTGAAGGCTGAACAGCCTTCAGCCCTTCGTGGGGGACTTATGAGGGGAGAGGGCCCATCATGGGTTTGGCCAGACCTACTACTGTTCAGAGCCAGGACTGGGCTCCTGACCTGCAGAAGAGGGAGGGCACCCTGATATTTCCCACCTGGCTCTTCAGGAGAAAAGCTGGGCCCCCCAGAATGGTGAGGCAGTCACCCTACGGCGAACCAAGGTTGACAACCAGAAGAGGCAAAGCAGACTGCCAAATGCAGACCGCAGATCCCACAGCCCTGGAGGCTACTGCGTTAGTGTCATACGATGCCTGTGCCTGGTGTCTTGCTAGTTCCAGGCCTCTTGTGGAAATGCCAATGGCTTGCCTGGTTGCTTCGCAATCAGGCAAGGCTGTTAGGATTTCCCCCAACGTGGCTCACATGCGCCTCTCATAGACCACCATGTGTGCTTGATGAGCAGCAATGGACAACAAGAGATGCACCAAGGTGAAAACTCTCCTGCCCCAGTGGTTGAACTCCATAGAATCCACATCTGGGAGATGGTTTCCTGTCAGGCACCAAAGCCCAGAAGGAGTGTCTAGCCTCTCAAGCCCAATGTGGGTTGGGTAAAGTTCCTGGAGACCCTGGGGGAGTGCAGTACCTGCACTGGTAGTCCCCAGGGGCTGAGGAAGCAGAAGCGGGTGACTCCAGACGTTGTACGACTCCTGCATAAAGGACCAAGGCCATGGTGGGATCACTAAGGATTCCTAGTGCCTCCCAAGGAACATCATAGTCGCACATGCAGAATTGCGTTGAGACACTGGGGTAAGATTCAGCTGTTCCATTACTGTCAACAGGAGCTGCTGATACTCTGAAAAGCCAGCATCTGAAGACCAGTACAAGGAGGAGTCCTCTTCCTCGGAGGAGGAGGAAGTTGACAAAGTGGAAGGGCCCTATATAGGGAATGATGGTGCATGAAGAGGACATGCAAACACCATCTCATCCATGGCCCTGTAAAACATAGGGAAAGTACTCATCGGGGACCTATACTGTTCCCAGGTGAGGAGCCACAAAGGACAGGACAGACCTGGGAGAAGGGGGGGGAGGACAAGGAGGCAGAGAGGAAGAAGGATGGGGCTGAATGGTTCTGGGAGACTGGGCCCCCTCTGCCAGAGCTGTGGGAACAAGTGGGAGACCCCACTGAAGCAAGGGGGATGCACTGCCCAGACCCCACCTGCTGCTCAAACCTCTCTGAGCCAGCAGGGGGAAGCCTATGGGGAGAAGACCCCTGTTGGGACACCGGAGCCAAGCAAACCCAGCAGGGTGGCCCTTGTCCCCACCCATCTCAGGACTACGTCCACCGGAGGAGGAGGAGGTGCCCGGCTCAGCAATCTGACTCTGGCCCAGAGTGACTGAGATCACCTGAGCAGAGTGCGAGACAGACCGGGCCCCCAACCCCCCCCCGGAGAGGACCAAGATCTGCCCCTCGAGTGAGGTCCCACTATACCAACCACCCTTAAGGAAGGGGCGGAGGGAGAAAAGCCGGCACCAGGGTCGGCCTCTGACTCATGCTCCAACTCCGCGCCGGCACAGAAGAGCGACCCGGTGCCAAGATCGACCTCCTCTATGGAAACGGCACCTAAAGTGGCGCTGTTACCGACCACAGCACTGAAGCAGACTGTGGCACTGACAGACACCATCCCCAGAAATGGCGCTGCCATCGACATTCGGCGTCAACCTCAGGGACAGTGCCTCCCATGACACGAATCCTTGAAATGGCACTGACAGCAAGCACGGCAGTGACCATGGCACCATCATCAGATATGGCGGCAACCGTGGTGCCATCATCAACTGTGGCACCATCACTGGAGATGACACTGCAAGCAGCAGTGTCGCCAAGATGGTGCAACTGGAGTCCCCCAGGGTGCTGAGCATGGCACTGACAGAGGAAATGGTGGCATCACTAACAGAGTCAGTCTTAAGACCGGAACTCAGACGGTGACATTGAGCAGATGATAGGGAGTGACTGTTGCTCTGGAGAGCTTGGTTGCCAATCTAGATCAGCCTCATCATCCTCCGAATCTGAGGAAGAGAGCACTGCAATCCTGAGAGAGGCAACCCTGGTCAGTCTACCCGTCCCGGCACCGAGAGTGGTGTTGGGAGAGGACTCCATGGCACCGGAGGGCCAGCCTCGCTCACTGTCACCAGAACTGGTGTCAGTAGCTGAGGCCGCACCCCCCAAAGCCCTTGAAGGGATTGCCAATGCAGGACCCTCGTGTAGCTGAGGCCTCGACACCAGAGTAAGCCGGTTCCCCCAAACGGAACCGGGCCTTCCTTAAGCGATCCACCGCCAGCCCCCCAGAGGAGGCTGACCATTCCCCTGACCGCTCAACAAGGCATCTGGGCTCAATGAGACCTAAGCTGATGGAGGTCTGCTCTCCCCCGGCGCATATAGCAGTGGGGGGAGGCCTGAGAGATGGGCCTAAGGTCCTTACCTTAGCGGAAAAGAAGAAAGAGACGACGCCGTACAAACACTAGTTAAGAAAATAGCAAAACGATGCCAAACATGGCGTTAACAAATGCAGCATCGAGTATTCAGTCAGATGAGCAGAAAAGAGTAGTTGAGGAGTGTCGTGAAGACTTCTTGCTGTGCCACTTAGTCCGTGCTGTAGCCTCGATGGCGCGAAAAGCAGAACTGAGGTAGTGGAGGGAACGACTATAGTTACTGGCCAATCTGCGAGCACCATGCAATGCATTAGACTTGAGGGTGGTGCCATCCCTGTCTCCCCCTTTCCTCCTAGGAGAAAAGCCTTTTAAGCTAAAAAGCTTCCCATGGGGTCCTAGCACCTCCTTACATAGTACCTACCAGTGATGAATGGTGCAGATCGAACAGGTAAGATCTCTCCTTCTCCAGCAATCAAACTCCATGGAGTGACGCTCTGGGAGGGAAGGGGTCTCGCAGAGGGTGAGGATGCCAAGAGGGGGTAGTCAGCCAATCCAAGCCTGAAGAGGGATGGGGAATAGCTCCTGGAGACCTGGAGGGAGTGTGCAATATCTGCTTCGGTAGTCCCGTGGAGCTGGAACAGAGAAGGAGGGAAACTGCCAGATGCTGTGTGACTCCTCCAAGAAAGGTCAAGGCCAGGGAGGGATCACCATGGATTCTGAGCTGTAATCCAGAAGGAAGGACAGCATCACATGGGCAGGACTGTGACCTACAGATCAGGGAAGATGAAGCTCCTCCAACACCGAGAGGAACCGCTGATAATTGGAATAATCAGCATCTGAGGAGATGTGTGTGGAGACATCCTCTTCCACACAGGAAGTCGAAGATGTGAAGGAGCTTTGAGTAGGGGGAGGCAGTGCATGGGAGAGGAGCAAAGATGACCTCATCAATGGATCTAAGGCAGATTGGGAATGCAGCTGCCATCGCCCTGTATTGTTCTCATGTCAAGGAACCCAAGGAACCTGAGAGCCCTGGAAGAAGAAAGGAGGAGGCAGAGGAGAGGAAGGGGGAGAAATGTCATGAGAGACCGATGGCCCTCTGCCAGGGCTGTGAGAGCATGCAGGGGACCCTCCCAATGGAGGGGGCTGCACTGCCTGCCCACCGGTGAATGCTCAACTTGCAAAAAGTGAACAGGGTGATGCCCTTGAGGGGAAGCCCCTTGGTGAGGAGACCAGAGCTGTTCTGGTCCACAAGGGTGGCCCCTGTGCCCACCGACTACAAATCTCCATCCACCAGGAGAAGAAAGGAGACTTGAGTCAGCACTCCATCTCCATCCCAAGGCACCAGATGCCGTGGGGACAGGCTGGGATGCCAGATGAGACCTTGCCATTCCTGATCCAGTAGACAAGGACCTGCCCCTTGATCGAGGCACTCTCTTTGCGTCAGTCCTAAGGGTAGGAGGAAGGGAAAATCCAGTACCGGCATCAGTGCGCATTCCCTCCAGCACCCAACCAGGCACTGACAGCCGAACAACATTGGAGACTGTGTCAGAAACAGCTGTGTTGCCGGACCTGGTGCTGTTCCCCTGACCTGGCACCGTATGTAGCACCACCCTCTTACCCGGTGTCGAAATCAATGGCAAGAGCACCCGTGGCACCGCAAGGGACACTGACAAACACAGGAGGGGCAGCACCGCCACTGGCGCAGGCTAGGGAAGAGGACTGCAATGTAGGCCTCAGACCGGGTCTGGAAAGTATCTGGAGCTCCAGAGAACTTGGTCACCAGTTGGGACCATCCCGATCCTCATCTATCTCGACCAATGAGATCAGGGAGCTCTCCAGAGAAGTGATGCAAGATACTCAACCTCTACTGTAACTGAGAGCAGTGTCGGAAGGAGACCCAGACACAGCAATGGTGCAGCCTCGCTCACCGACACTGGAGGCGGTGTCAGGAACCGAGGTGGCGCCAGTCATTGTGCCAGTCAGCATGTAGCTGAAGCCTCAACACCAGGGCTGTACAGTCCCCCGAAGGGGTGCCAAACTGTGAGGGGTGCTCAGCCAGCCACCCGGAGAAGGCCGACTGTCCCCCAGACCCCTTGTGCAGGCCTCCGGTCTCAGTGAGACACAAAACAGTGGAGGCCTGTTCTCCCTCGATATGTATAGTACTGTGGAGAGGCCGAGGGGAAGGGCCCAGAGACCTGACCTTGGTGGCAGGCATGAGATGCCAACCTCCAAAAACTGGGGGGAATCCCTCCCCAACTTCGCTGCGTGTTTGACGAGAGTGTGGTAGTCCATAGAAAAACAGGCATCGCACATGTTTATGTCATGCTGTGGACCCAGGCAGGTAAAATACCGATCATGGGGGTTTATAACAGTCATGGGATTGCCACAGGGGCACTGACGCATTGGGACAACCCCAGCCTTATGAGATCGTTTATGCCCTGAACCAGACATGATTGGTCACACTAAATAAAAATAAAGAGGAAAGTACTCGACACTAAACAGTTAAGAATAAGTAAAACAAACCGGAGCCGCTAGAAAAACGGAGATGGAGGACTGATGGCATTGAGTAACGAGAAGCGGAACAAACGGAACCGAAGCACTTTGAGAATCTTCTGTGCTACAGGTGCTCCCATGAAGTCATGCTTTCTTGATGGTGGGAGAAGCATACCTGAGGCGGCTGGGGAGTCGGCATCGGTTACTGGCCAACCTGCAAGTGCCATGTTCTACGTTACGCTCAAGGGTGGTGCTGCCCGATGTTGGCTCCCCTCCTCAAGATTTTTTAAAGCTATACACTCTTGCGGGATCCTGCGCCTCCAGCTTGAACCCACCAGTAATGAACGGTGAAGACTGATGTCTGGAAGATCATGAGGGAACACAGTCTTAAGCCGGGGGAGGGGCGATAGCTGGGAGATCAGGAGGCACTTCAAGGAGATGCTGATGGCCAGTTGTAATATGTTTCCTGAAAAGGTGGTCTCATTGAAGATGGTGGGCAGCTTCAAGAGCATTTGAGATAGACAAAGGGTAAGGTAAAGGTCAAGGGCAGGGAGGATGGAAAGGATGGGAGGAATGGGGGTGCAGGATTAGTAGCTCAGGCTACAGAACCTGCAACATGAGCCGATGAGACAGACCAAATGGCCTTCTTCTGCTGGTTTCTTTGCATGTTTGTATGTACCGGTGGTGGGACCTGCAGACGGGAATGTGGAAGAATACATCCTGTATGTCCAGGGAACAAAATCGTGTTCTGCTCCAGGGATGGTATAATCCGGTTCAGAGTGACCATCCGGAACTTACGCTTCTGCACATACTGGTTTATATTGTGTAGATCCAGTATGGGGTGCCACCTCCCCATCCATTTTTGGACTAGGGAAGTACCTGGACAAGTAACCCTGACTGGCCAGGATGTCTGGGACACGGGCTATTGCCCCTTTTGCAAGGAGCTGAGCAACTTCTTACTGGATGGTGGACAGCATGTCCTGAGACACCCTGAACTCTCAGGTCATGTGGAGGTGGTAGGGTGGGAGAGTCTCAACGTCTAGAGACAGTCCTCTGCCCACTTCATCCAATACCTGCTTGTAAGTTGTGACACAGCAGACCATGGCAAGAAGTGACATAGCCAGCCTCCAACTGAGACAGCAGTCAGGGATAGGAAAAGTGGAGGGATGACACGCCCCAACCCGTCACTGGTCAGCTTTTGTGAAGCACTGGTGCCTGCTGCCAGAGAACACCACTACCCCTGCCCTCCATCTTTCTGGACCTTGGGTCCCTGAGTTCTGTTTGGGGTGTCATGCCTGAAACTGCCTCTGCTGGGGCTGTTGCCAGGAAGGCTATGACTAAAAGGATCGGTATTAAACAGCAGGCATCTTAAGGTTTTTTCTTAGAGTCCTTCTGGGATGAAGTCACAGTGTCAAGGATGGCCTTGGACTTCTCAATCCGAGTGAGATGTCCTTCCACCCACAGCCAAAGAGGTCGGTGCTCAGGGAGGGACATAGAAACATAGACTTTGACAGCAGATAAGGACCACTTGGCCCACCCAGTCTGCCCATTTCCCTACCTACTGGATAAGCTGCAGATTCTAGTTAACCAACAGCCTACTTCCTGCCACCCCCCACTACAATTGTCCTATGTCTGTCCCATGCATGTTTGAATTCCCCCACTCTTTTAGACCCAACAACCTCCCCAGGAAGGCGGTTCCACGCATCCACCACTCTCTCCGTGAAAAAAAAATTTCCTCACATTACCCCCATCTTTAAATTGTGCCCCCTTGTTCTTACACATCTCTTTTTCTGAAAGATGCTCCCCTCCTGGACTTTGTTGATTCCCTTCAGGTATTTGAACATTTCTATCATGTCTCCCCTGTCCCTCGTTTCATCAAGGGTATACATATTAAGCTCTCTCAGTCTCTCTTCATATGATTTCTGATGCAGACCCTGCACCATTTTAGCTGCCCTCCTCTGGACTGCTTTCATCCTGTCTATGTCCTTGCATAGATGAGGTCTCAAAACTGCACACAGTACTCCAGATGGGGTCTCACCAACTGTCTGTACAGAGGGATAACCACTTCCCTTTTCTACTTGTGATGCCCCTTCCTATGCATCCCAGTATCCCCTAGCTCTCCTTACTGACTTCTCACATTGCTTACCAACCTTTAGATCATCTGATATGACTACCCCCAAGTCCCGTTCCATTTTTGTTGTTGTTAGTACCTCCCCTGCTATTGTGTACTCTTCTCCTGGGTTTTTGTTTCCCAGGTGCATTACTTTGCACTTCTTTGCATTGAATCGAAGTTGCCATATGTCTGACCATTCCTCCAACCTTACCAAGTCCTTCTTCATCCTTTCTACCCCCTTGTGTATCAACTCTGTTACAGATCTTTGTGTCATCTGCAAAGAGGCATACCTTTCCTCAGACCCTCTGCAATGTCACCTATAAAGATGTTAAAGAGGACTGGACCCAGTACTGAGCCCTGAGGTACTCCACTAGTGACCCCCTTTCTTCAGAATGTGTTCCACTCACTATTACCTTCTGTGTCCTGTTGTGCAGCCAGTTTGTTACTCAGGCTACCACCCTGGGACCCACTCACAGGCTGGCTAACTTGATTATTAATCTTTGTGCAGGACTGTGTCAAATGCCTTGCTAAAGTCTGGGTAGGCCATATCCACAGCCTCCCTGGTCTATTACTTTGGTCACCCAGTCAAACAAATCTATTAGATTCATCTGACATGACCTTCCTGCTGTAAATTCATGCTGTTTTGGGCCCTGTGCCCCGCTGGCCTCTAGGTACTCAACAATTCTTTCTTTCAGAAGTGATTCCATCATTTTCCCTACCACTGAGGTCAAACTTACAGGTCTGTAGTTTCCTGCTTCTGCCTTGCTCCCACTTTTGTGAAGGGGAATCACATCTGCCCTCCTCCAGTCCTCAGGTTTGCAGACAACTTCTGTTGGGTGTCCACCATGAAGATGGACAAATGCAGCCAAGTCCTACAATTCACAGAGACAGCCGCTGCCGCATGGGCACAAGAGTCAGTGATTGACCCTGGTCTCTGATGAGCTCCACCACCATCCACTGCTCTGGATGGAGGTAAGAGAGGACAGCACTAAAGATTCTCATCAGGGAATGACCGTAATTAGAAAGTCAAAGTGTTCCCGTGAGTAATGGTTTTCCTGATTTTCTGTGAGGTCCCCCGAGGTGCTGTGCTGTCATAAAAATGTTTTTGGGGGTGGGGGTCCCTGGGGCCAGTAAATAAAAGAATATTGAGTGAAGGACAACAATGAACTGAGTGTCTTTGTGAAGAGAGGTACCCCACCCCAAAAAAAAATTTGAATAACCATAATTAGCCAAAATGATGGCACAGTTAGCCTGAGGGAGATCCACAGTAGCCATAGCGTACACTTTTTTAGTGGCATGGTCAAGGTTACAGTACAGAGACTTGTTCATGTCCCTCTGGTGTCGATTTATGGAAAACTGAATTCGTAGGGAAAGCGTACTTGCAGACTATGCAGGCAGAGGGTGCCGGGCAGGATGCTGGATGCTGCCAAAGCTCCAGGGCTGGTCCCAAGATGGCCTCAGCCACTGGGATGGCAACCCCAGAGGATTTATCCTGGTCCAAAATGTCCACGACAGGGTACTTAGCCCTCTTATGGACTGGCTCCAACGTGACTGACATGGACTCCAAAATAAGTCACAGCATCCCACCGAAGGACACCAGCCCATGATTGATGGAATCTTCTTGACTGAGCCCCAGTCGAAGAGATGAGTCCCGGAGGAGGCTATGGACTCCTGATCCAAGTTGTCTTATGACTCCTCGATGACTGCCCTCAGCCATTGCTCATCATGGACCTCCTGGGAATCCTCACCCAGAGTAATCCGAACTGACAACTGACCTGGTAGGCTGGTGGCTGAACGGCTGGCTTCCTTGGTTGAAGCACCGAATGCAGGCTGTTGGGGTGGTGACTCCTCCCTGATCAGTAGAAGAGCAGGTGTGGGGAGCATCTGCATAACCTGGACTGGTGGGGCAACCACAGGCAGCTGCCAGGGGACTTGAGGTCCTTGGGGTAGAGCTCTGCCCTGCTCCATGATGGGCCACTGCTGCCAAAGGGACTCCTTGCAGCACTGGTGCATCTTTCGCTGATGCCTCTCCTCACCCAAGGATGAAGAAGACAAGAAACATCGATGGCAGCATCTCCTGGTGGGATCCAGAACTCAAATGACTTGACCATGACCTCACCCACGCGGTCAATGGCGAGAGAGCTCTTCTTGTGGTTAGCCGTAGATGATGCACCTACTGACATTAACCCACTGGATCCAGTAGCCACCATATGGTGTTGGAACCATCCATTGCTGAACCTGACCCAAAATGGCCACCCAGAATCAACATGTTAAGCAACAAGGGCACTGAAGACCCGACCTTGGGTGGAGGCTGGTCAGTCCATGTCCTCCTGAGTGTAGACCCAGAACACCGATGGCTTGGTTGACTGCAGCCAAGGTCAACTGGCTTGACAGTAGAGCTGAAAAGCCCATGATCTGGCCCTTGGCTGAGAGGCGCTCAACATCCGTTGAGTGGTCGACTGAGTCAAGGGACTGGGAGGACCTCCACCTCTCCCTGACTCATGACCAGTGCTGGCAGTGCTTAGATTTAGAACCACGGAGGGAAGAGCTCTCCCCCAAAGTCTGGAGAGACCGGCATATGTCATGGAACTGGTCCATGAAAGACCCTCTGATGCTGGTACCAGGTGAGAACAGCACCAAGGCCAATGAGGTTCCTGCTGCGGTAGCCCCCACTTCTACCTCAAGGGCCGCAAGCTGTGTAGCAGACCCATCTGCAGCCAAGGCATTTCTGAGGCCCCTTGGGGCAATCTTTCGGATCCCATTCCAAAGACCGACTCAGTGAGAGCTGGAGTTTCTTGTCCTCTAGGGACTCAGAAAGCATCGATAAGCACAGGCCGCATCTGGCCACGTCATGCTGCCCATCCAGGCAGTACACACGTATCCGTTCGGATAGTGGCTGATATTTTCTGGTGGCACCAAACACAGAATTTGAATCCTGGTGTCTTGTGTTCCATCACTGGTCCAGAGACAGAGTTGAAAGAATTGCAAAATTACAAATGATTAACTTTGAAAACTTCAAAGGAAAGGATTGCCTATGGTGCAGAAAAATCCTAAGCAGAGTGCAAAGAAGGTGACCTACTCTTCCAGTGGAAAGAAAAATCTGACAACACGGGGTGGAGTCAGGATATACCACCCAGGTGGTGGGAGGAGCTTAGCTTAAAGACATCTGGCCAATAACATCATTCTTGTGGAACTGCCAGACTGTGAATAAGTGAACCATATCCATGCCCCTAGAACCACATGTTCTGCTCCAGTGATGGGATAATCAGAGTCAGAGTGACCACCCAGAACTTGCATTTCAACAGGAACTGGTTCAGATCATGTAGCGCCAGTATAGGGTGCCAGCACACTGTCCGTTTCAGGACCAGGAAGTACCTGGACATATGCCTTTGACTGGCCAGGGCCTCAGGGTCACAGGCTATTGCCCCTTTTGCAAGTAGCTGAGCAATGCACTCTAACAGGGCAGACGGGGCATCCTGAGACACCCTGGGCTCTCGAGGTGTGTGGAGGTAGTAAGTAGGGAGAGCCTTTAAGTCCAGAGGCAATCCTCTGTCCACTACGTCCAACCCACTTGTCCATTATGATAGTGAACCAATGGCCAGAAGTGATGTAGCCGACCTCTGATGGGGACAGCAGGCACAGACAGGATGGGTGGGAGTGGGAGCGATGCCACCTAACCTGTCACTGGGCAGCTTTGGGGGGGCACCAGCAGCTGCAGCTCAATTAGCACCACTACCCTGCCCCCTCCCATTTTAGGACCCTGACCACAGGACTTGGGCTTGCGGTACCTGGCTGATATTGTCCCTGCTGGGGCTACTGCTGAGGAGGCTGTGACTGAAAGGACTGGTACTGAAAAGTGTTTCTTAGGCTTCTTTTGGTCCTTCTGGGATTATGTTACAGACTCCAGGGTGGCACTGGACTTCTCAATGCGGGTGAAATGTCCCTCTACCCCAAGTGTGAACAGATAAGTGCCCAAGAAAGGGATATCATACAGCTTGTGCTGGATGTACACCGTGAAGGTGGACAGCTGCAGCCAGGCCCTACAGCGCATGGAAACGGCACTGCCATGGCACAGTCACATGAGTTGCCCATATCCAACACCATCTGGAGGTAGTGATTAGCTAGCGATTGATCCTGGTCTCTGATGGCCATCACCAACTGCTGATCCACAGGGAAGTGAGGGAGGACTGCATCGAAGACCCCCCATCACGGGACGACTGAAGCTGGCCTTCATCACGGCACAGCTAGCCTGATGTAGACCCAGAAATGCCGCAGCATACATCTCTTTAGCATCATGATCAATCTTGCAGGACTCCCTGTCCAGAGGCTTGTCCACATCGCCCTGGTGCTCTGACTTGAACACCAAAATCTGTGACCAACCCCTCCACAGAAGGGTGGTCTGAGGATCCTGAAAGGGAACACATGGGCACTGCATACTTGTGGACCATGCAGACACAGGGTGCCAGGCAGGGCGATGGATGCTACCAAAGCTCCAGAGATGGTTCCAAGATGGCCTTAATTACAGGGAAGGCAGCCCCTGGGGATTTGTCATGGTCCAAAATGTCTGTGAGGGGGTACTTGGCCCTCTTTTGGATTGGCTCAAGTGGGACAGACATGGACTCCTAGATGAGTCAGAGAAGCACCCCAAAGGATACCAGGCCATGCTTGATGGAGAGCAACTCGACTGAGCCATGGCCAAGGAGGAAGGTCCCAAAGGAGGCCATATACTCGTGATCAGAGTTGTCCATGGATGCCTCAAAAATGGCCCTTGAGCGTTTCTCACCACGGACTTCCCTGGTATTCTCACCTGGTGTAATCCTCACTGAAAAACCGGCCTGGTAAGCTAGTGGCTGCAAAGGTCTCCTTTGTCAGAGCACCCACCTTCAGCTGCATTGGTGGTGGCTCCACCCTAGGAGGTGAAGAAGGAGGTGTGGGGGGGCACCTGTATGGTGTGGACCAGCAAGGGTTCCACTGATGATGGCCAGGTAACCCAAGGTCCAGAGGGTTGAGCCCGACCCTACCCTGCCCCACAATGGCCCACTGTTGCCAGAGGAGCTCCTTGTAGCATGGGCGCATCTTGCGATGGTGCCTCTCTTCACCTGATGATGAAAGCTTCAGTGGTGATGTCTTCCAGTTGACTGGGATCGAGAGCGAGAACGCTTTGACCACCAACGCCGACCAACTGGTCGACGGCAAGGAGAACCTTCCGGCAGGTTCGAATAAATCAAGTGTCTACCCACACATTAAGTAACACAGCCATGGAATCAATGGCCAGAATCAACGGCCACTGGTGGAGTCTGCTACTGTTGAGGGCCAGACGGGGACATCGACTGGACGATGTCCTCTTGGGTGAGGACCAGGAGCACCGGGGTCTGCGAGATTGAGTCCTTGACCTCATAAACAACTGGTCAACAGACTCAAGAAAGATCTCAGTGGCTCAACTGGGTCAAAAAGGGGGACCAAAGAGTCCTCAACCAGCTCTACCTGCCCCTCCACTGAAGGTGCTTGACAGCCGTCAAGTGGCTGGGCAAGTTGAGGGACTGGAAGGACCTCCATTACTTCTCGTCCCATAACCAGTGTTGGTGGTACTTATGTTTAGTGCCAGTGGACAGGGCTCTCCCCCAAGGTCTGGAGGGTCAGGCACATATCCTAGAACTCTGTAAATGACCTTCCAGCTCTACCTGCCCCTTCACTGATGGTGCTCGACAGCCATCGAGCAGCTGGCCAAGTCGAGGAACTGGAAGGACCTAAATTTCTCCTGGTCCCATAACCAGTGCTGGTGGTGCTTGTGTTTAGTGCTACAGTGGACAGGGCTCTCCCCCAAAGTCTGGAGGGTCAGACACATTTCCCAGAACTCTGTAAACGACCTCACAGAGCTGGCCCCAGGGAGCAGCACTGAGACTGAGGAGGTACCCACCATAGTTACTTCTGCCTCAAGGGCTACAAGCTGCTGAGTCAACACAGCCATTTTTAAGGCCTTCTTGTGGCCCTTAGGGTGGTCCTTCAGATCCTGTTCCGAAGGCTGACCCAGCAAGAGCCAGAGCTTTCTATCCTCGAGGGACTCTGGAAGCATGCTTAAACACAGGCCGCACTCGGCCATGACATGTTGCCCACTCAGACAGTACACGCATGTGTCATGCGGGTCGCTTACTGACATCTTCTGCCAGCACCGTATGCAAAATTTAAACCCTGGCTTCTGTTGCTCCATCGTTGATTGTCAAGAGGAGTCGAAGGGACCTGGAGAAAGTAACTACAAACTCAAAAAACTTTGACGGAAGTTCGCAAATGGCACACTAGAAACCTAAGCGTGAGCCGAAAAGGAGGTGATCTGTTCTTCCATTGAAAAGAAACATCTGGTGACATGGGGCGGAGTCAGGGGATATACCATTTGGGTGGTGGTTAGAGCTTAGCATAAAGACATCCAGCCAATGAGACCTTTCCAGTGGAACTGCCAGAGTGTGGATATGTGAACCATATCCATGCCCCTAGAAAATGAAGCCACACAAAGGCAGTAAACTAATAAAATGGACAGCAAATTGGCTTACAAACAGAACTCAGAAGGTTGTAGTAAACAGTTATAAATCATATGCTATGCGGTGGATGTCCTGTATTTGGATTTCAGCAAGGCCTTTGATTCTGTGCCACATGGGAGACGGGGGTGCTGGAATATAGGGGTGAGAACAAAGATAGTTAATTGGATAACCGATTGGCTGAAGGGAAGGCAGCAAAGGGTGGTGGTGGGTGGGGAACTCTCATCTCCGAGGGATGACATGAGCGAGATGCTGCTGCAGGGATCTGTATTGGGGCCGGTGTTTGGGATATTCATAGCTGATAGCTCCTCTGGAGTCTGGAATAAGATCAGTCTCTTCACGGATGACACAAAGATGGGAGCAGTGGTAGATGACATCGAAGGGTGAAGGAGGCTGCAGGAGGACCTGACCAAACTACTGGAGTGGTCGGATGCATGGCAGTTGGGGTTTAATGCCAAAAAGTGCAAGGTATTGCACTTCAGGGCCAAAAACCAGGGGAGGAGCTACCAGCTTGCTGGGGGGTACAGTTGGAATGCACCGAGAAAGAAAAGGATCTAGGGGTGCATATAACGAGGAGCATGAACAACTCAGCACAGTGCAGGAAGGTGGCAGCAAAAGCCAACAGGATGCTGGGGTGCATAGCAAGGGGAATCTCCTCTAGAAACAGGGAAGTGATCCTGCCCCTATACAGGTCACTGGTCAGGCCACACCTGGAATACTGCATGCAATAATGGCACCCATTCCTGAGGAAGGACATCAGATTGTTGGAGGGTGTACAGCGAAAGGTGACAAAGATGATCCAGGGATTAGAGGGATACTCCTATGAGGAGAGGCTGTGCAAGCTGAACATGTATTCCCTGGAGGAGAGGAGGGATGCGGGGGGAGACATGATCGAAACCTTTAAATACTTAAAGGGGATTAACAAGACTAGTACAGAGGGTATTTTCTTGATTAGAAGGTGGGGGGGTCACAAGGGGCACCTGCTGAGATTGGAGGGGGGAAGATTCAGGAGGGAAGTCAGGAGACATTCTTTCACAGAGAGGGTGGTGGATAGGTGGAATACTCTGCCTGAGGAGGTAGTTGCCTGTAGCATGGTAGATGGTTTTAAGAGGTGATGGGACAGAGTGAGGGGGGTAATTATGAAAAGGGAGGGGTGGGTGGGGCAGCTGCAAACTGAGTGGCTAGCTGCAGAATCGAGCAGACTCGATAGAGTGTGAGGTCTGTTTCTGCTGGCGTTTTCTTATGTTCATATATAGTGGCGCAGTAGCCAGTGGAGTCCCATAGGTTTCAGTTCAGAGTGTTGATTTTCCAGATTTTTATATCAGACCTTACATCTAAATTAAAAGTAAATATATCAAATGACTCAAAAGTAGGTAGTTCTAGCGAAACCTATGAACAAGAAAACCTGCAGTCAGATTTAGATCATATAGGTACATGGCAACTGTATGGGAAACAAAATTCATTCTGGAAAAGTGTCGAGTTATGTATTTGGAACTAACAACATAAAACAACCTTACACTCTATGTGGACATATCTTAAAAGAAACATTAACAGAAGATGACTTATGTGCGACTATATATTCCCCCCTTAACTCCTGAATGGAGCACCGCAGAGAAACCGAAGCAGACAGCTATTTACAAGGCTCCTCCATTTCACCCCAGAGCTCCCAGAGTACCGCACAGAAGCGGGAGCCGACAGCTGTTCACAATGTAGCTGAAAACGCTTGTTTGGAATGAACCTCTATTCCCTCCTGTCTGGAAAGCTTGGGGGACTGTGTTAGACAATATTTTATGCTACTTTTGATTGTCTTAAGGTCGTTTTTCTGACTCCAGACCTGTATTGATTTTTTACTGCAGTCTTTGAGTTCTGCACTGTTTTTATGTTATCTTAATGGATTCTTTAAGCATTTAAATTGCAGAGGTACTGCGTGAATACTAATGTTCTATTAGAGTACTGCTTGCCAGGTTGTCATTTGAATTCGATATCTGTTCGCTTAGCACCACTGTTTTGGAGCTTTGGTGCTGGAAGTCCCAGCCCCCTACCCACTTTCCGGCGTCTCCCTTGTAATTTCACTACCCATTCCCCTCTCCCTCCACAGGCTCCTCCATTTCACCCCTCAGCTCCCGAACAGAAACCGGAGCCAACAGCTGTTCACAAGGTAGCTGAAAACACTTGTTTGGAGCAAACCTCTATTCACTCCTGTCCGGAGAGCTTGGGGCACTGTGTTAGTACGTCGACTGCCCACCCCAGTCCAGCACTTCATTTGTAGGTCACATCTGGTCACGTGACCTACCACTTTCTCACACCCTAGTTTCCCATTTCCTTTTTATACCCTGCTGTCACTAGGAGTCACTGTGGTGCTCTCTCTCTCCAACTAACTGCTTCTTTTTATCCTTATCCCTGTACTCTACCCTCCTTCTTTCACTCACAAATACCACATACCCCCTATTGTTGACCCTGTATCATTGTCCCAGCCCCTGGTCAGCCCTGAACCTGCAACCTTCTGCATTGGAGGCAATCACCCTAACCACTACGCTGTTACAGCAGCACCAATCACTAAGGGCATTCTTCTACCCTTATCCTTATTATTTTATTCTCTAGCTTTTCTACAGCCCTTGCCCCACGATTATTTCTGGCCCATACCATCGCTATTGCTGCCCCTGGCCATCACTTTCCCCACTCACTTGTATCTTAGCCGTTAGCCTTGCCTCCTCACCCCTTACTCCATTGTACCCATCACCCCTGTACACACTCCTTTCTCCATTGTACCTATCACCCTTGTACACTTTCCCCTTACTCCATTGCACCTATTACCCCTGTACACACTCCTTTCTCTCACATCCTCCATGATGTCCTCCCACTCCATCACCTCACTCACCCTTCTCCTCCTCTAATTCCCGCCCGATACAGTGCCACCTCTACTCTCATAAACTCTTGTCAATTCTCTCCTAATGTTACCTCACAGGGAACCATATCCCAAGATCCCTTACCCAAAAACAACGCCGGTACCACTATAACCCAATGCGGGTTTCCCAGCCAGTACTGGATATTTATGCACCCCCCCCCCACCAACTACTCATCCCACCCCTTTTTTATACTAACCACAAAAAAACCACCTGCAGAACAAAGAACCCAGGGACCAAATACCTTAAACCCTACCTGTACAGAATTGCCCTGCTCTTGCTTCTCATCTCTGGGAATGTCCACTCGAACCCAGGACCTATGCAAGACACAGACGGAAGCACCAAAATATATGGGCACTTAAAGCTAGCCTCAATAAATATCTGAAGCATCCTGCCAAAAATCAACGACCTGAAAGTCTGGACTGTGCAGCATAACCCTAATGTGGTTACTCTGAACGAAACCTGGCTCTCAGCTAAAGTACCTGACTCTTCAGTAGCAATAAACAGGTATACACTGTTCAGGCTGGATAGGGTTGGTAAATGGGGTGGGGAGTGCGCTATCTACTTAAAGGGCTCCCTAAATGGATGAGCATTTCCCCATACTAGCCCAGTTAATCATTCCCAAATGCTTGGAGTTAAATTCTCCTTGGAAAACAGGGAAAATCCCTCTATGTTTTCTGTCTACATCCCCCAACACAACAATAACTTGGGTATCAATATGGTACTGGACCACCTGGATAACGTACCGCACCGAGCAGAGGTAGTTGTTATGGGTGACTTTAACTCAACTGGTTAGCTGATGAAGCTGCCTCCTTCAAGGATGCCATTGCTGGATGCAACCTATATCAATTAGTGGCTTCCCCTACAAGAATAAATCAGAGGACCGGGAATAGCACCCTTCTGAATCTAATTCTGACCACTCACTCTAATAGGCACACTAACACCACAGTTCTCCCTGACTCAATGAGCAACCACTCTCCTGTCATCAGCTATTGGTCTAATAAGACTCCAAAACCCCCTGTTAAAGCTACTTACCATTGCACTCTTATAAAATGGTCAACTGCATCAGTTTTGTGCCTACCTGGCACAATATGACTGGTCTCCACTGGGCATGTCTAGCAGTGTTGATCATGCGCTAAGCTACCTTATCATGCACTTTAATAAGGTCTGTGATATCTTTTCCCCAGTGTGTAAAGTAAAAACCAGGAGTGTAACAAACCTGTGGATCACTGCAGACTTACTGCACAAGATGAAAGTGAGGGACAATCTTTGGTATCTTGCTCGTGCCACTGGAAAGCCGGTTGATATGCAGCATTACAGAGCCGCCACAAATGCATGCACGCAGAAAATCTGTAGGGCCAAAATTGCCCACTTTCAGAGTGAGTTCACCAGCTCCTGGGGTAACAGTTGTAACTTCTGGCAAAAAGATCAAGGAGCTCACTGGCCAGCCAAGCAAGTAATCTCCTACCTTGTTGGTGGTTATTGATACCCCTGTACAGGAACCTAGAGCAATCACTGATGCTTTTAATAGAGCCTTCACGGATCTCAGTCAGGTGCTTCCCACCCTAATTTCTTCATAGATTCTGACACAAGGGGCCTTTCAGATACTGTCCCCCCCCCCCCACACTCATTCCCCCATTTTATTTCAGGAGGACTACAATTGTAGAGGCTAAGAAATATCTCCAAAAGGTGGTGGGTAAAACCAGATATAGCAGAGACTCACTTGATATGAAGCTTCTCAGTCTCTCCCTGAATGTAATGTTAAAACCTCTAACAACCATCCTCAATCTGTCTCTGACCCTTAGGCAATTCCCGCAACAGTGAAAGGCAGTGGTTGTCACACCTGTGCACAAAAGATGGGGACAGAACCTTACATTCAAGCTACCGCCCCTTTTTTAATTTTCCCACCCTATCCAAAGTCCTAAAGCGAATAGTTGAGGACCAGCTGACAGAGTTCCTAACTACATACAATATCCAGTGCCCCAGCAACATGGTTTCAGAAAGGCTCATAGCACCACCACTGCCCTTCTGGAATACACAGATTAAATCCACAAAGCCCTTGACCACGGATCTCTGGTACATTCAATCTATATCGACCTTACAAAGGCATTCGATACTGTTAATCATGTCCTTCTAAGCTCCCTTTCTGCCTTTGGCCTCTCCAGACAGTGACCACTTGGTTCAGCAGCTACCTGGAAAATAGGATGCAGTAGGTAAAAATAGACAACTCCCTCTCATGAAATCTTCCAGTGCTATCGGGAGTTCCACAAGGCTCCATTCTAGGTCCCTTGCTCTTTAGCCTATTTCTTAACGACCTACCCAAAGCATGTGACAGCAACATGATACTCTATGCAGTCGATGCTGTTCTTTTTCAAGCCACACAGACCCCTCTTCCCTCACTAATGAGCTCCAACACAACTTCTCTAAGGTTGAATCATGGTTTGCTTGCCATAAGCTGCAAATGAACTACAAAAAAAAACCAAAAAACTAAACAATGCTCTTTGCCAGCAACCATAGCAAATTGAGGTTGGCCTCCCTAACAATCCAAAATAACCAAAACCAGCCTCTTGAGGTGGTTCATGAATTTAATTACCTCAGAATCACGCTAGACAGCCCCCTCTCGTACGCCCAACATATCAACCAAATTACCAAAATGGTTAACAGCAGACTCAGGGGTCCTGTACAGACATAGGCACTGTCTTGCACCAGTAGCTCTAAAACTGACAGTCACTAGCTCAATCCCATTATCAATTATGGCTTGGTCAAATACAGCGCAGCCACTAAAACTGCCCTCAAACATCTAACGGTCACTCTAAATAAAGCCTGCAGGCTTGTAACTGGTGCAGCAAAACACACTCATATCTGTGACCTTTACTTGCAATCCAAATGGCAAAATCTACAGGGAAGGATTGCTTATCAAACCTACTTACTTGCCAGAAAAATATGCCTCTCCCTAACTCCACCAGCCACCCAGTCTCTGCTCCTTCCATCAGCTAACTAGCGGCTCACATGTAATATGAACAGACAGACTTCCCTCATCCCACACTGTCATACCTCACAAGCTCAGTGCACTTTCAGCTATAGGACACCATCATGGCTAAATGGCCTGCTGGTAGCAGTCCTCTCTGAAACAAAACGAGGCGCTTTTAAATCTATGCTCCGCCTACACCTCACAGCGCAGAGTAAATGTGACTGTGTACACTAAAGTAAAGTGCCACTACCCTGGCCCCTCAGGCCTTCGCAAACCTCCCAACCCCCCCCCCGCCACTCTTGCCTCTCTATCCTCCCCATTGCTTTGCCTTCTTCCCTTTTCCCACCCTTGTTGCTCTCATCTTTCTCCTTTCCTTCCCCAACCCTTATGTACCCTGCTCAGCTCGCACAAATAACAAAGTCTATTTTGGGCCTACTCCTGTAATGATTATGTTTGTTTTCTTTACAATACTTGCCTAATGTAACCCTATGTATTGCCTTATGTATAACCCTTTGCTGTATCTGAACTGTACCCCATTGTTGTTTACTTGATCTATGTGTGTTTTCTTGTCTGACACTTGATGTGGAATCTTTGTAAAAGAACCCCTGGTTCAAAGGTATTTGTAATCCTAGTTAATAATAAATAAATATACAATGACTTAAATAACAAATACTAAACAAACTAGGCTGCCGTACAGGCACATAAAGTAGTATGGGCCACCAGACACAACATGAGGTCCAGAGATAATTCAGTCATATTTCCTTTATAGAGCGCTTAAGTTCATCCGCATTTAGATTATGGATCTCAAGTCTGATGTCCTTGTAAAATGGGAAATAAAGCAAACTGAGAAGGTTCAGCAAAAGTAAACCAAAATCACTGAACGAATAAGGGAGCTACCATATTATGACTGAAAGAATTCAATTTAATGTCCTTTGAAACAACTGGGGCGATTTGCTTCTAATGTACAACATTATTATGGATCCATACGTATCATGCAATATTAATTTTGAATGTAAACAAAACAATACCAATAAAGAGAGCATCCCACTGGCACTAAAGGTTGAGGCACTAGGCGCCACACCTCGCGTCACGCTGGCGACCCGGGTTCGGATGTGAGCCCGGGGTGTCAGGGATCGGCGGGGGGAGATAGGATTGAGCATCCGGAGGACTGCTTTCCTATCCCGGGGTGGGATCCAGAGTGCCACGGCTCTGCAGTGGCCCCTAGTGATGACTGGGGGCACTGTTAGAGACAGTACAGCAAGTATGGAGTGCGGCAGGCGTAGGCGCATAACTTGCCCGATGTCATTGCACGCTTGCACTCCCGGGGTGAAAACACAGAAAATGGCAGTACAGACCGCGGCAGCTTGATGGCTGCTATTCCATCAACTCACGATGCCTAGATAGTCGCATGCCGGTACTGCATCCTTGCCTGGCATGGGGGCAATGGAGGTGCCCCTCTCGAGGGTACAGTTGCATATGCCAGCTGGGCATGCAACTCTGGGGTCAGTGGTGGAGGTGGAGCGGTGGCTGGAATATAAGGCAGGTCAGTGGCCTGCAGGGGGAAAAATAGTGATATGATAAAAAAAAAGAGGGCATCTCTTCCAATTAACAGGACTGGAATTTAAATTGGTCAGAAGAAAGTATTCCCTTAGGCAAAGGGTTATAAACCCCTGGAATCCATATACCACTACACATAATCATTAGTAAAACAAAAGCCAAATTTAAAAACAAACTTGACAACTATATTATAGGTGGAGGTAACCTGTACTACTACTAACAGGAGCATAATGGGCTTATACCCTCTTGCTCCTACAGTTCCTTAGCATGTTCCTTAAAGAGACACTGTTAGCTTTTTCAGTATTTTTTTGGTTATGTGTGACCAGTGTGGCATCCTCAACTTACCAGTTCTAACTAACAAATCAACCCAATCTGCCTTGTTTCTGCTTTTGTTTGTAAATATAAGTAAAATATATATCCTGAGCGTTCCACACCTATTATCACAAGCTCAACCAATGATATGTGTCTGCCTGGGCTTGCACATTCATGTTAACATGACACCCTGACCTGGCTATCTACTTGTACATGCAAGAGTGTTGTGAATTGTATACCCCACAGTATTTTTCAATTTATGGAAAGAGCTCTTACTGCAAATTATTATTTAGCTTGTTGACCAGGTAAGTACACTAGACAAGTTGTATGCCTATTTTCAGGTACGAACCAGGAGCGTACTATGATATACAGATACAGTGAGATATAGGTTCATACAGAGGACAACATGACATACGTTAGGCTGTATACAGAGTCAAAATAGAACCATGTGAACATAACCAGTAGACAGTAAGCACAGTTAAGATATGTACAGGAGTATATATACATAGAGACACCAAGGCTAAGAACAGTACAATTTTACAAGGTATACACAGCTCCAAGCCACAAACAGAGCCACAGTCTGAGTATCTCCAGAAACAGAGAAAAAATACATTATATGCACCTCAGAGTCCAGTTAGGCTGCGTCAGCAGAAGTTGCAAGAGGGGTGCCAGGAAGGACATGCGAGTCCGGTGCAGGGGACCGGAACTAGCTATGGAGGTCTAGGACACCCACATGCAGAGGAGAGCTTCAAGTGATACCACAGGGAGCTCTGGAGGCATGCATGGGAGGGGGGAGGAGTGGACTTGAGCGGGAAAGGAGTTCCATAGCTTAGGGGTACATGAAGCAAAATCTCTGTCCCCCATAACAAGCAGTATCACACTCAAAGAGTGATTTGAGATCCAAAACTGTGACTCTGAGCATGTGCACAAGCACACTGTTAGTGCACAAACCCAGAGTCATGGCTTCAGATTTCAAATCACTCACCTGAGTGCAATATTGCTTGTTTTAAGGCAACACTGACATGGACCTCATTTGCACTAACAGCTTTTTCCATAAATTAAAAAATATTGTGTAGTATAAAATAATAACAGTCGTGCATGCACAAGCAGATGGCCAGGTCAGGGGTGCCATGTTAGCGTGAGTGTGTTGTGAACATACAAAGCCAGGCAGATGCGAATCATCTGATGAGCTGGTGGTGGTAAGCGTTGACCGCTGAAGATAGTTGAATAAGGCCCTGCCCCATTGTTATGCAGAAAGAATTTAAACACAAGGGTCTGTTCTATCCTCTACTATTCTGTCTCTTCTCTGTCTGGTTGTGCAACCACATTTTCTTGTGAGACCTAGGAATTGATCACTCTAACAGTTTTGCAATTCTCCGCCTCTCGCTATCTCTCCCTCTGCCTTCCCTTGCTATTTCTGTCTTTTCTTCCCCCTTGCATACTGTATCTGTAGTTATAAAAATATATGTGAATCTCTGTGTAAAACGATGTGATACTGGGAGCCCTTTGTTTGAAACTGTACATAGTTATACTGTTGAAATGATTGCAAAAAGCTATTTGGATCTCAAGGGGTTAACCTGAGATGCAGTTTTTAAGCACTTTGCAGAGCTGTCAACAAGAAGTCAGTTCTGGGACACCATATAGTGTTTTGCTGCACCTGCAAGGAACAAAACTAACAAGAACAGTCTGTAAACTTAGAAGAACATTCTGTGAGAAGCAGGCTCTCTTAATGAGTTCCCAGACAAAGACATAAAAAGAGGAGCAATGATTTTGCTAGACAGACAAGGAGAGTGACAGACAGAGACTGAAACTTGGAATTAAGAGATTTCCTGAGAAGAAGGACTTAGTTTTCTCTGTTTGTACTGTCTTTGTAAATAGTTATACTGAATAATTTTTATGTTATTGTTATTGAGAATAAACGCTATTTGCAAATTCTGAAACTGCTCCTGGTTTTTCCTATGCTTCCTGACCTGTGCCTTGACGACAGATTGTGTCAGCTAGGGTTGCCACCTATCTGGTTTTTGACCGGATTATCCAGTTTTTAGGGTCCTTATCCAGTCATCTGGTTTTGAATAAATGCAGTCTGGTTTTTGGGTCATTTTGACTACTCATATACTCTTAAAACTGATGTATCAAATCATTCACTGTTTTGGCTGCATTACATATCCAGGTTACAAAGAAGTTCTGATGTCACAGTCATTCAGACCTGCCTTTGTCTGTAAAACCAGACTGTCTGAGAGGTGTAAAGTATGGCCATTAAGATCATTAGCAGTAAATTAACCTAATCTTTTCCACTCTGAATTTTAAGTATGGTGGTCTACTGCTATGACAGGAAACAGCTTTTACACCTTTATATGCGTTTATGTATTTCTTTTTGTTTGTCCTATATTCTGGTATGTCTTAGACCCATTTTTGTTAAATTAATAATCCAACTTTTATTGTCTTTATCACATTTGCTCTCATTTTTTGTATTACCTGAACATTCCATGATATTAGTTACACTTCTACAGGTCATTCAGATAAACAGCATAGAATGGTGTATCTGAAATTGTGGAATGTCTTAGAAATATGAAAAGAAACAGCAGTAGCTGCTGAGGTAAAGGGTAACACAGTGCAGTACTAAGGTTACCACAAGCATTGATAATTAAGTTGTCAAAGCACCAGAATACATAGAAACATAGAATTTGACGGCAGATAAGGACCGCTTGGCCCACCCAGTCTGCCCATTTCCCTACCTACTGGATAAGCTGCAGATCCTAGTTAACCAGCAGCCTACTTCTTCCTACCCCCACCCCCCAGAATTGCCTTATGACTATCCCATGCATGCTTGAATTCCACCACTGATTTTGACTCCACAACCTCCTCCGGAAGGCCGTTCCATGCATCCACAACCCTCTCTGTGAAAAAATACTTCCTTAAATTACCTCTGAGCTGCCCCCCATCTTCAAATTGTGCCCTCTTGTTCTTGCACTCTTTTTGAAAGATGCTACCCTCTTGGACTTTGTTGATTCCCTTGAGGTACTTGAGCGTTTCTATCATGTCCCCCTCTCCCTCCTTTCCTCGAGGCTATACATATTAAGCTCCTTAAGTCTCTCTTCATATGTCTTCCGGTGCAGACCCTGCACCATTTTAGTTGCCCTCCTCTGGACAGCTTCCATCCTGTCTATGTCTTTCGGAGATTGGGTCTCCAGAACTGCACACAGTACTCCAGATGGGGTCTCACCAGCTGTCTGTACAGAGGGATAATAACTTCCTGTTTTCTACTGGTGATGCCTCTCCCTATGCATCCCAGTATCCCCCCAGCCCTCCTTGCTGCCCTCTCACATTGCTTGCCCATCTTTAGGTCATCTGATATGACTACCCCCAGGTCCCTTTCCATTTTTGTTGTTGTTAGTATCTCACCCCCCATTGTGTACTCTTCCCCTGGGTTTTTGTTTCCCAGGTGCATTACCTTGCATTTCTTAGCATTGAATCTAAGCTGCCATACATTTGACCATTCCTCTAACCTTGCCAAGTCCCTTCTCATCCTTTCCACCCCACCCTGTGCATCAACTCTGTTGCAGATCTTAGTGTCATCTGCAAAGAGACATACTTTTCCTTCCAGTCCTTCTGCAATGTCGCTTATAAAGACATTGAAGAGGACCAGTCCTAATACTGAACCCTGTGGTACCCCACTAGTAACCCTCCGACTGACATGGAAAGGAAAATGGGAAAGTGTTTCAACACAGGGCTGAGCAATAAGCTGTGGATGAGCTTGACACATCCAGCAGACCTGAGTTTGATTCCTACAACCTCCACTTACATACTATGTGACCCTGAGCAAGCCACTTAACCTTCCTGTGCTCCTGGGTCACTCCTGTAAAAGGGGCTATGTGGCATATGGGAGTTAACCTGGTTGCCAAAGAATAAAAATAAATAAATCTAATAAATAACAGTATAAAAATAATTTCCTATCACTAGTAATGTCTATTCCAACATTACAAATGGCTTTGGAGGAGGACTGATATACTCGCCAGTCATAAAAAGGGGGTGGAGCCAGAGGAGGGGTTTGGGGTGTGGTTTCGCATCCAGGTTTTACCTCATCCAAAGGTGGTGACCATAGTGTCAGCCTAAGTGGGATTTATGCCATGCATACTCTAAGCCAGGAGTTTTGTGCGTTGGTACTAGACCTGGTACCAGGGAAGCACAGAAGAAAGGTATGGATTCTGCAGCTGCAAGTCCAGGAGTGATTACCAGAAGAATGGCAGCCAAACTGGAAGCAGAAACAAAAGTCCAAACTGAAACTGTACAGCCAGCACCAGTGATGGAAAAAAAAGAGCAGGCAGTGACAGAAACTGAAAGCCTGTCTGCCTTCTTCAAATGGTGGGCTATATAACAACGAGAGAGAGAGAGAGAGAGAGAAACAGAGAAAGGAAGAGATGCTGCGACAGGAGCAGCAGAGAAAAGAAGAGGAGCAGTGGAGAAAAGAGGAGAGGCAGTGACAGGAGCAGCAAAGAACAGATTCAGCGACTGGAGCAGCGATAGCTAGATGCGTTATAAGCTATCAAAGCTGGAGATTCTGGCACAGGTACAGCAGAACAAAACACCACCTACTTAAAAGACCTTAAACTTAAAAAATTGTGCCCCTCGGATGATATCGAAGTGTATCTGACAACTTTAAAAGGGTTGCCGCAGCCTGCCAGAGGTCAAAGCACCAATGGACAATCAAACTGGTGCCATTTCGGTCTCTGAAGTACAACTCACTTGACAATCCTCGAGAAGCCTTCACCTGACTCGGAAAACTCCTCATGAAATGGCTCCAACCAGAGGGTAAAACACTCCCACAGATCACTGAAACATTTGTAATGGAGCAGTTCATCAACATCCTACCCACAGATGTACAGCTTTGGGTAAAAGAACACCAACCAGAAGGTGGGAAAAGGCTGTTTCTTTGGCAGAAGACTACCAAATGGCCAGACAGATGCCACAGCAGCGAGTAACAGCCAAGCACCGGTAAGACACTCTTTTGCCCATTTAAACTTGGGGGTAACAAATCTGCACCCAGAGATGTAATTTGCTATAACTGTAATAAGCCAGGTCATAGTGCAAGAAATTGCCATAGTAAGAAGAATGAAACTGGAGCAGATTTGACCTTGGCAAATTGGGGCAAGTACTTGACAGATGTCAAGGTGGGAGATAAAGACTGTGAAAGGACTTACTGATTCAGGAAGCAGACAGACCCTATTGCATACTGAAGCGTTGGGAAAACAGTGTCCAAAAGGACCAGGCACTGGTGTCATCTGCATCCACGGGGACACTCAATACTATTCCACCAGCCAAGTGACTCTATCAATGGGATGTCACATCAAATGAAAGTGGGGGTAGTACCTAAGTTACTTGTACCTGTGATTATCGGAAATGACTTTCCAGGATTTACTGAGTTAATCAAAAAGGGAGTAAATCCTGATGTTTCAGCAGCTGTGGTGACAAGAGGTCAGGCAAAGAAAATCTAAGATGTGGGGACTCTTTTCCTTTCACTGATTTTGATTCAGATTTGTTTGAGCACAGCTCCAAGATTTGGAAGTCCAGGAACGAAAGGAGACGCCTGAAGAAACATATGAAAACGCTGAAAGTAAACTGATCACAGATTGTGATTTTCTTTCAGAACACGCTAGCTATGTTTCTCTCCAGGGTTATTTTAAGCAGTGGGGGATGAAACCAAAACAGGGTGAACCTATGTTTAAAAAATGTAATGGGCTACTGTAGAGTTTGGATTAAACCTCAGACACAGGACCAGATAGAATTGGTTATACCACAAAAGTATAGATCTGAGTTGTTACAGATAGCAAATGATAGTCCTATGGCTGGTCACTCAGGGAGGGATTGTACCCTTGCCAGATTGCTCTACAGATTTTACTGGCCTGGAATTCATGAAGATGTTACTACCTATTGCAGTTCTTGTGCCGTATGTCAGAAAATAGCCCCAGAGACTAAAAACGACAAAGTGTCCCTGATGCCCCTACCCTTGATAGACGTGCCTTTTGAGAGAATTACAATGGATCTTGTTGGCCCCTTAGACAAAAGTAAAAAGGGTAATCGATTTATTTTGGTAGTATGTGACTATGCTACTCGATATCCAGAGGCAGTTCAAATGCATACTATCACAGCCTCAAAAGTGGCTGCTAAATTTTCAGCAGGGTGGGCATACTTTAAGAGATTACCACCAATCAGGGTAGTAATTTTCGTGCTGCATTACTGAAGGAGCTGTACCGACTACTACGTATCACTGCCATAAGAATCTTCCCTTATCCCCCTCAGACGGTCTTGTTGAGTGTTTTAATCAAACCCTAAAACACATGTTAAAAAGGTTCGTAAAAGGGGAAGGGAAAGACTGGGACCAATACTTACCTTACCTGCTTTTTGCTTACAGAGGAGTGCCACAGGCAACAGGTTTTTCACGATTTGAAATGCTACATGGTAGACAACTTAGATGGCCACTAGATGTAATAAAAGAAACACTGGAAGATAACCCTCATCAGAAACAATTTATTACATCATATATGTGTGCCCTGAGAAAGAAGCTGGCAAAATACGTTGTAATCGCCCATAGTAATCAGACAGAGGCCCAAAACCTGCAGAAGGTGTATTATGATGGTAAGGTAGAAGAACATGTTTTTGAGCCAGGTGAAAAGGTCTTGCTACTGATACCCACTAAGGAAAATAAACTCTTAATGAAGTGGCAAGGGCCTTATAAGGTTCTTGGACGTACTGGCACAGTTAACTATGAGACTGATACTCCCGACAGGAAAAATCCTACTAAGATATACCATGCTAACTTTCTCAAGAAATGGGTTGAAAAAACACCAAAAGCTGTTTTGCTGGTTTTAGCAGAAACTAATAAAGAAGATACTGATGTAGCTTATGATAGACTGGAAAAAAATGTAACTGCTGATGCTGTAAAAACAGGTTGCTCACCCATAACAGTAGTTCTAGGAGTGGTATAGGATGTTCATCCACACTTCTGGCAGTGTCCTTTCCCTTTAAGAGCTTGCCGGAAAGTCTTCAAGCTGGATCCTCCCACCCACCCGGGTGGTAACTCCCTGGGCTCTGCCCCATGACGCCAGATCTTGTCCACTGGAAGCAGTGGTGTGTGCCAAAGCCAGGGGAGGTCGGATGGGTTCATGTGGATGAGCATTATATACCACTCCTAGAAGAAATAATTACTCACCATAGTAATGTTCTTTCTTCTAATGGAGTCTTGCTGTATTCTGACAATATGCAGTTAGCCCCAGCAATTTAACTGCTCCAGAGAAGAAAGGGGTTAACTCTATGCAGCAGCATAGAATGTTGAGCTCAAGCTCGATTTTCAAACCTCTGTCTCTGGTACATCTCAGAGTAACCGTCAGATTCTTACGAGCAAACTAACTATAGCTACGGAAATTGCTTAACTTTAGGCCAAAAGGTAACAAACTTGGGCCCAAAAGACTCGAGAACCCAAGAAAAAAAGGTAGTGAAAAATATATAAATATAAAATCAACAGTAATAAAACAGCTACCCCATCTTGAAGAGGGAGGGTACAAGGTACACCCCTGAGGCGCAACACTGTACCTGTCAGCCCACATCCCAAAAACTAGGTTCTGAGAGGGGAGGTAGGTCAGAATACAGCAAGACTCCATTAGAAGAAACATTACTATGGTAATTTTTTCTTCAAACAACATGAAGTCTTGCTGTGTTCTGACAATATGCAGACTGCCAAGCAGTTTCCCCCAGGAGGAGGGGGACACAGAACCTTACTTTGGGAACAGGATCTGCAGTACTGCTGTGTCAAACCTAGCATCGCTCCTAGCCTGGATGTCCAGAGTTTAATGATTGGTGAATGTATGGACTGTTTTCCAGGTGGCTGCTTCACAGATTTCTACCAAGGATATATCTCTGGCAGCAGCCAGAGAAGCAGCTGTATCCCTAGTCAAGTGAACCCTCAGGCCTGAAGGGGAGGTTCTTTGCTCAACTTGGCATAGCAGAATTGTATACAAGAGACAATCCACCTGGTAATAGTTCTTTAAGTAGCAGGCTTACCTTTTCCCACTTCCCCATAAGTGAGAAATAATTGAAGACAGTCATTTCTGTGTGCCTTAGTATGCTCTATGTAGTAGCCAAGTGCCCTTTTAACATCCAAACTGTGTAATCTTCTTTCTCCTGAAGAAGAATGACCAGTGAAAAACACAGGTAGAGACACAGATTGGTTCAGATAAAAATCTGATACCACATTAGGTAAGAACTTCCTGTTTGTTCTCAGGACCACCTTATCTCTATAGAAGGAGATAAAGTCAGGTTCAACTGACAGGGCCTGTAATTCACTGATCTGCCTGGCATAAGCGATAGCTACCAGGAACACAGTTTTCCAGGTTAAGTACTTAAGCTTGGCCGGAGACAGAGGTTCAACGGGTGGCTGTATAAGCTGAACAATGCAGACATTTAGATCCCAAGCCAGAGTAGGCTCTCTAAAAGGAGGGTTGATGTGAACCAGACCTTTGAAGAACTTACTGAAAACAGTATGAGATTCCAGGGAAGAGCCATTTCCTGCTGAAAGGAAAGCAGAGACAGCTGCTAGATGAACCTTCAGAGTTGCAGGCCTAAGGCCTAGGCCATTAAGGTGAACCAAATAATCTAAGGCTGTAGCAATGTCTGCAATATTTGGCTGAATGCCCTTCTGAGAACACCAAATGCTGAATCTTCTCCATTTGGAATTATAAGTTTTTCTGGTAGAAGGTTTCCTAGAGACCTTCAAAATATCCAGTACTCCTTGACAAAGATGCAGGCATGCATATTCTAACTCTTCAAGAGCCAGGCTTTGAGATTGAGAGACTGGAGATTGGGGTACCAAATTCTCCCGAGAGGAGGTTAGGATATTGTGTCTCTTGGGAAGAGACAAGGGGAGAGGCACTGTCAGGGACAACAACAGAGGGTGCCAAGGTTGTCTGGCCCAGTCTGGAGCCACTACTATCAATGTACAGGGTTGAGATCTGATCTTAACTAGAACTCTGAACAACAGGGGGAAGGGGGACGGCATAGAGGAACCTGTCCCCTCCCCAATCCAAAATGACAGCATCCAGAGGAACAGTCCCTAGGACTGGAGGTCTGCAGCAGAACAGGGGAAGTTGGTGATTGTCCGGGGTTGCAAAGAGATCTCCTCTCTGGAGTGCTCCATCTGGTGAGGATTACTTTCAGGATGAGAGGGTCCAGGGACCATTCGTGATGGTCCTGGGAGATTCTGCTCAAAAGCATCTGCTAGCACATTGTCCTTCCCTGGAAGATGAGCTGCTGTCAGGGAAGCCTGAAGGGAGTAGGCTAGAGACCACAGTTTCATGGCCTCTGTGCACAAGACCGTGGACCGAGTGCCCCCTTGCTTGTTGATGTACCACATTGTGGTGATGTTGTCTGTCCTGACCTGCACCACTTTGCCTCTGAGTCTGAGAAAGTCCGAAGGGCTAGGAATACTGCTCTGAGCTCCAGGAGATTGATATGAAGGAGAGACTCTTGTGGAGACCAAACATCCTGGACAGTGAGGGCTCCCAAATGGACTCCCCAGCCTAGGAGAGAAGCATCTGTGGTTAGGACCACTGAGGGAGCTTGACTGAGGAATGGGACACCTTGTCTGAGATTGTCCTGATCCAGCCACCACTGGAGAGCTTGGACCACAGTCTGAGTCACTGGAACCAGTTTGGTGAGAGAGTCCATTTTCTGAGACCAAAAAGACCTTAGGAGGAACTGAATGTTCCTCATCTGAAACCTGGCTCCTTGTACCACTGCAGTGGAAGCTACCATGTGGCCTAGGTGTTGAAGAAAGTGTCTAGCTGGACGAGAGACCAGAGGGTGAAATGAGGAAGTGAGATCTGTAAGGGCCTTTACCCTTGCTAGTGGAAGGAAGGCCTTTACCTGGACAGCATCTAATTTTACTCCTATAAAAGTAAGGAGTTGTACTGGTTCGAGAACTGACTTGGGAAGACTGAGGAGGAACCCCAGAGAGCTGAGCAGGTTCTGAGTGATTCCCAGAGCTGACTTGACCTACAATGAGCCAGTCGTCCAGGTAGGGGAAGATAGCTATACCCTGCCTTCTAAGGAAGGCAACTACTACTGCAAGGCACTTCGTAAACACCCTTGGAGTTGATGTTAGGCCGAAGGGCATGGCCCTGAACTGATAATTGCCTGAGGGCAACTCGAACCTGAGGTACTTTCTGTGGGAGCACCTGATAGGAATGTGGAAATAGGAATCCTTGAGGTCCAGGGATGCTAGCCAATCCCCTGGCCTTAGAGAGGTAAGAATTAGTCCCCGAGTCACCATTTTGAATTTTGGTTTTGTGATGTGTTTGTTCAAATACCATAGTGTAGGATGGGTCACCACTCCACTATCTTTTTTGGGGTAAGGAAATATCTGGAGTACAGACATTTGCCTCTGTGTTGAGTAGGAACTTTCTATACAGCTCTGAGAGCCAGTAGAGAAGAAACCTCTGCTTCTAGAGCAATGGTTTCTGAGATGGTTGCAGGTGGAAAGGATCTGACCCTCATTTTTGGGAATCTATTGAAACTGAGAGCCAGTCCCTGGCTTACTACCTCCAGCACCCACTTGTCTGAGGTAACAGCTTTCCAGGCCTGGAAGTAGTAAGCCAGCCTGCTTCTTACTGGAATAGGGGAGTCGACCCGGGCTGACACATCAGGGTGTCTGTTTGGCAGGAGCCTTGGTCTAGGAAGAGGATGCAGCCCTGCTCATCCCCCTCCTACCTCTCCCTCGAAAGAACCCCCTCTGTGGGAAAGAAGAGAAAGCCTGGGCTTGGTAAAAAGGTGTGTGAAAAGGTCTGCCCCTGCCCCTAGACTTCTGCTTTTGAGGAGTGGCTTGCCTTTCTCTGGCTTGTGTGGTCCTATACTCATTCATTTTCTTCATGTAAGCCTATGTCTGCTCCCCAAACAGAGAGTTACCCACCACAGGAAAATCCATGGACTTAGCCTGGGTGTCCTGTGAAAGGCTAGTACATCTGAGCCAAACAAATCTCCTGAGAGACACAGATGTAGCCATGATGCTCAGTGCCACATTATTAGAGTCTACAGCAGCGTAGAACTATACCTTGGATGCCTCAATTCCATCAGCAGCCACCTCGGGGAAGCCTGTTTAACCAGTTCCAGAACCATATCCCACCTGGACTTCTGGTACCTGGCTGTGTAGGCCATATATTTAGCCTGCCTGAGCCCCAAAGAGGATGCCAAGTATTGTTTCTTGGCTATGATATCCTCCTTCTGGAGTCTTTATCTGGGGTGTGTTAAGCTAAAGGAATATTAGCTGTCACAGGCTGCAGCCTGCACTACTCCAAGATGGCTGCAATGACTGTATAAAAACTCTGTACTTGAGCCTGATAACGTACCTCCTGTCCATTCTCTTATTTATTTTAGTCTTTGGTAACCGGGTAAGGCCCACTAGGCACAAGTGCCTGTTTTCAGGGGCGACCTGGGAACACTGGGCGGTTAAGTGACTTGCTCAGAGTCACACAGTATGCAAGTGGAGGTTGTGAGAATCAAACTCGGGTCTAGTCAGCTGGATGTACCAAGCTCGTTCACACCTCATTCCTCTAACCTCTAGGCTATACTGCCAGACCACTGCCTTATCCACAGGAGGTAAGGAGTTGTTTGCAAAATATTTTGTGTCCGTTTCCCCAAAGATTTATGAAGAGGGATAGACAATCTCTTGGACTCTGGGATGTCCATGATTTCAACAAAACCAGACTCTTCTTCCTCCTTAGCAGCTTTCACCATTGGGAGCTGGAGAGTTTCAGCCATTGTTTTGTAGAACAAAAAGTGGGAAGGGGACTCAGAAAGCCTGGGAGGAGAGACATTGGAAGGCCTGTCTGGAGAGATGTCCGGTTCAATAGGCACATCTAGGCCTCCAAAGTCACTGTCATCATTATCATCGTTGGGATACTCTTTGTCTCCCTCCCACTCCACATCATAATATGCATCTGGATCGTAATACGATGGTGTCGGATCCGACCAAACAGACTGCCTAACTGGCAGCGACGGTTCGGATGGAACCAGGCAAAGCGTCTGAACAATACTGATTGCTTTGGCTATTTCGTCGGCGGTTGGAGTATGCGGTACTGGATCTGAACCGGTCAACTTCTTTTTTCTTTTAGCCGGAACCGACCTCTCACAATCGGATGTCCTTTTCCCTGAGGTGGTATCGCCCAGGTCAGTGAGCACCTCCTCAGGTTCGGCCGAAACCGTACCAGGCTGGCCATCCGGATCAGTGGACTTCTCTACCTCCTTTTCCTTTAGCCTACTCAATCTTTTATCCAGAGTGGTTTTAGGAAAATTCTTACATATTTGGCAGTCTGTTTTGAGGTGGTCAAACCCTAGACAATAAACACAGATAAGGTGGGGTCAGCTTTGGCAAAGGCCTCCCCACACTCAGTACAGTGTTGAAACCTAGTCGGACCGTTTTTTTCCTTGGGTTTCTCAGACATGGCCACACTACACAAATTACCCTTTACAGCTTATAAGCCAGGTAAAACTCCCCTATCGGTTACCAACCGTGTCACGGGCTGTGTAAAAAAACCAGATAAAAGTCCAGTTTTTTGAAACCGATAGGACACCACTACCAAATCCCAGAAAAATTCAAACACAAAGGTCGGTTTCCAACTGGACCGACTGATAGGAAACCAAAGAAAAAACAATTTCCACAAAAACAATATCACCACCTATTTACAACACTACCTGTACCGTAGACAGAGCCTTGATACTGAAAAATAATAAATTGGTTGAACAACCGAATGCTTTTTTTACTTTTACCGGAGCGAAGGAGAGATCTCCAGAGCGACTTCTTAGTTAGGCTGAGTAAAGTATTCTGACAGTTACACTGAGATGTACAAGAGACAGAGGTTTGAAAAACAAGCAAGAGCTCAATGTTCTATGCTGCTACATAGAATTAACCCTTTCCTCTCTGGAGCAGTTCAAGTGCTAGGGCTAACTGCATATTGTCAGAATACGGCAAGACTTCATGTTGTTTGAACTACTGTTACAGGTGAGTAACCTGTTTTTCTAAGGACATGGATATGATGTAATATCCACAATTCTGGCAGACTCCTAGTTGTTCTCCAGGAGGAGGGAGGCAAGGCGCACTACCCCTACTTAAGGAACAGAGACTGGAGAACTGAGGCTCCAAAACCAGTATCCCGGCGTGACTCTAGGTCAATGTGGTAGTGGGAAATGAAGGTGTGTACTGACCTCCAGGTAGCAGCCCTACAGAGTTCTGGGATAGGGACACCCCTGGAAGCAGCCACCAACAGCGGTACGGCAGGTGAAATGAGCCTTTAGCCTTCTGGGAGGCTCCCTACCCACCAACCTATAGCAGAGATCAATGCAGGTTGTGATTCACCTGCCAATCGCCTGCTTGGCTGCAGGTCAGCCAGGTGTGGCTTCAGCGTAGGTGACAAACAGCTGGTGAACCTCTCCCCGAATCCCAACCATATGCTCCTTGTAGTAAGCGAGCACTTGCCGCTGGTCCAAAGTATGGAGCCTGTGCTTGGACTCCGAGGTGTAATTGGTGCAGTACATCGGGAGATTAATCACCTGGTTAAGGTGAAACTCTGACACAACCTTTGGAAGGAACTTCGGGTTGGGGCACAGGACAATCTTGCCCCTGTGGAAGACGAGGTAAGGAGACTCCACTGAAAGTGCCTGAAGCTCACTGATCCGTCTGGTTGACATGACAGCCACCAAGAAGGCGGTCTTCTATGACAGGTGAGAGAGGTCACACCTGTGCATTGGTGCAAATGGCTTGCCCATGAGCTTTGCCAAAACAAGCAACAAGTCCCACGGTGGTGGTGGAGGTTCATGCACCGGAGGGGAAATGTGGTCAAGGCCCTTAAAAAGGCGCCAGACCACCTTCTCCTGTACCACTGAATGCTGACTGGCCCGTGCCCAGTAAGCAGAGATGGCTGCCAGGTGCACCTTAAGGGTCGTTGACCGAAGGCCTGACTGAGAAAGGGATAAAAGATAATCAAGAATGCTAGCTGCTGGATAGGACAAATGGTCCAAACCTTTGCCCTGACACCAAATGGAGAACCTTTTCCATTTGAAGGAGTAGCACTTCCTAGTTGACTCCTTCTGAGATGCCTCCACATTGGTGAAGACAAATTTGGGGAGACCCAAAGCCTGGAACTCTAACTGCTCAGGAACCAGGCTGTCAGGTGCGGGAATTGAAGGTCCAGGTGGAGTACCTTCCCCTGATCGATGGAAAAGCAGGTCCAGGCACAGGGGAAGACGCCTCAGGAGCCTGCTGTTGAGGCTGAGATCGGGGTACCAGAACTGGCGTGGCCAGTCCGGAGTCACCAGGATCACCTGTGCCTTACCCCTCCTGGCCTTGAGGAGCACCTTGTGGATCAAGGGAATCAGAGGGAAGGAATAGAAGAGGCCTGGGATCCAGGTCCTCGAGAAGGATATCCCCCTGCAGCATTCCCTGCTGGGCAGAGAGGCACAAAACAGCCTCAGCTTTGCGTTCTCCCGGCCCACTGGAAGAACAGACCGTGAACAAGCTCTGGGCAGAGAGACCACTTGTGAGACGCCTTGCCAATCTGGCTGAGGGCGTCCACCAACTGATCCGCCTCCAGGCTGCGCATGGGGGTCCAGACATGAAAAGCTTCCTTGCACAAAGGCAGGGAATGCATCTCACCCTGCCTGTTGAGGTAGTACATGGTTGTGGTGTCGTCCATCTGGACTTGGGCCAACTGACCCCGAATGTGTGGAGCGAATGCATCAGTGCCAGCCGAACTGCCCGGAGCTCAAGCAGGTTGATGTGGCATCGAGAGTCCTCAGGGGTCCAGAGTCTGTGGACTCTGTGTTCCCCCTGGTGGGCACCACAGCACATGAGAAAGGCATCAGTTGTCAGGATGACCGTCGGCTCTGGGAGGACAAACGGGATCCCTTCCTGCAGGTGTGCTGAGACCAGCCACCACTGGATGGCGTCCCAAATCTGGTGGGTCACAGTGACCACATGGTCAAAGTGACCCTTGCGCTAAGACCACTGGCTGACCAGCTCTCACTGCTGGGAGCGCATTCTCCAGCAAGCCCAACAAGTAAAGGAAGTCCCGGGCAGGGTGCAATTGCCCAACCTGAAATGATCAGGTACAGGAGGAGAAAGCCTCCACCCTGTCCACCAGGAGCCGGGCTCTGACTACAAGAGTCGATCTCTGCTCCGATGAAATTGATCACCTGCCAGGGCATGAGTTCCGACTTGGCCTTATTGACCAGGAGGCCAAGGGAGACGCAGGTCTGGAGGGCCAGGTCACTGGACCACTCCACCTCCTGCCTGGAAGGACCTGCGATCAGTCAGTCATCCAGGTAGGGGTAAACTCAGACCCCTTGGCACCTCAGATAAGCTGCCACCACTGCAAAGCTCTTGGTGAAGACCCTGGGGGCCGAATGGCATGGCCTGGAACTCGTCGAGGGCTCCCTCTGCTTGACAGTGGAGGAAACTTCGATGAGATGGATGGATCAGGACATGAAAGAATGCGGCCTGAATTTCCAGGGAGCAGAAATACAGGTTACTCACCTGTAACAGGAGTTCTAGGAATGGTATATGTTGTTCATCCACACTGTCTGGCAGGTTCCTTGCCACTTTAAATCTTGCCGGAAGGTCTTCAAGCTGGCTCCTCCCACCCACCTGGGTGGTAAAACTCTCGGCTCCACCCCATGATGCCAGATCTGGCCTGCTGGAAGCTCAGGTTGTGCGTCGAAGCCGGGGAGGTCGGGTGGGTCGTGTGGATGAACAACATATACCATTCCTAGAACTCCTGTTACAGGTGAGTAACCTGTATTTCTAGGGACATGGATATGTTGTTCATCCACACTGTCTGGCAGACTCCTAGCAGTTCTCCGGGGAGGGAGGCAAGGCGCACACCCCCTACTTAGGGAATAAAGACTGGAGAACCGAGGCCCCAAAACCAGCATCCCGGCGTGACTCAAGGTCGATGTGGTAATGGGTAATGAAGTGTGCTGACTTCCAGGTAGCAGCCCTGCAGATTTCCTGGATAGGGACGTCCCTGGAAGCAGCCACCGATGCAGCAGTATGGCGGGTAGAATGAGCTCTTATCCCTCTGGGAGGCTCCATGCCCGCCAACTTGTAGCAGAGATCTATGCAGGAGGTGACCCACCTGCTTATCGTCTGCTTGGCTGCAGGTCTGCCAGGTGCGGCTTCAGCGTAGGTGACAAACAGCTGGTGAACCTCTCCCCGAATTTCAGCCATGTGCTCCTTATAATAAGCGAGCGCCCTTCTAGGGTCCAAAGTATGGAGCCTGTATTCGGCCTCCGAGGTGTGATTGGGGTAGAACACCGCAGAGTCAACACCTGGTTAAGGTGAAACTCCGACACCACCTGGAAGGAATTTCGGGTGGGCGCAGGGACAACCTGTCCCTGTGGAAGACCAGGTAGGAGACTCGATGCAGGCGCCTGGAGTTCTCCCATCCTTCTGGCTGATGCGATAGCCACCAAGAAGCGGTCTTCCACGACAGGTGAGAGAGTTCACACCTGTGCATTGGTTCGAATGGCTTGCCCATGAGCTTTGGCAGTACCAGCAGTAAATCCACATGGAGGTGGAGGTTCACCACTCGAGGGAAATGTGATCAAGGCCTTTGAAAAGCGCCAGACCACCTTCTCCTGCGCCGACTGCTCCTCGCCCGCGCCCGGTAAGCAGAGATGGCTGCCAGGTGCACCCTTAGGGTCGTCGACCTAAGCCCTTGACGAGAAAGGGACCATAAATAGTCCAAGATGCTTGCCAAGGACAGGAGGAAGGGTCCAAGCCCTTGACCTGACACCAAATGGAAAATCTCTTCCATTTGAAGGCATAGCATTTCCTGGTCGACTCCTTACGGGACGCCTCAACAACATTGAGGACCTCGTCGGAAAGACCCAAGGCCTGGAACTCTAGCCGCTCAGGAACCAGGCCATCAGGTGCAGGGATTGAAGGTCCGGATGGAACACCTTCCCCTGATTGACTGAGAGCAGGTCCGGGCGAGCTGGAAGCTGCCTCGGGAGCCTGGAGCTGAGGCTGAGGAGATCTGGGTACCAGAACTGGCGGGGCCAGTCTGGGGCTATCAGAATCACCTGTGCCTTGTCCCTCCTTGCTTTGAGAAGCACCTTGTGAATCAAGGGAAATGGGGAAGGCGTAGAAGAGGCCCGGGGTCCACGGCCTCGAGAAGGCATCCCCCTGCTGAGGGGGGCGGGCATAGAACAGCCTCAGCTTCGCGTTCTCCTGGAGGCAAACAGGTCCACCTGAGGTGTGCCCCAATGGGAGAACAGATCTTGTACTACCTCCGGCAGGAGAGACCACTCGTGAGATGCAGCCCCTATCCGGCTCAGGGCATCGGCCAGGGTGTTGGAGGCTCCTGCCACATGAATGGCTAGGAGATCCGCCTCCAAGCTGCGCACGAGTGACCAGATGCGGAGAGCTTCCTTGCACAGAAGAATGGAATGCGTCCCGCCCTGGCGGTTTAGGTAGTACATGGTCGTGGTATTGTCCGTCTGGACTCGGACCACTTGACCCCGGAGAAACGGAGCAAAGGCGGTGACAGCTAGGCGGACCGCTCGGAGCTCCAGCAGGTTGATGTGGCATCGGGACTCCCGCGGGGACCAGAAGCCGTGCGCCCGGTGTTCCCCCAGATGGGCACCCCAACCCATCAGAGAGGCATCGGTCAATAGAGAGACCGTCGGCTCAGGGCGGACAAACGGGATGCCCTCCTGCAGATGAGATGGAACGGTCCACCACCGGAGAGCATTCCACATCTCCTGGGTCACCGTCACTAGCTGGTCCAATGGATCGCAGCGTTGTGACCACTGGCTGGCCAGTCCCCACTGAAGGGGGCGCATGTGCCAGCGTGCCCAACGGACCACGCTGGTACAGGCCGCCATGAGACCCAGGAGGCGCAGGAAGTCCCGGGCAGGGCGCGATTGCCCAACCAGAAATGATTGGGCAAAGGAGGTAAGAACCTCGGCCCTGTCCGCCGGGAGCCGTGCTCTGGCTCGAAGAGTTGAGCTCTGCCCCACAAACAGAATCACCTGCTCGGCTCGAGTTCTGACTTGGCCTCGTTGATGAGAAGGCCGATTTGAGAGCAAACCTGGAGGGCCAGATCTCTGGACCGCTCCACCTCCTGTCTGGAGGGGGCTGCTATCAGCCAATCGTCCAGGTAAGGGTACACCCGGACCCCTCGGCGCCGCAGGAAAGCTGTCACCACTGCTATGCATTTGGTGAAGACCCTGGGAGCTGGAGACAGGCCAAAGGGCATGGCTCGGAACTCGAAAGGGATCCCTCCGCTCGAAAGCGAAGGAATCTCCGATGTGACGGACGGATAGGGACGTGAAAGAACGCGTCCTGCAGGTCCAGAGAGCAGAACCACACGCTGTGTTCCAGGGATGGTATTATCTGAGCCAGAGTGACCATCCTGAAGGTTCGAGACCTTAGGAACTTGTTTAGGTCGTGTAGGTCTAGAATGGGGCGCCAGCCCCCCGTCCGTTTCGGAACCAGGAAGTACCTGGACACAAACCCCGGGTCTGAGGGAGGGTCCACCACCTCCCTGATCACCTCCTTTTGGAGGAGGAGGCGATGTCGGCCCGGCAGGCGACAGTGAGGCTGCGGACCCGAGGCCCCGAGTGCGATGGCTCTGAATGGCGGGCCTGCTCGAATTCTAGAGGCAGGCCTTTTCCCACCACCTCCAGCACCACCTGTCCATGGCAATAACGGACCAGGCGGAAAGGAAGTGCCGGAGCCGTCCCCCCACGGGGGGAACCTGGGGTGAGGTGACGGGGTTGGGGGCGACACCCCTCAGCCCGTCACTGGGCAGGCTTGGAGGAGGGACCGGCCGAGGGACCTCCTGGGCCTTTACCTCCCTGCTTCCTGTTGGAGGAAGCCCCGGGCTTGGGTTTGGAATGCCAAGCCCGAGCCTGCTGGCCCTGACGTTGCTGGGCCAGGACGCGCCGCTGGCGCAGAAGGACGAAAGGGCTTAGGCTGTGGTTTGCAGCCTTTGTCCTTCTGAGCGGAAGAGACCGAGTCCAAGGTAGCATTGGACTTCTCGATCCTCTGCAGGTGACCTTCCACCCCAGGGCCGAAGAGGTCGGTTCCCAAAAAGGGAACATCCGCCAACTTGTGCTGGGTATCCGAAGTAAAGGTGGATATCCTCAGCCAAGCCCGACGACGCATGGCCACTGCGGCCGCCACAGACCTGGCACATGAGTCCCCAATGTCTAAAGCAGTCTGGAGCTGCTGTTTGGCCACTGCCCTGCCCTGGTCCCGCACCTGCCTGACCGTGGTCTGCAGATCCGTGGGAAGATGAGGGACGAACTCATCCAGGGAGCCCAACAGGGCATGAGAGAAATGTGCCATGAGGACGGCCGAACTGGCCTGGCGAAGGCCTAGGGAGGACGCAGCATAGACTTTTCGCCTGGCATAGTCCAATTTCTTGGGACTCCTTGTCGGGAGGTTTGTCCTCATCCCTAGCGTTCCCGGCACGCCGGAAAACGCTGTGGGTAACTAACCCCTCGGCCGAGGGGTGTTCCGAAAAACCGGACAGGGAACTGGTAGGGACCACATACTTCCTGGCCATCCTGGCTGAAGGCGCAGGGCAGGAAGCAGGGTGCTGCCAGAGCTCCAAGGCCGGGCCCACTATGGCCTCGGCCACCGGAAAGGCCTCTGTAGGGGAATCCCCTCAGTCCAGAATCTCCGTGAGGGGATACCTGGCCCGCTTAGAAACGGGTACCGAGCTTCATCCCGGTGGACTCCAAGATGAGCCGAAGCAATCCCAGAAAGGACGAAGGGCTATCGTCCACCGACTGTCCTCCTGAGGACTCCAAGTCCATTCGCTTAGAGAAAAGGGAGGAATCGTCTTCGGACTCGGAAGAGTCCTCAAAGAGCTGCCTCGGGCCTGAGCCACCCTCCACCTGCCGAGGTCGATCAGGAGTGAGGGTAACAGACAGCCTATGGGGCAGTCCCTGAGCCGACCGAGAATTTTTGGTCGGAGCCCCAACTAACGGCTGTGGAGGCGGAGGTTCCACCGGAATCGGTGGGGCAGCTGGTTTTGGCTGAACAACCGGCCTGGGAACAGGCTCCTCGGATAAAACGAGGGGTTGTTTCGGCCACTCCGATGATAACCATAATGACGGGGAAGATGGCAGGCGTCGGCTTATTCCCCGTCAGAAGAAACTGTTGCCACAGAGTTCCTCATATCTTAACGCAACTTGCGCGAAGCCTCCTCGTCCGAGAAGAGGACGAGCAGCGGCGCCGCTTGCAGCGGTGCCGAGATCGAGACCGCCTATGACGCGGATCGGCTGGACCGTGAAGAAGTCCGAGACCGAGAACCTCGGCTTTGCCGAGGGCGGTGCGGGGAGGTGTCGCGGGGAACCGGCACTCCCCTCGGTTCGGAAGATTCAACCGAAGGCTCCGGAACCGGAGGCACAGACGAACTGACGGGGTCCTCAACTCCCACTGGGGGAACCGGGGAGAGGGGATTCTCGGCTTCTCTAGCCGACAACCCGTCCAACGGGTCGAGAAAAATCTCGACCGTGTCGACGGGAGTCTCGGTAAACTGGCCTGAGGGGACACTGTGAGACCAGTGGCGAAGCCGAGAAGTTGACCAAGTACTGACCCGACAACTCAGGAGAGGGATCTTTCCCGCTCCCAAGAGCGTCGACGGTGAGACTTACCTTTGTCTCTCTTTTTGGACTGAGAAAACGGTCCAGAAGAAGTTGGTCCCTCACCTTTAGTCGAGAGGGTCAGACAAAGCTCCTTAAAAGAAGCTGAATAAGAGGCACCGAGAGAGAGCGGGAAAAATGCCGCAGCCGAGGTAGAAGCGGCCCGCGCCGCCTCCTCTTCGAAGGCGATCATCTGCTCGAGCTGATCCGCCGAGCCCGCCGCCGCAGACACCGCCGACCGGGCCTCTTTGACTTTACCGGAGGAAATCGCTTCTCCGGACGCCCCAGTTGTAAACGGGCAGCACGGTCTTCGAGGACGTAGGCCGAAAAGGAAGAGCACAGGTCGCAGGCCTGCGGGTCGTGCTCAAGGCCCAAGCAGTAGACTCACGTGGAGTGCGGATCCGTCCGAGACATCTTCTGCCCGCAAGGGCATCTCCGGAAACCGGGAGTCGATTTGTCCATCGCAGCTGCGAGGGAGAGAAGACCGAAGTCTTTTTAGCAAAAACTTTTAATTTCGAAAATTAGAAGAATTAGGAACCAGTCTTATACACAGAGCGTTAAGGAGGGAACCTGAGCTTCCAAGCGGTAAGGAAGATCTGGCATCATGGGGCGGAGCCGAAGAGTTTTACCACCCGGGTGGGTGGGAGGAGCCAGCTTGAAGACCTTCCGGCAAGATTTAAAGTGGCAAGGAACCTGCCAGACAGTGTGGATGAACAACATATCCATGTCCCTAGAACCACATGTTTCGCTCTAGAGATAGTATGATCCAAGACAGAGTCACCATCCTGAAAGTGCGTGACCTGAGGAACTTGTTCAGGTCGCGCAGATCTAGAATGAGGCGCCTTCCCCCAATCCGCTTTGGTGCCAGGAAGTACCTGGAGACAAACCATGTGTGTTCTGGAGAATCTGCAACAGGAACCACAACCTCCTTGAGGAGGAGCTGGGCTATGTTGTCTCTAAGAGCTGACAGCATGTCTGCAGAAACCAAGTCCTTTCGTGGGGCACGGGCTCGGTAAGGAGGGTACTGCTCAAATTCCAAAGGCAGACCCTGACCCACCACTTCTAGAACCCACCCATCTGTGGTAACAGCGGACCAGGTGGAAAGCAAGTGGTGGAGCTGGCCCCCCATGGAAGGACCCAGGGGAGGTGTGACAGGCATGTGGGAGACACCCCTCATCCCATCTCTGAGCAGTCTTAGAGGAGGAGGAGGGCCCAGCTGAGGCACCACCGGAGCCTCTCCCTTCAGGTTTACAGACAACCAAGGCCACCGACTTGGGCTGAAGTCACCAGGCCTGAGCCTGCTGGCCAGTCTGTTGCTGGGCTGGTTTGGCCGCAGGAGTGGAGGTGGACCAAAAGGGCTTCCTCTTCTGCTGCTGCAAGGACCCCTTAGGGTCCTTCTGGGCGGATGTCATGGAGTCCAAGGTGGTATTGGACTTCTTGATACGGGTGAGGTGACTCCTGACCCCAGGACCAAACAGGTCAGTGCCCAGGAAGGGCACATCTGCCAGCTTGTGCTGAGTGCCTGCCATAAAGGTTGAGATTCTCAGCCAAGCCCTATGGCGTATGGCCACTGAGGCTACCACGGAGAGGGTACCGGAGTCCCCAATGTCCATAGCTGTCTGGAGCTGTTTTTTGACTACAACCCAACCTTCATCCCGGACCTGTTTAACTGTGGTCTGAAGATCCGCAGGCAGATGAGGGAGCACATTATCTAAACTGGCCAGAAGGGCATGGGAGAATTGGGCCATAATGAGGGCTGAACTCGCCTGGCGGACACCAAGTTAGGAGGCAGCATAGACTTTCTTAGCTGCATGGTCCAACTTCTTGGTCTCCTTGTCGAGTTACTTGTCAACATCCCCAGTGTTGCCAGAGCACCTAAACACAGAGCCGGCCACCAAGCCATCGGCCGAGGGATGCTCTGTGAATCCTGAAAGGGAACCGGTGGGCACCGCATATTTGCGGGCCATCCGGGCAGAAGACGCCAGGCAGGAAGCAGGGTGCTGCCAAAGCTCCAGAGCTGAGCCAATGATGGCTTCTGCCACTGGGAAGGCCTCCATCGGAGAGTCTCCCCGGTTGAGGATCTCGGTCAATGGGTAACGAACTCGCTTTTGCATGGGCTCCATCTTCATACACATCTATTCAGAAATCAGACAGAGAAGGCCCAGAAAGAATGTAGAATCCTCATCCGTTGAGACAATCTCCACTGATTTGATTTCGACAGACGGGAGTGTAGTGAGGAACCTTCAGACTCCGAGGAGTCATCAAAGAGAGGTCAACTGCCTGAGTCCCCACTGACTCTCCATGGACGGTCAGGGGTGATGGTGACCGACAGCCGATGCGGAAGACCCTTGGCCAGTCAAGACTCCTTAGATGGAGCATCGACCATTGGCTGTTTTGGGTGGCGATTCCACCACAATCGGCAGAGAATGCTGGATGTGGCGGAGGCGGCAGAGCTGGGACCAATTTGTTTGGCTCCAAAGGAGCAGGCTTTGATCTTTTGGGTGACAGCTTGGCCAGTGTAGAAATTGGCGTCAGTTTGGTGCCGGTCAACACCAACTGTTGCCACATGAAGTCCTGGTAGTGTAGACGTAACGTGCGCCAAAGTCTCTCCTCACCCAAGGAGGATGAAGAATAGCGGTGGCGCCGCTTCCCATGGTGCTGAGAGCGGGAGCGCTGATGGTGGGACTGACTCGACTCACGGGAGGAAGACTGAGACCTCAACTGCCAGGGGGACCGGTGGCGGAGCTCAAAGGGAGTCGGTGATTGCTAAGTCTCCTCCTGGTCAGGGTCAGGGATCAGAGGCGGCGGCAGGTCAGCAGACTGATCCATCCCTCCAATGGTCTGTGTCAGGACCACAGTCCTAGACAAGGAAGTATCACCCCTTCAGTTAACAACTGGTTGGTCGGCTTGAGAAAAATCTCTGCTCGGACTTCAACCAGTGTCTTGGCTGACAGGCCCAATAGGGTTACTATGGAGCCAGTGGCCAAGGCCGAGGATTTCGACCAAAGTCAAATCTGGAGAAGCCCGGGAATCAGAGGCCCTCAACCGAGAGCGCTCCCGATCCCTTGATCAACGGTGAGTCTTTTCTTTTTTAGATTTGCTTGTGGGTTCCTGACCGACGGTCAGCAGAGACTGGCATAATTCCTCGAAGAAACCCGTAAAAGTCGAGCCCAGCTGAAGCAAAACCAAGGCAGAAGCCGAGGAGGAATGGGCCTGGGCCACCTCCTCTTCAAAGGCCGCAAGCTGCTCAGTGGACCCTGCAGCCGCAAGGACCAACCAACGGGCATCCTTGGATTTGACCGGTGGGTTCCATTGCGCCGGGCGTCCCAATTTCAGGCAGACGAGACAGTCCTCTAGGATGGTTGGGTGAAATGGGCAGTAAAAGTCTCAGGCCTGGGGATCGTGGTTGTGCCCCAGGCAGTAGTAGCATGTGGCGTGCGGGTTGATCCTGGACATCTTCGGCCTGCAAGGGCACCGACAGAACCCACGAGTGGACTTGTCGTCCATCATGCTTGTGACTGAAGATCGAGCTGAAGACAAAAACTTGTAAGAGTTGAAGTTCTGGAAGAAATTCCTAAGAATTTAAGCGCTAGGGCCTACTCAACGTGGAAGCGGTAAGGAGGGAACCTGCTTCTTCCAGCGGAAAGGAAGATCTGGCATCATGGGGCGGAGCAGAGGGAGTTACCACCTGGGTGGGTGGGTGGAGGAGCCAGCCTGCAGACTTTCTGGCAAGCTCTTAAAGGGAAAGGACACTGCCATAAGTGTAGATGGAACATCATATCCATGTCCCTAGAAACGTGAATATAGTGTATGTTGGAATGTTGTTAGGGATGGAAATCCATTCCTACTAAAATGTTGTTATGCTGTATTAGCTACATAGCTAGTGCAGCATAACTTCGAGCGTGATCGCGCATGTATGGTGCGTGATCATTCTTGGCAGTGGCTGTGGCGACAAGAGCATGCTCATCCTAAAGAAGAAAAAGCCAAAGTAAGCGACAATCATTCTACCATGGCTCTTTCCTTATTTTTTGCAGCACACACTATAAAAAACAATGGATGGCTAACGATTGGTAACAAGCCATGTTAGTCCACCTCGAGGTTCCTATGGCGACCAAACCTCTCGAGCTGCACTCTCGAGGTTCAAACAGTCACCATAGGAACCTCTCGATGAACTAACTGGCTTGTTACAGAGAGTCATCCATTATTCTCTCTGTTTCCTTAACCGACGAACAAACCTCAGAAATTCGTAACTTTCTAAAGACATTTAACAGTACCTTTACCACAGTACCAGGCTGAGCAAAAGGGCTCAAGCACGTAATAGTGACAAGGAATGCTCGCTCTATTAGACAAAAGACATACAGATTACCAGAGCGGTTAAGAGCTGACGTGGTTAAGGAAATACAAAAAATTGAAAGAACTGGGTATCATAAAAGAGCCGAGAAGTGCTTGGTCATCACCAATGGTGATTGTAAACAAAAAAGAAGGGGGTGTAAGAATCTGCCTTGATTTTAGGAAACTTAATCAAGTGTCAGAATTTGACGGTTATCCTATGCCCAAAACAGATGATTTGGTGGACAGACTGGGGAGTGCCAAGTATATCAGCACCCTCGATCTCACAAAGGGTTACTAGCAAATCCCCCTAGCTAAAGAATCCAGAGACAAAACTGCATTTGCCACTCCTATAGGATTCTATCAGTTCACCACCATGCTGTTTGGTTTACATGGTGCACCTGCTACATGGATGTAATTTTATCCCCTCACACTGGATATTATGCTGCGTACCTGGATGATGTTGTGGTATACAGTCCTGAATGGAAAAGCCACCTGGAACACCTACGAGCAGTTATCCAATTGATCAAAAAGGCAGGTCTGACAATCCTACCAAAGTGTGCACTGGGCATGCAGGAAACCAGATATTTAGGCTGTGTTTTGGGAAATGGAGAAGCCAAGCCAGGGGTTTCCAAGATAGAGCTGTAGCTAACATCCCTCTCCCCAAAACCAAGAAACATGTCAGGTCATTTTTAGGACTGGCTGGTTATTATAAGAGATTTGTTCCCAGCTTTGCCGAGTTAGCTACTACCCGCACTGAACTCACAAAGAAATTATTCCCTAATAATATGAAATGGACCCCCGAGTGTGACAAGGCCATTAAGGCTGCATTATGTTCAGCCACTGTTTTAAGAAGCCCAGACTTTGAGAAACAATTTCTGTTACAGACTGACGCATCAGAGGTAGACCTAGGTGCAGTCCTGAGTTAAAATTTAGATGAGACAGAACATCCTATTATATATATCAGTAGGAAATTGCACGACAGAGAGAAAAGGTACTCCATCTTTGAAAAGGTATGCCTTGTGGTAAAGTGGGCCATGGAGTCCCTTAAGTTTTACTTACTAGGAGCTGACTTTGTACTTGTAATAGATCACAATCCTCTCTGTTGGCTAAACCAAATGAAGGATAAAAACTCTAGAATCACATGGTGGTACCTGGCACTACAGCCATTTAAATTAAAAGTGATGCACAAATCTGGAAAAGAGAATGTCAATGCTGATTTTCTGTCAAGATATGGATCAAGAATTGAGAATTCCAAAGGCTGAAACAATGTGAGTTGAAACTTCTCTGTTTGCTATGCTGCATATGCACTGATCTGTAAAAGTTATAAGCTAATGCTAGAAGATACAGTAATTAAAAGAAAGTTTTGGAAACCTGTTTTTGTAAAACAGGTTCCCTCTTAAAGGGGGGATATGTGACAAGGTTGAATAAGGCCCTGCCCGATTTGTTATGCAGAAAGAGTTTAAATGCAAGGGTCTGTTCTATCCTCTTTTTCTGTCTCTTCTCTATCTGGTTGTGCAACCAAATTTTCTTGCGAGACCTAGGAACTGATCACTCTGATGGTTACGCAGTTCTCCGCTACTCTCTGTCTTCCCTTGCTGTTTCTCTTTTCTTCCCCCTTGCATAGCTGCAGTTATAAAAAATATATGCAAGTCTCTGTGTAAAACTGTATGTGATACTGGGACCCCTTTGTTTAAAACTGTACATAATTATACTGTTGAAATGACTGCAAAAAGCTATTTGGAGCTCAAGGGGTTAACCTGAGATGCAGTTTTTAAAGAGTACCTGAAGCTGTTGTGACATTTTAATGTAATATTTAGACACAATTCAGCTTATATTAAAAAATGTTTCTACAATTCTCGCCCTTACTTCTTTATTACTAATGATATTTGCTGTAAACAGGCTTGCTGCCTTATCTGTTCTGGCTGCTTGTCTGCACCTGACATCACAGTTCTGTTTATGACATCACAATCTGTTGCTATGGAGATAATTTATGATGCCATAAACAGGGGATTATGATGTCAAGTGTAGGCAAGCAGAAAGCGCAGATAAAGTCTAAGGGACAGTAATCCTCTTTCATACAACTGCCCTCAGCAATAAAGAAAGGAAGGAAAGAATCATAGAAAATATATAAATTGTAAACTGAATTGTGCCTAAATCTCACATTTTTTCAAGTTTTTCTAATGGTGTCAGGGGCTCTTTAAGCCCTTTGCAGAGCTGTCAACAAGAGGTCAGTTCTGGGACACTGTGCACTGTTTTGCTGCACCTGCAAGGAACGAAACTGACAAGAACATTCTGTGAGAAGCAGGCTCTCTTAATGAGTTCCCAAAGACTTATAAAAAAGAGCAACAATGCTTTTGCTAGGCAGACAAGAAGAGTGAGGGACTGAGACTGAAACTTGGAATTAAGAGATACCCTTAAAAGAAGGACTCAGTTTTCTCTGTCTGTACTGCCTTTGTAAATAGTTATACTGAATAATGTTTATGTTTTATTTTGCTGTTATTGAGCAAAATAAAACGCTATTTGTGAATTTTTAAACTGCTTCTGGTTTTTCCTATGCTTCCTGTCCTATGCATCGACACCTATATTTACAAATAATAGCAGGAATGAGGCACATGACCAAAAATCCACTGTAAAAGCCGACAGTGTCCTTTTAAACAGTAAATGCAGGTGTCATCAGTAAGTTAAGACATAGGGTACCTGTACAAAATACACCTCTTAAAACACCACCTTTCCCTTCTGTTCCATGGCGAATCACAATGATGGAGCAACAAGAGTGTATGAGGACCCAACCACTACTGTATTAACCTCTGACCAGAGGTGGGACCATTCCACACAGAGATAGGTGACATCAAGGATTCTTTGTTCCTTCCCCTGTGACAACCCTTTTCTAGTTGGGTACTACCTGAGTACAATACCGGGAAATCTGCACCGGGCTGACCTGGAGACCTTCAGGAATATGAGCCAATAGTACTGTTAAGTAAGGAGTCTTACACTTGGCTTGCTGAGCAAAAACGTAAAAGTCTGTTGAAAATGTTAAGAGAAATTCTTGTAATTACAGCCACGAGTGGCAGTTTAAAATCAGATAACATTTCATATACATCAATCACTTTTCTTATACTCAATGTATCTGAGCAGGGTACCTCCACCCCACAATTCACTTCGGAATTACCCCTGGAGACTGCAGGCACTCACTTCCCACCAGCCCTCCAGATACCACACTTTCCCAGGATAAGCGCCCACCTAGACCTTCATCCCCAAGCTTTCTGTGCTGTAGAACTAAGACAATCAGTGACTACTGGGTCATACCTCCCAGCAGTCAGTCCATTGACCCCTTCTGCCAGATACCCTCCCTGGTATCCAATTACTATGTACACTGTAGTTTAGAACTAAGGCAATCGATGACTACTGGGCCATACCTGTGATCAGTCAGTCCACGGACTCCTCCTGCCAGATACCCCCCCTGGTATCCAATTACTGTGATCTTAAGGGCGTACAGTGACTACTAGACCTACCTATCCCAGTCAACCCACTGACCCCTTCTGCCAGATACCGTTCCTGGTATCCAGTTCCGTTCACTTTACTTTATACTCTAAAAATCAATCAGTTAACATTTTCACACATTCATTTCTAGACACATTTAAACTAAGTAATGGCAATACACAATGTTGCATACTGGTACATTAAAAGTTGTGACAGAATCCCCCCCCTCAGTTCCTTCAGGTTCAGTCCTTCACTTTGACAGTCTCAAACTCAGAAGGATTGAGGTAAATTCTCTGTAAAACAGTGTCACTGTGGCTTTTAAAATAGTCCCAAATGTTGTATCAACAAGGTTTTTACTAAACCACACTCCTTTGGAAAAAACACTGAAGAAATTCTGAGTGGATGGTGCAGCTTGATGCAGTTGGAGGGGCCCTCTTTTGAGTCAGCAGGTTACATATGTGTTGAGAACAATATTTCTTCAGATTTATAGATTCTTCTCTGAGGAAACTAGTTACATGGGAACAACAGGCACTTGAAGCAACAGACTTTCTATACTAGGCCCCGTTCTTAATTACTGCCCTGTTCTGTCCCTACTGTGGGATATAGGAGGTCCCCTACCCATACACTGTAATTAACTAACTGGTTCTGTCAGGCTTTCTTTCTTCAGTAGGCCTCTTCAGACAGACACCCCTTGGCATGGGCACCTTCCTTGCTTGTCGCTCTCCCTGCTCAAACAGACTGCCTGTCTGTGCAGCTCTTTTTATAGCCAACACCTCATTAGCATATTTAAATTCGTGGACAGTGACCTGTCCAGAGGCTCAGCACCAATCAAATTCCTCTTCACAGCAGCATAAGCCACAATGGAATTCTCAATTTTGAAGCTCAACTGCCCTCCTAAACATTCTAAGGCTTCCCGTTGTTTTTTTCTTTCTTACTTTTGGTCATTTTAAAATCACATTTTCTGTCACTCAAAATGAATATTTTCTCAAGGGTCAAGCACTTTTTCACTATAATGGTTGTACAGCTGACTTCCTACGCTTTCTGCTGTTTTTTTTCTGTTCACAATAGCCTTTAGAAAACAGTCGCTAAGACTTATATCATTTTAACCATAAAACACTTATCTCCTCCTCTCTACAAACTCCCACTTCTGTACCTTTCCTGGACTCCTATCTTCCTTATTCTGCCCTGTATTTAATATGGCTAACTCAGTGCTGCCCTGACAATCTTTAGTATGACATTACTCCTCTCAGCCTGGCTCTCCCTGCTGTTTTCTCCACCTGCCTCCATGTCTACACCGCATACCATAACGCATTTCACTTTCTCAAACCTGCTTTGCACACCACTCTTACTCCCCAGATCTATTGGGTCTCTGCACCATTAAAAAATGTGCTTACTATTTAATTCCCCAACCCCTTTCATATATAGAAAGCTATGGTACTCCTACTTACTGCTCTCATCCTATCAGGAGATGCAGAATTAAATCCGGGTCCTGTGGCACAACACTCTTACTCTGATGAAACCTGGGCCAATGCAAGGGGGCTACATGCTGTGCATATCAACATCAGAAGTCTGCTCTATAATCTTGCTGAATTGGAGGCCTGGGTAACTATCACCCTGATGTTCTCTGCCTGTTTGAAACATGGTTCAAGCCATCAATACCGGACATGTTGTGTGCCCTACCTAGCTATAATTTGATTAGATGTGACAGACAGCCCCCTAAGAGGGCCGGGGAAGAGGTTTGCAATCTATTACAAATCACATCTTAATTTTTCCATCACTTCTACCCTAGCCCTCCCCTTTTGTGAATCCCTTCATACGACCCCCCTCTTGGGTTCTAAAAAACTGCACATAATCTGCGACTACAACCCTCCGAAAAGCGGTATCTCTGGCACTGAAGAACTGTTAGAAAAGGTTTCCCTTGCTATTGGACAAAACGAGGTACTCATCCTCAGAGACTTGAATTTAAACTGGACTGGCAATGTGAATAACACACTCCTCTCCCTTGTGCAAGGATATAATCTACATGAAATAATAAACTGCCTCACCAGACCTTCATCTGCTTCAGATTCTGGTACCCTAATAGACTTGACAAATCACATTGACAGAATTAAGACTGCAGGCACCCTAGAGGAAGCCATAAGTGACCACTCCCCCATCTTTTGTACCTGGAGTCCCTCAGCAGTTCCTTCCCCACCACCCAAACACATTACTTTCAGAAACTTTGCTGGGCTCGATCAAGCTAAGTTCCTATTTGAGGTCTCCGCAATTGACTGGTCCTTCTTCTACTCGGTGCAAGACACTCAGATGGCCCTAGATTACTTCCTTACCCAATTTAGGGCCCTCCAGGACAGACACACCCCTCTTATTACTCGGTGTGTTCATGGTAAACAAACTAAATTATTTCTGAAAGACCGGCTGGAGGCACTGTAAAAGCTCAGGTCTCCCGTCTGACTATAACAATTACAGAGCTCAGAGGAACTCCTATAAGAGGCAAATCAGATTAACATAGAGCATCTACTGCAAATAACTCCTGCTGGTTGTTGCAGGGGACTCTAGAAAGTTCTGTTCACATGTCAAAACCTTCCCAGGCACCCAAAAATGCCACCCTGCCAATGATATGGTCCTGAATGGCGTGCATTGTAATAACCCAACAACTATTACTAACTACTTTAACATCCACTTCACTGACCAAACTTTACCTTTGCCCCCCCACACAACCAAACCCCTGCCATACATAGACCAACCATGAGCCTGATCACCCTCCTTTCCATTTTAAAGCTATCACCAAAGTGGATGTCCTAAAGCTACTCAGTTCAACCTCTGACAACACCAGTGTTGGCTCAGACTGTCTTGAGCCAAAGACTCTAAAACTAGCTGCTCCTTTTATCGCCACCCCCCGGCGAGAATATATACTCTGTCCCTCCGTCAAGGTTATGTCCCTAACATATGGAAAATTGCCAGAGTCACTCCTGTATTTAAGAAAGGGGACAAAAAAGACATCTCTAATTATCGGCTCATAGTGATCCTCTCTGTCCTAGCAAAAATCCTAGAAAAACTGATGGCCTCCCAAGCCATTGAATATCTCTCCAAATTCAATCTGCTCTCGCCTAACCAGCATGGCTTCCACAAAGGGCACAGTACCACCACTGCTCTGCTCAAGTTTACCAATGATGTGCTCTGTGCCATAGATTCCGGTCTTTTGACAGGAGCCGTATTCAACGACCTCAAGAAAGCCTTCGATCTGGTGGATCACCCTCTTCTGCTTTCCAACCTCTCATCTCTTGGCTTCTCGCCGCAAGCTGTATCCTGGTTTAATGGCTACCTTACAAACAGATCTCAAGTTGTGAAATTTATTTCGGCCTTATCGGACCAAGCATCCATAAATACAGGTGTTTCCCAGGGTTCCATCCTGGGTCCCCTTCTTTTCTCTGTTTATCAATCACATTATTCAGGACATCCCCCACTACTTGCCACTCCGTTATGTGGACGTTCTTGTCCTGTACTACAGCTCAAAGAGTATATCAGAGATAAACCTTAACCTCTCCCCTTCCTTTCATGATGTCCTGTCTTGGTTCTCTAGACACAAGCTCCTACTTAATGTGGGGAAAACTCAGGCTATGGTCTTTGGCACTGCGGCCAAGCTTATGTCGGCTCAAAGTCAACTCAGTATCTCCTGCCTCGATGGTTCTCTACTGAAGATGGCAAGTTCTTTCAAATACTTAGGGGTCCTGCTTGATGGGTCCCTTGACTTTGACCAAAATATTCTGTCACATGCAAGTCTGTGAACTCCAAAATCAGGCTTGCTCATAAGACTAGTTACATCTTGACACCCTCTGCTAGACTGGCCATTGCCAGAGGTATTCTGCCCCCTTCTCTGACCTATGGTGCCGTACCTTGTCTTAATGCATCGAAGGCATCCCTACACAGATGGAACACAACATATAACACCATCTGTCATTACGCCTCAGCATCTCTGCAACTCAAACATCAATGTCAATTCTACGCCGACCTAAACTGGCCTCCCCCCCTCAAACTATCAGCTTCTCTCCCTTGGCTTGCTGGTGGATAACAGTATTAGAATATCCCAGTATCACTTGCCTCCATTCTTCTTCTTCCCCAGACCTCCTTATATGGCCTCCGGTCCACCGATCAATCCCTACTTCACATCCCTAGATGTAAAACCTCCAAGGCAGCCTGTGCTTTCTTCTACACTGCCCTTAAATTTTGGAACTCCCTTCTCCTAGCTGTCTGGACTGCACCAAGCTCATCCCCTTTTTAAAAAAGTGTATTGGTTTCACTTTTATGTAAACTTACCCCTTGCACGTCTTTTTTTCCCCCAATTTCTTTCAACTGCCACCATTGGCTACAAGCTCCTTCTCCCCTCACTCATGGCCCTACATCACTCTCGCTTTCTGCTCCTAACACTGCCTCACTCTGCTCCTCCCAAGATTTTCCCTCACTGTCATTCCAACGCTCCCGCTGTGACCCAACCCTATACCCTCTGACAACCACTACTTGGTCTTGTCAAATTGTAATTTGGATTAAGTTGATTGCTATTAGCTCTTACACGTCTTACTGTTTTTAGCCTTTGGCACTTACCTTGAACCTGTACTATTTCTTGACTGCTAGGCGTTTATGGTTGTCTACCTTATCCACTATTTGTACCATGTTGCAATGGCAAAAGCTATATCCAGCTATTGTAATTCATTATTTGTACAATGCTTTCACTGACAAAAGCTGTATTCTGCTATTATAATCCCACCCTGTACTTTGTTGCTGTACTGTCTTGCTTGTAACCTCCCGGATCATGTCTGAAAATAGTCATTTCCATGGCTAGCACACCCATCCGGTAAACAAAATAAATAAAATAATCATGTTCCCTTTAATTGTGCTGCTCACAAGTTTTTTTTTTTCTCTCTCAGACATTAGTTATGTATATTCCCATGCTAAGCTCCACCTCCAGTGTAATTGCCTGCATGGAGTTAGCTTCACTAAGGACTGGACCACTCTCTTCAAAGGTTAGCGACTCCTTTATTTTAAATTCTAACCAACTCAAACTATGTTCCCATGTGTAGGACACTGTTCTGAATATGTATGGCAAGTTTGGTTCAGTTTCATTTAAATTCGGCTTTGCAGCGCATTGCTGAACATATTTCACTGTGGAGTCTCCGTGAGCCCTGATTTCTTGGACTGTGCTCTTTACCATACATTTTATTTCTTAGAGCCAGTTCCTAATGTCCACATTCCCTGGCACTTTTCGCCTTGCCAACTATACTTGGGGGAACTGGTTATCTGGTTGATCCTGCCACGAGAGGAGCGCATTATGCTGCATACTCTCGGCGCTTCGAGAAGCATGGCACAGTTTCTAGGCCGAAGTCTATTCTCTGTATGGCTGCAGAGTGAGGCGGCCGCCCGAGGCAAACCTAGGATTCCTTAGTTTAGCGCACCGCGCTCTGCAGTGGGACAGATGTTCGGTCTCTCACACTCCACTCTCACTCAGTTTTTGTCGCCAGTAGCGCCAGCAGCTGCCACTCTGCATTCATTCCCCCCCTCCCCCCACCAAGCAGCAATTCCTTTTTACAGGAGCGATTGTCTACCAAATAAAAAAAGTGTAATTACTATAAAATCATCACAGGCAACCCAGGCAGTTCAATTATACACTGGCTGTCCAGCGCTTGTGTTACTAGCCAGGGCAATCCATTTACTAGCCCCACTGGCCATCAGCATATCAATTCTCTATTTTACCATTAAAATACTATATTTTTCACAAAAACAATGGCAATCTCTATATTTATGTGTAAAAAATGCATGTGCGTGAGAAACAGCAAGCCAGGAGTCCTTTCCTCTCCCCCCTGCACTGCATCCCACTGTCACAATTAATGATATGCTTACAGCGACTGTTATAATCAAACTCATTTTAAACTGCGAACTTTTACTGTATTATAATTATGAAGGCTACGTTTAGTCTTTTTATCACTGCAGGGACTGCCCCACATATCTCTGGTAACTCCTACCTATTCTGGGTTTTGATCCTGCGTGCCTAACTACTAATTTTTTTGACTACAATGAAACTAATAGACTGTCCCTATTCTCTTGGTGGAACAGGTTATCTGAGGCTGTTAAAAGAGGATGAAGAAAGGAGTCAAAGACTAAAGTCAAACTTGTGGACGGTGAACTGACTCTAGGTAGTTGGATCTCCCTTACTAGGGGCTGAGTTCTGATCATTTCATTGCTCACAACCTGTTTTGATCAATCACAGTGCAGGATTTTCAGCACCCATTTTATAAATTCTTCTACTTTTCAGTTTTCCTTCCCATCATTTAATAAGTCATGGTTGCCTATCCAAATTCAGTATATAAAGTATTTCACTGACCCCAACTGCTTTCATAGCACTTATTTACAACATTATCATGTTTATTATAGACTGTGATGCCACAAAAAACCTGACTGTGAGGTCAGCTGCAGATTCGTCTTGAAAAGCACAGTAGAATATGTTCAACATTAAATGAAACAATAGTTGATCAATTATCAGAAGTAAAAAAAAAAAAAAAACTTAACTTGAACATTATTTTTGTAAATATACTGTCGTTTTAAATCTTTCAGTAGATACCTTCTCTTAATGATGCATGTGCAGGGGGGGGGCTAGAAGCAGCCAGAGACCAAATAATAATTTAATTCTTCACAGGAATCAAGGTTTCAGTGGTCTGACACGTGAATGAAAAATACTGCTAACTGCAGGACTTTGACTGAAAGCACATTTACAATTCAAAGAGCAGCTGACATCTTCAGGATAACTTTAACAAAACATAATATTTAGAAACTGTCCAGCTTGTATTTCACATTAATTCTGTATTCTTCCTCTCCATTATGTACTACTGAGGTCATCTGCACGAAAACAGGATCTTTGCTCCTGAAGAGCTCATCTATTCCTGTTACTTTCTCCCTACCTGAAGTCATAATGCACTGCTTTTGACATCACAGTTATTCCCATGGCAACAGACACTGATGTCACAACAGAGGATTATGACATGAAGTAGGGAGTAAGCTATTGAGGTAAATGAACCCTGAGGTATAAAGATCAAGTATTCATGCAAATTTTCTCAGTACCAAATAATGTTGAGGAGAAATCTATAGAATATATATGGAATGCAAGCTGAATTGTACCTAAATATTATGATTTTCTAAGATTTCTTTGACGTGTCAGCAGCTCTTTAAATTACTGCAGAAGTAAGGTTGCCCCAGTGGTGTAGAGGGCTGAGGCAATGCACCTTACCTCCTGCCATACTGAGAACCATGTTTGGTGGCGAATGCAGGATGCTAGGCTCCGGTCGGAGAGGATCGAGCATCTGTGGGACAACTCTCCTCTCCTGGGGAGGGTACACTGGCAGTCCCGCTGAATGACTGTCCCAGGTGGAGGCCTGAGGGCAGAACGTGTTGCGGACACCAATGAAGGAAGGTGCTGTGGGACACTGCAGCATGCACACGCCTCCACATCAGTATGCTGACTTGCGTGCCCCAGCAACACAGAAAGGAGAAAACCAGAAATTGGGGAGGCTGGCAGACAAAATGAAGCTCTGACCGTGCTTCTGACCCATGGCTACCCTGGCATCTGGATGTGTGTCACCAAGGGGAGTGGGGGGATGGCCCTCCCCTTCCTGGCCCTGCCACATGAGGAATATCCATAGGGGACTCGCCGGGGACAGGCCCAGGATTGAAAGACAGTCCATGGTTCGGGGTGGATGGAGTCCTCTCGAGGAGAGAGCTGGAAGCCGACTGCCAGCAGACCTACAGGGAGAAAAAGCTTGATAAGATAAAAAAGTTATTGCAGAAGTAAATCCCACACAATGCTTAATAAAAACAAGCCTGTATCACATCTGTGGTCTGTATTTATAATTGTCATATTGTTGGCTAGATATGCACTACTTTTCAAATGGCCACTCGAGGGCTTCAAGCAATAACTGAATTAACCTTAAGGCAGTCTAGTCTCACAGCTTCCATATGACCCGAACACAAAATAAGAACGCAACGTAAGTTGTGCAATATACAAAATCAGTTTTATTTCTGTATTAAGTGCCTCCAAAATCTTTGAAGTTTACAAATACAGCACAATGTATTACTTTTGATCTACAAATCAGAAATGGGAGTCCATGCCATTAACCTTAGATGAATAAAACATAGCTTTAAACTCTGTAATAGTAAGCAGCAACAGGTACCGAACACAGACAGAATTCATCACAATAAATGTATTCAGTGGGCATTTATTTGCATCACGCTTGAGCAAGACGTTCGATGACCCGATGGTAGTCTGAAACAAGATCCTGGTAGTTCTTTTCTAACTCTTCATGTTGCAGCTGCAGGTCCATTTGATTCATCTGATTGGTCAACTCCTCAGGTTTGAGGCACTTCTTCATCTTGGCAAGTTCCCTTTGGTTTTTCTAAGCAAAACAAGAAACGTGGTACTTTTAATTTCAATGGCATAGCAGCATTAAAGCAGAAGTTCATACACTTCACTACACACTCCATTTTCAAATCCCTGTTGATATCTCCCAATGTCCCATAAAGCCAGGAAGCAGTTCTTCTGCATGTTTGTTCATCGTTAGGTGCAATTACACACATGATGGGTTTTGGAAATTTTACAGCACCTGTATGTGAAGTGCACTGTTGTAGCCATTTCCAGCATGCGTACACACACACACGTGCTACGGAGCAGTGCAAAACTTGTGGAAGTGTTGCAGGCATCCTGCCTCCCAGTCGTGTTTTAACTCATTATTACCTGGGTGGCCATTTTGTGTCAGGTAAACAATAGATAGTTCAGACTTCTTATGTAGCTATTGGAGGTAATGAGTTCGGCCTGTTTATGAGGATGCTCTGACACAAGCACTGGTGTTACCCTGACCTCCTGCGACAATTTGTGTTGCATTTATATGTCCCCTCTCAGCACCAATACAAGCTGTGCTGAAGAGGGGTGTGATGGGGGGGTTGGTTGCTTAGCAACATCAGCTAGGAGAATGCTGGGAGCGTCCCATGTGCATTAAAGTGAGCGGTGCAGCCTGCCCATAAAGCTTACAATGCTTGGTCCTGAATGCGTCCCCAGCACTGCAGCTGCTTGAGGAGAGGACCGACTTACTGCAGTTGGGTAAGTGTCCACACAGGCACATCTGCTACACAGTAATGTGATTGCTTGGGTTGCTGCACTGCAAATGTGGCCATGTACAATGGCCTCTACTTATGTCCCTCTGCTGGATTCCAACCCTGCAAGTGCATTACTGTAGGTGGTGTGGAGTGTTCCCATAGAGACTGAAAACTCCTGTACCATATCAGTTCTCCATCACTGCAGAGTTTCACAAGAGCTGAAATGGATCGACTCCCAGATGTGTCTACATTTATCCTCTAGCAGCAGATAAGCTACTTTGCACTACTAACAACGGTGCAGAATCTTAAAATCTTAAGTATAAACAGAAAAAAACAGGTTACTCACCTGTAACAGGTAGGAGTAGTATATGCTGTTCATCCACACTTCTTGGCAGGCTCCTTGCCGTTTTTAAGATGCGCTTCCCACCCACCTGGGTGGTATAACCCTCGGCTCTGCCCCATGACGCTTAGATCTTGGCCCGCTGGAAGCCACGTTTGTGCATCGAAGCCAGGGAGGTCGGGTGGGTCAGTGTGGATGAATAACAGATACCACTCCTAGAAAACTGTTACAGGGGAGTAACCTGTTTTTCTAGAATCGTGGATACGGTGTTCTATCCACACTTCTTGGCAGACTCCTAGCATTCTCCGGGAAGAGGGAGGCAAGACGCACACCCCCTACTTAGGAAAGAAGGACTGGAGAACTGAGGCTCCAAAACCAGCATCCCGGCGTGATTCGAGGTCGATGTGGTAATGGGAAATAAAGGGTGTGTGCCGACTTCCAGGTAGCAGCCCTGCAGATTTTCTGGATAGGGACGTCCCTAGAAGCAGCCACCGATGCAGCGGTATGGTGGGTGGAATGAGCCTTAAGCCCTATGGGAGGCTCCCTACCAGCCAACCTATAGCAGAGGTCAATGCAAGATGTAATCCATCGAGCTATTGTCCGCTTGGCTGCAGGTCTGCCAGATGCAGCTTCAGCGTAGGTGCCAAACAGCCGGCGAACCTCTCCCCGAACTTCCGCCTTTTGCTCTTTGTAGTAGGTGAGTGTTCATCTCAGGTGCAAAGTATGGAGCCTGTACTTGGCCTCCGAGGTGTGATTGGGGTAGAACACTGGCAGAGTAATCACCTGGTTAAGATGAAACTCCGACATCACCTTCAGAAGGAATTTCGGGTGGGGACTCAGGACAACCTTGTCCCTGAGGAAGACCAGGTAAGGAGACTCGATGGAGAGTGCCTGTAACTCCCCAGACCTTCTGGATGACGTGATGGCCACCAAGAAGGCGGTCTTCCACGACAAATGTGAGCTGTCATGTTTGTGCATCGGTTCGAATGGATTGCCCATGAGCTTTGCCAAAACCAGCAGTAGATCCCACAGAGGTGGAGGTTCACGCACCAGAGGGGATATGTGATCTAGGCCTTTGAAGAAGCGCCAGACCACCTTCTCCTGTGCCACCGGTAAGCAGAGATGGCTGCCAGGTGCACCTTTAGGGTCACTGACCGAAGTCCCTGCTGGGGGAGGGACCAAAGACAGTCCAAAATGCTAGCCACTGGACAGGGTGATGGGTCCAACACTTTGCCCTGACACCAGATGGAGACTCTCTTCCATTTAAAGGCATAGCATTTTCTGGTCGATTCCTTACGGAAAGCCTCAATAACGTTGAGGACCTCGTTGGACAGACCAAAGACCTGGAACTCGAACCGCTCAGGAACCAGGCCATCAGGTGCAGGGATTGAAGGTCTGGGTGGAGTACCTTCCCCTGACTGATGGAGAGCAGGTCTGGGCGTGCTGGAAGCCACCTCGGGAGGCTGGAGCTGAGGCGATCTGGATACCAGAACTGGTGTGGCCAGTCTGGGGCTACCAGGGTCACCTGCGCCCTGTCCATCCTGACCTTGATGAGCACTCTGTGAATCAAGAGAAGGTGTAGAAGAGGCCTGGGGTCCACGGCCTCGAGAAGGCATCCCCATGCAGCAAACCCTGCTGAGGGGGGCCGGCATGATACAGCCCCAGATTCGTGTTCTCCCTGGAGGTGAACAGGTCCACCTTAGGGGTGCCCCAGTGGGAGAACAGATCTTGTACTACCTCCTGGCAAAAAGACCAGCTGACTGGAGGCTCCTGCCACGTGAATGGCTAGGAGATCTGCCTCCAGGCCGAACATGAGGGACCAAATGAGGAGAGCTTCCTTGCACAGGGGTAAGGAGCGCGTCCCGCCGTGCCTGTTGAGATAGTACATGGTCGTGGTGTTGTTCATCTGGACCACTTGACCCTGAACAAACAAAGTGAATGCGGTCAGGGCTAGCCGAACCACTCAAAGCTCCAGCAGGTTGATGTGGTATCTGGACTACTGGGGGACCAGAGCCCGTGGGCTCTGTGCTCCCCCAGAAGGGCACCCCAACCCATCAGAGAGGCGTTAGTCGTCAGGATGACCGTCGGCTTGGGGCGGACAAACGGGATCCCTTCCTGCACCTGGGATGGGATGAGCCATCACTGGAGGCCATCCCACATCATCTGGGTCACAGAGACCAGTTGGTTGAGATGACCTAAGCGCTGAGACCACTGGCTGGCCAGTTCCCGCTAGAGGGAATGCATATGCCAGCAGGCCCATCGGATCACGCTGGTGCAGGCCACCATGTAGCCCAGAAGACGCAGGAAGTCCGGGGCTGGGCACAATTGCCCAACCTGAAAAATTGGGCAAAGGAGGAAAGAACTTCCGCCCTGCCCGCCGGGAGCCAAGCTCTGGCTTGGCAGGAGTCAAGCTCTGCCCCGATGAACTGAATCACCTGCGAAGGCACGAGTTCCAACTTGATCAACAAGGCCAAGGTCGAGCCAAGTCTGGAGGGCCAGATTCCTGGACTGCTCCACCTCCCGCCTGGAGGGACCTGCTATCAGCCAGTCATCCAGGTAAGGGTACACCTGGACACCTCGGTGCCTCAGGTAAGTAGCCACCACTGCCATGCATTTGGCGAAGACCCTGGGGGCTGAAGACAGGCTGAAAGGCATGGCTTGGAACTCGTAAAGGGTTCTCTCGGCTCGAAAGCAGAGGAACAGTCAATGGGACGGATGGACTGGGACATGAAAGAACGCGTCTTGAAGATCTAGGGAGCAGAACCACATGCCTTGCTCCAGGGATGGAATATTCTGAGCCAGAGTTACCATCTGAAAGGTGCAGGATCTGAGGAACTTGTTCAGGTCGTGCAGATCTAGAATAGGGTGCCATCCCCCCACCTGTTTTGGTACCAGGAAGTACCTGGAAACGAACCCTGGGTCTGAAGGCGGGTCCGCTACTCTGCGCACCACCTCCTTGAGGAGGAGCTGAGCTAAGTCATCTCGGAGAGCTCACTGGGAGACCGTGGCCACCAGATCTCCCCGTGGGGCGCGGGCTCGATATGAAGGGGCCTGCTTGAATTCCAGAGGCAGGCCTCGACCGACCACTTCCAGAACCCAATGATCCGTGGTGATAGTGGATCAGGCGGAAAGGAAGTGGCTGAGCCGGCCCCCCATGGGAGGTCCCAGGGAAGGTGCGATGGGATTGAAGGAGGCGCCCCCCAACCCATCACTGGGCAGGCTTGGAGGAGGGTCCGGCGGAGGAGCCGCTGGGACCTTCTCCCAGGGCTTCCCGAACGAGAAGGCCACGGACTAGGCCCGAGGACCCCAAGACAAAGCCTGCTAGTCCTGCTGCTGCTGGGCCAGTCTGGCCGCAGGAGTGGACGAATGAAAGGGCCTGTGGTTCTGATGCTTGGGGCCCATGTCCTTCTGGGCAGATGTGGTGGAGTCCAAGGTGGCATTGGACTTCTCTATATGATGGAGGTGGCCCTCCACGCCGGGCCTGAACAGGTCGGTGCCCAAGAAGGGGACATCTGCCAGCTTGTGTTGCATATCAGCCATAAAGGTTGAGATGCACAGCCAAGCCCTGCGGAGCATGGCCACTGCGGCTGCTACCGAATGGGCACAGGAGTCACCAATGTCCAGAGCCATCTGGAGTTGCTGCTTCGCCACTACCCTACCCTGGTCCCGAACCTGCTAGACCGTGGTCTGGAGGTCCGCCGGGAGATGAGGGATCACCTTGTCCAGGGAGCCCAAGAGGGCATGGGAGAAATGTGCCATGATAACGGCCTAACTGGCCTGATGAAGGCCAAGGGAGGAAACTGCATAGACCTTCTTCCCGGAACGGTCCAGTTGTTTAGATTCCTTGTCTGGGGATCTGTCCACATCCCTTTTGTTGCCGAGCACCGAAAGACAGAGTCAGCCACCAACCCCACCACAGAGGGGTGCTCCGAAAACCCCGAAAGGGACCCCATACTTGTGGGCCATGCGGGCAGAAGGCGCAGGGCAAGATGCAGGATGCAGCCACAGCTCCAAGGCTGGGCCTACAATGGCCTCAGCCAGCAGGAAGGCCTCCATCGTGGTATCCTCTTTGTCCAGAATCTCTGTGAGGGGAATACTTGGCCTGTTTCTGCACAGGCTCGAGCTCCATTCCTGTGGACTTGGAAATAAGCCGACAAATACCCATCAGCGAGGGAGGGCCCTCGTTGACGGAGAGACCCCCGCCAAGAGACTCTGCGTCGACAGGAGACTACGGAGTAATCTTCAGACTCAGAGGAGTCCTCGTAAAGCGGGCGACCACCCGTGTCACTCTCAACCTGCCTTGGGCGGTTTGGAGTAAGAGTGACTGACAACCGATGGGGTAGGCCTTGGGCTGACCGAGATTCCTTGGTCAGAGCCCTGGACTTCGGTTGCTCGGGCGGTGGTTCCACCCGGATCGGTGGAGTAGCCGGCTTTGAGTGAGCCGGCAGGGCTTTAATCAGCACCTTGGTGACAGTGGCCGTAGCCGATGTTGGTCACTCGTGCGAAAGCCACTTAATGGCCAGGGTAGAAACTGGAATCGGTTTTGACCCGGACAGGACCAACTGCTGCCACATTAGGTCTTCGTAGCACTGAAGCAACTTGCGCCAGAGCCTCTCCTCACCTGAGAAGGATGAAGATGGGGAGCGGTGCCACTGCTTACCATGGTGTCAGAAGCGAGATCGCTGATGAGGGTGAGTCTTGTCTGATGTTAAAGTCAAGGAACGAGACAGACAGCGGGGCTGACAGGAGACCTTAGAAGGAGTCGGGGAAACCTGCGGCTCCTCTTGGTCAGGTTCCTTGGGGGACGAGTCCTGCCCAGCGGGTTGAGCTGACCCGTCCGAGTCACCGGAAGCACTGGCATCTGAAATAAAGAGTCGAACGGAACAGGCGACAACCACTGATCGGCTCGAGAAAAATCTCGGCCGCCATCCACAGGTGTCTCAGCCGACTGGTCCGACGGGGTTACTGTGAAACCAGCTGCCTCTGCTGCGACTTTGACCGAAGTCAAAATAGGGGTTTCCTGTGAGTGGGACCGCTCCCGGTCTCAAAAGTGTCAACGCTGCGACTTATCCTTTTTTGACGATTCCTTCCGAGTGCGCAAAACATGCGACCCCGAAGGGCCTGCTCCCTTGGTAGAAAGAGACTGGCACAACTCCTTGAAGGAAGCTGAACAGGAGGATCCCAGTTGCAGCAAAATGAAGGCCAAAGAGGAGCCCGCTGCTGCCTCCTCCTCGAGGGCCTTAAGCTGTTCCAGCTGCATGGAGGACCCTGCAGCCGCGGAGACCACCCAACAGGCATCCTTGGATTTAACCGGCGGATAACGCTTTTTATCCACACTTCTTGGCAGGTAACTTGCCGCTTTAAGATGTGCCAGAAAGACTTCAAGTTGGCTCCTCCCACCCACTCGGGTGTTCCAGTTGAAGTTGGGCAACACGGTCTTCCAGAACCGAAGGTGAAAAGGACCGACAGTGATCGCAAGCCTGCAGATCATGGTTGTGTTCCAGGCAGTGGAAGCACATGGCATGTGGTTCGGTGCAAGACATCTTCTGCCCGCAAGGGCACTGGCGAAACCCAGGAACCGATTTATCTTCCATCGCAGTAGCGACAGAAGAAGGCAAAGATGAAACTCGAAAGAGTTTTAGAATAAGTTTTGGAAGTGAATCCAAAGATTCTAGAGCCAGGGCCTACTACACGTGGGAGCGTTAAGGAGAGAACCTGAACCTTCCAGCGGAAAGGAAGATCTGGCATCATGGGGTGCAGCTGAGGGTTATACCACCGGGTGGGTGGGAGGAGCCAGCTTGAAGACTTTGAGGCACATCTTAAAGCGGCAAGGTACCTGCCAAAAAGTGTGGATAGAACAACATATCCATGATCCTAGAAAATGATGTTTAACAATAGGTGCTCAAATACAGCACAGAATACTGAAGAAAACTGGGAGGCAGTCATACTTAATGGAGCGTTCCTTTAACTATTTTAAACAGGGATTTCATGCCAAGAGAATTTCTGGGGGAAGGGGTGCACACAATTAAAAAGTAGTCTACGGGAAACACAAGATTATATTTTTATAGATTTATGGAACTCTGCTTTAACAATTTTAAACAGGGATGTCATGCCAAGAGAACTTCTGCTGGGGAGGGGGCACACAATTGAAAATCAGTCTACAAGAAACACAAGATTATATTTTTACAAGCTTCCTCAGCACAAAAAGCTCTACCTGGATGAGATTGGGGATTACACTTCTACCAAAACCAATGGACATGATGGTGCTGATTTAAAAAAATATAAAGCAGACTCAAAATGGGGAAGAAAGCATCTTACAAGTCAGGGAAAAAGGGGAATCTACAAGAAAATAAAAAGCTACAAGTGCAAAACATGCTGCTGTACTATGAACTTGTGCTTTAATACCTTTTCTAAAATGGGTAGATAAAAAAAGAGAGCTATGATTGGCCGAGACTCATCACATGCTGCTCTGACACAAGCTTTGGTGCTGCCCAGACCTCCTGCGACAACATCAGTGTTGCATTTATATGGCTCCTCCCAGTGCCAATGCAAGCCATGCTGGAGAGGGGCCATGATTTTGTGTGTGTGGGGGTGGTTGGTCAGTTGCTTCAGCTGGGAGCATGCCATGAGCGTCTAACTTAGCAGTGCAGCCTGTCCACACAGCTTAAGCCACCTGCTCTCGAATGGATCTTCAGCTCTGCAGTGGCTCAAGGAGAAGACATGAAAGAAGGCTGATTTACCGAAACTGAATAAGCATCCACCCAGCCACATCTGCAATGCAACAAACCCAGCACTCCGGCTACTGTGGTGCAAATGCAGCCGTATACACTGGTCTTTATTTATGTCCCTCTGCTGGTTTCCAATCCTGTAAGTGTGTCACTGCAGGTGGCGTGAAGCGAACGTTCTTACAGGAAATGAAAACTCCAGTACCATATCAGATCTCCACCACTGCAGAGCTTCACAGGAGCTGAACTAGATCGGCTCATAATGCTCCCAGATGTGTGTACACTTATCGTCTGACAGCAGATCAGCTACTCTGCAGCAGTCACACTGATGGTCTCCTTCAACAATTTCAGAGAGGGATGTCATGCCAAAGAGAATTTGGGTGGGGGTGGGGGAGCAGAGGGGTCACACAACTGAAAATTAGTAGTGGTGTTCGGAATTTTCAAATTCTAGCAGAATGGAATTTCATTCAATTCCACTGAATTTCATCAGAAGTGGAACAGTGGAGTGCCACGGCAGAATAATGCAGAATTTTTTTTTGTAGATCTCAATATTTTCTGCGGAAATGGCTGCAAAATGAGTTTTCATAAATGTATCAATGTAATATAATTCTGCAGTTCACAGCAGGTGGAAATCCACAGAATGACCAGTGAAATTCCGCCAGCAGAATGGTCATTCAGTCAGTGGATAGCAATCCTGCTCTCCTCGATCGGCAGCCAATCCGGGGCACTGCCTGGGAACCAGGAAGTGGGCAGGGGCTTTCTTAAGGACTAGGCCATCATGCGCCCCCTCCCCACGTGCGCGAAGGACCAACGCGCAAAGGATATCGGAGTCTGCCCAATGAGGCAGCCGGACACTATGCACCACAGCAGTGAGTAAGTAAATTGGGCATCCAAGAAGGAAGCAGGAGGTCTGTAAGGAAGAGCGAGAGAGCAGGGGAGGACTAGCAGTGGGAGTGGGTGAAACACCCTATATATGGTAAGGGTATAAAATAGTTTTTGTTTATAAAAAAAGTGAGGGGAGACACTATCTAGAAACCTATCCAGGACAGGATGCAAAGCTAGGGGAGGAACAAAGGAAGGAACACTAATCTACAGGGTACTACTAGCTAAGCCAGGCTAGGGGAGGTATCAGTGCTGGTGCCACAGTAGGTAAAGAAGGGAATAAAGAAAAGAACACTAATACTACAGGGTACTCATGGTAGGTCTAGGTCAAAACCATGGGGGAAAAATGGCACAGTCAAAATTAGCACTGTCAAGATGCCGACAGCGAAAACCACCCTGAAGGAAGACACCGCAAAGTCATGACAGTGCAGCAACTCAAGGGGACAGGGATGGATTAACTGTTGCCGACTCAGGGAGGGTGAAAGTCGGGGGCAGATTACATATTGTAAGTCACAGGGGACGAACCCGCGGGTGGTAGATTTACTATTCTAACCGGGGTACAAGTAAAAACACACACACAACCCCCAAAAACACATATCAGATGCAAACCCCAGTCAACCTGCTACGCTGCGCTGCGCTGCCAGCATGGTTAGGCAGCACACACTCATGGACTTGCACTGCTCGTCATGAGAGAAAACAGCTACATGGATGGTGCCATAATGTCTGCGCTATTATTTCCATGTAGCTGTTTTCACTCATGCTATTTTCTCAGCACGCATTTCACAGCACTGTTATTCCCACATGGTCTTTACTAGACATCCTACTAGCTGGGTACACTCTAGCAAGTGAAAAAGGACCAAGTATTTTCAGAGGCATTATGCTAGAAGTGATGCAGTGCAGTGGCTGTGGGATGTCAGTTTTCAGGGAGACCTTCTGGAGACTTCGCTGCTGCCCCATCTGCATGCACCTCTCTGGGCTGAGGGAGGAGGTTGCTAGACTCCAGGCCAAGGTGGCTAGGAATCGGGAGACCTCCTCCCCCACCCAGGGACCACCAAGTCTGCCACCGTTACCTCAAAGGATGCCAAAGAGGAGGAGCGGTTGGACTATGGTGGGCTCTGGGAAGGTGAGGGTGGTGGGTCAGGGGCACATTCCCCATCCAGTTCCACTACACACTTCCTACGCTGCTTTGGCGGGGTGGGAATGTCCCACGGAGACGTCCATGGTGATGACCAGGGAGGATGTGGAGGTCCTCCGTAGTGGAGACCCCAAGGAGGGTGGCGGTGTACCCCAGAGGAAGAGGCGGCAACTCCTAGTGGGGGACTCGACTGTAAAAGGGATAAAATTGGGAACAGGAAGGATGAAGGAGAGGGAGGTTAGGTGCCTACCTGGTGCTACGGCTCGGAGGGATGGAAAGCAGATCCTGAGGATCACTAGGGCAGTGGGAAGGGAGGGAGAGCTGTATACCACTGTCCACCTGGGGACTAATGACTTGGCTAGGGATACCGCAGGATTTCAGGGAGATGGGGAGGGGCTTGGGCAGGTAGCATGCTCAGTAGCTTTTCCTGAGGTGCTGCCAGTCTATTTATTACAGGGGTGAGGATAGGCTAACTTTGTACCAGGTGCTTCAACTCACGGTTGAAGGAGTGGTGCAGGGAGGATGGGTTTGGCTACACTGGGGACTGGGGTCCCACCTAGAGGGATAAGGGCCTATACAGAAGTAATGGCCTGCATCCATCTGGGAGGGAAACCCAGTCCTCAATGACAGGTTTAAATCGTTACTTGGTGAACATTTAAACTAGCTGGGGGTTGGGCTGGTGGATGGAAGCAGGAGGCATAAACTGCTCCCCTCCCCTACAGGTTGAAGTACTCAGTAGGGAGAACTCTAAGGAAGAGAAATCCCCAAGAGTACCTATTAGTAAGAAAATCAAAATGAAATAATGAAGAATGATGGGAATGACTGCAAAGGGAGTAAGGAAAGAGGGCAAAAGGGAAGAAGTGGGGTTGTAAAGCAGGGTAGTACCAAAATCTGGAAGGCCATGTGTGCAAATGCTCGAAGTCTTGGAAATAAAATTCCGGACCCAAAGGTCATTATGGCAGTGGCTGACCTAGATATTGTCACCATTACTAAGTCATGGTGCACCGAGAACCATGACTGGGATATAGCCACAAAACTTCCAGCATGGGTGTGGGGGATAGGTTTTTCGTGGAAGCAATCCAAAAGATGGCAAATAAGGGGGAGGTGCTCCTGGTGGGGGACTTCAATCTGCCAGATGTGGACTGGAGATTCCAAGATGCAGCTTCAGTTAGGAGTAGGGACATCCTGGACTCCCTCTGGGGGCATTCCTCAGGCAATTAGCAAGGGAGCTCACTTGTGATGGGGCAATTCTGGACCTTATACCAACTAAAGGGGACACTGTTGCAAATGTCATGGTGGTAGGCCACCTGGGGAACAGTGATCACGGTACAGCGTGGGACAGTATAAGAACTGTGGCAAATCTAACCACACAAGGACGAGGGTCGTGGGCTTCAGGAGGGCAGATTTTAAAAAGATGGGTGAATGCCTCTGGGATGCCCTGATGGGGATGGGGGGCATTGACCCTTCTGTCTGGCCAGGGGAGCCCAAAATGCTCAAGAAACAGGCTGTGATGCAAGAGCTGCTGCCGACTAACCCGGGGCCGATCAAGAAAGGACTGAGCACAGGCACAGCACATCCGATGGGCCCTAAGGACCTAGCAAGCTGATGACCTGGGGCCTGGAGAATCAGCAGGCCACTGCAGGGGGCTATTGTCGATGAGCCAAATGTCGACAAAGTGGGGGTCTACTGAAGGCACCAAACTGCTGAACTAGTATGTTAGTGAACTTAACAAGTACTTCGTTCAGATCCATGGTCATCGTCGATTGGGGTTGATGGCACAGTAGCCGATTACCCTCCGTCCCGACAGCCAGACGAGCCTGTAGCCCTTTTAAGAGGAAGAGGCAGGTCTCGGAGTAGCCATTGATGACAAGCCTGTCATTGACTGAGGAGGGCCTGATGACCCGGAGGTCGACGGCTGGGCACCCTGTGAGTCAGACACAGAAGCTGTTGGTGTGGGCCTGGTAGAAACAGACAGCTGGTCTCTTCATCATGGCTGCTGCCATTGACAAACAGCCCTGAAGAAGGAGAGACCGACGGGGAACGGGATGGCTGCCGGGGCGGTTGCAATCCGGTCTTTTTTGTGAGTTTTCCCCAAACACTTGTCTCTAGCCTTGGAGGCCTGAGAGCTCAAAGATCTGGTGGGCAACTGAGTGGCCGGGGCCCCGGAGGACCCCTGTCCAGAGCTGGCTACCTGTTGTTCCATCAGGAATTTTTTGAGAGCCTTCTTGCATTGCCTGAGGGTTGTCTGATTAAACTTCTGGCACAGCTCACAGTCGGAGACGTCGTGGTCAGGCCCAAGATAGCAGACACAGAGTGTTCGTCTGTAGAGGAAATCTTCTTTTCGCAGCAGCAGCGTTGGGAAAGAGAAGAGGCAGGATCAACTCTCGACAAAAAAAGGAAAAAATCTCAAACAGATTTAGGTAAGGGCAGTAGCAAAAAAAAAAAAAAGCATCCATGGGCTGAAAGGGGCACGAACACTGCGACAGGACTTCAGCAGAGACTGTGCGTCAAGCTGACAGCGGGAAAGAACTGAGGAGGAAGTGGGGCTGCCCATGCCTGTATAGGGTAGCTGACGTTGTCAGATGTCAACGGCGTGGGCGGCCCCAGCTGTACTGCTGAAAATCTTCCGTGTGGATTCCCCTTCCCCAACGGTGAAGGTTCCTACAGTATAACCGGATGACTGAGATATCCCTGAAGAAGATCCACTGTTTAGAAACAAGAATGCTCACTTTTCCCAGGGGTGAAAAAAACAAACAACTAAGAGGACTTTCTTCAGCCCCTCATACGGTTAGCGTACTAATGCACTTCTGAAGTATGGAGCAATGCTTCCCTCTGGATTGGCATGCTCTGGATAATAAACAGGCAGGTGGATGGACTGATTTAAAGTAAACTCAGACACGACCTTGGGAAAGAAGTCAGGGTTTGTCCGCAAGACCACCCGGTCTCTATAGAAAACTAAATAAGGAGGCTCACACATAACAGCCTGAAGCTCGGAAATCCTTCAAGTGGAATTAACAGCAAATAAAAATACTGCTTTTGATGACAGAAAGCATAGCTCGCATGTTACAGGGATGTTTGTCAAGAAAGAGGAAAGTAAATAGAGGAGTTCCCCAGGGATCAATTTTAGGACCTCTTTTGTTCCTAATATTCATAAATAACTTGCCATCGACTATAGAAAAATCAGAAATTCGACTTTATGCCGATGATACGGTCATAATTGCATCCGGAAAAACGGAAGAAATATTACAAACTAACTTGCAGTGTGATTTTCGAAGAATTGAGGGGTGGTTCACCAGGTCAGGGCTGATAATGAACACAAAAAAAAAACAAAGTGTATGAATTTCCCATTGAAAAAAAGTGGTGAACTTGTTTACGATTTATCCATTTATACAGGAAATCAAACTAAATTAGAACAAGTTAAAGAATATAGTTATTTAGGGATTATATTTGATGAACATCTGTCCTTTTCAAATCATATTATTGCACTGATTAAAAAAATAAATAGAAGGGTAGTGGCGTTAAGAAGAAGTACTGATTGTTTATCTTTTTTAGATAGAAAAAAACTGGCAGATCAGTTAATTATTCCAGTGCTAAGATATGGAGAATTAATATATAGAAATGCAAATAAAACCCTATTGTCTAGAATAGATAGAACTTATTATCGCATAGCAAGATATGTATTACAAGGAAGCTATCGGATTCATCATTGTTTATTGTTGAAGAAAGTGAACTGGTCACCTTTAGACATAAATCGTAAGTGTCATTGGTTATCTTTAATACACAAAATGAAATATTAATCTGTAAATCATCCAATTTCTTTAATATTATTTACAGTGAATAACTATCAAAAACGGATATTGACAAGACCAGTTCACTTAAATAAGATAGTTGTAGGTAAACATTATAATAAATATTGGGACAGGTCTTTGCTATATCAGGTTGTTATTTTGGAATTCTTCCTGATGAGGTAAGAGAAATTCCAAATTATTCATTGTTTACTCACACCATAAAGGAGCTATATGCTCACATTTGTGAGTGTTAAATGTTTTTTTTTCTCTAAGGTTCCTTGGGATTTCGAGATTTTATAATCCAGCTATTGTAAGTCTTTTAGGTATACCGTGTTGTTTGTATATTGGGTGTTTGTATTTATATGTATTTAACATGGAACTTATTTGTAAGTAACTAGTTAGGAATTTGCACAGGTCTGTCTTGTAAACTGGATTATGTCCAAATGACATGTATTACCTGTATAAAAATAAATTTTACCTACCTACTTGTTGTGGCTGGCTCAAAAGGAGCCAAAGTAAGTTTCTCTAAAACAAATTCAAGTCCCAAGGTGGAACTGCATTGTGGATATAAAAGGCTTCAAGTGTGGAATGCCTCTCAGGAATGTACGTGACACTTCCAGATGTGCCACCGTATGGCCATCAACAGGCACATGGTAGGCAGAAATAGCCAACATGTGCACCTTTATTACAGGAGTACTTCAGAACAGAGTCTGAAAGGGATAGCAAGTACTCCAGAATCTGGCTCAATGGACAAGTGAAGAGATCGTTTCTACTTCATTGAATAAGTGGCCCTGGTGGAGGGTTTCCTCACCGTCACCAGGACATCTGCCACCTTCTGGGACACCCCAAACACAGCCATGTCTATGTCTTCAGGAGCCAGGTGTGAAGATGCAGGAATCTGAGATCCGGACAGACCACAGCACACGACCACCTTTTCCTCCTTCACCGTCAGCATACCGGCCCGTGCCCTGTATGCAGTGATGGCAGCCAGGTGCACCTTAAGAGTCGTCGATCGGAGGCCCAACAGAGAGAGGGACCATAAGTATTGCAGGATGCTTGCCACAGGGCAGGACAAGGGGTCTAGCTCCTTGCCCTGGCAACAAACAGCAAACCTTTTCCACTTGAAGGTGTAGCACTTGCGAGTCAACTCCTTCCAAGAGGCCTCAACAATGTGGAGGACCTCTTCGAAGAGACCCTGAGCCTCAGCTCTGCATTCTCCCTGGAGGCAAAGAGGTTGACCTGGGGAGTGCCCCACTAGGTGACAAGATGGTCTACTACCTCCTGATGAAGACACCACTTGTGAGATGTCTCGACCACTCAGCTGAGGTCATCCGCAAATTGGCTGGACACTCCAGCCACATGAATCACCAGAAGGTTTGTGTACAAGCTACGCATGTCGGTCCACATGCGGAGAGCTTCCCGACAGAGAGGAAGGGAGTGCATCCTGCCCGGTTTGATAAGATAGTTCATGGTCGTTGTGTTGCCCGTCTGGACCTGAACAACTTGACCCTGAACATGGGGAGTAAATGCCATCAGTGCCAGATGCACTGCCTGGAGCTCCAGCAGGTTGATGTGGCAGCAAGACTCATCTGGGTTCCAGAACCCATGGACTTGCTGAATCCTCACGTTGGCACCCCACAAGAGACGCATCAGTCGTTAGGGTGATCATCAGCCCCGGGTGGACAAAGGGGAATCCTTCCTGGAGATGATCTGGGACTAGCCACCACTGTATGGCTTCCTACATCCTCCGGGTCACTGAGACAAGCTGACCACGGTGCTGAGACCACTACCTAGCCAGCTCCCACTGCAGGGAGCGCATTTGACAGCAGGCCCAATGGACCACGCTGGCGCACAGCACCATGAGGCCCAAGAGGTGCAGGAAGTCCTCGGAAAGGCACAATTGCCCAACCTGAAATGAAGGGGCAAAGGAGGCAAGATCCTCTGCCTGGTATGCAGCCTGGCAGGAGTCGAGCTCTGCTCTAATGAACCGAATCACCTGAGATGGAACGAGTTCTGATTTGGCCTCGTTGACCAAAAGGCTGAGAGCCAAGCAGACCTGAAGGGTCAGATCTCTGGATCTCTCCACCTCTAACCTGGAGGATCCTACGATCAGCCAGTTGTCCAGGTAAGGGTACACCCAGACCCACGGGTGCTGTACGAAGGCTGCCACCACTGCAACAGAACCGGAGGAACAGCCAGTGGAAAAGGGAGGATGGGGACGTGGAAGAAGGCGTTTCTGGAGGTCCAGAGAGTAGAACCACATGTTCTGATTGAGGGACGGAATTATCTGGTTTAGAGTGACCATCCAGAACGTGCGAGGACGCAGGAACTGACTGAGGTCGTGCAGATCCAGAATGTGGCACCAACCCCCTGTCCGCTTCAGAATCAGAAAATATCTGGACACAAATCCCGGGCTGGGTATAGTGTCCTGGACACATACCACTGCTTCCATGAGGAGGAGGCGAATATCCTCCCAAAGGGAAGACACCATGTCTGAGGGCACCGCATCTTCCCATGGCGGATGGGTCCAGCTGGGCAGAGTAGCCTTGAATTCGAGAGGCAGACTGTTGCCGACCACCTCGAGGACTCACCTGTCGGTCGTAATGGCAGACCAGGTGGAAACAAAGTGGTGGAGCCGACCCCCTACAGGAGGGCTCAGGGCAGGCAGGAAAGGAGGGGAAGGGGAAGGCCGTCCGAGCCGTCACTTTGCAGGCTGGGAGGCAGAGGAGGGACTGGCTGAGGAAACCGCCGTCTGTCTCCCTCTGGTCTGTCTGCTGGCCAAGGATGAAGACTTCGACCAGGGCCACCAGCCCGCTGCTGCTGTTGTGACACTGAGGGCAGCGTGGGACACCTTGTAGGAACAGAGGAGGGCTGAAACTGAAAGTGCTTCTTCTGGGCGGAGGTGACAGAATCAAGAGTAGCACTGGATTTCTCGATCCGAGCGGGATGGCCACCTACTCCAGGTCTGAACAGGTCGGTACCTAAAAAACGTACGTCTGTCAACCTCTGCCTTGTTATAGGCCATAAAGGTCAAGATCCACAGCCAAGACCTGCGGCGCATGGCCACAGCAGCGACCACAGACTGGGTGCAAGAATCACCAATGTCAAGATCTGTTTGGAGCTAGTGCTTGGCAATTGCATGGCCTTGGTCTTGCACCAGCTTGCCCAGAGTCTGACGGTCGGCTGGCAACCGTGAGATAACCTGATCCAGGGTGCCCAACAAGCCATGGGTGAAGCTGGCAATGCGTAGTGCTGCACTCACTTGCTGAAGGCCCAAGGACGAGGCTGCATAGGCCTTTTTGGCCCCGTGGTCTTGCTTCTTAGACTCCCTGTCAGGAGGCTTGCCCACATCACCGACATTGCCGAATGGCGAAAGACCGAGTCAGCGACTAAACTTTCTGCAGAAGGATGCTCAGTGAAACCAGACAACGGCCCAGTAGGGACTGCATACTTGCGGACCATATAGGCCAATGGAGTACAACAAGAGGCAGGATTCTGCCAAATTTTCAAAGCTGGGCCCAGGATGGCCTCTGCGATAGGAAAGGCGACGCCGGAGTAGTCGTCTTTGTCAAGGATCTCCATGAGTGGGTAATGAGCCCAATTCTGGATTGGCTCCAGAGGGGTCCCAGTAGATTTGGAGATCAGGCAGAGAAGGGCCTCGAAAGAAGTAGGCCCTTGATCCACCAAGGACTCCTCCCCAGAGTCCATAGAAGAAGTCTCAGATTCAGAGGACTCTTCGAACACTGGGTGAGCCTCTCCACCCCCCCCCCAAAGTCCTCAAGGATTTGACAAGATTTGTCAGTCTGAGATAGACCGACAGTCGATGGGGCAAACCAGAGACCCGCTGAGGCGACTTGGAAGGAGCCCTGTTCTTGGGCTGAACAGATGGGGACTCCATCTGGATCGGCATGGAACCTGGTGTTGGCCAAGCCGGAGGCGTCTGCATGGGCTGGGGCGACCAAGGGAGTGCCAGTGTGGGCTGGGGCACTACCAGAGGACTGTTACCCGCACCATGCAGCAATGGCTGCCAGACAAGCTCCTCATAGCGGCATTGCATTTTGCGGCAGAGCCAATCCTCCTCCAAAGAGGAGGAAGAGGATGAACGTCAATGTTATCTCTTGCCCGAGAGCTGGACCGGCACTGCCAGGAAATGCTCGACCTCGAACTGTGGAACCGAGACTGTTGGTGAGGAGAAGCCAGGGTTGGCAAAACTTACCGAGGAAGCTGCTGAAGGTCCGGTTCCAGAAGGGAGGGAGGGGAGTGGATCCAAGCTGGTTCGTCCCTCCCTTGGAGAAGATCAGCAGAGCTGAAGTCCTAGAGATGGAATCATCTCCCTCATCCTGCGACAACGCGTCAACCTCTTTGAGAAAGGTCTCGACTGCTTGGTTGACCTGCATCTCAGCCGACTGGCCTAACGGGGAAATCGTGGGACCAGCGACCAGGACAAAAGTATTGCCTGAAGCAGAAAGCTCGACAGCTGTTGAGCTAGGAGAAGCATGGGAACACAAAGCCCGAGGGCGCTTGTGGTCCCAAGACCAACGGGACTTTTTAGACTAAGAGTCGTGCTTGGAGGATTTGGAGGGCTTGGACCCAAGAGAAAGGCCCTCCCCAAGGGTTAAGAGGGACTGGCAAAGGTCCATCAATGCCCCAGAGAATGAGGTGCCAATGCCTGCCCAAACAATAGCGGCTGCAGACGATGCTACTGCAGCGGCCTGAGCCACAGATTCATCGAGGGCCGCGGAGTTGCTTGGCTGATCCAGCCACCGTGAAGGATGAAAATACCAAACAACTGGTTTCCTTAGAATGAACTGGCGCATCCTGTTCATCTGGGCGACCAAGCAGGATGCAAGAGTATCAGTCTTCTAGGGTGAAGGGATGAAGAGAGTGACACAGGCCGCAAGCCTGTGGGTCGTGATCCATCCCCAGACACGATGTGTGTGGATCGGTTCTAGACATCTTCTAGCCGCAAGGGCACTTCTTGAAGCTGGGGCCCAATTTAGAATTGCCCGAGTCCATTACTGAGCAAGAAAATAATTGCTCGTAGACAGAAAAAATGTACTATAAGATTTAGGGCCTACACCAAGCACAGAGCTGTGATGTAGGGAACCTGATGCTTCCAGCGGAAAGGAAGATCTTATGTCTCGGGGCAGTGTCGAGGAGGATACCACCTGGGTGGGTGGGAGGAGCCAGCCTGAAGACCTTCTGGCCATTCTTAAAGGGAAAGGGATATTGCTACAGTGTGGATAAGTACACCAAATCCACACCCCTAGAACTATATTTAGATACATAACGGAGGTGCAGTGGGACTGGTGATGTGATGGGAGAGGAAGGATGGAGCGGTAGGAGTACAGGGAACAGTGATGAGTATGAGGGGATGAGTTGGTAGCACAGAGGCAGGAAGCACAGCAGAGCATATCCAATCTGGCCAGTGAAGAGGATGGGGTGGTGCTATAGACCACATCTGCATAGTCAAAGACTGGGAGGACCATTTTGGTGACCAGCTCCCAGCAGATCTGGGGAGAAAGGCAGGCAGTCCTTGTTACAGTACAGGGTACTGAGTTTAAGGCAGAACTTGGTGTGGATGGCATCATTGTGGGCAGAGAAGTCAAGCTTACTATCAAGCCACACACCAAGGCTTTTGAAAGTAAGGACCACATTGAGAGGGGGGCCATCCAGTGTGGAGAAGATAGGTGACAGCGATAGCCGACCAGTTTCTGGCTGGTGTCGGAGGCCATGGACACCATTTTCTTGGTGCCAACCTGTAGTTGATTGGCGTGAAACCAGCACAGCTCGTTATGGAATCTTGGTGGAGTATACCTTTAACAGCTGCAGATGAGGGGCACAAGTGTAAATGACCGTGTCATCTGCACACATATTGATATGAGAGGAGACACAAGCAGAGAGCAGGTCATTGAGGAAAACTTGAGAAAAAGTAGGACCCAGAATGAAGCCCTGCAGGACCCCAGCTAAGATGGGGAGGGGACAAGACATTTCCCACCTGTATGGACTGTTGATGGTACACGAAGCAAGAACAGAACCAGTCCACAGCGAGAGCTGAGAGGCCAGCAGAAAAAACAGTTACGTATTTACTGTAACAATACATCTTCAAGAGAATCTCTCTTATAGGGCCACTCCTATGGAACTTGTAGCTGACAGGTGCTAGGACCACATGGAAACTTTTGCAAGCAGTCTGCCAGGGGCCGCCCATGACGACATCAGCCTAGACATAAATGTGGGCGGCCCCTCCTCTGGTCAGTTCCCCACTGGAGATCATACTCAGAGGACCCCTCTGTAGGGAACCAGGAGAAAACCCAGCACTCTGCAAGCCAGGCGAGGAACATGGCTGGAAAATGACCCAATGGAGATATGAGCAGAAACCCCAGAGTTGCAAGCACACAAGCAGAAAGAAGGTGGGAAAGCATTGCCTGATGAAAGAGACCGCCTCGAAGATCTGCTGTTACGGTAAGTATGCAACTGTTCTATCTTCAAGAATCTCTCTTTCGTCAGGCTACACCAATGGAATGAATACCAAGCAGTGCTGACAGTGAACAGTCTGGAGGACTGGAGCCTCTAGGCTTTTGAAAGTGGGCCTTATAGTACAGCTAGGCCAAAGCCGGACCATCTAAAAGACACAATGTCCAGACTGTAGTGCTTGATGAAGGTGTGGACAGTACTCCAAGCAGCAGCTGCACAGATCTCTGCAGCAGATACATTTTTGAAATAAGAAACAGACATGGCCATGCCTCTGGTGGAGTGACCATGAACCACCCTGGGGAGATCCTTACTGTGCTTCCTGTAACAGACAGTAATACAGTTTTGTCAGCCATTTGGACAGGCACTGTTTAGAAACTGGGATGCCCTTTTTCCCAGGCGCAAATGAAACAAAAAGTTACGAAGACTTTCTGCAGTCTTTGGTATGGTGTGCATGGTACCGGAGTATTCTGTGCACATCTAAAGTATGAAGCAATGCTTCCCCTGGACTGGCATGCTCCAGAAAATAAACTGGCAGGTGGATGGTTTGATTTAAAGTAAACTAAACATCATCTTTAGTAGAAACTCACGATTAGTATGCAAAGACACCCTGTCTTTGTGGAAAATCAAATAAGGAGGCTCACACATTAGAGCCTGTAGTTCTGAAATCCTTAGAGTAGAAGCAATTTCAACTAAAAAGAACACTTTCCAAGAAAAAAGTCACAGCTGGCTCAAAAGGAGCCAAAGTAAGCTTTTCCAAAATAAAATTCAGATCCCAAGCCAGGACTGGATTACCAATGGGAGGCTTCAGATGCAGAATGCCTCTCAGGAACATATGGGCCACCTCCAGCTGGGCAACCATGCAATCTACAGACACATGCAAAGCTGACATAGCAGTCAGGTGCACTCTGACAGAGGAATACTGCAGACCTGAATCCAATAAGGAAAGTAGGTACTCTAGAACCTGATTAACTGGTGAATGGATCCAGGTGGTGAGAAGTGGCCTATAAAGCAAACTGCTTCCACTTTAGATCTGGTGCAAGGCTTTCTTGCAGCCACCAGAACATTAGCCACTTTTTGGGAAACCCCAAAAATGAGCAATGGATGTGTCTCCAGGAGCCACGCATGCAGATGAAGGGACTTCAGGTCTGGTTGGACCAGGGTTCCCTGCTGCTATGAAAGCAGACCCCTTGGCACAGGGGCAAAGGCTCTGGTGGTTACACTTCTGGCTGCTGCAGTAAGGGGAAGCATCTGTCGAAACCATAGGGGAGCACTACCAGAGTTGCCCCCTCAATTTGGAGCTTGAGAAGTACTCTCTGAATTAGAGGAAAGGGAGGGAAGGCATATAGGCACCTCGTTTTCCAAGAGAGGGATGTGTCTCACCAGAAAACTCCAGGCCCTGGAGTGAGTGAGCATAAAAGTGGCAGTTCTGTGTTGTGTGGGGACACATAAAGGTCCAACTCTGGATGACCCCATCTTTCGAACAGGTAGACCACTGAGGTCAGCAGTCCCAGTGTGCATCCTGGACTGTGACTGACTTAGCTTGTCTGCCAAGATGTTTTGGGCACCTGTAACATGTGCTGCTGACATCTAGATCATGTTCCAGAACCTAATACCAAACCCTCACTGCTTCCCAGCACAGCGGATAGAAAGAAGTCCCACCTTGTTTGTTGATGTAGTGCATTACACTGACACTGTCCGTCTATATTAGCAAAGGACCAGGGGAAAAGTGGTTCTGGAAGGCCTGGTGTCTGTACAGAACAGCTCACATTTTCCAGAACATTTATGTGCAAGGTGCTCTCCACTGGCGTCCACCTGCCCTCTGTCTGATGGGGGCCCAAGTGCGCCCCCCAGCCCGTCACTGAAGCATCCATGGTGAGAATCTGAAGACTGAAGAGGATGAGGAATGGAACCTGTCATAAAGACACAGGTCAGGAAGCACAGGAAGACCAGGAACAGGTATAAAATTCACAAGTAGCGTCCCCCCCCCAATAACAGTAAAATAATTAAAAAAAAAAAAAAACTATTCAGTATAACTATTTGAACAGGCAGTACAATCACAGAAAACAAAGCCCTTCGTCTGAGGATATATCAATTTCAAGTTTCAGTCTTGCTCTCTCTCTCTAGCAAAAGTATTGCTGCTCTTTTTATAAGTTTTTGCCTGGCAACTTGTTAAAAGAACATTATTTTTTTCAGAAAATGTTCTTGTCAGTTTCCTTCCTTGCAGGTGCAATAAAACAGTACATGGTGTCCAGAACTGACCTTCTGTTCACAGCTTCTGCTAAACATCTAATGTTGCATTCCAGGTTAACCCCTAAGTTCCAAATAGTATTTTTTGCAATCATTTCAACAATATGACTATCTACATTTTCAAACCAAGGGATCCCAGTTTTACATAAAAAGTCACACATATTTATAACTTCAGATACGCAAGGGGGAAGAAAAGACAGAAACAACAAGTGAAGGCAGAGAGAGATAGCATGGGGAGAGATAATGAGACCGGAGTGACCAATTCCTAGGTCTCACAAGAAAATTTGACTGTACAGTTAGACAGACAAGAGACAGAATACAAGAGTATAAAACAGATCCTTGCGTTTATCTCTTTCTACATAACAAATGGGACAGGATTTTATTCAACCCTGTCACAGAACCCCCTTTAACAGGTTGCTGGGATCCATACACCACTTGAGTATGTTGTGTGACTAGAACCATCTGTTCTAGGTAGGCTGTGAGCTGATCCCACTGGGCTCTTAGGGTCCACTGGGGAATCCGCATATACAGTCTGGCCAGTGGTACTGTGACAATGCCATCAGTCCCAGAAGGTGTAGGAACATCCTGGCTGAGACATAACAGCTATAGTGCTCTAACTGTGCTTGGGCAGAAAAGCTGAGCCCTGGGCGGTGTCCAGGATTGCTCCTATGTACTGCAGTCACTGGCAGAGTATCAACACTGATTCTGGCACATTAAGAGCATCGAAAAGCTGTCTGGTTTGGGCTAAAGTCTTCCGGAGCTGATCCCTGGGGCTTTCAATAGCCAAAAATCCAGGTAAGGGAAAACATTTTTTATTTTTTTTTAATTTTTATTTTATTTTATTTTTTGTTGTAAATGCACTAGACAAATCCTGCCTATTTTCAGGCACGACCCGGGGAAGGGGATACAGATGAATGCCAACTGACCTTGAACCAGATTATGCTGTTGGTGGTATTATTAGTGAATGAGGCAAATTTGGCCAGGACAGCGGTGAAATTCCCCTACTCTTTTCGATAAGTGCCATGGGATCTTTAACATCCACCTGAACTACCACCAATCCAGGCAAATGGGACTCGGTTTAATGTCTCATCCGAAGCGGCACCCTCAGAAGTGCAGCACCCCTCTCATGCTTCACTACAGTGTCAGTACTGGGATATTAACCCAAGTGCCAGATGTGGGAACTGAACCCATAGCCCTCTGATCTCCTGGCCTCAGAGGCGAGTGTGCTACCTACTGAGCCACTGACACTCATAGGCCTTCCATACGAAGGGCTGCTGCCACCACTGCCAAGCATTTGGTAAAGACCTGTGGTGTAGAAGACAAGCCAAAGGGCAACACTCTGCACTGGTAATGTTCCCCTGGAACAGCAACCTCAAGTATTTTAGGTGAAGCTTCTGAATTTTTATATGGCGGTATGCATCCTTCATATCAAGGGAGCAGATCCAATCCCCTGCTTGCAGCAGTGGGAGAAGGCCTTGCAGGGTAACCATTCTGAACTTCTTGTACTCGATAAGAAGTTAAGTTCACTGAGATCCAGAATAGATCTTAGGCCTCCTGTCCACTTTAGGACAAGGAAGTACCATGAGTAAAAACCTATGTTTCTTTGTTCTAAGGGTACGGGTTCAATGGCCTGCTTTTGAAGCAAGGTCCGCACTTCCATCAGTAGCAGAAGCAGGTGCTCAGGACAGGATGTAGTTAGTGGGGGATGATCTGGAGGTATGTGCAGAAGTTCCAGAATGAAACCCTGTTCTATGATCTCCAGAACCATGCATCTGTAGTTACCTCCTTCCACTGGTTTAAGTGGAAGGAGAGGTGACCCCCTACAACCACCCCTGGAGATAAAAAGGTGGTTCAGGGGTGTATAAGGAGTCCGCTGGAGCTGGTTGGGGTGGGTCCCCTGCACCACTACCTCTAGGGGCTTTTGAGTGGGCACCTAGGGTAGTATTGGTGACTGGCAAGGCTCCTGTTCTCTTGCCCTGATGTCTGGTGGCTGGGCGCTGTCTGACATCAGCCGGACAAAAGGACCTGCCCGTACCATTCGGAGGAGTATGGTAGAGGGAAAGGACAGACTTCAGAGTCCTATCTGAGGCCTGAAGAGTGGACAAGATGTCTTGGACCTCAGGGCCAAACAACTTTTGCCTTTAAAATGGAGCACTGAGAATGGACTGTTGAGCATCACTCGCAAACTTTACCAATCTCAGCCAGGAATATCTCCTGAGAGAGAGATGCCAGAGGCCGCAGCCCTGGCAGAAGTATCTGATACATCATAGGCCGTGCAGAGCAAATGCTTCCCATATCAGCCCCCACAGTTAGAGCTTTTAGGAGCTCCTGCTTTGGGGTACCCTCGGATAAGGCTTGTGTAGTTGCTTTGGCCTTTCGACAAAGGGTGCTTTGATACTTCGTCATGTGAGCCTGGTAGTTAGCAATACGAAGGCCCAAAGATGCTAAGGCATGTCCTTTTGCCTAAGACATCCAACCTCCTGGACTCTTTATCAGGAGGGAAGGCGCTAAGGTACCCCAGACCTACCATGGGCAGCACTAATCACCACTGAGCCTGTCTCAGGTTGTGTGGCATAACATGGCTTCCCAGAAGGGGCCATGTACATTTTGCCTGCCTTCCTGGGTACAGCTGAGATGTTGTTTGGCCTGTATCAGGCAGCAACGGTGGCATCCTCATGCAGGATGCTGAGGTGGCACCACAATCGCAGGAGATTCTGGCAGCTCCAGAAACTCTATTAAATTCTTTTTAGTAGTGCCCTGTTCCTCCAGATCAAAACTCATGGCAGCCTGCAACTGCTGCATCATGGTGAGGAAAGTGGGATCCTCTGCAGGGGATTGTGGTGTGTTCATCAAAGAGTCCTCACTGCAGGTGGACACAGTGCAGCTGATGCAATGGTCAAAGTGGCTTTCAGCACAGTCCTCAGCCTGCATTATGAAGTCAGGATTATATTCACACTTATCGTCATGCGGTCGATGGGGAGAAGAGAATGCACCAGTGATGGCGGCGCCCTAGGAGGAGGCTGCGGCAAGGGTGTACCTTGCTGTGTCGATGGGGGATTGGTAGTAAGTCAGGTAACAGGGGTCTGATCATGTCAGAAAAGGATGACAGAACCAGCTGAACAACAATGCCCGTATGGTCGACGCATGCAACTGGAGGAGGGATGGGGGAGGCTGAGTCGATGTCGACGGTGACGTACTAGGGCTGGTAGTGCCTACGCCAAGCCCCGTCCTTGGTGTCGTGTTGACGGTCGGGGGCACGAGCTGTGTCACCACTGGAATGGACAACAGCGCTGGGGAGCTCGTACCTGCAGAGCGAAATGGCAACCTGGAATGCACTGGGGAGGCTCCTTCCTCGTCCTTTTCCTGGTGTTTGTGCTTGTGACTCCCTGACGCATTGTTCCAGGGACTTGTACAACCTGGATTTGGTCGACTGGGCCAGTAACACTGTAGCTTTCTGCTGGAGCTCCTTCTCCACAGTGGCCATCTTCTGTTTCAAGAGGTGCATCTCTAGGGCTTCTTTACAGCATTGCCTGGTTGCAGAATTGAAACCCCGGCACATTTTTCAGGCTTTCACGTTGTGGTCCAGGCCTAGGCAGCAGACACAAACATTGTGGGAGTTGCCGGTAAAAATCTTTTCTCTCCACTCACAGCACCAAAATAATTTCAATGGCTCCTTTGACGACATACAAATCGTCGAAAAATCACTGTAATAATTATTACCTGTATATAAAAATGGCAGCTATTGCTGCAGTGTTTCCTTCAATGGTCAGACGAGTCTGATCGACAGTGGGAAAAGAACTGAGGAGATGAGGGGCCACCCACATTTAGGTATAGATTGACATCGTCATGGGTGGCCCCTGGCAGACTGCTTGCAAAGGTTTCCATGTGGTCCTAGCACGTGGTGGCTATATGTTCCACAGGTGTGGTCTGATGAAAGAGATATCCTCAAAAAATAACTCAGCTTGTTCAGGAGGAAAGGGAGGGGCAGCAAGTCAAAGGTTTTGGCCAGATCGATAAATATAGCCATAGTGATGTGTCCCTGATCCTTCCCAGTTAGGACAGTGTTAGTTACATGCAGCAAGGAGACTGTGGAGTGGTGCTTCCTGAAATCAGATTGGAAGGGAGAGAAGAGGTCTGAGGAATGAAGGAAGACTGCAAGCCTGGAGTACATAATACCCTCCTAAAGTTTAGCAAGACAGGAGAGGAGTGAAATAAGTCAGAAGTTGCTACCCCTTTTGTGCAGAGGCAGAACCTTAGCAATCTTCCAGGCTTGAAGGACAGCACTAGGGAAAAGGAGGCGAGAGAGTGGAGAGGCAATGGCAGGAGCTGAGATGTGGAGAATTTAGGGGTCCAACCCATCAGGGCTGGACTTGGCAGGGTTAAGGGAGGTAAAGGTAAGTAAGATTTCTTGAAGGGAGACAGCAGCAAAGTGGAAGCACTCAAATGAGAGGGACTGAGGAGAGGCAGCAGAGAAAAGAGTGGGAGAGGGACCAGACGACGAGAGAGAGAGAGGAGTGCACAGGTGGTAAAGAATTCATCAAAAAGAGCAGCTACAGAGGGAAGGTTGGAGACTGGTGAGCCATCCACAAGGAGGACTGGGAAGCAGACTGGGTGGGAGGGTCAAAGAGGGAGTGAATAACTTTCCAGAATTTTGCTGGAGAACTAAGGTTAGACTGGAGGTTGAAGTAGAGGGCCTTAGCAGTGCAGACAGCCTTCATGCAGGAGTTAAGAACTGATCTGTAGGTTAGGAGGTCACGCAGCGAATGTAAGAATCTGAAGTGTGCCCAAGCCTCATCTCAGAACTTGCACAAGTCAATTATGTGTATAACTAACGGCTGCTGGGAGCTTTGGATCCTGGACTTTCTAAAAAAAAAAAAAAAAAAGGGGGCTTGCTTGTCCCAGGTGTGATTAAAATTTGGCAAGAAAAAGGGAGAGGACCATATTGATTATTTTATTTTAAAGATTCGGAAACAACCTGTGAGTAAAAAACCTTTTTGCAAAGGTTCCATGTCATAAACACAGTACATGAATTACAGACATAATGTTTACAAAGTTTCATTCAAGTTCACAGAACTCATACAGCTGGAAATATAGATGAAAAGTTACAAAATATTGCAGTGTTCAGTTACGGTGCTGTATAAATAAAGTCAGGAGGGGAAAAGTATAGTTACGTAGAAACTTACCGTAACAGTAGATCTTCAAGAGAGGTTCCTTCAGTAGATCATCACATATAGGACTGGCGTCGGGCCGGACAGCAGACTTTTCTAGCAATACCTGACGGGGGACCGCCCACCAGACGGCAGGTGACTAACGTCAGCGCGACTGTATATAGTGGGCGGTCCTCACACCCACACCCGCCCTTCAGTTCTCCCGCCGGAGCCAAGAAAAGGCCTGACAGCAGGAGTGAACAGGATTTGGAGTCCCTGTAAAAACAGAAATGTGGGGAAGGAGGGAGGGAAAAATATGACCTACTGAAGGAACCTCTCTTGAAGATCTACTGTTACAGTAAATTCCTACGTAACTGTACTATCTTACTTCGAGAGGGTTCCTTCAGTAGGTCATCACATATAGGACAGAGTCCCAAGCAGTCCCTCCAAGGAGAGACCGAGAGAAACTAGGGAGGAGGAAAAATAACTCCAACAGAAAAAAACTGAGATCCAGAATGGACCCAGTCTAGGACAGAAGGCCCTGTAGGACGGCTAGGCCAAAACCAGCCCTCCGCCTAGAAGCAATGTCCAGACAGTAATGTCTGGTAAAGGTATGGACAGAACTCCAAGTAGCAGCCGCATAAATGTCAGCCATGGAAATGTTCCGTAAGAAGGCTGCGGAGGCAGCCATGCCCCTAGTAGAATGACCTCTGATAGAACCCAGCAGAGGCTTCTCGTACTTCTGGTAACAGAATCTAATGCAGCTGCCTAACCACTTGGATAGGCCCTGCTTAGAAACTGGCTTGCCCTTCGATCTCGGGGCAAAGGAGACAAACAACTGGACGCAAGAGCGGAACTCTTTGGTTCAGTGGGTGTAACACCGGAGAATCTGATGGACATCCATCGTATGAAAGAGTGCCTCACCTCTGTTAGAGGGGGATGGATAATACACCGGAAGCTCTACTGATTGATTCAGCGTGGCTTCGGACACCACCTTGGGAAGAAACTTCGGATGTGTTCTGAGGAATGCCCGGTCCCTATGGAAAATCAGATAAGGCTCCTTGCAGACTAGAGCGTGAAATTCCAAAATCCTTCGGGCTGACGTGATAGCCACAAGAAAAAGAATCTTCCAGGACAGGAAGCACAAATCACAGCTCAAAGCCGATTCGAAAGGAGGAAGGGTGAGCTTTTCCAGGACGAAGTTCAAGTCCCAAAGCGGAGTTGGGCTGCGGATGGGGGGTTTCAGATGGAGAATCCCTTTCAGAAAGGTTTTTGAGACCTCCAACTGAGCCACAGGTTTACCATCCACTAGCTCATGGTACGCTGAGATAGCTGAGATATGGACCTTCAAAGAGGAGGAGGATAGACTGGAATCAGATAAGTGAGGGAGGTATTCCATGACTTGTGGGGCAGAGCAAGAGAAGGGGTTCCAACCCTTAGCGGTCGCCCAAAGAGAAAACCACTTCCACTTCATAGCATAAGCGGAACGGCAAGAGGGTTTTCTAGCCTCAATGAGGACTTGAGCAACCATGGAGGAAACCCCAAAGCGGGAGACTGCTATGTCTGCAGGAGCCACGCATGGAGATGCAGGGTCCTGAGCCCCGGGTGCAACAGTCGACCTTGATCCTGAGTCAGGAGGTCGTGAGTCACTGGAAGTGGAACCGGTGGTTCCCTGGAAATCTGCTGCAGCAGCGGGAACCAGATTTGTCTTGGCCAGAGAGGAGTGATGAGAATCATCCTTGCCTTCTCCGCTTGAAGCTTGAGCAGAACCCTCTGCAGAATGCGAAACAGAGGGAATGTGTACACAAATTTCCCTGTCCAAGATAGAGATAATGCGTCGTCCCAGAAAGCACCTTGCCCTGGAACGAGCGAGTAAAACCTGGGAAGCTTTGCGTAGGATTTGGAGGCGAAATGGTCGATTGCCAGATGCCCCCAACGTTGGAAGATGGATTCTGTCACTTTCTGAAGTGGTTCCCACTCGTGAGCTAGGGTTCGAGATCTGCTGAGACTGTCCGCCAGGATGTTTAAAACGCCCCGAACTTGCACGGCCACGAGGACCAGATGGTGCTGGACTGCCAAGTTCCACACCCGCATCGCCTCCCTGCAGAGGGGGTACGACCAGGTTCCTCCTTGTTTGTTGATATACCAAACTACCGACATGTTGTCCGTTTGGATTAGCAGTGATCCCTGTGGAAGTAGGGCCTGAAAGGCCTGTAAGGCATACAGGACCGCCCTCTACTCCGGAACACTGATGTGCAAAGGAGTCTCCACACTGGACCACAGTCCCTGGGCTTGCTGCTCCCCACCTCATATTCGAGGCATCCATGGTGAGGGTAGCTAGTGGTGCAGGGCTCCGAAAGGGAAGTCCCACAGAAAGACTGCAAGATTCTCTCCACCACTGCAATTCTTTCTGAACCACAGAGGAGACCAGAACCAGATGGTCCAGGTCGTCCAGGAGCTGATCCCACTGCACTCACAATGACCACTGAGTGACCCTCATGTGAGTCTTGCTAGGGGAACAGTTGTGATGGCAGCCGCCATCAGGCCCAGAAGGCATAGGATCTCCTGAGCTGAGATGGTTCTGCTAGAAGCCACTTTGGAGGCTTGGCAGATAAGGGTTTCTACCCTGTCCAGAGGCAGGAAGGCTCTGCACTGGACCGTATCCAGGACTGCACCAATGAACTGAAGTCTCTGGGCAGGGATAAGGGATGACTTGGGCACAATGACTGTGATCCCTAGTCTGTTGAAAAGGTCCAGGGTAAAGGTAAGTGCCTCCAACAGAGAATCCCCGGACGAAGCTGAAATCAACCAATCATCCAGGTAAGGGACAACTGCAATACCCCTGCGGCGTACGAACACCGCAACCACTGCCAGGCACTTGGTAAAAACCTGTGGTGCCGAGAACAGACCAAAAGGGAGCGCTCGAAACTGGAAGTGTTCCCCTTGGAAGCGAAAACGCAGGAACCAGCAGTGACTGGGGAAGATGGGGATGTGCAGGTAGGCATCCTGCATATCTAGGGCACAGAGCCAATGGTTCTCCATGAGGAGAGGAAGGAGGCTCTGGAGTGTCAACATCCTGTCTTTTTTTTTTTACTCTACAAACTGGTTTAGTTGACTTAAGTCGAGTATAGGTCTGAAGTCCCCAGTCTTTTTTGGAACCAGGAAAAATGGGAGTAAAATCCCTTTCCCCTTTGCCAGAAGGGGACCCGCTTGATTGCTTCTTTGAGCAAGAGTGAGTTTACCTACTTGCGAACTAGGAGGGCCTGGTCCCGAGAATAGGAGGACTTCCAGAGGGATTTCCAGAAATTCTACGGTGTGTCCTACGGACACTAATTGCAGGACAAATTAGTTGGAGGCGATCGCTCTCCACTCCTGCGCGTGGAAGGCGAACATCCCCCCATCTGCTCCCCGTTGCAAGACTGAGGAGGCAGTGGGGCTAAGGAGTCAAGAAGTGGTGGGACGTTCAGGGGGAGGGCCTTCTGAACATTTCTGGAGACAGATGGGGTGGCTATACCCGTGGCATTACGCTTCCCTTGGCGGTGCACCTGAGCATTCTTCCTCTGCTTCCAGGTCCTTTTCCGAAAGGGCTGCTGCTGCTGTTGTTGAGACCCCGATCGGTACATCGACCTACGGACCTAAGGGCAAGTCCTTTGTCCTGTAGGTCTGTGATGATATCTTTGGTGTCCCCACCAAAAAGTACCGAGATCCTAAAAGGGGTGTCCCGAATTGCCGACTGGACTTCATTAGCGAGTCCAGAAAGGCGAAGCCAGGAATGCCGTCTAAAATCAACGCCCGTTGCCGAGGTGCGAGCCACAGAGTAGACAGAATCATAGGTGGCACGCAAGGCATGCCTTCAAGAAACTATGGAGAGGCGGAGATCCTTGGCAAGTTCCTCCTTCAAAGGTGAGGGGTCCATGGACTGGACTCGCGCTTCTAGCCTGGCCAAGGTAGCCTCCTGGTGGGACACCATGTGGGCCACGTAACTGAGGTACAATGAGTATATATTTTTCCTGAACTGGTCCATCTGCCTCGACTCTTTGTCAGGAGGAGAGGTGCTCATGTGCTTTGGTGTTGAGGAGTGATCATGAGCCCGCAGAGATGACCACAGAGTCAGCCTTGGGATGAACCTTCAGAAACGGGGCATCCTTCGGCGCCCGGTAAAGCCTGTCCACCCATTTGGGGGCAGCAGGGAGGGTGTGAGGCATCTGCCAGATGGCAGTGGTGAGGTCTTGGTGAGATGCCATCCAGGGAGGAATAGGGACCGGAGACAGAGATTCCAGCTCGAGATGCTCCGCCAGTCTCTGTCTCATGGGGTCCTGTTCCTATGACTCCCAGTCAAAATACTCTTTCATGGACCTCAACAAATCTGAAAAGGCAGGGTCCTCTGGTGGGGACTTCGGAGACTCCTTGCCTTCTGTATCCTCGCTGTCCTCCAGAACCTCCTCAGAAGAATCGTTCGCCCCCTCTGAACTATCGTCGTCCGCCTCCTCGACAGGATGACGTCTGGTATCCGGGAGGGAAACGTCCTGCTGAGTCTTTCCCAAGATATGGAAGGTAGTAACAGATGAGCTGCTCGTGGAAGGAGACCTGGGAGACCTCAGTTGTGGGAGCCTAGTCTCCAGGTTCGAGACCAACTCCAACCATGCCCCCTGCCACCAAGACTGGATTAAAGCCTTGAAATCCGGGGTGACTTGGGGTGGGAGAAGGAGGGCTAGGCCGAGGTTGGGGAGGAGGAGCAGGAACCAGTGGGGGATAATAATCCTGGAATCCCTGAAAACTTAAAAAGGGACTGGATCCAGGATAGAACTGCCCAAAATTGCTCCACTCCGGAGCGGGGCCCCCCGGGTAGTAGCCCCCAGGATACCCTTGAGGGTAATGTGGGACAGTTCGGGATCTGGTATAAATCCCGTCGTCAGATCTGGTGTTAGGGGTACCCGTCGGACCATACGTTGTGTAAATAGTGAAGGGTCTGCCGTCGGGATAGCCACGTCAGAGAACCGGCGTCGAAACCGCACCACCGATCCAGCGCGAAGCAGGGGTCTGGCGTCGGTTGGATGAAGGACCCTGGCAGCGGAACCCTAATCCAGCGTCGGGGCCAGCGGCAGAGGCGGAAAACCGGTCCAGCTGCGGAACTGTAAATCAGGACAACCAGCGTCGGAGGCGCCGGGAGCCCACCTGAAGGCGGAGAAAGGTCCTCTATAGTAAGGCCAGAGAGAAGCCTCCTTCTCCTTGACCCTGGGAGGAGAGAGCGGAGCAGACCCTGAGGCATCGACAGAGTCGAGGGGTTCTCAGTTGTCATCACTGGAGGTACCCGCTGGTGAATTGGAAGGTACAGGCAAGGAAGGGGGAGGAATGAGAGGGGCTTTCTCCCTCTGGTCCCACCGGAGGTCGGGTGAGGCGCCGTCAGGCCCAGATGGGGGAACCGTACCCGTGCGGTCATCAGGGATGGCCGACTTATCGGGTGGAGTTGGGTGGGGCGGGGAAGGGCCCAGCCAGCATGTCGACGGGCAGGAGGTACCCACAGCCTGGGTAGTCATCTTACAACCGCCCTTACAGTCCCCAGAGGGCAGGGGGCCAACTTATCGGCCGGGCGGTGCGGTCGCGGAGGAGCAGACGGCCGACTGACCGCTGTAGATTTACCAGACTTACCGTCCTTGCTGGGGGCGGTGGCTGGAGCCTTGTCGAGGGCCTGGGCGTGATCCGCGGAGCGCACCCGCTCCCTAGATTTCTCCTTATGTTTTTTTAGAAGGAGGCGCCTTTTCGGACGAAGAATGCCTAAGCCTATCCATTTTCCTATTGAGAGAAGCCAAGCGGGCTTTCAGCAGATGGGCCTCCAAAGCCTGCTGTCTCCTCTTTTTGTGACCTGATTGAAGGTCTGGCACTCAGGGCAGGAGGAGACTGGATGGTCCGGGCCTAGACAGAGGACGCACTTGAGGTGACCGTCTTTGTGCGGGATCTGCGTGCCACAGGACAAGCACTTCATCTTTGGAGACGACATCAATAAGAAACACAAAATTAGTAAGGAAATTAGTGAGGGAAAATCCGATGCAAGACACTTTCTCGACGATCGCTATATGGAAGTCTGCTACGTGACTGACACAAAGCGACGGCGGGAAAGAACTGGAGGGCGGGCGTGGGGACCACCCACTATATACAGTGACGCTGACGTCGGTCACGTGACGTCAGGTGGGCAGTGCCCCCGTCAGGTATTGCCAGAAAAGTCTGCCGAACGGCCCGACGCCAGTCCTATATGTGATGACCTACTGAAGGAACCCTCTCGAAGTAAGATCACAGGACTCATAAAGTGCAGCCCCAAGAGGGCTTTGTCGGATCATTACTTTGAGGAAAGGAATGGTCTCATAATGAATAAAAGAGGTAACAGTAAAGACAAGCGAGGGGGAGGGGTATAGAGAGGAACTGAATTATAAACCAATTGCTGAGGCCTGGAGGGGGAAGGGAGGTGAAACAAGGGGGTCTAGGAAGGAAAAGGAGGCAATGGTAGTGAGGGAAGGAGAGAGAAAGGGAGGAGAGACAAGGCGTGGGAGGGATGAGAGAGAGTTATAGTATGTCATATGGTAATCCCAAGTCGGGGGATGGGAGAAGAGGAGCACTGGACGGGCCAACTTCAGGGAAGGAGGCCTGGGGATAAGATGGTGGGCTGATGTTAAGTGGCTATGTTAGATACCACTGAGTCTGGAGAGTATGTGGACCTGAAGGTGCATCAGGGTCACATCAGATCAGGCACTCACATACCCTCCTGCTTAACAGATACTACTTCAGTTCTGATTTAAAGGTCCGGGGTTTGTAGTGTTAATGGAGCTGCTGGAACCTCATTAAGCCAAAGATGGGCTCTGTCGGAAAAAGAGCGTTGTAAAAGAACTGTCCTAAATCTATTCTGCCCAGGGCAGAATAGACGGGGGACCAATCTGTGGTGGTGAGATCATTTAAGAGGGCACTAAAGTCAAGCGACCACAAGGATGAAGTCTAAATGTATTCTGGTTTATCACTACTTTATTTTTCCCTCCTGTGCAGCCACCACTCTGCCTTTCATCCAGCCACCGCTACGCTTCCCCCGACGACCCCCTTGGGCGCCCCACACACCGGTTGGCATATGCTGCTGTACCAGTAAGAGGGACCATCCCCTTTAGTCCCCGCGCCAGGCCAGGATCCAATACCGGCGTGTTCGGTCACCCCTGGGACGCCGCCGCCGGGCTCAGGAAGCTGTGGCCATCAAGCTGCTGCGAGTGATGCTGCTAGTTTTCCTCCTTTGTTCCCTAGGAGTGCAGATGTGCAATGATGGCTAGCACTGACATGCAGACGTCTACTACACTCCTCCCTCCGTTGCACTGGCTCTAACAGTGCCTCCGGGTGTCCCCAGGGGCAGCTGCAGAGCAGTGGAAGCCCACATCCCTCCCCAGGATAGGAAAGCAGTCCTCCGGATGCTCGATCCTATCCTCCCCTACCGACCCCTGACAACCCAGGCTCGCGTCCGAACGTGGGTCGCCAGCGTGACGCGAGGTGTGGCGCCCAGCGCCTCAACCCTCAGCGCCACTGGGCTGGTGATGGGCCTAAATTTTCTGATGCAGTAAGTCTTACAGTGATCACAGAATGCGACTGGCAGGATGCCAGCTACAATGATATGATGGGGATGGGAGGAGAGCATCCAGTCCAGAAGAGTGTGGTTAGTGGAGTTAGGATTAAGTTGGCGGGATCACAGATTAGCTGGGTAAGGTTTAGAGACTCAATCCTGTGGGAGAGGGGCTTGAAGGCAGGGGAGAGCAAACTGATGTTGAAATCCTCAAGGAGAATGAGCTCACCAAAGGAGGCATGGGAAACCAGGGAAGAGATGGAATCAACAAAGGAGGGAGACATTTTAGGGAAGGCATAGAGAACACCAACCAAGATGGGGACAAGAGGGATAGTTTAGCTACAAGGAGCTCATACAAGGAAGGCACAGACTCCTTGAAAGTGATGGAGCAGGATAGGTTCTGACGGACATACAGGGCGACATCACCACCTCACCTACCATGGTCCTGGAGGAAAAGGCGGTAGTCAGGAAGAGCCAAGTCAGAGTCAGGTATCCTGGATGAGAACCAAGATTCAGAAATACACAGGAGGCTAGAAGAGTGTTGTAATATACAGACTTTGAGGGGGTCAAGATTAGGGAGGAGGGTTCTTGCATTAAGGTGGAAAATGCCAAGGTCTTTAGGAAAGGTAGGAGAAGAGGAGGGAGGAGATAGAGGACCAGGGTAGGTCCAGTGTCACCAGCTAGGAGGAGGAAGATGAGAAGGAGAACAGAGTGGGACTTCCTACCCTTGAGGGGAGAGAAGGGAGAAAGGAGAAGGCACAGTGGAGAAATGAAAGGTTTAGGGAGGGAGTGAGAGGGAAGGAGACAAGGGTGCGACAGGGAAGGGAATGATGGGAGGGGTGGGTGGAAGGTAGAGGGATAGGTGAGGGCAAGGGAGAGGAAGGGAGGAAGGGCACTGGAGGAGGGGAGAGGCGGGGGCAGAAAAAGCAGGGGGAGAAGAATGAGACAGAGTGAGGGGATTAGGAACATTTGGCACAAATCAGTAGAAAGTAACTTTTGTAGAAAACAATCACAAATACTGACAGCAGTGAAACTATATGCAACTGTTAAGCAGAATGAACAAGGATTAGGCGAAGCAGAACTGCAACTAGTAGAGGTAGACTAACTAAAGCAGGCTAGGTAACAAAGTCAAGATTAGGTTGCTGCAGCTACTGGAGCACAAAACGAAACACAGGTAGCTATGATCTATAGAAAACTGTCTGTAGGAAAATAGCAGTGCAAATGCAGCTAGTCATAATACAGGCTACAGTCACGGAGATCCAGGGAGCCTAATCAAGCCGCTGGCTGCAGGGATGGAATGACATGGTGCAGAGTCGCCATGCAAAACCTGTGACTGTGAATAAACTTTTTATTTATTTATTTAGTTGTTTAACCAGGTATAGCACACTAAGCTGAAAGCTTTTTTACAGGAGCGACCTGGGAGCACAAGGAGGTTAAGTGACCTGTTCAGGGTCACATAGTATGCAGGTGGAAGCTGTGGGATTCAAACCCAGGTCTGGTCTGCTGAATATCACCAGATTTGCAGCTCAGAGTCTTAGACCACTGCGCTATACTGCCTCAACTTGATCAGCACTTGCAGATAACAAAATGGGGCAACAGCCCCCCTCCTCCCCTCCCCAGGGCAACAGTGAATACCACGACATGAAACCTTGCTGAGCTGGTTTCTTTGGGAATCTTTTTATCATGTGCCACTCAAGGAGATAAAGAGCTTTGCTCCATAGAGTGGGGAGAGACTCCAGCGACACTGTGTCCTGCAACAGCGCAGAGGACTGATGAGGCAGTCTCAAATTCCAAAGAAAAATCCCTTCCCACCACCGTAAGTACCATTTTTTCCAAAGTAATAGTGGACCACTGGGATAGGCATGGGAGAGTTGGACCCCCGATTGGGAGCTGCAGCAGGGTTCAGATGGAGAGGGTTTGGTCCCCCAACCCAACACTGTTGGCTCTTGGCAGTGGCACCTAAAGAGTGATACCCTCTTCACATATATCCAGCAAAGGATTTTCCTCAAAGACGCACTCTAAGGGTGTTAAAGAGCAACTGACACTTCTGGGGGTGGGCAACTTCTGGGAAAGAGCTGCCTGCCCCAGGACATAACTGAGCCCCCAAAATAATGATGTTAGTCAGGCATTACAGTTATTTTTACCTTAGAAGAACCCCAGTCTCAGTTCTGTATTCAAAGTCAGGTGCCAAGTGCCTGCCGTAGCCCCTCCCAGAAAACCATATTTTGATGACGCAAAGTGGGGAAGGGGTTGCAGGGCTACAGATAGCATTATAATGCTATCAGTGGCCTTTATGTGTAGCTTTTAGTTATTACAGGCACTTATACATGTTAAGGGAGAGTAGAACATATATTACCCCCCTTTAACATGTATAAGTGTCTATAAGAAGTACAAGTTACATGTAAAGGCTGCCACTGCTCCGGATAGTATTATATGCTATCTATAACCCTGCAACCCCTCCCGGACTTTGCGTCATCAAAACGTTTTTTGGTGGGGTGGGGCTGCGGCAGATGCTCAGCGGCTGGCTTTTGATGCAGAACTGAGACTGCAGTTCTTCTAAGCTAAAATTAATAATGCCTGGTTAAAAAATTATTTGGTGGGGCTAAGTTAGGCCCTGGAGCAGGCAGCTCCTTGCCAGGAGTTGCCTGACCCAAGGGAAAACAACGTGTCAGCAGCTCTTTAAATCTACTCTATTTAGCAACTCCCTATAGAGATCCCATTACTGCACTGGAATGCTGACGCTCTGATGACATCATCACGCTAGTATGTCACGGCCATCTTAGGATGTTACTGGAGTGCTACATATGGAACTCTGGCCCATTTGTTTACATTTTTTAAAACATGATGAAAGAATATGAAACCAAGATTTTTCCCCCCAAAAAAGGCACAGCATATAAAAGCGGTTTATACTACAACCCTGTTTCAGATTTTTAAAGTTTCAGTCAGATGTTACCCTGTTTACTTGGCCTTTAAGTGTGGACAGTGAACTGAACCTAGGTAGTTATTAACTACTACACTTGCTGTTCTCTGCACTCTGTCCATTGCTTGAATGTACCTTTCTGATGTGTGCTTTTTGCTGTTACTTGGTATCCCCATGAAAACGAGATGTTGAATATCATGGGGCTATACCAATGAAAAAATGTTTAATAACCCAATGAAATCAGAAACCCATATGGTTATTCCAAAGTGTGTGTGTGTGTGTGTGTGTGTGTGGGGGAGTTTCCATGTCTAGAGGCACAGCCTAAACACTGATTGTCCTTTCACATTCAGGAAAGTCTCCTGAATACTAGGGAATTTCTTGAGTTTCCGGATTTAATTACACCCATGTCTGTTCAATTTAAAAAATGTTTTTCACCACAACTGCCAGCTAATTGGAAAACAACTGGGAAGCAGAGTTAAAAGCACAACTGCCAAATTTCACGATTTGCAGATGCAACCCTAGCTATTCAGCTACTGAACTAATGATGTCTGAAATCCAGGGCACAGAAACTCGGTTGGAACATATGGAAAATAACTTTTGTTTTGCTGATGATCAAGGTTTATTTTTAACTTCTTAAAGAAACCTTTTTGACTTAGTCATCCACAAACTACGATACCTAATTTCAAGAAAAATCAACTTCATTCTTCAGTGTCTGACAGCACATTGTAAAAGTACTTGCGCCATCCTCCCACCCTGAAACTAAGAGCGAAGATCTTCATCCAATATATATGTTTTGACTTCATTCCTGACTGCACAAGTATGTGGGTGAAAACATTTGAAACAGTAAATGTTAAAAGTCAGGCTTTTCCATGCCATGATACAGACATTGAGGCACATAAAGCCATTATTACCCATAATGCTATCATCATGTTGGCGGAGATAACAGAGCTACAGCAAATCACTCAGCCCTCTGCCTTAAATGGAACCACCTAGCTGTGGGTGTGACATAGCAAGCAGTATCTAAGCTTGAAAGTTAAAAAATCAGTTTGGAGATAAAATATAATGGATACAATAGGTTACTCACCTGTAACCATAGTTCCTAGGGTGGTATTCAGTTCCCATCCACACAATGGCAGTTCCACTGGAAGTGCTGATTCGTCCTACATCTATAAGCTAAGCTCCTCCTATCACCTGTGTGGTATATCTTCTGGTTCCGCCACATGATGTCAGATCATTGCACGGTGGAAGCAGGGATCCAGGTGCCACATTGCCAGGGGAGGCTGGGTGGGTTTTCTGGATGTGAAATGTACACCACCCCCAGAAAGTACAGTTACGTAACAACTTACCGTAACAGTAGATCTTCGAGAGAGGCTCTTGCAGTAGGTAATTACATATAGGACTGACGCCGGCCGGCGGCAGGACCCCACGGAAAAATTTCTAGCTAGCAGACCCTGGTGAGGGAACGCCCCCACGTCAGGTGACTGGCGTCATACGTTGTCGGTATAAAGGATAAAAAACATTAAAAGTCCTCCCTGACTCCCTCAGTGACCACTCCCCAGTGTCCTGTACCTGGTCTAATAAATTTCTCAAGCCACCCCCCCAAAGTTATAACAAGCAGAGTATTGCCTTATGGGAATCTTATCAAGTTGAAAACCCATCTCCTACAACAGGACTGGACGCCAATCCTTGAATCAACTGATATTAATACCGCACTAGAATACTTCATTAAATCTTTCAACTCTGCATGCGACTTATCGACCCAGTAAAAAGCGTAAAATCAAAGCTATCAAATCCATGGATTACTGCCAAACTACTTGCCGAGCTCAAGGTTGGGACCACCTCTGGGCAGTTGCCAGAGACACAGGCTCACCTCATGATACCCTAAAATACAAGCAGGCACGAAATAGATGTACCTCACAAATTAGGCAAATGAAGAGCCTATTTCAAAAATGCCCTTGAATCCACCTGGGGTGATGGAAGAGCTTTTGGGACAACATCCGAAACATAATGGGTAAACAATCAAAATCGTCACCTACCATTATGAAAGTTGATGGATCCACCACTCTTGACCCAAAGTCTATTGCAGATGCGCTTAATAAGACCTTCACAGACCTTAGTGGGTCCTCCCCAGATTTCTTCTCGGACTTACCTGTGCCTAGCCTAGTATCACAAACACCCTCGTGACAAACCACAATTTTACTTCAAGAAAATCAAAGTGCCAGACACACAAGTACATAAGAAAGGCCTGCTCCAAATCCAGAACAAGTAGTGACACGCTAGATCTAAAAATCCTGTCTCTCACCCTGGATGAAATAATTCACCCTTGCAAAATTCTTAATCTGTCACTTTGCCAAAGTCAATTTCCCAACAAATGGAAATCTGCCATAGTTCGCCAGTGCACAAAGGGGGACAAAACCTCAACAGGAAACTATCGACCAATATCAATACTCCCTCCCTCTCCAAAGCACTTGAGCGAATAGTGGCAGACCAACTCTCTGATTACCTGGACAAATACAATCTACTCTGTAATCAACAGCGGCTTTAGGAAAGGACATAGTACAACAACAGCCTTACTTGATTTCTCTGGAGAAGTCCACTCAGACCTGGACAAAGGGTGCCAAACAGGTGCAGTCTTTATCGATCTTCCAAAAGCTTTCGACACAGTCCATCATGGCCTACTTACCTCCCTACTTTCTAGCCTAGGCCTGGCCGAAAGTCCTTGTGCATGGGTAAAAAGTTACCTGTCCAAGCGGTCACAGGCTGTAAAAATCTCTAATGAACTCTCCGACTTCAAACCAGTTCTCTCGGGTGTACCACAGGGATCAATTCTTGGACCGCTCCTCTTTAGCCTGTTCCTTAACTCCCTCCCAGATATCTGCCAGGAGAAAATAATCTTATACGCTGATGATGCTGTAATTCTCTCTTCCCACAAGGATCCAAACTCCCTCGAAAAAGCCTGCAACTTGCTTTCTCTAGTGTTGAAAGGTGGTTCCTGGATAGTAAACTTGTGCTAAACCACAATAAAACAAAAGCCATGCTCTTCTCAATCACCAAAACAAAAATAGGCATACTCCACTCACCATACAAACCTCTCGCGGAATTACACTGGACCAAGTAAATACTTTCAAATACCTTGGCGTCACTTTTGACCAAGGGCTCACCTTTGCAACCCACATCAACACTGCGAAAACAGTGAACCAACACCTTGGAATACTATTCCGTAACGTCAATTTCTAAATCAGCGGCATTGAGAATAGCTATACAGAGTTCCATAATCTCAATCATTGACTATGGCCTTATTATTTATGGCTCAGCTACCTCCACTGCTCTAAAGTATCTCAATCACTCTAAATAAGGCCTGCCGGCTCCTCACGGGGCTCAAGGACTGACTCACCGCTGTGATCTGTACTATAGAATCAGGCTGGTTGAACCTATCAAACCGTCTTATTTATCTCACCTGCACAATGGCAAAAAATCTATCTTGGGACTGACTCCATTATGTATTCAAAACCTACTTGACTGAATCCTGGCTCACGACCCTCCACCAGATTTGAGCACCAACCTTTCCTGGTTCGAGATACCCGGACTGCACAGGGACAAAGATCTTTCGCATATAGGGCCCGACATGGTTCAATGCGCTTAGTCCACCTACTCTATCCTCAACCTCGCTTGAAGCTTTCAAATCCATGCTCTATGCCCACCTCACCACCACTAGCAACTGTGACTGTGCTAGATAAAGACTACTACTCCTCATGTCCATCCTCACATCTGGGCCTCTTCCTCCTGACTAATGAACCCTCTGGTACCTCTACTACTTCATGTCTCCACTCAAACTCACTCCTCCCTTTTTCCTGTCCCCTCTCACTTACTCTCCCGCTCACCACCTTTCCTCCTCTCTAGCCTCCTTTTGGCCTAATGATCACCCTCTCCTGGAAGTTTCCTTAACCTCGAAATTGTCTACTTGCTTGAACCTGTTATAGCTTGTTTTCCTATGAAACTTAAAAACGTTACTGCCTTAAACTGTTAATAGCAAATTTATGATGTAACTTTCCTGTCTGGTTTTACCTGGAATGTGTATCGTGCTTTGTTAAATGTTCTTTGTGACGTGGAACCTTTGTAAAAGAGCCCTGGCTCAAAGGTATTAATTCCTAGACTAATAAACTAAACTAAAAAGGGGCGGTCCCGGACGCCCACCTTCCAGTTCTTTCCCGCTACAGGCCTGGAAGAGAGAGAAGCAGATGTTTCAATTCCTGGAAAAAGAGCTGAAAAAGCCTAGGGGGATGGAGGGCGGGAAGGTATTACCTACTGCAAGAGCCTCTCTCGAAGATCTACTGTTACAGTAAGTTCTTACGTAACTGTACTATCTTACTTCGAGAGGGCTCTTGCAGTGGGTAATTACATATAGGACTGAATCCCAAGCAGTCTGGAACAAATAAAAGGCACCGGGAGGAGGAAACTACTCCAGAAAGTAGCAGTAGCCTTGCAAGCCAAAAGACAAGAGACCTTGCAAAACAGCTAGCCCAAAGCCTGCTCTATGGCGAGAGGCAATGTCCAAACTGTAGTGTTTCATAAAGGTATGGACGGAAGTCCAGGTGGCGGCAGCGCATATGTCTGCTGCAGACACATTCTTGAAACAAGCCGCAGAGGCCGCTACTCCTCGTGTGGAGTGACCTCTCATTTGACCCGGAAGGGTCTTGTTGTACTTGTCATAACAGAAAGTGATGCAATGAGCCAACCACTTCGGCATGCATTGCTTGGAAACAGCATTGCCTTCCCTTTTGTGAGCAAAAGAGACGAACAACTGATCAGTCTTTCTGAGATCCTTCGTCCTGTCGGTGTAGCATCTCAGAATCCGGTGAACATCCATGGTATGGAGTAGATATTCTCCTTGGTTGGAGTACTGCATGAAAAAGGCAGGTAACTCTATAGACTGATTTAAGGTAGACTCTGCTACCACTTTAGGTAGAAACTTAGGGTTCGTGCGAAGAGCTACTCGTTCTTTGTGAAAAATCAAATAGGGAATTTTACACATAAGGGCATGGAGCTCGGAAATTCTTCGAACGGTAGTAATGGCCACCAAGAAGAGCGTCTTCCACGAAAGGAACTTCAGATCTGCGGTTGTTGCAGGTTCAGAGGGAGGAAGAGTAAGTTTCTCGAGAACAAAGTTCAAGTCCCAAGGGGGAGCAGGAGTTCGGATGGGGGGCCTCAGATGAAGGACCCCTCTCAGAAAGGTCTTAGAGACCTCTAATTGGGCAAACACTTTATCTGCGAAAGGAACATGGTAGGCTGAGATAGCAGGCATGTGCACCTTCAATGAGGAATGACTGAGACCCAGGTCGAAGAGATGACGTAAATATTCCAGCAGAACGGCCCCTGAACAGGAGAAGGGCTCCACGTTTCTAGAGGCGGCCCAAATAGAAAATCTCTTCCATTTCATGGCATAAGTGGACCTAGTGGAGGGTTTTCTAGCCTCCACCAGAATCTCCGCCACTTTTGGAGAGACACCAAAACGAGATTGAGCTAGGTCTGCAGGAGCCATACATGAAGTTGTAGGGACTTGAGGCCGGGATGGACCAGGGTCCCCTGATCCTGGGTCAGCAAACCTCGAGATAAAGGACGAGGAAGAGGAGGAACCTCTGAGTATTGTTGTAGAAGAGAGAGAACTAGATTTGCCTGGGCCAGAAAGGAGCGATCAGAATCATTCTCGCTCCTTCTGAGGTTAGTTTCTGCAATACACGAGGGACCAGAGGAATTGGGAGAAAAGCATAGACGAATCTGCCCTTCCAGTCTAGAGACAGAGCGTCGCTCTGGAACGAGCGAGCAAAAGATGGGAAGTTTTGCGTTTTGGGAACAGGCGAACAGGTCTACCTGCGGAGTCCCCCAAAACTGAAAGATATCGTCTAGCACCTTTTGGTCCAATTCCCACTCGTGCGGCAGGGCAGAGGAGCGGCTTAGCTTGTCTGCCAGGGTGTTGTCGACTCCTGGAATGTGAATCGCAGTGAGGTGAAGGTTGTGTTGAGTTGCCCAGTCCCAAACCCTCATTGCTTCCCTGCATAGAGGGTAGGATCGAGTCCCTCCCTGCTTGTTGATGTACCACACCACGCACATGTTGTCTGTCTGGATGGTGAGGTGATCGGAAAGAATGTATTGGTGAAGGGCTTGGAGAGCATATAGTACTGCTCGAAGGCCGAGCACATTGATGTGAAGAGCTAGTTCCAATCTGGACCATAATCCCTGGGTTCGGTGAGGACCCAGATGGGCTCCCCATCCTTTGCCTGATGCATCTGTGGTCAGAGTCTGGGAGGGGGGCGGATGACAGAAGGGGACACCCCGAAACAGGTTCTCTCGAACCATCCACCATTGCAAGTCTGTTGCCATCGGCGAGGAGATCAGAACTAGATGATCTAGATTGTCTATGAGTTGATCCCACTGGGAGCAAAGAGTCCACTGAGAGATCCTCATGTGAAGTCGAGCTCGAGGGACCGTCGGAATAGCTGCCGCCATGAGCCCCAGGAGACGGAGAACCGACCTCGCCGGAACTCTCCTGCGTTCTGATAGCAGGGAAATCTGAGACTGAAGAGAGGCCGCCCTGTCCGGAGGTAGGAAGGCCTCTTGCTCACCGTCGTATCGAGGATAGCCCCGATGAACTGTAGTCTCTGGGAGGGATCCAGATGAGACTTGGAATGGTTGATGGTAATGCCAGGCAAGTAAAACCTGCTGGGTGAGGAGAGAAAATGCAGGAGCTCCTCCTGGGCAGGCTACCAGGGAACCAGTCGTCCAGGTAAGGAACACCTGTACTCCCATCATCATGGGTGGGCCGCTACCACAGCCAGGCATTTTGGTAAATACTAGAGGTGCCGAGGAAAGACCAAACGGGAGCGCCCGGAATTGGTAATGGTCCCCCTGAAACGCAAACCGAAGATACTTGCGGTGAGAAGGGTGAATGGGAATGTGCAGATATGCATCCTGCATATCCAGCGCACAAAGCCATTGACCCGGCCGAAGGAGGGGCATAAGGGTCTGTAGGGAGAGCATCCTGAACCTTTTGTATTCCACATAAAGGTTCAAGGAACTGAGATCGAGAATAGGTCTGAAATCTCCCGTCTTCTTTGGGACCAAAAAGAAATGTGAATAGTAACCCGTCCCTTGAAGATGAAGGGGATCGGGTTCTATGGCCCTCTTCGCGAGGAGGGTAGAGATTTCTTCCGGACCAAGAAGATGATCCCTTGCGTAGGGCGATTTCAGGGGTGGGTGGCGGGGTGGTTTCTGTAGAAACTCTATAGAGTGCCCTTCCGCTATAATCTGGAGCACCCAAGAATCCGTTGTTATCCTCTCCCAACCCGGAAGGTGGAGGGAGAACCTCCCTCCTACCAGTTCCTCCGGTGTGTCCGGAGGCGGTGGGAGAGAGGAGGAGTCAGGTGGTGTGGGGCAGCGCCGCAGCTGGGGCACCCGCTGCTTTTTTGGGTGGGGTGGGGGTCTGGCAGCTCACGGGGCCCGGCGTTTAGTGCCCGCCTTCCTTAGAGTTTCGCTTGTGGCTGACTGCGTCTGCGAAAGAGGCGGTGGTGCGGGTGATGGGGCGGTACATGAAATCCACGGATTTCAGAGCCGTCTCCTTCTCCTGCAAGTCGGTGATGATGCCCTTGACATCACCCCCGAAAAGCACTGACCCCCTGAAAGGTGCTTCTTGGATCGCGGATTGCACCTCCGGGACCAAACCCGACACGCGGAGCCAGGCATGAAGCCGTAGACTCACGTGGCGGGCTCCGCCTGGCAGTGTCACTGCATCGTACATAAATCCGCAGAATGTGGCGACTGGCCGAACGAGCAGAACGGACTAGATCCGCTAACTCCTGCTTGACTTGAGAGTCAGGTAAGGAGCCTATCTTAGATTCCGCCTGGGTAAGGATGGCCTTCTGGTAATCCCCCATATGTGCGATGTAATTCAGGGGCCGAATTCCCAGTGTGTGGAAGAGGCGTAAATCTTTCTTCCATACTGGTCCAGGAGGCGAGATTCCTTATCCGGGGGAGACGAGCTTAGATGTTTGAGGTGCGCTGACCAGCCGTGAGCGGCGCTAATCACGACCGAATCTGCACGAGGGCGGGAGTCCAGATAGTCTACACCCTCTGGAGCCTGGTATAGCCTGTTAGACTCCCTATTAAGTGGGGCTAATGCCGACGGTTGTTTCCAAATCGTGGAAACAAGGTGGGCGTGATGCTCAATCCAGGGTGGCACTAAAGTTGGAGCTGTCAGGGGCAGGTCCAGATGTTCGGCAAGTTTAAGTCGCTGAGGATCTGGTTCCAAGGAGCGCCACTGATGAACTTCCTGGATTTTTCTGAGCAACTCCGTGAAGGAAGGATCCTCCAGAGAAGACTTCGGAGGGGTTCTCGGCCAGGGCTTAGACGGAGAGCGAGGCTCGTCGTCTCTCTCGGAGCATCTTTCGGAAGAATCCGAGGAATCCAACAGGGAAGAAGAATCGGAAGCAGAATAAGACTCCCTAACACGGCTTGGGGCAGGAATGGGTTCCTTGGGGGGTACCCCTGGACGCGTGTCCTGCCCCTCTCGAGATCCAGAGGGAAGGGCTCTGGAGTCTGGAGGCGGTGAGGGTGTGCCGCCTCGGTGAGGCGTGAGCAGGGGTGGCACGTCGCCATCAGGCGGCTCTCTACCTCCTTGGTGAGCTGGGCCTTGGCCTCAGCCCACCATGAAAGGAAGTCTCCTGCAGATCCACGGCGGCCGTAGGGGCGGTGGAGTGGGGGAGGCATCGGGTTGTACCCGTGGCGAGTATCCGAAACCGGCTGTGGAAAAACCGGGCGCGGTTACTGCGGCGCTGGATACTGCGGTCCCGGACGACGGGCGTCAGATAAGACAGCGGTACCGGGCGCGGAGGAGCTGCGGAGCAGGCGCCCGATGGTGGCCCCACGGGTGGATCAACATTGAGAGACCCGGGCGCGGGCCCACGGAAGGGAAAATCCCTGAAGGTATCGGCGGGGGCGGCGTCAGACCTGGTTCCTTCAGAGGGTGGTCTGGCGAGGTGGAAGATCCTCCGTATCGCCCGAGGATTGGGAGAAATCCCGGGGTCAGGCTGGGGTGACTCGGCTCCCCAGGCGGAAGTGAAGGCTGTAGGGGCAGATGCACGACGGACGTGGGGGTCCGTCGTAGGTTCCGGGCGCCCATCCGGGAGCCGGCGTCGGCTAGGGGTCCATCGGTGGCGGGTCGAGGTGGAGGAGGCGGCCCGGTCGGAAGGGGCGTGGTAGTGTGCCGCGCTCCGAAGGGTCAGGCGTCTTCTCGACCCTCTCCCGGCGGACGTCGGAGGAGCCGGCCGATCCGACTTATGGGTGCCACGACAGTAGGCGCAAGCCCTGCGGCGAACCGAGGCAAGCCTCCCTTTGCCCAGAGGCGCCAGCAAGGCTTGACGCGAGCCAGGCGGGAGGCGGCGCCTCCCCTCAAACCACTTAAGAGCTGCCCGTTGGGCAGTCCCCGGAGGAATGTTACCTGTGCGCGACTCCGCCTTCTCCCGGTGCCTCTCCTTGTCCCGCTTTTTGCGATGTCCTTCTGAAGAAGTAGACGCCTGCCTCAGCTTCTTCAACTCTTTCTCCATCGAAGACATCTTTTTCTTGAGAAGATGGCCTTCCAGGGACCGTTGGCGTTGTTTGCGGGTAGCCGCGTTGAAGTTGAGGCAATGCTGGCACTTGTCGACCTGGTGGTCGGGGCCTAGGCAGAAAAGGCAGAGAGAATGGCTGTCCTTGTGTGGCAGTTGGGCCCGTACGAGTTGCACTTGTTTTGTGCTGCAGGGTGAGGGGCGACATACACCGGCGTTGACCTGGCGATAGAAGAAAAATAATTTTAATTTTGGTAAAACTGATGAAAGGGTAGGGCTGACACGAACTTTTCGAGGCCTTCTGCGAGCTAATGGCGAAGAACTGGGCGGTCGGGACGCCCCCTTTATACCGGCGTCGATATGGCAGCGGTCACCTGACGTGGGGCGGTCCCTCGCCAGGGACTGCTAGCTAGAAATTTTTCCGCAGGGTCCTGCTGCCGGCCGGCGTCAGTCCTATATGTAATTACCTACTGCAAGAGCCCTCTCGAAGTAAGATCTACCATTAAAGGTGAGTAACCTGTATTTCTAAGGGTGTAGATACAGTTCACTGTCCACACACTAGCAGACTCTTAGTAGATCTCTAGGAGCAGGGCACACACCCTTAATTGGCGAACACCGACTGGAGAACTGAGGTCCCCAAATCTCACTGACCAGTTTCAATATCTCCAGGGAGGACAGGATAGATAAACAGGATGGGATCTGCCTTATTTACCTCAGATCAGACCTGCAAGCCTCCAAAATTGTAATTAAGGATCTAACCAGGGACTGTGAATGCCTAGCTATAAAGCTATTGATAGGGTGCGGGCACAAATCTCTTGTCATTCTGTCGGTTTATATACCACCTGGGAAACAGCAGCAGGACATAGAGTCACTCACTCACTACTTTTCAATAACTCAAGAAGAACTGGGAATGCACTATCACCACTGATTTTAACATTAATTGGAATACTAAGTCAAGCACAGCTCACAAGGTTAAGAAGTCCAGTTTGTTCCTTACACAGGTGTTCACAACTAAAAAACAGGCACTGTGACGCTATTTGACAGGTATCGGTCACACACCCAGACAGGGTTAAACTTGTCAAAGTCCTGCCAGATACCCTTTGTGACCATTAGCTGGTGCAATGTCTATGGGCAGTTGAACAGCCCAGGCCCCCCCAAAGATCATAATCAGCCAGGGCCTAAATGAAAAGTGTCTGAATTCAAAGCCTACTTGGCCCATATTTACTGGAGCTTCCTTGATGCCATCCCTGATACTGACGTGGCCCTAGAATTCTTTATCTCCGAGTTTATACATGCATGATACATTTGTACCCGTTAAAGACAGCATGGCAAAAGTTACACTGTCCAGCGGGATTGCCCCAGAACTTCTTGCCTGCGAGAGAACAGGACAATCTGTGGGCACTGACCAGGGAAACAGGATACCTAGTGCACCTAAGATACAGAGAAGCTTGCAACAAGTGCACCAGTATGATTAAACAGGCCAAATTTGGCTGGCCCAGTGGCACTGAGGTTTGAGGCACTGGACGCTACACTTCGTGCCACACTGGTGACCTGGGTTCAGGAGCAGACTCGGGTCGTCAGGTGTCGGCAGAGGAGCAGGATTGAGCGTCTGGAGGACTGCTCTCACAACCCCTGGTGTCCTGGGCAGCGCTGCAGTCTGTGTGGGCACGGCAGCAGGGGTTGGGCAGCGGTGGGCGGCTTTCACACAGGCATGGGAGCATGCCTGGCATGAGCAGGATGCCACTGCACATCCTTGCCCTCGCAACACCAGCAGGAAGAAAATGCCCTGCTCCCTGGATAGGCAACGGCGCCCTCCAGTGCTCCACCACTATACACCCAATGCCGGGCTCATCCCACTGGCTCTCCCGAATCAGTCTGCTTTGGCTTTGGTGAGGAGGGCCAGTCGTCTGACCAGGTAGGTGGGGGAGTGTCTGTCCCCGATTTCCCGATAGGGTGGGCTTCAGGCAGATGGCAGCGCGGCTGGCAGTGTGTGAGGGTCCCCCAAGAGCGTTCCAGTGGAGCTTCGAGAAAGAGAGTTAAAAAAAACGACAACAAAAAAAGAAGAAACAGATCAAATCTGACTTCTGCGAGGACCAGCAGACCCAGAACTGGAGCAATGGCAAAAGATTCTGGGACAACATCTGTGAGCTCCTTGGTGAGGGTGACAAAAAAGGTATCAAACCTTTTAGCATCTTCTGGTGAGGATAATAAATCTCTACCTAAAATGCTCTCAATTGAAGGTTGAGAGGTCCTTGATCCTACTGAAATTGCCAATTATTTCAATTCAGCCTTCACTTAAGTTCCGTCATCCCTGCTGAGCCTGCCCAGATCCCCTGCAGGGGACCTAGTCCTAAAGCCTCCTGGTTGATAGATCCTGAACCAGGTTACCCTAACTTCTACTTTAAGAATGTGTCAGCCAAGAACACCTCGAAATACATCAGTAGGGTACTTGGTAAAACTAGGGTAGGGAATGACTCGCTCAACATGAAAATATCTGCCATGGCAGTAGAGGAACTTTCCCAATCCGATCTCTTAAATATTAAACTTTTCCTTGTGTTACTTGCAGTTCCCAAGAAGTGAAAATTAATTCTGGTTATACCAGCATTCAAAAGCTGCAACACACTAGTCTTACCAGTTACAGGCCAATTTCTGTTCTCTTCTTCTGTCCAAGGCTCTAAAGAAAATAGTCTCTGACCAACTAGTCATGTACCTCAAAAAATATAGCATCCCGTGTGTCCTGCAACATGGCATTGGAAAGTTTCACGTCACCGATACTGTACTTTTGGAATATACCAACAATGTGCATGAGGCCCTAGACTGAGGTGACCCAGTCAAAGCTACATTCATCTACCTTACAAAAGCTTCTGACCTTGTCAACTGCAAGCTACTACTCGGCAAACTCCTTGGTCCCATAACAGAGTGGACTGGTTCCACTGTTACCTCACGAATCACACTGAACAGGTGAATATTAATGGCTCTTTGCATGATATTGGGGGAGTATAGTATAGTTACGCAAGAACTTACTGTGACAGCATATCTTTGAGAGATGCTCTTGCAGCAGGCCATATCGGTAGGACTATGTCACCAGGCACTAGGAACACATGGAAAACTTTTAGCTAGCAGTCTACCATGGGGGACCACTCCTCCCGCCGTCAGTCATCCGACATCAGAATAGGCTATATAGGAGGGCGGTCCCCCACACCAGCTCAGTTATCATGCCGGAGACTCTGCACGGCCAACTGATGGAGAACTGAGGAGGTTATCCCAAGAGCCAAAGAAAAGGCAGAAGCAGATGTGATAGAAAAAGAAAAGCAAGGGGAAGGAGGGAGGGAGGGAAAGCAGGGCCTGCTGCAAGAGCTTCTCTCGAAGCTCTAGTGTCATGGTAAGATTTTATGTAACTGTATTATCTTACTTCGAGGAAAGTTCTTGCAGCAGGCCACACTGGTAGGACTGAGTCCCAAGCAGTACCAGTTATTACCAGGACAACATCACCGAGAGAAGGACAAGTCAGCAGTCATTGGATCATGACAGAAGGCCCTGAGGAACTGCAAGGCCGAAATTTGCCCTACGCCTAGATGCAATGTCCACACTGTAATGCTTGGTGAAGGTGTGGACAGAACTCCAGGTGGCAACTACAGAGATGTCAGCAGCAGACACATTTATGAAGCAAGCTGTGGAGGCAGCCATACACCTGGTGGAATGGCCTCTGACTACTCCTGGAAGGGGCTTGTTGTACTTGCGATAGCAGTAAACAATGCAATGTCATGGTAAGTTTTAATGTAACTGTATTATCTTACTTCGAGGAAAGTTCTTGCAGCAGGCCACACTGGTAGGACTGAGTCCCAAGCAGTACCAGTTATTACCAGGACAACATCACCGAGAGAAGGACAAGTCAGCAGTCATTGGATCATGACAGAAGGCCCTGAGGAACTGCAAGGCTGAAATTTGCCCTACGCCTAGATGCAATGTCCACACTGTAATGCTTGGTGAAGGTGTGGACAGAACTCCAGGTGGCAACTACAGAGATGTCAGCAGCAGACACATTTATGAAGCAAGCTGTGGAGGCAGCCATACACCTGGTGGAATGGCCTCTGACTACTCCTGGAAGGGGCTTGTTGTACTTGCGACAGCAGTAAACAATGCAATTAGCTAACTACCTAGACAAACACTGTTTGGAAATAGGAGCGTCCCCTCTCTTGGGGGCGAATGAAATAAAAAACTGATACATTTTTCTCAAAGATTTGGTGCAGTTCGTATAATACTGCAACATTCTGTGAACATTCAAGGTATGGAGCAATGCCTCCCCCTGATTTGAATACTCAGGAAAATAAACTGGAAGGTGGATGGACTGATTTAAAGGAAACACAGACACCACCTTAGGTAAAAACTTAGGAAGAGTACACAAGACACCCTGTCTTTGTGATAGACCAAATGAGACTCTTTGCACATCAGAGCCTGTAGCTCGGAAATCCCTTGAGCAGAAGTAACTGCAACGCGCGGCTGGTTCAAAGGGAGGTAAAGTGAGTTTCTCCAACATAAAGTTGAGGTCCCATGGAGGTACCGGGTCCCGAATGGGAGACTTCAGATGCAAAATGCCCCGCAGAAATGTGCGGGACACCTCGAGCTGGGCAACAGCTTTGCCCTCAACAGGTGCCTGGTATGCTGAGATGACAGAAAGGTGTACTTTAAGGGAAGAATACCCCAGTCCTTAATCCAAAAGAGAAAGGAGGTACTCTAACACCTGATTTACCGGGCAGGTGAAAGGATCCAAATGGTGCGCAACAGCCCAAATGGTAAAGCGCTTCCAATTCATAGCATAAGTGGTCCTGGAGGAGGGCTTTCTGGCCCCCACCAGGATGTCAGCTACCCTAGAGGAAACCCCAAAACGGAAAATAGCTAAGTGCGCAGGAGCCATGCATGGAGATGTAGGGACCTGAAGTTCAGCTGGACCAGTGTGCCCTGGTCCTGGGAGAGCAAGGTTGTGCACAGAGGCAAGGGCACCGGAGGTTCCACAGGTAGCTGTTACAAGAGGGGAAACCAAATCTGGCAGAAGGGACCTATAAGAATCATCTCCACTCCTTCCAACTGGAGCTTGAGCAGAACCCTCTGCAGGAGCAGGAAGGGAGGGAATGCTTACAGAAACCTCCCTTCCAAGAGAGGGACAATACTCCTCGCCAGAAAACTTGAGGCCTGGGATCGAGGGAGCAAAAAAGCGTCAGTTTAGTGTTGAGTGGGCGACACCACCTGTTGAAGAAGTCTTCGACCACTGAGGTTAGAAGCTCCCACTCATGAGCCCGAGACCTGGAGCGACAGATTGTTGGCCACCACATTTCTGACACCTGGAACATGAATGGCCGTGAGCTCCAGATTGTGCTTGATGACCCAATACCACACTTTCATCACCTCCCAACAAAGGGGGTATAAGTGAGTTCCCTCCTGCTTGTTGATGTAGTAAACTATGCACATATTGTCCGTCTGCACCAGTAATGGACCCAGGAGGAGAGGAGTATGAAAGGCCTGTAGGGCGTATAAACCTGCCCGCATCTCCAGGACATTGATATGAAGAGCTTGCTCTATGTCCAACAAGATACCCTGAGTTTGTTGGTAGGCCAGATGGGCGCCCCATCACATGCCGAAGGCATCAGTCTTAAGAACCTGCCGGGGAGTTGAACTCTGAAAAGGGACCACCCCGCAGTAGATTGGTCAGATCCAGCCACCATGAGAGAACCCTCCAGACTGGGTTGGAGACCAGGACCAACTGGTCAAGGTCGTCTGCGCGCTAGTCCCACTGGACCCGTAGGGGCCATTGTGGCACCCGCATGTGGGCCAAGGGAACTGTGGAAATTGCTGCTGCCACAAGGCCCAGGAGGTGCAGGAAGACTCTGGCAGGAACCTCTCAGCTGGAGGAAATTAGATGGGCCTGCTCCATCAAATGGGCCGCCCTGTCTTCGGGCAAGAAGGCCTTGCAGGTGTCCAGGATCACCCCTATATATTAGGAGTCTCCGGAAAAGGGAGATGCAGGACTTGGCAGGTTTACTGTGATCCCCAGGTCCTGGAAAAGGTGAGGGGTACATTCCAGGGTCTGCTAACTGCTTCCGTAGGGAAAAACATACAAGCCCTGCCTTCTTATTGCCACTGCCACAACTGCCAGGTGTTTGGTAAATACCCGCAGGGCTGAAGAAAGGCCAAATGGGAGGGCCTGGAATTGGAAGTGGGTACCCTGAAAAAGGTAGTGGAAATGATGGTGAGCAGGAAATACCTGGATGTGCAGGTAAGCATCCTGTATGTCCAGCGAGCAGAGTCAGTTCCCCTGGTGCAGCAACGCCTGAAGGATCATCGTTCTGAAGCATTTGTACTCTATGCAGAGGTTCAGGTTGCTCAGGTCTAGGATATGCCGAAGATCCCCAGTCTTTTTGGGGACAAAGAAGAAGTGGGAGCAAAATCCCCTTCCCCACAGACTCTGAGGGACAAGCTCTATGGCTCTTTTTTAGAGAAGAGCCTGAATTTCCTCCAAAACCAGAGGCAGGTATGCGGGAGGGAAGAAGAGTGGACAAAAGGGGTCTCAGGCGGCAACTCCAGGAACATCAGAGTGTGATCTTCAGCTATGAGCTGGAGCACCAGTTGTCTGTGGTCATTGCTCACCACCCGCCAAGTGGAGAGAGAACCGACCTCTGACTGCCTCCTCTGGACTCTCAGTTTCATATCCCACATCTCTGGGGGGTTGGCCAAGGAGTCAGGAGGTGGGGGTGGGAACTGGCATGTGGGTGATGGGACCCCTGAGGGATCGAACGGCAGCACCTATACGGGCAGTGGTGGGCTTGCGTCATTGTTGGCCCTTGGTAGATTGGCCTCGAGCCTACTTATGGGAGGACCAACAAAATGGACTGGTGTTGGTTCGCTCTAGGCTGAATATGGTAGAGAGAATGGACTGATTTAAGGGCTTTGCCTGACTCCTGCATATTAGAAATGAGGTCCTGGACATGACCCCCAAAAAGGATCGAGCCCTAGAAGTGTCCAAAATGCTGGCCTGAACATCCGGGGCCAAAACTGAGACCCGGAGCCAAGAGTTACAACGGAAGCAAACACCACCAGCAGCAGCCCCACGCCCGGAGGTGTTGACATCATTGTAAGATGCTCGGTGGACATGACTGTCCACATCTGAGCTCGACTTCATGACTTAGGCAAGCTATGTTTTTGTGGAGTCCTTGGGCAGGGTCTGAACAAGGTCCCTGGCCTGGTCCCAGATGGCATTTTGGTATTATACCATATGGGTCAGATAACTAATGGCCCTAATAGACAAAGCAGCAAAGACCAGTTTGCTAGCCTGGTCTAGCTGCCGAGATTCATGGTCTGGGGGGAGAGCACTAAGGTGCTTGAGCTTCTTGGAGCGGTCACGGGTGGCGTTAATGACTATGGAATCTGCCTTGGGGTGACTCCCCAGAAAGGGCTTGGCAGCCGGGTCATGATGAAGATGATCTGCCTTTTAAGTGAGAGGAGGAATAGCCGAGGGGGGGCTCAAGATGCCTTGGTCACATCCTCATACAGGTTAATCAAGGGTGGCACCACCACTGGCAAGGCATCCTTTTGCAGGAGAAAAACGGCTGGGTGGTGTCTCTCCAGGTCTTGCTCTTCCGTCTCCCATCCCATAATGAACTGGAAGTGGTGCATAATGTCCTTGAAGGATGGATCATTGGGGGCTTGAGCACAACTTTGAGGCAGGTTCTGCCTCCCAAAGACTTCCCCCGGGGGAAGAGGAAGACCCCGAGGATTTAGAGTCATCCTCAGAAGACTCTGTCTGAAACCGGTGTCAGAGGCTGGTGATCGTCCTGCCTGGAGCCTGTACCAATGTTGGGTTGGGCCCCGGAAGACACAGACGTATGGAGGTCGCTCAGCCCAGCCCCATCTGTATCCCTGGGCTGGTGGTCCCAGGGTGGGGTGGGACCAAGGGGAGAAGCCGGAGGTGGGCCCTGAGGGTTGGGGGGTCTGCTTCTGCATAAATGACCACCACGCTGACAACAGAACGTTGTAGTCTACCTGTGGAGCAATATTATACACAGGTAGGAAGGGCAACACAGGCACCAAGTTAGGAAATGACGGCTGAGGAGCCGGCCACAGGTAACCCAGTGTACGTCCAAGCAGTGCCTGTAAATGATTCGGCAATGGACAAGTCCGCATTGGCTGTGGCAAGGGTTGCAGCAGGGGTGATGCTGGTGCCTGGCCCACTAGCTGGGGCACTGGCAGTACCGGCGCCAGCTTGGCAGGCGATGGTCTAGAGCACCCAGGTGAAGGGTCCACCGATACCAGTCCCACATGGGAAACCTGTGCCTGAGGGGAAGAGGATCCCTGGGCAAAGGCAGAGGCAATGCCGGAGAAGAGGAGATGGTAATAGCCTTCTCGGGTGCTGCCTATCAGAACTGGCATCGGTCCTGAGGTATGAGCCAATGAAGGCAGAGCCCTGGCCGGGGGGTCAATGGGTGCAGAGCTGCCACCAAGAGCCCAGAATCAGCTGAGCCAACTGGCTGAGAGCCCAGGAGGAGCAGATGGACCTGAGAGTCAGGGGCCGGGGGCAGGAGATGAAGTCCCGGCCCAGAAGAACCACTGCCTAGGTGGATACGGTGTGGGTCACCCAGACTCAGAAGAAGTAATGGCTGGCGGGGCTGGAGGTGCTGACTTCACAGAGGAAGACACCGTCACAGTCGAAAATTTTAGGGGCGAACATGACCAAGAAGCTGGTCAGGCCTGTTCTCTGTGCTTATCCTGGTGTTTATGCTTCCCTGACTTCTTCCTGTGGGAAGAAGAGGAGGCCCCAGAAGACTGTGCCGGCGAGGCCGCAGAACTCCTGGCCTGCAGCTCCTTTTCCATGGCAAGCAGCTTCTGTTTAAGAAGTGGGCTCTCCAGTGTTTTCAATTGACGTCTCCGAGCAGCCTGGATGAACTTCTGGCAAACTGGTAGGCTTCGGTGTCATGACTGGGGAATAGGCAGATCAGGCATAAAGAATGAATGTCCTTTTCAGGAATCTATTTGCCACAGGCACACTTCGAGGAGCAGTCAGACGACTAGGCTGGTATACAAGACAAACTCGTCAGAAAAACACCAAAAAATCTGATATTTTGCACTAGAAGAAACAAAAACGAAAAAAGCTTGGGAAATGGCAGTCAACCGTAACTGCGATATTCACTGAGGTCCAACGCGCAGGGGTTGGTGGGAACATTTGAACATATGAAATGTCAGCAGAAACAGGCCTAACAGTCTACCTAGTCTGCTCGATTGTGCAGCTAGGCCCTCAATTGGCAACTGCCCTACCCTCCCCATTTCATAATTACACCTCCCCCTCACTCTGTCCAACCCATCTTAAAACCTCCCACCGTCTCACTGGATACCACCTCCTCGGGCATAGTATTCCACTCGTCCACCACCCACGCCGTGAAAAAATGCTTCCCGATTTCCCTCCTGAATCTTCCCCCCTCCAATCTCAGCTGATGCCCTCTCATGTCCCTAACTCTTCTAATTTGGAAAATCCCTTCAGTATTGGTCTTGTTAATCCCATTTAAGTATTTAAAGGTTTCAATCATATCCCTCCTCTCCTCCAGGGTATACATGTTCAGCTCACTCAGCCTATCATAGGACCTTCCCTCCAATCTCTGGATCATCTTAGTCGCCCTGCGCTGTAACCCCTCCATCAATCTGATGTCCTTCTTCAGGAATGGGCGCCAGTACTGCACACAGTATTCCAGATGCGGCCTCATCAATGATCTGTACAGGGGAAGGATCACCTCCCTGTTTCTGAAGGAGATTCCCCTTGCTATACACCCCAGCATCTTATTGGTTTTAGCTACCACCTTCCTGCACTGAGCTGAGTTGTTCATACTCTGTTATAAGAACCCCTAGATCTTTTTCCTCCTCTGTGCTTCCCAACTGTACCCCTCCTAGCTGACAGTTCCTCCCCTGGTTCTTAGCTCAGAAGTGCAGTACCTTGCACTTCTTGGCATTGAACCCCAATTGCCATGTTTCTGACCACTCCTATAGTTTGGTCAGGTCGTGCTGTAGCTCCCTCCACCCTTTGATGTAGTCTACTACAGTTCCCAACTCTTCGTATCATCTTCGAACACTGATCTTGCTCTGGATCCCGTGAGAGATATCCGCTATGAATATCCTAAACAGCACTGGTCCCATTACCGATCCCTGTGGTACCCCGCTCATCACCTCCGTCGGTGAAGAGAGTCCCCCCCCCCCCCACTACCACCCTTTGCTGCCTTCCTTCAGCCAGTGGGTTATCCAGCTGACCATCTTTGTTCCCACCCCATATATTCCAGCTTCCCCCAGCCTCCTATGTGGTACTGAATCAAAGGCCTTGCTGCAATCCAAATATAGGACATCCACCGTATTCTCCTTGTCCAGTTCCCTGGTCACCCAGTCATAGTACTCAATTAGGTTTGTCTGGCGGGATCTACCCGAGACGAAACCATGCTGTTGACCGTCCTGAAGTCCACTGCCCTCCATAAAACGTCAACAGCCTCTCTTTTAGGATTGTCTCCATGAGCTTCCCCACAATTTATGTGAGGTTCACTGGCCTGTAACTGCCTGGTTCATCCTTTGGACCACTTTTGTGAATAGGCTCCACAAGTGCTACCCTCCAGTCCTGTGGTACGCACCCTGTTTCCAGGGAGGAATTGAACAGGTCAGCCAATGGTCTTGCCAGAATCTCTGCTAGTTCCTTAAGTACTCTTGGGTGAATGCCGTCTGGTCCAAGTGCCTTGTCCACCCTCAGTGCCCTCCAGAACCCTGTTCTCTGTAATCCCTGTATCAGTCACCCCTCCCCCCTCCCCTGAGATATCTGTCCCCCTTTCTCCTTCGTGAACACAGAGCAGAAATATTTGTTCAGTACCTTTGTCAGATCCCCCTCTTCTCCACCCGCCTCGTCCTTCTTGATCCTAACAATCTGGTCCTTGCTTTTCCTTCTCTTACTGATGTATCTGAAGAACTCCTTTTCTCCATCCTTAATACCCTGTGGCAGTCTCAGCTCCCTAGAAGCCCTGGCTGCTCTAACTAGACCGGTCACCTCCCTGGACTTCTTTGTATACTCACCCTTGTCATCTCCCCCCTCCTGATTTATTGAGTCTCCTGAATGCTTTTCTCTTGGCCCTCACCCCTGACATGACTTCCCAAGTCAACCAGCTGGGCTTCTTTTCCTTTCCCTTTTTAATCCATGTCCTAGTACACGACTCAGTGGCCTCAGCCAGCCCTTGCTTAATGATGGCCAATTTCTGACTCGCATCCATGCATGGTTGGATTACTGCCAAATGCCTTATCATAATTTCCCCCATCCTTTTAAAGTCCGCCCCCTTAAATTCAATTACCTTGGTGCCTGTACCGTCTGCTTCCCTCCCCATATTAAGTGTGAACCACACAGAGTGGTAGTCGCTCTCTGTCAGAGGGTCTTCCATCCCCAGATCCCTTAAGGCCTCCCCATTCAATAGTACTGGGTCAAGAGTCTTTTCCAACCTAGTTGGCTCATGGACCAACTGCACCAGGAAGCTGTCCTGAAATGCCTCTAATATGACCTGCTCTTTTGCACTCATGGTGGCCGGGGTGCTACAATCCACCCCTGGTAGGCTGAAGTCCCCCACCACCACTGTGTTCCCCTTCCTACAAACTATTCTAATTTGCTCAGCTAACTCCTTATACAGGTCATCCACTTGAGCTGGTGCCCTGTCATCTTCAGTATCCTATTTTTCAAGTCCTGAAACAGCATCCATAGGGCCTCTGTCCTCCTCTCTTCACCCTCCTCCTTTGTACACCTTATCCCCTCCAGTACATAAATTGTTACACCCCCCTTCCCCCTTGGCCCTATCCTTCCTGAATAATCTATACCCTGGGATCATCAGATCCCAATCCAGGTCCACCTTTTTGATATGACCTCGATGTCTCCCCTCCCTACTGACAAGAGCACCTGTAACTCAGCTGATTTGTTACCTAGGCTTCTCACATTAAATGAGACCACCCTCCATCCTGTTTCTCTACCTACCTCTCCCCTATTCCCCCCCAATCTCTCCTCATTCCAATCCCCCAATTCCCTCCCTGCTTACTCTGGGGGGGGGGGGTGAGCTCGTTTGGCTCCCTCTTTGGGATCCTTGTCTCCTGGCTATCCACTTGCCACCCCCACCTAGTTTAAATCCATTGTTGTTGCTATCTCTCTAGCCCCTGCTTTAATACCCCCTTCCACTCTCCACTCAAGTGTAGCCTGTCCCCTGCATAGAGATCATTATTGTCCCAGGTTCTGCCCCAGCCCCTCACTAACCCATACCCCTTGGCTTGGCACCATTCCCCCAGCCAAGTACTGAACTCCCCAATTTTACCTTTCCTCACTGTACCCACACAAGGTATTGGGAACACCTCTTAGAAAGCCTCTCTTCTGGCATACTTAGTTGGGTAAGGAGTAATTTTCTGTCAGGGCCTCAAATTACTGAATCTTCCCATGGTTAATCAGTTTACGAGATCTCGGAGATCCGCTCTTGCTGTCAAATGTAGCTGTTACCATTAACTATAAAAGTCTGTTTATCCTATGTTCTTACCTGTGACTTTGTTACACAACGAGTTGCCTATATTTTGCACGTGTCTGTGTGTAATTGCTACTGACTTGTATATTTTGTGCCTGATTCAACTACATTACTCTGGAACTACTTACAGTACTTGTCTTATTCTGTAACTGTACAACTGACGTGGAACTTTTGTAAATGAGCACTTGTGCTCGAAGGTACTCTCCTAAATTTTCAGTAAATAAATAAAAGGTGAAGGTATGCGTTTTACTCCAGGTTGCTCCCCTGCATATCTCTGCAATGGGGATATCACTGGAAGCAGCCACCAGTGTAGTGGTATGCCTAGTGGAATGAGACCTAAGCCCCTTGAGTGTCTCCCTACCAGCCAACTTACAGCAGAGGTCAATGCAGGATGCTACCCGACTGGCAACTGTCCTCTTTGCGGACGGTCTGCCAGGCACAGCTTTAGCGTAATTGAGAAACAGCTGGAGAGCCTCACCCTGAACTCCAGCCTTGTGCTTGTTGTGGCAAGAGAGCACCCTCGGCAGGTCCAAGGTGATGAATTATCAAATTGTGCATTGTCACGTTAAATACTTGAAAATAAAAAAAAAAGATTCTGAGCTCTAGGACCCCACCTCCTGACGAAGTGTCCGAGAGAGGACACGACGCACTGGGGTAGTGTGCTATGGATTCTCACTTCTGACTGCATTTGCTGTGTTTTCATTTTTTGGCAAAGAGTACTTTTCCCTTTGTGTGTTTTCTCCAAGGTATGGAGCCTGTTACTGGCCTCTAGGCTGGGTTGTTAAAGTAAGTTAATTACTTGATTATGGTGAAACTCCAACACGTCCTTTGAAAGGAACTTCCGGTTGGGACAAAGGATGACCTTGGAAATATTGGAGGCGGTAAGTGCATTTGGAGTACAAAGTGGGGGAAAGTAGTTAAGGGGAAGGAAGGGCCAGGGGCAGCTTTGGCTAGGAGAGAAGCTGGGTAGAGAAGCATGAGCAGTCAATACTAGGCAGAAGATGCAGAAAGGACTTAAGGGAGGTAAGTGTAGGGGAGTGATGTGCTTCCCAAGGAAGCTGGTCCCGGAGAAAGGGGAGGAGACAGGAAAAAGCAGATGACCCAGCCCTCGAGTGGGGGTGGTGGAGGGGGAAATTACGAGTATCCCTGGATCTAATGCAGTAGGTAGCCAGGGGAGCAGGTGATAAGCAGAAAGAGAGATAGGAGGGGAGGGTTCCGAACCAGTATTTGGCAATTAGGGAGACACTATGGACCAGACTCCTGTGGGATAGAGGCGCAATGGAAAGGGAGGTGTAGATGAGACAGTGGCGAGTGAGGGGTGGGGAGGAAGTAGCAAAGCGACAGAAAGAATTTAGGAGCGTGTCAAGTTTAGAGAGGGAAGTCGCGAGGGCAGAGGCATAAACAGAGTCGGCATAATCAAAGACAGATAAGATTGTTTTGATGACAAGGTCACGACAAGTACCTAAAGGGGAGGCAGTCTTTGTGAGTAGAGGATGCCAAGTTTTGGGCAGATTCTGGTGCAGATATTGTCAACACGGGCAGAGACATTTTGGTGATTGTCCAGCCAGACTTCTAGATATTTGAAGGTAGTGGGGGATCATCCAGAGTGATGAACACGGGGGTGGGCTGAAATCTATACAGTCTCTGTCTGGAACCAAAGAACACAGAAACAGTTTTCTTGGAGTTTAGGTTTAGCTGGTTTTCCTGGAACCACTGTTGTACTTTATTGAAGTTGTGCTGTAGGGGGGGTAACAACATCATTGGGGGTGGTGCCAGAGAGGATCACGGTGTCATCTGCGTACATACGTATGCACGACACAGAGCAGATGGAGGGGAGGTCAGTAATAAAAACTGAGAAAAGAATGGGACTGAGTATTGAGCCTTGTGGAACGCCTACTAGGATAGGGAGGGGGGAGGATAGGGCACTGCAACTAGACCGATTGTTGTCTGTTCATACTAGAAATCATACTAGAAAGTAATAGGAGCTAGGAGGCTTTGAGGCCCATGAATGATCCTATAACTAACAATATTTAATATTAACCTTGGAAAGAATTAATTTATTCAATCTATTCTTAAAAGAGGTTTTGGAATTACGAATGATTACCTCCAGTGGTAGCGCATTCCAGGGATTAATGATTCTAATGGTATAAAAGTATTTTTGAGGAATTAAATTAAAGTTTCTACCTTGTAGTTGTAAAGAGTAGTCCCTAGTGTTAAAGACATTGTTTTTAAAATCTAAACCCATTGCTGTCATTAAAAAAGGATCTTGTATTATGTCAAACATAAGAAGAAGATTCCCCCCTCAGACGTCTGGTCAATAATGCCATTAAATTTAAAGACTTGAGTCCAGATTCATACGGAACATCAAAAAATGTTTTGATGTATTTTGTGAAATTTCTCTGCACTTTTTCTAATTGCATAATATCATGTTTCCTGAAAGGATACCACAGTTTAGATGTATAATCCAGATGTGGGCCGACATAGGCTGTATATAATGGCATTAACACTTTTTCATCCCTTGATTTAATATTCCTTCGCATAGACCATATGACTCTATTTGCTTTCTGAATAGTTTTGTTAATCTGTAAACTGAGTACAAAATCATCAGTTATATGGACACCAAGATCTTTTTCCGATGATGTGGTAGTAAGTGTCCTATCATCTAAGTAATATATGTGACATTGGTCATTAGGGCCCAAATGCATAACTTTACACTTGTTGCGATTCAGTTTCATATCCCACATCTTAACCCACTGTGGGATGTAGTCAAGGTCTTTGTGAATTGTAGCTATATTTTCGGGATTAGAACATGGTCCTCCCAATTTTAATGTCATCAGCATATTTTACTGTGGTGGAATAGCAGCTTCCCATCAGATCTCCAATAAATGCCTGAAACAGACATGGGCCCAATATGGAACCTTGTGGAACCCCACTAGAGACAGAGCCAATTTTTAAAAGTTGGCCATTAATTAACACTCTTTAGGTCCTACCAGTCAGCCAATTAGATATCCATTTAACAATACTGTAATGACTCTGTAAAGTGCTTAACTTTTGTATTACAGCCCAATTGGCACAGAATCGAAAGCTTTGCTGAAATCTATAAACACAACACTGTAATGGGATTTATTGTCAAGTTGATAACTGACATCGTCATAGAAGCAGAGTAAGTTAGTAAGGCAACTACAACCTTTTTTAAACCCATGTTGGTCACTGTGTAGGTTATCCAGAGCATTGGAAATCATCTCCTTCATGAAGCCTTCCAATAATTTACACAATGGAGATGAGAGGCTAATGGGTCTGTAGTTCTCCCAGTTATTATGTGGCCCTTTTTTATGAATCAGGATGACATAGGCAGTTTTCCAAAGTTCTGGGACATAAGACAAATTAATGCATTGCTCAAATAAAAGCTTTAGTGGAAACGACAGGCTGTCACAGCAAGGAGATATAAAAGGTGACCTGATATATGGTCAGGTGAAACACTAGTTTTGCCTTCAAGTAGAGATAATTTCATAAGAACATCCTTCTCAAGTATAACAATTGGTTTATCAGACATGCCAAGCAAATCAACACTTTTTTGATTAGTTTGAAAAATGTCATAAAATTTGGTAATAAAAAAAGCTGGCCATGTCATTTGGATTATGAATGACATTATCATCAGTTTGCAATGGACCCACCGGACATATAGGTTTATTAAGCGAGTTGATATAGGGAAAAAAGGTCTTACTATTGTTCTTATTAGCTCCGGACACTAATTTGTGTTCCCCATTTTTTCTTTGCTCTTTGAATATTTTTTTTTTTTACACTTTTTTTGAACTTGTAAATAAGAACTCCAATTTGTTTGGGTATGGGATTTTAAGTAACTAGAATGTCTTTAGTTTTTTAGTTTAATTTGTTTTTTTATAGATCTATTCAACCATTTAGGACAACGATGCCTACTAGTTGTTTTGTTTTTTGTTGGAATATAAGTTATCCCTCAAATTACAAATAGTCTCATATAATTTGTTGAAATAACCATTAACATCTGATGAAGAGAGTGTATCCTGCCAGTCGATATTGTTTAAATGGGTTTTAATACTTGAAATATCTGCCTTGTCATATAAGTATACTTTGGTAGTATTATAAACAAGAGTCAGTGATTGTTCTAGTGTAAACCTAATGACTTGATGGTCACTGTTGCCAATAGGATGCAGTATCTTAACATTTTTGACAACCAAATTTCTGTTGTGAATAACCAGATCGAGGATATTATTCTCTCTGGTAGGTTGGTTTATACACTGTGTTAAGATGATATTGCTGACAAATATTTAACAATTTTTTTTTCCTGACCCTGAAGTGTCTGTTTGATCAGTCCAGGCTATGTCTCCAAGATTAAAGTCGTCCGTCAACAAAATGTCACCAAGAGTGCAAGCAGTATCGAACAATGTTATCTAAGTACTCAGATGACATGTTAGGTGGGCGATAACAAATGCCCAGAATGACGTGCTGAATTTTATTAAGAAGGACTCTGACCCAAATGGATTCAGTAGAACTAAAGGGGGGTTTAATTTTATTAGAAATGTCTAATGTCTGTAATGTATCTCTCAGAAATATGGCTACTCCTCCACCTTTTTTATGTTTTCTATTGAAGAAATATGGGGTGTACCCCGGTAAATGACAATCCCAGTTATATTTATCATTGCCCCATGTTTCAGTTACTGAAATAATGTCTATGTTGTCCACTGCTATAATTGCTTTTAGTTTGTCAAGTTTAGCTTATGCATAAGCTGAACCAGCTGACTGTAGTATGAGACAACCCTATAGGGTGGAGTTTGTCGATCAAAGGCCTATGCCAGGCCTATAAAAATGGCAGTGGTAATTTGGCCTTGGTCCATCACGGATTGGATAGAAACAGTGACTTGGAGCAGGGAGGTGGTAGTGGAATGCTGTTTTCTGAAACCCTACTGGAATGGGGAGAGAATGCCTGTCGCTGAGAGCTGGTCCAGGAGCCTGGTGTAAACCAGAGACTCTTGCAGTTTGGTAAGAGAGGGCAGGAGGGAGATGGGCCTGTAGTTAGTAGGGGAAGTTGATTCCCCCCTTTATGAAGTGAAATCACTTTAGTCAGTTTCCAGGCCTGGGGGACAGTGCCTGTTGAGAGGGAGAGATTTAGTAGGTGGGCAAGGGAGCAGGCAATGACTGCAATAGAGATGTGGAGGAAAGTAGGGTGTAGGCCATCTGGGCTCGACTACATGGGAAGGGACATAAGTGCTTTGTAGACCTCTAAGGGTGAGAAGGGAGGGAGATGATAGCCAGTACCAGGAGGAGGGGGAGGGAGATCGAAAGGGGTGGCAGAGGGGTTGTCGGGCAGAGCACAGGAGGTGACTTTTTTTTTGTAGGTCTCGGCTATGGCAGCAGGGTCCGAGATAGATGAGCCATCAAGTTTTGGATTTTTGGGGGAGGAAGAAAGGCCGGGGGGGTCGTCGAGGAGGAGTGTATGGTGTTCCAGAATCTTGTGGAGGAGCCAGAGATAGCCCGGAGTGACTTAAAGTAGACAGCTTTAACTAGACGGATAGCCTTAGTACAAGTGTTTCTGTGGGCTTTGTACAGAAGCAGGAGTGCAGGGGAAATAAAAAGATTTAAATAGTGTCCAGTATTTGTCTTGGACTTTGCAGAGGGATAAGAGGTCTGGTGCGATCCATTGGTTGTGGAGACATTTAACCCTGTCCCTCTTCAGGGGGTATGGGAATTCCAGATTAGTGTAAGAGTGCCAGTGAAGATGATGAGGGCAGAGTTGATGTTGGGTGCAGAGGACACTGGAGACCAGTAGGCACGGGTAAGGTCTTGGAGTAGAGCAGCAGTATCAAGGGCACAGAGGGGTGGTACCAGATATATCTGGGGGCTGAAAGGAGGACAGCGACTTTTCTTACACAGTAGGTGATGCAGTGATCACTGAGGGCATTAGGGAGGGCGCCAGCAGCAGTGATCCTATGGGGGTGTGAGGACAGCTTATTAGCACTGCCTGTAACAGAAGTAGGTCTCACGGTAGCAGAGGTTCACGCACTGGAGGGGCAAGTGATGCAGGCCTTTGAAAAAGTGCCCAACCACCTTCTCCTGAGCCACAGATGGCACACCAGCCTGCAGAGATGGCTGCCAAGTGCACCTTAAGGGTAGTTGTTTGCAGTCCTGACTGAGACAGGGACCACAGGTAGTTAAGGATGCTCACCATGGGGCAGGTAAGGGGACCAAGCTCCTTACTCTGGTGCCAGATTAGGAACCTCTTACACTGAAGTGCATAGTATTTATGAGTCAACTCCTTATGGGATGCCTCTACAACATAAAGGATGTCATCTGAAAGGCCAAGAGCCTGGCATTCTTGCTATTTAGTAATCAGGCGAGAGGTGCAAAGATAGAAGGCACTGGGGCAGGACCTTCGGCTGCTGTCTGGGTCAGCAGATCTGGGTGGAGAGGCAATCTCCATGGAGGCCTGCTGCTGAGGCTCCGGAAATCCTGATGCCAGAAATGCCTGGGCCAGTCTGGGACTACTGTGATCACCTCCGCCTTGTCCTTCTGGGTCTTGATCACAACCTTGTGGACCGAGGGGAAGAGAGGAAAGGTGTAGGAAGGCCTTGGGTTCAGGGCCTTGTGAAGGCATCCCCCAACAGTGTCCTGGACTGTGTGTGTGTGTGTGGGGGGGGGGGCAGGCACAGAATAGCTTCAGTTTTCTGTTCTTCCACAAAGTAAATAGAGCCACCAGAGGGGTGCCTGACTGGGAGAACATGTGGTTTACCACTACCCGTGCAAAGTCTCTCCAACCCAGCTGAGCGTGTCTGTCAGTTGATCGATTTCTACTGTCACACAGATCGCCTGGAGATCTGCACCCGGGCTGCATATGAGGGTTCAGGCATGGACAGCCTCTTGACATGAAGGAAAGGAGTGCTTCTAGCCCTACCTGTTCAGGCAGAACATAGTGGCTTTGTTGTCTGTCTGGACCTGAATGATCTGATCTTGAATCAATGCAGCAAATTTCGTGAGAGCCAGACTCACTGCACAGAGCTCCAACAGGCTGATGTGATGTTAGGACTCCTTGGGTGAAAATACCCCATGGGTCCTTAGGTCACCCTGGTGTGCGCCCTACCCTACCAGAGAGGCATCTGCTGTGAGCATGATGGACAGTTCTGGGCAGACACACAGGATTCCATCTTCTGTATGTTACAGGGTCAGCCACAACTGGATGGCATCCCATATTGTGTGGGTCACCACGACCAACTATGCAACATAGGAGCTGGGACCACTGCTGGCCCAACTCCCACTGCAGGTGGCACATTCACCTGTGAGCCCAATGGATCATTCTGGTGCAGAACACTATGCAACCAAGTAGCCACAAGAAGTCCCTGGCAGTGTGCAATCACCAGCCTGAAATGATCGGACAAAGGAGGCAAGATCAGATGTCCGGTCCACATGGAGTATAGTTCTGTCCCCATGAACTTGGTCATCTGCAAGAGGACCAGCTTTGACTTGACCTGGTTGACCAGAAGGCCCAAGTACTGACAGTCTGGATGGTCAGATACCTGGACCTCTCCACAGCCTCTTTGGATGACCCAGCTATCAAACAGTCTTCCAGCAGGGATACACCTTAATGCCCTTGTGCTGCAGGAAAGTTGCCACCACGGACATGCTCTTAGTGAAGACCCTGGGCGCAGACCAGAGGCTGAAGGGTATGACCTGGAACTGGTAGAGGATCCACACTGTATGGAACTGTGACAGGGAGCTCCTGTCACTCTTGAGAACCAAACTTTTCTTAAATCTGTTGCAACAGTTCTTCTATTTCTTAGCCTAATCTATTCTTTACAATTTCTAGTCCACAAGGTTGGCCACCTTTGGGCACCCCCTCCCCCTTCTTGACTATGCTATAGTGTCCTCTTTAAAGTTTCCTTTTCCATCTCAGGTTCTCGTACAGGGAGGTTATTGTGGTGACCTCTGAGCTGATGTAAAACAACAGGCTGTGTTCCTCATTGTTGGATTTAGTATACAATGGCACAATGTCATAAAATACACTGATGCATATACCTTACGTGTATGAAACCTGCAAATGTTGAAAATACCATAGCAGTAGTGAAAAGTTACTAGGAGACTATATGATAAAAATTAAGTTAGCTGTGCTGCTTAAAATGCATGTAAATTGCTGTAAACTGAACAAGTCTGAAATTTCATGGTGATTTGCACATATCCCATGATTCTTTGCATTATGGAACTATGTGTGATGTTGTGTTTCTTTGAAACATGGCTTATTGTCAATGCCCTTTGGGGTAACCCTTGTTTCAATGCTTCTGCACTGAGGTTCTCTGTCTTTAGCCTTTTTATTTGAGCCCCCACCACCCAAGCAAACAAGGCCCGCATAGGGGTGGCGAAATCTCAACAGATAAGTTAGATCAGTGAGTCAGTAGGCGCTGGCTAAGTGTAGAGGAAAGACTTGCATAGTCTGTTGCTACAAACTGATGTACTGAAGAAGGGATATGCCATTGCTGAAGGTAATCTGCTGCATTTTGAATAAACATCACACAGAGATTGTATGTTGAGCTTGAAGTTCGGTGTCTGGTCCATCTGCTATCCCACAACCCCTCCACAGGAACCAAAGGTACTGGCAATGTGATGAATGGTCTGGGATGTGGAGGAACATGTCCTGGAGGTTCAGGGAGCAGAACCACATGCCCTTCTCCATGGATGGTATCATCTGATTCACAGTGACCAGTCGGAACTTGCGCTTCTGCATGAATGAGTTCTAATCGTGCAAGTCCAGTATGAGGTGACAGCCCCGTCCGTTTCGGAACCAGGAAGTTCCTGAACAAATATCTCTGCGTGACTGGAACACAGGCTATTACCCCGCGCAATAGGTGCTGAACTATGCTGGCCCATAGGGTGGACATGTCCCGCAACACCCTGGACTCCCAAGGAGCTCAGAGATACAGTGGGAAAGCCTCGAAATTCAGAAACAACCCTCTGCCCATCACTTCCAAAATCCACTTCTCCGAGGTAATGGCAGACCACTGTGGCACGAGTCTGGGTGTTTGTACAGGGACTTGACTGCAAAATGGGGATGACACCCCATAACCTGTCACTGTGCAGCCTTGAAGGGGACTCTGGACACAGGGGCACTACCACCTCAGCCCCCCACACCCTTTTGCCCCTGGCCACTGAAAGTACAGTTACATAAGAACTTATTGTAACAGTAGATCTTCGAGAGAGAGGCTCTTGCAGTAGGTAATTACATATAGGACTGATGTCGGCAGGCGGCAGGACCCCACGGAAAAATTTCTAGCTAGCAGTCCCTGGCGGGACCGCCCACGCTCAGGTGATCACGCCAGACGACATCGGTATAAAGGGGCGGTCCTGACACCCGCCTTCAGTTTTTCCCGCCACAGGCCGGACGAGAGAGAAGCAGATATTCCTCAATGGAAAGGAGCTGAAAAAGCCTAGGGGACAGAGGGCGGGAAGGTACCTACTGCAAGAGCCTCTCTCGAAGATCTATTGTTACGTAAGTTCTTACGTAACTGTACTATTTTACTCGAGAGGACTCTTGCAGTAGGTAATTACATATAGGACAGAATCCCAAGCAGTCTGGAACAAATGAAAAGGCACCGGGAGGAGGAACTACTCCAAGAAGTAGCAAACAACCTTGCAAACCTCAAGATAGGAGGCCTTGCAAGACAGCTAACCCGAAGCCTGCTCTACGGCGAGAGGCAATGTCCAAACTGTAATGTTTAGTAAAAGTATGGACGGAAGTCCAAGTGGCGGCAGCACAGATGTCTGCCGCAGACACATTCTTGAAACAAGCCGCAGAGGCTGCTACTCCACGAGTGGAGTGACCTCTGACTTGACTCGGGAGGGTCTTGTTGTACTTGTCATAACAGAAAGTGATGCAATGAGCCAACCACTTTGATAGGCATTGCTTGGAGACAGCATTGCCTTCCCTTTTGTGAGCAAAAGAGACAAACAACTGATCAGTCTTTCTGACATCCTTTGTCCTATCGGTGTAGTATCTCAGAATCCTGTGGACATCCATAGTATGGAGCAAGTATTCTCCTTGGTTGGAGTACTGCGTGAAAAAGGCAGGTAATTCAATAGACTGATTTAAGGTAGACTCCGCTACCACTTTTGGGAGAAACTTAGGATTCGTGCGAAGAGCTACTCTTTCTTTGTGAAAGATCAGATAAAGGATTTTGCACATAAGGGCCTGGAGCTCGGAAATTCTGTGAGCAGAAGTAGTGGCCACCAAGAAGAGCGTCTTCCACGATAAGAACTTCAAGTCTGCGGAAGCCGCAGGCTCAAAAGGAGGGAGGGTAAGTTTCTCGAGAACAAAGTTCAAGCCCCAGGGGGGAGCCGGAGTCCGAACAGGGGGTCTGAGATGAAGGATCCCTCTAAGAAAAGTCTTGGATACCTCCAATTGGGCAAATGCCTCATCAGCGAAAGGGACATGGTAGGCTGAAATAGCCGCCATGTGGACTTTCAAAGAGGAGTGACTGAGACCCAGGTCAAAAAGATGACGCAGATAATCAAGCAGAACTGCCACAGGACAGGAGAAAGGCTCCACGTTCCTGGAGGCAGCCCAAATGGAAAATCTTTTCCATTTCATGATGTAGGTGGACCTAGTGGAGGGTTTTCTAGCCTCCACCAGAATCTCGGCCACCTTTGGAGAGACACCAAAGCGAGACTGGGCTAGGTCTGCAGGAGCCATGCATGAAGTTGTAGGGACTTGAGGCCTGGATGGACCAGGGTCCCCGATCCTGGGTCAGCAATCCTCGAGATAAAGGAAGAGGAAGAGGAGGAACCTCTGAGTATTGTTGTAGAAGAGAGAATCAGATTTGCCTGGGCCAGAAAGGAGCGATCAGAATCATTCTCGCTCCTTCCAATGCCAGTTTCTGCAACACACGAGGGACCAGAGGAACTGGGGGAAAAGCATAGACGAATCTGTCCTTCCAGTTTAGAGACAGAGCGTTGCTCCAACAAGCGCCTTGCTCTGGAGCGAGCGAGCAAAAGGTTGGAAAGCTTTGCGTTTTGGGAGGAGGCGAACAGGTCTACCTGAGGAGTCCCCCAAATGTGGAAGATGCTTTTTAGAACTTTTTCATCCAGTTCCCACTCGTGTGGCAGAACCGAAGAATGACTTAGGTTGTCTGCCAGGACATTGTCGACTCCTGGAACATGGATCGCCGTGAGGTGAAGGTTGTGAAGCGTTGCCCATTCCCAGACCCTCATTGCTTCCCTGCACAGCAGGTAGGACAGAGTCCCTCCCTGCTTGTTGATGTACCAAACCACGCACATATTGTCTGTTTGGATGGCTAGGTGACCGGGAAGGATGTATTGGTGAAGGGCCTGGAGAGCATACAGCACTGCTCGAAGCTCGAGCACAATGATGTGAAGAGCTAACTCCAATCTGGACCATAAGCCCTGGGTTCGGTGAGTACCCAGGTGGGCTCCCCAACCTTCGCTTGATCCGTCCGTGGTCAGAGTCTGGGGGAGGAGGATGAAAGAAGAGGACCCTCCGGAAAAGGTTCTCTCGAACCATCCACCATTGCAAGTCTCTTATCATTGGCGAGGAGATCAGTACTAGATGATCTAGGTCATCTACAAGTTGATCCCACTGAGAGCGGAGAGTCCACTGAGAGATCCTCATGTGGAGGTGCGCACAGGGAACCGTCAGGATGGCAGCCGTCATAAGCCCAAGGAGACGGAGCACCGACCTCGCCGGAACCCTCCTGTGTTCCGAAAGAAGAGAAATCTGGGACTGAAGGGAGGCCCCCCTGTCCGGAGGCAGGAAGGCCTTGCACATTGTCGTATTGAGGATTGCCCCGATGAACTGGAGTCTCTGAGAAGGGACCAGATGAGACTTGGAATGGTTGATGGTGATAACCAGACCAGTGAAAACCTGCTGGGTGAGGGAGAGAAAATGCAGGAGTTCCTCCCTGGACAGGGCCTCCAGGAGCCAGTCATCTAGATAGGGGAAAAACCTGAACTCCCAAAGTATGCAGGTGGGCCGCTACCACCGCCAGGCATTTGGTAAAAACTCAGGGAGCCGAGGAAAAACCAAAGGGAGCGCCGGGTAATGGTCCCCTGGAGCATAACCTGAGGTACTTTGGTGCGAGGGTGAATGGGGATGTGCAGGTACGCATCCTGCATATCCAGTGCACAAAGCCATTGGCCCGGCCGAAGAAGGGGCAAGAGGGTTTGAAGGGAGAGCATCCTGAGCCTCTTGCATTCCACATAGAAGTTCAGGGAGCTGAGATCGAGAATGGGTCTGAGATCTCCCGTCTTCTTTGGTATAAGGAAGAAATGGGAATAGTAACCCGTCCCGTGAAGGTGAGGGGGGACGGGCTCTATGGCCTGCTTCATGAGGAGAGCAGAAATTTCTTCCCTGACCAAAGGAAGGTGGTCCCTTGACTAAGAGGAGTTCAGAGGTGGGTGACGTGGAGGTTTCTGCAGAAACTCTATAGAGTGCCCCTCTGCTATGATCTGAAGCACCCATGAATCCGATGTTATCCACTCCCAACCCGGAAGGTGGAGGGAGAATCTCCCTCCTACCGGATCCTCCGGGGAGTCCGGAGGCGGTGGGAGAGGGAAGGAGTCAGGTGGTGTGAGGCAGCGCCGCAGCTGGGGCACCCGCTGCTTTTTTGGGCGGCGGGGGCCTGGCAGCTGTGGGGGCCCGACGTTTAGTGGCCCGCCTTCCCTGGGGTTTCGCTTGAGGCCGGCTGCGTCTGCGAAAGGGACAGCGCTGCGGGGGATGGGGACGGTACATTGAATCAACAGATTTGAGGGCCGTCCCCTTCTCCTGCAAGTCAGTGATGATGTCCTTGACATCACCACCGAAAAGCACAGAACCCCTGAAAGGTGCTTCTTGAATTGCTGACTGCACCTCTGGGACCAGACCTGACACACGGAGCCATGCGTGACGCCGAAGACTTACGGCGAACGCCGAGCTCCGTCCTGCGGTGTTCACTGCATTGTAGGTCGTCCTCAAAATGTGACGACTGGCTGAACGAGCAGAACGGACAAGGTCGGCTAACTCCTGCTTGACTTGGGAGTCAGGCAAGGAGTCAATCTTGGATTCCGCCTGGGTAAGGACAGCCTTCTGGTAATCCCCCATATGTGCTACATAATTTGGGGCCCTGATCCCTAGTGTGGAAGAAGCACAGATCTTCCTTCCATACTGATCCAGAAGGCGAGATTCCTTATCCAGGGGAGATGAGCTCAAATGTTTCGGGTGTGCTGACCGTCCGTGAGCGGCGCTAATCACAACCGAGTCTGCACAGGGGTGAGAGTCTAAAAAGTCTACACCCTCCAGAGCCTGGTATAGCCTGTTGGACTTCCGAGGAAGTGGGGCTAAAGCCGACGGTTGTTTCCAAATGGTAGAAACAAGGTGGGCATGAGGCTCGATCCAGGGTGGCACTAGAGTAGGGGCCGTAAGGGGCAAGTCCAGATGTTCGGTGAGTTTAACCCGCTGAGGATCTGGTTCTAAGGAACGCCACTGATGGACTTCCTGGATCTTCCTAAGCAACTCCATGAAGGAAGGATCCTCCGGAGGAGACTTCGGAGGAGTCCTCGGCCGGGACTTGGACGGAGAGCGAGGCTCGTCGTCTTTCTCGGAGCATCCGTCGGAGGAATCCGAGGAGTCCGAGAGAGAAGAAGAAGAGGAATCTGAAGCAGGTAAGACTCCTAGCGCTCGTCTAGGGGAGAGCAGGTTCCTTTGGGGATCCTGGACGCGTGTCCTGCCCCCTCTGGATCCTGAGGGGAGAGCTCGGGAATCCGGAGGCGGAGAGGGAGTGTGCCATCTGGGGCGTACGGGAGCCGGGGGTGGCACCGTCGCTGTAAGACGGCTCTCGATTTCCTTGGTGAGCTGAGCCTTGGCCTCAGCCCACCAGGGAGCCAGAGTCTCCTGAAGATCCACTGGCGGCCTAGGGGCGGTGGAGGAGGAGGAGGGGGATAGTTGTATGGATGATATCCATAAGGTGAGTATCTGTAACCCGGCTGCGGGAATACCGGAGCTGGGTATTGCGGCGTCGGGTACTGCGGCATCGGTGGAGTCGGCGCTGGGTACTGCGGCGCAGGATACTGTGGACCTGGGTAAACCGGCGTCGGATAAGACGGCGGATACCCAGGTACTGGAGGAGCTGCCGGAGCAGATGGCCCAGTAGGGAACTCCACGAGCAGATCAACAGTGATAGGCCCGTGGGGTGGAGGGCCTGATGGGAGAGGAATATCCCCCGCCGGCGTCGGAACCGGTGTCGGGCGGCATCCAGGGAGGCGGTGTCAGATCGGTTCTGTAGGAGGATCTGGCGGGGAAAGCATCCCGAGCATCGCCCGGGGCGGAGGAGAAGTCCCGGGGTCAGGCAGGGGGACTCGGGCTCCCGGACGGCAGCGAAGGCTGCGGGGAACCTGGGACAACAGGCGGAGCAGGGTCTGTTGTAGGCTCGAGGCCAGCGCGCGCCGGAGGAGCCAGCGTGCGACTTAGGCCGACCCTGGGACGCCAGGGAGCCGGTGTCCGACTGGGGGTCCTCATCGAGGCGGGCCAAGGTGGAAGAGGCCTGGTCCGAGGGGAAATTGCCATCGCCGCCCGAAGGTCAGGCGTTTAGTGGCCTTCTCGGTGGGCGTTGGAGAAGCAGGCGTCCGGCTTATAGGGCGCGGCACCAGTAGGCGCAAGCCTGTGGCAGTACTGGGGCAGAAGCCTCCTTGCCCTGAGGCACCCGGCGGGCCTCGAGCGAACCCGATGGGCGGGCAGCGCCTCCTCAGCCTTGGGGCTGCCTCGGAGGACATTACCTTAGCCACGCTCCAGCCAGAGTCGCGGAAGAGGAGAACCTTCTCCCGGTGCTTTTCTTTGTCCCGCTTCTTATGTCCTTCAGGGGAGGTCGACGCCTGCCGAAGCTTCTTCAACTCCTTCTCCATTGCGGACATCTTCTTTTTAAGGAGATGGGCTTCTAGAGACTGCTGGCGTCGTCTGCGGGTGGCCGCATTGAAATGCAGGCAGTGTGGGCACTTGTCGACCGCGTGGTCGGAGCCTAAACAAACAAACAAAAAAAAAAAGGCAGAGGGAGTGACCGTCTTTGTGAGGCAGTTGGGCGCCGCACGAGTCGCACTTATTTTTTGAAGGGGATGACATAAACCGACGTTCACTTGATTATTAAAATACAGAATACTGATACTTTCGGAAAAACCGACGAAGCAACAGGACTGAGCTTAACGAACTTCACCGCGAGGCGCTGCATGAGCTGACGGCGGGAAAGAACTGGAAGGCAGGCGTCCAGGACCGCCTCTTTATACCGACGTCGTCTGACGCCGGTCACCTGACGTGGGGGCGGTCCCTGCCAGGGACTGCTAGCTAGAAATTTTTCCGTGGGGTCCTGCCGCCTGCCGACGTCAGTCCTATATGTAATTACCTCCTGCAAGAGCCCTCTCGAAGTAAGATCTTGGGTTACGGATGCCAGCTGCTGAGGTTGTTGTGACTGAAATTACCAAAACTGAAAGGCCGGCTTTTGGTTCTTCTGGGATGAAGCCACAGAATGCAGGTTGGCACTGGACTTCTTAATACGTGTGAGATGACCTTCCGCACCTGGGCCAAAGAGGTCGGTGACCAAGAAGGGAACATCAGACGGCTTGTGCTGAGTGTCTGACATAAAAGTGGCGAGCCCCAGCCAGGCTCTATAACACCTGGTGATGGCCATTGTCATGGCACGGGCATAGGAATTGCCCACGACCATGGCAGTCTGAAGCTTATGTTTATCCATCAACTGACCCTGGTCACTGATGATTTTTACTGTGCGATCAATCGTCTGCTTGGCTGCAGGTCTGCCAGGTGCAGCTTCAGAGTAGGTGACAAACGGCTGGCGAACCTCTCCTTGAACTCTGGCCTTGAGCTATTTATAATAAGAGAGCTCTCGTCTCAGGTCAGAAGTATGGAGCCTGTATTTGGCCTCCAAGGTGTGACTGGGGTAATACACCGGCAGAGCCATTACCTGGTTCAGGTGAAACTCAGACACAACCTTTGGAAGGAACTTTGGGTTGGGGCGCAGGACAACCTTGTCCCTGTGAAAGATCAGATAAGGAGACTCAACAGTGAGTGCCTGGAGCTCCCCAATCCTTCTGGCTGACGTGATAGCCATCAGGAAGTTGGTCTTCCATGACAGGTGTGATATCTCACTCTTGTGCACTGGTTCGAATGGCTTGCCATGAGCTTTGCCAGTACCAGCAGTAGATACCACGGTGGTGGTGGTTCACACACTGGAGAGGAAATATGGTCGAGGCCTTTGAAGAAACGCTAGACCACCTTCTCCTGACCGGCCCACACCCGGTAAGCAGAGATGGCTGCCAGGTACACCTTAAGGATCGTAGACCGACGACAACCTTTGGAAAGAGACGAAAGGTAGTTGAGAAGACTAGCCACCGGACAGGACAAAGGATCCAGGCCCTTGCCCTGATGCCAAATGGAGAATCTCTTCCACTTGAAGACATAGCACTTCCTGGTTGATTCCTTCCTAGATGCCTCGACTACAGCGAATACATCTTTGGAAAGACCCAAAGCCTGGAACTCTAGCTGCTCAAAAACCAGGCTGTCAGGTGCAGCGATTGAAGGTCCGTGTGGAGGAACTTCCCCTGATTGACTGAGAGCAGGTTCGGGCGTGCTGGATGACGCCTCAGGAGTCTGATGCTGAGGCTGAGATCGGGGTACCAAAACTGTTAGGGCCAGTCTGGGGCCACCAGGATCAACTGTGCCTTGTCCCTCCTGACCTTGAAGAGCACCTGGTGGATCAAAGGAAGTAGAGGGAAGGCATAAAAGAGGCCTGGGATCCATTGCCTTGAGAAGGCATCCCCCTGCAGTGAGCCCTGCTGAGGTGGAGTGGGCACAAAACAGCCTCAGCTTTGCGTTCTCCCTGGAAAGCGAACAGGTCCACCTGAGGGATGCCCCACTGGAAGAACAGGCTGTGTACTACCTCTGGAAGGAGAAATCTCTCGTGGTTCACCTCGCCCACTCAGCTGAGGGCGTCTGCCAGCTGATTTGAGGCTCCTGCCACATGAATGGCTAGGAGATCCACCTCCAGTCGGTTCACGAGGATCCAGATGCGGATAGCTTCCCTGCACAGAGGCCAGGAGTGTGTGCCATCCTGTTTGTTGAGACAGTACATGGTCGTGCTGGTGTCCGTCAGGACCTGAACCACTTGACCCCGAAGGAACAGAGGGAATGCAGTCAGCGCCAGCTGAACTGCTTGGAGCTCCAGCAGGTTGATATGGCATTGGGATTCCTCATGGTCCAGAGCTCGTGGACTCTGTGGTCCTCCACGTGGGCACCCTGTCCCGTGAGAGAGGCGTTGGTCATCAAGACGACTGATGGCTTGGGTCAGACAAACGGATCCCCTCCTGCAGATGCTCTAGGACGGTCCACCATTGGAGAGCGTCCCACATCTTCTGGGTCACAGTGACCAGTTGGTCGAAATGACCTAGTCGCTGAGTCCACTGGCTGGCCAGTTTCTCATTGAAGGGGGGGCACATACGCCACCGGGCCCACCGGACCACGAAGGTGCAGGCCGCCATGTAACCCAGAAGTCAGAGGAAGTCCCGGGCTTGGTGCAAGTGCACAACCAGAAATGATCAGGCAAAGGAGGAGAGAACCTCTGCCCTGCCAGCCGGGAACCTGGCTCTGGCTTGGCAAGAGTCAAGCTCTGCCCTGATGAAACAGATCACCTACGAAAGCACGAGTTCTGACTTGGCCTTGTTGATCAGGAGGCCATGGTTGATGCAGGTCTGGAGGGCCAGATCCCTGGACCTCTCCACCTTCAGTTTGGAGGTACCCGCTTTAAGCCAATTGTCCAGAGAGGTGTACACTCTGACCCCTCGACGCCGAAGATGGGCTGCCACAACTGCAATGCATTTGGTGAAGACCCTGGGGGCTGATGACAGACCAAACGGCATGGCTTGAAACTTGTACAGGGTTCCGTCTGCCCTGAAGCAGAGGAACCTTCGGTGTGACGGACGGATTGGGACGTGGAAGAACGTGTCCTGTAGATCCAAGGAGCAGAATCACATGTTCTGCTCAAGAGATGGTATGATCTGACACAGAGTTACCATTCTGAAGGTGTGAGACCTGAGAAATTGGTTCAGGTTGTGCAGATCTAGAATGGGGCACCAGCCCCTGGTCCGTTTTGGGACCACGAAGTACCTGGAAATGAACCCTGGGTTGACACGAGGATCCATGATTCTGACCACTATCTCCTTGTGGAGGAGTTGAGCGATGTCTCGGAGAGCCGACTGCGTGTGCAGGGATGCCTTCTCCTCTGGTGGGGCACAGGCTCGGCTTGATGGGTACTGCTCCAACTCCAGAGGCAGCACCTGGTTGACCACTTCCAAGACTCACCTGTCTGCTATGACAGTGGACCAGGCGGAAAGGAAGTGGCGGAGCTGGCCCCCCACGGGAGAACTCAGAGTGGGTGTGACAGGCATGGGGCTGGCAGCCCCCATCCAGTCACTGTGCATGCTTGGAGAAGGACGATCCGTCTGAGGGACTGACGGGACCTTTCCCTCCAGGCTTATGGGCCGCCAAAGCTCTTGACTTGGGACAACTGCGCCAAGACTGAGCCTGCTGCTGCCCCTGGTACTGGGGCTGCTTGGCTGCAGGGGCAGAAGGCCAAAAGGCCTTAGGTTTCTGCTTTTTGAAATCCTGAGATTCGTTCTGGTCAGAAGCAATGGAGTGCAATGTGGCTCTGGACTTCTCGATGCGTTAAAGGTGACCTTCAACTCCTGGACTGAACAAGTCGGTGCCCAGGAAGGGAACATATGCCAGTTTGTGCTGGATGTCTGCCGTGAAGGTCGAGACCCTCGGCCAGGCTGTGCGGCGCATGACAACTGCGGCCGCCACTGAACAGGCACAGGAATCCTCGCTGTCCAGAGCCATCTGGAATTGTTGCTTAGCAACAGCCCTACCCTGGTCACAGACCTGCTTGACCATGGTCTGAAGGTTTGCAGGGAGATGAGGAAGCACCTCATTTAGAGAGCCCAGGAGAGCATGGGAAAAGTGTGCCATGATGACAGCCGAGCTCGCCTGACAGAGACCACGCAAAGAGGCAGCACAGACTTTTCTGGTGGAGTGATACACTTCGTTGGACTCTTTGTCTGGAGGGCTATCGGGTGTCTCCTGAATTTCCCGAGCGCCGAAACACAGATTCGGTGAACAATCCCTCAGCCGAGGGGTGCTCTGTGAACCTAGAAAGGGAGCCGATGGGAACTGCATACTTTCGGGCCATCTGGGCTGATGGCGCAGGGCATGAGGCAGGGTGCTGTCAAAGCTCCAGGGCTGGGCCAACAATGGCTCCGGCCACTGGGAAGGACTCTGTCAGAGAATCCCCTTTTGTCAGAATGTCTGTCAGGGGATACTGAGCCAGTTTCTGAACAGACTCCAAAGGCATCCCTGTGGAATTGGAGATGAGAAGGAGAATGCCCCTTGGAATGGACAAGAATACAAGTCGGAGTCCTGGTAGACTGGTCGACTGACAGCCTGTGCGGGAGGCCCTTAACAGGCTAAGACTCCTTAGCAGGAGCCCTGGAGGGAGGCTCCACCACAATCAGTGGAGAAGCTGGTTTTGGCCAAGCCAGGAGGGTCTTCACCGGCTCCGCGGGCAGAGGGACGGTATCGTCCGGCTCCGGCCTAGAGGGCGACAGCCATGTGATGGCCGGCGTGGATGCTGGGGTCGGCTTCAGATTGGCCAGCACCAACTGTTGCCATATGAGATCCTTGTAGAGCTAATGCAACTTGTGCAGAAGTTTTTCCTCTTCTGAGGATGAATAGCGGTGGCGCCGCTTTTTTGAACACCCAGAATAGCATTTGTGGGTTCTCCTCGACATGTTGGTCAAGGACTTCTGAGACCTATACTTCGACCATCAAGGGGATAGACCGGGAGCTCAGAAGGACCCGGGGAGATCTGCGGCTCCTCCAGGTCAGGGACAGGGACTGTGAAGAGATTCCCAGCAGGCTGAGTCTACTCCTCGGTAGGTCTAGGCAGGACCGGAGTCCTAAACAACTAATTGTCGGCTTTGTCAAGCAACAATGGGTCGATGGGGTCAATTTCGACCAAGTCACTGTCCCGCATCATAGCTTGCTGGTTTGATGGGGGTGCCGTGAAGCCAGCGGCCAAGGCCAAAATTGCAACCGAAGTCGAAACTGGAGATTCTTGGGAACAAGACCTCTCTCGATCCCAAGAATGACATCGATGAGGGGGCGGCCCGGTGGCACTGAGGGTTGAGGCGTTGGACGTCACACCTCGCTCCACGCCGGCGACCCAGGTTCAGGAGCAGACTCAGGTCGTTGGTGGGTGGCTGTAGGGAGATAGGTTTGAGCATCCCACAATAGCTCGCCTACTCTGGGGAGGGTTGAGGCCACATCCCACACACCTGTCTGACTCTGAGCGGAGGCTCGGAGTACTACAAGACCCTAACAGTAGGGGATTGGTGGCTGCTATACAGCGTGACGTCGGCACTCAACGCCTTGACGTTGGGGGTCTCACGCTGTAGGGGAGGGAGTAAAGCAGCCTGCCATCGCCGGGAAGATGGGGCCCTGGAGATGTGCCCTCAATGTGCCTTCATCCGTCCGACGGCCCCGGACCGACGAAACACGAGCGACAAAAGTTGCAGGCCTGGGTATCGTGACCCAGGCAACAGATGCATGTGGTGTGCTGGTCGGTGCGAGACATCTTCTGCCCGCACCGGCAGAACCTGGGCGAGGACTTGTCCTCCATTGCTGTTGTGATCGCAAAACGATGTGGTGAAACTTGAACGAGTTTAAGTTTTGGTAAAAATCAGAAGATTTATGGGCCAGAGCCTACTCAATGCAGGAGCGATAAGGAGGGAACCTGAATCTTCCAGTGAAAAGATCTGGTGTCAAGGGATATCCCACCCGGGTGAGTGGGAGGAGCCAGCTTTTAGACCTACCAGCAAGATTCTTAAAGGGAAAGGACATGCCAGAAAGTGTGGATAAAAACAACATATCCACATCCCTAGAACTCCCTATTCAGTATGTCAGTGAGCAGGTACTTAGCCAGTTTCTGGACTGGTTCTATGGAAACCTTCACAGACTCAGACATAAGCCAGACCAGAACACCAAATAACAATCAGTGGTGTGACAGGGTTGAATAAGGCCCTGTCCCATTTGCTATACAGAAAGAGTTTAAATGCAAGGGTCTATTCTATCCTCTCCCTTTTCTGTCTCTTGTCTGTCTGGCTGCACAACCAAATTTTCTTGTGAGACCTAGGAACTAATCACTCCGACAGTTTCACAATTCTTCGTCGCTCTCTGTCTCTACTTGCTATTTCTGTCTTTTCTCCCCCCTTGCATATCTGCGGGTATAAAAATATACGTATATCTTTATGTGGAAATGTTACTGCTACTGGGATCCCTTTATTTAAAAATGTATATAGTTATACTGTTGAAATGATTGCAAAAAGCTATTTGGAACTCAAGGGATAACCTGAGAAGCTGGTTTGCAAAGTCTCAGATGCTGGCAACAAGAGGTCAGTTCTGGGTCAGCATATACTGTTTTGCTGTACCTGTAAGGAATGAAACTTACAAGAACATTCAGTAAACTGACAAGAACATTCTGTGAGAAGCAGGCTGTCAATAAGGTAAAGACTTGTAATAAAAAGAGCAGCAATGCTTTTGCTAGAGAGACTGAAACTTGGAATTAAGAGATACTCTCAGAAGAAGGACTTTGTTTTCTGTTAGTACTGCCTATGTAAACAGATAGACTGAATCATTTTTATTTTTCATTTTGCTGTTATTGAGAAAAATAAAAAGGTATTTGTGAATTTTGAAACTGCTCCTGGTTTTCCTATGCATCCTGACCTGTGCCTCGACAACAGATGGTGTCAGCAGTAGGATTTACGCCGTGCATACTGTATGCTAAGCCAGAAGTTGTGTGTGTGGGTACTAGACCTAGTACCAGGGAAGCACAGCAGAAAGGTATGGATTCTGCAGCAACAAGCCCAGGAGTCATTATCAGAAAGATGGCAGCCGAACTAGAAGCAGAAACAAAAGTCCAAACTAAGACTGTACAGCCATCACCAGTCATGGGGAAAAAAGAGCAAGCGCTGACAGAACCTGAAAGCCTGACTGCCTTTTTCAAATGGTGGGCTATACAACAAACAGAGACTGAGAAACAGAGAAGAGAGGAGATGCAGCAGAAAGAAAAAGAGATTCAATGTTTAGAGGCACAGAGAAAAGAAGAAATGCAACAACTCGAGAAGAAAAGAAGAGAAGAGATGCAGCGACAAGAGCAGAAGAAAAGAGATGTAGTAATGGATGGATGCCTTGCAAGTTATCAAAGCTGGAGGACCTGGCACTGGTTCAGCAGAGCAACAAGACACAAACAACTTAAAATACATTAAACTTACAAATTTGTGTCCCTCAGATCATATCGAAGCATACTTGACAACTTTTTAAAGGGTTGCCACAGCCTGTCAGTGGCCAAAGCAGCAATGGGCAATCAGACTGGTACCTTACTTGTCAGGTAAAGCCCAACTTGCTTACATCAATATGGACACTGCACAGTCAGAAAACTATGACATGGTGAAAAGTGAAATCCTGAAAAGGTATGACATTTCAGGAGAGACCTACAGGCAGAGATGTTGGTCTCTGAAGTACAACTCATGTCGACAATCCTCGAGAAGCCTTCATCCGACTCAGAACTCCTGATGAAATGTCTCCAACCAGAGGACGAAACAGTCCCACAGATCATCGACACATCTGTAATGGAGCAATTCATCAACATCCTGCCTACAGATGTACAGCTTTGGGTAAAGAACACCGACCTGAAAGTGAGGAAAAGGCCGTTTCTTTGGCCGAAGACTACCAAATGGCCAGACAGATACCACAGCAGCAAGGTAACAGCCAAGCACCAGTAAGACACTCGCTCTCATTTAAACTCCAAGTCTGATAAGAACTCTGGTGGTGGTAACAAATCTGCACCCAAAGACTTTGCTATAACTGTAATAAGCTGGGTCATATTGGGAGAAACTGCAGCAGTAAGAAGAATTACACTGGAGCAGATTTGTCCTTAGCAAATTGGGGCAAGTACTTAACAGATGTGAAGATGGGAGATAAGACTGTGAAACGACTTACAGATTTGGGAAGCAGACAGATCGTAGTGCATATTGAAGTGCTGGGAAAACAATGTCCAAAAGGATCAGGTACTGGTGTCATCTGCATCCACGGGGACACTTGATACTATCCCACCAGCCAAGTGACTGACTATTTAGGGTGTGTTGCACCAAATGAAAATGTGGGAAGTACCTAAGTTACCTGTACCTGTGATTATTGGAAATGACTTTCCAGGATTTACTGAGATAATGAAGAGGGAGTAAATCCTGATGCTTCTGCAGCTGTGGTGACAAGAGCTCAGGCAAAGAAAATCTCAGAATGTAGGACTCTTTTCCTTTCACTGATTTTGATTCAGACTTGTTTGAGCAGAGCTCCAAGATCCGGAAGTCCAGGAAGGAAAGAGGATGCCTGAAGAAACAGTGGTAACAAAAGACTGATGGACATAGGGGTTAACATATGAAAATGCTGAAACTAATCTGACCACTGATTGTGTTTCTTTAAGAACAAGCTAACAATGTTTCTCTCCAGGGTTATTTTAACCAGCTGGGGGCGAAACCAAAACAGGGTGAACTTATGTTTAAAAAATGTAATGGGCTACTGTACAGAGTCTGGGTTAAACCTCAGACACAGGGCCAGATAGAACAATTGGTTATACCACAAAAGTATAGATCGGAATTGTTACAGATAGCACATGATAGTCCTATGGCTGGTCACTCAGGGAGGGATCGCACCCTTGCCAGATAGCTGTGCAGAGTTTACTGGCCTGGAATTCATTAAGATGTTGGTACCTATTGCAGTTCTTGTGGAGTGTCAGAAAGTAGCCCCAGTGACTAAAAAAAGACAAGGTGCCCCTACCCTTGATAGATGTGCCTTTTGAGAGAACTGCAATGGACGTGGTTCGTACCTTAGACAAGAGTAAAACAGGGTAATCAATTCATTTTTGTAGTATGTGACTATGCTACTTGATACCCAGAAGCAGTTCCAACACGTACTATCACAGCCCCAAAAGTGGCAGCAGAGCTTGCCAAAATTTTCAGAAGAGCGGGCATACCTGAAGAAATTATTACTGATCAGGGTAGTGATTTTGGTGCAGCATTACTGAAGGAGCTGTACCAACTACTAGGTAACACTGCCATAAGAACCTCCCCTTATCACCCTCAGACAGACGGTCTTGTTGAGCGTTTAATCAAACCCTAAAACACATGTTAAAAAGGTTTGTAAAAGGGGAAGGGAAAGACTGGGACCAATACTTAACTTACCTGCTTTTTGCTTACAGAGAAGTGCTACAGGCATCAACAGTTTTTTTTTCACAGTTTGAAATGCTGTATGGTAGACAACCGAGAGGGCCACTAGATGTAATAAAAGAAACATGGGACAATAACCCCATTTATAAACAACATACTGCATCTTATGTGTGTGCCCTGAAAAAGAAGCTGGCAAAATATGTTGAAATTACCCATAGTAATCAGGAAGAGGCCCAAAACCAGTAGAAGGTGCATTATGACCATGGGGTAAAAGAGAACATTTTTGAGCCAGGTGAAAATGTCTTGCTACTGTTACCAACTACAGAAAATAAACTGTTAATGAAGTGACAAGGGCCTTACAAGGTGCTTAGACGTATTGGCACAGTTAAGTATGAGATTGAGACCACTGATAGGAAAAATCCTACTAAGATATACCATGCTAACCTCCTCAAGAAATGGGCTGAAAAAAACACCAAAAGCTGTTTTGCTGGTTTTACCAGAAACTGATAAAGAAGATACTGATGTAGTTTATGATAGACTGGAACAAACTGTAACTGCTAATGCAGTAAAGGTGAATTTTTCCTTAACCTCTGAACAAACCACAGAAATTCCCAAGTTGCTGAAGACATTTAACAGTACTTTTACCCTAGTGTCAGGCTGAGCAAAAGGGGACGAGCACATAACAGTGATAAGGAATGCTTGCTCTATTAGACAAAAGACATACAAATTACCAAGAGCGGTTGAGAGCAGACATGGTTAAGGAACTACAAAAAAATGAAAGAACTGAGTATCATGGACGAGTCGAGAAGTGCTTGGTCATCACCAATAATGATTGTAAACAAAAAAGAAAGGGGTGCAAGAACCTGCCCTGATTTTAGGAAACAATCAAGTATCTGAATTTGACAGTTATCCTATGCCAAGGACAGATGATTTGGTGGACAAATTGGGATGTGCAAGTACATCAGTACCCTTGATCTCACCAAGGGTTACTGGCAAATCCCCCTAGCTAAAGAATCCAGAGACAAAAGGAACAAGCATTTGTCAATGCCGAACGTTTGCTTGCAGGTATTTGCAGTGGTGTTTGGCACGTATGGTGCTTTACCCTAATGCCCTATGCGATTGCTGGTATTTGCACTATAAATTTTCAGCATGACCTTTTTGTTACCCCCACCTCATAAAAGCATTTGAGACCTCTGCTTATGAACAGTCCCACTGTTATTTTGTTAATCTGTCCTGAGCATTGATTTCCCACAGCAACCACACCATTGTGCTCCACATGTGCAAAACACAGTTAGGCAGGATGTGAAAATGACAGCTGTAGCATTCATAGGGAGGTGTGAAGGGATAGCAATGTTGAACATCTGGAGTGAAAATACAATAATTTCTCGGACTTCTGACGTACATACAGGAAACTACGCAATGGCTCAACAGAGTCATTTGGTGGACTTTTCACAAATTTTCAACATAGGCATTGTGGACCTCTGCTCATGAACAGTGTCACTGAGTTTTCATAATCTGTCCTGAGCATTGATTTCTCACTGTGACCACACCATTGTGCGCTGGATGTGCAAAAACACATTTCAGCCAGGATGTGAAAAATGTCAGCTGTACTGTTCATAAGGAGGTGTGAAAAAATGCCATTGTTGAAAATCTGGAGTGAAAATATTTCAAATTCTCGAAGTTATGAGTGTGCGTGGAAACTGTGCAACGCACACTCGTAACACAGTCATTTTTTGACATTTTTTCACCAAATTTGCAACTAAGATTTTGGGAGCCCACCTCATTAACAGTGACACTGTTGTTTAGTTAATCAATCCCAAAAGGTGATTTTGTGCAGTGACCATGAAATCACCTTTGGGGACCGAATAACTCACATGACAGTAACTGAATTCATGAGGTGGTGTCCCAAGAACCCCCTATTGAAAATGTGGTGCCAAAATTTGCGGCAGTTTATCTTTTTCTGCTAGCACCAGATGGAAAATCTTTTCCACTTAGAAGCAGAAGTCCTTCTGGTGGATGGTTTCCTAGAAACCCTTAGGACCTCCAAAACCCCTTCAGAGAGGTGTAAGTCAGCATACTCTAAGTCCTCATGTGCCAAGCCTTGAGCCTGAGGGACTGGAGGTTGGGGTAAAGGATTCTGCCCTACGAGGAGGTCAATAGGTTTGTTCCTCCTGGGGAGGAAAACTGGTCTGGATACTGACAGGGTCAGGAGCAGTGCATACTAAGGCTGCCTGGCCCAGTCTACAGCTATGAGGATCACTGTTGCTGGCTGAACCCTGAGCTTGTTTAGTACTCTGAGCAGCAAAGGAAATGGGGGGAAGAGATGCAGAAACGTCCCTGTCCAATCCAACAGTAGTGCATCCAGAGGCAGTGTGCCCAGTGCAGGAGGCCTGCAACAGAACAGTGGGAGTTGGTGATTGTCTGGGGCTGCGAAGAGGTCCACCTCTGGGGTGCCCCACCTTCGGAAAACCACCTGAAGGATATGCCCGTTTAATGACCACTCGTGGTGATTCTGATTGATTCTGCTGAGAGCATCTGCAAGGATGTTGTCCTTTCCTGGGGGGATGAACTGCTGAAAGGGAGATCCGCAGAGAGTATGCCAGCTTCCAGATTTTCTTTTTTTAAAATTAGTTTTTATTGATTTTTTTTTTTTTTTAGAACATTGAAACACATGAGGTAACAATTACTCACTATCTTTAACATCAGCATTCTAATACTGTACAGCATCATTAAAACATAATGGTTTCAGTCATGTTGTGGTTACGTCTTCCACCAGAGTTACAACTTCCTTATTAACGTTCACAGTTGGTTCAACAAAGAACTTGAGAGTGTTATCAAACTTTTCCTTGTTTCTCTTCTTCCCTTGCTCACCCTGCCTCCCCACCCCTTCAATCTTGGCTAGGGGCAGAAGTGTGGATAAGATTCTGACTGATGGGAGTATCTACCTCTGCCATTTCCTAGTGAATGATTGTGATTGGTTGTTCATGTTTGCGGATAGGCTTTCCATTTGATAAATGGTAACCATTAACTGTTTCCAGTCTTGTATAGTGGGAATGTCTGACGACATTCATTTTCTAGTGAGGGCCTTTTCTACAGCCAGAAGATATATTAGGAGCAGAATCTTTGCCCATGGCGAGGGGGATGGATGGTCCAGCTATGTGGCCAATAAAACCACCTCAGCTATTGGTTCTATATTTTCCCCATGTACCGTGAAATCTCGATCTGTAAGAAATCCAATATGGCATAAGGAGTGGACACTGCCACATGATATGTGCCAGGTTGGCTAATTTACAGCCGTAACCCCTACAGCAATGGCCAAAGTTATCTGGTAATTATTTTGTTAGTTTTGTGTGGACCTGAAATATCTATATCTGCATTTCCAGAAGAATTTTCTCCAAATATGGGAAGAGGTGATTTTTACCGCACGAAGAGCTGCAGCTTCCCATTGATCCTTAGAGATTTCTAGGTTTAGATCTTCATTCCAGCTGTCTAGTACTGAGACTGTGGGTTCTTTGGTAAGAGCCCTTCAAGTCTTATATAGGTTTCCTATTAACTGACTCCACTGGTTTCCCTGAATGTGATCCATAAATAGTTTTGAGAGAGGGCGATGGGGTGGGGAATTTTTGCTTGTATGGTGCAATTTCTCAGGATGTTGTTTCTGGCTGGAAAGTGGCAGAACAAGTCCGACTTTGATAGTTAAATTTCTTTCTTAATTCATTAAAAGTCAAGACCCCTATCGGTCCAAGGAATTGGAAGACATGTTCCAGGCCCAGCCCTCTCCACCGGGAGAAGGACAAGTCCTTATGAGATGGGAGGAAGAGCTCGTCCTCCAAAATAATTTTACAGTACTCATAGATACGTCGAAAAGGGTTCCTTCTATGCAATCTCAACCACATCCTGAGAACCTGTGATGTTATACTAGTGACATCTTTTAGGGGAAGGGTTTTCCCTGTTGAGGCAAAGATAATTTTTTTTTATGTCATATAAGTCATTCAAATGAAATTCCAATTTCCTCCACGGGGCTTTGTAGTTATCTAGCAGCCAGAGGAGGATGCGCGGGAAGGTCACCTCAGCGTACATTCTGAGGTCTGGAAGATTAGTTCCTCCCTGAGATAGTGATAGTTTGAGAATTTGTAACCGTATTCTTGGACGCTTATTGCCCCAGATGAAAGAGGGGATCATATTGTCCCAGGAGTTAAAGTATGGAGATAGAAAATAGGGGATATTTTGAAATAGGTATAGGAGATGGGGTAGTATGTTCATGCGAATTGTCCATTTTTTTGGAAAATGTGAGTGGAAGTTTTTGCCATTTTTCTAAGTCCTGTTGTATCGAGATAGACAGGGGTTCATAATTTATTAATTCCATTACCTTTAAATTAAGGGGGATATGTATCCCCAGATATTTAATTTTAGTCAAGTTCCATTTTAGTGGAAGTGCTTGCTTGAGGGATTTGGGAGGAGTATAACTGAATAGTACGACTTTTGTTTTAGAGATGTTTAATTTGAAGCTGGCTATTTCTTCAAATTGTGTTAATATGTTCCAGGTTTCCGGGATCGAGTTTGTGGGGGACAAGAAGGGACAAGAGGATGTCATCTATGAACAGACTGATCCCATATTCTGTTTGGTGCAGGGGAATTCCTTCCATTTTTGTGGATATTCTTAGGGCCACAGCCAGAGGTTCAATGTAGAGTGCAAATAGCAGTGGGGATAGCGGAAAACCCTGGCGTGTACCTTGGTGTAGTGGAAATGGCAAGGATATACCTCCGTTAATCCAGCCATAATCCTTCGGGGAAGAGTAGATATGTTTGAGCCATGTCAGAAATTATTCAGGAAACTGAAATGTTTGTAGTGTACCCCATAAGAAGGGCCATGACACCCGGTCAAATGCCTTTTCTTCATCTAGGCTGATAAAGGCTGCTGGAAATTTTCGGGTTTGAATATGCTCTATTAAAATAAGGGTTTTCCGAATGTTATCGGCTGTGTTTCTCAATTTGATGAATCTGGCTTGGTCTGGGTGTATTAAGGAGGGAAGGATGTTTTCTAATCTTATGGTCCAGATGGCCATGAAGATTTTATAGTCTGCGTTTAACATGGCTATTGGCCAGTATGAGGATGGGTCTATTTTGTTTCTGTTTGATTTAGGGAGTGCCGCTATTGTAGCATATTCCCATGATGGGGGGGGGGCGCTACCTCCCACCACTTCATTATATAATGGGAATAGTCTAGGGGACAGTTCGTTCAGAAATGTTTTGTACCACTCTCCCGAGAATCCATCTGGACCCGGGCAGCGGCCCATTGATAAGTTTTAGATAGTCATATGTATTTCATCTAGTCTGATTGGAACTTCTAGTTTTTGAACTTGTATTTCTGTTAGTTTTGGAAGTTTTTGCTGGTTCAGGAGTTCTTGTCTTTGATCAGGAGTTGTTGTAGTTTCTGGGGTATATAAGTGCTGACAGTAATTGGAGAAAACCTCTCTTATCTCTTCTTCTCTATGGGTGATCTGGCCTGTAGTGGGATTTTTAATTTTGAGTATAGTGACTGTGTTTTTTACAGGTTCTCAAATGTTGGGACAGTCTCCGGGCCCCCCTTAAGCCCCCCCCTCCAATAATTGACCTGTTTCAAATACATAAAGGACAGCTGGATTTTAGTGTCAATTATTTTCTGGACAGCTGCTTTAGTTTCTTTGATTTTCTGTTGGAGCACTTTATCCCCTTCATTACAGAGCAACTGGTAATTTTGAAGAAGGTTGGTGAGCTTGAGATATTTAGCTCCCCCCCCCACCCCCAAGACTAATGCTAACACCTTGCCTCTAATAGTTGTCTTCATGGCATACCAAAGGAGTGGCCTCTGAAATAGTAGAGGAAATATTTTCTTCCAGAAACTATGGAATTCTCTGTTTTATCTTGTCAAGAAACTCTTTGTCTTTTAGAAGAAATGGGTTAAGTCTCCAAATGGTATGTTTGGGCTTCTTATCCAGGTCTAGATTCAACAGGAGAGGGTGGTGGTCAGACAGGACTTTCGGGCAGATTGAGATGTCTATAACTGTGGTGAAGTGCTCGCATGTGGTGAGGAAATAATCTAATCATGAGTGGGTGTGAAATCTACTGGAGTAGAATGTAAATCCCAGGTAAAAGAGAAACATTTTCCGCCAGATATACATCAATCCCAGATGTTCTAGCTGTGCTTTAAAATACTTCACTGTGCTAGAGAGGTGGTATATTTTCTGATTCGATGAATCCAGGCTGGGTTGCATAGTTATACTGAGGTTGCCACCAAAAATTAACTGACCCTGGAGTATATTCAGAAATGATTGATCGGACCACTGCTGTTTTGGTCTGTGGAGGTAAGTATACGTTTGCTAGAGTAACCTCCTGGGAGTATAGGCGGCCTTGGGTAATGACATATTGGCCTTGTCCATCCGTGTAAATGTTTTTGATTTCCAACTGGGTGGTTGCAGAAACCATGATGGCGACTCCCCTCCTCTGACTACCAGGGTGGGAGGAGCAGTGTACCACATATCTGCCCCCCCCCCCCAGCTTCTGGTGTTCAGCATTCGGAAGATAAGTCTCCTCAAAGGTAAATTATGACAGCCTTTTGTTTGTTAAGGTGTGGCATCAGCCAGGAGCATTTAATGGGATTGTGCAGCCCATTAACATTTAGGAAGTAGATCTTTACTGGTAGTGAAGTCATATTGTAAATTTGTTGTTACTTTTTAAACTTATTTTTCCTTTTTTAGGTTAATAGAGCTGTACCCAACCCGGACCATTCCCCCTGGTGGTGGATGAGACTGAAGACAGGACCGCCGCAGCCACCCATCCCTCTGACTAGGGATATGAGGCAGTGGGGGCAAATCAAATCCCCAGTGATGTCCAACCCCAGGTGTTTTACTTTGTGGCTGCTGTTTGTCTAATAAAGCATAATCAATCTTAACAGAATGTGGTCGCATGTGTCTCATTATTTTATCCCCCCCAATTTATATTTAAACATTTTAAACCATACATCATTAACAAAAACTATGTTGAAGATAATTATGTACATTTTAACTTCCAGCACTGAGGTGGTACTAGCAGGCCACCTCGTATGTCTCTCATCCGAGTCCCTAGTGGGAGACGAGATGCCATCGGGGATCTCCAGAGACATAAGGTAGGTGTTTAGCCAACCTATGATAAGGAGTATCCCCAAGGGGGTACTAATCCCAAAATAGGGTTCGCCTCTGGGTTGGACCGGCATGGTATGGTAATGGGTCTTTGCCCTCCGGGTTCCCCCGCATGCAGAGAGAAGGGATGATACTCCCGTCCCAAATACTGTATTGATTACAGCCCCATGGAACCCCCCTCCGGCCAGCATGCAATAGGAGCTTAAAGGATCAGAGAATGCTCCACCCCCAAAAGATGACCCCCCAATCGGGGGAGAAGGGGAAATACTTGGGGGGGGGCGCTAATTTTTAGGTATCGTCATTTGGACTAGTAAGGCTGTGTCTTGATCCCTCTGTGAGCCCCAGTACAGCATCCAAGAAGGGGTGGGGACCAGGACCCAGCGCCCCAGGTAAGGGCAGGCCATAATTTGACATGAGTAGGTGATTGGAGCCCTGCAGTGCTCCCCACCTCACCCCAACCCCACTGCTGGCCAGCCCCCCGAGCCACTGCAATCAGGCGGTAAACGGAGCCGGAGCAGAGGAGGGGAGCGGGGGCGGAACCCCGAGCAGCAGGCGGCAGAAAGCTCTCATGTTTGGGCCCATCGACCTGACAGTCATCAGCAGAAAACCCCAAGTGACCCGGGCAGAATAATTTGTAGGAGAAACTCTCAACCCACCCATCCTAGACGCACCCTCCCCACCTTCCACTGACGGAAGAGGAGCCAGCTGTGGCCCCTAGTGGGGACCACCCCCTGAATAAGCCCACAGTGTCCCAATAGTCAACAAGTGGGTATAACGACTGGCAGAGTCTGCAGGGATGCCTCCCAGTGGACGTTCAGTAATGCTGGCTGTCCGACCACTTCCCCTCGTCTCAGCGATATCATCCTTGGAATGTTCTAGGCCGGGGTTAGGGCTGTTGTTGTGTCAATCAATCAGTCAAATTTTATTTATAATGCGCTTTTCAGCATATCAAAGCGCAAATACAAAACAACATCTTACATAATAAATAATGACATAAAAACGATAAAAAGCAGCAATAAACCTGTCCAAAAGCTAATTCAAATAAGTAACTCTTCAGGGACACCGTAAATGATTCCGTGGACAGGCACTCTCTAATCTGACGAGGTAGAGAATTTCACAGGGTTGGGGCCATAAAAGAAAAAGCTCTGGCCCCAGATGACTGAAGACGAACCCTGGGAATCTCTAGCAATCCCTCGTCAGCAGAGCGGAGAGGGCAGTAAGGTCGAAGGAGATCTTCCAAGTAGCCTGGTCCCTGTCCGTGTAGGGTCTTATAGGTCAGCAACGTGACCTTGAAGGTGATTCTCCATCGCACCGGCAGCCAGTGCAGTTCGCGCAGCACAGGAGTGATATGGCAAGTTCTCAGTAGCCCAGTCAACAACCTGGCTGCAGCGTTCTGCACCAGCTGCAGGCGACGGACATCCACCCCCAGTAACCCTAGATATAGAGCATTACAGTAATCAAGACATGAGAAAACAAAGGCGTGGACCAACACAGGAAGGTCATCATGTGGAACATGGTGTTTTATCTGGGTGATATTCCTCAGATGGTAAAAGGAAGACTTGACAGCGGTAGATACCTGTGCCTTCAACGTTAACTTACTGTCAAGAATTACACCCAGATTCCGCACCTGTTCGGAAGGTCTCAACTGGTTACCTCCTAACACAAGGCCAGAAGGGGACCCAGGAGTCAACTTCTCTACACAATGGCCTGGGTCCACAACCAACACCTCAGTCTTATCCGGATTTAATTTCAACCAGTTTGCACTCATCCAGTCCTGAATCTCAGTGAGGCAGTTATTAAAGACCGATAAGGCATCATTCTGTTCAGGTACAAAGGACATACAGAGCTGAGTGTCATCTGCATAGCAGTGAAAACTCAGCCCATAACGCCTTATAATGTCTCCCAACGGCAGCATATACACCGTGAGCAACATGGGAAAGCACAGAACCCTGTGGCACCCCACAGGACAGAGCAAAGGAGCAGAGGAAAAATTCCTGAGACTACCCTCTGACTTCTGCCTGTGAGGAAAGAGTAAAACCACCTAAGGACTGTCCCCGACAGTCCGCAGCACAGCCGCAGGCGATCCAGCAACATCCCATGGTCCACAGTGTCAGATGCTGCAGAGAGATCAAAGAGGACCAAGATCGGACGGCTCCTCCGATCTCTCGCTATTAGGAGATCATTAAGTACCCGAACCAGCGCCGTCTCGGTACTATGCCTCTTCCTGAAACCAGACTGGAGAGGATCATAGACCTCATGGGTGGTAAGAAAATCATCGAGCTGCAACGTGACTACTTTCTCAATAACCTTGCCCAAAAAGGGCAGGTTAGAGATCGGTCTGTAGTTAGCGAGACAGTCTGGGTCAAGGGAAGGCTTCTTTAACAGGGGTGTCACGATAGCCTCTTTCAAAGACTCCGGAAACACCCCTTGATCCAAGAAGCACCAGACTATCTCAGCAAGGACTGGTCCGATCCCATCCATGCACCCCACAAGGAGGCATGTAGTACCAGGATCCAAACTACAGCAAGTCGGTCGCAAGCCCTGGACAATCTTCATGATATCCATGATCGCTGGCTGGTCAAAATCTGTCCAGACAGACCGAGGGCCTGCAACCCCCACATTGATCACTGCCACGCTCGTTAGAATGCATACCGCGGATCTCCGACCTGATCGATGACACCTTATCCTCAAAGAACCGAGCAAACTCATCACACTTTATTTGTGAAAAGGCTCTCCAACCCCTGCAGACAGGCTGGATTGCACAGTCTATCCACAGTCCGGAAGAGCTGAGCTGGTCGATTTCTTGAAGCAGCTATCTCCCGGGACAGGAACTCTGCCTTCTTACAGGAGATTTCTGATTGATAGTCCACATACTGGGCCATCAATCTAAGTCTGTCACCTTCCAGGCCGGATTTCCGCCAACAGCGCTCCAATCTTCGCCCCTTTCTTCTCAACTCCCTCAATATCCCATCAAACCAGGGGGACCGAGGGCGAAGGGAAGAGGGGGAGAACACGGACCGGCGCAATGGAATCCAGTGCCCTCAGCACCATATTATTATAGTGCACCACTAAGTCATCTGGTTCCATGCACTCCATAGGCCAATTCTATAAGTCCAGCACCACCATCAGACCCTCAGGGGTAACTCCCCTGAAAGGGTGGTACCGGGCCATCTCCAAAGGGGTAGATCTCATGGGGGGGGGGTCGCGAAATTGAATCTTATGGAGTGATGGTCAGACCACACAACTGGTTCCACCACCAGTTCCGTGATCTCCATCCCCAGGGTGAACATCAGATATAGAAAGTGACCCTGAATATGGGTAGCAGCGGTAACAACCTGTGTGAAGCCCAACGAAATCATTAGTTGGAGGAAGTTTTGAGCAAAATGCGAGAGTTCATCGTCGACCCATGCACTGAAGTCCCCCAGGACCAACCACCTGGAGGGCTCCAACACCAGGTCGACAATGAAGTCTGCAACTTCCTGCAGAAAAACTTTCTCATCACCGGGTGGACGGTAGACGAGTAAGATTCTGCTACCCACACCTGCTTCCATGATACACTCAAAGGATCTAGGGGCCACCACTGGAACCTCCACAAGACCCAACTTCGATTTAAAACAAATAGCGAACCCCCCACCCCTTCGATCCAACCTCGGGCAATGTATTACAGAGTACCTGGCTGGAACAGCCGATTCCAATATGGGACCAGCATTTTCGTCCAGCCAGGTCTCGGTAATGCAAGTCAGGTCAGATGACTCAACAAGATCAGCAATAATTGCTGTCTTGTTTTTTATAGACCTGGCATTGCATAACACCGCCCAGGTTGGATGAGAAAACTGGAGGAGCGGGCCACTTGCCCACTCTCAATGGAACCCTTGGGTATGGGGACCAGGTATCGTACTCCCCTATCCTGGACCCATTTCGCCCCAGGGCGTCTCCTAGACCCCATGACCCTTATCTACCCACTCCGCTCCCCCCCTTGCAGCAGAGGAACCCCCCCCTCCGCCTCCACCGTGCGATCCCCAGGGCACGACAATGCCTATATACCTCGGGTTGCAACGGAGGAATATCAAGGCGAGGTCCCTCAGCTCGAGGGGAATAGCGCCTGACCACGGAGACCCGATCCCAGCACATGCTGCTAAATATTTAAAAAAAAAATATTAATCGATCAACAAATTTGATCAATACTATCAATACTGCAAGCTTATTTATCTTAGGCGGCAACCCCACTTCCCATTTCTAACACAAAATAAAACAAACTGTCCATTTCCCTTCAGACAACCCCCCCCCAAAAAAAAGTCTTAAACAATCTAAATAAATTCTTGCTCCTAAAACCTAAAATAATTTAAACAACAATCCTTACCCCAATAAAACATATAAACTACCCCCTTCCATTATAAGATGACTTTAACCACAAAAGAAAAAATTAACAAAATAATACAAACGATCCCCTCTCAAGGGAAGAAAAAATACACAAAGAAAATTCTCCCTCTCCCACAGCTCTCTCACAGCCCAGAAGGGGAAAATAAACAAATAATAAAACAATCCCCTCTCACAGGATAAACAAAACTCAAAAAATAAAATAAAAATATAGGCACCCTGGTTCTTTCACAACCGGGAAACCAAAACAAATAAAATCAGGGAAAAAAGTCATCAAATGGTAGGAGGAGCCAAAATAATCCAACATAATCCATTGGAGGTAAAACCAAATATTTAGTCAACGACCTAGAGCGGCAATAATTCTGTCAACTTCAGGTAGGTGCTTTTCCAGTATACAGGATCCACAGTCACAGTAAGTCAACAAAATGAGCCAAAAAATCTTCAGGGAAAGCCAAAAAACAGGTGCAAACTAAACCAGTGGGGAGTAGGGTCTCCGCTCCCCACACCCCCCCGATCCGCCTTATCAGGTCTAATTTTGCCCCCCAGGACCTGCAGCTACAAATACCCCTAGGCCTCACCAGAAGGACCGACCCGGGGATAAATTAGGAACCCCCCCACTAAACCCCAGCTCCCTGGGAAGACGTAAGAGTTCCTGCTCGGTCCCAGTTGGCACCCAAGATTACCCAGGCAGAACTAAGGGGGGAGGGGAAGGGACTGAGACACCACACAAACAAACCACTTATTTGAGCCCTGTAGAATTGCAAAGAAAAGAGGGGCTCTGATCGATGAACCAGGCCCCCCACTCACAATACTCCAAGTCACCACAGGCAATCCCTTCTGCCAACTTCAACGGTGATTCAGCGTACAGCAATCGCAAACCAATCCTTCTTCATCCATCAAAGGAAGGTATATCCATTTGATCGAAGTAGAGACTAATAGATCCAATAGTTGCAACCATAAGCACTAAACAAAGCGCCTTAAATTCAATAGCTCAGAAATTGAAAATGTCATTGAGTCAGGGCCAAGTTCACCAAAAAAGAAAGGCAGTCATCATAAAAAAATTGATCCTTCAGAATGGGGGATCAATAACCCTGAGAAAACAAGTCCACCCTCCACTTCAAGGCCGTAGGCTGACTTCCGAACTAACGAGAGGTGCACCACCTCGTTGGTACCGTTGCTGCACCAAAAAGGAAACAGCTGATCCCCTGGCCGAACGCCAACCTCCCCTACCCTTGCGGCTGCTATGTGGCAGAATTAGAATGAGTCCCAAGTTTCTGTTATCCTGGGTAGGATCAGGACCCGAACTGTCCGTTGAGATCTTCTTCCTGTGTTCTATTTACTGTAGTGCCCATCGTAACGTTGCTCCCTCGCGTTACCACTCCCACCCATCTCAGCCCAGCTGGTCCCCCCCCACCCGATCATGGGGGCCCAGGGGAGGCAGAGATGGGGAGGGGGCAGCGGGAGCAGCCAGGGGCAGGACGAGGGCCGCACCCAAGCCCTAGGTCGTAGAGGGATTGCAATAATAAGGTCTGCCAGCCTGGTGTGATGCCCGCCATCGGAAAGCCCCAAAGAAAACCCAATATGGCAACAGATGTGTGTAATTGTATATTTATAGCACTACTGCTTGGTTGTAATGGTTGCTCTCAACCCGAACCCAGGGCGCGCCCAACCCCTCATGCCCACCAAGGCGAAAGAAAACAACAGCGAAGGTTAGTAAGGGCTTACTGTGTTCAACTAGACAGTGTGGGATTCCGCAGCGATTCTTTGGTCTGGTAGCTTGAGAATCTAACCACAAAGGAGCGTGGGCTGGCGTCTTCAGCTGAAGGCCTGGTCCCAAAAGCACGGTGTGCCCGCTCAGAGTCAAGCTTAAGCTCAGGCCCCAGGCCAAGGATTAGGCAGAAAAGGTAGTTGGCATTCGCCAGAGGGTCACCAACCTCCTCCCCTTCAGGTAGGCTGAAAATTCATATGTTCTTCTGACCGCCCCGATTTTCAGTGTCTTCTTGCCTTGGGGAGGTCTGGGGCTGAGTGGTAGCCAGAGATAGAACTGCAGCCTCCAGGGAATCCAACCTCGTGGAATTTGTAGAGATCTTGGTGTCCGCCTCATCCACGTGGTGGTGAAGGGAGCCTATATCAGTTCGGAGTTCCCGGACAGAGTCCCTCATCTCCCTGCAAAACTCCGCTACTGCACGGAGAATGCTTTCTTCAGGAGGTGACTCTGGGCCTTTCTTTTTGCTGGTTTTGGGGTTAGAATAAGTCTTTTTTTCCCCCCCGATTTAGCAATTTGATTGTGGGAGCCATGAGGGGGCTTGCTTCTCTGGTCTGTGTCAGTAGGCCCCTGGTTGTCTGCATCTTCCAAGTATGAAACAGGCTGGTAGCAGTTCTGATGCTGCTTTGCAATTTGGGATGAGAATGTCGAGTGAATGTGTCTCCTAATATGTATTAGGTCTGAAATAAGTAAGATTCTTTTTTTTTGTTTTGTACTTTATATTTATTAGTTTGCAGACAAACATGTGCAATACATCAAACATCTTGGAAATATCATTATTGATTCATACAGTAAGGAAACAAATTCCTATGATACCACTGCCACAGAGGCTGCCAAGTATGAAGAGCAGGTGGACCACAGTGGGTTCTGGGAGGGTACAGGTGGTGGAACAGAGGCGAAGCCCCCTAGTTTGTACCTCTAACAAACCATATGCCAGTCTGGCAGAGCAAGTTTCCTCTATGATGGCACCCTCAGTGGAGACCAAGAAGAATGCTGAGGACACCCACAAGAGAGACCCACAGAAGGGTGGCAAGGGACACCACAGGGAAGGAAACAGCTTCTGCTAGGGGACTCAATTGTTAGAGGGGTAGACCTGGAGAAGGGAGAGGAGAGGGAAGTAAGGTGCCTGCCTGATGCCATGGCTTGGAGGGACAAGAAGCGAATCCTCAGGATTGCAGAAGCAGCATCACAGGAGAGGGAACTAGATATCATTGTCCGCCTTGGGACAAATGACCTAGCTAGGCATGGGATCAGTGCAGTGCAGGATGAAACTGTGGAGTTGGGGAGGGGCCTCAGAGAGGCAGCAAGCACAGTTACCTTCTCAGAGGTGCTGCCAGTCCATGGCAGGGTTGAGGCTAGGGTACTACACACCATGCAGTTTAATAAATGGTTGCAAAACTGGTGCAGAGCACAGGGCTTTGGCTTCATTGGGGACTGGGGGTACACCTGGAGAAATGAAGGTTTATACTGGCACGATGGTCTGCATCTGTCCATGAAGGGAACCAAGATCCTAAGTGACAGGTTTAAATACTTCCTTTGCAAGCTTTTAAACTAGCTATGGGGGGAGGTGCTAATAAGAGGCAGGAAATTTCAAGCCTCCCCCCACAAAACATGACGGGTAGTAAGGTAAACACTGAGGTACAGTGCTCAACAGAGGGCAGAACAGGGGTAAATGGAAAAACAGACAAGGGCAAAAAGAGCAGGCATGGGGGAAGAAAGGATAAAGCCAACATTAAATGGAGGGCAATGAGTACAAATGCCCGTAGTCTGGGAAACAAGCTTCCTGAGCTAGTAGCCTTGATGGAAGATGAACACTTGGATATTGTGGCAGTCACAGAAACATGGTACACAGGGAACCATGACTGGGATGTCAACATACCGGAGTACACAGTCTACAGAAGGGACAGGGGAGGGAAAAGAGGAGGTGGAGTCGCTCTATACATAAGGGAAGGGATCAAAGCTACAGAACTAAAAAGTAAAGGGGGAGGACAAGAGGCACTCTGGGTCACCTTGAGACAGGGAATGGCATCACAATCCACACGGGGCTTGTACAGACCCCCCATCTCAAGGGAGGAAATGGACAAGAAATGATAGAGGACATTCTCAAAATGGCTGAGAAAGAGGAGATACTGTTAATGGGGGACCTGAATATGCCAGATGTTAACTGGATGACATGTACTGCAGCCACATCCAAGAGCAGGGTCATTCTCGATGCCCTGCAGGGGGCAGGCCTTAGACAGCTAGTGTTGGAACCCACTCGGGAGGAAGCAATACTAGACCTGGTACTCTCAAATGGAGAGAGGATCACAAATTTAGAAGTCGGTAGACATCTGGGAACAAGCGACCACTGCACAGTGTGCTTCCCAATAAGCACAACCATGGAGACAAGCCATACAAAAAACAAGCATACTGGACTTTAGAAGGGCTGACTTTGGCAAAATGGGTGAATACCTGAGGAATACACTAGCAAATGGGCAAAAAGGAGGGGTGGAAGAACAACGGAGAAAAATCAAAACTGCCATCATAGAGGCAACAAGCCTTTGTGTGAAACAGATAAAGAAAACAAAGTGGAGTAAAAAACCACTATGGTTCTCAAAAGAGGTGGCAGGGAAGGTTAAGGAGAAAAAGGCTGCATTTAAAAAGTATAAGGCATCACAGGAGGAGCACGACAGGGAACTGTATCAATTAAAGCAGAAAGAAGCGGGGAAGGCAGTCAGAATAGCAAAAGGCCAAACTGAGGAAAAAATAGCCAAGTCAGTTAAGAAGGGATAAAACCTTTATAGGTACATTAGGGGCATAGAAAGGTTAAGGGAGGGATAGTGAAGATTAATAAGGGAGAGAGGGAGGTGGGCAGAGGGAGGCGGTGAAAAGGCAGAGATACTGAATGAATACTTTTGCTCAGTATTCACAAAGAAGATGAGGAGGAGTTACCTAAACCAGACAATAGAAGCACTCTGGGTAGGGGGGTTGACACCAGTCCATTCACAGGAGAAAGAGTCCTGAAAGAACTCCCAAAACTCAAGGTGGACAAAGCAATGGGGCCTGATGGGATTCACCCCAGAATCCTAAAAGAACTAAGGGAGGACCTAGTGACACCACTGACCACACTTTTTAACAAATCATGGGAGGATGGGGTGGTACCTGAGGACTGGAGAAGGGTAGATGTGATTCCCCTTCACAAAAGTGGGAGCAAGGCAGAAGCAGGAAACTACAGACCTGTAAGTTTGACCTCAGTGGTAGGGAAAATGATGGAATCACTTCTGAAAGAAAGAATTGTTGAGTACCTAGAGGCCAGCGGGGCACAGGACCCAAAGCAGCATGGATTTACAGCAGGAGGGTCATGTCAGACGAATCTAATAGATTTCTTTGACTGGTTGACCAAAGTAATAGACCAGGGAGGGGCTGTGGATATGGCCTACCTAGACTTTAGCAAGGCATGTGACATAGTCCCGCACAAAAGATTAATAATCAAGTTAGCTAGCTTGGGAGTGGGTCCCAGGGTGGTAGCCTGGGTTGCAAACTGGCTGCACAACAGGACACAGAAGGTAATAGTGAGTGGCACACATTCCGAAGAAAGAGGGGTCACTAGTGGAGTACCTCAGGGCTCAGTACTGGGTCCAGTTCTCTTTAACATTTTTATAGGTGACATTGCAGCGGGTCTGAAGGGAAAGGTAAGCCTCTTTGCAGATGATACAAAGATCTTTAACAGAGTTGATACACAAGGGGGGGTAGAAAGGATGAGAAGGAACTTGGCAAGGTTGGAGGAATGGTCAGACATATAGCAACTTAGATTCAATGCAAAGAAGTGCAAAGTAATGCACCTGGGAAACAAAAACCCAGGAGAAGAGGCACTAATAGCAGGAGGTACTAACAACAACAAAATGGAAGCAGGACTTGGGGTAGTCATATCAGAGCATCTAAAGGTGGGTAAGCAATGTGAGAAGTCAGTGAGGAGAGCCAGGGGATACTGGGATGCATAGGAAGGGCATCACAAGTAGAAAAGGAAGTGGTTATCCTCTGTACAAACAGTTGGTGAGACCCCATCTGGAGTACTGTGTGCAGTTTGGAGACCTCATCTATGCAAGGACATAGACAGGATGGAAGCAGTCCAGAGGAGGGCAACTAAAATGGTGCAGGGTCTGCATCAGAAATCATATGAAGAGAGACTGAGAGAGCTTAATATGTATACCCTTGATGAAAGGAGGGACAGGGGGGACATGATAGAAACGTTCAAGTACCTCAAGGGAATCAACAAAGTCCAGGAGGGTGGCATCTTTCAGAAAAAGAGATGTGTAAGAACAAGGGGACACAATTTAAAGATAGCGGAGGGACGGCTCAGGGGTAATGTGAGGAAATCTTGTTTCATGGAGAGAGTGATGGATGCGTGGAACTGTCTTCCTGGGGAGGTTGTTGGGGCTAAAACAGTGGGGGAATTCAAACATGCATGGGACAGACCCAAGGCAATTGTAGTGGAGGGGTGGCAGGAAGTAGGCTGTTGGTTAACTAGAATCAGCAGCTTATCCAGTAGGTAGGGAAATGGGCAGACTGGGTGGGCCAAGTGGTCCTTATCTGCCGTCAAAGTCTATATTTCTACAGGATTACTGTTTCTCCAAGCAATTCCTATAAATGAGGGGGAAAATCTATAATAAAATACATTCAGAAAGTCCCAAAATTCTGTGTAGCTGGAGCCCAAAAGCAGGTGGATATGTTAACTAAAACATCTTAAGTTTTATCTAAATAACGTTGCTCACAGAGCTTAGGGTCCATCTCTATACCTAACGGAGAAAATAAAATAACCCCCTTAAAAGACATTTCAGACGTCTAAGATAACCAGACCTTGCATCAAATCCTTAAATGCAGACCTCGGGAGAACACAGCTTAAAACTCCCGATTACTTTCAAATCATTCTTTACATAAAGTAATGATAGGGCTCTATGGCCTTAATCTTATTTATAGCTACTTTACTAACTCTGTCAGAGATATATTAGATCAGCTGTAATTAACTTTTATTTCTATGCTTTATAACACATTTATGTAATTAGCATCAGCAATCAAATCTTAACTCTGAGTCTGGAGCTTAAAGTCCCACAGTGAAGAAATAGAAATGTCACCGATTAATCCCTTTCAAGTTTCCCCCAGAGGACTCATCTTCTGATAGTTGCTCTTGAACGCTGGGCTGTTGAGCCTCTACCCTGGTAACCCATTTTCCAGCGTCTATCGGGTCAGTGAACACAAAAACTTTATCCCGGTGTACAATGCGGAGTTTGGCTGGAAAATGAACCGCATGTGATATGGCCAAGTCCCGGAGTTTTCTTCAAACTCCATCAAATTTTTTACGACGTTGCCGCGTTGAGAAGGAGAGATCTGGAAATAAGTGCACAGTGTGGTCCTGTACACTAAGCTGGCCCAATCTTCTTGCTAGTGCCAAAATAGAGTCCCTGGTGCCCATACTATCAGCGACAATCATAAGCACTTGAGGTGTCTCTGAGGTCTGCTTACCTCGTGGTCGAATTCTGTAGGCCTTAAGAAAGTGCCATTCTGAACAGTCTCCATGGCCCCTAAACTGCTCCTGGATCCATTCTTTAAAGAAAAACAGGGGATGATCACCTTCCAACCCCTCCGGTAAGCCGATCATCCTGATATTAGAACTCTGTACTTGATTCTCCAACTGTTCAAGTCGGGTATTGAGATGCTGTGCTTCTTTCTGGTGGCCTATGTTTAATGCATTGCATTTAGTCGCCTGTTGTAGATCCTCCACTGTGTTAGAGAGTTCCTCTATGGATGTCTCCACCAAAGTAGTCTTCCCTGCTAGCCCATCTAATTTCGTGTTCATGGCCGTTACCGAGGAAATCAAGGATTGCAGCTTATGGCCCAGCATCTGCATGGTTTCCTCTCTCTCGTTGCTGGTTGTAGGCAAAGATTTCGCCAAGCTCGTATTAGAACCCGGTGCTGTATGAGGCTGATTTTTTTTTTTTTTTTTTTTTTAGGGTTGCCCATTTTAGTCCCAGAAAGCTGAACTTTCGATGCAAGTCTTCTTAACTAAGTATTTCGGGTTGCAAAGTATATATTTCTTATTTTATATTTATTAGTGATGCAGAGCTGAGTTTCCTGCGTCCACCTAGCTCAGGCTCCACAGCACCCCGAAATAAGTAAGATTCTGATGGTTTTTCAAGCTTGGGAGACCGAGGTGTCTGAACTAGGCAAGCAGAGTAAAGAATCTGACAGATGCAGGATGTATTCCAGAGAGTGGTTTGAAAACCGAGCTCTAGCTTAACATTCCATTATTAGCATAGGTTCTAGTAACCATTTTGGCTCTAGGGCAGACCTATGGTGAGACCATACTGCATGTGTCAGAATACAGTAAGATTTCCTGGGCTTTGACTTGCATTTACCACTCCTATAGGATTCTATCAGTTCACAACCATGCCGTTTGGTTTACATGGCGCACCCGCTACATTCTAGCGGTGCATAGATGGAATTTTATCCCCTCACACTGGTTATTGTGCTGCGTACCTAGATGATGATGATGTTGTGGTATACAGTCCAGACTGGAAAAGCTACCCGAGCAGCTGGTTTGCAAACTCACTGAGATGCTGGCAACAAGAGGTCAGCAGTTCTGGGTCACCATTTACTGTTTTGCTGCACCTGCAAGGAATGAAATTTACAAAAACATTCTGAAAACTACATCCCAACCAAGCAGGCTTCATCAAACATAGAAATACATCAGATAATGTTCGCAAAACTTTCACCCTACTCAAACATATCCAAAATAGGAAAATCCCGGCGGTCTTCATTGGCTGGGATGCCGAAAAGACTTCCGACAGAGTCGCGTGGCCCTTTCTATGGGATACTTTATAAGCATTTCGATTTCCTAACTTGGTTACATAACTTATACACATCCCCCAAGGCCTACGATAGAATAAATGGAGGGGTATCTTCCCCGATCCAATTACAATGAGGAACCCATCAGGGCTGTCCCCTTCTCCTCTTCTTTTCGCCCTTTATATGGAACTGCTCGCAGCAACATTTAGGCGAGCCTGGGGAGTGGAAGGGATACCCTTGGGCCAACAGGAATTTAAGATTAGTCTATTCACAGATGCTGTCCTTTTATCTTTACTCTCTCCTACTAGTTCAATCCCAAAGGCATGGACAATACTTGAACAAACTGAGAGACTCGCAGGCTCTAAATTAAACATAACCAAAACAGAAGTCCTACTATTCAACTACACCTCACCCAGAATGCTGCGACAAACATACCCTCTAAAATGGAGAACTACGAAAATGAAATACTTAGGGATTCACATTCCTTTAAACCTGAATACCTTGGAAATAGTTAATTATGAGCCCCTAACAATCTCAATACAATCCGACTTGACCAAATGGTCTAATCTACTCCTCTCATTCTTCCAAAGAATCAAAGTGATCTGCATGAATATTCTACCATATCTTCTTTCTTTATTTCAAAACATTCCCTTTTTCCCATCCCCCTATTTCTTTAAATCTTGGGACAAAATCATTTCTAATTTTGTCTGGGGAAATCAACGCCCAAGGATACACCTATCTATCCTTAAGTTATCCCTGGCCCAGGGAGGAACAAACCTCCCTGATCTTAAACTATATGCAAAGGCTACCTTCCTCCAAACCCTCCTTTTCTGGCTAGCCGACTCCTATAAAGCCCCCTTAAAGTCCCTGGCATTTCATTTATATGACATGTTCTACTTCAAGGAGATCCCAGTGCATGAAGCCAGAACCAATATTCGGAAGGCCATTCACAAAGCAGGCTACAGCGGTGACTCCCTTGACCTGAAGCTGTTAGCACTTGTCCTTGAAGAAGTCCTTGAACCCCTGACAGAGGTCCTCAACCTATCACTAAGGATGTCTCAGTTCCCATCTCGCTGGAAACAGGCGACCATCACACCGGTACACAAAAGTGGAGACAAATCACTGCACTCCAACTACGGACCTATCTCCATCCTCCCTCTATTGTCTAAGGCCCTGAAGCGCATCGCCTCAGACCAACTAGTCAAGTACCTGGAAAAATATGACATCCAGTGTCCTGAGCAACATGGTTTCCGAAAAGGGCATAGTACCACCACTGCACTATTAGAATTCATGGGCTTCATCCATACCATGCTCGATCAAGGAAACCATGTAGGGGCAGTATTCATCGACCTTACGAATGCCTTTGATACTGTGAACCACCCACTCCTACTCAAGCAATTATCAAACATTGGGCTCTCCAATGAAGCGCTGCTCTGATTTTCAAGCTACCTTGGGGAGAGGGTCCAGCGGGTTAGGATTGCTGGTGTCACCTTGGAAGAAAAGCCAGTCTTTTCAGGGGTCCCACAGGGGTCCATCCTGGGGCAACTACTCTTCAGCCTCTTCCTCAATGACCTTCCCAGTGTCTGCCACCAGAAATTACTGCTCTACGCCGATGACGCAGTCATGTTCACCAACCACCAAAATGCAGAGCTCCTCGAGAAACAATTACAGCTTGAATTCATGCGCATCGAAGAATGGTTCAAGTCACACAAACTGGTCATGAACTACAGCAAAACAAAGGTTATGACCTTCTACAACACCAGAAGCAAGTACAAATCCCGTGACCTCACCATCCTAAACCAAACAGGGACCTTACTTTAACACGTTCCTGATTTTAAATACCTAGGCGTCACATTGGACAGTTCACTCTCCTACCATCGGCACATAGATTCTGTCGCCAAAGCCACCAACATCCGTATAGGCCTGCTCTACAGGCACAAACACTGCATGACTCCTGACACTTTCCGGTTAGCTATCAACAGCTCTGTCACCTCCATCACCGATTACGGGCTAGCAATTTATGGCTCTGCCTTCGCTTCTCCCCTCCGCAGAATTACAGTTGCACTCAACAAAGCATGCAGGCTGCTAACTGGGGCTGACCGACTTACACACACTTGTGACTTGTAAACTCGGGCAGGATGGCTTCCTCTCATCAGCCGGATACAGTATCAAACCTGCCTCTTAGCCAAAAAAGTCCTCCTTGGGGTCATGCCCCCGGGCACTGAAAAGCTCCTCACTGACCACCACAGCACCCAGCAAACTAGAAGTTCACAACAACTAACCTTCCTTGTCCCCAGATGCCGGACTACCACGGGCCAGAGGGCCTTTGCCCACAGAGCACCACAGTGGTACAATACTCTCAACAAAGCACCACAGAGCACCACAGTGGTACAATACTCTCAACAAAGCACCACAGAGTACCACAGTGGTACAATACTCTCAACAAAGCACCACGGAGCACCACAGTGGTACAATACTCTCAACAAAGCACCACGGAGCACCACAGTGGTACAATACTCTCAACAAAGCACCACAGAGCACCACAGTGGTACAATACTCTCAACAAAGCACCACGGAGCACCACAGTGGTACAATACTCTCAACAAAGCACCACAGAGCACCACAGTGGTACAATACTCTCAACAAAGCACCACAGAGCACCATAGTGGTACAATACTCTCAACAAAGCACCACAGTGGTACAATACTCTCAACAAAGCACCACAGAGCACCACAGTGGTACAATACTCTCAACAAAGCACCACAGAGTACCACAGTGGTACAATACTCTCAACAAAGCACCACAGAGGTACAATACTCTCAACAAAGCACCACAGAGCACCACAGTGGTACAATACTCTCAACAAAGAAACTCTTACTGCTGCTCTTGGCCCTATTAAGAGACAACTCCGACTTCATCTCATTTCAACTAGTCGTTGTGACTGCCTCGCCTAATCAGGGGGCCCACCGCTCACTGCCCTCCACTTCAGTCTTGACAGCTACCTCTCCCTGCCTACCCTCTTGCCCCCTCTCCCTTTCCTCCCCTTCCTGGGCATTTCCTGACTTTTATCCCTCCCCTTTAGGGCTCTTACCCTCACCCTCTACCCTCCGACAATGGCCTTCCTGCCTGCATATCCCCTTCCTTCTCACCTGCAGCACTTATTTCTAAGATTGCCCTTGGCTGGTATGTCATGCTACCTAATATTTGGCACATTTTGAATTACTGGAATTCCCTAAGCCTCAGTCTCTTACTTCTTTTTATTGTGTAACTATGTATTATTATGTTGACCTTTGTATGTATGTATACCCCCCATTCCTTCGACGTGGAACCTTTGTAAACGAGCAGTTCCTGCTCAAAGGTATTTGTAATCCTAGATTTCAATAAAATAAAATAAAATGTTCGATATTAAAAAATTTCTCCTCTCCTCAGACGAAACCCCCCCATTAAAAGATTTTACTAATATCACAGCCAATATGCTCAAACTATGGATTAAGATGAGAAGGTAAAAAGACCTTAGATCTATCTTTGAATACTGTAAGCTAATATCGGAAGATGAATCCTTCTACCCGGCACAAACAGACCTCACATTTTCTAGGTGGCGACATTTAGGCTTATCTCACGTTTTTCAGTTCCTGACCCCTGAGGGAATTTTTCTCTTTGATACAATTACTGACAAATACAAACTTCGAAGATCTGGTCTTTACAGATACTTTCAAATTAGAAACCATATTCTCTGTAATCGAACTATTCAGGCTAAATTACCTTCCCTCATTCCTCCGCTATTAAACCTATCTATAGACTATATATAGGGCAGCACCTCACTGGTTCTTTATACAAAGCCATGAGGGATGAGACAATGGAATCTACTGAATCAATATTAGAGTTGAAATAGGGACTTAAGCCTGGAGATCTCAATGGAAGAGTGGTTGAAAACAGCACTACAGGTGGGGAAAATTACTTCCTCACCACGCTGGAGGGAATTCTCATAGAAGTGTAGATCCAGATATTTCCGCTCTCCAGAGATATTGGCTAAATATCTCCCAGACAGATATGGCCATTGTTGGAGAAATTGTGAATGTACCATCACAACTTTGGGACATGTCTTTTGGCAATACAGTTTGCTCATGTCCTTTTGGATCATTCTACAGCCAGAGATAACACTTTGTCTTGACGAACCCATTGAATTAACAGCTAAACAGGCACTGCTGACCATCTATCGGATCGCCCCCCAACCCCTTGGACCCGAACCCTGCTTCTGGTATATTTACTAGTGGCGCAGAAATACATAACTAGAAGGTGGATGTCACCTATAATTCCAACCATTACAGACTGGAGAATAATGTATAGCATTAATCCCGACACAGGAGCTCTACTGGTGGATTAATGCCCGGTTTGGGGGTTGTTGATACACAAGGCTGCAGGCGGTGCTTCTAACCACCACGAGCATTAATCCACCAGTAGAGCCCGATGGTGGAGGGGATTAATGCTCTTGTAACATGGCTACTACTGTACAATATTTTCTTTCCGTCAGAAGTGTCCTATGATAATACTGCTACAGATCGAGTGTGTACTACAATAATTTCTGAGACGTCGTTTGCTTTCAACAACAACATTTACAAACACGTCATTTGTTTTGACTGTGCACTCAATGATTACAGTGCTACTTGCGTTTCTATGAATATCTACGCATACAAAACTTTAGAAAGTTACATTCCATGGCATGGGCTGCCAGTATTGTGAGCTGCTTCTGATTGCGCTGTGCCTGATTTGCATACTGTGCTTCCTGCAGTGCAGAACACATCTTTTCGTTACTTATCTGCGCTGCGCTGTCTGTTACTTCATATTTCAGCGCCGTCATTCACTGGCTGTTCTGCTCCATGATAACAAAATGTTACCGGCTCGTTGACTGTGAAATTGTGCAGGTAAAAAAAGACTGCTGCAGCTATACTGACATATGTGTTGTGCTATGTCTGGTGCAGTGCCTGCTATTTCTCTGTCTGTGCATGTGGCCGATCTGCCGCCACGTTCCTCGCTGTCGCTGCATCCTACTCGTTCCTGGGTACATGTCGGGGGCTACCTCTGTGGTGCCACTGTTGTCTCTTCTACGTGGTACTGTCGATGCCTTTGCAGCAGTTCCTGTACTACTACTGTCACTGTTTCTTGCGTGATCTTCGGTTTCTGGTGTCCTGCCACTTCCTCTTTCAACCTCCTGTTTGTCTTTGCCTACTCGGTTATTACTATCAGGCGATGACAATATTTTTGACCACTTCTTTCTATCTTTGTTAGATGAAGACCAGTAGCTTCTTAGACTGGTCTTGCATTGATGTCCAGTAACAGACATGATCTCTCTCGATACGAGAACAGCCTCAGACAGCAAATGTACTGCTGTGTTGCGAATACTGTGATTCATATATCGGGTACTTAGCTGTGTATCGGCAGATATTTGGGGCGTGAGCTCTCCTAGGTAGTTTCTACTCATGGGTTGCCTGCTGTACCAGCAAGTTCTGTGCTGTGCAGACGTAACACCTAGTTTTAGCGGGCGGAGATACAAAGCAGGAGCATTGGCAGGACATTTGTCAATGTACTCTCTGTACATTGATGCAACACAATCTTTGCTTCCGGGTTTACTATAGACTACTCCTCGGAGAGCTTATTTATTGTGCTCGTTTACTTGCCCATGATTTTTACTTTTCTCATGAAACACCAGCACAAGGTACCCTTGCCCCTCGTCGTCTTGTTTGACCACAAACTAGTTGTGTTTCAAATGTCTTTGACCCTCTCTCCCTCTGTGCAAGACCCAGCTGGATATCAAACCACAGTCTCCGAATGAGCCCATACACAGACTCTGGACTCAGTTTCTTGCAGGACCGAATCTTTTTTTAGGTCTGCTTCACAGATCTTTGGATGGTGGCACGCCACATATTGCCCACTTCGGCTATATTCTTTAAGCACAGCAATAAACATGTTGTTTGTTCCCACGAATTCTCCATCACTCATGATGTTAATCTGTCTCTTGACATCATTGCTGCTTATATACCTATTTAGCCCCACTCGAATAGCAATATAGGAGCTAACACTATAGTGCTTGCTCTGCTCCGTCCGGACAGAGCCATAAAACTGCCTCAGGATTGTTGCCAGCTCTGTAGCAGATATTACACTAATATCTATCTAAATGTCATTTGCTTTGAGCCAATCGCTAAACACATTACAGGCCCAAGCTGTATTTTTGTGCGTGTTCGCTTCCACCTTTTTCCTCTCTAGATTGTCTAGCTGCTCGTCGCTAAGAACTAAATGCTGTCTCCTCGTTTTCTGTGGGTCTTGTACTGCATTACTGATGTGTTTCTTTTTCTCCTTATGATTGCCCCCTGCAGTTCTATCTTTTTGATGTACTTGTAGCTCTTCACTTTTCACTGCTCCTCTCCTTCTGGTTTCTGTTGTTTTTGCTGTGATAATAATGTTTCACCTACTGTCTCACTACTCCGTTCTCCCATCTGAACAGGCATGAGCTGCAGTACATTCAATACACTTAGCATAGTGCTACTTCCCTGGGCTCTCGCCCCATACTGGTCATCTACCCAACGGATTATTCATTTTACTCCACACAACGAGAACGTCGTAATGCAAGTCTCCATCTTTCTGATTCTTCCTTACCACTGTGAGAGTTACAATGGCCGCTGGGTGAGTGAGTGGGTCACATCGCTATTTTATACTGTGCTGGTTGTATGTGTGTACTGCTTACCTTTTTCGGACTCTCGCGTAGCACTTCTGTTGTGGCCACCATTAGAACTGCTTCAGTGGGCTCTACTGCTGGATTAATACCCACTCCGTTTTTGTCACATGATGCCTTTCCACCACTCTCTTTTCTCCACTTGACTCTCATCTTTACTACCATGTTACAATGTAGGATATTTACTACATGGAGAACCTTACTGCCAAATTACATAATAAGACCCAACCCTTTATAATGACGTGGCAGACATGGGTTTGTCATCAAACTGAGATACGATTTGGAATTCTCTCCATGATATGTCTTATGAATTGGGGTGGGGGTGGGAGGGCTATAGGACCATAAGGAATGTTAAAAGATAAAGAAAATGAGGGGCCTTATGGATTTTAGGGAGGAGCAACTGGCAGATCTGATAGTTATTTAATTGAGTTACTTTTACTAAGATGATAGGGTCCAATTGCAGGCAACTTGTTAGATTCGTAAGTCTGTTCTATAAACAAGACCTTGTTCAAGAAATGCCATTCCCTCTTTTTGGGAACAACAAGAAATCTGTTGACTTGTGTGTAAAAAATGCTGTCAATAAAAATAAAATTAAAAAAAAAAAGAACATTCTGTAAACTGACAAGAACATTCTGTGAGAAGCAGGATGTCAACAAGGTAAAGACTTGTTATAAAAAGAGCAGCAATGCTTTTGCTAGAGAGACAAGGAGAGACAAACTTGGAATTAAGAGATACTCTCAGAAGAAGGACTTAGTTTTCTCTGTTTGTACTGCCTATGTTAATAGTTATACCGAATAATTTTTATTTTTTATTTTGCGGTTAGTGAGAAAAAGAAAACGCTATTTGCGAATTTTGAAACTGCTCCTGTTTTTTTCTATGCTTCCTGACCTGTGCCTCGACAAGTGGTCAGCACTTTGATTGACTTCTGGTCAAAAGTACGAGTCCCGGTCAAGGCCCATCAACGACTCTCCTTGGAAGTTGGAGTATTCTTTAAAGATGGCCCTCGACCATTTTCCATCATGGACCATCCTAGCATCCTCATTCTGGGTGACCTACACAGAGAACCGGCAGCGGGGCTTGGTCAGAGCCCTGAACAGAGGCTATGACGGAGGTGGCTCTACTAACAGCGGTGGAGAAACAAACATGGGGGACTACTGGGCAGGATGGACTGGCATGGAGATGACAGACCCCTACCAACCCTGGCCATGGTGCAATGTTGCAAGAGGAGCTCCTCATACCATCGACTCATCTTTCATCTATTCCTCTCCTTGACAAAGACAAGGAGGTGAAGGAGCACTACCTCCCAGCTGAGTGGGAGAGTGCAAGCATCACCTCATACACGACCGACAACCAGAGGGTCGTCAGTCTGCTGGTGGATTACTGTAAACTGCCTGCTTCAGCAGGGTAACCACAATTGGTTTTGGAGGCATGACCACCAGTGGCAGCTGATCCTAAGGCAACTCAGCTAGGGGTACTGAGTGGGCATTGCCCCACTGAGTGAGGACTAGGAGCACCGGGGTCTGGGAGATCAACTTCTCATGTATCCTCCATCAGCTGGTCAACAGGCTCAAGAAAAATCTCATTTGAAGTCGAGGCTGACAAGCCCTTGACCATCCCCTCGACCAAAGGGAGCTTGGCCAAGGCCAAACAGCCAGGGGAGTCGAAGGCATGGGAAGAGAGTGAACTGTCCCAGTCCCATGACCTGCACCAACGCTGCTTTTTGTGCCTTTTGCTGTGGTGAGAAGGGCTCTCCCCGATGTTCTGGACAGCCATACAAATTTTCTTAAAGCCATCAGAGCATGATCCTCTGCCACTGGCCCCAGGCAGAAACAGCACAGGGACTGCAGGGAACTCACCGTGGACACCACCTCTTCTGCCATGAATGAAAGCTAAACAGCTGACACAGCTGCTGCCAAGGTCTTCTTGTGGTCATTCGGTCAAACTAGGGCCAGTCGAGACTTCCTGTCTTTGATGGATGCTTGCATCAGGGCCCAGCAAAGACTGCATCTCGTGACGTCATGCTGAGCACCTAGGCAGTATAAGCACATGTCTTGCAGATCCATGGTAGACACCTTCTGCTTACACCGGGTTTTGAATTTAAAACCTGGTTTCTTGCCTTTCATCGTCAATCACGACTGTGAAGCAGAGTTGGAAGACGTAACTGCAACTTTAATGCTGAATGCACACTGAAACAGTTGAAGAGCAGCTCAAGAAACGAGCTTCAACACGAGAATCCTTCAACACTGCAGAGCTGCGAAGGAGGAGACCTGTCCCTTTCACTGGAAGGAAAAAAATCGGACATCATGAGGTAGCGCAGGGGGATATAAAACCCGGGTGATGGGAGTAGCTTAAAGGCTTCTGATGACTTAGCTGTCTCCAGCAGAAATGCCAGGAGTGTGGATAGTGAACTGTAGCCATGTTAGAAACAAGATTAGTACTATTTTTAATAGCTACCATCTTTGCAAATAATCTGTTAATGGCTTGATGTAACACTGAGAAACATGCAAGAACTATATCTTGCAAAGAATGTTATAAAAACGGTAACTGGTACTCACCTTGTATGGGCTTATCAACCTCCTTTTTATGTCCAACCGATAAGCTTTTGACTGTTCTGCATTGCTCATATCTGTCACACGTAAACGGAGGATTTCATAAACTCTCCTTGAATGTTGCTGATTAAAAAAAAAAACAGAAAACTAATCTTTATTTTTGGGTTTAGAAAGATCTTAAAATAACTTCTGACGTCCTGGAACAAGAAAGGTACACGTGTTGAGAAACTACTTGCACTGTGCTCACTCTACAAGACTAAACACAGAATGCCCCGTCACAAAAGGAAATTTTTTTTTTTTTGGGGTGTAATCTTAGGCAAAGAAATTCAAACAGATAATAAGGTAATATTGTAATTATATTTCATCTAAGCTCATAAATCAGATAACTGATAAATGGTCTTCAATTACAGTTTTGCTTTTACAGTTCTACTTCATCTGCATAACTCTTGGGATCACTTTCCTTAGATAAAGAAACAGTTCTGTCACTCTCACAGTTAATGGATGAGTAAGCATTAGCCTAAAGGATTGCAAAGAATGTCTGGTTACATTAATGGTTTTTATCTGATAAACCATTGTTTTAAATTAGTCTTCTCCTTGTTCTGAATTGGGAGCCTCAGGTTATCTGGTAAACTGCCACGGTTCAAATATATCTGCAGTCTAAAAGACATGATCTTTACAAAAAAAAAAAAAAGGTTTTATTGTTGACGTAAAATTGCATTTAACAACTCATACAAGTGTGATTTATGTCTCATTTCTTATGCAGTCCTTGTAGAACAGTCTTTTACAGTGTTCGCCATATCATGAGCCCCCTTTCTGGAGCAGGTATTTTTTTTTCTTTTTTAAGTTTGGTAAAAACTTCCTTTGGAAGTTTTGTTAAATCTTTTACTGAGCAAGTAAGTTTCTTGGGTACTTCCATAGTACTTCAGCAAGTTCTCATGGCAACCTGAACAGAACTGAGCAACAGTTTTCTGAATAGCTGGTCATGTGAATGAGGCTATGATTACAGGCATATAGTAGTAAATTATTTAATATATAGTGCCCCGCTGATTCTTTTTGCCTCCTTTCTAGCAGCGTTCTGCCTAGTTTCTCCTCTGTGCAGTTCTGAATTCTATACTGTAATCAATTTTCTTCTCTTTCCTTGTAAATTTTCTGTGAAGTTTACCTCTCGATCTTCTCTGTATCTATTCCTGTTCCCAACTAAGTCATGTTTCTTAATTCATTTGGGTTGCCCCCCCCCCACCCCTGTAATTTCCCCTCGTATCCTCCCTCTACTCCCCCCAGGTCTATAACAACGCTCCCTTACCTCCCTCCGGTTTATTTATTTAAGAGATTTACCAGATAAGCATACTGAGCGGGGACCGCTCATTTCCAGATGCGACCTGGACCCACAACTCTTGGCCTCCCGGTTCATCTATCCTGCCTCCCTGTTTCCATGCTAGCTTGCCGGATTTTAAGCTCTCTCTCTCTCCCCCTCCTTTCCGCTCTTGCCTTTCTCACATTCCCTGCTCTGTTCCCAGGAAGTTTTCATCTTACACTTTCAAGCTCCTCATTACTTTGTTCCTCCTGTTAGTAGGAGATATTGAACGAAACCCTGGCCCAGTCTCCTCCTTGTACTCCCAAATTCCATGTGGGCTGAAATAAGCCCATTTAAACATCAGGAGCCTCCTCCCTAAATGTTGTTGCAGCCATTAGCCTTAGATCTCTCTCCTGACATTCTAATCATCACTGAATCATGGCTAAAATCCAACATTTCTGATGCGAGTGTCTCAATACCAGGCTACTCCCTCCTCCGCCAGGACTGCAATACCAGAGGAGGTGGCACTGCCATGTATATTGCCTCCTCCATGCATTTCACCCCAATTCTCGCCATATCCTTCCCAATGGCCTACAAACTGCTTCTGATAAAAGTCTCCTTCCCTTGCTCTCTACACATTTTTGCAGCTGGAATTTACTGCTGCTCAAGTTTTTCTCCTTCCTCTATCACAATTCTACAGGGGTAGAATTTAAGAAAAAAAAAGGGTACTCTTGGTGGAATACCAGATTCAGAATTTTGGTATCCTGCCTAGATATCTGGTATTCCACCTAAATTCGATGTTATTTTATGTTTCGCACGTATGTAGAACATTTTTAACACCGCATGTACCTCTGACATTTTTAAGAGTTTTTTCACCAAATTTTCAACTTGGCCTTTTTGGGACCCAACCTCATGAACAGTGTCACTGTCATTTCTTTCACTGGTCCTGAAAGGTGATTCTGCACAACAACAACCACGCCATTCTGTGCCACAGATGTAAAAACACATTTCAGGCACGATGTGAACAATGACAGCTGTACCGTTTATGAGAAGGTGTGAAAAAATGGCAATGTTGTGAATTTGGAGTAAAAATATTAAAAATTGTCGAAGATACGAGTGTGCGTAAAAAAAAAAAATTCAACGACCGTGCTTACCTTGGTAATTTTTCAATATTTTTGCACTGAATTTTTAACATGGACTTTTTGGGACCCAACATCATGAACACTGGCACTGTAGTTTTGTTACTCAGCCCTGAAAGGTGATTCCGCGCAGCAACTGCGAAATCACCTTTTGGGACCAAGTAATAAAATTACAGTGTCAGTGTTCATGAGGTGGGGTGCCAAAAACCCCATGTTGAAAATTTAGTCCAAAATTTTAAAAAGTGGCTGAGATATCAACATAAGTTGAAAATGCTATTATATGGCATGTAGCGGTTCGACTTTGAAGAGTGCAGATGTGTCCCGGTCCACAGAAGATGACAGCCGCCAAACTTGGATGATAAGTATAGGGTGTGTGTGTGTGTGTGGGGGGTTGTTCAGTGGGAGGGTTGGGAAGGAGATGGGGAAGATGACAAGGGACAGTTTTCTTTTGCAGGAAAAAAAAAGTCGCCGGGACTTTTTTTTTTTTTAAACAGGGATTACTAAAACATTTCGGACACTGGGAGTGGGCTCCCAGTGTCTAGAAATACTGGAGGCAAGCACCAACACGGGATTGGGCCCCCCCATTGTCGGGTCGAATGCAGGAAAAAAAACGGGTATCTCCCGCGCAGCACCAGGGCTCAAATTCTGGTATTCCGGTACGAAATTTGGTACCCAAAATGTACCGGAATACCATTAAATTCGAGCCGTGCTCGGTCTATGCTTCAGTCTCACTCCTCTTCTAGTGAACTGTATATACTGGGTGACTTTAATATGAATTGGTTTTCGCCCTCTCATAATAAAACTTGAAATGAAATTGCAGCGCTAAAGCTAACCCAGTTAATAAGTGAACCCACTCATCTAAACCCCAAATCCCTAAATAACTCCTTAATTGACTTGGTCCTCACCTCCCACCCACATTGCATTATTGCTGCTGCTATACTACCCAATACCCTAAGCGATCACCACCTGATATACACTGTTCGTAAAATCCGTCGCCCTAAAGCCTCCCTGAAAATTTACTGATTCAGTTGTATAAATCCTTGGATCTTGCCTCTGTTCTAAATAATCTAACACCGATTGGTCCCCCAACTCCCTGCCTTCCTCCACTGATCACGCCCTAGAAAATTTTAGTTCCAAGCTACTCGCTATTTGGGATCACTATGTTCCCCCTAAGACGAACCTGTGTGCGTGGCTCGCACCTCCCTTGGATCTTGGCTGAGCTGTTAGCATGTCTATGTGCTAGGGATCAGGCATGGAAGTTGCACCATCAATCCGGCTCCCCTACAGCCCTCCAAAAGAACCGCACACTCAGAAATGCTTGCACTGACTAGGGCAATTAGACTGGCCAAAGCTGAATATTTCTCAGCCATGTTCAATTCCAAAATCAACCACCCATCTAAATTCTGGAAGGTGGTTCACTCTTTGTTCTGCCCTGTTTCCCATTCCCTGCCTCCTGTTCTGAAAGTGGGTGATATCTCCCCTTTGCTGATCCCCCTCCCTGTTGCCACTGAATTTAACAAATTGTTTACCTCTTGTGCCTCCTCACCTCTTTCTACTCTCCCTCCCTTCTCAGCTCGATCTCCCCCCCTTTGATCCTACTCATTCTGATTCCATCTCATCCTCCTCTTTCTCCTTCCATCCTTTATCTCCTACTGATGCTCTAAATGCTCTTATGGCCCCAAACCCCATTAAGGGAAAGTGCCCCTCTGGTCTCAACTCTAGAATCATTTACTGCACCCTCTCTGCTCCTGCTACTCTCCTTGCTTCTGTCCCATCTCTCTGGAAGCACACCATTGTTATACCCCTTGCAAAAGGAGGTGATCCCTCCTCTCCTGGAAATTACCAGCCTATCTCTCTGCTCCCCATTGTTGCCAAGCTGCAGGGACACACAGTTCTATCCCAACTCTCTTCCTACCTTGATTCCTGCTCTTTCTTCATTCCTTACTAGTCTGGGTTCTGCAAACACCACTCCAACACCTCCTCACTCCTGAGGCTCTCTGATTTCATACTTACTGGGATGGAACAGGGCTTCATCACCTCTGCTATCTTTATTGATCTTGCAAGGCATACAATACAGTCTCCCATCCTCTGCTGCTTGCTAAATTCACTGCTGTGGGGCTCTCTAATGCTGCCACCAGTTGGTTTCATTTCTACCTAGTGGGTAGAACATAATCCGTTCGTATTAGTGATGCAAATTCCCCTCCTCATCAATACTGGTGTTCCTCAGGGCTCTGTACTGGGCCTCTACTTTTCTCTATCTTCCTGTATGACCTTCCTACTGCCTGCCCACTCACCTCCATCCACATGTATGTAGATGATAATGTCCTGTCTGAAACAAAGACTTGACGGCAGATAAGGACCATTTGGCCCACCCAGTCTGCCCATTTCCCTACCTTTTGGATAAGCTGCAGATCCTAGTTAACCAACAGCCTACTTCCTCCTACCCCCCACTAGAATTGCCTTATATCTGGACCATGCATTCTTGAATTCCCCCACTGTTTTTGACTCCACTACCTCCTCTGGAAGGCTGTTCCAAGCGTCCACCACCCTCTCTGTGAAAAAATACTTCCCCATGTTGCCCTTGAACCGTCCCCCCTCATTCTTCAAATTGTGCCCCTTGTTCTTGTACATCTCTTTTTCTGAAAATGCTACCCTCTTAGACATTTGTTTCCCTCGAGATACTTGAATGTTTCTATCATGTCCCCCCTCTCACTCCTTTCCTCTAGGTATACATATTGAGCTCCTTTAGGCCCTGTACACATTAGGCTAGTTAAAACGTTTTAAGGTACTTAAAATGTTTTAGCTAGCGCAAACACTGTGCCCATCCACATTTAAGCTCGGTTTCAAAGTGTGGTAGGAAACCGTGCTTAAACCCTGCTGGGAGCTAGTCTTAAGTCCATTTTTAAACAAGGTTGACGAGGGAAAGCATGTTATCTTGCAGTGTGGACAGGCGTCTGCATATTGCTCCTCTAGGAAGCGTGTTAACAGTCGTGAAGAACCCGTTTTTGAAAACATTACCGGAGGCAGTTGCGGACGGGAGTCGGCTGTGGTATAACTGAGTTAAAACTTGGTTGAAGACTGATCTGGACAGGCTGCTGTGGGGAGTTTAAAAACGTTTAGAAAATGTTTTTAAAAACAGAACAAATCTTACTTGCTAATGTGTACAGGGCCTTAGTCTCTCTTCATATGGCTTCTGGTGTAGACCCTGCACCATTTTAGTTGCCCTCCTCTGGACTGCTTCCATCCTGTCTATGTCTCTGCAGAGATGGGGTCTTACCAACTGTCTGTACAGAGGGGATAACAACTTCCTGTTTTCTACTAGTGATGCCTCGCCCTATGCATCCCAGTATCCCCCTGTCCTCCTTACTGCCTTCTCAAATTGCTTGCCTAGCTTTAGGTCGTCTGATATGACTACGCTCAAGTCCCGTTCCATTTTTGTTGTTGTTAGTGCCCGCCCACCCCACTGTGTACTCTTCCCCTAGGTTTTTGTTTCCTAGGTGCCTTACTTTGCACTGAATCTAAGCTGCCATACTTTTGACCATTTATCCAACCTTGCCAATTCCCTTCTCATCCTTTTCACCCCCCCTTTATTTTTATTTATTTATTGCTAGGATTAAAATACCTTTGAATCAGAGGTTCTTTTACAAAGGTTCTGCATCAGATACAGAACACAGAGGTAGTGCATACAAAAATAAAATAACAATTATTATTTTTTTCAATACACATCAAGAAAAGTAAACATCATAGTAACGAAACAGGATGCAAGGACACACTATCTGTCACTCATCTAACATGCATATGTACGTGGATGATACCATTATTTATGCCTCTGGCCAATTCCATTACAGCATTCTTCCCAATCTCCAAAATGATTTCAACAGGGTTCAGTCCTGGTTTCTTTCAAATCAGCTAAAGCTCAATGCCCAGAAATACAGGTTACTCACTTGTAACAGGAGTTCTAGGAATGGTATATGTTGTTCATCCACACTGTCTGGCAGGTTCCTTGCCGCTTTAAATCTTGCCGGAAGGTCTTCAAGCTGGCTCCTCCCACCCACTCGGGTGGTAAAACTCTCGGCTCCGCCCCATGATGCCAGATATGGCCCGCTGGAAGCCAGGCTGTGCGTCGAAGCCGGGGAGGCCAGGTGAGTCGTGTGGATGAACAACATATACCATTCCTAGAACTCCTGTTACAGGTGAGTAACCTGTATTTCTAGGAACATGGATATCTTGGTGTTCATCCACACTGTCTGGCAGACTCCTAGCAGTTCTCCGGGAGGAGGGAGGCAAGGCGCACACCCCCTACTTAGGAAATAAAGACTGGAGAACCAAGGTCCCAAAACCAGCATCCCGGCATGACTCAAGGTCGATGTGGTAGTGGGTGATGAAGGTGTGTGCTGACTTCCAGGTAGCAGCCCTGCAGATTTCCTGGATAGGGACGTCCCTGGAAGCAGCCACCGATGCAGTGGTATGGCGGGTAAAATGAGCTCTTATCCCTCTGGGAGGCTCCTGCCCGCCAACCTATAGAGATCTATGCAGGAGGTGACCCACCTGCCTATAGTCCGCTTGGCTGCAGGTCTGCCAGCTGCGGCTTCAGCATAGGTGACAAACAGCTGGCGATGCTCTCCCGAACTTCAGCCGTCCGCTCCTTATAGTAAGCGAGCGCTCTTCTAGGGTCCAAAGTATGGAGCCTATATTCGGCCTCCGAGGTGTGACTGGGGTAGAACACCGGCAGAGTCAACACCTGGTTAAGGTGAAACTCCGACACCACCTTCGGAAGGAATTTCGGGTGGGGGCACAGGACAACCTTGTCCCTGTGGAAGACCAGATAAGGAGACTCGATGGAAAGTGCCTGGAGCTCTCCCATCCTTCTGGTTTATGTGATAGCCACCAAGAAGGCAGTCTTCCATGACAGGTGAGAGATGTCACACCTGTGCATCGGTTCGAATGGCTTGCCCATGAACTTAGCCAATACCAGCAGTAGATCCCACGGAGGTGGAGGTTCTCGCACCGGAGGGGATATGTGATCAAGGCCTTTGAAAAAGCGCCCAACCGCCTTCTCCTGCGCCACCGACTGCTTCCCGGCCCGCGCCCAGTAAGCAGAGATGGCTGCCAGGTGCACCTTAAGGGTCATCGACCAAAGCCCTTGCTGAGAAAGGGACCACAGGTAGTCCAGAATGCTTGAGAAGGAACAGGAGGAAGGGTCCAGGCCCTTGCCCTGACACCAAATGGAGAATCTCTTCCATTTGAAGGCATAGCATTTTCTGGTCGACTCCTTACGGGATGCCTCAACAACATTGAGGACCTCGTCGGAAAGACCCAAGGCCTGGAACTCTAGCCGCTCAGGAACCAGGCTGTCAGGTGCAGGGATTGAAGGTCCGGATGGAATACCTTCCCCTGGTTGACTGAGATAAAGTCCGGGCAGGCTGGAAGCCGCCTTGGGAGCCTGGAGCTGAGACTGAGGAGATCTGGATACCAGAACTGGTGGGGCCAGTCTGGGGCTACCAGAATCACCTGCGCCTTGTCCCTCCTCACCTTGAGAAGCACCTTGTGGATCAAGAGAAATGGGGGAAAGGCGTAGAAGAGGCCCGGGGTCCACGGCCTCGAGAAGGCATCCCCCTGCAGCGAACCCTGCTTAGGGGGGCAGGCATGAAACAGTCTCAGCTTTGCATTCTCCCTGGAGGCAAACAGGTCCACCTGAGGCTTGCCCCAGTGGGAGAACAGATCTTGTACTACCTCCAGCAGGAGAGACCACTTGTGGGACGCAGCCCCTATCCGGCTTAGGGCATCGGCCAGAATGTTGGAGGCTCCTGCCACATGGATGGCAAGGAGATCTGCCTCCAGGCTGCGCACGAGTGACCAAATGTGGAGAGCTTCCCTGCACAGAGGCATGGAGCGCGTCCTGCACTAGCGGTTTAGGTAGTACATGGTCGTGGTATTGTCTGTCTGGACCTGAACCACTTGACCCCGTAGAAAAGGAGCGAAGGCGGCGAGGGCTAGACGAACCGCTCGAAGCTCCAGCAGGTTGATGTGGCATCGGGACTCCCAAGGGGACCAGAGACCATGCGCTCTGTGCTCCCCCAGATGGGCGCCCCAACCCATCAGAGAGGCATCGGTCGATAGAGAGAGACCGTCGGCTTAGGGCAGACAAATGGGATGCCCTCCTGCAGATGTGCTGGAACGGTCCACCACTGGACAGCGTTTCACATCCCCTGGATCACTGTCATTAGCTGATCCAGGGGACTGAAGTGCTGTGACCATTGGCTGGCCAGCCCCCACTGAAGGGGACGCATGTACCAATGGGCCCAACGGACCACGCTGGTGCAGGCCACCATAAGGCCCAGGAGGCACAGGAAGACCCGAGCACGGCGCAATTGCCCAACCTGAAATGAATGGGCAAAGGAGGAAAGAACCTCGGCCCTGTCCGCTGGGAGCTGTGCTCTGGCTCGTAGAGAGTCGAGCTCTGCCCCGATGAATTGTATCACCTGCTTTGGCACGAGTTCCAACTTGGCCTCGTTGATGAGAAGGCCAACCTGAGAGCAAACCTGGAGGGCCAGATCTCTGGACCGCTCCACCTCCATTCTGGAAGAGGCTGCAATCAGCCAGTCGTCCAGGCAGGGGTACACCCGGACCCTTCGGCGCCACAGGAATGCTGTCACCACTGCCATGCATTTGGTGAAGACCCTGGGAGCTAGGGAAAGGCCGAAGGGCATGGCCCGGAACCCGTAGAGGGATCCCTCTGCCCTGAAGTAGAGGAATCTCTGGTGGGACGGACGGATTAGGACGTGAAAGAACACGTCCTGGAGGTCCAGAGAACAGAACCACATGCCTCGTTCCAAGGATGGGATTATGTGAGCCAGAGTGACCATCCTGAAGGTCCGAGACCTTAGGAACCTGTTCAGATCATGCAGGTCTAGAATGGGGCACCAGACCCCCGTCCGTTTTGGGACCAGGAAGTACCTGGACACAAACCCCGGGTCTGGTGGAGGATCCGCCACCTTCCTGATCGCCTCTTTTTCAAGGAGCAGGGCGATGTCGGCTCAGCTAGCCGACAGAGAGGCTGCGGACCCCGTAGCACCCCCGAGGGGCGACGGCTCGGAAGGGCGGGGCCTGCTCGAACTCCAGGGGCAGGCCCATTCGTACCACCTCCAACACCCAGCGGTCCGTGGTGATAGCGGACAAGGCGGAAAGGAAGTGGCGGAGCCGTCCCCCCACCACGGAGGGAACCGAGGGGGGAGTGACGAGGCTGGGGGCGACACTCCTCAACCCGTCACTGGGCAGGCTTGGTGGAGGGACCTCCTGGGCCTTTTCCTCCCTGCTTCCTGTTAGAGGAAGCCGCAGGCTTGGCTTTGGGGTGCCAAGCACGAGGCTACTGGCCCTGACGTTGGTGCTGTTGGGCCGGACATGCCGCAGGCGCAGAAGGGCGAAAGGACTTATGTTGTTGGCGACGGCCCTTGTCCTTCTGGGCAGAGGTGACCGACTCCAGAGTAGCACTGGACTTTTCGATCCGCTGGAGGTGACCTTCCACTCCAGAGCCAAACAGGTCAGTCCCCAGGAAGGGGACATCCGCCAGTTTATGCTGGGTATCTGCCGTGAAGGTGGATATCCTCAGCCATGCTCTGCGGCGCATGGTCACTGCGGCCGCAACTGATCTGGCACAGGAGTCTCCAATGTCCAGAGCCATTTGGAGCTGCTATTTTGCCACCGCCCTTCCCTGGTCCCGTACCTGCTTGACCGTGGTCTGCAGGTCGGCCGGGATATGAGGGCTCACCTCATCCAGGGAGCCCATGAGGGTGTGGGAGAAGTGTGCCATCAGCACGGCCGAGCTGGCCTGGCGGAGGCCAAGGGAGGACGCAGCGTACACCTTGCGCCCTGCATAGTCCAGCTTTTTGGACTCCTTGTCAGGGGGCTTATCCACATCCTTAGCGTTCCCGGAACGCCGGAAAATGCTATCGGTGACCAACCCTCCGTGGAGGGGTGTTCTGAAAAACCGGACAAAGAGCTGGTAGGGACCGCATACTTCCTGCCCATCCTGGCCGAAGGCGCAGGACAGAAATCTGGCCGCTGCCAAAGCTCCAAGGCTGGGCCAACAATGGCTTCAGCCACTGGAAAGGCCTCCGTCGGTGAATCCCCTAGGTCCAGTATCTCCGTCAGGGGATACTTGGCCCGCTTGGATATGGGCTCAAGCTGCATCCCGGTGGACTCCGAGATGAGCCGGAGCAGACCCATAAAGGATGATGGGCTCTCGTCCATCGACTGCCCCCCCGGAGGACTCCAGGTCAAGGGGCCTAGAAAACAGGGAGGAGTCGTCGGCGGACTCCGAGGAGTCCGCAAAGAGCTGCCTGGGGCCTGAGCCACCCTCCACCTGCCGAGGATGCTCAGGAGTGAGGGTGACCAACAACCTGTGGGGCAGATCCTGACCCGACCGAGAGTCCTTGGTCGGCGCCCCCGATTTTAGTTGTGGAGGCGGAGGTTCCACCACAATCGGTGGGGCGGCTGGTTTCAGCCGAACAACAGGCCCAGGCTTCGGCACCTTGACTACAGCGAGGGGTCGTTTCGGCCGTTCGGGTGACAGCCACTTGATGGTCGGGGAAGGTGACGGCATCGGCTTGTTCCCAGACAGGAGTAACTGCTGCCACATTAGGTCCTCGTAGCATCGGCGAATTTGAGCAGGGGCTCTCTTCTTCGAGGAGGAGAGAGAGCGAGAGCGGCAGCGCCACTTGCTGGTGCCGAGACCGCGATGTCGGCCGGATCGGCTGGACAGATGAGGTCGAGACCGAGCCCTCGGTGTTTCCGAGGATGGGTCTGGGAAGGCGGGGACACCGTTCTTCCCTCAGCTCGGAAGCCTTGACTGGGGACTCTGGCACGGGCGCAGGCAAGTCCTCGGTCTCCACCGGGAACTGGTGAAGAAGGGTTGTTGGCTTCACCAGTTGACAGCCCGTCCAGCGAGTCGAGAAAAATCTCGACCGGCGTCGACCAGGTGTCTCAGCCAGCTGACCTGATGGGGACACCGTGAAGCCAGCAGCCTTAGCCCGCAACCTCGACCCGAGTAGGTGTCGAGATGTCGAGAGGGACCTCTCCGCTCCCACGAACACCGATGGCGGGACTTACCTTCGAGTCCTTCTTTTTGGACCGAGAAGAATGTCCCGATGGCCCCCTCTCCCTTCGTGGAGAGGGACTGGCAAAGCTCCCTAAAGGAAGCTGTGTAGGAGGATCCCACAGAGAGAGTGGGATAAATGCTGCGACCGAGGAAGATGAAGATGCAGCCAGGGCCGCCTCCTCCTCGAGGGCGATCATCTGCTTGAGTTGCTCAGCCGAGCCAGCTGCCGTGGACACCGCCCAACGGGCCTCCTTTGACTTTACCAGTGGGTAGCGCTTCTCGGGGCGCCCATGCTGTAACCGGCAGCGCGGGTCTTCCGGTGACATTGGCTTAAACGAACGCATAACTCGGTGAGGCCCGCGGTCATGGTCTAGGCCGAGGCAGTAGACACACGTGGAGTGCGGATCCGTCCTGGACATTTTCTGCCCACATGGGCACCGCGAAAACCGGAAGTTGATTTGTCCATCGCAGCCACGAGGGAGTAATTTGACCGAAGTCTTGAAAACTTAAGAATTAGTTTCGGGCGAACCAAAGAATTGGGATCATGTCTATATGCAGAGCGTTAAGGAGGGAACCTAAGCTTCCAAGCGGTAAGGAAGATCTGGCGTCATGGGGTGGAGCCGAGAGTTTTACCACCCAGGTGAGTGGGAGGAGCCAGCTTGAAGACCTTCCGGCAAGATTTAAAGCGGCAAGGAACCTGCCAGACAGTGTGGATGAACAACATATCCATGTCCCTAGAAAGACAGTTACCATGATTTTTGGATCAAGACAGAAACTGTCCTCCCTCCCTGCCCCTCCAGTGGTCACCACCCTTGACGACTCACCCCTTGAGTTGGTCCCGGCCTTCAAGTATCTGGGCGTCTCGCTGGACAGTCACCTAGATTTCTCTACCCACATCGATGCCATCTGTACAAAACTCTGGCCAAAACTCGCTGTTCTCTAATGCCACAAAACCAGCCCTCCCTCTCCAAACTCACTGCAAACTTGTACTTTAAACAATTCTGTCAGTACTGGATTATGCTGATGTAGTCTATGGCACTGCCTCAGCTTCCTCCCTCATCAAACTGGACACCCTTCTCAATTTCTTCTGCCGCTTTGCCATTCCCCCTCTTACCCACCAGTCTTCTCTATGCTCCTCTCTCTCTTGCGCCACTGCCCCACAGGAGGGAAATTCACTGTGCTTCTCTCATTGCTAAATACTGGCTAGGTTCCCTCCCCTCCTACTTCTCATCACACCTCACACCAGCCAAGTCCATAACCTACTCTTTTCGCCATAGGGACTCACAATCCTTCTCCATCCCTTGGCCTCATTTTTCTGCCAGCCAGTCAGCTTTCTTGTACTGCCTCCCTCTACTCTGGAACAACCTACCCCTTGACCTGCGCCTAGCCTCCCCTCTCTCGGCAGTCAAAAGGCTCTTCCGACTCCTCCCCTTCCTTCTATGTCCCCAATGCTCCTAACCACTCCCCCCAACCCCTTCTTTCCCCTTCCTACCTCTCAGTCCTCCCACCCCTTCACTGCCTCCAGCAATGTTCCCCCTGACTTTGCATCATAGTATTTAACCGCTGCTATGCCGTGGCGTATGTTTCTATTTTAGCCTTTGTGTTCTTTGTCTCAACTTGTTTACACAGTGCTTCAACCAATTTTGTTTTTTAATTTTGTAAATGTCTTATCTCCATTGTAAACTCCTATGTTCTTAACTGTATTGTAACAAATGTTTTACCCCGTTGTAATTCTTTGTACCCAGGTTGCACCTGGAAATGAGCCTCGGTTCAGTGTGCTTTTCCCGGTCACCAATTTTAAATAGTTACACAGATTATACAGGAAGGCAATCAATCGTATATGTGGTACAATGTAAGGAATAGAAGGGAACAGCACAAGGGGTAGTAACAGGAGCAGCAGGATAGCAGATGAGAGAGTGTGGGGGTGCAGTCAGTTAATTATGACTGTGTATGGGATAAGTGAAAGGGATAGGCAGTGGGGTGGGAGTGGAGATCCAGTAATGGTAGAGAGAGTGAGAAACAGGAAAGAAGGGAGAAAAAGAAAAATTGGGGGTTTGACACAGACAGAGAGGCATCCTTGTCGGGTCAGAATAGAAGTAGGTGGGTTAGATGTTAAGGAGTGAATGGAAGTGTGGGGTGGGCAAGGGGAGAGGTGTATGCGAGACGGGTAGTAGCAGGGAGCAGGCCATTCCTTGCAGTGTCTAGGTATTTGGGGGGGGGCGGCCACAACTGCTTTGCTGGGTGAGGTGCTGGCACAGATTAGTTTTGAAGGGGCCAAGGGAGGGGATGTTTAGTACCTCAGGGGGAGGTTGTTTAGCCAGGAGAGGACTCTATAGCAAAATGATCGCTGACCTTGGGCTATCTGGCAGTAAGGGACCAGATAGTTTGTTGAGGATGCTCTGCGTGTGTTGCATGGGTTGGGGGTTGCAAACAGCAGAGGTAGGGCAGTTGGTGGAGCTATGCCCATGCTGATTTTTTTTTGCAAATAGACAAGTTTGGTAGGTGATCCTAGTTCTGAGATTCAACCAGCGTGTTTGCGCGTAAAGGTCACAGGTGTGGGTGTACCTCTGGGACCCAGTAACCAGCCAACACACTTTGTTGAGAGCAATGGTGATTTGTTTCAGGGTTGCATCCGAGGCTGCACTACAGGAAATCAGACCATAACAGACTAGAAGAAGAAGAATCAGCATTTATATAGTGCTTTTCATACACAGTATCCCGGAGCGCTTTACAAGCAATGCTAGACTGGTAGTGAAGTGACTGAATGTGTGGTGGCGGCCATATCGCACATCATCACCCACACATAGCCTGGATAACTGCATGAACCGGTTTATGGGAAGGGGAATGTTGGCCAGGACACCGGGAATGTTCCCTGCTCTATGCACTATGGAGATAATTGAGCTGGATATAGCTAGCTTGAGTCTCGGGGGTGAGGCAGTGCCGGTGCGTGTAAAGTACGCCAATACGAGAATTTATTACTCTTGATATTTGGTTGATGTAGGCAGAGTAGGACAGAGTGCTGTCTAGCATTATACCTAGGTAACTGAAGTCCTTGGCTTGCTCAAGGGGGAGATTTTGCCTGTTTAGTATGGTAAGGCAAGTCGCTTTGTGTTGACTTTGTGGGGTAGTGAAGATCATTGCTTTTATTTATTTATTTATTTTTATAGTTCATCAGGAGTTTATGGTTCTAGAACCAGTGTTCAACTTCCTCAAAGCCGGTCTGAAGGTCCTTGGTGAGAAGGGTGGGGTCAGAATGCGCAGAGAAGAGGACATCATCATCTGTGTACAGAATGACCTTGTTAGGACATGCTTTTGGGAGTGAGCTGAGAAAGAGGCTGAACAGTAAGAGTCCAAGGATGGAGCCTTGGGGAACTCTGGAGGTTACTGAGTGGCAGTTAGAGAATGTGCCATTAATTCTAACTTGCTGCGACCTGCCACCAAGATAGCTGGTGAACCAGTTTGTGACCTCGTTGGATAGTCCGATGTCCTGGAGTGAGCAGAGTAGGAGTGAGTGGAAGTCAGGTGTATTCCAGTAAGGCAGTAGTTGTACTATGTGCTTTTCTAACGCCATGCTGTTCCTTGAACAGGAGGTTGTATTTGGTCAGGTGTTCTGTGACTTGGTCTGTGACGATCCGCTCTAGTGATTTGGAAAGGAGGGAGGGGGGAGAGAGCGATAGAGATCAGCTGATAGATAGAAGGAAGTGTCCAGTCGCCACTTCTGAATACGGGCACTACAGAGGCAGATTTCCAGCATCAAGGGAACTGTTGACAGGAGAGGAGAGGTTGACAAGTGCGGTGAATGGTCCGAGGACAGCTTCAAGGGTCAGGTTGAGGAGTTTGAGGTCCAGGGAGTTGCTGCTATATCTGGCTTTACCCAGAACCCTATGGAGGTATTTCCTCACCTCCAACAAGGTGACCCTTTTAAAGCAGAATGGAGGGGAACTGTCAGGGGGAAGGGAACTGCAGGAATTTAGAGGGCTACTCTTCATGAGGTGGTCGGGAGGCGGGGAGTTGGCCTGAAAGGTTGGTGAGGGCCTTCCAGTGTACGCTATAGTAGTGGGGTCCTGTGTAAGGCCACCATCTGCAATGATCAAGTTTGGGGATGCTTCAGAGGTTGTCCCAGAGTCGCCTTCCATTGCCCCATGAGTTTGAGAGCTCTAGTTTATAGTACTCCATTTTTGCATGCTGGATTTCGATTGTACAGGAGTTCCTTGCGGCCTTCTACTGTTGCATGCAGGCTTGTCTACCTGAAGCAATTGCAAGGTGCCACAGGTTATCCCAATTCCACATCTTTTTAAATAGGTCATCGGTGATCCAGGGGTTATTTACACCCCCTTAACTTCTTTTTTCGGAAGGGGGCATAGATGTCACAGGCTTTGTTAAACTGGCGGATAAAGTAGTCAAGGGCAGTGTCAACACAGTGGGTGCCATATACAGGGGATCAGTCAGTGTGTGCAAGGTGGTGCTGAAGGTGCTTGAGCTGCCCTTTCTCGAGGACACAGTTTTGTTTGACCAGTGGCAGATGACTTGGGAGTGATCACTGAGCGCATCTGGCAATACCTCAGTGAGGGTTATCCTGTCTGGGTGGGTGGTAAGGACAAGGTCTGGGAGTGTGCTATTACCAGTCCTATAATTAATCCTAGAGGGGTTAGTTACATGTTGTGTAACACTGACAGCAGCAATGGCATCCTCGAAAGGGCCAGCCAGTTTGTGTTGAAATCCCCAAGGATCACTATCTCACTGCTAGCGGGTTGGTCAGCTATGTAGTCAAGGCCCAGTTGGAAACCCACTGTTTCATCTCGTGGAGGGATGTAGACCAAAAGTGTAGTAACTGATGTCCCGTTCTGGCCGAGGGTGATCCTGACAGATAGTATTTGGGAACTACATTCAGCAGCTGGGTGAGGTAGGACTTGCCCGTTGAGTGACTCTAATGTAGAGTGCACAACCCCCTCCCACTTAATTTATCAAGCCTAAATAGTGTGTAACCCTCTAGTAAGACGGAGGTGTCTGAGACTTTTGGGGTTAGCTAGGTTTTGTTAATGGCTAGCACGTCTGGGTTATGCTGCTTGACTCGGACCTGAAGGTCATCCAATTTTGGTAAAAGGCGTCTGATATTAATTAAGGTGAATTTTAATGAGCAATTGTTCTTACTGGAACAAGGGGCAGCCTTCAGATGGCCAGGGTTGGCGTGTATGTTCCCTGACATGATGAGTAGGAGTATGAGGAGTTGGTGTAGAACATGCTGGAGTATCCAGCAGGTACATCGTTGTTTGGAGCCAGGGGTAGGTTTTGATAGAGGGGTTGTGGGAGGGGAGGTGACGAGATGGAGGAAAGGGTAGCATAGTAACTGGCTATATACCTTAGCATAGGTGGCCTGTTCTAGTGGGATAGGAGGGCATTTTACATAAGTGGGAGCTGAGTCAGTGCCCTGTGTAATTTCTCTAGATTCCCGAGCGGACAGATGGGGGGTGCAGGTGGCATTAGGGTAATTATGTAGTACTTTGGATAACAGAATGGTAAGTACTGCCCGATAGTAAAGAGGCCTCATAGTAGTTACACAGCTCCAGCTCAGCACAGCTGGCAGCAGTTTCCTGTTGCAGATCTTTGTGTAATCTGCAAAGAGGCTTACTTTTCCTTCCAGTTTATCCACAATGTCACCTATAAAGACATTAAAGACGACCGGTCCCAGTACTGAACCCTGCAGTACCCAGCTAGTAATCCCCCTTTCCTCGGAGTGGACTGCGTTTTCTATGACCCTCTGTGTCCTGTTGTCCATCCAATTGTTTACCCAAGTTACTACCCTGGGACCCACTCCCAAGCTGGCTAACTTGTTTGTGAATCTTTTGTGTGGGACTGTGTCAAATGTCTTGCTAAAGTCTAGGTAGGCCACATCCACAGCCCCTCCCTGGTCTACTACTTTGGTCACCTAGTCAAAGCAATCTATTAGATTCGTCTGACATGATCTCCCCGCTGTGAATCCATGCTGCCTTGGGTCCTGTTGCCCGCTGACTTCTAGGTACTCAACAATTCTTTCTTTCAGAAGTGATTCCATCATTTTCCCTACCACTGAGGTCAAACTAACAGGTCTGTAGTTTCCTGCCTCTGCCCTGCTCCCACTTTTGTGGAAGGGAATAACATCTACCTTCCTCCAGTCCTCAGGTACCATGCCATCCTCCCATGATTTTTTAAAAAGGGTAGTCAGTGGTGTCACTAGTTCTCCCCTTAGTTCTTTTAGAATTCTGGGGTGAATCCCGTCAGGTCCCATTGCATTGTCTACCTTGAGTTTTAGGAGTTCTTTCAGGACCCTTTCTTCTGTGAATGGACTGGTATCGACCCCACTATCCAAAGTGCTTCTATTATTTGGTTTAGGTACCTTCCCCATCTCTTCTTTTGTGAATACTAAGCAAAAGTATTCATTCAGGATCTCTGCATTTTCACTTTCACCCTCTGCGCACCTCCCCTTCCCTTTATTGAGCCTCACTATCCCTCCCTTGATCTTTTTTTTGCCCCCTAATGTACCTATAAAAGGTTTTAGCCCCCTTAACTGAGTTGGCCATCTTTTCCTCTGTTTGGGCCTTTGCAATTCTGACTGCCTTCCCTGCATCCTTCTGCTTTAACTGATACAGTTCCCTGTCCTGCTCACTCTGTGATTCCTTATACTTCCTGAATGCTATCTTTTTCTCCCTAACCTTCACCGCCACCTCTTTTGAGAACCATAGTGTTTTTTTTCCTTTGTTTTATTTGTTTCACAAAAAGGCTTGTTGCATCTGTGATGGCAGTTTTGATCTCCCCCCCACCACTGTTCCTCCATCCCTCCTTCTTGCCCATTTGCTAGTGCATTCCTTATGCACTCTCCCATTTTGCCAAAGTCAGCCCTCCTGAAGTCCAGTACCCTCGCTTCTGTATAGCTTGACTCTACGGCTGTGTTTATCATGAACCACACTGTTTGGTGGTCACTTGTTCCCAGATGGCTACCCACTTCTAAATCTGAGATCCTCTCTTCGTCCCCATTTGAGAGTACCAAGCCTAAGACTGCTCCCTCCCGAGTGGGTTCCAGCACTAGCTGCCTGACGCATGCCCCCTGTAGGGCATCAAGAAGTACCTTGTTCTTGGATGTGGTTGCAGCAAATGTGCTCCAGTTAACATCTGGCACATTCAGGTCCCCCATCAATAACATCTCCCCTTTTTCTGTCATTCTAAGGAAGCCTTCTATCATTTCCTTGTTCCTTTCCTCCCTGAGATGGGGGTCTGTAAACAACACCCATGCAGACTGTGGTGCCATCGCCTGTCTACAAGGTGACCCACAGTGCCTCCTCTCCTCCCTGTTTACCCTTTAGTTCTATTGCTTTGATCCCTTCCCTTACATAGAGAGCTACGCCTCCTCCTCTTTTATCCTCCTGCCCTCCTGTAGATTGTGTACCCTGGTATGTTGACATCCCAGACATGGTTCTCTGTGTACCAAGTTTCTGTGACTGTCACTATATCCAGTTGTCCCTCTTCTATCAAGGCCACAAGTTCTGAAGCTTGTTATCCAGACTATGGGCATTGGTACTCATCACCCTCCATTTTTTGATGGCCTTGCCCCTTTCAGCCTCATCCCTGCCCTTACTGCCTTTGCCTTTTTCTCCACTGACCCTTGCCCTGCTTCCCATCGACTTCTCTACCTTGGTGCTTACTTCACTAACTACCATGTTTTGTGGGGGGAGGCTCGGAATTCCCTGCTCCTTTTCAGTGCCTCCCCCCTTGGCTAGTTTAAAAGTTTCCTATGAAGCATTTAAAAACTATCACCTAAGACCCTGGTTCCCTTCCTAGACAGATGCAGACTATCGTGCCAGTATAGGCCTGTAATCTCTCCAGGTGGACCCCCAGTTCCCAATGAAGCCAAAACCCTGTGCTCCGCACCAGTTTTTCAACCGTTCATTGAATCCCATGATGTGGAATACCCTAGCCTCACTCATGCCATAGACAGGCAGCACCTCTGAGAAGGATACCGTGCATGATACTTGTCTAAGGCCCCTTCCCAACTCCTCCTCTACTGCTCTGATCCCATTCCCGGCTAGGTAATTTGTCCCTAGGTAGACAATGACGTCCAGCTCTTTCTACCGTGCAGCTGCTTCCGTGATCCAGAGGATTCACTTTTTGTCCCTCCAAGCTATGGCACTGGGCAGGCATCTTAGCTCCCTCTCCCTCGTTCTACCTCACTAACCACTGAGACCCTCTCCAGGAGCAGTTGTCCCCATGCCCCATGCCACCCTCCTTTGGGTCTCCCTTGTGGAGGTTCCCAGCATCCTCCTCGGTCTCCACTGCGGGGTGCCTCCATACAGGAACCACGCTCTGCCAGAATGGCGTATGAATTGTGGAGAGGTACAACTGGAGGGATGCGCCTCTGTTCCACCACCCTCACCCTACCTGAGCCCACTGTGGTCCAACCGCTCCTCTTTCTTGGCAACCTCTGAGGCAGCAGCGGCAGCCTTGGTGGTCCCTGGGTGGGGGAGCCTTGGTAGTCCCTGGGTAGGGAGGAGGTTTCCCTGCTCCTTGCCAGTTTGGCCTGTAGGATCAAAACTCCAGCATGATTTAACAAAGTACAGCTCTGGTTTTGCTCAAACCAGTTATTTTTAAATGCCAAGAAGACAGTCTCCATTACCTTTGGCACAAAGCAGAGGCTCTCACGGCTAAACTCCCCTCCCTTCTTATCACACCATAGATGGTACATTACTTGAGGTCAATTCCTCCTTCAGATATCTTTGGGTCTGGTTTTACCAGCATCTCACCTTTTCTGGACACACTGATGCCATCCACAAAAACTACACCCTAAACTGGATGCTTTATACAAAAATTGTGATTGTATTCCTCTACCGTCTCGCCAAGCCCTGGTACAGAAAATGATCCTATGCATTTTTGACTATGGTGATGCAGTCTACAGTGTTGCTCCCAAATCTTCCCTAATTAGGCTAGACTCTCTTTTCCACTCTTTCCGCCATTTCCCTCTTGACTGTCCTCACCATACCCATCACTGTACCCTTTACCAATCTCTCTCTCTTCCTTCCCTAGCCGGCAGGTGCACATCCACTGTGCCAACTTTCTTGCCAAATTTTGGTTTCACTCACTTCTCCTATCTCTCCTCAAACAATCTTCTTCTCATTCACTCAGATACCATGACCACCACACTCTAACCATCCCACCCAAGACTACCTCAGTTGGTCAGGCTGCATACTCACACCATTTCCCTAAAATTTGGAACACCCTCCCACCTCCTAGCCGTCATGCTTAGGGATGTAAGTTTGTCATGGATGAGGTTTTAATGACCCATTGGCTGTTCATGAAATCATTAGTAAACGTCGTGGCACTGTCATCATTGCTACATTTTGATGACAATAGTGAAAGTCATGGAAGACCTGAATAAAGACCAAACATCATGGAATCCATGATGTTTATGACTGCCATGACAAACTTAACATCCCTAGTCATGCTGCCTCCTCTCATATCCTCAACTCCCTTCTCAAGGACGATTTCCCCCCCTTCCTGTAGTTGTGTCTAATGTTTAATGCTTACCCTTATTCAATGCTGCACTTGTCTGCAGATTAGTACCTTTCTTATATTTTTTTTGTGTAATATTTTTATTGGTTTTATCTTTTGTCATAAGAAAAACAAATACAGAAACATTTTTGTAAACTGAGTACATACACTCATCACATATGTAACTTTAAAATAGCATGTCAGCTACAAATTTCCAGTTCATACAGTTCAATTTTCCCTGCTAGTCACTAGATCCAGGGTTCGACTAGCTCTCTTACAGTCTTAATTAGTTACTCAGAATAGAACTGGATACTTAGTTAATAACAAATTAACTCTCTAAACTTTAAAATATAAAAGTAAACTGAAAATCATAACACGAACAGTGCAGCTCATTTCATATTAGATGTACAACATTACTAGCTAATAATTAATACATGTCATAGTAATTATATAACCTTCTTTTAATAGCATACTACCTAGAGCGGTGAAAGGTGAGTGTCTTGGAACCCAGGTAACCATACTAGTCTCCCGAATCCTTCTGAGAAAATTAATGCCTCTGCCGGAGACAGCGCTGCTATAGGCTGTGCCCATATTCTTGAGAACAAATCCATCTTTCCTTTCAGTGCAAATGTTAGTCGTTACATTGCTAATGTGGATAGCATGAGATTTATCCACATATAGATTGTGGGCATTGCACAATCTCTTGAGACCCATGTGTTTAATAGAATTTGTCGGGCCAAAATGAGCAACACCCTCACCCACCTGGGATGTAGGGACCAGTCCCCCCTCCCATTCCTTACAAGTCCAAATAAAAGAGAGATCGGGGACATTTCTAGTTGCAAACCCCCCCATTCTACTAATTTCTTTCCTTATTTGTTCCCAGTAGTTTTATATTACCTTACATCCCCCAAAATAGTGCAAATAGGTACCCCTTTCAGTCAGGCACCTACCACATATAGGTAAAATCTTCAGGTGTAGTTGTTAACTCTTACAGGGGGAAAAAGAGATAATGAAGGAACCTGTATTGCGCCTCTGAGTTTATTACAGGCTAAAAGACCCATATGAGAGGAAACTACCTGTTCCCACATTTCATCATCGAAAGTACAACTGAGGTCCCTCTCCCACTATTCCTACTTGCTTGAGCTGGTTCCCTAAAGTGCTCCCTGTCCAATTTTGCTACTCTCCCAATCAATCCCATTTTGTTAATACTAGCCCCTTTGATTTCTCTTTCCATCTGTATTATCATCTCCCCCCTCGTTGTCTGTGCCATTATTTTTTCCCCATAGTGCCTGACTTGTAGGTAACGGTACCTGTGTGAATTTGGTACATGAAAGCTTCTCTTAATGGTTTCAAAGGAATGGGCACCCTCTTTCCCCCATAAGTCACCTAAACATTTTATCCAATTGGCTTCCCAAGTGGCAAATCACCCATCCAACCTGGGAGAAATTCCGGGTTTCTCACTATGGGTACTAATAAAGTATTGTTTCCCATAGCATTCCCTCTCTTCTTAAAGCTCCTCCAGGCTGCCAGGACTGCCATTACCATAGGATTTGGACAATCCAACCTGGCATACGCTCCATCATCCCCTGGTGCTAAATATGCTGTAAGACGACCCAGACAGCCCTCTTGCTCTAAGTCTAACCATGCCGCTGCCTCCCCCCTGTGACACCCAATTATGCATGTATCTAAACTGTACCGCTAGGAAGTACTCCAGCATATCTGGGAATTCCATGCCTCCCTTAGATTTTGATGCCTTAAATCTATTCAATGCCATCCATGGTTTGCCACCGTTCCAAATAATGTTAGTAAAGCTCCTATCTAGGTGTTTCAAATCTTTCTTGGACGGGCTGAATGGTATCATCTGCATTATGTATAATAACCTGGGAAGTATGTTCATTTTTATGAGGTTAATCCTCCTGAGCCATGATATGGGGAGGCCATTCCATCTAGCCATATCTTCACGCATGCGTTTTATAATTGGGGAGTAATTTAACCCATACAGATCTTTTAAATCTCTACCCACTTTTACTCCTAAATAAGTAAGGTCATGGTCTACAGCCCTTAGCCCCCATGTGGTTTTCCCCCGGTAATTAGTTCCTTTGTCTAGATATATCAACTCGGATTTGCATAAATTTTGAGTTTGTAGCCAGAGAATGTGGCAAATTCCTGCACCATGTCCAACAGGGCAGGTACAGAAACCTCCGGGTTACTTAAATAGAACATAAGGTCATCGGCGTATAAAGATATACGATGTTGGGAACCATTCCGCAGCCCTATGCCTTGAATTATACCACTCTCCCTCACCTTACATGCTAGAGGTTCGACTGTCATGGTAAACAACATGGGAAAGAGGGGGCACCCTGCCTCGTGCCCCTATATAGCTGAAACTCATTTGATGGAGTACCATTAATCAGCACTCTTGACTTGGGCCTATTATACAATCATTTTACCAATCTTATCAAGTCAGTTCCAACCCCAAATCTTGTCAAGATCTCAAAGAGGTAAGGCCATTCAATTCTGTTGAACGCCTTTTCTGCATCCATCGATAATAAGCAGGCTTTTCCCATGTTCTTAGTCCCCATCACACAACATTAAGGAGTCTTCTTATATTATGGTACAACATCCTTCCCTGGATAAAACCCGTTTGGTCTGGATGAATAATTATGGGCAATACAGTTTCCAGGCGTAGGACCAGCACTTTAGCTATGATTTTACAATCATTGTTGAGCAGGAAGATGGGCCCAAATGATGTCCACTCTGTGCTGTCTGTCTGGTTTCAGCAGTAAATGAATATTAGCTAGGGAGCACAAGGCAGGTAACCCCCCCCCCGCCTCTTTAATAAACCCACCTGCTAATATATCTTTTAGCAGCTTATAATATTCCTCCCCAAACCCATCTGGACCCCCTGTCTTTCCCGATTTCAACCCCGAAATTGCATGTATAATGTCGGTTTCAGAGATCTCCGCCCCCAAGATGGCAGCCTGATCTTCCGATAGTTTGGGAAGTGTAATATTATCTAGGAATAGTTTTGCCTTTTCCTCGTTGCCTCGTCCGCCCTATATAAATTCGAATAAAATTCTTTGAAGGTCTCTCGAATGCCCTATTCCTGTGTAATGACTTTACTGCCTCTTCCCTTAACTGAAACAATTCTACTGGGAACTTTCACACCCTTCATTAGTTTTACAAGTAATGGGCCTGGTTTGTTACCCCACTCATATATTCGTTGTCTTGCAAACAGCAGGTTCTTTTCTGCTAAGCCAGTAAGAGTCTCATTAAGGGCTTCCCTAGTTACCCTCAACTGCTGTCTATCTTCCATGTTATCATCATACAAGACCTTAGTTTCTAAATCTTTATGACTGTTTCTAATTCGTTAATTTTCTGTCTTCTCTCTTTCTTCACCTTCGCTGTGTAGCTAATTATAGCCCCCCTCATGACAGCCTTGCCTGCCTCCCATATTAGGCCTTTGGAAGGGAACAAATCTTTATTATTGGCCCAATATTCCTCCCACAAGGATTTAAAAAATCCTGAAACTCCTCCTTGAACAGTAGGCAGGTGGGGAACCTCCATTGGCCCGACTTTCCTTCATTAATAGCCCTGGTCAAATTCAGCTGCACCATAGCATGGTCCGATATCATTATCGGGCAATGTGAAACCTCTCTGACCCTAGCAAATAAATCCTTGGCGATAAATATGTGATCTAATCTTGACCACGAATCGTGGGGTACTGAGTAAAATGTAAATTATTTGAGCCCCGGATGTAATGTGCACCAGCTATCTATTAACTCAAGCTCTTGCAGGCCCATAGCCCACACTTTAGTAGCCCGTTTTTGTCTTTTGCCCACTCCCTTATAATCAATAGTCCAATCCATAATGCAATTGAAATCACCCCGCAATATAAGCCCTGGGAACTGCTCCCTGTGTAACACATCGAGTACAGACTGGAAGAAATTAGGATCATAAATCGCCGGAGCATATATATTACCAAAGGTGACTTCACATCCCCGCAGTCTGCCCCTAACAAAAATATATCGGCCCTCTTTATTGTCTTTTACCACCTGTAATACCTCTAGGAGGAAATTGTTGTGCACTAAAATTGCAACACCCCTCTTGTGCGAGGAGTAGGATGCAGCATGGCATGATCCCTCCCAGCCCCCCACTAATTTCCCATGTTCTTTAGGCAACAGGTATGTTTCCTGAAGCATTGCTATTTGGGCTTTCCTCCTTTTTAAGTGTAGATTGAATTTTAGCTCTTTTAATAGGTGTATTAATTCCCTTAATATTCCATGAGATTATAAAATGTTCCTGTCCATTTGCCATCATTTTATACAAGTATTATCCCAAACCCACACATATATCACCCTTTGTTCACCACTCAGCATCTTTGACATGAAAAAGCTGCATTTAACATTAACAATAAAACAGTAAATCTTTTAGATATTTATAACTATTAAACCTCCTATCTCCCCTCCCCCTTTCCCTACCCTGATACCTCCGATTGCATACAAGTAACAATTTGGTTGATTTTGTATTCACTCTTTGTAGAACTAACAGCCCCCTCGGCTGACATGTTCTATTTCCCAACTCTCCCTCACATGCAAAACTCCCTCCCCCACCGCCCGCACCCAATATCGATCTATTTTATCAGCAGAAATACCCTTTAGGATGAAAGTGTAAAAGGGTGACGAAACTGTGCCCAATTATGTGCTCAAAGAAATTCAGCAACACTACACCCTGCAGTAGGCCATCCGCCTGGCCCTGCAGCTCCATGGAGACAGTCCATGCCCCCCCCCCCGAAAGCACCACATGGCACGATCTACAAATCGGCGCTGAAGCAACATTTAACTTTATTATAGCTCCTGAGCACAGCTTTAGTCTGTGGAAGAGATCAGCCATCCTTGTACTCATAGCAAACAACAGAACCGCAACATCATTGGTGCAATAGACAATCAGGCCAACCGTCTCCACCCCCCCCCAGACCCTGTCTTATATTTAGTTTGGCACTCAGAGAAATTAGGTTGCGCCATAGGTTAATCGTGCTGGAGTAAAAAACTCCAGGTTCCAAAGGACCCCCCCTCCCACAGAGCATCTGATAACAGGACCTTATTGAATTAGAAAGGTAAAAGTCACAGTTACCAGCTGGTCATCTCATTTTCCCTTTTTCTTTTTGTCCCAGTCCTGAATAAAGATTTCAGCTCATGTGGCTCCAAAAATGAGTAGGACGCCCCCCTCCATACAAACTCATACCACTGCTGGATAGGCAAGAAGAAATTCAGTATTTCATTCCCGCAGCATGTTCATTGTTTCACTGAAGGCTTGGCATTTCTTTTGAAGGCGCTCCGACAAATCCTGGTGTAGGGTCAGCTTGCAGCCCTCGTAGACTAACTCCTTCTTTGCCCTGTATGCCATCATTACCTCTTGACGATCCTGGAAGTTGTGCATGCGGAATATGATCTGTCTGACCGGCTGGTCGTCCGGAGGCCAATGCCCTGTGGGCTCTCTCCAACTTTAAACGCCCATTCTTTAGATGCATTTTGGCAGGATTTTAGAACAAAACTCAAAAACACTCTTTCCTTCTTTGCCATCAGCCAGCCCTCGTAACCCGCAGGTTACTCCACCTGTTATAGTTTCCTTGGTAGTCCACTGTTTCTTGTTGTTCCAGCTCTCTCTCCAAGGCTAGGACTCTGTCTGTGATTTTGTGCGTGGTATCCTCCAAACTGGAAACTCTCTGCTCCACCTCTGTAAGTCGTTCAGTATTTTCACCAACTTCTGAGGCAATCAAAGTGATTTTGGTTTCGAAGGCGTCCAGCCGCGGGCCAAGCCCTGCAATACCTGATCTCCCACCGCCCGACTGAGCACTGCGATTTTGGCTGCAGACAACAATATAGGCCCCAACGTGGCACCGTTTAGCACTTCTCCCGGGCCCGGTTTTTTGTTCACATTTTTTTTGAGGTATTTCTTGTCGATTTGCCAGAAACTAAATACTCCTGCATGTTCCCGGTCGTTCTCCTTACCACTTTGTACTGTAGTTGAAGATCAATGGAATCCCATATCCTCCTTAATAATCACAAGACAATTCTGTCACATAATGAAAAGGCAACTGGGTACACTTTTTGTCATCTTGGGGGAAGGGGTTGAGTTGGGCCGGCCAGCTCTGGTGCTATTCAAACAAAAGTTTTAACATAATGAGAATAGTAGGGCAAACACTCAGTATGGTTGCCTTGTATGTGCTCTTAGCATGGCTTTAAAATTAAATGATGCATATAACTTTAAACTAGATGCCTCCTCAGGTTAATGGATGTTGTAAAAGAAAGTGCCTGGCTTCCACTCAATGGTGCTTAAATGAACTGATTGATAAACAGATATATAATTGCACAGCGACTTGGTCCCCATGTTGGTATTTTTTTAATGTCATATTTATTGAATAATTGCAGTGTGCACTGATTGGGTGTTATGTAACTGGCTGATATTTACAGCACTACCTATTCACATGTTAACTACCTGATGAAGCTCAGTAGTCACTGAGCGAAATGTAATCATTCAATGTAGGCTTGCTCTGATGTTCACATTAGAGTATGGTGTGGGTTCAAGTCTGTGAAGTTGAAAATGAATAAAACGGCTACATTTTAACAGTTTTTTTTTTGTAGATCGCCTTTTTTTGGAAGGTGCTTTATTGCTACTATTGGCCTGTAGCTTGACCAGAAACCACTGCATCAGAGTGAATGGTTTAAAAGAGTCTAGAAACCTTCTCTTGCAGGAGAGAGAGACAATGCTTACCATAAAATAAATTCCAGGCCCTGGAGCAAGCAGAAATGCTGCAGTTTTGTGTTGTATGGAGATGCAAACATGTCTATGTTGGACGATACCATTTTTTCAAAGAAGGTAAAGTACCTGCAGTCTGAACAGTGACTTAGATCTTAGCAGGGAAACAGAACTGTTTTTGTCCTGGTGACCAGTCTTTGAATTTCGACAACTGCGAGTCAGTCGATGGGGCTGGCAACACCGTTTTCTGACTCTGGGCTTTTTCCAAGGCCAGTAGGTTTTTTCCCCCAAGAAAATTTCTCCAGCACCTTTCTTCTGTGTTCCCTGCTCACTTGAAGCCCTGGAAAATTTCATGAGTCTTGACATTGTGAGAGAGGCCTAAACAGCAGATACACACTTCGTGTGTGTCATCCTTGTACATCTTTTCTCTGCACTCGCAGTACCAGAACAATGACGATTTCGGTGACATGCACAGCAATATCACTAAAGAAATTATCTGGTGCAGTCATCATGCAGAAATTCTGAATGCAAATGAACCTCAATATCTGACACTGCAATCTGTAAATGCCTTAAATGATTTCTGCTTTGAACCGACAAAGTAAACCTGTTTACTGCACCTGTAACAATAGTCTATTCTTGCCTGAATGTATACTAATCCTGTTTTGCACCCACTCTAATTTTGGCATGCTTGTCTTAATGTCACTGTGTAACTCTGTATGCTTTGCTGTAATTGTATATTCACCTGCTGTAAAATGTTTTTTTTTTTTATCAGCGACTGCAATGTATATCAGTGATTTTATGTATAACTGTTATCTCTCACGCTGAACCCGTTGAAAATAGACCCCTGCCTAAAGAATTCTTTGCGAAATAGAAACAAACAAACAAAAAAATTTAAAGAAATAAAAAGAAAAAAAGAAACTTCTTCAGTACTTCAGATCGGTAATGGGGCACCACTCCACCCCCACCTCCCCGTCCATTTTAGTACCAAGAAGTACCAGGATATGAACTCCTGCTGATCTTGCCCATTTAGGGCCAGCTCTATTGCACAACACTTGAGGAGTTGAACAACCTCATTTCACAGAGTAGAAAGAGACTCCAACTACAAAAAGTCCTTCAATGGTGCTCAGGACTGACAAGGGGATAAAGTCTAAACTCCAGAGATCATCCTTATCCTACCACTTCCAGAATCCATATGTCTGTGGAAACACCAGATGACTGCTGTGGTAGGAAGTAAGAGAGTCAGCCCCAATCAGTCGCATCCAAGACGGGGAAGGGATGGAGTCTCCTGATTTGTCACTCCTAACTCCAGGAAATGGCTCTGGAGGACTGGCCTGTGAAGGAACTGCCTCCACCGCCCTTAAGGTGACCTTACAAGCCCAACCTGACGGAAGGCTGGGCTGGGCAATACTGATGGAACTGCTATATCTGTTACTGTTGTGTCCAAAAGTGCATGTCCTGAAAGGAGGCACAAAATGAATCGGACCCCTACAGTTTCAAAGTCCATGGCAATGTCGAACTTCTCAATATACATAAGATGGTCCACGACCCTGGGCTAAAAAGATCCACCCCTGAAGGAGGCAGGTCTGCCATCCATTGCTGTATCTCATGTATGAATGCCAAAATCCGCAACCAAGCACACCAGCGGATAGGCACCACCGCAGCCACTGCTCTTGCCAACACATTAGCATAGACCAGGGCCACTTGCAACTGGTGCTTGGTCAGGGAAAGCCCCAGTTTGAGGACCTACCACAGACCTGGTTGGCTCTTCTCAGTGAGCAGTTCAATCAAGTCAGAGAGCCTCCCAAAGAGCTCAGGGTCAAACTTGGCCATCAAAGCCACATAGATAACCTGGTGGATGCCAAGGAACGCAGCTGTGTAGATGTTCTGGCAAACAAGTCCTTCTTCCAGGACTCCTTGTTTGGCAGCTTGTCCAACTCACCCTATGGAACACCACATCCGCCTCTAAACCGTCTGGCGACAGGCGTTCTGAGAATCTGATCAGTTCACCTGAGCCGGAATGCATACTTGTGGTATATACCAAGCAAGGTTTGGGGGCGGGCTGGTAGGAGACTGTGTGCTGCCATTACACTGAGTGGAAGGGCACAGAATGGCAGGAGGCGAAAGGGAAGGCTACCCCTGGTGATGTATCTGCCCAAGGATGTCCATCAGCTGGTAGGTATCCTTCTTCTGGACCTCTTCGGTAGGACTGTCAAAAGCCATGACATCCAATCAATAAAAGCAGAGAACGAGGCCTGACCCCCAATAAGAGATGGTCCCCTAGGCTGTTTCCCCACCTACATGGGGTCAACAAAATGGATAATAAATTCTAATCAGAACAGAGGAGCATTGACTGTGGTCAGGAAGTATGGATGACCCTCTGAAAAGGGGTGGCTGCCACTGACAAGAGATGGGAAAGTCCAGACTCTTGCCCCGAGTCCCCTGTCAGAGTGCCTCCCACAGGCTGTGTGGGTGGTAGTTCCATCTAGATGTGTCCCTGAGGCATGGCTGGCAAAGCCAGGGTGGGGGCTGGATGCACAATTGGAAATTGGCATCAAGAGGCATCATCGTCAACCTCAACCCTGGACAAGTGCTCTATAGGCCCACTGTTGCCAGGCCTTCCTCTCCCATCTGTGACATTCAATGATGGCAGGGCTAGAAGAAGGGAAGAACTTGACATCAAGAACGCCACTGTGACATCAAGGGCTGACCACAAGCTTGGCTTAGTGTTGGCGCCTCTGGCTTCATGTACCCCAAAGAGTAGGTACTGGGTAGACCAGAGGACAACAGAATCGAAGGCTTAACTGGTGAGAGCCTGACTGGGAGCTCAGCTGAACTTGACCCACCAGCCTGTGGTGGGCCACAATAAGCACCGGTGTTCTAGAGAGCAAAAAATCCTACCCTTTGTCAAACTCATCCATGATGGGGCCAACCATCAGAAAGATTGACAGAGACTCAGTCAACTTCCCCAACAACTTCACTTCCATACTAAGAGGCTCCATTGGCGTCTCGACCTCCTTCGAAGGCAACCAACCATGTGGACCCTCCAATTAGGACAGTACAAGAGGTCCAATGGTGATCTCACAGCTGGTATCCACCTTTTCTTCTCCCGTTGACAAGGAGATTCACTTTTGAAGGAGTGAAGCGACAGAAGAAAATTTTTTAATCTTTCATCTTTCCAAGGAGTAGGCAGGTCCAGTGAATACTCTGACAGAAGCTCCATGACCATGCTGGCCACTTCATTCTCCATGTCCCATGACAGCGCTGGAAGCATCACTGCTTGCCTGTGCCCCATGAGTTAACTCTGGGGAGCATGTTGACTGTGTTTGAGGGATGAAGTATGTATGGCCCGACTCCAGGAGCAATGCTCTATGTTGTGGTTTGGGCCTTAACAGTGAATGCAAGCACTGTGGCAATCTTGTGCCTGCACAAAATAAACCTTTTAAATCCCGGCTTTTTTCTTCTGTCCCATGGTGAATCATGACGAAAGAGCAGGAGCCACTGGAGAGGGTGAAGAAACAAGTCAAAAGACCGCAGGACAACTTCTAAGAAAGTCGTAAAACTTGCCTGAAAGCTATCAGAATCCTCAGTCACTAGCAGGAGATGTAAGGAAGAGCTATTCCTTTCAGTGGAAGAAAAGGGCTGAGTGCAGTGAGGAATCAAGTTTGATGATTGTTCCAGTGGTCGAACATGCTTAGTGGAAGATTGCCCAAGTCTGGACTGTGAACTGTAAGTAAGTAAAAATTTATTTTTAAGCGCTTTTCAAAGTCAAAGCGCTGTACAAATACACAATTACAATGCATACAAATAACAAAAAACAACAATAACAATATGATTACAATAAAAACAATAAAATCACTCTCCATATGCTTGTTTAAATAAATAAGTTTTCAATTCTAACTTAAAACTTTCAACGGTCAGGCAGCCTCGTATCCGACGAGGTAGAGAGTTCCACAGGGTAGGGGCAACATAAGAAAAGGCCCGAACTCCAGAGGTTTTTAAACGAACCCTGGGAACCTCTAGCAATCCCTCGTCGGTGGAGCGGAGTGAGCGAAAGGGACAGTAGGGAACAAGAAGATCTTGAAGATACCATGTCCCTGTTCGTAGGGGCTTTATAGGTCAGTAACCCGACCTTAAAGGTGATCCGCCACTGAACCGGCAGCCAGTGCAGTTCGCGCAGCACAGGTGGAATATGACTTCTTATAGATGTCCCAGTCAAAACCCTGGCTGCTGCGTTCTGCACCAGCTGCAAGCGGCGGATATCAACCCCTGGTAGCCCTAGGCACAGGGCATTGCAGTAATCAAGGCGAGAAGTAACAAAGGTATGGACCAATACCGGAAGGTCAGCCGGAGGAACCAGGTGTTTCACCCGAGCGATATTCCTAAGATGATAAAAGGAAGATTTGACAACGGATGACACCTGAAACTTCAGGGTCAAACCATCGTCAATAATAACGCCCAGGTTACGCACCCGGTCTGAGGTTGAGAGCTGGGCACCATCGATCCATATGCCCGAAGGAAGCCCAGCCCTACAACCCACCTCGAGGCGACCTGGGTCCACCACCTACACCTCAGTCTTATCCGGGTTTAACCTTAGCCAGCTGGCACTCATCCAATCCTTGATCTCAGATAGACAGCTGTTAAGTATAGAGACTGCATCTTCCTGTCCGGGACTAAAAGACAAATACAGCTGGGTATCATCTGCATAGCAGTGAAAACCCAAGCTGTACTGCCTAATAATATCTCCCAATGGCAGCATATAGACAGCGAACAACATGGGTGCTAAAATGGAGCCCTGCGGAACCCCACAGGGCAGAGAGAAGGCATCAGAGGAATAAATTCCAGTGATAACCCTCTGTCTCCGCCCCGTGAGAAAAGATTGAAACCACTGCAGAACTGTACCAGACAGTCCGCAGTAACACCGCAGGCGTTCCAAAAGCACACCATGGTCCACAGTGTCAAATGCTGCAGAGAGATCAAGAAGGACTAAGATAGTACACGCCTTTCGATCTCTCGCTATCAGATCATCATTTAGAACCCGGACAAGGGCAGTCTCAGTACTACGTCTTTTCCTAAATCCCGATTGGAGAGTATCATATATATTGTGATTTGTAATATGGTCATCCAGTTGCAGTGCAACCACCTTTTCAATAACCTTACCCAAAAAGGGCAGGTTAGAGACAGGTCTGTAGTTAGCTGGACAGTTCGGGTTCAATGAAGGTTTTATTAGGAGTGGTCGAACGACCGCCTCCTTTAGGGGATCAGGAAAGATCCCCTGCTCCAGAGATTTCCAAACAATTTCAGCAATGATCGGACAGATAGTATCTACGAAACTTAATAATAGAGGGGTAGGACCCGGATCCAAACTACAGCTGGTTGGACGTACAGTCTGGACAATCCTCACAATATCCATGAACTCCAACCTACCAAAATCAAACCAGGCAACACAGGTGTTTGTTTCCCCTTGCCGATCACTGCAAGCCCTTGAAGAATGAGCCTGGCCGATATCCAACCTAATGTTGGCAATCTTATCAGCGAAAAACCGAGCAAGCTCATCACACTTTGTTTGTGAAAAGTCTCTTCCAGACTGTAGACAGAGTGGACTGCACAGTCTGTCAACAGTCCGAAAGAGTTGAGCTGGTCGGTTCCGCGCAGCAGCAATCTCCCTGGACAGGAATTCTGCCTTCTTATGGGTAATTGCCGATTGACAGATAACATAATGATCCATCAATCTAAGTCTGTCAGCATCCAGGCAAGATTTCCGCCAAGCCCTCTCTAGCCTTCGCCCTACTCTCCTTAGTTCCTTCAAAGACTCATCAAACCATAGAGTCTTTGGGCGCTGGGTGAGTGGGCGAGCACGCTGAACAGCAATTGGTCCAAGGCCCTGCTCACTGCCTTATTATAGGCAAGAACAAGGTCTCCTGGACTCATGCTCTCAACCAAAACGCCCGATAGGTCCAGTACCGCTAATAGGCCCTCTGGGTTTACTCCCCTTAAAGGGCGATACTGGACCATCTCTGTAGGGGCAGGCCTATTAGGGGGTGCCCCAAAACTGAATCTTATGGTGTGATGGTCTGACCACACATTTGGTTCCACCCCCAGATGCATAACATCCAAATCCAGTGTAAACACCAGGTCTAACGAGTGTCCCCCTATATGGGTAGCAGAGGTAACTACCTGTGACAGGCCCAACATAGACATAAGTTGGAGGAAATTCTTTCCAAAATGCGAGAGTTCATCATCGACCCAGGCATTGAAGTCACCCAGTATTAACCATCTGGGCGACTCCAATGCCATGTCCATGATGAAGTCCATGAATTCATTCAGAATTCTCCACCATCGCCGGGTGGACAGTAGATGAGGAGAATCCTAAACTCTGCACCTGCTGCCAGGATACACTCAAAAGACCTGGCGCTGCCAACTGGCACCTCCACAAGACTCAGATCTGATCTAAAAAAGATGGCCACTGCCGCCCCTACGATCCAATCTCGGACGGTGCATTACCGAGAACCCAGCCGGAGCAGCAGAGTCTAAGATAGGACCTGCATTCTCATCCAGCCAGGTCTCGGTGATACATGCCAGGTCAGATGTTGCAACACGATCTGCAATAATAGCAGTCTTGTTCCTAATAGACCTGGCATTACATAGCACCGCCCGAGTTGGATGGGTTTTTGGAGAGGAATGCGGCACCTGCCCACAATCTGTGGAGCCCTTGGGTATGGGAATCAGACAAGGAGGACCCCTCTTCTGATCCCATTTCGCCAGGCGCCTTCTTGACCCAACTATCCCTATCTGCCCACCCCCGTCCAATCTCCCACTTTGTCCGCCCACCCATCCCTTAAGTGCCTTCTTGTTATACCCGCTATGCGGCAGTTATTAAGAACATCATTAGACAACCGAGGACAATAAAAGGGGCGGAGGTCCCGGAGCAGAGTGGGAGAATAGCGCCTGATCGTTGTAAACCCCAAACACATCTTTAATAACAATTATCTTAATAAACTAACTCAAATAAACACACCTTTCTCTCACAAAGGGAGGCAAATTAGACATAAAACTAAAATAAGTTCTAACTCAAAACTAACCCTAAACAATAAAACATCATTAAATATAAAACTTAGAATAATTTGTATTTTTTAAAGCACCTCTCACGTGCAATAGATATTATAAAGTCTCCCACAACTACCTCTCACATAGCAGGGGACATTTTCAAAGTGTTGAAAGCAAATAAAAAGTCAAATAAGTCCAGATAAATAATAAATATATGGAAATCCAGTGATAGAAATCTGAATCAAACTCAGCTTAGCAAAGGGATCTGAAGGAGTCCACAAATCCAGCAGCAGCTTATACTTCAAGGACCATACTTCAAGCAATCGATTTTCCAGGAGACAAGTAGATTAGTGTGATGCCTAAACAACAATAATAGCAACCTTACCGGTCAATGACCATGGCTATAACCATCCCACGAGCCAGCCCATACAGTCGAATCCTGAGAGGGTCTAGAAGAAGCCTTAATCCCCCAGCTTCCTAGGGGTAAATGGGCAACTCCTGCCCGGTCAGAAACTGAGGGGCAAATCTACTCCTTCTATAGCAGCCTTACCCGGCAAACGACCCGCAGCTAAAAACACCCCAAGAGTTAGCTAACAGCAAATCCAGGGCAGTCTAGGAGAAGCCCTAGGTCCCCCAGCTTCCCAGGGAGCAAGCTGGGCAACTCCTGCCCGGTCGGAAACCGAGAGGCAGCTAGCACTTCTCAACCACAACCTCACATATAGATCCACTAAAGTCCTTAAGATCACTAACAGCAGCTGGAATAGCAGTACTCTGTTGAGATTTCCTTACACGTCCTCCTCCTTACAGATTTCCTTAAAGCAGGCAGGCAAAATATTTCAGCAACAGGCTGTACACAGTTCAATAATTCTTCCTTGTTAGTCCTCCTTATAGATCCTTTATAACAACAGTTTATTCAATGGTTTAGACAAACGACTCCACAACTCCACATGTTTTTAAATCCACAGACCAAGCGTGGATTTAAGCATGAAATTAAACTCTTACGTGAATTTCCATATGATCACGAACGATCAGGTTTAGCTCCCCATTTGGCTCCGAACAAACTCAATAAAAATAAAATCCAAAGGCAAATAACAAATAAAAAACGAAAATGGAATCCGGAGAGTGAACAAAACTTCCAAAGCGTTACTCATTTACTCGTTCACTCATAATCGCAAAAATTCTAACTTCCTCACTTCTTCAGCCCTATCTAACTAGAAACCACTTCCGAAGAGGAATAAAGTTGTTTAAAGCAAAAAGTAACGTTTAATTCCCTAAAAGCGTTAAAAACAAAACGGTAAACACACAACGGCAGCAGCAAGCTCAGCACAGCTGCCATCTTGATATGACGTAAACGTGACGACGACTCGTATCTGGTAGTTAGCAAGGCCCCTGGAATTCTGCAATGATACGGCTGTGGAATTTTCTGTAGCACTTGCCTTGCACCTCAAAATATATGTAGTGCCACAGAATTTATTGTCATTGGTGATTTTTTTCATTAAAATTAATTTTTTCCCCCATAGTGCCAGGCTCTCTTCCCTTTCCTGTTCACGCTGTAGCTCTACTCTATACTTGGTATGAGATGTCATTAATCATATTTTAGTTTTTTGCCAATGGTAGTACAACGTTACTCACCTGCAGTTCTATGACTGGTATTCAGTTCACATCCATGCTTTAGGAAGAGTCCACTGTGCTATGCTCAGTCACCAGAAATCTTCAAGCTTTGCTCCTCCTTCAGCTTGTGGTGCTGTTCTCTGGCTCCATCCCTTCTGATGTCAGATCTTGCATGCTGAAAGCAGGGATCGGTGTGCCACTTGCAGGGAAGGTCAGGTGGGTTGTGTGGATGTGAAATGAATATCAATCTTATAACTGTGATTACTGGTAAGTAACCAGTATTTCTAACAACATGGATTCAGTTCACTATCCTCACTTAGACAGACTCCTAGCAGTCCTCCAGGAGGAAGGAGCAAGGCACGTACACCTATCTGGCAAAAAGATACTAGAAGACAGAGGCCCCAAACGCAGCATCACAATAACTGAGCAAGTCGATGCTGTGGTGGTATATGATTGTGTGCATGCTTGACCAGATAGCAGCCGTGCAGATCTCCTTGATAGGGATGTACCCGGCAGCAGCAACAGAGGCCACAATATGTCTGGTGGAGTGAGCCTTCAAGCCCTGGGCAGCTTCCTACCAGTCAGCCTGTAACACAGATTGATATATGATGTGATCATCCTACTAACTGTCTGCTTAGCTGCCGGTTTGTCAAGAGTGGCTTCAGTGTAGGTCATAAACATCTGGCGAGCTTCGCCATGAACCCCTGCTGTATGCTTCTTATAATAAAGAAAAGCATGGTGCACATTCATGGTATGGACTGCATGCTCTGCATCCAAAGTAGGATTCTGAAAACAGACAGGGAGATACACCACATGGTAAAGGTGCAGCTCCGAGACTTCCTTGGGCAGGAATTTCACATGGGGGCTAAGGACCACCTTGTCCCTGTGACAGACCAAATATAAACACGCCAGTGAGAGTGACTGGAGCTCACTCATTTGTATGGCCAAGGTGACAGTGACCAAAAATGTGGTCTTACATGACAAATGTGACATCTCACACTTGTGAATTAGTTTGAATGGTTTATCCACTAGTTTTGCAAGCATCAGCACTAGGTTCCACAGAGATGGTGGTTCGCACTTCAGAGGGGTACAAATGTCCAGGCCTTTGAAAGCGTATCAACTCACCTTATTCTGTGCCACCATCTGCATACCGTTCTGTGCTTAGTATGCAGAGATGGCTCACAGGTGCACCTTCAGTGTCATGGCTCGCAACTTTGACTGAGACAGAAATGAAAGGTGATCAAGAATCTCTGCCACTGGACAGGCAAGGGGGATCAATCTCTTGGTCCATGCACCACAGTAAGAACTTGTTCCACTTAAATGCATACATTTTACAAGTCGACGTCTTATAGGATGCCTCCAAAACTTGGAGAACATCATCCAAAAGGCCCAAAGCCTGGAACTCTAGGTGCTTACATCCCAGGTCAAGAGGTGCAAGGACTGAAGATTGAGTACATGACCATTCCTCCATGTCTAGTCAGCAGGTCCTCACACAGTGGAAGCTGCCACGGGGGCCTGCTTCTGAGGCTATCCTGGTACCAGAACTGCCCGGGCCAATCTGCAGACATCAGGATCAGGTTCACCTCATACCTGCTTGTCTTGAGCACCACTCTGTAAATCAAGAAGGGAAAAAAGGAATACAGAAGGCCTGATGTCCAGGGCCAACAGGAGGCCATTTCCCCACCAGAGTTCCCTTTTGAGAGGGTGGGCACAGAAAAACCTCAGCTTTCTGTTCTTGAAGGAGAGAAACAGGTCCACTAGAGGTGTGCCCCATAAGATTAACAGCTATGTCACCACAGCTTGAGGCAAGGACCACTCGTGAGACATCTCGCCCACATGGCTAACAGCATCTACCAACTAGCTGCTCTCCACTGCTACATGCAATGCAAGGAGATTCGCCTGGAGGCTGTGTACCAAGGCCCAGGTGCAGAGCAACTCCTGACACAAGGAAAAGGAGGTGCATCCTGCCTTTTCTTGTTCAGGTAGAACATGGTGGTTCCGCTGTCAGTCTGGAATTGTACAACCCGACACTGCATCACCAGAGCAGTCTGTCAATGCCAGGCACACTGCTTGGAGCTCCAACAGTTCAATGTTCTGGTGTGCCTCACTGGGCAACCAGATCCCATGGGCTCTGTGGTTGAACAGGTGAGCCCCATCCTAACCTAAAACCCACCTAAAATCACACCTACTAAATCAAGACTGGTCCCCCATCAACCTGGCCGCTGATGCAAATACAGCCCTTGATCAATTCATACACATTTTCAATGAAGCTTGTAACATCTTTGCCCCACCAAAAAAGCGAAAATTTAAACCCTTCTGCAATCCTTGGCTCACGGGTTCCCTCCTGAAGAAGCTGAAACACAGGGACCACCTCTGGGAACTAGCCAGAGAAACAGGAAAAATGGCAGACATCCAAAATTTCAAAAGAGCTAGAAATGATTGCACCAAATCCATACGCCAACAGAAATCTGAATACTACAAGACTGCACTCGCTGACACCTGGGGAAATGCAAGAGCATTCTGGAATAACATTAAAGATGTTACCGGGAAGGAGTCCAAATCACCCCCTACTGCTATCACAATAAACAGGAATACTATCCTGGACCTAAAAGTCATAGCCAACACCTTTAATGATGCCTTCACCGACCTCAGCAGCATCCTCCCTCCTGACTTTTTCAACGACAGTGACCCCCCTCTTCCTACCCATCAGTCATCACCAAAAAATTGTCCCCCTTTCTACTTCAGAGCAGTAAGCAAATATACCATCAGGAAATACATTTCCAAAGCCATCAAAAACACTAGAGCAAGTGCTGACACACTGGACCTCAAACTTCTGTCCCTCACTCTAGACGAGGTTCTGGGGCCTCTCACCAGGATCTTTAATCTCTCCCTCTCTCTCAGCCAATTCCCTGACAAATGGAAGGCAGCGACTGTCACGCCGATCCATAAAGGTGGTGACCGGACCTCCCATGTGAACTACTGACCTATCTCTATCCTGCCACCCCTCTCTATGGCCCTGGAACGGATAGTAGCAGACCAGCTCACTGATCATCTGGACAAGTACAACATCCTTTGCCAGCAGCAACACGGATTTAGAAAAGGTCACAGCACTGCCACGGCACTTCTTGAGTTTACGGGAGCCATACACAACTCCCTTGATCAGGGTCGCCTAACCAGAGCTACATTCATCGACCTGTCAAAGACTTTTGACACTGTCCACCACCGCCTCCTACTTCATCAGCTACTGAACATTGGCCTCTCCGTGGAATCAGTGAAATGGTTCAATAGCTATCTTGACAACAGGTCCCAATGTGTAAAAATATCAGGCACGGTCTCCGACACTAAACAGGTCTGCTCCGGTGTCCCCCAAGGCTCCATCCTGGGCCCACTGCTGTTCAGCCTGTTCCTCAACTCCCTCCCTGACTCCACCTCTCAGCAAGTCATACTCTATGCAGATGATGCGGTGATTCTTGCCTCTCATCATGACCCAGGCCACCTGCAACAAACCCTTCAACACGGCTTCACCTCTGTTGAAAGCTGGTTCAAAGAGCATAAGTTAATCCTTAACCAGAAAAAAACGAAGACCATAATTTTCACCAGCCACCAAAACAAGCACAAGCACAACCACCACCAACTCTCCTTAAACACCTGCCTCAGGGACTCCCTGGAGCAGGCTGACTCCTTCAGATACCTAGGAATCACCTTAGACCCACACCTGTCCTTTGGAACCCATATAACCAATGTCGTTAAAAGTGTGAATACTAGACTGGGCTTACTCTACCGGCTTCGTCGGCACCTGACTAAAGAGGCCCTCTTTGCCGCAGTTCAAAGCTCCATCATCTCCCAGATTGACTATGCTCTTGTCATCTATGGCACTGCCACTGCCACCCTAAACAAGGCCTGTCGACTCATCACTGGGGCCGAACGGCTCACACACACCTGTGACCTCTACTCACAAGCTAACTGACTTCAACTTGGTAATAGAATTCAGTACCAAACCTGTGTGGTTGCTAAGAAAATACAGTTGGGAACTGCCCCTCCTGGGGTCTGTTCACTCCTTCAAACGAAAACAAGCTCCAGAATTACCATGGATCAAAGTCACAACTTTTCCATATCCCTCGCTGCCGCACAGCCATTGGCCAATGTTCATTAGCCTACAGGGCACCCACTTGGTTTAACGGTCTTGCCAATGATACTATCAATACCAACGGGCTAGGGGCCTTCAAATCCAGGCTCCGAAACACCCTGATCACTTCCAGCATCTGTGACCGTCATTGATAATGTCTATACAACTCCATTCCACTACCACTCTTCCTATATCTAGCTCCTTACATAATGCACTTGCCCTAGTTTGGCCTCTGCCCGATACGCTCCACAGCACCTGACAATGCCACCTTCCTGGCTGCTTCACCCCACCCCCCCCTCCTTATCCTTACCTACCCCCCACCTCTCCTCTCTTCCCATTTTCTTACCTCCCGCCTTGCCCCTCCCATTTCTTTCTACCCCTCCCCTATTGTCCTCTTCCTTTCCACTTTACCCTCTCCCTGTCTGTTCGAAATTAATTTGATATCCTTTACCCTTATTTGTGTAACAATTTTGTCTATTGTCATGTGATACCTATGTCTTGACGTGGAACCTTTGTAAAAGAGCCCTGGGCTCAAAGGTAATTGTAATCCTAGAATTGAAATAAATGAAAAATGAAATGAAATCCCACCAGAGACACATCCGTGGTTAAGATGAGGGCCAGCTCTGGGTGGACAAAAAGAATTCCCTCAGTGAGATTCTCAAGACACAGTCACCACTCAATGGCGTCCCAGACAGGGTGCGTCACTTGAAACGGCTAGTCCAGGTGACCATGGCATTGAGATTACTGGTGCCCCAGTTTCCACTGGAGGAGGCACCAAAGAAGCGAACCAAAACGCCAGCTGTTTGAAGTTGCAATGTGCTCTTTTGAAGCCGCCATGTACCCCAACAGCCGAAGGAATTCCCAGGTCGGACATTACTGCCCAACCGGAAATGATCTGGCAAAGAATTTAAGATCCTTTGCACTGTCCACAAGTAAGTGAGCCCTGGCTGGCAGGGGATCCAACTCTGCTCCAATGAACAGGATCACCTGCTTGGAGACACGTTCTTGACCAGGTTGACTAGGAGACCAAGACCTCAGAAGGTCTGGAGGGCCAGATCCTTAGAACACTCCACTGCTTCCTTGGATACACTCACAATGAGCCAGTCCAGGTATGGGTACACTCAGGTGCTCTGGCACTGAAGGCATGTCATCACGACTAAGAGGCACTGGTGAAAACTTTGAGTGCTGAAGACAGGCCGAACAGTATTAACTTGAACAATATCATCTTATACAGAACTGGAGGTACCCCAGGTGCAACAGATGGAGCCGAATGTGAAAGGTGGTGCCCTGAAGGTCTGGACAGCAGAACCACCTCCGTAGACAGCAGGATCTGGTTCACAGTGACCATACGTAACTTTCGCTTGCTGATGAACTTATTCAGCCTGGGCAGGTCCAATATGGGGCTCCAACCCACCTGTCCATTTTGGTGCATGGAAGTAGCGAGACACATTTCCCTAAGAAGCCAGAGCATCTGGGGCAGGCTTGATAGCACACTGCTCCTGGAGCTGAGTGATATCACTCTTCAGTATGGCTAGAGTGCCCATGGACCCCATGCATTCCCTTTGGGGTTGGTATTGTGGGACAGTCGAACTCGAGAGACAGACCCAAGTCAACTATTTCCAGTACCCACTTGTCCACCCTGATGGCAGACCACCGTGGAAGGAAGCAGAGGAGCCAGTCTCTGACCAGGAGCTGCATTAAGGACCATAAGGGAGGGGGAATGGCACCCCACAGTCTGTCACCCTTTATAATTTAAGGGGGAGTCAGAGGGCTGGCTGTTAAAAGCACCACAAGCTCCCCTTTTTTGACCCTGTCCTCCCGAGTTGGGCTTTGGATGGCAGTACTGAAACTGTTGCCTCTGATGCTGCCACTGCTACTGGGGCTGATTGCCAGAGCCTTGAAAGGAACTCTTCTTCAGCTTGGTTAGATGCTTAACCTGCTGGGATAAAATAATCAAGTCCAGGGAGATGCCAGACTTCTCAATGTCGGTTACGTGGTCCTCCACTGCAGGGCCAAAGAAGTCAGTGCCAAAGAACAGCATATACATCAATATGCAGAGTCTCCAGGGGCAAACATCGAGAGATGCATCCAGGCCCTCAGACACATGGAACCCCCCCCCCCCGCCATGGTACACGTGCACAAGTCGCTTATGTCCAAATCTGTCTGCATGTGGTGCTGAGACAGCATACATTCCAGTTCCTGAAAGGCCCTAGCATCTGTCTATCTAGTAGATGGGAGCACAGGGAGAAGATCGATGATAAGGTAGCAAAAGAACATGATCACAATGAGCCATGAGCATCACATTGCTGGACTGGTGAAGACCCGAAGTAGCCACTACACACCTTGCGAGCCATGAAGTCGTGCTTCTTGGACTCCCTGTCTGGCAGCCTTCATGTGCCCCCTGGCCCTCCATCTTCTTGAAGGTGGAGTCTAATTTGAGCCTCCCCGAACGAGGAAACTTCAAGAACCCAGAAAGACTCATCACAGGAACCACATACTTGCAGACCAGATGGGTAGAGGACGCTGGCCAGGACATAAGAAGATGCTGGCCAGGACATAAGAGTCTGCCAGAGACAGAGTACTGAACCAAGGATGGCCACGGCAACCCAGAATGCCACCCCCGGGAAATTGCCCCATTACAGAATGGCTGTGAAGTGGTAGGTTTCCCTTTTCTGGACCGCTGCAAGGGGCACATTCAGGTTCTTGGACATATGCTGCAGGAAGGCAGCAAAGGAAGCTGACTAAATGATAGAGGACTGACCATCTGATGAGTTGAGGTCCAGTCAACAAGGGTTGGAGGAAGCCATAGAGGACTCCCGACTCTAAGCTGGGAGTCCTGGTCATCAAACAAAGGCCGAGACTGCTTTTTGGTGGTGTGGACCACACTCCAGTCTGGGGTTACCACCACCGACAGGTGCCCAGGAAATGTAGGCCCAAATCCAAAATTCTTTTTAGGGGACCCCTTACTGTGGCTGTGGGGGAGGAGGCTCCATAACGACTGGTCGAGTGGGAAGGGACGGCAGCGATGGAACTTCTGGTCGAGGCTCGTGAAGCACTGGCAACCAAGAGAAACCAAAGGGCCGGAAAGCATTGGCCTACTCTGTCCTGAGTCAGTAAGTGCCCACTGCTGCCATAGGAGGCCTTTACACTTCCTCCTAAGTTGACACTGACAACGATTATCCAAAGAAGACAAGCAGCTCACTGGATGTCAGTCAGCGTCGACCAGAGTGGGGTAGAGACTGAGAGTGGGATCACAAATGGGACCTCGATTTCAACCGTTGACACCCTTTAGGTTGACAACGGTCCACCAACGTTGCCATGTAGACCACATGATTAGGCAAAGTCATTGCGATAGGTCTGTGGAGGGACCTCCTTAGCTGTACCAGAAACAGCTTGACTGTGGTCACTGGTAGAGCCTCCTCCCCAGCTTGGGAGGGGCTGGCAGAACTGGGATCTTAGAGATCGATGAAGCCTCACTGACCTCCAACTCCAGGTTGACGGGTTTGGGTAAAATCTTGAACAGAGTTTAGGTCGACTGCTCCAGCAGGGGCCCCATGGAAATGTCACATCTCCCCTTGACCGGTGGAAGCTTGACTAAGGTCAAATGGTCAAGGGAATCAAGAGACCATGAAGCACAGGAACACTCCCTCTCCCACAGTTGATGGTGGATTTTCTTATATTTTAATGGCAACAGTGGATCTTGCTTTGAGGGGGCTCCTGCAGCAGGCAATACCGGTGGGACTGAAGCCGCCAGGTGCAAGGACCACACAAAAAACTTCTAGCTAGCAAACTATGGCGAGGGACTGCCCCCACCAACGTCAGCATGCTGACATCCCCCTATCCTATAAAAGGGGCAGTCCCTCAGACCTTCCTCAGTTCTTTTCCTGCTGTCAACCGGCACACATCGAACCTCCACGGATGCCTACGTCAGTCAACCACAATTTTCTTCGCACTTTACCCATGATTTATTTCTTTTTCAGTGTCTTTAACACTGAATTTTGGTATTTTCTCCTTTTTGTGTGTCTTCTTCTCCAGCTTCATCTTCTGACCGACCTACGAAGTGTGCCTGCAGCAAGTAGATACCTGCCAAGGACACCCTTTCTCTCTCTCCTCTGCTTAGGCCCCAACCATGACACCAAGGCCTGCAAGCACTGCCAGAACTTCAACTAGGCCACATGAAGATGCCACTTGATAAGCTTCCGGAGCCATTTGCTGCTGCAGAAATCAGCTGCGAAAGAGCCGGCCTGGTGGAGCTGGACGCACTCCTTGCTCCTCACCAGTAACCTGTGTTCAGGTGTGACTGTGGGTTGCGGGGGAGAAGTGAATTGAGTGTTCGGGGACTGCTCTCCTCACTCGGGTGGGAGGGTTGCTGCTCCCGTAAGCAGATGCCCCCAGGTGGGCCCTGAGGGCAGCGGGATGGGGAGGTGACCACGAAGGGTGGGTGCTGCGGGCGGCAGCAAGTGTGTGCCTCCACACATGCATGAGCATGCTGGCAATGAATGGGGAGGAAGAAAACATGAAAACTGGAGCTGGCAGGCTCCATGATGGCCCGGACACACCCTGCACCAGCCTCCCCAGATTCTGGATTGTGCTTGGGGGGTTGGGGGGATCGATGCTCCTCACTCCGGCCCAGCCATGGGGAGTAATTTGTGGGGATCTACCACTGGCAGGACTGGGGTGGCCGGGCTCGGAGGACAAGCCCTCCTAGGGAAGGCCAGAGTTGCCTGCCGGCACCATGGAACACGGAGAAAATACTATAAAAAAGAAAGAAATTAGCCATGATGCGGAAAGGGATTCAGGCTAAAAGTTCTTCTTTCTCCCTGGCCTCAGGGTCTTTTTCATCTTCTTCTTCTTCTTCTCAGAAAGAGAAGTCTAGCGGGAAGCACAAGCACCGGAAAAAAGCACCAGGTCTATCCTCAGTTAGCCTCTTGCTCTCAGTCGCTGCACAAGCCAGCTTCCGCCTTGGGGTCTTCCTCTCATGGGAGGTCGGCCCCTCCGGCCTTGGCAGCCCTTACTCCCTCTGGGTGCCAGCAGCCCTGCCACTCGCCCTCATCTCTGTCATGGGCTGCGGCTCTTTGGGGCAGTGAACTTCTTTCACTGCATCCCAGCCCCGGATGCTCAGGCCCTTAGTCCCCATGGGTCCTCAGCCAGGTGGGTTGTCTCCTCCGGCGGTCAGTCTTTGGCAGTCGCACCCCCCCCCCTCGGTCAAGGCATTACCTTAGTCGGTCCCAGATTTCAGAGCCGTCGCCAGCCCTTCCAGGCATCGCCCAGAGCAAGCGCCACCTCCTCTTCATCACAGGCGAAGCCCCTCAAGGCACCAGCCTTCCTGATCGGCACCAGTCTTCACCTTCTAGACCAGCGCCGGCTCCACAGACACCTCAACCGTTCTGGCCTCCACCTAAGCTGTCACCTGCTGGCCCACCTACAGAACCCCTGCCGATGCCTGCTGGACTGATGCCAGAGTATCCTACGCCACCTCCCCCACTGACGTACTGGTACCCTCCACCTCATTATCCACCATATAACCCTTCTCCTCCTCCGGTGGATTACAATGCCTTGTTTACAGCCTGGTGGGCCTTTATGATGGACAAGGACACACCTATGAGGCCATCCTCCCGCCCCCAGACCGAGTGGAACCCAGCAACTCCTGTACTACAGGGACTTTGGGGGTCATACCAGTGCATCCTTCCCGCGTACGGAGGACTGTCGCCGGTCACAGATAGTGACTCTTCGGGAGATGATTCCTCCTCCTCAAAGATGTCGGAGGGCTCCAGACACTCCTCTGATACTCAGGGGCAAGCTAAAGAGACCCCAAGTCCCCCCAGAAAAGTTCTCCTTCATGGGTGTAATGCGCTATATCCAGTCCCTCATGGGATGGGATACTGAGGAACTTGACCTGGAATGCCGTCACCTGGCACTCCACTTGCGCAAGATGGAAACCCTTCCTTTGGTGGAAAAGCAGTTGTACTCTTCCACTACACTGGCCATTCGGGCCCAGATCTAGTTAGCCCATATGGTGCAGTGCCAGAATGCCATTTGGGATCAGGGGAGGGATTTGGTGGCAGCCCTTCCCGATGATTCCACCAAAACACAGCTGACCCAGCTTCTTAAGTCTGGGTCTGACGTAGGCACTCATGTACTCAGAGCAGCCTATGACACTGTTGATGCTGCTGGATGTGGGGCGGTGGCAAGAGTCTGCATTCGCTACCATTCCTAGGCTCAGGGTGTCCGGGTTTGTGCTGGATGTTCAGGCCAAGATCATGGATGCCCGTTTTCAATGCTTGGTCTTGTTTGGGGGAAGATGCCCAGGATATCATCTCCTGCCTCCAGGAATTGGGTAAAGCCCTGAGGTCGGAGCACTCCATGTACAGCTCCGAGCCAGGGTCCTCCTAACGCAAGCCCTTTTGTCGGTCCTCCCACCAGCCTTCCAAGGGCCAGCAGTCGAAGGTACCCTTTAAACGCAAGGCAACCACCTCGCCTTCCGGGGTAACCGTCCCTAGGGTCCCCAGAGTGCCCTCAGCCACTCTGCCCACCCCAGGCTCCACTGCCTGACTGCTTGCCTGACCCCCTCCTCATCCAGCAGAGGCCTTGGGGAGGTGGTCAGGGATCGGTTCTCTCTATACCTAGATGGGTGGTACACTGTAACCTCAGATTAATGGGTGCTTCAGATCATTGAGCAGGGTCACACCCTCGGGTTTCTGGACCCCCCCAGAAAGCCTTCCTTTGCCCTCCCATTACCCGCAAACCCACATCTCCCTCATCGAGGCAGAGATTCAGGCACTCCTGCACAAGAGGGCCATAGAACCCATCCCCCCCAGGTCAAAGGGGAAAGGGATTCTACTCCCACTTCTTTCTAGTCTCCAAGAAAACAGGGGACCTGCAACCGATCCTGGATCTAAGCCACCTGAACCTCTACATACAGTACAAGCACTTCAGGATGGTCACTCTTTAGGGACGGTTACCCCTCATTCACCAGGGGAATGGCTCTGTTCTCTGGATATGCAGGATGCTTATCTCTATATCCTGGTTTTCCCGGCCCACCGCCACTTCCTCCGTTTCTGCTTTCAGGGGGACCACTTCCAGTTCCGGGTCCTCCCTTTTGGCCCTTCCTCTGCACCTTGGGTTTTTATCAAATGCCTAGCAGTGGTGTCGGCGGCTCTGCAGGGACTGGGATTTTATGTGTTCCCTTACCTAGACGATTGGCTGCTGATGGCCCCCTCCAGGGATCGCTTGCTACAGACCCTGGAAGACACCTTTTGGCTCTTCCAGCTCTTGGGGATAACGATCAATCTGCCAAAGTCTCGTCTCTCCCCAAGCCAATGCCTCCTACATATAGGAGCGGTCTTAGACTCAAGGGGCAAGGATTTCCTGCCGGAGGACAGGGCAGAACGCTTGAAAGCGCAGGCCTGGCTAGTCTCTTCCAGTCACCAGGGTCTGGCCAGAGCATTTCTTTGTCTACTGGGGCACATGGCAATGGTCATAATCATGGTTCCCCCAGCCTGCCTGCATATGAGAGTTCCCCAGTGGACCCTTCAGGCTCAATGGAACCAACGCACTGACGATTTGGAACACCCGGCGCTTGGACCTTGGGTGGTGGCAGAACCCGCCAACCCCAGATAGAGGTTTCTTTCTGTTTGGTATCCCCTCAGCGAATTCTTTTTTCGTAGGTATTTTTGGTGCTTTCCATTTTCTTCCTGGTCCCAGTCACTTATGTCCCTAGCGTGGCCTTTGCGTGGAGCACGTCACGCTACTGGGCGCCCCACCCACCAGTTGCTCCGTTACCGCCTACGTCTGCCACCGGACCTCCATCCGGTGATGGCGGGACTGCGGACTTGCGACCCTCACTCCTGGGAGAGGAGAGCCAATGCTCTATCCTGCTCCCACCCTCCCCCGTGCCGGCACCCCGGCGATCCATAGTCGTTCCCGAATCCGGGTCGCTGGCGTAGCGCGAGGTAATGCAGGATCAATCTATCAAGTTTACTGACAGCAAATACTCCATTGAGCAGGCTCATTTACAAGGAGGTCCTGAGGACACATTGGACATACAACACTGACATAAAATACATATAAATTGTGATCACATATGAAACAATGCTCAAAAGGCAAACAAATGTACAATCAATAATAAAAGACATCACGCTAACAAAGGTAATGCAGTGGGCAGTCTGAACACAATATGAATACTTCAACAATTGTTAAGATGTAGGTATCTGGCCTACAATCAAGGAAGGGAGCTAAGAGTAGGCAGGTAGTGAAATGGGACTAGCATGTGAGAGCTAGGTTTGAAGGTATAGCAGTAGGTAGGCAGGTACAGGGGTGAGGAGAACATACAGTAGATAGATGGAAGTGAGTAGGTTGGGGTGGAGGGTACGGAGATGAAGGTGAGGTCAGGTTGGTGGTTCTACGCCACAGCAGAAGAATGCTGGTTAGTCACCATAAGGAATAGTTGCTACTTAGCGGTGCATGCAGGAGTCAATTAATGAACTGTTGACTAGTCATCTGAAGCTATTTAGGGGGATTAGGGTTTGAAGTTTGAGATTAGATTGGACTGTGTTCCAAACAACCGGGAGAGCACGGCTTATAACCATATCACCAAAGCATGTACGGGAGTGTGGCACATCAAATGTAACATAGGACCTCTCTCGTAGGGAATACGTGCAGGACACACTGTAAAACAGATTCATCATCATCTTCATGTTTATTTTTAAAAAGTACCCTTCCATTGCTCAGGGTGCCCTTACAATAATAAAATATACATAAACCACAATTAAACCCATGATACTGCACATATTACCCATTAAACTAAATTAAAACATTCAACAATATTACACAAATTACATACCAGCCTATAATAAAACATATCTTTGGTACACAGTTATATATTTCCTCCTTTCACAGCAGCAATATTCTTAAACTTAAACGCCAGAAAAGGCCTGGTTGAATAAATATGTTTTGAAAGAAGTTTTAAATCCCTCCACAGTCAGGCTATCATGTATCCAACGAGTTAGAGAATTCCACAGGTTCGGAGCCATATAGGCAAATGCTCTACCTCCTGAGGTTTTCAAACGGACCCTGGGAATCTCTAGCAATCCCTCATCGGAGGATCAGAGTTGGTGGGAGGGGCAGTAAGGAGACAGAAGGACTTGCAGGTACTGCGGTCCCTGATCATGCAGGGCTTTATAGGTCAGCAATGCGACCTTGAAGGGAATCCGCCACTGTACTGGCAGCCAGTGCAGTTCATGCAGCACAAGTGTTACATGCAATGTGAGGAAGTATTTTTTCACAGAGAGAGTGGTGGACGCATGGAACAGCCTTACTGAGGAGGTTGTGGGGTCTAAAACTGTGGGAGAATTCAAGAATACATGGGACAGACATAAGGCAATTCTTGTTGGGGGCAAGAAGAAATAGGCTGTTGGTTAACTGGGATCTGCAGCTTATCATGTAGGTAGGGAAATGGGCAGACTAGGTGGGCCAAGCGGTCCTTATCTGCCATCAAAGTCTATGTTTCTACATGCCTAGATCTAGGGGTTCCAGTTAACAACCTGGCTAGCGTGTTCTGCACCAGCTGCAATCGGCGGATATCGACCGCCGGTAGCCCTAGGTAGAGGACGTTGCAGTAATCAAGATGGGTGGTAACAAAGGCATGGGCCAGAGTTGGAAGATCTTCGACCGGAACCAGGTGTTTCACCCTGGCTATATTCCTAAGATGGTAATAGGACGATTTGACTAACATAGAAACATAGAATTTGACGGCAGATAAGGACCGCTTGGCCCACCTAGTCTGCCCATTTTCCTACCTAACAGATAAGCTGCAGATCCTAGTTAACCAACAGCTTACTTCCTCCTACCCCCCACTAGGACTGCCTCATGACTGTCCCATGCATTCTTGAATTCCCCACTGTTCTTGACTCCACGACCTCCTCAGGGCTGTTCCCATGCCATCCACAACCCTCTCTGTGAAAAATACTTCCTCACATTACCTCTGAGCCGTCTCCCCTCTATCTTCAAATTGTGCCCCCTTGTTCTTGCACATCTCTTTTTCTGAAAGATGCTACTCTCTTGGACTTTGTTGATTCCCTTGAGGTACTTGAAAGTTTCTATCATGTCCCCTCTCTCCCTTCTTTCCTCAAGGGTATACATACCAAGCTCCTTTAGTCTTTCTTCGTATGTCTTCTGGTGCAGACCCTGCACCATTTTGGTTGCCCTCCTCTGGACAGCCTCCACTCTATGTCTTTGCAGAGATGGGGTCTCCAGAACTGCACACAGTACTCCAGATGGGGTCTCACCAACTGTCTGTACAGAGGGATAACAACTTCCTGTTTTCTACTACTGATGCCTCTTCCTATGCATCCCAGTATCCCCCCAGCTTTCCTTACTGCCTTCTCACATTACTACCTACCTTTAGGTCATCTGATATAATTACCCCCTGGTCCCTTTCCATTTTTACTGTTGTCAGTATCTCACCCCCCATTGTGTACGCTTCCCTGGGTTTTTGTTTCCCATGTGCATTACCTTGCACTTCTTTGCACTGAATCTGAGCTGCCATACATTTGACCATTCCTCCAACCTTGCCAAGTCCCTTCTCATCCTTTCCACTCCACCTTGTGTATCAACCCTGTTGCAGATCTTTGTGTCGTCTGCAAAGAGACATACTTTTCCTTCCAGTTCCTCTGCAATGTCACTTATAAAGACATTAAAAAGGACCGGTCCCAGTACTGAACCTTGCGGTACCCTGCTAGTAACCATCCTTTCTTCACTGTGGACTCCGTTTACTACTACCCTTTGCGTCCTGTTGTCTAGCCAATTTTTTATCCAGGCTACCACCTTGGGACCCATTAAAAGGCTGGCTAACTTGTGTATTAATCTTTTGTGTGGGACTGTATCAAATGCCTTGCTAAAATCTAGGTAGGCCATGTCCACAGCCCCTCCCTGGTCTACCACTTTGGTCACCCAGTCAAAGAAATCTATTAGGTTCATCTGACATGACCTTCCCATCGTGAATCCATGCTGCCTTGGGGCCTGTGCCCCACTGGCCTCTAGGTACTCAACAATTCTTTCCTTCAGAAGTGATTCCATCATTTTCCCTACCACTGAGGTCAAACTAGCTGGTCTGTAGTTTCCTGCCTCTGTCCTGCTCCCACTTTTGTGAAGAGGAATCACATCTGCCCTCCTCCAGTCCTCGGGTACAACTGACACTTGAGCCTTCACGGTCAGGCTTTCAACAGTTTCATTAGTTAAGTAAGGATGGAGTTTGGACAAGAGTGCTTTGTAGAGCCAGATGAGATGTATTGTGGATAAAGAGGTCCACCCTAAGGATGCGTACAGGTCGCAGGGATGTGTGCGGCTGTGGGCACCAGAAATTAAACAAATTGCTCAATGGTAAAGTGTGTCTAGCTGGTGAAGCACGGTATCAGTGCAGTGACCATAAAGTATGTCAGCATAATCAAGGAGTGGGATGAACGTTGTTTGGCCTCAGAAGGAAACAGCGATTTGTTTCTGTAGAAAAATCCAATTCTCTGCCGAAGTTTCTTTGTAAGAGAAGCAATATGGGCAGCAAAGGTTAAATGTTGATCTAGGTCACAACCCAAGTATTTAAAGTTGTTGACCACCTTGAGGTCATCGGCAAGAAGAGTTTTAACTGGGGGGTAGGGAGGCGAGCGCACTTGTGGTAGCTGACGTGACTGGAATTGTTTTTTGCATTCAGTGGGCGTTTTGATTGAATAAGGTTGTTTTGTAACAGATCGAATTCTGACTGGAGCTCTGTGCGGACCTCGTCTGCTGTAGGTCTGGAAAGATAGATCACTTTATTGTCTGCGAACAGATGTAATTTGGCTACATTAATACTGTCACCAACTGAGTTGATATAAATCATGAATAGGAGAGGTCCAAGGATTTGGCCTTGGGGAACTCCCCTCGTGAGAGAGAGGAGTGGGGAAAGGGAACCATCTGATTTAACTTGTTGAACTCTATTAGTTAGATAGCTATTAAACCATAGCAGTGCTGAGCCAGTGATGCCTCAGCCCTTAGGCCCCCCAAGTAGATTCTAACCATGGATGCTTCAGGGCTGGGCTGGGGAGCTCACCAAGAAGACCACCAGACCCAGGGAGTTTGGTCCGAGTCAGAACAGCATCTCCACATTAACATGCTGGAGATGCGGGCAGTTCTTTATGCTTTGCAGGCCTTCCAGGCTCGCTACTGGTGCAGACAGACAACATGTCTATAGTTTTTTACATCAACAAACAGAGGGGGTACTCACTCTTACCCCCTTTTTGGGAAGCCATGAGAGTCTGGTACTGGGCCATCGAGCACAACCTGGAACTCTCAGCCATCCATGTTCCAGGCATCCAAAATGCCCTGGCTTACAGTTTAAACCGGTCCAGGTCGAGGGTACACAAGTGGGAAATCCTGCCCCACGTGGTCGAAGATCTCTTCGATAGATGGGGACACCTAGAGTTGGACCTTTTTGTGTCACCAATCAATACAAAACTGCCACTTTTCTGCTCGCTCGATCCAGGGCCTGGAGTTTTCTGGCATGACGCGTTGTCCCTCTCCTGGAAAGGGAGGTTTCTGTATGCCTTCCCTCCCTTCCCAATTCTGCAGAGGGTTCTCCTCAAGCTCCAGTCAGATGGAGCGGAGATGATTCTCATAGCTCCGTACTGGCTGCGTCAGATTTCGTGCCTTCTGCTTCAGCAGCTGGCAGTGGAACCTCCAGTTCCCTTGCCCCTGTGCTCCGGCTTGCTCTCCCAGGAACAGGGCACCCTGGTCCATTCATACCTCAAGTCTCTGCATCTCCATGCATGGCTCATGCAGACTTAGCTATCACCCACTTTGAGGTTTCTTCCAGGGTTGCTGATGTCCTGGTGGCTGCCAGGAAACCTACCACAAGAGCCACTTATGTCATGAAGTGGAAGTGCTTCTCCCTCTGGGCTACAAGCTCACCACTTGGATCCCTTCACCTGTCTGGTGAACCTGACTTTGGAGCAACTACTCTCCCTTTCAGACTCTGGTCTGCAGTACTCTTTGTTAAAGGTGCATCTTTTTACCATCTTGGCATACTATGCACCTATAGAGGGCAAGGCTGTTGCCCAAATGGACCTCTCTTGCACGTTTTTGTGCGGCATTCTTCATTTTGAACCTCCCATTCGGGACCCTGTCCCACCTTGGGATCTTCTTTTTATTTTGGAAAAACTCACTCTGCCTCCCTTTGAGCTGGCCGCGAGTTGTGAGCCACGCTTTCTGTGGTGGAAAGCATTGTTTTTAGTTATTACTACTGCTCAAAGGATTTTCGAGCTTCAGGCTCTGATGTGCAAAGAGCCTTATTTGGTTTTTCATAAAGACAGGGTGTCTTTATGTACCAACCCTAAGTTCCTGCCTAAGGTGGTATCAGAGTTTACATTTATTTTCCTGAGTATTCTATTCGGGGGAGGCCTTGCTGCATACTCTCGATGTTCACGGGGTGCTATGTTATTACACTAATCGCACCCTACACGTTCGTAAGTCTGATCAGTTGTTTGTTTTGTTTGCCCCTAAGTGGAAAGGGGCACCCATTTTGAGACAGTGTTTGTCAAAATGGGGTCACCTAAACCTACTTATCAAGGGCTCCTCAACCGGTCAAACGGACTCCCTCATAGTGGGGGACTCTCTGACAAATGACCCAGCCATAGTTGCTGAGGCCTTTTGTGCCTCCTACTCTATCCCGAGTGGGTCTCCTCCTCTGGTCCCCCATGGGCCTAACCCATACTCTGGTGATGTATGGGCCCACCCTCGGCCCCAGTTTCACCTAAAGCTGGTCAAACAGGCAGAGGTGCTACCTCTCCTACGCAAAATTAACCCTTCTTCCTTGCTAGGGCATGACCGCTTGAACCTCGCCTCCTGAGGGCTGCCGCCTCGGCTATTGCCTATCCTGTCACCTTACTTATAAATAGGTCACTTTGGGAAGGAAAGGTCCCAGAAATGTGGAAGGTTGCGACCATTGTACCTGTCCACAAAAGTGGTCCCCGAGACAAATTGGGAAATTATAGACCAATTTCCCTTCTCAGACTCTTGGGGAAAAGTCAGGAAAGGCTAGTCTCAAACCAACTTCAAGACTACCTTGAGCTGCACTCTCTCATGGCTGACATTCAGCATGGTTTTAGAAAGCGCCATGGTACTGACTCGCTTATCCGACTCTGGACGGACATCCTCTCCTGTATGGACCAAGATTCTAGCAGGCACCCTCTTCATTGACCTATCCAGGGCCTTTGACTTGGTTAACCATAACCTCCTCCTCTCTAAACTCCAGACCTTGGGACTGGATCACCACTCTCACTCCTGGTTCAAGAGCTACCTGAGGGACCGTTCCCAAAAGGTCCGCTGGAAGGGTGCAGTCTGGACCTAGATCGGTCACTGCTGGGGTACCTCAGGGCTCAATCCTGGGCTCTCTGCTGTTCTCACTCTTCCTCAATAATATTGAGGAAACAGCCTCTGCAACAATTCTCATTCTGTATGCTGATGACACTGTCATTTACTGCAGTGACCCATAACCTAGTGTGTCATCTCAACTAATCTGCAGAATAGTCTCTCCACCCTTGAAACCTGGATTCTCCAAAACTCCCTTAAACTCAATGATGCAAAAACCAAAGCTGTACTGTTTGGATCGAGATGACTGGGCTCTGACAGAAGCCAGTTCCCCAGATCTGTATCAGCCAAGGAAAAGAGTCGAGGTCATGCCTAGTTTCAAATATCTGGGTCCATCTAGACCAAGAAATGACCTACCAATTCCATATCGACTCAATAACCAGGTCCACCATCAAAAGCTTGGCCTCCCTTTTCCGACTGGGAACTCCTTATCCTCTACTGCACGTCGTTGTAATCGCCTGCAATCTCCTTCCATCCGTCCTATGGTGCTCCTCTTCTGCAGTTCCTCTGTGAGGCGGAATATAATAAACTCTCCGTACTCTATAACCCGTGTGGCCCGTTTGCCTGCTACTCCTCCTAGAGACATCATTGCGAGCCCTAATGGAGCTAAACTGGGCCTCTCTCAGTCATAGCTAGCCTATCCTGTTGCCTGCCTAGCTTTCAAGTTTACTTACCTAGGTCCCCCTCCCCAACACAGAGGACTTCTTTCCCCCAGAAAACATACCAGAACCCTGCGATCAACTGCAAGTCACCCTCTCGTCACCCCTAGAACGCGCTCAAACCATGGAAAACGTTCCTTCAAATTTGCTGCCCCTTGCCTATGGAACTCCCTACCACCTGGCCTGACAAACTCAACCACTCTCACCCAGTTTAAAAATGGACTCAAACTATATCTTCTAAATCTTAGTCTCTGTGGCTATAACCGCTAGCTCCCTAGACCAGTCCCCCCGGCCCTTTCACTGCTTGAACTCTCTCTTTGACTGTACATGAAATGCTAATGTGGACTCTGATTTCTGGCGGAACTTATGTACATACTGTATATAACGTGTGAGGTCTTAACATATTGTTTTTAATAAGAATCTGTATGGGAACCCTCCTGCTACCCTTGTATAAATGATATCATTATATTGTGATGTAACAAATGTAACTAACTTAATTAATGTAATTATTGTTTCTAGTGTCCTCTCTGTAACTAACTCTGGGTTGCCCCTGAAAAAGGGACCATTGGTCTCAGTGGGTTTACCCGGTAAACAAAATCTAAATAAATAAATAAATGGTTGGCAAATTGCATTGTGTATTGTTACCACAAGTACGAAAAGCCCTTGCATAGGACAGTTAAGGGTCACTGTAATAGGGGTATGGCAGCCTCTACCGCCTGCTTCAGAAATGTGTCCGCTGCAGACGTTTGCACAGCTGCCACTTGAAGTTCAGTTCACACCTTTATGCACTACAGTCTGGATACTGCCTCCAGACACAGGGCAATTTTCAGACTAGCTGTCCTTCAGGGCCTGCTCTCATGAACAGCCTTCTGCTGTCTGTTTTTGCCTCCTCCCGGCTGACTTAAGGTCAGTTCCGGTACTGCTTGGGACTCAGTCCTACCAGTGTTGCCTGCTGCAAGAGCCCCCTCGAAGCAAGATAGTACAGTTAAGTAAGAACTTACTGTAACAGTAGATGTTCGAGAGGAACTCCTGCAGCAGGCGCTGCTTTCCCTCCCTCCTTCCTCCTGATTGCTGCTTCTCCTTTGCAGCTTTGCTGCTTTTCCTCGGCCTTGAGAAACTACCTGGGTTCTCCATTTTTGCCTTCTGCTCCGGGGTCTCCAGCGGGAGAACTGAGGTAGGTCGGGGGAGGGGGGCACCGCCCCTTTTATAGGACAGGCGGACGTCAGTGTGCTGACGTCAGTTCCCCACTGTGGACTGCTAGCTAGAAGTTTTCCATGTGGTCCTGGTGCCTGGTGGCTTTAGTCCTACCAGTGTTGCCTGCTGCAGGAGCTTCTCTCGAAGATCTACAGTTACGGTAAGTTCTCATGTTAACGGTATTCTTCCCTCAAAGGTCTAGAGAGCCAAATACATATTTCAACACTCTGGGGAGTCCACAAATCGAGTGCCCATGGCTGGCCCCACAGTGACCACAGCCAAGGCTGAATAGGACCCCCTGCTGCCACCTCCATGACTGCAAGCTGGGGCGTCAACATGATGGCTGTCAAGGCCTGTTGATGTACCTGAGGCATACCTTGGAGGAAGCACATCTTCTGTTCATCCAACAACAAAGGACACATAACCAGGCAAGATGGGCAGCTACCGACATCAAGGTTCACCCCCCAGGCTGCACAGGTAAGTGTCTTTTGAATCTGTGGCAGACATTTTCTGCCTACACTGAATGCACTGTTTGAATCCACATTTTTTGCATGTCATCCTGATTATTATCCATGCAGCAGAAGACTAGAAGCAACAAATGAGTCAAAGACTTAAGTAAAATAGCAAGAAATCGTCTCAATAAAACACTTGAAAAAGTACAGTTATGTAAGAACTTACTGTAACAGTAAATCTTCGAGAGGATCTCTTACATCAGGCCTCATCTATGGAACTATAGCCGCCCGGCACTAGGACCACACGGAAACTTTTTTGCTAGAAGTCTTCCAGGGGCTGCCCATGACGACATCAAGTGCCAACATCACTCCTTCCATAGAAATGTGGGCAGCCCCACGACCTCCTCAGTCCCCCCCCCCCCCGGCGCTGGAGACTATATGCAGAGAATCTCCTTCTGGGGAACTGAGTGAGAGTTACAGGCTACCACCACTAAGGAAGGTGAAACAAGGTAAACTGTCCTAGAGAGAGAAAAACAGGAAAATGAGAAGCACTGAGACAAAGAGGGATGGAATGTGGGACGGCATGGCTTGATGCAAGAGATCCTCTTGATGATCTGTTAGGGTAAGTTCTTTCGCAACTGTACTATCTTCATCGAAGGTCTCTCTTGCATCAGGCCGCACCTATAGCACAAGTCCCAAGCAGTACTGATTGAGAGACAGTCTGGATGGCTAGAGGCTACAGGCCTAGGACAGGAGACTTTGAAGCACAGCCAGGCCGAAGCCTGCCCTTCTCCTAGAGTCAATGTTCAGACTGCAGTGTTCTGTGAAAGTGTGGACAGTACTCCAAGTGGCAGCGGCACAGATCTCAGTGGCTGACACATTTCGGAAACAGGCTACAGAAGTGGTCATGCCTCTGGAAGAGTGGCCACGCACAATCCCAGGAAGTTCTTTACCGTACTTCCTAAAACAGAAAATAATACAGTTGGCCAACCATTTGGACAGGCACTTTTTAGAAACTGGTACGCCCACTTTCCCAGGGGCAAAAGAAACTAACAGCTGCAAGAACATTCTGCAGTTCTTTGTACAATGAACATAATATCTGAGTATTCTATGTACATCTAATGTATGAAGCAATGCTTCCCCTGGACTGGCATGCTCAGGATAATACACAGGCAGGTGGATGGCTTGATTCAGGGTAAAATCAAGACACCACCTTTGGTAAAAATTTAGGGTTGGTACACTAAGACACACTCTCTCTGTGGAAAACCAAATAAGGAGACCCACACATCAAAGCCCAAAGCTCGAAAATCCTCAGAATGGAAGTAATAGCAACTAAAAATAACGCTGTCCACGACAGAAAGCGTAGCTTGCATGTCACGGTCGGCTCAAAAGGAGCCAAAGTAAGTTTCTCTAACATGAAATGTAAGTTTCAAGGCGGGACAGGATTGCGGATGGGAGGCTTCAGTTGAAGAATGCCTCTCAAAAATGTACGGGACACCTCCAGCTGTGCCACCATACAGCTATCAACAGGCACATGGAAGGCTGAAACAGCAGCCAGGTGAACCTTAATGGAGGAGTACTGCAGACCAGAATCTGATTCACTGGACAAATGAAGGGGTTCAAGTGATGGGAATCAGTCCACAGAGCAAAGTGCTTCCACTTCATGTTATAGGTGGGACCTGGTGGAAGGTTTCTCACAGCCACCAGAAATCAGTCACCTTTTAGGACACTCCAGATCTAACGATAGCTAGGTCTTTTAGAGCCAGGCATGAAGATGGAGTGACTTGAGGCCCGGATGGACCTTGGTGCCCTGCTCCTGTGATAGCAAGCCGGTGTACAGCGCAATGGGTATTGGAGGTTCCACAGCCAACTGCTGTAGTAACAGGAACCAGATCTGATGAGGCCAGAAGGGAACCATGAGAATCAGAGTCACTCCTTCCATCTGAAGCTTGATTAGCACCCTCTGAATTTGAGGGAAGGGAGGGAAGGCATAGAGAAACCTCTCTTTCCAGGAGAAGGACAATGTGTCTCGACAGAAAACTCTAGGCCTTGGATTGAGAGAGCAGAAAAGTGGCAGTTTTGCATTGTGTGGGGACATAAAGAGGTCCAGTTCTGGACAACCCCAAATGTCAAACAGCTCTTCTACCACTGAGGTCAGCAGCTCCCACTTATTCATTCTGGACTGTGATCGACTTAAGACTGTGTACCATGAGGTTTTGGGCACCTGGGATGTGTACTGCCGTCTACACCATGGTCAAGGGCTCAATACCAGACCCTCATTGCTTCCCTGCACAGGGGGTATGTATGGGTCCTCCCTTGCTTGTTTATGTAGTGCACTACACTGTCGTTTGTCTGTATGAGCAGAGGTCCAGGGGACAGGTAACTAGGGAAGGCTTGAGGCCATACAGGACTGCCCGCATCTCTAGGGCATTTATATGGAGAGAACTCTCCACAGCAGTCCAGTTGCCTTGGGTCTTGTGAGGTCCCAGATGTACCCCCCCAACCTTATCCCTGATACGTCCATGGTAAGGATCTGGTGAGGAGAAGGGATCAGGAAGGGAACCCATTTGAGCAAATTGTTGGGTTCCATCCGCCACTGAAGTACCCTCTTTTAGAACAGAGAGTGCTAGTCTCTACACCATTAGTTATTGGTTCGCTTATCCCACTGGACTCCTAGGGTCCACTGGGGGATCCGCAAGTGCAGTCTTGTCAAGGGCACTGTGATGATGGCTGCTGCCATCAAGACCACTAAGCGCAGAAATTCCCTGGCTGTAGTGTACCAGCTGCTGTGGAGCCGTCGTGCCTGAGCTATCTGGCGTTCCACCTGTCCTTGGGCAGGAAGGCCACTCCATGAGCCGTGTCTAGTATAGCCCCAATGTACTGGAGACACTGCCAGGGGTTAAGACTGACTTGGACAGGTTGAATGTTATCCCTAGTGTGTGGAACAACTGTCTGGTATGCAGTGGGGTGCAAGTCACTTGTTCCCTGGACTGAGTCTTGAGTAACCAGTCGTCCATATAGGGGAAGACGTATAGTTCCTCCCTACTGAGGGCAGCTGCCACTACCACTAAGCACTTGATAAAGACCCATGGCACAGAAGACAAGCCAAAGGGTAAGGCTCTGAACTGGTAGTGCTCTGCCTGGAACCTGAGATACTGCTTGTGGCGGGGGGTCATTCTTTATAGGCAGGTATGCATCCTGCATGTCCAGGAAGCATAGTCAATCCCCCTTGTTTAACAAAGGCAGCAGGCCTTGCAAGGTTAGAAACATAGAAACACAGAATTTGATGGCAGATAAGGACCGCTTGGCCCACCCAGTCTGCCCATTTTCCTACCTGATGGATAAGCTGCAGATTCTAGTTAATCAACAGCTTACTTCCTCCTGCCCCCATTAGAACTGGTTGAGAGAATGTCCAACCGTCGATAATTTTAAAGTTGCTTTAAAAACATATCTTTTTGGATTAGCATATCTCTGTCAGTCATGGCCGACTTTTAAATATTTGGATTTTATTAATTTTAATACTCTGTACAGCGCCTTGGCTTTGAAAGGCGCTTTATATATAAAATTGAATTGAACAAAAAAAAGAATTGCCTTATGCCGGTCCCATGCATTCTTGAATTCTCCCACTGTTCCTGACTCCACAACCTCCTCAGGAAGGCTGTTCCATGCATCCACAACTAACTCTGTGAAAAAATACTTTCTAACATTACCTCTGAGCCGTCCCCCCTCTATCTTTAAATTGTGCCCCCTTGTTCTTGCACATCTCTTCTTTTGAAAGATACTACCCTCTTGTACCTTGTTAATTCCCTTGAGATACTTGAAAGTTTCTATCATGTCCCCCCTCTCCCTCCTTTCCTCGAGGGTATACATATTAAGCTGCTTTAGTCTCTCCTCGTATCTCTTCTGGTGCAGACCTTGCACCATTTTGTTCTCCCTCCTCTGAACAGCCTCCACTCTATGTCTTTCGGAGATGGGGTCTCCAGAACTGCGCAGTACTCCAGATGGGGTCTCACTAACTGTCTGTGAGAGAGATAACTTCCTGTTTTCTACTGTTGATGCCTCTCCCTATGCATCCCAGTATCCCCTCAGCCCTCCTTACTGCCTTCTCACATTGCTTGCCCACCTTTAGGTCATCTGATATAATTACTCCTAGGTCTCTTTCGATTTTTTTTGTTGTTATTAACTCACCCCCACTGTGTACTCTTCCCCTGGGTTTTTGTTTCCCAGATGCATTACCTTGCACTTCTTTGTACTGAATCTGAGCTGCCATGTATTTGACCATTCCTCCAATCTTGCCAAGTCCCTTTTCATTCTTTCCACCCCACCTTGTGTATCAACCCTGTTGCAGATCTTTGTGTCATCTGCAAAGAGGCATACCTTTCCTTCCAGGTGCTCTCCACTTATAAAGATATTAAAGAGGACCGGTCCCAGTACCGAACCCTGCGGTACCCCGGTAGATACCCTCCTTTCTTCACTGTGGACTCCATTTACTATTACCCTTTGCGTCCTGTTGTCCAGCCAGTTTTTATCCAGGCTACCACCTTGGGACCCATTCCAAGGCTGGCTAACTCGTGTATTAATCTTTTGTGTGAGACTGTGTCGAATGCCTTGCTAAAATCTAGGTAGGCCATATCCACAGCCCCTTCCTGGTCTACCACTTTGGTCATCCAGTCAAAGAAATCTATTAGGTTCGTCTGACATGACCTTCCTGCTGTGAAACCATGCTGCCTTGGGTCCTGTGCCCCACTGGCCTCTAGGTACTCAACAATTCTTTCCTTCGAAGTGATTCCATCATTTTCCTACCACTGAAGTCAAACTAACTGGTCTGTAGTTTCCTGCTCTGCCCTGCTCCCACTTTTGTGAAGTGGAATCACATTTGCCCTTCTCCAGTCCTCAGGTACCATACCATTCTCCCATGATCTGTTAAAGAGAGTAGTCAGGGGTGTTACTAGTTCTACCCTTAGTTCTTTTAGTATTCTTGGGTGAATCCCATCAGGTTACCATCATTCAGGTTGCGCAGTTCCAGGATGGGCCGCAAATCTCCTGTGGATTTGGGGACCAGAAGAAAATCGGAACAGAATCCTCTGTTCCTCGGGAACAGGCTCTGTGGCTCTTTTCTGCAGCAATGTGTGAATTTCCCCCAGTACTAGAATGTGGTCTGGAGGGTAGCTTGAATGAACTGGAGGTAGATCCAGAGGCCACTCCAAAAGTTCTAGCATATGCCTTTGCTCTATGAGCTGCAGGACCCAAGCATCTGTTATAATCTCCCTCCACCTGTCCAGGCACTCGAGACCTCCTTGTGAATGAGCTTGCTCAATTGAGTTTTCCTGCAATAAACCTGAACTTGAAGTGGAGGGAGAAACAGACCCCTACCACCACCTCCTGTAGTGCTGGAGGGTGGGGGCCTGGTAAAGAGTCATGCTGAGGTGGCACCTGCAGCAGGGGCTGCACCACCTCCTGTAGGGGCTTTGGTGGTGGTGGTGGGGGGGGGGTAGGTGAGGGCTGTGGCCGCTCAGCACTTGCTGGTTGTCAGACACCTGGCCTGGGTCTGTGGGAGGCCCACGAAAGGACACCTTCTGTCCACTTCTTGGCTGTTTATGATAAAGGTAGTGGACCGCCCGCAGAGTCCTTTTAGAGGCCTGCATGTCAGAAAGCATGTCCTGCACATCCGCTCCGAGGAGCTTACAGCCTCGGAAGGGGGCATTCAGGATTGACTGCTGCACGTCAGTAGCGAAACCAGATACCCTGAGCCAGGAATGTCTTGTGAAACAAATGCCTATCGCAGCTGCTCTAGCTAAGGCATCTGCCACATCATAGGCAGCCCTCAGGAGGAGCTTGCCTACATCTGTACCTGACTGGATGGCTTTGAGCAGCTCCTGCTTTTGTGGACCTTCTAGAAGGGTCTGAGCCACAGCTTTGCCCTTTTTCCAGAGAGTACTCTGGAACTTCAGCATATGAGAAATGTAGTTAGATACTCTGATGGCCAAAGTGGACGAGGCAAAGGTCCGCTTGCCGATAAGATCCAGCTTATCTGGACTCCTTATTTGGAGGGAGAGAGCTGAGGTTTCTTGATCCTATCATGGGCAGCATTTATCACTACAGAATCTGCCCTTTGTTGCTGAAGGTTTCCTTGTGGGGGGCCTGATACAGTTTGTCAGCCTTTCTGGGCACTGCAGGGATCAGGTTTGGACTGTACTAGGCAGCCATGGTGGCATCCTTAAATGCAGGCTGCAGAGGAGGGATAATCAGAGGGGGTGAATCTGGCTGCTCAAGATATTCTGTCTGATTTCACCTGGTAACATCCTGCTCCTCAGCTGCCTGCAGCTGTCTCATCACAGAGATGAATGAGGGGTCATCCAGGAGGAACCTAGGGGTATACTTAAGAGGAGTTTTTACCCCCGAGGAAACCATGGAAACCAAACTAGGAGTCCTAGCCCCTTTGTCCTCATCTACCCCCTGCATATCCTCATTAGGGGGAGAAGAGGTCTGGACAATACTCATCCTCAGCACCAGGCTCTGAAAGAGGTACAGACGACGTCGACAACCTAGAGGGTGGGTTCAACAGTGTGACGGGTTGCGGTGTAGGGGTCAGCCTTGCAGGAGCTGGCGTCAACGGGCCTGGAGGGGCCAAAAGCTGGTGCATGAACTTCCAAAAGGAGGCAAGCACTATCTGGATGTCGATGGATGTCAGCATCACCAGAGTAAGAAGAGGTGTCAACGGGATGGCTGTAGCCCTGGGTGTCAGCAGTACTGGGGAAGGTTGCAGCCCGGCATTGGCAGGAGGCTCGGTGTCAGTGACAGGGGAGGTAAGGTCCCCCTATGTCGAAGAGGCGGCCCAAGTAGGCGACAGGGGAGGTAAGAAGTCCGACGTCGAAGGGCCAGCACCCATGAAATAGAGCCCACAGAACCCCGTGAGGCCATGATGGCAAGGGGTCCTGAGGCATCAACGGGGGTAGTTGAAGGCCTGGCATTGACAAAGTGGCCAAACACGTCGATAGGGAAGAGGAAAAACCTGATGTCAATAGGCTAGATTTGGCAGTAGACAGTCCGGCAGAAAGACCGGTCTGTTGCCCCTGGATTGAGATGGGCCTAAATGTCAGGAGTTGAAGCTTTGGTGTTAGTAGGCTCAACGTCGATGAGGTACTGCCAGAAGGACTGGTGGGAAGCACTACCAAGGCTGACCCTGAAGAAGAGAGGGTGTGGGCAGCAGTGGGGGTCGCCACCGAGGTGGTGGATAACCCAGCCCCGGTTATCGCACGGCGTGGTGACCAACAGCGCACTGGGGAGGATTTCTCCTTGTTCCGCTCCTTTTCCCGTTGCTTGTGTTTGCCAGATGACTTGTTCCAGGCCTTGGAAGAGTGAGATTCTCAGGACGGAGCAGGCAAGGCAGAGAAGCGTCTTGCCTGGAGCTCCTTCTCCATGGCGGTGACCTTCTGTTTCAAGATGAAGTTTTCTAGGGCCTTCTCTTGACAATGCCAGGCAGCCTGGCTGAATCTGTGGCAACGCTGTGTTCAGGGCCTAAACAGCAGCCGCAAGTGTCATGGTTGCCAGAGTTGTCGATCTTATTACTACACTCGCAGTATCTGAAGAGTTTCTCGGAATTGTTCAGCATAAACAAACATGAAGATCACTTTATAAAATAAAGTAATGGACAGACTAGAGTGAGAAAATAGAGAAAAGTAAAATTTGGCGGTCTACTGAAGTGAGGTTGTCTTCGTAGAGTCCAACTTGCAATGGTCGACGGCGGGAAAAGAACTGAGGAGGAGGGTACGGGGCCGTCCACATTTACATGGGAGGAGTGTCATCGGCACCTGATGTCATTGTGGGCGGCCCCTGGAAGACTCCAAGCAAAAAAGTTTCCAAGTGGTCCTAGTGCCTGGCTGCTATAGTTCCATAGGTGTGGCCTGATGCAACAGATACTCTCGATGAAGCTCTGAGAATTTTCCCATGCTGCAAGAGCTGCAAAAGAGGAGACCTGCCCCTTCCAGTGGAAAAGAAGCTCTGATATCACATGGGGTGGAACCAGAGGATGACACCATGGGTGGTGGGAGGAAAAGACCTTCGGTGATAGAGCTACACCCAGCTGAACTATCCAAGTGTGGATAACAAACTGACTCCACGTTGTCAAAAGAATAGTTTCTGGAATTCAGTACCACCAACAGAAACGAGAACATCTGTGGTGGTGGTGGGGCTTCTGAACTGCTACTAGACAAATCACCAATCCAAACCTCCAGAATAGCTTAGAAAAAGCAGGAGCTTGGGGGGGGGGTTGCGTGTCAACAGTGGGAATCTTCTCTGCCCCTCATCGTACAAGCCTGTGCTAGTATACCACAGAAAGAAGATGTCCTTCTTCAGCAGGAAAGATTAAGCATCAGGTACATGTTTTGTGTGAAAGGGTGGGATAAATCATCACTCCTTAGGACAACCTGGGCAGAATGTGTGTGCCAAGTCGTCCTTATTTGCTGACAAATTCTGTTTCTATATCACCAGGAAATGTAATGTTAATGCATAAGGGTTCCAAAAGGAGGGAGTGCAGTGTAGTTTTGTGGTTAGAGCACTGACTGAGAAGCCAGCACATTCCAGGTTCAAAACCCACTACAGCCAAATACTCAAAATGCGACCATATACAAGTCAGTCACTTAACCTCCCTGTGCTCCAGTCCACCCAGCTGCAGAAATGGGCAGAAACAGTACCCCACGGAAAGTGAGATTCTGCATCTCTGCTGAGGTAACATGGGGAAAAAATGAAGAAAATAAGTGATATGGACAGGTGGAATAGTAAAACAGTACCTTAATAGGTGACACTGTCTAAGGGCCAAAACATATAAATGACTCCTGACACAGAAGAACTCGTTGCCACCTCCACAATACAGCTATAGCTTCAGGCACCAAAAAGGCAACTTCCCCACATACTCCAGCAACAGCTGCAGATGGTAAAACTCTTCTCACAGGCCACACAGCTTCAAAAATAGTCAGGTGGGTAAAGAAAGTACACCATTTTTGTTCCAACACAAAATGTAAAAAAAGTGATGGAGTGCACAGACAGACAGGAGAAAACAGAGATGCAAACCACAGCAGAAAGGAAAGAAGAGGTCACACAAGGAACAGTCTGGCCAAGAAGACTTGGCTCAGAGCAGTGTGCCAAATGCAAAAGAATCCATTTTAGCTTGCAGGAAAAATGTGGTGGGGACCAGAGATCAGCTGGCTGCAACACCTGGAAACAACGGTCTGAAAATCAGGGAAGGCTGCACACTTTTGCTCAGAACATAGCCAGAGTAAAGTAACAAGAGTTTGATTCTCACATGAAGCTGAAACAATAGTACATGGCATACAGCCCTAACGGTGCTTCCCCCATAGCCCACAAGAACCTCCCAACATGTTTTGTGCAGCTAACTGTACTTTATCTTTGTGATTTTGAGATGAAGTGAGTGCGTAGCCTTCCCTGATTTTCATTGCATTCTACAACTGGCTCAGTGCACCGCAAACCTGTGGGTGACCCTTTGCTTGATCTTGAAATAACAGTGTGCCTCAGTGGACTCGGTCAGAGAATTTATGAACTGCTCCAGTGCGATGAGCAGAGTACTATACTGGAAGACAGGAACAAAGCAAACAGATATGCAGAAAGGCAAACTGGGTCATAATGCAGTGCTCAATGCTAAAACTCTACTAAATAAGAAACTGGACATCAAAATACCATACCCTTCTCTAAGGCTACCAGCTACATACAGCAAAATCCCAACATGGATTAGAAGTAGCTGAATGCAGCCATCCTTTCTGCTGCTATTTTCAATTTGAACAGTTTGTTGAGAACCAAGAAATATCAGAACTGAGAGTTACTGAAGGGAAGAAAACTAAAATTGCACAGCAAAGTTTGAGCTCAGAAGCCAAAAGCAAAGCAGCTTCTCCCTCTGGTGAACGCATAAAAACTTACTTCTGTCAACAGAATGCTGAAGAAGACAGGATTCTGTGGTGATGTCAGGTTTTGTAATTGTCACCCTTCCTAGACGAATGATGCAATTACCCAGTACTTATGACTATCCCAATGGCAACATGAAATGACACAGAACTGAGGGTTACTCCATTGGAGTCATCCAAAGACTGAACACGGCCCTTGGCCGTTTCTTGCCATGCACCACTCGGGATTCATCCGAATATGTGATCTCCACAGATAACAGACCTGGCAAGCTGGTAGTCAGACTGGAGTCCTTGGTAGGAGCTCCCAGCAATGGCTGCTGTGGTGGTCATTCCACCAGATCGATGGAGAGACAAGTACTGGAGACACCTTTCTCGGCAGGACTGAAATGGACTGGTGGTGACCAGGGGCTCACTGGGGTCATGGGTAGAGTCCTTCGCTGCCCAACCAAGGCAGACTGCTGCCACAGCATGTCCTCGCAGTGCCGCCTCATCCTACGCTGGAGTCACTCTTCGCTGGATGATGAAGAAGAAGATGAGTGCCTGAGGCAGCACCTCCCAGATGAGCAAGATTGGGAGTATGAGGTATCCCGTGACCTCGTTCTTGACTGCGACCTAGACCTTGACTGACAACATGGCCATCAATGGTGAGAAGAGGCAGGTGGAGGGGTCGTGTACACGACATAGACCAGAACCTGCTGCCTATCCCAGAGGGAGGCAGTTCCTGGGAGGAGACAGCCAGGTCTTCTGACTGCTCCTGACCTTCCTGAGTGATGGCCGAAAGGACCAGGATCCGAGAGACTGAATTTTCTTTGATCCCTTCTGACAACGGGTTGACTGGGTCGAGAAAAATCTTGGTCACCTGGTCGGCCTGTGTTGAAGTCAGCAAGCTTGACGGGGTTACCATGGAGCTAGTGGCCTGATCCTCAACCAAGGAGGGCTCAGCTGAAGCAGAGCAACTGACAGCCGTCGAGTGGTAGAGGTAGTCATGGAAGCAGGAAAAGCATGCTCTCTGCCGGTCTCAAGACTGATGGTGGGACTTCGACTTTTTCTTTCTATGGTAGGAGGGGCTCTCCAAGAAGGTCTGGAGGGACTTGCACATGTCGAAAAAAATTCCTGTGAGTGACGCCATGACATTGACCCCTGTGGGGAGCAGTGCAGAGACCAACAAGGCACCTGCTGCAGCTTTCGCCGACACGGAGATCGCCTTACAGGCATCCTTAGACTTCATCAGAGAGTCACATTTGGCTGGCCAGCCAAGTAGAACATGGGTGTAGCAGTCTTCAGGGGCGAGGGAAGTAAAGTTTTGCAGAAGCTGCAGGCAGCAATGTTGTGTTATGCACCCAGGCAATAAATGCTTGAGGTGTGTGGATCCATCTGTGCCATTCTCTGGTTTCACTGGATGCAACGCCTGAAGCCTGGACCTGACTTGAAATCCTCACGTTCCATCATGTATGTTGAGCAACTTGAGCAGAACCGAGAAATATACTTACTATACGCTGAGAAATGCAAAAAGTTTTAAGTCTGCCAGTGGCGCACTTGGAAAAGGCCTACACTGTGCACAGAGCTGTGGAGGAGACCAGGCCCTTCCAGCAGAAAAGATCTGACATCACAGGGAGGATCCGAGGAGCATACCACTCAGGAGGGTAGGAGAAGCTTAGCTTAAAGACGTCTGGCAAGTTAACCCATTAAAAGAACACTGCCAAAGAGCTGGCCCAGTGACGCTGAGGGTTTAGGAGCTGGATGCCGCATCTCGGGCCACGCTGGCAACTCCAGTTCGGGAGCATGCCTGGGTTGCCAGAGGTCGGCAGAAGAGGCTGATGATCGAGCGTTTGCCTGACTGCTCTCCTCTCCCAGGGTGGGGGTGGATTGGCTGTTCTGTTCCTTGACTGCCACCTGGTGAAGGTCATGTGGCAGCATTGGAGCTTTGGAAGCAAGGAGCAAAGCTACGTGGCATGTGCGTGCCTCCACACATGCGTGCTAACGAGGGAGAAAAAAAAAGTCAGAGGAAAATGGCGACTGCAGGCTCCGTGAAGCACTGATTGCCCCCTGGTCCCGCTCCGTCACCAGTTTCCGTAAAGCCTTGATCTGGGTTGTGAATCTCAGGTGGGGTGAGGATGGCCTTCCCCTTCCTGGCCGCTTTCTGGGGAAAAAATCCGTGGGAAGTGGGGCTCAGTGATACCTGAGAGGCAGCAGACAGATCAGGGTAATAGAATCAAAAAAAAAAAAAAAAGGGGAGACTGCCACAAGTGTGGATAAGTGCACTATATCCATGTCCCTAGAAATAAAATCCACTTGCTTCCTAACTGGCTATGTTCTGTGGCCTTTTTAAAACACAAGTCACTTAAAGATCCAAGTCTGGATTAAACAGTGTACTTTAAAAGGGAACAGGATATGTGCACTCCTTGACAGCATTCCCCCTCTCCAACAGAGCTGTTTCTCCACCACCTACCATTTGCCCAATTCAAAGACCTCGAGCTATGCTCCATGGAGGGTCATCCTTGCCTGTTCTCCACCAACCCCATCGATCCAACCGGTGGTAGGAGGGGTCCACAGTGCAGGGCCTATAGGCACCACTGGTCATCATCCTGATGGTTGTGGGATAACACCCCTACCCGTTTTCTTCACCACTCACCTGCCCTACGGCACCTGGTAATGGCCAGCTGTCTGTTCCATGCAAAACACAGTTGATGTCCTGTGGGGGGAGCAGCCCCCCAGCCCTGGGTCACCAGCATGAAAGTGCATCAGGCATTGGGTGAACCCCAATTAGCAGGTATTTCTGATGGTCCTGTTTACAGAAGTTAAAATGTGTACCTCCAAATAATCCAAAGTTATCTGAACCTGAATAAACATGGATGTAAAAAACTGTCGGTATTGTATTTTTGTGCACAACACCCTATAGAGTACTTTTCATAGATGCAGTAATTGGGAGTTTTCACTATGTCACGGCTTGTGTACAGACCTGGCAGAGTTCTGTATGCACACATACTGTAACAGAGTCAAACTCCAAATTACTGGTTCCATGAAGAAATCTACAGGGAATGCAGAACATGAAAATAAAAACATACTAAATACAAATTTTTACAGAAAAATTTAACCAGGTACAATTAAATAGGGATCATTTATTTATTTGTTTTTGATTAACAGGCATACAGATGCCTATTTTCCTGCACAACCTGGGAGTTACAGTAACAATACAGTAATAGTGGCAAGAACATAGAGAATAATGCATAGATTACTTTTTTTTTTTTGTTTTTGTTTACTCACCCAATGTGGGTGATTACCCATAAACCTCAGGAGGTTTATGTGGTCATCACATGCCGATGGTGCATACAAACACTTCATAAGCACATAGTTGCTTAGTTTTTATTTTTTATAATAACTGATGCAGGGACATAAGCACAAAAAACAAGTTTCCCATCAGGGAAAGTGAAGCATGAGTACTCCAGACACTGTAATAACTGGGTATGATCTCATACCCAGTTATTACGGTGTTTGATCACACTGATAATTGGTGTGGTACAGGGGTCACCAGTTATTATAAAACAATATACAAATAGGCACATTACAAAAACAGCTGTAAATTAGAAATCATTTCCTGTCTTCTTTAATATCTGTTGTAAGCCTTACAAGGCTTGGAAAAAAAAATATTGCAAAGACAATTTATTCCAAACAAAATGGTGCTTTTACAGATGAAATGAAGGGGACATGCTAAAATGACAAATAAGCTTTCATGTTTCACTATCTGCATATGCGGGGCATTTCAATCACTATGCACCGTAACACACTGAAGCAGACACCCTTCTGTGCTTGAAGATACCTTGTTTATTTTGAACTTCTGTTGAGCGTCTGTTGCCATTTCTTGACTGAATCCCTGGACTAGTTTTTCAGGGGAAAATGATGGTAAATCTTGGCAAAGCTTTGTAAGAACAAAGTCCCTCAGCTTTACGTAATTTTCTGATGGATCTTCAGCTGAAAGAGATGAAAAATTCCACTGATTTAAAATAATTGCTTAATGCCTATCTAGGCAATACATTTCTTTCTGCACCACAAACAAGGCCACCTCTTTGTAAAGGATTTTTAAAGGCTTAGAGTTTCCGCTTTGCAGTAACAGTATATAAAACCAGTGATTTATAAGGAGTTTTCAAGGTATTTTAAAACCAGGCTGTCCAAAACACAGTACAGCTAATATTTACAAACTGCCTGCCCACTTCTAATAAGAAAAAAGAGTAAGCGTCCTCCGTGACTACTTAGTGCAACCATAGCTGACATTCAAAATAAAGCTCTTCTATAGCAATTTTTCAAAACAACTTACACAAAATGAATTACAGGCCAAAAATTTGTGTCATGGATAAGTCTGACAAAAAATTTAAGATAAATACAAGTCAATTTATGATAAAAATGTCAACAAATTGTTGTTTTGAATATAATGCACTTTTTCACAGAAGTACCAATGACTTCTGTTTTGGAAATTAATGTATGACTTTTTCACTTTAAAACAGTGCATTCCTTAAAATGCCAAAGACATTTATTACTGTCGTGCTATACATACACAAGGGTGCATAAAATACATTTTTAAAAGGCTGTCCATAGGAGGGAACACATCAACTGAACAGGAGATGTTACGAGTAGAAACTGTTGCTTATTGTATTGTTCTGACAACCTAGACAAAGGCCAGAAAGAAACCAGTGCTACAATTTCAGGGGAGATGTAATCCGGAATACATCCGTAGTGGAACGTGAAAATAATTATGCCGATTCTTGGAATGCAGTTGTGCCACATGTGGTGAGCAGATTTCTGCTAAATCTGCAATTTGCATACATCCGGTACTTAGCATGGTGATATCCTGAAGTTAAATGCATTTGGCATACTTGAGAAGAGAGACAATTTAAAGTATGAAAAGCTTCCATTGCTAAAGTACAATAATTTTGGGAACCTTTAAATGATGAGAAAGTCGTTACTGAAGCACACAGGGCATTTGGTTTATTGCAGACCCTGTGGTCAAAACAAAATGTTGCTAAGTTTCTTTCATTTTCTTCCCAACCATGCTGTGCTGAAAAGTCTAGCGCAGGAGTAATACCACAAAACTAGCTCCTACTTTTCTCTGCCATTAGGAAAAATGAGGCATAGAACATAGTTAATAAAAAGTTAGACGGTCATGTGAATGAAACGTTCATTACACAGTACATATCGCAGTGGGATGTCTGCACCCCATGTGCAAAGAAAAATCTTTCTTCAGTCATTAGGGTAATGAACACATCAGGAATACTAGAACACGTGTGTCTAATTAGTGCCCCAACAACTAACACACCCGATTTTTATGAAATCTTTCACCACTCAGTAGTTTTATTATTTCTATATAAAACTGTGTGTTAAATATACTTAAAACTACTTAGTATTCAAGTTAAAGCTTTACAGAATATCACTACTAAGTTATATTTTGCCTACATTATGTTGTGTCATTTATGTAGCATGACACTTTTAAGTATACATTACACATTCACTTATATCGCCGAACAAAGCAATTTTAAAAGATAAGCTAAATCAATAGGACTTTTGTTAAGTGTTCAAAAGCCTTTCTTCTTTGTAGCCTCAGTTAAGAGACAAAGCATTACTGTTGGTAAGTAGCATTAGTCAGAAGTAAACACTTGATGCAATATTATAATTTGCCAATTATTGAAAAAAATGGGTTTAAAAAACAATATGAATCTGGTTTTTGCTAGCTCAATTATTAGTAGTGACACACTGAAATTGTATAAATCGTATGAGGAATTGGTTATTTATGACTAGAAACTGCTTTCATATCACAAGCAGCATTTAAGTAAGCAGTTAGACACAACAGTGTGCAAGTTGGGCTGAAATAGCCGAATGCCCAGGGGCTAGTAAGGACAGATGCGGCAGGTGGAGTGGAGGGCCTTACAGCCCCTGCAATGCAGATATGGCAGCCTAACTCACACCCTGGAATGTCTTATTTCACTTATAAAATGGCTTTTATAGTAAAACTGTACACAGACTACAGAAAGAACAGTAAAGTACAGTTACATAAGAACTTACCGTAACAGTAGATCTTCAAGAACAGCTCTTGCAGCAGGTTACACCATTAGGACTGAAGCCGGCAGGCGCCAGGACCCCATAGAAGTTTTCTAGCTAACAGTATTCAGAGGGGACCGCCCCTGACGTCAGTCCCGGCCCCGTCAGGCATCGTATAAAAGTGGGCGGTCCCCCAGAATCCCCAGTTCTCTAGCCGGAGACTCCCGGCCGCTGGAAGACATCAGAAAAGGAGACTGAGGATCCGCCATCAAATGGCAATCAGAGTGTTGTTAGAAACACCTAATCCTAGGAGAAGGATATCGGAACAAGTCTACCTCCAGCGGGGATGGTGGGAGGGAAAGTACCTGCTGCAAGAGCTGTTCTCGAAGATCTACTGTTATGGTAAGTTCTTATGTAACTGTACTATCTTACTTCGAGAAACAGCTCTTGCAGCAGGTTACACCATTAGGACTGATTCCCAAGCAATACTGGAAATCCCTCACCGGTGGGAGGAGGAAAGGTAAAGATCACTAGCTGGACCGAAGCCTAGGATAGGAATCCTTGAAGGACTGCTAGACCAAAACCTGCTCTTCGCCTTGATGCAACGTCCAGGCTATAATGCCTGATAAAGGTGTGCACGTTGCTCCAAGTAGCTGCTGCACAGATGGCTGAAGTGGACACGTCCTTCATGGCTGCAAAGGAAGTAGCCACCCCCTTGTGGAATGACCCTTAACCAAGCCCGGTAAGGGTTTGTTACGCTTCTGGTAACACAATGTGATACAAAGTATGAGCCACCTGGACAGCAATTGTTTGGAAACAGGCGCTCCCATCACCCTGTGGGCGAAGGAGACGAAAAGCTGGTCAGATTTTCAGTGGTGTTTGGTTCTGGTCAGGTAGTATCGAAGACACCTATGCACATCTAAAGTGTGCAACAGGGCCTCTCCTCTATTAGAATATCTAGGAAAGTACACTGGTAGATCTATGTCCTGATTAAGGGTGAGAGCTGAGACCACCTTAGGTAGAAACTTCGGATTTGTCTGTAGCGACACCCTGTCCTGGTGAAAAACCAAATAAGGTTCTTTGCACATCAGTGCGTGAAGTTCAGAAATTCTTCTGGCTGAAGTAACGGCAACTAAAAATAACGTCTTCCATGTAAGAAGACGTAGCTCACAATCCGCGGCTGGTTCAAAAGGTGGCAGCATAAGCTGCTCCAGGACAAAGGGTAAATCCCATGGAGGAATAGGATCCTTAATCGAACGTCTAAGGTGAAGGGCATCTCTCAGGAAGGCATGAGCCGTGTCCAACTGAGTTATGGGACGTTGGCCTATAGGAGTGTGATAGGCTGAGATGGCACAAAGGTGTACTTTTATCGAGGAGTAGGCCAAATCTGTCTGAAAGAGAGACAGGAGGTAGTCCAGGACCAACCTTTCCGGACAATCCATCGGTGAAAACCCCCATGCCTGAGCCCAGAGGCAAAATCTGCACCATTTCATGGGGTATGTAGTGTGAGTGGCCGGTTTTCTAGCAGCCGCTAGAACATCTGCTACTTCTTGAGAGACCCCATACCGCATGATGTCTATGTCTCTAGGAGCCAGGCGTGCAGGTTCAGAGATCGAAGGTCCGGATGGACCAAACAGCTTGCCTCCTGAGACAATAAGTGAGAGCTGATTGGCAGAGGCACCGGAGGTTCCCGGGACAGCTGGTGTAGCACAGGGAACCAAATCTGTCTGGGCCAAAACGGCACGATAAATATCAGCGTCGCTTGCTCTCTGCGGAGTTTCAAAAGGACCCTTTGGATCAACGGGAAGGGAGGAAAGGCATAGAGAAATCTGCCCGTCCAGGAGAGGGACAATGCATCTCGCCAGAAAACACCAGGTCCTGGATCAAGCAATCAGGAAATTGGGTAGTTTGGCGTTGTATGGGGATGCGAAGAGGTCTAACTCTGGTATGCCCCATCTGTGAAACAGATCCTCTACGACCTCCTGGAGTAGTTCCCACTCATGGACTCTGACCTGAGAGCGACTCAGGCTGTCTGTGATGACGTTGTCCACTCCTGGGACATGAACAGCAATGAGGTTTGCGCCGTGTTGCAGTACCCAATCCCACACCCTCATGGCCTCCCTGCAAAGCGGGTAGGAATGGGTGCCTCCTTGTTTGTTGAGGTAATACATCACCACGGTATTGTCTGTCTGTAACAGGAGAGTACCCGGTGGGATCTCAGACTGGAAAGCCTGCAGGGCGTAAAGAACTGTTCTCATTTCCAGGATATTTATGTGGAGACGAGTTTCCTGGGCTGTCCATAAGCCCTGAGAACTGACACCGTAGAGGTGTGCTCCCCAACAGAACCCTGAGGCGTCCATGGAGAGCGTCACAATCGGAGATGGCGTGATGAAGGGAACCCCTGCTAACAGGTTCTTTGAATCTAGCCACCATTGCCAATCCCTGATTACAGCATTCGTGAACCAGACTGGAAGCTGCAAATGGACTTGCTTCTGATCCCATTGGACCCGTAACATCCACTGGGTCACCCGCATGTGGAGACGGGCTAGCGGGACTGTTGCAATGGCCGCAGCCATATGTCCGAGCAGGCAAAGGACCAGTCTGGCTGGGATGGTCCTCTTTGCCAAAATGTCCCTTATGAGGGATCTGATGTGTTCCGCTCCGTCCTGGGGTAGAAAAGCTTTCCCTTGGATGGTGTCCAGAACTGCGCTTATCAACTGCAGATTCTGTGACGGAACCAGGCGTGCCTTCTCCTGATTGATAATGATGCCCAACATCGCGAACAGAGACCAAGTACAATGAATGGCGGACATCAGGGCCTCCCGAGAGGGCGCCATGAGAAGCCAGTCATCCAGGTAGGGGAACACGTAGTGGCCTTGTCTCCTTAGAGCCGCCGCTACAACCTCCATGCACTTCGTGAACACCCGAGGTGCCGATGACAGTCCGAAAGGGAGGGCTCGGAACTGATAATGGCGACCTAGAAATTCGAAGTGCAAGAACTTCCTGTCCGCTCGAGCAATGGGTATGTGCAGGTAAGCATCCTGCATGTCCAGGAATGCTAGGAAGGCGCCCGGCTTGAGCATGGGTATCAGACCAGGAAGGGTCACCATGCGGAAGCGTTTGTAGAGGACCGGAGCGTTGAGATCGCTGAGATCCAGTATCGGACTGAGGTCCCCTGTCTTTTTGGGGACCAGAAAGAAGTGGGAATAGTAACCTGCACCTCTCTGGTTCTGTGGTATGTGCTCTGTAGCTTCCTTTCCTAGAAGTGCGAGCACCTCCTGCTGTATGAGCAGAGCGTGCTGACCCGAATAACGGGAAAGCAGGGGAGGTCTTGACGGTGGGTGGTCAAGGAATTAGATAAAGTGATCTCTCTCTCTTGACCTTCTAAAGTACCCACTGGTCGGCAGTAATCAACTGCCACCCTGAAAAGTGGTGAGCGATGCGACCCCCGACCTTTTCTGCCTGTTGATCCAGAGGAGGGGCAGGGGCTGGGAAGGAGTCATGCTGTGGCAGCGTTGGTTCCCGCAGGCTGGGCCGGTTTGGTATATCGCTGGCCTCTGCCAGGGGAAGATTTAGCCTGGGCTTTATGATGTAAAGTGCCCCTTTGTTGCTGGTCGGAATATGGCTGCTGCCGTTGTTGCCGGCCGTGAAAACGGTTCTGGTTCCTATGAAAGGAACCAGGTTTAGATCCGTACATGGCCTGTACGGATCTTACTGCCTTCCCGGTGCCCTGAAGCTTGGTGATGACCTTTTCCGAGTGTTCACCAAACAGGACTTCACCGTTGTATGAGACGTCAAGAATGTTTTTCTGTACGTCTGGGGTAAAACCGGAGACACGGAGCCAGGAGAGTCTCCGGAGACAAGACACCCGAAGCTGCAGCTCTGGCAGACGAGTCCGCAGAATCGTATGCGGCTTGTAACACTTGGGTCCCCACATCAGACCCTGTGCGGAGGAGGTTTAAGAGCTCCCCCTTCTGATCACCATCCAGTAGCTTATCAACAAGGTCCTGACCCTGTTCCCACAAGGCATTCTGAAACTGAACCATATGAGACAGATAGTTCAGGGACCTGATGCAGCATGTAGCAGCCGCATACATGCGCCTCCGCAGGGCATCCAACTGTTTGGATTCCTGGTCCGGTGGCTGTGTGCTCATAGGCTGCGGTCATTGGGACCGGTCATGAGAGGCTGTAATAACCAGGGAGTCAGCCAGAGGTTGTTATGCCAAGTACTGGTCCTCTTTCGGGGCCTTGTACAGGCGGTCAGCTTTTTTTGGCACAGTGGGGGTAGAGTGCGGACGCTTCCACGCGGCCTTGGTGACATCCGAGAAAGTGCCCACCAAGGGTAGCACTACCACATGCTTAGGATCCTTCTGCCGAAGGTAACGAGCAAGGTGCTGTCTCTCGGGGTCGAGATCTTCTGAATCCCATCCCACGTTCTCCTGGATGCGCCTCACAATCTCAGAGAAAGAGGGATCATCTGGAGGTGACCTGGGCAGGTCTTGTGGGTCAGGTGATGGGATGCTGAGTGGAGAAGGAGACCTGGAGGTGTCAGAAGTATCCGGTTTAGAATCCTCTCCTGGCGGAGTGTACCGTCGACGTCTGGGTTGCTTGGGGCTGGGAGATCTTGAGGGAGGCCTTCTCCATTCCTTAGATCTTCCCCTAGGAGGTGGAGTGCGCTCCTTGGGGGTTGGTGGTCATCCTGCTGGCCCCCGCGGTGGAGGAGGGGGAGTAGGAGGTGAAGGAGTAGGAGGTTTCACTGGGATCACATCTTTCCTTATTGTGTTCCACTAGAAAGTGAAGAGATCTTTGACCTCTTGGATGTTCATACCCAACAACGGACCTGGCGCCGGTGGTCTGTCGCCAGGGTCGGGCGTGGGATCCGAAGGCGTCTCCGGGATTGGCAAAGGCTCCCATGGAAGCCCGGCGTCCTCGTTGTCGCCTGCCTGATCCTCAGGCAACGTCAGGTCCTCCTCCGTGGAGTCCTGGTGACCGGTGTCCACCGGTGACGGGGGAGCAGTCTTCGGCTCTGGTGAACGTGTCACCAACGTCGGGCGCTTGGCTGACGTCTTTGGCTCTGGCAAACGCCTGACCGATGTCTGGTGTTTGGCCGATGTCCATGGCTCTGGCAAACGTCTGGCCGACTTCGGGTGTTTGGCTGACGTCAGGCGCTTGACTGACGTCGGGTCCGTCTTCCGCTTCAGGGACGTCAGGTCTTTAGTCTTCCTAGTTGGGGAATCCAGACCCCTGGGAGGCTGGGAGACCGATCTGGAGTCGGGGTCGCGGCGTCGGTCTGATGAGGAAGACTTGGTCTGGTGACAGTCGGAGGACTTTGACGAGGCCCGGGAGGGAGTGGAGGAAGCCGAAGGCCTGGAAGTCTTTATAGGGTGCAGAGAAGCCGGAAAGCTGCCTGAAGCCTTAACCTTGACCGGACGGGGCTGAGAGCGAGCCCTGGAGGGAGAGCGGTCTGAGCGTGTGGAGCCTGAGCTGGTGCTCGAGTCCGAGGCCTGGTTAGGGGGTCGAGACCTGGTCTTCTCCAGGTGCTTGTCCTGGTGTTTGTGGACTTTTGAGGTAGATTCACCTCTGGAGGAAGGTTCCTTATCCATTCTGTGTAGTTTCTCTTCCAAGAGGAACCCCTGAAGTGCCTTCTGGCGGCGGATCCTGGTGCAACTGTTAAACCCCTGACAGAAGGAGCAGGCCTTGGTGTCGTGGTCCGGGCCTAAGCATCGCAGGCAGGACGAATGAGGATCCTTGAAGGGGATCTGTTTGCCGCAGGCACACTTGGAAGGATATCCTTCTGAAGAAGGAGTTGGAGATGCCGACATTTAGTTTGGTAAAACTGTTTTGTGGAAGTTCTTAGTCGTCGTGCGCTAGAGTGGGACCGTGAGGCCGATGCTGGCGAGTCAACGGCAGGAAAAGAACTGGGGATTCTGGGGGACCGCCCCCTTTTATACGATGCCTGACGTTGGAGGCAGGACCGATGTTGGGGGCGGTCCTCACTGAATACTGCTAGCTAGAAAATTTCCGTGGGGTCCTGGCGCCTGCCAGCTTCAGTCCTAATGGTGTAACCTGCTGCACGAGCTGTTTCTCGAAGTAAGATCATAAGAACTTACCGTAATAGTATCTTTGAGAGAATCTCTCATCAGGCCACACCTTTGGAACTATACCTGTGTCACTGCTAGGATCACATGGAAACTTTTGCAAGCAGTCAGCCAGAGGCTGCTCACGACAACGTCATGCATTAGCATCTACATAAATGTGGGCGGCCCCTCCTCTCCTTAGTTCCCTGCTGGAGATCAAGCTTGAAGACCTCCCTCTAGGGAACCAGGAGAGAACTCAGCACTTCGCATACTAGGCGAGACAGAGTGCTGAAAAGAACAGCAATGGAGACAGCAGTACAGAGATACTGCAGTTACATAAGAACTTACCGTAACAGTAGATCTTCGAGAGTGGTTCCTGCAGTAGGTCTTCACATATAGGACTGTGCCCCCTGGCGTCAGGTTCCAACGGCAAACTTGTAGCTAGCAATCATCAGCAGGGACTGCCCCCGACATCAGGTGACGCGACGTCAGCCCGACTATAATGGGGCAGTCCCGCGCCCGGCCTCCAGTTCTTTTCCACCAGAGACCTAAAGAAAGGTAAGTAGAAAGGAAGGAGTGATAACTCCTAGGACCATGCTTCCTCTCTACACCCAAGGGCTAGGCAGGATGAAAAATAAAGGAAAACATTCCAGGAGTTGGGGGAAGGTGGGTGGGAAACTAGAACCACAGCAGGAACCTCTCTCGAAGATCTACTGTTACATAACTTCTTACGTAACTGTAATATCTTACTTTGAGAGGGTTCCTGCAGTAGGTCTTCATATATAGGACTGAATACCTAGCAGTCCAAAAGAAAAATTCAGAGATACAGCCGGGAGGAGGAGAGATTACCAACTGAGTGAGTTATGACAGGAGGCCTTGCAGAACTGCAAGACCGAAACCAGTCCTGCGTCTAGAGGAGATGCCCAGACTGTAATGCTTAGTGAAGGTGTGGACAGACGACCACGTGGCCACTGCGCAGATCTCTGCTGTGGGCACATTCCTGAAAAAGTTGGTGGAAGTAGCAACACTCCGAGTGGAGTGACCCTCATCCGCCCCCGGAGGGGTTTCCCATGCTTTTGGTAAGTGAAGTGGATGCAGTTAGCCAACCACCCTGAAATGGTCTTTTTGGAAATGGCCTTGCCCTGGCACTGGGGAGCAAAGGCTACAAAGAGCTGATTGGTCTTGCGGACCTCTCTAGTCCAGTTTGTAAAATACCTCAGAATCCTATGCACATCTAATGTGTGCAAAAGATATTCCCCCACTGTTACAATGTTGGGGATAATAGACCGGTAGTTCGACACACTGGTTGAGAGTGGTTTCTGAAACTACCTTTGGAAAGAAGGATGGATTAGTCTGCAGGACGACTCTGTCCCTATGGAAAATCAAATAGGGTTCCTCACAGACAAACGCCTGAAGTCCTGAAACCCTTCTGGTGGAAGTGAGTGCAACTAAAAACAAAGTCTTCCAAGAAAGGAAGCGCATGTCACAACTAGAAGTTGGCTCAAAGGGGAGTAGGATCAGCTTCTCTAACATGAAATTACGGTCCCGGGGGGACAGGGATTCAGACCAGAGGTTTCAAGTGGAGGATGCCTTTCAGAAAGGTTTTGGCGACCTCTAATTGAGCCAAAGTTTTACCCTCCACCGGGAGGTGGTAGGCCAACACCGCACAGAGATGGACCTTAATAGAGGAATAATTAAGGCCACTCTCTGATAGATGTGCGAGGTACTCTAACACCTGTGCTGCTGAACACGAAAAGGGATCCCAGCCCTTGGCTAGGGCCCAGATCGAGAACCTTTTCCATTTCATGGCATAGCTGGATCTGGTAGAAGGTTTCCTGGCTTCCACCAAAATATGGACAACCTGGGAGGAAACACCATAGTGAGAGGCCACTATGTCCACAGGTGCCTCGCATGCAAGTGCAGAGATTGAAGGCTCAGGTGCACTAGGGTGCCCTACTCCTGAGTCAGAAGGTCGTGGGATAACAGCAGGGGAACTGGAGGTTCTAGTGCCAGATGCTGCAAGAGAGGGTACCAGATCTGGCGGGGCCAGAGGAGAGCGATCAGAATCAAATGTGCTCCTTCCTCCTGAATGAGAGGAAAGGGAGAAAAAGTGTAAAGAAACCTCCCTGTCAAGAGAGAACGTGCATCGTGCCAAAAAGCACCATGCCCGGGAACGAGTGAGCAAAAGCTGGGTAGTTTTGCATTGAATGAGGAGGCAAACAGATCTATTTCTGGCCGACCCCATCGAAGAAAGAGATCTTTGACCACCTCTAGCTTAAACTCCCACTCGTGAACCCTGGCCAATGATCGACTGAGACTGTCCTCCAGGATGTTGCTTACGCCTGGGACGTAGACTGCTGTCAAGAAAACGCTGTGCTGAATTGCCCAGTACCAAACCCGAATCTCCCTACTACGGTTCCTCTTTGACAGTTGGAGGTAGCGGGAGGAGGGGAAAGGAGCCAGGATGCCGAGGGGAGGGGAGCTTTAGCTCTGGAGGCCGGCTTAGGAAATTTGGCCTGGGGTTTGGGCACCCGGAACCAGGGCTCGTCGCTTTCCTGACGTTTACCTGGTTTTATTCCATCATCTTTGGCGATCAAAAGGCTGCTTTTTCTGCCCTGTCTGTGCACATGGAGCGGACGTCCCCGAAGGGAGCGTCCGCTCTCCTGCAGCCCAGTGATTATATCTTTTGCGTCGCTGCTAAAAAGGACGGAACCCCTAAAAGGGATGTCCAGGAGGGATGACTGGATGTCTTGTGCCAAACCTGCAATCCTGAGCCAAGAAAGGCGACGGATGTAGATTCCCATGGCTACCGCCCTAGCCACTGAGTGCACCGAGTCATACGCTGCTCTTAAAGCATGACGACAGGAGGACTTGCCCATTCGGACTTTGTCCAGCAACTTGTTACGGAGTGTCTCATCCTGGACCTCCTGAAGGTCCCTCTCCAGCTCAGAGAGGGAGGCCTTCTGGAAGGCCACCATGTGTGAAACATAGTTCAAGGACCGGATTGCACAGGAGGAAGAGGAATAAACCTTCCAGCCAAACTGATCCAACTGTCTTCCGTCCTTGTCGAGGGGGCGAGGAACTCAAATGTTCTGGTTGGGCCAACCAGTCGTGAGCGGCAGTAATGACCATGGAGTCAGCCGAAGGATGAGCAGAAAGATGTTGAATCCCTTCCGGGGGATAGTAGGTACGATCAGCCTTCTGAAAAACAGAGGTAGAGGACGGCTGTTGCCAGACAGTAGTTACCAGATCTTCATGAGGACCCATCCAGGGGAATGGTGAAGAGATCTGCAGTGGCCAGATCCAAGTGTTCATCGATCTCTTACGCTGGGGATCCACTTCCTTGGAAGGGCAGCCTCCTGCTGCCTGTATAAGTATGCAGAAGGTCCCAAAGGAGGGATCTTCTGGAGGAGATTTTGGGGACTCCTTGGGTGGAAACTTGACTGGGGACCGAGGGTCCGACGGGTCGGAGTCAGTGTCAGAGTCGGAAGGCTCAGACCCGCTGGGGATGGAAGGGTCCACCCCAGAGGGGCCTACTGGAGGAGCACCCGCCGCTCGTCCGGAGGGCATCGGTGGGGGAGGGGCCCTAGGCAGGGAGATCTCACCCATGGACTGCCTCAACTCCGTGATGAGCTGGGTCCTGGCGTCCTGCCACCACACAGGGATCATCTCTCAATTTGGCAATGGAGGTGGAGGAGGAGGCTGGTAGCCTGGGTACTGCGGGTATTGCCAAGAAGGACAATGAAAAACTGGCATTCCTGGGTTATAACCATAAGGGTTGTACCAGGGTATCCCAGTGACGGAGGCACATGGCCTGGCGGTGGAGCAGTGGGGTCTGGCACCAGAAAACTGCCTGAAGGTTCCACTAGACCTACCGGGGGAGGTGCCAGAGAGCCACAAGGTGGCGTGGGATCTGGGAGGGGCCCCTGACTGTCCTGAGGAAAGGGGGCTCCATAGAGGGATACTTGACCGGTGAAGGACTCTATCCGGAGGTGGCAAGAGACCAGGCGATGAGGCTAATTCTAGGAAGGACCCCAACGAAAGGTCTACTAATGATCCTGATGTCACGGCAAAGACAGGATCGGGGGGGGGGGTGGCGAATCCCTGGGGTGTAGGACCGGAGGGATGAAGAGTCTCTCGACAGCACACTCGAGTCGGCGTTGGGGTCTCACGGGAGCCCGATGGGTGAGAACAAGGGTCCGGGTGGGGGACGGAAGATCCGCCGTCCGACTTATTGGACCGGGCTAGTGGAAGCAGCAAGGCCTCCGCTAGGCTTATTGGTCGAGGCTGTGCACCCATCGACGGAGTTGAGGGGTGACTTATCGGCAGTGCTGGGAGAAGAAGCAACAACTACTTTGATAGAGGCTACCCCCGGTTGCCCACTCACCTCGGGAGGAGCGGGAGAAGGTGCCCGGCCCAAAGAGGTGGATGGGGTACCTGAAGAAGTACTCACAGATTTTGGAGCAGGCCTCCCACATGGCGATGGACTCCTGTCCCGGTGCTTCTCCTTGTCCTTCTTTTTTCTTGGGGCCGACGACGACGACCTTTCTCTCAACTCATAGAACTCCTTTTCCATCGACGACAGCTGTCAGGTAAGGAGGTGGGCCTCGAGGGTCCGCTTGTGCCTGGTGACTTGATTGAAGGCCTGACAGACAGCACACTCATCCGAGTTGTGCTTGGGGCCTAGACACAAGAGGCAATGGGAGTGGTTGTCCCCATGCGGGATTTGAGCTCCGCACTTAGAGCACTTCTTCTTTGGGCAAGTAGACATACAATCGGTTGAACTGGATGTCAGAAAAAATATAGGAATGAAGAAAAAATACAGGTTACTCACCTGTAACAGAGTTCTAGGAATGGTATATGTTGTTCATCCACACTGTCTGGCAGGTATCCTTGGCGCTTTAATTCTTGACGGAAGGTCTTCAAGCTGGCTCCTCCCACCCACAGGTGGTAAAACTCAGCTCGCCCCATGACACCAGATCTGGCCCGCTGGAAGCTCAGGTTGTGCGTCGAAGCTGGGAGGTCGGGTGGGTCGTGTGGATGAACAACATATACCATTCCTAGAACTCCTGTTACAGGTGAGTAACCTGTATTTCTAGGGACATGGATATGTTGTTCATCCACACTGTCTGGCAGACTCCTAGCAGTTCTCCAGGAGGAGGGAGGCAAGGCGCACACCCCCAATACTTACTTGGGAAAGAGAGATTGGAGAACTGAGGCCCCAAAACCAGCATCCCGGCATGACTCGAGGTCGATGTGGTAGTGGGTAATGAAGGTATGTGCAGACTTCCAGGTAGCAGCCCTGCAGATATCCTGGATAGGGACGTCCCTGGAAGCAGCTACCGATGCAGCGGTATGGCGGGTAGAATGAGCTCTTATCCCTCTTGGAGGCTCCATGCCCGCCAACCTGTAGCAGAGCTCTATGCAGGAGGTGATCCACCTGCCTATCGTCCGCTTTGCTGCAGGTCTGCCAGGTGCGGCTTCAGCGTAGGTGACAAACAGCTGGCGAACCTCTCCCCGAACTTCAGCCGTCCGCTCCTTATAATAAGCGGCTCGCCTATGGTCAAAAGTGGAGCCTATACCGGCCTCCGAGGATGTGATTGAGGGTAGAACACCGCAGAGTCAACACCTGGTTAAGGTGAAACTCCGACACCACCTTGGGAGGAACTTCGGTTGGGGGCGCAGGACAACCTTGTCCCTGTGGAAGACCAGATAGGGAGGCTTGATGGAAAGCGCCTGGAGCTCTCCCATACTTCTGGCTGACGTAATAGCCACCAAGAAGGCGGTCTTCCACGACAGGTGTGAAAGATCACACCTGTGCATTGGTTCGAATGGCTTGCCCATGAGCTTGGCCAATACCAGCAGCAGATCACGGTGGAGGTTCTCGCATTGAGGAAATGTGGTCAAGACCTTTGAAAAGCACCACCACCTTCTCCCAGTTATCGACTGCTTGCCGCCCACCGCAAGCAGAGATGGCTGCAGGTGCACCTTAAGGTCGCCGACTGAAGCCCTTGCTGAGAAAGGACCACAGGTAGTCCAGGATGCTTGTAACGGTAGTCGAAGGTCCAATCCTTCCTCTGACACCAAATGGAAAACTCTTCCATTTGAAGGCATAGCATTTTCTGGTCGACTTACGGGGACGCCTACAACGTTGAGGACCTCGTCGGAAAGACCCAAGGCCTGGAACCTAGCAGCTCAGGAACCAGGCTGTCAGGTGCAGGGATTGAAGGTCCGGATGAATACCTTCCTGTTTGACTGAGATCAGGTCCGGGCGGGCTGGAAGCCGCCTCAGGAGCCTGGAGCTGAGGCTGAGGAGATCTGGATACCAGAACTGGTGGGGCCAGTCTGGGGCTACCAGAATCACCTGCGCCTTGTCCCTCCTCGCCTTGAGAAGCACCTTGTGGATCAAGGGAAATGGGGGAAAGGCGTAGAAGAGGCCCAGGGTCCAGGGCCTCGAGAAGGCATCCCCCTGCAACGAGCCCTGCTGAGGGGGGCGGGCATGGAACAGACTCAGCTTTGCATTCTCCTGAGGCAAACAGGTCCACCTGAGGCGTGCCCAGGTGGGAGAAGAGATCTTGTACTACCTCCATCAGGAGAGACCACTTGTGAGACGCAGCCCCTATTTGGCTTAGGGCATCGGCCAGGGTGTTGGGGGCTCCTGCTACGTGAATGGCTAGGAGATCCGCCTCCAGGCTGCGCACTAGGGACCAAATGCGGAGGCTTCCTTGCATAACAGCAAGGCTGGCGTCCCGTCCCAGCGTTCAAGACAGTACATGGTCGTGGTGTTGTCCATCTGGACCTGAACCACTTGACCCCGTGAGAAACGGAGAGCGAAGGCGGTGAGAGCTAGACGGACCGCTCAGAGCTCCAGCAGGTTGATGTGGCATCAGGACTCCCGAGGGGAGCAGAGGCCGTGCGCTCGGTGTTCCCCCAGATGGGCACCCCAACCCATCAGAGATGCGTCGGTCGAGAGAGAGACCATCGGCTCGGGGCGGACGAACGGGATACCCTCATGCAGATGAGCTGGAATGATCCACCACTGGAGAGCGTTCCACATCTCCTGGGTCACTGTCACGAGCTGGTCCAACGGATCGCAGCGTTGTGACCACTGGCTGGCCAGTCTCCATTGAAGGGGATGCATGTACCAACGGGCCCAATGGACCACGCTGGTGCAGGCCGCCATGAGGCCCAGGAAGTCCCAGGCAGGGCGCAACTGCCCAACCAGAAATGATTGGGCAAAGGAGGAAAGCACCTTGGCCCTGTCCGCCGGGAGCCGTGCTCTGGCTCGCAGAGAGTCGAGCTCTGCCCAGATGAACAGAATCACCTGCTTTGCCACGAGTTCCGACTTGGCCTCGTTGATGAGGAGGCCAACCTGAGAGCAAACCTGGAGGGCCAGATCTCTGGACCGCTCCACCTCCTGTCTGTAGGGCGCTGCTATCAGTCGTCCAGGTAAGGGTACACCGGACCCCTTAGGCGCAGAGGAATGCTGTCACCACTGCCATGCATTTGGTGAAGACCCTGGGAGCTAGGGAGAGCCGAAGGGCATGGCTCGAATTCGTAGGGATCCCTCCGCTCTGAAGCGGAGGAATCTCTGATGGGGACGGACGGATTGGAAGTGAAAGAACGTGTCCTGGAGGTCCAGGGAGCAGAACCACACGCCTCGGTCCAAGGATGGGATTATCTGAGCCAGAGTGACCATCCTGAAGGTCCGAGACCTTAGGAACTTGTTCAGGTCATGCAGGTCGAGAATGGGGCGCCAGTCCCCCCCGTCTGTTTTGGGACCAGGAAGTACCTGGACACAAACCCCGGGTCTGAAGGAGGATCCTCCACCTTCCTGATTACCTCTTTTTTGAGAAGCAGGGCAATGTCGCCCGGGCGGGCCAACAGCGAGGCGGACTCATGGCTCCCCTCGAGGGCGACTGCCTGTAGTGCGGAACCTGCTCGAACTCCAGAGGCAGGCCTTTTCCTACCACCTCCACACCCACCGTCCGTGGTGATAGCGGACCAGGTGGAAAGGAAGGCGGAGCCGTCCCCCCACGGGGGGAACCCAGGGGGGAGTGACGAGGTTGGGAGCGGCACCCCTCAACCCGTCACTGGGCAGGCTTGGAGGAAGAACCGGCCGAGGGACCTCCAGGGCCTTTACCTCTTTGCTTTCTGTTGGAGGAAGCCATCGGCTTGGGTTTGGGACGCCTAGCGCAAGCCTGCTGGCCCTGTTGCTGGTGCTGCTGGGCCGGTCGAGGAGCAGGGACCGAAGGACGAAAGGACTTCTGCTGCTGACAGTGGCCTTTGTCCCTCTGGGCGGCGGTGACAGAGTCCAGAGTGGCATTGGACTTTTCGATCCGCTGGAGGTGTCCCTCCACTCCAGGGCCGAAGAGGTCAGTCCCCAAGAAGGGGATGTCCGCCAACTTGTGCTGGGTATCCGCCGTGAAGGTGGATATCCTCAGCCACGCCCTGCGCCGCATGGCCACTGCGGTGGCTACTGGCCTGGCACAGGAATCACCTATGTCCAGAGCAGTCTGGAGCTGCTGCTCCGCCACCGCCCTGGTCCCGCACCTGGCAGACCGTGGTCTGCAGGTCAGGCCGGAGATGAGGAACAACCTCATCCAGGGAGCCCATGAGGGCGTGGGAGAAGTGTGCCATCAGCACGGCCGAGCTGGCCTGTCGGAGGCCGAGGAGGACGCAGCGACACCTTCGCGCCGGCAAAGTCCAACTTTTGGACTCCTTGTCAGGGGCTTGTCCACATCCTGAGCGTACCAGAGCGCTGGAAAACGCTTGTCGGTGACTAACCCCTCAGCAGAGGATGTTCAGAAACCGGCAAGAGTCGGTAGGGACCGCATACTTCCTGGCCATCCTGGCCGAAGGCGCTGGACAGGAAGCAGGCTGCTGCCAAAGCTCCAAGGCTGGGTTGACAATGGCCTCAGCCACCGGAAAGGCCTCCGTAGGAGAATCCCCTCAGTCCAGAATCTCCATCAGGGGATACTTGGCCCGTTTGGACACAGGCTCGAGCTGCATCCCGGTGGACTCCGAGATGAGTCGAAGCAGACCCAAGAAGGATGATGGGCTATCGTCCACTGACTGGCTCCCGGAGGACTCTAGATCGCACTGCCTGGAGAACAGGGAGGAATCGTCGTCGGATTCTGAAGAGTCTGCGAAGAGCTGCCTTGCCCCTGAGCCACCCTCCACCTGCCGAGGGACGGTCGGGAGTGAGGGGTGACCAACAACCTGTGGGGCAGGCCATGACCCGACCGAGAACTCTTGGTGGGCCCCTGACTTAGGTTGTGGAGGCGGAGGTTCCACCACAATCGGTGGACCAGCTGGTTTCGGCTTAGCAACCGGCCCTGGGGCGGGCAACTTGACTGTAACGAGTGGTTGCTTCGGCCGTTCCGGCAACAGCCACTTGATGGCTGGGGTCTTAGCCAGGGTCGGCTTAGGCCCGGATAACAGCAACTGCTGCCACATCAAATCCTTGTAGCGCCGGCGCAACTTGCGTCTAAGCCTCTCCTCACCGAGGAGGAGGGCGAGGAAGAGCAGCATCACGCTTGCCCGGTCTAGAGACCCGAGACGCCCGATGTCGGCGGGAACGGCTGGACCGAGAAGAGGTCCGAGACCGAGACCCCCGGGGGACCGAGGGTGGGTCTGGGAAGGGGCGGGGGATACCCGCTCTTCCCTCGGCTCGGGAACTTTAACCGGGGACTGCGGTCCCGAAGGAGCAGGCAGATCCTCGGTATCCACCGGGGGAACCGGTGAAGTAGGGTTGTCGGCTTCTCCAGTCGACAGCCGTCCTGGATCGAGAAAAATCTCGACTTCATCGATGGGAGTCTTGGCAGGCTGGCCTGACAGGGGCACCGTGAAGCCAGCGGCCTCAGCCGCCAACCTCGACCCGAAGTCGACGGTCGGCTGCCTGGGGAAGGGGACCTCTCCCGCTCCCATGAACGCCGACGGTGGGTCTTACCTTTCAACTCCCTTTTCTTGGGCCAAGAAGAATGTCCCGAAGGCCCCTCTCCCTTCGTGGAAAGGGACTGGCAAAGCTCCTTGAACAAAGCTGTACACGAGGAACTCAGAGAGAGCGGGATAAATGCTGCGGCCGAGGAAGAAGAAGAAGATGTGGCCTGGGCCGCTTCCTCCTCGAGGGTGATCATCTGCTCAGCTGCTCAGCCGAGCCAGCCGCCGGACAGCGCCCAACGAGCCTCTTTGGATTTCACCGGCGGAAAACGTTTCTCGGGGCGCCCGAGCTTCAAACGGGCAGCGTGATCGTCCAGAACATTGGCCGAAAGGAGCGGCACAACTGTAAGCCTGCGAGTCGTGATCTAGGCTAAGCAGTGAGCGCATGTGGAGTCACGGATCCGTCCTGGACATTTTCTGCCATGAGAGCACCTCCAGCCGGAACAGATTTGTCCATCACAGCCGTGGAAGGAAAAGGAAGACCGAAGTTTGAAAACTTCAAAATCAATTTCGGGCGAACCGAAGAATTAGGATCCAGTCTCAAACGCAGAGCGCTAAGGAGGGAACCTGAGCTTCCAAGCGGTAAGGAAGATAGATCTGGCGTCATGGGGCGGAGCCGAGAGTTTTACCACCCGGGTGGGTGGGAGGAGCCAGCTTGAAGACCTTCCGGCAAGAATTAAAGCAGCAAGGATACCTGCCAGACAGTGTGGATGAACAACATATCCATGTCCCTAAAAACTTCGATTGACGCGGGCGTTAGATCGCTGTTCTAACTCATGATCCGAATGAACTGAGGTGACGGCGGAAAAGAACTGGAGGGTGGGCACGGGACCGCCCCTTCTATAGTCGAGCTGATGTCGCATCTCCCAACATCGGGGGCGGTCCCCGCTGATGATTGCTAGCTACAAGTTTGTGGTTGGAACCTGATGCCAGGGGGCGCAGTCCTATATGTAAAGACCAACTGCAGGAACCCTCTCGAAGTAAGATCCTTTGTCGTAACCTCTAAGGGAGCAGGAGGGAGGACGGCATGGCCTGATAAAAGAAATTTTCTTGAAGCTCTACTGTTACGATAAGTTCTTACATAGCTGTCCTATCTTCTTCACGGATATCTCTCATCAGGCAACACCTTTGGAATGAGTCCAAAACAGTACCAAAAGCTAATAGTCTGGGCAGCTGGAGCCTATAGGCTTATGTTAATAGGCCTTATAGCACAGCTAGGTCAAACCCAGCTCATCTACAAGAGACGATGTCCAGACTGTAATGTTTAGTGCAGGTGTGGACAGTACTCCAAGTGGCAGCTGCACAGATTTCTGCAGCAGAAAACAAACTATAGAAAAGGCCATGCCTCTAGTGAAAGACCACAAACCACACCAGGAAGTTCCTACCCATACTTCCTGTAACAGAACGTAATACAATGTGCTAGCCATTTGGACAAGCATTTTTTAGAAAATGAAGCGCCCTCTTTCCCAGGGGCAAATGAAACAAAAAGCTGGGAGGACTTTCTGCAGTCCTTTGTACAGTGTGTATAGTACCCGAGTATTATGTGCATATCTAAGGTATGGAGCAATGTTTCCCCTGTATTGGCATGCTCTGGATAGCACATTGATAGGTGGATGGTTTGATTTGAAGTAACTTAGACACCACCTTTGGAAGAAACTTAGGATTAGCACACAAAGATACACTGTCTTTGTGGAAAATCAAATAACGAGGCTCACACATTACAGCCTGCAGCTCTGAAATCCTTTGAGCGGAAGAGATTGCAACTCCTTTCCAGGAAACAAACTAAAAGCCACTGCTTGTGGCATGCTCAAAAGGAGCCAAAGTCAGCTTTTCCAAAATAAAATTCAGATCCCAAGCTGGGACTGGATTTTAAATGGGAAGCTTTACGTGTAAAATGCCTCTCAAGAACATACAGGCTACCTCCAGCCGAGTAACCTACGGCCATCCCCAGGCATAAAGAAAGCTGATACAGCAGCCAAGTGCACTTTTATGGAGGAGTACTACAGGCCTGAATCCAATAAGGACAACAGGTACTCTAACGCTTGATTGGGCAGATAAACTGATCCAGGTTATGTGAAGCGGCCCACAAAGCAAACAGCTTCCATTTTCACAGAGAAAGTATTTCTGGTGGATGGTTTTCAAGGGTAAGCTTCTCCAACACAAAAAGGAGGTCCCAGGGTGGGACAGGATCCCTAATAGGAGGTCTCATATGCAAAATTCCCCTCAAAAAGGTGTGGGCTACATCTAGCTGTGCTAAAGCCTTGTCTTCAATCAGAGCATGACAGGCAGAGACAGCCCACATGTGCACCTTAATAGAGGAGTAACTCAGGCCATGTTGGTACTAGGAGAGGAGGTACTGTAATGCTGAGTTCACTGGACAGGTGATGGGGTCCAAATGCTGTGACCAGGCCCATAAACAAAACCGCTTCCATTTCATAGCATAGTCAGAGTGGGTGGAGAGCTTCCTCGCCGACACTAGGACTGTCGCTACCTCCGGGGAGACCCCGTGTCTCTGTTGGACTACGTCTGAAGGAGCCAAGCATGCAGATGTAAGGAACGGAGGTCCGGATGGACCAGCGATCCCTGTTCCTGGGATAGCAACTGCGAGCATATGGGCAGTGGAGTTGGAGGTTCCATGGATAACCGCTGCAGGAGTGGGAACCAAATCTGCCGAGGCCATCGGGGGCTACTAGAATCATTCAAGCCCCTTCTGCCTGCAACTTCAGCAAAACTCTCTGAATGAGAGGGAAGGGCGGGAAGGCGTAGAGAAACCTCCCTACCCAGCAAAGGGATAACGCGTCTGGCCAGAAAACTCAAAGTGCGTGCTCTTGCAAGCAAAAAATTGGCAGTTTGGCGTCGCGTGGTGATGCTAAAAGGTCCAGCTCTGGACGACCCCACTTGTCGAAGAGCTGATCTGCTATGGACTGTAACAGCTCCCACTTGTGAGCTCTGGATCGGGACCTGCTTAAGCTGTTGGCCAGATTATTTAGGATGCTTGGAACGTGCACCGCTGACAACAGAATGTGATGTTCTAGTGGCCAGTACCAGACTCTCATCGCCTCCCTGCAAAGGGGATATGAATGACTGCCCCCCTTGCTTGTTGATGTAAAAGACGACCGCCATACTGTCTGTTTGAATTAGAAGAGAGCCCGGCACCAGGTCCTCTTGAAATGCCTGTAAGCAGGGGTTGATCGTAACATTGTTTTACTAGTCCAAACACTAGTGCAGATTGACCAGGGCTAGTGCAGATAACTCTCTACTTACCCGTCTTGGCTAGTGCAGGTTTTCATGGCTGTTAATGAAGTTAAAGTCTCTACTTTAGCAGGCTCTAGTTCTCATGCTAATCTCTCTCAATGTTCCAGATGACCTGGTGTGACTAACAGCTGCAATTACCTGGCATTTCAAAAGAGGATCCCACAAAAGACTCAATGTGAGTCATTATCACTCCACTGTTTAGGACTTTCAGCTAGTGTCCAGGTTGTGATCAAGAGTAGAGTGCTGTTAAGTCACTAGCTTCCAGTTTCCTCAATGTGTCTCTGTCTACCAATTTGTCCCATGTTATTGAGACAAGTACCCCCACATTTCTCCACATTTTCAGTGTCTGTATCCAACATTTCAGTGACAAAATGTGAAGAGGTATACAGGGTCAGCTCTGCAGGTGGTGGGTTTTATCCCAGCCTCACCATAACTTCCCTCTCCTCTCCAAATCTCTTAACTCTGTTCTTTCCCTAGACACCACTGCAGACCAGACCCTGAAATGACCATTCACAGATCCACAACTGCCATTACTGGAAAGTGTAGGGGGTCCCCAGCTCTTCTAAATGGACCATGCCAGCCATCACTATCCATATATCCCACCCTTATCCCACCCAACATGTCCTTTCATACTAAAAACAAAGCTTTGGATCATGTATGGTATAAAAATAAACCTTAATAAAATACATAATTTGAAAGCTTAAAATAGGCATTCCTGGGGTACATAGATCATCCGATATAGAAACAGAGATAGTATAGCACCATGCCTGTATACGGTTTCCCCTGAGCTGATGAAAGGACAGTGTTAAAGAAAAAAGCTGTTATTGTTGGCAGCACAGCATATTGAAATCAGTGCTTTTAAACATAAAAATGTCAGTTTTCTGTTTCCCAAGCCTCTTAGGTTTGTGTAGCTCCCACTCCAAAGAAATTTTAAATGTGCTCCTGGCTCACTCGAAACTGTACAGAAACTTCCAGAAGTGCAGGTCTTCAGTTGACTATAGGGTGGGGGCTGAGAGTGTCTTGCTCTGCCTGACTCTGTTTATTGCCCTGTGGGTGGTGGTGACAGTGTGGTGAGGTGCATGAGGATGTCAGCTATTGTGTGTGCAGAGCCAGGACTGCTTGATTAAACATTTGCTGTTGTGATGTCCTCTTGTTTGGTGGTGGTGGTGGGGAGCAGAAAGAGGAAGAGAGAAGGCCATTGTACAAAACAATGGGGAAGGGAGCTCACTGTGTGTGATGGCATTGCAGTCTTTTCTTTCTGCTGGGGAGCTGGAAGCAATGTGGGAGGAGGATAAATGTGCAATAATTGGAGTATTTCTTAGTTTGCACTGTTTCCTGTATAAGTGATAAAAATGTGCCATTATAATTGAGGGCTAGTGCAACTATCTGCGGGCTAGTGCAGTTGTGAATCAACTTGCCCTGCTGGCTAGTGCAAACAAAAAGGTTAAGGTTGACCCCTGCCTATAAGGCACAGAGGACCGCTCACACCTCCAGTACATTAACATGGAGAGATCGCTCCTCGGGTGTCCAAACCCCTTGAATTTGACGAGTACCCAGGTGCGCTCCCCATCCCAGATCTGATGCATCCGTCGTAAGGGTCTGACCTGGTGGCTCCGGATGAAACTGGACATCTTTCTCCAAATTCCTGGGGTCCATCCACCAAAGCAAAGTTCTCCTGACTGGCTCGGTGATCCTGACTAGAAAGTCTAGATCGTCTAAGCCCTGGTCCCACTGCACCCTGAGCATCCACTGTGGGACCCGCATGTGGAGGCGGGCCAGAGGAGTGACAGGAATGGCCGGCGCCATGTGCCCCAGTAGCCTGAGGAGGTTCCTTGCTGGAACCAGAGGAGTTACTGAGATCCGTTCGGCAATCTCCCGCAGGCGATCGCCCCTGTCCGGGGGTAGAAAGGCCATGCCCTGGACAGAATCCAGGACCGCTCCAATGAAGAAGAGTCTTTGGGCTCGGGGGACGATTTCTGAAGGTTCAGGGTGATCCCCAGCTCTCGGAATAGAGCATAGGTGTCTCCGAAGGCTTCAAGCAGGCTTGACCTGGACGGGGCCGTAAGTAGCCAATCGTCGAGATAAGGGAAGACGTAATGCCCCCGACACCTTAGAGCTGCAGCCACCACTGCCAAGCACTTTGTGAAGACGCAAGGAGCGGAGGAGAGGCCGAACGGAAGAACTCAGAATTGGTAGTGCTCCCCTTGGAAGTGGAACCTCAGAAACTTCTGGTGGGGAGGAAAGACCCCGATATGCATATATGCATCTTGCATGTCTAGGCAGCAGAGCCAGTCTCCTTGGTACAGCAAGGGAAGCAGACCTGGTCGGGTCACCATCCTGAACCTTTTATACTCAATACAGAGACTGAGACAGCTGAGGTCCAGAATGGGTCGACGATCCTGCGTCTTTTTTGGGACCAGGAATAAGTGGGAATAAACCCCCTTTCCCCGCTGATGCAAGGGGACTACCTCTATTGCCTTTTTCTGCAAGAGGGCTCGAATTTCTCCTTCTGTAAGTGGGATGTGAGAAGGAGGATATCGGGAGTACTTTGTTGGAGTATTTGGAGGGAACTCCGTGAACTCTAGCGTGTGTCCTCTCCTGATAATATCCAGGACCCATCGGTCCACAGTTATCGATCTCCACCCTTCGAGATGAAGGGAGAAGCGGCCCCCGACCGTCTCCCCGGAGTCTTCCTTTGGGGGGGGGGGGCAGAAGGAGTCATTGGGCTGAGCCGGACGTAGGCAGAGAGGCCTGGGAGGACTTGGGCCCATGGTTAGGAGCGCCTCCAGGTTGCTAGTTACCGGCTCTCCTATGAAAGCCACCTCTCTGACCCTGCTGATTACCATGGGCCTGTCCACCTTGACCACCTGAGGGCTTGCGAAAGGGCCGTTTCCACTGCCATCGCTGGTCGCTGCGGTACATTTGGCGGACCGACCAAATGGACTTGCCAGACTCCTGGAGACGTGAAATCAGAGCTTCCGTCTCCTGCCCAAACAACATGGTACCTTGGAATGGCAGAACGTTGATACTGGACTGCAGATCCTGGTGAAAGCCCGAAACTTTTAACCAGGCATGGCGCCGAAGGCAAACCCCGGGAGTGGCTGCCCAGGCTGCTGTATCTGCAGTGTCGTAACAGGCTCTCAGGACATGAGAACCCACGTCGGGGGCCGATTTAAGTACGTCCAGAAGTTCTGTCTTCTGCTCGTAATCTGGCATGGATCTCAGTGGCTCTTGTCCCCTCTCCCACAGAGCATTCTGGTACTGGACCATATACGTCAGGAAGTTGAGGGACCAGATGGAGCAGGTGGAGGCAGAGTAAACCTTCTTGCCCACCTGGTCCAAATACCGAGACTCTGGATCGGGAGGCTGCGAGCTAAGGTGCTTCGGCTGCCTGGACTTGTCATGGGCAGCCGTAATGACCAAAGAGTCTGCCTGAGGGTTTTCTGCTAAAAAGGCTTCTGCCCTTGGGGCCTTATACAACCTGTCCGATTTTTCTGGAACAGCTGGGATGGACGCCGGATGCTTCCAGGTAGTCCGGGTCAGGTCCTGGAAAGTGTCCACCAAAGGAGGAACCACTAATGGTTTTGGCTCCTTTTGCCGCAGGTATTTGGCCAACCTTCGGCGTTCCGGATCCAGGTCCTTCATTTCCCACTCATTGGAGGTCTGGATATGCCTCATGATGTCCATAAAAGTCGGATCGTCCGGAAGCGAGCGAGGCTGGTCCTTCTCTCCCGGGGACCCCCCCAATCCCAAGAAAGGAAGAGGAAGAGGATGCTGATGAAGAAGAGGAGGATCGACTACTAGGTCTGGAATAGTCTGATCTCTTCTTGTGGCCAGACTCCCTCTGTCGTTGGTAGCTGGGGGAACGATGTCGGTCCAAAGACTGGCTCCAGTCCCGAGACCGGCGACAGAGCGTAGACCGTCTGTCAGAGGACCGATGTTGGAGCACTCTCGCCCAGAAGAATGAGTAGGACTGAGAGTGCGAGACCTGAACCAGCGACGGTCTCCAGAGTCCTTGGAGAGTTGGCGGTGCTCTTTGGACTGGGAGCGGGAACGAGCCCTGGGTGGAGGTGTAGACGGCCGTTTGGGAGACTTCCTCGAGGAAGGCTCACCTCCAAACTGATGGTTTGCCCGCCAGGTCCGGTTCCAGTGTCTGGGCCAGCGCGGGGGTGCTTGGACCTGCCCACCAAAGGAGAACAACTCCTGCAGCTTGTGCTCGAGAAAATCTCGTCTGCCTGTCCTGGAAAGGGAGTATCTGAGACATCAGCCCTTGAAGGACAGCCCTCTTGAGGAGCCCAGGGGAGAAGACTTGGGAGGCGGGGACATTGGCTCTTTCGGTGGCGGCGCCTGAACCCGCCCCAACAGCAGAGCGTCAGAGGAGGGACTGGCGGCAGGGTGTCTTGGGCGAGGGCGATGAGAGCCCTGCCCGGAGGCGCCGCCTTTTAGCATGTGGCTGTGCCCTGAGAGGTGCGGCCAAGCTCACCTACAAGGTCTTGGTGGTGACCTAATGGGGTTACCTTAGGCTGGCTGGCTTCTCCCTTGATGGACTGGCCTTGGCCTGGGGCGACCGGATGCTCACCTGGGCCCGGGACACACGGGCCTTTTGGGAGAGGGCCAGAGCCAGAATGGGACCACGGGCCGGGTACTAACTGCGGTCTTTCCTGTGGCGCTGGTCTTCCTTGCTTCCTCCAAGTGTGCAGATCCATCTTCTTTTCTAACAAAAATGCCTTCAGGGCCTTGAAACGTTGGATCCGGGTCCGGCTGGTGAACGCCTGGCAGGCTGAGCAGACAGCGGTATCGGGGTCCGGCCCGAGGCAAAAGACGCAGCATTTGTGCCCATCTTTGGAGAGGATCTGCAGTCTGCAGTCGCACTTTTTGATGAATCTCCGGAGAGACCGGCCGGTGAAGACACCCATCAAAAAAATGAAAAAGCAGTACAAAAGCGGGTAGAAAAGCAATTTCGCTGTTCCTGGCAAGCTGAAAATGAAGGCTTCTTAAGTGTATTGGGACGCGTGGGAAGAACTGAGGTGGAGGCGGGTCCGCCCCTTTTGTACCAGGGCTGGCGTCAGGTGGGGCCGACATTGGGGGCGGTCCCTGCTTGGTACTGCTGGCTGAGAAGTTTTCTGGAGGGTCCTAGTGCCTGCGGCATAGTCCTAACTGTTATAGCCTGCTGCAAGAGCTCCCACTCGAAGTAAGATCATGCACCACTTTTTGTAATACCCCAACTTGAGACTTCAGGTCCGGATGGACTAGGGTTCCTTGTTCCTGTGACAGTTGACCCTTGCACACAGGCAGAGGTACTGGGGGTTCCACTGCCAGTTGACGCAGCAGGGGATACCATATCTGCTGAGGCCACAGGAGAGCAAAGAGTATTAGAGTTGCCCCCCTACATCTTCAGTTTGAGCAGGACTCCCTGAATTAGCAAAAAGGAAGGGAAAGCGTACAGAAACCTCCCTTTTCAAGAGCAGGACAATGGGTCTCGCGAGAAAACTCCAGATCCTGGAGCAAGCAAGCAGAAATGCAGCAGTTTTTGCATTGTGTGGGGATGCAAAAAGGTCCAACTCTGGATGACCCGATCTTGCAAATAGGTCGTCGTCAACCACCGAGGTCATCAGTTCCCACCCGTGCATCCTGGAATGTGATTGGCTTATTCTGTCTGCCAAGACATTTTGAACGACTGAAAGACATACTGCCGATAGTTCTAGACCATGTTACCGAGCCTAATTGTATTAAACAGTCTACTGGACTTGAAACGTTGTGTTCTATTCCAATATCTGGATCCTAACCTGCTCCTGGAATGGCCTCTGGTCAGTGAAATGTCCGTTCAGTTCCACTTAAAAACTTGACTCGACTTGTAGTCTACTGAATCTCTTATCAGTTTTAATTTCTTCCTTTTGCTTTGATTTATGGAGTCTCAATATGGACATTTTTCTATCTGTTTGCCCCTTCGTTCCCCCTTTCTATAAGAATGATGGTTTCCATTTGCATTCTTATTACCATCACTACAAACACATTCACCCCCCCCCCAAAAAAAAAATATTTTTCCTTATTTATTCTCATTTCCTTTCTTAGGGGCGGAAAGAATTATGAGTTCTGATCACAAATTATTTTGTATTATTAATGCTGTGAAATGTGAGGCTTCCAAAACATGGAGAACCTCTTCAGGGAGAGACAAAGCCTGAACTCTAGCCGCTCAGGAACCAGGCTATCAGGTGCAGAGACTGAAGGTCCAGGTGCAAAACCCTCCCCTTGTGACTGGAAAGCAGATTCGAACATAGAGACAAGCACCACGGAGACCTGCTGAGGAGGAGATCTGGATACCAGAACTGGCACGGCCAGTCTGGGGCTACCAGGATCATCCACACCTTGTCCCTCCACACCTTGACCAGCACTCTGTAGATCAGGGAAAAGGGAGTGAAGGTATAAAGGAGGCATGGGATTCGGGACCTCGCAAAGGCATCTCCCAACAGTGTCCCGCACTGAGAGGGGTGGGCACAGAAAGGCACCAACAGGTTAATGTGGCAATGGGACTCTCTTGGGGTTCAGAGCCCATGAGCCCGTGGGTCCCCCAGGTGCACTGCCCATCCCACCAGAGACGTGCTGGGCGTCAGAGTGACAGCTCTGGGCAGACGAACGGGACCCCTTCTTCTAGATGTTCCAGGACTAGCCACCACTAAATGGCATCCCACACTGGCTGAGTCACCATGATCAGCTGGTATAGGTGACCTAGGCACTGAGACCACTGGCAGGCCAGCTCCCACTGCTGGTGGCACATTCGCTAGTGGGCCCACTGGACCAGGATGCCATGTACCCAGCAGCTGCAGGAAGTCCAGAGCAGGGCACAAGCGCCCAACCTGAAATGATCAGGCAAAGGAGGTAAGATCCGCTGCCCAGTCCACTGGGAGTTGGACCTTGGCCTGGAGGGAGTTGCCCTCTGCCCCGATAAAGTGGATGACCTGCGAGGGGTTGAGTTCCGACATGGCCGGGATGATCAGAAGATCCAAGGCCGAGCAAATCTGGAAGGCCCATCCCTGGACCGATCCATTGCCTCCCGAGACAATCTGGCAATCAGTCAGTTGTCCAGGTATGGATAAAACCGAAATCCATAGCGCCTCAGGAAGGCTGCCACCACACCATTGTGATGCATTTGGTGGGGACCGAGGAAAAACCGAAAGGCATGACCTGGAACTCATAAAGAACCACTTCTGTGCAGAACCGAAAGTACTGCCAGTGGGACAGCCAGACTGGAATGTGGAAGAAGGTGTCCTGGAGGTCCAGAGGGCAGAACCACATGCCCTGCTCCAGGGATGGTATCTGGTTCACAGTGACCATCCGGAACTTGTGCCTCCGCAGCAACTGGTTCAGATCGTGAAGATCCAGTATGCCCCCCCCACCCAATTTGAGGACCAGGAAATACTTGGACACAAAGCCCTGCCTATCCGTGGAGTCTGGGACATGGGCTGTGGCTCCTTTCCCTAGGAGTTGATCGATGTTCTTTCTGAGGGCAGGTAGCCCTGCATGGCCATGGCATCCGGGACATGGGCTACGGCTCCTTTCCCTAGGAGCTGAGCAATGTCCTTCCTGAGGGCAGGCAATGTGTCCTGTGACACCATGGACTCCTGTGGAGCATGGGCTCAGTAGTTTGGGAGAGCCTCGAAGTCAAGAGGCAGTCCATGTCCCACCACTTCTAACACCAATCTGTCTGAAGTGATGGTGGACCACACTTACCAGAAATGGTGAAGCAGACCCCCACGGGAAGCTGAGGTGGGGCAGGACGGACAGGAAGGTGACCCCCCCGACCCATCGCTGAGCAGCCTTGGAGGAGGCCCTGAGGCTGACCACCAGAGGGGCCTCACTGCCCCAGCCTCTGGGTTTCTTGGAGTCTTGGTTGGCGAACTTGGACTTAAGTCACCAGACCTGGGATTGCCCTGGCTGGGGCTGCTGCGGTTTGGGCTGCAGGGATAGAAAAGACCAAAACTAAAAGGGCTTCCTCTTTGGCTTCTGTCCCTTGGGGGTCCTTCTGCGAGGATACCCCCTAATCCAGGGTGGCACTGAATTTCGCAGTCCTAGTGAGGTGTCCATCCACCCCTGGACCAAACAGGTTGGTGCCCAAGAAGGGGACATCCACCAGTTTGTGCTGGGTATCTGCCGTAAATGTGGAAATCCACAACCAGGCTCTAAAGCACATAGCGACCATCACTGCCACAGACCAGGCGCAAGAGTCGCCAATGTCCAAGGCCATCTAAAGCTCGTGCTTAGCTAGGAAGTGTCCCTGGTCTCAGACCATCTTGACCACCGACTGCAGGTCTTCAGGAAGGTGGGGAAGGACATGGTCTAGGTCACCAATGAGAGCATGTCCGAAGTTGGCCATAATCAAGGAGGCTCGCCTGGCAGAGACCCAGGGAGGATGCAGTGTAGACCTTTTTAGCTGTGCGGCACAGCTTCTTAAACTCCTTGTTGGGGGCTGTCCACATCCCTGATGACTCACGTCTTTCGAAAAATAGAGTCTGCCACCAATCCCTGAGCTGAGGGATGGTCTGAAAAAAACAGGAAGAGAACCGGTTGGAACCAAGTACTTGTGGACCATGCAGGCCGATGGTGCCGTGCATGAAGTCGAATGCTGTAAAAATTCCAGCGCCAGACCCAAAATAGCCTCTGCCACAGAGAAGGCAACCCCCAAGAAATCATCCTGCTCAAGGACCTCAGTAAGGGGGTACTTGGCCTGCTTCTTGACCACCTTCAAGAGAATCTCCATCAATCCGGAGATCAGCCGAAGCAGAACCCCAAAGGAAACCTGTCCATGCTCTCCAGAGTTCTTTGGCCCACTCACGGTTAAAGCCTGTGGTTCTGGAGGACTGCACAGAGGACCCTTCAGAGTCTGACGACCTTTCAAATACTACCCTCAGCTGTTTTTCTCCATGAACCACACTAGAATTGTCTGAGTGGGTGATTTGGATGGGCAGCCGTTCAGGAAGGCTGGTAGTCAAACAAGTGGCCTTGGTCGAAGCCCCCTGCAAGGGCTGCTTGGGCAGTGGTTCCACCAGAATTGGCAGAGAAGCCGGCGTAGGCGTGATCAGACTCCACATGACCGGGGCAGCCCGGACTGGGGGAGACCAGGAAAATGCTGGAGTCTGTGGTGGAAGGGGCCTACCATGGCAAAGGACTCACTGCTGCCACATCAGCTCCTCATAGCACCGACGCAACTTATGATACAGCCTCTCTCTGTCTGAGAACGAAGAGGAAGAGAAGCATCAATGTTATAGGGTAGAGCCAAGGAGGATAACGCCCAGCTGGGTGGGAGGAGCTCAGTTTGAAGACATTCCAGATGGATTTAAAGGGGAAAGGAAGACTGCCACAGTGTGGATCAGTGCACCATATCCATGTCCCTAGAACTAAATAGTTTCATGCATTTTTTTTTTTAACTCAGCTTTATTGAAGCAATTCACACCTTTGTTTTTCCATTTTATACATTCTAAGGTCTCCACAGCAAACATTTACCATGAACAGACAGGCATTGTTATACAGCTTTTATATCCGAATATGTTCCAGACTCAATATAATAAAAACTAAACCAATCACATATAGTGGAGACTATTAGCTTGCAATACAACCTGGCCTTAAGAAATTTGTCCTTGAGGTTACAAATCTACCTACTGGTTCTTGGAAAGAGTCAGTTACATATGTTACTCCTATTAAAAGCTGAGTGGTTATAATAGAACACTCAGTTCCGGAGTTGAAACCCAAGGTTCCAGAGCTTGGGCCTTACAAACCCGGGCCCCGGAATCTGCTGAGCTAATCTACTCCCCCTTGAGTTCTTAACCTCAGTCCTGTGATGGCATAAGTCTTTCCCTCTCCTATTTAGGTGTTCGCTGACTACCATGGAAATACCCTGATCCTACCCCTAGTGGTTGGGCCCCTCACTGCCCAGCCAGGATTCCCAGCCCTTCCATCTCTCCACATGTTTCTCCCAAGTCAAATGTAATTTTGCCGTGACTGATTCCAGTAACACCACTTCCTTCATCCTATGGACCCACTCTGTCCTGCTTGGGGGATCCGGTTTCAACCATTTCCCGGTGATACATTCTAGGGCTATGACAATCATAGTCAAAAGGACCTTCCTCACTTCCGCAGTCTAATGCGTCACAGTTGGGAGTCCTAGCACCCAGTCCGCAAAGGTCAGGGGGTTATTAATGCTGGTTATATTATATACTATTTCTTGTAACTCTCTCTCCAAAAAAGGGTAAGCACTGGGCAGCTCCAAAAGATGTGCCAGAGGCTACCTTGTCCCCCAAACCGTCTCCAACAGCTGTCATCTTTAGAAATGTTGTAATTCTTAGTTATGGTAGGAGTATGGAAGAAACGCATTAAGACTTTCCCAAAGAATTCTCTCCAAATCAGAGCGGACGTGGCCTTCCACCCCCATTTTAACCTATGGGACCATTCTACGTCAGTAATTGTAATAGCTGCCTCTGCCTCCCACTTTCTTTTAAGATTCTTTAACAGGAATTCTCCCCTTCTAGACAGCAGTTGGTAAATGCAGGAGATGTAGCCAGTGTGGCCTGCTACCGTTACAGCCCCATGGAGAAAATTCTCCCAACTGGAGCATGAGTGGGAAAGCCTCCCCACATGGTCCCGAGAGTTTATAAAATGCGTTACTTGCATACAGCGAAAAATTATGAATTTGGCCAACCAAATTTCTCCTTCGCCCTTTGAAAAGAAATGCAGTGACCCCTTTCTATTTATGCATGTTTTTAAATAGGGAATAGAAAGCAAAGTCCTCCTAAGGAACACACACATGGGTTGCTGCTGGGAGGAAGCTCGCTCCTCATAAAGAATAGGTTTCTCATCCTCCAAATCAGTGAGGTCTGCATTGTATTCAAATTCACCATCCACCAGAATAAAGGACGTGAAAGAAGCAAATGGTGCACAGAAAGGTACTAAGGTCGGCACCTACATCGGCAACACAGTTGGCATCAACAACCAAAGGAGCGACTGCTCCATAACAGCTGTCAACTTCCCAAATTTGTCCTCTGAGATCTCACCTTCAGGAAGTAGGGGAGATGGAGATAGAGGCGCTGTTCCAAATGAAGATAAGGATACCGAAGCTGATTCATCCTCATTGCGGAAGACGACAGGGGAGCCATCAACAACGGTACCTCTTTCACAACATCAAGAACTGGCAAACTCCAGATCAAGAGACAAACTGGAACAGGATCTGTGTAGTCTTTTCTTTTGCATATGTGACACCAAGGTCAATCTGCCTTGGGAGCCCATCACGAAGTGTGAGCAGGACAGGGCCTGGTTTTTCTTTTTATCACTGTTCAGAAGACCCCATATGTGCAATTCTATCCTTATGGGTCCAAATGGAAAATGACTGGCAATCCAGGCAGTGTCAGACATTGAGCTTGGTGCCATGACACTCTGGAAGAGAGTAGAGGGGGTCCATATATCCTTAAAAGTCACTCCTAGTGTCCATATATACTTACAGAAGAACACTTTTCCAGCTACTGAACATTCCTAATGATGCTGGAATCCTAGTAAGCACATGAACATACTAAGCACCAGCTTGAGAATGCCAGAAATAGGGAGAAAGAGAACATCACTAGACACTTCCAGTCTTTTGGATGCCACTCTAGTGTACTAACTATTCATATGCAGGTCTCTATAAAGCTGAAATCAGGGTCCTAAATGGGGTGACATTTTGCTTGACTGACATGTTGAAGATTTCTTTCAAGTTAATACGCAATTTGAAATATACAGAACTCACAAACCTGTGATGTCAAGTACACTGGGGACAGACATGTAGAACCGATGAACTGCTTCCAGAAGCTGAGCCCCATGGCCTTCTCCTTGAAATGGAGGCAGGACAAGCATTTGACTAGAACAAATTACGACAGAGTTTGTTTGCGGTATGCCCAAATGTAAAACAGCAAAACAAGTGAACAATGCAGGTGAGCAGAGTCATAAATTACACTTTATCTGGAGACTGTTTTTTACAAACCGTCCTACAATACAGCACTGCACCTACTATAATATGCAGTTTGCTTTGGCTTGTTTTACTAGTCATGTCATTTCAACTCACAATTCTAAGCGCTCCTGGTACACTCTGTTTGGGGCTAGTTACAAAATTAAAGTATTAACCAGCAACCCATTTTAAATTTGATCCGCATCAAAAATATATCAACATATGCCATATGAAGGTTTCTCAATAAATATGCTAAAGGGACACTACCACCCCTTTTTGCAACATATTGTTTCTAGATGTAAACCTACATTTTGTGATTGCTTCCCAGCTCTAAAATTCATTGATGCTGCTGTTTGTTTTATTTGCTTCCTTCCTTAGTAGAAGTGAACTACATGGTAATGCTATAATTATACCTAACCTTTTGTTTCAAATCCTTGATCATCTCTTACTGCATACTTCTCGAACAGTACAAACAGCACCAAACAGTGCAGCCACTCTTTTTTTTTCCCAATTCTATTTCGCTCCTGGTCACGATCCAGGAGGCCTCTCTTGGGCATCCACCCCAACATGAAGTCCCCCCGACCGGACCTCCCTTCTCTCCTCCGCCCCGCCCATAGCTGGAACCCCGGCTTGACCCTCCGGGGTGGGGCCGCCCTCCTACCTTGGGGCGCGACGACAAACGAGCTCCAGCTATAGACGCACTCCCATGAGGGAGGAACCCTGAAGGATGGCCGGGTCGGATTCGGTGGTGGGCATGGGGGATGCTGCCTTCGCCTACTCCCAGTACCATGTTTTTCCATATTCTGTGGAATCCCCTCCCCATGCGTGGGCATGTCCAGACACAATTGGTGCATGGCAACCCTGCCTGCGTCGGCCATGCTAATGTGTGCTTGCCTGGCTTGCTGCAGTGCCTCCGGTCTCCACCGGGAGTCCCTGTCTCGCTGGGCCAACCCATTCCCTGAGTCCGGGGAAGCAAACACCACAAGGGCGCTCAGTCCTCAACCCTTCCCCTGCCGACCCCCGGCACCAGAGTCCGTTCCTGAATCCGGGTAGCCAGCGCAGTGCAAGGTGTGGCATCCAGCGCCTCAACCCTCAGCGCCACCGGACCAGCCAGTGCAGCCACTCTTGATGCAACAGTCTCCTCTCCTCCCACTGTACAAGTGGCTAGGCTATGTAGGGTGTTCCCAATCCAAGGAAAGATGCTGTGGTAGATGATCAATGAACGTAAACAAACATGTTTTGGTGTGGTAACACCCATATGGTGGGTAGTCTTTTTCATTTTTAAAAAGAAAAATAGAATCAGAATCAAAGAACCAGCTACTTCAGCAATCTTTACAGAATGTGAACAATCGTAAAATGTGTTTCTCAAACTAGGGACACTTTGAGGCCTAAAGGGGTTGACAGGGTCCCATTAAGGGCAGCAAGTGCACTGTTTTGGAAGAGGCATGGTAAAGTACAACAAAAGTACAGTTAGGCAGGAACTTACCGTAACAGTTGATCTTTGAGAGAGGTTCCTTCAGTAGGTCATTACATGTAGGACTGGCGCCACCTGGCGTCGGGCCGCACGGCAGACTTTTCTAGCAATCCCCGATGGGGGACCGCCCACCCGATGTCACGTGACCAACATCAGCATGGCTGTATATAGTAGGCTGTCCCCACGCCTGCCCTCCAGTTCTCCTGCTGGAGCCAAGAAGAGGCCTAACAGCAGGATCGGACAGGATTTGGAGTCCCTGTAAGAAATAAAATGAGGGGAAGGAGGGAGGGAGGGAAAAATATGACCTACTGAAGGAACCTCTCTTGAAGATCTACTGTTACGGTAAGTTCCTACGTAACTGTATTATCTTAGTTCGAGAGGGTTCCTTCAGTAGGTCATTACATACAGGACAGAGTCCCAAGCAGTCCCTTCAAAGAGAGACCGAGAGAAACTGGGGAGGAGGAGGAGAAATAGCTCCAATAGAAACTGGGAACTGGAATGGACCCAGCCTAGGACAGAAGGCCCTGCAAGACAACTAGGCCGAAGCCAGCCCTCTGCCTAGAAGCAATGTCCAGACTGTAGTGTTTGGTAAAGGTATGGACAGAACTCCAAGTGGCTGCGGCACAGATATCAGCCGCAGACACGTTCCGTAAAAAGGCAGTGGAAGCAGCCATGCCCCTAGTAGAATGCCCTCTGATGGGACCCGGCAGAGGTTTTTCGGATGTTTGGTAACAATACCGAATACAGTTGCCTAACCATATGGAAAGGCACTGCTTGGAAACCGGTTTGCCCTTAGACCTGGGGGCAAAAGAAACAAAAATCTGATCACAGCCACAGAAATCTTTGGTAGTGTGTGTAGCACCGAAGGATCCGATGGACGTCCATGGTGTGCAGGAGTGCCTCACCTGTATTGGAAGGGGATGTAAAGAAAACAGGAAGCTCTACTGATTGGTTCAGTGTGGCATCTGACACCACCTTGGGAAGAAAGTTAGGATTTGTGCTGAGGACCGCCTGGTCCTTGTGGAAAAAAAGATAAGGCTCTTTACAAACCAGAGCGTGAAGCTCCAAAATCCTTCGGGCTGACGTAATGGCAACTAAAAATAACATCTTCCAGGAAAGGAAGCGCAAATCACAGCTCATGGCCTGCTCAAATGGGGGAAGAGTGAGCTTCTCCAACAAAAAGTTCAAATCCCAAGGTGGAGTTGGGCTGAGGATTGGGGGGTTCAGATGGAGGATCCCTTTCAGAAAGGTTTTTGAGACTTCCAACAGAGTCATGGGTTTACCATCCACCAGATTGTGGTATGTCAAAATTGCAGAAAGGTGGACCTTCAAGGAAGAACAGGACAGACCAGAGTCTGACAGATGAAGGAGGTATTCCATGATTTGAGGGGCAGAACAAGAAAAAGGGTTCCAATTCTTGGAAGTCGGCCAGATGGAAAAACATTTCCACTTCATGACGTAAGTGGAACGAGTAGAGGGTTTTCTAGCTTCTATAAGGACTTGAGCGACTCGGGAGGAGATCCCAAAGCGAGAAATCGCTAAGTCTGCAGGAGCCATGCATGAAGATGCAGTGTCCTGAGCCCCGGATGTACAAGACGACCTCGATCGTGGGTCAAGAAGTCATGGGTCATTGGAAGTGGAACCGGTGGTTCCTCGGATAGCTGTTGTAACAGCTGAAACGAAATTTGTCTCGTCCAGAGAGGAGCGATGAGAATCATCCTCGCCTTCTCTGCCTGAAGCTTGAGAAGGACCCTCTGGAGACTGGGAAACGGAGGGAAAAAGGTTCCCTGTCCAGGAGAGAGACAGCGCGTCATGGCAGAAAACACCATGCCCTGGAACAAACGAGCAAAAACTGGGAAGTTTTGCATTGTATTGGGAGGTGAAAAGGTCGATTTCCGGACGCCCCCAATTTAGGAAGAGAGATTCTGCCACTTCCCGATTTAATTCCCATTCGTGAGCTAGGGCCTGAGACCTGCTGAGACTGTCCTCCAGGACATTTAGAACCCCTGGAACGTGCACAGCCACAAGAGCCAGATTGTGCTGGACTGCCCAGTTCCACACCCGCATCGCCTCCCTGCACATGGAGTACGATCGGGTTCCTCCTTGTTTGTTGAGGTACCAGACTACTGACATATTGTCTGTTTGGACCAGCAGTGATCCCTTGGGAAGGAGGGTCTGGAAGGCTTGTAAGGCATACAAGACCGCTCTCATCTCCAGAATGTTAATGTGCAAAGGTGCTTCCAAGCTGGACCAGAGTCCTTGAGCTTGGTGCTCCCCCAGAGGCGCTCGCCATCCCAAATTCGAAGCATCCATAGTTAGGGATGCCAGAGAAGCAGGGCTCCTGAAGGGGAGACCTAAGGAAAGGTTGCAGGGGTCCCTAAGATTTGGCGAAGGAAAAATACGATGAAATAACTCACACGACGATCGTTGTATGGAAGTCTGCAATGCGACTGACACGAGGCGACAGCGGGAAAGAACTGGAGGGCGGGCGTGGGGACCGCCTACTATATACGGCCACGCTGACGTCGGTCACGTGACATCGGCTGGGCAGTCCCCTGACAGGGATTGCTAGAAAAGTCTGCCGTGCGGCCCGACGCCAGGTGGCACCAGTCCTATATGTAATGACCAACTGAAGGAACCCTCTCGAAGTAAGATCACCAGATACTATTGCCTGGTTACTCACCACTGAGCTAATGTGCACCAAAACTATTGTCAGGTACCTCTACATGAAGGTTAAATAGTCCCAAAAATTTGAAACATGCTGATAAAGACTTTTAATTAAAAGGAGTACTATAATCAAAATTTGCAAAAAGATACTGTGCCGAGTGTTTTGATTGGTGCGTGTTGTCCCAGTGTGTCCTGTCCTTTTTTTGCTATTAGAGATTTCTTTCTAAATTTGCCTGCTAGACTTATGGCCCCTGGAGATCTCCATGTTCAAACTTTTTACTTGCTGTGTTTTTCTTACAATGGACGCATCACTGTCACATGGGACAGATGGCTAAAAAATGTGAACATGGAGATTCCCAGGGGCCATAAAACTAGTATGCACATTTAAGAAAAAACTTGTTATGGGAAAAAAAAAAAGGTAACTGAGTGGTGGATGCATGAATACAAGTTTAAACAATGCATAATACAAAGTAAAATAAACCATACATACCACCGATCTAATAAACAAGGTCATACAAAAAAATACATTATCTGGATTAAGGATGGGAAAGTAAAATGACTACTACATGAGGAAGTATATGTACAATATTTCTTAAAACAAATGTAGTGCAAAACAAATCAGAATCTGCAGCTAGAGAAACAGTTTAACCAATTAAGCCAGCCACCTTGCAATAGTGGATCCCATGTGCACCAAAACTATATTCAGGACACCTTCACAGTGGTATATGATGTTCATCCACACTTTCCCTTTAAGATGATGCCCGAAAGTCTTCAAGCTGGCTCCTCCTACCCACCCGGGTGGTAACTCCCTCGGCTCTGACCAATGATGCCAGATTTTGCCCACTGGAAGCAGTTGTGTGCGCCGAGGTCAGGTGGGTCCGTGTGGATAAACATCACATACCACTCCTAGAAAGTACAGTTACGTAAAAACTTACCGTAACAGTAGATCTTTGAGGAGTGTCTCTTGCAGTAGGTAATACTTTTGGGTATCCAGCAGAGGTCGCTGTGCCGCACGGCAGCTCTTCTAGCAGTTTTTCACCAGGGACCGCCCACACAACATTAGCTTCCTGTTTCCTATATAAGTGTGGGCGGTCCCTGGTATCCTCAGTTCCCCGCCGGATTCAGCTCGCAAAGTGAGGGCCGAGGGGAAGCCGAGGTACTAAAGGAGTCCCAACCCAAAGTCACTGGACCAGAATTTGCTCTCTTAGAGAAGGAGAGGGACGGATGGAGGGAACAAACCTACTGCAAGAGACACTCCTTAAAGATCTACTGTTACGGTAAGTTTTTACGTAACTGTACTATCTTCCATGGAGTGGTCTCTTGCAGTAGTTAATACTTTTGGGATGAATCCCAAGCAGTAATGCCCATGTGTGAGGACAGTTACGATAGAAGACCTTGTGGGACTGCACAGCCAAAGGCCGCCATACGTCGTGAGGCAATATCCAGATTGTAGTGCTGTATGAATCGTGGACCAGGTAGCTGCATTGCAGATATCTGAAATGGAGGCTCCTTTAAAGCAAGTCGCAGTGGTGGCCATAGCTCTAGAGGAGTGGGCTTGGACAGGTCCAGGTAAAGGCTTGCTGTATTTTTTGTAACAAAATGTAATACAATTTGCCAACCAGGATGAAAGAGTACGTTTAGCAATCGGGAGGCTGTCGCGACCCGGGGTAAAAGCGATGAACAGTTGAGACGTCTTTCTAATCGATTTTGTCAGATTAGTATAGTAGCATAATACACGATAGACATTTAAAGTATGTAGTAGATGTTCACCCTGATTGTAGTAGTCAGGATAGTAGACTGGAGACTCCAAGGACTGATTTAAAGTATGTTCGGAGACTACTTAAGGAAGGAAGGAAGGGTTGGTATGAAGGATCACCCTGTCTTTGTGGAAAATCAAGTAAGGTTCCCTACACATTTTATTTATTTATTGAACAGAATAAGAATTACAATCCTTTGAGTCATAGACTCTTTTGCAAAGGCTCCACATCAGACCAAAGTAAAAAAAAGAATACACATACAGTATTAAAGTAACAGTACAAGTTTATGCAGTCCTAGCTTAATCTTATTTAGATGGTTACATTATCTGGGAGCATACAAGATGTCCCGTGTCAGATAGTACAGGATGCAGTTTCGTAGGATCTTGAGGGACCCAGAGTCAAATATCTGGACAGGGGAAAAGGAGAGTAGGAGGACATAGGAAGGAGGTTGGCACCAACTAAAATAAAGCGGGTTAACCACAGTCACAGATTGTTGAGTCAAGGAGTAGGGTTTTGAGACCTGACTTAAATAGGTTGAGACTATGGGTCATGGAGATGGGGGGGGCGATAGGCTGTTAAGCCACAGAGAGGCACGGTAGCGGAAAGATCTTTGCCCAAGAGATGCTCTACAGTGGGGGACAAGGAGAGAAGTGTTAGCTGCGAGCCTTTCTGTCCACCTGTGGGGGGCTGCGCGCGGATAATCAGGTGGAGGCCGACAGGGGCTTGCAAGAGTTGTATTTTTTTGGCAAGGAGGCAGGTGTGGTACTTGAGCCTGCCCTGGAAGTTTAGCCAACCAGTATGTTTATAAAGCTCACATGTATGTGTTAACCTGTCACAACCTGTGACTAGGCAGCAAGCTTTGTTAAGGGCAAAGTTGATGCTGCGTAGGGCAGTTAGATCAGCAGATTCATAAATGACTATCCCATAGTCCACCAAGGAAAGAATAGAGGAGGAGACAGCGAGATGCATGGCCTGGGGAGGTAAGCAGTGCTTATGCCTGCAAAGGATCCCCAGTCTAGTGTTGATAGAGGAGGAGACAAGTTGTATGTGATTATGGTAGGAGAGGGAGGTGTCTAATGCGATTCCGAGATATTTAAAACATGAAACCTGCTCCAGAGCAGAGCCGTGTGAGTCTTTTACAACTAGAGGTGCATGACAGTGGGGGCTTTGGCGGTGTGCAAAGAGCATGGACTTTGTTTTCTTGTAATTGATTATAAGGCGCTGTTCCGAGAACCATGATTCTAGCTCCCTAAAGTAGTCGTGCAGGGCTAGTTGAAGAGAATTAGGCTGAAGGTGTTTCCAGAACACTACTGCATCATCAGCGTAGAGTAGCAAGCGACCACTGCAAGACTTAGGGAGAGAGTTTAAAAAGAGGGTGAAAAGTAGGGGGCCGAGTATCGACCCCTGCGGGACAGTTGGGGGCAGAGTATCAACCCCTGCAGGACACCAGAACTATTATCAGCGTAGAGTAGAACAGACACATGAGGGCATGAAGCTCAGAAATACATCGAGTGGAAGTGACAGCCACCAGAAGTAGGGTTTTCCATGAAAGGAAACGAAGTTCACAAGTGGCTGCTGGCTCAAAAGGCTCAAGGGTCAATTTTTCTATCATAAAATTGAGATCCCACGGAGAAGCAGGTCTTCTAATAGGAGGTTTAATATGTAACATTCTTTTCAAAAACATCTGGCTAGATGATGTTGGTACTGTAACCTGCCATCCAGAGGTTCATGGAAGGCCAAGATGGTGGCCAGATGGACTTTGATGGAAGTGTAACTTAATCCTGACTCAGATAGTGAGACAAGGTAGTCCAGAACCTTTGTCAGTGAACAAGAGTAAGGGTCCCAAGATCGAGAGGCTAACCATATGGAAAAGCGTTTCCATTTGGAATTGTTTGTTGCTCTTGTTGCTGGCTTATGGGAGGCCAAGAGATTATTGGCAACAGGAAAGGACACTTGTAGTCTAGTTATGAAAGCATCCTCAGGAGCCAAGCGGGAAGGTGTAAAGCCTTCAGGCTGGGATGTAGGAGAGACTCCTGACACCGAGTGAAAAGGTCTGGTCTGATCGGCAACGGAACCTGGTCCCGTACTGACAGTTGAGGAGTACGGGAAACCACGTCTGGCAAGGCCACATTGGGGCTATGAGTATCATTGTGGCTGGTTCTAGTTGTAGTTTCAGTAGAGTCCGCTGCAGGAGCGGGACAGGGGGTAAAGCATATAAGAAGAGTCCATGGTTGGGACACTGCCCCTTTTCATTCGGGATAATAGAAAAATACCGGGGAAGACGGTAATTCACTGGGGAGGCAAACAGATCCAGCTGCGGAGTGCCCCACAGGTTGAAGATTTCTTGAAGCACATGCTCGTGAAGTGTCCACTCGTGAGTTATGAACTGGCGACTCAGCCAGTCAACTAAGTGGTTGCAATGTCCCGGTACATGGACAGCTGTTAGCGTCAGTTGTTGCGGATGGTTTCTTGCCAAACTGCAAGGGTCTTCATGCATAGGGTGCGAGATTTCGTACCGCCTTGCATGTTGAGGTAGAACACTACTGCAGTGTTGTCTGATTGAATCAGTAACAACTCTGGTGTGAGGTAGGGCCGGAACGCCTGAAGGGCTAGACGGACCGCTTTCATCTCTAGGAGACTGATATGAGACTAATGGGGAGAAGCGGGCCACCAGCCTTGGGTCTGATAAGGCCCGAGGTGCGCACCCCATCCCTGTAGGGAAGCATCCGTGGTGAACGTCTGCATGGTGGGTGGGAATGGAAAGGCATTCCTTGATTCAGATTGATTCTGACTGTCCACCATGTCAGGGTGGACGTCAGAGAGGAACTGACCCCAATTTTGTCTTCGAATTGTCCTGTTTTTTGGGACCATTGATTCTGGAGGGTCCCATTGGACAGGTCTCGTGGAGACGGGCAAAAGCCACCATAGGGATGGCAGCAGACATGTGACCCAGAAGGCGCAGCATTTGTCTGGCTGTGATTATTTTCTGAGTCTGTATGGGTGACACCAGAGATATAAGCACGTCCTGCCAGGCAGACAGGAGGTAAACTCTGGCTGTAACTGTATCTAGTACAGCTCCAATAAATTGGACAGACTGTGTTGGATTTGGACTGGACTTTGGCCAACTGACTGTGATTCCCAGATCTGCGAACATTTTCAGGGTAGCATCTAGGGAGGCAAGCAGAGCTATTTTGGAGTCTTCTTTTATTAGCCAATTGTCTAGATATGGAAAGCTGAAGTGCCCTTTTCTTCGTAAGGCTGCTGCCTCCACCACTAGGCACTTGGTGAACACTCTGGGGGCTGATGAGAGGCTGAAAGGGAGCATTCGAAACTGGTAATTTTGACCCAGTAGGTGGAAGCGCAAAAATATTTGGTGCGCAGGGTGGATGGAGATATGTAAGTAAGCATCCTTCATGTCTAGGGCGCAAAGCCAATCACCCTGTTTCAGGATCGGCATGATAGCAGGTAAGGCGATCATGTGAAAATGTTTGTACTAAATGTAAAGATTCAGTTTTCTGAGATCCAGTATTGGTCTGAGGTCTCCCGTTCGTTTGGGCGCCAGAAAGAAGTGGGAATAAAACCTTGTTTGATGTTCCAGAAGGGGCACTCGTACAATGGCCTTTTTGGTCAAAAGGGTCCTCAATTCCTCCTGCAGGATGGGTATATGATCTGGAGGACAATGAATCTTTTGTGGAGGGCACGGGTGTGGGATGGAGAGGAACTCCAGAGTATGACCCTTCTGTATAATCTGAAGTACTCATTTGTCTGAAGTGATCGTTTGCCAGGCCCCCAGATGGAGGGCAAAACGACCCCCTACAGCCTCCGATGCCTGGTCGAGGAGGCAGGGGGAAGCCCTAACTGGTCACTGAGATGCGGGCTGTGCAGCCCCTCCTGAAGGGCGGGAGTGGGCACCCCGCGGGCGGCAAAGGTGTTGCCTCTGGTGGACTGAGCACGACCTCTGAAGCCGCCTTTATTATTACCTCTATATCTTCCACCTCTTTGGTATAAAGGGAGTGCTGAGTACGGTAATTTGTAGATGGGAGTATGATACATGCCATGGATCATACGGAGGGTTCTGCCTGATGCCTGTAAGTCATCCAGTAAAGTTTGAGTACCTAGTCCGTACAGCTTGGACCCGTTAAAGGGGGCACTAACTACTTTATGTTGTATATCAGGTGAAAAGCCTGAAATGTGAAGCCAGGCATGGCAGAAAAGTGATACCAGTGGCTGATATAGTCGGGACGAGTTATCTACGGCATCATACCCCGACCTGAGAAGGTGACGGGAGACAGAATTACTAGTAGTCACTGTAGCCAATAATTTATTCCTGTCCTGTGAGGGAGGGAGTTTATTGATGAGCTCAATGGCAGAGGACCCAAAGGTACGCTGATATTTAATCATATGGCCCATACAGTTGAAGATTCTGATATTCATAGCATCTGAGGAAAATACCTTTTTCCTCAGGCAGTTCTTCGGGATTCCTTATCAGGGGTAAGGAGCTCATGTGTTTGAGTTCTTTGGTACGGTCATGAGCGTCAGTAATGACCACAGAGTCTGCCTCTGGAACACTAGACAGGACAGGGTGGTCCAGAGGAGCCTGATATAGACGATCCGCCTTGCGGGGGACAGCTGTAATAGCTGAAGGCTGATGCCAAGCAGCCACCATGGCATTCTGGTAGGTTGGTATTAGTGGGGAAACCATTAAAATGGGCTCCTCAGGTAATTCAAGGTATTCTACCATATCCTTACATTGTCTGCCATGTTCAATAGTGGAGAATCCCATGATCTTTTGCATTTGAGCCATCATTTCACTAAAGGTCGGGTCGTCTGGGGGAGAGGCTGCCGAAGGTACAGGCAGATCCTCATCCAGAGAAGAGATTTCTGAGTGAAGGGATTTAGGATTGGGAAAATCCAAATCTTGAAACTCTTCATCCTCAAGAAGTCAGGCGGTAAATCTTGTTCATCTGACAAATAGTCCTCTACGAAAGGAAGACGAGACCAGGGTGGCAGGGTATCCCTGTCACTATGGAATCGTTTAGGCGGAGGAGGAGGAGATTGGGGAGGATCACCTAGCTCTTCGGAGGGCTGAGAATGTCACATGGCATGCAAGATCTGTCGGGCTACGTTGGTGATGTCCCTTTCTTGGGATTGGGGGGGGGTGAGAAGGGGGCATGTTGGGAAACAAGAGGGGTGATAGAGGGAATGGGACGTATAGTATGAGCAGATTGAGCCCCTGGGTGGTAAAGACCAGGGTCCTGATCTCTGTCCACAGGACCCCTATAGGAAGCCACCTGTGAAGGCGAAGTGGCAGTTAATAAGGCACAAGCCATAGGTTTTCCCTGAGGAATGCGAGGTCTCATAGACGGGCCTGCAGGGGAAAATGAAGTATTTTCACTTAAATTGTCAGATGCCATCGACGGGAGAGGAGCCCCCGTCGACGGAGCAGCAGTATACTTAGCTGCATGTAAAGCGCTGGAAAGTGTCATCGACAAGAGGGTATAAGCCTCCATCGACGGAGCAGTTACAATTTGAACTGCATTTTAAGCACTGGAAAGCGTTGTCGATGAAAGGGTATGACACCCCGTCAACGAAGAAGTGTTTAAAGGACGCGCCGTTGACAAAGGGACACTTGAAACGGTGGCCATCGATGGCCGACACGGCATGGAGTGTGAGGAGAGTTCCTCCTTCTCCTTTTTCTGCCTGGAACGAGAACCAGTAGAGGGGGAGCCCTTAGTACGAGTCCCCTGGTTCTCTAAGAGACATTTTCTGCTCCACCAAAAGATGCTGAATTTCAAGCAACCGTCATCGACGAGTTGCCCGATTAAATTCCTGACAGAAACTACAGGAATTGGTGTCGTGTGTGGGTCCCAGACACCTTACACAAAGTGTGTGGTTGTCAAAGTGGAATATTTTCCTATCACAACAGCAGGAACAAAATAATCCTTGTTTCTCTGAAGAATCTGTAGACGTTCGTCTTAGTTCCAAATTTCTTGTCGATGACTGCAACACAGAAGTTGCACTAGCTGCTGCGTGAGCTGAAGACAGCTGGAAAATGAACTGAGGATACCAGGGACTGCCCACACTTATATAGGAAACAGGAAGCTGATGTCATGTGTGGGCGGTCCCTGGAGAAAACCTGCTAGATGAGCTGCCGTGCGCCATTGCGACCTCTGCTGGATACCCAAAAGTATTACCTACTGCATGAGACCACTCCATGGAAGATCTACTGTTACTGGTGAGAAACCAGCTTTTCTAGGGATGTGGATATGATGTTCTATCCACACTAACTGGCAGACTCCTAGCATTTCTCTGGGAGGAAGGAGGCAAGGTGCACACCCCTGTTTAGGAAACAGAGATTGGAGAACTAAGGGCCCAAAACCAGTATACCGGCATGACTCTACGTCAATGTGGTAATGGGAAATGAAGGTGTGCTGACCTCCAGGTAGCAGCCCTGTAGATTTCCTGGATAGGGATGTCCCTGGAAGTAGCCTCCGGCACAGTGGTATGGCAGGTGGAATGAGTCCTTAGCCCTCCAGGAAGCTCCTACCTACCAACCTATAGCAGAGATCAATGCAGGGCATGATCCACCCGCCAATCGTTCGCTTGGCTGCAGGTCTGCCAGGTGCAGCTTCAGCATAGGTGACAAACAGCTGGCGAACCTCTTCCCGAACTCCAGCCATGTGCTCTTTGTAATAAGCGAGTGCTTGCCTCAGGTCCAGAGTATTGAGCCTGCACTTGGCCTCCGAGGTGTGATTGGTGAAGTACACCAGGAGATTAACCATCATTATCCACCGGCAGCCCCAACCCCAGCACCCACCCGGGCACCCCCTGGCTCCACCCCTTCTGCGTCCGTCCATCCCTCGAAACCCTGCCCATCCCCTGCTCCACTACACCCCCCCCCAAACGTACTCCCAAAAATATAGCAACCTGCCGCCCTATGGTTAGAGCCCTAGTCATCCTACTATTCCTCTCTAGTAATATCCACCCTAATCCAGTCCCTGTCCCCACCACTACACCTACCAGACCCTCTGGACTCCGCATTGCCTCCCTGAACATACGCAGCCTGCCAAACAAATCTGCAGCACTTCAGTGCTGGGCCACCCTTCACCAACCAGACATCATCACCCTAGTGGAGACCTGGCTCTCCAAATCTACTCCCGATGCCTTTGTCGCACTCCCCAGATACACCCTATATCAGGAAGACAGGGTAGGAAAGCATGGGGGCGGCTGTGCATTCTACATCAATAATAACATTATTGGTCACATGCTCCCACCCCCCAAACGGAGCACAAGCCCTCACCCTAAAAATCACACCGACCCCTCCAGGGGCCCACTATACCTCACAATCGCCTACATACCCGCTAAGAACCAAAGCCTGCCGTCTCATCCCTCACCGAATACCTCTCTCCCTACCACACAATGCAAAGCAGACACTAGTAGGGGACCTCAAAATCAACTGGCTTGGCCCCCAGGCCGCATCAACAAAGGACTCGTTCTCAGCCATTGACATGGTCCAATTAGTTACCCAACCCACTAGACTTCACCTAGCTACTGGTACCCACACCCTCCTGGATATCATAATCTCGAACCGCCCCAACAAAATCCAGGATATAAAAGTACTTCCCGACTCCCTAAGTGACCACTCGCCCAACCTATTCCAATGGACCTCTTCCACACCCAAACCCATAACCCAAACAACCCTCTGAAGGCGTCTCTGCCCAGGAGGGTTAATAAAACTTAAAGAGCTGCTCCGCCCAAATAGATTGGTCCCCCATTAATATAGCCCCCAGCGTCGACACTGCACTCAACCTGTTTACACAGGCCTTCACCAAGGCCTGTGACCTCTATGCTCCACTCACCAAACTCTGCACCAAAAGGCAACATGCTCCTTGGATAACCCCCTCCCCCTACTCCAAATGTTGAGAGACAGGGATAATCTGTGGCACAAAGTTACAGAATCTGGTAGGATGGCAGACAGACAATCCTATAATGCCGCTCGCAATAGATGCACTCGAGCCATCCGAAAGGCCAAAGCAGACCGCTATCAATCCACTCTCACAACCACGTGGGGGTCTGCAAAAATCTTCTGGAGTAATATCAAAGAACTCAATGGGAAATCACGCTTCCCACCTCCCTTTCAGCTCACCATAAACGGAACTACCTCCACAGACACACTCACCATAGCAAACTGTCTAAACACCACCTTCTCGGATCTCAGCAGTGTTCTCCCTAGTTGTTTCTTTGACCATGTGCCCAAATCCGAGCCCCCAACCCTGCAGCATCCTTGTTTCCTCCTGCGCAAAATATCCACCCACGAAGCTCGTCCTTACCTACAAAAACTGCTAAACAGCAATAACCCTATAAATGACCCCCTAGATGCCAGGCTCCTTCGATTAGTCCTCGACGAGGTCCTAGTCCCCCTAACGAACCTGCTCAACAAATCCCTATGCCTAGGGTAATTCCCTAGTGCCTGGAAAACAGCTGTCATTACCGCCATCCATAAAAGTGGTGACAAAGCCTCCCCAAATAACTATCGGCCCATCTCCATTCTCTCCCCCAAGCGTTAGAAAAAGTGGTTGCCACCCAAATTACGGAATACCTAGCCAAGTATGACATTCTATGCCCAGAGTAGCATTGCTTCCTGCTCACCCATAGCACCACCACAGCCCTCCTAGAATTCACCAACTTCCTGCACTCCTCCCTAGACGCCGGTAACATTGCAGGAGCTGTGTTCATAGACCTATCCAAGGCCTTCGACACGGTCTGCCACCCTCTCCTTCTTGACTCTCCACCAACTTGGTTTCTCCACAGGCCCCCTAGCCTGGTGCTCCAGTTACCTTTCCACCCAGTCCCAATGCGTCAAAATTAACGGAACCCTATCCGACACACTACCCGTCCGCTCCGGGGTGCCCCAGGGCTCTATCCTGGGGCCACTTCTTTTCTCCCTCTAGTTAAACTCCTTACCAAAGGCCTGCTCCACAAAAATCTTACTATATGCAGATGATGCAGTGCTCTTTGCTTCGCATCATAAACCTACGCCCCTTCAGGACTCCCTCCAACATGCCTTCTCCCAGACCGAAACATGGTTTAAGGACCATAGACTGGTCATAATCCTAAAAAAGACTAAATCAATGATCTTCTCTCACTGCCAAAACAAAGCAAAAAGTGCACCTCTCCGCATCCTCCCCAGCACCCAGCACCCCCTTGAACAGGTATCCAACTACAAATATCTTGGACTTACCTCGACTGGCCCTTACTTTCCATGACCGCATCAACACCCTGGCTGCCGCAACAAACACCCGTTGGACTCCTTCACCGACACAGGGACTGCCTCCTCCCCCCACGCCATTAGGCTGGCCATTACCTCACCAATACTGACCCTAGTGGACAACAGGCTCCCTGTATACGGGGCAGCAGATAACTCTGCACTCCAGAAAATCCAGGTCTCCCTAAACAAGGCCTGCAGGCTCCTAACTGGCCCACCGAGGCTCACTCACACCTGCTCCCTCTATACGTCTGCCAATCTTCTCAACCTTGATGAAAGGCTCCGCTACCAGACCTGCATATTGTCCAAGAAAATACTGCTTGGACTCTCTCCCCCTGGGGTCTCCACCTTTCTTCATCCCGCCACCCCCACTATCTCTACCCACAACTCAGAGAAAGTACCACTGGTTGTGCCCAGGGTAAAAACCTCCCTTGCCCAGAGATCTTTCCACTCCAGGGTCCCCACATGGTTTAATGCACTCCAAAACACCATCACTAGTGCACCCAAGATCGCCCACTTCAAAACCACTCTTCGCAACTACCTCTTCAATATCCGCTCCTGTAACTGCAACTAACATTTCACTCTCTCACCCTCTCTGATCCAAATTCTCTGACAAAGTCCATTATGGATTGCAACCTACGTCAATAATACCAAACCCATAAATAGGACTGACTACTCTGTTTAGATGCTTTCTCAAGCTAATAATGTCTCTCTGCTGTGATGATGTAAATATCGTCATCCAAATATTGTACACAAAGTCTGAAAATATCTACATCCTGTACTTACTGTAAATAATGTCAGTGACAAATGTCTGTAACACATGCTGTATGTAACTGTTGTTATATCCTGTCTGTATTAGCGTCTGTCTTACATGTGATGAGGTACCTTAGGAAATGAGCCTCTGGCTCAAAGGTTGTAAACCGATGTATCAAATAAATTAATTAATTAATCAATCATCCGATTAAGGTGAAACTCTGACACAACCTTCGGGAGGAACTTCGGGTTGGGGCGCAGGACAACCTTATCCTTGTGGAAAACCAGGTAAGAAGACTCCACCAAAAGTGCCTGGGGCTCACTGATCCTTCTGTTTGACATGATAGCCACCAAGAAGGAGGTCTTCCATGACAGGTGAGAGATATCACACCTGTGCATTGGTTCGAATGGATTGCCCATGAGCTTTGCCAAAACCAGCAAGAAGTCCCACGGTGGTGGTGGTTCATGCACCCGGAGGGGAAATGTAGTCAAGGCCCTAGAAGAAGCACCAGACCACCTTTTCCTGTGCCACTGACTGCTGACCAGCACACACCCAGTAAGCAGAGATGGCTGCCAGGTGCACTTTAAGGGTCGTCGACCAAAGGCCTGACTGAGAAAAGGACCAAAGATAATCAAGAATGCTAGCCACTGGACAGGACAAGGGGTCCAACCCCTTGCCCTAACACCAAATGGAGAATTTCTTCCACTTGAAGGCGTAGCACTTCCTAGTCGACTAATTCCGAGATGCCTCCACAGCGGTGAAGACAGCTTCGGAGAGACCCAAAAGCCTGGCACTTTAGTTGCTCAGCAACCAGGCTGTCAGGTGCAGGGATTGAAGGCCAGGTGGAGTACCTTCCGCTGACTGATGGAAAGCAAGTCCGGATATAGGGGAAGACTCCTTGGGAGCCTGCTGCTGAGGCTGAGGAGCTAAGAGTACCAGAACTGGTGTGGCCAGTCCAGAGCCACTAAGATCACCTGTGCCTTGTCCCTCCTGGTGTTGAGGAGCACCTTGTAGATCAAAGGACTTGGAGGGAAGGCACAGAAGAGGCCTGGGGTCCAAGGCCTCGAGAAGTCATCCCCTTGCAGAGTTCCCTGCTGAGGGGGCGGGCACAATACAGCCTCAGCTTTGTGTTCTCCCTGGAGGTGAACAGATCCACCTGAGGGATGCTCCACTGGGAGAACAGACTGTGAACTACCTCTGGGTGACCACTCGTGAGGGCCTCGCCCATCCGGCTGAGGGCGTCTGCCAGCTGACTGGATACTCCTGCAACATGGATGGCTAGGAGATCCGCCTCCATGCTGCACACGAGGGTCCACACATGGAAAGCCTCCTTGCACAGAGTCGAGGAGTGCGTCCTTCCCTGTTTGTTAAGGTAGTACATGGTCGTGGTGTTGTCCGTCTGCACTTGGATGACCTGACCCCAAATGTGCAGTGCAAATACAGTCAGCGCTAGCCAAACTGCCTGGAGCTCTAGCAGGTTGTTGTGGCACTGGGACTCCTTGGGGGTCCAGAGTCTGTGGACTATGTGATTCCCGTAGGTGGGCACCCCAGCCCACTAGAGAGGAGTCGGTCATTAGGATGACTGTCAGCTCTGTGCGGACAAACAGAATCCCTTCCTGCAGATGTTCCGGGACCAGCAACCACCGGAGGGCATCCCACATTCTCTGGGTCACAGTGACCAGCTGGTCGAAGTGACCCCTGCACTCAAACCATTGGATGGCTAGCTCCCACTGCAGAGAACGCATTCTCAAGTGGGCCCATCGCACCACGCTGGTGCAGGCAGCCATGTAACGCAGGAGGTCCCAGGCAGTGCGCAATTGCCCAACCAGAAATGATCAGGCAAAGGAGGAGCGAGCCTCCGCCCTGGCTCTGCAAGAGTTGAGCTCTGCCCCAATGAAGCTGATCACCTGCGAAGGCACAAGTTCCAACTTGACCTCGTTGACCAGGAGGCCAAGAGGGATGCACGTCTGGAAGGCCCCGCGATCAACCAGTCATCCAGGCAGGCGTAGACCCGGACCCCTTGGCACCTCAAGTAAGCTGCCACCACTGCTATGCTCTTGGGGAAGACCCTGGAGGCAGAGGAGAGGCGGAATGGCATGGCCTGGAACTCATACAGGGTTCCCTCTGCTCGGAAGTGGAGGAACCTTCTGTGAGATGGATGGATCGGGACGTGAAAGAACGCATCCTGTAGATCCAGGGAGCAGAACCACGTTTTGCTCTAGTAATGGTGTGATCCGAGACAGTTACTATCCTGAAGGTGCGCGACCTGATGAACTTGTTCAGGTCGTGTAGATCTGAGATGGGGTGACAGCACCCCCCCTTCCGTCTTGGCACCCGGAAGTACCTGGAGACAAACCCTGGGTGTTCCGGAGGGTCTACAACAGTAACCACAACCTCCCTGCAGTGGAGCCGGGTGATGTTGTCCCAAAGGGCTGACAGAATGTCTGCAAATACCATGTCCTCCCATGGGGCACGGGGTTGGCAAGTAGGTACTGCTCGAATTCCAGGGACAGATCTTGACAGGCCACTTCGAGAACCCACCTGTCTGTGGTGACAGTGGACCAGGAGGAAAGTACAGTTACGTAAGAACTTACTGTAACAGTAGATCTTCGAGAGGAGCTCTTGAAGCAGGCTATAACATTCAAGACTATGCCGCAGGCACTAGGACCCTCCGGAAACATTTTCAGCCAGCAGTATACAGCAGGGACCACCCCCGGCGCTGGCCCATCCCCGACGTCGGCCCTGGTACAAAAGGGGGTTGACCCAGCACTACCTCAGTTCTCCCGCCAAGGCCCGCAAACGAGGCCTGACAAGAGAAGGAGACGAAGCACATAGAGGAGATGTAAATGAAGATGGATCTGTACACCTCGAGGGGGAAGGCGGGTGGGAAAGTTACGCCTGCTGCAAGAGCTCCTCTCGAAGATCTACTGTTACGGTAAGTTCTTACGTAACTGTACTATCTTACTTCGAGTGGGAGCTCTTGCAGCAGTTTATAACATTCAGGACTGAATACCAAGCAGTCCACGCCAAAGAGGCAGACGACCCCGAGAGATGGAAAATGCTGACTCCAGAGGCCTCAGGACAAATGTCCTTGCAAAACAGCCAGGCCGAAGCCGGCTTGAAGTCTGGAGACGATATCCAAGCTGTAATGCTTGACAAAGGTATGCACAGAGTTTCAGGTAGCAGCCGCACATACGTCCCTGACAGAGACATTTCTCATGGCGGCGAATGAAGCAGACACTCCTCTGGTGGAGTGACCCCTAACCGGACCCGGTAGGGGCTTATTGCGTTTTTCATAGCCAAAGGAAATGCAGTGGACTATCCACTTTGATACCGTCTGCTTGGTCACTGGTTTGCCCAAGCATTGTAGAGCAAATGCCACAAAAAGTTGCTCCGATTGACGGTATGTAGCTGTCCGCTTGAGGTAACACCTCAAAGTCCTGTGGACATCCAGTGTGTGAAGGAGAGCCTCCCCTCTATTAGATGGGGAAGGAAAATAAACTGGAAGGTCAACCGACTGGTTGAGGGTCAACTCCAAGACCACTTTCGAACGAAACTTAAGATTTGTTCTAAGAGAAACCCTTTCCCTGTGGAAAATCAAATACGGCTCTTTACACATCAGAGCCTGAAGCTCGGAAACTCTTCGAGCTGAGGTAATAGCAACCAAAAAACAAACCTTCCAAGAAAGAAAACACAGGTCACAATCCGCTGCCGGCTCAAAGGGAGGGAAGGTGAGCTTCTCCAACACAAAAAGGAGATCCTAGGGTGGGATAGGGTCCCGAATGGGAGGTCTCATATGCAAAATTCCTCTTAGAAAGGTGCGGGTGACATCCAATTGTGTCAACACCTTATCTCCAATGACAGCATGATTGGCTTAGACGGCCCACATATGCATCTTGATAGAGGAATAACTCAGGCCATTCTGATACAAGTAGAGGAGAGGAGATACTGCAACGCTGAGTTCACTGGACAAGTGACGGGGTCCAAATGCTGTGACGAGGCCCATAAACAAAAATGCTTCCACTTCATAGCATAGGCAGAGCAGGCGGAGGGCTTTCTCGCCAAACTAGGACTGCTGCCACTTCCGGGGAAACCCCGTATCTGTGTTGAGCTACGTCTGAAGAAGCCAAGCATGTAGGTGCAAGGAATGAAGGTCTGGATGGACCAGCCACCCCTGTTCCTGGGACAGCAACTGCGAGCATATGGGCAGCGGAATTGGAGGCTCTGTGGATAACTGCTGCAGGAGTGGGAACCAAATCTGCCGAGGCCATCTGGGGGCTACGAGAATCATTTGGGCCCCTTCTGCCTGTAACTTTAGTAGGACTCTCCGAATGAGAGGGAAAGGCGGGAAGGCATAAAGAAACCCCCCTGCCCAGCAAAGGGATAACGCGTCTGGCCAGAAAACTCCAGGTGCGTGCTCTCGCAAGCATAACATTGGCAGTTTGGCATTGCGTAGTGACGCAAAGAGGTCCAGCTCTGGATGACCCCACTTGTCGAAGAGCTGATCTGCCACGGACTGTAGCAGCTCCCACTCGTGTGCTCTGGATCGAGACCTGCTTAGGCTGTCGGCCAGATCGTTGAGGACACCTGGAACATGCACTGCGGACAGCACAACACGCCGCTCCAGCGCCCAATACCAGACTCTCATCGCCTCCCTGCAAAGAGGATACGAATGAGTACCCCCTTGCTTGCTGATGTAGAAGACGACCGCCATATTGTCTGTTTGAACCAGAAGACAGCCTGGCACCATGTCCTCTTGAAAGGCCTGTAAGGCATAGAGAACCGCTCGCATCTCCAGTACATTGATGTGAAGGGATCGTTCCTCGGGTGACCAAACCCCTTGTGTTTGATGAGCACCCAGGTGCGCCCCCCACCCCAGGTCTGATGCATCTGTTGTAAGAGTCTGACCTGGTGGCTCCGGACGCAAGCTGACCCCTTTCTCCAAGTTCTGGGGGTCCATCCACCAAAGCAAAGTTCTCCTGACTGGTTTGGTGATCCTGACCATGAAGTAGAGATCGTCGGAGCCTTGGTCCCACTGTACCCTGAGCACCCATTGTGGGATCCGCATGTGGAGGCGGGCCAGGAGAGTGACAGGAATGGCCACCGCCATGTGCCCCAGTAGCCTGAGGAAGTTCCGTGCTGTAACTTGAGGAGTTACTGAGATCCCTTCAGCAATCTCTCACAGGCGATCGCCCATGTCCTGGGGGTGGAAAGCCATGCCCTGGATAGAATCCAGGACTGCTCCAATGAAGACAAGCTTTTGACTGGGCTCTGGGGACGATTTTTGTAGATTCAGGGTGATACCCAGCTCTTGGAATAGAGTATAGGTGTCTCCGAGGGCATGAAGTAGGCCTGCCCTTGACGGGGCTGTAAGTAGCCAATCATCTAGGTATGGGAAAATGTAATGTCCCATGCACCTTAGAGCTGCAGCCACCACTGACAAGTATTTTGTCATGGCTCACGGTGCGGAAGAGAGGCCAAACGGAAGAACTCGAAACTGGTAGTGCTCCCCTTGGAAGTGGAACCTCAGAAACTTCCTGTGGGGAAGGAAGACCCCAATATGCATATATGCATCTTGCATGTCTAGGGAGCAGAGCCAGTCTCCTTGGTGCAGCAGAGAAAGTAGACCTGGGAGGGTCACCATTCTGAACCTTTTGTACTCTATGAAGAGACTGAGAGAGCTGAGGTCCAGAATGGGACGAAGATCCTGTGTCTTTTTTGGGACCAGGAAGAAATGGGAGTAAAACCCCTTCCTCGCTTATTCAAGGGGACTACCTCTACTGCCCTTTTCTGCAAGAGGGTCTGAATCTCTCCTTCTATTAGTGGGATGTGAGAAGGAGGATAACGGGAGTACTTTGGCGGAGTATTTGGGGTAAACTCCGTGAACTCCAGCGTGTGTTCTCTCCTGATGATATCTAGGACCAATTGGTCCACAGTAATCGACTTCCACCCTTCCTGTGGGAGGCGGAAGGGAGTCACTGGGCTGAGCCGGGTGTAGGCAGAGGAACCTGGGAGGACTTGGGCCCAGGGGTAGGAGTGCCTCCAGGCTGCTGGTTACTGGATCTCCTATGGAAGCCGCCTCTCTGCCCCTGCTGATTACCATGGGCATGACCTTGGCCACCTGAGGGCTTACGAAATGGCCACTTACATTGCCTTCGCTGGTTGCCGGGGTACATCTGACGGACCAACCAGATAGACCTGCCTGACTCTTGGAGACGAGAAATCAAAGCTTCCGTCTCCTGCCCAAATAACACGGTACCCTGGAAAGGTAAATCCTTGATACCGGCCTGCAGATCCTAGTGAAAGCCCGAGACTCTCAACCAGGCGTGGCCCGTAGGCACACCCCGGAAGCGGCTGCCCTGGCTGCCGTATCTGCAGTGTCATACGAGGCTCTCAGGACATGGGAGCCTATGTCTGAGCCCGATTTCATGATGTCCAGAAGCTCTGTCTTCTGATCAGAATCTGACATGGCTTTCAAAAGCTCTTGTCCTCTCTCCCATAGAGCAGTCTGGTACTGGACCATATGCGTCAAGAAGTTGAAGGACCGTATGGAACAGGTGGAGGCAGAATAAACTTTCTTGCCCACCTGGTCCAAATAGCGAGACTCCAGGTCGGGAGGCTGTGAGCTAAGGTGTTTCAGCTGCCTGGACTTGTCATGGGCAGCCGTGATCACTGAGGAGTCCGCCTGAGGGTTTTCTGCTAAGAAAGCTTCTGCCCTCGGGGCCTTGTACAGCCTAGCCGACTTCTTAGGAATAGCCGGGATGGAAGCTGGATGTTTCCAGGTAGTCCGCATGAGGTCCTGGAAAGTGTCTACTAAAGGAGGGGCCACCAGTGGTTTCGGCTCCTTCTGCCTCAGGTACTTTGCCACTCTTCGGCGTTCCGGATCCAGGTTCTCCGTCTCCCACTCGTTGGGAGGCCTGGATATGCCTCATGATGTCCATGAAGGTTGGATCGGCTGGAGGCGAGCGAGGCTGGTCCTTCTCTCCCGGGGACCACTGCAAGCAGAGAGGAAGATGATGAGGATGAGGGAGATCAACTGTAAGATCTAGAATAGTCTGATCTCTCCTTATGACCAGACTCCCTCTGTCGTCAGTAACTAGGGGACCAACTCCTGTCCCAAGACTGGCGACGGAGCAGAGACCGACGTCGGTCAGAGGACCGACGTCGGGAGCGCTCTCGTGCACAGACGAGAAGGGCTCAAGAACGTGATTCTGGACCGATCGACGGACCCAGAGTCCTGGAGTGTCGCCGTGGTCTCCAGACCGGTGCGAAACCAGCCCCAGAAGGAGTGTGTAGGCGGTCGCCTCCGGGACTTCCGAGGGAAGACTCACCTCCCGGCTGTGGTTTGCCGGGCGGTTCTGGACCTTCCCCACCAAAAGGAAAACAGCTCCTGCAGCTCATCCTTCATAAAAGTTACAGCCGTTCAGAAAGGGAGTATGCGGGACGCCAGCCCGTGAAGGAGAGCCCTCCTGGGGTCCCAGGGGAGGAGGACTTAGGCGGCAGGGGCATCCGACTCTTCCAGGGCCGACCCCTCACCCTTCGCCCTTTCAACCCGTGCTGGTACCGGCAGGCGGGGTGCCGCCTAGGGGCGCAGGAGTCCTTGGTCCCGGAGGTGCGCCTTTAGCAGCAGGCGGGCGCTGGTGCCTGGGAGGTAGGGGCCGCAGCTTTCACCTCCAAGGGCTTAGTGGTAACCTTAGCGGAGTTACCTCGGCTTAGCCAGCTTCTCCCCAAAGGGCGGCCTTGGCCTGCGACGATTTCTAATGCTCTCCTGATCCCAAAGGGTGGGCCTTCTTGGGGAGAGGGCAGCGAGCGGGACCGGGACAGACTACGGTCTTTCCTGTGTCGCTTGGATTTTTCTTAGCGTTTCCCCTCGAAAGAGTGCAGCTCCATCTTCTTCTCCAGAAGAAAAGCCTTCAGGGCCTTCGGACAACGGATGCGGGTCCGGCTAGTAAATGCCTGGCAGGCGGAGCAGGCCGCGGTATTGTGTTCCGGCCCGAGGCAGAAAACTCAACTTCTATGGCCATCCTTGGCTGGGATCTGCCTCCCACACTCGCACTTTTTCTGATGGTGTTCAGGCAAGGCCGATGACGGTGAAGACATCCATCGAAGAACTTCAAAAACCATTGGAAATGGTCTGATGTCGGTATACTAGAAAAAAGCGTACAAAATGGTAAGAAAAGTGGGTTTTCTGAAAATTTCGCTGTTCCTGGCAGGCAGGACTGTAGATATTTCTCTCAATGCAGGGGACGCCAAGGAAAAAGAACTGAGGTGGAGCTGGGTCCTTTAGTACCAGGGTCAAGTCTGGGGCAGTCCCTGCTGTATACTGCTGGCTGAAAATGTTTCCAGAGGGTCCTAGTGCCTGTGGCATAGTCCTGAATGTTATAGCCTGCTGCAAGAGCTCCCACTCGCAGTAAGATAGGAAGTGGCGGAGTTGGCCTCCCATGGGAGGACCTAGGAGTGGCATGACGGGCACGAGGGAGGCACCGCTCATCCCATCACTGGGCAGGCTTGGAGGAGGGCCCAGCTGAGGAACCACCGGGGCCTCTTCCTCCAGGCTTGCGGATGACCGAGGCCACTGACTTCAGCTGAGGTCACCAGGCCAGAGCCTGCTGCCCAGCATGGGGCTGGGTGGGTTTGGCCACAGGAGTAGAGGTGGAGCGAAAGGGCTTCTTTTTGTGCTGTTTGGAGCCCTTGGGGTCCTTCTGGGTGGATGTTACCAAGTCCAAGGTGACATATGACTTTTTAATGTGGGTGAGGTGCCCTTCGACCCCGGGCCTGAATAAGCTGGTGCCCAGGAAAGGGACATCCGTCAACTTGTGGCAAAGGGCCTGCTCAGCGTGAGACTGATAGGGAGGGAACCTGCTTCTTTCAGCAGAAAGGAAGATCTGGCGTCATGGGACGGAGCAGAGGGAGTTACCACCCGGGTGGGGGAGGAGCCAGCTTGAAGACGTTACAGTGAGCACTTAAACGGAAGGTCAACTGCCACACAGTGTGGCTAGAACATCATAGCCACGTCCCTAGAAGTAATGGTTCTCCACTGATTGAGATGGAGTGAGAACTGACCTCTGACCACCACCTCTTGGTCAGGGACCGGAAGGGGGGGGAGGTCTGGCAAGGAGTCGAGCAGAGACAGATCTTTTACCTCTAGGGTGCTTCGCTGCGGCGGCAGAGGGTGAGGGCAAGGCAGAGGAGGCTATTCTCTTGCCCTGGGGCCAGGAGGCAGCTCTGGACTAGTGGGACACCTTGCGCAAAGGAGGGTGCTGTCTGCTCCTAGGCTATGTTTAATAGAGCGAGTGGACAGACTTGATAGCCCTATCAGATGCCTGTAACTCATTTATGATGTCCTACATATCTGGAACAGCTTGGAGCCATTAAGCACCTTTTTCTGGACATCAACTGGGAAATCCGAGATCCTCAGTCAGGAGGGCTTATGAAGGCAAATGCCCATGGCAGCAGCCCTGGCACCTGCATCTGAAATGTCATAGAGAGCCCACAGGAGGTGCTTGCTAATATTCTCAGCACTGCAAGCATTTAAGGACCTCCTGTTTCTGGGAACAGTCAGGAAGGGCTTGGGCCGCGGTCTTGCCCTTCTTCCAGATAGTATTCTGGTACTTTACCATGTGGGAGAGGTAACTGGCAATCCTCAACCCCAGGGTGTAGGAGGCCTCTTGCTGCAGAGATCAGTCCTACGGGATCCTCTGTTAGGGGGAGGGAACTGAGGTGCTTGGGCACCTTTGATCATAAGCTGCCTTAATGACCACAAAATCAGCTTCAGGCTGGGCAGCATAATGTGGCAGACCCTGGAGGGCATGATACAACTTAGCCCTCCGGGGCATGGCTGGCACCATGTCAGGCCTGTGCCAGGCCGCAGTAGTGGCATTCCTCAGAGCAGGAAGGATAGGAGGAATGACCTTGGGGGGAGACTCTGGGGTCTCCAAGAAGTCCACCATATCTCTTCTGGTGGCATCCTCCTCCTCCTCAGTATGGAAGCCCATGGCTGTGGACAGATGCTTCATGGCATTGAAGAAGGTAGGGTCCTCTGGAGGAGACCTAGGAGAATGTTTGACAGAGCCCTTGCTCACTGAAGAGGCACTGGACCTGTCAGAGGAAGAAGGCTCCTCCTCTTCCTCAGGTAAGATAAGGTCAGGATGGTACTGCTCCTCTATGTCGACGTGCTCCAGCTCAAGGCCCGATAAGCAAGAGACTGTCGGTGGCCGGCAGGGAGCCATCCGTGGGTGTCGGAGTGGTGTTCGTGCAGGCAATGCAGGTCTATGTGTGCCCAACTGATCAACCAAGATCGTAGTGAAATTGTTCAAAATGTCATTAAGGTTGACAAGAGTGGAATGCTGCATCAACGGCAGAGGGACTGACGGCGCAGGGTGCGATGACCCATCCAGTGGGCCCTGGGAGCCCGAAGCCCGTGGACATGGAGAAGCATCACGCCTCGACAGGAGGGCTGTCGAAAATGAGCCCGTCATCGACAACCGGCCGCCCTGAGCAGTTGGTTATGGCGCTGTCGGTATGGGTCCGCTAGGAATAGAGACCTGGACAATAGTAGGTGTTGACACAGCTGACAGAGTACCCACAGACAAAGAAAAAGAGGCCATCAGGGAGTGGGAAGGCCGCCTGGGGGAGCGATCCCAGTCTTGGTCCTTTTTTATGACCCCCCTTCCCCTGAGGAGTTGTCTCAGGCCTTAGCGGCCTGGGAGCTTGACGAACCCACCAGTGACTGCGAAGGAGAGACCCCAGAGGATCCCTGCCCAGAACTGGCTACCTGTTACTCCATCGGGAAATTTTTTAGAGCCTTTTTGTGTTGCCTAAGGGTGGGTGCCGATGGCGGGAAAGAACTGAGGCGGGAGCGGGCCGCTCACGTCTTTATAGGGTTGGTGATGTCAGCAGATGATGTCGGCATGGGCGGTCCCAGCTGTACTGGTGAAAATCGTCTGTGTGGATCCTGCTTCACCAATGGTGAAGTTCCATATGTGTGACCTGATGACTGAGATACCCCCCCCGATAAAGATCTATTGTTACATTAAGTTCTTACATACTGTAATTGTATTATCTTCATCGAGGATATCTCTTGCATCAGGCCACACCTATGGAACGAGTCCCAAGCAGTACTGACAGAGGCAGTCTGATTGGCTGGAGGCTATAGGTCTAAGATAGGAGACCCTAAAGCACAGCCAGGCCGAAGCCTGCCCTTCTCCTGCAGGCAATGTCCAGACTGTAGTGTTTAGTAAACGAGAGGATAGAACTCCCAAGTTGCAGCGGCACAGATTTCTGCAGCTGACACATTCCTGAAACAGGCTGTAGAAGTGGCCATGCCCCTAGTAGAATGGCCATGAACAGCCCAAGGAAATTCCTTACCGTACTTCCAGTAACAAAAAGTGTCTGTTTAGAAACTGGAACACTCTCTTTTCCAAGGGTGAAGGAAACAAACAGCTGCAATGATTTCCTGCAGTCCCTCGTACAGTGAACATAATATCTGAGTATTCTATGTACATCTGGGTTGTGTAACAATGCTTACTCCCGGACTGGCATGCTCCGGAAAAAAAAACAGGCAGATAAATGGTTTGATTCAAGGTAAACTCAAACACCACCTTCGGTAAGAACTTAGGGCAGGTACTCAAAGATACCCTGTCTTTCTGGAAAACCAAATAAGGAGGCTCACATATCAGAGATTGGAGCTTGGAAATTCACCAAGCAGAGGTAAAGGCAACTAAAAAGAACACTTTCCCACGACAAGCGTAGCTCGCAACTTGCAGCTGGCTCAAACGCAGCCAACGTAAGTTTCTCCAATGGGTCTGTTCATGAAAAGGGGTTACCAATGCCCATCATACAATCCATACCATATTAAAAATCAAGAATGGTCAGGCATATGTTTTTGACTAAATCTGAATGCTGGCTATATGTGCAGATAAATAACATAACTACAGTATTCTGGGGTATCCATATTTTTTTTGATGAGGTGTCTCACCCCATTTTGCTGCTTTTTTTTACCTGAAAAAGTGTGACATGCAAAATCACGTTTTACTAATTGTTTTTGCAAGCTTTATTTACTGTTTTCCCTTAATAAAGTAAATCTGCTTACTAACCTGGAGTTGTGTTTTTTATTATCTGTACTCAATAGCCCATTGTAATGCTCCATTTTGAATTTGTGCAGCTTAGTATTTAGTGTAATGAATGTAATTGTTGGTGTCACAGCATATTACATTCACCCGCATGGCCCCAAAATCTGTAATTGAGCTATTAGCACTTTAAAACATTTTCTGGCTTCTCTCCTAGTTTGCCTCATCTAGCTTTCCCACAGAAGGGAGAGCAACCTTTGACCCTTACTCTACTTAGAGTTACATCAGGCCCACTGTTTACCCGTCAGTCTGTGACAGTTGCAAAGTCATAACCTGCCCATCAGAACCAAGCAGCAACCATAGAGGGAGGAGCTAAGTTGTGGTTTAAAATCCATTGTTTGCACGTGGCTCCTTCATTTTGTAGGGCTACATTCCATGAAGATAAACACTGCATGCAACAATGAGGGCTGGTTACATTCACCACAGGTAGGCTTTGGTTACCATCATTCACTGATTGTGGGGTAAATTTTCAGAGAGCATATTTTAGTGATAACTGAATTTCTAGGGAAAGTGCTGGGCATCAGTTGTAAAAGGGATTATACTGTGTATATGAGTGGAGGGTTAAAATGAATTTTCTTTGTGGTGTCACTCGTTACATTCACCACGGTATATGGTGTCAAACATCACACCTGCTAGTACTCTTATTATTGTCAAGTTCCTCCAGGTTTTGTAACACTATGTCAGTTATTAGTAGTAGTGGTGTGTGTGTGTGTGTGGGGGGGGTGGCTAGCAGCCGACAGGAATAGACTCCTCTCACACTGCTCCAGACCTTAATAGCAATAAAAGTTTAAAATCTCTGGATTTACTAACTTTCACCCCGAACCAAACCTTTCTTTAGAAAAACACAGTGCTAACGCCTCTTGTGGCGCAAATTCATGCAGATTCAACGATGGGAAGAACTAAAACGGAGTCTCACAAAGAACCGGGCCGAGAGAAAGGCCCTGCGCCGTCTTCCAGTGAAGCATCGAATAGTGCGCCGTCGAATGAGAAGCCCAGGGATTTAGAGGCCACACTAAACGCCATTCTTCAGGCAGTACAACAACTGGACAAAAAACTTGATACATACAATTCCAGATTGACGAATGTAGAAACTAAAGTTACTGCCTTAGAAACAAATTATACAGCTCTCAGCTCTATTATCTCAAAAGCAGCAATAGTAACTGATGGGGTATTGAAAGAAAAACTTCTCCTCACCAGGTTCGAATGGAGCCCACGCATGTAACCTCTGACTTTTGGGCATACCCGAAGGAGTCGAAGGAGCCAATTTGGTGGACTATATGCACCAGTTCCTTCAGGACGTTTTTAAATTGACAGCAGACTACCAGATTACTCAGGCTTATCGTATCACACCAAGAAGGAAGCCTAACAATCCTGAGCTTCTTAGGACTGTCTTAGTGGTAACCATGGGAGTGCATATGCAGGGCATGATTCTACAGAAGGCCAAATCAGCAGGGGCACTTACTCTTCCTGATGGCTCTGTTGTGCATTGCTTCCCTGACCTAAGCTACACAACAAGAATGAGGCGCCGTGGATTTGACGCTGTTTGTGCAGGCCTTCGAGAACTCAGGATCAACCATGCTTTGCAAATGTCAGCGAGGCTGAAGATCATCTATGCTGGGAAAACCTATCTGTACAACGATCCAGCAGATGGAGGCTGGAGATGATTCGGGCGGATTTTGCCAAGTCTGGTCACTCGGATTCAGAAGAAGATGATGATGGCGAACCCTAAAAGCTGGGACTCTTGGACTTAAACCTTAAGGGCTGGTTAGTACCGAACTGTTCCTGGCAGTAGTATACTGGAGAATTATGGTTAACACTGAGAAGTTTCACTAGAGCTTAAAATATCTGAGTTGGCTTCAAAATTGTTAAAGAATCTTCTCTTGCTGTGTGCAGGAATGAGCACAGACCGCAGGGGGTCGGCGGGGGGGAGGGGAGAAGGATTGCGCGTCCATAGGACTGCTCTCCTTCTCCAGGGAGGGGGGACACCAGCACTCGGTGCACGCCTGGCCCCTAGCAGAGGCTGGTGCACCGATGCTACTGTAGGGGGAAGTTGAGGCAGACGCTCGGAGGAACACGTGCGGGACTGCGTGCATTCGCTCCTTGTAGCATCACTGCATGCCCTCGACTAGGGAAAGAAAACCGGAGGGAAAAATGAGGTCCTGGCAAAGCTCAATGGCGGTCGATCCCCGCAGGCGCCGCCCCCGCGATTGGCAGCAACACCCCTCCAGCACCAGATCCTTGTGTGAGGCGGGTTGAGGGATCCCTGCAGCCCCACCACAGTGGGTAAGCCATGGGGCAGCTGGAGGGTAAGCTGCGAGCAGGGGGCTGAGGGATTAGACAAGAGGTACTGCCGCCAGGGACCAGGAAAGTAAATAGATTTAAAAAAAAAAAATGTTTGTTAGCTAAGATACTGACAAAATTGTTGGGATACTTTTAACTACAAGCAATACAATATCGGAGTATAAAGTTTTACTAGCGGCAGTAACTATCACCTCGTGGTAGATTTGGGGAGGGGAGTGAATTTTTAATTTTGTAAGAAAGTTCGGGGCTTTTATAGCTATTTGTTTTAAAGGTAAAGATTAGTTTAAATACATCGATGAGGGATGTCTGAGAGCATATTTGAGGGGCGTCTCTATTAATTCCATAAAAGTGAAATGTTTCCATTCTCTCTCTCTTGTACTTCATGGACTCCTGAGCAACGTCAACAGACGACAGCCTTTCTGAAAAGACGGAACTCTCTGGACTTTTGTTAAACTATTTTTGGTAGGGTTGTCCATGGTCTTGCTGCATATAGCCTATTTTGGTTAAATGTTGGTATAGCAAACGGATGCAATTTGTCCTCTTAATGTTGTAACTATGAAAGATGGGCCTTGTATTACTCAACATAACATATCTTGTAACAAATCCCATACCTGGAATCAAGGAATATTTTCTTTTGTAAGCTCATTGCAAAAAGGAAAAATAATAATAAAAAAACATTAGTAGTAATGTGACAGCCATGAGGCATGTCCAGTAAACTTTTCAAAAACTGAAACAAATGTGTGGTATCACTTGTTACATTCACCATGTTATGTGGTGTGAAGCATCTCACTTGCCAGTAATTGTTGAATTTTTTCATGTTTTATAGCAGTATGTCGGTCAGTAGTAGTAGTAGTAGTACGTTAGTTGTTAGGCAAGTTTAGTACAGTTTAAGTTCGTCAAACATAAGTGTGGTGTCACTTGTTACATTCACTACGGTATGTGGAGTCAAAGATCACACCCATCAGTAACATTAATTTTGTCAAATTTTTCCAGGCTTTGTAGCAATATGTCAGCTATTAGTAGTAGCATGTTAGCCATTAGGCATGTTCAGTAAACTTTTTTCTACTGAAACAAATGTGTAATGTCAATTGTTACATTCACCACGGTATGTGGTGTCAAACATCATTACAGACAGTTGGTAAGACCACATGTGGAGTACTGAATATAGTTCTGGAGACCCCATCTCCGAAAAGACAGACAGGGTGGAGGCTGTCCAGAGGAAGGCAACCAAAATGGTGCATGGTCTGCACCAGAAGACATATGAAGAAAGACTAAAGGAGCTTAATTTGTATAACCTTGAGGAAAGGAGGGACATGATAGAAACTTTTAAGTACCTCAAGGGAATCAACAAAGTTCAAGAGGATAGCATCTTTCAGAAAAAGAGATGTGCAAGAACAAGGGGGCACAATTTGAAGATAGAGAGGGGACGGCTCAGAGGAAGTATTTTTTCACGGAGAGGGTTGTAGATGCATGGAACAGCCTTCCAGAGGAGGTCGTGGAGTCAAAAACAGTGGGGGAATTCAGGAATGCATGGACAGGCATAAGGTAGTTCTAGTGGGGGAGTAGGAGGAAGTAGGCTGTTGGTTAACTAGGATCTGCAGCTTATCCGTTAGGTAGGGAAATGGGCAGATTAGGTGGGCCACGCGGTCCTTTATCTGCCATCAAATTCTATGTTTCTATCACACCTGTCAGTACTGTCATTATTGTCAGATTTCTCCAGGTTTTGTAGCCCTGTGTCAGATATTAGTAGCATGTTAGCCATTAGGCATGTTCAGTAAACTTTGTAAAACTGAAACAAATGTGTGATGTCACTCGTTACATTCACCACGGTATTTGGTGTTAAGCATCACACTTGCCAGTAATGTAATTATCAAATGTTTTCATGTTTTATAGCAGTATGTCAGTCAGCAGCAGTTGCATGCTAGTTGTTAAGGATGTTTAATACAGTTTTAGTTAGTGAAACATAAGTGTGGTGTCACTTGTTACATTCACCAAGGTACATGGTGCAAAACATAAAATTTGTAATTAATGTAATTCTTATAAATATTTGTTTCTCGTGTTTTAATATAACTCATTACATATGTTTATTAAAGTTTTTACTACTAAAACAAATGTCTTATTTCAGATGTTACATTCACCATGGTGTGTGGTGTCATTTGTTACACTCACCACAATACAGTTCTTTTATCTCAGGAACCTGTGAGACTTTTATCTCCCAGTAGGTTTCTTTTTTCGTACTTGGGTTATAACATCTTGAAATGCATCACGAATGTAATCTAGAAATAATCTGAAAATGTGACCCTCGTGTCACACTTTAGTAGCCCCTTTTCACGAACAGACCCCAATATAAAAAGTTTTAAGTTCCAAGATGGGACTGAATTACAGATGGGAGGCTTCCAATGAAGGATGCCTCTCAAAAAGGTAAAGGATACCTCCAGTTGTGCCACTGTACGGCCCGCCACAGGCACACGGAATGCTGAAATGGCAGCCAGGTGTACCTTAATGGAAGAATATTGGAGCCCAGTGGCTGAGAGTGACAGCAGATACTCTAGAATCAAATTCACTGGACAAGTGAAAAGATCCAAGTGATGGGAATCAGCCCAGAGAGCAAAGCGCTTCCACTTCATGGAATAAGCGGCCCTAGTGGAGGGGCTTTCTAGCAGCCACCAGGACATCTGCCACCTTTGGATACCCACAAATCTAGCCATGGCTATGTCCTCAGGAGCCAGGCATGAAGATGAAGTGATATGAGGTCCGGATGGACCAGGGTACCCTGCTCCTGTGACAGCAAGTCTTTGCACAGAGATGGAGTACTTGCGGTTCTGCTGCTAGCTGCTGCTGCAGTAAGGGGAACCAGATCTGATGAGGCAAGAACTCTGAACACGCCTCTTGGCCGCCCTCCTCGTCCTCCCAAGCGAATCTCATACCCAGGGACCCGCCTTTCTGGACCTGTCCTAACCACGGCCACTGCTGCTGCCGACCGACCGACTCTGAGCATGCCTCTTGGCCGCCCTCCTCTGCGGATCCCATAACCAGGGATCCGCGCCGAGAGGCGCCTTTCTGGATCTGTCCTAACCACGGCCACTGCTGCCGCCGACCAACTCTGAGCACGCCTCTTGCTCGCCCTCCTCGTCCTCTCCTGTGGATCCCATATCCAGGGACCTGCGCCGAGTGGCACCTTTCTGGACCTGTCCTAACCACAGACGCTGCTGCCACCGCCCAACCGACTCTGAGCATGCCTCTTGGCCACCCTCCTCGTCCTCCCCTGCGGATTCCATACCCAGGGACCCGCGCCAAGCAGCGGTTTTCTGGACTTGTCCTAACCACGGCCACTGCTGCCACCGTCGACCGACAACTCTGAGCACGCCTCTTGGCCGCCCTCCTCGTCCTCCCCTGTGGATCCCATAACCAGGGACCCGCGCCGAGCGGTGCCTTTCTGGACCCGTCCTAACCACGGCCGCTACTGCCGCTGCTGACCGACTCTGAGCATACCTCTTGGCCACCCCTCCTCATCCTCCCCTGCGGATCCCATACCCAGGTACTACCACCAAGCATTTTCCCAAGCCGTCTCATGCTGGGAGCCTCTGATTGGTGCGACTTTCTGGTAGCTGAATCAGATTGGGCGGATTGCAGTGAAGGCAGAAGCCGATTGGAGTGCTGTTTATCACTGACTTAACATGGGACTTTTGGCTTTGGTCTGCCACCAAACCTAATTGGGGTTTTTCTCCCGACCAGGCCTCTTTTAAGTACTCTATTGCTCCACCTCTCTTGGCGATCTTGCATCCCATTTGTCAATTTCAGCACCTCTGGCCCTCCTCTCACCCTTGCGTTACTCAAACCGGAACTTCTCTCGCACCGCTCTCATCTCCTACTATAGGCTTCTAGATATCTCCTAGAAATGAAGGCCTGCAGGCTACGCCTTATTCTAGTTTCCATGCTCACGCTGCTACTGGTGACTGATGCCTGCGCATCTATATTAGCCTTGGAGCTGCTCAAACTAAGCCCCTTCCCTACACCATTCACTTTCTCACACACCTTGCTCTTTGCGAACGGTCATGAAAGCACCCTCACAAGAGCAACCTTCCTGGCACCACTATCTAACTACAAACGCCGGCAGCTCGGCCTGTTTGTGCACTCCCTCACCCTTCAGTTCCCCTATTGGATCCCTCCTATCTGTCCTCTACTTACACGGATTCTCCTCTCTGGTGATGTAGAGAGTAACCCTGGCCCCACAAACACCCACACTGACCACACAGACCGCCTGGTCAGGACATCATGGACTAAAAGTTGCCCACATGAATATCTGTAGCCTCCCACTGAAGTTCCATGAGCTTGAGGCGTGGATATCTCTCTACAAGCCACAGACATTGTGTCTCACAGAGACCTGGCTGAAACCCCATCACACTAACTCCTTGTTCAACCTGGACGGCTATTCACTCCTATGACTGGACAGACCAGGATGAAAGAAGGGAAGGGGGCGTGGCACTGTATGTGCAGGACCACCTTCCTGCCAATATCATCAGCTGCTCCTCTCCCGCCTCTTAGAGTGAGTGGAGTCTCACAGAGGTAATTCTAGGTGCTTCTAAGAAACTTTACCTGGGTTGCTGCTACAACCCCCCCCCCCCGAGGTATCCCAGGCCTCTCTAATTTCCTAAATGGTACGAAGAGTGTGACCTCTCAAACAGACACAATAGTGTTTTGGGATTTCAATCTAAACTGGCTGAATGATATATCGCTGGACTACTCTAGTGCACTGAAGGAACACAACCTAGAGCAAATTATCTTCTCCCCCACCAGACATAACACTCGCACACAAAATCACTCCCTGATCGACTGGGTAATCACTAACCGGGTCGACTTGGTCCTCCAAGTAGGTACTATGTCTGACTCCATAAGTGACCATACCCCTACCTATGCTATTCTGTCCACCAAATCTGTCTGCCCGCCACACAGACTCCTGTCCTCCAGAAACTTTAGCTGCCCGGACCCTAGCCATGTCCTCAGTGACATTAGGGCAATTGACTGGTCGACCTTCTACAGCCTCAACAGTGTATCTGATGCGGTCACTTACCTTACATCCAAACTCTCACACCTGCAGGACGTCCATTTCCCAGTCACCACCAGAAGGGTAAGAGGGGGCTGTACCCGCTGGCTGTCCAAGGAAGTGCTCACACTTATGAAAGCCCGGGACAACAAATGGAAAGCCTACAAGGCTGCGCCCTCTACCCTGCTCTGGAATGCCTACAGACAGCTATGCAATACCTGCAAGCAGACTGCTAGATCACTCAAGTGTAAATTCTACATTAATCAACAGAAAGAAAATTTTGGCAAACCGCGCAATTTCTGGGCCTCCACTGGGTCTATCCTTAACCCAAAGTCCAGGAGTCAACTAACGCAGCTGCCATCCCCCTCTGGTCCTATCTCAGACCCCACAGAGATTGTAAACATCTTCAACATAAAGTTCTCAGACTTATTCCCCTATCTAGGCAAGCTCCCACCGAAGGCGTCCCCTGCTCTGAACAACCCATCTCCCACCCCACCTACCTCTGCCACTACCCTGTCCCCTCCATTCCACTTCAAAGTCATTGGGCATAGAGACACTATTAAGCTCCTAAAGTCTCTCCCTGCCAAAGGCAGTCCTGGCAGTGATGGGCTATACCGTGCTTTCCTTAAACTCATCGGCCCTACACTGGTTAAACCCCTCACCTTCCTCTTCAACTTCGCTCTTACATCCTCTATGGTTCCAGACTCTTGGAAACATGCAACTGTAGTTCCTGTCTTTAAAAGCGGTGACCCTCAAACCCCTGATAACTACAGGCCCATCTCCCTACTTCCTCACCTGAGCAAACTGCTCAAAAGGTTGTCCACCTCCAGTTCTCAGAGCATCTCGAAAGGTATAACCTCTTGTGCCCTCTCCAGCATGGTTTCCACAAGCACCACAGCACCTCCTCTGCTTTGGCCCTTTTCTCTGATTATGTGCTGCGAAATATGGACCAAGGCAAAGTCACATGAGCTGTTTTCATAGACCTACCAAAGGCTTTTGACCTTGTTGACCACCACCTCCTCCACTCTACCCTGCCTCTCTTTGGCTGTTCCAGAGAAACAGCAGCCTGGTTCCACAGCGATCTATCCTATCGGTCTCAGTCCGTCATCATCAACAAAGTCTCCTCTGCTGCCCTTCCCATTCACACTGGAGTCCCCCAAGGTTCTATACTTGGGCCCCTACTCTTTTCCATATTCATTAATGCACTCCCAAGGGAAAGCCTCAGCTGCCAAGCGCTCCTCTATGCTGATGATCTGGTTCTCTACCATAGCGACAAATCTGTCGAGACCATCTCCTCCATCCTTACACACAACTATGGCTCTGCTCATAAATGGTTCCTAGCCAACAGGCTTCTAGTCAATGAAAAGAAGACTAAGTCCATGCTTTTTGGTTCTAAACCTTTCCTCGCCAAAGCCGCCAAATCCAACTCCTCCCTCCTAGTAAGCACCCCAGCAGGCCTCCCTCTTGAAAATGTCCCATTTTTTTAAATACTTAAGTGTCACTCTTGATCCCTCCCTCTCTTTCAACAAGCATGTCAACAACACTGTGCGGAGAAAATAACCAGAAACTTGGTGATGCCTACAGACTTAAATACTTCCTATCGACTGAAGCATGCCTTGCCATCGTCCAGGGCAACCTTCTGCCTCTACTTGACTACTGCTCCCCCGTCTACTCCCTCGTATCCCCCACCTTGAAGTCAAAACTAAACACTACCTACAACTCTGTCGTTTCGTTCTTCAAGCTCCCCACCGGACCCACCACTGCACTCTTTACCAATCCCTGGGCTGGCTCCCTATACAAGATCGCTCTGTCTATGCCATGGGCTGCCTAGTGGATAATGCGCTATGGTACCGACACTTATCCCCTACTCTCTCCTCCTGACCGACAGAGTAGCTCCTAGAACACTCAGGGCATCCTCAACCCCCTCCCCCGGAGGCTCTCCGCCTTCTCCACAGCAATGGGATGCAGAGCTTTCTCAGTCTCCGCACCCTCCCTATGGAACAAGCTCCCACAGTCCGTCCAATCATCCCCTTCACACCTGGCTTTCAAACAGGCAATGAAACACTGGCTCCTGGATGGTGCGGACTGCTGCTGTGTCCGGTAATCAATACTTTGACACTCTGATGCCTATGTCTCTATCCCACTGTCTCCAGCCCTCCACCAATCTCACCTCTCATCTCTGTCTCTCTCTAAACCCACCTAAACCTGTTAGTTTCTGACTAGATAAACCCACACAGCTCTACTGTTGGCCCTGCTAACTGATCTTATTTCTTACTCCTGTAGCTACTTATGTTCTTCTGCACCTTGTATTCTCCTGTATCTCATGTCTCCTATTTCTGCTTATGGCCCTAACTCACACTGCGTGTGTCTGGCCTTTGCCTACCCTATGTCCTTTGTACTATTACTTTATTTTTTTCCACACCACCTCGTGCCCAAGGTGCGAATTTACTGCATGGATTGCATCTACCTGTATGTGCTGCTGTGATCTCTGTATTGACTGCCACACTGTGGCCCGGGCCATGACTGAAAATGGTCCTCTGGATCAGTGCACTTACCCGGTAATCAAAGACATAAATAAACAAGGGAGCAATGAGTATCAGAGTCGCTCCTTCTACCTGGAGCTTGATCAGCACCCTCTGAATGAGGGGGAAGAGATGAAAAGCTTAAAGAAACCTCCCTTTCCAAGACAGGGACAATGCGTCTCACCAGAAAACTCCAGGCCCTGGAGCAAGTCAGCAGAAATGCATCAGTTTTGCATTGAATGGGGACGCAAACAGGTCCAACTCTGGACAACCCTGTTTTTCAAACAGATCTTCTACTACCGAGGTCAGCAGCTCCCATTCGTGCATTCTGGACTGTGACCAGGACGTTTTGGATGCCTGGAACATAGACTGTCGAGTTCTAGACTGTGTTCTAAAGCCCAGTACCAAACCCTCATCACTTCTCTGCACAGGGGATATGAATGAGTCCCCCCACCTTGCTTGTTTATGTAGTGCATTACACAGATGTTGTCCATCTGTACCAGCAGAGGTCCGGGGACAGGTATTTCTGGAAGGCTTGCAGGCCATACAAGATGACCCTCATCTCTAAGACGTTTATGTGGAGGGAACTCTCCAGTGAAGGCCATGTACCCTGGGTCCGGTGAGGTCCCAGATGTGCCCCCCAGCCCATCCCCAAAGAGTCTGTGGTGAGGACTTATGAGGAGAAGGGATCAGGAAGGGAACCTCTTTGAACAAGTTGCTGGGTTCCATCCACCACTGAAGTGCCTTCTTGACTGGCGAGGTTACTAGAACTCACTGTTCTAGATCGTCGGTGCACTGATCCCACTGGACTCAATGTCCATTGGGGAATCTGCATATGCAGCCGTGACAGGGGAACCGTGGCAATGGCTGCACCAGTCAGGCCCAGCAGCTGCAGGAACGACCTGGTTGTGACATAGCGGTTGCTGCAAAGTAATTGGGCCTGTGTGATCAGGCACTCTGCCCTGTCCTGGGGCAGGAAGGCCGATCCCTTAGCAGTGTCCAGTACAGCTCCGATGTACTGGAGACATTGACAGAGAGTCAAGACTGACTTGGGCAAATCGACTGTGATCCCTAGTGTGTTGAACAGCTGTCTGGTATGCACCAGCGTGTGAGACAGTTGCTCCCTGGACTGTGCTTTGAGCAACCGATCGTCCAGGTAGGAGAAGACGTACAGTCCTTCCCACCTGAGAGCTGCTGCCACCACCGCTAAGCATTTGGTAAGGACTCATGGCACAGATGACAAGCCAAAGGGCAATACCCTGAACTGATAGAGCTCCTCCTGAAACAGGAACCTGAGGGGTGCAAACCTTGATGTGCAGGTATGTGTCCTGCATGTCCAGGGAGCATATCCAGTCTCCCTTTCGCAGTAGAGGCAGCAGGCTTTGCAGAGTTACCATCTTGAACATCTTCTATTGGATAGACAAGTTTAGGTTTCTTACATCCAGGATGGGCCTCAAGAACCCTGTGGATCTGGAGACTATAAAAGAAGTGGGAATAGAACCCTCTGTTCCTCGGGAACCGAATCTATAGCCCTCTTCTGCAGAAAAGTTCAGACCTCCTCTATTTGTACTGATATGTAGTCTGGAGGATAACAGGAATGAAGAGGAGTAAGGTCTGAAGGCAACTCCAGGAGTTCCAGAGCATGCCCTTACTCTATGAGCTGCAGGACCCAAGCATCTGTCATGATCTCCTGCCGCATGTCTAGGTGGAGGGACAAGCAATCCCGTACTACCACCTCCTGAGATACTGAAAGGTGGAGGGGGGGGGATCTGTTAAGGGGTTATGCTGAGGTGGAACTAGTGGCCAGGGCTGCACCCCCAGCTTCGGGGTGTTTCCCTGTGGTGGAGGTAGGGGCAGGCAAAGTTGCCACTGCTCACCACTTGCCTGGTTGACGGGCACTGGATTTAGGCCTGTGGGTGGCCTGACGGAAAGAGCACCTTCTGTCCACTCTTTGCCCGAGTGTGATAAAGTGAGTGGACCGACCGCAGGGTCTTCCCAGAGGCCTGAAGGTCAGAAAGAATATGCTGCATATCTGCTTCAAAGAGTTTATAGAGTCTGAAGGTGGCATACAGGATAGATTGTTGAACGTCGTTAACAAAGCCTAACACTCTAAGCCAAGTGTGCCTTCTAAGGAAGATGCCCACCACAGTTGCTCTAGCCGAGGCATCACTGAATCAGCCAGTGGTTGCCCAGCGAGAAAAAGGCTTACCTGACGGAGCCTGGTACAATTTGTCAGCCTTTCTGGGCATGGCTGGGATAATATTTGGTCTATACCAGTTCGCCATGGTGGCATCCTCTAATGCAGCCAACAGAGGAGGGATAATCAAAGGAGGGAAATCTGGCAATTCCCAAAATTATACCAGATTCCCCCTAGTAATATCCTGCTCCTCAGCATCGGACCCCATAGTTGTCTGGAGCTGCTTCATCACTGAGATGAAGAAGGAGTCATCGGGAGGGAAGGGGGGTAGAGTCACGGGGTATATCTAGTGGAGTCCTCCCACGAGAAAACAGTGGAGGTAGACTTGGAGGGGGTCCTGTCGACATCTTCCTCCTTCTCCTCTTGTGGAATGAGATCAGGGTTGTACTCATCCTCATCTGCAGGCTCTGAGTAATGTAAATAAGACACCAAAGACGCTTATGTCCAAGAACAAGCAGGGTGCGTTGAAGTGGCAGTTGTCAGCGCGGGGGCTGCTCTAGTATGCCCTGGTGTTGATGGGCTTGGAGGAGGAGCAAGGCGCTGCATTAACTCCCAAAAAGAGGAGAACATGGTCTGAATATCAACGGTGATCGGCATCCCTGGAGTGACTTGCGGCATGCCTGGGGGATGTTGGGTCCCAGGCATCAGTGGTGAGGCCTGAAATGTTGACGAAAGAGAATGAAACCCCAGCGTTGACTGTACAGCCTGTGGCATCAAAGGGGAAAGCAGAAACCACAATGTCGATGGGCCATTGCCAGCTGAGACAGGTCTGACGGAACCCACTGCCTGCCGGCCCTGAGAAAGCAGGGGAGCAAGTGGTAGAGGTGGGAGCGTCGATCAGGGCGTAAGAAGGCCTGGCGTTGACGGACCATCGCCGGCCATGGAAGGACCAGTGGGAAGCACTGCCAGAGCTGACCCTGTAGTCGAGAGGATGTGGGTGGCAGGGAGAGTCACCGCTGAAGCAGACAAAGATGCTGCAGTGGCCGGTGCCCGAAGTGGTGACCAAGAGCATGCCGGGGGACATTTCTCCTCACTTCTGGCTCTCTCCTGGTGTTTGTGCTTGCTGGACGATTTGTTCCGGGCCTTGGAGGAGTGGGATCCTGTGGACGGTGCTGGCGAGGCAGAGGAGCTTCTTCTCCATTTGAGCCACCTTCTGTTGTAAGGGGAAGAACTCTAGGGCTTTCTGATGGCACTGCCGGGTAGCCTGGTTGAAACCACAGCAGACCTCACAGGCCTTAAAGTCGTGGACCTCACCAAGACAGCGGACGCAGGCGGCGTGGTTGTTACTGTAGATCTTCTTACCGCACCCGTAGAATCTGAGAAGTTTTCAGGGTCTGTTGGCATTAACGATGGTGGGAATCACTTTAAAGAATAAAGTGATTAACGAACTAGGGTGAGAAAACAAAAAAGCGCGAAAATGAAAGGTTTGGCGGTCGACTGAAGTAGCGGTGTCTTTGTGAAGTTCGATGTGCGATGGTCGACATTAGAAAAAACTGAGGAGGGTGCGGGGCTGCCCACGTTTATATGGGAAGGACGTCAGCATCTGATGTCATCGTGGGCAGGCCCTGGAAGACTGCTAGTAAAAATGTTTCTGTGTGGTCCTAGTGCCAGGGGGCTATAGTTCTATAGTTCTATAGGTGTGGCCTCATGCAAGAGATATCCTCGATGAAGATCTTGATTTCTCAGTGCATACTGATACACTATAAGCTCCACCCCAAGCTTGGTGTACTGTATAGGAACAAAGTGAGTATTCAGCTTCCTGCCCACCCAGAGATTGTTTTAAAGATGATTCTTCCTATTTTTGACTACAGTGATATTGTATAGCGTGGCACTCCCAAATCTTCCCTTGCCAGAGTGGACCCCTGTTTCACTTTCTGTCATTCTGCCTTACACTGTCCTCCTCGTACCCACCACTGCTCACTCTGCTCTGCCCTTTCACTCCCCCTCTCTTGATGCCACATGCCTTTTCCATTGTGCCTACTTTATGTCCAAATTCTGGTTTGGTTCTCGTTTCTTATACCTTACATCCCTACTATCCTCTCCTCCTTCTTCCTCTCACCCTCTTCACAGTAATATTTTCCATTCCCTCTGTATTCCTTCTAGGAAATTACTGTTGGTCAATTTGCTTTCTCGTATCTTTTTCGTAAACTCTGGTCCTCCCTTCCCCTGTCAATCCACTCTGCCTCTTCTGCTTTCTCCCTTAAGTGACTTTTCTGCTCCCACCTGCACCTGTACATGACCTTCTACCTCTTGATCTACCCCCCCCACTAGTACAGCCATGACCATTTTATTCCCCATATCCCCAGTTACACTTGCATTAGTAATTCCCCCGCTTATTAAATCTCACTTTTTATCTACTACAGGTACTGCATAAACATTTTTAACAGAATCTATATGGCTAATAGTACCCTAAAATAAAACTAAATCATGTCAAAAACAAATTAAAATACAACAGTACCCTACAATAAAATAAGTCCTCTATAAAAATATTATTTGTCTCGCGGTATATCTAGTGGAGTTCTCCCATGAGTCGACAGTGGAGGTAGACTTGGAGGGAGACCTGTCAACATCTTCCTCCTTCTGCTCTTGTGGAATGATGTCAGGGTTGTACTCATCCTCATCTGCAGGCTCTGAGTAATGTAGATAAGGCACCGAAGATGCTTATAGGGCTCTCATATATTTTTAATGTATATGTATATTAATGATATATTAATGTCCACTCCTAATTTGGCCTCAGTAACTCTTGATCAGGCAGAAAATGTCGATAATTTGGAGCCATTCATGGCTCTTTAATGACTAATCCTTGTAGTGACCCTTGGATTATCACCACTGTAAATCAATCATTCCAAATAGACAGCTGCTATTTAGGCCATTTGCAATCTTATGTATACCAAGAACTAATCAGCATACCTTTATATAAAGAATAATTGCTCAGTGAAATCTTAAGGAAAATCATTCTGGAGTATTGGGCATATTGCGGTTATGATGAAGAACAGTTACATACTTACTGTAACAGTAGATCTTTGAGAGAACCTCTTCCCTTAGGCCACTGTGACAAGGCTGGTTAAGACCCTGTCCCATCTGTTATATAGAGAGAGATAAAAGCAAGGGCCTATTTTTCTGTCCTGTCCTACTCTGTCTCTTGTCTGTCTGATTGCACAATCAAAATTTCCTTGTGAAACTTTGGAACTGGCAACACCGATGGTCCCACAATTTCCTAGTCATCTCCCTCCCTCCCTTCCTTTCTCCCCTCACTTCACTGTGGTTAAAAAGTACACGTGAATCTTTATGTGGAACGGAGATCCCTTGGTTTGAAAATGTACATACAGTAGTTATATTACTGAAATAAATTGCTAAAAGCTATTTGGATTTATCTGGAACACGGAGGTTAACCTTGAGGTGCATTTTTACCTGAAAAAGCCTGTTCAGAGTTGTCAATTGAAAAAACAGCTCTGGCCAGAATGTCTTAATTGGCTGCACCTGTTGAGAAGACTGGATATACTGGTCACAGGAAAGAAACTGACAAAAGTCTGGTACATTATGTGAAAACAGGAGATATAGCTTAATGAGAAGCGGATGCAGAATTTAATTGCCAGGTGAAAACATCTTATAAAAAGAGAGCAATGTTTAGAGAGAGAGCTTGAGATTTAGATACCCTCCGATGAAGGACTTTGTTTTGTATGAACTGCCTGTATAAGCACTATCCTACACCATTTTTTTTTATTGTTACTGATAATAAAACGCTACTTGCAAATTTTATGACTTCTTTTAGTTTGCCTGTGCTTCCTGACCTGTGCCTCAATGACAGCCACACCTTTGGAACTATACCCACATCAGCACTAGGATCACATGGAAACTTTTGCTAGCCGGGGGCTGCTCACGACAACATCACGTGTCAGTGTCTACACAAACGTGAGTGGTCCCATCTCTCCACAGTTCCTCGCCAGAGATTGTGCTTGAAGGACTCTCTTCTTGAGCAACCAGGAGATTATACCAGAGCCTCTGATATTAGAGAAACACAGACACTAGAGAAAGCAGCCACGAAAACACCCAAGGCAGAATTGGATGCCATATTCCCCTACAGCTGAAAATGGGGGAAGAAGGGAGGGCCAGCATGGCCTAAGGGAAGAGATTCCCTTAAAGATCTACTGTTATGGTAAGTATGTAACTGTTCTATCTTCTTCAAAGATATCTCATCCCTTAGGCCACACCTTTGGAACAAGTCCCAAGCAGTCTCAAAAGCTAACTGGGAGGATGGTGCAGTTTGTTTCTGACAGTAAGCCCTATAGAACAGCAAGGATGAAACCCACTCATCTATGAGAGACAATGTCCAGACTGTAGTGTTTAGTAAAGGTGTGGAAAGTACTCCAGGTGGCTACAGCGCAGATGTCAGCGGCAGATACATTTCTGAAGCAAGCAAGCAACAGATGTGGCCATACCCCTTGTGGAATGACCATGAACTGCATCAAAAGTCACTTACCGTACTTCCTATAATAGAACATAATACAATGTGCTAACCACGTGGACAAGCACTGTTTTGATAAAGGGACACCCTCTTTCCCAGGGGCGAATGAAACAAATAGCTGACAGAACTTCCTACAGTCCTTGGTGTGAACAATATAGTATCTTAGGATTCTATGTACATCCAAGTATGGAGCAATGCTTCACCTTGACTGGCATCAATCAATATTTTATTTATATAGCACCCATCTCCAATTTGGACTCTGGGTGATGCACAAAAGAATAATACAAAACATTAAAATACAAAAACACAAATTTAAAACAGCTATAAAATACAGCTAAAATGTTTTTTAGCATAAACTTATCCTCTCTGCTTCACCTGCTAATTGCTGTAACACACATATACCCACACTATACCCACATGCTTGGAATAATAAACTGAAACATGGATGGTTTGATTTAGTGTGAACTCAGACACCACCTTTGGCAAAAATTTAGGATTAGTATATAAAGACACCCTGTCTTTATGGAAAATCAAATAAGAAGGCTCACACATTAGAGCCTGTAGCTCTCAAATCTTCAGAGCTAAAGTGATTGCAACTAAACATAATGCTTTCCATGAAAAAAAGCATAGGTCACAACTCCAGGCTGGCTTCAAGGGAGCCAAAGTAAGTCTCATGAGCCAATAATTTAGATCCCAAGGGGTTGCCAGATGAAGAATGGGAGGTTTCATATGTAGTATACCTCTCAAAGAGGTATGGAAGACCTCTAACTGAGCTACCATGCGCCCATCGACAGGGGCATGGAAAGCTGATATAGCGGCCAGATGCACCTTCAGTGCAGAATACTGCAAACTGGAGTCTGACAGTGACAACAAGCATTCCAACACCACATGGACTGGACAGGTGAATTGGTCCATATTTTTGGAAGTGGCCCACAAAGTGACATGCTTCCACTTTAAAGAGTACATAAGTCTGGTGGAACGCTTTCAGGCAACAACCAGTACATCAGCTACTTTTGGTAACATTCCAAACCTTGCAATGGTTATGTCTTCAGGAGTCATGCATGCAGGTGCAGGGATTTCAGGTCCGGATGGACCAGGGCCCCCCTTGTCCTGTGACAACAGGCCTCTTCACAGAGGCAAGGGTACCAGAGGCTCCACTGCTAGTTGCTGTAGCAGCAGATACCACATTTGTCAAGGTCACAGGGGTACAATAAAGATAAGAGTCACACCATCCGTCTGTAGTTTCAGTAATACTCTCTGTATTAAGAGAATGGGAGGGAATGCATACAGAAACCTCCCTTTCCAAGACAGGGACAATGCATCTCACCCAAAAACTCCAGGCCATGGAGCAAGGGAGCAGAAATATTGCAGCGTGGGGAACACAAAAAGTTCCAACTCTGAATGATTCCACTTTGCAAAGAGGTAATCTACTACAGAGGTCAGCAGTTCCCATTCATTCATCTTGGACTGTGACCTGCTTAGCTTGTCTGGTAAAGAGATTTCGTACCCCTGGGAGATGCACGGCTGGTTAACTCCAGGCTGTGTTCCAGCACCCAGTACCACACTCTCATTGCTTCCCAGCACAGAACATGGGAATGAGCCCCCCCCCCCGCGTTTGTTTATGTAGTGCGTAACACTGATGTCACCATCTGTACTAGCTGATGACCTGGAGTCAGATGCTCCTGGAAAGCCTGGGGACTGTATAAGACAGCTCTTATCTCCAGGACCTTTATGTGTAATCTGGCTTCCACCTGGGTCCTTGAACCTTGGGTTTGATAAGGCCCAGATGTGCTCCCCACCCAGATTCCGATGCATCCGAGGTGAGAATCTGAGTTGGAGTTGGGAGTAAGAATGGAACGCCCCTCAACAGGTTTCTGCGGTCCATCCACCACATCAGTGTTTTGTATAAACTGGACGTGACGAGTACCTTTTGGTCTACATCGTCTGTCAGTAGGTCTCACTGCACTCTCAATGTCCACTGTGGTATCCGCATATGTAAGCAAGCCAGTGGCACAGGACACTGCCATGAGTCCCAGGAGATACACGAAAGCTCTGGCTGGGACGTAATAACTGCTATGTACCAGTTGCGCTTGAGCCATGAAAGGTTTTGTCCTGTCCAGGGGTAGAAATGCTCTGCCCTATTCTATGTCCAGGACTGCACCTATACACTGCAGCCTCTGGCAAGGGGTCAATACTAACTTTGGTACGTTCACTGCAACCACAAGGTCTTCGAACAAGTGCCCTGTTTGGGACAGAGTGTGTTCAAGCTGGCTCCTGGACCTGGCTTTCAAAAGCTAATCATCCAGGGAAAACATACAGACCTCCCCTACAAAGGGCTGCTGCCACCACCGCCAAGCATTTGGTAAAGACCTGAGGCACAGAAGACAAGCCAAAGGGGAACACACTGTACTGGAAGTGCTCCCCTTCCAGGACAAATCTCAAATACTTTCTGTGATGTAGTCTGATCTTGATGTGAAGATATGCATCCTTCATGTCCAGGGAGCAAATCCAGTTCCCCATTTGCAACAGGGAAACAGATTTCACAGGGGAGACTATGTGAAACTTCTTGTATTCTATGCAGAAGTTTAGCTCTTGCAGGTCTAACACAGGTCTGTGATGGCCACTTCTGGCAACAGGCTGGCAAAAGGATCCTTTACCCTGACCTCCACAGGCGTGGGATACAAGGATTTAACAGACTTTAAAGTCATTTTAGAGATTTAAAGGCTTCCTAATGCCTCTTCTACAAGGTATCCAAACAGTCTGGTGCCTCTAAAAGGAACATTCATAACTGTTTGTTGCACATCGGTTGCAAACCCAGCCACCCTGAGCCAAGAATACCTTCTCATGCAAATACCAGTAGCAGGTGCCCTGGCTGATGCATCTCTCTGAGACATCATATGCTGAGTGTAGCAAATGCTTGCCTACCTCAGCACCAGCAGTCAAATTTTTAAACAATTCATTCTTGGCAGTGCCCTCTGGGAGTGCCTGAACTGTAGTTTTGGTAGTCTTCTAGAGGCTATTTTGATACCTGATCATGTGAGACTAGTAGTCTGCAATATTCAGGCCTAAAGAGGCAGAGGTCTAGGTTCACTTGCCCATTACACCAAGCCTCCTTGATTCCTTATCAGGTGGCAGGGTACTCATATGCTTTGGTGCCCTGGATCTATCATGGGCAGCCATTATGATCACAGAATCCGTTTCTGACTAGCTGGCACAATAAGGCTTTGCAACAGGGGCAGAGTACTGCTTGTCAGCCTTTCTGGGTACAGCTGGTATGGTATTTGGCCTATACCATGCAGCAAATGTTATATCCTCCAATGCAGGATAAACTGGAGAAATAATGATGGATGAAGTATAGGGAACCTCCAGAAAATCCATCAAATCCTTTTTGGTGGAATCCTCTTCTTCCACAGCAAAACCCATAGCATTCTGAATTTGCTGTATCACTGTTTGAAAGGTAGGGTCTTCAGCAGGAAATCTGGGTGATACACTACAGAATCCTCACTGCAAGAGGATACAGTGGAGCTGGAACGTGCAGCATAATGTTCCTCTCCATATCTCTCCTCCTCCTCATAATCCTCCTCCATTATGAGGTCTGGATTATATTCTTCCTTCTTGTCCCTGTAGACAACAGGAATGGAAGACCTCACTGGTGACGCTGGGCCACTGCTCAAGAGGTACTTGCTGTGTACTAGCCAAGGAGGTTTGCGGGGTCTGTGACACAGGAACTCCCATCGATGGAGGTACAAGCTTGCATAGGCAAGCCAGGAAGTATGTCCCATATCATTCTGAAAGCGATCCCAGGACTGCCTGCGCGTCGACGACACCCTGGCCATAGGACACGACTGCTGGGTCAATGACCGGCCTGGACCCAGCGACGTGCCATCCGTAGTAGGTACAGTAGTGCCTAAGCCAAACCCTGCACCCTGACCTTAGTGTTTAGTCAACAGTTGCGGGGCTGTCATCACCGCCGCAAGGAATATGATGATGCAGACTGATTACCTGCAGGCGCGGTGGCAACCCAGATCTTGCTGGGGAAGCAGATCTGTCCCTGCCCTTATGTTGGTGCTTATGTCCTGATGCCAACCTGTCTTTTTTGCAGTCTTTTGACTTTGATGACTGCAAATTGGTCAACGGGGCTGACGATGCTGCCTTCTGAATCTGGGCTTTTTACATGGCCACTAGAGTTTTCTCTAATAAAAACTTTTCCAGAGTCTTTCTTCTGTGTTGACTGGTTGCTTGATTGAAGCCCTGGCAAATCTCACAAGTCCTGACGTGAGGGAGGCCTAAATAGCAGGCACACACTTTGTGTGTGTCGTTCTTGCAGATTTTTTTCTCCGCACTTGCAGTACCGGAACAACATCTTTGGTTTTGCAGCATAAAGAGGTGGTGATACCACTAAATTATTAGTGATTACGTTATAGGAAAATAATAAACGACAATGGCTAGTCATATTCATTTCCACGAGAGGTCTGACAAATAGTTGATGGTGGGAAAAGAACTGAGGAGAGATGGGGCCACCCATGTTTATTTAGAAGCTGATGTCACGTCGTTGTGGGCAGCCCCCAGTTAGCAAAAGTTTCAGTGTGGTCCTAGCCCTGACAGGGGGTATAATTCCAAAGGTGTGGCCTAAATGGAAATATTCTCGAAGAAGATCCATATTTTCCCCTAGTATCGAGACAGTAAGCTGCCCAGAGGCAGCACAGTGTGCTGCACTGTGGGAGACAGAGGTTTCCGAAGAACACTTGTATCTTGTATTCTCTGGATCAGTAACTGATAGGCACTCACGAGGGCTCCAGCTCACACTCAGCAGCACTTCGTACAACTGGCTCTTAAGAGGGCCTTTGGTCTCAGAGACCACTTGCCTGTGCCCCTGACAACAAAGGTAAGCTATCAGCGACATGGACAGAACCATGTGGGAGAGGGACATAAAACAGTTGACAGCTGGCCATGTACAACTGAAGCAAAATATAATAGGTACACCTGTATAAGAAGGGTAACCATTTCTTACAATCTGAAAGGCCTCTTTGCTGCTACTTTGTCAACTTTCCTCAAATCTGCCCCAAATTCTACTTGGCACACCTTCAGTTGTCATTATTTGCTGACAGTTCATGGGACTCCATTCTGCCTCTTATAATTATCATGTGGACATACTGGGTATGATCTCAAACTGATGTTTATCAAACAAATTCTCCAGTGATGCTGGTCACAAACATTAAAGGTGAACTTTATATCAGAAACATTGTTGTAGCATAGCTGACGGCAAGCACAGACACACTAATAATCAATTAAAGCATACCCATCTAGGGACACGTAGAGACAGTACACCTATGTCCATAATTGTTTTACACATCTTGTTTGAAACAATCAGCCTCTCTAATCTAATGCAATGTCTTGACAACAGAAATATGCAGATAGGAACAACGGCTCAAAATACTTTTTATTTTAAAGCTGAGAAATGCATTGGTTTGGATGGCCCAGTGGCATGGTGAGCACTTCACGAAGAAAACTTGCACACTCTGAAACGTGTCAGTAGCCATCACAAAACAAAACAAAAAAACAAACCAGAGGATGGCGCAGATTACGCCAGCCCTCGGAATATTAACAATCCTCTGTTAGTCAGCGGCTGTCTGACAAAGGATCGTTCAGATCCAATGCGCTGGGGTACTCGGTGGCATCCCCTGACTTTGCTACTAGCATGTGAACCTAATAAATCTGTTTTTTATTTGCATTACTTCTTCGTCTGTGAGTCATTCGGGTTTAATAGCCATATGCTGTCCTGGCTACATACTGTTAGTGCTATATGCCTACTTGTCGTTTCTGCTATGGTGCCTCACTCTGCTTTTTTCCCCAGTGGCATGATGGCAGCACATTGAGCTACCATCTGGAAGACTGGGGTTTGAGTGTGAGCACTGCAATATATCATGCTGACAAGCTTGGGTTCTGGGGTGGGATCGAGGGGATGAGCTGCCCAACATTTGTGCATTCCCTGTCAGAAACCCGAGAAATGGCATTGGCATCCATCGCAACTTGCCCACTCACCCAGCTGAAGGGTGCAATTGTGGTAATCCAGATTACTTACTGTAGGAAAGGGAAACAAAATAATTAAAAACATTTAGTTTGGTTTAATAAAACAAACAGCATTTTGTGCTGTTGCCTAAGGGACTTGGGTTTGTGACCAGACTCTAGATTTTCACCTTGGTACCAGCAGGGAAGTTGCTGCATTGCGGAGTTGAAAATCTTGACTCCAAGGGAAGGGATTGTGCAGAACACTCAGCAGTAGGGCTGGGAGAAATTGCAGGATTTCATATTTGCAAAATGGCAAAATAAGTTTGCAGCGGTGCATTTCCCAAAAAAAGTGTAAGAAAGGTTTTTCATCACAAAAATCCTCAACAATACCTCCAAAGCCAGTGTGAAGACACTGTAATAAAATCTGCAGCACGATTGTTACTGCATTGTGGCTCATTTTTTAAAGTAGAAGGAAGGAAGAAGAGGGGGTGGGTGGGTTAGGGAGGAAAAAAAAAATCAGTCAGCATTAGAAATGACGTGGTTCTTGTTCTGTCAGGATATACCATGTCATTGCACACAGTTTTAGGAGGTTTATAAATTTAAGGTATTGCTTGTTATTTATTGCATCTTGAATGACCAATGTATTTTTTCTCTTATATAAGGTGCTCAGAGTCTTAAGAGCGCTAGATAAATATTACTAACTACATATGCTGAGAGTTTAATTTTTATAGTTCCCTTTGTTCCACATTCAGCTGTCACTTTTAACAAGCCTTTTTTTGAGTTCACACTTAATATTGTTTTTGTGTGTTATTCCTTAAAAATCTTTGTTTGTAGTATGATTTTTTTTTTCAAACTGTATTTAAGTTACTACTACACATATTTTACAGTTAAGTGGGGAAGCTGTGCTTTATATTCAAGGCTGTCCCTCAGCAAAGTCTGGTTATTAGCTACTTGAATTTATACCAGTAGTCTCAGTGTATAAAATCTTTAGACGCAGGCGTTTTACCAATTCCAATGAGGGTCACTGACTGTAATCCCTGAATTCATGCTATCATGTGCAGTGTAAAAAATATTTAGTCGCAGTTCCTCAGCTGACGCTAGCAAGTAGCCCTGACTGTACTTCTTGACTTTACACCAGCAGTCTTATGGAAAAAATATTTAGTAGCAGTCCCTCAGTCGATTTCTGCCAGAATCTATGCCTATACTCTGAGAGCAGTTTACACTTCTGGCAGAAGGGAAATTAACAAATGACCCAACATGCGTGGCCAACTTGTTTAATTCCTTTTTTGGGGTCCTCGACAAGTACAAAACCCCCCTCTCTTCGGCTGCCCCCAAGTAGCCTCCCAAACCCACCCCTACCCTGAAAGCTTCATACCCACTTTCTATTTTAAAGCTGTTTTGCCCGCTGATACTATAAAACTTGTAAGAAAAAAACAACCCTAGACCCAACACTGGGCCAGATGGTCTTGATTTTCATATCCTAAAACTCATAATAAAGTTGCCACCCTTCTCACAAATATTCTAAATTTCTCCCTCTGTTCCGGTACACTCCCCGCGGCCTGGAAAACTGCTTCCATCAGGCCCCTGCACAAAGCTGGTTCAAAACAAGGAGCAAGCAATTAACAGGCCCATCTCACCCCCCCCCCCCCAAATCAGGGAAAAAACAGTTCATTCAAAAATTACTGAGCACTTAAACAAATACGGCATCTTGACTGAGGCTCAACATGGTTTAGGGCTAAACACACACACGGAAACTGCTCTCGTTAGATTCACACCGGACATATACAAGGCCATGGATGACAATCTATAAACAGGTACTATCTTTGTAGATCTTACCAAGGCTTTTGACTTGGTGGACCACAATCTACTACAAACTACCCTTGCCCTGATGAATTTCTCTACAAACGCAGTCAACTGGTTTGGTAACTATCTCCACACGAGGTACCACAAAACAGTTGAGGGACATCCTTCGTCAGAATGCCTTGTTAAGTATGGAGTTCCACAAGGGTCTGTACTTGGGCCCCTCCTTTTCTCTCTGTTGATTAATAACATACCTTCCATCTGTTCACATACTAACATCATCCTGTATGCGGACGATGACGCCTTATACTGTAAGGCCGCTAACCCCTCAATCCTTCTCTCCAAACTTCAAACAGATTTCCATTGCCTCAACTCCTGGTTCACCACTCAAGGAATGGCCCTGAACTCCAAAAAAGCTAAATGTATGGTTCTCGCAAGCACACTTAAACCATCCAATTTCAATTTCACCCTCCTAGATAATGACGGCATGGTCCATTGAGTGCATTCGCAAATTTAAATATCTTGGCCTAACACTGGATGAGCACCTCTCCTTCGGCCCACACAGAACTCAATAAACAAAATTCACCAGACACTTGGGCTCCTCTACAGGATCAGGCAATTCCTCATTCCAGAATCTAGAAGTAGGCTGGCTTCCAGCTAACTCCTACCTCTCCTAGACTACGGATCCATCATCTACTCACCTCAAAGTAATTCTGTCATGTTCAACAAACTCAAAATAGAAACACAGACATAGACTTTGACGGCAGATAAGGACCACTTGGCCCACCCAGTCTGCCCGTTTCCCTACCTACTGGATAAGCTGCAGATTCTAGTTAAACAGCCTACTTCCTGCAACCCCCCACTATAATTGTCTTATGTCTGTCCCATGCATGTTGGAATTCCCCCACTGTTTTAGACCCAACGACCTCCTCAGGAAGGCGGTTCCATGTATCCACCACTCTCTCCGTGAAAAAAACATTTCTTCACATTACCCCTGATGGCCTACAATAACATTATCAGATTTGTAACGGGGCTCCCATGTCATACCCACAGTTGTGCTCTATATGAGGCAGTACACTGGTTCTCCCTAGAGGACTGGTTCACATGGAAGGCTTCCACATTTCTGTACAAAATCCTCAACAAACAACTACCTCACACTGTTGCCCCTCTTTTCAAGAAGGCCTGCCCCACTCGGCTCACCAGGAGCGCTACCACATCTCCTTTTTGAGTCCCTAACTGCAACTCCTCCTTGGGGCAGAGATCGCTTACCTACGGAGGTCACAAGCTTTTTGACACCCTTCCTCCTAACCTTGCAGGAAGCCCCTCACTCAGTATTTTTAAGGTTAAACTGAAGGATCACCTGCTCAGTAAACCCCCCCTGCAACTGTCCTAGGTAGTATATCGCAGTTTCTCTACTACTGCCCGAGTCAAACTTAAAGAGCACCTGCACAAATAACTCCTACAATTTCTACCAGTATTTTTCCTCATTTTCTCAAATTTCCACATTTTCTCTAACCCTGTCCCACATGTTTCAATGCCTCTCTCCCAGTCTTAGTTTTCCCTGGATTATTCTCCCACCTTTTCCCATTAGGTTTTCTGATGTATATTTAAGCAATAAGGCACGACAGGGTGTGTGTTATCGTGTAATGACGTCACTCCTGAGGTGGGTTGGAAGCACGAGGCAAGTGCAGTGCACCCAGGAGTGACATCATTACGCATAACACATTCCTGGAGTGCCTTATTGCTATTATACAATGGCTCGTTGTTATACAAAATAAAAAAAAATAAAATAAAAAAATTATTTTAAGGAATCCAAATGGTCATCAATGGCATCCCAATGCGCATCATCAATAGCATCCAAAGCAATACAGTGATGATATTGTGTAATAACATCACTGTCTCAGGCACACATTGACCAATCAGAGTCCAGGAAATTTTCTTGCCATTGTATAATTGTACATATTGAATGGACTTGCTGATAATATTGTGGTCGCTGTTTACTTTCCAACATTGTATGAAATTCTCTTTCACTGTATAATAATCTCACCTTGTGCCTAATTTTCTACTTTGTACATTTGTCCCACATTGTATATTTAAAACCATGTGTTTGTTACAAACTGTATATATCTGCCTCTGTTACAACTGGACGCTTGTGAAAACAGGCAATTTGCCCACATGCTTTTCCAGTATAAAATAAAAATGAAATGAAATGAACTTTATACCAGCAGTCTTGGTGTAAAAAAACATTTAGTCACAATCACTCAGCTGATTCTGGCAAGGCTCCCTGGCTGTATTCCCTGATTTTATACCAGCGATTTCAGTGTAAAAATATTTAGTTGCGGTGACTCAGCCGATTCCAGCAAGGATCCGTGACTCTGCTCCCTGACTTTAAATGATCAAGTCTCTACTGTAAAAATATTTAGTCACCGTCACTTAGCCAATTCCAGTGAGGCTCCTTACTGTCCTCCTTGACTTTACACCAGCAGTCTGAGCGTAAAAACAATTAGTTGCAGACAATTAGCTGATTTTTGCATTTAAAAAAAAAGCCATGAGAAGACTTTTACAGCAAGAAGTACCAGCAGGCACAGTGCAATCTCGCAAAATTTGTACAGTAATTCTGTTGACTTTCTACGGTCTGAAAAAGTACAATTTCACGAGTTCAGCATGCAGATTTTCCTCTACCCAATACACACACATACCTCTCAAACCAGCTGCCAATGGAACAGCACACACATTGCTTGCCCGCCTGGTCTGGAGAACAACATGTGGCTGCAGTAATTCCAGTATAAGAGTGGGGGATTGAGGGGGCACAAAACAAAGAGCAACTTTTTTTTTTGTTTGAGCAATAGCAATTAAACTACTACCCTTGTGTTCAGCAAACATGCAAATAAGAATGAAATAATACTGTCAACCTTTGTACATTACGTCACAGTGTCAGTTTGTTCGTTTTGGAGCACTAAGGCAAAAAACTTGCCACTTCTGTCTCAAGAACTGTTGCTAGTTGTATACCATTTTACATAACTTGTCGCTCAGCATAACTGACCAAGCATGCAGTGAATTTCTTTTCGGCAAATCTCAAATATCAGTAATTTTAATATCAGAACAGCAAACAATGAAGCATGTTATTTCATCAACAAATTGGCACCAGTAAATCTAATATTGGGAACTTCAGCTGCTCTCTTTTCTGAAATCCAAAAGACAAGGCATGTGTTATGCTGCTAATTACCTTACACGTGGCCGGGTTTTGTCTAGGTACACGTAGTAATTATAGACTGTCATGTAGCCTACGGTCGCAAAGAGTGTCGCTCCATCCTTATTATACTTCTCAAATCTGCAGATAAAACAGGAAGGCAAGCAGGTCAATTACAGTCACGCTCCCATGCAGCGTCCATTTTCTTTTCCATTCTCTGGCTGAATTTTCAGTGTCAGCAAGCTACTCTGTGAGGGCCCATTGGGTACACCTGCTATGTTCTGAATATACAATTCACTTAATTGGTGCACAGCAACTTACAGAAATCAGACCTCTTTACATCACTTCAGTGCACTTGTCTATTGTGGAGATGAATAGGTGGCAAGTAAAAGAAAACACAGGCAGAGCTCATTTTACTGTTTAAGCCCACATTCAGTGCTTTAAAAAGACAGCAGCTTTCAATTCAGCTCTGTCCTGAAAGTCTTCCAATGCATAAAAAAAGAAAACTCTTACTCGATGAAACAATGGCTGTCTTTCCTGGGAAAAAAAATATCACTAAACTGGCTCCTAGTAATTGGCAGTCCACAATTAAAATGTGGGCTTTGTTAAGGCAATAAGGTCTGCTGCTGCTGAAGGACTGTACTTACACTAAGAAGTAGTCCCATCTTTCATCATCCACGTCGATAAAGCTTGCCGTTTCAATAAACCACATCAAGAAGGTCTGTAGCCTCTCATGGTAATCTCGAAAGCCAGGACATGTCATGTCAGCCTAGGGAAAAGACCATGTAAAAATCAGCTGATACTGATCATGGAGGGGGGAGGGAAAGGTGGCTGAATAACCTGGGAAAAAAGACGAGAGTCCGCTGTGGGAAAATACCCACAATCAGGGCTTCTCAGGTTTACCAACAAACACAGGCATGTAGACAACAATTGGTTCTTACCGTACAAGGAACATTGTTTCTAACTAAATGTGACAGCACTCAGTTGTACATTACCTGAAATATCAATGTAAAGTTAAAGCTGCAGAAGAAATATCCATTTCTAGCAAAGGTCAATATTTTTCTTGAAATTAAATATTTTTAAACTTAGTTACCTTGTATATCTGATAAGTAATGTCTTCTCCTGCCTCCTCATTGTGGACGGAGTATGTGTGAAGCAAGGTCCCAAAGGGTTTGAAATTGGCTTCCTTCTCAAACGAAGAAACAAAGTCGTCATTATACTTGTGCAAATCCAGGAGGAATTATCTCTTATTTTTTGGTCTTCAACATCATCAGCCTAGAACAGGAAACATAAATAAGATGGTCTAGGTGTTATTTTTTTTTTTCATTATGTATTTTTTCCCATTTTTGCCCTCCCCAGTCCCAGACACGGAGGCACATGTGCACCGTGTTCTGAGATGCCCTCATGACTTGCTGCCCCCTCCTACCTGCGCTTGCCACCGGACCTCCACCCGGTGGCAGTGGAACTATGGGGGGGTGGGGGCTGACAACCACCCCAGGACAGGAGAGCTGCCGTCGGGCGCTCGATCCTGCTCCGCCCCTCCCCCCTGACATAGGAACATAGACTTTGACGGCAGATAAGGACCACTTAGCCCACCCAGGCTGCCCATTTCCCTTCCTATTGGATAAGCTGCAGATTATAGTTAACCAACAGCCTACTTCCTGCAACCCCCCCACTACAGTTGCCTTATGTCTGTCCCATGCATGTTTGAATTCCCCCAACTGTTTTAGACCCAACAACCTCCCCAGGAAGGCTGTTCCATGCATCCACCACTCTCTCCGTGAAAAAAATTTCCTCACATTACCCCTGAGCCGTCCCCCATCTATCTTTAAATTGTGTCCCCTTGTTCTTACACATTTCTTTTTCTGAAAGATGCTACCCTCCTGGACTTTGTTGATTCCCTTGAGGTACTTGACAGTTTCTATCATGTCCCCGTCCCTCCTTTCATCAAGGGTATACATATTAAGCTCTCTCAGTCTCTCTTCATATGGTTTCTGATGCAGACCCTGCACCATTTTAGTTGCCCTCCTCTGGACTGCTTCCATCCTGTCTATGTCCTTGCGTAGATGGGGTCTCCAAAACTGCACACAGTATTCCAGATGGGGTCTCACCAACTGTCTGTACAGAGGGATAACCACTTCCCTTTTTCTACTTGTGATGCCTCTTCCTATGCATCCCAGTATCCCCTGGCTCTCCTTACTGACTTCTCACATTGCTTACCCATCTTTAGGTCATCTGATATGACTACCCCCAAGTCCCTTTCCATTTTTGTTGTTGTTAGTACCTCCCATGCTATTGTGTACTCTTCTCCTGGGTTTTTGTTTCCCAGGTGCATTACTTTGCACTTCTTTGCGTTGAATCTAAGTTGCCATATGTCTGACCATTCCTCCAACCTTGCCAGGTCCCTTCTCATCCTTTCTACCCCCCGTGTATCAACCTGTCACAGATCTTTGTGTCATCTGCAAGAGGCATACCTTTCCCTCAGACCCTCTGCAATGTCACCTATAAAGATGTTAGAGGACTGGATCCAGTACTGAGCCCTGAGGTACTCACTAGTAACCCCCCTTTCTTCGGAATGTGTTCCATTCACTATTACCTTCTGTGTCCTGTTGTGCAGCCAGTTTGCTACCCAGGCTACCACCCTGGAACCCACTCCCAGGCTGGCTAACTTAATTATTAGTCTTTTGAGCAGGACTGTGTCAAATGCCTTGCTAAAGTCTAGGTAGGCAATATCCACAGCCCCTCCCTGGTCTATTACTTTGGTCACCCAATCAAAGAAATCAATTAGATTCATCTGACATGACTTTCCTGCTGTAAATCCATGCTGCTTTGGGTCCTGTGCCCCGCTGGCCTCTAGCTACTCAACAATTCTTTCTTTCAGAAGTGATTCCATCATTTTCCCTACCACTGAGGTCAAACTTACAGGTCTGTAGTTTCCTGCTTCTGCCTTGCTCCCACTTTTGTGAAGGGGAATCACAACTGCCCTCCTCCAGTCCTCAGGTACCACCCCATCCTCCCATGATTTGTTAAAAAGTGTGGTCAGTGGTGTCACTAGGTCCTCCCTTAGTTCTTTTAGGATTCTGGGATGAACCCCGTCAGGCCCCACTGCTTTGTCCACCTTGAGTTTTAGGAGTTCTTTCAGGACTCTTTCTTCTGTAAGTGGACTGGTGTCAACACCCCTACCCAGAGTGCTTCTATTGTCTGGTTTAGGTAACTCCTCCTCATCTTCTTTTGTGAATACTGAGCAAAAGTAGTCATTCAGTATCTCTGCCTTTTCACTGTCTCCCTCTGCCCACCTCCCCTCTCCTTTATTAATCTTCACTATTCCTCCCTTAACCTTTCTATGCTCCCTAATGTACATATAAAAGGTTTTATCCCCCTTCTTAAATGAGTTGGCTATTTTTTCCTCTGTATGGGCCTTTGCTATTCTGACTGCCTTCCCCACTTCCTTCTGCTTTAATTCATACAGTTCCCTGTCGTGCACCTTCTGTGATTCCTTATACTTTTTGAATGCAGCCTTTTTCTCCTTAACCTTCCCTGCCACCTCTTTTGAAAACCATAGTGATTTTTTACTCCACTTTGTTATCTTTGTTTGTTTCACACAAAGGCTTGTTGCCTCTAGGATAGCAGTTTTGATTTTTCTCCATTGTTCTTCCACCCCTCCTTTTTGGCCATTTGCTAGTGCATTCCTCAGGTATTCACCCATTTTGCCAAAGTCAGCCCTTCTAAAGTCCGGTATCCTTGTTCTTGTATGGCTTGTCTCCATGGTTGTGCTTACTGTGAAGCACACTGTGCAGTGGTCACTTGTTCCCAGATGTCTAATGACTTCTAAATTTGTGATCCTCTCTCCATTTGAGAGTACCAGGTCTAGTATTGCTCCCTCCCGAGTGAGTTCCAACACTAGCTGTCTATGGCCTGCCCCCTGCAGGGCATCGAGAATGACCCTGCTCTTGGATGTGGCTGCAGTACATGTCATCCAGTTAACATCTGGCATATTCAGGTCCCCATCAACAGTATCTCCCCCTTTTCAGCCATTTTGAGAATGTCCTCTATCATTTTCTTGTCCACCATTCATTGCTGGATCCCACCCAAGGTCGTTCCTGAACCTAGGTTGCTGGTGTGCCTTCTAGCGCCTCAACCCTCAGCGCACCGAGCCATCCAGTCTAGGTGTTTTTACAAAATGAATGCTGAATGTATTGCTAAAAATTTATATTTTTGAACTGTATCAGAAGGGGAGAAATTAAGAGTGGATATGTAGGGCATACACACAGACAAAACAATTGTACCTACAATAAAATGAGCTATAATTATTTTACTATCAAGGTAGAAATCTTTCAGTTAACCCCTTTGTTTCTATAGATGCCATTTGGAGTCGGAACCATTCATTGCTGGATCCCACCCAAAATGGCTACCGGGAGCAAATGGGTTAAAGAACACCTAAACCCTTAAATTGTACACATAATGAGTTAAAAAAATGATTCCACAGACTTGTAAAGTAGAGGCTGTTATTTACATTTATTCTAAATCTGCATTTATTAAATTAGGATAAATGCAGTTTCATAGCATTTAAAAAATGTTAAAGCCTCTCAATTCAAAAACTCCGGCTCTGTAAGAACCCTAAAATGGCTGCCAATGACGTCAATGAAAAGAGAGACTCCAAACTCGGCAGCAGAACATTATATACATGTAACTTAAAACACACACCATATGCCCTTTTTAAAAAAACATCAAAGTCATCACTTGTGTACTATTTACACAAATACACTAGTTAAGCAATGATATGAAAGTTGTCACGCAATGAATTGTAGAATTCCACCATATATATATCTTTGCTGCGTTCTGCAGCAACCAACAATTTGTTAAAAAGACCCCCCCCCCCCCAAAGAAACAAACAAACAAAAAGCAGATACCTGGCAGTCCAGTGGGTGATTCATCCCTCAAAGAACCTGGCTGGCTCCATGCTGCAAATCAGGTTAAAGAAGCCCCCACCCCAAGCAGACTGTCTCACTGCTGTTACTGCAATGGTTGCAGGTGCCCACCCAGTCCAGTCCAATCAGTCGATCCCCTTAAGAATACCTGCTGGTCCAGTGAGTGAAGTCTGTTCTTCTTCTTACCTTGCCGTCAGGAACCAATCTGGCATGACTGCGAATTGGTTCCTGACAGCCTAAGCGAATACACTGGCTTCAGTCAGTGCTGAGACAGCAGGGAAGAGTGGGGGCAGCTGTGGGTCAGTCATTATCTAACAGGGCAGGCGGGACACAGTGACACTGCATGGAGAACCGGCACTAACATTTCCGATTAAACCCTACCACTCCCATTAGTGGTACAGGATTAGCTTATCCTGACGTGAACTGAATCTATTCCCCTCATCTTCTCATACAGTACCGTCCTGAACCATTTCTCTACCAGCTGCAATACCTGTCCAGTCTCAACTTCCTGACCTATCCCATTCCCACAATTACTGGTATCGGTGTCGACCTGGTTTAGCGTTTTACTTTGTGCATCAAAACTGGCTCATCCTTCCCTCTCTGCATCAGTACCATCAGGCCCATCTGTACCTGCTGCTCAGACCATCCTTCCAGTTCTGGTATCAGTACTACACAAGTCTTTAACGACACCGACTTGACCCACCTTGGGAAGACAGTTTTATCTCTGGTGTCACACCGGGATCTGGAGATCACAGTGCTGCCCCTAGGTGTTACTGCCCTTTAACCAAGTTGCTGTGCTGCCTGATCCCAAGTGGCTTTACTGGAACAAAAGTTATGCTGCTGGTACCGGTGGAGGAGCTTACACTATATATGCTTGCTCTGCTCACCTACCCAATCTCAGGAAAAACCCAGGATTTCTCTCCTTGCAGTACTGTATGCTGTGCTAAAATACTGTATTTATTTTTTTGTTTGTTTGTTTTTACATTATTTAAAAGTTGGTAATACCCTACTGGACATCAAATTTAAATCATGTTAAAATATACAATATTTTAGCACAGCCTACAGTGCTGCAAGGAGAGAAATCCTGGATTCCTAGCTGAGATCGGGCAGATGAGCAGAGCAAGCAGGCACAGTACAAGCTTCTCCACCGGTACCAGTAGTAGAGTACTGCCGGTGTGGGAAGTCTGTCATTACTTCTCTTTCAGGACGCCCTATTAGAATGGATATGGATAAAACTTTAATTCCAAACATAGGCTGCTGGTATATTCCCCAGAGTCACTCAGTTTAGAAGAGTGTGGGGGGGGAGGCACAGCACTCCCAAACATTGCCAGGACTAGACTGGGTGGTTCTAGATTTTATTTATTTATTTTGCTAACTGTTGATGTTCCTCATGCAGCCTTGTAACCTCCTAACCCCAATATCAACAGTTTCTCCTGGTTCTGTGGTGTGGGGACTAAAATTACCTGCCATCATTCAGACAGTTGAGTGGGTTTTTCTCCCCCGTCATTTTCACAGATCCTCCCTCTGCCCACTTTCCCCTGAACTGTGTCTCAGACCTGTTATGGCCTAATAAGCACATCAGCTTTCTCTGCAAAACAGGGTAAGCCTTCTGTCGTCCGATCAGCGGTTTGCTGTAGCCATGGAAACAGCACCACCTTCCCTGATCTGGGAAGAGCAGCAACCAGAAGCATGCGTGATCAATGGCTTTCCACTTACAGAAAACTCGGCTCGCTCCTGAACTTGGGCCATCTGCGTCAGAGTGCAACACACAATCATGGGGCTGTTGGGTGGCTCAGAAACTGGGCCACCTGCATCAGAGTGCAACACACAATCACAGGGCCACTGGGTGGTCAGAACCCAGGCAGTCTGCGTCCGGGCGCAACCCAGAATCACAAGGCCACTGGGTGGCTCAGAATCCAGGCAATCTGCATCGGAGCGCAACACACAATCATAGGGCCACTGGGTGGCTCAGAACCCAGGCCATCTGCGCTGGAGCGCAACACACAATCACAGAGCCACTGGGTGGCTCAGAACCCAGGCAATTTGCATCAGAGCATAACACACAATTGCAGGGCCACTGCGTGGCTCAGAAGCCAGGCAATCTGCGTCGGAGCGCAACACACAATCACAGGGCCGCTGAGTGGCTCAGAACCCAGGCAATCCGTGTTGGAGTGCAACACACAATCACAGGGCCACTGGGTGGCTCAGAACTAAGGCCATCTGTGTTGGAATGCAACACACAGTCACAGGGCCATTGGCTGGCTCAGAACCCTGGCCATCTGCGTCGGAGTACAACACACCATCTCAGGGTCGCTTGGTGACTCAGAACCTGGGTCATCTGCGTCGGAACGCAACACACAATCAGAGGGCTGCTGGGTGGCTCACAACCTGGGCCATCTGCGTCAAAGCGCGACACACAATCACAGAGCCAACAGGTGGCTAAGAACTGGGGTCATCTGCATCAGAGTGCAACACACAATCACAGAGCCGCTGGGTGGCTCAGAACCCAGGCAGTCTGCGTCTGAGCACAACCCATAATCACAGGCACACTGGGTGGCCCAGAACCTGGACCATATGCATTGGAGCGCAACCCACAATCACAGGGCCACTGTGTGGCTCAGAACCCAGGCCATCTGCATTGGAGTGCAACACACAATCACAGTGCCGGTGAGTGGCTCAAAACCCAGGCCATCCGTGTTGGAGCTCAACACACACTCACAGGGCTTCTGGGTAGCTCAGAACCCAGGCCATCTGCGCTGGAGCTCAACACACAATCAAAGGGCCGCTGGGTGGCTCAGAACACAGGCCATCTGCATCGGAGCGTAACACAAAATCACAGGGCCACTGGGTGGCTCAGTACCTGAGAAATCTGTGTTGGAGTGGAACACACAATCACAGTGCTGCTGGGTGGCTCCAAACCCGAGCCATCTGCATCCGAGCGCCTCACAAAATCATAGGGCCACTAAGTGGCTGAGCACCTGGGCCATCTATGTTGGAGCGCAACACAGAATCACAGGGCCACTGGGTGATTCAGAACTGGGGCCATCTACATCGCAGTGCAATACACAATCACACAGCCACTGAGTGGCTCAGAACCGGGACCATCTGCATCAGAGTGCAACACACAATCACAGAGCCACTGAGTGGCTCAGGACTGGGGCCATCCACGTCAAAGCGCAACACCCAATCACAGAACCACTGGGTGGCTCAGAACCCGGTCCACCCATGTCGGAGCACAAGAGACAATCAGAGGGCAGCTGAGTGGCTCAGAACCTGGGCCATCCGTGTCGGAGCACAACACACAATCACAGGGCCACTGGGTGGCTCAGAACTTGGACCATCCACGTTGTAACACAACACAAAATCACAGGCCACTGGGTGGCTCAGAACCTGGGCCATCTGTGTCGTAGCACAACACAAAATCACAGGGCCGCTGGGTTGCTCAGAACCCAGGACATCTGCATTGGAGCGCAACACACAATCACAGGGTCGCTGGATGGCTCAGAACCTGGGCCTTCTGCATCAAAGTGCAACACACAATCACAGGGCTGCTAGGCGGCTCAGAACCTGGGCCATCTGAGTCAGAGCGCAACACACAATCACAGGGCCACTAGGTGGCTCAGAACCCTTGCTATCTGCGTCGGAGCGCAATACTCAATCACAGTACCGCTAGGTAGCTCAGAACCCAGGCCATCTGCGTTTGAGTGCAACACACAATCACAGAGCTGGTGGGTGGCTCAGATCATTGACACTTTTTAAGGAAGTAGTTTTGCCTCCCTAAAATGTAACATTTTTCCCTTTAAAACTCAGATCTGGCAAAAATAGCTACCGTTTGTAGCCTAAGGGGGTATTAGGTTCTACTTCACTACATACAGTAGCTGGATCCGCTAGTGGAACCAGGACAGCTTTGTGTGTGTTAGATTTACAGCTCAAGTACATCTGAGTTTGGTATAATTTCGGGGTCACAAAGTTGGGATTCCAGCACCTTGACCTCTGAACCCCAACACCCAAATTGAGATCTGCTGGGCCAGTCATCACAATCTTAACTAAATCCCCCAGCCTCCTCACTAAATGTGGGACTGCACCTCAGAGAATGGCAGAAAACAGCAACTATAAGAATGTGAGGCATCTCATAAGCTGGCAGAGAAACCCAAAGAGTTCAGTTTGGTTGCTGTCAGGGTTACAAAGACATTTTAGGAACTAGGACCTATAGGGGGCTCCAAATTTAGTTTGACCACCTCCTCAGATTACAAGTAAATAGCAGTACTGCATAAATTACTGGGGCTCAGTTTTCATCACTGTGCTCCCCATATCCCCAATACCACTAACTCCGTTTACTTTCCTCTTCATGCATCCTTCCCAAATATAAGTTTGATAAAAATGTTTTATTCTACTTGCAGCCCACATGTTGACATAGTGCCCTCTCTCTCTCATGTATTCATAAAGACCAAAAATTAGAATATGATGGCAAAAAATGCTAGGAATTTATTTATGAGTGATACTAATACCAGAACTGGAAGGATGGTCCAGGCAACAGATACAGAAGGGCCCGATGGTACCAATGCAGAGAGGAAGAGATGGGCCAGTGCTGCTGCACAGAGTATAAAGCTAAACTGGGTCGGCACCGATACCAGGGAATGGGATAGCTCAGGAAGCCGAGGCTGGACCGGTACTGCAGCTGGTAAAGAAATGATCTGAGACAGTACTGTGTCAGAACATGAGGGGATAGGTCGGGTTCACACCAGGACAGGCTGGTCCAGTACTGCTAATGGGAGGGCTTGGGTTTGAGTGGAACTGTTTGTTCTGGTTCTCCATGCAGATTTGCCATGTCCTGCCTGTCCTTGTAGATCATGATCGACCCACAGCTGCCCCCACTCTTCCCCGTTGTCTTGGCACAGACTGAACCCAGTGTATGTGCTTTGGCCGCCAGGAACCGATTCAGTGTCATGCCAGATTGGTACCAGCTGCCGCATCATTTCCTGAAGGCGAGGTTGGAAGAACACACTTAGACTGATCGGACTGGTCTGGGTGGGCAACCGCTACCATTACAATAACAGCAGAAGAGTCTGGGGGCAACTTAACCCTAATTTGCAGCATGGAGCCAGCCAGGTGCTTTGAGGGACGGACCACCCACTGGACTGCCAGGTATCTGTGTTTTTGTTTCGGGACACTTGGCGCGCGGTGTCATTCTAATGAACTTGGTTGCTGTAGAATGCAGCAATGATATACATGGTGGAATTCTACATTTCACTGCGTGACAACTTTCGAATCATTACTTAACTTGTGAATTTGTGTAAATAATACACAAGTTAAATGACACTTTTGATGTTTTTTTTTAAATTAAAAAGGGCATATGGTGTGTTTAAGTTACTTGTATATACTTGTTCTACTGCCAAGCTGGGAGCCTCTGTCTTCACTGATGTCATCGGCAGCCATTTTAGGGTTCTTACAGAGCAGGAATTTTTGAACTGAGAGAGACTTTGCTTACATTTTTCAAATGCTACGAAACTGCATTTATCCTACTTTAATAAATGCAGTTTTAGCATAAATGTAAACAACGACCTCTACTTAAAAGTCTATGGAGTAATGTTTTTAACTCGTGCACACTTTAAGGGTTTAGGTGCCCTTTAAACTACAATAATGCAGTATTCATGTTAAAACATATTACTATAAGGCTACTCCCCATTTACTGAGCTCTGTTGTGCTTTGTAATCTTAAGTAACGTTTAATGCACAACTTCTTTATTTGCACTGTAAACATTTTAACACATGCTATTTAGCACTACTATTGTACAATTTTTGCACACAACCTACTGTAGTTTGCACCTACTCTGCCGTCACTGTGATGTGCTCTGCATTGTTCTGGATCTGTTCACCACTGTTCATGACCGTGCCATTTCTTACTTGCTCTACTATTAATTCTTGTTTGTTGTGTTCTATTGTTTCCTTTCCCCATTTTCCCAGGACGCATCTCCAAATGAGCTGCTAGCAGCTCAGTATGCTCTTCCTGGTAAACTCTTAATTAAGGATTCAAAATGACTAGGGCTGCATCTTTGACACAGAAGTCCTAGATAACATATTTGGCATTTTCCATAACAATGCCATGACTGTTTTTTCCAAGGCAATAGAGGGATTTGTAGCATTTTTAATGAAAACACACAGTCTTTTTTGTTTGCCACAACTGACTTGTGACTTTCTGCCTCATTACTGCATCTCACAAGTCAGCTCCAGTGTGTGATTCTGGGGCTTCCACTTCCTTGATTTTACACTGCGCTTGCAACTGAGTCAGCCCAAAAATGTGATAATTAAAGCATTATAGGTTGAGGGAGTGCTTCCGTCCAATCAAAGTCCTCCTTTGCTCTGCACATGAGGTTCTCTTATTCTGTGGAAAACGTCTCACGTGCAGATGCCCTGGAATGGGCATAATCAGGGAAACTTTTTAGAAATGTTAGTATGTTACTGATCGATCCTGATCAATAATATATTAATATCGCCGCACAGACCACGCTTACAAAGTTGTAAGCATGGTTTCACGTGCATTCTTAGGGTATCAGAACCAATCAGTCTTGGTTTTCATATCCTAAGAACATGCATGAGACCATGCTCACAACAGCAGGCGTGGTCTCAGCAGTAGTACTAACATATATTTAAAGTGATGCTGAATTTTGATCCTGCTATGGTTTTAATAAAAATAAAGACAACGCTTTAATACAAAAAAAGAGGATATTTCTTCTCTCAGAGAATTATAAAACCATGGAATTCACTCCCTACAGATACTGTCATCAGTAAAGCTGAGAATATCTTCAAAAAACACCTAGACAACTACTTATTACATGACCATTCCCTTGGGTATTATGGGTGACTGATGGGAGTGTTCATGGGATTTAGCCTTCTACTCCTTCCAACTTTCTTTGTGAATCTTAGTAATGAGGTTTTGTTATGTTTTCATTCACTGCTGAATGTCCTCATTTATGTTTGGCACCCTGAGCCTTTGGTATTGGGCGCCTTATAAATAAAATTGCCTTGCCTTGATGTTATGAGGGTTTTATTTTCTAATACTTACTTCTCACACTTTACCCTACTTTCCCTTGTCTATGAGAATACTGCTCTCTTAACTTGTCTGAAGTAATCGCTTCTGTACATGAACCTGTTATATATTTTTCTGTATTCCTCTTGATGATATCTGTGGCTTACATTGCATGTATTGTATTGTATTGTACTGTTTCACTTTTGTGCATGACTCTGTATTATACATTTTGTATTCCCTTACCCTTTGTACCTTCCCCCGGGTCGCCCCTGAAAATGGGACTGCACGGTCTCAGTGGGTCACCCGGTTACCAAAATTCAAATAAATAAATAAACTTTCATGGGAACCCTATGTCGGCTAACACCTTGTGACCTATGTTACATGTTTATTCCACTTCTGTACTAACTGGAAGGGATCGTGTTTTTAATGAGTACAAAGTAGCCTGCCAATCCCCAGACTTCCCAATATCTCAGATCTGCCCCATTAAAGTCAATTGGGGGGGGGTGTCAATTTTATGTCATTTTTTTCAAATAAACACGGCTAGTTTGCGATTATTGAAGGGTACCATTTGACTAACAAGGGCTGTTTTACTCGAGTGGTGCCCTTCATTAATCGCAAACTGGCCCTTTTTATGTGAAAAAATGGACGTAAAATTGACACCCATTGACTTCAATGAGGCGCCCCTGTGGTCTCCCTAGTCATATGTCATTATGTACCTGACAGCGGGGGTGGATCTGAGCTTTCAGGAAGTCTGCAGATCAGTTGGCTACTTTGTACTGGTCAAAATTATGATCACTTCCAGTCTGTACAGGAGTGGAATAAACATGTAACATACAGGTCATAAGATGTTCGCCGACATAAACTTCCCATAAAAGTAAGTCAATACCATATCTCACAACATTACTTTAAAATCTTTCTTGATGTGCTGCTAAATAAAATATAGCAAAAAGAGAGGTAATTTGCTCAACACAATGTGGAGCCAATTTTGTGACTTACGACGATTTCCATGACTTCTGTCATATTGACTATGACACTAGTATGATTTGTTTTCCTAGAAACACCATGACAAAAGTACAGCCCTAAAAATGACTGCTGATTGTTTTTTGGAACTCCATCAATTTTAATGTACTGAGGAACAATGCCACCAAAATAAGACCATAAGTTCAAAGTGGTAGTTAAAAAAATTAAAAAATACTTTTTTTGCTTACTCTCTCATATAAAATATAAGAAAGCAATGCAGATTCCCCAATTCCTCGTCATAAAATACTTCCAAAAAGCCTTCTAAATGAAAGCAAATCTTGTCCTGTTTCCTTTAAAATACTGGTATCCTTGTAGCCTTAACTCTGTATTAATCATTTCAATCATACTAGCACAACCTGAAAATAAAAGACCCAGTTTTGTAAGTAAGGGGACCACACTAGCTTGGCAGCAAGGCCTGATATGAACTGTGGACTGCTTATTTAAATAATGGTTCTAGCCAAAGCACCAACCTCATGTACCCAGCTGAGCTGTAATCATGTATGATGCCTAACGTGAAGGGTCTCATCACTATCATGTCAGTAAAGTCAATAAAAATAGGATGTTTGAAATACTGCTTTTATTTTGTTGTGTTCCAGAAACGGTATATGTTACATTTAGTTAAAATATTTAACACACACTCCCCAATCTCTTTGGATAGCCATGGCAATACAGCATAAGAAAACTCCCATGATTCTCTTCGCTTTTGTTTCTATGCTTTAATAGGTATCTACAAAAATAATAAATGTATAATTCATTAGGTATTCTGCACTAAATGATTACTGATGAAACAAGAGAAAAAAATACTCACCTTAGTAATTGTGTTTCTTCTAATGGAGTCTTGCTGTATTCTGACAATCTGCAGTTAGCTCCAGCCTTTAAACTGCCCCGGAGAGTATAGGGTTAATTTTCTATGCAGCACATATAACGTTGAGCTTGAGCTCGGTTGAGGTCTCTGTCTGCAGCACTTTGAAACCCAACCGTCAGATTCTTACGTGCAAACACTCACTAACTATACTACGTGGAAATTGTAAAATTTATAACTAGCCAACTGGCAACAAAAGTTTTGGATTCCCAAAGGAAGACTCCAAGTCAGGAAACCCAAAACCAAAAACCTATTCAAATAAAGACTATAGTATAAGCACCCAAGTGAAAAGGAGGGTGTGCTGAAGACACTCCAGGGGTGCAACACTGCACCTGCCCACCCACTTCCCAAAAACAGGTTCTGAGAGGGGAGGCAGGGAGGGAGGTCAGAATACAGCAAGACTCTATTAGAAGAAACACAGTTACTAAGGTGAGTAATTTTTTCTTCAAACAATATGAAGTCTTGCTATATTCTGACAATCTGCAGACTACCAAGCAGTACCTCCATGGAGGAGGGACAGAACCTACTTTGGGAATAGGCTCTGAAGTACTGCTGCCAAACCGAGCATCACTCCTAGCCTGGATATCCAGAGAGTAATGCTTGGTAAAGGTATGGACTGTTTTCCAGGTGGCTGCTTGACAAATTTCTAACAGAGGGATATCCCTGTCAGCGGCCAGGGAAGCAGCTTTACCTCTTGTGGAATGAGCCCTCAGGCCTGAGGGTGAAATTTTTCCCAGTTTCTCATAGCAGAACTGTATACAAGAAACAATCCACCTGGCAATAGTTCTCTTGGTGACAGGTTTGCCCTTTCCCACTTCCCCATAAGTGAGGAATAACTGGAGGGAATCAAACCTGAGACCGTTGGTACGCTCTATGTAGTAGCTAAGGGCTCTTTTAACATCTAATCTCTGTAGCCTCCTCTCCCCTGAGGAAGAATGATCAGTGAAAAAAAACAGGGAGAGACATGGACTGATTCAAATGGAAGTCTGAAACCACTTTGGGCAAGAACCTCCTATTGGTTCTAAGGACCACTTTATCTCTGTAGAATGAGATAAAATCAGGTTCCACTGACAGGGCTTGCAACTCAATGATACAGCTGGCAGAGGTAATGGCTACCAAAAACACAGTTTTCCAAGTCAAGTACTTAAGCTCTGCTGAGGACATAGGCTCAAAAGGAGGTTACATAAGTTGGGCAATGCAAACATTTAAGTCCCAGGCAGGGGCAGGATCCCTAAAGGGAGGATTGGTATGAAGTAATTCCTTGAAAAATTTACAGAACACAGGATGAGATGACAGTGAGGAAGGCTTCCCCACTGACAGAAAAGCAGAAGCAGCTGAGAAGTGTACCTTGAGAGTAGCTGGTCTGAGGCCTAGGCCATTAAGATGGACCATATAATCCAGAACTGCAGGCAATTCAGCAGTGTCTGGAGAGATATGCTTCTTGGAACACCAAATGCTGAATCGTTTCCATTTGGAGTCATAAGTCTTTCTTGTGGCAGGCTTTTGAGAGGCTTTGAGAATATCCAGAACCCCATGGGAAAGGTGCAAATCTGCATACTCTATCTCTTCAAGAGCCATGCCTTGAGATTGACAGACCGAAGACTGGGGTACCAAATCCTCCCCTGAGAGGAAGTTAACAGGTTGTTGTAATTCCTGGGAAGAGACAGGGAAAGATGTACTGCTAGAGACAGCAACAGAGGGTACTAATGCTGTCTGGCCCAGTCTGGAGCAATGATAATCACTTTGCAAGGTTGTGACCTTACCTTGACTGGAACCTTGAACAGGAGAGGAAAGGCATACAGAAATTTCCCTTCCCAGTTCAAAATCAGAGCATCCAGAGGGACTGAACCCAAGAATGGGAGTCTGCAACAAAACAGAGGAAGTTGGTGATTGTCTGGGGCTGCAAAGAGATCTATCTCTGGAGTGCCCCACCTTGAAAAAAAATCACTTTCAACACCAAGGGATCCAGGGACCATTCGTAATGGCCCTGGGAGATCCTGCTCAGTGCATCTGCTAGCACATTGTCCTTCCCTGGAAGGCGGACTGCTATCAGAGAGGTCTGCAGGGAATAAGCCAGGGACCACAATTTCATGGCTTCCGTGCACAAGGCCGTAGACCGGGTGCCTCCTTGCTTGTTGATGTACCACATGGTGGTGGTGTTGTCTGTTCTGACCTGAACCACCTTGTTCTGCACAGACTGAGAAAAAGCTTGCAGGGCCAGAAAAACTGCCCTGAGTTCCAGGAGATTGATATGAAGAAGGGACTCCTGAGGGGACCGCAGTCCCTGGTCTGTGAGAGCCCCCAGATGAGCTCCCTACCCCAAAAGGGCAGCATCCGTGGTAAGAACCACTGAATGAGTCTGAGTGACAAATGGGACCCCTTGCCTTAAATTGTCCTGATCCTGCCACCACTGAAGAACTTGGATCAGTGTCTGAGTTACTGGAATCAGTTTGGTAAGAGGATCCTTCTTTTGGGACCAAAAGGCCCTCAGATGGAACTGGATGTCCCTCATCTGGAATCTTGCCCCTTGGACCACTGCTGTAGAAGCGGACATGTGGCCCAAGAGCTGCAGGAAGTGTCTTGCTGGTTGGGACACCTGAAGGCTGAAGGAAGAAGCCAGTTCTATAAGAGCTCTTGCCCTTTCCAGGGGAAGAAAGGCTCTTGCCTTGACAGTATCTAGCTCTGCCCCTATAAAGGTAAGAAGCTGCACTGGTTCAAGAACTGACTTGGGGAGGTTGAGAAGAAATCCCAGGGAAGTGAGCACTTGCTGGGTCACTTGCAGGTCCCTGTCTTTTTTTGGGGTAAGGAAGTACCTGGAGTACTGACCTTTGCCCCAGTGTAGGGTAGGAACTCTCTCTATGGCTTCTAAGGCCAGAAGAGATGAAACCTCGGCCTCTAGGGCAAGGGTTTCGAAGAGACTTGCAGGTGGAAAAGATCTGGCTCTCATCTTTGGACATTTTTTGAAGCCGAGAACCAGTCCCTGGCGTATTACTTCCAAGACCCACTTGTCTGAAGTAACAGACACCCAGTCCTGGATGAAGTAAGCCAGCCTGCCCCCTACAGGGATAGGAGAGTCGACCCAGGCAGGCCCATCAGGGTGGCTGCTTGCCAGGGGCTTTAGGCTGAGGAGTGGATGCAGCCCTGCTCATCCCCCTTCTGCCTCTCCCTCTGAAGAACCCCCTCTGTGAAAAGGGAGAAGAGGCCTGTGCTTGGTAGAAAGGCCTATGAAAAGGCCTGCCCCTGCCCCTAGATTGCTGCCTTTAAGGAGTTGCCTGCCTGTCCTTCATGTAATTCTCTGTCTGCTCCCCAAACAGAGAATTATCATCCACAGGGGAAATCCATGGCCATAGCCTGGGTGTCCTGCAAGAGGCTAGTACATCTGAGCCAAGCCATTCTCTGAAAAGCCACAGATGTATCCATGACTCTTGATGACACATCACTGGAGTTCATAGCAGCATGAAACTGTGCCTTAGATGCCTCAATCCCATCCGCAGCCACCTCCTCCAGCTCCTTGGCCAGCTGGGGGGAGGCCTGTTTAGCCAGTGCCAGTACAGTGTCCCACCTGGACTTCTGGTACCTGGCTGCATAGGCCATATAATTAGCCTGCCTGAGTCCCAAACAGGATGCCATGAATTGCTTCTTTTCCAAGGCATCCATCCTCCTGGAGTCTTTATCTGGGGGTGTGAAGCCAAGGGAACATTAGCCCTGTCACAGGCAGCAGCCTGCACTACCCCAACATCGCTGCACTGCTGGTAGAAAAACTCCATGTCTGAGCCTGATAAAGTGTACCTCTTGTCCATTCTCCTATCAACAGGAGGTACAGAATTAGGAGACTAACATTTTTTGTGTCTGTTTCCCAAATGATTTGTGCAGGGGAACAGACACCCTCCTGGACTCTGGGATGTGCATCATTTCTCCAAAATCAGGTTCCTCTTGATCCTCTGTAGCTTCCTCCATAGGGAGCTGGAGAGTTTCAGCCACTTTCTTGTAGAACAGATAGTGGGGAGGGGACTGAGAGAGAGCCTAGGAGGGGAAACACCATAAGGTCTGTCTGGGGAGATGTCCGGTCCAATGGGCACAACCAGACTTTCCGCTCCATCATAGTCATCATCTTGTTCATAATCCCCTTCCTCCTCAAATTCCGGTTCATAAACATCTTCAGGAGCATAGTCCTGAACCGGTGGAACCGACCGAACCGAGCCCCTAGCTAATGGAGCCGGATCGGACGGAACCAGGTGAAGCGATTCAACAATCCGAATCGCTCGAGCAATCTCATATGAACCTCCGGATCCGAACCAGCTGACTTGTCTTTATGTTTCTTTTTTGTAGGAACCGATCCCTCAGGATCGGCTCTCCTGTTGCCCGAAGAAATATCGCCCTGGTCAGAGGGCACTCCTTCTGGTTGGGTCGGAACCAAACCGGGCTGGCCATCCGGGTCAGCGGACTTCTTGGCCTCCTTTTCCCTAAGTCTACCTAATCTTTTCTCCAGGGTAGACTCAGGACATTTTTTACAAATTTGGCAGTCTGTATCGAAGTGTTCAAACCCCAGACAAACATAGGTGGTGTGGGGATTGGCTTTAGCAAAGACCTCCCCACACTCACTGCAGTGTTGAAACCCAGTGGGCCCAGTTTTTTTTCTTGGGTTTCTCAGACATGGCCAACCTAACCAAACTTACCCTTTTTTCGGCAACCGCCAGGCAAGACTCCCTTATCGGTTCCTAACCGTGTCAAGGGTATTGGAAAAAAACGTTTAAAACACGTTTTTTTTTTGGAACCGATAAGGACCAGTAACCACACATTAAAGAAAAGCACAAGAAATCAAACTAATAGATCGGTTCAGCTGAACCGATCGAACAGTCTTACAATTTCCACAAAGTAAACAGCAAAACTATCTAAGTACTCACGGTACCGCAGACAGAGCCTGAACCGACAATGCGGAAATAATTTTGGATTAAACAGACACTTAATTGACTTTTGAACCGAGCTGAAGGAGACATCTCCGGAGCGACTGTTCAGTGAGGCGGAGTAAAGAATCTGACGGTTGGGTTTCAAAGTGCTGCAGACAGAGACCTCAACCGAGCTCGAGCTCAACGTTCTATGCACTGCATAGAAAATTAACGCTATACTCTCCGGGGCAGTTTAAAAGCTGGAGCTAACTGCAGATTGTCAGAATACAGCAAGACTTCATGTTGTTTGAAAATAAAATTAAAACATTTTCTTGAATGCAGATGGTCCGACTCATTCTTGAAGTGGAAATTTCTCAGTTGTAATATAAACAGATCACTGCTTACAAACATGGCACATTACATAATGTGTTACCTTTTTTGTCATTGCTACAGTGCAGTATAAATTATTTCCACCCAATTAAAAGAGCAGTCTTTCCCCTCAGGAACTGTACAACATTTTCATTAATTGTGTCAAGGAAGTCGTTTTTCTTTCAAAAAATGAGATTCATAACCTCTTGACAATTACCAGTTTATCATTTGCTTTACCTGAACTAACTGAATTTAATCTAGTTTGGTTTCCTTGAAGAAGAGCCCCCAAAAAAAAACAGGACTAACTGATCACTAAGAATAACTGATTAAACCAAATTGAAGATCTGGTAATTGCTCATTTATGCTTTTTATTCCATTTCAAAACAAAACAGTCATGGCATCTCTACAGTGTAAAGATTTTTTTTTTTTTACAAAGTTGCGAGTTAAAAGGCGTTTGTACATCAGCCTCCTGCATGCTCAGTTCCACCTTCCCCCTGCATACACTTACATAATGAGGCACACTCAAGTACAAATCCTTTCTGGTCTGACTCTGCAGTGGTCCCCCCCCCACACTCTGCCAACTGAACTGTTGGAGTGGAGGAACAGCCTTGGTTGGTGTGGAAGGGTGCCTAACGGAAGCCTTTGGCAGCATCAGGGTTTACAGTGCTGGTTCCATCATTATCATGCTTTTGTAGGCTTCTCCCCTTACATCCTGGCCTTCCCACATCCCCAACACGTAGCTAATGGGACCTGCAGCACCGACTTGTAGAGCGTGAACCATCTGCGCAGTACCCCACAGCGTCAAGGAAGCCCACCCACTTCCTGCCTACAGATGGAATGTCCAACACCCTCCCCTTGATAGGCAAATGATGCCTCCACATTGTGCCTCAAACCCCATCAACCTAGCATTCTATCTTGAACCGTTGTCTCTCACACAGTGGTGGTACAACACAACACCAGCTGGTGTCACTAGACCAGGTGAAGAATGTGGTTTTACAGCAAAAACAAGAACAGGAACAGTGAAAAATCATAACAGTGAAAAATCACCTCCCAGCTGTGGCTTAATGTTTGCTTATTAAAAGAATTAATAAATACCATCAATGTTTTGTTGTCTTTAAAGATACTGAATATTTAATGATTCCGTTTGTATCCTCACTGGACATCCTGGATCTTTTAAATGGCTGCCTGCTTTTTGGTGAAATAATAATAATAAAAAAAAATCTACATTTAAATGGAAATATGCTGTAAAGAACACACACACACACACACACACACACACACACAGAGAAGCCTGAACGTTTGTCAGTAAAAGTACCGTAACTGTTGGATATAAACCTGTAAAAGGGGCAAAACAGCTCAATACTGAAATTAAAAACCACAGGTTCAGGGACTAAAAATTCACTTTATTTCTTAACTAAGCATGGGGTGGGCTCAGGGCTGTCAGCTGAGCAGACTTCATATTCCATTTTAACCTCCTGAAAGACCACTTAATTTAATACATTTACTATTTATCTTGAACCATGAATATTTGATGAAGTTGCACAATAATGCATTACTGCTTCTCACCAGGCAATAAAATTTAATGAATTGGTCTCGACTTAACAAAACCCGGCCCCATCAGAGCAAGCTTCTGTAAGCCTGGCAGCAGATTCAATCAAATGAACTTGCATCCTATTCAAAGGGTTCCTGGACAATAAATCCAGGTTTTTTTTTTTTTTTTTTTTACTCAGTAGAATTTGCAGTGAGTTCAGCTGTAATGTTTGTATTGTATCCATTTCCACAAGGGTTGACATAAGAACACTTTGTATTAACTTGCTAAGCAGCTCTTTCACACCGTTTACATGCATGATGGCCATTAGTTCTAAACCAAGACCCTTGCTGCTCTGCATTCAAAACAGGGAAATTAAGAAGCCCCGAACAAAATGTACTACAAAAGGCTAATACAACAAGCTACTAATTCCTGTCCTTTCAGCCATCATCCCATTTCTAAGTGGAAGCAATGCACCTGCCGATGAATAGCACTTTATTATCATTCATCTAATTTTTTTAAGCTAGAAAGGCCATAGATGGGGCCAAGAACAAACAAAATTTATTCAGAATGTTTTGGTCCCACCAACATTTAACTTGCTGTATACTGGAGGGGAAAAAAAAGGAGCCATCAGCCCGCTGATATACAGTTCTGCAACGCTTTGTTCATTTTTCTTTTACTGTGTTGCATCAGTCTCTGTATACATTTCATGTTCTGCTAGAGCCAGAAAAAATTATATCGGCTAAGTTTTGTTAACAAAACAGTTTTTAGGTCGCTGTTTACTGAAAGTTCACGCTGACAATTAAGTAGTCAACAGCAGCCATCAGACTGTCCTGGCTGTCACTGTTGGGAGGGAACATTTTTTTAATTACAGTAGCAGGTCCAAACTGGGGTTGCTGGGAAATAACAGCTGTACAGGTTAAGGGGCATAAAGCAAAAATGTTTCTAGGGATAAGGCCATAACAATTCCCTGGCTCACACTTGCCATCATTCACACTTATTTACACAAACACAACATACTGTACACTAACCTGCACACGTTTAAGCAACTGTCCCATACTCCCCTACCGTTTTCACATGGTTGTGCTTCAATTTCGCAGAGCAAATCTGAACCATGGTAAACTGACACTAGCGTGAAACCACCTCACGATGTGGAGCTGGCTAATGTGGTTCAGATTCGCATTCATTTCCCGACTGGCCTTCCATGTGAAACCAATCCTGTTGCGAATGTGACTTAAAAGCACAATTATTGTGGTTTTTAGCTCTGGTGATAAAACAGTATCAATGTTACATAAAAAACCTGCCTCCTCTTGTAGTGACCCACATGCACACATTGCCAAGCTGTTACACTATCGGCACATGTAAATTATTTTTTCTATTTTCTCTAATTTTTTCTCTTTCTATCCCTCTATTTACATTTCCCCTTCAGTTATTTAGATCTTTTCATCCTTTTCCCATTCCCTTTATCTGAGTGCTTCTCCATTCTTTTTCTCTTGGCCATCCTTATTTCCTTTTTCTCTTTTATAATCGTATTAGACAGGTGGACAAAAAGATAGACACACCCACCCATCCCTAGAGCCAGCAGCAACTGTGTGCCAGACAAATTCACAGTTCAGAAGCCACAGCATGTGCAACGGTCCCCTGACCGCCACGATCTTTGTGTACTGTCCATTGAGGACAACCCTCTGGGTTCTCTCTCTCAGCTGATTTCTTACCCATCCAATAATGTTATTCCTTATCCCAAGGTGGCAGTTTTTCAACTAGCTGTCGATGTGGGACATAATAAATGGCTTTGCTAAAGCACAGGTACAGCATGTCAACAGCCTGACATTTGTCTACTGCTTCTGTCACCCAATCAGGTTCATCTGACAAGACTTCTCTCCAGTGAACTCATGCTGTCTAGTATCCTTAAGGCAATTTCCCTCCACGAACCCCACCAGCCACTTTTTTTATTATGGCTTCCAGCAGCTTCCCCCCCAGAGACGTCAGACTGACCAGTCTATAGTTTCCTGGTTTATCACTGTTTTCGTTCTTGTGCAGGGGCACCACATCTACTGTCCTCCAGTTCCTTGGTACCATCCCTGTTTTCAAGAATTAGTTAAAGGGGAACTCTCGGCCCCCCTGCTTTTATACTGAGGGACCTAGAGATCCTGATCAAGCAAAACTGCTAAGAACAAATAACTCACCGCAGTAATCTTTTTTCTTTCAAGGGGTCCTTTAGCATCAGTAACTTTAGCAGTTAGCTGGCTAGGTGCAACTGCTCCGGAGGTGTGCCTTTAAGAGGAATTTAAATGAGCTTAGGGCAATAGCTATTCAGAAAACAGGAAGGGTAGTGAGCTAAGTGAGAGCTGCTGAAGGCTTCAGAATTTTTTCGAAGGAAAAATGAGGGCACATGCTTCCAAAAAAGAATCAACAGGATTCAAAAAACACGCAATTGCCCACAACGTGGAAATAGAAACAACAGCAGCACGAGTTAAAAACTCATCAATAAGAAACTCCAAATTTGGTGAAAGGTGTGATAAAGTGCTCTTCTCCGAAAGGTGAACTGGGGAGGAAGGGTGGGAGCTTACTGATGCTAAAGGACCCCTTGGAAGAAAGAAGATTACTGCAGTGAGTAATTTTTTCTTCTTACTCCAGGAGTCCTTTAGCATCAGTAACTTTAGCAGACTACCGAGCAGTACCAAGTGGTAGGTGTGCAGAGAACCTACTTAGGAAAGAGGCTCTGCAGAACCACCCTGCCAAATTTAGCATCAGATCTGGTCTGCACATCCACACTGTAGTGGTTCACAAAGGTGTGTACAGATTTCCAGGTAGCTGCTTTTCAGACATTCAGTAGTGGAATGTCCTTTGCTGCTGCAAGTGAGGCTGCCGCGCCCCTGGTGTAGTGGGCCCTGAGCCTCACTGGAGGTTGGTGACCAGCCTTTTTGTACCAGAATCTAATGCAAGAGACCTACCAGAGGAAATAGTTCTCTTAGTAGCTGGTCTTCCCCTGCCTACATACCAGTAGGTGGGGAACAACTGAGAGGAAGAGCCTCTGGACTGTCTAGTATGCTCTAGGCAGTAGAAGATGGCTCTTTTGACATGCAAGCTATGGAGCTTTTGCTCGCCAGGAATAGATTTCTCAGTAAAGAAGACAGGCAGAGTAATGGACTGGTCCAAGTGGAACTCTGGACCCACCTTGCAGAAATTCCTATTTGTCCTGAGCCCAACTTTATCGTTGCGAGGGAAGATGTAAAGTGGCTCAGTGAACAGGGACTATAGCGCTAAAAACCTCCTAGCAGATGAAATGGCTACCAGGAAGCCTGTCTTCCAAGTTACGAACTAGATGTGGGCTGTGGACATAGGCTCGAAAGGTGGCTTCATGAGCTTGTCTGCGTAAAGGTTAGGGCTGCAAAGAGGAACAGGTCTCCAGATTGGAAGCTGGGGGTGCAAGAGGCCTTTGAAAAACTGTTTAAATATGGCGTGGGAAAGAAACTGGTTGGAGAACTGGAATCTATACTAGTGCCAATCTTAATAGAAAACCCAGCAATATCTGTCAACTGCCACAGGTGGCTGCTGGACCCTTACAGACAGTCCCGCAACAGATGATACCTTCGGTCCACTTCCTTTATGTATAAATATATATAAGGAAGGGTTTCTCTTAATATGCCATTTCTGAGAAAGACCCCCAGGCACTGTTAGCATTTGAATTCCCATGGAGCGTCTCGCAGTAAAACTTGCGAGGTCTGAGGTAAAAAACAAGGCAAGTGTCCCTAATTCAACAGTTCCCACAAGAATTTTGGTCAGAAAAGAGAGGAACCATTGAAATTAAGCACCCCGCAATAAATGTAACATTTAAAATGAACAGTCAGTAAAAATAAAGTCAAAATAGCACGGTTGTGCTAAAAATAAAAAGTTAGCGTGGCGCTAACGAATTTGTAAAACTTTCACTCGGCACACTATTAAAAAAGAAATGTGAGGAAAACTTTACCCAGAAAAGTACTAGGAGGCTGTCAGCAAAGAAAGTTGAGAGACACCTCAGGGGCAATGATGCTCAGTCCAACAGAGAAAAAATTCTGAAGCCTTCAGCAGCTCTCACTCAGCTCACTACCCTTCCTGTTTTCTGACTGGCTATGGCCCTAAGCTCATTTAAATTTCTCTTAAAGGCACACCTCCGGGGCAGTTGCACCTAGCCAGCGAACTACTAAAGTTAATGATGCTAAAGGACTCCTGGGGTAAGAAAAACAACTTTTTATCACTTACTTTTTAGAAACGTTAAAGTTTTTTTGGTTGATCTTGTGTCCTCCTGCCCACAATATTGCTAAATTAAAAGTCCCCCACTCTTCCTATTCTCTCCGTTCCAGGAACTCTTACAGCTTTGTCCTTCCTCACCCTCACTAACTTTGAGCAGGCTGCTTTCTCTTAATGCCTTCCCCTTATCTGGAACTCTCTCCCCCTCTTGCTCTACCTCCCTCGCTCCACTCCTTTAAACGCACCTTCTCCCTCCCCTCGTCCTGTACATGCTTGCCACTTATCTAGTCCCTCTCCCGATGCAGTTTTCTCCTCCTCTACCTCCTTCCTCTCCCATCCCCCTCCTCACTTCCTAATCCTTTTAAGACCCAATTCCCCTCTTTTGCTCTCTCCTCCTTTTTACAGACTCAAGTCAGTTTCTCTCACCTCAAGCCCACGATGCATCCTTGTTAACTACTGTAACATTAACTTGTCAAGTGTCAGATGCGGTTATACCTTGTGCTACCTTCTCATTGTAACACATCCACCCTGTAGTTTGTTCTACTAGTTTAGAATGCTTCCTTGTGTATATTGATATCTACGTATACTTTTGAAACTGTACATTGTATCTCCTCCTGACTAGTTTAATTGCAGTGTTACTCCCAACTCCCCTTTCTCCAGGTCGCACCTGGAAATGAGCCTCGGCTCAGTGGGCTTCTCCCGGTCACCAAACTTCAAATAAATAAATAAATACTGTAAATGTTCTGTGAATAGTTTCTTATAGTTTAGTGAAAATAACTTGCTGGTAAGGTCATATTGCTTCCTAAATATCTGAAACTACTGTTAGTCTATTTAAATTGGCATGTGGCAGAGAACACTGCATGTTTTGCACTATGGCTCCCTGTCTGGAACACCCTTCCTACTCCTAAGTTTGGATGCAGAGAAGGCTTTCGACAGGGTGGCATGGCCTTTTCTGAGATCTGCAATGGAGAAAATGGAATTTCCAACAGAATTTAGAGAGATAGTAGACTCCTTATATGACAACCCTGTAGCATATATTAAAATAAACGGCTCAATATCATCACTAATATACCTTAAACGAGGAACCAGACAGGGATGCCCCCTATCGCCCCTTTTGTTTGCGATATACCTGGCACCCTTGGCACAAGCTATAAGGCAACATAGAGAGATAACCGGGATACAGTTAGGAGGAGGCCAACATAAACTGGCTCTTTATGCAGACGATCTCTTGATATACCTAACAAATCCAGAGAGGTCCCTGGGACCACTCTGGTCAACATTAACAGATTTTGGAGAATTAGCAGGCTATAAAATGAATGTAACTAAGGCGGAGGTACTGGGAGTAAATTATAAACCATCAGAACAGGTGGAATCTCATTGTAAGTTTAAATGGAGCACTCCTACACTCAAATACCTGGGTATATGGCTGAGTCCAGAATATACAAAATTATATGACCTTAACTATAAAAAAACTTATAGTTCAAATGCAGAGAGATATAGATAAATGGGCATTGATACCTATACCATTCATACAGAAAATAGAAGCAATCAGAATGGTGTTGTTGCCACAATTTCTGTATTTGGCACAAACTATCCCAATTGTAATTCCAGAGATTTTTTATAAAAAAATTAAATAAGAAAATAACACAATACATATGGGGGAACCAGAGACCAAGAATAAGACAATCAATACTACAACTCTCAAAAGATGAAGGAGGTCTCTCCTTGCCAAATTTTAAATATTATTATATAGCATCCCAGATTCGCACGGTGATATACTGGCTGCACCCTAAATATGAGGCAAAGTGGAAAGGAATAGAATTAGCAGAAGATTACATAAGATGACCACATGGGGTTCTACTGGTAGATAAGGGAGATGAAGGGGTAGATGTGGATAATTCCTATAAAATGTCAACGTTACAAGTTTGGAGACAGATGTTGAACACCAAGAATATGTCAGAATGGAACCCCTTGTTCTACTCATTGACACACACATAGAGAATTTCTTACCAGCAAAAATGGACCTAGGGTATAGGAGATGGGAGAGGAAAGGATTACATATAGTATACCAATTCCTGAAAGAAGGAAATGTAATGAGCTTCTCAGATTTGGAAAGCACATATGAGATAACACAGAGAGATAGATTCAGATTCTTCCAGATTAGGGACTATATAAAAAGTATCAGGAAAGAATGTTGGACAGTATATCCTATACCCAAGATTATAGAGATAATACAGAAAACTCTAGAAGGTAAGACAGAGCTAACTCACATAATATCCTACTTATATGTGGCAATAAGAGAAATGGATGGAGACTCAGTTTATTCCATTAAGAGAGCATGGGAAAAAGATTTGAATGTCATAATAACAGGAGATATATGGAGAAATTATTTATCACATATACATAAATGTACATCATCACCATGTTGGAGAGAATTTACATGGAAAAATGCTGTCAGGTTTCTCAGAACACTGGCAATCCAGATGCACTTTAATAAGGGGAAGGAAGTGGCATGCTGGAGAAAATGTGGCAAAAATCAGGCAACACATGGGCACATATTTTGGAGGTGCCCAATAATACAACCTTTTCTAAAGGAGGTACAAGAAGCAATTAAGAGTATAATTTTGCCCTCTATAATATTGAATGTACCATTATACTTTTTATTGGACTTTCCAGAGGGAAGTAGGGATATCAGGACAAAGAAACTCCTGTTGATATTGATAATAGCTATTAAAAAAAACATAACAAAAAACTAGTCATCACCAAACCCACTCCAATTAAGACAATGGCAAAATATAGTGATAGATATATATATCATATGGAAAGGCTGACAGCATTGACAAATAAGAGATATGCTCAATTTGAGATAGTATGGAGGAGATGGGTATTATATATCACCCCATTGAGACAAGATTTTATACCCTGAAAAGGGAAAAGACAAGACAGGAAGGCTGGCTTAGACATAACTAGATATGAGATACAATTATGTATGAAATAATTTTATACAAGAGAGAGCATGTATAGACTAAAGGATCAGAAATGATGAAAATATTCCACTGAATGGATTGTAATAACCTGAAGAAAGCAATAATTAATTCCTATGCACATATATAGGTTGTAAGTTGAATTGAAAAGTAAAAAAAACTGAAAATAAACAAAGTTTTAAAAGAAATAAATTGGCATGAGGCATTTAGTGCTGGTGTAACATGGCCACTCAGAAGCATGATTTCGACATGGCTGGCAATTATAGGTCAGTCAGCCTGACATCAATGGTGGGAAATTTAATAGAATGACTGCTGAAGGAAAAGATTGTGGAATATCATGAATCCAGTGTGTTACAAGACCCGAGGCAGCATGGTGTCACAGGAGGCAGGTTCATGTCAAACGAATCTGATATATTCTTTGACTGGGTGACCAAGAAACTTGATCAGGGTGGAGTGGTAGTTGTGACCTACCTAGATTTCAATAAGGTGTCTGACACAGTTCCACATAGGAGACTAGTAAGCAAGCTGGGTAGCTTAAGAGTGGGTCCAAAGGTAGTAAACTAGGTAAGAAAATGGTTAAGGGACAAGCGGTAGAGAGTGGTGGTAAACAGAGTTCACTCCAAGGACAGGAAGGTGATCAGAGGGGTGCCTCAGGGATCAGTGCTGGGACTGGTCCTCTTTAATGTCTTTATGAGTGACACTGCAGAGGAGATGGAAGGGAAGGTCTGCCTCTTTGTGGATGACACCAAAATCTGCAATAGGGTGGACACTCCCATAGGGGTGGGGGTGGAAAGGATAAGCAGAAACCTGAGAAAACTAGAGGAATAATCAAAGGTTTTGCAGCTGGCTTTCAATTCAAAAACATGTAAAGTGATGCACTTAGGGCACAGAAACCCAGGGGTGGAATACAAAATGGGTGCAGTGATACTGACGACCAACCAGCAGGAAAGAGATCTGGGGTAATCATACTGGATGACCTAAAGGTGGCCAGGCAATGCAACAAGGCAGTAGGGAGGGCAAGTGGGATGCTGGGGTGCGTAGTAAGGGGTATCACCAGCAGAAAGAGGGAGGTGGTATTGCCTCTGTACAGATAGCTAGTAAGACCCACCTAGAGTACTGTGTCCAGTTCTGGAGACCACATCTCCAGAAGGACAGAGTACAGGCAGTCCAGAGGAGGGAAACTAGAATGGTGTAGGGTCTGCATCAAAAGTCCTATGAGGAGAGACAAAGGGACCTCAATATGTACATCATGGAACCAAGGAGGGAGAGGGGGGATATGACAGAGACCTATAAATACCTCATGAGGTAAATAAGGTACAGGAGGAGAGTATTTTTCAGAAGAAAAAGAGCTCAAGAATAGGGGACATGGTATGAAGCTGGAGGGGAGTAGTTTCAGGAGAGATGCGAGGAAGTACTTCAGAGAAGGAGTAGTGGATTCCTGGAACAGCCTTCCAGCGGAGGTGGTGAGGGAGAAAACAGTGGTGAGGTTCAAGAATGCATGGGATACGCACAAAGGAATCATAGTGAAAAGGAAGAGTGGAGGGAGAAAGAGCTGTAGATCAGATATGGTTTGCGGTAATAGTGCAGGTAGGGAGAAATGGGCAGATGGGATGGGACAAGGGGTCCTTATCTGCCGCAAAATTCTATGTTTCTATGTCAGCATTAACTCTGTAACCTGCTGCTCTGCTGTCTTCTTTCAGAAATATGTTTACAATTAGTAGGGTTTCTTCAGGATCTTATAGAAATAGTAAGGTGCCATCTGTATACAGAGATATTCTTCCACTTTAAATCTAATTCCTTTGATGTATGTCCCTGTGAGTTCAGATGGCCTTGGCCATGGGTTCTATACTTAGCGTAAATAAGAGTGGGGATAATGGGCACCCCCATTGAGTTCCTCTTCGTATGTAAGGTTAAAAAGACAGTGTCCCAGTGGCTTTCACTTTCAATGTGGAGAGTAAAGCACTCAACCAATGACAAAATTAGTTCCTAAATTTAAATTTCCCCATTGTGTCTCTGAGACATTTCCAATGTAGGCATTCAAACACTTTTCCAGCATTGTCTTTAATGAACACATTTTTTCTGTCTTGTTCCATGGTTCCCGTGATGAGGCTCAGCGGTCTATGTATATTATCATGTATATGGCAGCCTGAGATAAAGCATGTTTGGTCTGGGTGCACGGGATGGGAGATAACCTGCTGTAATCTGTTATTTTGATGAAGATCTTTGCATCCTGATTAAGCATACATGTGGTCTTTACCTGGTTTAGGTATTACTGTTGTCATGGCTTCTTGACATGCGTCTGCAATTTCTCCCTCATCATACACCAATTACAGACCCAGGCCAATATCAGAGTCAGGTCTCCCTGGAATTTTTTGAACAATTTCCCAAGTACCAATCTTGGCCTGGGGCTTTATTATTGTGTAGATTTGTTATAACCCATATTATCTCAGTTTACGTCACCTGTCCCTCTAAAGTATGTTCTTGTTCTAGTTCTGGTAGTTTTACTCCTGCAGGAAAGGTCGATGCTGCTGCAACTGTGCCCATTTCTACCTCTTCCTCATATAATTTTTCATAAAACTCTTCAAATCTGTTTGCCATCTCTGGGGGTTTGGTGTACCATTCTGTGTTCCGTGATCTCTTCATGAGTTCTAGGATATGACTCTCTGCCTCCTGTTTTCTCAACCTGGATGCCAATATGCGGCTTCCCTTGTTACCATACTGGTAATATTTTAATTGAGGAAGCATAGTTGTGCTTCTGCTTTTCATAATTTGAGGTTTGCCAATTCTTTTCGGATTTCCTTTAATTTTTTAAAGGTGTTATCCCCTCCCATAGATTTATACAGCCTCTACAGTTTTTGTATTTACATTTCTAATTGATTCTGTATCGTACCAAGCTGTTTTTTTCTTAAATGCTGCATAAGAGTTATCTGGCCGCAAAATACAGTCTTTAGTCCATCACAGATAAATCTGATTTTGGGTATCTCCTTCTTTGTTAATAGTTAAGTGTTCTTTGATATCATCTTGCACACTGGAAACAAGGGGACTGTAACCATGGAGCCCCCCCCTTCCCCAGGTTACTACACTGTTTACTACAGTGTGTGCTAGAAGTGCTTTATAGTTTTTTTTTTTTTTTAGTTTTCAACAGCAAAGTCTTCAAAATGTTCAGCAGTGTACTAGAATCCTATGCAGTGTTACGGGTTCCTTTTAGTTTAGGAACTCTGGGCAGCAAATGGTTAACTGTCAGGTCTCCCCTGAAACCATCAGTCACCGGGACAGAGGTCCCAAGTGGGAGGAGCTCCGCAGCAGTATAAGCCACAAAGGAATGCTGCAGCTAGAGGCAGTAGGTCACAGACAGCTTAGCTGAAAAGTCACCAGTCTGAGAAAGGGAGCTGTACATGAGGTTTCCATCCCTATCCTGTCCTGATTTTCATTACCTAGTTTGGTCCCAGAGTAGATTAGCATCGAGTCGTGGTGGCAGCCTTCTCCAGTGGCATACCCCAGTGTGGGGTGAAAGACTTTTAACACACTTAGTCAAGGGAACGATGAGTAAAATGCGGGAAACATCCCTGAACTGTGAGAGACTTTTGCTCTGTGTAGCAACACCCCAGTTTGTCTGAAAGGAAACAGTCTGCGTCATGCCTCATTGGCACTGTTTCTGTAGGGGATGGAGTGGATCAAACTGATTGGAAAATAGGACATTAGCCTCTCTGACCAGAAGATGGGGAATGGCTCATGTACTACAAAACGCTGTACCTGTCACAAAATGTGTTTTCAGTAAGAACATAATCTGTCCCAAAGTGTGCAATTTCTGAGAAGTAAAGTGTTTGCAATTAAGGACGACAGCTGTCCCCAGCGGAGTTTTCTAGTTTCTGACAAGAAATGTTCTCAGTAAAGGCACCAGTTGCTTTCAAAGTGTTTCTGTCTGTGTGGCAAAATGTGCTTTGTGAACCCAAAGTGTTCAAATCCTGTGAGGATATGCTCTATCCTGGCTCCAATCCCAGAAGAGGGATGGCCAAAGACTTCTGCATGATCCCTAATTCAGGGACCTTCTTGGACTTTGTGTACAGTGAAACTGACTTTGCACCCTCTGTACCTTCTGCTCCTGCAGCCCCCTAGCGGGCAAATCATTGCTGGTTTTCTATCCTGTGTATAAAATAAACCTACTGTATCTCTTGATCCTAGCTAAAGAAGAGGGCATTTCTTTTTGATTACTGTGTTTTACTCATGCCCTACCATGACTGCACAGGTCCCCAGTGGCTTGGCACACCCCAGTTCCTGGGTTGAACAGAAATGTTTTGTGCAACACCCCCTTGAGAAGCAAGTGCTATACAGCAACCCCGTAGCTGGGTGGGGAAGACAGGTTTCAGCAGCAAGGCAGGCTAATAACATGGACACTGGGTTACAGGTTCTTTACTAAGCCAGTGTTGAATCTTCATTGTAACATGGCATCAATAGTGTGCCTGTGATCTCGCGCTGCGACAGGCGTAGGAGGGTCACGAGACGGCAGCCGAAGCGGGCATTAACCCAGCGATATGCTGCGTCTGCTCGGGCAGTACCGCCACCGCTCCAGACCCCTGCCGAGCAGCACTGAGACCAAGCTCAGCGAGAGAGAGGAGCCAACATCATGAGTCATCCGCCAGCGAAACGGGCACGGGAGCAGTACTCGCTGGGCGGACATCCGCGACAGGCAGCCAACCAGACCCAGGAGCAGCAGCGAGCCGACCTGGAGCAGGGCACCACCGAGCAGTGTGCGGAGGAAGAGGAAGGAAGCCCCCAGCATGCACAGCGCAGAGTCCGGCGCTCACAGTCCTCACGGAGACCTCCGGGCTCATCACGGCAACAGCTCAGAGCGAGTTGCACAGGAGTGCGACAGAGAAGTTGGCTGCAGACATCTCACGCGACTCCAGGGACAGCAGGTAAGGACCGCATCGGGTACCTATCCAGGCGTGTGCACCACACTGTGAGAGCACAGCACAGGGTGACAGGTCCAAGAGCCCTCTGTGTGCCACTGTTCGCCCGCACACTGGGACCCTCCAGATGCCTCCAACCGACCGCGCCCATGTTACAAGCACATTAACTTACTTTCAGGTGGGCTCTAATGCTGATTGATGGGGCGGTGTAGCCCTCGCCCTGGGCCTCGAGCACCGCCTAATGCATCAATCCAGCATTAGAGCCCACCTCCATCGTGGGTTAATGCTTACTTGTGTCTGTTTACTAAGCAGGCCAAAGTCTATTTTTAGTCTGACCAGTGCATGGTCTGAGGTTGTGATAGGCATAACATCACAGCTCTTTACTGCATGTCCCCAGTCTTTTTGTGTGTAGAATCGGTCTAATCTTACATAGCTCTTATTAAGAGAGTATTGAAACGTATAATCATTGTAGCCCATGTTAAGTTGTCTCCATATATCTATCACACCCATTTCTATTCAAAGACTTACTGAGGATGCATGCCCCTGCAGGGATTTTTCTTTGGGGCCCCTCTGATATGTCACATTTCTGGTCTTTACTGCATTTGTTTCAACCCATTATTTGTCCCTCTGGAAGTCTGGTGATCTGATCAAAAATTCTTCTTACAAAAAGACTTTGGGGAGGCATACAATCCAAGTGGTAATATTTTCGAAGCCAGCTTTCATTCTCATGACAGATTTGTAAGCATTCATCTCACCTCCAGCAGACTCATTCCCACCGCCATGCTTTGTCAGCAGACACGGCCTTCTGTCTGCAAACTGATAATGTTTGTTGATGTTGCACCCTCATAAGGTAATTTTGTCTGTTTTTAACAGACTCCTGTGATACCACAAGCCTGAAAATAGTTCAGATACAGGCAAAAGTAAAGAAAGATGGGGAGAAGTGATTAAATAAGCTGTTTAATTTGGTGCATGAATGACAACATAGCAGCTATGCATGCACCTTCTTTGGCAACCAAGCCATGCCCCCGAAAAAGGCATTCTTAAGTTATGTAAGGACAGAGGCAAGTGCATAAAAAGGTGGCACCCGTTACGGCAAACAATACCACTTGTACTAAAGAATCTGAAATAGGGAAAACCCTAAATAATTACTTCTGCTCAGTATTCAAATCAACTAATACAGTTACAAGTACCACAACTATAAATTTGATAACTGAACTACATGTAATAAGTCCTGAGAAGTAGGGAGACAGCCTCAGTGGAATAACAAGCCTTCTCCTGTCCTTTCCTTCTCATGTCCATAGTTAACCTTCACAGTCCATGCAGTAAGGAAGGAGGAGCAGACAAGATGGACCCCAAGTTTCTTCCCACACCACAATACTATGTAACACTAAGAATATGCAGTAGACGAGGGCCCTACAGTGTATATATCAGCCACAAAGTAGGAGTATCTAGAGAAAACACTGTGTTAAACTGGACCAGGCAAATCTGTAAGTTGATGTTCACTTTATAATTAGGATACTGCGTATTAAAAACACCATAGAGTAAAAACTTCCCTACCCCAAAAGCTATCATGTTGATTAGCACTTCTGAAAATTAAGAAAACTCACTACCTTATTAGTAATTTTTCCACTTTTATTAGTGCTCCATAACATATCCTGCAGCACCCTGCCTGCTACCATTTCATGTACGTCCACTGCTCATTCTATGCATATGTGATCTATGGACCAATTGCAAACAAGGCCATTCATATCTGCATAATGTGAGCAGTGTATGCACCCAAGATGGTAGCATGCTACACATTGCAGGACATCAGGAAATGATGCACACTTTTCTAATAAAGATCAAAAAAGGAGAAATAAAGTAGTATTTTATTTTACTCAAGCACTAATTGGTAGGAAAGCTTTCATGGGGAGAGTTGAAACTTACGGTGATTTTCTTTGATGATAAGGATATCAAGATGCATCTGAAGTGCTAAGATTCAGTGCACTGTAAATCGCTTTGAGATACAGTACATATGAAAGGTGCTAATAAGTTACAGCCTGAATAAAACAAAATTCTGTTCTAGTCTATAAATTCAAATTACAAATGCTGAATTATTCCACCCTTAACAAATAAAAACAAAATTTCAAGGAAAAGGTTAACACATTCAAATTAACTGTATTGCACATTGTCTTGACTCAAAAAAATACTCCTGATTGCAAGTTCATGAATTACAAGTAACATACTGTTTTACGGAGCACTGCAAGAAGTCGGGTTTAATAAAGGTCTCCATAAGTGTGAAATACATCACTGCTGTTTTGAAACAACACCATATTGTGCTCTTTCAGTGTCCTGGTATGTTGCCCTAGTCTAAATTACATTTTAGTTACAGGCTCACAGACTAAATGATGGAACAAATATGTCTTAGCACAACATAATACTACTTTAGTTCAAGTAAGGGCAAACCCATCAGAAAATTCATTTCTTTCAATATCTGCCCAATTTTTACTGAGGAAAGTGGAACACATTTGCCTGAATGTATTTAAATAAAGTCAAGCACATCCTGAATAGTGAATTTTAACTGCTACTTAAAGTCATGCAGTAAAGTAAGCCATTCATTATTACCATAGCAAAAATAAACAAAAGCAAGACGTGCTTATATGTAAATAAAATAAGCATAAAAACAGAACAGAATGAAAATATTAAATATTCTATTAAGTGCTGTACAATTCCAACATGTGGCAAATTTCTGCAGTCCATCACAAATCTTCCCATCGCAACATCACAGGTCAATGGAACTGGACGAAGCTTATGCCAAACTTTACTGTTCTTTAACATTAAGTGAAATTATTTAGTTTCATTAAAGTTAAATACCTCTAATGTCAAGAAGTAGAATCTAATACCTTTTTTTTTTTTTAAAAAGCCCCCCTTCTAACTGCTCCACTATCTCCATCACACAAACACAATATTTCAGAGGTCTTAAAGCTAAGGGACACTGCTTACTTAGAACATGATAACCAGGAGAATACCACTGAGGCAAAACTTGTTTCCAGGTGCAAATGGTGCTGGTGGTGGGGGTTACAGAAAGTAAGGGCATACAAAGAAACACAGACAATGATGGCAGAAAAAGATCAATGGTCCATCCAGTCTGCCCAACAAACCCAGGACCTATTGCCTACACAGTGTTTTAACCTACACCATCCACCCCCCCCCCCATGCTCCCCACCTTACCGCTCCCATCCTGAACAATCTTTAAGCACTTCACTTTGTTCCAGCCATGTTTGATACCACTGATGGTTTTGGCACCTATCAAATCAGCTGCCACACCGTTCCAAGGCTACACTACCCTTTCTGTAAAATAAAACTTGCTCATGTCCATCTAGAACTACCCCCCCATCAGTTTCCACTCATGCCCCTGTGTTCCTGATCTGCTACTAATGCTAAATAATTCCTCGCATTTTGCCTTGTTCACTCCTTTGAGGAACCTGATGGTCTCTATCACAACTCCCCTCTCTCATCTGGTATGAAATGAGTATTGTACATGTTCTATGCCTTGAGCAGATCTTCATGAGATCTGTCCTGCTGGTCTTGAATCATTTTGGTCGCCAGGGCTTGAATTTAACGGTATTCCAGTACATTTTGGGTAACAAATTTCGTACTGAAATTCCAAAATTCGAGCCCTGGTGCTCCGTGGGAGAAACCTGTTTTTTTCTGCATTCGACCCGACAATGGGGGGTCCAATCCCAGTGTTGGTGCTTGCCCCCCCTTTCCCAGTACTTTGGGACACTGGGGAGCCCACTCCCAGTGCCCCAAAATGTTTCAGTAATCCCTTCTCTGTTTTACTGAACAGAAGGTAGGGCAGGGCCCACAGCTCAGCACCACGGACATTGGGGGGGGGGGGAGGTGAGCACTACTTCCTTCACAAAAGAAAGGGTCCTAAAAGAGCTCGCTAAGCTCAGGGTGGATAAGGCAATGGGACCTGATGGCATACATCCTAGGGTACTGAAGGAGCTAAGGGTGGAACTAGCAGAGCCATTAGCAGAACTGTTTAGTGAGTCTCTGAGCACAGGAGAGGTCCCAGAAGACTGGAGAAGGGCTCATGTGATCCCGCTCCACAAGAGTGGTAGCAGGGAGGAGGCAGGGAACTACAGACCAATCAGTCTTACCTCAGTAGTGGGCAAGATTATGGAGGCACTCCTTAAGGAAAGGATAGTGCAACACCTAGAATCCAGGGCACAGGATCCAAGACAGCATGGGTTTACAAAAGGAAGGTCCTGTCAAACTAATCTCATAGATTTCTTTGACTGGGTAACCAGAGTGGTGGACCAAGGGGAAGCAGTTGATGTTACCTACCTTGACTTCAGCAAAGTTTTTGACACTGTTCCACATAGAAGATTGATAAATAAGCTGGGTAGGCTCGGGTGGGTCAGAAGTTGGTCAACTGGGTGGCAAACTGGTTGACGGGCAGAAAACAGAGAGGTGGTAAATGGTATACAGTCAGAAGAGATGCAAGTCACAAGCGGGGTACCTCAGGGATCAGTCCTGGGGCCAGTCCTCTTCAATATCTTCATTAGTGACCTTGCAGATGGACTAGCGGGTAAGGCTTGTCTGTTTGCAATGACACCAAGATCTGCAACAGAGTAGATGATCCAGATGGGGTGGGCAGAATGGGAAGAGATCTGGATAAACTAGCAAAATGGTCAGAAGAGTGGCAACTGGGATTTAATGCAAAGAAGTGCAAGATCATGCACATAGGGAAGAGAAACCCTGAAGCCACCTATAGGCTGGGAGGGGAGTTGCTGGCAGTCATAAAGGAAGAAAGAGACTTGGGCATCATCATCACCGATGACCTGAAATCATCCAAGCAGACCTCTAAAGCAGTAGGTAAGGCTAGGGGTGTTAGGGTGTATTAGTAGGTGTATCACAAGTCATAAGAGGGAGGTAATAATCCCTCTTTACAAGACACTGGTTAGGCCCCATCTGGAGTACTGCGTGCAGTACTAGAGGCCACACCTTCACAAGGACATTAACCAAATTGAGGCAATCCAGAGAAGGGCAACCAAAATGGTGCATCAGAAGGCATATGAGGACAGATTAACAGAGCTCAATATGTATACCCTTGAGCAAAGGAGGGAGAGAGGTGATATGATCGAGACATTCAAACACCTTAAGGGCATTAACAAGGTGAAAGAGTCTAACATGTTTAAATATAAGAAAAATAGCAGGACAAGAGGACACAGCATGAGATTAGAGGGAGGCCGACTAAGGGGGAATGTGAGGAAATTCCTTTTCACAGAAAGGGTGGTGGATGCATGGAACGGCCTACCTCAGGAAGTGGTGGCTATAAATACAGTGCAGGGCTTCAAACAGGCATGGGATAGGCATAAGGGAGCAATACAGATGAGTATGAATAGATAGGCCACCGACACAGCAAAGGCCGATGGCACATTTATAACGTAGAAAAAGAAATGGGCAGACTGGATGGGCCTTGCGGTCCTTATCTGCCGTCAGCTTCTATGTTTAAAAAAGAAAACGGTTCCCCAATGACTTTTTTTCCTGCAAAAAAGAAAACGGTCCCTTGTCATCTTCCCATCCCTCTCCCGACCCTCCCACTGAGCAACCCCCCCCCCCCATACTTACTATCCAAGGCTGTCATCTTCTGTGGACAGGGACAAGTCTGCACTCTTCAAAGCCGAACTGTGAACTGAAGAATCAAGCTACATGCCATATAATGGTGTTTTCAACTTATGTTGACATCGGTAATTTTTCAATATTTTGCATATTTCAACATGGGGTTTTGGCACTCCACCTGATGAACACTGACACTATTTCTTACTGTTCCAGTTGCGATTTCACAGCCGCTGCGTGGAATCACCATTCAGTAATGAAACAACAGTGCCAGTGTTCATGAAGTGGGGTCCCAAAAAGCCCATGTTAAAAATTTGGTGCAAAAATATTGAAAAACGGCAGAGATATGCACGGTCGTTGACATTTTTCTACGCACGCTCATAACTACGGCAATTTTTAGTATTTTCACTCCAAATCCGCAACATTGCCATTTTTTCACACCCCCTCGTGAACAGTACAGCTGTCATTCTTCACATCCTGTCCAAAATGTGTTTTTGCACCTGTGGCATAGAATGGTGCGGTCGTTATGCAAAATCAACTTTCGGGACCAAAGAAAGAAATGACAGTGGCACTCTTCATGAGGTTGGGTCCCAAAAGGCCATGTTGAAAATGTGGTACGAAAATATTGAAAAATGGCCATGATATGCATGGTAGCTGAAATTTTTCTACGCACGTTTGTAACTTCCGCAATTTTTAATATTTTCACTCCAAATTCACAACATTGCCATTTTTTCACACCCCCTCATAAACAGTACAGCTGTCATCCTTCACATCCTGCTTGAAATGTGTTTTCACACCTGTGGCGCAGAATGGCACGCTCGTTGTACAAAATCACCTTTCGCGACCAATGAAAGAAATGGCAGTGGCACTCTTTATGAGGTTGGGTCCCAAAAAGGCCATGTTGAAAATGTGGTGAAAAAACTCTTAAAAATAGCCGAGTTACATGCAGGTGTTCAAAATGTTCTACATACGTGCGCAACATATGTAACACATTGAATTTAGGCGGAATGCCAGATTTCCAGGCGGGTTACCAAAATTCTGAATCTGGTATTCCGCCAAGAATGACCCTTTTTTTCCTTAAATTCTACCCCTGGTCACCATACACTGCACAGTCTCCAGCTTGTCCCTATCTTTCCTCAGGTAAGGACTCCGGGGCCCAGATATTCAAAAGGGTTGCGCCCCGGTGCGATATTCAAATGGGGATTGTGCCTGGCACAAATCTCGATGCACCAGAGCACATCAGTACTGTATGCAGTGCAGATGGGGGGGGGGCGTGCCCATGCATACTCCGCACATCCCCATATTCAGCCCGGGATGTGCTAAGTCCATGCAGGCACAACCCCTACTTGCGCCGCACAGAGGTGAGCAAAAAAAAAAAAAAAAAAAAGAAGGAACGTCTGGCCACCCACAGGTGAGCTGCCATATTGCAGGGCGCAACACGGCAGCTCCACCAGAGCTCCGGCTGCACCTCCGTGGTGGTGCCCCCCCATGCCCGATCGCTGCCATTTGTTTAAAAAAATAAGGTCCTATCTCCCTGGTGGTCCAGTGGACCGCTCGCAGCCTGATCGCAGGCATTTGTATTAAAACATGAAGTCCAATATCCCTGGTGGTCCAGCGGTACCCCTCCCCACCCGCCCACTGAGTCTTCACCAGTCAGCGCGGGCGGCAGCATCCCACCCGCCTGCCGCCCGCCAGCTGACACTGTAGGTAGGGCTGTATGTCCACCGGGTCCACAGCGTGAGCCAATGTAATGTGCAGCCCGTACCGCATGAAAAAATTACTCACCTTAGTAATGGAGTCTTGCTGTATTCTGACTATTGCAGTTAGCCCCAACCTTTAAACTGCCCTGGAAGACAAAGTGTTAACTTTCTATGCAGAGCATAGAATGCTGAGCTCGAGCTCGGTTGAGGTCTCTGTCTGGAGCCCTTTGAAATCCAACCGTCAGATTCTTACAAGCAAAAACTCACTAACTATTCTATGTGGAAATTGTAAAATGTTTACTAGCCAACTGGCAACAAAAAGTTTTGGATCCCCAAAGGAAGACTCAAGTCTGGAAACCCAAAACCAAAAACCAATCCAAATAAGAATAAAGATAAAACAAACACCCAAACAAAAAGAAGAGGGTGTAAAAGGAGCACCCCTGAGATGCAACACTGCACCTGCCCACCCACTTCCCAAAAACAGGTTCTGAGAGGAGAGGCAGGGAGGGAGGGAGGGAGGGAGGTCAGAATACAGCAAGACTCCATTAGAAGAAACATAATTACTAAGGTGAGTAATTTTTTCTTCAAACAACATGAAGTCTTGCTGCGTTCTGACTATTGCAGACTACCAAGCAGTACCTCCATGGAGGAGGGACAGAACCTACTTTGGGAATAGGCTCTGAAGTACTGCTGTGCCGAACTGAGCATCACTCCTAGCCTGGATATCCAAAGAGTAATGCTTGGCAAAGGTATGGACTGTTTTCCAGGTAGCTGCTTGACAAATTTCTAAGAGAGGAATATCCCTGGCAGCAGCCAGGGAAGCAGCTGTACCTCTGGTGGAGTGAGCCCTCAGGCCTGAGGGTGGAATTTTTCCTGGTTTCTCATAGCAGAATTGTATACAAGATACAATCCACTTGGCAATAGTTCTCTTGGTGGTAGGTTTGCCCTTCCCCACTTCTCCATAAGTGAGGAACAGCTGGAGGGAATCAAACCTGTGACCATTGGTACGCTCTATATAGTAGATAAGGGCCCTTTTAACATCTAAACTGTGTAACCTCCTCTCTTCCAAAGAGGAATGATCAGTGAAGAAAACAGGAAGAGACAGTCTGGCTCATGTGAAAATCTGAAACCACTTTGGGCGAGAACCTTCTACTGGTTCTAAGGACCACTTTATCCCTATGAAAGGAGATAAAATCAGGTTCCACTGACAGGGCTTGCAGTTCACTGATACGTCTGGCAGAGGTAATGGCTACTAAAAACACAGTTTTCCAAGTCAAGTACTTAAGCTCTACTGAGGACATAGGCTCAAAGGAGGTTGCATTAATTGAGCAATACAAACATTTAAATCCCAGGCAGGGGCAGGATCTCTGAATGGAGTATTGGTATGAAGCAATCATTTGAAAAATTTACAGAACACAGGATGAGATGATAGTGAGGAAGATTTCCCCACTAACAGAAAAGCAGAGACAGCTGACAAGTGTACTTTGACAGTAGCTGGTCTGAGGCCTAGGCCATTAAGATGGACCATATAATCCAGAACTGTAAGCAATTCAGCAGTGTCTGGGGAAATATGCTGCTTAGAACATCAAATGCTGAACCTCTTCCATTTGGAGTTATAGGTCTTCCTAGTGGTGGGCTTTCGAGAGGCTTTGAGGATGTCCAGCACCCACTGACACAGATGCAAATCTGCATACTCTTAACTCTTCAAGAGCCATGCCTTGAGATTGAGAGACTGAAGATTGGGGTACCAAATCCTCCCCTGAGAGGAGTTTACCAGGTTGTAATTCCTGGGAAGATGGACTGCTAGGGACAGTAATGGGGGTACCAAGGTTGTCTGGCCCAATCTGGAGCAATCAGAATCACTTTGCAAGGTTGTGACTTTATCTTGACTAAAACTTTGAACAGTAGAGGAAAGGGAGGGAAAGCATATAGAAATGTTCCTTCCCAGTTCAGAATCGGAGCATCCAGAGGGACTGTGCCCAAGACTGGGGGTCTGCAACAAAAGAGAGGAAGTTGGTGACTGTCTGGGGCTGCAAAGAGATCCATCTCTGGAGTGCCCCACCTTGAAAAAAATCACCTTCAAGACCAGAGGGTCCAGGGACCATTCGTAATGGCCCTGTGAAATCCTGCTCAGTGCATCTGCTAGCACATTGTCCTTCCCCAGAAGGTGGACTGCTATCAGAGAGGTTTGCAGGGAATAAGCCAGGGACCACAACTTCATGGCTTCTGTGCACAAGACCTCCCTGCTTGTTGATGTACCACATGGTGGTGGTGGTGTCTGTTCTGACTTGAACCACCTTGTTCTGCACTGACTGACAGAAAGCTTGCAGGGCCAGAAAAACTGCCCTGAGTTCCAGGAGATTGATAGGGAGAAGGGATTCCTGAGGGGACAAAAGTCCCTGGGCAGTGAGGGCCCCCAGATGGGCTCCCCAGCCCAGGAGGGAAGCATCCGTGGTAAGGACCACTGAATGAGTCTGACAGACATATGGGACCCCTTGCCTTAAATTGTCCTGATCCTGCCACCATTGAAGAGCTTGGATCAGTGTCTGAGTCACTGGGGTCAGTTTGATAAGGGAATCCTTCTTTTGGACCAAAAGGCCCTCAGATGGAACTGAATGTCCCTCATCTGGAATCTTGCCCCTTGGAACACTGCTGTAGAGGCTGCCATGTGGCCCAAGAGCTGGAGAAAATGCCTTGCTGGTCGAGACACCTGAAGGCTGAAGGAAGAAGCCAGTTCTATAAGAACTCTTGCCCTTTCCAGGGGAAGAAAGGCTCTTGCTTTGACAGTATCAAGCTCTGTCTCTATAAAGGTAAGGAGCTTCACTGGCTCGAGAAAGTACAGTTACGTAAGAACTTACCGTAACAGTAGATCTTTGAGAGAGGCTCTTGCAGTAGGTAATCACATATAGGACTGACGTCGGCAGGCGGCAGGACCCCACGGAAAAATTTCTAGCTAGCAGTCCCTGGCGAGGGACAGCCCCCACGTCAGGTGACCGACATCGGTGTAAAGGGGCTGTCCCTGACGCCCGCCTTCCAGTTCTTTCCCGCCACAGGCCAAAAGAGGCCAGATGTGAGAGAGAGGAGCAGACGTTTCCCTCAATACAAAAGGAGCTGAAAAAGCTTAGGGGGATGGAGGGTGGGAAAGTATTACCTACTGCAAGAGCCTCTCTCAAAGATCTACTGTTACGTTAAGTTCTTATGTAACTGTACTATCTTACTTCAAGAGGGCTCTTGCAGTAGGTAATCACATATAGGACTGAGTCCCAAGCAGTCTGGAACAAGGAGAAGCACCGGGGAGGAGGAAATCTACTCCAATTAGAACCTCAAGCTGTGCAAGCCTTAAGATAGGAGGCTTTGCAGGACAGCCAGCCCGAAGCCTGCTCTACAGCAAGAGGCAATATCCAAACTGTAGTGTTTTGTAAAGGTATGGACAGAGGTCCACGTGGCGGCAGCACAGATGTCTGCCGCTGACACATTCTTGAAATAAGCTGTTGAGGCAGCAACTCCTCTGGTGGAGTGGCCTCTTACTTGACCCAGCAGAGTCTTGTTGTACTTGTCATAACAGAAAGTAATGCAATGAGCCAACCATTTGGATAGGCATTGTTTAGAAACAGCATTGCCTTCTCTTTTGGGTGCAAAAGAGACAAACAATTGATTGGTCTTCCTGAGATCCTTTGTCCTGTTAGTGTAGTATCTCAGAATCCGGTGAACGTCCATAGTATGGAGTAAATACTCCCCTTGATTGGAGTACTGCGTAAAAAAGGTGGTAACTCTATGGACTGGTTCAGAGTAGACTCCGCTACTACCTTTGGAAGAAACTTCGGGTTATTGCGCAGAGCCACACGTTCCTTGTGAAAAATCAAGTATGGAATTTTACACATCAGGGCCTGGAGCTCGGAAATTCTCCGAGCAGAAGTAATGGCCACCAGGATGAGAGTCTTCCACGAAAGGAACTTCAAGTCTGCGAAGCTGCCGGTTCAAAGGGAGGCAAAGTAAGTTTCTCGAGAACAAAGTTCAAATCCCAAGGGGGAGCAGGAGTACGTATGGGAGGTCTCAGATGGAGGAACCCTCTAAGGAAAGTCTTAGAGACCTCCAGTTTGTCTTGTCTGCAAAGGGGACATGATAGGCCGAGATGGCCGCCATGTGGACTTTCAGAGAAGAATGACTAAGACCCAGGTCAAAAAGATGGCGCAGGTACACCAGCAGAAGCCCCGCTGAACAGGAAAAGGGTTCCACATCCTTAGAGGCAGCCCAGATAGTGAATCTTTTCCACTTCATGGCGTAAGTGGATTTAGTAGAGGGTTTTCTAGCCTCCACCAAAATCTCGGCCACTTGGGGAGAAACCCCAAAGCGGGATTGGGCTAAGTCTGCAGGAGCCATGCATGCAGCTGAAGAGATTTGAGGCCTGGATGGACCAGGGTCCCCTGATCCTGGGGCAGCAAACCTCGTGATAGAGGAAGAGGAAGAGGATGATCCTCTGAGTATTGTTGTAGAAGAGAGAACCAAACTTGCCTGGGCCAGAAAGGAGCAATCAGAATCATTCGTGCTCCTTCTGAAGCTAGTTTCTGTAAGACTCGTGGGATAAGTGGAATTGGGGGGAAAAGCATAGACGAACCTGTCCTTCCAGTCTAGAGACAGAGCATCTCTCCAGAAAATGCTTCGCTGTGGAACGAGCGAGCAAAAGTTGGGAAGCTTTGCGTTTAGAGGAGATGCGAACAGGTCGACCTGTGGTGTTTCCCAGAGTTGGAAGATACTTTCTAGGACCCCTTGGTCCAGTTCCCACTCGTGAGCCAGAGCAGACGAGCGACTTAGCTTGTCTGCCAAGGTGTTGTTGACTCCCAGAACATGAATTGCCGTGAGGTGAAGGTCGTGTTGTGTTGCCCAATCCCAAAACCTTATCGCTTCCCTGTAAAGAGGGTAGGGCCGAGTCCCCCCGTTTGTTGATGTACCAAACCACGCACATGTTGTCCGTTTGAACGGCTAGGTGGCTGGGAAGGATGTATGGGTGAAGGGCTTGGAGAGCGTACAACACTGCCCGAAGCTCGAGCACATTGATGTGGAGTGTCTGTTCGAGCTTGGACCAAGAGCCCTGGGTCCAGTGGTGACCTAGATGGACTCCCCAACCTTCGCCCGAGGCGTCTGTGGTTAGAGTTTGGGAGGGGGGAGGACAAAAGAATGGAACTCCCGAAGCAGATTCTCTCGAACCATCCCTGCAAGTCTTGGAGCATCGGCGAGGAGACTAGAACTGGGTGATCTAAGTCATCCACTAACTGATCCAATTGGGAGCGGAGAGTCCACTGAGAAACTCTCATGTGAAGCCGAGCGCGAGGGACTGTCGGGATAGCAGCCGCCATGAGCCTGAGAAGGCGAAGAACCGACCTTGCACTGACCCATCTGCGGCCGGACAACAGACTTATTTGAATCTGGAGGGTGGACGCCCCGGTCCGGTGGCAGGAAGGCCCTGTCAATGGTCGTGTCTAGAATCGCCCCTATAAACTGTAGTCTCTGAGATGGGATCAAGTGAGACTTGGAATGGTTGATGGTAATACCCAGGCAGGCAAAAACCTGCTGGGTAAGGGCGAGGCAGCGCAGGAGTTCCTTCCTGGATGAGGCCGCCAGGAGCCAATCGTCCAGGTATGGGAAAACCTGCACCCCCCGAGTACGCAGGTAGGCCACCACCACTGCTAGGCATTTGGTAAATACTGGGAGCTGAGGATAGCCAAACGGAAGTGCCTTGAACTGGTAGTGGTCCCCTGGAACGCAAAACAAAGATATATTTATGATGAGACGGAGAATGGAAATGTGCAGGTAAGCATCCTGCATATCCAGAGCACACAGCCATTGTCCCGACCGAAGGAGGGGCAGAAGGCTCTGCAACGAGAGCATTCTGAACCTTTTGTATTCCACAAAAAGATTCAGGGAACTGAGATCTAGAATGGGTGAGAGATCTCCTGTCTTCTTTGGGACCAGAAAGAAGTGGGAATAGTAACCTGTCCCTTGAAGATGAAGAGGGACAGGTTCTATAGCTTCTTTCAGTACTAGAGCTGAAATCTCTTCCTGGACCAAGAGAAGATGTTCCCGTGAATATGACGACTTTAGGGGGGGATGGCGAGGCGGTTTCTGTAGAAACTCTATTGAGTGTCCCTCTGCGATCAGCTGGAGCACCTAAGAATCTGATGTTATCCTCTCCCAGCCCGGAAGGTGGAGGGAAAACCTCCCTCCTACCGGTTCCTTCGGGGAGTCCGGAGGCTGTGGGAGAGGAGAGAAGTCAGATGGTGTGGGGGCAGTGCCGCAGCTGAAGCACCCGCTGTTTTTTTGGGCGGCGGGGAGGGGGGCTTAGCAGCTGTGGGGGCCCGTCATTTTGTGGCCCGCTTTCCCTGGGCCGATTCCGTCTGCGAAAGGGACGGCGCTGTGGCTGGTGGGGATGGTACATGGAGTCAACGGACTTCAGTGCCATCCCCTTCTCCTGCAAATCGGTGATGATGTCCTTGACATCGCCACCGAAAAGCACCGAACCCCGGAAGGACGCTTCCTGGATAGTGAACTGCACTTCCGGGACCAACCCTGACACACGGAACCAAGCACGACGACGTAAGCCTACGGCAAAAGCTGAGCTCCGTCCAGCAGTGTCCACTGCATCATAGGTCGCACGAAACATGTGTCGACTGGCCAAACGTGCAGAGCGAACAAGATCAGCCAACTCCTGCTTGACCTGAGAGTCCGGCAGGGAGTCTAGTTTAGTTTCCACCTCAGTAAGAACGGCCTTCTGGTAATCCCCCATATGACCGACATAGTTCAGGGCCCTAATTCCCAGCGTGGAAGAAGCGAAGATCTTCTTATCATACTGGTCCAGTAGGCGGGATTCTTTGTCAGGTGGCGACGAGCTACGATGTTTTGGGTTAGCCGACCGGCCACGAGCGGCACTAATCACTACAGAGTCAGCACGAGGGTGAGAATCTAAAAAATCAACACCCTCAGGAGCCTGGTATAGCCTATTCGACTTCCGCAGAAGTGGAGCTAGAGCCCGACGGCTACTTCCAGATGGTGGTAACGAGGTCGGCGTGAGGCTCTATCCAGGGTGGCACCAAAGTGGGAGCTATAATGGGCAGATCCAGATGCTCGGCGAGTTTCAACCGCTGTGGGTCTGGTTCCAAAGAGTGCCACTGATGAACCTCCTGGATTTTGCGTAGCAACTCCATAAAGGAAGGATCTTCCAGAGGAGACTTCAGAGGAGTCCTTGGCCTGGGCTTCGACGGAAAGCGTGGCTCGTCGTCCCTTTCGGAGCAACCGTCGGAGGAATCTGAGGAGTCCAAGGGGGAAGAAGAAGAAGAAGAAAAGGAAAAAGACTCCCTTTCCCGACCCGGGGGAGGAATGGACCCCTTGGGAAGCACCCGAGGAAGCATATCCTGCCCCTCTCTGGACCCAGAGGGGAGAGCTCTGGTGTCCGGAGGTGGTGAGGGAGTGTGCCGCTGTGGACGTACGGGAACCTGGGATGGCACCGTCGTCGGTAGGTGGCTCTCCACCCCCCTGGTGAGTTGAGCCTTAGCCTCAGCCCCACCAGGAGGCCAGAGTCTCCTGCAAATCCACTGGCGGCGGTGGAGGAGGAGGAGGGGGATAAGGGTATGGATTATATCCATACGGGGAGTATCCAAAACCCGGCGGCGGAAAACCAGGCGTCTGGTATTGTGGCATCAGGTACTGCGGCGTCGGAAAGACCAGTGTCGGGTACTGTGGCGCTGGATACTGTGGTCCTGGATATGACAGTGTTGGATAGGATGGCGGGTATCCAGGAGCCGGAGGAGCTGCCGGAGCAGACGGCCCAGCCGGCGGCCTAACAGGCCAGTCCAGATTGGAGGGCCCGGCGTCGGGACGACATCCGATCCGGCGTACCTAAAGGAGGACGGTCTGATGGAGGAGGAACCCCAGCGTCGCCCGGAGATAGAGGAGAAAAATCCCTGGGGTCGGGCGGGGGGGACACCAGGGTCCCTGGATGGCAGCGAAGTCTGCGGAGAACCGGGGACGACAGACATATGGGGGGGGTCCGTCGTCTGTTCTTTCGCCAACCGGACGTCGGACGAGCCGACGTGCGGTTTTACAGCGAGATCCCAGTGGGCGCCAGAGGAGCCGGCGTCCGACTTATGGAACCCTTCGCGGAGCAGACCGAGAAGAAGGATCGCCCTGGTCGGCGGGAGAGAGGAGCCGCGCACCTGGCGGTCGTCGGCGCCTACTGCTTTCTCCGCGCAGACGCCTGAGGAGCCTGCGTCCGGTTTACTGGAATCGCCCACGCCAGCATGCCACAAAGCTACGGCCGAACTGGGGCAGAGGCCTCCAACTGCCCGAGGCTCAAAGCCCGAGCCAGACGGGCGGGGCCGCCGCTGAAGCTCCCGAGGTAGCTGTCGAGCGTCCCACGGGAGGACGTTACTCGAGTCCCGGCGACTCCCGAGGGAGACTGCGTGGAGGAGCCCTTGTCCCGTGCCTCCTGTCTTTCTTCTTCTGATGGCCTTCGCGGGAAGTGGACGCCTGCCTCAGTTTTTTGAGCTCCTTCTCCGACTATGCGGAAATAAATTCGGTTAAAACTGACAACTTAACAGAGACTTTAACCGACATTTTCGAAAGCTAAAGGAGAACTCTCCGGAGTGACTGTTCAGTGAGGCAGAGTAAAGAATCTGACAGTTGGATTTCAAAGGGCTCCAGACAGAGACCTCAACCGAGCTCGAGCTCAGCATTCTATGCTCTGCAAGGAAAGTTAACCCTTTGTTCTCCAGGGCAGTTTAAAGGCTGGGGCTAACTGCAATAGTCAGAATACAGCAAGACTTCATGTTGTTTGAATACACAGTCCAGATATGTGAATGGATCCATTCACATATCTGGAATGTGTAGTACGGTACGGGCTGCACGCCCATTGGCTCATGCTGTGGACCAATGGTTGTACAGCCCTGCCTATGGTGTCAGTCGGCGGTTGGGTGGTGCTACCCACCGCTGACCGGGGCGGTGGGGCCCAGTGGGCGGTGAGGAGGAGGTACCGCTGGACCACCAGGGATATTGACTTTATTTTATTTTTACAAATGCCCGCGATCAGGTCTGCAGCGGTCCACTGGACCACCAAGAATATAGGGCGTGGTATCTTTTCACTTAAGCCCGCGATCGGACTGCGAGCAGTTCACTGGACCACCAGGGATATAGGACGTGATTTATTTTTACTTACACCTGTGATCAGGCTGCGAGCGGTCCACTAGACCACCAGGGATATAGGACGTCATTTCTTAGTACTTAAGCCCGCAATCAGGCTGTGGGGCACATTGCCGTGCTGTGCAGGGGGCATCGGTCCCCGACGGCTGCTGCCTGGCAGGGCGCCAGGCACAAGTCACCAGGTATCAGCGCACCTGCATGCAAATGGGGCCATAATGACATGCAAATGGCCCCATTTGCACCTTGCATATATTATGGCCCCATCTGCATGTGCATTTTTGAATATCGCGGTTGTTGCGCATAGCACAAAGGAACTTGTGCTGGCGCATCCCCCTGTTCCACTCTGGCCACTTGTGCAGGCGCAGTGCCACTGTGCCATGCACACCACGGGTGGCCAGGGTGCGATATTCAACGGTGCTGTGCCATGGCGCAGCTCCGTTGAATATCGCCCAGTCAACGCCCCTCCGCAGCCAAGTTGCGCTGCACCCAGGCTTGCGCCACAGCCTGGCGCAGTCTGAATATCCAGGCCCAGAAGTATAACAAAATACAAAGTAAACGGTAATACTAGAGGAAAAAACACAATACAGGATATCACATGGTTAAATATGTATGTGTCTATGTATGTATGTATGTGTATTAAATATGTCAGTGTCAGTGGCTCAGGAGGTGGCACACTCGCCTCTGAGGCCGGGAGATCAGAAGGCTATGGGTTCTATCCCCACACCAGGCAGTTGGATTAATATCCCAATACTGACACTGTAGTGCAGTATGGGGGGTACTGCACTCCTGAGGTGCTGTCTTTCGGATGAGATGTTAAACCGAGGTCCCATCTGCCTGTTCTGGTGGTAGTTGAGGTGGATGTTAAAGATCCCATGGCACTTCCCGAAAAGAGTAGGGGAATTTTTTATTGAGATCACAACAAATCTAATACAATTTCAGCAGTACATCATACAAAGTCAGGAAGAGAAAAACAAAATCAAAACCAAATATAAGTATTAATTCATACTATATCCCTAAACACAACAAAAAGGACCCTGTAACCAAAACCCCCACCCCATAAATTAAATCATAATGAAAGAAATAAACAAAAAAAGGGGGAGCCCCCCTTCCTTAAAGCCAATCAAAATATTTCCAAGAAGCCTCCCAATCATGTAAGTGGAGCCGTAAAAATTCCAGACGTTTAAGTGCTTGTAGTGCCGTAAATATAATAAAATAAAGTTCCCCATCCGAGATCTCCATTTGTTGGAGTGCCAGTTTACAACGTCCTATCCAAATCCAATATAAAAAATGTACCATAATCATACGTAGTGTACTATGCGGAATACCTTTTTGCAATGCCGGAATAAAGCCATAAAATAATCTATCATCCGGGGGAAATTCGACTTTCCAGATTCCAAAATTAACAATCAAAGTCCAAAAGTGCTTAATATAAGGACAGTCAAAATATAGGTGAGTCATAGTCTCGATTCATTGCGTACAAGAGTCTCTCGGACAATATTGGTCCTGAATCTGTTTATGCTTATGATTCCCTCTGACATTAACCTTGCCATATATTGCCAACCATACCGTATCCCACATTTGTTCTGGTATCCGAACATCTAAAATTAATTTAGAAATGGAAAGTTGATCTCCTACTGAAAAATCTGCAAAGGGATAATCCAAAAAACAGCCTTGAATAATATCTTCATACAAAATACGCCTGGGAAATTGGGAGTACTGAATCAAAAGTTACCTTCCATTGTTTTATTCTGTCAAAGACTCCAGCCCATTGACTATCTAATCAAGGTGATCTTTTGTTTTTATGCAAAAAAAAATTCATATTCCACTCCCTCATTATACCTTGTAATTTCGGTAACCTCCAACGTACCCATAATTTCTAAGAGGGTTTCATTAAATAAAGCAAGTTATTATAAACAAAAATCGTAAAAAAGAATACCAATGGATTAAGCATATTGAGACCTCCTTCCTTAATAGATTTATAAAGCACATTACGCTTAACGGGGTTTAAACGACTACCCCATATACAAGAAAAAAAACACGCCATTAACTTTGTTTCCAAAGACTTAGGTAAAGGAAAAATAGTGCCAATGAACAGAAATATTGGTACTAAAAAAGATTTAATTAAATAAATTCTCCTTTTTTTTTTTGGACATTTTCCACACATTCCATCGTGCCACCTTATCCATTCCTTTATTTAAAGCCCTCTTCCAATTATCTTCAGCCAAGTTCTCCGGACCAAAGTAAACCCCCCAAATCTTACTGGGTTGTTTAGCAATGGGTATACCCCTAATCTCTAAGAGAGGATCATCAAACCCTTGAATGGCCAAACAAATAGATTTCTGAGGGTTCAAATGAGCCCCAATTACGGACCCAATATTTTGAACTATATCGTATGCTTTAAAAAGGGACAGATCATCTTGTGCTAGTAGACAAATATCATCCGCATAGGCAATAACTTTAATGTTCTGTGCTAATTCAAAACCTAAACCTTTAATCAAAGGCGATCTGTGTACGATTCGAAGTAATGGATCAATATAAAAACATATAATAAGGGAATAATGGACACCTTGAGCGTACTCTTTCAAAATTCTACAAGAATTACCAATATACCCATTCTCATATGGTCTTACAAAAGCCAAAGCATAACATAAGCTAATCCATTGAATAAAGGTCTCAGGAATTCCGTAAGACTGTAAACATTGCCATAAAAAATAATGTGAAACATTATCAAAGGCTTTGGCCTGATCTAAACTAAACACAAAACCCCCTTTTAAGCCAGAAATTGACGTATTTCTCCCACATTCCATAATTTCCCGTAATAAGCATACTGCATCTGAAAGGCTTCTACCTGGTATCCCACAAAACTGGGACGGATGTATCAAAATAATCCATCAAAGTCATTAATCTATTGCCTAATAATTTGGCAAATATTTTAAAATCAACATTCAATAAAGTTATTGGACGCCAATTTGCGAGATCTGATACCTGCCCTGACTTAAACAAAAAAATCAAAAGCCCCTCATACATCTGCGTTGGTATACTTCCATCTCTTAACATAAAATTATAAACAGCCAAAAGTTCTACTAGCACATAATCCCACAATAATTTATATAATTCTCCAGGTAAACCGTCAGAACCTGGGGAGATTTTAGAGACATAATCACTTTTTTCAGTTCTTCTGGTGAAAAAGGGGCTATTAACTTTTCAGATTGATTAACTGTTAGCTGTGGTAAATTGGCTGCCTGTAATATCATAGACAAAGCATTAGGATCCAGCAATACCTCCCCATACATTGTAGTAATAAAGGATTCCAAATACTTCATTACAGCCGCATTATCCTTAAGTAACTCTCCTTGCTCATTTACCAAATTCACAAACCCTCTTTTCTCCCTCCTGTGCCGACAGTCTATAAACAGATTCATTTGATTCGCTTTCCCTTGTGTCCCAAAAGACTGTTCCTTTTGTAGTGACACTAATCTATTATACTGATATAAAGACATTTCTGTACGAATTAAACTGATTTCATGACTATAATCCAAACTACAAACAGATTGAGCTGATAATAAATAATACAATCGACTCCGAAGCTCCAAATATTTTACATTCAATGATGTAGCCCGTGTTGTGGTTTTAAACTGAAAATATTGCGCCAAACAGTATTTTACATCATCCCACCATTGGCCAAGCTCACCTTCATATAGAAATATAGTGGAACATTTATCAGTAAGGATTAATCGTAAGTCGTTTTTAACCTCATTTTCTGTCAATAGGGATGTATTCAGTCTCCAATAACCCGGTCCGGACACTCTTGGGGAGGGATTGCAATATGAATTCCCAACAGCATGTGGTCAGAAGTTTCAATTGCTATCGTACAGGGAAAACAAATTCCAGCTGTTGACTTTACAAAAATATAATCTATCCTAGAGGATAAAGTACCTCTATAATAAGTAGCCTTGACCTTATAACCTCCCTGTAAATGTGCATCTTGTAAACCAGCCTGCGAGACCATTTTAATCATAAAAGTTTTATCACAGTATTGTTTACTACCAGAGCGTGTCTGTTGAGAATTTACATTGAAATCACCCCCCCAAAAAGTTGCCTACTAGTATACAAAAAAGGCTGAATTTTAAGCATTAACTCTATCCATAAAGCTTTGGTTTGAGGGCCGTAAATATTAATTAAACAACAGGGAAAGGACCCAATCTCAACATCTAACAATAATGCCCGACCCGGCTCTATATCTACTAACCAAAGTACCCGAAGATCACTATGCCAAAAAACTATACCCACTCCACAACATAAATCAGGACCAATAGACCAGTATGCGGGTCCCCAAACCCAATCTTTTGTAGCCATATGTAAACCTGACAAGGTACGAAACAGAGTGTCTTGTAAAAAAAATGACATCATACTGTAAATCTTGCAAAATAGAAAAGGTAGTAGCCCTTCTAACAGGAGATTTTAAACTATTGGCATTTAGACTAGCCAATTTAAGTTTTACGGGCTCAGGGTGGGTGTTTTTTCAAACGAACACTAGACCTTGTCCGTCTAGGAGGTAATATAGGTGTGTCTGATGGTATCTCATTAGCTTGAGTATTCTCTTGCACTTCTTGTGAGGAAAGAGGTTCTGAAATCGAATCCATCTGTTGTTCATCCTCAACTCTATCACCCCAAGAGGAGAACACCGAAAAACGATTTGTGAGGGGTAATGGGGACACCGGCCACTGAGTCAAACAAGTACCCAAATTTCCATCTGTAATTGCATCCACAATCAAATGAGATTCCTTCAAATCTAAAGGTGGGCATGGGTCAATGGGTTTAGCAGTGTCTTCAATAGAACAGGGAACCAAAACATTTTTGGATTTAATTCCAACAAGCTGATTCTGATGTTTAGAAATCAGTACCATAGTTCCAGAAATTGAGGGGGAAGTGGGAAGGGATTCCGACAGGGGTTGAGAAACCTCAAAAACCCGCTGACCTTCCACCACTGCTGAAGTGGGGAATGCAACAACATCAGTAGGCCGAGAAAATGGAGGAACAATCCTCGGTATCCCTCTCAGGCTTCCACCACTACCCCGGCCTCGATCTCGTCTCCTAGTAGCCATCGAATAATCAGTACCAGCTTCTTCATTTCTAGCAAAAGAATGCCTAGCTCGAGAAAGTAAAACAGCATGATCAGAGGCTTCCTCTGAATTATGAGCAGCCCAGGGGCATTCCTGGAAAGCATGTTCATCATCTCCGCAGAGATTGCACACAGGGGAGGCCGAACATTGCGTTGCTGTATGCCCCAATGTACCACATTGGAAACACCTCATAGTGTGTCAATCTGTATTTAGGTGTGATAAAGACCCACACCGATAGCAACTCTTAGGCTGCCCAGCATAGAAAAGAATTCCTCTATCCCGACCCAGAAAAAAAGAGCTTGGGAGATGTAGAATACCATGTTCAGATTGGTTCAGCTGAACCCGAAAAGTCCATCCCCAAGTCCAAAAACCATTATCATCCATTATGGAGCAGGGATGATCAACAATAGTACATCTTTTTTCCAGCCAAAATATGATATCCTTAATGTCCATCCTCTCATTTCTGAATAACAATGTGACTGTTTTAATGGTTGGTTTGGTAATGGGTATAGCCAGAAAACCCTTCCAGTCCTCTGTATCTTTAATCTCATAATATAACTTCCAAAACTTATCAAGGGAAGTCATGGTACAAAAACTAATATCATACATATGGTCACCCGGAGCATGGATAAACGCATACACCTCGACGGGTGTAAAACCCATAGAATCCATTAATAACGATTTACCAACCCATAATCTATCAGGTGTAATTGGGGCCAAACCTTTGTATCGAAGGCGAACCAAAAATCTCCTTTTAACGGCTATAATTGGTTTCTGAAAAAGGCCTGCATAAGTTGTAGGACGTCTAATCCCCGTAATTGGTTCAACATGAGGTGCTTCTTCCAAAGTCTTACCTGCGGACTCCTGCCCTATCCCCCCATCACAGTGTTCTCCCAATGCAATGCCGTCTTCACCTGAAACAAATCCTGGAGCAGAAACATTGCCCAGAGATTTCTCACTCACTGTAGTGACACCCGGATGTACACAAGGCTCGGCGTTTGGCATAGCAACCAAAATCCCTTCCGACTGTAAATCTTGCTGCAACGGAAGGACTTCGCCAACGCTACTTGCCTCTGCAACAGCAGATTCCAACACAGATATCGCAAAAGTAGTAGTATTAAGAGTCGGGGAACTGGAAATAGGGATAGCAGGGTCAGGCAGCCAGCGACCATTAGTAAACACCCAACCTGCTTGGTCGAGCGCTTTCCCCGGTGTCCAATCTGAGGGAGTACCCTCGAAAACCATCTCCTGGGACGCAGTCCCCTCATTCAGAAGATTGGGAACAGTAACAGAGTTTAAGGGAGGTATTGGTTCCAGTCCCCCCCAGGCAAGCGTTTACTTACATCCTGTTGGGGGCTAGCCATCGATCTTTTCCGTTTTTTCCGTTCTTCGGCCAGTTGGGACTTGTCTTTTAAAAATTCCTTCTCCACTGCCGACAACATTAGCAGCAATTGTTCCTTTTTTTTTTTTAAATAAGTCTGCCCGTAGCAGTTCTTCGTCTTCAGTGATTTCCTCCTCCGTCGTATGTGGTAAATCCAAGCCCGAATCCTTATTATCCGTAGGTCTACGGGAGAGATCCACCGTCTCCCTCAGTGCAGGCTCTCTACATCCCGCAGCAGCTCCTTCTCCCTCCGTGTCCAACAGCAAACTGGGATCCTCCATCCCTGCAGACAAACGGACAGCGCCACCTGCCTACAGAGTAGGGGAATTTCCCTGGTGCCCTGGCCAAATTTCCCTCATTCATTAAAAATACCACCAACAGCTAATCTGGTTCAAGGTCAGTTGGCATTTCATCTGTATCCCCCCTTCCCCCAGCTTGTGCCTGAAAATGGGCAGACTCTGCCTAGTGCATTTACCCGGTCAACAAAAACTAAATTAATAAATAAAAAATAAAATAAAAATAAAGTAACAAATATTGGCTGTACGTACTGTTGGAGTACAACTGAACTATGCAGTAGTTACAACAAATCAGAATACACAAAACACATAGAATAATGTATGGGCATCTATGCACAACAAGGCTGTTTTTCCACTGAGGGGTTGCCATGACGACATAGTGACCTCAAAAGCAAAGCTCAAGATGCCAATGTCATCATGGGAGGCAGTATAGCACAGTGGTTTAGGGCTCTGAGCTGCAAAACTGGAGACCTGGGTTTGAATCCCAAGGCCCCCACTTGCATACTACTGTGTGACCCTGAGCAAGTCACTTAACTTCCTTGTGCTCCCAGATTGCACCTAGAAACAAGCTTTGGCTTAGTGTGCCTTTCCTGGTTAAACAATTTCCCCTTTCATGGCAATCTTGAGGTGAAAAAACAGCCTTGAAGTGGATAGCTGCCTTACCTTATTCTGTAAAGTGTATGGCAACCAGAACTATCCTTTCCGACAAAACAATAGAAAAGAGAAGAACTTACTGCAATGCACGCTCCGGTTCAGCTCCACTTTTTACAGCTGTTCCTGACTGCATTGATTGACCAACCGCTCCCTTACTCTCCCCTATTACTGTTTCAGCTTGATCAGTGCTACAACAAACAACATTAATTTACTCCTCCCTTACTCCAAAATCCATTCTATGGCTTGTGTCCATAATCTATCATGACAATGCCACTCTCAGCTCTGTGGCAAATACAGCTGTTTCCCCCCTCACCAATGCCTACTGTTTACTGATAATCCGGGTCATCTGAAATGCATACTAGATGCACCCACCCATCCCTCACACTTCTCTCCCAACAGAATGTGAAATCAGTAAAGGATTTTGACTGATTCATTCTTTTATTCTTTTTCACTAGTAACGCGGTCATGCTTTTACCACAGTGTGAACAGCTGTAGTACAGCAGAAACAGAAGATTCATTTGAATTGTTCAATGACATAGCAGAACGAAAACTCGTTCTGCTTCAGTAGTTATGTCACTACTAATGCACAACAGGATTTCTGAGCGTATGGATTTTCACACAGAATAGGGTCAGCCCATACACTATATGCAAATCCCAGCAGGCAATCGGAAAGAGAGCAGGGTTTAGAAAACACCAAAAATAAGCAGTACCTAAAAGATATTGGGGGCTTAGAGGAAAAAGGGACAATTAGGATTATTGCCAACTGACAGAGGGACCTGTGAGAAGAGGGTAAGAAGCATGGCTAGGGGAGACAAGAAATGGGGGGGGGGGAGAGAAGATAAGCATGCTGGAGGAGTCTGAGGGTGGAGAAAAAGGAGGAGAGACAAATGGTGAGGGAGAGGCTATTGCAGATCTGAGGAAGGTGGACAGAAGAGACTGACTAGCAGAAATGTGTTTATATTTTTAACTTACATTTTATTAGTTTATAAAATAATGCTAATTCAAGCATTAACTCAGTCACACATAATATTTGATCCATCATATGTTAGCACTGCAGATTACAATAGTCTCTCATCCGATGTTACAAGTGCAGGATACAGAAAATCAATATACAGTACAAGTTACAAAGTAACCTGCAAGCAGTCAAACGAGGGATATACTATATGGAGTTTAATTATATTATTTAGATTCACTATCCAGTTGGGGGAGGTGGTAATATTCCTTATGAGTGCATAATTTAATGAAGAATGAAAATTCCTAAGCAGACTCTCCATCTTCCTTCACATTCCTTCTCTTCTAGGTTGCTGCCTCTCACCTACTATATAATAGGGTTCCATACATTCTTAAACTGGTTCAAAAATATATTCTTGCAGCATTTTAAACTGAACAGTGTATAGCCATCACATTAAGACAAAACTGTATTGGATTAATGAAACCTGTACTAAATACAAACGGCAAGGAAATATGCAACAGTGCATGTTCACAAGAGACAGTGCCGGGAGACTGCCTGGCGTCTCGAGGACAAATTTCGTGGTTGAAGAATTCAGGTCTAAAGCAAAACACAATCTACAGAACCATTCATAACAAAATGTTCAACAGTCACAAAACAGTTCAAGAGATACAGAATGTCCCCAATAAAAACTATCCCTACTCCCTCGTTCATCCTCTTTCCCACCACTATCCAATGCTGTAAAATGGCCGTGGCTGTATCAGTCTCAAACTGAGCAACTTAGGCACTGTCACAAAGTTGTTACCAATCTTAACCAGTCTCCGTTTTAAGTCCCCTTCCTCTACCCCCCCCCCCCGGTTTCTTGTTGAACTCCAGTGCCATTTTTTTTTTTGCCCACTTCCCAACTGTAGTCGGGTCTGTAAAATGAAAAACTTTCCCTCCGTACTCTAAATGATGCCAGACAGGAGGGAGAAAAGAGTGGGCCACCCTGAGGACCAGAAGTCACTGTCAAACTGCTTTCTTCTCATCCAGGTAGTGTAGTTGAGGTCGGGAAAAATCCAGATATGCTTGTCTTCAAACTGCAGGTGTAAGCTGGTCTTGGCACAATTTGGGATAAAGTCCCATGTCACCGTACTGTCCATGACTGCCAAAACTGTTCTGCTGTACTTCAGGCTGCTGGGTTTAGCACAAGGGGTAATTTGATAGGCAGATTTGAGTATTACTTCCGTTTCTTTATTAAGTTGTTCCAGGAGCCAGTTCTTTTCTTTTTTCTTTTCAGTCTTTGGTAACCAGGTATGGCCCATTAAGCACATGCGCCTGTTTTCAGGGGTGACCTGTGAGCACTAGGAGGTTAAGTGACTTGCTCAGAGTTACACAGTACACAAGTGGAGGTTGTGGGAATCAAACCCAGGTTGTATGTACCATGCTCATTCACAGCTTGTTACTCTAACCTCTAGGCTATACTGCCAGCCCTGCCAGTTCTGGATAAAAGTAGCTATGTTTGCCCCTTCTGCCTGTTTCGGCAGCCCTATGATTCTGATATTTGCAGATGGCAATGTTTTCCGTCCTGTGTTTCAGTGCTGTGTTTTCTTTTATACTACCAGCTGTGGCACCCAAGGCTCTAGTTGCTCGATCATCTGTGCTGTCGATCTTGGTCTGTACCTCATCCACCCTTGCTGAATGTGACTAACTGTTACCGAATATCATCACGTATATTGGAAATCTGGGACCTCATTTAAGTGTTCAAAATCCGGTTCAGACTTATATGCGAGATACTGTGAGGAGTGGAGAAATTTCCAGCCAGGAAAAGATAAAAAAAAAATTAAAAAATGACAAAAACATGACTGCCTTAGCTACTGACACATATACAGACACCTAATTGATAAAGGCACCTGACACCTTTTTTACCACATAATTGTTGCATACAGAGCCTGATTGCTGATTAACACCTAACTGCCCGCTTCGCTGCATGTCTGTATATCTCCAGTCACTGATGCTGAACTCTCTCTCTTGGCAAGATGCATTTGTAAGTGATTAAGTAATTTATGAAGCGAATGGCTTTTCATGAGAGAGTACCATTTAGTCTGTCATTATTCCCCCAGATTTCAACATGCAAGCACTAAAAAGAAAACGAAGCGCCTATGATACCAACTTTAAATAAAAAGTTATAAGCTTCACTGAATTGCATTCAAATGCGGCTGCCAAGAGAGTTCAGCATCAATGAAAAACTGATTTGGGACTGGAGACTAAAAAAAGCAGATCCACAGATGATGGTCAGGAGTGTAAAATGCATAAAGCTAAACACATTCCCAGTTTCAGCAATCAAAGAAGAACTCGGCACTTGGGTACTGGAGCTACGCCAGCAAGGTTACATTGTAAACTGAATGGCAATATGCTTGCAGGCATTATTACTCACCAAGAAACAAGGTTACCAGTCCACACAACAGTTCAAAGCCTCTGCTGGATGGCACACGAGATTCATGAGACACCATGGGCTAACACTAAGGCAGGGGACCCACATCGCACAAAAACTTCTATTGGATGTACACAAAAAGGTTGACAGTGTCCCCGGATTTGTTCTAAATGAACGAAAGCAGCAGGATTATCCACCGGTTGTCACTGGCAATATGGACAAGACAGCTGTCAGTTCTGATCTACCCTCAAACCAAACTGTCCATGTTAAAGGGGAAAAGACAAATACTGTTCGTACCTGCGGTGCACAGAAATCTCACTTTACTGTGGTGCTGGCATTCCTTAACAATGGTACCAAGCTGAAAGCAATTTTTAAGAGAAAAACACTCCCAAAAGGAAAGATGCCACCTGCTGTACTGGTGGACGTCCATCCAAAAAGCTGGGATGGCGAGACACTTAATTCGTGGGTGAATGATATCTGGGCAAGTCAACCAGAGGCACTGATACATAAAAAGAGTTTGCTAGTGTGGGACATGTTCCGTGGACACCTTGTGGACGCTGTTAAAAAAAAAAAAAAAAAAACCTTTGCCGACAAATGATTCATCAAGCAGTCATTCCTGGTGGGTGTACCTCACTACTGCAACCCGTGAATGTGAGTTTGAATAAGCCTTTCAAGGCAATCATGCGTGAGTTCTGGAGAACGTGGATGATCACTGGCAACAAGGAGTTTACTGCTGGTGGAAATGTCAAAAAAAACAGCTACAGTCTTGTGTGCCAATGGGTTCGTAATGCCCGGTACTCAATTCCAGCAGAGGCAGTCATAAATTCTTTTAAAAAGTGTGGCATCTCCAATTCTATGGACAGCACAGAGGATGACCTGCTATACAAGGACCTGTCAGCCACGGACACTATAAGCGCACCAGACACGACTACCTTGACCAAAAACCAAGAGGAGGTAACACCTGTAGCCGAGCTTGAAGATATCTATGATGACATCCTGCTATCTGAGTTGCAGCTGTATAGGATGTTTAACTCAGACGATGATGAAGAAGATTAAGAGTTTTTTTTTTGTTCTGAATCGCAGTGGAGTGTCTGTTTTATTTTAATCATGCTTGCTTTCGCTCCCCCCCCCCAACTGATTTCATTTATTACAAACAGCCTATCCAGCATTGGCACCCCCCAAACTACAGTTTATCACGTATGTTAGAGAAGGGGAGAGAGAGCTGGCATGAGTGCATATCTGCTGTTGAGTCGGATGTTTGGCGCATTGTGAGAACAGCAGTGTAACTTTTATGCTCCATCCATCAGCTCTGATGTTTGGTGGCAGTGAGCTTGTCGCCTTTTTTACAGTACAATAAATATAAATGGAATATAAATAAAAGGAAATCAATCAATCAATCAATCAAGTCTTTATTTAACCAGGCATTCATCGTTGAGCAGAAGCTCGTTTGCAAGATGGACCTGGGTGGAGCACGAACAATTGTATATACAGGTCAACACAGGTATTTACAAGGCAATACAGATAATACTGTTTACAGAGAGGAAGAAAAAGAAGTTCATATGTACATAGAATTATACAGATATTGTATAGATTACAGGGTATTTACATACATAGAAGTGTCTATAGGAAGACAAAGCAGGTTTCTAAGGTTGCTGGAGGAAGTAACAGAAGAAAAAAAATAAAATATATACACCAGGTAGAGGCGAAGGTTGGGGGAAGGTAGGGGAGAAAGGCTAGGAGGGCACGGTGCACAGAGAGGAGTTGGTAAAACGGGATATAGAGAAGGTGGATGGAGAAAAGGAGTATGTGTGAGCCCCGGGATTGAATGCTATAAAGTACAGGGCATGGTACGATGTCACAACCCAGGGGTAGTGAGCTCCTATCAGAGGTTGGGAAAGGAAGGATAAGGGGATGGATGGGCCTAGTGTTGATAAGACAGCGGGATAAGAGAGAGAGAGAATTCAAATAAAGTGAACAGAATAAATTTTATTCACATTTAATTTCATTTCGTTCATTACAAATGTCAGAAATGTCACTTAATTTGATTTAAAAAAAGAGTAACGTGAAGCCACTTAATAGTTGGCTTCCCTCCACTTTTTGGTATGGTAGACCAGGACCCTTAATCAGCTGAAGGATTAGCGTTAAGTTATATAGCGACTAATAGGCAAGTCAATGGTTGATGCAGCAATCTTGACTCATAATATCGGTCCCCCGACTTATACACGGACCGACTTTTACACAAGTACCTACAGTAAAACTGATTCGACCTTGTGATCGGTCGCCTGTACAGTGTGCAGAACTGCATGCATAGCAGGCTTCCTATCCACATCTTATAGCTGCTGCTGGGCCCTGGCTGCTAGGTGTTTTGCCGTTTTGGGTTGGGAACCAGAGTTGCACCTTTGGGATGACCCACTGCTCTTAAACTTGCACAGGCTGTAGATTTGCAGGTAGGCTTTCGGTTATTGCAGAAGGATTTCAAGTTTAACTCAGTTGTTGTTAATGGAAAGTCTGAAGTCAAGAGCTGCTCCAGAATGCTACCAGTCTTGACCGCTGCTCTCTGGTGCTCCCACCACCAGAATTGTTATAAAGAAGGATGACTAAACAGTGGACATCGGAAGAGGAAGACAGGCTAGCAGGAGTACGTAAGGAGGACATCTGCAAGAGGGAAGCGGAGGACCAGAAATGTGACAGGAAAGATATACAATGGAAGGACTACAGGAATCAAGAGCTGGGAGAAAGGGGGATTGGTAGAGGGAGCGGTGGTGAGTCAGAGAAGCGGCATAAGAAAAACAGCAAAACAAGTGAACAAGATTTGGCTGGTGCCAATCTAGGCTAGTATTTTATTTCTTGTTATGGTAATCTTGGTGGCTTTTTTAGCATTGTGTGTAGATAAGTTAGTATAACCATCACCGTCATCTAAGAGTAAAATACTCTGCAATTTTACATTTTCGTAGTAGACCAGTCTCACTGTTACAATGTTATAAATTTGCGGACCACATCCATCCTCACTTTTATCGTTTTTTATATAATAGGGTGAAATGATATGCCATGGGATAAAACACCATATCCCCAATGATAGCTAGATAAAAACAACTGACTCACGGTGACTATAGCTACCATGAGATAAATACAGGTTACTCACCTGTAACAGGAGTTCTAGGAATGGTATATGTTGTTCATCCACACTTATTGGCAGGTTCCTTGCCGCTTTAATTGTTGCCGGAAGGTCTTCAAGCTGGCTCCTCCCACCCACCCGGGTGGTAAAACTCTCGGCTCCGCCCCATGACGCCAGATCTAGCCCGCTGGAAGCCAGGTTGTGAGTCGGAGCCGGGGAGGTCGGGTGGGTCGTGTGGATGAACAACATATACCATTCCTAGAACTCCTGTTACAGGTGAGTAACCTGTATTTCTAGGGACATGGATATGTTGTTCAATCCACACTTATTGGCCGACTCCTAGCAGTTCTCCGGGAGGAGGGAGGCAAGGCGCACACCCCCGATACATACTTGGGAAATAAGGACTGGAGAACCGAGGCCCCAAAACCAGCATCCCGGCGTGACTCAAGGTCGATGTGGCAGTGGGTAATGAAGGTATGTGCCGACTTCCAGGTAGCAGCCCTGCAGATATCCTGGATAGGGACGTCCCTGGAAGCAGCTACCGATGCAGCGGTATGACGGGTAGAATGAGCTTTTATCCCTCTGGGAGGCTCCATGCCCGCCAACCTATAGCAGAGCTCTAGCAGGAGGTGACCCACCTGCTTATCGTCAGCTGGCTGCAGGTCTGCCAAGTGCAGCTTCAGCGTGGGTGACAAACAACAGCTGGCGAATCCTCCTCAACTTCAGCCGTCCGCCTCCTTATAATAAGAGAGTGCTCACTTAGGGTCCAAAGTATGAGCCTATATTCGGCCTCCGAGGTGTGATTGGGGTAGAACACCGGCAGAGTCAACACCTGGTTAAGGTGAAACTCCGACACCACCTTCAGAAGGAATTTCGGGTGGGGGCGCAGGACAACCTTGTCCCTGTGGAAGACCAGATAAGGAGACTCGATGGAAAGCACCTGGAGCTCTCCCATCCTTCTGGCTGACATGATAGCCACCAAGAAGGCGGTCTTCCACGACAGGTGGGAAATATCGCACCTGTGCATCGGTTCGAATGGCTTGCCCATGAGCTTGGCCAATACCAGCAGTAGATCCCACGGAGGTGGAGGTTCTCGCATCGGAGGGGAAATGTGGTCAAGGCCTTTGAAAAAGCGCCCGACCACCTTCTACCATGCGCATCGACTGCTTCCCGCTCACACCCGTAAGCAGAGATGGCTGCCAGGTGCACCTTGACGTCGCCGAACGTAAGCCCTTGCTGAGAAAGGACCACAGGTAGTCCAGAATGCTTGCCAAGGGACAGGCGGAAGGGTCCAAGCCCTTCCCCGACACCAAATGGAGAATCTCTTCCATTTGAAGGCATAGCATTTCTGGGTCGACTCCTTACGGGATGCCTCAACGACGTTGAGGACCTCGTCGGAAAGACCCAAGGCCTGGAACTCTAGCCGCTCAGGAACCAGGCCATCAGGTGCAGGGATTGAAGGTCTGGATGGAATACCTTCCCTGGTTGACTGAGATCAGGTCTGGGGCCTGGAAGCCGCCCGGGAGCCTGGAGCTGAGGCTGAGGAGATCTGGATACCAGAGGCGGGGCCAGTCTGGGGCTACCAGAATCACCTGCGCTTGTCCCTCCTCGCCTGAGAAGCACCTTGTGGATCAAGGGAAATGGGGGAAAGGCGAGAAGAGGCCCGGGGTCCATGGCCTCGAGAAGGCATCCCCCTGCAGCGAGCCCTGCTGAGGGGGGCGGGCATGGAACAGCCTCAGCTTTGCATTCTCCATGGAGGCAAACAGGTCCACCTGAGGCGTGCCCCAGTGGGAGAACAGATCTTGTACTACCTCCGGCAGGAGAGACCACTCGTGAGACGCAGCCCCTATCCGGCTTAGGGCATCGGCCAGGGTGTTGGAGGCTCCTGCCACGTGAATGGCTAGGAGATCCGCCTCCAGGCTGCGCACGAGGGACCATATGCAGAGAGCTTCCTTGCATAACAGCATGGAGCGCGTCCCGCCCTGGCAGTTCAGACAGTACATGGTCGTGGTATTGTCCGTCTGGACCTGAACCACTTGACCCCGTAGAAACGGAGCGAAGGCGGTGAGAGCTAGGCGGACCGCTCGGAGCTCCAGCAGGCTGATATGGCATCGGGACTCTGAGGGACCCAGAGACCATGTGCTCTGTGCTCCCCCAGATGGGCACCCAAACCATCAGAGATGCATCGGGTCGATGGGAGAGACCGTCGGCTCAGGGTGGACGAACGGGATGCCCTCCTGCAGATGTGCCGGAACGGTCCACCACTGGAGACCGTTCCACATCTCCTGGGTCACTGTCACAGGCTGGTCCAACGGATCGCAGCACTGTGACCACTGGCTGGCCAGTCCCCATTGAAGGGGACGCATGTACCAATGGGCCCAACTGACCATGCTGGTGCAGGCCGCCATGAGGCCCAGGAGGCGCAGGAAGTCCTGGGCAGGACGCGATTGCCCAACCAGAAATGATTGGGCAAAGGAGGAAAGAACCTCGGCCCTGTCCGCCGGCAGCAGTGCTCTGGCTCGAAGAGAGTCGAGCTCTGCCCCGATGAAGAGCATCACCTGCTTCGGCATGAGTTCCGACTTGGCCTTGTTGATGAGGAGGTCAATCTGAGAGCAAACCTGGAGGGCCAGATCTCTGGACCACTCCACCTCCGCTCTGGAGGGGGCTGCAATCAGCCAGTCGTCCAGGTAGGGGTACACCCGGACCCTTCGGCGCCGCAGGAATGCTGTCACCACTGCCATGCATTTGGTGAAGACCCTGGGAGCTAGAGAGAGGCCGAAGGGCATGGCCCGGAACTCGTAAAGGGACCCCTCCGCTCTGAAGCGGAGGAATCTCTGATGAGACGGACGGATCGGGACGTGAAAGAACGCGTCCTGGAGGTCCAGGGAACAGAACCACACACCTCGTTCCAAGGATGGTATTATCTGAGCCAGAGTGACCATCCTGAAGGTCCGAAACCTTAGGAACCTGTTCAGGTCATGCAGGTCGAGGATTGGGCGCCAGCCCCCCGTCCGTTTGGGGACCAGGAAATACCTGGACACGAACCCCGGGTCTGGAGGAGGACCTGCCACCTTCCTGATCACCTCTTTTTCGAGGAGCAGGGCAATATCGGCTCGGCAGGCCGACAGCGAGGCTGCGGACCCCGTGGCCCCCCGAGGGGCGACATCTCGAAAGGGAGGAGCCTGCTCGAACTCCAGAGGCAGGCCTTTTCCTACCACCTCCAACACCCAGCGGTCTGTGGTTATAGCGGACCAGGCGGAAAGGAAGTGGCAGAGCTGTCCCCCCACGGGGGGAACCCAGGGGGGAGTGACGAGGCTGGGGGCGGCACCCCTCAACCCGTCACTGGGCAGGCTTGGAGGAGAAACCAGCCGAGGGACCTCCTGGGCCTTTACCTCCTTGCTTCCTGTTGGAGGAAGCATGCTAGGTTTGGGGCGTAGCGCGAGCCTGCTGGCCCTGTTGCTGGTGCTGTTCAGGCTGGTCGAGCTGCAGGGCCGAAGGACGAAGGACTTCTGCTGTTGCTGACGGCCTTTGTCCCTCTGGGCGGAGGTGACAGAGTCCAGAGTGGCACTGGACTTTTCGATCCACTGGAGGTGTCCCTCCACTCCAGGGCCGAAGAGGTCAGTCCCCAAGAAGGGGACGTCCGCCAACTTGTGCTGGGTATCCGCCGTGAAGGTGGATATCCTCAGCCACGCCCTGCGGCGCATGGCCACCGCGGCCGCTACTGACCTGGCACAGGAATCACCTATGTCCAGATCAGTCTGAAGCTGCCGCCATCGCCCCTACCCGATCCGCACCCTGGACGGACCGTGGTCTGCAGGTCGGCCGGGAATGAGGACAACCTCATCCAGGGAGCCAAGAGGGCATGGGAGAAGTGTGCCATCAGCATGGCCGAGCTGGCCCGTCAGAGGCCGAGGGAGGACGCAGCGTACACCTTGCGCCCGGCAAAGTCTAGCTTTTTGGACTCTTTGTTGGGGGGGGGGGCTTATCCACGTCCCGAGCGTTACCGGAATGCCGGAAGATGCTGTCGGTGACTAACCCCTCGGCAGAGGGGTGCTCCGAGAAACCGGGCAAAGAGCCAGTAGGGACCCCATACTTCCTGACTATCCTGGCCAAGGGCGCAGGACAGGAAGCAGGCCGCTGCCAGAGCTCCAAGACTGGGCCGACAATGGCCTCAGCCACCGGAAAGGCCTCCGTCGGGGAATCCCCTCGGTCCAGTATCTCCGTCAGGGGATACTTGGCCCGTTTGGACACGGGCTCGAGCTGCATCCCGGTGGACTCCGAGATGAGTCGAAGCAGACCCAAGAAGGACGATGGGCTATCGTCCAATGACTGGCCCCCGAAGGACTCCAGGTCGACCTGCCTGGAGAACAGGGAGGAGTCGTCGTCGGATTCTGAAGAGTCTTCAAAGAGCTGCCTCGGCCCTTCGGGCACTTTATTCTGGGGACTGCGGCCCCGAAGGCACAGGCAGATCCTCGGTCTCCACCGGGGAAACCGGTGAAGGTGGGTTGTCGGCTTCACCAGTCGACAGCCCGTCCAACGGGTCGAGAAAAATCTCGACTGCGTCAACGGGAGTCTTGGCAGGCTGGCCTGACGGGGACACCATGAAGCCAGCGGCCTGAGCCGCAACTTCGACCGAAGTCGATGGTCGGCTGTTTGGGGAAGGAGGCCTCTCCCGCTCCCACAAACGCCGACGGTGGGACTTGCCCTTCGACTCCTTCTTCTTGGGCCGAGAAGAATGTCCCGATGGCCCCTCTCCCTTCGTGGAAAGGGACTGAAAAAGCTCCTTGAACGAAGCAGTACGAGAACTCGAGAGAAGCGGGATAAATGCAGCGGCCGAGGAGGAGGAAGATGCGGCCTGGGCACTCCTCCTCGGTGATCATCTGCTTCGAGGTTGCTCAGCTGAGACAGCCGCCGCGGACACCGCCCAACGAGCCTCTTTTGATTTTACCAGCAGGAAACGCTTCTCGTTTATACAACCTTTCTGTTAATCGTATATGGTTAAGGCTTACTGCGTATGGAATTCGGAGACTGTCAAAATCTTGTTGTAGGACAGGTCAAAGGTCAGAAAAGTTGTGCCATCGTTCTGATATCACATCGATAGTACAACAACTTTTCAGCCTTGTCCTGCCATCCAATTGGCTCACCTGATGTTGCTCTTACGGGAAAAATAGTGAAAACATGGTGGCACGATTTAACGAGCGCTGAGCAGTGAACTGACGTAGTTTAGACACAGGGAGCCACACATGGCTCCATGTCGCAAAAATGATTTTTTCTGTTTGTCATTTTAAAATTAAAAAGTGCAGCCACAGGTGGTTGTAACCGCCAAACAGGAATTCTCCGGTCCAACACGGTCAGAGTCACTTAGAGAAGCCGGAGGGAGAGGAAGCAGCACCTGAAAACACTAAAGGTAACTACCACACACAAAAAAAAAAAAAGACAAAAAAGATTAGCTGGGCAACCATATACTACAAAAAACAGTGGATGGGTGACTAAGGCTATGTTTCCAATCTTGGGAGTTGATGACATCATAGAGATCTCTTGAGCCTCGCTCTTGAGGTCTGTATGATGTCATCAACTCCCTCGATAGCAACTCAGCCTTGTGGATGGTCACTGTCACCCATCCACTATTCTATATATTATGACTGTGACATTACAATTAATCTGAGGAGTAACATATATCTGGAAATGTTTATGAATAAGTATCTGTTCTAACAGAGGTTAAGAAGAAATGTTTTCATACTTACCGTAATTTCCTTTTCTGTTAGCTCCTACATTGTTAATGGGATTCATTACTGAAGGGTAATGTGTACCCCTACTAGGGGAAATGGTACAGCCCAAGGCTGTAATCAGCACAGAATCCTGAGCACCTGAACATTCTGGACAGCAACAAGTCTCTAATAATTTTTGTCCACGCAGTGCCTCTAAATATAGAAAAAACTGATCCGTGAAGATCATATCATTCGTCTTTTCACAAAAGCACTCATATGACCTACCTACATAAATAGAACATTAACCAGAGTAAAATACAGTAAACAGCTGCTTATCTCATCAGATGGGTGGCGGTAAGGAAGCAAGTCTTCTCTTCCAATTCTCTAATAGCATGGAAGATCCTTGCAGAACCAGATCAACTATAAAAAACTTGTCAAAGAAATTAATGCAAATGGAGCACTGGAAAACAAACTGCAGACAGTGTAAGCATTAACCTGTAACAAATTCGAACCTATTAAATCTGCGTGCTAGCAACCAACATTTTTTTTTTTTTGCATATCTATATAAATACAAGCGCAACAGACAAACTATACAGAGATGTCCTGATAAACTTACAATCAGAGGTTTATTACAAAACAACGACTAACATCCCAGTACTGGCATGCTGAAACAATACTCTTCCGCAGGAGCAAGGCTCCCAGGCGGGCCCCACTGACAATGTAGGAGCCAACAGAAAAGGAAATTACAGTAAATATGAAGAAATTTCTTCTTTCTGAAGCCTCCACATTGTCAATGGCATTCATTACTGATGGGTTCTAAGAAGCAGTACCCATGAAAAAAAAAACGGGTGGGGGAGAATATTGTGTCATACATCAACTGCTAACAGGAAGGAATTTACCTAACTCAGCCTGCAAAGCTCTGTGACGAAAGGCCACATCAGCAGAACTCTGAACATCCAATCTGTAGTGCTTGGTGAATGTGTGGACAGAGGACCAGGTAGCTGCCTTGTACAATTCTAGGACAGATGCTTCGACTTTCTTTGCCCAGGAGGTGGCCACAGCTCTGGTAGAGTGGACCTTGATGAGAGCCGGAGGCCTCTTCTTTTCTGCAATATAAGCCTTGACAATGCATGCCCTTACCAACCTAGTCAGGGCGGCCTTGGAGGCTTTCTGACCTTTTTTGGCCGCTTCAAAAAGAACAAACAACCTATCTGATTTCCAAAACTCCACAGTCCATCTAAGTTATATTCTAATGGTCCGTTGCAAATATAACTTGTGCAACAACTTCTGCTTTGGGTGAGTAGGTTGCAGACAGAAAGATGGGAGACAGATTTTCTGGTTCACACAGAAAGCCGTAGGGACTTTCAGAATGAAAGATGCAACTGTTCTGAGCACCACCTTGTCCTTACGAATGATGATGTAAAGTTCTTTGTGGGACAAAGCCTAGAGCTTACCAATCCTCCTGGCTGAGCACCTAGCAACTTAAAAAACACACCTTGTAAGATAGCACGTCCAACGGTACAGACAAAAGTAGCTCCAAAGATTCTTTACACAGAGCATTCAGGACCAGATTCAGATCCCATGGAGAAACAGGGGATCTGAACAGAGGTTGACTCCTGCTGACAACCTGCAGAAAACGAATAACCTCCCGGTTAGTCTCCAAGGACGATCCCAAGGAGGCTCTAAGGGCCGACACCTGACCTCTCAAGGTGCTCAAGGCCACATCTTTCTACACTCCTTCCTGCAGAAAATCCAAAATCTGCAGAACCATGGCCTTAGAAGGCCGGATATTTTTTTCTCTCTGACCCAAGCCGAAAAAGTGGTCCATATACGAGCATGAGCTGCTGATGTGGAATTCTTCCTGGCAGACATCAGGGTTTCCACTACCTTCTTACAGAAACCCTGTTTTAGGAGTCTCCTCCATTCAGCAGCCAGACCGCCAGTTGCATCGCTCCCGAATTTGGATGCAGAATGGGACCTTGGGAAAGAAGATCCCCCACAATGGAAGGCAAAACGGTACGTGTTGAGCTAGGTTCACTAAGTCCGAGAGCCACAGCCTTCTGGGCCACTCTGGAGCTATTAGAAGAAAGCTTCCTCTTGAGTGCCTTATTTTGCATATGAGCTTGGGAAGGAGTAGCAGGGGAAGGAAGGCATATGCTCTGCCGAAACTCTATGCTTGTGACAAGGCGTCCACTGCTTCTGCCTGTAGACACCGGTAGTGGCTGAAGAACTGTTGCACTTCAGCATTCTGGCTGGAGGAGGAGAAAAGGTAGATCTGTTGTCACCCAAACCTTTGACACAGAAGGTCGAATACCTCCAGATTCAACAACCACTCCCCTGGATGGTCATTCTCACAGCCTAGCAAATCGGCCTGAATGTTCAATTCTCCCACCAAGTGAACCACTGACAGAGAGAGAAGATTCTCCTCCACCCACAGGAGGAGATCAGAGTCTTCCTTCAGCATCTATCTGCTCCTTGTGTACCCTTGATTGTTTACGTACGCCACTGTGACAGCATTGTCTGATCTTATCTTCACGACTTTTGATTAAGCTCAACTTTGAAAATGAAGGACAGCGAGGCGCACAGTCCTCATCTCCAGAACGTTTATCTGTTGGTGCTGTTCCTGCATGAGAATGTGGCTCAGCACTGCCCCCAACCCGACAGGCTGACACTGGCTGTCATAGTCAGCTCCGAGGGGGACTTCCAAGGGAGACCCCTTGCTCAGATTCTCCTAAATCGCCCACCAATTCAGAGACTGCCGCAGTAGTGGTGAAACTGGGATCCTGACCTGATAGACCTCCGAGGCTGGATCCCAGGCCGACAGCAAATGGTGAAGATGAGCCCACGGAACCAGTTCTATTGCCGCCGTCATGAGGCCCAGAATCTGCAGAAGGCTGTGAGCCGAAGCAGACGACTGGCTCCTCAGCCACTAACTCTCTCTAAAAAGGGTCTCCTTCCTGGCTGGCAAGAGGAAGACCTTCTCCTCATCTGTCTGGAATACCGTTCTCAGGTGCTCCAGGGTCTGTGATGGCTCGAGAGAATTTTTCTCCTGACTGACCACCCAGCCATGGGACTCCAAAACCTCCAGAGTCCTGGACACCGACTTTCTTGCCAATGGCGCAAACAGCACTTGAATGAGATTGTCCAGGTAGAGATACACATGATGTCCCTCCTGTCTAAGTTGAGCCATCAGGACTTTGAGCACCTTCGAAAAAAACCTGGGGGCTGCTGCCAGGCCAAATGGGAGGGCCCTGTACTGGTAGTGCTGCCCCAGGACCATGAATCTGAGGAACCTCTGATGAGACTGCCAGATGGGAATGTGAAAATATGCATCCCTCAGATCTATGGATGCTAGATAATCCCACGGCTGGACAGCCCAGATGACACAATGTAAGGACTCCTCCTGAAGGTCGTGTGGATAAACTTGTTTAGGTGTTTCAGATCCAGAATAGATTAGAACGACCCCCCCCCCCCGACTTAGGAACTACAAAATAAACTGAGTAGAATCCTGGCCTTGCTCGCTCGGAGGCTCCGGAACAATCACCCCGATCCGTGTGCGGTTGTCCAGTGTCTGTAAAGTACAGTTATGTAAGAATTTACCGTAACAGTAGAGGCTTTTGCAGCAGGTAATTACCATTAGGACTGAGCGCCAGGTGCTAGTACCACACGGAAAACTTTAGATAGCAGTATCTGGCGGGGGACCACCCACCCGATGTCACATAACCGACGTCAGCGTGATGTCATATAGTGAGCAATCCCCATGACCGTCCTCCAGTTCTTCAGCTGGAGACCCAGAAATGTGTGACAGGAGAAGGAGTGGGCTCCTGGAGCCAGGGAAAGGCTATGTAAGAAGGAGTAACAGAAAAGACTCTGGGGGAAGGTGGGAGGGAGAGCAGTACCTACTGCAAGAGCCTCTCTCGAAGATCTACTGTTACGGTAAGTTCTTATGTAACTGAACTATCTTACTTTGAGAGGGCTCGTGCAGTAGGTAATTACCATTAGGACTGAGTCCTAAGCAGTCAAAGTCAGACAAGTCTGAAACATGGGTGGCAGGAAAAGGTCTGCAGTAGATAAGGATCTAAGACAGAAGTCCCTGAAGGACAGGCGAGGCCAAAGCCAGTCCTACACCTAGAAGCAATGTCCAAACTGTAATGCTTAGTGAAGGTGCGTACAGAAAAGTGGCTGCCACACAGATATCAGCGGCAGAGACATTTCTGAAACAAGCGGTAGATGCAGCCATGACTGGCTGAATGTCCTTTAACTTCCCCCAGAAGTGGCTTGTTATAATTCTGAAAACAAACCAGGATGCAGTTTGCCAACCATTTGGATTGTAAAAAGAGATTCCAGCCATACTGGTCCTTGCAAAACAGGAGAAGATGGAAGGTTTGATACCTTTTATTGGACCAACAAGTGTCTTGTACAAAGATGGAATTATACACAAGCTTTCAGGGCCACACAGGTCCCTTCTTCAGGTGAACAGCAAAACTGAGCAACATAAGCAGTATTTATATCCACTGTGGAGCAATTAAAAATCAGAAAGTGAAGTAGGAAGGTGATAAATGATTAACAACTTTCATCATTCCATAAATCTCACTATTGAATACTCCACCACCAGCACACATTTTCTTGACACCACAGTCAGTATCACTAAAAATGGACATATACAAACTGCTCTTTACAGAAAGCCCACTGACAGACTGCTACCTGCATAATTCCAGTTTCCACCCAAATCATACAAAAAAATCTGTAATCTACAGTCAGGCAATTTGATACCATCAAATCTACTCTGACAAGAGACAGACAGTTCTCCACACTTCGGAATTCCCTAATTCAGCAGGGCCACTCTCCAAGACAAACTGACAGAGAATTTGAACAGGGCACACAAATATCACAAGACAATCTGCTGGAATACAGGCAAAGACATCAAACTGACCGCACACCCCTAGTGGTCACTTACAGCCCCATGCTAAAATCCCTTCAGGAAATTGTCAAAGAGCTACAACCCATACTGAGAGAAGATGAAACACTGAAAGACATCTTCCTTGAACCACCTGTCATTGGCTATAAGCAGCCCCCCAGCTTCTCGAACATAATAATTCATAACAAACTCCCGGCAGATCAAAATAACCAGAAAACAAGAGGGACAACACCATGCAACATGGCAAAATGTAAGACCTGCACTCACATACGCACACAGGCCACCATTAAGACAAGCCAGAACAACATAATACAAATTAATGGATCCTACACGTCAATCCAGCAATGTGGTTTACCCAATTCAATGCAAGAAGTGCACAAATGGTTGTTATATTGGAGAAACTAGCCAACCACTGAAAACCAGGATGAATCACCACTGTCACACAATAGTAAACTAGATTATCAGCACTCCAGTAGGAAACCATTTTTCACAAACAGATCACTCTCTCTTGGATTTATCTGTCTTGATACTAAGAGGTAACTTCAGAAACAGACAGGACAGAAGGACATGGGAATTGAAATATATTAAACAATTTAACATTTCTGGACTGAATCGGGACATTGGTTTCATGACACACTATGGTAAACTGTAATTCTTTTTTATTGTGTACTAAATCATGTAATTATTTATCACACTTTGGTTCTGTATTTCTCTTATTATTTCTTTTTCTCAGAGTTCTGCCTGATCTGCCTTTTTTACCTGTACCTCACATCCTCCCTGCCTCTCCTACTAACTCGTTAGCTCAGTCCCACCCACTCCATCTTTTTTCACACCTCTGTTTATACTACCTCACACTCTGTTTATCCAGGCCTTTGTTCTTTTGTTTCTCCTAATTGCTTGATTGCATCTCTTAGGCATCTCTTGTCTATTCTACCCTTACAGCTAGCCTCTGATCTCAGATCTTATCTGCATGCTTTTGTCTTCCCTTTAGCTTCCTTTCATCTCCTACTGACCTGTTCCTACTTAGCCCCCTCTCCATTTCTTCTCATGTTTTTATTTTGCATCTTGGACTTTCATCTCTAGTTCCATTTATCACCTTCCTACTTCACTTCCTGATTTTTAATTGCTCCACAGTGGATATAAATACTGCTTATGTTGCTCAGTTTTGCTGTTCACCTGAAGAAGGGACCTGTGTGGCCCCGAAAGCTTATGTATAATTCCATCTTTGTACAAGACACCTGTTGGTCCAATAAAAGGTATCAAACCTTCCATCTTCTCCAACCATTTGGACAAACACTGTTTAGAAACAGCAGCGCCCTCTCTTTTAGGCACAAAAGAAACGAACAATTGATCCGTTTTGCAGACTGACTTTGTCCGGTTAGTGTAGCAACACAAAATTTTATGTACATCTAAGGTATGTAGAATTGCTTCCCCCTGATTAGAACATTCAGGGTAATACACTGGTAAGTGTATGGTCTGATTCAACGTGAACTCAGAAACCATCTTTGGTAAAAATTTAGGATTTGTACACAGATCCACCCAATCTCTGTGGAAGATCAAATAAGGCCCCTTACACATCATGGCCTGAAGCTCAGAAATCCTTTGAGCAGACATAATAGCAACTAAAAAGAGCGCTTTCCACGAAAAGGTAGCGCATGTTGCAACTCACAGCTGTTCAAAGGGAGGCAGAGTGAGTTTCTCAAGAATGAAATTCAGATCCCAGGGAGGAACAGGGCTCTTGACTCGGGGTTTCAAATGGAGGATCCCTTCCAGGAAGGTTTAGGATACCTTCAACTGTGCCAACATTTTGCTGTCCACCAGTGTGTGGTAGGCAGAAATGGCAGACAAGTGGATCTTTAGAGTGGAGCAACTTAGCCCAAGGTCGGATAGGTGCAGCATGTATTCCAGGACCTGCGGTACAGGGCATGAGAAGGGCTCCCACCCATTAGATGTGGCCCAGATGGAAAATCTCTTCCATTTCATAGCATAGGTAGATCTCATGAATGGCTTTCTAACCTCCACCAGTACCTGAGCCACTCTGGAGGAGACTCCAAAAACACGAAACAGCTATGTCAGCAGGTGCCACGCGTGAAGGTGAAGGGCCTTGAGGCCTGGATGGACCAGGGTGCCCAGCTCCTGGGTTAGAAGATCCTGGCAGATGGGCAGTGGAACTGGGAGGGTCTATCGTCAACTGCTGAAGCAGAGAGAACCAAATTTGGCGAGGCCAGTAAGGTGCGATCAGGATCATGTGTGCCCTCTGTGCCTACAGTTTCAGCAGCATTCTCTGCAACAGTGGAAAGGGAGGGAAGGCATATAAGAACCTCCTTGTCTGACAAAGAGACAGCACGTCTCGCCAGAAAGCACCACGCCCTGGAACAAGTGAGCAGAAACTGGGTAATTTTGAGTTGGATGGGGAAGCGAACAGATCGAGGTCTAGCCGACCCCAAAGATCAAATATTTTTTCTACCGCTGACTGTCTCAGTTCTGACTCATGAGCCTTGGCTTGGGTGCGGCTGAGGCTGTCCCCTAGGACATTTTGAACGTCAGGTATGAGCACTGACGAGAGATGAAGGCCATGTTGGACTGCCCAGAACCATGCGCGCATTGCTTCCCGACACAGGGGATATGAACGTGTGCCTCCTTGTTCAGGTACCAGACTACGCACATGTTGTCCATCTGGATCAGGAGAGATCCTGGTCTGAGGAGGGGCTGGAAGACCTGTAAGGCATACAGCACTGCTCTCATCTCTAGCACACTGATGTGTAGAGATAGTTCTCTCTGAGACCAGGATCCCTGCGTCCTGTGATCTCCCAAATGGGCTCCCCAACCCAGTCCCGAAGCGTCTGTTGCCAGGGTTTGGATGGGGTAGGAGGTTGAAATGGGACACCTCTGTTGAGGTTGTCCAGGTTCTGCCACCATAGGAGATCTTGGGCCATGGGATTGGAGATCAAGATCGTGTGATCCAGGTTATCTGACCTCTGATCCCACTGTACCCGAAGCGTCCACTTCGTGACCCACATGTGGAGACTGGCCAGGTGAACGATCGGGATGGCTGCTGCCATGAGACCCAGAAGATGTAGGACCGATCTTGCTGTAGTCTAACGCTGGGAGGCCACAAAGTTGGCTTGCCTTTGCAGAGTTTCCACTCTGTCCTGTGGGAGGAAGGCTCTTCCCTAGACCATATCCAGCACTGCTCCAATGAATTGCAGGCGCTGTGATGGTGAAAGGTGGGACTTGGGGTGATTCACCATGATGCCCACTTGGTTGAACAGGTCCAGGGTAGCAGACAAGGAGGCTACAACACTGTCCCTCGATGGGGCCAACAGGAGCCAGTCATCGAGGTACGGGAACACATGGATGCTCTGACGGTGTAACGCCGTAGCTACCACCACTGGGCACTTTGTGAACACCCTGGGCGCTGAAGAAAGGCCAAAAGGGAGAGCTTTGAATTGAAAGTGCTCCACCTGGAACGTAAACCTGAGGAAGTGGCGGAGGGATGGAAAAATTGGGACATGTAGATAGGCATCCTGCATATCCAGGGCACAAAGCCAGTGTCCCCGGTGTAGCAAGGGAAGGAGACCTGGAAGGATCAGCATACGGAACCTCTTGTACTCTACGTACAGGTTCAGGATGCTCAGGTCCGAGATCAGTCGGAGATCACCAGTCTTTCTGGGCACCAGGAAGAAGTGGGAGTAATATCCCTTGCCTGCCTGGGTCTGAGAAACAAGCTATATGGCTGCTTTTCTTAGCAGAGTTTCGATTTCCTCTCTGACGAGATGAATGTGTCCCAGAGGGTAATGAGAGGGACCTGGAGAGCTTTCTGGAGGTCTCTCTAGAAGTTCCATTGTGTGACCTTGAGCTATGAGCTGAAGTACCCACGAGTCTGATGTGATTGCCTCCCAACCCAGTAGGTGGTTTGCAAACCTGCCCCCTACCAGTTCCTCCTAAACTGGCGATGGAGACAGGAGGGCCTGTCATGAGTCAGTAGGGAGGGTAGAAGATGCCACCCTGGAGGATCTCTGGGACTTGGCCAGGGGGGCTGCACCTGCCGAGGGAGCCCGACATTTGTTCTGATGTTGGCTGGGTTGTTGTTTTTGTTGAAGCCTTTGGTGCTTCCAAAATAGCTGCTTGGGCTTATTAGGAGGCTTGTACATGAACTGGACAGAGCGTAATGCCTTTACCTTGTCTTGTAAGTCAGTGATAATGTCTTTGACATCACCCCCAAAAAGAACAGGCCCCCTGAAAGGGGCGTCTTGAATGGCAGACTGGACTTCGGGTGCCAGGACATAAATTCTCAGGCACGAGTGTCTGCGTAGGCTCACGGTGGTCACCGTACCACGGGCTGAAGCATCCACTGCATCATGGATGGCTCTAAGGGCATGACGGCTGGCCGATCTGGTCATTCTGCCTGTTTAAGCAATGTCTGTTTTCACGTCCGAGTCAGACAGAGCCTCGATTTTAGATTCTAACTGGCCCAGAATGGACTTCTGGTAGACCACCATATGAGCCACATAGTTAAGGGCTCAAATGGCTAGTGTAGAGGGCAAATAGAATTTACGTCCAAATTGGTCTAGCTGCCAAGACCCCCTGTCCGGGGGGAGGTGCTCAGGTGTTTAAGTTTAGTAGATCAGTTATGAGCCGCACTAATAACCACAGAGTCAGCTTTGGGATGGATGCTGAGGTGGTCTTTTCCTTCAGAAGTGTGATAAAGTCTGTCAGCCTTTCTGGAAATGGCAGCTAGCGAAGAAGGCTGTTTCCAGATGGTGGAGGCCAAGTCCTCATGAGGGCCTATCCACAGGGGAATGAATGTTGGAGACTGATCCATTAAATCAAGGTGCTCAGCGAACCTCTGACGTTGAGGATCTTGTTCCTCAGTCTTCCAATTGTATGCCTCCTGAATCTTTCTGAGGAGCTCAAACAGGGAAGGGTCCTCTGGAGGGAACCTGGGAGATTCCTTCAACTTAGGTTCCTCCAGAGTAGGGGGCTCATAATCAGAGCCTGATGAAGAGGAGACTGACTCCGATTCAGACATCGGACTCCTGTCGGATCTTCCAGCGTTAGGAAGTGGAATCTCAATGGCCACCGGGAGCCCCCTGGAATGGTCAGGCAAAGTGATGGTCTCGTGAGACCTACCCAAGATCAATGGGCGAGACTCTGCCGACAAAAGAGACCTTGTCATAGGTTCTGAGGGGACCTTCGAAGGGGTAGCCACTGGCTGACGTCTGTCTAGTTCGGAGGCAAATTGCATCTTGGCTTCGTTCCACCAAGAGCTTAACATCGCCTGCAAATCCACCTGAGGATGGGGTGGCAGAAGACGCGGCGGTTGGGGCGGTCGAAAAATAGAAGTATACCCTGATGGAGGGTAACCCGGCAAAGGGTACTGAGGCATCTGGTACCACAGCGTAGGATATCCCGGCGTCGGATAGTTAAGCGATGGATAGCCTGATGTTGGGTACCCAGGCATTGGGTAGCCTGGTGTCAGGAACCCTGGCGACGGATACCCTGGAGAAGAATAATGCGGCGCTGGGTAGCCTGGCATCGGGTAGCTCAGCGGAGGAGCTGGGGGACCCAATTGAGGGCCCAATGGAGGGGCTGAGGGCCCATCGGAGGGGCTTAGTTGATGGCTCATTGCCAGAACCTGGAAAAGGAAGGCCCAGCATCTGACCTCCAGGCAGAGGGTCTGTTGTCAGCCCCGAAGGACCGAAAGGTCCCGCCAGGGTCTGGGGAGGAGCGGAGGGCCCAGACAGAGGGACATCATGTGTAGGTGCTGGGCCCAAGGGAGACTCTGGTGTCAGGCAATCCGGCGTCGACAGCGAGGTGGTGTCGACAGGCAGTCGCTCTTCCCCCTCCGGTTCTGAGTGTGCAGGGGAATCTGGAGGGCCCACAAGAGGTGGAGAGGGAGGCTGCGGCACAGGCGGCAGCTGGTCCAGAGGCTCAACATCAGGCTTGCTGTTGGGGCCTGATGGAGAGTCCAGGGCTGGGCATTCGCTGGTGGAACCGGTGTCCGACTTGGCCATGGCTGGGCATTCACCGGCAGAGCCGGCTGCCAACTTATCAGTCATGGCCAGGAGGTTGTCAAAGGAGCTGACGACCGACTTATCAGCCCTGCCACTCACTTTAGACCCGGTGGTTTTGATGGGCCTAAGGGTAGCAGGTGTCTCCAGCTTCCCGAGACTCCTGCTGGAACAGAGACCAGCTCCAGCGGGGCAACAACGGCTGCTCCCATGACTGCAGGGGCGCCTTGGGGAGGCCGCTCAATGTCCGTGGTCCCAGAGGGGAGTCGCGGCTTGGAAAGAGACCAATCCCGGTCCCAATGTCTCTACTTATCCTTCTTCCTCTTACAATGTCCCTCCGGTGAAGAGGAAGAACTCCTGAGTTACTGCAGCTCCTTCTCCATGGAGGTCATTTTTTGTTTTAAAATATGGGCTTCCAGGGTGGCCTGGCTGAAGCTCTGGCAGGCCTCACAGACTTCGATCTTGTGCTCTGGGCCCAGGCAGAAGAGGCAGAGGGAATGGCTGTCTTTGTGAGGGAGCTGAGACCCAGAGGAGTCGCACTTGTTTTTATGCAAATCGGAAGGTGCTGGGGATGACATACACGAAGTGTAGAAATACTAGCACTCTAAGAAATAAAAGAAAAAATGAGTAGAAACACTCATCCAAAATGGCGTTCGACAGTAGCAGCGTTCTCTGCAAAGTCTGACGTGCGCAGGTCGACGGCGGGAAAGAACCGAAGGGCGGGTGTGAGGACCACTCACTACATAGTGTCACGCTGATGTCGGTCACGTGACATTGGGTGGGCGTTCCCCCACCAGACACTGCTAGCTAAAGTTTTCTGTATGGTCCTAGCACCTGGCGACTTAGTCCGAATGGTAATTATCTACTGCAAGAGCCCTCTCGAAGTAAAATCACTGTTTGCCTCTTCACGGGGTCCTTTGGTACCGGGAACGGCAGAAAATGCCCCTTTGAGGGAATGCTTGAGAACTCTACTGCATAACCTAAATTCAGAATTTCCAGAACTCAGGCATCCAATGTTATCTGGGCCCATCTTGTGTAAAAAACTGTGCAGTCTTCCACCAAGGGAAAGGAGGCAGAGATGGGCCCATGTACTCTCATTGTGGGGTGCCTGCTTTTTGACCTGGGCCTCCACTGCATCATCGGGCAAAGGCTCTTCTGCTATTACTGCTCCTGAAAACAGAATAGGATCCTTTACTTCTCTGGTTCCCAAAGTTTCAAAAGGGAGGAAAACCCCCTCGATACTGCCTCTGCTGGCCTCCTCCATGGCCTTTTGAAGCCGAACCAGCCTTTTGCTGTTTTGACACTGAAAGGTGGCCCTTTTTATCCTGGACATCCTTCAAAATATCATCCAGGCCAGAACCAAACAAGCAGCCTCCCTCAAAGACTAAGTTAAACAGCTTGGTCTTCGAAGCCTGATCAGCAACTCAATGCCAAAGCCACGCGCCTTGCATAGTGGACATAATGTGATAAGTGGAGCAAGCCGACATGCATTAAGTTCTCCACCGTGGCATCCCCCAAGAAGGTGGGGGCCATGGATACCAACTGCAGAATGCTTGCCGCCTTCTGAATTTGGAAGAAGAAAGCTGCCCAGAATCATAACTCACAAGTTTAAGGCTCTGGCAACAATAAAAGAGGCATAGGAGGTGCAAAGGTCTGCACCGTTGGAGGCAAAGGCTCTTTTGCACGAAGCATCCACTCGCTTGTCGTGCGAATCTGCTAATGCCAATGACCCTTCAACAGGAACAGTAGGGTGTCTGACAGAACTATGTACAGTCTTATCCAACAGAGATGAGGTTTTCCACTAGCATATATTTTCTTCCCATTCATGTTCAATAATATGGTCACCATGAAGAAAGTTTGGAAAACACTTTGGAGCGGAGAAGGACACGGACAGGATAGGATTTACATCTAGTGCCTCCATGGATTGCACCTTCCTCAGCTGTAATATCCTACAAGCCTCCATTATCAGACAGAACAAAGATTTGGCATCAAACAGGTGAGGTATAGGAATCCTCCTCTTTGGATCCGTCCACTTCCCTTCCTCCTCCTCCTCTGAGGGTTTGTCATCTTCATTGTGTAACTTCTTTGGGCCAGAATTTTCCCCAAGATACCAGATATCCTTATCCTGACCTTCTGCATGATCAGGGTCAGGGTCTGAGTCTGCCTGCAGATCCAATGTTAGCAGCCTTGTTCTGCTCCGGCGCACCTGGACATGCCTAAGTAGCCCTCCCCCTAACCCGAGGGGCCTGGTTTGGGGTCGGGTGTGCTGATGGGAAGTCTTGTGGAACATCGGGGCCCAAAAGTTCTCCTAAGAGACACAACAAAGATTTACGCAATTCTGCTTTGCCACTGCCAGCTGGTACACCAGGTGCACTCCCCCCCTTGTGCAGGTCTTTCACTGTTTGAAAACAAGAGGTCTCCAATAAGCCATGAGGCCAAAAAACACTAGTCCAGCAGATGTCAGAATTGAGTTTGCGCACAAGTGACTAGTGAAGAATACTGCCGCAATCCCCACCTCCAAGTGTGAGGAAAAAAGGACCGAAAACAAGTAAAACGCTCCTCCCAGCCGAGCCGGCTGAAAAGAGATTGCTCACACTCAGCCAGCCACGCTGAAAATACAAGAAAATAGAGACAATGCACCTAGCACTAGAAAGGCGCAGGCACGTGTACGCTCTTGTAAAGGAGCACGTGCATGATGTGGAGCATGATGTAGGCATGCCAGGGGAGAGGGCGCGCGCCCAAGCACAAGCGCACAAAACATGTGCTGAGGCTATAGGACGCCTCCAAGAGGAAAAAGCACGCGCCCAACTGACAAGGCTTAGGGAAAAACTGTGGGAAACAGCATGGGTCAAAGGAGCCACTGGGGGGAAAAAATGACACACAACCTGTGGCAACTGATGTCCCAAAAGGAGTATATATAAAAACTCTGAGCTCCCAGAGCTCACCCTCTGTTTTTTTTTTTGTTTTGTTTTTAAAGGCTGAGTAAAAAAAATAAAGGGGAAATGTCACCTCAAACAAGTGAGCACAGAATTAAAGGGGAAATGTCCCCTCCAACAATGAAAAGCTCCAAAACACACCTGAAAAGAAAAACGCACACCACAGCCACTCTAAGCCTAGGGGAAGGGGGGAGGGGAACAGACACCCAAAAGACAGAGGGAGACCAAGAGAATGCCCTAATCAAAACACCAAAAGAAGTACTTACCTGAGGGATTTTTTTTTTTTAAATCAGAGACCTGCCATCAAATCAAGCATACACCCCTGAACTATTGTGGCAGATGTGGCCCCCAATCCAAGCACAGGAAGTGGAAATAGGGAAAACATGCAGGTTAGCCAATTTGAAAGCTGCAGCTTAACAGGCACAATTTTAATTTAGGGGTGCTCCCTGTAACCAGGTAGTCCCAACCGGCTATGCAGAATTGCAGCCCCAAAAGTTAGTCAGAAAGTTGTTTTCTTCTTGAGAGAAATTTCTAAGTTATTTCTCCCTCCATGGCACACCTAAGACTGGAGAGTTGCTGCTGTCCGGAATGTTCAGGTGTCCAGGATTCTATGCTGATTACAGCCTTGGGCTATGCAATTTCCCCTAGTATGGGTGCACATTACCCATCAGTAATAAATCCCTCAATGATCAACAGATCATTGAGGGAAGGAGCAGTCCCCGACCAGTGGAAACATGCCAGTGTCGTACCTATCCACAAAGGGGGACTCAGGGATAAACTAAACAACTATAGGTCTATCTCCCTCCTCTGCTCACTCGCCAAGGTGCAAGAAAGGGTAATCTACAATCAACTCAGAGACTACCTGGAAGCACACCTGCTCCTTGCCCCCACCCAACATGGATTCAGAACAAACCATGGTACTGATACCGCCCTCATCAACTTCTTGGACGAAATGCTCAGGGCAGTTGACAAAGGGATACCCACTGGTGCAGTCGTTATTGACTTATCCAAGGCATTCAACCTCGTTGACCACAACTTGCTGCTACAAAAACTGCAAAATGTTGGCCTTGACACCCATGCCCTACAGTGGTTTGGGAGCTACTTAGGCCGGGCTCAGAGGGTCACATGGAAAGGTATCATGTCCGACCCACTACCCCTAAAACAGGGTGTACCTCAGGGATCAATACTAGGCTCCCTCCTATTTTCCCTGTTTACCAACGGCCTAAGCTCCTACTGCGGAGAGAGAGCTCGGTTGTACAGTATGCAGATGATATTGTCATCTTCCGACCCATGAGCGATGTAGCTACACTAGGCCCTATCCTCCAAAAGGATCTCACATCCCTAGAGACTTGGCTATGTGAGAACAGAATGGTACTCAATGCTGACAAGACCAAGGCAATGCTATTCGGGCCAAGATCCCTAGGACTTGACAGGTCCTCATTCCTCCGCTTAACCACACTCTCTGGCAAAGACATTAATGTAGTCCCTTCCCTTAAATACCTAGGCCTAACGCTTGACCAGAATATCACTTACAAGGAATACGCAGACCAGGTCACTAAGACCCTGCATCGCAAACTCGGCACCTTGTACCGACTCAGGGACCAGCTCATCCCTGAGGCCAGGCTCTCCATTGCTACTAGTGTCCTGCTTCCTACCCTGACCTTTGCGGCTCGCGATAATAGAGGGCATGGAAGCAAGAGAGATAACCAGGATGCAAACCCTGTATAATAAAATAGCTCGCTTTGCCACTCAAGACCACCCACGATGTCACCACTGTGACACTCTAGCCCAGCTCTGCTGGCCTACATTGGTTGCTCGTCTCCAACATCCCCTGCTTGTCCAGGCCTACAAGCTTCTCAAACCCCACGCTCCGCCTAGTATAGCCAAATCCATAACTCTCAAGCACAACCCAAGGAACCTAAGGACTTCAGTAAGAACACTATTAGAAGTCCCTAGGGTAAGGACAAATGCCGGCGCTAGGTCCTTTTCCTCCCAAGCACCCTGCCAATGGAACAAGCTCCCTCCCTCTGTCCAAGACGCCCCCTCACTCATGAACTTCCACACCAGGCTCAAGTCCCATATGCTGACCTCAAGTTCATGCCACTGCCATGGTTCATAAGGCTCTTTAGGCACTCCCCTCCTTCTGACACACCTTCTACTAGCGAAGCCTACCTACCTACCCGCCTCTATCTGTTCTTTTCACCTGGGGTCATATGCTACCTCCTGAATTAAACTACATGCAAAGAATTATCTACTCAAACTGTGTCATGATGATAACCATGCCTGTATCCACTGCTTCCTGTAACTTCCTCATGTTGTAACAAATTATGTATACAAATGTTCTCTTACTCTTTCTGTATCTAACTAGTATTGTTATCCCGGGTCGCCCCTGAAAAAGGGACCTTCGGGGCCCAGTGGGCCTACCCGGTCACCAAAATTTAATAAATAAAATAAATAAATAAAATGTGGAGCACTACAGAAACAGATTTACTTAAGTTTGGCATAAAAGGAACCTTTTGTTCATAAATAAACTAAAAGAGCATTGACTGTCAGATACCAAGGGATGCAGTAAGCACCCGATTAGAGGTGGTGGTGGATGGTGGTGAAAATATGAATTTGCGGAATGAAAGAGAATTCTACGTTCTTTGCTTATGTTTTATAATGTTACAGCACAGCATTTGCTATGGGCCTGATAAAGAAGTGAAATGGGTACAAAACTTCACCCTGCAACACATTTGTTTTGTAATATGATAAAAAAGACTATGTGAATTTATATATTAGTGTTCACCAATTTTTCTTGCTTCAGTACATATTAGTCACCTGGGTAACCCAAGACAGAGGGTGTATATTTCACTTCAGCAGAAGTGTGAGCATCCTAGACACCTTTTGGGATGGAATGAGTGTTCAGGAGACCTTAAAGCATCATGTCGCTATATTAGTTAGGATCCAAACAACGTGCCGCTCAAAAAATTCCCCCACAGGTGGCATCTGTAACTACAAACTGTATACAAACATACATTCACAAAGATATAAGGCATGGGCCGGCTGGTCAGTGCAACAGTAGCGATGCCACTTGCAATGCAGGTGACCTGCGTTCGGAAACATGCCTGGATAATCAGGGGCTTGCCAGGGAGGGAGGAGGGTCCAGCGTCCCAGAGTGCGCTCTCCTCATGGAAGAGATGCAGGTGCTGCAGCTAAATTGCAGCAGGGGTGACCACAGGTTGCAGTGCTGCTGAAACAGCGACAGTGAGGATGCCGACTGGTGCTGTGCGTAGGCACACATTACAGTGCATACGCACACTGGGTACCCTTGCTTCTCATGTCATAAGGGCGGGACAGAACAGAAGGGAAAGAAAACAACACATGGCTGCATGAAGCCGGCACTCTTGGGCCACACCGCTCTGGACTGCCTGCTGGTATTCCCACACATTAGACGAGCACAAGGGAAGTCATGGCTGGCAACACTCCCATGGGAGCCCACCATGGAGGAAATGCCCACAGTGGACACTTGGGACCAAATAAGTGACAGAGAATAGAGCAGATATGCTGGGAGAAAGCCTGGCAGAGGTTGGCAGCATAGGAGAAGGTGAAAAAAAATACTGAAGAGGTAATGAAACCATACTCTATATTTAAGAGTTATAAACCAGAGCATGTTTGACACACAGTTGTTCCACTGCTCTTGATCTTAGTAAAGATGTTCAGCATAGTGCAGCACCAAGCTCCCAAAATTTGTGGCCACTGACCAAAAAACAATTTTATTACTTACCAGTAACAGTGGAACTTCGAAAGAAATGTCCTCCATAGAGCCACACCTTTGGAACTGTAAGCCACCAGCATCAGGGCCACTCAGAAACTTTTGCCAAGCTAGGGCCACCCACGTTAACTTATGTCAGCATTGCCTATATACAACACCTAAAACTGGGCCACAGTCTCTTCCATGAAGGCATGAAAGGCCAAACTGACCTTAAGGTATACCTTCACAGAAGAGTACAGGAGGTCCAAATCCAACAGAGTAGTCCAAGACAGGCTACAAGGGACACGAAAATGGACCCAGGGAGTGAAAGGCACACCTAATACAAAAACACTTCCATTTCAGTAAGTACATGTGCAAGACAGATGGTTTACAAGCCACCAGTAGAACACTGGAAACAGCCTGGAGGGCCCAAAGCTGGGTAGTTCTATGTCTTAAGGAGCCAGGCACGCAACAACCAGCATCAGCATGGGAGTCAGAAGGGATGCCCATGCCTGAGCCACTTTTATAAAGTAAGTAAAATAGAATTCACCAAAACAGACAGACATTTTCCATGATTTGAAGAGCCGTTGACAGTGTGAGAAAAACTGCAGTGGTATGGGACCACCCATGTAATATAGGAGGTCCAGACATATGTCAATGTGGTTGGCCTAAGCTAGGCAAAAGTTTTCGAGTGGTCTTGAAGCTGACAGCTTACAGATCCAAAGGTGTGGCTCTATGAAGGAAGATGACCACAAAGCAGATCAGTAATTACAAAAATAATACCATATAACATATAGCCTATAACAAACAGAAAACATACAGAAATGTGGTTTTAAAATTACCTCCACACAGTCAAATTTGTCAGTGACTTTAGATGCATATTTGATGCGAAGGAATGTATTTAGGTTGCCAGCACTATAATATAACTGGATCTGTAGACCTTTGTAGCCGAAGGCAATCTCACTGCAAAAAGAAAACAATAATGATGAGTAACTGAACCCCAAACAATGTCAGCTGCTAACAAGTTAATTCATGCTCAGTCTGGCCTGGCTAGTCATGCTAGGCACTGAACTGAACTCTTGGCACTTATAGTAGCACTACAACACTAACATTGGTTTGCTTTTTTCCCCCCTCTATTTCCTGATCCACCACCTTCTCTTCATCTACTGCTCCACTGCCTGTACTTAGTTGCATGCACCGATTGCTGGGCTACAACGCTGCTGCAAGCTTTCCCACAGCAGTGCTCTAAACATCCTTGGTCACAAGACAGCTAAGCAGACCACCTCAATGGGGGTAAAATGTGACTCACCTGTAGCTGTAGTTCTACTAGTGATATACAGTTCACATCCATACTCTGGCAGTCTTCTGGGAGAAGAGTGCTTAAGCTCCTTTCACCACCTGGGTAGTATATCCATCTGCTCTGCGATATCAGATCTTTGCAAGCTGGAAGCAGAAAGATCCAGATGCTACTTACCAGGAGAGGCTGGGTGGGCTGAACTGTATACCACTAGTAGAACTATGGTTACAGGTGAGTAATCCATATTTCTAAGAATGTGGATACAGTTCACATCCAAACTCTGGCAGCCTCCAAGCAGTCCTCTAGAAGAAGGGGCAAGGCGCATACCCCTATTTGGTGAACAGACACTGGAGATCCGAGGACCCAAAAGCAGCATCCCAACAACTCTTGATGTCGATGGTGCAATGGGTCACTGGCTCTGTAGTGTCAGTGGCTCAGTAGGTAGCACATTTGTCTCTGGGGCTAGAAGATTGAACGATCGTGGGTTCTGGCCCCATGATAGGCACTTGGGGTAATACCCATAACTGACACTGTATTGCAGTACAAGGGGGTGCTGCACTGGTGAAGTGCCATCCTTTGGATGAGATGTTAAACCGAGGTACCTTCTGCCCATCTCTGGTCACTGTCTAGGCGGAAGTACAAGATCCCATGGCACTTATCGATGAAGAGCAAGGAAGTTTCCCTGGTGAACAGGAGACAAAAAGTGTCCACCGCATCTGGGTAAGCAAACCTACTGCAGCTCCAAAACATGCAAAAGAGAAAACAAGAAAACAAAGCGACACACCATAGAAAGCTCACAATAACAACGACGCAGTAAAATGCAGTGATTTTATTTTGTTCCAAGAAAAAGACTGTATTAAAATCCCCAGTGCTTCTAACTGACAAAGGTTCTTCTTCTTCAGGTTCTTTTTTCTTGGCGCAAAATAAAATCACTGCGTTTGAATGCTTCATTGGTAGTGTGAACTCTCTACATGCCTAAGTTTGTTTTCTCATTTTGTCTTTTGGACGTTTCCTGGGAGTCACAGGCAACAATCTCCCGGTCAGTAAAACAGGTCCATGCAACCCATCCCCCAGGACGTACATGGAAACAAGCTATATTAGCTTTTTGTGCCTTTCCAGGTCAAAAATTGCAAATAAATAAATGGCAGATGAATGTGTGCACCTCACTCCAGGTTGCAGCCCTGCATATCTCCGCAATGGGGATGTGCCTGGAAGTAGCCACCAAGGCAGCAGAATGTCTGGTGGTATGAGCCCTTAGCGCTCTGGGCAACTCCCTACCAGTCAACCTATAGCAGAGGTCGATGCAGGATGTAATTCACCTGACAATTGTCCACTTTGCTGCCATTCTACCATGTACGGTTTCAGCGTATGTTACAAACAGCTGGTGAGCGTCACCCCAAACTCCAGACGTACGCTCTTTGTAATACAAGAGCGCCTCCTGCAGGTCCAGGATACAGAGCCTGCAACTGGCCTCTGAGGTCAGGTGGGTAAAGTATACTGGAAGGCTGATCACCTGGTTACAGTAAAACTCTGAATTGACCTTCAGGAGAAATTTCAGGTGGGGGTGAAGGAAGACCTTGTCCTTGTGGAAAACCAGGTAAGGAAACTCCACCAAGAGCACCTGGAGCTCACTAATCCTGCTGGCTGACGTGATGACCACCAAAAGGACAGTCTTCCACAACACGTGCGACATCTCACACCTCTGCACTGACTCAAACAGCTTGCCCATGAGCACTGCTAACAGCAGCAGTCCCATGGAGGTAGAGGTTCACATACCAGAGGGGACAAGTGATCCAGGCCTTTGAAAAAGCACCCAACCACCTTCTCCTGGGCCACCGTCAGTATACCAGCTTGCACCCAATATGCAGAGATGACTGTCAGATGCAACTTAAGGGTCATCACTTGCAGGCCGGCAGAGAGAGAGAGAGAGAGTGAGAGGGATCATAGGTAGTCGAGGATAATCACCATCGGACAGGTACGGGGATCAAGCTCCTTACTCTGGCACTAGACCGAGAACCTCTTCCGCTTAAATACACAGCATTTATGAGTTCATGCTTTACAGGATGCCACCACAACATGAAGGACATCTTCCGAAAGGCACAAAGCCTGGAACTCTAGCCACTCAGGAACCAGGCTGAGAGGTGCACGGATTGAAGATCTGGATGCAGGATCTTCCCGTTATCTGGTCAGTAGATCTGGGTGGAGTGGCAACCTTAACGGAGGCCTGCTGCTGAGGCTGAGGTGATCCAGACACCAAAACTGCCTGGGCTAGTTTGGGGCTATCAGATCATCCATACCTTATCCTTCTGGGCCCCGACCATGATCCTATGGACCAAAGGGAAGGGAAGGAAAATGTACAGGCCTGTGGTACAGGACCTTGCAAAGGCACTCCTCAAAAGAACAGTTACGTACTCACTGTAACAGTAGATCTTTGAGAGAATCTCTTTCATCAGGCCACACCTATGGAACTTATACTGTAGCTGCCATGAGCTAGGACCACATGGAAACTTTTGCAAGCAGTCCACCAAGGGCCGTCCATGATGACATCAGATGTCAGCTGCTACATAAATGTGGGTGGCCCCTTCCCTCCTCAGTTCCCTCCAGTGATCATGCTTGGAGGACCTCCCTGTAGGGAACCAGGAGAGAACCTAGGACTCTGTCAGCCAGGGGAGGCACCAAACAGCAGGTAGATCCTCATGAAGAAGGAGACAGCACTCGCTAGAGTCTCAGGATCCTACAAGGGGAAGGAGGGTGAGATGGCATGGCCTGATGAAAGAGATTCTCCCTAAGCTATCTTTCATCAGGCCACACCTATGGAACGAGTACCAAGCAGTACTGACCATAAACAGTCTGGGTGGCTGAGCCTACAGGCCTGAGAAAGTAGGCCTTGAATTGATCCAGTGGTGCCGAGGGCTGAGGCACTGGATGCCTTACCTTGCGCTACGCTGGCGACCTGGGCTCGGGAACGACCTTGGGTCACCAGGGTGCCAGCATTGGGGAGGGGGCAGAGCTGGACTGAGCTGCTGTAGACAGCCTCCCTCCTGAGGGTGGTTGTCCACTCCCTCATAGCCCGGCCCCACTGGGTGGAGGCCCAGTGGGAAGCGTAGGCGGGGGTGGCGCAATGCCAGGGTGGGGTGGAAGGGCCGAGCTGGTACCTGGCATGCGCCTCCACGCACGCACATTTCTGCCAGGGTCCCAGGTCTGGGGCGCAAATGGGGGAAAAAAACAAATTAAATAGAGAGAAAAAAAAAGGAAGTAGGCCTTGAAGCACAACTAGGACAAAGCCGGCCCATTTTTCAAGAGGCAATATCCAGCTTGAAGTGTTTAGTGAAAGTGTGGAAAGTACTCCAGGTGGCACCTGCACAGAATTCTGCAGCAGACACATTTTTTTAAACATGCAACAGATGTGGCCACACCTCTAGTGGAATGACTGTGAACAACCACAGAAGTTCCTTACCATACTTCCTATAACACTAATACACTACGCTAACTATTTGGACAGGCACTGTTTAGAAACTGGGGCACCCTCTTTCCCAGGGGCAAATTAAACAAAAAAGCTGCAAGGACTTTCTGCAGTCCTTTGTGTGGTGTGTACAGTACCAGAGTATTCTACAGTATGTACATCTACAGTATGGAGCAATACTTCTCATGATTGTTATGTTCAAGAAAATAAACTGGTATGTGGATGGTTTGATTTAAAGTAAACTCAGACACCAGTTCTGACAAAAACTTAGGATTAGCACGTAAAGATACCCTATATTTGTGGTAAAATCAAATGAAGAAGCTCACACTGTAGCTCTGAAATCCTCTGAAAAGAAGAAATGGCAACTAAAATCAACGCTTTCTAAGAAAGAAAGCATAAGCCATAAGTCGCAGCTGGCTCAAAAAAAAACAAAGTAAGCTTCTCCAAAACAAAATTCAGGCCCCAAGCCGTGACTGGACTGTGGATAGGAAGCGTCAAATGTAGCATGCCTCTCAAAAATGTACTGGCCACCTCCAGCTCAGCAACCGTACGACCCTCAAGAGGCACATGGAAAGCTGGAATGGCAGCCAAGTGCACCTCGATGAAGGAATACTGTAAGGCTGCATCTGATAAGGACAGCAGATACTCTAGAACCTGATTAACTGGAAATATAAATGGATCTAAGTGATGAGAAGCGGTCCACAAAGCAAACCGTTTCTACTTCATGGAATAAGTGGATCTAGTGGAAGGCTTTCTGGCAGCCACCAGGACATCAGCCACCTTTTGGGAAATGCCAGATCTAGCAATAGCTATGTTTTCAGAAGCCATGCATGAAGATGAAGCGATCTGAGGTCCAGACAAAACAGGGTTCCCTCTTCCTGTGACAGTAGGCCCTGACATAAGGGCAAGGGTACTGGTGGTTCCACTGCCAACTGCTGCAGTAGAGGGAACCATATCTCACGAGGCCATGGGGAGCAATAAGGATCAAAGTTGCCCCCTCCATCTGGAACCTGAGTAGTACTCTCTAAATTAGAGGGAAGAGAGGGAAGGTGTACAGGAATCTCTCGTTCCAAGAAAGGAACAACACGTCTTGCCAGAAAACTCCAGGTCCTGCAGCGAGCAAGCAGAACAGCGGCAGTTTTGCTTTGTGTGGGAATGCAAAAAGGTCCAACTCTGGATGACCCCATCTGTTGAACAGGTCTACTGCTGAAGTCAGCAGTTCCCATTCATGCATTCTGGACTGTGACTTGCTTAGCCTGTCTGTCAAGACGTTTTGGGTGCCTGGAACATGCACTGTTGACAGTTCTAGACCATGTTCCAGAGTCCGCTATCAGACCATCATCATTTCCCCGCGCAAGGGGTAAGAGTGAGTCTCCCTTGCTTGCTGATGTAATGCATCACACTGAAGTTGTCCGGTTGCACTACCAAAGGACCCAGGGATAGATGAGCCTGGAAGGCTTGTAGACCATAAAGGACAGCTTGCATTTCTAGAACATTTAGGTGCAGGGTGTCCTCCACTGTGGTCCATGTGCCCTGTGTCTGATGAGGCCTTGAGTGTAACCCCCCCCCCCCAGCCTATCCCCGAGGCATCTGTGGTTAAAATTTTGGGAGGGGATCAGGAAGGGAAGCCCCTTTAGACAGGTTGCTGGGTTCCTATCCACAACTTGAACACTCTGCATACAAGAGAGGTTACTAGAAAGTACAGTTACGTAAGAACTTACCGTAACAGTGGATCATTGAGGGGATCTCTTGCAGCAGGCCATTACATGTAGGACTCTGCCATCAGGTACTGGGACCACACGGAAACTTTCTAACTAGCAGTCTACTAGAAGGGGGCTGCCCACCTCAGATGTCATCCTCTGATGTCAGCTACCCTATATAGATGGGTAGCCTTCCACATCCTCCCCAGTTCTCCCACCAGAGACCCAAGGATACCTGACTGAGGGAACTGAGGAAGAACCCAAGGTTCAAGGAAACCAGAAAAAGAAAAGCTGAAGGTCCCCTCATGGAGGAGAAACAGAGCAGGATAAAAGATCAAGGGGAAGGAGGGAGGAAAAAGCAAGGCCTGCTGCAAGAGATCCCCTTGAAGATCTACTGTTACGGTAAGTTCTTACGTAACTGTACTATCTTATTTCGGGGGAAATCTCTTGCAGCAGGCCATCACATGTAGGTAGAGTACCAAGCAGTTCCAAACTTGACAATGCTGGCAGACAGGCTGGAGGTGAAAGCACCTCAGAAAATACGCCTTGTAACACAGCCAGGCCAAAATTAGCCTTGCACCTAGAGGAGATGTCCAAACTGTAGTGCTTGGTGAAGGTATGGACTGAACTCCAAGTGACTGCCGCGCAGACCTCCACAGCTGAAACGTTACGAAAGCACGCTACTGATGCAGCCGTACCCTCAGTGGAATGGCCGTGAATCACTCCAGGGAGGTCCTTGCCATAGTTTCGGTAACAAAAAAGAATGCATTTGGCCAACCATTTGGACAAACACTGCTTAGAAATGGGACTGCCCTCTTTCCATGGGGAAAACTAAAACAACTGAGAGGACTTTCTAACCTTTTCAGTCCTGTGCATATAACAGCACACAATTCTATGCGCATCCAGAGTGTGGAGCAATGCTTTCCCTGGATTGGCAAGCTCCAAAAAATATACCAGGAGATGGATGGATTGGTTCAATGTGAACTCAGATACCACCTCAGGGAGAAACTGAGGATTAGTACGTAAAGACATCCTATCTTTCTAAAAAACGAAATAAAGCTCCTTACACATGAAGGCCCGGAGCTTGGAAATCCTTTGAGAAGTAATGGCAACTAAAAATAACACTTTCCACAACAGAAAGCACAGCTTGCAACTCGTGGCTGGTTCAAATAGAGACAGGATGAATTTGTTTTCCTTTTAAACTTCTGTTTATACTCCCTCTGCCCGTGGCACTCCACTTCCTTCAGAAGTCACCTATGGCCTTCTAGTCCTAGCCCTCTTACCCGGAGCCAGGAGCAGTCGATCCCCTATGTAGCCGTGGCTTGCCCCCCAGGTGGGGACGAGTGGGGCCCGTACACCCCAAGTTCCTGAGTTTCGTCGGGATGCCTTACTCCGGGACAGGTAGGGGCACTGGGGATCTGGGCCTGGTGCTCAGTCTACCGGGAGTGCCGTCAGCCATTTTTCCCATTTTTCTGTGCCACATGACATGCGCCCTGACGTCAAGGCACTGAGCGCAGACATCCATCACACAGCTCCCCCTTCCACCCCACCCAGGGTCAGCCATGCACCGAGCCCTGATCCCCCCCCCCCCAAGAAGGTGAGCGGTCCCTGGGATGCTCAAGTCTCCTCCCCCGGCTGGCCCTCTGGCTCCCCGGGCTCATTCCCAAACTCGGGCGCAATGGCCTGGCAGGGTGAGTTTTTCCCACACAAAATTTAAGTCCCAAGCTGGGACAGGGTTATGGATTGGGGACTTAAAATTAAGAATACCTCTTAAGAAGGTAAGGGCCACATCGAGCTGGGCCACTGATCACCTATCAACAGGCACATGATATGCAGAGATGGCCGACAAATGTACCTTGATAGAAGAAAACCTCAGGCCTGAGTCTGAAAGGGACACGTACTCCAGGATCTGACTAACAGAGCAAGTAAAGGGATCAAGACGGTGTGAAGCCACCCAAATGGTGAAGCACTTCCACTTCATGGAGTAAGTAGCTCTGGTGGAGGGCTTGTGAGCCGCCACCAAGACCTCCGCCACCTTGGAGGAAAACCCAAAGTGAGAAATGGCTATGTCCTCAGGAGCCACGCAAGAAGATGGAGTGACTTGAGGTCCGGATGAACCAGGGTGCCCAGTTTCTGGGACAGCATAACAGTGCACAGAGGCAGGGGCACTGGGGGTTCCACTGCCAGTTGCTGAAGCAGAGGGAATCAGATCTGGTGAGGCCAAAATGGAGCAATGAGGATCATGGTCGCCCCCTCCATTTGCAGCTTGATGAGAAGTCACTGAAGGAGATGGAAGGGAAGAAAGGCATACAGAAACTTCTATCTCCAGGGGAGACAGAGAACACGTCTTGCCAGAAAACTCCAGGCCCTGAAGTGAGCAAGCGGAAAATTGGCAGTTTTTCACTGAGTGGGGAAGCATAAAGGTCCAACTCTGGGTGACCCCAGCGGTTGGAAAGATCTGCCACTACAGAGGGCAGGAGCTCCCACTTGTGCACCCGAGACTGAGACCAGATTAAGCTGCCTGTGAAGATGTTTTGCATGCCTGAGACATGCACGGCTGGAAGATGAAGGCTGTGATCTAGTGCCCAATACCAGACTCACAATGCATCCCGACACAGAGTATGAGTGGGTTCCCCACTGCTTGTTGATGTAGTGGACCACGCTGGTGTTGTCGATCTTGATCAGCAGTGGTCCTGGGGAGAGCTGGGTCTGGAAGGCCTGAACAGCGTATGGAACGGCCCACATCTCCAGTACACTTATGTGAAGATGTCCCTTTGCTGGGGACCACACTCCCTGGGTTTGGTGAGCTCCTAGATGAGTTGCCCATCCAGAGTTGGACGCATCCGTAGTCAGGATTTGCTGAGGGGGAGGGATAAGGAAGGGCACCCTACAGAGAAGGTTGCTATGCTCCAGCCACCAGAGAAGGACTCTTTTTACCGGGTCCGAGACCAAGATCATCTGGTTGAGGTCGTCCACCCACTGGTCCCACTGTACCACGAGTGTCCACTGGGGGATCCTCATGTGTAGCCTGACTAGAGGAACAGTGACTATGGCAGCCACCATATAACCCAGGAGGCGTAGGAAAAGATGAGCTGGGACATGACGAGAGGAGTACAGCAGTTTGGCATGCTCCATTAAGTGGTCTTCCCTGTCCTGAGGGAGGAAGGCCATGCCCTGAGCCGTGTCGAGGACTGCCCCCAATATACTGAAGGCGCTGGGAGGAAGAGAGGAATGACTTGGCCAGATAGATGGTCACACAGAGATTCTGAAAAAGGCGGCAAGTGTGCTCTAGGGTTAGCAGGAGGTGTTCCCTGGAGGGGGCTGTTAGGAGCCAGTCATTCAGGTAGAGAAAAACATAGCATCCCTGGTGCTGGAGGGATGCTGCAACCACAAGGCACTTGGTAAAAACACTGGGCTGAGGACAAGCCAAAAGGGAGAGCCGAAAACTGGAAATGCGCTCCCTGGAAGCAAAAGCGCAGGAAGCACCTGTGAGAGGCACATATCTTGATGTGAAGATTGGGAACAGATTCAGTTCTCCGGATGTAATGAGGAAAAAGGCCCTGCAGTGTGACCATTCTGAACTTTTGGTACTGAATGGATTGATTTAGGTAGCTGAGGTCCAGGATTGGCCTAAGGTCTCCCATTCACTTGGGGACCAAAAGAAAGTGGGAGAAGTCCCCCTGTCCCTGTTGGGAAGTGTGGACAACTCTATAGCCCACTGTCATAGAAGGGCATGGATTTCCTCCCAGATCAGGGGGATATGATGGGGTGGGTACTGAGACTGAGACAGGGGGGTTGTCTGGAGGCCATTCCAGGAACTCCAGAGAATGACTGTGATTGATCAGCTGAAGGACTCAACTGTCTAAGCTGATCTCCCTCCACTTGGGCAGGTGGAGGGTGAAACGACCCCCTGCCACCACCTCCTGCCCCGGACAAGGAGTGGGGGCAGACATAGGGGGCTATGGGTCCCCCTTTGGGGAGCTTGCTGATGGAGGTGGATGTGGTGGGCAAGGCTGGTGCTGTAGCCCTGCATTTCCCCAGGGTCCTAGCCTGCTGCCAGGCTTGGCGCCGAGGCTGGAAGGCTTCTGGTTAGGCCTGGGCTGAGTATGATAAAGGAAGTGAACCGATCTAATGGCCCTCTCTGAAGCCTGAGCTTAGTGAAGATGTCCTCCACATCACCGCTTAACAGTAGGGAACCCCAAAAAGAGGCATTCAGGATGGATTATTGAACATCATGAGCAAACCCCGAAACTCTGAGCCAAGAATACCGGCGAAGGCAAACGCCGGTGGCTGCAGCCCTAGCTGACGTATCCACCACTTCACAAGTGGTTCAGAAGAGGTGGTCACCATCGTCAAAGACTGCTTTTAGGTTGTCCTGTACTTGTTTCTTGGGAGCTCCCTCGAGGAGGGAGTAGAAAACATCCTGGATCCTTGTCAGAGAATTTTGGTATTGAAGCATGTGGCCAAGGTAGTTCAGGGTTTGGATGGTGAGCATAGATGAAGTGAACATCCATTTGCCAAATAAATCCAAATGGCAGGACTTCCAGTCAGGGGGTAGGGAGCCAAGACGTTTGGGCTGTTTGGCTTGGTCATGGGCGGCACTGATTATCACAGAGTCCACCTGTGCTAGTTCCCCCAAAAAAGTTTTTTTACTATAGCTCCACAATAATCCTAGCACAGCACAGTGCTAAATTGGCACTGCTTCCTGGTTACGGCATATCCCCTAGCGCCTCTACTCTAGCGAGTCTTCAGTAGGAGTGAGGCTTAGGGAAACGGACTTGCTACTTATACAGTAGCGTGCACCATTCATTACATCATTCTGACATTTTTAAAAGTATACGTTAATAAATACAAAGAGTACACATCAAAAAGTACAAATTAAAAATACATAGCTTCATTTGATTCACTACCTAGCACTTAATCCATTGTACCTATTTGAGGGTCAGAACCATCCATTGCTTAACTTGACTCAAAATGGCAGCATCAGATAGAATGAGTTAATGCAAACAGGTTATATGCATGTTTTGTATAGCAATTTTTAACATTTTATAACACAGAGTACCTATTAGGCAGCCAGTAAGTGAAAGGGTAGAGAAAGTTTAGTCCCTGGAACTGACTGATGTCACCACACTGAATGGAGTCAAACCACATGATTTGACTAAGAACTGGGACATAAAGCCTTTTTTGAAAAAATTTACTGGCCTGTATCAGGGCCATGAACTGGGGGCACACTTGTTAAGTCCTTTTCAGAGCCACGTAGTAGCCCGTGGGTAATATTTAGTTGTCCTTTTTAGGGCACCTTACCATGGGCACCATTAGTAATTAATTTTTGGAAAAAATAAGAGAATTTTTGAAACTTACTGTTTGCATTATGAATCCCAGTTAGTTATAGTAGGTCTGATTTACAGTATATTAATTTTATGCACTGTTTAAAATTTAATTTTGGTAGAAAAGAAATATTTTTAGTGAATCTGGATATTTATTTTTATATGGACCAGCTGCATGAATTTCAGATCCTAACAGAATTCACTGACCTAGTATATAGATAGCAATGAATTCACAGTTTCTATAGTTTGAAATGCCATAGTCTCTTTAGTACTGTAGAAGCCTGTGTAATGTTGATAAGTAGTTAATGTGTTTTTGATTTATTTCTCTTTCCATATCTTTCTTTACTGTTTAGTACCTGGGGGCTCCTCCCTACCCGGTGAAATATTGTATGGAGCAACGATTGCAGATGCGGTGACAATCAGTTACAGGGACTAAACTTTCACTACCCTTTCACTTACTTGCTGCCCAACAGGTACTCTGTGTTATAAAATGTTAAAAATTGCTATACAAAGTATGCATATAACCCGTTTTAAAAATAAATAACAAAAACAGCTCCTCCGAAAGACAGGTGCTTGAGTTACTACTGAAGTCAAAAAAGAAAACCAAAACTCAGCACTCTGTAATTGGCGTACACAACAGGCATATTTTATTAACAAAAAAGACGCCAAGCCTCACCACAAGGAACAAACAATCCCGACCGGTTTCATGCACAGCACGTCATCAGGGGATAATACCAGGTAGAGCCAAACACCATTTTATAGGTTTACCCTTAAAGGCATACTAACCTAAAAGGAGCTTAATATATCCATTATCCTATAATAGATTAAATGAATTAAATTTATCAACCACATATACATAAACATAACCCTAATTGTGTAAAGCTAATACAAATGTTAAAACTACAGCAGACAAAAATAAGTAAAAAATTTTTGTGTAGAAAAATATAATGCTATCATGATGTACCAAAACTACAACATATATAAAAAAAATTTTTAATTTTTTTAAATACATCTGAAGTATACTGTACTAGACAGGAAATCAGCTCCCAGCCATCGGGACACACCGAATGTTCCATGTCCAGATACTAAAGCAATCAGCATCATTTCTCTGTAAATGAAAAAGATGTATATACATTAATATAGGATAATAACAACTAAAGACAATGCATCAACTCTATCTTATCATTAAGCCCTGGGGCTACAAGAGCCCCCAATGTGAAAATCCAAAAGGACTCTCTATATTTCAGCTTAGAGTCCAAATCTCCTCCCCTGGGCCCTAACTTAACCACTTCAATGCCACAAAATTTAAATACATGTGCCGAATCATCACCCACATTTTGATCACAATGTATTGACAGGGCACTTCGAGTGTCTCTGTGGGCAATCGATCTAAGATGTTCACCCATCCGTACTTTTAAGGGACGTGTGGTTTTGGCCACATAAAAAGCCCCACATTGACAAGTTGCCAAATAAACCACATTCATGGTACTACATGTAATAAAATCCCTGATGTCATAAATTTTAGTACAGTTGCAACTTGTGAAGGTCTTACATCTAAGTGTATTTTTACAAAATTTACAATTCCTACAATGAAACATCCCATAGGGTGCAGCAGAGCTATCCTTGCCAATACCCTTATCCGGAGGTGTAACATAACTATGCACCAATCTGTCTCGTATACTTTGCCCCCTCTTATAAACCATTCTAGGATTACATCGGTTCACTTCTGATAAACGTGGATCACCCAACAAGACATTCCAATTATTCCGTATCACCTGTTCAATAGCTTTAGAATGTCTAGTGTAGGTAGTGACAAAGTTAACTCTCTGCTCCTTGGGTATACAATTTCTCTCTCTAATAAGATCCCCCCTATCCATACACACAGCCTCTTGAAAAGCCTCCTGTACCTTACCATAGGCATATCCTCTTTCTACAAATCTTTTGCACAATTCGGAACCCTGAATCATAAAGTCCACATCCTTACTACAGTTACGCCTAACTCTTAACATTTGTGCCTTGGTATACTAGACACCAAATGGCGTGGATGGCAACTGGATGCATGCAGTAATGAATTCCTATCTGTTTCTTTCTGAAACAGAGTTGTACTAAGGGTACCATCTTTCTCCTTTATAATACTTACATCTAAAAGGATACATTTCTGGTCCTGTTGTAAAGTAAATCTCAAATTAACATTACTATTTTCTAAATACCTGACAAAAGAAAATAAAGCATCCAGAGATCCACGCCACACCATAAAGATGTCATCAATGTATCGGCGCCAAATGTTTATATAATCATAGAATGGATTGGCGTCCCTGTCATAAACATAGTTCTTCTCCCATAAACCAAGATACAGGTTAGCATAATTGGGTGCAAAAGTGGCACCCATAGCTGTGCCTTTAACTTGCAGAAAAAGTTGGTCTTGGAACAGGAAAACATTCTTTGTGAATACATGTTCTGCACATTCTAACAAAAAATTATTTTTACCGGAAGAAACCTCTACATCCTGTGAAAGAAAATAATCCAATGCATAAAGACCCTCCTCATGTGGGATATTAGTATACAGGGAAGTAATATCCATGGATACCAAAATCCACTCCGGTTCTAACTGCATATCATCCACTATCTCCAAAAAATGCCCTGTATCTTTAAAAAAAGAAGGTAATGCATTGACATGTTTCTTAATAAAGGAATCGACATATTGTGATAGTGGCTCTAAAAGAGACCCTATCCCTGCCACAATTGGACGCCCTGGTGGATTTCTCAAATCCTTATGTATCTTAGGTAACATATAGAAACAGGCCAATACTGGATGTTTTACCTCTAAAAATAACAATACATTGTGATCAATAATACCCTCACTTTCTGCTGAAAAAAGAAAACTATCACTCTCTGCTTTATAAATCTTAGTTGTGTTAGTACTCAATGGCCTATAAAATGCCACATCTTCCAGTTGTCTCCATGCCTCTTGTATATAACTGGAAGTGTTCATAACCACTACTGACCCACCCTTATCTGCAGGTTTAATAGTAATATCTCTGTTCTTTTCCAAGCATCTAAGGGCCTCAGATTCCATTTTAGATATATTCACATAAGTTAATAAAATATGCCTGTTGTGTACGCCAATTACAGAGTGCTGAGTTTTGGTTTTCTTTTATATAACCTGTTTGCATTAAGTGCTAGGTAGTGAATCAAATGAAGCTATGTATTTTTAATTTGTACTTTTTGATATGTACTCTTTGTATTTATTAACTAGTACCTTTAATAATGTCGGAATGATGAACATACTTAGGAGCGGAAAGCCCTTCGGATGAACCCAAGGAGGGAGTGTGGGACCACGAGGCATTATTCCCTTCATCGGGTGCACCCTCGTCCCCAGAGTTGTGGAGAACCAGGTCTGGGGGAGAACACCGACCGGGGCATCTGGGGGGGAATGCCGAGGGGCAGGAGATGCAGGCCCCTGCAGTGGGTCCTGCGACGGAGGTGGCAGTGCCGGAGTCAGAACCTGAGAGTGCAAGATCCCTCAAAGGGAGGACACCAGTCCCTGTATATCCACCATAACCGGAGTAGGGCCTGTCGGTGGTGGATAAGGGTAGACCAGAGGAGCCCCTGGTGTAGCGAGGGGATAGCTAGGATTAAGACCCCAAGGGAGCCGGGTAAACTTAATATGGACTCTCGGGTGAAGGCCAGTGAGGGCCCTGTGGTGAAGCAGGCAACGTAGGAGCCGGCAAAGGGTGAGCCCTGTGTGGGGTGGAGTGAGGGCTGGCAGACGGCGAGAAGCCGATCTCCAGGGGTAGCGTGGACCTGCGTGAGGTGTCCGATGCCAGAGAAGCGGGCAACGGAAGGAGTGATGAAGGTGCTCCTGCATTCGCGGGACCCATGCCGGTGGTAGGACCACCACCAGAGCCGTTATGCTGTGTACCCAAAAAGGAAATGGGCCTAAGCAGCAGGGGCCTAGTGGGCTGGGAAGATCCCTGCCCCGAAGCTCCTCTGCTGGTAAAAGAAATGGTGGCAGGAGGAGGAACCACCATTTGCCCTGAGGAAGGTGCTTGTGCTTACAGCTAGGTTTGTCCCAGGGATTGGCTGGAGTTGAGCCCGAGGACTGAGCCTGGGAGATCGGGGATTGGGCCTGAGAGGTAGGGGGAAGATAACACCTGCTGCTCCTGCTCCATAGAGGTGACCTTCTGTTTAAGCAAATGCCCCTCAAGGGTATGCTGATGGAGGCGCCGGGTGGTAGCGTTGAACCTCTGGCAGACCTCACAAGACAAAATGTTGTGGTCCAGGTCTAGGCAACAGAGGCAAGCTGAATGGTCGTCCTTCTTAGGAATCTGCTAGCCGCAGGCACACTTATTCCGATGTTACGACGTCAATGAGGAAGGAGAAGACGACATAAAAAATTTTTTTAAAAAACGGAAAAAAAAAACCCACTGAAAGATGGAGACAAACACTAAGGTGAGAAAAATAAAAAAGGCACAAAAGTAGTGACTGAAGCAATGGCGGTTCCCCTATAAATCTGAAGTGACTTGGTCGATGATGGGAAAGAACTGGGGAGGACGTGGGGGGCCGCCCATCTATATAGGGTAGCTGCTGTCGGAGGTGGGCAGCCCCCTTCTGATAGACAGCCAGCTAGAAAGTTTCCTTGTGGTCCTAGTGCCTGACGGCAGAATCCTACATGCGATGGCCTGCTGCAAGAGATTCCCCTGAAGTAAGATTCCTTTAATCTAGATCATCTGTGAGCTGGTCCCACTGGACTCTTAGGGTCCCCTGAGGGATCCTCACATGCAGTCAGGCCAGAGGTACTGTAACAATGGTTGCTGCCATAAGGCCCAGAAGCAAAAGAAATGTCCTGGTTGAGACATACTGGCTGCTGTGGACTATCTGGGCCTGGGCAATCAGACGTTTGGCCCTCTCCATGGGTAGCAAGGTTGAACCTCGGGCCCTGTCCAAGACTGCTCCTATGTACTGCAGGTGTTGACAAGGTGCCAAAGCAGACTTGGGTATGTTGACAGTAACCCCCAGAGCATCAAAAATCTGCCTCATTTGAGCTACAGTGTGCAAGAGCTGATTCTTGGAGTGGGCTTTCAAGTGGGCCAGCCGTCCAGGTAGGGAAAGACAGAGGCCTTCCCTGCGAAGGACTGTTGCCGCCACTGCCAAGAATTTGGTAAGGACCTGTGATGCAGAGGACAAGCCAAAGGCCAATACTCTGAACTGGTAGTGTTCCCCCTGAAACAGGAATGTCAGATACCTTCTGTGAGGTTTGCGAATCTTGATATGAAGGTAGGCATTCTTCATGTTAAGAGAACAGATCCAATCCCCTGGTTGCAGTAATGGGAGCAGGTAGGGTGACTATTCTGAACTTTTTGTACTCTGTAGCAAACTTCAGGTCCCTAAAATCCAGAATAGGCTGCAGGTCTCCAATCCATTTTGGAACTAGGAAGTATTGAGAGTAGAACCATTGTTTCTTTGTTCTAAGGGCACAGGTTCTATAGCCTTCTTCTGAAGCAAAATGTGCACTTCCTTCAGAAGCAGAGGAATGTAGTTTGGAGGCAGGGGTCAAAATAACCACCTGTCTCCCTGTTCCAAACACCCAGTTTTCTCCAGGGACAGCTGGTTTCATTTCATGTTCCAAGTGAAAAAGCATTAGCAGGTACTAGAACCCAGGAGATGTTGCCATCTGTAAGGCTGGGCTATGGACATCCTGATATCCTGTTGTCACATGTTGAGAGATGTCCATTTAACTTAACATCCAGCGATAGGCTCTATTGGGTGGTCGACAGTTTTGTCAAGTAGCAGAAATGAAAACAGTGCCGAAGGAGGACTAGACTGTGCACATGTTCCATGTCATCATGCATATGCAGTCCTTTTGCTTTCTGCACAGCATACTTCATTTCTCTGTGTACTGCACTTGCAGTACCATCCCAGAACTAGCTTTTGTTCACAGGCAGCAGGATTTGGGGGAAGCAAATTAAAACCCTTTTCAGGGCTGTCTACTAACTACCAGGAGCCTAGGTTACGGTAATTAAGTCTTTTTAAGGGCTAGAAAACCGTATTTGAAAACCCTTTTCAGAGCAGACCATCACAGCAGAAAGTGGGGAAACTCGGTATTTAGATATTAGGAGAAGAACATAAAGGGCTGAGACAACCACTTAAAACACCCTGTCAGGGCAGCAAGGGCTCCACAGACAGGAGATGAGAAGACTGGTTAAAGGTCCCTGTCTGGGTTACTAAGTAGGGAGAGACGTTTAGTGTCTGTGTTAAATACAGGAGCCGATGAAGCTGAGACATTTGTCAGGGCAGAACAGAAGGGAGTTAAGGCCCCTTGGCCTCTATCAGGGCCATGAACTGGGGACACACTTGTTAAGTCCTTTTAGAGCCACGTAGTAGCCAGTGGGTAATAATTAGTAGCCTTTTTTTAGGACACCTTACCATGGGCACCATTAGTAATTAAGCCCTTTTCAGGGCACTGTACCAGCCAGAGGCACACAAGTTACCATTAGCTTGTATTTGAAAACAGAAATGTAAACTTAGTAAACAAAAATTAACAGGACAGGTACAAATTCTGAGAGATAGTCAAAATGAATACTGCACCTCTCCCTTGGACAGCCATCCACAGAAAATTATTTCTAGCCCTGTCTGGAGGATAGTCTGTTGGCTCCAGTGGATGATCTGGAGGTGTTTCTAGAAGTTCCAGAGCATGACCCTGTGCTATGATTTCCAGGACCCAGACATCTAATGTCACCTCCTTCCACTGATCTAGGTGGAGGGAAAGACTACCCCCAACAACCACAGGTAATGGTGGCTGAGGGATGTCTAAGGAAGCAGGCAGCGCCTGCTGCGTCACCACCTCTAGGGGCTTTTGATTGTGCAACTGGAGTGGATCCTGGGGCGGGAAAGGCACCTGCTCCCTTGCTCTTACCTTGTCGTCTGGTAGTAGGATAGTTCCTAGCACCCGCCGGGCGAATAGGTATCCTCTTGTCTATCCCTTGCTTGGGTATGGTAGAGGGAGTATACTGACTTCAGGGTCCTACCTGAGGCCTGAAGGTTAGAGAGGATATCCTGGACATCTGAGCCAAATAATCTGTATACTCTAAAAGGAACATGGAGAATGGACAGTTGTACGTCATTCACAAACTCTGCCACCCTAATCCAGGAGTACCTCCTTAGGCATATTCCCGAGGCAGCAGCCCTGGCCAAAATATGAGACACATCATGACCGGCATCTTGATTTCTCTGTGCACATTGATGCAATTCACCAAAAGCTTCACCTTAAGCTTGGTGCTTTGTGCTGGAATAAAGCGATATTCCGCTCCCTGCCTGCCAAGAAACTGCCCAAAAAATGATCCTTCCTATTTTTGACTATGGTGATTTAATCTACAGTGGTGCCCTTAAATCCTCCCTTGCCAGACTGGACTCCCTTTTTCACTCTTTTTGCCGCTTTGCTTTAGACTGCCCCTCTCGTACTCACCACTGTTCTCTTTACTCAGCTCTTTCCCTTCCCTCTCTTGATGCTAGGTGCCCTTCCTATTGTGTCTCTTTTTTATCCAATTCTGGTTCGGCACTCTTCCCTCTTATCTCAAATTCCTTCTTCCCCCTCCTCCTTCTTCCTCCTACCTTTTCCGCAACAGTACTTTCCATTCTCTCTCTTTTCCTTCCAGAAAATCTATTGTTGGCCAATCTGCTTTTTCTTACCGCTTTCCAAAACGTTGGTCCTCCCTTCCCCTTCATTCTGCCTCTTTTCCTTCCTCCCTTAAGTTTTTTCTTTCTGACTTTTGTCATCCTACCTGAAACTGCTTATGACCCTTCCTCTTTTCTCCATTTTCTGGTCTTGCTCGCTTCTTACTGTCCTGCTATTTTCCCTTTCTGTATATATTAGTGTGTGTTATTCTGATGCCTTTTATTTACTATTCTTTCTATGATATTTATGATTCTGTTTGTAAAACTATATTACTGTATTTCACGTTATTTTTTTATTGCTAGCTATCTCCTAATCCCCTCTCCCCCAGGACACACTTGGAAACTAGCTGTTTTCAGCTCAGTATGTACTTCCTAGTTAAACGTTTAAATAAATAAATAAATAAATCATAGGCTGTATCAATTGCATGTTTTCCTATATTTATTTATTTTAGAGTATCGGTTTTACAGACCTTTAAGTCAACGACTCATTTACAAAGGCACCTCGTCATGGGAACACCACAACAACATTACAGTAGTACGGCTCATACAAAATGGCTTAGAAAGCAACCAGTGTTACACTCATTCACTGGTGGTACAAGGGTAGCAATAATTAGGACACAGTAAACATATTTAGGTACACAAGTACCTCGTCAGGTGAAAACCAAAGAGACAGTTTTATTACAGAAGACAGTAGATGAGGCATTGACCACAGGACTCACAGCAAAGCCCATACAGTGTTCCCAAGAAGGCTACAGATAGTCAGGGAGACCATGGCATGCCTGAAGGGTGAATTGTCCTGGAGGGGGCCATTATACGTAATTGCAGCAGCGGGAGCTAGTCAGATGGCTTCTGAGAGCAGCCTTGAAAGGACCTAGCTTGGTGGAGTCGGCTATGTTTGCTGGGAGTGAACTGAACCAGGTGGGAGCTCTATAGCTGAAGGATCTCTGGGCCATAGAGGTCCTTACCCTTGGGACAGTAAGTGAAGTCTTGACAGTGCTGCGGGTGGATACTGAGGGGGAGGCCCGCTGGAGGGAGGTAGAGACCTTGGGGGAGGGGGGGAGCCCCAGTAGGGTCTTTTTTACAAGAAGGCAGGTTTAGAAGCGAAGACTTTCTTCTAGATTGAGCAAGTTGGTGGAGAAGTACAGCAGACATGTAGGTGCGTCTTAGGGCACCAGTCAGAAGCCTGCAGGCCTTGTTTATTGAGAGCTGGATTTTAGCAAGGGCAGTATTGTCGGCGGCAGCATAGATGGGCAGCCCACAGTCTACTAGCGACAGGACAGAGGAGGCGATTGCTAATCTGAGAGCCTCTTGAGGGAGGCAGTGCCTATGGCGGTATAATAGTCCAATCCTGACACTGGTGGCAGCACAAAGGGCGCTGATGTGAGAATGGAAGGTAAGGGCCGAATCAAAGGTGATACCCAAGATACTTGTAGAAGGAAACCCGCTCAATGGGGTATAGTGTGTTAGGTAGTATCATGAGGGGGCACCACTGGCTTTGCTTTGGTGATGTGAGAAGAGCATAGTCTTGGTCTTTTTTAGGTTCAGGACCAGTCTTTGGGCCGCAAACCAATATTCAGCTCTATGAAATGCATGTTGGAGGGTGGTCTGGAGTGTGGTGGGGTTGGGATCTGAGGCGAAAAGCACTGCGTCATTCACAAAGAGGAGGATCTTACTAGAGCAGGCAAATGGGAGTGAGTTAAGATAGAGGCTGAAGAGGAAGGGACCTAAGATAGAGCCCTGGGGCACACCAGAGCAGACAGGTTGTGTGTCAGTCAGATAAGGTGCTGTTGATCTTAACGCACTGTGCTCTGGCAGAGAGGTAGCTGGTGAACCATGAAAGGAGACTGGGGAAGAAACCAAGGCATCTGAGGGAGTCAAGCAGGAGGGGATGGCAGATCGTGTCAAATGCCTTGGAGAAGTCAATGAACACGGCCCCCGGCGGGATTGCCAGCGTCAAGGGCAGAGTACAGAAAGTTACAGAATTCGAGTAGGGTGGTTGTAGTGCTGTGACCAGCACAAAAGCCATGCTGCTCAGGGCACAGGATATTGTGCTTGGCCAGATATTCAGTGAGTTGATTGGCTACTATTTTTTCCAGGGCCTTACAGAGTGGGGGGAGGATGGAGATAGGTTGGTAGTTACCAGAGGCGGTTCGATCGCCGCTCTTTAGGATGGGAGTGATGATGGCAGTTTTCCAGGCACTAGGGAACTGCCCCAGGCAAAGGAAGTGGTTAAGCAGTTCAGTAAGGGGGACCAGGATAGCACCCATAGCCAGTCGAAGGAGCCTAGTGTCCAAAGGGTTGGTGCCAGGGCTATTACAATTGACGGCTTTTTGAATAAAGGGTCTGGCCTCCAGCGGGGAGATGGCACGTAGGTAGAAGGTGGACGATGGAAGGTGGGCAGCGGTGAGACTGGGACAGGGTCAAAGAAATTACTGGGTAGGACGGAACTTGGGCCCGAGAAGGTATGATTTAGGCAGTCCACAATGCCAAGGGGGTCAGAACAGACAGTGCCATTAATAGAGAGTTTGGGGGGGGGGGGCAGGAGTTCCCATTCAGCTCTTTTACCTTACTCCATAAATTTCTAGCTGATCCCCAGGAAGAGGCAAGAGTGGACCGGTAGTACTGGGCGTTGGCCTGCCGAATGGCCCAGGTGCACTTGTTTCACTCTGCGTTATACGCTTGCCTGTCTGCTGGCTTGCCAGATTCCACAGTAATGTGCCAGAGGTTGTCTCTCGTTTTAAGTTTGAGGAGGAGGGAGGGGGTGACACAAGGTGCGTTTGGCTTTTTGGTGCACATTCTAGAGTAGGGGGCAAAGAAGTCACAGGCTGTGTTAAAGGCATGCGTGAAAAAGTCCAGGGCCTCGTCTATGGCTGGTGCAAGTCTGATGGGGGACCAGTCCAGCTGTGCAAGGTACAGTTTAAGGCAACGAGGGCCGCCAGGGAGGAGGCGTCGGCATTGGATGGTTCGTGGTGTTGGCTTACTGTTGTTAGTGGACCAGGAGAATACGACTGGGGAGTGGTCACTAAGTGAGTTGGGAAGGACACGGATATCTAGCACTTTCTGGGGACGGTTGGTAATTATGACATCCAGAAGGGTGCTGGTACCAGTAGAGGGGTTGCATCTAGTTGGGCTGGTGACAAGCTGAGTCATGTCAAGGGCGGCAAAGGTATCTCCGGTTTGAGAGGCAAGGTCAGAGAGACAGTTGATGTTTAGGTCTCCCAACAATTATCTGGCCGGCTTCGGGCGGTGGACCAGAGAGATAGTCAGTAAGTGACTGAATAGCAAGGTCTTGCTTTCTGGGTGGAATATAGGCAACAGTAAAAAGAGTGGGCCCTTGGCGGGGTCCGGGGAGATTTTCAGTGTAAGGGCCTGTGCCCCACTATCAAGCTTGGGGGGTTGGTAGTGCATGTCCAAGGAGGGTGTCACGCATGTAAACAGCGCAACCACCTCCACGCTTGTCCACCCAGTCTTCCCTTAAGAGGGCATATCCTGGGAGGGAGACAAAGGAGTTAGGGTGGATTTGGATAACCAGGTTTCAATGAGTGCAATAATATCTGGCTGGTGCTGAGTAACCCAGCACTGGAATGCTGCCGCCTTTTTAAGGAGGCTGCAAATATTCATGAAGGCAATACGGAGACCTTGAGCCTGGGCAGGCTTGTTAATATTGGTGGGCACAGGGCCGGGATTAGGATGAATGTTAGCCGATAACAGCAGTAGGAGTGTGATTAGTCAGACCAGATCAGAATTGGGGTGTAGTTTGAAGGCAGAGTAGAGGGTACGATGGCGACCCCCAGTGGTCAGCTGAGGGATGGTGTAGGCTGGGGGTTGGGCCATTAGGGGGAGGGATGCTGAAGCCAGGGAGATGAAGGGGGTACCCTATAAGGGAGATGTAGGAACTAGGGTATTAGAGCTAGGTAGTAGACTTGCTGGGTAGGTAGGCGTGTCGGACAGAAGTACAGTGCAGTGAGGTTAAGAGAGGTTACGGCGGCTGAGCAAGGAAACTCCCTCTAGTGGATGGTGAATATAAGCTGCAAATGGAGAAGTGGAGAAAAAATAGCAGCTGGAAGTCATGTGATGGGGAGGGACTATAAATTGAGGGTAGAGCTTGGGTGGGGGGGGCAGTCAACGCTTCGGGCTAACACCCCCCAACAAACAAGCTGGATAGGAGGTAGAATTACCTCCTAGCGCCTTACATCAGCTCCAGCTGTGAGAGCTTTCAGAAGCTCCTGTTTGGGTGCACCCTTTGGCAAGGCTTGTGCAGCTGCTTTGGACTTTCTCCAGCGTATTCTGGTACTTGACCACATGGGCCTGATAGTTAGCAATTCTGAGACCCTGGGAGGCTGAGGCGAAAGTTCTCTTACCCAGCACATCCAACCTCCTGGACTCAATCAGGAGGAAGGGAGCTGAGGCGTCTTGGTGCCCTTGATCTATCATGAACAACACTTATGACTACAGAGTCTGCCTCAGGTTGGCTAGCAAAGAAGGGTTTCCCTGAAGGAATGACATACATTTTGCCTGCCTTTCTTGGTATCCATGAATGACATTAGGACCATGCTAGGCAGCAAAGGTGGCATCCTCTAGGGCACGGAGGATGGGTGGTATCACAACAGCGGGGGTCATGTTACTCCAAGAAATGTATGAGATTTTTCTTGGCAGTACCTTATTACTCCAAATCAAAACCCTTGGCAGCCTGTAACTGCTGCACCATGGTAAGGAAAGTGGGTCCTCTCTAGGGGACCATGGGGTGTAGACCACTGAGTTCTCACTACAGGTGGAGACAGTGGAAAGTACAGTTATGTAAGAACTTACCATAACAGTAGATCTTCGAGAGAGGCTCTTGCAGTAGGTATTTACATATAGGACTGACCTGCCAGGCATCAGGACCCCACGGAAAAATTTCTAGCAAGCAGTCTCTGGTGGGGGACTGCCCCCACATCAGGTGACCGACGTCAGTATAAAGGGGCAGTCCCCCACGCCCGCCTTCCAGTTCTTTCCTGCCAAGGACCCAAAATAGACAAGACAGGAGAGAAGTGGATATTTCTCTTCATGGAAAAGGAGCTAAAAAAGCTTAGGGGGATGGAGGGTGGGAAGGCAATACCTACTGCAAGAGCCTCTCTCGAAGATCTACTATTACGGTAAGTTCTTACATAACTGTACTATCTTACTTCGAGAGGGCTCTTGCAGTAGGTATTTACATACAGGACCGAGTCCCAAGCAGTCTGGAACAAGGAAAAGCACTCGGGAGGAGGAAAACTATCCATGCTATGGAGCCTCCGGCTGAATGGGTCTCATGAAAGAAGACCCTGAAGCACAGCCAACCTGAAGCCTGCTCTACGGCGAGAGGCAATGTCCAAACTGTAGTGTTTCATAAAGGTATGGACAGAAGTCCAAGTTGTGGCTCCGCAGATGTCTGCCGCTGACACATTCTTGAAACAAGCTGCAAAGGCAGCTACTCTTCTGGTGGAGTGACCTCTCACTTGACCCGGCAAGGTCTTGTTGTACTTGTCGTAACAGAAAGTGAAACAGTGAGCCAACCATTTAGATATGCATTGCTTGGAAACAGCAGTGCCCACTCTTTTGTGAGCAAATGAGACAAAAAGCTGATCAGATTTTCTGAGATCCTTGGTCCGAGAGGTGTAGTATCTCAGTATTCTGTGAACATCCAAAGTGGGCAGAAGGTACTCCCCTTGATTGGAGTGTTGCATAAAGAAAGCGGGTAGCTCAATGGATTGATTCAACGTAGATTCAGCCACCACCTTAGGGAGAAACTTAGGATTGGTGCGCAGACGTTCCTTGTGAAACACCAAATACGGGATTTTACACAACAAGGCCTGAAGGTCGGAAATTCGTCGAGCTGAGGTAATGGCCACTAGGAAGAGAGTCTTCCAAGAGAGGAATTTTAAATCTGCTGAGGCTGCCGGCTCAAAGGGAGGCAGAGTAAGCTTCTCAAGAATAAAATTCAAGTCCCAAGGAGGAGCAGGAATACGGATGGGGGGTCTCAAATGGAGGACCACTCTGAGGAATGTCTTAGAGACTTCCAGTTGCGCAAAAGTCCTGTCTCAGAAGGGGACATGATAAGCAGAAATTGCTGCCATATGGACCTTTAAAGAGGAATGGCTGAGACCCAGATTGAAGAGATGACGCATGTAGTCCAGGACTCTGCTGGCTGGGCAATAGAAAGGGTCAAAGTCCTTTGACGTGGCCCAAATAGAGAATAGTTTCCACTTCATAGCGTAGGTGGACCTGGTGGAAGGCTTTGTGGCTTCTACCAAGATGTCTGCTACGAGCGGGGAAACCCCGAAGCGGGCTTTAGCTACATCTGCAGGAGCCATGCATGCAAATGAAGGGATCTGAGACCTGGATGAACAAGAGCCCCCTGATCATGGGTCAACAAGTGTTGCGACAGAGGAAGAGGAAGCGGAGGTTCCTCTGACAACTGTTGTAGAAGAGAGAACCAAACTTGCCTGGGCCAGAATGGAGCGATGAGGATCATTCGTGCCCCCTATGATTTAAGCTTGCTCAGGATCCTCGGAATTAAGGGAATAGGAGGGAAGGCATAGAAGAATCTGTCCCGCCAATCGACAGACAGAACGTCCCGCCAAAAAATGCTGCACCCTGCAGCCAGCGAGCAGAAGGCGGGAAGTTCTGCGTTTTGAGGAGACGTGAACAGGTCTACCTGCAGGGTTCTCCATTGCAGAAAAATGTCGTCTACAACCTCTTGATCCAGTTCCCATTCGTGGGCCCTGGTCGAGGACTGACTGAGGTGGCCTGCCAGTGTGTTCTCCACTCCCGGAATGTGAATGGCCGTCAGGTGAAGATTGTGCTGGGTAGCCCAGACCCACACTCTCATTGCTTCCCTGCATAGAGGGTAGGAACGGTTACTCCCTGCTTGTTGAGATACCAGACTACACACATGTTGTCTGTCTGAATGAGATGACCGGGAAGTATGGAGGAGTGCAGGGCCTGTAGGGCATAAAGGACTGCTCTGAGTTCGAGCACATTTATGTGCAGATTTTGTTCGAACCGGGACCAGCTACCCTGAGTCCTGTGAAACCCAAGATGGGCCCCCCCAGCCCTCTCCTGAGGCATCTGTTGTCAACGTCTGGGAGAGGGGTTCGATACTGAAGTGAACTCCCCGGCAAAGGTTCTCATGTACCATCCACCATTGCAAGTCCCTGATCATGGGATCGGAAACTAGTACCTCCTGGTCTAGGTCGTCCAGTGTTTGGTCCCATTGAGACCGAAGCGTCCACTGAGAAATCCTCATATGGAGCCAAGTGTGTAGGACTGTTGGAATGGCAGCCGCCGTTAGCCCGAGGAGGTGAAGGACTGACCTGGCTCCGACCCTTCTGTGACTGGACAGGAGACGGGCCTGAGTCTGAAGGGTGTCCACCCTCTCCAGAGGCCAAAAGGCTTTGCCGACGCTCGTGTCCAGGATCGCCCTTATAAATTGGAGGTGTTGGCAAGGGACCAAATGGGACTTGGCCTGGTTGATGCTGATACCCAGGCTGGTGAAAACCTGCAGGGTAAGGGAGTGCAGGAGTTCCTCCCTGGATGGTGCCGCCAGGAGCCAATCTTTCAGGTACAGAAATACCTGCACTCCCTGGGTACGCAGGTGGGCCGCCACCACAGACAGGCATTTGGTAAATACTCGGTGGGGGGGGGGGAACCGAGGAAAGACCAAATGGGAGAGCCCTGAATTGGTAGTGGTCCCCCTGAAAACAAAATCAAAGGAATTTGTGGTGGGAAGGGCATATGGCGATATGTAGGTAAGCATCCTGCATGTCCAAAGCGCACAGCCACAGTCCCTGCCGAAGAAGAGGCAGAAGGCCCTGCAGGGAGAGCATTCTGAAGCGTTTGTACTCCACGAACATGTTCAGGGAACTGAGGTCTAAAATAGGCCTCACATCTCCAGTCTTCTTTGGAACTAGGAAGAAATGGGAATAGTAACCCGTCCCCCAAAGGTGGTTGTGAAGTGGTTCTTCGGCGCCTTCGAGAGAAGGAAGGTAATTTCTTCTAGGACCAGAGGAAGATGTTCCAGGAAGTAAGACGACTTGGGGGGTGGTTTCTGTAGAAACTCTACTGAGTGCCCGGCTGCAATCAACTGGAGCACCCAAGCATCTGACGTTATCCTCTCCCAACCTGGTAAATGGAAGGAGAATCTCCCTCCTACCGGTTCCTCTGGGACCTCCAGAGGCAGTGGGAGAGGCAAGGAGTCAGGAGGTCTGGGGCAGCACAGCAGCCGAGGCTCCCGCAGCTTTTTTGGTAGGGGGTGTCTTGATTGCTGGAGGGGCCAGACGCTTGTTGGCCCGTTTGCCCTGTGGTTTAGGTTTTTGTCGGTTACGTCTACGTAAAGGGCGCCGCTGCCCCTGAGGGGGTCTGTACAAAGAATCCACGGACTTAAGCGCAATGCCCTTCTCTTGCAGGTTGGTAATGATTTCTTTGACATCACCGCCGAAGGGCGCATCCTGAATAGCGGAGTGCACTTCAGGGACCAATCCTGACACGTGGAGCCAGGCATGAGGCTGAAGACTTACGGCGAAAGCCGAGCTCTGTCCTGCTGCATCCACTGCGTCGTAAGTGGCACAAAGCATGTGCCGACTGGCTGAAAGAGCAGAACGGACAAGATCCGCCACTTCCTGTTTTGTCTGAGACTCAGGAAGGGAGTCTAACTTAGATTCCACTTGACTAAGGATGGTCTTATGATAATCCCCCATATGTGCTACATAATTCAGGGCCCTAATACCCAGGGTAGAAGATGCGTAGACCTTCTTCCCATATTGGTCTAGAAGCCAAGACTCCTTGTCAGGCGGAGACGAGCTGAGATGTTAAGGATTAGCGGAGCGGCCGTGAGCGGCACTAATCACGACCGAGTCTGCTCTGGGGTGCAGATTCAAGAAATCTACTCCCTCAGGAGCCTGGTATAGCCGATCTGCCTTCCTCGAAAGGGGGTCTAACATGGAAAGTTGTTTCCAAATAGTGGAAACAAGGTCTGCGTGAGGCTTAATCCAGGGTGGAATCAATGTAGGACTTCTTGGATCTTTTTCAGTAGCTCCAGAAAAGAAGGATCCTCCGGAGGGGACTTTGGAGGGGTCCTTAGCCTGGGTCGGTCTGGAGTATGAGGCTCGTCATTCGGGTCAGAGCAACCCCCTGAGTCCGAGTCAGAGGTCTCTGACGAAGAAGAGGAAGACTCCTTCCGACGCAGGGGAGGTACAGTCCCTTTGGGAAGCCTTCTGGGACTTGTAACCTTCCCACCCCTGGCGCCCGAGGGTTCACCTCTGGTGTTAGGTAAGGGGGATGGAGTCTCCCGTCTCCAGCGCAGGGGATCCTGCGAAGGGTCTGGCGCCAGTAGGCGACTCTCTACATCCCTGGTGAGCTGAGCCTTGGACTCAGCCCACCAGGCAGCTAGAGTCTCCTTCAAGTCTGCCGGCGGCTATGGTGTGGGCTGCAGAAGAGGGGGATACGGATACTGAGGATACCCGTACATCGAGTATCCATAACCCGACAGCAGGAAACCCGGCATCAGGTAGTGAGGCGCTGGGTACTGCAGCGTCGGGTACTGTGGCGTTGGATACTGTGGTGCCAAGTAAGACTGCACCGGGTTAAGTGGTGTCGGATACCCAGGTGCAAGGGGCTCTGAGGGAGCAGAGGGACCTGGCAGAGGCCCAGCTGGCGGACCAAGCAAAGGTGGCCCCGCGGGCGTCGGGCCAGGCATGGGAGCGCCGTCCAGTAGAGGGATGTTGGGTAAGCCAGCGTCGGAGCCGGCGTTTGACGGCAGCGTGTCCAGGTCCTCCGTGACGACTGGGGAGGGAGGGTTGGAATTCCCAGGGTTCAGTAGAGGAGACGCAGGGACCTCAGAGGACAACTCCATGTGTTGCGGTGAGCCTGGGGCGTCAGACTGGTCGAAGGGGTCCGACGTCTAACTTATCAGCCGGATCCAGGTGGGCGTCGGCGGAGCCGACATCCGACTTATCGGATCCCTTGCTCGAAGGAGGCCACGCTGGAGATGCGGCCTTGTCGGGTGAAGTAGCAACTGTGCACCCTCCTGATGGAGCGAGTGGCTTACCAGCCTTGTCCGGGTGGAAGTCGGTGGTACTGACGTCCGACTTAGCGGACCCGCTCGAACCTGAGGGCCGCGTGGCAGCGTCCTTCCCAGGAGGCGGAGGCCGTACCTCCCGGGTCCAGTGCGAGCCCGGCAGGAGGCGTATGCTTGGACACCACCAAGGCGGTCATTGAGGAGAGTGCCCCCAGAGGGGACGTTACCTTCAGAACCACGACTCCAGCTAGAGTCGCAGAGGCCATGGAAGTCGAATCCCACTCCCAGTGCTTCTCCTTTTTGTGGCCTTCGGGGGAAGTGGAAGCCTGCCTTAACTTTTTCAACTCCTTCTCCATGGATGCCATTTTTTTCTTTAAAATATGGGCCTCCAGGGACTGCTGCCTCCGTTTTCGGGTAGCTGAATTAAATTTCTGGCAGTGTTGGCACTTCTCCACAGGATGATCTGGGTCTAGGCAGAAGAGGCACAGGGAATGGTCGTCCTTGTGCAGCAGCTGGGAACTGCACGAGTCGCATTTATTTTTATGCGATTTGGAAGGTGTCGGGGACGACATACACAGCATATTGAGGGTGAAAATATCGAAAAAAAGTGGTCAAAAGGTTCGAAAACTGAACCGACTAGACGAGCATTGAACTTTACTGCAAGGAACTTTCACAAGTCGATGGCGGGAAAGAACTGGAAGGCGGGCGTGGGGGACCGCCCCTTTATACTGACGTCGGTCACCTGACGTAGGGGTGGTCCCCCACCAGAGACTGCTAGCTAGAAATTTTTCCATGGGGTCCTGATGCCTAGCGGGTCAGTCCTATATGTAAATACCTACTGCAAGAGCCCTCTCGAAGTAAGATCTAATTTTTTCGTAAGGACTTTCCACATAGTCCTCAGATTTCTCCTCCTTATCCTGTATGATGAGATCAGGATTATATTCAAAATCATCTCAATCTGGTCGACAAGTAGGAGGGAGCGTGCGGGTGAGGCCATTGGCACTAAAGGAGACAGCTGGGACACAGCCCTAAGGTGTCGTCGTAGGGGTCCGAATTACAGATGCCATCAATAGGCCTCCTGGTGCTGAAGGAGGAGGAGGCAATACGTGTCGAAGCATGTCTGTGCAGGACGATAGCTCCGCCTGGACGTCGGCACTCGGGTGGTCGATGGGTGCGTTGGTTGAGGTCAATGGAAGAGGCAAGGCCCCAGACGTCGATGGCAACTTACCAGTCATACTAGGCTTGGTAGTGCCCATGCCATGCCATGCCCCAACCTGGAAGTTAGGTCGACTGGGGGGGGGCAGCAAGCACCACCAAAGCAGTCGACAGCACTGTAGAGGTCATACCTGTTCTGCATAGGGGCAATCTGAAGTGCACCGGGGAAGTTTTCTCCTTCTCCCTCTCTCAGTGCTCGTGCTTATGGCTTCTGGACGACGACTCCGAGGATTTGGTGACCTGGACGCAGAGGAGTGTGCCGGCGATACGGCAGAAAGTACAGTTATGGAAGAACTTACCGTAACAGTAGATCTTCCAGAGGAGCGCTTGCAGCAGGCAACACCAGTAGGACTGAAGCCGTCAGGCATCAGGACCCCACAGAAAACTTCTAGCTAGCAGTCTACAATGGGGGACCACCCCCCCCCCGCCAGCATCAGCACACTGATGTTGCCTATCCTATAAAAAGGCTCGAAAATCCTCCAGCAAGAAGTAACGACGACGAAAAAAAAAACAGGTTACTCACCTGTAACAGTAGTTCTAAGAGTGGTATATGTTGTTCATCCACACTCTTTGGCATGTCCCGTTCCCCTTTAAATCTTGCCGGAAGTCTTCAAGCTGGCTCCTCCCACCCACCCAGGTGGTATAACTCTCGGCTCCGCTCCATGACGCCAGATCTTAGCCCGCTGGAACCCAGGTGTTGTGCGTCCGCAGCCGAGGGGGGTCGGATGAGTCAGTGTGGATGAACAACATATACCACTCCTAGAACTACTGTTACAGGTGAGTAACCTGTTTTTCTAGGATCGTGGATATGTTGTTCATCCACACTCTTTGGCAGAGTCCTAGCAGTTCTCAGGGAGAAGGGAGGCAAGGCACACACCCCCTACTTAGGGAACAGAGATTGGAGAACTGAGGCCCCAAAACCAGCATCCCGCGGTGACTCAAGGTCGATCTGGTAGTGGGTAATGAAGGTGTTTGTTGACTTTCAGGTAGCAGCCCGTCAGATTTCCTGGATAGGGATGTCCCTGGAAGCAGCCACCAAAGCAGCGGTATGAAGGGTAGAATGAGCTCTTATCCCTTTGGGAGGCTCCATGCCCGCCAACTCATAACACAGACTGATGCAAGATGTAATCCACCTTGCAACTGTCTGTTTTGCTGCAGGTCTGCCAGAAGCGGCTTCAGCGTAAGTCACAAACAGCTGGCAAACCTCTCCCCGAATTTCCACTGTCCTCTCCCTGAAATAGGAGAGAGCTCATCTCAGGTCCAAAGTATGGAGCCTGTACTCTGCCTCCAAGGTGTAATTAGAGTAGTAAACTGGCAGAGTTAACACCTGGTTAAGGTGAAACTCTGACACCACCTTCGGAAGGAATTTCGGGTGGGGACGCAGGACAACCTTGTCTCTGTGGAAGACCAGATAAGAGGAGTTCACCGGAAGAGCCTGGAGCTCCCATGTCCTCCTTGCAGACATGATAGCCACCAGGAAGGCAGTCTTCCACGACAAGTGTGACAAGGCATACTTGTGCATTGGTTCGAATGGCTTGCCCATGAGCTTTGCCAGTACCAGCAGTAGATCCCATGGTGGTGGAGGTTCACGCACCAGAGGGGATATGTGATCCAGGCCTTTGAAAAAGCGCCCGACCACTGTCTCCTGCGCCAGCGTCAGCTGACCGGCCCGCGTCCAGTAAGCAGAGATGGCTGCCAGGTGCACCCTAAGGGTCAATGACCGAAGACCCCCTTTGGAGAGAGACCAAAGGTAGTCGAAAATGATAGCCACCGGACAGGACAGAGGGTCCAGGCCCTTGCCCTGACACCAAATGGAAAACCTTTTGCATTTGAAGGCATAACACTTCCTGGTTGATTCCTTTCTGGATGCCTCCACCACGGTGAGGACATCCTCGGAAAGACCCAAATCCTGGAACTCTAGCCTCTCACGTACCAGGCTGTGAGGTGCAGGGATTGAAGGTCCAGATGGTATACCTGCCCCTGATTGACAGAGATCAGGTCCGGGCATGCTGGAAGCTGCTCCGGGGGCCTGCAGCTGAGGAGATCTGGACACCAGAACTGGTGCGGCCAGTCTGGGGCTACCAGAATCACCTTCGCCTTGTCCCTCCTCACCTTGATTAGCACCTTGTGAATCAAGGGAAATGGAGGGAAGATGTAGAGGAGGCCTGGGGTCCACGGCCTTGAGAAGGCATCCCCCTGCAGCGAGCCCTGCTGAGGGGGGCGGCATGAAACTGCCTCAACTTGGTGTTTTTCCTGGAGGCAAATGGGTCCACCACCGGTTTGCCCCAGTGGGAGAACAGGCTGTAAGCTACCTCTGGATGGAGAGACCACTCGTGAGATGTCTCGCCTAAGTGGCCGGGAGCATCTGCCAGATGGTTTGAGGCTCCTGCCACATGGATGGCTATGAGATCCACCTCCAAACGGCTGATGAGTGTCCAGATGCAGAGCGCCTCTCTGCAAAGCAGACGAGTGCGCATGCCGCCCTGTTTGTTGAGGTAGTACATGGTCGTGGTATTGTCCGTCTGGACCTGAATCACTTTACTCCAGAGCTGAGGAGCGAAAGCTGACAGTGCCAGTCTAACTGCTCTGTGCTCCAACAGGTTGATGTGGTATCGGGACTCCTCGGGGGTCCAGAACCCATGGGCCCTTTTGTCCACCATGTGGGCTCCCCAGCCCACGAGAGAGGCATCGGTCGTGAGGACGGCCGTCGGCTCGGGGCGGACAAACAGGATCCCTTCCTGCAACCGGTCTGGGGCGGTCCACCACTGGAGAGCATCCCACATCTTCTGGGTTATAGTGATCAGCTGGTTGAAAGGACTGTGGCGCTGAGTCCACTGGGCGGCCAGCTCCCATTGGAGGGGGGCGCATGTGCTACCAGGCCCAACGGACCACTGAGGTGCACGCTGCCAAGTAACCCAGAAGGCGCAGAAAGTCCCGGGCAGAGCGCAATTGCCCAACCAGAAATGACTGGGCAAAGGAGGAGAGAACCTCCGCCCTGTCCGCCTGGAGCCGGACTCTGGCTTGATGAGAATCGAGCTCTGCCCCGATGAAGCACATCACCTGGTAAGGCATGAGTTCCAACTTGGCCACGTTGATCAGGAGGCCGAGTTGGGAGCACGTCTGGAGGGCCAGGTCCCTGGACCTCTCCACCTCCTGTTGGGTGGGACCTGCTAAAAGCCAATCGTCGTGGTAGGGAGAAATCCTGACCTCCCCCCGGACGCCTGAGATGGGCTGCCACCACTGCAATGCATTTGGTGAAGACCCGTGGGGCCGATGACAGGCCGAACAGCATGGCTCGGAACTCGTATAGAGTCCCTTCGGCTCTGAAGTGGAGGAACCGCTGATGAGACAGACGGATTGGGACATGAAAGAACGCGTCCTGCAGATCCAGTGAACAGAACCACATGTTTCGCTCGTAGGATGGTATGATCTGGGACAGAGTGACCATCCGAAAGGTGCGTGACCTGAGATATTGATTCAGGTCGTGCAGATCTAGAATGGGGCGCAGCCCCACCGTCCGCTTGGGCACCAGGAAGTACCTGGCGACAAAGCCTGGGTCTGCTGGAGGATCCGCGCAATGTCGTCTCGGAGAGCCGACTGAATCTGGACGGAGATGCTTTCCTCCCAAGGGGCGTGGGCTCGGCTTGGAGGGTACTGCTCGAATTCCAGAGGCAGTCCTTGACCGACCACCTCGAGAACCCACCTGTCTGTAGTGATAGCGGACCAGGTGGAAAGGAAGTGGCGGAGCCGGCCCCCCAAGGGAGGACCCAGAGCTGGCGTGACGGGAGAGGGGCAGTCCCCAACCCGTCACTGAGCAGCGGGAGGGCCTGGGCTTGGGCCGAGGGCGCCAAGCTTGAGCCTGCTGCCCTCCTTAAAAGGAGGGTTGCTGTGCCGCAGGGGAAACATGCCGAAAGGGCTTCTTCTTCTTCTTCTGCTGTTTCTTGCCCGAAGAACCTTTAGCAGAAGCAGCGTCCAAGGTGGCACTGGACAGCTCAATGCGCTGAAGGTAACCAGCCAGACCTGGGCCGAAAAGCTCGGTGCCCAGGAATAACAAAAGGCGTTCTTATTACAACCAGAGAATTATCCCATTATGGAATTCACTGCCCAGTTCAATAGTAGAGTCTTCTAACCCCACAAAATTCAAACAGAATCTTGATCGTCACCTATTATAAACTGAGGGATGATGTACCAGCTCGGCTGGAGATACACAGTTATGGGCTATAGCCTTCTGTGTATCTACTTGTCTTAGTATGAATCTTAGTGAAGCCCCGCGGCTGTTTCTGGAAGAAGAGAACTAGTTGCAGAGCAAGAAACAGAAGTCCAGAACTACAGATTTGTTACTAATTAATCACTTCTGTCTCAGCAGGAGTAGTACCAGTTTGGATTAAGCAAACAGATACTTTATTAGAATAAGAGGGTCTCATTTAAGTAAAAAAAAAAAAAGTGTTTTTCTGAGGAAGGGGCAGTATCAGCTTAATTTACTGAGAGCAGAGTGTGAATCTAATCGGGGGTGTGGCTTAGCAGCTTAGGTGTACAAAAGCACCTGTCTCCAATTACAGCTTCCGGCTGTTTCTGGCAGAAGAGAACTGGTTGCAGAGCAAGAAACAGAAGTCCAGAACTACAGATTTTTTACTAATTGCCCTCCTTCCTACCCCTCCACCCTCCCACCCAAAGCTAGTTCTAGTTTTATAGCCACTGAATTTGACTGACAACAGGAACTTCTTGTTTGGCAGTAGGAAGGGAAGGATCACTGAGACACATTAGTTTCAGGAACCTGGCCTGAATCCCAGCACAGAGGAAGGAGACTACAGGAAGTTCCTGTCCCAGAACAGGAAGGGTGAGAGTTGTAAGGGCACATAGGCAGTAGGAAAGTAAGTGTAAAAATACATAGAGGGAGGAGACAATAAGCATACAAAGCAACAGGAGAGGAGACACAAAATAAGTCAAGATGGGAGTGGTGCAGTGCAATGGCTGTGGAGCAGCAGTGTTCCGGGAGACATTCTGGAGACTGCGATGCTGCCCTGTTTGCAGGCACCTCTTTGGTCTGAGGGAGGAGGTTGCCCGTCTCCAGGCTGACCTGGCTAGGATTCGTGAAACCTCTTCCCCCAGCCAGGGACCACCAGGGCCACCACCGTTACTTCAGAGGTTGCCAAGAAAGAGAAGCTGTTGGACCAAGGTGGGATCAGGGAGGGAGAGGGTGGTGGAACAGAGGTGCATCCCTCCAGCTGTAGCTCTCCACAATTCATATGCTGTTCTGGCAAAGAGTGGTTCCTCTATGGAGGCACCTACAGTGGAGAACAAGGAGGATGCTGGGAACCTCCACAAAGGAGACCCACAGAAGGGTGGCACGAGACCCCACAGAGGAAGGAAACAACTCCTGGTGGGGTACTCAATCATTACGGGGTAGACATGGGGGAGGAAGGGGGTAGGGAGGTAAGGTGCCTGCCTGGTGCCATGGCTTGGAGGGACAGGAAGTGAATCCTCAGGATCTCGGGAGCAGCTGCACGAGGGAAGGAGCTGGATGTCATTGTCCACCTAGGGACAAATGATCTGGCTGTAAATGGGATCAGAGCTCTGGCCGGAACGTCTTCAAGCTGGCTCCTCCCACCCACCTGGGTGGCAACTCCCTCGGCTCCGTCCCATGACGCCAGATCTTGCCCGCTGGAAGCAGTGTTGTGCACCAAAGCCAGGGGAGGTCTAGTGGGTCCATGTGGATAAACATCATGTACCACTCCTAGAACTACTGTTACAGATGAGTAACCTGTTTTTCTAGGAACATGGACATGATGTTCTATCCACACTGTCTGGCAGACTCCTAGCAGTTCTCCGGGAGGAGGGAGGCAAGGTACACACCCCGTACTTAGGGAACAGAGATTGGAGAACTGAGGCACAAAAACCAGCATCCCGGTGGGACTCACGGTCAATGTGGTAATGGGAAATGAAGGTGTGTGCTGACCTCCAGGTAGCAACCCTGCAGATTTCCTGGATAGGGATATCCCTGGAAGCAGCCATCGAGGCAGCAGTATGATGGGTGGAATGAGCCATAAACCCTATGGAAGGCTCCCTATCCGCCAGCCTACAGCAGAGATCAATGCAGGATACAATCCACTTGCCAATCATTCACTTGGCTGCATTTCTGCCAGGTGCAGCTTCAGCATAGGTGACAAAAAGCTGAGGAACCTCTCCTCAAACTCCAGCCGTGCACTCTTTTAATAAGTGAGCGCTCAGGCCCAGAGTATGGAGCCTATGCTCAGCCTTCGAGGTGTGACTGGTGAAGTACACTGGGAGATTAATCACCTGATTAAGGTGAAACTCTTACACAACCTTCGTGAGGAAGTTGGGGTTGGGGTGCAGGACAAACTTGTCCCTGTGGAAGACCAGGTAAGGAGACTCCATCGAAAGCACCTGGATCCTTCTGGCTGATGTGATAGCCACCACGATGGCAGTCTTGCACGACAGGTGAGACATGTCACACCTGTGCATTGGTTCAAATGGCTTGCCCATGAGCTTTGCCAAAACCAGCAACAGATCCCAAGGTGGTGGTGGTGGTGGTTCACACACCAGAGGGGAAATGTGGTCAAAACCTTTAAAAAAATGCCAGACCACCTTCACCTGTGCCATAGACTGCTGACTGGCCCGCGCCCGGTAAGCAGAGATGGCTGCCAGGTGCACCTAAAGGGTTGTCGACCAAAGGCCCGACTAAGAGAGGGGCCAGAGTTAATCAAGAATGCTAGCCACTAGAGCTGGCCCGGTGGTGCTGAGGGTTGAGGCGCTGGACGCCACACCTCGCGCCACACTGGCAACCCAGGTTCGGGAACGAGCCTGGGTCGTCAGCAGGGAGGGGAAGGATTGAGCGTCCCTAGGACTGCTCTCCTTCCCCGGGGAGGGGGAATCCACCAGTTGATGCACTGGTGACCTCTAGCGGATGCTGGAGGCACCACAGTGCACGACCGCAAGATGCTGGGGATTGGAGCTGCAGCGGGTGTCATTTGAGGGTGTACAGGAGCATGCACCAGCCGAGCTGGACGTCATTGCACGTCCGAGCTCCAGAGACACACAAGAACAGGGAAAGCAACGGCACCATGGATAGGCGACGGCACCAGTACCCCATGCCCTTCACTGGGCCAACCTGACTGACCTTCCAGGTCCTCCACGGCCGTCCCTACCCTGCAGCTGGAGTCTGACTATAAATGCACCCATGAGGAGGAGGGCGACCCACCCTCGGAGGGTTAGACCAGGGGTATCGGCTGCGGGGGGAGGGGAGAGGAGGTACAGCTCAGGGGGGCCTCTGGTGGGCAGGACACGGACTTGGATGCCTGAGAGTGGTCCATGGGGCCGCGACCAGAGGGAAATAAATTCGAAAAAAAAAAAAGAATGCTAGCCACTGGACAGGACAAGGGTCCAACCCCTTGCCCTGACACCAAATGGTGAATCTCTTCCATTTGAAGGCATGGCATTTCCTGATCAACTCCTTCAAAGATGCGTCCACAACAGTGAGGACATCTTCAGAGAGATACAAAGCCTGGAACTCTTGCCACTTAGGAACCAGGCTGTCAGGTGCAGTGACTTAAGGTCCGGATGGAGTACCTTCCCTTGACTGATGGACAGCAGGTCCTAGCAGAGAGGAAGACGCAACAGGAGCTACTGCTGAGGTGGAGGAGATCGGGGTACCAGAACTGGAGGGGCCAGTTCGGAGCCAACAGGATCACCTGTGCCTTGTCCCTCCTGGACTTGAGCAACACCTTGTGAATCAAGGGAAGTGGAGAGAGGGCATAGAAGAGGCATGGGGTCCAGGACCTCGAGAAGGCATCTCCCTGCAGCGTTCCCTGCTGAGGGGGGCGGGCAGAAAACAGCTTCAGCTTTGCATTCTCCCTGGAGGCGAACAAGTCCACCTGAGGGGGTGCCTCACTAGGAGAACAGACTGTGTACTACCACTGGGTGGAGAGACCACTCATGAGACACCTAGCCCACACGGCTGAGGGCATCCGCCAGCTGACTGGAGGCCCCTGCCACATCGATGGCTAGGAGATCGGCCTTCAGGCTGCGTACAAGGGTCCACACATGGAGAGCTTCCTTAAACAGTGGCAGGGAGTGCGTCCCGCCCTGTTTGTTGAGGTAGTACATGGTCGTGGTGTTGTTTGTCTGGACCTGGACCACCTGACCCCGAATGTGAGGAGCGAAGGTGGTCAGGGCCAGCCAAACTGCTCGGAGCTCCAGCAGGTTGATATGACATCAGGACTCCTCCGGGGTCCACAGCCCATGGACTCTGTGTTCCCCCAGGTGGGCACCCTAGCCTATGAGAGTGGCATCGGTTTTCACGATGACTGTCGGCTCTGGGCGGACAAACGGGATCCCCTCCTGCAGATGCTCTGGGACTAACCACCACTTGAGGGTGTTTCACATCCGCTAGGTCACAGTGACCAGCTGGTCGAAGTGACCCCTGCGCTGAGACCACTGGTTGGCCAGCTCCCACTGCAAAGAGTGCATTATCCAGCGGGCCCATTGGACCATGCTGGTGCAAGCTGCCATGTAACCCAGCAGGCACAGGAAGACCTGGGCAGGGCGCAATTGCCCAACTGGGCAAAGGAAGAGAGAGCCTCCACCCTGTCTGTCGGGAGCCAGACTTTAGCTCTGCAAGAGTCAAGTTCCACCCCGATGAAACTGATCACTTGCGAAGGCATGAGTTCCGACTTGGCCTCGTTGTCCCGGAGGCCAAGGGAGATGCAGGTCTGGAGGGCTAGGTCCCTGGACCACTCCACCTCCTGCCTGGAGGGACCCACAATCAGCCAGTCGTCCAGGTAGGGGAAGTGGAAGGAACCTTCTGTGAGACGGACGGATCAGGATGTGGAAAAACGCTTCCTGAAGATCCAAGGAGCAAAACCACATGTTTTGCTCCAGAGATGGTATGATCTGAGACAGTTACCATCTTGAAGGTGCACGACTTGAAAAACTTGTTCAGGCTGTGCAGATCTAAGAGTGGACTGATCTGTCCCTGAATTGGTCTGGGTCAGGACCGGAGTCCTGGACAGAGAAGTATCAGCCTCTTCAGCTGAAAACTGGTTGACCGGCTCAAGAAAGATCTCGGTCTGGAGATCAGCCAGTGTCTCAGCCAACTGGCCCAAAGGGGTTACCGTGGAGCTGGTGGCTTGGCCGAGGATTCGATCCAAGTCGGATCTGGAGAAGCGTGGGAATCCGAAGCTGTTGACCGACAGCGTTCCCGATCCCACGACTGACCAGGAGCACGTTTTTTGGTCTCTTTCTTCAACTTGGATTTGTGCCAGGAGGGGCCCTGACCGAGGGTCTGCAGAGCCTGGCACAATTCCTTGAAAGACACCATAAATGAGGTGCCCAGCTGAAGTGGCACGAAAGCTGAAGCTGAGGAGGTGTGAGCTGCGGCCTGGGCTGCCGGATCTTCAAACGCCGCAAGCTGTTCGGTAGACCCTGCAGCCGTGGAGACCACCCAATGGGCTTCTTTGGATTTGACCGGAGGGTTCCGTTCACTCGGGTGGCCTAACTTGAGTCGGGATAGACGGTCCTTCAGAATGGTAGGATGAAAAGTTTGACAAATGTCGAGGCCTGGGGACTGTGCTCGTACCCCAGGCAGTAGACGTACGTGGTGTGCGAATCCGTTCAGGACATTTTCTGCCTGCAAAGGCACCGGGGGAACCCGGGATCAGACTTGTCGTCCATCATGGCCACGATCGATGATCGTGCTGAAAGCAAAAGTTCTGAAACGTTTTAGGAAGTAAATCCGAAGATTTAAGTCGCAAGGGCCTACTCAGCACGAGCGCAGTAAGGAGAGGACCTGCTTCTTCCAAGCAGAAAGGAAGATCTAGCGTCACGGGGTGGAGTCAAGGGACTTACCACCTGGGTGGGTGGGAGGAGTCAACTTGAAGACGTTTCGGCCAGAATTAAAGGGAAAGGCAACTGCCAAGAAATGTGGATAGAATATCATATCCAAGTCCCTAGAATGGGAGGTTTCAAATGCAAAATACCCCACAAGAAAGTGCGGGGAAAGTTCCAGCTGGGCAACAGCCTTGCCCTCAGCAGGTGCATAGTATGCAGAGATGGCGGAAAGGTGCACCTTAAGTGATGAGTCTCCCAGGCCTGAGTCCAAAAGGGACAGGAGGTACTCCAGAATGAGGTTCACCGGACAGGTGAAGGGGTCCAAGTGCTGAGCAGTGGCACAGATGGAGAAGCACTTCCACTTCATGGCGTAGGTAGCCCTAATGGAAGGTTTCCTTGTGGCCACCAGGACATTTGCCACCTGGGAAGAAACTCCGAAGCAGGCGATAGCCAAGTCTGCAGGAGCCACAGATGAAGATGCAGCAACTTGAGGTCTGGATGAACCAGAGTGCCCTGCTCCTGGGAGAGCAAGTCAAGAGTACAGGGGCAAGGGAACTGGAGGCTCCATTGCCAGTTGCTGCAATAGAGGAAACTATATCTGACGCAGCCAAGTAGGGCGCTATAAGGATCATCTCCGCCCCTTCTGGCTAAAGCTTGAGGAGTACCCTCTGCAGAAGTGGAAAGTATACAGAAACCTCCCTGTCCAAGACAGACAACACGTCGCGCCAGAAAACACCAGGCCCTGGATCTAGCAAGCTGAAATTGGGCAGTTTTGCATTGAGTGGGGACGCAAAAAGATCTCTGGATGATCCCACCTGCCAAAGAGGTCCTCGGCTATGGAGGATAGCAGCCCCAATCATGGGCCCTCAACCTGGACCTGCTTAGGCTGTCAGCCAGGACATTTCTGGATGCCTGGAACATGTACGGCAGATAGTTCCAGGTTGTGCCTAATTTCCCAATATCAGACCCTCATGGCTTCTCTGCAAAGAGGGTAGGAGTGTGTCGTCCCCCCCACCGCTTGTTGATGCAGCAGACTACGGACATGTCTGTCTGTCTGTATCAGGAGCAGGCCTGGAAGAAGGCGGGTCTGGAAGACCTGCATGGCATAAAGAACTGCCTGCATCTCCAGCACACTGATGTGAAGATGCTGCTCCGACTAGGACCAAATCCCCTGAGTCTGACGGTCTACCAAATGGGCATGCCAGCCCAGTCCCAAGATGTCCGTAGTGAAGATCTGCTGCAGGGATACTGCTCGGAGAGGAATCCTCGAAGAGATTGGAGGGGTTCTACCACCACTCCAGGGTCTGTCTCACCGGACTGGAAACAGCACAGGCTGATCCAAGTTGTCGGCGCGTTGGTCCCACTGAAGACGGAGGGTCCATTGAGGGACTCTCGTATGCAAGCGGGTTAGGGGAACCGTAGCTATAGCCGCTGCCATGTGCCCCAACAGACAAAGGAAAGATCTGGCTGGAACTTGACAGGAGGAGGAGGAGGATATCAGCTGGGCCTGTGCTATGAGACGTTCCACCCTATCCTGTGGCAGGAAGGCTCTGCTCTGGGACAAGTCTAGGACCATCCCTATATACCGGAGGAGCTGGCTCGGTGACAGACAAGACTTCTGCAGGTTGAGAGTAATCCCCAGGACTTGGAATAATTGAAAGGTGGATGCCAGGTTCTAAATTAACTGAGCCCTGGAGAGGGCTGTCAACAGCCAATCATCCATATAGGGGAAGACATAAAAGCCCCGTCTCCAAAGAGCCGCAGTCACCATTGCAAGGCACTTGATGAAGACTTGGGGAGCTGAGGAAAAGCCAAAAGGGAGGGCCTGAAACTGAAAGTGGTCCCCCTGTAAGCAAAAACGGAGGAACCAGTGATGGAATGGGAAAACCAGGATATGGAGATAGGCATCCTGCATGTCCAGTGAACATAGCCAGTCCCCCTGGTGAAGGAGAGGCAATAGCCCTTGCAGAGTGACCATCCTGAAGAACTTGTACTCTATGTAGAGGTTCTGGCAGTTGAGATCCAGAATTGGTCTCAAGTCCCCTGTCTTCCTGGGGACTAGAAAGAAGTGGGAGTAGAATCCCTTTCCTCTTTGAGACCAGGGAATTGGCTCTATGGCTGTTTTGCGCAGGAGCGCCTGAATCTCCTCCTGGATGAGGGCAATGTAAGCCTGAGGATAATGGGACTGCAAGGAAGGGCTTTCCCGGGGAATCTCTAGAAATTCGAGGGTGTGACCCCTTTCAATGATCTGGAGCACCCACTGGTCTGAAGTCAGGGTGCGCCACCCCTCTAGATATAGGGAAAAGCGACCCCCTACCGCCTCCTCAAGGCCTCTACTGGGGGGGGGGTTGGGCACGGAGTTGAGCTGCGGAACCAGGGGTGGACAGAGCAGATGGGGATGCTATGGGGGTCACTGGGGCGGAAGCTCCAACTGGCTGAGTGGAAGCCTTATGCTTGAATGCACCTTTTGGCTGCTGGCCCTTGGACTGCTGTCTGGGGTTCTGGTGAAAGGACTGTTGTTGGGAGGACCTGGGTTGTGAACGGTACATGGAATGTACTGACCTTAAGGTCTTACCCGACCTCCTGGAGGTAGGAGAAGACATCCTGGGCATCTCCTCCAAATAGAACGGAACCCCAAAAAGGGGCATCCAGGATTTTAGCCTGAACATCGGGGCAAACCCTGAGACCTGGAGCCAGGAGTGACGACAGATGCAGACTCCTGCTGCTGCACGCCCGGCTGCATCGACGGTGTTGTAGGCTGCTCTAAGCACATGGTTGCCCACATCCAAGTCAGACAAAAGGAGCTGGACCAGTTGGGCATGCACCAGGTCCCTGGCCTAGTCCCATAGGGTATTTTGGTATTGTACCATACAGGCCAGATAATTCTTAGTCCGGATGGCCAGAGTGGCAGAAGCATAGACTCGCTTGCCAAACTGGTCAATTTGGCAAGATTCCTTGTCAGGAGGGTGGGTGCTGAGGTGCCTGGGTTTCTTGGTGCTGTCATGGGCCATGTTCATGACCACAGAGTCCATCTCTGGCTGTTTGCCCAAGTAGGGTTTACCCACAGGTGCATGATAAAGGCAGTCGGCTTTCTTGGCCAAGGTAGGGGTGGAAGAAGGATACTTCCAGGTTGTCGTAGTTACATCCTCGTACGTGTCTATGAGAGGAGGCACTACCAGAGAGAGGCTCTCCTTTTTGCAGAGGTAGATAGCCAGTCACTGGTATTCAGGATCCAACTCCTCTGTTTCTCACCCCATGAGGAACTGTATGTGCCACATCACGTCCAAAAAGGAATGTTCATCCAAGGGAGACTTCTTGGGGGGGCTCAGTATCATAAGAAGGGCCCCTGGAATCCTCTGAGGCTTCCGAAAAGGAACAGGAGGAATCCTCCCCGGATGCGTCAGTCTCTGGGACCGGTGTCGGCAGGTGATGTTCCTCCCTACATCGGTCCTTGTGACCAATATAACACCCTGGAGATCAGGGATGGCTAGGTCCTGCCCGGTCAGTGCTCTGAGGAGGAGCGTCCGGAGGAGGAGGGGTAGTGGGCCTCCTGGGGCATCCTTAACCTTCATAAAAGCCCACCAGGCTAGGAACAGAGCATTATAATCTGCCGGAGGAGGTGGATTATATGGTGTGTAAAGATACTGAGGAGGTGGGTACTGATGCGTCGGTAGACAAGGAGGCACTGGGTACCCCGGCATTGGTCTCTGAGGCGTCAGGTACCCTGGCGTCGGGCCCCGAGGTGTTGGGTACTTTGGTGTTGGTCCCTCAGGTGCTGGCTGGGGATTTCCTGAAGGACCAGCTGGTGTGGGTTGCAGCGCAGGTTGAGGCGGAGGCAATAACAGCTGAGGCATCGTCAGTGCAGGCGACGGTGGAGTGGGTGTCGGCCTGACAGATGACAGCCGACGCCGGTCCGGCGAAACAGCCGACATAGGCCCAAAGGAGAAGCAGGCGCCTGCGGTGGGGAGTTCCCTCATGGAGGCAAAGGCATCACGTTAGTGGAGAAGGAGGAGGTGAGCGCTTGCTCTGCGCGATGCCTGGAAGCACCGGCCCTGGAAAGGGGGCGACGTGCAAGGACCTGCCACCAGAGGAGGTAATTTCGGTCGAGCCGCCTGACTGAGGACCTGTGGGAACTATGGGCCTGAGCGTCAGGAACTGGGAGGCAGGGGACGAATTCTGCTGCCCCAAGGAGCCGACACCTAAAATAGAGATGAGGGTGGGCGGCCGTGAGACTGGCAACCCCGAAAGGGAAAGGGCTGCCAAAGGCAGAGCGGACTTCCCGCAGGAGGAAGACCCGGAAGCGGCCACCGGCTTATGTGGTGACCGAGTGTGGGAGGCTGACCGAGGACGGTCCCAAAGCTTGTCCCAGTGCTTATGCTTCCCTGTGGACTCTTCTCCTTCTGGGCAGAAGAAGTCGTCGACGCCCCAGAGGCTGGGGAAGAAGAGGAACTCTTGGCCTGAAGCTCCTTCTCCATCGCAGCTAACATCTGCAGCAAGAAGCTCTGAAGTGTCTTCAAATGGTGTCTCCGTGTGGCCTGGTTATAGTTCTGGCAGTGCAGGCAGGCCTCTGTGTCATGGTCAGGGCCTAAACTGAGCAGGCAAGAAGTGTGGCCGTCCTCAGATGGAAGCTGCTTGCTGCAGGCATACTTCATAGGCTGGTCAGAAGACGAAGCTGGAGAAGAAGACAAGCAGAAGTAAAGCAACACCAAAAAAACCCCAATGTTTTTATCTAAAAAAAAAAATAAATAAAGGAATCGCGGGTTTAAAAAGGGAGAAAAATGGTGGTCGACTGAAGCTGTTGTCTGTGAAGGTCCAACATGTGCAGATAAATGGCGGGAAAAGAACTGGGTTTGGTCTGGGGGACTGCCCATTTTATAGGATAGGCTGATGTCAGCGTGCTGACGCAGACGGGGGAAGGGGGTTCCCCGCTCTAGACTGCTAGCTAGAAGTTTTCTGTGGGATTCTGGCGTCTAACGGCTTCAATCCTACCGGTGTTGCCTGCTGCAAGAGCCCCCTCGAAGTAAGATCTCTTTTGCTGGAGCTCCTTTTCCATGTTGGCTACATTCTGCTTTAGAAGGTGATTCTCCAATGTCCCTTTTTGATGTCACTGGGTCGCAGTGTTAAAACCCTTACAAATTGGGCAGGCTTGCCCGCTGTGGTCTGTGCCGAGGTAACAGATCACCTTCAGCTCCCCCCAGGGAGCACAGAACATCACCGCGGGCCGAGAAGAGGCCGCGATGCCTCCCACCCAGCCCAGATCACCTTCAGCCTTCGGGAGCACGGAACATCACCAGGGCCGAGAAGAGGTAATTAAAGTACCTCTACACCAGCACCTTTGTGAGGGTTAAAAGATTATATCACGCAGTGATCTTTGCCATCGGAATTCAGCCTGCTGCTCCTGTGGGACTACTGTTTGGGGGGGGGGGGTATGATTCCTGGTTTATCTCTAAACTGTGTAATGCTAAGACCTGCCTGCATCTTGCTCAAAAGCGGCTGTATACTTATTCCTGCTTTAGTCTAATGTTAGCTGTTTAGTCTTACCTGTAGCGTTTTCTCAGTCGGGACAGTGATTGTAACCCTCGACTCCCACTGCATACTAACTGGCCCTTTGTTCTCCCTCAATATAGGCCGTGCTGCTCTCCCACCCAGCCCAGATCACCTTCAGCTCCCCCCAGGGAGCACGGAACATCACCGCGGGCTGAGAAGAGGTAATTAAAGTACCTCTACACCAGCACCTTTGTGAGGGGGGTTAAAAGATATCACGCAGTGATCTTTGCCATCGAATTCAGCCTGCTGCTCCTGTGGGACTACTGTTTGGGGGTATGATTCTGGTTGTTCTCTAAACTGTGTAATGCTAAGACCTGCCTGCATCTTGCTCAAAAGCGGCTATATACTTATTCCTGCTTTAGTCTAATGTTAGCTGTTTAGTCTTACCTGTAGCGTTTTCTCAGTCGGGACAGTGATTGTAACCCTCGACTCCCGCTGCATACTAATTGGCCCTTTGTTCTCCCTCAATATAGGCCGCGCTGCTCTCCCACCCAGCCCAGATCACCTTCAGCTCCCCCCAGGGAGCACGGAACATCACCGCGGGCCGAGAAGAGGTAATTAAAGTACCTCTATACCAGCACCTTTGTGAGGGGGGTTAGCCCGTCAACACACTGCCCCTGGGTCACAGGAAATTGCACCATTAATTCCCGCCAACATAGTTCCCACTCACCCTACAATGTCCATGTACACTGACCTACAGCATCCATCTCCCGGCCACTCCCCTCCTCTCTCCCAGTCCATCCCGTGCGGCTCATCAACCTTGCCCTCCCCACCTTGCAATCCCTACCCATCCCCTGCTCCCCAATGGTCCCACCCCCATCTCCTCCTAACCAGAGCAAAATTCATATCACCGCGCCCTGGCCAGAGCTGTTGTCCTCCTACTACTCTTAACAGGCAATATCCACCTAACCCTGGCCCCACCCTGACCGCCACAGCAGGTGGGTGCCCAGTCTGTTGATTGCCTACATGAATATATGCAGTGTCTTGAAAAATTTGACTCCTCCAATGCTGGGTCACACTGCACAAACCCGGCGTCATTGCGCTGGGTACAGCGTGGCTATCTAAATCCACCCCTGACACCTTTGTCACTCTCCCGGCTACACCCCTATACGTGAGGATCGGTAACCAAGCGTGGGGTGGCTGTGCTATCTACACCAGGAACTCTCTCACTGGTCTCGCCTCCCTGCTTGGACCTTGTAAGTGGGGCTCAGGCCCTCACCATTAAGCTTACCCCGGACCCCGCCAGGGCACCCCTTTATCTCACTGCTGCCTATATACCTCCCAGGAACCAAAACCCAGCACTATTATCATTAACTGACTATCTTGCCACCCTCCCTCACAGTGCTGATCAAGTCATTGTGGGGGACCTTAATGTGAACTGGCTGAGGCCCTCCTCCTCCCCCACTCGGGACTCCTTCACAGCCCTGGATCTAACACAACTAGTCTCCCAACCCACACGGGTGAACCCTAAGAGAGGTACCAGCACCCTCCTAGATGTCATCATCACAAACCGCCCCCCAAAAATCCTGGACATCCAAGTCCTCCCTGATTCACTAAGTGACCATTCCCTGTGCTGTTCCGGCTGGATGGCCACCTCACCTCGACCCACTGCCAGTGACGCACCCTTGGCGTTTCAGACCGTGTGGTCTGAAAAACATAAACAATACCTTGAACAGCAAGACTGGTCCCCCATTCACGCGCTCCTGATATTGACACTGCCCTTGCCTTCTTTATCCTAACCTTTAGTAAAGCCTGTGACCTCTTTGCTCCCCTCTCAGCCGTCCGATCCAAAAACATAACCTGCCCTGGATTACCTGCCTTTTCACAGCTGCTCAGGCACAGGGATAATCTTTGGCACCGTGCCATAGAAACCGGGCGACCAGCAGACAGACAGGCCTACAACGCTGCACGGAATAAGTGCACATGGGCAATCAGGAAAGCCAAGGCCGACCACTATCAGGCCACCCTCACCGCCTCCTGGGGGTGCTCCCGAACCTTCTGGGACAACGTCAAACAACTGAATGGGAACACTCGCTCCCCTCCCCCTTCCCAGATTACTACTGACAACACCACCGTTACAGACCCTGCTGACATTGCAAACCTCCTCAACACCTCCTTTACTGACCTTAGCCCTATCCTCCCCAGTAACTTCTTTGACCAACCACCCTCCCAACCTGCCCCTGCCCTCCATCGCCCTAGCTTCTACCTACGTAGGGTAACTGCCCAGGAAGCCAGACCGCACCTGACCCGTGCACTAAAGGCAACAGTCCGGTGACAACAACCTGGACCACAGAATTCTCCGGCTGGTACTGGATCAGGTCCTCACCCACTCACCAGCCTTCTCAACAAATCCCTCTGCCTGGGACAATTCCCACTACATGGAAAAGTGCCACTGTACTCCCTATCCATAAAGGGGTGACAGGTCCTTAGCTAGGAACTACCGACCTATCTCCATACTCCCACCCTTTCCAAGGCACTGGAAAACCTAGTTGCCACGCAAATCACGGAATACCTGACCAAATACAACATCCTCTGCCCTGAACAGTACGGATTCCGTGCAGGACACAGTACTAGAACAGCTCTTGTTGAATTCGCATCCTTCTACACTCCTCCATGGACGCTGGCTCCCTGGCGGGGGCCGTGTTCCTCGACCTATCGAAGGCCTTCGACACGGTCTCACACCCCCTACTGCTGGAAGCCCTCTGTCACTCTGGTTTTGCCACTGGACCACTTGCCTGGTGCTCCAGCTACCTATCTGCACGCTCCCAACGTGTCAATATTGGTGGGACACTTTCCAATCCACGTCCTATCCTCTCGGGGGTTCCACAGGGCTCCATCCTGGGACCCCTACTCTTCTCGCTATACCTTAACACCTGCCCAGTGCCTGCACTGAGAAAATTCTGCTGTATGCAGATGGCGCGTCATCTTACGCCACCGACCGTAACCCACCTCCTCCAGGTTTCCTGCAATGTTCCTATAATGACACTGAAACCTGGTTTAAAGAGCATAGGTTGGTCCTAAATCTTAAAAATCTAAAACCATGCTCTTTGCCCACCCTCAAAACAAAGCTTACAACTCCCTCTCCATATCCTCTCCAACTCCAAACAGCAACTGGAGCAAGTCCACTCCTATAAGTACCTAGGGGTCTCCTTTGACTCAGCCCTCACCTACCACACCCACATCGAAGCACTTGCCTCTGCTACCAATATACGGCTTGGTATCTTGTACCGCTACAAAAACTGTCTCCCCCCGATGCCCTCAGGCTTGCAGTTACATCCTCCATACTATCCCTAGTTGACTATGGGCTACCTGTCTACGGTGCTGCCAACACGACTGCCCTAAACAAAATCCGCCTCGTCCTAAATAAGGCATGCAGCCTAATCACAGGGGCCCCTAGGCTCACACATACGTGCCAGCTTTATGACATGGCAACAGTGCTAAACCTTGACGAACGGCTGCAATACCAAACTTGCCTTATAGCTAAAAAAACCCTGCTAGGACTTTCTCCACCCGGGCTGACATCCTCCCTCCTCCTAGCCCAACCTCTAGTCAGTACTCGGACCTCCTGCAAGGCCACTTTCCTGGTTCCTCAATCTAGGACCTCACATGGACAGAGGTCTCTCCGCCACAGAGCCCCTTCTTGGTACAACACGCTCCCTCTCTCCATCTCTGAAATCCCCACTATCTCCAAATTCAAAACTGCGCTCAAAAGCGAGCTGTTCAACAACCGCTGCTGCACCTGTGCATAACGGGTGTACAAGCACCCTTTGTCCTGACAATGCCCACTGGGCTGCACCCTCTCCGTACCGCCTGATTCCTACCGCCTACATTACTGCCATATCCAACTGCCTACCTTCTCTCTACTGTCAAGAACGTACCATGTATGATAGAATCTTATTATAGTGCTTGCTAAACTGTCCTACTAGTATGCACTACTGTTACCGAATCAAACTACCTGCTGTACTGTCCTTGTCACATGTTTTACTATCTCTGTAACTAATACCATGGAACCTGTTTGACTGATTCGTTTTGCAAATGTCATACATTTATGCTGCTAAACCCTGTAACCAACCCTTTTATCTATAATACTTGAATCTGCACCTTATAATGCAACCAATGTAAACTGTACCCAGGATCCATGTATGCCTGCATCTTCATGCATATGTTCTCTTATAGTATGTATTTTGTACTTGTATTATCTTCTCTTCTCTTGACGAGGTACCTTTGGAAATGAGCCTCTGGCTCAAAGGTTGTAAACTGATTGCAATATAAAATAAATAAAATAAACAGATGTAGACGTCGTAAGAATTGCTGGTGTAAATCTTTTCACCGCATTGGACTTTTCCTTCAACAACATACATACCATCTAAAATCACTTATTAAAGTGATTACTTTACTATGGAGGGAAAAATAAAATACAGTGGAGACAATCGCAGCAGTGAGTCCGATGGGTATGCGTGACAGTGGGGAAAACAGCTGAGGAAGGAAGGGGCTGCTAACACTTATGCAGAAGCCGATGTCTGACGTCATTGTGGGCGGCCCCTAGTGGACTGCTTGCAAAAGTTTCCGTGTAGTTCTGGTACCTGACTGACCCCAGTCTTTATCTTCACCGGTACTTGTTTGTAGCTGAGAAGATGACAGGGAGGCCCGCAACATTCCCAGCAGGGAATGGCTGACGTTAGTTATCATGACAGCATAAACACAAGGGATTGCTGAGAAGCATGGACCAGTGTGGGAACAACCAGCATAGGCCAAGGGACTGAAGATCTGAGGACAGAGACCTACACCTCCAAGCAACAGTATTGTCAGAGTAGCTCCTCACAGCATCAACATATTTTTTGTTGATGTCTCCAAGTCAAGCGGGATCGAGAGTGTGAGCAGAGCCTCCACCCGAGGGTAGACGTCAATGGGTGTCCTCTGAGGGGTTCATATAAATCATATGCCTTGGCAGGTTAAGCACTAGAGGCTTCGGAGGAACAACCACAGGTGGAGGCCACTCCCAAAGTGACTCACTTGGGGTCAATAGCTGGGCTATGTCCTCTTGAGTGAGGACCAGAAGAACTAGGGTCTGGGAGATGGACTCCTCAAACATAGTCGACCGGTTCGAGAAAGATCTTGACCACCTGCTCAACTGGTGACAAGGCTGACAGGCCCAACGAGGCGACCATGGCACCCTCGACCTCTACCTGGAATGTAGGGAGCTCAACCGGGGCCGAGCAGTTGGGGGAGTTGAAGGTGCAGAAAGAGCATGCTCTTTCCCGATCCAATAACCTGCGATGGCAGTTTTTGTATTTTCTGCTGCAGTGAGAAGGCCGTCCCTGATGGTCTGAAGGGCCAGACACACTTCCCTGAATTTGTCAGAGAATGACATTCCGACACTGGCCCTAGTCCAGAACAATGCCGAGACCGCTGAGAACACGGAGGCAGAAGTTCGCACACAGGTGGGGACAAGTGATCCAGGCCTCTGAAAAAGCACCTGACCACATCCTGCTGGGATACTGTTGGCATACATGTACACACCCGGTATTCAGAAATGGCTGCCAGGTGCACCTTAAGGATTGTCACTCACGGTTCCGACTGAGTGGGACCAATGGTAGTCGAGGATGCTCACCACAGTGCAGGTAAGGGGACCAAGCTCCTTACCCTGGCACCAGATTAAGACCCTCTTCCACTTTTAAATGCATAGCATTTACAAGTCGACGCTTTACATGATGCCTCCACAACGTGGAAAACGTCTTCCAAAAAGCTCAGAGCCTGGAACTCTAGCCACACAGGAACCAGGCTGAGCAGAGATGGAAGGTCCAGGTGCAGGACCTTTCCCTGCTGTCTGGTCAGCAGATCTAGATGGTGAGGCAACAGCCACAGAGGATTGAGGCGAAGGCTGAGAAAGGTACCAGAACTGCCTTGGTCAGTCTGAAGCTATCAGGATCATCAGAGTTGTCATTCCAGGCCTGATTTTTTTTTTTTCATGAAATTTGTTTCATCAAGTTAAGCAAAAAACAAGAAGACAATGAACAAGAACATAAAAACATGTGATAAAATTGGTATGATGAAAAGGGACTTGGGACCTTAGCAGCCTAGTCGAATAAATATTATGACACATAAATTTAAGCAAATGTATTGGTGTGCTGAAACTGAGCCTACGCATTAATCCGCTACAACAAGAGTCCAAATACACACACACTAGGCCATCTATAGCAAGTTTTATCTATAAGCCCAATAAAAACCAATGTTTTGGTGCAAATCCATGGAATTTGGGCCTGTTATTAACAGGTTAGGAAAAAAAAAAAGAGCAGAATAAATCAAGAGAGTAGAAGAATGTTGTGTAACTTCTCACATTTCTTTGGATAGTGCTTTAGTGAATGTCTAAGGCTGGCTATGTAGAACGGAAATAATTTCTACATGCCACTCTCTTTAAGAGGGAAGAGTCTGATTTGTCCAGTGGCGTAAAATAACCGGTTTAGCTACAGCAGTGATAAGGGCCATATCATATCTCTGAGAACCACATAAAGTGTTCCTATGCCCAGCAAACAGAGTTCAGGTGTAAAAGCATCATCCAGTCCCAATAAGGGATCTAACTGTGCTTTAATCTGTTGCCATATGGACTGGAACATAGGACAGTCTCATAAAATATGTCTTAATGCTTCCACATGGGCCTTACATTTCATGCATGTAGGGCTGGTAATCAGTTTCAACTTGCGCAGTTTTTGTGGAGAAAAATACAAATCAATTATCTTGTACTGAACAAGATGCATTGATCAAGTTTAATGTATCGGTGGACGCAGTCCCAATGGAAAGAATTTCCAAAGAAACCTGCCCGATTAGGGAACTCTGTCCCCCAATGAGAGTATTTCATTTTGAGCTCATCTCCAAAAAGGTCCCTCAGACCTTTATAAAGCGCCGAAATGACATGTTCTCCAGTAACTAGTCCAGCCAAATTACAATAATCGGTGCCATCGGCAAATTGCTATAGGCAGGGGCCTACAGCAGTTTGTAACATGTGGGTGAGCTGCAAGAAAGGGAAGATACTGGTCGAAGCTAGATTATTATCCCATTGAAATCTGGCAAAGGGTATAAAATGATCTTCTGGATCGGATCAGCCAATTGATCTATATTTGCCTGGGGTAAGAAAGATGTAGGGATAATGTTATGTCCAAGTTTAAAGTTAGGGTTGAGTCCTAATTTATTTATTTTTATTTTGCTTTTGTTTACCAGTTAAGCACACTAGACAGCCAAGTGCCTATTTTCAAGAGTGACCCGTGAGGTTACAAAGGTAACAGACATAAACATTACAGGGAACAATACCATCAGCATTTAGAACATTACAGGGAACAATACCATCAGCATTTAGGCAGAGACAAGGTAACATACAATAACATCAAGCACTGATGGATTCAATTGATAGATAAATAACATATATACAGGCATGGTCATTATCATTCAATCAGGGGTTAATGGTTGAGAAAGATCATTCTGGGGCATGTAACCACGATAAATCGGCTAGAGCTCGATAGCTAGCACAGTTGGCCTTACAAAGGTGCAATTCAATATCTTTCCAATGAAGATAGTATGAATTAGGGGAGATCCCCATGTCCTGTACACGCCAAGCCAAAAACATACTAGCCTGGGCAACTATATAGTACCAGCGGAAGTTCAGGAGTTGTAAGCCACCATGATGTTTTGGCAGAGATAAAGTACAGTTACGCACGAACTTATCGTAACAGTAGATCTTCGAGAGGAGTTCTTGCAGCAGGTAATACCATTAGGACTGAAGCCGTCAGGCGTCAGGACCCCACGGAAAACTTGTAGCTAGCAGTCTGAGGACGCCGCATTGGTCTGCCCGACGGCCAGATGTGGTATAAAGGGGCGGTCCCTCGGTGCCACCTCAGTTCTCCCGCCTGAGACCCGGCTAGAAACAAACTTGGAGAACCGAGTAGGAATTCCCCACCATGGTCTGGTGATAAGATACCCAACAAATACTAATTCTGGGGGTTGGAGGGTGGGAAAGCCACCTGCTGCAAGAGCTCCTCTCAAGGATCTACTGTTACGGTAAGCTCTTGCGTAACTGTACTGTCTGTCTTCAAGGGTGGAGCTCTTGCAGCAGGCAATACCATTAGGACTGAGTCCCAAGCAGTACCTAAGGATAGGCCCAGGTCTGATAGGGTGGTGGGACATAAGCTGAAACAGCTGCTGATAAATATCTACCAGAGAAGGCCCTGCAGGACTGCTAGTCCGAAACCTGCTCTCCTTCTGAATGAGACGTCCAGTGCCTGATGAAGATGTGGACTGAACTCCACGTGGTAGCAGCACAAATGTCGGCTGAAGAGACATTCTTGAGGGCTGCAAAGGAAGAGGCCACTGCTCTGGTGGAATGGCCCCCAATAGCACCCAGAAGAGGTCTGTTATGGTGCTGATAACAGAACGAGATGCACTGTACTAGCCAACAGGCTAGTGTCTGCTTAGAAACAGGAGCTCCCAGCATTCACTTAGCGAAAAAGACGAACAACTGGTCTGACTGTCTAGAGGAGCGAGTCCTGTGGAGGTAATACCTCAAAATACGGTGAACATCCAAGGTGTGCAACAGTGCTTCACCTTGGTTTGTAAACTCCGCATAATAAACCGGAAGGTTGATGTCCTGGTTAAGGGTCAGCATGGACACCACCTTCGGCATAAATTTAGGGTTCGTGCGCAGATTCCCCCTGTCCCTGTGAAAGGCTATGTAAGATTCTTTACACATCAGACCCTGGAGCTCAGAAACCCTTCGAGCAGAGGTAATGGCTACCAAGAGGAGGGTGAGAGGAAGCGCAGCTTGCATGAAGCTGCTGGCTTGAAGGGAGGAAGGTTGAGTTTCTCCAGTACGAAAAGAAGGTACCAAGGAGGAACAATGTCCCTCTTGGGAGGCCTGACATGTAAGACCCCTCGAAGGAAGGTTTTGCAGGCATTAAGCTGTGCCAGAGTTTTGTCTCCTATAGAGTCATTATATGCGGAGACCACACACATATGCACCTTGATGGATAAGTAACTCAATCCTAAGTCCATAAGGTGATGGAGATACTCTAGCACGTGCCTAGCCGGACTAGGGCGCAGGACATAGCCCACAAACAGAAGTGTTTCTATTTCAGCACGTACATGGCCCTGGTGGAAGGCTTCCTCGCTGTAACCAAAATTTCAGCCACCCTGCTTAACACTCCTAGTCTCCCTTCCTCTAGGACTGCAGGAGTCACGCATGCAGGTGAAGAGATTGAAGAGCAGGATGGACGAGTGTCCCCTGTTCTTGTGAGAGCAAGTGGGTGGAAAGTGTCAACTGAACTGGAGGTTCCAGAGATAGTTGATGGAGCAACGGATACCAGATCTGACGAGGCCATTTGAGCCGTATTCTCTGAATGAGGGGGAAAAGGAACTTCCCTGTCCAAGAAAGGGACACTACATCTCACCAAAAAACACCAAGCCCTGGAACGAACGCGCAAAAATTGTGCGACTTGGTGTTGAATAGGGACGAAAAGGGGTCCAACTCTGGATGGCCCCAATGATCGAAGAGGTCGTCTGCGACATCTTGGAGCAGTTCCCACTCATGGTTCTGAGAGGTAGAGCGACTGAGACTGTCGTCGAGAATGTTCTGGACCCCAGGCAGATGAACTGCGATGAGGTCCAATCGGTGTTCCACTGCCCAGTCTCATACTCCCATGGCCTCCATGCAAAGGGGGTTCGAGTAAGTTCCCCCTTGTTTGCTGATGTAGAAGACTACTGGTGTGTTGTCTGTCTGCACCAGGAGAAGACCTGGTGAGAGCTGGTCCCTGAATGCGGCTAATGCATGCAACACTGCTCTCATTTCCAGAACACTGATATGTAGAGAGCTCTCTGTGAGATCAAGACCCCCGGGTCCTGTGATCCCCTAAATGAACTCCCCAACCTAACAGAGAGGCATCTGTGGTTAAAGTCTGAAGAGGTCAGGGTCTCCGGAAAGGGACTCCTCCCTCTAGACTGTCCTGGCGAAGCCACCATTCCAGAGAACGATGAACCACCCGAGAGATCCGGATTCGGAGATCCAGATAGTCCACCGATTGGTCCCACTGAACCCTGAGATGCCACTGAAGAGTCCTCATATGGAGTCTGGCTAAGGGTACTGTGGCAATGGCCACCACCATGTGTTCAAACAGCTGCAGGACCACCTGGGCAGGGGAGGAGGGGGTCATTGGAAGCCCGCTGGCCAAATCCCGAAGGCCGTCTGCCCTGTCCGGAGGCAGAAAAGCTCTCCCCTGTCCGGTGTCCAGGACAGCCCCGATGAATTGTAGCCTTTGCTACGGACAGGGGTTCGACTTCAGCCAATTTTACAGTAATGCCCAGGGAGGAAAACACAGCCTACGTCTCTCTTAAGGCGATCAGGAGCTCCACCTCCTCCGACCGAGTGGAGAGGAGCCAATCGTCTAGGTAGGGGCAGACAAAGAGGCCTCTCCTGCAGAGAGCCACTGCTACCACATCTAGGCACTTGGTGAAAACCCTGGGGACTGAGGAAAGGTCGAAGGGTAGAACCCAGAATTGATAGTGCTCGTCTCTGAAGCTGAATCGCAGAAACTTTCTGTGGGACTTCAGGACCTTGATATGCAGGTGGGCGTCCTGCACATCTATGGAGCACAGCCAGTCCCCTTGCTGAAGAAGAGAGAACAGGCTTGCCAGGGTGACCATTCGATACCTCTGGTACTTTACTGAGAGGTTGAGCTGGCTCGGGTTCAGAACTGGACAAAGGTCTCCCTTTTCCTTTGGGACGAGGAAGAATCGGGAGTAATAACCTCTCCCTTTCTGGGCCTGTGGGACCCTCTGAATGGCTCTTTTCTCTAGGAGCTGTTGGATCTCGGCTTCTAGCAGAAGGCTGTGATCCGGTGGACAACGGACATTGGGGGGTTGCCCAGCGGGATAGAGATGAACTATCGTCGTGTACCCTTTCCGAATGGTATCCAGAACCCACTGGTCTGCAGTGATACTGGACCATTCGAGCAGGTAAAGCGCAAACCGCCCTTCTACCTTCTCGCTCTGCCTGTCCACTACCAGAGAAGGGCAGCAGAGGGAGTCAGGCTGAGGAGGTAATGGGGGCCTGGGCCCTTGGAGTTTTGGGTTGCTTGGGGCCCTGGGAACCTTGGGAGGCAGGGTGCCCGCGCCTCTTGCAGTCCCACAGCAAGGGATTCTTGGTCCCCTGCGCCTGCCCTTGACCTCTACGAAAAGGACGCTGGCGGGGTTCCTGAGGCTGGGTTTTGTACATGCGGTGTACGGCTCTCCCTGACTCCAGTAGCTGTTTTACCATTCGGGACCCTGAAAAGGGGAATCCAGGATGGACTCTTGCAAGTCCAGCTGGAAGCCTGTGAGCCTGAGCCAAGACTGCCGTCTCATACAGATTACGGAGGCAGCTGCCCTGGAGGCCATATCTATGGCGTTATAAGAACACCGGAGAGCGTGTTTGTCCACACCCAGACCCAACTGGGCACACGCTAGGATCTCTTGCTTGGAATCAGAGTCAGGCATAGCTTCCACAAGGTCCACAGTCTTACTCCACAGTGACTGTTGATATGTGATCATATGGGCCATAAAGTTCAATGACCTGATGGTCCCAGTAGCCGAGGAGAAGACTTTGCAACCCCAGGAATCAAATTTCTTAGAGACGGGGTTGGGAACTCAAATGTTTGGGTTGAGACCCCTGTAAGGACCAGTGAATTGGCCTTGGCTGCTCTGCCAGGGAAGGATCAGGCTTATATAGTCTGTCCGCTTTCCTAGGGACTGCCGGAATGGAGGATGGAGTCCTCCAGGTCAGGCGTGTTACATCCTGGAATGGTTCCACAAATGGTGAGAGAACCAAGGGTTTGGGTTCCTTCTCCCCTAGGAACTTGGCCAGGCATTTACACACTGGGTCCAGGTCCTCTGTGTCCCACTCATATATGGACTGAATGTGCCGCATGATGTCCAACAAGGAGGGATCATCCGGAGGGGACCTAGGAGAATCCTTAGGTTCCGGGGAGGGGGAAGGAATTCCCCGTCTGCAAAATCTGAATCCTTGTCATCCTCATCCGAGAAGGACATAATAGGAGGAGAGGAAGGAGATGGAGATGAAGGTCATTTCCTTCTCCTCCCCTTGGGACGTGGACTTGGGTGCTCACCCTGATTTTCCTAAAGTTCTGGGGTGGGTGGGGGACCCATAGGTGGTGGTGGAGGGACTGTGTCTGGGGGTCGGTATAGGAGATCCCCTTTCACAGTATTCCACCAAGTGGTGAACAGCTTACCGATTTCTGCCACCGGGACGACCGCAGGGTCTGGCGTCGGGTCTGAGGGACTGGGCATTGGGTCCTTAGGAGCAGGCATCTGGGGTTCTGGCCCGACCAGGCGTTGGGTCTGGAACCCCGGCACCAAGAGGCCAGCGACCTGTATAGCTCTCATCCAGAGGGGCATCCGGTGCTGCCTTATTGGGTGTCTGATCCCTCGGAGGAGGGGCGGACAGCTGGTCCGCGTCTGGCGACCGCCCTGTGTCTGGCATCGGGGAGCAGGACGACGGGGTAGGCAACCAGCTAGGTTCGCTCTTGTCTGAAGGAGGGCATACCTTAGCCTGAGGAGAAGGCGTCCGAGCCCGGGCGACCTCCTGCCTACTGGAGGGTTCTTCTGCCCTTTTACGCTTCTCCGAAGAGCTGGGCCTGTCCAAGGCCCAGGGCAGGCTTTCCTGGGTCGACCCTGAAGATTTGAGAGGTCGATGAGCCAGGGAAGAGTGGTGTCCCAATGAGGCCGACTACCGGTGTTTGCCCTGGGAAGAGGCAGGAGTGGACTTAGTCATACGGGAGGGTTCGGACGGCTTGGCTGGAACCGAACTGGATCTCTTACCGAAGGATGATGAAGACAGCGCCTGCTTTGCTGGCGACCTGGGGCGGGATTCAGACCTGGCCTGATCCTTATACTTGTGGTGATGCTTCCCCCTGAAGACCTGGCCTTGGGTGGGGAATCCCTGGTAGGAGAGGATGAGCTGGCCCTTGATCCTCGCTGCATGGCCACTAGTTTCTTCTCCAGGAGGAATGTCTTGAGAGCGTGGGCCCTTCTGACTTGAGTCTTCTGATTAAATTTCTGCCAATGTGTGCAGGCGTCGGGCTGGTGTTCCGGGCCTAGGCAGAGGAGGCAGGCCGCGTGGAGGAGGCAGGCCACATGGCCGTCTTTGGCCGGGATCTGCTTCCCGCAGGCTCACTTTGACTTTCGCCACGGTGGTGAGGGCGACAACATAAACAAGGCGATGACTGAAGAGGATTCTAAGGAATAACTACTGATTTAACAGTCGATGGCTGTCAACTGCTAAGAGAGGCGTCCATGGAGCCGAACTACACGGGTCGATGGAGGAAAAAGAACTGAGGTGGCGCCAGGGGACCGCCCCCTTTATACCACGTCTGACATTGTGGGCTGTCCCCTGCCTCACAATGCTAGCTACAAGTTTTCCGTGGGGTCCTGATGCCTGATGGCTTCAGTCCTAATGGTATTACCTGCTGCAAGAGCTCCACCCTCAAAGACAGATCTTGGAACATGCCATACATGTTTTTTTAACCTTCCATAAAAACTGCGAAAGAGTCTTCTGAAGTTTAGTAAACATACATGTGGTAGGGTATACCTATCATGCAAAGCAGATACAAAACCCTTGGAAGAACATTCATTCGTATGACAGAAAGGCTACCCCAAAGTGAGATCGGTTGCGCCTGCCATCGTTATAAGTCGGCCTGTAAAGTCTGGAGTAAGGGCGAAAAAGTCTGAGTTATTAAGGAAGGAACATCTGTGGCAAGCTTAATGCACAGCTAAGTGAGGCAGGTAGGGGACCAGTGTCACATTCCAGCAGAGAAAAGAAAAAATTACTCACCATAGTAATGTTGTTTCTTCTAATGGAGTCTTGCTGTATTCTGACTATATGCAGTTAGCCCCAGCACTTGAACTGCTCCGGAGAGGAAAGGGTTAACTCTATGCAAAAGGATAGAATGCTGAGCTTGAGCTCGGTTTTCAAACTTCTGTCCCAGGTACTCCTGAGTGTAACCGTCAGATTCTTACGAGCACTAAACTAACTAACAACCCAGAAATTGTTTTAAAAATGTTCTGACAAAAGGCAATAAACATAAATTTTGGGTCCAAAGACTCAAGTCAAGACCCCCCAAAACAGAATCCCAGTACGTGATAAAGTATATAACAACAAAAATAAAAGAACAACAAACCTCATTCAAAGAAGAGGCAACCAAGTACACCCCTGAGGTGCAGCACTGCCCCTGCCCACCACATCCCAAAACAACTAGGTTCCAGGAGGGGAGGCAGGGAGGAAGGTCAGAATACAGCAAGACTCCATTAGAAGAAACAACATTACTATGGTGAGTAATTTTTCTTCAAACAACATGAAGTCTTGCTGTACTCTGACTATATGCAGACTACCAAGCAGTACCCCAAAGAAGAGGGATCTACAGAACCTATTTTGGGAACAGACTCTGCAGTACTGCTGTGCCAAACCTAGCATCACTTCTTGACTGGACGTCGAGGGAATAATGCTTGGTAAATGTGTGAACAGTCTTCCAGGTGGCTGCTTTACAAATTTCCACTAAGGGTATATCCCTGGCATCTGCAACCGAAGCTGCTGTACCTCTGGAGGAGTGAGCCCTCAGGCCTGATGGAGGCTCCTTCCCCAATTCTGAATAGCAGAACTGTATGCAAGAGACAATCCATTTAGCAACAGTTCTCTTAGTGGCAGGTTTACCTTTACCCACCTCCCCATAAGTAAGAAACAGCTGGGAGCAATCGTTTCTATGGGGTTTAGTGGATTCTATGTAGTAACTCAGAACCCTCTTTACATCAAGACTGTGTAATCTCCTCCCGCCAGAGGAGGAGTGATCAGTAAAAAATACAGGCAAGTGTCAGATTGGTTCAGATGAAAATCTGATACCGCTTTGGGAAGGAATTTCCTATTTGTGCGAAGGACCACCTTATCCATGTGAAAGGAAATGAAATCAGGTTCCACTGATAAGGCCTGTAGCTCTCTGATTTTCCTGGCAGAGGTGACAGCAACCAGGAACACAGTTTTCTGAGTCAAGTATTTGAGCTCAGCTGAGCAAAGTGGTTCGAATGGGGGCTGCATCAGCTGTGCAATACAGATATTCAGGTCCCATAGGGGAGTAGGATCCCTGAAGGGAGGGTTGAAATGGATCAAACCTTTGAAAAATTTCTTGACAACTGGGTGGTATGCTAGAGAAGAGACCTTCCCAGCCAAAATAAAAGCAGAAATAGCTGCCAAATGCACCTTGAGGGTGGTACGCCGAAGGCCTAAGCTATTTAGGTGCACCAAATAATCCAAAGCAGTGGCAATGTCAGCTGAATCCAGCTGAATGTGCCTCTGGGAGCACCAGAACTCAAACCTCTTCCATTTAGAACTATAGTTTTTTTCTAGTGGAAGGCTTTCTACTAGCCCTAAGGATATCCAGAGCTGATTGAGAAAGATGCAGACCTGCATATTCTAGCTCTTCAAGAGCCAGGCTTTGAGCCTGAGTGAAAGAAGGCTGGGGTAGAGAATCCTCCCCTGAGAAGAGGTGAGGAGGTTGAACTGCCTAGGAAGGCACAGAGGTATTGTCACTGATAGTGACAACAGTAGAGGATACCAAGGTTGTCTGGCCCAGTCTGGGGCTACTAGAATCACTGTGCAAGGCTGGGATCTGATCTTGACCAGAACTCTGAATATCAGAGGAAAGGGAAGAAAAGCATATAGAAACCTGTTGGTCCAATCCAACAGAAGGGCATCTAGAGGAACAGACCCCAGGAGAGGGGGGTCTGCAGCAAAACAGAGGGAGCTGATGGTTGTCCGGGGCTGCAAAGAGATCTATCTCTGGAGTGCCCCACCTCTTGAAAATGATCTGAAGAATGACAGGGTTCAGGGTCCATTTGTGGTGACCTTGGGAAATCCTGCGGAGAGCATCTGCAAGTACATTGTCCTTCCCTGGGAGATGCACAGCAAATCAGGGAAACCTGCAGGAACTAAGCTAGTGACCAAATTTTCATGGCCTTGGTGCACAAGGCCGAGGACCAAGTGCCCCCCTGCTTGTTGATGTACCACATGGTTGTGGAGTTGTCGGTCCTGATCTGCACCACTTCCCCCTGAATTAAGTTCGAGAATGTCTGAAGTGCCAGAAGAACAGCCCTGAGTTCAAGGAGGTTTATGTGTAGAAGAGACTCCTGATGAGACCAAGTTCCCTGAGCAGTATGCTGATCCAGGTGGGCTCCCCATCCCAGCAGGGAAGCATCTGTGGTAAGAATCACTGTGGGAACCTGACTGAGGAAGGGAACCCCTCACCTCAAGCTGTCCTCTTCCAGCCACCACTTGAGGGCTTGAACCAAAGTTAGAGTCATTGGAACCAACTTGGAGAGGGGGTCTTTTCTCTGAGACCAGAAGGCTCTTAGATGAAACTGAATATCCCTCATCTGAAACCTTGCCCCTTGCACTACTGCAGTGCAGGCTACCATGTGGCCTAGCAACTGCAAGAAGTGTCTGGCTGGCCAAGACACAAGTGGACGAGAAGAGGAAGCCAGAGTGATGAGGGATTGGACCCTTAAGAGAGGAAGAAAGGCATGGCCTGAACAGTGTCCAGCTCCACTCCTATAAATGTGAGAAGCTGGGTTGGTTCCAGAACAGACTTTTCCAGATTTAGAATGAATCCTAGGGAGACTAGAAGGTTTCGAGTGACCCCTAGTGCTGACCTGACTTGGTCTGGGGACTGGCCTACTATAAGCCAATCGTCCAGATAGGGGAACAGTAAGATGCTTTGCTTTCTGAGGAAGGCCACCACTACTGCTAGACACTTGGTGAATACCCTTGGAGCAGATGTTAGACCAAAAGGCATTGCTCTGAACTGATAATGGTCTGAGGGCTGTCTGAACCTGAGGTACTTTCTGTGGGATTGCCTGATAGGCATCCTTGAGATCCAGGGAGGCTAGCCGGTCCCCTGGGCTCAGAGAGGGAAGTATTAATCCCAGAGTCACCATCTTGAACTTTGTCTTTAAGACATGTTTGTTTAGGTATCGTAGATCTAGGATGGGTAGCCACTCCCCTGTCTTTTTTTAGGGTAAGGAAGTACCTGGAGTACAATCCCTTTCCCCTGTGAATGAAAGGTACCTTTTCCACTGCTTGCAGAAGCAGTAGAGATGACACCTCTGCCTCCAAAGCCTGTGTTTCCTGTGGAGAGGAAGGACAAAAAGCCTTTTCTCTCAGCCTTGGGAACCTGCTAAAGCTAAGAGAAAGGCCCTGGCTCACTACTTCCAGTACCCACTTGTCCGAAGTGATACACTTCCAGGCCTGGAAAAAGTGAGCCAGTCTGTCCCCTACAGGGATTGGGGAGGCGACCATGACTGATCCACCAGGGTGTCTGTTTGGCAGGGGGCTTAGACTGAGAGGAGGATGCAGCCCTTGTCATCCCCGTTCTGCCTCTTCCACTAAAGAACCCCCTCTGCTGAAAAGAGGAGGAGGCCTGGGCCTGGAAAAAAGGCCTGCCCCTGCCAGCCCTAGATTGCTGCCTTTGAGGAGTGGTCTGCTTTTCTTTGGATGCAGCACTCCTATATGTGGTCCTGTATTTGTTCATCTTTTTCATGTAAGTTTCTGTTTGTTCCCCAAACAGAGTGTTACTGGTGACAGGAAAATCCATGGCCTTGGTCTGGGTATCCTGAGACAAATTGGTACACCTGAGCCAGGCAAATCTCCTCATGGAGACAGATGTAGCCATAACCCTAGAATGAACGTCATTCGAGTCCACAGCAGCATGAAACTGGACCTTGGAAGCTTCGATGCCATCCACAGCCACCTGCTTCAGCTCCTTGGCTAGCTGGGGAGGGGCATTTTTAGCCAGCTCCAGAATCATATCCCACCTAGACTTCTGGTATCTGGCTGTATAGGCCATGTAGTTGGATTGCCTGAGTTCCAAAGAGGATGCCAAGTACTGTTTCTTAGCCATGGCATCCACTTTCCTGGAATCCTTATCTGGGGGTGAGATGCCAGGGGAATATTAGCCTTGTCACAGGCTGCAGCTTGCATTACCCCAATATGGCTGCAATGATTGGTAAAGAATTCCATCCCCGGGCCTGACAGGGCACACCTCCTGTCCATCTTCTTATCCACAGGAGGTATGGATGTTGGGAATTGTAATATTTTTAGGGTCCGTTTCCCTAGGGACTTGTGCAGAGGAATAGACACCCTTTTGGACATCCATCATCTCAACATAGTCAGGCTCCTTCTGATCCTGTTCAGCTTCTTCTACAGGGAGCTGAAGAGTTTCAGCCACCTTCCTGTAAAACAAGAAGTGGGAGAGGGACTCAGAAAGCCTGGGAGGAGACACATTGGAAGGCCTGTCTGGGGAGATGTCAGGCTCAATAGGTTCATCTAGGCATTCGTAATCTTCATCATCTTCGTCTCCTTCCCATTCGCCCTCATAAAATGCCTCAGGGTCATATTCAGAAGCAGGTAAGTCTGACCGAACCAACCGTCCCTGAGTCGGTGCCGGTTCGGTCGGAACCGGGCAAAGCGACTGCACAATTGCGATCGCTTTGGCTATCTTGTCGGCAGTCGGAACATGGGGACCTGGATCCGAACCAGCCGACTTGCGTTTTCTCTTTGCAGGAACCAATTCTGCGGAATTGGCTCTCCGCTTGCCCGAGGGGGTATCGCCCAGGTCAGTGGGCACCCCCTCAGAATCGGTCGGGGCCGAACCAGGAGGCCATCTGGGTCGGCGGATTTTTCGGCCTCCCTTTCCTTCAGCCTACTTAAAACATTTTTCAGCAGTGGCTTTATGAAAGTTTTTGCAGATTTGGCAGTCTTCCTTGAGGTGGTCAAACCCCAGGCAATAAACTCAGACGAGGTGGGGGTCAGCCTTGGCAAAGGCCTCCCCACACTCAGTGCAGCGCTGAAACCCAGTGGGCCCAGTTTTCTTTTTGGGTTTCTCAGACATGCCTCAAAAGAACCAAGTTACCCTTACCAGCATTCAAGCCAGGCAACTAACAAAACCTATCGGTTCCAACTGTGTCTCGGGTCGGTTGAAAAAACTCCAAAATTAGTCATTTTTTTTCAGGAACCAATAGGTACCGGAAGCAACGCACAAGATTTTTTTTTTTTTTTTAAACTTAATTAGACAAATTACTTCAGTTCCCAACCGGACCGACCGGGAAGAAACCAAATAGAAAAACAATTTCTTCACAAGAAAACACTCTACTACCTACGAATACACTTACTGTACCGGGACAGAGATATGAATACTGAAAATAAAGAAACGGTTTGGAAAAAACAACAGATTTTTACTGTGACCGAACCGAAGTGAAGAAGAGGATCTCCAGAGCAACTTCTCAGTTAGGCGGAGCAAATAATCTGACGGTTACACTCAGGAGTACCTGGGACAGAGGTTTGAAAACCCAGCCTGAGCTCAACGTTCTATGCCTTTGCATAGAGTTAACCTTTTCCTCTCCGGAGCAGTTCAAATGCTTGGGCTAACTGCATATAGTCAGAATACAGCAAGACTTCATGTTGTTTGAAGATACTGTTTTAAGAGTTTTGTGATTAAGGGACATAATCACAGTTTTGGTTAAATTTAATTTATAGCCCGAAAGGGCCCCAAACTCAGCCAGTGTCTGGAGTCCAATCGGCAGCGGCTGGGCAGGATGGGTCAAATGAAGCAAAATACTATCTGCATATGTGGAAATTTTAAAAGAAAGGTGCCCTATAGAAATGCCACTAGTTTATGGATTTTGCAAAATATGTTTGGTAAGAGGTTTGAGATGCAGATTAAAAAGATAGGGGGCAGCCTTGGCACATGCCCTTTTTCACAGGAAAGGGCAGTACACCACTACAGACCATGCGAAGAGAGAGATCAGAATATAATAAGCGGATCCATTTAATAAATTCATCGGAAAACCCAAAAGCAGAGAGGGTATGGAAAGTAAAAGGCCAAGATACTCTATCGAGTGCTTCACTGGCGTCTTATCAGCCTCCAAGGATACCAGCACAGCAGCCACATTTGAGTCTCTGGATGCCAAGCTCAGATGCAAGATTTCACGCATATGACCCGAGGCAAGCCAGCCTTGCATAAAGTCAACCTGTTCACAGCCTATTAGGGGTTGCCAAATATTACTAATTCAATGGGAAGATTTTTGGCTCAGATTTTTATATCAACGTGTAAAAGGGAGATAGTTTTGTAGTTGCCTACATCAGAATGATCCTTCCTAGGTTTGTAGATGAGAGTAAAAAAGGACTCAAGCAGGGAGGAGAGACAGTCCGAGTGATAACACTAATTATACAAGTCAGCGAGACAGGGAAGCAGATCAGACTGGAGTGAAATATAAAAATTAGGCGAGAAGCTGTCTCGCCCCGGGGTTTTGTCTTGGGTAAGGGTGGAGACAGTGCGCTCTACTTCAATTGTAGAGATAGAGTTGTTAAGGGACTCCACAAGGTGGGGTTTAACTGGGGAAGCTGGGCCTGGGAAAGGTAATCTTTTATTAATGAGTGAATATTTGAAGGGTAGTCATCTGCAGCATAAAGACCATTAAAAAACCTTAAATTCTGCAGCAATGTCTCTAGAGGAGGTCAACATGTTACAATCTTTAGAAGATCAAATCGCTTTTATGAGGTGAGCAGTCTTCTGTTGTTTAAGGCACAAAGCAAGAATCCTGCCCGTCTTTTCACCATACATTTCACAAGTAAGTTTATCTTTGAAGAGGGCATGCTCTACTTGCTCTCTATTTAATTCAGAGTATTTAGTCCTTTCTTGGTTTGGTTTAATCTAATCCAGTCCTGTTTGGGGGAAGAGGGGTTGATAGTTTTTCAACGGTCCAGACAGAAGCCAAAAGTTCCTGTAGTTGTCTCTCTCTCTTTTTCTGTTTCTTTTGGGCTGTAGCCATTCGTACGAGCTCCCTGTGGATGGTGCACTTGTATGCCAACTCAGTTAAGAAGGGGGATAAAACCTTTTATAGGTACATCAGTGAGCGTAGAAAGACAAAGGGAGGGATAGTGAGGCTGAATAGAATGAATGGTGGGTGGGCAGAGGGGGACAGTGAAAAAGCAGGAATACTGAACGAATATTTCTGCTCAGTATTCACAAAAGAGGAGGAAGTGCCTAATCCAATTAACAGAAGCACTCTTGATAGGGGGGTCGATCCCAGTCCTTTCACAGAAGAAAGGGTTCTGCAAGAACTCCTAAAACTGAAGGTGGACAAAGCAATGGGTCCTGATGGAATTCACCCCAGAATTCTAAAAGAATTAAAGGGAGGAACTAGTGAAACCACTGGCTACTCTTTTTAATAAATCATGGGAGGATGGTGTGGTACCAGAGGACTGGAGGAAGGCGGATGTGATTCCCCGTCACAAAAATGGGACCAAGACAGAGGCAGGAAACTACAGACCTGTCAGTCTGACCTCTGTGGTAGGGAAAGTGATGGAGTCACTTCTGAAGGAAAGAATAGTTGAGTACTTAGAGGCCAGTGGAGCACAGGACCCAAGGCAGCATGGGTTCAGCGGAAGGTCATGTCAGACGAATCTAATAGATTTCTTTGACTGGGTGACCAAAGTAGTAGACCAGGGAGGGGCTGTGGACATGGCCTACCTAGACTTTAGCAAGGCATTTGACACAGTCCCACACAAAAGATTTATAGTCAAATTAACCAGCCTGGGAGTGGGTCCCAGGGTGGTAGCCTGGGTAAAACATTGGCTGGACAACAGGACACAGAAGGTAATTGTAAATGGAGTCCACTCTGAAGAAAGGGGGTTACTAGTGGGGTACCACAGGGTTCAGTATTGGGTCCAGTCCTTTTTAATGTCTTCATCAGTGACATTGCAGAGGGACCGAAGGAAAAGTATGCCTTTTTGCAGATGACACAAAGATCTGCAACAGGGTTGATACACAAGGAGGTGTGGAAAGGATGAAAAGGGACTTGGCAAGGTTGGAGGAATGGTCAGAAGTATGGCAGCTAGGATTCAATGCAAAGAAGTGCAAAATAATGCACCTGGGAAACAAGAACCCAAGGGAAGAATACACAATGGGTGGGGAGGTAGTAACAACAACAAAAAAGGAAAGGGACCTGGGGTAATCATATCAGATGACCTTAAGGTTAGCAAGCAATGTGAGAAGGCAGTAGGGAGGGCTGGGGGTATACTGGGATGTATAGGGAGAGGCATCATCAGCAGAAAACAGGAAGTTGTTATCCCTCTGTACAGACAGTTGGTGAGACCCCATCTGGAGTACTGTGTCCAGTTCTGAAGACCCCATCTTCGCAAGGATAGAGGCAGTCCAGAGGAGGGCAACTAAAATGGTGCAGGGTCTGCAAGAGAAGCCATATGAGGAGAGACTAAAGGAGCTTAATATGTATACCCTTGAGGAAAGAAGGGAGAGGGGGGACATGATAGAAACTTTTAAGTACCTCAGCGGAATCAACAAAGTCCAAGAGGGTAGCATCTTTCAGAAAAAAAGACTTGCAAGAACAAGGGGACACAATTTAAAGATAGACGGAGGGTGGTTCAGGGGCAATGTGAGGAAGTACTATTTCACAGAGAGGGTAGTGGATGCATGGAACAGCCTTCCTGAGGAGGCTGTGGGGTCTAAAACTGTGGGAGAATTCAAGAATGCATGGGACAGACATAAGGCAATTCTTGTGGGGGGTAGGAAGAAATAGGCTGTTGGTTAACTAGGATCTGCAGCCTATCCTGTAGGTAGGGAAATGGGCAGACTAGATGGGCCTAGCGGTCCTTATCTGCCGTCAAAGTCTATGTTTCTATGCATTTCACAGGGTCTCTGCCAACATGGCTGCAGGTCTTTTGCTGTCGCTTAGAGAGGCACCAATCATCTTTAAGAAGATGGTTGCGTGATTTCCAACGTTTGTCTACCTCTGCCACAGAAAGTAAATGGAGGGAGAGAGAGAGAGAGAGAGAAACTGGAGCATGGTTGGATATGACCATACTCTGAATTTCACAAAACCTGACTGCTGGTATAAAGGAGGAGCTTTTCAATGAGTAGTACAATCCAGATTTTCTTCCATGAGTGGGAGAATGAAAGGTATAGTCCCTTTCAAAAGGATGCAGGACTCTCCAAATATCAGCCAGGTCACAGTTATCCATTAGCTCCCCGAGGATCCTTTGTGCGGAACAGAGACCTTTACGAAGCCTGCCAGACCCATCTAACATATAATCTGGGGTAAGATTCCAGTCCCCCATCATTATTTTAGGTAACTGATTGTGGATTGAAAGTACGTAGAGAAGACGGGTAAAAAAGGCTGGGGAATCAAAGCTGAGACCATAAATACAACCAAGTAACATTTCCTAAAGTCCTACCAAAGCTCGAATTGTAATAAATCAGATTTCAGTGTTGGCATATTCCTGGAGAGCATGACAGGGGAGTGCTCTCCTAACCAATATGATGATACTTGCTCTTCAAGTATTGTTACCATCCCAACATGCATACCCAACCCATAGTCTGCAAAATACATGTACTGTACATCTGCAGACAAAGTATGGGTTTCCTGAAGCATGGCTAGATTCACTTTAAGTGTATGAAGATGCTTAAGGGTTTGTAGGAGTTTCTCCTTCGAGTGGCGCCCTTTAATATTCCAGGTAATACAATTCAGATACATAAAGCCATATATTCTAAGTAGGAATCTAAAGACTGCCCTTGACAGTGAGTGACAGGCAAATGGGGAAGTCCAGACCCTTATATAAGAAACTAGGAGAGAGAACATACAACATTTGCCAGCAGATAAAGACCTAGTGGTCTAGCAAGTCTGCTCAAATGTGCAGTTAGCACCCCTTATTGTGTCCCCCCCCGCCCTGTCCCAGACCCTTTTAAAGCAGCCCACTGTTCTACACTTCTGCTGGTAACGCATTCCACCCACCTACCACCCTCTCTGTGGAAAAAAAAAAGTGTCTCCTCATCTCCCTCCTGAACCTTCCTGCCTCCAGTCTCATATCATGGCCCCAGATGTCCCTCCCCTCCCTTACTTTGAACAGGCCCTCTGTACTGGTCTTGTTTATTCCTTTCATGTATTTGAAGGTTTCAATCATATCCCCTCATCCCTCCTCTCCTCCAGCGAGTACATGTTCGACTCCCTTAGCCTCCTCTCGTATGGTAAATTCCCCAGGCCCTTGATCATCTTTGTCGCCCTGCGCTGTACCCCCTTCAGTAACTTAATATCCCTCTTCAGATACGGGTGCCAGTACTGCATGCAGTATTCCAGGTACAGTCTATCTAATGATCTATATAGTGGCAGAATCACCTCCCCCCTTCTCGAGGATATACCCCTTGCAATGCAACCCAGCATTTTGTTGGCCTTTGCAGCTCCCTTCCTACATTGTGCTGAGTTGTTCCTTGATCCCGTAATGAGCACCCCCAGATCCTTCTCCTCCTCCATCTTGGCTAGCTGCACTCCCCCCCCCCCAAGCTGGTAACTCCTCTTTGGGTTTTTCGTCCCAAAATGCAGCACCTTGCAATTTTTGGCATTGAACCTCAGTTGCCAGGTGTCTGACCAGGTTTCCAGCTTTGCCAGATCATCCTGCAACCCCTGCCATCCCCTTAGGTCGTCCACCACCACTCCCATCTAGGTGTCGTCAGCAAAGAGACTGGTCTTGCTCTTGATGCCCAATGATATGTCTGCAATGAATATTCCAAGCAACACTGGTCCCAATACCAAGCCCTGCGGAACACCGATCATCACTACCCTTGGCGATGAGAGCTCCCCACCCACCACCACCCTCTGTTGCCTTCCCAGCCAGTTCACTACCCATCTCACCAGCTTTGCACCCACCCATGTACCTTCTAATTTACTTCCCAGACTCCCATGCGGCACAGAGTCGAATGGCTTACTGAAGTTCAGGTACAGAACATCCACTGCATGGCCTCCGTCCAACTGCCTAGTTACCCAGTCATTGATCTCCACCAGGTTGGTTTGGCAGGATCTGCCACTTACGAATCTATGCTGTCTACTGTCCTGTAGCCCTTTGGCCTCCAGGAGGGCTACCAGCCTCTCCTTCAGGATAGTCTCCATCCTCCATCAGCTTACCCATGATGGATGTGAGGCTCACCAATCTGTAGTTCCCCGGTTCATCCTTGGGGCCGGTCTTGTGGAGGGGCACCACATGTGCCATCCTCCAATCCCGAGGTACACACCCTGAGTGTAGGGAGGCACTGAATAGGTCTGCCAAAGGTCCCGCAGGACCTCATCCAGCTCCTTCAGTACCCTAGGGTGGATGCCATCTGGGCCTGGCACCTTGTCCACCCTCAATGCCCTCAAACCCTCCAGAACCCTGCCCTCTGTGATTTCCCCATCTGTCACCCCTCCCCCTCTGTTCTTGCCCTCCCTCGGGTATCAACCCCCTTTCTCCTTAGTAAATACTGAGCAGAAGTAATTGTTTAGTGCTTCTGCCTCATCACCTCCTGCTCTCCACCCACCCACCCACCCTCCTTCCTAATCCTTACTACTGTATATGGTCCTTACATCTCCTTTTCTCCCTGATGTACCTGAAGAAGTCCTTCTCCCCCTTCTTAATGCCCTGCACCAGCCTGAGCTCCTTAGACACCTTGGCTGTCCTTGTCACCTCCTTCGATTCCTTCAGGTACTCCTCCCTGTCCTCCCCCCTCCCTGTTTTTTTGTACCTCCTAAAGGCAGCTCTTTTCCTCCTAACCTTTTCCATGACCTCCTTACTCACCCAGATAGGTTTCTTTGCTCTAGCCTTCTTGCTTTGGGTCTTGCTGCAGGTTCTGGTTGCCTCCACTATCCCCAGCTTTATGAGCTCCCACCTCTGGTTAGTGCCCATATTAGGTTGAATTCTGGCCAAGTACCCTTTTACCATTTCCCCCATCCTCCCGAAGTCAGCCCTCCTGAAGTCCAGCACCCCTGTGCCGGATTCCACTCCTTCCTTGCCCATATCCAACATGAACCATACTGAGTGATGGTTGTGATGTGGACAGCCAGTTCTGAGTGCTGTATCATTTTTTTTTTTTTAATATAAAATGTATTACTGACCGTCTCTGCTGAAAAATCTGGTGCTCTTAGAATTACTTCACTCATCCCCCCCCAGGTTTCAGATGAAAGCTATGAGAAAATGCTGAAAACAGCATGTGAGATCACACACACAGGTTTTAGAGACAATGTGTTAAATGGAAGGCCTTAATCAAGGACCTCCTGTTTGTCTGAGTTAATTACAGCCGTAGTTACTAAATCATATTCATTTTATGACGTTGGAAGGAAAACCCAGCTTATGACACAGGAGTGGGAAAATCATAAAGATGCTTTCATGTCCTGAAAGGGGGAAGCTTATCATGAGATCAAAGAGATGTCATTTGAAGAACATACGAGTCATGCTGAGGACTGCAAAATTAATTCTTTGAAAAGCCATCCTGTTTTTTTTATTAGATATATTTTTATATATAATCTCACAGAGGAGGCGCTAGATGACCTCACACAAAAGGAGTTGGCTAATACAGTTTACTTTAAGGAATAATTCTGTTTTACTTACACACTTATCTAGACTCTGACAAGGAAAGATCTGTGAGCACTGTAAACAGGTATTTAGAGAGAGAGTCAAATCTAAGTACTATAAGTAGGAATTTGCACTGTTTAAACATTGTTCTGTTAAACTGTTCACAAGACTGCGCTTGGAGGTTGGCACTTTGGGAGTAGAGGGCCTGACCTGTTGAGTGGGTTTGTGACAATGGTCACTCCCCACCAGTGGTTCTTCCACCCTCAGTTCCCTCACAAACTCTCCATTTGCCAGCACGAGGTCAAGGGTATTCCCTAACCTGGTTGGTTCGTTGACCAATTGCATCAGGAAGCTGTCCTGAAAGGCATCCAGCAGTACCTGCTCCCTTATATTCCTGGTTGTTGGGGTACTCCAATCCACTCCTGGCATGATAAAGTCCCCCACAATCACCACACTACCCTTCTTGCAGGTCCTCCTGATCTGTCCCGCTAGTTCCCTGTCTAACTCTTCTGTCTGAGAAGGCGGACTGTACACCACTCCCATCCTGAGAGTCCTATTCTTGGAATCCTGGATTTTCATCCATAGTGACTCTGTACTACCCTCCTCCCCTTCCTCCCGTACACACTTCAATCCTTCCCTCACATACAATGCCACCCCTCCTTCATTCCCATTTGCTCTATCCCTACAAAATATCCTGTACCCTGGTATCGACAGGTCCCAGTCATTGTATTGGGTGGCCCATGTTTCGGTGCTGGCCACCATGTCCACCTCCCCCACTGCCATGAGAGTCTGTAGCTCTGCAGTTTTCTTTCCAAGGCTCCTAGCATTCAGGGTGACCACCTTCCACCCCTTCTGCCCTCCTTTACTAGCATCACCACTAGTACTTGCCCATTGTCACTGTTATGGGAGGGTAAGGGCATATGGCTTCCCAACCTGTGGTCTCTGCATGTCCCTTGCCCACGTGCCACCCCCCGCTCCTAGCTTAAATTCCCAGCTACCGCTATATACTCCCCCACCCTCTGTTTCAACACTTTCTTTCCCTCCTCGCTCAAGTGTAGTCTATCCTTGGCATAGAGACTACTGCCCTCCCAGATCCCTCCCCACCCCCTACCAGCCCATACCCTTTAACATGACACAAGGTTCTTAGCCATCCATTAAATTCCTCTATTCTCAGTCCTAAACACTATTTCTAGATACATTAACAAACAAACAGTAACAACTGTAACAGAAAGGATCAGGGAAACAACAATAACCTATAAACAAACATGGGAACATCCAGCAACTGCAAAATAAGCATCGAGTAATAATAAGAGGTAAAGAAAAAAAAAACAAAAAAAAACTGTTTTTGTCCTTCTGGGCCTTGTCCATGACCTTGAGGATCAAAGGGAAGGGAGGGAAGGCGTACACAAATCCCGGGCTACAGGGCTTTGCAAAGGCATCCCCAGATAGTGTCCCGAACTGTGGGGAATGGGTACAGAACAGCTTTAGACTTCTGTTCTCCCATGAGGCAAACAGATCAACCAGAGGGGTGCCACACTGGGAGAACAGATGGTCTACCACCTTCTGATGGAGGGACCACTCAAGTGCAACGTCTCTCTGACCTGGCTGATGCATCCACCCGATTGTTTTCCCCCATGACATGGATCGCTAGAAGATCTGCACCCAGGCTGCAGACAAGGGTCCAGGTGTGCTGACACAATGTGAGGGAGTGTGTCCTGTCCTGCCAGTTCAGGTAGAACATGGTCATGGTGTTGTCCATCTGGACCTGCATGACCCAACACCAGAATAATGGAGCAAACTCCATCAGAGCCAGATGCACTGTGCGGAGCCCCAGCAGGCTAATGTGGTGACGGGACTCCCAGGGCAACCAGACCACGTGGACTCCCAGATGTGCTCCCCATCCCACCAGACACGTATCCATCGTGAGTGTGATGGATAGTTCTGGGTGAACAAACGTGATTCCCTCCTTCCCTCCTCCAGATGTAGTGGTTCCAGCCACCACTGGATGGCATCTCACATCAGCTGGGTCACAACAAGTGGCTGGTCAACATAACCATGGCGTTGAGACCAGTGGTAGCCCAACTCCCACTGCAGGTGGTGCATCTGCCAGTGAGCCCAACGAATCTTGCAAGTGGATGATGACATGCACCCCAGCAGCTGCAGGATGTCCCGGGCAAGGTGCCAATGCCCAACCCGAAATGATCAGGCAAAGGAGGTAAGATCTGATGCCCTGTCCGCATGGAGACAGGTCTTGGCCCACAAGGAGTCTCGTTCTGACCATATGATCACCTGCAAGGGGACCAGATCGGGCATGGTCAGATTAACCAAAAGGCCCAAGTCTTGACAGGTCTGGAGGGTCAGATCTCTGGATCACTCTACAGCCTCTTTGGATGACCCATTTATCAGCCAGACATCCAGGTAGGGATATACACCTGATGCCCTTGCACTGCAGGAAAGTCGCCACCACTGCAATCCACTTGGTAAAGACCATGGGCACAGATAAGAGGCTGAAGGGCATGACCTGCAACTGGTACAGGATCGCCTCTGCACAGAACCGAAGGTACCATCAATGGAATGGATGGACTGGGATGTGAAGGAAAGCATCCTTGAGGTACAGAGAGCAGAACCACATGCTCTGCTCCAGAGACAGAATGATCTGGTTCAGAGTAACCATCCAGAACTAGTGCTTCTGCATGAAATGGTTTAGATCATGCAGATCCATTATGGGGCATCAGTCCCCAGTACGTTTCGGAACCCGGAAGTACCTAGATACATATCCCAGAGTGGCCGTGGCACCTGGGTCATGTGCTAGTGCCCTGTGGTCTTGCAGCTGTCTGCTCTTATCGCGGACGTGTCTTGCAACACCCTGAATTCCCAAGGAGTTCTAAGTCGGTACAGGGGGAGAGCCTCGAAATTCAGACGCAACCCTCTACCGACCACTTCTCATAACCACTTGTCTGTGGATCACTGTAGAAAGAAGTGTGGCAATCAACCCCTGACTGGGAGCTATGACAGGGAATGGACAAGCGGAGGGATAACGCTCCACAATCTGTCACTGTGAAGCCTTGGGACTCCAGGCGCAGGGACCATGGATAGCACCACCACCTGTACACTCCCCCCCATTTTTGCCCCTGGCCACAGAACCGGGCTTCGGACATCAGGGCTGATATTGCCCCTGCTGGGGCTGCTGCCAAGGTTGTTGTGACTGAAAGGACGGATACTGAAAGGCCTTCTTTTAAGGCTTTTGGACCGTCGGGATGAAGCCACAGAATCAAGGGTGGCAGTGGTCTTCTCGGTGCATGAGAGATGCCCTTTCACCTCAGGGCCAAAGAGGTCGGTGCCCAAGAAGAGAATATCGGCCAGTTAGTATGGGGTACCCGCCGTAAGAAAAAGTTACTCACCATAGTAATCTTGTTTCTTCAAAGGGATCCACTCATTATAATTAAACTTAATGCAGTCAGCCTCCTGTGTTGAACTGCCCGGAGAGATGGAATTTTATGTAAATTATGGAACTCTCAGTTGGCTCATGCCACTTTCAAACTGCTGCCCTAGCAACTGCTGCACTCTGAGTGCTTCAGAGTCTTACAGAGCCTAACTGGGTAAAAGACCCACTAGCTAAAAATTAACAAACCTTAAAAATAATATTTTTTGCCCTTTCAGGTCAAAACATCCTTAACCAACAAACCTAAGAAACTTGAGACCACCTGGTCACCAACTGGCTAAACAAAGTGAGTCTCTATCATAACCTATAGGAGAAAGAAAAACCCTAATGCAGGGATGCAGAGCAACTTCATAGGTTCTAGTAGGAGGTAGGGGTCTTTAATCATAATGAGTGATCCCTTTGAAGAAACAAGATTACTATGGTGAGTAATTTTTTCTTCTAACCCCAGGAATCACTCATTATGATTAAACTTAATGCAGACTACCAAGCAGTACCTTTGGAGGTTGGGCAGAGAACCTATTTTGGAAACAGGATCTGCAGTACTGCTGTACCAAACCTAGCATCACCTCTGGATTGCAAATCTAAGCTGTAATGCTTTGTGAAGGTGTGTACTGTTTTCCATGTAGCTGCTTTACAGATTTCCAGTAGCAGAATGTCTCTTGAAGCTGTCAGTGAAGCAGCTGTGCCCCTGGTGTAATGTGCTCGCAAGCCTAAAGGTACCTGTTTACCCACCTTACTATAACAAAACTGTATACATGCCACTATACAGCGAGCAACTGTACGTTTTGTTGCAGCTCTGCCCTTATCAACTTCATCATATGTGAGAAAGAGCTGTGATTGATTTGTCCTGTAAGATTTGGTTCTGTCAATGTAGTGGCTGAGAGCCCTTTTGACATCAAGGGAGTGAAGTCTCCTTTCTGGAGAACTGGAGTTGTCTGTAAAGAAGACAGGTAGAGTGATAGACTGATTTAAGTGAAAATCAGATACCACCTTGGGAAGGAATTTTCTATTAGTCCTAAGGACTACCTTGTCCCTGTGGAATGAGATGTAGTCCACATCTGTGCACAGGGCTTGTAATTCACTGATCCTTCTGGCTGAAGTAATGGCAACCAGGAAGACAGTTTTCCAAGTGACATACTTCAAATTTGCCATTGCCATAGGTTCGAATGGTGCATCCATGAGTTTAGCAATGCAAATATTTAGATTCCAGGCCGGAACCGGTTCCCTTAGGGGAGGATGCAGAAGATTAAGGCCTTTAAAATATTTTCTAAATACCGGATGAGAAGTCATAGAACTCTCCTTACCAACTGACAGGTAAGCAGAGACTGAAGCTAAGTGAACCTTGAGGGTGGAAGACCTCAGGCCTAAGGAATGTAAATGTGTAAGGTAATCAAGAAGAATAGCCAAATCAGCCCGGAAAGGGCTCAAGCCTCTACCTGTACACCATATTGTAAATATTTTCCACTTAGAGCCATATGACTTCTTAGTAGAAGGCTTCCTGGAACCCCTAAGCACCATCAGCACCTGTTCCGATAGATTAAGGTTACCAAACTCTAAGTCCTCAAGAGCCACGCCTTGAGTCTCAGTGATTTGAGACTGGGGTACAGGATACTGCCCTGAGAGGAGGTTAACAGGTTGTGCCTCCTGGGCAGATGGATTGGGGAAACCACTGACAGAGACAGCAAAAGAGAGTACCAGTGCTGTCTCGCCCAACCGAGCCACCAGTATTTTTGCTGGTTGGGACCTCACTTTCAGTAGGGTCCAGAATATCATAGGAAAAGGAGGAATGCATACAGAAATTTCCCTGTCCAATCCAGGGCCAAGGCATCCAGAGGATTGTGCCTAGAGGAGGCCTGCAACAGTACATTGGAAGCTGGTGGTTTTCTGGGGAGGCTAAGAGATCCACCTCTGGAGTGCCCCATTTTCTGAAAATTGTACTGAGTACCTCAGTATTAAGGCACCACTCGTGGTGGTCCTGACTTATCCTGCTTAAAGAGTCTGCCAGCACATTGTCCTTCCCTGGAAGGTGTATGGCTGACAGGGATACTCCCATGGAGTATACTAGGGACCACAGTCTCATTGCTTCTGTGCACAGCAGATGTGACCTGGTACCTCCTTGCTTGTTGATGTAATATGTAGTTGTGGTGTTGTCTGTTCTGACTTGCACCACCCTGTTTTGCAGGTAAGGAGCAAATGATTTCAAAGCCAAGTAAACAGCCCTGAGCTCCAAGAGATTTATGTGCGACAGAGTCTCCTGGGGGGACCATGTGCCACTTGCTGTGTGCGTTAACATGTGTGCCCCCCAGCCTAGAAGAGAGGCATCTGTTGTGAGGATTACTGAAGGTTGTTCCCTTATAAAAGGCACACCCACCCTGAGGTTGTGCCCGTCCAGCCACCATTGTAAGGCCTGGACTAAACTTTCTGTGACTGGAACCAGTTTGGGCATAGGATCCGTCCTTTGAGATCAATACTGTCTGAGATGGAACCGAATATCTCTCATTTGAAATCTGGAGCCCATTATCACTGCCATGTGGCCTAGTAACCTGAGAAATTCTCTGGCTGTTCTGGGTCTTCCAGAGACAAAGGATTTTGCAATCTGCAGAATGCTCGTTGCCATGTCCTGTGGCAGGAAGGCTCTGCTCTGTCTGGTATTTAGTTCTGCTCCAATAAACTCCAGCACCTGGAGTGGTACCTGTTGAGATTTTTCTTCGTTTATCAGAAATCCCAGGGACTCTAGTGTGGATTCTGTGAGTGCCAGTGACTGTACTACATGCTGCAGAGACTGCCCTACTATTAACCAGTCGTCCAGGTAGGGGAAGACTGTTATACCTTGTTTTCTCAAAAACTCTACCACCACTGATAGGCGCTTTGTAAAAACTCTTGGTGCCGAAGTTAGCCCAAAGGGGAGAGTTGCAAACTGATAATGGCCTGAAGCCAGCCTGAATCTCAAGAATTTTTTGTGAGATGGTCTGATGGGAATATGGAAATAAGCATCCCTTAGATCTAGGGAGGCTAGCCAGTCTCCCTTTTGCAAGGAAGGAATGATTATGGCAAGAGTGATCATTTTGAACTTTGGTTTCAAAATGTGCTTGTTCAGAAGTCTTGGACCCAAAATAGGCAGCCAATCCCCGTTTTTCTTCCTTATGAGGAAGAATCTGGAATAAAAACCTTTTCCCCTGCTTATTAGAGGCACTACCTCTACTGCTTTGATTGCTAGCAGATGTTTTACCTCTGCTTCCAACAAAATCCTATGTGCAGCTGTTGCCGGAGCAAAGGTTCTTGTTCTCAGCTTTGGGAATGATTTGAAACTGAGTGCCATGCCCTGGCTCACTACCTCCAGCACCCACTTGTCTGTGGTGATGGACTGCCAAGCGTGAAGGTAATGAGCCAGTCTGCCACCTACTGGTGGATCTGTAATAGGGGATGCGACCTGCATTATCCCGTCAGGGATTCTGTGCAGGCTGTGCCTAAACCTGTGGTGCAGGAGCTGCTCTTCTCATGGCTCTCCTGCCCCTTCCTCTAAAATAACCTCTAGCCTGCTGCAGAGGCTGGGAGGCTTCTGCCTGAAAGAAAGGTCAGGGGTTAAAAACCCTGCCCCTACCTCCCCTACTCTGGGATCTATAAGAGGTGAAGGGCCTATCCTTGGAATTGCTCAGATAGGTGGATTTATATTCCTCCACCTTTTTCATGTATGCGTCAGTTTTATCCCCAAACAAGGAGTTGTTCTCCAGGGTGTCTAAGGTTAGGTTGGTGGCTCTAAGCCATGAAAATTTTCTGAGTGAAACTGACAAAGCCATTAACCTGGATGCAGTATCACTGGCATCCACTGCCATATGAAATTGGTACCTGGTAGCATCAAGTGCAGCCCTTGCTGTATCGTGTAAGTCCACAGCCACTTCATCTGGAACCCTATCAGCCAAAGCTAGAACAGTGTTCCCTAGAGCTTTTTGGTACTGTACTGAATATGCCATGTAACTGGCCTGCCGAACTAATAAAGAGGCAGCCATGTACCCTTTCTTTCCCATAGCATCCATTTTTCTTGAATCTTTGTCTGGTGGATGGGTAGCCAGTGGGATCCTGGCCTCGTCACAGGCAACAGCTTGGACTACTCCCTCAGGATCAGGATGTGTAAACAGAAAATCAGCTGTAGTTCTGTCCAGTTGGTATTTCTTGTCAGCTTTCTTATCCACACCAGGAATAGAGGTTGGAGTTTTAAAAATCTGCACTGCAGCCTTCTTTAAAGATTTATGCATGGGCAGAAGTAAATGTTTCATGGGGGTTAACCCCATCATTTCTAGAAAGTCTGCCTCCTCCATATCTTCCTCTGTTTCCTGAAGGGGAAGGTTCAGGGTTTCCACCACGTTCTTAACAAAAGCATAGTGGGAGGAGTATTCCTCAGGACCCCTGGGAGGAGATCCAAACTCCTGATCAGGAGAAACCTCTGGATCTATAGGTTCCCCTTCAAAGTCATCCTCCTCCTCCCCAAACACTTCCAGCACTTCTTGCCTTGCTGGGGCTGAAGAAGGAACGGGGGCAGTCGGTGTAGGAACTGGGACTGCACCTTGTAGGGCTTGTAATACTTGTAATGCCTTAGCAATGTCCTCAGCCGAGGGTATAATATGCTTGTCTGCTGGGAGCTCCTTAGCCTTCTCGGCTGGAGGCACAGCGACATGTTTTTCTTTACACTTTTTCTTTAATGGAACAGGTTTAGTGCCTGTTTCCACAGCCCTTTTTGTTTTACCTTGTTCAGATTTATCTGAACTCCTGTCAGGATCCTTGGCTTTACCTCCATCCTTTCTGTGGGATGAGGAAGAAGCAGAATTATCCCCAGAAGCCATCTCTTCCAAAATTTTAGACCTTTTCTTTAATGTTTTTGGGTAAAAGGTCTTAACAAATATCACAATTAGCAAATATGTGACTTATACCCAAACAAGAAATACAGAGAGAATGTCTGTCTGCTTTTGCTATAAGTTGCCCACAAGAGTCACAACATTTAAAACCTGTGGGTCCTGTGCGTTTTTTAGGTTTATCCAAGTGGACCTCTGACATTTAAGCTAGGCAAAAAAGATTACTTCAAAACACTGTTATTTAAAGTAACTCGGAACCAGAGATTACTTTAAAATAACTACCGCTAATGGTTCCTGGAACCGAGCACTATTCGGTTCCTGAAGAAAAAGGAACCGAGAAAATTACTAAATTTGGACAAAACTAAAGCGGTTCAGGGAAACGATCACTAAATCACTCTAAATAATAATAATTTGAGATAAGAAATCTTTAAAACAGATGCAGAACCCTCGGTTCCAAGAAACCATGAGGGAACCGCAAATATAAATAAAAAACTACTAACACACTAATTTAGTATACTAAACAATGTTTCTAAGGCAGCAATTTAAAAATAAACTGAAAATGAGTACTTATCTATAGATAAACTTTAGTCAGAGACAGTTCAAGGAGAGCTCTCTGGGACATCCTTACTAGGCAGGTGGAGTAGAGAATCTGAAGCACTCAGAGTGCAGCAGTTGCTAGGGCAACAGTTTGAAAGTGGCATGAGCCAACTGAGAGTTCCATAATTTACATAAAATTCCATCTCTTCGGGCAGTTCAACACAGGAGGCTGACTGCATTAAGTTTAATCATAATGAGCGATTCCTGGGGTTAGAAAGTATAGTTACATAAGAACTTACCGTAACTGTAGATCTTCGAGAGGATCTCTTGCAGCAGGCCATACCTACAGAACTACAGATGCCAGGCACTAGGACCACATAGAAACTTTTCTAGCTAGTAGTCTACCAGGGGGCTGCCCACGCTGACGTCACGCGCCGACATACTTCAAATATAAGCATGGGCGGCCCCATGCCCTCGCTCTGTTCTCTTGCCGGAGACAATAAGCAGAAAATCCCCAGCTGGCAAACCGAGGAGAAGTCAGAGGTTCCCACCAAGAGACATAAAACAGAAGGTTCACAGACCAGAAGAAAGGGAGAAGAACAGAGAGCTCCCCTAGGTTAAGGGGGAAGGAGGGAGGGAAGGACAGCATGGTCTGCTGCAAGAGAGCCTCTCGAAGATCTACTGTTACAGCAAGTTCTTACGTAACTGTACTATCTTCATCGGGGGTATCTCTTGCAGCAGGCCACACTTATAGAATGAGTCCCAAGCAGTTTTCTGACAGCAGAAGAACCAGTCTGGGCAGTTGGAGACCACAAGCCTAGGAGAGAAGGCCCTAAAGCACAGCTAGGCCAACACTGGCTCGACATTTCCAGGCAATGTTCACACTGCAGTTTTTGGTAAAGATGCGGACAGTGCTCCAAGTGGCAGCAGCACAGATCTAGCAGCGGGCACGTTCTTGAAACAGGCAACAGAGATATCCATACCCCTAGTGGAATGGCCACAAACAGGTCCAGGAAGTTCCTTACTATAAGAAACAATACAGTTAGCCAACTATTTCGACAGACACTGTTTAGAAACAGGTATGCCCTCATTCCCAGGAGCAAAATAAACAAACAGCTGCAAGGACTTCCTACAGTCCTTCGTGTGATGAACATAATATCTGGGTATTCTATGTACATCCAAAGTGTGGAGCAATGCTTCCCCTGGACTGGCATGCTCTGCATAATAAATAAACAGGTGGATAGTTTGATTTAATGTAAACTCAAGACACCACCTTAGAAAGAAAAGTATAATTACGTAGGAACTTACTGTAACAGTAGATCTTCGAGAGAGGTTCCTTCAGTAGGTCATTACATATAGGACTGACGACACGTGGGATCGCGCCGCGTGACCGATGTCAGCGTAGCCATATATAGTGGGTGGTCCCCAGGCCCACCCTTCCAGTTCTCTCACCGGAGCCAGGAAGAGGCCCGACAGCAAGATTATAAAGGATTTGGAGTCCCTGTGTAAGAAATAAAATGAGGGGAAGGAGGGAGGGAAGGAAAAATATGACCTACTGAAGGAACCTCTCTCGAAGATCTACTGTTACGGTAAGTTCCTACGTAAATGTACCATCTTACTTCGAGAGGATTCCTTCAGTAGGTCATTACATATAGGACTGAGTCCCAAGCAGTCCCTCCAAAGAGAGGCCGAGAGAAACAAGGGAGGAGAAGAAAATAACTCCAACAGAACTGGGAACAAGAATGGACCCAGCCTAGGACAGAAGGCCCTGCAAGACAGCTAGGCCGAAGCCTGCCTTCCGCCTAGAAGCAATGTCCAGACTGTAGTGTTTAGTAAAGATGTGGACAGAACTCCAAGTGGACGCGGCGCAGATATTGGCCTCAGAGACGTTCCACAAAAAAGCAGCGGAAGCGGCCATGCCCCTAGTAGAATGACCTCTGATGGGACCCGGCAGCGGTGTTTCATACTTTTGGTAACAATACCAAATACAGTTGTCTAACCAGTTGGAAAGGCACTGCTTCGAAACCGCTTTGCCCTTCGACCTGGGGCAAAGGAAACAAAAAGCTGATCGCAGCTACGGAAATCCTTTGTTCGGTGTGTGTAGCACTGAAAGATCTAATGGATATCTATGGTGTGCAGGACTGCCTCACCTCTGTTCGTAGGGGACGGAAACTAAACTGGAAGCTCTACTGATTGGTTCAGTGTGGCTTCTGACAGCACCTTGGGTTAAAACTTGGGGTTTGTCCTGAGGACCGCCCAGTCCTTGTGAAAAATAAGATAAGACTCTTTACAAACCACAGCGTGAAGCTCCAAAATCCTTTGAGCTGACATAATGGCAACTAAAAATAACATCTTACAGGAAAGGAAGTGCAAATCGCAGCTCATCACTGGTTCAAATGCCGGTGTGTGTGTGTGTGAAGTGAGTTTCTCCAACCCGAAGTTCAAATCCTAAGGTGGGGTTGGGCTGCGGATGGGGGGGTTTCAGATGGAGGATCCCTTTCAGAAAGGTTTTTGAGACCTCCAGCTGAGCCACGGGTTTACCATCCACCAGTTCGTGGTATGCCGAAATTGCTGAAAGGTGGACCTTCAAGGAAGAATATGACAGACCCGAGTCTGACAGATGAAGGAGGTATTCCATGACTGGTGGGACAGAACAAGAAAAGGGGTTCCAATTCTTGGAAGTTGCCCAGATGGAAAAACGTTTCCACTTCATGACATAAGTGGAATGAGTAGAGGGTTTTCTAGCCTCTAAAAGAACCTGAGTTACTCGAGAGGAGACCCCAAAGCGAGAAATCGCTATGTCTGCAGGAGCCACGCATGCAGATGCAGAGTCCTGAGCCCCGGATGGACAAGGCAACCTTGATCCTGAGTCAAGAGGTCGTGAGTCACTGGAAGTGGAACCGGTGGTTCCCTCGTTAGCTGTTATAGCAGCGGGAACCAAATCTGTCTCGGCCAGAGAGGGGCAATGAGGATCATCCTCACATTCTCTGCCTGAAGCTTGAGAAGGACCCTCTGGAGAATGGGAATCGGAGGGAAGGCGTACAAAAATGTCCCTGCCCAGGAGGAAGACAGCACATCGTGCCAGAAAGCACCATGCCCTGGAACGAGCGATCAAAAACTGGAAGTTTTGTGTTGTACTGGGAGGCGAAAAGGTCGATTTCCGGACGCCCCATCTTAGGAAGATAGATTCTGCCATTTCCTGATTTAATTCCCATTCATGAGTTAGGGTCCAAGACCTGCTGAGACTGTCCACCAGGACATTCTGAATGCCTGGAACATGCACAGCCACTAGGGCCAGATAGTGCTGGACCGCCCAGTTCCACACCCGCATCGCCTCCCTGCACAGGGGGTACGAGCGAGTTCCTCCTTGTTTGTTGAAGTACCAAACTACTGACATATTGTCCGTTTGGACCAGCAGTGATCCCTTGGGAAGGAGGATCTGGAAGACCTGTAAGGCGTACAAGACCGCCCTCATCTCCAGAACGCTGATGTGTAATGATGCTTCCAAGCTGGACCACAGTCCTTGAGTTTGTTGCTCCCTTAGATGTGCTCCCCATCCCACGTCGATGCATCTGTAGTTAGGGATGCTGAGGGAGCCCGGCTCCTGAAAGGAAGACCCAAGGAAAGGCTGCAGGGGTCCCTCCACCACAGCAATTGTTTCTGAACTGCTGAGGATACTAGGACCGGATGGTCTAGGTCGTCCAGGAGCTGGTCCCACTGCACCTGCAAGGACCACTGAATGACTCTCATGTGAAGCCTCACCATGGGAACGGTAGTGATGGAGGCTGCCATCAGGCCAAGAAGGCGGAGGACCTCCCGGGCCGGGATGGTCCTGGATGAAGCCACCAAAGAAGTCTGACAGACCAGGATCTCTGTCCTGTCTGGAGGAAGGAATGCTCTGCATTGGACTGTATCCAAAACTGCCCCGATGAATTGTAGTCTCTGGGACGGGGTCATGGATGACTTGGGAATACTGACAGTAATTCTCAGTTTGCCTAAGAGGTCCAAAGTAAAGGACAGAGCCTCCAGTAAGGAGTCCCTGGAAGGAGCTGAGATCAGCCAATCATCCAAGTAAGGAAAACCGCAATACCCTGGCGGTGCAAAAAGGCCGCCACCACCGCCAGGCACTTGGTAAACACCAGAGGAGCAGAGGATAGACCAATGGGGAGGGCCCAAAATTGGAAGTGCTCCCCTTGGAAAAGGAACTGCAGGAATCGGCGGTGGCTGGGGAAGATCAGGATGTGCAGGTAAGCATCCTACATGTCCAGAGCGCACAACCAGTAATTCTCCAAAAGGAGTGGAAGAAGGCTCTGGAGCGTTAGCATCTGGAACTTTTTGTACTCGACGAACAGATTGAGACTGCTTAAGTCAGGAATGGGTCTCAAGTCTCCTGTCTTTTTTGGAACCAGGAAAAAATTGGAATAAAACCCCCTGCCCCTTTGCCAGAGGGGAACGTGCTCTATTGCTTCCTTGAGCAAAAGGCTTTGAAATTCTTCCCGAACGAGAAGAGTCTGATCCCTGGAGTAGGAAGAACTTTTTGGTGGAGATTCTGGGGGAATTTCCAGAAACTCTATAGTGTGTCCAATGGACACCAGTTGCAGGACCCATGCATCTAAAGTTATTGCCTGCCATTCCTGCGCATGGCAAGCAAACCTCCCCCACCTGCTTCTCGTCGTGAGACGGAGGAGGTAGTGGGGGCTAGGGAGTCAGGAAGTGGCAGGACGTTCAGGGGGAGGGCCTCCTGAATGTCTCTGGTTTTTGGAGGTAGGAGGAATGGCGGAACCCGTGGCTTTGTGTTTGCCTTGGAGTCGAGCGGGGGCCTGCTACCTCTGCCTCCAGTTCCTTTTCCGAAAAGGCTGCTGCTGCTGTTGAGTGCCCGATCGGTACATGGATCTCACTGATCTGAAGGCGAGGCCTCTGTCCTGGAGATCAGTAATATCATCTTTGGTGTCCCCACCAAAAAGCACTGAGCCCCAGAAGGGGGCATCCTGAATTGCAGACTGTACTTCGTTGACAAGGCCAGAGATACGAAGCCAGGAATGCAGTCTTAAGGAGATGGCAGTCGCCGAGGCGCGAGCTATAGAATCGACAGAGTCGTATGTAGCCCGCAAAGCATGCCTACAGGAGAAGAGAGAGAGGTGAAGATCCTTGGCAAATTCCTCCTTGAGGCTAGAGGGGTCCATCGCTTAGACTCGGGCCTCTAACCTGGCCAAGGTAGCTTTTTGGTGTGACACCATGTGGGCCACATAGTTAAGGGACCGGAGCGCACAAGTGGCTGAAGCATAAACCTTCCTGCCGAACTGGTCCATCTGCCTCGACTATGTTTGGAGAAGAGGTGCTCATGTGCTTGGGTGCAGACAAGTGATCATGAGCAGTGGAAATAACGACAGAGTCTGCCTTGGGATGCGTCTTGAGAAAGGGAGCTTCCTTCGGCGCCCGATACACTTTGTCTGCCCTCTCTGGGAAAGCCGGGAGAGAATGAGGCATCTGCCAGACTGTAGAGGTGCGGTCCTGGTGAGGTCCGATCCAAGAAGGAATCAGGACCGGGGACAAAGACTCTAAGTCCAGGTGTTTGGCTAGTCTCTGTCTCATGGGGTCCTGATCCTCCAACTCCCAGTCGAAAAAATCTTTCATGGACCTCAACAGGTCCAAAAAGGCAGGAGTCCCCAGTGGGGGCGAGGGACTTGGGAAACCTTGCCCTTGGACCTCTGGTTCCTCCAAACATTCTCCGCAACTCGTCGGCATCCTCATCACCATCATCATCTGCCCCTCGTCCGGGAGACCACAGATGTCCTGGAGAACGATAGTTTGATGTGTCGTCCGGAGACATGAACTGTGGAAGGAGAGGAGCTCCTGGGAAGGAGATCTGAGAGAGCGGGAGTGGAGCCTACTCTCCAGATCTGAAACCAACTCGAATGTGCCCCTACCACCAAGACTGGATTAATATCTTAGTTCCGCGAGCCGAGGCGTGGGGGAGTTAGAGGTGAAGGAGGTTGAAGCTGTGGGGGAGAGGGGGAAGGAGGAGGAGGTGGAAGTACCAGTGGAGGGGGGTAACGATACCCCTGATAACCCTGGAAGTAGTAACCCTGGTAGGGATTGTACCCAGGGTAATACTGTCCCAAGGAACTCCAATCAGGAGGAGGACCAGCCGGGTAGAGTTCCCCAGGATACCCCGGTGGGTAACAAGAAACAGTTCGGGGTCTAGAAAAAATCCCTATTGTCAGGGGGTCTGATGGAGGAGGGACCCACGTTGGACCCGCCATTGTATAAATCGGTGGCGGATCGTCATTGGGATAGCCAACATCAGGGGTACTGACGTCAGGACCGGACGAAGGGGACCTGATGGAGAGACCATGTCTGGTGTCGGAGCCAAAGGAAGGGGCAGACCACTGGGCCCAGGCTGAGGAATAGTCGTTGGAGGTTCTGGGACTGGGATATTTGCCAGATCTGAAGGGATCCCACCCGATGGGGGAGGATGGGCCTCCACCGTAAGGCCAGATGGCTGAGGAGACGCCTCCTTCCCTGTGACCCCGTCGGGGGAGTGCAGGACAGACCACAAGGAATGGTCTTCGACGTCGAGGAGTCCTGCACTGTCCTCGCCTGAGGTACCTGCCTGACAAGGGGAGGGTACTGGCGGGGTAGAAGGGGCAGTCCCCCCCCGGTTCTGCCTGGTGTCGGGGGTGGCGCCGTTAGGCCCCGACAGGAGAACCAAGCCTGGGCGGCCATCAGAGACGGGAGTCTTACCAGACAGAGCCGGGCGGGGGAGGAGTCCCTGGCCGACTTATCGGCTGTAGCCGGGCGGGTCTCCGAGGCCTGGGGAGCAGACTTACTGATAGCCAAGCGGTCCCTGGAGGAGCCGGGGGACGACTTAGTGGCCGTGGCGGAGCGGCCGTCAGAGGAGCCGATGGACGACTGACCCACGGAAGTTTTATCAGACTTACCATCTGAAGTCATCTTAGGTGGCTGTAAGGCGGCCTTGCTCGTCGAGGGCCTCGAGGCCTCAGGCTCAGCATCCGCAGAGCGCTCCTGAGATTTCTCCTTGTATTTCTTGGAGGGAGAAGAGGACTTGCTGATCCAGTCCATTTGCTTTTCCAAGAGAAGCAAGATGAACTTTTTAAAGGTGGGCCTCCAAAGCCTGCTGTCTCCACTTTTTGGTGCCCTGATTGAAAGTTTGGCACTCCGAGCAGGATGAGACAGGGTGGTCTGGGCCCAGACAGATCACGCACTTCAGACGACCGTCCTTATGAGATATTTGTGTGCCGCAGGACGAGCACCACTTCTTGAGTGAAGACATAAGCAAACATTTTGAAAGGAATGGCAAAGGAAAAAATCCGACACAAGAACTAACATGACAATCGCTACTGGAAGTCTGCTATGTGACTGACACGAGGAGACAGCAGGAAAGAACTGGAGGGCAGGTGTAGGTACCGCCCACTACATGCGGCCACGCTGACGTCAGTCACGTGACGTCAGGTGGGCGGCCCCCATCAGCGATTGCTAGAAAAGTCTGCCATGCGGCCCGACGCCAGGTGGCGCCAGTCCTATATGTAATGACCTACTAAAGGAACCCACTTGAAGTAAGATCTTACGATTTGTACGTAAAGACATCCTGCCTTTGTGGAAAATCAAATAAGACTGCTCACATGAGAGTCTGTAGTTCCGAAATCCTTCGGGCAAAAGTAACAGCAACTAAAAATAATGCTATCCACGACAGAAAGTGTAGCTCTTAAGTTGCGGCTGGCTCAAAAGGAGCCAAAGTTAGTTTTTCTAATACAAAATTCAGGTCCCAAGGCAGGACAGGATTGCGAATGGGGGGCTTCAGGAAGAATGTCCCTCAGGAAGGTATGGGATACCTCTAGTTGTGCCACCATATGGCCATCAAAAGGCACATGGAAAGCTGAAGCTGAAATAGTGGACAAGTGCACCTGAATGGAGGAGTACTCCAGACCAGAGTCCAAGAGGGATAGCAAGTACTCCAGAATCTGATTCACAGAACACGAGAAAGGATCCAGCTGGTGGGCAGTTGCCTACAGAGCAAAGCGTTTCCACTTCGTGGACTAAGTAGCCCTGGTGGAGGGCTTCCTAGCAGCCGCCAGAACATCAACCACCCTTTGGGGTCACCCCAAATCTAACCATGGATACATCTTCAGCAGCCAAGCATGAAGATGCAGAGACTTGAGGTCCAGATGGACCAGGGTGCCCTGTTCGTTGGACAGCAAGCCCGTGCACAGGGGTAGAGGCACTGGAGCTTCCACTGCCACCTACTGCAGTAGAGGAAAACAGATCTGGGGAGGCCAGAAGGGGGCAATAGGATCGTAGTGGCCCCTTCCATCTGAAGTTTGATCAACAGCCTCTGAATTAGCGGTAAAGGAGGGAAGGCGTAGAGAAATCTCCCCTGCCAAGAGAGGGACAACACGTACTGCCATAAAACTCCAGGCCCTGGAGCAAGCGAGCACAAAAGCGGCAGTTTTTTGTTGAGTGGGGACGCAAAAAGGTCCGACTCTGGATGACCCCACCTGTCAAACAGGTCTCCTACAACAGAAGTCATCAGCTCCCACTCGTGTACCCTGGACTGGGACCAGTTTAGGTTGTCTGCCAGGACGTTTTGGACGCATGGAACATGGACAGCTGAGAGTTCTAGATTGTGTTCTAGAGCCCAGTACCAGACTCTCATGATTTCCTGACAAAGAGGGTTTGAGTAAGTATCCCTTGCTTCTTGATTCTCCTTGCTCGTCCATTCTAGTTGCTTCCAATTAATTACAAAGAAGTCAAAGACTCGCTCCTCAACCTAGATGCACGGAAAAGTGCCGGAGATGACAGCCTAGAAGAAAAAATTACTCACCTTAGTAATGTTGTTTCTTCTAATGGAATTTTGCTGTATTCTGACATATTCTGACATATGCAGTTAGGTACTGCCTTTCAACTGCCCCGGAGAACAAAGAGTTAAACTTTCCATGGCCAGCATGAAATGTTCATCGCGAGCTCGGTTGAAGCCCCTGTCTGCTGTTGTTTAAACTCCAACCGTCAGATCTTTATGAGCAATACTCACTAGAAGTTCTGTGTGGAAACTGTAAAACTCAAACTAGCCAACTGGCAACTATATTTTTGAAAAGGTTTTTTTGTTTCAAATCAAAGACTCAAGTCAGGAAACCCAAAACACAAAACACATCCCAAAACACAACACTCACCCAAAATAAAGGAGGGTGAAAAAGGGATACCCCTAGGGTGCCAACACTGCTCCTGCCCACCCACATCCCAAAAACTAGGTTCTGAGAGGGGAGGCAGAGAGGGAGGTTAGAATACAGCAAGACTCCACTAGAAGAAACAACATTACTAAGGTGAGTAATTTTTTCTTCAAACAACATGAAGTCTTGCTGTATTCTGACATATGCAGATTACCAAGCAGTACCTCCATGGAGGAAGGACAGAACCTACTTTGGAAACAGGCTCTGAAGTACTGCTGTGCCAAACCGAGCATCACTCCTAGCCTGGATATCCAGAGAGTAATGCTTGGTGAATGTATGGACTGTTTTCCAGGTGGCTGCTTCACAGATTTCTAAGATAGGACTAACTCTGGCAGCAGCCAGGGAAGCAGTTGTACCTCTAGTAGAGTGAGCCCTCAGGCCTGAGGGTGGAGTTCTACCCAGTTTTTCATAGCAGAATTGTATACAAGAAACAATCCACCTGGCAACAGATCTCTTAGTGGCAGGTCTGCCCTTACCAACCTCTCCATATGTGAGGAACAACTGGAGGGACTCAAACCTGTATGCTCTATGTAGTAGCTGAGGGCCCTTTTAACATCCAAGCTGTGCAGCTTCCTCTCTCCAGAGGAGGAATGGTCAGTGAAGAAAACAGGGAGAGACATAGACTGGTTGAGGTGGAAATCTGAAACCACTTTAGGCAAAATCTTCCTGTTAGTTCTGAGGACCACTTTATCTCTATGGAAAGAGATGAAATCAGGTTCCACTGACAGGGCTTGTAATTCACTGATACGCCTGGCAGAAGTAATGGCTACCAAGTTTTCCAAGTCAAGTACTTAAGCTCTGCAGAGGACAAAGGCTCAAATGGGGTTGCATAAGCTGAGCAATGCAAACATTAAGGTCCCAAGCAGGAGCAGGATCCCTAAAGGGGGGATTGGTGTGCAGCAATCCCTTGAAGAATTTACAAAACACAGGATGGGCTGACAGAGGAGAAGGCTTGCCTACTGACAGGAAAGCAGAAACAGCTGCCAAATGCACTTTAAGTGTAGCTGGCCTAAGGCCTAGGCCATTGAGATGGACCATATAGTCCAGAACCGTAGGCAACCCATCAGAGTCTGGAGAAATATTCTTCTTAGAACACCAAATAGTGAACCTTTTCCATTTGGAATTGTAAGTCTTTCTGGTGGAAGTCTTTCGAGAAGCCTTAAGGATATCCAGAACCCCTTGGGAAAGATGCAGGTCAGCAAACTCTAACTCTTCAACAGCCATGCCTTGAGATTGAGAGACCGAAGGTTCGGGTACCAAATCCTCCCCTGAGAGGATGTCAACAGGTTGTAATTCCTAGGCAGAGACAGGGGAAGGTGGACTGCTAAGGACAGCAACAGGGGGTACCAGGGCTGTCTGGCCCAGTCTGGAGCAATCAGAATCACTTTGCATGGTTGTGACCTTATCTTGACAAACACTTTGAACAGGAGAGGGGAATTGGGGGAAAAGCATACAGAAATTTCCCTTCCCAATTCAGGATCAGAGCATCCAGGGGGACTGAGCCCAAGACTGGGGGTCTGCAACAAAAGAGAGGAAGTTGGTGATTGCCTGGGGCTGCAAAAAGATCTATCTGTGGAGTGCTCCATCTCGAGAAAATCACTTTCAAAACTAGGGGATCTAGGATCCATTCATGATGGCCCTGGGATATCCTGCTCAGAGCATCTGCTAGGAGACTGTCCTTCCCTGGGAGGTGAACTGCTATCAGAGAGGTTTGCAGGGAATAGGCCAGGGACCACAACTTCATTGCTTCTGTGCACAAGGCCATAGACTGAGTGCCTCCTTGCTTGTTGATGTACCACATGGTGGTGGTGTTGACTGTTCTGACCTGGACCACCTTGTTCTGTACAGATGTGGAAAAGCTTGCAGTGCCAGAAACACCGCTCTGAGTTCCAAGAGACTGATGTGAAGCAGAGATTCCTGATGTGACCACAGCCCTTGGGTGGTAAGATCTCCCAGATGGGCTCCCCAGCCCAGCAGGGAAGCATCTGTGGTGAGTATCACTGAATGAGACTGAGTGACAAAAGGAACTCCTTGTCTCAAATTGTCCTGATCCTGCCACCACTGCAAGGCCTGGATCAGGGTTCGAGTCACTGGGACTAGTTTGGAAAGGGATCCTTTCTTTGGGACCAGAAGGCTTTTAAATGGAACTGAATGTCCCTCATCTGGAATCTTGCTCCCTGGACCACTGCTGTGGAAGCTGCCATGTGGCCCAGAAGCTGAAGGAAATGCCTTGCTGGTCAAGACACCTGAGGGTGAAAGAAGAGGCCAGTTCCATAAGGGTCTTTGCCCTGTCCAGGGAAAGAAGGCTCTGCCCTTGTTGCATCCAGCTCGCCTCAATGAAGGTGAGGAGCTGTACTGGCTCGAGAACTGACTTTGGAAGGTTGAGAAGGAACCTAAGGAAGTGAGCACCTACTGAGTTATTTGCAAGTGTGACTTGATTCTGGTCTGAGACTGACCTACTATGAGCCAGTCGTCCAAGTATGGGAAGATGGAGATCTTTTTCTCCTTAGAAAAGCAACCACTACTGCCAGGCACTCTGTGAAAACCCTTGGGGCTGATGTTGGGCCAAGGGCATTGCTCTGAATTATTAGTGGCCTGAGGGCAACTCGAACCTGAGGTACTTTCTGTGGGAGCACCTGATGGGAATGTGAAAATAGGCATCTTTGAGGTCCAGGGAGGCTAGCCAGTCCCCTGGCCTTGGAGAGGGAAGGATTATTCCCAGAGTCACCATTTTGAACTTTGGTTTTAAAAGGTGTTTGTTCAGATATCTTAGATCCAGGATGGCCACCATTCTCCTGTCTTTTTGGGGGTTAGGAAGTACCAGGAATACAATCATTTGCCCTTGTGTAGGGCAGGAACCCTCTCTATAGTTCTGAGAGCTAGGAGGGAAGAAACCTCTCTGATGGATTTGCAGGTGGAAAGGATCTGGTTCTCATCTTGGGAAATGTTTTGAAGCTGAGAACCAGTCCCTGGCTTACTACTTCCAGGACCCACTTGTCTGATGTCAGAGACTTCCAGTCCTGGACAAAGTAAGCCAGCCTGCCCCCTACTGGTACTGGAGAATCGGCCTGGGCAGACCCATCAGGGTGTCTGCTTGGCAGGGGCTTTAGGCTGAGGGGTGGATGCAGGCCTGCTCATCCCCCGTCTGCCTCTCCCTCTGAAGAACCCCCTCCTAGAATAAGAAGAGGAGTCCTGAGCTTGATAAAAAGGCCTTTGGAAAGGCCTGCTCCTGCCCCTGGACTGCTGCCTTTGAGGAGTGGCTTGCCTTTCTTTGGCCTGAGCACTCCTGTAAGTTGTCCTGTACTCGTCCATCTTTTTCATGTACAGTAGTTCTCTGTCTGCTCCCCAAACAGAGAATTATCAATAACAGGGAAATCCATGGCCTTAGCCTGGGTATCCTGTGATAGGCTAGTACATCCGAGCCAAGCCATCCTCCGAAGAGCCACAGATGTAGCCATGACTCTTGATGAAACATCATTGGAGTCCACAGCAGCATGAAATTGCACCTTGGATGCCTCAATCCCATCTGCAGCCACCTGCTCCAGCTCCTTGGCAAGCTGATCAGGGGCCTGTTTAGCCAGAGCCAGCACAGTGTCCCACCTGAACTTCTGGTATCTAGCTGTATAGGCCATATAGTTAGCCTGCCTGAGTCCCAAAGATGCTGCCATGTACTGTTTCTTTGCCATGGCATCAATCCTCCTGGAGTCCTTATCTGGGGGGGGGGGGTGATGCCAAGGGGATATTTGCCTTATCACAGGCAGCAGCCTGCACTACCCCAACATGCCTGCATTCCTGGGAAAGGAACTCCGTGTCTGAGCCTGACAAAGTATACCTCTTGTCCATTTGTCTGTCCACAGGAGGTATGGAATTAGGAGGCTTAAGAATTTTATGTGTCTGTTTCCCAAAGGATTTGTGGAGGGGAATAGACAGTTTCCTGGACTCTGGGATGTCCATCATTTCAACAAAATCAGGCTCCTCCTGATCCTCCACTGCTTCTTCCATAGGAAGCTGGAGGGTTTCAGCCACTTTTTTGTAAAACGTAAAGTGAGAAGGGGACTCAGAAAACCTAGGAGGAGGAACACCTGAAGGCCTGTCTGGGGAGATGTCCGGGTCAATAGGCACATCCAGACTTTCATAATCATCATCATCATCCTCATACTCTCCCTCCTCCTCATCCAGTTCATAAAATTCTTCCAGGGTGTAATCCGGAACCGAGGGAACCGACCGAACCAAGCCCCTGCCAGATGGTGCCGGTTTGGCCAGAACCAAAGTAAGTGATTGCACTATTCTTATTGCTTTGGCTATTTCATCAGCGGTCGGAGTATGATTTTCTGGGTCCGAACCAGACGATTTATCTTTTCTTTTTCTTTTAACCGGAACCGATTCCTCAGAATCGGCTCTCCTTTTGCCCGAAGAAGTATCGCCCTGGTCAGAGGGCATCCTTCTGGTTCGGTCGAACCGAACCGGCTGGCCATCCGGGTCAGCGGACTTCTCGGCCTCCCTTTCCCTCAGTCTACCTAATCTCTTTTCCAGGGTAGCGTTGGGAAAATTCTTACAAATTTGGCAGTCTGAATCGAGGTGGTCAAACCCCAGACAATAAACACAGGTGGTGTGGGGATCAGCCTTAGCAAAGACTTCCCCACACACACTGCACTGCTGAAACCCAGTGGGCCCGGTTTTTTTCTTGGGTTTCTGAGACATGGCCAATCCTAACCAAAACTTACCCTTTTTTCGGCAATCCGTCAGGCAAGACTCCCCTCTCGGTTCCTGACCGTGTCACAGGTCTTGGGGAAAAAAAACGTAATAAAATCCATTTTATTTAGAACCGATACGGACCGGTTACCACACTCTTAAGTAAATACACAAACTTTTTACCTGAAACTGATTGGTTCAGCCGAACCAATCCGCAATTTACAAGTTCCACACAGAAACTATAAGAAAAACCTATCTAGTACTCACAGTACCACAGACAGAGACTTAAACCGACAGAACGGTAGCAGCAATTCGGTAGAAACCAAGCAAAAAAAGACACTTTAACAGACTTTTTTGAACCGAGCAAAGGAGAAATCTCCAGAGCGACTGTTCAGTGAGGCGGAGTAAAGAATCTGACAGTTGGAGTTTAAACAACAGCAGACTGGGGCTTTAACCGAGCTCGCGGTGAACATTCCATGCTCGCCATGGAAAGTTTTAACTCTTTGTTCTCCGGGGTAGTTGAAAGGCAGGACCTAACTGCATATGTCAGAATATGTCAGGATACAGCAAGACTTCATGTTGTTTGAATAATTTTTCTTAAAACTAGGCTATTTCCACCTCACTGCCCCCATTCTCCACATATTCAATCTCTCCTTTGCCACTGTTGCAGTTCCCTCGTGCTGGAAATCTGTCCACATTCTTCCCTTATTTAAAGCAGGAGACCCGTGCAACCTAAATAACTATAGGCCCATCTCAATCTTGCCCGTCCTCTCCAAAGTCTTCGAAAAATAGATTTATTCTCAACTCAAGCACCACATCGAAATGCAGTCAGTTCTTAACCCAGCACAATCCGGCTTCCAGCCTAATCATAGCACTGTTACTTGAGCTGGCCAAAGTCACCAATGACTGGGTTTCTGGCATGGAGTCAAAGAAAATTACTGGAGCAGTATTCTTAGACCTGAGCAAAGCGTTAGACACTGTCGACCAAAACTTATTAATAAGAAGCCTTATTAAAATAGGTGCTACCCCACCCACTGTCCAGTGGTTCACCAGCTACCTTTCCGGAAGGACCCAAAAAGTTAAAGCTGGTGGCCTTTTTTCAGCCTCCCTCCCAATTGCCAGGGGAGACCAGCAAGGTTCCATATTAGGCCCTATCCTGTTCTCTCTGTACATCAATAATCTTGACACACATATATACTTTTTTTGCAGATACTACAGTTCTGTAAAAATCAAGCTCAACACTGGCTGAAGTGAGGGACGTACTTCAAGCTGACTTTGTCCAACTAGAAACCAACCTAATTAATGCCAAACTCCTTCTCAACGCAAATGCCAAAAACAAAGGCCATGATCTTTGCTCATAATACCTCTGCCATCTCCTCTGCTGACCTTCTCAAAGACTTTGTTGTCACCTCCTTAGGAGAACCCCTTGAAATCACCTCCAAATTTAAATATCTCGGTATGTGGCTAGACAACAAGCTCTCCTTCAACGACCACCTTGATTACCTGGCAAGGAGACTAAAAGTTAAGCTAGGTTTCTTCTACCGTATTAAATCCCTCTTTTCGCTTGAGAATAGAATCAGGTTGGTTCAGGCTACTTTCCTGCCGTTACTTGATTATGGAGAGCTAATCTTTATCTCCTCAGCGGTCTTAAGATTAAGCAAGTTAGACGTCCTCTATCATCACGCGGTATGATTCATCACAAACTTGCCACACCGAACCCATCACTGGGACTTGTACGCTGCCATTGGTTGGATGTCACTTTCCACTAGACGTACGCTCCATGCTGGTATCTGGACTCTCAAGATACTCCTGAACAAGGTTCTGAGCTACCTAACAACCCTTTCCCGCATTTCCCACAGTGCCTGCTCTCTTAGGAAAACCGACTTCCTTCTCCTTGAAGTACCAAGATCTCACACCACCTTTGGTAAATGGGCCATATCAAGTGTTCTCCCAATCTTTTGGAACCAGCTCCAATCTACACTGAAACTTACTGGCACTGTCGCTGTTAACCTATTTAAAAGACTTGCTGCAACCAAACTAAAAAGACACTTACAACTGCTTCTAAACCTATTCCCTGTCAATATCCTGCACTGCAGCTCTTCAACCTCTTTGACTTGGTCTTGCCCAGGAGGATTCTCCCTAGCATTGGCCCCTGACTTCTAGTCCTTAACTGTCAACCTTGGACATATTACTAGTTGCTTCCAGCCCTCCTCTTTACTGTCTCCTTCCACCCCTGCCTACCATGCCTCATCCCCTTCTACTCTCACCTTACCATTTCCTGCCACCCCATACCTTAACCCCCCACCACTCCTAAACCTACTCCTACCTCTCCTTGCTCTGCATATTCTCCCCCTTCTCTTACTACATCTAAATCTCACCTTCTTCCCTACATTCCTTAGTCCTCTAGCCACCTATCCTCCATGGTCAATACATTCTTTGATGTCCCCATACATCAATGAACCAATCTCTTATGTCATACGGTTGCTCGTTTCCCCAATCCTACTTCCCCTCTCTATTCACACTCCCTTCCACCTCTCAAACCTTCCTTCCTTCCTTCTTTCTCCTCTACCTCCTAATAAAGCACTATGTATTGTATTCTCTGTACCTGTATAATATTATTATAATATTGTTGAGTATGCAACTTGTATTTGACTGTTATATATCTAAGGACCTCCTTGTGAATGAGCTTGCTCAATGGAGTTTTCCTTCAATAAACTTGAACTTGGTGTAATGGACTACACTAATGTTGTTCGTGTGTACCAACATATGGCCCGGGGATAGCTGGGTCTGGAAGGCTTGCAAAGCATACAGAACGGTCCTCATTTCCAGGATGCTGATGTAAAGGGTGGTCTCAATGTAACACATTTTTTTACCGGTGAAGAGACCAGGGCCAGTTGTTCTAGGTCGCTGGTGCGCTGATCTCACTGAACCCGCAGTGTCCACCAGGGAATCCTCATGTGTAGCCTGGCAGAGGAACGATGACAATGGCCATGGCCATCAGGCCCAAGAGCCTGAGGAAGGATCTAAGTGAAACATATCTGCTGTTGTAAAGTAGGCGGACTTGAGCCATGAGGCGGTCCACCCTGTCCTGAGGCAGGAAAGCCATACTCTGAGCTGTATCCAGTACCGCTCCTATGTAATGTAGGCACTGAAATGGGGACAAGAGAGATTTGAGCAGATTTACAGTGATCCCCAGGTCGTAGAACAGTTGTGTTGTACGCACCAGTGTCTGAAGCAGTTGCTCCCTGGACTGCACTTTGAGAAGCCAGTTGTCCAGGTAGAGAAAGACAAAGTCCCTCCCCTCCTGAGATCTGCCGCCACTACTGCCATGCATTTAGTAAACACCCAAGGAGCTGAGAACAAGCCAAATGGCAAGGCATGGAACTGGAAGTACGCCCCCTTGAAATGAAACCGGAGGTACTGCCAGTGGGAAGCACACACCTTAATATGCAGATATGCATCCTGCATGTCAAGGAAGCACATCCAGACTCCCTGATGCAGAAGAGGCAGCAGCCCCGGAGGGTCACCATTCACAACTTCTTGTACCGAATGCAAAAATTGAGACTGCAGAGGTTCAGGATGGGCCAGCAATCCCCTGTGCATTTGGGAACCAGGAAGAAATGGGACTAGAACCATGCCTCTCTGCTCCTCGGGGACAGGTTCTATGGCGCTCTCTTTCTCAGCAATGTGTGAGTCTCCTCCCAGAGAACTGGGACGTCCTTGGGGGTGGGTAACTGGACTGAACTTGAAGCTGTTCTGGAGACCACCCCAGGAGTTCCAGAGTGTGGCTGCGCTCTATAAGCTGCAGAACCCAAGCATCTGCAGTGAGCTCCCACCACCTGTCGAGGTGTAGGGAGAAATGACCCCCTACTGCCACCTCCTGCAGTACTGGGGGGGAAGGGCCAAGTAAGGAGTCAGGCTGAAGTGTCCCTGCAGCCAGAGCTGCCCCTCCTCCTCGGGGGGGCCTTCCCCGAGGTGGAGAATGGGGTGGGCAGGGCACTGGCTGCTCTGCGTTTGCCCTGAGGCTTAGGGCCAGGCTTTGGTCTGTGGGTGGTGTGATGAAAGGGCACTCTTTTCCCACTTTTTGGTTTGGGTGTGATACAAGGAATAGACTGACTGCAAAGTCCGGCCAGTTGCCTGCAGGTCCAAAAGTATGTCCTACACATCCGCCCCAAAGAGTTTATAGCCTCTAAATGAGGCATTAAGGATGGACTGTTGCACATCCTGGGCAAAGCCTGACACTCTGAGCCAGGAATGCTTCCCTAGGCACATGACATCTGCGGCGTCTTAAGCTGATCTCAGCAGGTACTTGCTGGCATCGGCCCCAGACTGAAGGGCCTGAAGCAACTTCTGGGTCTGAGGGTTCTCTGGCAGAGCCTAGGCCACCCCTTTGGCCCATCTCCAGAGCTGGTTTTGAAACTTGACCATATGGGCAAGACAGTTTAAGACTCGAATGACCAGAGTAACTGAGGCAAAGGTCCTTTTACCAATCAGGTCCAGCTTTCTGGACCCCTTCTTTGGAGGGGGAGAGCCAAGGTGCTTTGGCTTCTTAGTCCGATCATAGGTGGTACTGATGACCACAGAGTTGGCCTGGGGTTGCTCAGCAAAAAATGGTTTCCCTGTAGGGGCATATTACAACTTGTCCACCTTTCTGGGCATGGCAGGGACCAGGTTAGGTCTATACCAGGCAGCCATGGTGACATCTTCAAATAGCTCCATCAGGAGGGGTATGATGAGAAGAGGAGAGGGCAACTCCAAGTAGTGGGACAAATGGCATCGGGCAGGGTCCTGTTCCTCTGCCTCAAATCCCATAGCGGCCAGTAACAGCCCACATAAACAAAACAAAAGAAGGGTCTTCAGGGGGAGACCAAGGGATACACCTTGGTGTCTCTTTCCCCTCAGAAGACACTGTAGAAATGGAATGTGAGGGGCTAGCACCCTGATCGTCCCCGTCGACGCCCTTCTCATTATCATCAGGAGGAAGAAGGTCCAGGTGATACTCGTCATCATCCCCCTGCCCAGGATGAGGCAGAGTGGGTGTCGGGGTACCAGGGCCAGGGCACTGGGGACAAGAAGACACAAGAGTAGGTGTGGAAGGCCCCTGTGGTGCCGGCCCTTGTGGAGGGGAAAGGCGAACTTGCATAAACTCCCACAGGGAATACTGCATGGATTGGAAGTCCACCACAATTGGCACTGGGACGCCAAACAGCGCTGGCTGCAGAGGCTGAGGGGCCGGTGTCAGCGGTGGGGCTGGGAAGAGTGATGGAGCAGGCTGAGACGCTGGCATCAGCCATACGGACTGTGTTGTCATCGGGTTCTGAGGAGGAGGAGAGGACAATGGAGAAATGGTCTGGGGTCACGCTAGTGGAGACTGGGTCCCAGAGGCTGAAGCCTGGGCTGCCCATACAGCTGATGATGATGATATCGGAGGAGTAAGCTGAACCCCCAAGAGCATCAAGCCAGCACCAGCCAAGGCCCGAACCAGCAGAACCACCTAGCTGATGGCCTGCTGAGAATAAGGGCCTAAACAGCAGGGACTGAAAGCTTGGCGGGGCCAAGGAAACACCAGATGCCGATGAACAAGCACCCACCAGTGAGATTGGTGGAGGGTGACACAGCGAGCTCTGCAGGGGAGAGGGCATTGGTGGTGGGGAAGAACACTGCCTAAGTGGATGCGGTTGACGCTTGACACGGTGACCGGGAATGATCCGTGGAAGACCGCCCCTTAGCCTGGTCCTTATCCTGGTGCTTATGCTTCCTGGCTGACCTATCTCAGGCCCTGGACGACTGGGAACCCGAGGACAAGGCCAGCGAAGTGGAGGAACTCCTGGCTTGAAGCTCCTTCTCCATGCAGGCAACCTTCTGTTGGAGCAGGAAGGTCTCTAGGGTCTTCTGGCAGTGCCTCCTGGTAGCCTGGCTGAAGCAGCGACAGAGTTCCCAGGCATGCATGTCGTGGTCCACGTGTAAGTAGCAGACACAGGCGTTGTGGCTGTCCTTCTCAAAGGATCTTCTCCCCACAGGCACACATTTGAAAGCGATTCTCACAGACAAGAGTTCGGCATAAAAAAAAAAAAAAAGAGGGAAAATCACTTTGGAAACAAAGTGATGTCAAGAGCTAGGGAGAGAAAAACAAAAATACTAATACAGAAAAGGCAGTCGACTGAAGCTGGCGGTATCTTCCGTGAAGTCAGATGTGCGATGGTTGATGGCGGGAAAAGAACCGAGTAGGATGCAGGGCTGCCCATGCTTATATGGGAAGGACGTCATAAGCAAGTGATGCTGGTGTGGAGGGCCCCCCTGGTAGACTGCCAGCTAGAAAAGTGTCTGTGTGGTCCTAGTGCCTGGTGGCTGTAGTTCTATAGGTGTGGCCTGCTGCAAGAGATGCACTCAATGAAGATATATATGGATAGCCTTATCTAGGCCTACGATGCATAGCGACAGCCATTGCCATGGCACGGGACAGGAGTTGCCCATGTCAAGAGCTGTCTGCAGTTGGTGTTTAGCCAGCAGCTGACCCTGGTCTCTGACTTAACTTCACCAGCAACTGTTTGTCCACAGGAAGATGGCAAAGGAGTTTTAAAAGAGTGGCCATCATTTATGACAGCACAGCTTGCACAACGAAGACCTAGCAAAGCAGCAGCATAGACCTTTTTTGCTGCATAGTCAGTCTTTCTAAACTCATTCACTGGAAGCTTGTCCACATCCCCTTGGCCACCCAATTCACAGAAGGCCAAGTCCGAAACCAATCCCTCAGCATAGGGGTGATTGAAGAACAAAGACAAGGAGCCCGTGGGGACCACGTACTTGTGGACCATATGAGTGGAGGGTGCCAAGAAGGATGCTACCAAAGCTCCAAGGCTCATTCCAAGATAGACACAGCCTCGGAAAAGGCAACCCCCTGGGGAACTGTCTTTGTCCAGTATGTTAGTAAAGGGGTATTTAGCCTGATTCTGGACTGGTTTCAAGGGCACATTCATGGACTCTGACATAAACTGAAGCAAAGACTTAAAAGGCAGTAGTCCATGATCAGTGATCAACTCTTCGGCCAACTCTCGGTCAAAAAATGAGAGTCCTGGTTGAGGCCATGGACAACTCACTTTCAGAGTCATTGGAGGATTCCTTGAGAACAGCCCTCACCCGTTTGCTACCATGGACCACCCTAGTATCTTCAGAGTGGGTGATCTCCACTGAGAGCCGGCCTGGCAAGCCAGCAGCAGCATGGGATTCCTTGGTCAGAGCCCAAAACAGGGGCTGCGGTGGAGGGGGTTCCACTCATAGGGGCGGAGAAGCAGATGCACAGGACATCTGTGAAGTGCTATCTCCCCCTTTGCAACCCCCCTCTACATCTGCCCCCAGTTCATTAACACTCTCATTCCCCTGCCCTGGTGGTCTATAGACCACCCCACATGCAATTTCTCACCTGATGCCACCATGAGATGAACCCACAGTGCTTCCATTTCCCCATTTCCTCCCATGATGGATCCATCCTCCACTGTCTCAGTTCCTTCCCTGACAAAAAAGGCTACCCGTCCTCCTTTACCTTTCTGCCAATCTCGCTTATACATGGTGTAGCCAGGAACTACGAGGTCCCAGTCGTTGTTCTCTGTGGCCCAAGTTTCCATAATGACTAGGAGGTCCTGTCCTGCGTCTACTATCATTGCCTGGAGCTCAATGATTTTGTTTCCCAGGCTCTTGGCATTAAGGTGGTCCATTTTCTATCTTGTGTCCAAACTTTTTTTTTTTTTGGTTAAACAGGTCCACCCCTTCATTTTTCACTATCCTGCTTAACTTCTTGTTTTTCCCATTTTTTAAAGGCTAAGTGACCCCCCCCCACCACCACCTTTCCCCACCCTTTTATGAACAAGTGCCTTGCTGCTTCCCTGCCCAATGTTTTAAGCCCCCAGTTCAGGGGGAGCCCTAGCTAGGTTCCCCACTTCCTCATCAAACCTCTGCCCCAGTGCACTGGTCATCTGCCTTGTTAAGTGAAGGCAGTCACCCTTGAAGAGCCTCCTGTTCCAGAAATCCCCCACAAAGCAGTACTCCTCTGACACCCTCCCTTCAACCATCCATGAAACTCCTCCCTCTCCTCCTTCCTCACTCTATCCTTCCCACTCTCCCTACCCCATACAAGGAGGACTCTGAAAAGGTCAGGAAAGCCAAGTGTGCCTTCAATCTGTACCCCAGCCTTCGAAAAATCTACAGCAAAGGGTTACATATTCCCAACTTATCTAAGCATGTCACCTCAGCACAACAGCTCAGTCTCCATAGCCCAAGGTGGAAGGAATCCAGCTCTAGAGACTGGTCCTGAACTCTGGTCCACATTACAGCAGCACATAGCACAGCCATCCTGACAAATTTTGTTACAGTAAAATCACACATAAGCAGAATTGTTTGAAAAACGTATACGTACCACTCAATTGAACTCCCTACTCTCTGGCTCCAAATGAATTCTGCAAGTTATATATAATGTATGTATTTTTACAATTAATTTACCCAGTATAGCCCAGCTGAAATACAACACCTCGCCTCCAGTGGGTACCAGTTTCTACCCATTTCCACTGCTGGGTGGACTGGAGAACTGGGAAGATAAGTAACTTGCCCGAGGCCACACATGAGTATCTGGCTCTAGTGGGGTCAGAACCTGTGATCTCCAGTTTCCCAAGCTGGTGCTCTAACCACTAGACTACACTGCCTCCTATCAGAACCATATCTGAAATGAAGAAACATTTTATTTATTTCAAGTTAGTTTTTTTTAGCCAACAAGAAAAGTCTTTATTCATCCATTTATGTTCAGTATGCTTTTCTACAGTACAATTAGAGCTGTTGAATGCCTTTCAGGTAGCAGAATGTTAACTGCTGATGTGAGAAACACTATACTTTATTACGAAAGTTGAGATCGGGACATGCCAAAAGGAAAAAAAATCTCTGAGCTACGCAGTATTTAACAAGATACACTCCCACTATATTTCACTTTTCATGATTACTTACTCATCCCCAAACACTTGATGAGAGTATTCAGGATTAAATGTTGTGCTGTCATCTTCCACATCCTCTGGGAAGCGCACTATTAAAAACAAAAAAATTGACACAATCAAAATAAATGCAGATGATGTAAAACTGGAGATATCAGAACAAATTCAGGATTTATAGATATTGCAGTAACTAAAAACTGATCAATCCACAGCTTTTTGTTTCTATTTCCCTCAAAGACCTTGACTTCTACTGGTCCAGTGTCTGGGACTTGAGGTTTCTATTCCCAGATTCATAAAAATAAATAAATAGTGTCCAAAACCTGATACAGAAGGAGAGAAAATGTATGTGTACTTTGTCATGTGTGATTAGGATGAATCCAAACTAAAAGTAAAACATTTAAATACTTCAATAATAAGCTCCATTCAGCAGACTTTGTTGCCAGATAAGGCTCATGAAAAATGAGGGACCAGGTTACAGACAAGGGGCTTAACATCCTTCTCTGGCAAATGACAGCCCACTGGATAAGGGGTGTATAGCAATGCTATAAATCTAAAGACTGGTTGCCATTACTGTGTGCCACCGGGGAAGGGGGTGGGGCTCCAAGATGATGTCTTCCATATTAACCCAGGGGAAGGAAGCCTACATTGCTCTTCTGTCTCAGCACCCCAGGAAGTATATAACAGAGCATGGCTGTAAGCAAGCATCCAAATGGGAAAAAGATGTGGGTGGTGCCAAGGCATGCCTTTGGAAACGTCTTCTGAGTGCTAATGAGGAATGGGAGTTGTAAGGAAAAACTGGATATGTCAGCGTGGGCGACACACCTTCCCACCACTGTGTCAATTCGGACAGACTTCTGACCCCACCCAGTGGCTCGAAGGAATCTGCCTCATTCAACCAATGAACCATTGTGTGTGTGGGGGGTGCAAGCATGTACTAAGTAAGTCTTCAGTGGGTGGGGTTGCCATGGAGCTTCCTCAGCTCAGTGCAGAGGGGCTGCAACTGTAAACGGCAGTGACTAATGAGAAGCATAATCCATTAGGGATCAGGATTCGTGACTAGGAGAACCACAAAGGGACTTTTATACTTGCGACTGCATTTCTGCACCATTTCTCTCCTGCCTGCCACCTTGTCTTTCTTCCCCGTAGTCAAGCCCTGATGCCTATCATAGGAGTCCTCCAAGTGCGACCAGCTTCTGCTCAACTTCAAGCTGGAGCTTCCAGCCATAAATCCAATATGTTCCTTATTGTTGGGATATAAAAATTACATACTTATCGTAATTGTTGATCTTCCAGAATATCTTCACCATTGATCCACACTGAGGCTTCTGGGGCCTGAAGCACCAGAACCCAGTGAGTGCAAATTTCTGCAGGGAAGGAGCCAACGTACGCTACTGACTGTGCCTGCACACCTCATGTGGTGCTGGGCACGCCAGCTTTCAACCATCGCTGACTCCCTCACATACCTCAGTTATGTTAGCCATGAGAAAAAGAGAGGACTAGATACTTTTGAGCCCAAAGGGATAGGAAAAGGATACAGGACATAAACAGATTAAAACCTGACTACCAACTTAGAGCCTAAGTGTTGAGCCTACCAGTTGGCACAAGAGCAATTAGGTTTAAAAAGAACCGGAGCCTCTCACTACTAATCAGACAGGGTGTGTGAAGTACAGTAATAGGAAAGAAGATAGGGCAGCAGTCCTGAATAGATGGCTCTGGTAGAAGTATCAAAACAGGATGGCCAGACCAGGAGCCCCTTGCAAATGAGATGGCAATTGTGCCAAAAATGGACAAATTACATCTGGACTCCCCAAAAAGATTAACTCCATGCTCCCAGATAGAAATGAAGTACACTCATGAGTAAAACCATAACTCTCTTTTCTATATGACACGTGAGAAAAATAGGGACAAGGAGCATAGGAGCTGAAAGTCTGAGCATTCCTAGGGAGTCAACATGTGGTTTTCTCCTCTGGCATGCCTGAGGCGGAATGGACAAAGGCCCAAAGCACACAGAGAAGTAACAAACGGTAGACCAACCAAAAACATTCTAACATGGGTAGAAGAACATGGCCCTCTTCTCCCTGCAACCACAGGGATGTACCCTGTGTGAAGCTAGAACACTGACCCAAGAAAAATGTACTGCACACCTTCACGCACAGACCAGCTGCTCAGTGGAGTTAGACTGCACAGTGCCTATGGAACAGGTTGTATACTGCAGCTAATAGGGATATACCCCGGAAAGGGAGAATGACGACACACAAAAAAAACGGAGATAAAGGCCACCTTTCCACTTCACAAAAGAAAAGAAAAAAACAAAAAGTTTTTTTGGGGAGTGCTACTCTTTTTGTTTTGTTTTGTGAGGACTGGCATCGAGTGCTCAACACCTCCCCCCCTTTTTTTTTCTGTTTTAACAAACAGCAAACTACCACACAGGGGCCATGGCAGAGGAGATACAGAGCAAACAGAAAAGTGCAGCCAATGCACACAGGGTGAGCTGCCAGAAGCCCTGGCTCATATCTGAGCAAGGGATGGTGGGCAGGTGCGTGAATCAATGGAGAAGATATTCTGGAAGATCAACAATTATGGTAAGTACCTAATTTTCATATCTTCCAAGCATCAATCTTCATCACTGATTCACACTGATGGGTCAGAGTACCAGACTTCCCAAAACAGGGAGGAGCTGGCTCACCCTGAAGGCAGAAATACCGTCAGCCCTCAGTGTGGGGGAGAACACTTGACAGCAGAGATTCCTTATGGGTCTGGTGAGACTCGAGTGCGACCAAAGTCAGGCGGAAGCTCCTGTGACCCAGGAGCAGCAGAGTGCCCAAATAGCTCTCACCTGACCCCGCAAGAGAAGAAATAAGCCCCCAGAAAGAACAGTTAAGCTCCTTTTTTTGGGTCATGGGTGTCAGTCATGAAAGGTGAACCCACGCTGACTGTAGTTCCTACCAACCTGGAGGCCATCTCACTGACATCGTACAATGCCCTTTACTAATGTCTTGCCAACTGCAAGCCCTTGGTTGAAAGGCAGATGGTTTTTCCAGACTAACTCTGTGCATGGCAACTAGGAGCTGACCTAGCTGCGCCCACAGGGATTTGTTGTAAGCTGCCTGATGTGCAGCGATGTACATCATGGCATAAGCCAAGGTAAATACCTTCCTTGGGCATCTGCCTGAGCAGAGGCAGTCTAAGGGGGTTGGTCACACGCTGGATGCAGAGGCCCTGTTAGGGTCCAGAAGACCTCAATCCCTGAAAAACATCAATACGCTGCCAGGATTTACTTTATCTAAATTGTCTGGGTAGCGGGTGAGTAGCAAAATAAAGTATTTGGTCTCACATCCTGGCAGTACACTGATAATTTTTTTGACATATCGTACAGGGAAAGTGCATCGCTGGTTGTTTGTTCCTGGGCTAAAGGAGCCCCATCCCCCTTAGGAACTCATTTACTGGCCCCACAATGAGTGCAAGACACATAGGTGAATGGGTACGCACCAGTGTAAGGCCAGTCCATAGGCCTACTAGTTCCTTCTCGCAAGGCTCCCCTGCCCTTAGACAACTAGGGCTAGATGTGTATCAGACGGGGACGCCTATACTCCTCAAGGTAGGAGACTTCCAAGACAGACTCTAGGCCTGTCTCCCCTGGTCTACTCCCAGCACTCTGAATCCACGGCAACCCAAAGCGCTTTATAATCATAAACTGTTGGAAATAGTTAACAGATACACAGAGAGGTCAAGTAAGATGTCAGTGGTGTTAAGTATAGAAAAGAAAAAAAAAAAAAAAAAGGCTAGAGTTGAAACCAATTGCTCAAGGTTACGCAGTGAAGTAGAACTGATCTGATTCAAACCTTGGTTTACAGCTCTGAACTATAACGACTAAGCTACACTGTATCCCAAGTAACTTCTTTTAGACAATATTCCATTTGACACTATTAAACTACTAAAAAAGCTACCAGGAGCGTGCATGAGCAGGTTGGATATGGGAGAGGGGTTCTAAGCTCAGCACCACGTTTATCAAATGTGAAAGGTTATTAAATGCTACATTCAACTTGTACAACAATGTTTCATAACTGATAAACACTGCTTGATGCAGTACCTATCAAAAGAATTGGACAGACTGCACTGCAATCCCAAAAGGAGCAGCCACCATTCACTGCACTGCTGCTTCAAATGTACTTTGTTTTTTATTATGTTACTCCCCCATCACCGGTGCTAACCCCATCTGTCATGACAACTTCTCTGATGTTTACCTTTGTTCCAAGTGTCACGATGCAGCAGCCTCTGCACTATGGTAGTTCCACTGAAGGACTTTGTTTAGCAGACACCTCTGGCCCTCATATGTGAGATACAGTTGGTTGTGGCCCCAACAGCGCCAGTGGCATCCTGTTTGCTCCAGGGTTTATCCTACTTACCGGCTCCACTTCTCTGGAATACAGCCATACAGAACTCGAATATAAGCATGCGCACAGTTGTGTGTGTGCACCTACAGGAGTCAAACAGGTCCTCCTCCTATCATCCACTGCTGCACTTCCAATCTGTGGTCACCTAGGTGGCAGTGTGTTGGAATAGAGTGCAATCCTCCCTCCCAGGTGGACAGCAATCTCTGGGACCCTAACCCCCCCTCCCCAGCAGCCCCAATGACCCAGTCTCAGGGTGTAAGCCCAGGTCACCAGTACTGCAAGCAGTAGCTCTACAGCTGCACTGATGGACTAGCTAAATGTACTTTATTGCTCTTTTGTGACTGACTGTGCAAGTGTATGTGTAAAACACTGTGAATGATAATTTCTGTAAATTACAGTACTTTGTCTTCTTGTCCTTCAGTGCCATTATTTAGAACAATAATCGTCAACTTCAAATAAAGTCACACTCATTTCCTCTCCCAATCCTCCTCCGCCTTGTACTTTACTGCCAAGTGTACCCACCGAGAAGCACAGAACCCTCCCTGTTCCCTTGTATCCTTCAAAAAGATGCCAGCAGAGAATGCCCTACTGACTCGTTGGTTGGGCTTGGGGATGGCATGGTGTCCTGTGTGCCCCTTCCCCTTGTAGCTCCGAGCATGCCGACATCCTAGAGAGCAGGCAGAAATGCATGTAAAACCACCCTGGGTACTGCAGGAGGAAGCAGGTCCCCTCTCAGCCCCCACACTATTGACTGTGGTGCCCATCTTCAGCATACTGGCTCAAGTCAGCTCTAGGAGCTTAGCCAGCCAGCCCCGATGAAAACCCCTACCATGGGAGGGTAAGCCACAGGGGTGACCAATGACAAAGTAAGTTCCAGAGATAACAAATGATATAATGTATGGTAGAACGTTGTTATGACTGGAAATCCATACCAGCTAAAATGTTGTTATGCTGCAGTAGCTTGCTGTTATGCTGCACCAGGTACGTAGCTACTGCAGCATAACAGATTAGAATCTTGAAAGAAACTCTTGTCAGCGCGAGCTGCACACTAAACAGCGTACAGTTAATCGAGGTTACGTTTTCAGTTCTGGAGGTCAGGCCAACACTTCCACATAGATCATCCATACCAAGAGACTGATAGTTAAAACGGCTAAGTTAAAAAAGTGTGACGTTCCTCTATGTCCGTTTTTTTTTTTTGCAATGTGCCACTATCTATGTTGGCTTCCGATATACTCATCAAATGAGTAAATATTTCTCTCAACAACTGAACCGACTGATCATTTCTGTGACAGCAGCCGACTGATTGTGATTTTTTATTTGAACTGCAACAGATAGGTGACCATACACTATAAAAGAAAATGCATGGTCCTCTATCCGTAACAAATTTGAAAACTCTTCTCAAGGTCGCCATGGCGACTGAACCTCTCGCTAAACGTCGCCATGACAACCTCTTGAAGAGTTTACAAACTTGTTATGGATAGAGGACCATACATTATCCTCTATGTGGTGGGGGGACAGGCAAAAAGAGGCGAGCCAGAGAGGAAGGGGCATAAATGAAAAGTTAAAAAAGTATGAGAGGATGATTAAGATATGAAACATAACCCAACGTGTGCACCTATTATATTCAAAGATGCCCCTGTGGTGTCAGAGACTCTTTAAATGTCACCTTCTCCTCACTTGGAATTTGCATTGGTTTGATCCATATTTGCATACAAGCAATGAATGTTTTTATTTGGCCCCATGGTATCTGTGAAATATAAAGAAGGTACCTAATACGCCTGTAGGTCACACACTAGTTTGGGTTGAAGGCTGAAAATAATTCTATTGCATGGCAGTCTGGAACAAACTAAGATGTCATCTGGGTATGCAAATGTGCTTTCTGGGCCACTCTGGGGGGAGGGCTATGCACTGCCAGGAAACTTTTATTCCTCATGCCACGACGTGCTGCAGTGTCGTGCATACGCTCTGAGACACAAGGGGCCAAAGAACTGAAAGGAAAGTCATTCCTTCTAGTTTAGTGCAAGAAGCACTGATCACATACTGTATGCGCAAGGAATACTGTAGGAAAGGTGCATTTGCAAAAAAGATGCCAGTGGCCAACATTATGAAGGAGGAGGAGGAGGAGCAAACGCCTGCAATGAGAACCATGTTACTTAAGTGGACAAGGACAGGTGGGCACTGCACTGACAAACCTGGCATACAATTAAGATTTCACAATCTCTGCCTCAGCCTCCTAACCAACAAGAACACATTAATAAGTGCACGCCTGCCATGTGTCAAAATCTCCATCGGTTCCTGGAGAAAAAACAAGTAACATGCTGACAAAAGGAGAGAAGCGGGTAATGCACTAAAAAACAAAACTTTAAGGGTTGTTTATGCTACAAATTAAAGAGGAAGAGCCAGAACCAAGGGCCCCACACTCAAGTGTGGAGCTGGTCCCAATGTGCACTTTGCAAAAATATTTTGGTTTACTTACTGTTTACTGTGGTAAAGTAGATTGTGTCAGACTAATTTTGCCTAGTTCTAGGTGGACATCTTCTGTTACTACATATCCCAGAATCCTCTGCAGCTGAAATCAGAGCAGTAGCAGCAGTGGGAGATTCAACAGCCTGCAGTGCATGTTAGGATTTATATAAGTTCTGATCTTTTGTTGGCTAGTCCAGCTGTCCTCCCTAAGCTAAGTACAGTCATAGAGGAGTGTACTTAGCCCCTAAAGGAAAGCAGACCCGAAAGCTCTAACATGCACTGCAGGCTATTAAATCTATCACTGCTGCCTGATGTCAGCTGCAGCAACAAAAGATGTCGGCCTAGAACTAAGTAACATTAGTTTGATACAATCTACTATACTACAGTAAATAGTAAACCAAAATGTTTTTGCACATAAAGTGCACGTTGGAACCAGACCCACACCTGAGCGAGAGGCCATTTTTGCTGACTGTTCCCCCTTTAAGCTATTAATAATGGTCTAAAACTGTGGCATTACAAAGACCTCAGGGTTTGTTGTCTCAAGAAGTCTGGGGACCTGGCTGGCGGTGGCAGTCTCCACAGATTTATGGATGTGTAGTACTGACTTTTTTTTTGGTCACCTGACATCAGCTAGGAAAATATTTATGCAGTGGGCTAATTACTTGTATATAAAAAAATATTGTATAAAAGACAAAATGTCCCCTTTTGTCTGTGATACTGTACAAAAGCCATTGCAAATATTTTTAACTTTAATTATAGTGTAGTACATTTTACAGTACTTAAACATGCGCTGAGACTGATTTGGTCAGAAAAAAAATGTTATTAAAAAAAATGTCTGAAACTCTAAACTCACCAAATTAATTGAACAACCATATTTTCATGTCAGATGACCAGATTGGAGATTCAGGTTGTCCGTGGACAAGTAATGTTAAAACTAAATTTCTCAGCCTGTTGAACGTCATCTGGTGCACTATAAAATCTTCTTTTCAAACTACAAGCTGCTTGATGGGCTCTTCCTTCATTGATGCTTTTTTTTTTTTTTTTTTACTGCGTCAAGAGATCCAGACAAAACCAAATTCAGTTTGCACAGTAATCTGTACAGCACAGTTAAAGGGGCACTGTCAGCTTTTGCCCCCGGTTTTGCTAACTTCCAAACATTGTGCCTTTTGGCACACACCTACATCATCTGCAGTGTACAATACCCCCACTGGACTAAAAAAACAAAGGCAAATGCACCACATTTGTATATTTTTACTATTATTAGGGTTTACCTCGACCCACGTGCCTCCGGAAGCAGATCCTGGTCCAGGACATGCAGCAGGCACGAGCGCAGTCCCAAAGTGGCATTTTATAACACGCACACACTACAAACATGCTCCCCCTGTAACTGCTACGATTGCAAGCCGAGTCTGTTATTGTAGAGAGCATAAAAGCAGCACCACCACAAATGTTGTAATTGCAACTGGCAGACCTCACACATGCGCAATGGTGGCATGTTCTTGCGCATGTGCAGGATCTTTCCACACGTTTCTTCTGTGCATGCACGGGATTTCGGCTCTGGTTGGTAAAAGTAACATCTGCAGTGCTCGTTTTGAGTTCCACAATACCAGCCTCAGTTTGCAACCGTAGGAGTTACGGGGGAGCATGTTTGTAGAGTGGGTGTGTTATAAAATGCCACTTCGGGACCGCGCTTGTGCCTGCTGCGCGTTCTGGACCAGGATCCGTGTCCGGTGGTGCGTGACTTAACCTCGGGTCGAGGTAAACCCAAATGATAGTAAAAATACACAAATGTGATGTATTTGCCTCTTTTTTAATCCGTTGGGGGTATTGTACACTACAGATGACGTAGGTGTGTGCCAAAAGGCACAATGTTAGAAAGTTAGCAAAAACAGAGGGCAAAAGCTGACAGTGCCCCTTTAAGTTCTTCCTCCACTGGGCACTCAGCAAGTTTTAGAAAGTGATTTAAACCAGACAGCTGGTTTGACAAAATCTGAAACCGTTTCACCACAAAGAGAATCAAGGTACAGTGCATTCCATTTAACATGCTACACTAGTGTTACTGGACACCAGTGAGGCTCCGAAGGATTAGTCTGTAGAGCTACAATAAATGCTGATGATGTAAGATGACAAGGGTTCTTTAATCTTTTGATTTATCAACATTACAGAATTCATTGACTCTGGTCTGATGCAAATATTCTCAGATTTTGCAGGCACTGGCCACTAAATCCCCACAGCTGTGTATATATCCTGGGGGACTAGTGCCTGGGGAGCCTTCTGACCCCTGTTTCCTGATGCCTGACTGCTGTGCTTTTTTCACTAGTTCCTTCACTGACTATCCAGTTAAAATGTTACCCTACCGTCAACCAGCAAGAACTGTAAAATTTCAGGTGTGTATCTAAACGTAAGTTGTCAACTCTGAGCATTACAACCATTCTGACATTTTTGCGCAAAACGTAACACAGACTTATTAAAGTCCAACAGAACAGTAGCACAGACATCAAACCATGAATGTGCAATTATTCTCACTTTGTACACCCTCCAGTGTATGCTTTTTTTTGGGGGGTGGAGTTTAAGAATTCTGTAAGTAAACAATCTTAAGGAGAGCTGTTTAAGAATGTAATGTCTGGAAACAAATATACCTCTCTGAGGGAGCTAAGAGTACCAGATTCTAATCAAAGCTATAGTAGAGTAAGTAAACTGGACTACATAGAAGTTGAGTTTTCCATAACTGAGAAAGGTTAGTAGTAGAAATATTTTTTTCCTTGGCTGAGGGGGCCACTGGCCAAATAGCAGCTGTGTGTGAAGTACTGTAGGACACCTCAGTATACTTTAATCCTTTGTAAAGCATACATTTTAATCTACTTAACATACTCACTTGAGCCTTATTTCAGAAGCTAATGGAGAAAACAGAATCCCACATTAGATGATAAAGCACCGCACAGTAGTAAAAACAATATTTATACCTCTGCAACTTACAGGTTGTATAATGAAATACATTAATATAGCAGTGCCTTCTAGATATTTTACTCGAATAAGTCCATATCAGCAGAGTCAAACATATTTGGTGACGAAGTCTTTATTACAGTCTCCCTGCAGTTAGAAATTAAAACAGTCTGGTCCATTCTGATCTAATTTCTCCTTCACTCCTTTAGTCTCAGACTGCTGCAAGAGTAACTCTACTGCTTGTAAATACAACCATCGGAACATCATAACCAAATTTCAATTCTGCAGAGTGGAGGTCAGAAGAATTAAGACCAATTTCCTGGAGCTCTGTTCAGACCATATCAAAGCTTTACCTCCTCTGTATAGTGCATCTAGTGTCAGAGGGGAAAGAAAATGATTCCTAATATATCTGCAGTTGTTTCTTTCCTGCTTTCTTTCCCTCTCCTCTAGTTGCCCCCACCTCTATCCCTTCTCTCTCTCTGGCGCTGGCCCCCCAATGGGATAACCCTCCACACTGTAAGACAACCACCAAAGGTTCTGGCAGTTTTCTGTACATTGCTCATATACCTGAATTCTAATTGCAACAGCATTCCCACTGAGACACCAGCTGTGAGGGCCTCATCTTATTGCTCTCATCCTTGTACGTTTATCCCTCACTCCTCTCCTATGCTATACCCCTTACACCTCCTCCTCCCTCTTAGGCCTTACTCTCCCACCTAGACTATTCACAGAGTATGCTCATACCTTTTCTCCCCTACTCTTATACTTCGTCTCTAGGACCCTCAGTCCTGTTTGCTCGCTAGTTGACTTGTGGTGTTTCCTACTCTCTCAAATCTAAATAGCACCTCAATGCATTCTGTACATGCTAGTCCACCAATTTTGTACTTTGTATATTGTTATATTTGTACTTGTTTATGTCATTGTTTTGACTTTACCTTATGCTGTATTTCCCCAACACTAAGTTGGAACTCCAACTCTTTGTTTCACCCATTTGATGTACTGTTTCACATTGTTTATTATTATGTTTTTAACTTATACCCTCCTTGGTCATGCCTGAAAATAGGCATCTCTATGCCAAGAGCACTACCCGGTTACGAAAAAGAAAATAAATGGGAATACTGTGCACAGTCCTAAAGTCAATATGTGTTTACCATTTGTAAATACGTACACAAGTGTATTAGTGTTATGGAAGTCAATAGAGGGCATCTTCGGGGTGTCTCTTATGATATAACAGACTCCGAGTGAGAGGTCTGGGTGAGAGGACAGTGAAGCTGAGTATTTCTGGCTGCATAAATCTCACGAGAGGAGCCTATTACAGCATACACATTGAGTTAGAAAGTATGATTTATAAACAGGTTTTAAGTATTTTTTTTTTCTCACTTCAAAAGTTAAATGAAGCTACCCTCACCCAGGCTATGAAGTGGAATGTTCCACTCTTAGTATTTCTGCACAAGTAACTGTAAGGTGGGTTGCTGGCCAGTCCTGACTGCTGACTCCAGTACCCTCGTGAAAGCTCGAGGGGGTCAGCCTGGGTCCTTGTGTGACAGGACCGTAACTACTAAACTTTCAGTGGTGTGGTACCTTTTCCTGGGGACTCGGGCTAAATAACCAATGACCGTTCCCGAGGAACAATATTCCCACCTCCCGAGCCCCTCCGGACAATTCCCAACAATACACAGTACCCAAAAACAGTCATGGAGACAACAATTACCATAAGCACAGCAAGTATTTTTTACTGGAGGGAGTAGGACTGATAACTTTGGATGCAACAAAATGTGGTTAGGTCAGGCACTTATCCAACACTCTCCAACTCACAGATTATACCCATAATACCATTAGTAACACCAAATGCAACTTCCTACAATGCTCCCACCCATCTAGTACCAGACCTGTCCCAATGACTTTTGGGGTACCCCACTACAGTGGCAGGCCTGCGACACCACGGACTGGTCAACACTGGCGCCTAGATGAAGAACTAACACAAGGCAAAGCAACTTGGAACAACAGCAACCATTTGTAACCCCCTGGTGGCGAAATTGTACTTAACTGACACCGTGCAGGTGAGAAAGACGTCCTTGGCTTCTTTTCACTCCAGCGGAACCCTCTGGAACACTTGACAGGTGGCAGCTAGGGTAGGAGCTTCTCGGCTAAAGACGAACCGCAGCTCTGTTGCTCTGGCAGGAACAATCCAATGAAAACCCCAATCTCATGGGGGTTTTAAGCAACACACCCTGGGGTAGAATATCTTCAAACAGCAATTAGGCAAGAGTTTTTTGTAAATCCCAAAAGTGAGGTCCTCTAAGCTAAAGACGAGTTCCAGACCCTCAAATATCTTATCCAGAATCTTCACCACCTTTTGGTGGACTTAGGCAGCTTTTGTAGCAAAACAGTTTAGCTTCTGTAGTAAACAGTTTGGAAAAACACAGCCTGACCTAGCAGCAATCCAATTGGGCTCTTTGCAAACACTTCCAGTTTCTCTTTTGATTCTTTAGTCCCAGCACTGTGGCTCAGTGCCTGCAGGAGTCTCGACCAGCCAACAAAACTTGGGGCTTCAGCCCTTGGTGCTGTCTCTCTTCTCCCTGGGGACTAGATTTTTGGTGGGCTCTTGGGGCTATTTATAGCCTTCCCCAGTCTCCACCTGATTGGCTCAGCTCTTCTCAGGCAAAAAAACAGTCTTGCCAGTTTTTTCCTCCTCTTTCTTCGCCTGCAGCAGAGATGTCCGCCTTTGTTTTTGTTGCCTCCCCTCCCGGACCCGCCACCAGAATTAAAAGGGCCGGGAGAAAAGTCTTTCTAGCTGGATCAGTCCTCTTAAAGCCACACAGGGGGTGTGGGGGCTTACATACTCCCCTTTAGAACTTGGCGTCCTGAACAAGGCACTGCCCACAGTCCATGAGTCCCAAAGTCTATTTTAGGGTAGTGTGCTGTGGATTGAAAAAAGGTTAATGAACAAACAAGTTACGTAACCTACACAGAAAGATGTTAGTCATTAACAGGTAACCCATTGAACACATTGAGTTGCCCCTGTTTACTAACTTCTACTTTCACCTCAGATATAAACCTTTGGGGTAGGGACACAGCCTGTACTATAGGCACAATTCTTTTGTGCACCACGTGGAGGGGCATATCAGATGACTCTCCAGGCTGATCGTAAGTTTTAGTAGGAGCTTGTGGGCTCTTTCTGATCTCCTGGGCACCTGTGAGATTTCTGGGGGATTCGTGGGGGCACGGTCCTGTTCAGTGTTCATTTTGTGGGCATCAGTGTCCACTGGGCCTTCTTGTTGAGCATCCTCAGGATTTGTAGAGTCCTGCAGCAAGCCGGTAACATTCATATCCACAAAAGGGTTATCAATAGTGGTGTCCAGGTTGCTCTGTGGGACAAATGGTTCAGCATCAACATTCCAGTCAAAAGATGTGATTGCTGAAGCTGAGTCACCTCCGGCCCACTCTACACTCTGGACAGCCGGGGCACTGGACTGGTGAAGGGCTGATACCACAAGACCTCGGGGTCTCCTTGACAATCTTCATATTCATCCTCTGGTTCCCCAGAAAATTGTGGCGTGGGGGCCAAAGGAGCATGAATTTTGGCAGTTGGAGTATACTGGATTTGGTTACCCTCCTGGGTGCTGCTCCTAGTTCTGGGGGCCCTTGGGGTATTTCCTTTTATGACTGACTCTAGGTATCCTATTGGTAAGAGATGATTTTGGTGAATGGTTCTGATGGTGTAAGGCCCCCTCTTTTTATAAACAGGTAAGTTAACCAACTTCTCCAAGATGACATACTGTTCAGACGACCATCTGTCTGCCAATTTGTGCTTTCCGCATACTCCTGTAATAGTACTCTATTCCCAACAGTGAGTAGTTGGGGTCTTAGTCTGGTCATATCTGGCCTCGTTTACTGCATTCGCCTTCCCAGCACATTCTGCTGCTAGCTTGTATGCCTCCTGAAGCTGGCTTTTGAGGCATTTGGTATACTGTAGATATGACTACTTGCTGATTCTCTCAGGTGACAGACCAAAAGCCAGGTCAATGGGCAGCCGAGCCTCTCTTCCAAAGATCAGCAAGTTGGGGGAGGTGTCCGTGGCACTATTCTTAGTACAACTGTAAGCATGCACCAACTGCAGTACATGCTGGCTCCAGGTCTTCTTCTGGTTATGGTTCAGAGTACCCAGCATGTCCATGAGTGTCCGATTAAATCTCTTGGGCTGCAGGTCCCCTTGAGGGTAATATGGTGTGGTTTTTGATTGTTGAATTCCATGTGCTGCTAGAAACTCCTTAACCAGTTTGCTCTGGAAGTCTGGACCTTGATCAGAATGAATTCACTGTGGTATGCCATAATGCATGATAAATTCAGGCAGCTTTTTCACAACGGTGCTGGCTTTTTAGGCCTTGGTAGGTTAGGCCTTAGCATATTGGGTACAATGGTCGGTAATGACTAATGCACTGTTAAAACTTTTGCCATCAGGTTCCAAGGATAAAAAAGTCTATGCAGACTAGCTCCAGGGGGTCAGTAGTTTTTATGTTTACCAATGGGGCAATCCTTCTTGGAAGGGTCTTCCTTTGGACACATCTTGTACATTTTTACAGTAAGCTTTGATGTCTCTCACCATTCCGGGCTAGTAAAATCAGTCTCTCACCAGACTCGAGGTCTGCTCAAACCCACAAATGGCCCATGTCATTGTGTAACGACCTCACTGCCACCCGGTGGTAATTCCACGTAAGCACCTGTTGTCTGAAGATTTTTTGGGTCTTTGGGTCTCCGACAATCCAATACAACAGGCCATTCTGTAGTTTCAGTTTATTCCACTCTCGCAGTAGGACAGGCACATCGGAGTGGGTTTTTGGCACTTGATCTGGGCTGTCCCCCTTCTCCAATTCAGCAATTACCCCCTTAAGACTGTCGTCCTGTCACTATAAATACTTTTGTTTTCTCTTATTTGCTGTGGTAAATGCTTGAAGTCAATGCCAGTATATTTGTAATAAGCATCCGGTATGGCATCCAGAGGGGCCCCCAAGGAATCAATGACTCTGCAGGGTAGCGCAACTATCTCTGGGTTCCCAAGCAAAAGCTTACTGCACACTGCTTGCCCTGCCTCTGGTAGCAGTTCTTGGACACCAGGGGGGTCTCCAGATGTGGTCTGCGGGACAATGCATCAGCATCAATATTGCTCAATCCTTGCCTGTATTCCAGTTTATAGTCATATATGGAGAGGGCAGAGAGCCATCGATGTCCAGTCGCATCCAGCTTCGCCGTGGTGTTGATGTAAGTGAGGGGGTTATCATCTGTTCTTATGGTGAATCTTGCTCCATATAGGAAGTCGTGAAATTGGTCTACCACTGCCCACATAAAGGCCAGAAACTCCAGTTTGTGTACAGGATAGTTTCTTTCAGCTGCAGTGAGACTCCGGCTGGAGAAGGCCACGGGAGGCAGACCCCCCCCAACCGGTTGTTCTTGATACAGCAACGCCCCCAATCCATCCATGCTGGCATCAGTGTGGAGAAAATAAGGTTGGGTGGGATCCGAAAAGGCCAGTACCAGTGCTTCCGTAAGGCAGCGGATGATCTCTCTGAAGGCCTCCTCGCACTACAGTGACCACCTGGCTCCAAAGGGTTCAAAGACTTGGGAGTCGTTTCTTCATTTTCGTATTTCTGCTTGTAGTTCGTGGGAGGGTAGCCCTGCAGCGGGTTAGTCAACGGGCAAACAACCTTAGAAAATCTTGAATAAATCTCCAATAGTAATCACAGAACCCTAGGAAGGACTGGAGAGTCTTTAAGTTGTGTGGCCTCAGCCAGGTTGTCAGGGCTTGCACTTTAGCAGGATCCGTGCTCACTCCCTCCACCAATACGATATTCCCAATGTATTTAATGGATGGTTGGCAGAACTGACATTTGTCCACCGACACCTTCAGCCCAGCTTCCTCCAGTCGGCCTAGAACCTTCATCAGCCTCCCTTCATACTTTTTGATGGTGCGGCCAAACACTAGGAGGTCATCGAGGTAAACCAATACTTGCAGAAGATTCATATCTCCAACTACCAGCTCCATTAAATGCTGAAAGGTGGTAGGAGCCCCGTGACTCCCTGGGGCATCCTCTCGAATGATTAGAACCCCAGTGGGCAGATGAAAGTGGTTTTACTTTCTTTGTCTTTCTCCACCACCAGTATTTGATAATATCTACTTCTGAGGTCCAGGACTGAGAACCACCTGCTCCCTGTTAGGCAAGCCTGGGTGTCTTCTACGAGTGGCACGGTATATTGATCTACCACCATTCTCCTGTTGAGCGTCTGGTAGTCTACGCACAGCCTTACCACCTCATTCTTCTTCCGTACCACCACAATGGGTGAGGCATACTGACTCCTGGACTTGGAAATAATGCTGGCAGCCAAGAGGTACTGCAGGCGATTTCGTAAATCATCTACGTAGGCGAGTGCCAGGAGTCTCGATCTTTCTCGGAAGGGCCTCTCACACACATCCCACATCGAGTTCGCTTAGGGAGAAAACCTTTGTGCGTTGTGCCAGCTTCTGACTTAGTTGTTGTTGTTGGTACTCCTCAGGCAGTGGGGAATCACCAAATTGGAACATACTGGGGTCCAGTTGGGTGGCAAGCAGGCTTCTGGAGGACAAGCTTTGGACCATCCCTATAGTGTACACATGGGCCAGGGTTCTCCCTTTCCTGATTACCACTTATTTGTTACTCTTGTTCTTTACCAGTACTGTAATCTTTCAAGCCTTAACCAAAGTGCTCTGTGTGGGGATCACCCTGGCCTGGATCAGTATGGGGTCAGACAATTCATTGCTCCAAGGACTATTAATCAGCAAGGCCGAGCTCTCGTCAGCAAGGCCGAGCTCTCGGGGGCTCTGTGCAGCTCTAAGACTCCAGTGACAGTGACCTCAGCCCCTGGGGGCACTGTGAGTGGCTTCACCTCCACACGTTTAATAATGCCAACTGGGTCTTCTTCCCCCCTTGAGGGCGGAATGGACAGTTTCTTTAAGTAGGCTGTTCTAATCAAGGGGTGCATTCAAATCTTGTCAGTGCATTGGGGTTCCCCCCAACTATTGACATAGTCTGGCTAATTTTTGGAACATGTATTCATGCCCACCACCACCAGGGTCTCCCCTCCATTCCCATATTTGGGCATACTAGAGCCAGGGTGTCCGGGGGGCTTGAACTCCTGCTACCTTTCCGGGGAACTCAATATGTACTGCTGCATACCCAAATAAGGAAATGGCTGATTACTCACCCCCAACATAGCCAGCCCTTCAACTGGCTGCACAGGGAGATGCTTGAGGTGTTGCCTGCACCAGGATTCAAATATCACAATCACTTGGGAGCCGCTGTCAAGCAACATCTCACAGGCCACCCCTTCGACTTTGGCCCAGACTTTAGCTGAGGGGTCCACCAGGCCGGAGGGAATCTCAGGGGACCCATGGGTAGACGCATTTGTGGACTTTGTGGAGCATGTTTGCTTAAGGGCCCCAATTCGCTTCTTCACTGGGTCCCAATGGCGTTTCCCCGACACATTTTGTCTTTTCACAAGTTTCTGTACCACCGGGGGAGGTTCTCAGGGACTCTGCAGTATCTCTTTATGTGCCCTTCCTCACCACAGTGGTAGCAAAAGAAGTTAACGCTGGCCTCAGTTTGAACAGGGGGACTGTCCCTCCACATGCGGGGTGCCTGCCCTTGTTCAGGCCCACAAGCTCGAGAGGCTTGCAATTTAGACACCTGTTCTCTCAACATCTGCACCTGCTGGCGCAACAACTCAACCTCGTTTGGTTCTTTGTCCCCATGGGGACAGGCTATGGCAGTCTCTATCAAACGAGCTGCGGCAATTATTCGAGCAGTGAGGAGCCCGGTCCTCCTTTTCCCGGACCTCCAACATCAGGTCCCTACTGGAGGGAGGGGTCTGGAGTCTCTCCTCTAATCTTAGCTTCAACAGTAACATTTCAGACTGACTTGCTCCCTCCAGGATCTCCTCAATTTGGACTCTAGTCATGTCTTTGGCTAAAATAGCCCCTTTCCTATACGCTTTTTGAATTAACTGCTCCAGCCTCACTAAATACTCAGATAGTTTCTCTCCCTTATTCTGTACCATAGTTTGTAATTTTCTCATTACCCTAGTCCCACTATCAGTACTCCTGAATATCCCTTTCAAAGTGCTCAGGTACATTCGGGCATCAGCCTCTGGGTGAGTGGCCTGCAAAGCAGCAATGCCGTCCATAGTGGGACCCCTCAGAATTTCCCATACCCTTCTCTTCTTTTAAGCCTCAGGGATGTCGGGGTCCCGACCACTGGGGTCACTTGATCCACCCAGGTGTCAAACTCATTCTCCTCAGGGAGCATGGGTTTTCGCCCCGAAAATGGATTTAATCAGGGCAGGATCCTTTCCCACAGCCCAAGGTTCCTTTCCCACAGCCCAAGGTCCATGCAGATCCAAGAAGGGGGCTTTTCGTTCAACTCTACACTGTTAGCCTCATACATGTTTTTCAAGTCATTATACGTTTCACCTTCAGACTGTAACCATAAATACACTTTGGTCCTAAAATCACTAGTGTCCACTCCTGGTTCCACAGACTCTGTGGTGCTCGCATGCATGACCACTGTCCATAGGACCTGGGAACCCCTGGGTGTTAAGACTGGAGGCACCTTGGCAAAATCAATCACAGACCCGCTCTTTACCAGGGCACCCAGACCATCACTAGAGCAGTCATACCTCCAACCTTGTATTTTTTTTAATTTTTTTTGTAACATTCCCATTCATATAACATATCAATCACATTTGCTCTGTCAACACTTTCTGGTATTCCCTTTAATACAATCACTTTTTTCTGATCTAGCCCTTCTCCCCGGCACCAATTTTCCAATTCTTGGAGTGCCATTTTTCCTTGCAGGTTGGTTGGGGTCTACCCCAACACCACTCCCTGACTCCACGTAGAACGTGTGGCTTTCGAGGCACGGGAGGATCCCAGCGGTAAGCCTTCAATATGTAAGTTGGGTTGTTGGCCTATCCTGAGTGCTGACTCTGGGGCCCTCGTGACACCTCAAGGGGGCTGGCTTGGGTCACACAGATTATACCCGTAATACCATTAGTAACACCAAATGCAACTTCCTACAATGCTCCCACTCGTTTGGTACCAGACCTGTTCCAATGTCTTTTGGGGTACCCCACTACAGTGGCAGGCCTGCAATGCCACGGGTTGGTCGATGTTGGGGCCCTAGATGAAGAACTAACACAAGACAAACAAACTTAGAACAGCAGCAACCATTTCTTATCCCCCGGTGGTGAAATTGTACTTAACTGACACCATGCAGGTGAGAAAGACGTCCTTGGCTTCTTTCCACTCCATCGGAACCCTCTGGAACACTTGACAGGCGGCAACTAAGGCAGAAGCTTCTCGGCTAAAGATGAACCGCAGCCCTGTCGCTCTGGCAGGAACAGTCCAACAAAGACCCCAATCTCACTGGGGTCTCAGGCAACACACCCTGGGGTGCAATATCTTCAAACAGCAATTAGGCAAGAGTCTTTTGTAAATCCCAAGATTGCAGTCCTCTGAGCTAAAGACGAGCTCCAGACCCCTCAAATGTCTTATCCAGAATCTTCATCACCCTTTGGTGGACTTAGGCAGCTTTTGTAGCAAAAAGTTTAGCTTCTGTAGTAAACAGTTAGACCTAGCAGCAATCCACTTGTGCTCTTTGCAAACACTTCCAGATTCTCTTTTGATTCTTCAGTCCCAGCACTGTGGCTCAGTGCTTGCAGGAATCTTGACCAGCCAACACAACTTGGGGATTCAGCCCTTGGTGCAGTCTCTCCTGGTCTCTTCTCCCTGGGGACTGGATTTTTGGTGTGCTCCTGGGGTTATTTATAGCCTTCCCCAGTCTCCATCTGATTAGCTCAGCTCTTCCCGGGCAAAAAGCAGTCTTGCAATTTTTTTCTCCTCTTCCTTCGCCTGCAGCAGAGATGCTGCCTTTGTGTTTTTCCAACTGGACCCCGACACCAGAATTAAAAGGGCCGGGGGTCTTTCTAGCAACCAGTCCTCTTAAAGCCATAAAGGGCATGGGGGCTTGCATAACCATTATAGGATAACAGGTACAGTGGCTCTGTGCACTGACTGGCTGAAATCATGTGATTTATGTTTTCAACCTCCCTTTCCCAAGGATGCACCTGGAAATGAGTTACCAGCTCAGAGTGCCCTCTTAATCAAACAAACTGTTTACTCTATATAACGTTGATTTTGCTGGTATGCACATACTTGGGACTGCAAAAAATGTGCATACAAGTGGAACTTCACATAACTGAAAACACAGGTTACTAACCTGTAACAGTAGTTCTAGGAGCTGTATAAGACGTTCATCCACACTTTCTGGCAGTTGCCCTTCCCTTTAAGACTGGCCAGAAACGTCTTCAAGCTGGTTCCTCTCTCCCACCCGGGTGATAACTCCCTGGGCTCCGCCCCACGATGCCAGATCTTGCCCGCTGGAAGCAGTGTGTGTGTGCTGAAGCTGGGGAGGTCGGGTGGGTCCGTGTGGATGAACATCATATACCACTCCTAGAACTGCTGTTACAGGTGAGTAAATACAGGTTACTCAGCTGTAACAGAAGTTCTAGGAGTGGTATATGTTGTTCATCCACACTGTCTGGCAGGTACCTTGCAGCTTTAAGATGGACTGGAAGGTCTTCAAGCTGGCTCCTCCCAACCACCCAGGTGGTAAAACCCTCGGCTCCGCCCCATGACGCCAGATCTAGCCCGCTGGAAGCCAGGTTGTGCGCCGAAGCCAGGGAGGTCGGGTGGGTCCGTGTGGATGAACAACAAATACCACTCCTAGAACTCCTGTTACAGGTGAGTAACCTATATTTCCAGGGACGTGAATATGTTGTTCAATCCACACTGTCTGGCAGACTCCTAGCAATTCTCCGGGAGGAGGGAGGCGATGCGCCCTGCAGATTTCCTGGACAGGGACATCCCTAGAAGCAGCCACCGAAGCAGCGGTATAGCGGGTGGAATGAGCTCTTAGCCCTACAGGAGGCTCCTTGCCTGCCAACCTATAGCAGAGATCAATGCAGGAAGTGATCCACCTGACAATCATCTGCTTGACTGCAGGTCTGCCAGGTGAAGCTTCAGTGTAGGTGATAAACAGCTGGCGAACCTCTCCCCGAACGTCTGCCATATGCTCTTTATAGTAAGCCAGCCCTCTTCTCAGGTCCAAAGTATGGAGCCTGTACTCGGCCTCCGAGGTGTGATTCAGGTAGAACACCGGCAGAGTCAGCAACTGATTCAGTTGAAACTCCGACACCACCTTCGGAAGAAATTTCAGGTGGAGGCGCAGGACAACCTTGTCCCTATGGAAGACCAGGTAGGGAGATTCGATGGAAAGCACCTGGGGCTCCCCAATCCTTCTGGCTGACGTGATAACCACCAAGAAGGCGGTCTTCCATGACAGGTGAGAGATGTTACACCTGTGCATTGGTTCAAATGGCTTGCCCATGAGCTTAGCCAATACCAGCAGTAAATCCCATGGAGGTGGAGGTTTACGCACTGGAGGGGATATGTGATCTAGGCCCTTGAAAAAGCGCCAGACCACTGACTGCTTGCCGGCCTGCGCCCAGTAAGCAGAGATGGCTGCCAGGTGCACCTTAAGGGTTGTCGACCGAAGCCCTTGCTGGGAAAGGGACCACAGTAGTCCAAAATGCTAGCCAACGGGCAGGATGAGGGGTCCAAACCCTTGCCCTGACATCAAATGGAGAATCTCTTCCATTTAAAGGCATAACATTTTCTGGTCGACTCCTTACGGGATGCCTCAACAACGTTGAGGACCTCGTCGGAAAGACCCAAGGCCTGGAACTCTAGCCGCTCAGGAACCAGGCCGTCAGGTGCAGGGATTGAAGCTCTGGATGGAGTACATTCCCCTTGCTGATGGAGAGCAGGTCCGGGAGGGCTGGAAGCCACCTCGGGAGACTGGAGCTGAGGCTGAGGAGATCTGGATACCAGAACTGGCAAGGCCAGTCTGGGGCTACCAGGATCACCTGCGCCTTGTCCTTCCTCGCCTTGAGGAGCACTTTGTGGATCAAGGGAAATGGAGGGAAGGCGTAAAAGAGGCCTGGGGTCCAAGGCCTCGAGAAGGTGTTCCCTGCAGCGAGCCCTGCTGAGGGGGCGGGCATGATACAGCCTCAGCTTGGCATTCTCCCTGGAGGCGAACAGGTCCACCTGAGGTGTGCCCCAGTGGGAGAACAGGTCTTGTACTACCTCTGGCAGGACAGACCACTTGTGAGGTGCATCGCCTATAGGGCTGAGGGCATCGGCCAGACTGTTCGAGGCTCCTGCCACATGAATGGCTAGGAGATCAAATGCGAAGAGCCTCCTTGCACAGAGGCAAGGAGTTCGTCCCACTCTGTTGGCTGAGAGAGTACATAGCCGTGGTGTTGTCCGTCTGGACCTGGACCACTTGACCCCAAAGGAACGGAGTAAAGGCGGTCAGGGATAGCCGGACCGCTCGGTGTTCCAACAGGTTGATGTGGCATCAGGACTCCTGAGGGGACCAGAGTCCGTGGGCTCTGTGCTCCCCCAGATGGGCACCCCAACCCATCAGAGAGGCGTCGGTCGTCAAGATGACCGTCGGCTCAGGGTGGACAAACGGGATTCCCTCCTGCAGATGAGCTGGGACAAGCCACCATTGCAGGCTGTCCCACATCTCCTGGGTCACGGAGACTGGCTGGTCTAGGTGACCTGAGCACTGAGATCACTGGCGGGCCAGCCCCCATTGCAGGGGCGCATATGCCAGCGGGCCCAACGGACCACGCTGGTGCAGGCCGCCATGAGACCCAGAAGGCGCAGGAAGTCCCGGGCAGGGCGCAATTGCCCAACCCGAAATGATTGGGCAAAGGAGGAAAGGACCTTGGCCTTGTCCGCCAGACTCTGGGTCGGAGAGAGTCGCACTCCGCCCTGATAAACAGAATCACCCACGAAGGCATGAGTTCCAATTTGGCCTCGTTGATGAGGAGGCCAAGCTGAGTGCAAACCCGGAGGGCCAGATCTCTGGACCGCTCCGCCTCTAACCTGGAGGGGGCTGCTATCAGCCAATCGTCCAGGTAAGGGTAGACCCAGACCCCTCGACGCCATAGGAATGCTGCCACCACTGCCATGCATTTGGTGAAGACCCTGGGATCAGATGAAAGGCTGAAAGGCATGGCCTGGAACTCGTAGAGGGTTCCCTCTGCATGACAGCGGAGGAACCGCTGATGAGACGGACGGACTAGGACGTGAAAGAATGTGTCCTGAAGGTCCAGGGAACAGAACCACATGCCCTGTTCCACGGATGGTATGATCTGAGCCAGAGTCACCATCCGGAAGGTGCACGGCCTTAGGAACTTGTTCAGGTCGTGCAAATCGAGAATGGGGGTGCCAGCCCCCCATCTGTTTTGGAACCAGGAAGTACCTGGACACAAACCATGGGCAAGGAGGGGGATCCGCTACCTTGCTGATTACCCCCTTGTAGAGCAGCAGAACTATGTAGTCTCGGACAGCCGACAGGAAGGCTACGGATCCAGTGGCCCCCCGCGGAGCATGGACTCGAAAGGGAGGGACCTGCTCAAATTCCAGAGGCAGGCCCCTGCTGACCACCTCCAGCACCCAGCAGTCCGTGGTAATAGCAAACCAGGTGGAAAGGAAGTGGCTGAGTCGGCCCCTAGCGGACCAGGAGCGGCGGGGAGACGGGGTTGAGCGGCACCCAGCAACTGGGCAGGCTTGGAGGAGGAACCGTACGAGGTGCCACCCCAGCCCCTCCACCCAGGCTTCCTGACCGAGGAAGCGATGGACTTGGCTTTGGGGTGCCAAGCATGAGCCTGCTGGCCCTGCTGCTGGTGCTGCTGGGCAGATCTTGCCGCAGGAGCAGTGGGACGAAAGGGCTTATGCTGCAGATGGCGACCTTTGTCCCTCTGAGCAGATGCAACCGAGTCTAAGGTGGCACTAGATTTCTCAATGCGCCGGAGGTGACCCTCCACCCTAGGCCCAAACAGGTCAGTGCCCAGAAAGGGGACATCTGCTAGCTTGTGTTGGGTGTCTGCCGTGAAGGTCGAGATCTGCAACCAAGCCCTGCGGCGCATGGCCACTGCGGCTGCAACTGACCAGGCACAGGAGTTTCCGATGTCCAGAGCCGTCTGGAGCGTTTTTTTAGCCACCGCCCTTCCCTGGTCACGAACCTGCTTGACCGCGGTCTGAAGGTCAGCCGGGAGATGAGGAAGCACCTCATCCAGGGAGCCCAACAGAGCGTGAGAGAAATGTGCCATCAGAACGGCCAAGCTAGCCTGGCGAAGGCCCAAAGAGGCGGCAGTGTACACTTGCCTCCCAGAATAGTCCAGCCTTTTGGACTCCTTATCTGGGGGCTTGTTCACATCCCTTGTGTTCCCTGAGCACCTGAAAACAGAATCAGCCACCAACCCCTCGGCTGAGGGGTGCTCCGAGAAACCAGAGAGGGAGCCGGTAGGGACCGCATACTTGCAGGCCATCCTGGCTGAAGGCGCAGGGCAGGAGGCCGGGTGCTACCAGAGCTCTACAGCCAGCCCCGCAATCGCCTCGGCCACAAGGAAGGCCTCTGTGGGGAAGTCCTCTTTGCCCAGAATCTCCGTAGGAGGATATCTGGCCCGTTTTTGCACGGGTACGAGCAGCATCCCGGTGGACTCCGAGATGAGTTGAAGAATACCCAGGAACGAGGTGGGGCTCTCGTCCACAGACAGACCCCCTGAGGATTCTAGGTCAACTGGACGAGAATGCAACGGAGTCCTTGGACTCCGAAGAGTCTGCGGTACAGCTGTTGACCGCCTGAGCCACTCTCCACACGCCGAGGACGATCGGGGGTGAAAGTGACAGACAACCGATGGGGCAAACCTTAAGCCGACCGAGAAGCCTTGGTTGGCTCTCCCAATCTTTGGCTGTGGTGGCGGTGGTTCCATCACAATGGGCAGAGCAGCCGGTTGTGGCTGAGCAGTCAGTGCCGAAACCGGATCCTCGACCGAGAAACCAGGGCAGGAGACTGCTTTGGCCGTTCAGACGACAGCCACTTAATAGCCAGAGTGGAAGCCGTCGCCGGCTTGCTGCCGGCCAAAAGAAGTTGCTGCCACATGAGGTCCTCATAGTGCCGACGCAACTTGCGCCGGAGCCTCTCCTTGGCCGATGAGGATGAGTGGCGGCGCCGCTTTCCGTGGTGTTGGGACCAGGACCGCCGATGTCGGCGGGACCTGCCCGAAGCAGAGGAGGACCGAGACCTCGACCATAAGCGTTGCCGGCGGCAAGCCGAAGAAGGAGCGAAGGAAACCCGCTGCCCCTCTTGTTCAGGGTCCTTGACTGGGGACGTTGGCTCAGCAGGCTGAGGCAAGTCCTCAGAGGGCACTGGTGTCTGAGAAAGAGAACTGTCAGCCTCCTCGGTTGACAACCTGTTGGCGAGCTCGAGAAAAATCTCGGCCTCGTCGACAGGAGTCTTGGATGGCTGGTCTGGACAGGGGACTCCGAGAAACCCATGGCCCTGGCCCCCAACCTAGACCAGCTTGAGGCGAAGATCGAGGCGAATCTCTCCGCTCCCAAGAACATCGAGCTGGGACTTACCTTTCTTTGGATCCTTCTACTTGAACCAAGAGGTATGAGACCCAGAAGGTCCCTCTTCTTGAGTCGAGAGGGACTGGCAGAGCTCCCGAAAGGAAGCTGTAGGCCGAAGCCGAGGAGGAGCTCACCGCAGCACGGTCCTCGAGCACCGAAGGAGAGAAGGACAGACAGAGATCTCAAGCCTGAGGATCGTGGTCGCGTCCGAGACAGTAAACCCACATGGCGTGAGGGTCGGTGCGAGACATCTTCTGCCCGAAAGGGCACCGACAGAACCCGGGAACGGACTTGTCTTCCATCACAGCCATGAGGGAAGGTGGAGAAGACCAAACTCGAGTGAGTCTGAGAGTAAATTTTGGGAAAAAAATCTGAAGATTTAAGATCCAGGGCCTACAAAATGCAAGAGCGCTAAGGAGGGAACCTAAGCTTCCAAGAGGTAAGGAAGATCTGGTGTCATGGGGCGAAGCCTAGGGTTTTACCACCTGGGTGGGTGGGAGGAGCCAGCTTGAAGACCTTCCAGCCCATCTTAAAGCGGCAAGGTACCTGCCAGACAGTGTGGATTGAACATATCCACGTTCCTAGAACCTGTGTTTCTAGGGACATGGATATGATGTTCTGTTCACACTTTCTGGAAGACTCCTAGCAGTTCTCTGGGAGGAGGGAGGCAAGGTGCACACAGCCTGCTTAGAAAATAAGGATTGGAGAACTGAGGCCACAAAACCAGCATCCCTGTGTGACTCTAAGTCAATGTGGTAATGGGAAATGAAGGTGTGTGCCGACTTCCAGGTAGCAGCCCTGCAGATTTCCTGGATAGGGACGTCCCTAGAAGCAGTCACTGTTGCAGCGGTATGTCAGTTGGAATGAGCCCTTAGCCCTCCAGGAGGCTCCTTACCCGCCAACCTATAGTAGAGATCAATGCAGGATGTGATCCACATGCCAGTCGTCCGCTTAGCTGCAGGTCTGCCAGGTGCGGCTTCAGCGCAGGTGACAAACAGCTGGAGAACCTCTCCCCAAACTCCAGCAGTGCGCTCTTTATAATAAGAGAGCGCTCGCCTCAGGTCCAGAGTATGGAGTCTGTGTTCAGCCTCCGAGGTGTAATTCAGGAAGAACACCGGCAGAGTCATCACCTGGTTCAGGTGAAACTCAGACACAACCTTCGGGAGGAACTTCAGGCTGGGGCACAGGACAACCTTGTCCCTGTGGAAGACCAGATACGAAGACTCCACCAAGAGAGCCTGGAGCTCATTGATCCTTCTGGCTGTCGTGATAGCCACCAGGAAGGCGGTCTTCTACTACAGGTGAGACGTCACTCCTGTGCATTGGTTCAAATGGCTTGCCATGAGTTTTGCCAAAGCCAGCAACAAGTCCCACAGTGGCGGTGGTGGTGGTTCACGCACTGGAGAGGAAATGTGATCAAAGCCTTTGAAAAAGTACCAGAGCACCTTCTCCTGTGCCACCGACTGCTGACCAGCCAGCGCCCGGTAAGCAGAACTGGCTGCGCAAGGGTCGTCGACCGAAGTCCCCCTTAGGAGAGAGACCTCAGACAGTCCAAAATGCTAGCCACTGGACAGGACGAAGGGTCCAATCCCTTGCCCTGACACCAAATGGAGAATCTCTTCCATTTGAAGGCATAGCATTTTCTGGTGGATTCCTTTCTAGACACCTCCACGACAGTGAGGACTTCTTCAGAGAGACCCAAAGCCTAGGCCTGATCAACTTGATATTTCCGATAACTCACAGCATGGTTTTAAGTTGGGCCACTCATGTACAACCAACCTAATATCTTTCTATCATAAGATAGATAAGTTATTGGATAACGAAACGCCAGCTGATGTTCTGCTGTTCGATTTCAGTAAGGCCTTTGACCATGTTGATACACAAGGTGGGGTGGAAAGAATGAAAAGGGACTTGGCAAGGTTGGAGGAATGGTCAAATGTATGGCAGCTTAGATTCAATGCAAAAAAGTGCAAAGTAATGCACCTGGGAAACAAAAACCCAAGGGAAGAGTACACAATGGGGGGTGAGATACTGACAACAACAAAAATGGAAAGGGACCTGGGGGTAGTTATATCAGATGACCTAAAGGTGGGCCAGCAATGTGAGAAGGCAGTAACGAGGGCTGGGGGGATACTGGGATGCATAGGGAGAGGCATCACCAGTAGAAAACGGAAGTTGTTGGCCCACTGTACAGACAGTTGGTAAGACCACATCTGGAGTACTGTGTACAGTTCTGGAAACCCCATCTCCATAAAGACAGACAGGGTGGAGGCTGTCCAGAGGAGGGCAACCAAAATGATGCAGGGTCTGCATCAGAAGACATATGAAGAAAGACTAAAGGAACTAAAGATGTACAGCCTCGAGGAAAGGAGGGAGAGGGGGGACATGATAGAAACTTTCAAATACCTCAAGGGAATCAACAAAGTCCAAGAGGGTAGCATCTTTCAGAAAAAGAGATGTGCAAAAACAAGAGGGCACAATTTGAAGATAGAGGGGGGACGGCTCATAGGTAATGTGAGGAAGTATTTTTTTATAGAGAGGGTTGCGGATACATGGAACAGCCTTCCTGAGGAGGTCGTAGAGTCAAAAAAAGTGGGGGAATTCAAGAATGCATGGGACAGACATAAGGCAATTCTAGTGGGGGGTAGGAGGAAGTAGGCTGTTGGTTAACTAGGATCTGCAGCTTATCAGTTAGGTAGTGAAATGGGCAGACTAGGTGGGCCAAGCGGTCCTTATCTGCCGTCAAATTCTATGTTTCTATGTGTCCCACTCCATGTTGACTTATAAACTTTATAATCTGGGAATTCCCTCACTCCTGGCAAATTGGATATCACAATGGTTATTTAATCGTACCCAACTTGTTAGAATAAATGGGGCATTTTCTTTCTCTGAAAGAGTTACGAGTGGTGTCCCCCAGGGCTCCGTATTGGGGCCAGTTCTTTTCAACCTTTTTATTCTTGATATGGGCATTAATTCTAATAACTATCTGTTGAAGTTTGCTGATGATACAAAACTTGGAAGCAGAGTTGACACTACAGCAAATATTCAACTCCTCGAGCAGGATTTATCTTCTATTGATCAGTGGGCTAATAAAAACTCAATGTTTTTTAACATTGATAAATGCAAGGTTCTACACTTCGGCAGGAATAACACTACTCACAAATACTATCTAAATAACCAGAAAATTAAATAATCTAATTGCGAAAGAGTCCTTGGTATTATGATCAATACTAAGTTGTCATCTAGTGACCACTGCAACAAAGTAGTCAGAACATCTAATATTATCCTGCGACAGATAAACAAATCCTTCATCAGTAAATCTGAGCACGGTTTAAATCCATTGTATAGAGTTTATGTCAGACCACATCTGGATTACGGATCCCCCTTCTGGAATCCCTACCTTAAAAGTGATATAAAGCGACTTGAGCAGGTACAAAGGAGGCTTACTAAATCTATTCCAGACTTAGAAATAAACGTTATGATACTAGACTTAGTGAAACTAAGCTTCATCCACTATGTTTGAGAAGGCAAAGGGGTGATTTGTTATTAATGTACAAACTAGTGCATAATCCGAGTCTGTTCAATACATGTGGATTAACACTGACCAATAAGAGAATTGTAAGCAGACTTCATTCTAAGCAATTAACTACTGAATGGGCCAACACAAAAAAAAATTGACAATTTTTTCAACATAAGAACAGCAAAATGATGGAACTCTCTTCCACAATCTATTGTAGATGCAGTTGGCTTCGACTCTTAAATCCAATCTTGATTCCTGGCTATTGTATAATAACCTTGTATAATATCCCTCTTTTGCAGGAGGACAATCTCAATGGGCCTTCTTTTGTCCTACTCAACCCAGTAAACTCTAGCTGCTCAGGAACCAGGCTGTCAGGTGCAAGGATTGAAGGTCTAGGTGGAGAATCTTCCCCAGATTGACTGAGAGCAGGTCCGGCCATATGGGAAGATGCCTTGGGAGCCTGTTGCTGAGGCTGAGGAGATCAGGGTACCAAAACTGGCGGGGCCAATCTGGAGCCACCAGGATCACCTGTGCCTTGTCCCTCCTGACCTTGAGTGACACCTTGTGGATCAAGGGAAGTGGAGGAAAGGCAAAGAAAAGGCCTGGGGTGCAAGGCCTCGAGAAGGCATCCCACTGCAGTGTTCCCTGCTGAGGGGGTGGGCACAAAACAGCCTCAGCTCTGCCTTCTCCCTGGAGGCGAACAGGTCCACCTGTGGGGTGCCCCACTGAGAGAACAGACTGTGAATTACCTCCGGATGGAGAGATCACTCATGAGACGCCTTGCCCACCCATCTGAGGTTGTCTGCCAGCTGACTGGAGGCTCCTGCCACATGGATGGCTAGGAGATCCGCCTCCAGGCTGCACATGAGAGTCCAAATGCAGAGGGCTTCCTTGAGACAGGGGCAGGGAGTGTATTCCGCCTGGTTTGTTGAGGTAGTACATGGTAGCGGTGTCCGTCTGGACTTAGACCTCTTGACCCCGAACGAACGGAGCGAAGGCAGTCAGCGCCAGCGGGACTGCTCGGAGCTCCAGCAGGTTGATGTAGCATCGAGACTCATGATAGGTCCACAGCCTGTTCACCCCAGCCCCTGAGAGGCGCGTTGGTCATCAGGATGACCATAGGCTCAGGGTGGACAAATGGATCCCTTCCTGCAGATGCTCTGGGACAAGCTACCACTGGAGGGCGTCCCACATCCTCTGGGTCACAGTGACCAGCTGGTCAAAGTGACCTTGGCGCCGAGACCACTGGCTAGTCAGCTCCCACTGCAGGAATGTATATGCCAATGGGCCAATCAGACCACGTTGGTGCAGACCACTGTGTAACCCAGAAGGTGAAGGAAGTCCCGGGCAGGGCACAAATGCCCAACCAGAAATGACTGGGCAAAGGATAAGAGAACCTGCGCTCTGTCAGCCAGGAGCCGAGCTCTGGCTCTGTACAAGTCGAGCTCTGCCCCGATGAAGCTGATCACCTGCAAGGGTAAGAGTTCCAACTTGGCCTCATTGATTAGGAGGCCAAGGTTGATGCAGGTCTGGAGGTCCAGGTCCCTGAACCACTCCACCTCCTGCCTGGAGGGTCCTGCTATCAGCCAGTCGTCCAGGTACGGGTACACCAGGATCCTTCAGCACCTCAGGTAAGCTGCCACCACTGCTATGCATTTGGTGAAGACCCTGGGGGCCGAGGAAAGGCCAAAAGGCATGGCTTGGAACTCGTAAAGGGTTCCCTCTGCTCAGAAGTGGAGGAACCTTCAGTGGGATGGATGGATCGGGACGTGAAAGAACATGTCCTGAAGATCCAGGGAGCAAAACCACATGTTTTGCTCCAGAGATGGTATGATCAGGGACAGAGTTACCATCCTGAAGGTGCGGGACCTAAGGAATTTGTTCAGGTCGTGCAGATCTAGAATGAGTGCCAGTCCCCCACCCCCCGTCCACCTTGGCACCAGGAAGTACCTGGAGACAATCCCAGGGTGTTCTGGAGGATCCACAACTCTGACCACGACCTCCTTGCGGAGAGGCTGGGCTATGTCGTTTCGAAGAGCAGAGTGAGTGTCTGTGGATGCCAAGTTCTTCCATGGGGCGCGGGCTCAGCTTGGAGGGTACTGCTCGAATTCCAGAGGCAGACCCTGACGACCACTTCCTGAAGCCACTTGTTCATGGTAATAGCGGACCAGGCAGAAAGGAAGTGGTGGAGCTGACCCCCTACAGGAGGACCCAGGGGAGATGTCATGGGCATGAGGGAGGCATCTCTCATCCCGTCACTGAGCAGGCTTGGAGGAAGAGGACCCAGCAGTGGGGTCACTGGGTCCCTTCCCTCTGGGCTTTCAGAACACAGAGGCCACGGACTTGGCCCGAGGTCACCAGGACTGAGCCAGCTGGCCAGACTGATGCTGGGCTGGTTTTGCTGCAGGAGTAGAGGACCGAAAGGGCTTGCGCTTTTGCAGCTTAGAGCCCTTGGAGTCCTTCTGGGTGGATATCACAGAGTCCAGGGTGGCACTGGATTTCTCAATGCGCTGCAGGTGACCCTCCACACCGGGCCCAAATAGGTCGGTGCCCAAAAATGGGACATCCACCAGCTTGTGCTGGGTGCCTGCCATGAAGGTCGAGATCCGCAGTCAAGCCCTACGGTGAATGGCAACCGCAGCCGCCACTGAGCAGGCACAGGAATCTCCAATGCCCCAGGCAGTCTGAAGCTGCTGCTTAGCCACAGCGCAACCCTGGTCCCAGACCTGCTGGACCATAGAAACATAGAATCTGACGGCAGATAAGGACCGCTTGGCCCACCTAGTCTGCCCATTTTCCTACCTAACAGATAAGCTGCAGATCCTAGTTAACCAACAGCTTACTTCCTCCGACCCCCCACTAGGACTGCCTTATGTCTGTCCCATGCATTCTTGAAGTCCCCCACTGTTCTTGACTCCACGACCTCCTCAGAGAGGCTGTTCCATGCATCCACAACCCTCTCTGTGAAAAAATACTTCCTCACACTACCTCTGAGCTCCCCCCTCTATCTTCAAATTGTGCCCCCTTGTTCTTGCACATCTCTTTTTCTGAAAGATGCTACCCTCTTGGACTTTGTTGATTCCCTTGAGGTACTTGAAAGTTTCTATCATGTCCCCTCGCTCCCTTCTTTCCTCAAGGGTACACATATTAAGCTCCTTTAGTCTTTCTTCATATGTCTTCTGGTGAAGACCCTGCACCATTTTAGTTGCCCTCCTCTGGACAGCCTCCACTCTGTCTATGTCTTTGCGGAGACGGGGTCTCCAGAACTGCACACAGTACTCCAGATAGGGTCTCACCAACTGTCTGTACAGAGGGATAACAACTTCCTGTTTTCTACTACTGATGCCTCTTCCTATGCATCCCAGTATCCCCCCAGCCTTCCTTACTGCCTTCTCACATTGCTGGCCCACCTTTAGGTCATCTGATATAATTACCCCCAGGTCCCTTTCCATTTTTACTGTTGTCAGTATCTCACCCCTCATTGGGTACTCTTCCCCTGGGTTTTTGTTTCCCAAGTGCATTACCTTGCACTTCTTTGCAGTGAATCCCAGCTGCCATACATTTCACCATTCCTCCAACCTTGCCAAGTCCCTTCTCATCCTTTCCGCTCAATCTTGTGTATTAACCCTGTTACAGATCTTTGTGTCGTCTGCAAAGAGACATACTTTTCCTTCCAGTTCCTCTGTAATGTCAGTTATAAAGACATTAAAAAGGACCGGTCCCAGTACTGAACCCTGCGGTACCCCGCTAGTAACCCTCCTTTCTTCACTGTGGACTCCATTTACTACTACCCTTTGCGTCCTGTTGTCTAGCCAATTTTTTATCCAGGCTACCACCTTGGGACCCACTCCAAGGCTGGCTAACTTGTGTATTAATCTTTTGTGTGGGACTGTATCAAATGCCTTGCTAAAATCTAGGTAGGCCATGTCCACAGCCCCTCCCTGGTCTACTACAGTCGTGGCCAAAAATATTGGAACCCTTGCAGTTTTTTCTAATAATGCACCATTCCTTCCAGAAAATTGTTGAAATTAAAAAATATTTCGGTATCCACATATGTATTTCTTTGGTTTGTAGTGGAATAAAACACAAAAAGCAGAAAAATTTACTAAGTCTTAGCTTATTCCACACACAAATCCTTAAATGGCCCGGACAAAATTATTGCCACCTTTTAGAAGTAGTTAGAAATAATTAGATTTCAAGCAGGTGATTCTCCTTCACTTTGGAACTGAACTAACCTGTGGTGAGTTGCAGGTGCCTGCAATATAAAAATCACTCATTCAACCAGTTTGAAGAGAGAAAAGGACTCATCCTCCTGTTTTGTGTCACTGTGTGTACCGCAATGAGCATGGAGAAAAGAAAGATAGCCAGAGAATTGTCTGAGGAGGTCAGACAGAAGACTGTAGCCAAGCATGGACAATCTCTAGGCTACAAATCAATCTCCAGAGACCTTAATGTTCCTGTTTCCATCGTACATAATGTTATCAGGGTGTTTAAAGCCCATGGCACTGTAGCCAACCTCCCTGGACATGGCCGCAAGAGAAAACTTGATCGAAGATTGCAGCGCAGGATTGTTCGAATGGTGGAGAAAGCACCTCGATCAACTGCCAAACAGATTCAAGCTGACCTTCAGACACAAGGTATGACGGTTTCAACTCGCACCATCCATTGCCAACTCAATGAAAGGGGGTTATATGGTAGGAGGCCCAGGAGGAACCCACTGCTGAGAGAGAGACATAAGAAAGCCCAGCTGGGGTTTGCCAAAACACACCTGAACAAGCCAAAATCCTTCTGGGATAATGTCCTGTGGACAGATGAGACCAAATTAAAGCTTTTTGGTAAAGCACATCATCTCTATGTTTACAGAAAACAAAACCAAGCCTTCAAAGAAAAGAACACCTTCCCTACAGTCAAACATGGAGGAGGTTCAGTGATGTTTTGGGGTTGCTGTGCTGCTTCTGGCACTGGGTGCCTTGAGCGTGTGCATGGCATCATGAAATCTGGAGATTACCAGGCCATTTGGGCGCAATGTTGAACCCAGTGTCAAGAAAGCTGGGTCTCCGTCGAAGGTCATGGGTCTTCCAGCAGGACAATGACCCCAAACACACTTCAAAAAGTACCCAGGAATGGTTCAAGACAAGACGCTGGACTGTTCTGAAGTGGCCAGCAATGAGTCCAGATCCAAATCCCATTGAAAACCTGAGGAGAGATCTGAAAACAGCAGTTGGGAGAAGGCACCCTTCAAATCTGGGAGAACTGGAGCAGTTTGCACAAGAAGAGTGGGCCAAACTGCCGGTAGAGAGGTGCAGGAAGCTCATCCATGGCTATAGGAAGCGGTTGATTGCAGTTATTTTGACCAAAGGCTGTGCTACCAAATATTAAGTCTAGGGTGTCAATAATTTTGTCAATGCCATTTCTTTTCATTTTCTGATTTAATAGGATATATTAAATTCTGAATCAAAAACAAAGGTTCTGTAATATTAACAGAGAAATAAAGAATTGTGGAGACCAAATACTGTACTGTTGTTAATTTCAACTTATGATTATAGGAAATTGTGAGTTATTTGAAAAAGTGCAAGGGTGCCAATATTTTTGGCCACGACTGTACATTGGTCACCCAGTCAAAGAAATCTATTAGATTCGTCTGACACGACCTTGCCATCATGAATCCATGCTGCCTTGGGTCCTGTGCCCCACAATTCTTTCCTTCGGAAGTGATTCCATCATTTTCCCTACCAATGAGGTCAAACTAACTGGTCTGTAGTTTCCTGCCTTTGTCCTGCTCCCACTTTTGTGAAGAGGAATCACATCCACCCTCCTCCAGTCCTCAGGTACCACCCCATCCACCCATGATTTGTTAAAGAGAGTAGTCAGCGGTGGCACTAGTTCTACCCTTAGTTCTTTTAGAATTCTTGGGTGAATCCCATCAGGCCCCATTGCTTTGTCCACCTTCAATTTTATTAGTTCTTTCAGAACCCTTTCTTCTGTAAATGGACTGGTATCGACCCCCGTCTTCAGAGTGTTTCTCTTGTTTGGTTTAGGTACCTCCCCCTTCTCTTCCTTTGTGAATACTGAGCAGAAATATTCGTTTGGTATCCCTGCTTTTTCACTGTCACACTCTACCCACATTGCCTCCCCTTTATTAAGCCTCAGTAACTCTCCTTTGGTCTTTCTTCCCTCTCTAATGTACCTATAAAAGGTCTTATCCCCTTCTTAACAGAGTTGACTATCCTTTCCTCGGTTTGGGCCTTTGCTATTCTGACTGCCTTCCCAGCCTCTTTCTGCTTTAACTGATACAGTTCTCTGTCCTGCTCCTTCTGTGTTTCCTTATATTTCCTGAATGCTATCCTTTTCTCCTTAACCTTCCCTGCCACTTCTTTTGAGAACCATAGCGTTTTTTCCTTTGTTGTGTTTTGTTGATTTGCTTTACACAAAGGCTTGTTGCCTCTGTGATGGCTGTTTTGATTACTCCCCATTGTTCCTCCACCCCTCCTTCCTGCCTGTTTGCTAATGCTTTTCTGAGGCACTCTCTCATTTTCCCAAAGTCAGCCCTCCTAAAGTCCAATACTCTTGCTTTTGTATGGCTTGATTATATGGCTGTGTTTATCGTGAACCACACTGTTTGGTGGTTGCTTGTTCCCAGATGGCTGCCCACTTCTAAATCTGAGATTCTTTCTCCGTCCCCATATGAGAGTACCAGATCTAAGATTGCTCCCTCCTGAGTGGATTCCAATACTAGCTGTCTGAGGCATGCCCCTTGTAGGGCATCAAGAATGACCCTGCTCTTGGATGTGCCTGCAGCAAAGGTGCTCCAGTTAACATCTGGCATATTCAGGTCCCCCATCAACAATATCTCCCCTTTTTCTGCCATTCTAAGGAAGCCTTCGATCATTTCCTTGTCCATTCCCTTCCCCTGAGATGGGGGTCTGTATACAACCCCCATGCGGATTGTGGTGCCATTTCCTGTCTCCAGGGTGACCCAGAGTGCCTCATCTGATCCCTGTTTACTCTTTAGTTCTGTTGCTTTGATCCCTTCCTTTACATAGAGAGCTACTCCTCCTCTTTTAGCCTCCCCGTCCCTCCTGTCAATCAATCAATCAAAATCTTTATTTATCCAGGCGAACATCATTGAGCAGAGCTCTTTTACAAGATGGACATGGTTAGAACAGGGTCGGGTAACATCCATCATAAAAACATATAAATACATGTAAATAAGTATATAAACACAAACACAATGGTGCAGTAATAGGGGAGTCAAATGATAAAAGGAAGACAAGGCAAGTCATAACAGAGGAGGATTCAAATACAAGGGGGCAGGTCCACCACTGAACCATGCAACTGTATATAAACCATGTTCTCTGTATAGAAGTAGCAGTTAGTTCATTTACCAGGGGCAGTCACTAGTACTAGCCATGAAAATGGCTTGGAGAACCACCAACTAATGGCAGATGGGATACCAGGAGGGGTCTGTAATATGTAAGGGAAGGATAAACATTGTGAGAAGTGAAGTCCCAAGGATAGGTCGGTAGAACTGATGCAGTGGTGGGGTCCTATGGGGAGAGGAGTTAGGACTTTTATAGTATAATTGCGTGTAGATTGTGGATGAGTGCAGTATAGAGTTGTGAAAAGAAGGCTGGAGAAAGCGGGAAGATAGACCAGTATTAAAGGGAGGACAGAGGCAGGGTTTTATTTAACTGTAAAAATTGATTAGCGTTTTGCTCATAAAAGTGCTAAAACATTGTAAAAATGCATAGCGCTTGCCTCATTGTGTTTAACAAACATAACACTTCTAGAAAACCTATATAAATACTTCCTGTACAGTTAGTATTGTCCCAGGAAAAAAACTGCTAATCAATTAAAACCCTGCAGAGGCATCAAGGTGTTACATGAAAGCATGATGACAGACCAGGGCCAAGGAGGAGACAAGCACTAGAAGTAATTCATTCATGGTTAAATGGTACAGGTTAGCATGATGACAATTCATGGTCATGGGAAACAATTGCACTGATAATTTCTGAGACATGAATATAAGAGCTTGAAAGATGAGATGCCGATGGGTGACCTCAGTTTCAGTTTTTTTTGCAATTTATTCCACAAGGAGGACAGTGTAAAGCTTATTGCAGCCCTGCCAAAATGAGAGTTAACTTTGGGAACCATCAGTAGGAGAGTTTTGCAACTTCTCAGGGCGTAATTGCCTATTGGTTTTATAGGAAGACAGTCTGTAATGTATTGGGGCAGTTTTTTGGAGATTACTCTCAGGGTCCATAAGGCTGCATTTTTATCACACCTGAATTGAAGAGAACTCCACCCCACTGATTGATATAGGGAGCAGTGATGAGTGGAATAAGGCAGGCCTGTTATGAACCTCAAAGCTCTATGATATAATGTGTCAAGTTTGGTGAGGTAGGAAATGGGACAGTGACTGTAGAGGATGTCAGCATAATCTATCAAGGATAGAAAGGTTGATTGTACCAGCTGTAGTTTGGCATCTCTAGTGAAGAAGCGGGCTATCCTAAAGCACAGGCCAAGTCTCTGTCGTAATTTTTTGAGTAATTCTTCAACATGCTGTATAAAGGAGAGCCTATGGTCCAGCCAGGGACAAATTCCAACTTCTCGCCAAGAATTGTAGTAATCTGTGGCACAGGATCTGATAGGGCTAAATTTACCATTTGGGCAGAGGGAGAAAAGAGCATTGCTGTTGTTTTCTTGGCGTGAAGTAATAGTTTTTTGTTTAGGAGTTGGTGTTGCAGCAGGTTAAACTCAGATTGAAGGTCATTACATGCAGATTGTAATGATGGGCGGCCTACGTAAAGAACTGTGTCATCTGCAAACAGATGAATGTAAAGATAATGGGTCAGCACCTAGTGAGGTCAGGGAAGAGAGTAGCAGAGAATGGTCGACAGTGTCAAAGGCCTTGCTTAGGTCCAAGAATACGATGCAGGTGTAATTCCTGTTGTCTAGCTCTCAAGCGCTGTGATGGTGCTATGTTTAGCTCTAAACCCTGATTGGACTGGATTAAGCAGGTTATTAGCTTCTAGATACTGCCTCAGCTGGTTACTTACGACTTTTTCCAGTAATCTTGACAAGACCGGGAGAATCAAAATTGGTCTGTAATTATTTAGATCACAGGGATTTCTGGACTTGAACAGGGGTATGATGTGCGTTGTTTTCCATATTGAAGGAATGGATCCTTGAGTTAATGATAGGTTAAATAAATGGGTTATGGGCACGGCTAACACATGGATGGCCACCTTCAAGAAATATGGGTCAAGGGGTATCCGCACCAGCACTTTTTTTTACATCCAGTTTTAGCAATATGTCTTCAACTTCTTTCAGAGTAGTAGGACGCACGGAGAAGACTGAATCGATGATGCTAGGATCTGCACCTTGATTATCCACCTGAGAGCGTATCAAATTCGCAGGGGAATTGTCGAAGGCTAAGTCTGCAGTCGCAAACTGATTATTGAAGGCATCCAGAACTTCCAGTCTGTCACTAACGGTGTTATTGTTTAAGCAGATTTCATCAGGTAGTGAGCCACCGGACGTGTGACCAGACAAGTCCTTGACGGTTTTCCAAAATTTTGTAGGATTTTTGGAGACATCCCCAGTCATAGTTCTCTGTGTACCAAGTTTCTGTGACTGCCACAATATCCAGGCAACCCTCTTCCATCAAGGCCACTAGTTCGGGGAGCTTGTTACACAGACTACGGGCATTGGTACTCATCACCCTCCACTTTTTGATGGCCTTACCCCTTTTAGTCACATTCCTGTCCTTACTGCCTTTGCCTTTTTTTACATTTACCTCTGTCCTGCTCCCTAATGACTTCTCTACCTTGGTGTTTACCTCACTAATTACCGTGTTTTGTGGGGGGAGGCTGGGATTTCCCTGCTCCTTTTCAGTGCCTCCCCCCTTGGCTGATTTAAATGCTTGCCAATGAAGCATTTAAACCTCTCACCTAGGATCCTGGTTCCCGCCCTGGACAGATGCAGACCATCGTGCCAGTATAGGTCTGCATCCCTCCAGGTGGCTCCCCAGTCAAGCCAAAACCCTGAGCTCCACACCAGTTTTTCAACCATTCACTGAATTCCCTGATGAGGAGTACCCCAGCATCACCCTTGCCATAGACAGGCAGCACCTCCGAGAAGGTTACCGTATGCGCTACTGGTCTAAGGCCCCTCCCCAACTCTACAAACTCCTCTTGCACTGCTCTGATCCCATTCTTAGCCAGGTCATTTGTCCCTAGGTGGACAATGACATCCAACTCCCTCCCTCATGCAGCTGCTCCCACGATCCTGAGGATTCGCTTCCTGTTCCTCCAAGCTGTGGCGCCAGGCAGGCACCTTACCTCCCTCTCCCCTTCCTCCCCCATTTCTACCCCTATAATGATTGAGTCCCCCACCAGGAGTCATTTCCTTCCCCTGTGGGGTCCCATGCCACCCTCCTGTGGGTCTCCTTTGTGAAGGTTTCCAGCATCCTCCTTGGTCTCCACTGCAGGTGCATCCATAGAGGAACCACTATCCACCAGAAGAGCGAATGAATTGTGGAGAGGTACAGCTGGAGGGATGCAACTCTGTTCCACCACCCTCTCCCTCCCTTAGCCCACCCTGGTCCAGCCTCTCCTCTTTCTTGGCAACCTCTGAGGTAGTGGCATTGACCCTGGTGGTCCCTGGGTGGGGGAGGTTACGAATCCTAGCCAGGTCAGCCTGGAGACAGGCAACCTCCTCCCCTCAGACCAGAGAGGTGCCTGCAAATAGGGCAGCATTAGCCTCCAGAATGTCTCCCGGAACACTGCCGCCCCACAACCATTGCACTGCACCACTCCTATCATGTCTTATTTTGTGTCCCCTCTCCTGTTTCTCTGTATGCTTACTCTCTCCTCTCCTTACAACTTTCACCCTTCCTGTTCTGGGACAGCAACTTTCTACATTCTTCAGTAGCCTCCTTCTTCCTTGCTCAGTGTCAGACCACCGGCAGCTGGGGGGAGTGAGCACTTTAGCCTGGAGGTCCACAGGAAGATGAGGAATCACCTCATCCAAAGAGCCCAGAAGGGAATGGGAGAATTGTGCCATCACGATGGCTGAGCGAAGAGGTAGCATAGACCTTTTTAGCCGAGTGGTCCAGTTTCTTGGACTCCTTATCTGGTGGTCTATCGATGTCCCCCGTATTGCCCAAGTGCCGAAACACAGTGTCAGTTACCAACCCCTCAGCCGAGGGATGTTCCGTGAACCCTGAAAGGGAACCGGTGGGTACTGCATATTTGCAGGCCATCTGGGCCGAGGGTGCTGGGCAAGAAGCGGGGCACTGCCTAAGCTCCAGGGCAGGGCCAGCAACAACCTCAGCCACTGGGAATGCCTCTGTCGGAGAGTCCCCTTTGTTCAGAATTTCTGCAAGTGGGTAGCGGGCCTGTTTTTGAATGGGCTCCAGCTTCATCCTCGTGGACTCGGAAATGAGGTGAAGAATGCCCATGAACGAAATGGGGTTTTCATCCATCGACATATCCCCCAATCAACTCCGTATCCAGTGTACTGCAGTACAAAGAGGAATCCTCGGACTCCAAGGAGTCCACATACAGTGGGCGACCACCTGAGTCACACTCGACCTGCCGTGGGCAGTCAGGCATGAAAGTGACTGACAGCCGATGGGGGAAGCCCCTTAACCGACCGAGACTCCTTGATCATAGCCCTGGTTGGCGGCTATTTGGATGGCGGCTCCACCATGATCGGTGGAGAAGTCAGCTTCGGTCGAGCAGAAGCTCGGTCTGAACTGGCTTACGCTGGGGAGAACAGTGTCAACTAGCCCGCTGGCGTAAACTGCTGGGCGATAGCCAGGTAATGGCGGGTGGTAGCGGTGCCTGCTTGGCCCGGTCAGCACTACCTGTTGCCACATCAGGTCTTTGTAGCGTCGATGCAATTTGCGTCAAAGCCTCTTCTCACCGAGGAGGATGAAGGCGAATAGTGGTGGCGCCACTTCCCGATAATTGGCGAGAGCAGGATCCGCCCGATGTCGTGGGACCTGCGCCGACCAGAGGAGGCAGAGGACCAAGACCTCGACCATCGGTGGTGCCGACGGGGGGCCTCAGTAAGTGACCGAAAGAATGGATTTAGCTGGCTGGGCCGCCCCTTCAATGGTCACTGGCAGGACCAGGGTCCTGAAAAGAGAGTTGTCGGTCTCTTCAGACGACAACTGGTTGACAGGGTCGAGAAAATTCTCGGTCGCATCGTCGGCCGGCGTCTCAGCCAACTGGCTCGCGGGGTCTCCGTGAAGCCAACAGCCACGGTTTCGACCGTAGTCAAAACTGAAGATTCTTTTTTTTTTTTGTAGACTATTTTTCTCCTACCTCAATGGGGCATCTCTCAGGAATCCACACTCGGCTACTGCTGCACCTAACCACCCGCCTGAACCATGTTCTCCCGACGACATTAATCGGGTTCAGGATTCCATCTCTCCTGCCTCCTTGTAGAGGCTTGAAATCCCCAAGGGTGAAGTAAGGATAGACGACAGATTCTGGGTGCGTGGGCCCAGGCCACTGGAGGTTCTGTCACTCCCCAAAGGTAGGGATTTTTCTCATTTACCCCAAAACTCCGCCACCCCAGAGCTCAGACGGCACGGCTGACACCTTAGAGCATCTGCCGCAGCTCCACCCCTGCTTAGTACCCAAACGTGTGCATGCCCCGCCGGCTACCACCGTGGGTTGCTGTTGCACCAGGCAGTCCCTGGATCCCTCCCCAGAGAGAGAGAGAGAGAGAGAGAGAGGAGAGCAGTCTACAGACACTCAATCCTCCCTCTCCCCTGCTGATCCCTGGCACCCCGGGCTCGTTCCCAAACCCGGGTTGCCGGCATGATGTGAGGTGTGACATCCAGTGCCTCAACCCTCAGCACCACCAAGCTGGATAAAACCGAAGATTCTTGAGAGCGGGAACATTCCCGGTCCTAGGATCATCGATGATGAGTCTTTTCTTTATCCTTCTTGGACTCCTTCTTGCATGAACGGGAACTGTGCAACTCAGCAGGGCCCTGCCCCTTGGTCGGGATGGAGTGGCACAGTTCCTTGAAGAAGTCCGAATATGTGGAGCCCAACTGGACTGGAATGAAGGCAGAGGCAGAAAAGGATTGAGCAGCGGCTTGGGACACCTTTTCCTCGAAGGCCTTGAATTGCTCTAACTGTTCGGCGGACCCCGCAGCCGCGGAGACCACCCAACAGGCATCAGAGTTGATCGACTGATAACATTCCTCTGGGCGACCCAACTTCAGGTGGGCAGCGCGGTCCTCGAAGACCGTCCGGTGAAACGACCAAGTGTCGCAGGCCTGCAGATCATAATCGTGGCCCAGACAGTAGATGTACAAGGTGTGGAGGTCAGTACGCGACATCTTCTGCCCCCATGGGCACCGGCAAAATGCAGCTGAGGATTTATACTCCATCGTGATCGTGATCAAAGATCGAGGTGAAAACGAAACTCGAATGAGTTTTAGTTTAAGTTTTGGAAGTAAATCCGAAGATTTAAGCACCAGGACCTACTCAACACGCGAGTAGTAAGGAGAGAACCTGCTTCTTCCAGCGAAAGGAAAATCTGGCACCATGGGGCGGAGCCCAGGGAGTTACCACCCAGGTGGGTGGAAGGAGCCAGACTGAAGATGTTTCCAGCCAGTCTTAAATGGAAAGGCAACTGCCAGAAGAAAAAATTACTCACCATAGTAATGTTGTGTCTTCTAATGGAGTCTTGCTGTATTCTGACTATGCAGTTAGCCCCAGCACTTGAACTACTCTCGAGAGTAAAGGGTTAACTCTGTGCAAAGGCATAGAATGTTGAGCTCAAGCTCAGTTTTCAAACCTCTGTCTGTGGTACTCTGAAGTGTAACCGTCAGATTCTTACGAGCACTAAATTAACTAGCTCAAAGAAGAAATTGTTTCAAAATTTTTGTGCCAAAAGGCAAAACTAGGTTTTTGGGTCAAAAGACTTAAGTCAAGAAAACCCAAAAACAATCCAACAGGTAGTTTTTTACCAAAAATTACTAATAAACAACTAAAAGAAACCCCCTAAGAGGTGGAGACATGTCCAGTACACCTCTGGGGTGCAGCATTGTGCCTGCCCCACCACATCCCAAAACTACTAGGTTCCAGGAGGGGAGGCAGGGAGGGAAGTCAGAATACAGCAAGACTCCATTAGAAGAAACAACATTACTACGGTGAGTAATTTTTTCTTCAGACAACATGAAGTCTTGCTGTATTCTGACTATATGCAGACTACCAAGCAGTACCCCCTTGGAGGAGGGAGTTACAGAACCTATTTTGGGAACAGGAGCTGCAGCACAGCCGTGCCAAACCTAGCATCACTTTGTGACTGGATGTCCAAAAAGTAATGCTTGGTAAAAGTGTAAACAGATTTCCAGGTAGCTGCTTTGCATATGTCCACTAAAGGTATATCTCTAGCTGCTGCGACCGAAGCAGCTGTACCTCTGGTAGAATGAGCCCTCAGGCCTGAGGAAGGTTCCTTACCAAATTTAGAATAGCAGAATTGAATACAAGAGACAATCCACCTGGCAACAGACCTCTTGGTGACAGGTTTGCCCTTTCCCACTTCACCATAAGTGAGAAACAACTGAGAGCAGCCCTTTCTGTGGGCGTTAGTATGCTCAATATAGTAACTAAGAGCCCTTTTTTCAAGACTGTGTAACCTCCTCTCCCCAGAGGAGGAATGATCAGCGAAAAGCACAGGCAATGATGCAGACTGGTTCAGATGAAAGTCTGACACCACCTTGGGAAGAAACTTTCTATTGGTGCAGAGGACCACCTTATCCCTATGAAAGGAAATGAAATTAGGTTCCACTGATACAGCCTGTAATTCACTGATTCTCCTAGCAGAGGTAACGGCCACCAAGAACACAGTTTTCCAAGCTAAGTATTTCAGCTCAGCTGAAGATAAAGGTTCAAAAGGGGGCTGCATAAGCTGAGCAATACAGATGTTCAGATCCCAAGAAGTGGTAAGCTCCTTAAAGGGAGGATTAACATGAACCAAATCTTTGAAGAATTTCTTGAAAACTGGATGGGAAGCTAGGGAGGAGCCCTTACCAGCAGAAAGGAAGGCAGACACAGCTGCCAAACGTACCTTGAGAGTAGTAGGCCGGAGGCCTAAACTGTTAAGATGTACTAAATAGTCCAATACAGTGGCAATATCAGCTAGTTCTGGCTTAGTATGCCTCCTTGAACACCAAAACCCAAACCTTTTCCATTTGGAGTTATAAGTCTTCCTAGCAGCAGGTTTCCTGCTGCCTTTTAAAATATCCAGGACTGACTGGGAGAGAAGCAAACTTTCATATTCTAGCTCTTCAAGAGCCAGGCCTTGAGCCTGAGAGTCTGAAGGTTGGGATACAGAATCCTCCCGAGAGGAGGTGAGGAGATTGTGTTGTCTGGGAAGACACAAGGGCAGTGTTACTGACAGTGACAACAGTAGAGGATACCAAAGCTGTCTGGCCCAATCTGGAGCCACCAGGATCACCTTGCAAGACTGAGACCTGATTTTTATCAGGACCCTGAATATCAGAGGAAAAGGAGGAAATGCATACAGAAACCTGCTGGTCCAATTCAGTAGAAGAACATCCTGAGGGACAGGACCCGGAAGGGGTGGTCTGCAACAATAAAGAGGAAGTTGATGATTGTCCAGGGCTGCAAAAAGATCCATCTCTGGGGCGCACCACCTCTTGAAAATGACTTGAAGAAGTAGAGGGTTCAGGGTCCATTCGTGATGACCCTGAGAAATCCTGCTGACAGCATCTGCAAAAATGTTGTCCTTCCCTGGGAGAAGTACAGCCATCAGGGAAGCCTGAAGGGAATAAGCTAGAGACCATACTTTCATGGCCTCTGTGCACAAGGCAGAGGACCGAGTGCCTCCCTGCTTGTTGATTTACCACATGGTTGTGGTATTGTCTGTCCTGATCTGCACCACTTTCCCTTGAACCATAATTGAGAATGTCTGAAGTGCTAGAAAGACAGCTCTTTCGAGAAGATTTATGCGTAGAAGAGACTCCTGGTGAGACCAGGTTCCCTGAGCTGTAAGATGATCTAAGTGGGCCCCCCAGCCCAGCAGGGAGGCATCTGTGGTGAGTCACAGAAGGGACTTGACTGATAAAGGGAATCTCTTGTCAAAGGCTGTCTTCCTCCAGCCACCACTGGAGGGCTTGGACTAAAGTTTGAGAGACTGGAACCAGTTTGGACAGAGGGTCCTTTTTCTGAGACCAGTAAGATCTGAGATGAAACTGAAGATTTCTCATCTGAAATCTTGCTCCCTGAACTACTGCTGTGGAAGCTGCCATGTGGCCCAGCAGTTGTAGAAAGTGCCTGGCTGGACGAGACACTAGAGGACGAAAAGAGGAGGCCAGAGTGACCAATGACTGAACCCTTGAGAGAGGGAGAAATGCCCTTGCCTGAATAGTATCTATTTCCACCCCTATGAAGCTGAGAAGTTGGGCTGGCTCCAGAACAGACTTCTCTAGATTTATAATGAAACCCATGGATTCTAGAAGTTTTTGGGTGACCTCTAAGGCTGACTTGACTTGGTCTGAGGACTGGCCCACTAAGAGCCAGTCATCCAGGTATGGGAACAGAAGGATACCCTGCATCCTGAGGAATGCCACCACTACTGCAAGACACTTGGTGAACACCCTTGGAGAAGATGTTAGGCCGAAGGGCATGGCCCTGAATTGATAATGGCCTGAGGGAAACTGGAACCTGAGGTACTTTCTGTGGGAATGTCTGATAGGTATGTGGAAGTAGGCATCCTTGAGATCCAGGGAGGCTAGCCAGTCTCCTGGTCTCAGAGAGGGAAGAATTACTCCCAGAGTCAGTGTCAGTGGCTCAGTAGGTAGCACACTCGCCTCTGAGGCCGGGAGATCAGAGGGCTGTGGGTTCAGTTCCCACATCTGGCACTTGGGTTAATATCCCAATACTGACACTGTAGTGCAGCATGAGATGGGTGCTACACTTCTGAGGTGCCGTCTTTCAGATGAGATATTAAACCGAGGTCCCATCTGCCTGGATTGGTGGTAGTTCAGGTGGATGTTAAAGATCCCATGGCACTTACCGAAAAAGAGTAGGGGAATTTCCCCGGTGTCCTGGCCAAATTTCCCTCATTCACTAAAAATACCACCAACAGCTTAATCTGGTTCAAGGTTAGTTGGCATTCATCTGTATCCCCCTTCCCCGGGTCGTGCCTGAAAATAGGTAGGATTTGTCTAGTGCACTTACCCGGTCAACAAAACCTAAATTAAAAAAAAAAAAATAAATTTTGAACTTTGGTTTTGTCAAATGTTTGTTCAGGTACCTTAAGTCTAAGATGGGTCACCACTTCCCTGTTTTTTTGGGGGCTAGGAGGTATCTGGAATACAGTCCTTTTCCCCTGTGACAAAGAGGTCCTTCTCTACTGCTTGCAAAAGTAGGAGAGAGGAGACTTCTGCCTCTAAGGCCTTTGTCTCCAAGGGAGAGGGAGGACTGAAGGACCTTGCTCTCATTCTTGGGAACCTTATGAAACTGAGAGCAAGACCCTGGCTCACTACTTCCAGGACCCATCTGTCTGAAGTAATGGACTCCCAGGCCTGGGAGCCAGCCTGCCCCCTACTGGGATTGGGAAGGCGACCCTGACTGACAACTCAGGGTGTCTGCTTGGCAGGGGGCTTAGACTGAGAAGCTGACGGGGTCCTAGTCACCCCATGTCTACGTCTTCCCCTAAAGAACCCCCTCTGCTGGAAAGAAGAGGAGGAGGCCTAAGCTTGGTAAAAAGGCCTATGAAAAAGCCTTCCCCTGCCCTAAACTGCTGCCTTTGAGGAGTAGTCTGCTTTTCTTTGGCTGCAGCACTCCTACAGGTGGTCCTGTATTTGTCCCTTTTTTTCATAGAATTCTCTGTTTGATCCCCAAAGAGAGAATTACCAGTCACAGGAAAATCCATGGCCTTAGCCTGGGTATCCTGTGAGAGGTTGGTACATCTAAGCCAAGCAAATCTCCTCATGAAGACAGATGCAGCAATGACCCTGAAATGGACATCATTAGAGTCAACAGCAGCATGGAATTGTACTTTAGATGCCTCTATACCATTTGCAGCCACCTGCTCCAGCTCCTTGGCTAGCTTTGGGGGGGGGGGGGCATTCTTAGCCAGCTCCAGAACCATATCCCACATAGATTTCTGGTACCTAGTTGTAAATGCCACATAATTAGATTGTCCAAGTCCCAAAGAGGATGCCAAGTACTGCTTTTTCGCCATGGCATCCACTTTCCTGAAATCCTTGTCCCGGGGGGGCGGGGAGATGCCAGGGGAATTTTAGCCTTGTAACAGGCTGCAGCTTGTACTACCCCAACATGGCTGCTATGATTGGTAAGGAATTCCATCCCAGGACCTGACAAGGTATACCTCCTGTCCATTCTCTTTTCCACAGGAGGCATGGATGTAGGAACTTGTAAAATGTTTTGTGTCTGCTTCCGCAAGGATTTGTGTAAGGGGACAGACACCTTCTTTGACTCTGGGACATCCATCATTTCTAAATAGTCAAGCTCTACCAGCCCATCTAGGACCTCATCCTCTTCCTCATAATCTTCCTCCTCCTCCTCCCAATCACCCTCGTAGTAAGCTTCAGGATCTATGTCTGAAGCAGACATTTCCAACCGAACCGGTCTGCTTTGAACAGAGACTGGTTCGGTCGGAACCGGGCAAAGCGACTGAACTATGGAAATCGCTTTCGCTATCTCCTCAGCAGTTGGACCATGGGGAGTCGGATCCGAACCAGCTGATTTTCTTTTTCGTTTACTCGGAACCGATTCCGCAGAATCGGCTCTCCGTTTGCCCGAAGAGATATCGCCCAGGTCAGCGGGCACCTCTTCAGGTTCAGACATAACCGAACCGGGCTGGTCATCTGGGTCGGCAGACTTCTCGGCCTCCCTCTCCCTTAGCCTACTCAAACGTTTTTCCAGACTGGCTTTGGGAAAGTTTTTGCATATTTGGCAGTCTTCTTTGAGGTGGTCAAACCCCAGACAGTACACACACATGAGGTGAGGTCGGCCTTGGCAAAGGCCTCCTTACACTCAGTACAGTGCTGAAACCCAGTGGGTCTGGTTTTCTTTTTGGGTTTCTCAGACATGCCTTCAACTGAAAGTCACCCAAACAGCGGTTAAGCCAGGCGACTAAAAACTTATCGGTTCCAACCATGTCACGGGTCGGTTAAAAAAATTCTAAAGGTCGGATTTTTTTTAGGAACCAATAAGTACTGGACAGAACCACACAAATACAAGTAATACAAAAAAATAGAAAAGGCTTCGGTTCCACACCGGACCAACCGGTAAGAAACCGAAATTAAAACAATTTCTTGCAAAAAAACACCACTACCTACAACTACCACTCACTGACACTGAGACAGAGGAAAGAATACCGAATTTCTTGAAGAAACGGCTTGAAAAACCGACTGATTCGTACTGTAACCAAACCAAAGCGCAGAAGGGATCTCTGGAACGACTTCACAGTTAGGCGGAGTAAAGAATCTGACGGTTACACTTCCGAGTATCACAGACAGAGTTTTGAAAACCAAGCTCGAACTCAACGTTCTATGCCTCTGCATAGAGTTAACCCTTTACTCTCCGGAGCAGTTCAAGTGCCGGGGCTAACTGCAAATAGTCAGAATACAGAAGACTTCATGTTGTTTGAAAGTGTGAATAGAACATCATATCCACGTCCCTAGAAATGCCATTTAACCTTGCTTTGTTTTTTTAAACACGGTTACTCCTGTGATCCACACTCTTAAAGCACCTTAAGAGTTAATACTGAGTTTTATTTATGTTATAAAACCATTCTTATTGTTAAAAAAAATAAAAATTGATTATAATTACACTAAAATAATTAAGTTTTAAGAGCTATGGATTTAAAAGTTCAGCCTTTATTGAACTTTGACAAGACCACCTGTAGCTTCATTGATCTCAGCGGGTCATCTCGTTTTACCCAGTCAGTGATGTCTGTCTCCCTAGTTGTTCTCCCTGCCAAATTTCCAATGGAAAGCCCAGCCTGTCAACTCGCTATACTAGTGGCTGTGAGGGAAGATACCCACAGATCGTAAGTGGACCACTAGCTCAGGTGCAGCCTCTGAAAGATTCACAAGTACAATGGAGAAAAAGAAGTGCATTCCAAGTTGTAAAATAAAGCACTTCAATGGGGGTTTATTCAATTCCACAAAAGCAATTCACTGTTGCTATGCAGCCCACTCAATCCATACATTAAGAGAATACAGACATAAACAGCAACAATAGCAAGGATTCTCATGCTTCGAGGCAACACCATAGCCACCTGGAGTACCCTTACCGACTGTCTTTTACCTGACCCCAAATGTATTTTTACTTATCCTGTCTATTGAGGGCCTACCTGTACTGTTGTACTCTTGCATCTACTGTCTATTTGTCTGTATATAAATGCATTGTTACTTGACTTGTGTAATGCAGGTCCACCTTGTAAATGAGCTTGCTCAATGGTGTTCGCCTGTATAAATAAAGAATTTGATTGACTGAGTAGGAAGCCTCCAGATAGGTGATACATAGGGTGTTAACTTCATGTTCAAATAATTTTTTTTACAAGTCTCATCCCTGTTGTGTGCACCACATGTTTTGTTTTTCTAAGTTTGCATATAATAATAATAATACTTTATTTATACCGCACCTTTCTTAAAACCAAGGCGCCTTTACAACAACTATGCATAAAACAGTAAAATAAACACAAATCCAGTAACAGATGTATTCATAAAATGCAATAAAATCATCATCAGGGGTAAGCCTTTGACCATAAAAGGGTCTTTAAGGCCTTTTTTAAATTCCTCCACGGACGCACACTGCCGAAGCGGACGGGGTAGAGAATTCCAGAGGGCAGGGGCCACATACATAAAAGCATGGACCCCCCGAAGATTTTAAGGAAACCCTCGGAATCTCTAGCAAACCCTCATCCGCCAGCGGAGGCGATGCCCTAGAAGCGTGAGTGCAGGAGCTCTTTCAAGTAGTCTGGGCCCAGTCCGTGTGGGGCTTTATAAGTCAGAAGACCGACTTCAAAGGTGATTCATCACTGTATTGGCAGCCAGTGCAGATCGCGCAGGACGGGAGAAATATGACAGACACGAGAAGAACCTGTCAATAACCGGGTCACAGCACTCTGCACGAGTTGCAAGTGGCGGATATCAACCCCTGGTAGCCCTAGATACAGGGAGTTGCAGTAATCAAGGTGCGAGGTCACAAAGGCGTGGACTAATGTAGGCAGATCACCGGATGGAACTAGGTACTTAATCCTGGAGATGTTCCTCAGATGGTAAAAGGATGATTTAATGGCTGCTAACACCTGCGATTGCAGTGTCAGCCCATCGTCAAAAATCACCCCCAGGTTCTGCACCCGTTCAGAGGTAGGGAGTTGGATGCCACCCAGAAAAAGTCCTGAGGGCAAACCAGCTCCCATCCTCTCTAGCCGGCGACCCGGGTCCACAACCATCACCTCCGTCTTCTCTCGAGTTCAACCTCAGCCAGCTTGAATTCATCCAGTACTGGATTTCAGTGAGGCAGTTGTTAAACACCGAGAGAGCTCTATCCTGGTCGGGTGCAAAAGACAGGTAGAGCTGGGTATCATCAGCGTAGCAGTGAAACCTCAGCCCATACCTTCTTACAATGTCTCCAAGGGGTAGCATGTACACTGCGAACAACATGGGGGACAACACTGAACCCTGAGGAACCCCACAAGACAGAGAGACTGGGCCGGAGGAATTAATCCCCAATACCACCCTCTGGGTTCTGCCTGTGAGGAAAGATCTAAACCACCTGAAGACTGTACTAGACAGGCCACAGATGAACCTCAGGCATTCCAGAAGTACCCCATGGTCCACAGTGTCAAATGCTGAAGAGAGATCGAGAAGAACCAAGATGGAGCAGCTATTTCAATCTCTTGCCATCAAGAGATCACTGAGCACCCGAACCAGCGCCGTCTCAGTACTATGCCTCTTACGAAAACCAGACTGGAGTGGTTCATAAATGTCATGGATGGTCAAATGGTTCTCCAGTTGTACTGCCACTACTTTCTCAATCACCTTCCCCACAAAGGGGAGGTTAGAGATTGGTCTGTAGTTAGCATGGCAGTCAGGGTCCAGAGAAGCTTTCTTGAGGAGGGGCGTTACCATCACCTCCTTCAGGGAGCTAGGGAACTCACCCATCTCCAAGGAGCACCAGACTATCCATGGTAGGACCGGGCCAATAATATCACAACAACCCTTTATGAGGGAAGTTGGGCCCAGATCCAAACTACAGCATGTAGGGCGCATACCCTGGACAATCCGCGTGACATCAATGAACTCCAGCCAGTCAAAGGAACCCCAGGAGAGCCGAGTGACCATGACTGGGTGCCAATCCACAGCTTCTCCCATAGAGGATGTAGGCTGGAGTGCCGCCCTGATGTCGGCCACCTTGGCCACAAAGAAGCGAGCAAGCTCTTCACACTTAACTTGTGAAAAGGCTCTTCGAACCTGCAGACAGGCTGGGTTGCACAGTCTGTCTACAGTTCAAACAAGCTGAGCTGGTCAGTTCTGAGCAGCCGCAATCTCCCCGGACAGGAACTCTGCCTTCTTACGGGAGTTTGTGGAATGATAGACTTGATAATGTTCCATCAATCTAAGATGGTTGGCATCAAGGGCGGATCTCCACCAGCAGCGCTCTAATCTTCGTACATGTCGCCGCATCTCCCTCAAAGTCCCATCAAACCATGGGGACCGATGGCAAAGGGGGAGAGGACGAACGCGGACAGGAGCAACTGAATCCAGAGCGGAGGAGATGGCTTTATTATAGGCCAAAACCAAGGCATCTGGGTCACTGCTCACTTCAGAAAGCTCAGATAGGTAAAACACTGCTGCCAGGCCCTCAGACCTTACATCTCGCAAAGAGCGGTACCTGACCATCTCCACAAGGATAGGCCTACGAAATGGGGGTGCCAAAACTGAACTCCACAGTGTAATGATCAGACCATCCAACAAGTTCCACCCCCTAATCTAAGGCTTCGACCCTAGGAGGAAGATCAAGTCCAAAGAGTGACCACCTTTATGAGTGGCAGAAGTAACAACTTTTGTAAGGCCCAAAGATGTCATCAATTGGAGGAAGTGTTGTCCAAACTGCGAGAGTTCATCATCGACCCAGGCGTTGAAGTCGCCCAGGACCATCAGCCTGAGCGACTCGAACACCATGTCGATCACGAAGTCCACTACTTCCTGCCGAAACTGCTTTTCATCACCTGGTGGATGGTGGACGGTAGACGACAGCGATTCTGCAACCCACACCTACCACTACAGTACACTCAAATGACTCAGCCCCCTCAACTGGTACACATGAAACAGACCACACCCCGCCCCCCTGCGCTCCAACCTCAGGCGGTGTAACACCGAGTACCCATCCGGAACAGCGGCCTCTAATATAAGGCCTGCATTCTCATCCAGCTAGGTCTTGGTAATGCACGCCAGATCCACCGACCCAACAAGATCTGCAATAACTGCAGTCTTGTTTTTAATGGATCTGGCATTGCACAACACCACTTGGGTAGGACAGGCCTCTGGAGCTTCACGGACTGCTTGCCCACCAATACTGGTGGTGCCCATGGTTATGGAAACCAGACAGGAAGGACCCCGTTCCAGATTTCATTTCGCCCCAGGGCGTCTTCTGGTCTCACTACCCCAATATGATGGCCCCGCTCATTCGACTCCTGTTCGCACCCCCTCCCGACTCCCCCTCAGACAATACCTAACGCTCTACAGCACTGGTATGTCAGATAGCTGTAATGGAAGGGGCGCGAAAGAAGGCGGGGCGGCACGAAGTGGGCACGAATAGCGCCGCGACAGTTGGGACAGGCCTCCTACATATATAAGACCCAATAATATTAAAAGACCCCTGAACAAATCCCCAATTAAATGACTAATTAAACTCCCAAATTAAAACAAACCCTAATAGTTTTCCTGAGACTCCCTACACGCGCACACCGGGAGGAGAGACTCAGGGAAGCAAAATTAACAAACCTCGCCCTTAAAGCAAGTCTATAATAAAATAATAAAATTACAATCAGATATAGATCTAATAGCAACTGAAAAGGTCTTTCTGTGCATATTTTTCTTGTTTTCCACTGATCAAGATATCGCTCTATATCCCCCCCCCCCCAGCACACAGTCAGTCAGTCCTGCAGCAGAACACCAGGGTGACACTAGCTACAAAGTAATCCAGCAGCTGGCACTCAAACCCTGTCTGTCAGTGCAGCATTCCTTCCCCTAGCACAGACAGCAGCAGGCAGAGAAGGAGGGGGGCAGGAGGCCCAGCAAGTCTGGTGGGCAAGATCATGTGCAGTATAGTAATAATGTACTGCTGTCAACTTGTTACTGTCCCAGTTGGCTATTCAGAGCCCAGTCCCCTTCCACTCTGCCCTTATTTCCTGTTTTTTTGCTGCCTGTTCTTACCATCTGATCTTGTTATTTTGCTGCTGATTTTATTTGTGCAGTGCTATTCTATTTCTCGTTTTAAGGACTGCTGCATGCTGACTACTGTTTTACTAATGAGTATGTGTTTGTACTTACTATTTATTATTGTAATTATCTGTAATGTACCATCCCCCAGGACGCACCTGGAAATGAGTCATTTATAGCTCAGTGCATCTTTCCTAACTAAAACTTAGAAATAAAATTGTTCCTTTTTCATACTGCTGCACGTGCATTCTGCTGAAAATGTCAAGCAAATGCTTTATGTATTTTTTTAGTGTAAGTTTGCTGACTTGACACACATAATTGTCCCCTTCCCCAGATGCCCTGGTTGATATATATCTGTTTAGGGGAGAGAAAGGATGTTTATCATAATCTACATTTTTCAGATAACTTTGCTACCATTAGGTTAAAGTGGTGTGGGTGAAAATTTGAATCCATCCAAAAGTGAAATGCAGCCAGAAGCAAAACGATTCCTGTTTTACTACTACGGCTATCTGTTGGAATGTCCCTAACACTCCCTCCCCACCCAACTGTCCAGAACAGCCACCAGAGTTGCCGAAATGGGTGCCACAACCTGTCAGAATGCCCACCCTGAATCTGACTGGAATTGCCTCCAAGCCGCCGGAATGGCCACCTGACCAAGTAACAACAGCCCGATCCAATGGGCTCCACAACTTGCTGGAAAGCCCTCCCAATGAGCTGGCCATTCTATCAGATCGGTCTGGCTGGTGGTGTGGGTATTACAGTGTGCTGGGTGGCATTTTGGGTGTGTCAGGGTAGACATTCCTGCAGGTTGGAGTGGGCATTCCACCACGGTGGACATTTCAATGAGTTCTAGAGGCCATTCCAGTGGGAGGACAGCCACTGGTGGCAACAGGAACCCCATAATCATTTCAGTTCATGCACAATACAGTTCCAGCTCAATTCAGGTTTTCACCCAGTCCCATTTAAAGTAGCAGTTCATGTAATATGTAAACAAAAAAAAGAGAAATTGCCTAATATTTTTCTGTCAACACCAATATTGTTAATGGGTAGTTAATATTTACGGGTAATGAACTACTGGAGTAGTGGTACAGCCCAAAGTTGTCAACCAGCACAGAACCTTGGGCACATGAGCATTCCAAGATCACAAATTCCTCACTCACCTTTGTTCACACAGTACCTATATTCGTCTGTGTATTCCAGTTATCTTCATGTTGCCAAGGTCAATGAATTCTCTCCTTCACCCAACACTAACAATTTAAGACATGTAAATCATGTATGACATTATACTGTCCTGCCCCATTCTGAAGATCTGACTGAGGGAGTCTCACTGACCAATTCTTCTGTCATGTTCGAGCATCCGGCCACTGATCTTTGACAGGCCTGGTATGCTGCTGTTCACACTTACAACTTGAAATTTAAACAGCAATAACACTGAATATAACTAAACAGAACAAGTTAAACACTTAACCAGTTAACCTGCACTGCGTGCCTGTAATTCCAATGAAATATAAACGCTTCCATTGTCAGCAGACAATTCTGGATAACCAGCTATAACTCATATACAAATCACCTTTACTGAAATCCAAAATCCTTACATATATCGGACAATATTCACCAAAAGGAGCCAGGGGCTCCTGGGAGAGGCCCCACTGCCTCACTGACAACACTGAAGCTAACAGAACAGGAAATTACAGTAAGTATGAAGGAATTTCTTTCTGCATCCACTCCATGTTGTTAATAGGGAGTTAATGCATATGGGTTCTAAAAGCCATCACCAATCTGGGCAGGGGGGGGGGGGAGAGATACTGTCACATATATAATCCACACAGGTAACATACAATAATCATCTGCTAACCACCGCCAGTAAGATTTTGTGGCTGAAGGTCGCATCAGCAGAACTTTGAATAGCCACTCTGTAGTGCTTAGTAAATGCATGAACATCGGACCACGTTGCTGCTTTGCACAACTCCAACACAGATGCCTCTTCTCTCTCCGCCTAGATTGTAGCAAGTGCCCTGGTGGAGTGGGCCTTGATGAGACACTTTCTTCTCATCTACATATGGCTTGGCGATGCAAGCCCTTACTCACCTTGCCAAGGTGGCCTCATAAGTTTTCTGACCCTTCTGTCATTCCAAAATGAACAAACTCACTCCCAATCTTCTGAACTCTGTTGTTGTTCTTAGGTATGACCTGAATGACCTGAACAAATCCAACTTATGAAGTTCATTCTCTTTAGGGTTTGCTGAATTAGGACAGAAGAGTAGACAGATTTCTTGATTTGCATGAAATGCTGTAGGATCTTAGGCACAAAGGATGGGACAGTCCACAATACCAGCTTTTCCTCATGTATGACAAGGTGAGGCTCTTTATGGGAAAGTGCCTGAAGTTCAGCAATCCTTCTGGCTGAACAGATTGCAATTAGAAAACACACCTTCTAGGACAGGATGTCCAAATGCACTGCCAAAAGAGTTTCAAAAGGTGCCCTACACAGGGCATTCAACACCAGGTTCAGGTCCCATGGGGGTACCAGAGATTGAAACAATGGTCTGCTTCTGCTGACCACACCAAGAAAACGAGCAACATCCAAGCTGGTTCCCAGGGATGAGCCCACGGAAGTACCCAGGACAGCTCCAAGTGCAGACACCTGGCCTCGCAGGGTGCTCAATGCAAGGCCATTGTCTACCCCTGCCTGCAAGAAATCAAATATCTGCAGAACTACAGCTTTAGCAGGTCTGATACTTCTCTCTCTGGTTGAGCCAGAGAAAGTATTCTGCACATGGTCATAAGCTGCAGATGTAGAAATCTTCATTGAGGCCATTAGGGTATTCACCACTTTCTTGGAGAAACCGTGCTTTAACAATCTCCTCCTTTCAGAAGCCAGGCTGCCAACTGCATCGCCTCTGGATCTGGATGCAGAGTGGGACGGTGGCAGAGAAGGGCCCTCCGAAGCGGGAGTCAAAATGGGGCCTGCTGGTGTATGCACCTTGAGCAACTAGAGAATGGCACTCACCAGGCCAACTTTCGCATTTTAGGCAATCCTGAAAACCAAGAGGGGCAAGAGCAGATTTCCTTTGTAATGGCTCTTATACAAGCACAGTTAAATTTAGATCTTCATGGCCTTATAATCAAAGTTTATCAAAATTACACAATGAAGGCAGTCGAGGGACGGGGAGACCCCTCAGACTCTGCTACTGGTAACTGCAGGCACACACATTCGGGATTCTGTTTTACAAGCAGCTACACTTAAGGCGTAACTTGTGCTGGAAGACGGGACCCAGTTTCAATGCTTCCCCGACCTTTCCTATGCTACTCGACAGAGGGGAAAATCGTTTAACTCAGTCAGAGCGGAGCTTCACCAGTTGGGGATTGCACACACTTTGCTTCGGCCAGCAAAACTTATTAACCTACTCGAGTAAAACATTTCTCTTCTCTTCTCTGACGCAGCAGAAGTGTAAAAAAAAAGTCCTCAAAATCAAAGAGGATTTTCAGCAGCAATCTACTGGCACTACTGAAGCTGATGGAGACTGAACTTTGGAACTGAACTGTTTTACTTAGTCCATCTACCATGTTTGCCTGTGATAATTTTATCAGAACTGACTCTGATGTTTACCAAGTTTTAAAGTAGTTTTACACCATTTTAAATCCCTTTTGTGTACGGTGACCAAGTATTAGGACATGATTTGGCTCCCTTTTGTTGTAGGGAGTTGTTTGCAATCTGTTATTTGGTTGGTTTGCACTTTTTTTAATAAGGCTATGATGGTATTTTGGCGTGCAGGCTTTGGGGAATAAAACAGCTGTTGCATGGAGTCAGTCGGCTCTCTACACTATTAAACAGTTTCTTGCACGCAGCCTGCCGCTCCGATCCCGGTTAGTCTGTGGGAGTTCCACCAAATGAACAACAACATTCCCTACTTATGTATTAACCAACAATTATGAGATTTAATATTTTATTTCAATCTAGACCTGGCACATTATTGATCTCCTAAAGGTACATTTTCTAAAGCTCTATTTTCAATATCTCTCTAGGATTTAGCTGGATTGTTCTGTCCCCCCCCCCCCAAACTGGGAAACCATTTTATTTGGACAGAATTTGAATGCTTTTGGGGTCCATGGGGTAACTGCTCTTACCTTATTGGTGTTATATTATCGAATTAAAGGCTTCACACGGACTTTTGAAAGTCCTGTTGGACACCTTCAGGAGTGTTATGCAGGACATTTTGGTGAACAGTCCGTGGTCATGGCGCTACAGACCACCTTTGGGGACATTAGAATTTTTGTTACACATATTGGTACCCCCCCCACAGATGTGGTAACACTCGGAGACAGGAATGTATCTCCTTTGTATGTAAACTCTCACTTTATTCATTTCTATGCCTTGGAACCAAGGAAGTGTTTCATGTATGTTATTTTAGTAACTGCAATAAAAAGAAAATTTACAAAAAAAAAATGGGGCCTGCTGAGCTAGATTCACAAGATCGGAGAACCACAAACTTCTTGGCCACTCTGGGGCTATCAGAAGGAAGGCGTCCTCTCGACTGCATTATCTTGAGAATTACCTTGGAAAGTAGTGGTAGCAGAGGGAACAAGTAAGCTCTGAGAAAATCCTGTGTCTGAGACACAGTATCCACCACCTCTGCCCGAGGACACCAGCGCCAGCAGAACCTTGGTACTTGCGCAATTTTCTTTGAGGCAAAGAGGTTGATATGAGGTCAACAGAACCCTCTGCATAGAAGCTTGAACACCTTCTAGTTCAACGTCCATTCCCTTGGATGGTCTGTCTCTTGGCTCAGTCAATCAGCCTGCACAATAAGTTCCCCAGCTAGATGAGCTGCCGAGAGAGTCAGAAGTTTTCTTCTCTGCTACAGCAGTACCTCGGTTGCTTCCACTAGCATTCCCTGGCTTTTTGTGCCTCCTTGATTGTTTATATACGCCATGGTGGCAGCACTGTCCGACCTTACCTTCATGGCCATGGACTGCACACAACTGTAAAAAAGTAGAAGGGCAAGAAACCCCACACTCATCTCCAACACATTTACCTGAATCTGCTCCTGAGGGTCCAGACCACCTGGACTGAGACTTCGTACAGGACCACATGCCAGCCAGACAGGCTGGCGTCAGTCATCAAAATCAGTTCTATTGAGACTCCTTAGAAAGACCCCTTGCTGATGTTCAAGGTTCTCCCACCCAACCCACGATTACAATACCGATCGATGTAGAGGGATCACAGCTTGATCATCATCCAAGGCAGGCAAGCAGGACTCCAACAGTCTTTTCTGGAAAGGCCACATATGCAATTGAGCCCACTGCACTAGCTCTATCGCTGCAGTCATCAGACCTAGAAGTCAGAGAAGCCTATTAGTAGAGACAGAGGACTGGCTTCTCAGCCACTGAACCTCTCACCTCACAGTTTCCTTCCTGGATGAAGAGAGGAAAATCTTTCCCACGTCCATCTGGAATACTTATTTCAAATGTTCCAACCTCTGCAATGGGATCATGGTGCTCTTCTCACAACTGACGACCCAACCATGTGTCTCCAGCACCCCCATGGTCCTTGCCACTGACCATTCCATCATCCAATCCATCAGTGCTCGAATGAGCAAGTAATTCCGGTAGGGATACACAGGATGTCCCTCCTGTCTCAGCTGTGCTACTAGCATGATCAAGAGGTACTGTTGCCAGGCCGAACAAATATGCTTGGTACTGGAAATGCTGTCCCTGAATCGCGAACCTCAGAAACTTCTGGAGTAACTGGCAAAAGGGGATATGGAGATACTCATCCTTCAGATCTATGAATGCTAATTAGTCCCCTGGTTTACCTGCCATTTTAATGGATCACAAGGACTCCATCTTGAAGACTGTGTGGTGGACAAATGTGTTCCTATGTTTCAGGTCCAAGATCGGTCGAAAGCCCCGCGACTTCTTGGAAATTTCGAAATAAATTAAGTAGAATCCCAGGCCCTCCTCACTTGGAGTGACTGAGACAAGAGTCTCAATCAGTGTGAAGTGATCTAAAGTCCAAGTCACTGCCAGCCTTTTCATTGGGTTATGAGGAACCAGAGACTGCAGGGAATGACCTTTCATGGGTACTGTAGAGTACTCCATCATGTAGCCCAAAGCCAGTATCGCCAGTATCTCTAACGCCCCTGTGTCTGACATTAGCCGGGCCCATCACTGGTAAAACTTCTGTAGTCTTCCACCAAGGGAAGGGCCAAAGATGGGCCCCATGTACCTTCACTTCAAATTACCACCACTTCTTCCCGTACCTCCATAATGTCTGCAGGCAAAGGATCCTATGTTACTGTTACCCTTAAATCCAGAATAGGCTCCCCTATTTCTCTGGTTTCTGAAATTCCAAAAGGGTCAAAAAACGCCTCTAGTCTGTTGCTGCCAAGCAAACCCCTGCCCTCTCAATGATGGGTTTGCCTTCTGTTGATATCTGAACACTGCCCCTTCTTGTCCTGGACATCCTTCAGAATGTCATCCAGGCCAGGACCAAATAATAACCCTCCACTGAAGGGCAAGTTAAACAGCTTCAACTTGGTCACCTGGTCTGGGACCCAGTGCTGGAGTCAGGCACCCCACACAGCTGCCACAATATGACAGGCGGGGCATGCTGACACCCATCAACTGTCCACTGTTACATGCCCCAGAAAGGCAGAGGCCATGGGCAGAAGCTGCAAAATGTTTGCCCCTTCTGACTCTGGAGGAACACAGTCACCCAAAGCAGTGACCCATGAGTTTAATGCTCTGGACTCAATAAAAGATGCATACGATGTGCAAAGTTTTACCTCATTTGAGGCAAAAGCCCTTCTGCACAAGGTGTCTACCATTTTATCATTAGAGTCTGTTAGGGCTGCCTAACCTTTGACAGGTACAGTTGTGTGCTTGACAGAATTATGCACAGCCTTATCTAACACAAGAGGAGCCTCCCACTTCTTGAAGCTCTCCTCCAGAAATGAGTAAACAACTCAATCTCGGCCTAGGGAGCTGCTTACGCTCATCCGTCCCGACCCATTCCTGTTCAATAATCTGGTCGCAGTGCACAAGGTTTGAAAAACACATAGGTGCAGAAGAGGAGGTGGACAGGATAGTATTATTGTGAGAAGGCAGTAAGGAGGGCTGAGGGGATACTGGGATGCATAGGGAGAGGCATCAACAGTAGAAAACAGGAAGTTGTTATCCCTCTGTACAGATAGTTGGCGAGACCCCATCTGGAGTACTGCGTATAGTTCCAGAGACCCCATCTCCACAAAGACTTAGAGTGGAGGCTGTTCAGAGGAGGGCAACCAAAATGGTGCAGGGTCTGCACCAGAAGACATACAAAGAGAGACTAAAGCAGCTTAATATGTATACCTTTGAGGAAAGGAGGGAGAGGGGGGGACATGATAGAAACTTTCAAATACCTTAAGGGAATTAAAGTCCAAGAGGGTAGCATCTTTCAGAAAAAGAGATGTGCAAGAACGAGGGGGCACAATTTGAAGATAGAGGGGAGACGGCTCAGAGGTAATGTTAGAAAGTATTTTTTCATGGAGACGGTTGTGGATGCATGGAACAGCCTTCCTGAGGAGGTTGTGGAGTCCAGAACAGTGAGAGAATTCAGGAATACATGGGACAGACATAAAGCAATTCTAGTGGGGGTAGGAGGAAGTAAGCTGTTGGTTAACTAGAATCTGCAGCTTATCCATCAGGTAGGAAAATGAGCAAACTAGGTGGGCCAAGCGGTCCTTATCTGCTGTCAAATTCTATGTTTATTGTCCAAAGACTCCATGACCTGCAACTCCTTCAGCTGTAATGTCCAACAAGCTTATGTGATCAGATACGACCAGGGCCCCTAGTGCTCTGCGGCAGGGCTCCTTGGCTTCTGCAGCAGCATTTTCTGGTTTCTGCAGCATGATTTATTCATGTTTCTGGCAGAATGCAGTCCTGCCATTGGCTAAATATTATGTGATGTCATCAATGACATCATATGCTGAGCATATTGGAGGAGCTTCAGAATAAACGAGATGGGAACAAAAAACTAACATTATGTAAAAACAGTATATTTGAATGACAATTCACCAAAAACAATGAATTCTGTGGCACTATATATATTCTGCGGCATGATCACGGCCACTGTTTCTCTGTGATTCCGTGATCACGGCCGGAATCCCGGAATCAGCTTCCTCTCACGGCATTTTAAATTTCCCGCCGGACAGTCACAGAATTCACGCCGCTAGCGTGAACATTCAGGAATTCAGCTGTATAAGAAGAGCAACTTGCCTCAGATGTGCTCCTATTCGCTAGAAACCCGGAATAAGAACCACGCTGCTGAGAGGATGCCAAGCTAGGAGAAACTCCAAGATCACGCTGCCCAGATGCCACCGCAAGAGTCAGGGAGACCCATTGATTTAATTCATTTGTATTCTTGCCATTGTAATCCGCAGAAGTGCACCTGGCAGCCCAGACACTGCCACCAGAGTCGGGGAGACCCATTGATTTAATTTTTATTCCTGCCGTTGCAATCCGCAAGGAAGAAGTGCACCGAGCTGCCCAGATGCTGCCGCCAGAGTCGGGGAGACCCATAGCTGTAAAAGAAGAAACGCACCACAAACTCTGTTTCAGGTACTGTACTTTTTTCTGTCTCGCACTGCTGCCTGCCTGCCATCTTCTGTGTCACCCCCCACCGCAGCATTTCAGACTCGGTCTTGACTGCTCAAATTAATTTAGTAGTACACTAATGGGTAGCTGTGTGCCCATGATTTTGGTGGGGCAGTGAGAGGAGTCAGACTAAAGGGTAGCTGTGGCTGTTTCTCTTTCCCCTGATTTGTGTGCTGATGCAAGTGCTTGCATCTACATCTGCACCTTGCCACTCAGCGACCCTGCATGCCGCTGGCTGAGACGACATCATTGCAGCCTGGGACCTTGACCTTGATACATCCTCTGGTAGTTCCTACTACCAGCTGATATTTTAAATACTATGCATTGTATCCTGAGGATTCATGCTGATGCCCCTTTCCTGCTCTTTCTGAAGAAGCATGGAACCAGCCCTGAGCACAAACCACTCTCTACTTGAACATTTCCCTGTGATACTCACTACTGTAGCAATACCTCAGTCATACATACTTCTCTGTCTGCAGCAGAAAGCATGCTGTGATTTTTAATTTATTTTTGTTGTGGCTTGCAATGCAATTGTATTCACTGCCATACCCTGGTGCTGTCTAATGTGTGAGCCAATGATGGCAGTGAAAATTTAGCCAATGGAGTTCCACAGTCATTAGCCTTGATAGCTTGTAGATGCACAACTTGGATAGCTAATATAACATGCAATTTGAGATTAAATGTTCTTGTTTTCTGCTGATGTGACTTAAATCTGCATAAAAACATGATAAAACACTGATAGACAAATTTATTACTTAAAATGAGTGAATAATATAAAGTTTTGGAATACCGGGAAAAATCCCTGAAATTGGATTCCCAATCACCGGTAAAATCCCGGAATCCAGGATGGTCAAAATGGAATTTGCTTTTTCCAAGCACCGAAAAACAGTGGCCTTGGGATGATGCAAATTCTGTGGAAAATTCTGCAACCGCAGAATCTCAGAATTCCAGGGGCCTTGGATATGACAAGGACTTTGTATCAAACAAGGGAGGGATCAGAATCTTTTTCTTAGGTTCCGTCCACTCCCTGTCCTCCGAGGGGTCCTCTTCCTCACTGGACAGTACCCGTCGGGTCAGGATTTTCCCAGAGACCCCCTTTATCCTCATCTTGACAAGGTTGGGGGTTGCCTGCAAATCTGGGTGAGCAATAACGCTCTGCAGTACTTCAACATGCCTCTATGCGCCCCCCCCCCCAAATAACCTGAGGGGCCCGCCTTGGGTTCGGGTGTTTTTGGTGGAGATGTCCTGCAGAACATCAGAACTTAGCAGCTCATTTAAGAGTAGCAAAAAGTATTTGTGCAACTCAGCCTTACCACTTCCAGTCGGTACCCGAGGTCACAGTGCACCTCCCAGCTCTGGGGTTTGGCTGGGGGGGGGGGCGCCAAAATAGATATGTTAGATTGCGTTACACAATTGGTGTAGTAAGATCATAATGGAGACGGTCTCATCGTCCTCCTGCAGGTCTTATATCTCTTAAAACACTACAGGTTTTCAATAAGCCATGGTGTCACTTCCTAATAGCCAGCACCACAAAAAAAAATGGCAAACAAGTATGCTGCAGCCAGAAATATTATGAGGCACCTACAGATGCTGCAGTCAAAAACATAAACATAAAATATATACAGGGCCCCAATGGATGCTAAAACAAAGAAAAAGGGTTGAGGCTACTGAGAAAGGAAAAAAAAAATTTTCTCTGTGCCTAGCATCTATCCCCAGAGTTGAGCACTGCGTGGCTCACTGACTGCACACCAAAGACCGTCAATCTCAGCGTTATGTCTAAGCGCCGTCTCCGCTATGACCCCACTAATGCCGGTGTCTTTTTATATAACTTATCCCCCCCCATGCTGCTCAGATGAGACCAAAAGCACCAATGTCTAAATGTACAGCTGCAACCACACTGTCCGCGATGCACTCCCCCTCAGTCCAGTCGACAAAGAAACTACCCAATGGGTGCTTGGTCTCAGCAACTGTGCTGGACCAGCAAACAGTTCGGGTGTGGTCACGCACTAGTTTGATGATGTCATGCCGATGCATGTGATGTCACTATGTCTTACGGGAGCATGCCACATCGGGAGGCAAAATTATGAGCCTCAGAGGAAGAGAAGGTGCAGACACGGCTGTCAATCTGAGAGCGCCAAGGAAGAAGGTGTGAAACACAGACACATGCTGGCAAGCTGCCCCCTCCCCCGTTCAGGTTTTCAGCTTTTTATTGTGATTTCTGGAGTTCCACATATGGTTTTAAAGTAATTTTTAGACAAAGTAGATTTAATTGTTGATAGTATGAATATTTATGAGATGTAGGATCAAGTGATGTGGTAGCACGAATTGTGTTTAGCAACGTCATAATGACGTCCACAGGGTGGGGGGTTTTAAACAATGTGAATCGTTAGGTCTAAACTGCTTTTGATAAAGGGTACACGAGGATCCGAAATGCGTCAAGCATTTGACCCTATTATGGTCTTTTGTTATTAATAAATATAGCTTTTCTGCACACTGGTGGAGTCGTTCCTTACTGGCTGGTGAGTGACCAGTTTCAAGTTTGGTACACTGGTAAATGCTTCTCATCAAAAAAATTCAGGCTAGGAAAAAAAGAGGTACTTTCCCCTAAAAAGTCTGTTCCCCCAAGCAGTCCTATTGACAGATTAGTACAAGCAAGGCTCAATGTAGAATAGCTTAGGTCTGGCAGGCACTACCCTGCTCGGACTTTTTAAAACAGATTCCACTCAGACTATGCTAAATCCCAGCTGGAGAACGGGAGAGGAGGGGAAAGTCTGTCACCAACAGAATGCTATGGAAAAAAAAGAGAAAAAGGAAAGGCGATCAGCAGAAGTCTAATAATCGAACTAACTGTCTCTCCCCCCTTCAAAACGAGTTAAATCACTTACCTGAGGCAACATGCTGATGGTGTAAGAGACCCCCATTGCACACCCTAATAACAATACAGTGCCTCCAGTTCATGCACTGAAATTAGATGTTTACGGCAGGTTAGTCAATTTGAAAGCCACAGCTTAACAGGCACGATTTCTAAATTTGAGGGTGCTCCTTGTAACTAGGTAGCCCCCAACCTGTTTCCCAGTGGCAAAATCCTTGTCTAAAAAACAATAAATGTTTGTAGACAGACGCTTTTTAGAGAGAGCTCTATCTATGCTGTCCTACTCCTCTGGTGGTGCAGCAAAGTCTGGGGAATGAGTGATCGTGGAATGCTCGGTTCTATGCTGACTTGACAGCTTTGGGCTGTACTACTATCCCAACAGGGTGTTCATTACCTATACGTATTAACCCATTGACAGTGTGGAGCAGTACAGAAATGGCACTGCTGTTCATGATTCAGTAAGAGTGCAGCTAAGCTCCAAAACAGAACTGTGCTATTAGAAGCTTTTATGTTTACATTAGCTATGTTCTTTGGATCTTAAAGTAGCAGTATCTGTCAGTAACCATACACATTTTTCAGTAATATGTTTTTTCTGGCAAAAATATCAAGAACACACATTTTTCTTTTCGTTTTCTTTCATTCCTGAACCAAGATATGGGGTCTTGAAGTTTTAAGACTTGCCCATGCCACACCCACCACGAAAAAATGAAATAATTTGTGCTGTTTACTATCAGAAACACACAGAAGAACCATCCTAATACAACTACAGCATGAATCTAGTATGTACATTCAACAAGTAACACCAGGGGAAGAGATTTTTAAACATGGCGTATGGTGGCCATCTTTAATAACGTGAGTCATTAATTACAAAATCGGCTGTAAAAAAAAAGTTTTAACAATATCTGAAAAAACAAAAACTATAATAAGCATGAATCTTAGGTGGTCAGAAATAAATTTTTGCTGAAAATAACTAAATGATGAATTTTTTCACCAACTAACAAATACTATATCTACCCAAGTCGATGTTGCAATATTCTTTATCTAGGGCACTTTACAAAAGGGGTCAAATCTTTTAACAGATATATCTGGCAACCTTCAAATCCTTCATTTTACGCTGTTTCGTCGCGCCTGAAATATTGTAAAACAGCTCCAGCATTTGAAAGTAGCTGTGAGATCTAACCCTAAAATGGTATCGAATGTCATACGCAATGATGTCATTGGAGTGAAAGTGCTCCAAGCCTAATCCTGTTTCCAACGGTACACTGCCTGTGGTGCCCTTCGTTTTTTTTTTTTCCCCCATATAACTTTTTCTCCCCAACCACATACATCCTCTCAGGGATATACCCTGTTCAAGCCTGCATCCCCAGTCAGCCCTGGCTCCCAGCACCCACCAGTTACCCCAAAGCTTTGCCCTCCGATGCAGGGGCTCTACAGGTGAGGGCAGTTCTTTCCCCCTATATACAGTCTACTATGAGAACTAGGATCCAGTGTCAGCAGGCAGTAGAAGTAAGGGGAACACAGGGCCCAGACAGTCATTTAGACAGCAGCATGTTTTTCCCCTTACTTGTCCCTCCCGCCTCTCCCAACATGAGCAAAGCTTAAGCCGTCCTTGCATGCAGCATACCCCCTGCAGCAGAAGCAAGCTCCCTAGCCCAACTGCAAGGGCCGATGCGGTGCCAGAGCTCGCCACTGACTCTCGCTGGATGAAGCATGTTAAAGTGAGGCAGCTACCTGGGACCCGGGGTTTGTTCCCAAATCCGGGTTACCTGCACGGCAGTGAAACACGCTGCACTGGGCCATTGGGGGAGCCATGCTGCCTTTAATTACCCTAGTTTTATGAAACTGTGTAAACGATATGGTTCCATTAGCAGGAGGAAGTGCAGACTCCCAGGTATAAACATCTGTGCTGCTAAATGCAATACTGTTTCCTGTGTCATGCATTAGGTAGGGAAATGGGGAAGACTAGGTGGGCCATACGGTCCTTAACTGCTGTCACCTTCTGTATATCTATGAGCCATGAACTTGGAAAGCTAGGGGACTCATTTCATGTCCCATGCATGGGCCCACAAGACAGCTCACAACTGTGGAAGGCCAACCCCTGACCATCGAGAATGTGTGATGAGACTTCAGGCACAGGGAGTCAGTGGGAATCTGATCACTATTTTTTCAGTACTTGCCACTGTGCACCCAAAGGCATCAATAGGAGACACTGGGGATTAATACTGGCATGCAATATAGTTAGGGGCCAGCTATGAAAAAAAACAATTACTATTCTGAATAATACCAGAACACTCTTCTGTCTGGGGCTTCAACATTTTAAAATTTTACAGTATGCAGACTGTGATGGATTGCAATACATGTCTGCATTCCTCATTCTATCTGATGCCGCCATTTTGAGTCAGGTTAAGCAATGGATGGTTCTGACGCCATATGGCGCTAATGGGTATAGTGGGTTAAAATGAATCCAGTTTTTTTTTTAGAAATAAGAATGCCCATCATAGTTGTAAACAAATAATATGTTGGGATTCAAATTTCAGATCAGTGATAGTCAAACTATATGTTGGCAGGGACATGATATTTTTGATCCAGCCTCATATTTGGTAAAAGCCCTCATCTCTGCATTGTTTACAGGCTAGTAAAATCAGTACACTGTTCAGAAAGCAGCTGGTGTCCAGCAGTACAAGATGCAAGGTATCCACTGAGCTATACAACTTCAGCTCCAGAATTAGTCATTGGAAAAAAGGGCCATTGACATATGGCTGCTAGAATAAAATTTATTTGCTGTAACAAGGCAAAAATTGCTATCATTTTCTTTGCAATAATAATTTCATTTTCCCGGCATTACTGAGATGTAGTATACTTTTCCTAAATCTTTATTTTATTTTTATGCACTAAGCCCCACTAGTATTTCATCCTACAGTATTTAAAGTTGAAACAGTTCATTTTTTTTCTAATTATTTATGCTTTATGCCCACTTCCTCTCTGCTGCCATACCTAGCTCTGGTACCCGTGGTGCAGCCAGTCACAGTCCTGTTGCCAGCAGTCTTCAGCCCCCAACCTGTCATAGAACTTCCCCCCAGGCGGGGGAGAGCAACTCCCCAATCATCATATGTGTCGGGCCTCTTCACCAGTCTCCGACCGCCACAACCGCCACAGGGTCCCATCGCCAAGCTCGGCTGCAGGGCATATTCCATTTTCTGTTCCCGTCCCAAGAACGTCGGTTGCTGAGGGGGTCCATGGAGACGAGCACACACAGAGACATGATGCCATTCAGGACCCCGGCCGATGTCCTCCCCTCCCACGTGGTGCTCCCTGCTGCACCTCTACCCGTGTGTACCCAGGTGGCGGTGCTACTGCAGCAGCAGCAACCCTCCCTCCCTAAAGGAGAGCATCCCTCGGATGCTCAATCCTCCTCCCCCCCAGCCGACCCTCCGGCAACCCAGGCTCGCTCCCAAACCTCGGTCGCCAGCACCGCAAGCGGTAGCCCTACCGATGCACCAGTGGGCCAGCCAACAGTTAATTTCTTAGCGGAACAGCAAACACTAACAGGTATGCCCCAACCTCTTACTTCAAGTAGGCAGAGGGAGTACACATGCATAATTATGCAACTCTTCCTAGTTGAGAACATCAGGACATGACAGGGGCCAATCTTTCAATGCAACAGTCTTAGTCATGGTCCCCACACTTTAAGGCAGCAGTACTAGTTACAGAGCACCTTTCTCGGTGCTGCACCGAAATAAAAGGAAGCTCCCTTACCTCCGCAGGAGTGCCTCTGTACAAAAAACAGCTTTTGAAATTACGCCCCTGAGGGAATGGAAGGGATCATAAAGTGCCCCAGATGAGCTAGTCGTGCGATTCCTTTCCTCCTGGGTTTCCAGGAGTGCAGCAAAGGTAGGCAAGCTCTACCGTTTTTGCAACAGGTACTCCCAGAAATTCTTAAGCTTCCCCCAACCACCAGAATCACGATCGAACAGGGGCACCGCTTCCTACAACCCAAACCGGCACAAGGTGAAAGGTCTCGGCCTATTACTGCCCCAACTGTAAACTTTGCCGGAAAGGCAGCCATCCAGGCCGGAGCTAGAGAACTGGGACAGCTTTGTTGGAAAGAACATAAAATCATGATATTTCAGGACCATTCCGACGACTTAGCATCTAAACGCAAGGCCTTTGCAGAAGATCACTAGATACTCTGCAGGTCCCTTTCACCCTAAGCTACCCTGCCATTTTACAGATCACGATCAATGGCACACCACACCAATTTGACATTCCAGATGCTGCCATGGCGTTCATCGACAAAAGGTGTCCGAAAGGACAGGGTCCTTCACTCAGTCCGAACTTAAACACAGTAAAGGACTGCAATTCTCATGTTAAGGGAGATGACTCCTATGCCCTCCTTTCTAAACCACTTCCCTCCCTGCTGAAGGACCAGGAATCTCGCAACTCAAAGATCCAGAAAAGACCTGCAAAGTCACCGCATTCTAGGTGTGAACACCCCCAGGACCGAAGACATTCATCGGAAAAGCAGGACCAGAACTCTCACTCCCTCAACCAGGATGAAACAGAATACACCAGCCCATACTTTGCCCAAAACCATTACCCCTTACTGAGTGACCTCCCAGATATGGATTCCCAAGAAGAGATGGACACTGAATCGGCATCCCCCGAGACTGCGACACTCGGAGAAGCACTTGACTCCTGGGCCTCCGCAACAGAAGCCTCGCTACCACTACAAGACTTGGACTGGTACACTGAGGCTTCACGCTCCTCACTAGGCCGCAGCCCAGAAATTCACCCTGCAGAAAATCAGCAGCCTCTTTCAGACGATCGCCATCATTGACTGTGCATTATAAAATCAGATTAGTACAGATGGTTTCGTGTCTTGGGGTGTAAATGGGTGGTAGAGTGCGGTTCACTCAGAAAATAACTGAAAAAAGGTTGGAGCCAATGACAATCTGCAGAAACTTATGCAGGGCCATTTTCATTAGCCTAGTTCCCTTCAGTTAAATTATCAGACAGTCCGAACCTTAATACACCTCTTGAGACACCCTGCCTGTTCCACTTAGTGTTGCCGATGGTTTATTTGTTAATTGTTAATGTTAATTATAACCTCAGCCAAATGCTGCCAGCTGGAATTTTACTGCAGTGAATTGTGATGGTGTCTACAAGACATCTGAAACCCTGCCCCCTTATGGGATTACTTGAGGAGTCGGGAGGGAGATACAGTCGTGGCCAAAAATATTGGCGCCCTTGCAGTTTTTTTTCTAATAATGCACCATTCCTTCCAGAAAATTGTTGAAATTAAAAAATATTTTGGTATCCACATATGTATTTCTTTGGTTTGCAGTGGAATAAAACACAAAAAGCAGAAAAATTTACTAAGTCATAGCTTATTCCACACAGAAATCCTTAAATGGCCAGACAAAATTATTGGCACCTTTTAGAAGTAGTTAGAAATAATTAGATTTCAAGCAGGTGATTCTCCTTCACTTTGGAATTGAACTCACCTGTGGTGAGTTGCAGGTGCCTGCAATATAAAAATCACTCATTCAACCAGTTTGAATAGAGAAAAGAAAAAATTACTCACCTTAGTAATTGCTTTTCTTCTCATGAGTCTTGCTATATTATGACAATTAGCAGTTAGCCACAGCACTTGAACTGCCCGGAGAGGAAGGAGTTAACTCCAGGCTGACTGGAGTTCCAAGCGCTGGCTTTGCTGAAACTCTATCTGGCTAGTTTCAAACTGAAACTGTCAGATCTTCTGAACCAACACTAAGCAAAAGTCTGTGTGGAAAAAACCTACACTAGCCAAATGGCTACCTACTAGTAGAATAACAATAACAAAAACAACAACAACAACAACAACAACAACATCACCCCTAACAAGCACTATTAGGCCCCTCCTCCCAAAAGACAGAAGTCCAGGAGGGCCAAACATTAACCAAAAACAAATACCTAGTTTTCCTAATCCTAAAGAAAAGGGAAAAGGAAAAAGAGCTATATGACATGACACAGTACTTGCACTAATTTGCCAACCCTACCCAAGTAGAAGTTCTGAGAGGGGCAGGTTGGGGGTGGTCATAATAAGCAAGACTCCATGAGAAGAAAAGCTATTACTAAGGTGAGTAATTTTTCTTCAAACACCATGAAGTCTTGCTATATTATGACAATTAGCAGATACACAGCAGTACCTCCATGGAGGAGGCCAGAACCTACTTAGGAAATAGGCTCTGAAGCACGGCTGTAAGCAAACGAGATCTCTCTGGACTGGACATCCAGGGAGTAATGCTTGGTAAAGGTGTGAACTGTTTTCCAGGTAGCAGCTTGACAGATTTCCAGAATGGGAATATCTCTAGCAGCCGCTAGAGATGCAGCTATACCCCTGGTGGAATGGGCCCTCAGTCCTGAGGGGGGTTCTCTACCTAGTTTTTGGTAGCAAAATTGGATACAAGAGACAATCCACCTGGCAATTGTCCTCTTAGTGGCAGGTTTCCCTTTGCCAACCTCGCCATAGGTAAGGAAGAGTTGGAGGGATTCAAACCTGTGACCCTTGGTGTGTTCCAAATAGTAGCTTAAAGCTCTTTTGACGTCCAACTGTGCAATCTCCTCTCACCCGAGGAAGAATGCTCAGTGAAAAATACTGGAAGGGAGATGGATTGGTTAAGATGGAAATCTGAAACCACTTTAGTTAAAAACTTTCTGTTAGTCCTGAGGACTACCTTATCTCTGTGAAAAGAAAGAAAATCCTTTTCCACTGACAGGGCTTGTAACTCACTTATGCGTCTGGCAGAAGTGATGGCCACTAGGAAAACAGTTTTCCAAGTTAGGAACTTAAGGTCTGCTGAAGACAGAGGTTCAAAGGGGGTTGCATTAACTGAGCAATGCAACAATTATGTCCCAGGCAGGGTCTGTCCCTAAAAGGAGGGTTAGTGAAGTAACCCCTTAAAAACTTGGAAAACACAGGGTGAGAAGAAAGGGAGGCAGGCTTTCCTGCTGATATAAAAAAGCAGAGACAGCTGCCAGATGAACCTTTAAGGTAGCTGGCCTGAGGCCTAAGGAATTAAGATGGACCAAGTAGTCCAGCAAAATGGGCAAATCAGCAGATTCTGGGACAATTTGCTTCCCAGAACACCAGATGGAGAACCTCTTCCATTTGGAATTATAAGTGGCCCTAGTGGAAGGCTTCCTAGAGGCCTTTAAAATATCAAGACACCTTGAGAAAGGTGTAAATCAGCAAATTCTAACTCCTCAAGAGCCAAGCCTTGAGGTGGAGGGATTGAGGTCCGGATACCAAACTCTCCCTGGGCACAAGTCAGCAGGTTGTGGACCTGGGAAGGTCCAGGGAGGGTGGACTGTCAGGGACAGAAGCAGTGGGTACCAGGGTTGCCTGGCCCAGTCTGGTGCAATCAGAATCACTTTGCAGGGCTGGGATCTGATTTTACTAACACCCTGAAGAGAAGGGGAAGGGGAAGGCATACAGGAACTTCCCTTCCCAATCCAACAGAAAGGCGTCCAGGGGACTGAGCCCATTACTGGAGGCCTGCAACAGAACAGAGGAAGTTGGTGGTTGTCTGGGGCTGAAAAGATCTATCTGAGGAGTGCCCCATCTGGCAAAGACTGACCCCAGCACTAGAGTTCAAAGACCATTCGTGATGACCCTGAGAAATCCTGCAGGGCATCCGCTGGGACATTGTCCTTCCCTGGAAGGTGAACTGCTACTAGGGAGGTGTTCAGGGAGTAAGCCAGAGACCACAACTTCATTGTCTCGATGCACAGGCTGATGACCGAAAGCCCTGCTTGTTGATGTACCACATTGTTGTGGTATTGTCTGTCCTGACCTGAACTACTTTGTTCTGGACAGATGCTGAGAAAACCTGAAGAGCTAAAAAGACAGCTCTGAGTTCCAATAGGTTGATGTGGAGCAGAGATTCCTGGGGGGACCACACTCCTGAGTGGAAAAGGTGCAAAGCTCGCCACCCCAGCAAGGGAGGAAGCATCTGTAGTGAGGTGAGGGAATGAGAAAATGGGAATGAAGGGGACCCCTTGTCTTAGATTGCTCTGATCCTGCCACCACTGAAGAGCTAGAATCAGAGTTGGGTCACTGGGACCAATTTGGTAAGGGGTCCCTCCTTTGGGACCAATAGGCCCTCAAATGAAACTGAATGTCTCTCATCTGGAATCTTGCTCCTTGCACTACAGCTGTGGAGGCAGCCATGTGCCTGAAGTTGCAGAAAGTGCCTTGCTGGTCGAGAGACCCGCAGGGTGAAAGAGGATGCCAGGGCAATCAGCTTCTCTACCCTTTCCGAGGGGAGAAATGCCCTGGCCAACTTTGTGTCCAATTCCACACCTATGAAAGTTAGTACCTGAACTGGTTCTAGAACTGACTTTGGTAAATTCAGCAGGAATCCCAGGGAAGTGAGAAGCTGCTGGGTGACTTGCAAGTGGGATTTTACCTGATCTGGGGACTGACTCACAATGAGCCAGTCGTCCAGGTAGGGAAACACAGCAACCCCTTGCCTTCTTAAATGAGCCACTACCACAGCTAGACATTTTGTGAATACCCTTGGAGCAGAGGTAAGACCGAAGGGCATTGCTCTGAACTGGCAGTGACCTGAGGGCAGTTCGAACCTGAGGTATTTTCGGTGAGAAGGCCTGATCAGGACATGAAAATAGGCATCCTTGAGGTCCAGGGAGGCTAGCCAGTCCCTGGCCTGAGGAGGGCAAAATCATTGCCAGAGTTAACATTTTGAACTTTGGTTTCAAAAGATGCTTGTTCAGGGACCTTAAGTCTAGAATGGGCGCTACTCTCCTGTCTTTTTGGGGTAGAAAGTATCTGAGTACAGCCCTTGCCCTGGTGACAAGGAGGAACCCTTCCACTGCTTTGCAGTCTAGGAGGGAAGAGACCTCTGCTTCCAAAGCAAGGGCCTCTAAAGGGCTTGCAGGTGGAAAATGTCTGGTTCTCATCTTTGGAAACTGTTTGAAGCTGAGAACCAGACCTGACATCTACCTCCAGAACCCATTTGTCAAGTTAGGGACACCAGTTCTGGCTGAAATAAAGCCAACCTGCCTCCAACTGGTACAGGAGAATCGGCCCTGGGCACCCCATCAGGGTGCCTGCTTGGCAGTAGCCTTAGGCTGAGGGTGAGGGCGGTTTACCTGCGCCCGCCTACCTCTGCCTCTGAAAAAAAACCCTCATGCAAAAGCAGGAGGCTTGGGATTGATAAAAGGCCTGTGGAAAGGCCTGCCCCTACCTCTGGGGTGTGCCTCTGTGGAGTGGCATGCCGCTCTCTTGGCCTGGGCACTTTTGTAGGTAGTTCTGTATTCATCCATCTTTTTCATATAATTTTCCGTTTGCTCTCAAACAGAGAATTTCCCACCACAGGAAAATCCATAGCCTTTGACTGAGTATCCTGTGACAGATTAGTGCACCTGAGCCATGCCAACCTCTAGGAAAGCTACAAGTGGCCATGACCCTAGAGGAAACATCATTCGTCTACAGCAGTATGAAACTGAACTTTAGAGGCTTCAATGCCATCAGCAGCCACCTGTTCCAATTCACTAGCCAGCTGGCCATGGGCCTGCTTGGCTAACTGCAACACTGTATCCCATCTAGATTTCTGATATCTAGCCACATAAGCCATATAATTTGCCTGCCTGAGTCCCAAAGAAGCTGCCATATACTGTTTTTCGCCATGGCATCAATCTTCCTGGAATCCTTATCAGGAGGATGTGAGGCCAAGGGGATATTATCCTTGTCACAGGCTGCAGCTTGTACCACACCTACATGACTACACTGCTCAGTGAGGAAGTCTGTATCAGGGCCTGATAAAATATACCTTCTGTCCATTTTTTATCTACAGGAGGGACAGAAAGAGGATTTTTTAAAATTTTTGTTGTTTGCTTCCTAAATGACTTATGCAAAGGAATAGACAACCTCCTAGACTCTGGGATATCCATCATCTCAACATAATCAGGCTCCTCTTGCTCATCCACAGCCTCTTCCAAGGAAGCTGGAGGTTTCTGCAACCTTTTGTAAAACATAAAATGAGAAGGGACTCAGACAGCATAGGGAAGATTCTAATGGTCTGTCTGGAGAAATGTCCAGTTCAATGGGCACGTCCAGACCCTCCCAGCCACATACATAATGATCAAAATCTTCCTCCCCTCCTGTGGTTCATAAAATTCCTCAACGCCATACTCTTGAACCACTGGAACCGAACGAACCAACCTTTGCCAGCTGTTGGTGGTTGGCGGTCCCTGAGACAGTGACTGAACAATCTGTATGGCTTTAGTTATCTCTGCAGCAGTTGGAGAGGCAATCTGCACTCCAGACCTGCTGATTTCTTAGATTTTTTTACTGGGACTGGTTCCTCAGAGCCAGCCTTCCTTTTGCCCGAGGAAGTCTCGCCCTGGTCAGAGGGCACTCCCTCTGGTCCAGTGGGTGCTGGACCGGGCTGGCCATCCGGGTCAGCGGACTTTTTGGCCTCTCGTTCCCTGAGCCGGCCCAATCTTTTCTCCAGGGTGGCTGCAGGGAAATTCTTACACATCTGGCAGTCTGACAGGAGGTGGTCTGCCCCCAGACAATAAACACATGTGGTGTGTGGGTCAGCCTTGGCAAAGGCTTCCCCACAAACATCACAGTGTTGAAACCCAGTGGGCCCGGTTTTTCTTTCGGGTTTCTCAGACATAATGCCAGCCTATCCCAAAACTTGCCCTTTTTATGGCAGTGCCAGGCAAGACACCCTTATCGGTTCCTAACCGTGTCACGGGTATTTGAAAACCCAATTTAAGAGATAGTTTTTTTTAGAACCAATAAGAACCGGGAACCGGACTCTAAAAGCCCAAGCTATTATTTAAAATTGTTTTTTTTAGCAAACCGATCGGTTCAAAACCGAACCGATAATTAATTTCCACACAGACTTTAAAATCCTGTACTTACGGTTTACCAGATCGAGTTTTGAACCGAAATGCGGTAAAATAAATACTTATTGCCGGTTAAAATGAACCGAAAACACTCGTTTGAACCAAGAAATGAACAGAGCTGAAGGAGCAGATCTCCGGAGCGACTGTTCAGTGAAGCGGAGTAAAGAATCTGACAGTTTCAGTTTGAAACTAGCCAGATAGAGCTTTCAGCAAAGCGCTCGCGCTTGGAACTCCAGTCAGCCTGGAGTTAACTCCTTCCTCTCCGGGGCAGTTCAAGTGCTGTGGCTAACTGCTAATTGTCATAACATAGCAAGACTTCATGGTGTTTGAAGGACTCATTCTCTTGTTTTGTGTCACTGTGTGTACTGGAGTGAGCATGGAGAAAAGAAAGACGGCCAGAGAATTGTCTGAGGTGGTCAGACAGAAGACTGTAGCTAAGCATGGACAATCTCATGGCTACAAATCAATCTCCAGAGACCATGATGTTCCTGTTTCCACCGTACGTAATGTTATCAGGATGTTTAAGGCCCATGGCACTGTAGCAGCCTCCCTGGACGTGGCCGAAAGAGAAAACTTGATCGAAGACTGCAGCACAGGATTGTTCGAATGGTGGAGAAACCACCTCGATCAACTGCCAAACAGATTCAAGCTGACCTTCAGACACAAGGTACGACAGTTTCAACTCGCACCATCCGTCGCCAACTCAATGAAAGGGGGCTATATGGTAGGAGGCCCAGGAGAACCCCACTGCTGAGACAGAGACATAAGAAAGCCCGACTGGGGTTTGCCAAAACACATCTGAACAAGCCAAAATCCTTCTGGCAGAATGTCCTGTGGACAGATGAGACAAATTAGAGCTTTTTGGTAAAGCACATCATCTCTATGTTTACAGAAAACAAAATGAAGCCTTCAAAGAAAAGAACACCTTCCCTACAGTCAAACATGGAGGAGGTTCAGTGATGTTTTGGGGTTGCTGTGCTGCCTCTGGCACTGGGTGCCTTGAATGTGTGCATGGCATCACGAAATCTGGATATTACCAGGCCATTTTGGAGCTCAATGTTGAACCCAGTGTCAGAAAGCTGGGTCTCCGTCGAAGGTCATGGGTCTTCCAGCAGGACAATGACCCCAAACACACTTCAAAAAGCACCCAGGAATGGTTCAAGACAAGACACTGGACTGTTCTGAAGTGGCCAGCAATGAGTCCAGATCTAAATCCCATTGAAAACCTGTGGAGAGATCTGAAAACAGCAGTTGGGAGAAGGCACCCTTCAAATCTGGGAGAACTAGAGCAGTATGCACAAGAAGAGTGGGCCAAACTGCCAGTAGAGAGGTGCAGGAAGCTCATCCATGGCTATAGGAAGCGGTTGATTGCAGTTATTTTGACCAAAGGCTGTGCTACCAAATATTAAGTCTAGGGTGTCAATAATTTTATCAATGCCATTTCTTTTCATTTTCTGATTTAAAAGGATATATTAAATTCTGAATCAAAAACAAAGGTTCTGTAATATTAACAGAGAAATAAAGAATTGTGGAGACCAAATACTGTTAATTTCAACTTATGTTTAGAGGAAATTGTCAGTTATTTGAAAAAAGTGCAAGGGCACCAATATTTTTGGCCACGGCTGTATTACCAATGTTCTGCAATAGCTGCAGTCAGTTCTCCTAACTCCAAAACTACCCTCTCCTCAGTGAACACGCAACCCTTCTTTTTAGCGGAACATAAGATCCCCAAGGATCCTAAGGCCTCACCCCCCCCCCCGGGATCCTATACTGGCTGCAGCTGGACCTTCCTCACCCTGTGTTGAGGGATTCACATGTTGGCAGGCCCCCGTGTGGCTCTGAGCAGTGACTCTACCAACAGTAACAAACTTTTGAACTACCCATTATTAATCCACTTAGTTGGAGACTTGGGGATATAATTCCCCTGCATTGCCGGTTTCATCTCTCTCACGCCTCGAAGAAGAGACTGGGCATACCACTGGCTGGGGATCCAGCTTAAGTCCTCTCTCAATCCTCACTGTTGTTCTTTTGTTAATAAGGTTAATTAGTAGTTCAGGTTAAGGTATAAGTTTCTCTCTCTTGATTGTACTGCCTTGTATATATTAGTAATCTCAAAAGGGCCCCCTAAGACATTTGGACAGCTGTCACCTTGTTTACATACCAAGTGACTGCGTGTGCCCCCGTGTAGAAGAGAAGTAAGCATCCCATTAATTCTGAGGAACATTTCTTGGTCCCCTATTTTGTAATTAACCTGCTGGCTATAATTTATCTTCAGCAGACTTCTTACCCCTCAGAAGCAGAATGTCTGATAGCACATTCCACACCTTGAACATTAGAGGGTTAAACTCACCGGTCAAACAGAAGAAAGTATTGGCCCATCTGACACGCCTACATTCAAAAGTAGCATTTTTACAAGAGACTAAATTCACAGGAGTCTATTACACCCGTATGTCTAAAGATTGGGTAAAGCAGCTGGTACACTCAAATGCCCCCTCCAGGAAACATGGGTTCCTTATCCTTTTACATAAATCCCTACCATGGACCCTTATCAAGACACTTTCCTGTCCTGATGGTAGGTGAGTGATAGCGACATATGTCACCCCCTCAGGCCCGATTACACGCTGTAACCTATATGCCCCTAATGAAGATACCCCACAATTCTTCCACAATCTTGCAGAGGTAATATTTGGAATTTAATCCACCCGATTGCCCCCTTTTCCTGGGCAGCGACTTCAATCTAACATTAATCCCCTCCCGGGACAGGAATGATAGGGGTAAAGAATCTCACCTTAGGAGTGGGAAGGCACTGCAACAGCTGATCTCGGTCCAGGGTCTTACAGATATCTAGAGACTCTTTCACCCCAGAACCAGGATTATACCTTCCACTCAGATCCACATACCTCATACAGCAGGCTAGACTTCTGGCTTGGCTCACCTACTTTTGCCACAAAAACCCTTCATGTCTCCATCCTTCCACGAATCGTATCTGATCACGCTCCTAGTTCAATGGGACCTTGTAGCCCCTCCACCTAAACACTGGAGACCAGATCCGCTGTTAATGAGAGACCCAGATTTTGTCCCCAGGCTCGAAACGAAGCCTCCCTTTTTATTACTGAAAATCCCACATTAGATACCTCAGCAAGTAATACCTGGGAGGCCTTTAAGGCTACTATGAGGGGTAGTATCATGGGGTTTGCAGCTGCTAAATGCAGAGAAAGGGAACAACAGCTTGCTGCCCTTGAACAGAAACTGGCAGAAGCTGAGGTTACATTTAAGTCTATGCCTTCCCGCTCCAACCACTCCATATTAGGTAGAACCATTCCAGGCCTCAGATTTGCAATCAACCAGCTCCTTAATAGGAAGGTGGAAGTGGCCATCCTTCGTCTCAGTCACACCTTATGGGAGGGAGGAGACAAAGCGGACAAAGTGCTTGCCTACCAACTTCGCAAGCAGCAAGCCAGTAGATATATTTATGGGTTGAAAGACAAGCATGGGACACTGGGCACATCCCCAGAGGCCATTAATACCACCATGGCCGCCTCCTATAGATCCTTTTATTCCTCCTCACACTCAGAACTAAACAAAGACATCCAGCCATTTTTAGATACTTTACATTTACCTATGCTAAATCCTCAGCAGAAACAGCTTTGGGATCTTCCTATCTCCCGGGATGAGGTAAGCTCACTCATTCAAGGTCTGAAGCTGGGGAAATCATTTGGTAATGACAGGTATACAGCAGATTTTTACCAGGCACTAGCCTTAACCATCTCTCCACTTTTAACTGAGGTTTTCCCAGAGATGGAGCTCAAAAGCACCCTCCCTCCCTCCATGCGGAAGGCTACTATTGTAGTCGTCCCCAAAAAGAGTAAGGACACCACAAACCCAGGAAGTTATAGCCCGATCTCACTTATTAATCTTGACAGTAAACTGTATGCCAAAATCTTGGCAACTAGGCTTGGCCCTATACTCCCTGAACTCATACACCCTTCACAAGTGAGCTTTATCCCTGGTCAACATAGTTCAGACCCCCTCTGTACCCTTATGAGTCTTATGCATTTCTCTATATCTCTCCCCACTCCAGTGGCTGCTATAGCAGTGGATTTCGAGAAAGCATTAGACTCTGTTGAATAGGACTACTTATACCTAGTTCTGGCACATTTTGGGGTGGGTGAAAAATTTATTTCCAGGGTACAAGCCTGATATGTGTCCCCGTCAGCCAGAGTCAATACAAACTATCTCATCCCCTCCATTCCCACTCGAGCAAGGGACAAGATAGGGTTGCCCCTTTCCCCTCTCCAGTTTGTTCTGGCGGTGGAACCACTGGCTGGTGCTATACGAAGTCACCCAAACATTGTGGGCCTTACAGTGGGAAGTACAACATATACAACCCTGATGTACGCCGATGACCTCCTCTTCCCCCTGGCAGATGCCCAAAGCTCCATACCCCCACTGCTCCATCTCGTAGAGGTCTTTACCACCTACTCAGACCTAAAGTTGAATCAGAGCAAGACCGAACTACTCCCCCTAAATGCCCACTGTACTCAACAGATGGCGACCTCAGTTGGTCTCTTCTGGGCCACCAAAGGGATCACTTACCTTGGAATTTTCTTGACTCCATCTCTGGATACACTCTGGCAAGCTAATATACAACCTCTTCTTTCTTCTATTAAGGTACAGTTTGACCAATGGAAGTTCCTCAACCTTACCCTGGCTGGAAAAGTTGCAGCTATAAAAATGGTCTCAGCCCCTAAACTCTTATCTACTTATACACATGCCCAATCCCCCTCCCAAACTTTGGTACATGTCCGCTGACAGATTAATAGGGAACTTCCTCTGGGATGGCTCCAAACTCAGATATAGCCGCTCTAAGCTTACGGCCCCATGGGAACAGTGGGGTTGGAATCTCCCCTGGTTCGAAGGATACCGTCAGGTCTTCCTTCTAGCCCAAACTGCCAAATGGCTGTGCTCCCCTTCCCCCCTTTCCACACAGTGGCTCCAAATTGAGCTAGACATTACAGGGACTGTACACCCCTCTTCACTCCTGACTTCATGCAACACTACCAAAGGCAGACCTGCCAACAGACCGAATCTAGCTTGTACCTTACCTACAGTAGAGGTGTCTACAACCAACTGGTTTGCCACTCATTGGAAGCTAAAAATGAACCTTCTCCTGCTCCCTCACATTCCTCTGTGGCAAAACACCTTCATTACTATGGGGGAGTCTGGGTCTGCTGGAAACCCTGGGCTAAGTTAGGTATCACTAAACTCGGAGTTCTAATGGACCCCAACCATAAGGTTCTTCATACATTTCACTCCCTCCAGAGATTATGGGACACCCCCCAGATTGGCATCTGGAGATATCTCCAACTCAGAGAAGCAGTACGCCACTGCCTAAGTCCACCCATGACAAGCAATACTCCCTCGGCTCTACAATCCTGGTTGCAACATCCAAAGAGTCATGCAGGGCAAATATATGCTCTACTTCAGGATACTTTACCCTCTCAATCTAAAGAAGCTAAGCATAAATGGGAAACAATGCTACAACTTCTTATTTCATCTCTGGTCTGGGATCAGGCCTGGAAGAACACACACAGATGGTTTAGGGATGCTAGATCACGACTAATTCAAAACAAAGTTGCCCACTCATGGTACAGAACCCCTGTGGTTCTTCATAGAGCCAAACTTCTAGAGTCAGACCAATGTTGGAGATGCCGGGGGGGGGGCCTGTTGAACATATTGTGGTCCTGCCCACAGATCCAATCTCTATGGCAGGGATACAGGATGTAGCCTCCAAGGTGCTAAGCCACCAAATTCCTTTCAGTCCCCTTTTCTACCTCCTGGGAATCAATAGTGCCCGCCCTAAGCTATCCTCGCCAGAGTACAGATGGCTCACCCTACTGTTTCTGCAAACCAAGAGAGCTCTGCTTAGCAAATGGAGATCTGCACAAATCCCTACAGTCAGGGAGGTATTGGCTTCTCTCTCAACTCTTGCCAAACTAGACAGAATTTCCCACCTCCAAGCATATCAGATTCCCACATTTAGATGATGCTGGACCCCTTACCTCAAATATATTCACCCCCAGACAGGTGTAGGATGAATAATCCCTGTCCCTACTGGATCTAACTAAAATTTGCCACCTTGAGCGAAGTCAGTGTTTCTACTGAGTAGTTACTGGCCAACCCCCTCAATATCTAAGCCCAATATAACTTTAGCTTGCTACTTCTGGATATACATATTTGTGCTCATCTTCTCTGTGGCTGTCTGTATCTATACAAGTGTCCGACTCCTTTACCTGTATTAGAACTGTAGTCCAGGTCAAGAACTAGAACTCGTGGGAAATATTTTGTCTATGTTCCAGGTTAAAGATAACTTTTGCAGAACATATACACACTGGCGGCTCAACTCTTCTGAAGCCTTGAAAAGGGATCTGCTTGACTAGATCGGTTACAGAGAACTTGGCTGGTATGCTTATGTCCAGCAAGAATGCCCAAAGAGACCTCTCTCTAGGTGAGTACAATAAAGGGGTACACACCCGGATATTTGATCAGACACCCACAGTATATCTTCTTCCTAGTCATCCTTGCTACAACACTCATTTCTGCTCACCTCCATCCCCCCTTACTGGTGGTAAGGGATGGGTGTTGGCAAGCTCTGTATCCATACCACTTGGCAGTCATGAATGTATCTAACCTTACTGTCGCATCTATATGTACACATTAATATCTGTAACCTGCGGATCTCTGCCTTTGCCCTTTATTGGTTTTAAGTACCTGTACAATGCCTGATTACATGAAGGCTTCGGCCTTAGTGATGTATGTCAAGTCAACATTTCTTTTCTGAAAATAAATAAAATGTTACAACAAAGAAAATTTGGTGAAAAAAAATCCTAAAAATAGCAAAGTTATGAACACAAGTTCAAAACGCCATTGAAATACATTATACGGCACTTACCTTGATTCCTCAGTTCACGGTTCGGCTTTGAAGTGTGCAGACGTGTCTCGATCCACAGAAGGACAACAGTGACCACATTGCCAACATAGCCGTTTGTAGACATTTTTCTACGCACACACATAACTTTGGTAATTTTCAATATTTTGACTCCAAATTTTCAACATAGCCATTTTTCTTACACCATCTCATGAACAGTACAGCTGTCATTTTTCACATCCTGTCCGAAACGTGTTTTTGCATCTGTGGCACAGAATGGCGTTTTGACATGGATCTGAAACTTTTCACCCAAAGGGTTTACGAGGCGGGGTCATAAGAAGACTATGTTGAAAATTTGGGGTCATAATATGAAAAAATGCCAAAGTTATGACCATTCATTGCAATTTCGCTACACCTGCTCATGACTTCGGGAATGTTAAATATTTTTACCCGAGATTTTCAACATGGCCTTCTTATTACCCCACCTCATGTGTGTCATGGCTGTCATTTTTCAAATCCTGGCAAAAATGTGTTTTTACACCTGTGGCGCGGAATGGCTTTGCAGTTGCTCGGAATTATGTTTTGTCTGGGATTCGAAAATTTTCTGTACCGGGTACACGAGGTGGGGTAATAAGATGGCTATGCTGACAATTTGGTCACTGTTGTCCTATAAATGGAAGCGCCGGGCTCGGAGGGCCCTGTGATTCCAGAGTTACATACATATACACATCTATGGAGGTCCCACAGACAAATAAGGATATGATTATACTATCTGAAAAAGTAAGGAAATCAACTGCAAAAGACTTGAATGCATCAGTTAGAGTTGTTACTAAAGTGACAAAAGTAGGGAAATGTGGCGTTTAACACCCCACCCTGCAGCCACTGACAGGAGCTGGGGGGGTACCTTGGGGTTGTCAGCCCCAGCACTCACCCCATTCTTATATACTGTATCCATCTCAGCTTATTTACTTATGGAATAGAGTGAGCGTTAGGGCTGACAACCCCAAGGCAACCCCACCCCAAACCCCTGTCAGTGTCTGTAGGGTGGGGATGGGATGTTAGGGTTGGAAACCCCAATGCCACATTTCCCTACTTTTGTCACTTTAGTAACAACCCTAACTGATGCATTAACACAGTTTTTTGCAATGAATATATATCATTTTTTTGCAAAAGTCATTCTGCTGTAGTCTTTTTTAAGGTATTCATTCTCCACAAAACAACGTCGCTCATGTCTCCTAATTTGATCCACCCATAGTACAGCAAGAGAGCACCTGTGCAGCATTACAGCAGATCGAAGTGCCAGCATAAGTCCTAACCACTTACAAAGGCCTGCATCTGTTATGGTATTGGCTGCAACCATAATCAATCTGGCAGTCCTTCCTAGGATTTTCCCATCATTCACACCACCACCACTGATACCCACAGAGTGCCAAGCACATGTCCACTGTGCTGTTACATTGGAAAGTCTGTCCTTGGTAAGTTCACATTTGTTATCTTTGGAAAACTATATGTAACCCCACAATGCTCTGCAGAATCTGTGTTGGTGCCACGAACTCCATAATTTGTGCTATGTCAGTCACTCACAACTCTAAGCATCTTTCTCCCTGCAGTTCTCAGGTAATACAGTAGTGCAGCTTTTAGACATTTTTAAGGTATGGCAGCAGGCTCCAAGTGCATGGTAGCACACATCAGAAAGTGGCCTTAGATACCATGGCAGCACACCATGCCAGATTAATGGGGACCAATGAACTTATAAGTAGACTGGTCACTGATTGAGCTTATCCCTAATGTAAACTGTGCCCCTAACGTCCTGCAAACCCATTACTGAGCAGTGTGTGTGTGTGTGTGTGTGTGTGTGTGTGTGTGTGTGACAGGTTTGCACCTTTTAGTGTTTTGGGTGGGTTGTTGTGCCTGGTTGAGAGTAGGGACAGTGATTGCTGGAGTGACAGGTTAGTAATTTATTGTGTTAATTAGTGAGTGGGCAGGATCAACTGTTTAATGGGCTTGGTGGTTAGAGTATGCTCGGGGAATTGATGCTGGATGGTGTGGGCTTGTGGCTGGAGTGAGGGAGGGTTGGTTTTATGTTGTGGCATCATGTGTGTGGGATTTAGGGTCCCCCAGCTTAGCTACTGCTCTTCCCAGCTGACTGACCTCTGCCCCTTTAATGACCTTCGTCCCCCATCAGTAGCGTATAAGCACTGCAGAGAGGTGGGATGGTGGGGGGTGCCAACAAGGCGAGGCACTACAGGTCTGGTGAGGACCCAGAGGCATCTTGGGGCAAAGTGGATCCAAGAGAGGTGATGTGGTTGGTGCCCACACCCAGGGCTCCCAACAGACCAAATGGACAGGTATTTGTTAGGCTAGCCGCCTCCACTCATCCCGAGGGCAGTACTCTGCAATGCCAGATTAATGAGGAATACCACAGCCATCATGACACATTTAATGTCTTGTTCTTCACTTGATCTGGCTTGCATTATGGAGACCTGGCTGAGTGATAATGCCAGTCCTGTTCCAGAGGCAGTTGTTCCAGCAGGGTTCTCTGTGGTCAACTGCCTGCGGAGGAATCGTGGGAGGTGGGTATTTGTTTTAGATCACAGATAAACTTCACTATACTCCCAGTTGGGGAGACTGGGTGGGCCAAGCGGTCTTTATCTGCCGTCAAATTCTATGTTTCTATATATCATCTGAATGCATGGCCATGCGTGGAAGTCTCGGTGCAGGTTGCAGGATCTATCTCATGTACAGACCTCCAGGCGTGAGAAAGAGTTCCTGCAAGAACTCACAGACTTCATCACCAAGAAGGTATTGGAGTTGGCCAGATGGTTGGTTCGGGGCGACTTCAATGACCGGGTCGATGAATACTCACAGTTTGGTCAAGATTTCTTTTAGTTGATGGAATCAATGGGACTAGCACAGGTAGTTACTTTTGCAACCCATCAACATGGTCATACCTTGGATTTGGTCTACTCACTGGAACTTGAGATTAATAACCTTGGGATTGACCTGGTCAGTTGGCCGGATCACTGCAAGGTGAGGTTCTCATTCGGGGCCCCCCCCCATAGTCCACCCAATGTGAAGATGATCAACTACTGCCCTTTGAAGGTGTTGTCCCCAGAAGGACTCAAGGTGGTGGCTGCTCTATTAGGAGTGATGGCTGTTTGAGTGACTGGATCAGAGAAGGTGGTGGTGGCCTATAACACCGTGGACCATGGGTTGCTGCTAGATCATCTCGTGGAGCACTGCGGACTTGCTGGTCCTGCCATCTGCTGGTTTTGAGTCCTTCCTCAGGGACACTGCACAGAGGATAATAATGGGGAATTTCTCCTTACTCCCAAAGCCCCTTCTCTGTGGTATGCCTCAGGGATCCAGCCTTTCATGCATGCTGTTTGCAGTGTACATACTGCCCCCTAGGAGGGATCATTTGATGATACAATTTTGATTTTTATTACTATGCCAATGTTAATTTGGATTTTTATTACTATGTCAATATTACCTAACTGTATTTGTATTTTTTAGAATCAGGACTGGTGGTCATCAAGCTGGCCAAGACTTAACCCAGACAAGAGGAAGGTACTAGTTATTGAGCCAGGTTGGCAGTGGGGTGCAGAGGCTACGGAGGAGATGGCTACCTTGTGCTTTACTACCTTGTGCTCGACTCCTCTAATTTGGTGGCCTCTGCTAAAGTGAAAAATCTGGGGGTCATTCTGGATGAGAAGCAGACACTTGAGGCTCAGGTGTCAGCTGTAGTCTGAAGTGACTTTTACAATCTCAAAAACATTGCCCAGGTCAAAGTCTTGATCTTCTAGAAGACTTATCATCACAGGTACATGCTTTTGTCACACCCAGGCTTGACTACTGTAAAACTCTGCTCCCCGTGGCAAGTGGAGGTGTCCTACGATGCTTGCAGCTGGTGCAGAACACTGCAGTTAGGTTACTGACAGTCCTTCCCAGGTCTGTCACATAACCCCTGCCTGGCGTGAACTGCACTGGCTGCCGGTGAAGTAGTGTATCACCTGCAAGGTCAGTTTGCTGACCTATAAGGCTCTATATGGACTGGGTCCTGGTTACCTAAGAGAACTTCTGACTCACTGTCAGACATCCTCCTCCTCCTCTCCTCTGAGGTGGGCCTCCTAGCTGTTCCAAGGGCAAGGTTTCAATCCTCGGATGATTGAGCACTTGCGCTTGTGGGCCCTGCCCTGTGGAACAGGGTCTCCTGATCCCTACAGGGGGTCCCCTTGGTGGAGACCTTTAACAAGAGGGGCTGAAGTCCTTCTTTCAGGAGGCTTTTAGTTCTGCATAGTAAGATTCTGATCAGATGCCACTCAGTTATTTTATGGTTTACTTTGAATTTGCACATATTTATGATTTATATTATTGCCTTTATTTGCAATGCTGCTATTTTTCATTGTTTCCCATGTGTATTATATTCCGTTGTCGGCGCTCTGAGTCCAGGGAATGGGTACTTGACAAACCTTCACTTACTAACTTTAAGAAGAAGAGACTCAAGGGTACAGCCATAGACCGGATCGCACCTGACTGCCACCTTTTCTGGGAAAGAGAACGGTCGTCAAAAAGATACAAGGCAACTGGTTTAGACACAGATTGGCAGGCCTATAGAGCGCAATACAATAAATGTAAGTAGCTATTGAAAACAGCAAAGAATGATTTCCATAAAACTAAAAAGACAATCTATAGAACCTGAAAATGTTTTTGCAATCCATAAATGAACTCAAGAGTTCCCATGATGTCCTGGTATTTGGGGGTGCTCTGTACTCTCTTTGGCTAGTTTGGAGGGTAATGATTGTGACTGTAGCCATCTCTCCTGTTTAAGGTTTGGTGCTAAAAATGATTTCCTTGCATGCATGTTCCCCCACAGGCTTAGTGATGTACTCGAACTTCTAATTCTTTGCATGATTCATGTACATCTCTACTTGAATGGGAACACTGAATGGTACTTCAAAATAAAACTGCTGACCCATAATGTAAATCACACATTTAGCTTTAGGCAGATTGAAATCAATGAGACCAGAGAACACAGCACACACTCACCAGAGTAAAGGATTAAGTTCAAATCACTTTCTTGGGTTTATAACCAGTGACACACAGGGTGACACACACATATATGTATATTATAGTGGTTAATAATATTAACAGGTGGACGGTATTATATCGACCCGCCCAGGAGCACGAGGCCCGAGCCGCAGGCGGAGGGCCTATAGCCCCTGGAAGGTCCGGTATAGCACAACACCGCCCACCCTGAGGGTATTATTGCGCTTAGAAAGGGCTTGGGTGATGAGTTAAAATGTTTTAAAAAAAAATTACAAAGTGTAAAACAAACAAACAAGAAAATTAAATAAAAAAGCTGGTTTGTGTAAAGTAGTCCCTGCACTGCAGTGGTGGTACTGGCAGTAGACGGTACTTTAGTCATTAACTTGTGTCAGTAGTAGGATTTGTCTCTTCTTTAACCCCTCCATTTTGTGTAGCGTTGTCTCCCCCACTCCTGTTATACCTGTGCTCCATTTTAAGTGTAAAATAGGATATATAGTAAAAAGGACTGTTTTGGGATCAGACAAGGCAGCTACGTGCAGAGCTGCAGAGGAGGGGCAGAACAGCATCAGGATCTGAAAAGCGAGGGAGACCAGCAGAGAGCTGGCAGCAAACAGAAGTTAGCCTGTAAAGACAGGTGGATTGCTCTGGTTTTGTGTGTGTTTGTTTTCTGTGCAACATTGAGGGGATGAGTCAGCAGGGCTACAATTTGTTAACTAAGGGATCGGTCCAGGAGGCGGTGATGGCAGTTACGCTCCGCGTGCAGATCTGCTTGAACAGCTATCAATATCAGCTTTAGGGAACCCTGGGACTCAGAAAGTGTGATTTTGCTCTGTTTTTGTTTTGTGTGTGTGTGGTTTTGATGTGCAAAGTTGAGGGGGTAAGTTATAGTTAGCAGTGCTACACTGTTTGGACGATCAAGCCGAGGATCAAGTCGAGGAGGGTGATGTCACTTTGCCTGAGTTCGCTTTCCACGCGAGCGCATGCAAACTTTGAGCTGATACTATATCAGCTGGCTTTTAGGGATCGTGGGACTCAGGAACCTAAGTGATTACGATTTTGAAAGGACTTAAAATGTATATTAAATATGTGCTAGTACAGTTGAGCAAGACTGTGGTACGGGACTGTCACGCTTCACTCTCAGTCAGTAAAGGAAATGAAGAAAAAATTACTAAAAAATGGTTAGTTTTTTTTTTTTTATGTACAGTGCTGTGATTTTTTTTAAATTACTGGGTGCTGTCTGGCTTAAGGATCGAGTGTTTATGTGGGGAAGGCTGTCACTCGGTATCTGTCTCACTAACCCATTAAACAAATGGCGGCAGTTTGAAATTGTGTGCCCAGTGCTTCAGCCAATGACGAAGCAGGCTGGGCACAAGGATATCTGACTGGGTATGAGGCAGTTTTTGGGCTGGGACTTTTTATTTGGTGGGCAACTATTGTCTGATAGATGCCCACCTAAATAAGTGTCTCAGCCAATCAGAAGAGAGAATTGTCTTTGCCCATTTTCTAAACATAAAAAAGGAGCCACCCAATGTTCTGCACTAACAACGCAAGTACACTCTCATCCCCAGCACAGAATTTGTTGGCAGAAAAGGACTGCTTGGCCCACCTAGTCTGCCCAGATGGTCCCTCCCAAATCTGTCTCCACAGATCCTAAATGGTCTCTGGAAGCCCTCCCTCCTACCTGCCTATTTACTAATATTCCCGCATGTCTCCCCACACATGCTTGAAGCCCGCCGTTTTTACCTCCCCTACTTTTGCTGGCAGTCTGTTCCAGACATCTATAACTCTTTCAGTGAAGCAGTACTTCTTCACACCCCTCTTAACCCCTCCCCCCCCCAGCTTCATCACATGTTCTCCGGTCCTGGTGCGCTTTCTCATTTGAAAGAGACCTCACACACACCCTGTTTATGCTCATTATGTACTTGTAGGTCTCTATCATGTCCTGTCTCACTCTCTTCTACTCCAGGGTGTACATGCAGAGATCCCTCAGTTTCTCCTGGCAGGACTTTTGGTGCAACCCTTGCACCAGTTTAGTTGCCCTTCTCTGGACTGCTTCCATGCTGTCTATATCATCTGAGGTGCAGCTGGACATAATGCTCCTGGTGGGGTCTCACCAGCGAGCAATATATTGGCAACACCATCTTCCTCCTCTTGCTGGACATACCTCTCCCTATGCATCCCAGCATCCCACTGGCTCTGCCCACTGCTATGCCACTCTGGGGTCATCAGAGGTTCCTTTCCTGCTTAGTGGCTTGCCAGTACCCCCCCCCCCCAACAACCCTATCCTCTACTCAGCTCCTGGGTTCCTATGCCCTAGGTGCATGATATGGTACTTTTTGGTGCTGAACCCCAACTGCCATACTCTTGACCACTCTTCGAGTTTTCCCAAGATCCCTACACATTTTCTTCACCCCCTTCTGAATATCCACCCTATTACAGATTCTGGTGTCACCTGCAAATGGCATACCTTCCCCTTCCAGTCCTTCCGCAATGTCACTTCTGAAGACAATAAGGAGGACCAGTCCCAGTACTGAATCTTGCGTCACCCTGTTGGTCACTCACACATCATTATAGTGAGTGCCATTAACTACCACTCCCTGTCTCCTATCCGTTAACCTGTGTGTAACCCAATTTACCACTCAGTATCCCGCCTCAGTCTCTGTCAGTTTCCTGTGCAGCACAGTGTGAAAGGCCTTGCTAAAGACCAGACAAGCCAAGTCCACTGCCCTCCTGTGATCTATTTCCCTGGTCACTCAGTCAAAGAAATCAATCAAATTGTTTTGTCATGACCTCTTGCAGTGAATCCATGCTGCCTTTGGCCATGCAGCCAAATGGATTCAAGATACTCTACCAAACTTTCCTCAACATTCTTTCCATTCATTTCCCCACCAGAGGTGAGACTGGCTGGCCTATAGTTGCTAGGCAGCTCCCTGATGCCACTCTGTAGGGTCTGCCATTCTCCAGTCCTTCGAAACCACGGTTGCTTCCAGCTAAATAAGGCTGTCAGTGGGGAAGCTACCGCCTCCCTGAGTTCCTTTAGTACCCGTAACTAATTCAGTCCCACAGCCTTGTCCACTTCAGAGCTGTAAGTTCTTTCAGGACACTTTCCTCTGCTGCGACCCCCCCAACCCACTGTGAAGACTGAGCAGAAATACCTGTTCAGGATGTCTGCTTTTCTTGGTCCTATTCTATGCAGCTCCCCCCTTCCGCCCCACTTATCCTTATTATCCTTCCCCTTGCCTTCCTCTTCTCACTTATGTACCCAAAGAAACTCTTAGCCCCTTTAGCTACCCCCTTGACTATCCTTTTCTCTGTCTGCACTTTTGCTCCCCTCACTGCCTTTCCTGCTTCCTCACATTCTACTTGGTACACCTCCCTGAAATCTGAAAACGTGCTGATGTAACTTGTGTTCAAAGTTGAGGATAAAATTAGTAAACAGAACTTCAGGCAAATTTCAGTTTTTGTTTACCCCACTCAACCTGCTAGAAAAACTGGCTGTAAAGCAGCTAACTGTACACCTCTCAAGCAATAGATTTGGTTTCAAAACAGGGCTACGTTGCAGTCTCTTCCGCTCAACCACCACTCTGCCAGCACTGCTCCAGACTTGCGTTTAAACTGCACTTATGTGCAGTGGTGCGGGCTGCAGTTTCAGTTTTCTTGGTGTGAGCCAATTTCAGGGTCAGGTGAGGTTAAGCAGTGCATACTGTAACGGAGGGGGGGATGTAAACACACAGCTTTGAAAAGTTGCAGCTCTCCATTATATTATCAGTCGAGGTGGGGGAGTGTAAACACACAGCTTCGAAAAGTTAGCTCTATCTAATGCAATATAATCAGTCGAGGTGGAGTTTTCTGAGATAGACATACAAGCAGTGATTCTATCTAGAAAGTGCTTACTCTCTTTCAAGAATAATGCCAGACTGCTTTAAGAGCATGATATTATACAGTTTGAAGTACCCTCACAATGACCGCACTGATTTGTTTTACTGCCTGCTGTTTGGTGAGCTGTCAGGCTAGGGAACAGTTGGCCTGGTGTGGGGTATTGCAGGGCTGTACCAGTGCAGGCGGAGCAGCATGTTTACATGCCATAAAACACATGCACCTGTACATGATCCCCACAAAAAGAACAGTTATGAAATAACTTACTGTAACAGTAGATCTTCGAGGGGATCTCAGGCATCAGGTCACACCATAGTAACTTCACCGTCAGTGAAGCAGGATCCACATGGAAAATTTTCCAGCAGTACAACTGAGACCACCCACACCAACATCACTTGCCGATGTCATCAACCCTATAAAGGCGTGAGCGGCCCCGCTCCCTCCTCAGTTCTTTTCCCTGGGGACTAGGGAGCAAATCTGTGTCATGGGGCACTGAGGAGCGAGAGAGGTGCACAGGCCAAACTAAAAGGCTGGATATACCAGTTAGCCAATTCTGAGATAAGTACCCCACAAAGGGAGATGGTGGGAGGGAAGGCAGACCTGATGACTAAGAGCCCCGAAAAGATCTACTATTAAGTTCTTTTGTGACTGTGCTGTCTTCTTTGAGGGTATCTCAGTCATCAGGTCTCACCATAGGAATGAGTCCCAAGCCGTTACAGGTGCAAGAGAACAGTCTGGGAGGAAGGCCCACCAAAGCTTAGGACAAGAGACCCTGCAGAAGAGCCCTGTCAAAATATGCACGAGCTCTAGAAGCAATGTCCAGACTGTAGTGCTTGGTAAAAGTATGGACGGTACTCTAGGTGGCAGATGCACAACTAAAACAGCGGCTGAGACCCCTTTGAAACAGGCCACAGAGGTAGCCTTACCCCTTGTGGAATGGGCTTTCACTGCCCCTGGCAACTCTTTGCCATGCTTGTTGTAGCAGAACACAACACAATGTGCTAACCATTTGGACAAGCATTGTTTGGAAACTTGAATGCCCTCTCTTCCTGGGTCAAAAGAAACAAAAAGCTGCTTAGACTTTCTGCTGTTCTTGGTACGGAGCAGACAATATTTCAAATTCTGCACGTCTAGAAACATAGAAATTGATGGCAGAAGGGGACCGCAAGATCCATCTAGTCTGCCCGATATGGGCAACCACCCCCCATCCTTTCTGTGAAATGATACCCTCTGCCGGTCCCAGGTGTTTCTGAACCCGTTTACCGTCTTGGCCTCCACCACTTCCCGGGTCAGGCAATTCCATGGGTCGACCACCATCTCAATGAAGAACTTTCTTACACTGCTCCTGAATCGCCCACCCTTGAGTCACATATCGTGTCCTCTAGTTCTGACGCTTTTCTTCTCCTGAAGGAGCTCCTGTGCCTCAACTTTATTTATACCCTTGCTATACCTGAATGTCTCAATCATGTCCCCCCCCCCCCGCTCCAGGGAGTATATGCTGAGCACCCTCAACCTATCCTCATATGCCATTTGATGCAGACCCTGAATCATCTTTGTGACTCTCCTCTACACCGTCTCAATTCTATCAATGTCCTTCCTAAGATGTGGCCTCCAGAACTGTACACAGTACTCCAGGTGGGGGCACACCAGCACCCTGTAAGTGGCAGTACAACCTCCCTTCTGCAACTCGTGATTGCCCTCCCTATGCAGCCCAGCATACCATTGGCCTTTAGCATCGCCTTTTCACACTGCTTCCCCACCTTTAAGTCATCTGATACAGTGACTCCTAGGTCTCGCTCCTGGTGGATGCATACCAGCTGCTCCCCTCCCAGGTAGTATCCCACCTTGGGGTTTCCCTTGCCCAAGTGCATGACCTTGCACTTTTTGGTCTAATGTATGGAGCAGTGCTTCCCCTGGATTGGCACGCTCTGGAAAATAAACTGGCAGGTGGATAGACTGGTTCAGGGTAAACTCATACACCACCTTGGGGAGATGCTTAGCATTTGTGCGTAAAAATACCCTGTGTTTGAGAAAAATCAAATAAGGCTTTTCACACCAGAGAGCCTGAAGCTCGGAAATCCTACGAGCAGAAGTAATAGCAACAAAAAATACTGTGTTCCCAGAAAGACAGTGTAGCTCGCAAATCGCGGCTAGCTCAAGAGTCAATTTTTCAAAAACAAAATTTTAATTCCAAGCTAGGACAGGGGAATGGATTGGAGGTTTCAGGTGCAAGATGCCCCTACGAAAGATATAGGGACACATCTAGGTGAGCCACAGTACGGCTGCCCACGGGCTCATGAAAGGCAGAAGTATATCAAAGGTGCATCTTGAGGGAGGAATACTGGAGACCTGAGTCTGACAGCACAATCCAGACTGTAATCTATTTAAACGTATAGGGTAAAGAAGTTTGGAGTATTAATCCCTTAATGGAGTTCGTCTTTTTTGACTTCTAAAATCTCAATAGTAATCCTATTGTTACTGATATCAAAGAAAATTAATATTGATAGATTGATATAGTTTTAATGTAATCTTTGCTAATTTAGGAACAGGATTAGTAAAATGTTTTGGGGCAAGCAATACATTTTAATATTATATAGACATCTCCTGCTCACTATATGACTTACTGTGGGCCTTCGTGTAGTAGATAAATTGCGTCTAGATGACCAGCTAGAGCAACTGGTGTCTAAAAATGTATTTAAAGTACCTTAATATAAGTAATGGGGGTTGGGGAGATTGTCATGGGCAAAACCGAAGGAACTATATTTTTAATAGTGCAAGTTTTTCTTTTTATGCTGTACAATGTACAGCTAATGTAAAACAGGATGGAAAGGTTAAGACTTTTTCAGATTTTCCATAATTAATGGTGAAGCATACATTCTCAGTTTTTTAAAGTGGGAATTTCTCTTAAAGATGTATATATGTTTTACTTTGTATTTATTTTGTATGTTAAACTGTAATGGCCTAATGGCTGAACAATAAACCACTGAACTAAAGCTGAAAGAGTAACTCTCTGCATAAACGAGGTAAAAGGATCTCTTGTTTAAAACAGCTTCTAAAAACTAGAGTAACAGAAAAATTTGTAGGCAAAATGGCAAACTGCATCGGACTTCCATGAGACCCATGCGAGAAAGATCTGAGGAGGGAGCGGGGCCGCTTACGTCTTTATTGGGTTGATGACATTGGCAGGTGAGGTTAGCTTGGGCGGTCCCAGCTGTACTACTGGAAAATCTTCTGTGTGGATCCTGCTTCACTGACGGTGAAGTTCCCGAAGTGTGACCTGATGACTAAGATACCCCGAAGATGATCAGGGATCATTGTAAACGATGACGGAACGACATATAATGCTCCAGCAGGTATTTATACGGCAGGATCTGTACTGCTTGCAACGGTGTAGACCCTGGTGTGTAAACACACCTTAAAGCACCAGCAAAACTATTAAAGTGTAGTACTTTACTATCCCAGTGGAAAGTGGTATCTGGTCAAAAGAGCATTTGAATAATAGCGCAGTGAAATGCACACCGTGGAACTAGTGTGAACGAGAACAGGTACATGTACAGAAGAGCGTGGGAATATTACAGGACTGTACATGTAGCTGTTCTGACTCACGCTGATATTCATTCAGTCACATTTGTCACCCCCGACTTTTCTCCTTCCCAGAGTTGGGAATAACCCCCGACTCTCTCCCTCCCAGAGTTGACAATAGTAAATCGCGCCACCACGCTGTCATGACTTCATGCTGTATTAGTGATGTTGTATTGTTGGTGTCTGCATTGTGTCTGCGCAGTAATTGACCGTGGCATTTTTGTTTTAGCAGGTTTGCGGTGGACCCGTGGAAAGTATAGATTAGAAAAATATGTCATCCCCTGGACTGTCAGAAAATTGAAAAGCACAGCATGTTAATGGGTCCTCCAGCAAATCACTACTATGGAATGTAAGCTTCTTCAAAAGCCAGAAGAATACCTAAAGGCTACTTTTGGGGTATTCAGGCAAGCAACTGGCCGAACCAGCAACGGCTGCTAATATATTAACCTGGATCTTGGACTGTAATAAACAGAGCACATCTACCATTTGGGGATGGAGGTGGACCCAGTATTTTTTCATTTATTTGGTTTTATTTATTTATAATTCTTTTTTTAATCATTGGTAAGCAAGCAGACCTTTTCAACATATTCATCAGCGACACTGCGGATGAACTGGAGGGAAAGGTGTGCCTGTTTGCAGATGATACCAAAATTGGCAACAGGATAGACACAACAGAGGGACAGCAAAGCATGGAAGCTGATCTATGAAAACTGGAGAAGTGGTCCAAGACCTGGCAATTGAAATTCAATGCCAAAAAATCAAGCTCATGCACCTGGGAAAGTGTAACCCAGGGAAACTGTGCTCAATGGGAGGGGAGCAGCTGGTGGCTACCAGGCATGAACGAGACCTAGGGGTGATCATATCAGATGACCTCAAGGTCAGTAGACAATGTGAAAAAGCAGCACTAAAGGTTAGTGGTATCCTGGGATGCATAGGGAGGGGCACCACAAGCAGAAGACATGAAGTAAACATGCCCCTGTATTGGTCCCTGGTCAGGCCTCACCTGGAGTACTGTTTCCAATTCTGGAGGCCACACCTCAGGAAGGACATAGATAGGCTGGAGACAGCACAGAGAAGAAGCAATAAAGATGGTGCAGGGCTTGCATCAGAAACCGTACGAAGCAAAACTGGACGACCTCAAATTATACTCCCTGCAACAATGCAGGAATCATGGGGATATGACAGAAACATTTAAATACCTTAAAGGCAACAACTGGGTGCATGTTCAGAACCTCTTTCAGGTAAAGGACTACAGCAGGACTAGAGGGCACAACCTTCGACTTAAGGAAGGAAAATTCAGAAGCAATACAAGGACATTCTTCTTCATACAGTATGTTGTGGAACCACTGAATAACCTGCCGGAGGGGGTGTTGGGAGCCAAGACAGTGGAGGATTTCAAGTGGGCATGGGACAGACACTGTGGGATGCACAAGCAGGCAGCTAAGTGGGGGGTAGGAAGCCAAGGGCAGAAGAGGAAAGGCACACTCAGCCAAGGTTTGTTTCCTGGTGTGACCTAGGGGGAGAGGGAACAGAGGGTCGACAGCAACAATGAAAGTAACAAGGTACAATACTAGAGTATACAAGGGATATGCGATGGGGAGCTGTGCGATACAGGATTTATCTGCACAAAGCCAGTTTCATCGCAGGTAACCTCACAAGTGGTGTAAGCCACGAGTGATGTGCCAGAGGTCAAACTGCCAGAGTTTAGATAAATCATGTATCACACAAGCCCCCTATCACATATTTCATTTATGCAACAGGGACAGAGTTTGTGTGTTGGATTTAGAAAAGTGTAAATATTTTTAAAAAGTATTATTACATGTCTTTCTGGGCTTATTTGGTACTTTGCCAGGTCAGTATATCTTTGTGAAGGTGGTTCAGAAGTCTCCACCAATCGGCAACAACATTTAGTATATAAATGTCCTTGTTGATTGGAGGAGATTGCGGTATTTTAAAAATATTAAGATAACGGAAATAGATATCAAGGGACAGACAAAACATTCACTGTATGGAAGGCAGTGGAATATGTCGGCAACTGCCGTTTGGCATTGGAAGATCTGACCTTTTTTTTTTTTTTATTTCAAATTGAGTGATGCTCACAAAAAGAACAATTGCGTACTTACTGTAACAGTAGATCTTCGAGGGGTATCTCTTGCAACAGGTAATACACTTGGGTCACTGCCAGAGGGTGCTCTGTGTATGGCGGCTTTCTTCCCGCAGTCTTTCCTAGGGGCCGCCCACACATGACTTCATCATTCTGCACCTATATAAAAGAGTGGGCAGCCCCAGGCATCCTCGGTTCCCCGCCAGATTCAGCTCGCTAAGCGAGAATCAAGGGAGAGCGAAAGTACCTTAGTATCCTCAAATATGTATTTGGATCAGAAGTTGTTCTCAGAGAGAGAGAGAGAGAGAGGGGGATGGAGGAGGAGGCATCGTACCTGCTGCAATTGATACTCCTCAAAGATCTACCGTTACAGTAAGCACGCAACTGTACTATCTTCCACAGGGATAATCTCTTGCAGCAGGTAATACACTTGGGATGACTCCCAAGCAGTAGACCCAGGAATGGTGGAAAAATTATGATAGAAGGCCTTGTAGGACAGCGCAGCCAAAGGCCATCCTCACGGCAAGAAGCAATGTCTACATTGTAGTGCTTCGTGAAGGTATGTATTGAGGACCATGTGGCTGCATTGCAGATATCCATAATAGATGCCCCTTTGAAGCAGGCCACTGTAGTGGCCATGGCTTGGGTAGAATGGGCTTGAACAGGACCTGGTAATGGTTCGTTATATTTCTCAGAACAAAAGGTTATGCAATGTGCCAACCAGTTGGAGAGGGTCTGCTTAGCAACCGGAAAGCCTTCCCTGGTTGGGGCAAAAGTAACAAAAAGCTGAGGAGTCTTCCTGAAGGATTTAGTACAATTTATATAATATCTCAAAATGCGATGAACATCTAAAGTGTGTAAGAGGTATTCTCCTGAATTAGAATGCTCAGGGAAGTAGACTGGCAGTTCTACAGACTGATTTAAGGTGTGCTCCGAGACCACCTTGGGTAAAAAGGAGGGACTGGTACGAAGGGATATTCTGTCTTTATGGAAGATTAAGTAAGGTTTCCTACACACTAGGGCATGAAGCTCAGAAATACGTCGAGCTGAAGTGACATCTACTGAGAATAAGGTCTTCCAGGCTAGGAAGTGAAGGTAGCAAGTAGTCGCAGGCTCGAAGGGGCCAAGGGTCAGCTTTTCCAACAGGAAATTCAAGTCCCACGGAGGGTAGGTTGTCTAATAGGAGGTTTGAGGTGTAACATACCTCTTAGAAACATCTTGGCAAGGTGGTGTTGATAAAGTAGTCTCCCTTCTAAAGATTCATGAATGGCAGAGATAGAGGCCAGATGGACTCAGGTAGAAGAGTAGCTCAAGTCCGTTGAGGTGAGCTAAGCCAAGCAGTGCAACACCTTAGTTAATGGACACGAATAAGGGAAAAGCGTTTTCATTTGGCATTATAGGTTTACTTGGTGGATGGTTTACAGAAGGCCAAAAGAATATTGGCCACTGGTGAGGAGACTTGAAGGCAGGCTATGAAAGCATCCTCAGGAGCCAAGCATGAAGCTGTAGTGACTTCAGGTTGGGGTAAAGGCGGGTTCCGCAATCTTGTGTCAACAGGTCTGGCCTGACTGGCAATGGGATTGGGTCCGCTACTGAGAACTGCTGAAGCAGGAGAAAGCACACCTGCCAAGGCCACAAAGGGCTATGAGAATCATGGAGGAAGGTTTGAGTTATTATTTCAGTAGAGTCCGTTGTAGAAGTGGGATGGGGGGGTTAAGAAGAATCCTGTCCAAGGCTGGGACAGGGCATAGCTAGACAGTCCCTTTCTGTTTGGGATAATGGTATAGTATCTGGGTAGGCGGTGATTTTCAGGGGAGGCAAAGAGGTCACAGTGTGGGGTCCCCAAGACTGAAAGATCATCTGAAGAACTTCGTGATGAAGTGTCCACTCATGCATGGAGGTCTGGCGACTGAGAATGTTGGCCAAGGTATTGTGGCGTCCTGGTAGATGGATGGTAGACAATGACAGATGTTGAAGTATGACTTCCTGCCAAAACGCCATTGCCTCCCTACAGAGAGCACGGGATTTGGTTCCTCCTTGTTCAGGTAATATACAACTGAGGTGTTGTCTGACTGGATTAGGAGAGGTCCCAGAGCAAGGTGGGGACAAAAAGCCTGGAGGGCGAGATGGACTCTATCATTTCCAGTAAATTTATATAAGAAGGGATGGGGAACAGGAGCCACCTGCCCTGCATCTTGTAGGGACCCAGGTGTGGCCCCCCCAATCTGCTGGAGGAAGCATTCATGGTGAATGTCTGCTGGAGAGGAGGGGATTGGAAGGGCATGCCCTGAGATAGGTTGGCACAATGGGTCCACCAGCTGAGGGCAAGCACAGAGTGGGAGCGACTCAGATTCTGTCTTCGAAGTCCCCTGTTTTTGCCTCCACTGACTTTGAAGAGTCCACTGGATTGGTCTCATGTGCAGACAGGCAAAAGCCACCATGGGGATGGCTGCAGCTACATGTCCCAAAAGGCATAACAGGCATCTGGCTGTGATAAATTGCTGATTCTGTATCTGGGAGGCCAGAGACAGAAGTCTGTCTTGCCTGTCAGCAGGGAGATAAGCCCTGGTGGAGGTGATGTCTAGAACTGCTCCTATGTACTACTGGAGCTGTTGGGTAGGAATTGGGTTGGATTTGGACCAGTTGACCATAATTCCTATGGACTGGAACAGAGTGAGGATTGCCTGGAGGGACAATAGCAGAGGTATTTTGGAGCCTGCTTTATGAGCCAATCGTCTAAGTATGGAAAGACTAAATGTCCATCCCGTCTCAATGCCGGTGCCACCACCGCTAGGCATTTGGTAAAGATTCTTGAGGTGGATGAGAAGCTGAACAGGAGAGAGCGAAAGTAGTGTTACCCTAGCAGGTAGAAGAATCAAAGGAACAGGTGGTAGTCGGGGTGGATGGGGATATGTAGGTAGATATCTTTCATGTCTAGTGCACATAACCAATCCCCCTGTTTTAACATTGGCATGACAGATGTTAAAGTGACTACTCCTAAACTCTTGTACTGAATTTGTAGGTTCAGTTGTCTGAGGTCTAGTATAGGTCTGAGATCCCCGGTGCTTTTGGGTACCAGAACAAAATAGGAGTAAAACCCTTGATGGCATTCCAAAGGAGGAACCAGATAGGCAGCATTCTTGTGAAGAAGTGTCTGGCGTTCCCTTGAAGAATGGAGATATGGTCAAGTGGGTTAAGAGAGAGAGTGGGGAGGATGAGGGGGAGGCAATGATGTGAGTTCCACTGTGTGCCCCATCCGGATAATCTGAAGCACCCACTAGTCTGATGTTATCACTTGCCAGACCTCTAAATGGAGGGCAAAGCGACCGCCCATGGCTTCCGAGGCCTCGTCGAGGAAGCCAGGATAATGCCCCAGTTGGTCACTGGGAAGTGGGCTGACCGGCTCCACCCAAGTGAAGGAAGAGGGAGCCTTTGAAGGTAGGAGTGGTGGTCCTGGAGGATGGCTGAGAACGACCATGAAATCCACCTCTATAGGTACCTCTGTGTTTGACGCCTCTCTTCGATTGAAGAGAGGATTGTAAGCGGCACTGGGAGAATGGCTGTGAGGAATGAGACATGCCATGTACTGTACGTAAAGTCCGATCTGAAGTTTGGAAATCATCCAGAAGCATCTGGGTGCCAGGACCAAAAAGTTTGGATCCATTAAAGAGGCATTTACCACTTTGTGCTGCACATGTGGTGTAAATCCTGACACGTGTAACCAGGCATGTTGTCTAAGGGTAACTGCAGTGGCTAACATCCGGGCAGAGGTATCCACTGCATCGTACCCTGAAGAGAGCAGATGTCGAGAGATGGAGTTGCCACTTGAAATTATTGCCAATAATTGGTCCTTCTCCTGAGAAGGAATGAGTTTATTGACTAGTTCTATAGCAGAGGACCAGAGGGTATGTTGGTATTTAACTATGTGTCCCATATAGTTTAAAATTCTGAGATTCAGCCGGCCCGGTGGCGTTAAGGGTTGAGGCACCGATCGCTACACCTCGTGCCATGCTGGCGACCCATGTTCGGGAATGAGCATGGCTTGCTGGGGGCTGGCAGGGAAGAAGGTGAGTCAAGCATCTGAGGGACTGCTCTCCATCTCCGGGGGGGGGGCACCTTCGGTCAGTGCACGTCTGACCCCAGGCAGAGGCTGGGGGTTGGCGCAGTACTGTCGACATAAGTGGGCAGAAGCCTGGTAGACGCCTGGCAGGGACGCGCGTGGATGCGTGCAGGTGCCTGTTACTGACGTCCTTGCATGCTAAGCTCTTGGGGGGAGAAAACGCAAAAAGACCCTGGTAGCTGGTCATGGCAGCTTGATGGCCGTCTCCTGGCACTCTGCTCCGTGAGGTAACACCCTGAGCCACATCCTGTTCAGGACGGGTAAGTAGGGGGCTTCCCGTTGCCCTGCCATGGGGGTTAAGCCACGGGGGCTGCAAGGGTGAGGGCATGAGGGGAACGGAGGCCAGGGACAGTGGCCGGATGAGGAGCCGACCAGGGCTGGGGAAGAAAGAAAAAGTGAAGCAAAAAAAAAAATTTCTGAGATTCAAGGTACCCACCTGGAACACCTTCTCGAGTTAATCAAGATGGTAGGATTTCTTATCAGAGGGTAAGAAGATCATGTGTTTTGGACGTTTTGTACAATCACGAGCCGCTGTGATTACTACTGAATCAGCTCCGGAGGCAGTGGAAAGGAAAGGATGGTCGAAAGGAGCCTGGTACAGGCAATCCACCTTTCTAGGAATTGTCGTAACAGCCGTGGGCTGATTCCAAGCAGCCAGAACTACATTTTGATAAGTTTGTATAAGTGGGGGTACCACTACAACAGGCTCCTCGGGGAGTTCAAGATAGTCTGTCATGTCCCTTCTTTGTTTATTATGTTCCATAGTTGAAACCCCTATGATTTTTTTGAATTTAGACCATCATCTCATGGAAGGATGGGTCATCAGGAAGAGAGGCAGCTGCCAGACGGGAGGCATCCTCATGGTAAGGAGGAGATAGTCGAAACAGAGGACAGAAGGTCATGAGGCTCAAAATCTCATGGAAAACCTTCAGGAAATTCTGCCTCTTCTGAGAAATATTCTTCCTCATAGGACTGGGGGGAACCAAGCAGGAAAAAGCACTCTATCACCTTGAAAGTGTTTAAGTGGAGGAGTGGGAGAACGGGAAGGGCAATTCGCCTCCCCTGGAGTGGAAGGTTGAAAACCCTCATCACTTTCAAGACCGCATACACCACAGATGCCACATCCATTATAGTAGTAGTGGAGGGCAGAACATGTGGCCTCTGGGAAACCAGAGGAATTGTGGAGGTGATCAGGCATGATGTGTAAACAGGTCTGGCCCCTGGGTGATAAATACAAGGGTTTCTGTCCCTGTCTGGCAGGCCCCTATGATAGAGTGGTTGTGAAAAAGGAGGAGGGGCTGTGGCCATGGAAAATCCTGTAGTCCTCCCCACGAATATCTGACATGTCATCGATGGGGCAGTAAATGGGGAGGTAGTAGAGTGCTTAGAAAGCAGCTGTCATTGATGATAATGACACCGTCGGCATCAGAACTAACATTCAAAGTTCCGAAACTGCTGAGAGGGCACCACAAAGCGCTGTCGACGAGATGGTATAAACTCCCATCGACGAGGTAGCAGTTCTAGAGGGTATCATCGATGGTGGAGCACCAGTAACGGTGGCCATAAACAAGCATTTGCCCGATGAAGATGATTTGTCCTTATCCCATCTATGCTTCTTGGGTGAAGCTGAAGTGGAGGTCTCCTTGGGACGGGCCCCCTTTTTTTTTTTTTTTTTTTTTATTTTCTTCTTTTGCCCCGCAGTTGGCTGCCGATCATCCGCCCAGCCACGGACCTATGCACTCCCACCTCCATTGCTGCGCCCTTCCCCATAAAACTCTATAGTGCCGCAAAACCAGTAACTGATTGGTGGAGCCAGTTCGGAGGTTAACTGAAGCCGGAGGCTGGCTTCACGGAGGTGGCCAACTTGTGAGATTTTTCCCAGTATACAGGGGCGGGGACATGCAAGGACGATCAGCGTCCGCCCCGACGTGCTGGCATTGGTGCTGTGGTGCACCCAGCCTCCACCAGGTATCCCTAGTGCACCGAACGCACTCCCCCCCTCGGAGGGGGAGAGCAGTCGCAGGACACTCGATCCCTCTGCCCCGGCCAGCCCTCTGGAAACGGTCGTCGATGTCGTGTCGCAGGTTGGCACCTTGCTCCTGCACCAGACGGGCCCCCTTCTCTAAGAGAGACAATTTCTGCTCCATTACATGCAACGCAATTTCCTGCAGTCGTTGTCGACGTGTTGGCTGGTTGAATTCCTGGCAATGTCTGCAGGAGATGGTATCATGTGTGGGACCCGGACACCTAACACAAACGGTATGGTTGTCGTAGCGGTAGATTTTCCTGCCGCAACAACATGACTGAAAAAGTGATGACTTGTTTGTAGCTTCTTTGGATATTCGTCGAAGTTCAGAAACAGAGGTAAAATCCATTTCCAGCTCAAGTTCTCATCAATGACTGCTTCATAAGCACGAAGCTGCTGTGTGCGAGCTGAAGATGGCGGAGAAATTAAATGAGGATGCCTGGGGCCACCCACTCTTATATAGGTGCATGATAATGATATATGTGGGCAGCCCCCAAGAATAACTGCTAGAAGAAAGCTGCCGTGCACAGAGTGCCCTCCGGCAACGACCCAAGTGTATTACCTGCTACAAGAGATTATCGCCGAGGAAGATCAGTAGTTACAGAGTGCAAGGGAGGAGTGAGTGTCCGGTCCCTAGTGTCCTGATGTTTTTAAAGAAGGAGCGGGGACATAAGCAGGTGACAGATCAGAAGAACTGCGACTGGTGTTGTGGCTGATAAAAAGGAGCTGTGAACTAATTTTGAGGTACATTTTATTTAAAGGGTTGTGGTCAGTGTAATAAAGAAACTGCTTCGGTCGGCTTGTGGTGCTGAGGACAGCGTGGAGTCAGGAGGAGAGGAACACAAGGTCAGGAGCAAGAGATTGAGAAGAGTGAGTGGGTGGGCGGGGGGGAGAAGAGGAGAATTCTGCAAGTGGTTTATTTAAGGAAATGTTTGCACACTGCCTCTGTACAAAATAAATTGTACAAGGATCTAATTACATAGTGGCAGAAGCAGTACTTCGGTGGGCAGTGATGCTGTAATGATGTGTGAAGGAGTGGCTGCTTATGAAAAAAGTAAAAGTAATTTTAAATGAAGTAGAGTTGGCAGGCAAGCATTGGGGGGGGCAGGCGTTGCCACAGTGATGACGTGTCTACTGTGTGTGTAAATCTGTGATGACATGTCTACTATATGTATGAATGTGAGATTTCACATTTATACTCATAGTAGTTCAGATACACAGATTTAACACACAGGATTTCTGTCTATGCCTTTTTGCATAAATAAAATTATACAAATTATGAAATCAAGTACAGTCAACTAGCTGATATGATATATGAGATGATTATAGATCAACTGCAGCTCTAGGACACAGATCAAAATAGCAGAAATAGGTTTGGGCAAAAGGAAAGTACGTACAAAGGGGCAAAATGCATCATCAGAGTTAACGGGGAAGTAGTTTATGATATACAGAGATATCAAATTCCTTCAACGAGTATTTTGGGGCAGTCTTCACTGATGGAACAGATTAAACTTTCACTATAACTAATAAAAACGTATATATCGATATTACACCTGATGAAATAAAACAAAACATATAAACCCTAAAGAACAACACTGCATCAGGCCCCGATGATGTTAACGCTCATCTTATAAAAGAAACTATGGAGCATGCTTCCTACCCCTTATCCATCATATTTAACAAATCATATAGCGCTGGCGTTATCCCTAAAGACTGGAGGAGAGCTTTAGTGGTACTCATTCATAAGCAAGGAAACAGATCAAATACATACAACCACCAACCCATTAGTCTAACGTCCATTATATGCAAAATATTGGAAAAATCTTTCAAAATTACAACTAAAGCTGACATACAGACATTGATAATATATCAGACAAAAATCAACATGGGTTCCATACTGGAAGATCCTGTACAACAAACTTGGTCCAGTTCTACAAAATATCAGTAGTAGTATGGACAATGGCATTCCTGCTGATATAATTTATCTAGACTTTAAGAAAGCCTTTTATCTAGTTTCCCACTATATGTTAATTCAGAAAATGATCAGGTTAGGACTTAATGGCGTCACCATACAATGGGTGACAAAGTGGTTAACAAAAAGAACACAATGTGTTAAAATAAGGGATGCCGTCTCTATGCCAGTGGCCGTCACGGGGGTTACATGAGGGATCATTGCTGGGTCTGCTCCGTTTTCATTTTATTGGTGATTTACACATTGTGGTAAATAGCTCAATTACCGGATTTGCAGATGACACAAAAATGTCATCAAAGGTTGATACGGACAATAAAATATCTCAATTTAAATCAGATTTGCAAACAATTGAAAAATGGGCTTATTCAAATAAAATAAAATTTAACACAGATAAATATTCAGTCATTCACATGGGGCAAAAAATCCAAACGCCACGTATTTTTTATGCGGAAGTAAAATTAACTCAATAATTACTGAAACAGACTTGGGGATCATAATAAACAACCAGTTATTGCCAGGTGACCAATGCTGGAGTGTTGCGCTCATCAGAAACCGAATTATTAATGATTTTATTAATTTTTTTTATTTTAGTCTTTGGTAACCGAGTAAGGCCCACTAGGCACAAGTGCCTGTTTTCACAGGCGACCTGGGAGCACTGGGCAGTTAAGTGACTTGCTCAGAATCGTACATTAAAATAACTTTCTTGTGCAGTAATGAAGTCTGCATTATGCCACTTTATAAGGCATTCATTAGAGTTCACATGGACTATGCGGTGTCATTCTGTGCCCCCTACCTTGTAAAAGACAAAAAAATTATTGAAAGCTTACAGCGTAGAACCACTAACCAATAGCGCAGAATCTGCTCTAGCTGCTCATCGTCTGTTGCCTCCAATCCCCCAACCCCTCCTTCCCAACTCCTTGCAGATCTCTTGAACTTATCCAAACCTATGTGTTTCCTACTTTATTTCAGCAATGCAAAATTCTGAACAATGAATAATGTTATTTAATCTCTGTCTTTTATGTTGTTTTCTTCTGCCTATGTATAGACCGATGTAGCTTAGTCTAAAATGTTTGTACTCTCTTGACATGGAACCTTTGTAAAAGAGCCTTGGCTCAAAAGGTATTTGTAATCCTAGATTTCAATAAACAATAAACTAAGCTTATCCCGAGGCTCACCAACATGCCCTATCCAGACAGGCTAAAGGCCCTTGGGCTCGATGACCTCCAACGTAGGAGAGATAAGAGATCTGCTTTTGCTGTACAGCATTCTTAATGGTCAGAATCTTATGAAGGGATGTAAAATTGTTTCAGTTAACAAAACAGCAAACTTGAGATCCCACAAGAAACAGATTCTCATTCCAAAATCCACAACAAACAAACGTACACACTTTTTTACAATTAGGGCCTCTGAAACGTGGAATGTTCTCCCTAACCATATAGCAGAAGCAAGCAATAAAGTACAGTTTAAAAAAGCACTGGATGATTACCTGCTTCAAAGGGAAGGCTAATATCCCCCACCTGGTGTGGGGAAGGTGGTCCCAATGGGCTAGAAGCCTACTTCCACCTTAGTAACCGTATAATAACAAATACATTAGTGCAAGTTGTCTATGTCAAGGGCACAGAAGACTAAAAGACCAGAGACTGATAAAGAATAGGATAAGTAGTGAATTTTTTTTATTCATCAGAATAAAGGAAAAACATTCAATTGAGCATAGCTCATTTTCAATGAAGTCCCAAGGTATTAGAATGGCAAGCATCAGTTACAATATAAAAATACACGAATCAAGAACACTATAAATATCTAACGTACAAATAGTAAAAAATTAGCAAACATCACATTCATTAAAGTGAGAGAGACTACTAGACCAATTCAGGCATCACTTATTCAAGTGTGAGAACTGAGTCAGTTGGCCAGATCCACGCAGGTCTGACGGAATTTTATTCCACAGGGCAGCTCCCATGTAAGAAACCGAAGACCTGCCCACATTCAGATTCAGATAAGGTTAAAGAGCAGCTGACACCTTCAGGAAAACATAACAATTAGACACAGTTCAGCTTCTATTTCACATTAGTTTTGTATTCTTCCTCCCCCTTATTTACTACTGTCAATTTGCATGAAAACAGGATCTTTGCTCCTAAAGAGTTCATCTATTCCTGTTGCTTTCTTCTTACCCAAGATCATAATGCCATGCTTGTGACATCACAGTTACTCCTATGGCAACAGACGGTGATGTCACAACAGAGCACTATGACTTGAAGCAGGGAGTAAGCTATTGAGGCAGATAAACTCTAAAGGAAATTTAAGAGATAAAAACCATGTACTAATGCAAATTTACTCAGTAATAAACAACAAGGAAGAGAAATATACAGAATACATATGGAGTGCAAGCTACATTGTACCTAGTTAAGTTTTTCAAAGTTTTCTTTTTGGTGTCATTGGCTCTTTTTAAGAGCAGGAATGGGAGGAGGAGAACATTTTGAAGAGAGGATTCAGAAGGTAAATAAGAGGTGGAGAGACAGAGGGAGGTTGGAAAATTGTTCCAAATTGATGGGAACCTGACTGAGAATGCAGAATGTCCAGAAGTAGTCCGACAGGGAGGAACGGAAGACAGCGAGAGTCAGAGGAATGGAGGGAATAGTTAGAGAAAGATAAACAGGATAGGAGACAGCTAAGGTAGGGAGGCAGAGAGGAAAACCAGAATTTAGAAAGAAAGGAAGCACAGTGAAGCAGATAATGGGAGTCTAAGGATGGCAGTGAGAGGGACTGATAGAGGAGACAGTGATAAGTGAGCGAGGGAAGTTCGAGGCAAAAGGGCAGAAAGAATGGAAGAGAGGCTCTAACCTGGCCAGGTAGGATTCGAAAGAGAGAGAGAGAGAGAAAGAGAGTCATACAACAGGAGTGGGATGGAAACGACAAAGTAAGAGTGACAGCTTGGCTAATAGCAAAGGTTAACAGCAAGATTTCAAAATTATGTTACTGTTATCACAACGGATATGTTTAAGGTTTGTACCATCACAATGGAAAACAGAACCAACCAATCAGACATCAGTTTTCACAATGCTAATGACATCACAGCTGCCTAGGGCAGCAATAAAGCCAGCAGCTGAAATACAAGAGAAACAGTTACATTTTTAAATAAAAACAGCAGATTTAAAAGTTAAACTAGTAAACTGAAGGTGTGTTATTCGAATATGCAATGACCACATTCAAAATACGCAGTTTATCATCACTTGAGAGGGGGCTGGACTTTTATAACTAGTTACAGTCCTGTCCCCTCACACTCGAACATAAATTATATATTTTAAGTCATGCCATGTTATAGCCCCTATATACTATGCATACCAGTAACGTACCTAATTTCAATTTAATTGCTTCATTTGCATCACATTTGTACTCCGCTAACTTCTTCTCCATCGCATTAAGATCTAGGAAAAGAGTAAAGAAAACATTTATTTTTAACAGTTTGCATAAATGGGATAACCCACCACAGGTAAAAGCATTATGATGTAAAAGAAGCCCTAGTATTTTACTCTTAAGTATTTTGTCTTTTCTGTGGCAAATATAACTGACAAGTTTAAAGTCAGCAATATCAGTAAAAACATGCTGTTTCATGTGCAAAGAGCCGAGCTGTAAAAAAAAGGAAAAAAATGTTTACACTGTGATGGCTGACAGAACTAATGCAATGGCAGGGCTTCAAGTTGGTGGCAGTCAGAAACGCCATATGCATCCCTCAATATGGAAAATAAAATCAGGTTTTCCAGTACAGGCAAGACCCATGATCCACGACAGCGTGTTCATCAAAAATAAGACCCTTTCCACACTGCACTGAAAATCTGTAACGTTTCAAAAGCATTACAGACTATCCACACTACAACTGAAAACATTACAGGATTTTACTGGTGTAGTGTGGACAGGGCCAAACAGAGTTTTGCAACCGTTACAGAAACCATTGTTGAAAACACCCAATATCAGTTTTCAACAATGATTTTGAAAAAACTCTCTGTAACGCTATCAGTGTAAACGCAAACTGTTACGGTAATGGTTTGTACCCTCTGTAATGTTACAGAGGGATTTTCTGGTGTAGTGTGGACAGGGCCTTAGAGACTGCTTTTCCTATTGCAACTCATGTGTGGATCAACAGTTCTAGCCCATCACTCAACAGCTAGGATCCTTTATTAGTGTGTGGGAACAGTCCACATGGAGACAGGGAGTGGGTAATGAAGCACCATTTTTGCCTCAGTCTTCTATGCTGGCCACCTATATTCCAACTGGGATATGTAATCCGGATCCTTCTAGTATAGCCACAGCCTTCAACGACACCTTCACAAACCTCAGCCACATCCTACCTCCTAATTTCTTTGACCTACCCTAAGCAGACTCCCCCATTGCCCTTCCTGAAGTCCCCCCCTTTCGCCTATGTCATCTTTCTCCCAAGTCCACGGAGCCATATCTTAAAAAAGCTCTGAGCCACTCCTGCTACAGCAGTGACACCTTAGACCTGAAACTTCTGCGACTTGCCCTCCATGAGGTACTTATTCCAATCACCCATATTATAAACCGCTCCCTGTGTCTAGGTAAATTCCCCTCTAGGTGGAAATCTGCATCCATCACCCATATTTGCAAAAATGGGGACCATACCCCCACCAATAACTACCGCCCCATCTCCATTCTCCCTCCGCTGTGCAAGGCCCTGAAGCGGACTGTTGCAGATCAGCTTACAGACCACCTCAACAAATACAACCTTCTCTGTAAACAGCAGCATGGCTTTCAGAAAGGGCACAGTACTACTACTGCCTTACTGGAGTTTACCGCCCATGTCCACTCTGCTTTGGACAGAGGTCATATGACTGGTGCCGTCTTCATAGACCTCACTAAGGCGTTTTACACCGTCAACCACTCTCTCTTGCTGACCTCACTCTCCAACTTTGGTTTCTCTCAGGACGCCCTTGGCTGCTTCTCCGATTACCCCTCGGACCGTTTCCAGCAGGTCAAAATCGGTAACGGCCTCTCTAATAGAATGGCCATCCTCTCCGCTGTGCAGGGTTTTAAATAAGCTCGGAAAATTGATTAGCAGTTTTGCACGTGAAAGTGCTAATCAACTGCGAAAATGAATAGCACATGCCTTAATTTGATTAGCAGAATTAAAAATGTGCAAGTGTGTGTAATACATGTATTTTAAATATTGTATGTAATCTAAACACAATCTCTCACTAAAAATAAAATGTCTTTGTGTCATCTGTTTTGGTACCTCCAAACACACACACACACACACACACACACACACACACACACACACCACCCATGTCCCCTTTACCAGAATAGAGTACCTTCCAAATCCCCGCCCATCTCAGCCCCCCAGCCATGTGCCCTTTGCCAGAGTAAAAGGGTACCTGCCAAAGCCCCCACCCATCTAAGCCTCCGCAGCTATGTCCCCTTTGCCAGAATAGGGGACCTGCCAAAACCCCCACCCATCTCAGCCTCCACAGCCATGTCCCCTTCACCCAAAACAAAAGGTCTGAGCCATCTACCACAACTCCCCAGCCTTTATGCACTGAAATAAGGGACATGGACACTCAAAATGAGGGACAGGGACACACCAACATGCATATGCTATGGAATCCACTGTGTTTTTACTTACTACTGGTTAAAATTCTGAATTTATAGGACACGTGGGCTGCTTCTTTTCATGAGAAAGACAGCTGGAATGCCCAACACAAAACTGCAAGGGCTGCAAGGAGTAGTGGTGGTGCTACCCCCCCTCCCCCCAGTTGTCCCCTTAAGCAGACTCACCAACTCATTGCAGGGTGCCACTGTTAAGTTTCTCCACCGCGGGTCTGAACAGTGTCCCACACACGAGATAGTGCTGCAGATTGCCAATCTGTATGCTAATACTTTCACACTTGCAGGCTCAATACTGGCAATCACTCCCATATGCAATATCGTAAAGCATTACTAAGACAATTGCCGGCATTGTTGTTGCGCAGCAGTGAAAGTGTTAGCATATCGGCGGCACGCTGCTGTATCAAGAAAGGAGCTAAAATGAAGGGGGACTCCACAAGTTGGATCACATTTTATGCGATCCATAACTAACAACACATCGCATGATCAGTCAGTTCGCATTGCAAAATGCAATGTGATACCAGCTATTTAAAATCCTGTTGTGCCACAGGGGTCCATCCTAGGTCCTCTACTTTTCAGCCTCTTCCTTAACTCCCTCCCCAAGTCCTGCCCTGGCAATCTAATACTATATGCAGATGACACTATCCTATATTCCACCAACGCAGACTCCTTTGAACTGCACCGTTCCCTGCAATCCTCCTTTAGTGGCGCTGAAAACTGGTTCTCCGCTCAACGCCTTATTCTCAACTATCAGAATACCAAAGTCGTGATATTCTCCCACCCCATGAACTCCCGGAAAGAGCACTGTCCTCATGTACTAACTGCCAATTTGACCCCTTTAGAACAAGTGGATGCCTTTAAGTACCTAGGCATTACTCTAGACCCAGCCCTTAATTTCCACCAACATAACCATCTCCTGTCCACCACCCTCAATGTTAGGCTTGGATTGTTGTATTGTTTCAAGCACTACCTCACCGCGGATGCCCTTAGGCTCGCTGTCTCTGCCCCGGTCCTCTCACTACTTGACTATGGCCTACTCATCTATAGTGCTGCAAACACCTCGGCCCTTTATAGACTCCGTGTCTCCCAAAATAAAGCTTGCCACCTCATACTGGGATGTGACCATCTCACCCATACTTGCTCTCTCTATAATGCTACCAATTGGCTAAATCTCGACCACGGAATCCAGTTCCATACTTACCTCATGGCCAAAAAGATTGCCCTCAGCCTCTCCCCCCCGGGCTCTCCTCCTTAGTCCACCCAGCTCTGATGATTGAGCACACGTAGCTCTAGCAAGCCGCTCCTGTCGCTTCCCCTCTGCTGAACCTCCCAGTTTCAATGGTCCTTCAGCTAAAGGGCCCCTTCTTGGCTGAACTGCCTACCCTCTTCTCTAGTGAACGAAAGCAGAATTGGCCCCTTCAAAACATACCTCAGGGCCCATCTGAGGTCCTCAAACACCTGTGACTGCCAAGGATTCCTTGCCTGTATCCCCCAACATCTGCCACCCGATTTCTTGCCCTGCCTCCCCCTCCCACCATCCTTTCTCCCCTGACTATGGCCTCCGGCCTGCTTACCCCTTTGACCTTGCTTGAGTTGACGACTCTGTTATTCGTCTAACTAAAAATGTGTTACTAATGACTTGTATAATTTACTACTAGTAACTATCTGCTAGCCTTCACTGTTTTGTAAATATGCTGAACCATGTACCTTGTTGAATTACTAATGTATGTTATGTTTTCTGTGACGTGGAACCTTTGTAAAGGAGCCTTTGACTCAAAGGTATATCCGAATACTCAATCAATAATTAAATAAATCTTATGGAATATTAGAAAAAAAAAGAATTTTATCAGAATTTTGTAACTAGTGTGAAGGCCACTACTGTGGTACGCTTTTATGAGTTTCTGTACTTATACCATCATATTTTTTAATTTAATTTTTTTATTCTGGTGAGCTGATGAGCGAAAAATACTTGTTTTCACAAGCGACCATATACACGTATACACACAAAAAATAAAAATCATCTGCAACATTTACACCTCGTTCTTGCAAACCAGACGCTTTTTCAATTTGCACTTAAAAGAAGACATTCTAATTTAAGGAGACAAATATTTATTTGGCATTATGCTGGTGGCTGTGATGAAAGGTATACTCAGTGGTGGCTAACCCCACAGCTGCCTACTCATACACATTGGTGGGATACTGTGAATATTGTATATACCATAGAAAGAATTACTTAGAACTGAGCAATGCAATGCCAGATGGACCAGATGACTGTTATACGTGATGCAACATGTTCCCACCTTTGTTTCCTAATCAAATGTCCTTCAGAAAGTGGGGAGATATGCAAGTTTGCCAAGTCAGGATGAGAGGGTGGCAAACTTTAGTTGTTTAGCTCGGATGTTACCCCACACTGCCTGCCCCTAGCGCATCTCTTTTGATCGTAGGCATGAACACGATCCTACACCATCCCAGTGCTAAGACAGGGTTGGCAAGGGCCTTGGGTTCTTTTCTAGTGCAGCACAAAACATAAGCAAAAGTGCATTAAAATCTTTACTAGACATCCAGAAAAATGCTATTTGACCAAATGTAGTTTTGCATTATAGAATTTTGAAAGTTTTTAAACTGAAACCTGATACCAAAAGCATCTGAAGACACTGTAAACAATTCACACAAGATGGCACAGTTCCCAACACCGTCTTGTGCAACATCTAAACTGAGTAAAACATATGCCTCCTGTCAATGGGGAGGCAGCCCATAGCCAAGTAAATTGCAGTGGTGAGTTAATCTTGGCTGACCTGTTACAAAACGACAGATACAGTTGTAGGTGGACTTCAGGTTAGATGGCACTCTCAGATTCAGCCATGTCAACAACTGATCCATAGTCAATCATTGAAAAATAAATAACTGTAGGCCAACAGCTTTTGTGATTCCTGAATTAAGAAAGCATGCGCTCTAAAAAGAATACCTAGCCTACGATGTACTGACTTAACCAATAGAGACACGCAAGACTCAGAAGACAGAGTACTATCCAAAGTGATCACCAAGTGCTTGACATTATCAACACATTTAATACATTCCTTGTTCAACTCAATGATGCTAAGTGGTCCTACACTATTCTTCCTGGGACCTCTACAGAGCATTAATTTAGTTTTTTGTTTAGAATTTAGGACCAGCTTACGATACTTAAAGAAAATCTACACCCTCTTATCTTCTAACTTGTATTTGTTTCCATGTCAGATGACTCTTTTTGTGAAGCTGTTAGGGAGCTATGTAATTGCTTTAGTTTATTTTTACGTTCAAACCAGTCTCTTTAACTATCCTGGCAGTCTCCATTTTCTGACTGTTGAAATATCATGGTCACAGAGCTGTATTACCATAATTTTTTTTTTTTTTAAACCAGGAGAGACACACTAAGTTGAAGCTTGTTTACAAGTGCAACCTGGGAGCACAAGGAAGTTAAGTGACTTGCTCAGGGTCACACAGTATGCAAGCGGGGGCTATGGGATTCAAACCCAGGTCTCCAGGTTTGCGGCTCAGAGCCTTACACCACTGTGCTATATGGGAACAGCATGTGTCCTTTTAGACTCCACAGTAGGCCTGTCTGCTTAATTAGATTTCAACATAAGTTGCAGCAAGGTGCGATACACCACAATTACCTCCATTTGGCTTTGCAAACTGTCTGAGTTGTAATGCAAGGTTTTTCCCTTTAAACTGAATCCAATGTGCATTTCCAGTGCGTTTTTTTCAAGATATTTGTATTTTTAGCATAGAGATACATGGGGTAATTGGGTGAAGTGACATCATGTTCTCATGGTTTCTCCCTCCAGTGAGACACCACGACAGTGAAACCCGAAAAAAAGACCATTACAGTGACAGTCACCATAATGGTCCATTTTCAGGTGATGCCTGTGGTAAGATAGGCCTATATCCTTTATCAATGTTCCTATTGTATGTGCTGTAATGTACTTTGGAGTTGAGACACTGTACCTTTTAAAGGCCGGGGAAGAGTTAAACAAAATTGCCACAATTTCTGTAAAAGCTAGTTTGGGTCTGGTACTTATCTATGTAAGGAACAGACAGGTTTATCACCATAAAAGTCATAACTCTTAGATAAAACTTGGTATTTAGTTTCCAATAATACCAGTATTGTGCCATCCCAAAATGAAGTGTTTTTGCAGGAGGCTATGCCTTCTGCAACCCCTTGATTCCTATATATTTTTTTATTTATTTATTTAGTTTTTGTTGACCGGGTAAGTTCACTAGACAAATCCTACCTATTTTCAGGCACGACCCAGGGGAAGGGGATACAGATGAATGCAACTGACCTTGAACCAGATTAAGCTGTTGAATATATGTTGAATGCAGATAGTGAAAAAGAAGAATAGTGAATTACAGTCAATTCCGGATGTGTGCACAAGGTCGGGACCAGCTGAATTTGAGCACACATTCAAAAATGCACATATCCGAAAATACATGACAGGACCATGTGTGTTTATTCCGGTACTGCAGTAGTTAAAACAAACTAGTAAATGCTGTAACTAATAAATAACAGTCTGGCAAGAGGAATTACGATATCAAAAAGAAATTTAATAAGGCGCTGTTAGTTTAAAAACATTCCATTGCTAATAAAGACTGTACTAACATATTACTGCATTTGACTGTTAACAGCATCAGTCTGGTAAAATTCAATAATATTTGCTTGCCTGGCAGTCCTTGTAGCTAGCGTTTCAATTTTCTTTTCAAAACCTTGAAGGTTGCCGCTAGCATTCTGGGGGGTGGGGTTACACTCTTAATGGCACCATTTACATCTTATTCTTGATCGGCTCCCATTCCAGCTTTGTGAAAGCAATTGTGTATTGCCTCTGTGGTGACCTCCCCCAAGCAGCATTCAGGAAATCTTTTCTGGGATGCTGCTAACACATAACACATCTACAGAGAACTCCGTAGCCAGTTCTTTTCATGAGACTCCGGGAACAAGTGCATTGTCTAGGAGACGGACTTTCTGCTCCAAAGACAAATCTAGTGGCACATCATTCTCTCCGCAGTCTGCAATAGAAAACATAGCTAACAGTATGTTCTGAACTCTAAAATGTGTGCACACAACCGAAAATCAGCGTGCACACATCCGAACGATTTAACACACAGAGCACAGGAAAGGAATCGGGACCTGATGTTTTTGGGCACTCAAGCGGAATGTGCACACAACCGAATTGCAAACAAGTGGAATTGACTGTACTACAGTTATGTACAGAATATGCTAGTTGAGATAATTTAAACAAGATCGATCAAATCAAATGGACACAAAATGCTGGGTAGATACTGTTCATCCCCTTCCCCCCAGGTCACACTGGGAGGCAAGCGACTTGTCGCTCAGTGTGCCTTCCTGGTGAAACATTTCAATAAATAAATAAAAATCTCTGCCTCTCAATGAACTTACCTACTTTTTGCTTAAACTCTAAACTATTGTTTTATTTGTTTGTGTCACTGTAAACTGCTGCAGTTGCTGCATTTGTGTGAACTGCTCCTCAGAAACAGTTGCAGCAGTGAGAATGTTAGGGCTTAACATAAATCAGTGGACTGTTTTTATTGTTGCATACTGTTTACTTGCTTGGTATTGCTTCAACATTTGCATTTTGTCATTTGTGACCTGGAAAGCCACACTGTGCTGTGACAACTTATTTCAGGTGTGTTTGGGGGATGGAACATTTTAGTGACCAGGACACCAAGAAAAAACCCTGCTTTTCCATTCAATTGGATATTTAACTTATACATGGACAGCCACCAAGGAAGGGCAGAACGGGAAGGACCGCAGTCTGAGGCTGAAAATAACAAGTGGCACAGTGCTACATGGTTGCTTCTAGTTGCAGATCTTTGGGATTCTGGTTAGACTCACATTTAGAACAGAATGGGCATACAGACTTAAATATAGTACCAAAATCACATTACCTAGACTCCACACCCTGCCACTTGCACACTAAAAAGACCCTGCTATGAGAAGGGGTCACTGGAGTCGGCTGCAAGGAAGAGTAGTGACGCTATGCCAACCCAAGTATAAGGACCCACTATAAGAACTAGTCACTGGAATCGGCTGCGAGGAACGTAGTTGTGCTAGGTCAGCCCACATTTTGGCACGCTTCGCATTCGAGCACCCAGGTGAGAACACATCACAGTTTCTAGACAAATTTTGACTGTAGTACCCTTTTAAGTTCCACAGATACATGTTCTTGTACCCAATTCTGGTTTGCGTTCCTGCATTGTAATGATCACATCCTGTATGCTTTTTTACCTCTTGCAACATTTATTGTATGTTCTTATCTCTGACCTTACTGTGTAATTGATTTTGGGCTGCTGTATTGCTTTTGCACTGCACTCATTCCTGTTTCATCCATGCTTGTTTTGATCCTTACCTCTCATTGTGACTCTGTTCTAGGACATGTCTCTTGTGCAGTTCTGCGCTGAATGTTGTTAAATTGCTGCCTTTTTAATTTCAACTGTCTTTGTAATCTCCTGGGTCACACCTATAAAAAGACATTTTTTTGTCTACCGCACCGACCTGGTTAACAAAAACTAAAACTGCTGAGGTTCCACTTACCTAGCTCCCCCCCCTTAGAGCCACCTGGCACCCACTGTCATCCTTGGTAGAACCTGATGTACTACTACTACTTGCATAATGTTCTACTTCATGCACAATGTATACAATAGTTGTCCTTAACCCACTGTATTTATTAAACTGAGACAAAATAAGTACTTCGGATCACTGCATTCTTTCTTTTGTCTGCCTACACATTGTGTATTCTATTTGCAATTGTCTCTATTAAGAATGTACAGTCGTGGCCAAAAATATTGGCAACCTTGCAGTTTTTCTAATAATGCACAATTCCTTCCAGAAAACTGTTGAAATTAAAAAATATTTTGGTATCCACATATGTATTTCTTTGGTTTGCAGTGGAATAAAAAACAAAAAGCAGAAAAATTTACTAAGTCTTAGCTTATTCCACACAGAAATCCTTAAATGGCCTGGACAAAATTATTGGCACCTTTTAGTAGTTAGAAATAATTAGATTTCAAGCAGGTGATTCTCCTTCACTTTGGAAGTGAACTCACCTGTGGTGAGTTGTAGGTGCCTGCAGTATAAAAATCACTCATTCAACCAGTTTGAATAGAGAAAAGGACTCATTCTCCTGTTTTGTGTCACTGTGTGTACCGCAATGAGCATGGAGAAAAGAAAGACAGCCAGAGAATTGTCCGAGGAGGTCAGACAGAAGATTGCAGCTAAGCATGGACAATCTCAAGGCTACAAATCAATCTCCAGAGACCTTGATGTTCCTGTTTCCACCGTACGTAATGTTATCAGGATGTTTAAGGCCCATGGCACTGTAGCCAACCTCCCTGGACGTGACTGCAAGAGAAAACTTGATCAAAGACTGCAGCGCAGGATTGTTCGATGGTGGAGAAAGCACCTCGATCAACAGCCAAACAGATTCAAGCTGACCTTCAGACACAAGGTACGATGGTTTCAACTCGCACCATCCGTTGCCAACTCAATGAAAGGGGGTTATATGGTAGGAGGCCCAGAAGGACCCCACTGCTGAGAGAGACATAAGAAAGCCCAACTGGGGTTTGCCAAAACACACCTGAACAAGTCAAAATCCTTCTGGGAGAATGTCCTGTGGACAGATGAGACCAAATTAGAGCTTTTTGGTAAAGCACATCATCTCTATGTTTACAGAAAACAAAATGAAGCCTTCAAAAAAGAACACCTTCCCTACAGTCAAACATGGAGGAGGTTCAGTGATGTTTTGGGTTGCTGTGCTGCTCTCTGGCACTGGGTGCCTTGAATGTGTGCATGGCATCATGAAATCTGGAGATTACCAGGCCATTTTGGAGCACAATGTTGAACCAGTGTCAGAAAGCTGGGTCTCCGTCGAAGGTCATGGGTCTTCCAGCAGGACAATGACCCCAAACACACTTCAAAAAGCACCCAGGAATGGTTCAAGACAAGACGCTGGACTGTTCTGAAGTGGCCAGCAATAAGTCCAGATCTAAATCCCATTGAAAACCTGTGGAGAGATCTGAAAACAGCAGTTGGGAGAAGGCACACTTCAAATCTAGGAGAACTGGAGTAGTTTGCACAAGAAGAGGGGGCCAAACTGCCAGTAGAGAGGTGCAGGAAGCTCATCCATGGCTATAGGAAGCGGCTGATTGCAGTTATTTTGACCAAAGGCTGTGCTACCAAATAATAAGTCTAGGGTGTCAATAATTTTGTCAATGCCATTTCTTTTCATTTTCTGATTTAAAAGGATATATTAAATTCTGAATCAAAAACAAAGGTTCTGTAATATTAACAGAGAAATAAAGAATTGTGGAGACCAAATACTGTACTGTTGTTAATTTCAACTTATGTTTAGAAGAAATTGTGAGTTATTTGAAAAAGTGCAGGGTGCCAATATTTTTGGCCACAACTGTATCTCTGGCCCAGTGGCACTGAGGGTTGAGGCATCTCTACCTTACCTCGCACTACGTTGGCGACCTGGGTTCGGGAACAACCTCGGGTTTTCAGGGTGCTGGCAAGGGGGGGGGTGGAGCAGGATCGAGCCTAGCAGCTCTCCTCTCCAGGGGTGGGAAGTTGCCCTCCCATAGTCCTGCTGTCACCAGGTGGAGGTCTGGTGGCATCGCAGGTGGGTATGGGCGACTGGTAGGGTGGAGTGTTCCGCAGTGCGCAGCATGTGTGTGCCTCCATACGTGCGAGTTCGCGCAAGGGACGCGTGGGTGAGCGGGGGGGAACGGATAAACAAAATAATGAAAAACAAAGAATGCATCTCTAATATGGGCTACTACACTCTGTAAACAGTTTACTTTGTGCATTGTTCCTTACTGTTGCACACTGTATGTAATAAATTATGGGTATACTAGTGCTATCTCTTACCCTATGGGTATTTATTTATTTTATTTATTTAATAACATTCAGAAATACAACCCTTTGAGTCATAGACTCCTTTACAAAGGCTCCATGTCAAGCAACAACAAGGAATGGAATTATGCATACAATATTATAAATACAGTGATCAGGGAAGAAAAACAGTATGCAAAACCATACAGACTGGGGATACAGAATAACAGTCTTTGGGAGAGGAGGGCCCAGCATTATCCATAATATTTAGGTAATACATGAATACACATTTTTTTTCTGTATATAGTCTACCATTTATGAGGTAGAGTTATACTACAGAGCCCCGACAAGTGGGGGGAGCAGGAGGAAGAAAGAGTTAGGGACAGTCACAGGCTGAAGATTCTATCAGAAGAAGAGCTTTGAGACTAGACTTGAAGGGACCGATCCTGAGCTCCAGGTAGATGGGGGGCTGTATTGAGCCAATGGGGGAGCTCTGTATAAAAGGTTCTTTGACCAAGTGAACTTCGAAAGCGGGGGATTATTAGGGAGGTCCCAGTAGAACTACGGGAGGTTCTGACCAATGGGGCGGGTTGGATAATGCAATGCAGACCAGGCGGGACTTGACCAAGGTAGAGTTTCTTGGCCAGGGGGCAAGTATGGTACCTAAGATGGGTGTCAAATGGCAACCATTCTGCAGACTTGTAGAGATCACAGGAGTGTGCCTATCTGTCGTAACCCGTGAACAGTCTGCATGCTTTGTTGAGGGCGACTTTGATGCATTGCAATGCAGTGCCGTAGATGACTATGCTGTAATCTTACCAGTGAGAGGACAGAAGAGGTAACAGCCAGATGGACAGCCATCGGGGAAGGCATTGTATGTGACGGTACAGAAGCCCAAGTCTGGAGTTGATAGCGAAGGACACTTGTTGGATATGTGCATGGTTGGTGAGGGACGTGTCAAGGGTGACAACTAGATATCTGAACGACTCAACCAGCTCACATGGGGATCCCAGTGAGTTAACGATGGTCAGTGGGAAGTCACGATAAGGACTCCAACGGTGGGCAAAGATCATTGATTTCATTTTTTTATAGGTTTAGAACTAAGCGGTGGGAACTGAACCATGTCTCAGCTTCAGTGAAAAAAACCTGCAGGGCACGCTGGATATACTTCTCCTGTATTAATATGCAATATTGCCCGTCTGTAATTTTTTATTGTTTACAATTCAAAGTCGCCCCTAAAAAAGCAACATGCTGTCTCAGGGGGTTTATCAGGTTATCAAGTTATCAAAATTTAAATAAAAAAAATAGTAGTAATTTGTTTTATTCTTTGAAAAATTAAGATGGACAATCCCCACTGAGCCAAAGGCTCGTTTTGAACAGGTACCACTAGCATACAAAAAAAAAAACATGGTTACTTATATGAAGACGGCCTGTATCAAATATATACAAACAATGCTAAGTATCACATTGTACAAACTTCGCAGTGTAGCAAAATGATTTACAATACAAATCCATATTTTTGGTAGAAAATATATACACAGAAATACAAAATTACACTTATCCTCATAATGCAAAGCATCATGGGCTGCATATGCAGATCACCATGAAATTTTAGGCTGGTTCAGCTTTAAGCAGGAATGCATGATGCCAAAGGATCCCTCACGAAATCTGCAAATGGTGCAAACAGCAGACGCAAACACGTGTTTCATGCTACCCAGGACTCATCACTGTGCCTCATCTGTATGACACCCTAGGGGAAATGATATATATGCTACATTAGTAGTCATTAGCAATAAATATAAGACAAACTTTGACAGGACTTTAAGCCTGGACACTAAGTATTTCAACCATAATCAAGGCTGAGACAGCACATGTAGCCACGCCCCCTGGGTCTGTGTGGTGGCTGCTTGTGTTTGTCTGTGTCTGTAGCTTAGTTTTTGTGGATTTACATGTTTTTCTGCTTGTGGTAACTATACCATTCTTGCTCACTACATCCGTGAAAGTCTCCTGGACTGGATTTCTGCAAAAAAATCATCATCGGGTATCTTTATCTTCATTTTAAAATCAACTTTTTGGAAGCTATCCCAAGCAAAACATAAGTGAAGCAACTACATCTGACAACCTTGGTGACTCTGGGTCCTGCTGAATCCACACTTTCGCCTGACCTGCTCCATGATCTGTATGTGGCTTTTCAGCAACCTGTTTGAATGACAAAGAAGCATACAGACAAAGGGATTTCACATCCTGCATATGTGCAGGCACAGTTAATCACCTTCAGGAATTTTAACATTTCAGTGACTCTGGACCTCAGCTGTTGATCATTCTTTTGGCTTTTGACTTATCCACCAGGTACCTATCTGCAAGCGACTGGGTGCAACTGACAAGCTACAACAAGGATAAATGGGCATATCATCCTCTATTACTAACAACCTCTTTGCTCTGGGTCCCTAGACGCCTGCAATGGTCCAAGCTGCATAAGCCTCAGAAGAGTAATTCTACTGACTACGAAGTACAGCAACTGTCTCTTAAACTCCTCCTCCTCCTCTTGATATCAGGAAGTGTCCACTCAAATCCTGGCCCTGTCTCCTACAGTACAACAAAGCCTGCCAAAATGGAAGGGGGGCTCAAAATTGCTACCTTAAACATCTGCAGTCTCCTCCCAAAACTGGCCTCCCTTCAAATCTTTGCCAGCCAGCACAACCCGGATATCCTTGCCATCGTCGAAACTTGGCTGACACCTAATACTCCGGATCATGACATCTCTATACAAGGCTACAAGATATTCAGGCTGGATAGGACCTCGAAAAGGGGTGGTGGGTGTGCAATCTACATAAAGGACTACCTCACCTGTCTCCCTGGTTCTTACCCCACCACAGAAACCTCAGTGCAACTCCTCCCTATCAAGATACTACTTGGTGCCCAAACAAAGTCCTCACAATTGCTGCTGTCTATATCCCACCAAAAGATCCTGATTCTGGCCTACAGCTGTCCTCGAGTCGTAAGTACACAACCTTCTGACATCAACTCCTCTCTTGGGGACTTTAATATAAATTGGCTTGCTCCTGATGCAGGGTCAAACAAAGATGCTATCCTAGCAGCAAATTTAACACAAGTGGTAAACTCCCTACCAGGAAAACTACAAAATCAGGGACCAGCACCCTCATTGACTGGATCCTTACCAGCCACCCTACCAGTATAACCAATGTAAGTGTTCTCCTGACTCGCTCAGTGATCACTTCCAATAATATGTACCTGGACAAATAAGTTTCTGTAAGCCGCCTCCAAAACCATCTATAGCAGAGTCCTACCTTATGGCAACCTTATTCATCTCAAGACCTGTCTTAGGCAGATAGACTGGTCCTTGATTTACAAAACTCAAGATGTTGACCTAGCCCTTGATTACTTTATTTCTACTTTCAACACTGACTGTGACACCTATGCACCAGTAAAAAAGCGCAAAATCAAAGCACTCACAAATCCCTGGCTCATGCGAAGCTATTGGCACAACTCAAATGTAGGATCACCTCTGGGCCACTGCAAGAGCTACTGGCACTCTGTCGGACATTCAAAAGTATAAACAGGCTCTAACCACTGTACTAAACAGATCCGCTTGATGAAGAGCTCTACTTCAAGAATGCCCTCTCCAACTCCTGGGCATGGGAAATCCTTCTGGGACAACATAAAGAATATCATGGGTCAGCAGTCCAAATCCTCTCCTACAATAATGAATGTGGATGGAACCACCACATTAGACCCAGAGATCATTGCAAACACCCTAATGATACCTTCACGGACCTTAGTGGTGTCCTCTCATCGGATTTCTTCACTGATGCTGACCTCCAATTTGTACTTCTACTACTGCCTCTCCAACCAAACCACCTTCCATTTCAAACTAGTAAAGGCACATGAAGTCTATAAATATGTAAGAAGGCCATTTCTAAGTCCCGAGCAAGCAGCGACACCACTGACCTTAAACTTCTGTCCCTCACTCGAGGAAGTTCTGCTCCCCTCACAAAAATGTTCAATCTCTCCTCTGCTACAGCCAATTCCTAGGAAATGGAAAGCTGCAGTTGTCCATCCGTGCACAAAAGTGGTGATAAGTCACTGCCTGGTAACTAGCTCGCCCGATATCAATACTACCCACCTCTCTCTAAGGCCCTTGAAGCGGCAGTAGCGGACCAACCTCCGACTACCTGGAAAAGCACAACATCCTATGCACTCAGCAGCATGGATTTAGGAAAGGGCACAGCACATCGACTGCCCTACTTGAATTCTCAGGAGCAATCCACAATGCCATGGACAAAGGAAACCTAACTGGAGCAGTCTACATTGACTTAACCAAGGCATTTGACACAGTTCACCATGGCCAACTTATCAAACAACTACTATCCCTAGGGCTCTGGGGTCCCTGGTGACTGGGTGAAAAATTACCTTGCTCAGTGCTCTCAATCTGTAAGTAGCTGGAGTTCTCTCAGACTCAAAACTGGTTAGCTGAGGAGTTCCCAAGGGATCCATCCTGGGCCCCTCCTTTTCAGCCTTTTCCTAAACTCCCTCCCCAAATCCTGCCCTGAACAAATAATCCCTCACGCGGCGATGCCGTGATTCTTGCCACTCATAAAGATCCGAACCTCACGCCTCAACCTTCAGCATGTTTTCCAAAGTTGAGATGTGGTTCCTTGAACATAAGCTGGTTCTAAACCACAAAAAACTAAATCCATGCTCTTCTCTAACCCACAGAAACAAGAAACGGCAAGTCCCACTCACCATTAATACATACCTAGAAATACCCTTGAACAAGTGCCAATTTTCAAATATCTTGAATCAACTTTGATCAAGGCCTAACCTTTGCAACCTCACATTGATAGTACAGCAAAACTATTAATCAGCTAATTGGGATTCTGTATCAGAACCGCACAGCTCTACCCATTCTGCACTGAGGACTGCCATCCAATCCTCTATCATCTCAGTGGATTGATTATGGCTTAGTTATATCACCGGATCTGCCACTACTACGACGCGAGTCGCATTACAACATCCTAAATAAGGCCTGTCGGTTGCTCACTGGTGCACACCGACGTACCCACACATCTGAACTCTATGCTGACTCAGGTTGGTTGCAACTCTCAAACCGGATAAAGTACCTTACCTGCCTGATGATAAAAATCCCTCTGGGCCTCACTCCACCCTGTATCCAGACCTGTTATGTCCGGCGCTTCTTGCCGTTTTACCAGAAGATCAGAACACTCAGCCTCTCCAAGTCCCTCGATGCCGGACTTCTCAGGGACAAAGATCATTGCCTATCGTGCCTCTAGCTGGCTAAATGCCCTCAGCACTCATATTACTGCCTCCACTCTCTAGGTATTTTCAAATCAAGGCTTTTCTCTCACCTGCCACCTCCAGCGCCTGTGACTGCCCTGATTAAACTCCTATTTTCTCACTACCCACCCTGTCCCGTTATTTGACAAAGACATGTTTGGAAACCTTTTCTCCTGCTATTGTCTGCTCCCCACACCTTTCACTTACCCTCTCTGTTCTGGACTTTTTCCCTATTTGTTTCTCCTAATCTGGCATGACCTCTTCTTGTAATAATAATGTGATTATTGATATCTCATGTCCTTTTGCACAAATGATTTGATATGTATTTGTATATGTTTTCTTGGTCTTGACACAACACAAATTGTTGTGTTATCTATGTAACCTTTTGTACTGTACCTAATTGACGTGGAACCTTTGTAAAAGAGCCTCTGGCTCAAAGGTAGTAATTCCTAGAACAATAAACTAAAACTAAACATCAATGGTTGTGTACCTTGCAGAACCCAATTTCGGATATTGCCAAATATTATACTCTCGAGTTAGGGCTTAACTGTGTTCGTTCTAAGTTTCAATTGTAGGGCCCTGGCAACATCTGTCCTCCCAGGGGGAATCAAAAATTCCAACCCACTGGAAGATCTCAGTCCCACTCTAGCTGGTGAACGGTCAATGGTTTGAGGGTATAATCTGGAAATGAGCCTTTGTAACCCTTGAAACATAAAAAAATTTAGCAAATGTAGTTTCCTACAGTCTTCTAGTTCTCAAACCATTTTAGATCCTTATACAGAAAACAGGGATGTCTTGTAGTTGGGGCCTCGACTACAAGGCGCACAAATTTATTATATAGAAGTTTGATTATGAAGCTCAGTTTTTGATGCGCCCTGTACAGGACATCGCCTTACTTAGTGACTGGGACTATCACTGATTCAACAATTTTTAATTTGGCTTCTCTAGGTAAATTCTTTCAGACCTTCTACAGCATGCCAAGTTTCTGGTTGAAATTTTAAGTCATTTTGTCAGTATGTACAATCCATTTACAGTAACTGTCTAACCACATGCCAAGGTATTCATATGCATAGACTTGTTGTAATCTATTACCAGCATAAATTAAGATGTCTAAATTTTTATGCACATGTGCTTCCCGATTTGCATGCCTAAAGACCATGACATCTGATTTCAAGGCACTTAACACTAACTTATGTTCATAAAAGACCCATTGTTGAGAATCAAATGCCTTCTGGAGCACACAATAAATGTGGTTGTGTGTACTGCCCATGAGATACACAACAGTGTCAACCTGTGAAATTAGATTTTTCGGGAAAAGCAAGAGAAGAACTTGAGAGAGGAGTAGCAAAGGGGAAAGTAGCAGTGGTAGTGGTGGTAGACCTGCCGGACACTGACTGGGATGTTCTTGTGGCCAACAGCACCAGAAATCAGGCCTTGATGGATGCCTTCCAAGACTGTCTACTGGTACAGTGAAGAAGTACCACTTTATGGAAAGGGTGCTGAAACTTTGGAATAGTCCGTCAGTCGAGGTGGTGTGTGCGAAAACAGGGGATTAAAACAGGGCTAGGATAGAATGAAGTAGGGTTACCACCTTTTAAGAAGCCCAAAGTGGGACATTTCTTACTGAAATATGATTTTTCACAGGACAGTACTTAACATCAACCAATGCAACAGACTTTTTTTCTCTATATAATCATAATTAAGCCTAAGTATTGTAGTTTTTTAGTTGCTTCTATTGTTATCATTTTAAAGTATTTTAGTTAAGGTATTATAGTTTGCTGCAGCATTTAGTGGAAAGTTAGAAAATATTTTTTTGACTATAATGTCAGGACATATAGTATTTTTCATGCTTTTTTACAGGACACAGCTACTCAAATCAGGACTGTCCTGCAAAAATCAGGACAGGTGGTAACCCTAGAATGAAGGGAATAGTGGTTGCTAGAGGAGACAGAATGAAGGAGGAGAATTGTGTGGGGGAGATAGGAAGGGTTAGTACCCTGGAGGAACAGTAGCTTCCAGGACTTAAAGGGAACTCGGGCAAACTGGATGTACCACTGGCCTTTTTCTGCCATGATGATCTAGGTTTCTCCGTTTCTAAGACAGTTCACGTAAATATTAACAAGTAATGAACCCATGATGGTGCCTTGTGGGACTCCAGATACTGTGGGAAGAAAACGAGACTGATGGGATATTTAAATGTACTTATTATAGTCGTCCTGTCAAACAGTCTCCAAACCACTGCAAAGCAGTCATGAACTTAACAAAATATTTTAAGTTTTCCATAAGATCTCAAGGTTAAGTGTTGAAAGCCTTTGACAGGATTATGACAACTGCCTCTACTATTAGGGTTGTTTTTTTTGTTTTGTTTTTAAATCTAGGGCATTCTGGATCTCTCCAACAACTACTGTCAGTACAGCAACTGTGCTGTTCTTCCCAAATCCTGACTGACAGGGATTCAATATTTTTTTTACACTCCAGAAAAATTTCAACTACTCACTAACCTTTCAAATAGTTTAGACACTACCGGAAGTAAAGAGATTACCCTTTAGTTACTCAACTCTGATTTTGCTCCCGATTTGTAACTTGGGATCACCTTTGTACTTTTTCAATTTAATGAAAATGTTTCTACTGTCAAGGAGATATTGAAAATAGTTGCCGGGGGCCTGAGAGCCATCTTTCTGGTAGGAAGTACTTCAGAGCTCCTCCACACAATATTTCAAAATAGCTAAACACAGGAATATTTTTCTATCTTAACTGAAAAAAAAAAAAAAAAAATCAAAGGAACCAGTTTACTGAAAGTTTTTGGAAGCAAATGATACCAGACTTGAGATGGTTCGCCAAAAAGCCCAACAGCACGGAACTAACGACTCCCAGCAATCGAGCACGAGTAAGGCCCTAGGAGCGAGCAGTGGAGATGCGGGTGCAAAAACCTTATCAGAATCCCCCATGGCAGGCGATGTTGGAGTCAATGAGGGCAGTGGATAATAAAACTGAAAGACTCTGCAAAAATTAGTTCCCCATGATGCTGCGATTAAGACCTTGTCAGGATCAGTCGCAGACACTGAAAAACAGTTGTATTACTTTAGTAACGGCTGCCATTCATTTTACAAAATACCCAGCTTCGGAGCAGAATGAAGATGGTGGAAAATGAACTCCGTTTAGGAAATGTGCGATTAGCAAGAGTTCCAGGAGGCACTGAAGGTACAAAACTGTTACAATTTCTAACTGAGTGGCTAAAAGAAAATTTAAACGTACCTGCAGAATTCGACTGGGCATCGCTCAAGAAGGCATACAGGGTGAACCCTAGAGTTAAACCTATAGGGCCTGCGCAACCACGCACTATCCTACTGCGTACTCCGTGGTCAGAGGTGCACGACTTGTTGATTGCATCAGCTAGAGTGACTTATCCACTAGACATTAATAGGTCTGATATAAAGCTCTATCCGGATCGATAATTTCAACTAGAGCTCGAAGGAAGAGTTTTGATGCAGTTCATCATTGCCTCAGAACTCAGAGAATCATATACTCATTTTTGCTGCCGGCACGCCTGATAATTGTTTACAGAGGGAAGACATGGAATTTTAACAATCTCCAGGATGCTGGTCATTGGACTGAGAAGGTGGAGGCCGAGTTTTCAAGCCACATAAACACACTGGAGCAGCAATGTTTGGGATTGGACACAGAGGACTGAACTGGGGCTACTGGATGAGCCAGGTGCAACTGAAATCAGCAAAATAGCAATAAAGTAATTAAAAGGGCTGGGTCTAGTAAGTGGTGATGGGATTCATTTAATTTTTTAGTAGCCTTGACTTCTGGAAAAGATTACAGGGTTCTGTATATCTAATTTAAAGAGCTCCTGCAGTGGGAGAATTGCCAATTAGCCACTCTTACATTGAACACAGCAATATTAAAAGTATGTTGTTGCTAGTATGAATAAGAAGTTCATAGGGCACTCACTGGCTCTTTTAGATTAGTATGTTCTGCGCATTACTGAACTTAAATGTTTACAGTTGAAAAGCTGCAATTAAAAAAAAAATGACAGAACAACTATAATGCTTTTTATGGGAAATACGTACTGTTTAAAATGGAGGGGCTCAAATGGGGTCTAGAACATTGTTGCACATTTCCTTAGTTTTAGGTTAAATAGCAATCATTAGACTGTATATCAATTTTGTCATTCTCCCTACAGGCTGTACCTTAACCGCTGAAGAGGCTGGCAATTTTATTGGACATTTATGGATTTTGTTCTGAGAACTATTACTTGGAATCCCCATTTCCTACTGTACCTGATTACAGATCAACATAAGTTCTATTTTAAACTTTGCCTATTGTACACTGGTATCCTATATGAGATCTAGAACTGTTAAATGTTGAACATGAAACTAATAAAATACAAAAAAAAAAAAGAAAATAGTTGCTAGGGGATATGCTATAACTGGGAAAGCATATTTCAATAAACTGATTGGTATATTGTGAAGTCCAACTGACCCTGAAGCATCTAATTTTAATAATTTAAGATCCAGTGGACTTGTTTCCTGAAACCCAAACTCAAATTTGGTATTCAATGAAGGGGTCCAGTCTAAGTTAAAACCCTGTGAGGGGTTGGCTACTGTCTCCAAGGCTTCAGTGCCCATTCTAATAAGAAATGTTTTCAACCCATTGGTTATACTATCACCAAGTGGGACTAATTTACCATCCACCAAAAAGGCATTCAGAAACTCAGTACTGTTCAATGACCAATTTGTGAATGAGCTTCCACAAGTGCTTTAGGTTTAGCCCGTTAGAATCTGAAGGTAAAGTGAAAAAGTTATGTTTTGTCTTTTTAATGTCATTATAGGTGTCTCAACTGACTCCTTTTGGGCCTCTGAAGAAGACTTCATAGCTTGAATCTTGTACCCAGGTGTATAAAAGGTCATGTACCTGATAATCTGCAAAACCTTTACAGCAGCATATTGCAAAGTTTGCTGCACGGTCTACTAGCAGTTTGGAATTCAAGCTAGATTGCTTGAAAACAAAGAGGGGAAGGCAGTCTTCCTATAAAGATCCCAGGTCTAGAATGGGCTTCCATCGTATTTTAGACCCTATGTGGGCATTATTGCATCCCCTAGCACAATCAGAAAATGGCTTCATGCTTGTCTATTAGCCAATAACCGATGCTGCAACACAGCTGAAGGAATTACATGAAGGATTATTTTTAGTGATGTTAGACATGCATTACGGAAGTGAATCTGTCCTTTTCAAATAATACGGTTGTTAAATTTTATTATTGTGAGTGTTATGCCAGAATGTCAACTGTATGAACTATGGAACTAAGACATGTCGTGATAAAACATGTTAAAACGTGAATGGGCGGTAGGCTGTACATGACCTCTGAGGAAAGAGACCTAGGGGTCATCCTCAGTGACTCCCTAAAACAAACCAGTATAACACGGCCTACAGCAAGGCAAACAGGATGCTGGGATGTACAGGAAGGGATACAGGAAGGAGGTATTAGTACCTTTCTCTACAGATCACTGATGAGGCCCCACCTGGAGTACTGTGCCCAGTTCTGGAGTCCTCACCTATAGAAAGACAAGGACAGGCTGAAGACAGTGCGACATAGGGTGACCAAAATGATTCAGGGCCAGAAGAGCAGATCTTACAAGGATCGGCTAAAGGCACTGAACATGTGCTCGCTGGTGGCCAGACAAGAGAGGAAACATTCAAGTTCCTGAAAGGAATGTACAAGGTAAACTGCAAGGAACTACAGTACTTAGTGTAAGCAACAGATCAACAACATACAGGCACAAGAAGAAACTGACAAGGGGAGATTCAAGAGGGAAGTGAGAACGTTTAATTTCATACAAAGGATGGTGGAGCCGTGGAACAATCTGCCACCTGATGTGGCGGGCACAAAATTGGTTTCAGATATGGCTGGGACAGTGTGAAGGGTTAATGGTTGCTCAAGGTGATAGTGGTAGGGTGGGTAGTGTAGGTTAGAACCCTGTCTGGACAAGTTCCAGGGTTTGTCTGGTTTATGAGCAGACAGAATGGACCAGTGGTCTTTTTTTCTGCTCTGTGTTTCTATGTTGATTCCATTTGTAAATGAGCCTTGGCTCAAATAGCTGCATGTTCATCCCCCTCTCCCCCAGAATAAACAAACCCTGAACCTTGAATTTAACATCTCATCCAAAAGACGGCATCTCAACAGCGTAGCACGCAAATTCCTAATGTAAAACTACTATTGATTGCGGATAACATATGAGGTAGAGTACACAAGACTGTGAATGGGGATTTTTAATAAACTTAAATGATCTCAAGACACAGCAGTGCTACAAGAAGAAACTATGAGACTTATTTATTTTATTTATTTGTTCTAGAATTACAAATACCTTTGAGACAAGGCTCTTTTACAAAGGTTCCACGTCACTGGTACAATTGAGACAAACATAAGCAGAGATAACAGTTTATAAAATAAAAAATAAAAAGTATTGTAGAGGAAAAAAGAACAATATAGTGAAACTTTGGGGAGGGGAAAGGGAAAGGAGGAGGGTGAAATCAGGGAGACTAAGTGGATGGGAGAAAAGGGGGAGGTAGGTGGGGGGGTCAGAGAGAGGAGAGGTGGAAGGTGGGTAAGAATAGAGATAGTGCAGCCGGGTGGCATTTGTCATGGGCCAGCAGGGGAGGTGAAGACAGGAGGGGAGGGGTGCTGGCAAAGTGCAGGAGTAGATGTGGATCCAAAAGGGCATCATCAACTACGGAACCAAAAGACATGTTTAGCCACAACAGTCACAGAGGTTGGAGGCAGTGAGTGTTAGGTGGAGCCGAGTCTTAAAAGCACTGAGCGATAGTGAGGATGAGATGTCACTGGGAAGACCGTTGTACCAACTAGCGGCCCGGTAAGCAAAGGATCTTTGGCCTTGTGTTGTGTGGCAAAGCAAGATTTGCAGAAGCTGAGGTTTCAATCCCCTGGTATGGCGGGTGTGGATTCTCAGTTGTATGAGGGCACAGACTCCGGGGGGGGGGGCAAAGCCCAGCATGATTTTCTTAGTAGTAATACAAGTTTGGTGTTTTATTCGATTGGCAAGATTCAACCAACCAGTTTGAGAATAGAGGTCACAGGTGTGAGTTAGGCGTTGGGAGCTAGTGACAAGTTGACAGGCCTTGTTGAGGGCGGTGGATACACGTTTGAGTGCGGTGGTTGTAGTAGAGCCGTAAATGATAATGCCGTAATCAACGATTGATATGATGGAGCTCTGGGCAGCGACAGCAAGGGCTTCGGGTGTCAGGTGTTTCCTATGACGGAATGGCAGACCTAGCCGGGAGTTGGCGGTTTTGGCAACATGGTCAATGTGGGCCGCGTAAGAGACGTAAGGGCCAAGGGTGATCCCGAGGTATTTAAAGTTTTTGACCTGTTCCAAAGCAGCACCTTGTCTGGTGATAATGGAGAGTTGGAAGTGCTTATGTTTATTATGGGAGCTGCTGAAGATCATGGCCTTGTCTTTTTTTGATTAAGGATCACTTTGTGCTTTGTGAACCAATTCTCAACCAAGGAGAAGCCAAGTTGGAGACTTTCTTGCAATTTCTTCGGGTCTTGGTGTGTGGCATGGATTACTGCATCATCGGCATACAGCGTGATATGTTCAGTGCAGGAGTCCGGAAGAGTGTTAAGGAACAGACTGAAGAGTAGGGGGCCCAGTACTGAACCCTGGGAGACTCCAGAGAGGACAGGTTTGGAATCAGAGTTCACATCCCTGATTTTTACACGCTGGGTGCGGTTTTCAAGAAAGCTTTTGAACCATGAGATTGAATCAGTGGAGAGACCAGCATTTTTTAGTCGGCTCAGCAGCAGGGAGTGGTGGACAGTATCGAAGGCTTTGGTCAGGTCGATGAAAATAGCACCAGTTAGTTGTCCATTGTCGAGGGAGCTGTGAATGGTGCCGGTGAATTTGTGTAAGGCAGAGGATGTACTATGACCTTTTCTAAAGCCATGTTGTTGTTTAGAGAGAATATTATAATTGTTCAGATACTCAGTAAGTTGGTCCGCTACAATGCATTCCAGTGCCTTCGATAGGGGAGGAAGAATGGAGATAAGTCAGTCTCATCACCACTGTTGTGAATCGGGGTAACAGTGGCAATATAATTTCTTTTTTTTGTCAACTCCAATGTTGTCACTGGGAAGCCACAGCAAATGGGTTATATGCAGTCGTACTTGGAACATTGGTACAGCTCAAAGCAGTGACATAAGCACAGAATTGCTGGTGACATGAGAGTTCTAATGTCTGTAACTGATAAGTCCAAACTTCATGCAATGTGGCATAACCGTAACAGCAATTATAACCACACCTCTAATACCACAACCACATCGCCAACAGTACAGCATGCATAACAAAAAGGAGAGAAAAACTGCAGTCAGGGCTCTCGGGGACGCGGGCACCCGCATCCTTTACGCACATTTTGTGCTTTGAGACACTCTGCAGTAGAGGTCCCAAGAGTCCTGAGCGGCTGTACTGCACATGTGCGAAATGCAATCTAATTTTTTTCCTTCCTCCCTCCCTCCTCTTTGCCACCTGGTGGTTTTGTGCCTTGGAGGTGGCGACACCACCAGGTGAGGTGGGGGGGAGGAGGAAAGGATGGTTCCTGTGTGGGTGATCTGATCCCCCCACCAGTCGCCTTGGTGCATTCGGGGGATGAGAGCTGGAGGACAGAGTCAGGCTCCTCAGGAGCCATTTTGGAGAGGCGTCGATGGAGATAGGTGGCAAGAAGAGAAAGAGCAAAGACAAAGAAAGTGTTTAAATTAAAAAAATTTAAAAAATGCAGTCAGACAGTCCGCCCCAGTCGCCCGAGAAGGAGGCGGCGCGGGTGCATTTGTGCAGCCAGCACGAGGCACCAGTTTTTATCACAGAAACAAGGGTAAATGTTCAAATTATAAATTATTTTAGACAGGGCATCGCGATTATTTCTGGACGATGGTTTAGTGAGCTTAGGGTTTACTGTGTTGTTTCTTTTGCTTTTGTGCAGGGCCAAGTCAGTGGAGTGCATGCAGCACTGCAGCCAGGAGAGGAGGAGGAGAGTGAAGAAGCTGAGCAGGGGAAGTCTCATGAGCAGCACACAGCATGTCTCAATGAAGCCTTATTGATTATTTTGATGGAGGAGAATCCTCCACACCAAAGGATAGGGGAACAAACAACAATATCATCCTCTGAGTGTGACTTAAGCACATCTCAGGAGACTGTTGACATTGTGAATGTTGAAACTGAAAATGATCAGTCTGAACAGACTGCATCTGCTAAAAGCAATAAGAAATTAAGGTTGTGGAGGAACAGCTGGACAAAGTTATTTCCATGGCCTGTAAAGGAGGAAGTAGAGGGGAATATTGTTGGAAAGTGCAGTTGGTGTAAAAAAGGTGGCAAAAACAATCCATTTACCACAACTGGCACAACCAATCTGCAAGTGTCTACTTTCTACGGACATGAAAGAAACCAAGAACATTTGCTGGTGCACACTGGAAAGAAAACAGCAGAAAAACAATCTCTGCCAGTGGCATTTGAGAAGCAGATCTCGGGTCCTGAGGCAAAGGATGACAGTAAAGTTGCTCAGTTAATGACAATGTACTACCTTACCAAACAAGGGCAATCACTCAACCAGTTTGAAACACTGATAGCTCTACAGGTGAAGAATGGAATATTTCAGGCCGGGGCACAGAATGGCAGCAGCTGTTGCTTGAGGTTGAGTCTGACACTAATGTTGTTGCGTTTGTCAATCCACAGAAACGGAAATGGCTGTCCAGCCTTGCAAGACAGTGGCACAATCTACTCTGGTTGGGATGCAAGATATGACATGCCCGACTCCATAAACAAAGTTATACAGGCAGAAATCAAAGCTCACTTAACAGGTTCTCAGTTCCTTGGGATAACAATGGATGAAACCACTGATGTAACCATTCACAAAAAACTGAACATTTATGTGAAGTGCGTACACAAAGCACAGGCCAAAATTCATTTCATTGACTGTATTGCAATACCCGATGGGAGGGTAAACACAATTGTGGCAGAACTGTTAAGTGTGTGTTCTGCTAATGCAGTTGACCCTATCAAGATCATCACATTAGCAAGTGATGGTGCCAGTGTCATGACTGAAATGCACAATGGGGTGGGTGCAAAGTTAAGACAGCAAGTTAACCCAAGGCTGATTCAGATCCACTGTATTGCCCACAAACTGGCACTGGCAGCATGTCAAACATGTCAGGACAACCCTGTATTCAATGAATATCAAGTAACCATCAAAAATGTGTACAGATACTACAGCAACTCTGCAGTACAGTACAATGCCTTGCGTTTTATCCAGGAAACACTCAATGATGAAAATATCAGATAACTGTCCCTAAAAGAACCTGCAAGCTTTCGGTGGCTGTCACTGCATACTGCAGTTCAAGCAATTCACAGATCATACCCTACACTGTTACAAGCCCTAGAGCATGATGCAGCAAAAGGTTCAGCAGAAGCAAAGGGCCTTCACACAAAACTGAAATCAGTCTGCTTTATCTTATGTACTTCTTTTTTCATGGATATCTTAAGAGGTGGTGAATAAACTGTCATGCAATGGGACAGTGTTGACATTTCGGTGGCCAGCAGCATGATAGAAGCCACAGTTACTAGACTGTAGCAGTTTAAAGAGCAGAATGGGGTAGAGCTACAGGACACATTTCAGGTACTCAACCAACGTCGTGACATGTGGCAGGATCAAAAAGCGAATGACAAGCAATCACTGCGAATGCAGTTCCAGATGGCATCTGAGGGATAGCTGACGCAACTCACTGAAAACATTCACACAAGATTTGAGACAACTTCAATGCAGCTGCTGCATAACTTATATGTTCTTCCAAATCCAAAGTGTCTCCCAGATAACTCCAACATAATGGACCATGGACTGCAGGAACTCAAGGATGTTTGCACTTATTTCCAAGAAATAACCTTCAAAGAAGAAACACTGCCAGCACTTATTAACTAAGACAGGGCTGGGAAAGACTACAGACAATGCAAACTTGTTCTGAAATCTAAAAAAAAGGACCGACTTTGCTCAGTAGTGTCTGCCAAGACTTAATTGAGAACTATTCAGATGTTTTCCCAGATTTTGTTACAATGGCCAAGATTTTACTTGTGTCACCTGTTACATCAGTGGCATGTGAAAGAGGGTTTTCTGTACAAAACAAAAGGTAGATGTTCCCTAAAGGCAGACACTGTGAGCAAACTCAAGTGGACTGCCCAAGAACGAGCTGAACTTGAAGATTAAAACCCACATCCAGCACTTAGGAAATTTAAGGCCATAAGACTGCCCAGAAAATAATTATTTAAAATTTTAAAATGTTGTAATAATTATCTTTAATAGTTTGTTTTTTTTTAGTTTCAGAGACAATCTGAGTCACTGACACTGACCCAGAGACAGGACGATGGAGGAACCTGGGCACAGGATTAGAACATACTGTAAGTATCAAAATGTTTTGTTCCAACATGGATGGGGGTGGGGGGGCAATACAATTTTTAAATTTAGCCCATTAAAGTCAATACTACTTTTAGTGGGGGTCCCGTTCAGGGAAACGGATCAAGATTTCAATTTCCTGGGGACTGGCCCAGGTGGTGGGTGGATGGTCATTACCCTATTTTGCTAAATTTAATATAATTTTGATTTTGGTGGTACAGGATCACAGTTTAACAAGTTCAGATGATCAGGTTGGGGGGGGGTTAAACTATTATGGTCCCAATGCAGTCCCTGTGTTTTTTTTTTGTTTGTTTGTTTGTTTTTTTAGTGGGGGGACAGTCTGAGATTATATTGTCAATGTGGTTACTTAACCCATTCTGCTCTTTCCACAGTCTGTCTGCAACAGTGGCTTCCACTGTCATCAACAGTACACACACAAAACAGTTAAGAAATGTGCAGGACTCAGGGAGAGGTGTTGGGTTATGTGAGAAGTTATGGGTAGGGGGTGTCAGGAGAAGTTAATGGGCAGGAGGGTGTTTCAGGAGACATTATGGGCAGGAGTGTGTTAGGAGAAGATACTACCACAGAAAACATGGTATGCCATGAAAAAAGAAGTTCAAACAGAAAAAAGCAGACTGCAGTGTGGCAGCCACGTGCAGATAATTCCACCAAGGCACCACCTGATTGTGCCAGATGCACCAGACAGACTGGGAGACCTGCTGAGCAGAGGTAATTGTGGGTGGGGTGGGTGAGGATGGGGGAGTTTTTTTAGTCATCCCACTGTGCTATCCAGTCATGAACACTGGCACTAGGTCTCTTTTAGCTGCCACACACACAATTAAGAAATGTGCAGGAGGGTTTTGGAGAAGTTATGGGCAGGAGGTGTTAGGAGACGTTATGGGCAGGAGGGTGTTTAGGAAAAGTTATGGGCAGGAGGGTGTTTAAGAGAAGTTATTGGCTGGAGGAGCTAGGAAATTGCCACAGAAAAATGGCAATCTAATGCCATGAAAAAAGAAGTTCACTAGAAAAGTAGACCGTGCAGATTTCATGCCACCAACTAGATTAGATCGTGCCACTGTCTTAAACCAGACAGATCTGGGAGACCTGATGAGCCAAGGTAGGTTGTGGGTGGGGTGGGTAAGAAATGTGCAGGAGGAGAGTCAGAGAAGTTATGGGCAGAAGAGGTGTGTGGAGACGTTAATTGGGCAGGAGGGGTTTTAGGAGAATGCCTGCCAGCATAGAAGTACCCATGACTCATACACACAGAAAGCAGACACATTGCAGACTCCGTTGTCAAATCCACTAAATTGTGCCACTGTCTCTTCTTAACAGCAGATCAGCTAAGTCAAGGCTAAGAGGGTGGGATGGGTGGGAATGTGGGGGGCTTTCAGTCTCCCCAGTCAAATCCAACGTCTCTGGTACAGCCAGGTTGAGGTATTCTTACAATTTAAGAAGGTTTTGTGCAGGAGAGTAGCAGGACGAAGTTGTCGGCAGGAGGGTGTTTTAGGGGATGTTGTGGGCAGGAGGGTGTAGGCGAAGATTAATAATCACTTATATGCCAGGTCAAGACACAAAACAGCAATTACCTGCCACACAGATGGCACCACCACTGGTGTGAACATTAAGTTTGGGCAGGAGGTGTGTAGTGTAGCCAGTCTGGTTTAGCCGGTTAAAAAATCTGCACTAAGCCACATGGCAGCAACAACACGATCATGTTAGATTGTGTCATCTAAACCTGAGTCCTCATTGGTGGTGGGAGGTTTCTGCAATGTTTGGTGTGTGGGTACTGCCAGGGAGTCTGAAATGGGGGGGCTGATTATAATTGCATCTAAAATGTCAATGTGCAGGAGAGAACGAAGGAGAAGTATTCTGGGAAGGAGGTGAGTGACTGAGAGACATAGATGACTATCAGCAATGACTTTACATCTTACTGTCAATATCTAATCTAATGGCAAACTTTGTTTGTAACAGTTTGGCAAATAAATAAATTGGGCAACTGCAGTCAACTGCAGCAGTAGAAATTCCAATTCAATATACCAGAACTGCAAAACTATAAGTACATTTTTCTCATTGATAATTTGTGACAGTTATTGAACAAATGAATGAACAACAATCAACAGTCACACAAGTGATTATTTATTGCTGTGGATACTGAGCCATCACTGGTACCTTGTAGGAATGCAAAACAACACTGCTGAAAAAAAACAAAACACTTTTGGCATTATATTAGCAACATAGTGACTCAGGAATATATATAAAAAAAAAATTAAAAAATCGGTATATAAATAAAAAAAAACACCGAAATGCACTTTCCAGACTCATTCCATTCATTTCAGTGGGGACCCCCAAAAATTTCACGAGGACTCCCAGATTTTCGGTCCAGACCCCCATTTTTGTTTTCAAGAAAGTCTGGGACTCCTCAACAAAAACTCCTACCAAGAGTCCTGTACAGTACCTTGAGGATAAATCAAACAAACTGTTTAACCTCGTCTGGCTTTCTAACAAACAGGATCCTTCTGGCTTGTTGGACTGACATCCAGGAGCCACTAACGTAAGATAAGTCAAATAAGGTGAAAGTCACCGCTTCGCCAGTAACTCTTCAATTGACAGGATTACACAATTTGCCTCAACAGGCATTACAATAAGTTAACTATATGATTGAATAAACAAATTCATACATTGGAATAAATGTTGAAACATCTTTAAAATCAGAAAGAAAAAAAAGGAATGTCAAGCTACTGAATAATATTAAGAACATTTTCCATGAGAGTTTAAAACAACTCTCGATATGCTCCCCGTGACAATGTTGCAGCTAACAGAAAAATAAATTACAGTAAGTCTGTTAGAATTTCTTCTTTCTTTAGCACTCCATGTTATCACTGGGAAGTGGTAACAAATGGGTTCTAATTGTTGCACTCCCAAGTTCTTGGGAGATTGTTGCATACCTTCCAGTGAGAAGTTTTACTTTTTGATTGCTACCCAAAACCTGCAGTGACATAATTTTCGGTGTTAAGTCTATAGTGAAGGTATGAAGGGAAAACCATGTGGATGCCCTGGTAAGGTCTGAAACTGAACCCTCAGTTCTTTCGGCCCAGGAGGCCTTCATCCCCATGGTTGAGTGCTCCTTGATCAAATATGATTTATTTATTTATTTATTTTTACTGTTTTTGCCTCCGGCCGACTGGATCTCTTTTGGTCATCTCCCAGCCTGATCCTGTCCTGCCTGAAATTCTCTCTACCTGTGACCCCAGCCCTCCAATTCACCCACAATACACTTGCTGGGCAACCCCTCGGCTTGAATTCCCCGGGATGGGGCTGACATCAGCTCCATGGTGCTTCCTTACATCAATCCAATGGCCCACAGGCGGAGGTGAAGGTCGAAGGATGACAGAGCCCCAAGAGGGCAGGATCCAGCGATGGACATGAGGGCTGTGGAGCAACGCCACCCATTCAGCCAGCAGGGTGTTTCCGTGCGGTCCCCCTCCCCCGATGGGAGGCGGACATGCAATGATGCCGGGAAGCCACCACACCCTTGCTATGCTACACCATCTACAATCATCCCGCTTCACTTAAGGGCTGTCACATACTGCCTGGCTGCCGCCAGGTGTCATATTGCCGGAGCCCTTCACCCACCCACCCACCCCGGAGGTGAGCAGTCCATCAGATGCTTAAATCTCCTCCCCCAAGCCGACTCTCCGATGCCTCAGGATCGCTCCCAAACCCGGGTCGTTGGCGCGTCAAGTGGTAGCGCTACTGCTGTGTTGGCCGGCCGACTGAAGCTGGTGGGTTTTAAGAATAAAAAAGAAATCTGTGAACCCACTCCTAAAAGACAGCCAAAGACCAAGTAATTACACGTATCCGACCTTTATTGTGAGTGTAAAAACAAAATACCATAATCAGTAGACAACCTTGATAAACCCAGACACCAGAAGAAGAGAATGAAGCCTTACATTTTGCTCAGTCTTGTCAGAGTTTCACACACCACCTCCTTTTCTAATGAAGCTCAGACTGGACTAAGTGCATCATAAGGTGTTGTTGTCTCCCACTGGTGTCTGTGTACATCACAGCTGTCTGCTCATTATGGCACTTTGTTTTTTACACTAACAATAAAGGTAAGATGCATATGATTACCTGGTCACTGGCTGTCTTTTAGGAGTGGGTGCACAGCCTGTTCTGCATTGTGGTTTGCCATGTGCTCCATTCTGTTCTCAGTGCACCCCACCTCTCCTCTGGGTTTTATTTAGAAACCACATAAGTCTTTGCTATACATGCTCTGACCATCCTGGCCACAGTGGTCTCGGAAGCCTTTTGGCCCTTCTTTGTGTCCAGAACACAATAAAGTTATCAGACTTAAGAAAAGCTTCAGATCATATGAGGTTCATTTTTACCAATCTGTACACCTCAAGCTTATGCAAATTTCTTTCTTTTGAATTTAAGGGCTTCAGGCAAAAAGACAAAACGCACAACTCTTGGTTCACATGGAAAGCAGCGGGCACATTTGAAAGAAGAGTGCATGGTCCTAAGGACAATCTTATCTTAAAGGTGGGTATGCAATGTGAGAAGTCAGTAGGGAAAGCCAGGGGGATACTGGGATGCATAGGGAGGGGCATCACAAGTAGAAAAAGGGAAGTGGTTATCCCTCTATACAGACAGTTGGTGAGACCACATCTGGAGTACTGCGTGCAGTTTTGGAGACCTCATCTACGCAAGGACATAGACAGGATGGAAGCAGTCCAGAGGAGGGCAACTAAAATGGTGCAGGGTCTACATCAGAAACCATATGAAGAGAGACTGAGAGAGCTTAATATGTATACCCTTGATGAAAGGAGGGACGGGGACATGATAGAAACTTTTAAGTACCTCAAGGGAATCAACAAAGTCCAGGAGGGTAGCATCTTTCAGAAAAAGAGATGTGTAAGAACAAGGGGGCACAATTTAAAGTTAGAGGGGGGACGGCTCAGGGGTAATGTGAGGAAATTCTTTTTCACGGAGAGAGTGGTGGACGCATGGAACCGCCTTCCTGGAGAGGTTGTGGGGTCTAAAACAGTGGAGGAATTCAAACATGCATGGGACAGACATAAGGCAATTATAGTGGGGGGTTGCAGGAAATAGGCTGTTGGTTAACTAGAATCTGCAGCTTATCCAGTAGGTAGGGAAATGGGCAGACTGGGTGGGCCAAGTGGTCCTTATCTGCCGTCAAAGTCTATGTTTCTATGCTACTATAACAGGGTATTAAATAAGCCAAAAAAATTAATTAGCAGTTTACACCTGAAAGTGTTAATCAGCTGTACAAATGCATAGCATTTGGCTCAGAATGGCTAGCAAAATTAAAAAATATATGTAATTTTTATTAAATTTGTCTACTGTGCCATAGACTCACTGAAAAAAAAAAAAAAATGGCTAGCAGTCTATTGCTACACATTTTTGGAAATGGTTAGCATTACCTCCTGTTTTGCCTAGCATTTTGCTATGCTATACGTTATTTAAAACCCCGTAGAAAACGAGATACAGTTCTCTGCAAGACAGTACCTGAAGTACATTAATCCATCTCGTGAAGTATCTACTTTTACTCATAAATGCACCTTGATGGAAAGAAAAGGTTCAGAAACAGTGGATAAAGGCTCAAAAGGAGGTTAGCAGAGCACACTAGAACCAAATTTAGATCTCATGGAAGCACAAGAGACCAGCATGACGGCCTAGCACTACTGTCAGCATGAAAACGCCTAATAATGTCCAAGTGAGTTCCAAGCGAGGATCTGTCTGTAGACCCCCAAAACAGTCCCCACTCAGAAAGCTGACCTCAAAGGGAGCTCAAGGCAAGGCTCTTGTCCACCCCTGCTTAAAGGAGGTTTCAGATCTGAATCACAGAAGCATTCCTTGGCTTAAGTCCTAAGTTCTTCACACATGCAGGGAATGTGTTCCACACCCTTTTGTTCACAGCTGTAGTAGACATTTTCCTGGAGGACATGAGAGTGTACATCACCTTGTCCAAGTTTCCCATCTTCAACGGTCTTCTCCTGTCAGAAGCCAGGCTGCCAGCTGTAGTTTATCCAGATTTGGATGCAACATGGAACCCTGACCCAGCAGAAGGGGAGCATGAATGCCCCCTGACATGACAGACTTGTCAGATCTGAGAACCAAGGCCTTCTTAGCCACTCCAATGCTACTAAGAGGAAGTTTCCTCTGGATACCTAAATCTTTCTTAGAATCACGGAATAATCGGCAAAGGAGGGACAAGATAGGATAACCAAAATCTCCAAGTCCAAAAAAAGAGAATCCACTGCTTTGCACGTGGACATCAGAAGCAGAAGTAAAGCCTGGGAACCTAAGCATTCTTCCTGGAGGCAAAGACGTCTATCTACAGGATTCCAAAATGCCAACAAAAAAAATGAAAAACATTTGGCTGCAGAGGCCACTCTCCCAGATGCACTGTTTGGCAATGGGGCCAGTCTGTCTGAATATTTATTTCCTAGCTAGATAAATCACTGCGAGACATAAGATTCTCCTGTGCCTGGTGAAGTACGCTTTTGTTTTGCAATTATTTTTCCTGCCCCCTTCATTCTGCACCTGATCTCCTTCAGTATACAAGGCAACTGCCTGCCTCTACCTGAACTAACTTAGGTGCACTTCAGGGAATACCCCTGAACACTCCCTGCTTCATTGGGAGGCAGTCCAGAGTTCTACGTAGGGAGTTCTAGTGGTGCTGGGAGACCTTCCTCCTCAGTTACAGGGCTCTACCATTTTCTTGTCTCCCCCAAAACAGCCCCAGGAACCACGCTTGCAAGGGTTGTAAGGGTACACACACACAAGCACGACATCACCCACAGCCAGAGCAGTTCCTCCCACCCAAAGTCTCGTCAAGCTCTACTATCCTGTACATACAGGAGGCATGATGGTAGAGGCATACAGGACCCTCACTCCCAGTAAAAGGAGAGCATTCTCTGGGATGCTCAGTCCTCCCTCCTGACTGACCCACCCCGATGGCCAAGGCTCTTTCCAAAACCTGGGTTGCTTGGATCTTGAGTAATAGGACTACCGCTGCGCCAACGGGGTAGCCCATGGTGAAGCACTCTTAAGGCTTGCATGAGAAAGTTTTCACTCTCTTTGTGCCTCTTTTATTGTTTATGTATGCCACTACCATCGTGGTGTCTGACAAACCTTTATTGCTAGATGCTAACCCAATCCTGTAATTGACAAAGAGAAAGAAAATCTTGAGAACCCTCATCTTGAGAATGCTGATGTCTAGGTCCTTGTCCTCTGGACTATAAACACCCTGAACCAGAATCTGGTTCAGAACTGCACAATAACCGAGAAATCTGGCATCAACAGTCAGACTCGCCTCCAGAGGGGAGAATCGAGTTATACCCTTTAGGTGATTGTGGGGATTCTCCCATTGTTTTGATGACTGGCAAACCAACGGGGGAATTCACACTGAAATTTGATAAAGGGTTAAAATTAGGTTTTGCAGCCACTGGCCAGCAGGGCTTGTGACTGGGAAAATCCACTAGCCCCACAGACTTTTCCACTAGGCCCGCTGATGTACTTACTGAAATGGTACCTTCTCTAGTACATGCCCACAGGGCTAGCTAAAGCAAAATCTTACAACCCGACACAAAGTCTACCAGCTAGTGGGCCAGTGAGAAATGTTGACCCCTATGATACAGTTGTGCAGTTGGTGACCACTTCACAAGGAGCTGAACTTAAGGATCTCATATAGAAGAGAGTCCAAAGAACTAAAGTTCATTGCCACCACCAACAGCCCTATCACCTGAAAGCATCATTGGGCTGACACTATTATCAAAAGACCAGATATATCAAATGTCCTGTAGAAGCATTTCTATCCTTGATAGGGAGAGGAAAGCTTTTGGTAGGTTATCTGACAAAATGCCCCCAGATGTTCCAGACTAACATAACAGAAAAAAGCTCTTCTCTTTGATTACTATTCAGTCGTATTGTTCAGAACTTGCAATATCTGTTGAACTGAAGTTTTGGCCACCTGCTCTGATGATGCCCTGATCAGGACATTGTCCAGGATGGGGAACACATGGTGGCCCCTCTGAATGCAAGGCAGCTACATTCACTATCAAAATCTTCATAAAAATGTTGGCACCAAAGGTACAGCCTGGACTGAAAATGCCGGGTTTGATGCCAGTGGCAGATCGGAATATGCAAGTAAGCATCAGATTGGCTGAATGAAACCAGAAAATCCCTTGGCCAAACAACCCTGATTATTGAACACAAGGACCTCATCTTGAGCCTAGTTTGTTCAGACTCCGTAGGTCCATAATAAGGTGAACCTCCCCTCTCAATTTTTATAAAGCTATGAAGTAGATAAAGTAAAATCCCTGATCTGTCTCCTGGGCGGACACTTGCCTAACTGCTCCAATCTGGAATAAGTGGGTAAGAATCTGAGGTACTCCCTTCTTTTCACGGGACTGGTTGAGATTGGGGACTGGAGGAACTAGTTTTTGGAAGGCAAGGTAGAAAATCTTATTGCACAGTCTTACGATACGATATCCAGAACCCAGGAATCTGTCGGTGTTTGGGGCCCATCCATCACAAAAATTCTGCAATCATCCCCCTAGGGCTTGTGGGACAAGATGGGCCCACAAATCTTCATGCCAAGAAATCACCCGTTCAGGTTTGAGTTGTGCCAGTATCTCTTGTCACACCTCTAGCCGTTTGCATGGCACCATCAAAAAGATAATATAGGCCACTTACATATGGCGGCAGGCAAGGCCCTATTTTGTCATGTGATGACCTCTATAGTTTCTTTACTATACTAGTAGGACTGCATTTACTCATTTGTTATTTTCCAGTGACAACGTGGAGCACTACAGAAAAATGGCTTCTGGTTAAACGTGATCATGTGTGTATGCAGCTTTACAAACAGCTAACTGCTGTGATCGATTAAAACTGAAAGAGCGATGCTGGACAGCAAACTGCTTTTCAAAGCAGGAAGGAGGACACACCACAGGCCATAAATATAACAGCTGAAGAAGTCGTACAAACGCTAAACATGATAACTCTAAACAAGGCTCTAGGGCCTGGTGAAATGTACCCGAGATTCTAAAGACGTAAATAGATGGAATTAGCCATACCATTGGCAAGTATGTTCAACAAGTTGGTCAAAACTGCATATCCGTCTTATGACTGAAGAACTGCCCACGTGGTGTCAATATCCAAGAAAGGCTCCAGGACAGAGCCAGGGAACTACAGGCCAGTAAGCTTGACGTCAGTACCTAGGAAACTGCTTGAGGCAATCATAATAAATAAAACTGTTCAACACTTCACACACACACACACACACACACACACACACACACACACACACACACTCTCACTCTTAGACTCCGTGGCCCAGTGTGCATTCTGCCAGGTGAAATTATGCCAGAAAAATTCACTGTATTTTTCTGAAAATTAGGGAACAGTAGTGGGTTCAAAACTGGTTTCAGGGCAGGATACAAAGGATTATAATAAATGGTAACATGGCAACAAACCCACAGTGGTCCATCCTGGGATCTTTACTGTTCAATATATTTAAGTGCAACTACTGTAGTATATGGGTATCAGCAGCTGGATCACTAAGTCTGCCAATGACACCAAAATGGAAAGGATAGTTGCATCATAACAAGTGACTGATAAAATGCAAAAGGATCTAGAAAGACTTTGGAAGTAGGAAGAGAGAAAAAGCATATGAACATCAAGGTTGGGAAATGCAAGCTGATGCATTTAGAAAAGAAGAACATGAAGGCATCCTACCACCTAAACAGTACAGATTCCCAAAACCAAGTAAGACAAAAACTGTGAGTACAGATCAGCAGCAACTTTAAACAGGAACAACAGTATGGGGCACTCAGCGAGGGACCTCACTGAGGGAGACCTCTTCCCTCACACAGGGGCCACCAAGTCTGCCACTGCTGCCTTAGACAATGCCAGAAAGGAGGAACAGCTGGCCTGTGGTGGACTCGGGAAGGGTAAGGGTGGTGAGTCAACGGCACATTCCTCAGCCAGTAGCTCTATGCAATTCCTATGCTGCTCTGATGAGGCGAGACTGTCAGGAAGAGGCACCTGTGATAGAGGCCAGGTAGGAACTGGAAGGAGAGTGGAAGAGGACCCCAGAGGAGAAGGAAACAACTTCTAGTGGGAAACTCAATGGTGAGGGGGATAGATTTGGGAACTGGAAAGGGAGGGGAGAGTAAGGTTAGGTGCCTACGCAGTGCCATGACCTGAAAGGATGGGAAGCGGATTCTAAGGATCTCTATGGCAGCAGGACAGGAGGCAGAGCTGGATGTCATTATCCACCTGGGGACTAATGACCTAGCTTGGGACAGGGCTGGGATAATGCAAGAGGAGTTTAGAGAGCTAGGGAGGGGTCTTAGAATGGTAGTGTGCTCAGTGGCTTTCGCTGAGGTGCCATCGTCTACAATGGGGCAGAAGAGGGATCTCCACACAAGGAGCTTCAACTCATGGCTGAAGGAATGGTGCAGAGAGGAAGGGTTCAGCTACACTGGGGACTTGGGACCCTCCTGAGAGAATAAGAGCCTATACAGGCGTGACTGCCTGCATCCACCTGGGACGGGAACCACAGTCCTCAGTGGACGGTTCGAATGATATTTTGATGAACATTTAAACTAGCCAAGGGGAGAAGCAGAAGAGATCAGGGAGGCAGAAACTGCCCCCTACACAGGATGAAGTAGACAGTAGGGAGAACCCCAGAGGAATGTAATTCCCTGGAATGCAAATTAATACAGAAAGCAGAGTGGAAGAAATGAAGAGGGATGGGAGCGGGTGCATTAAAAAGGGGGGGGGATGGAAAGCAAAACAGAAAAAAGGGGGTAACAAAACGTGGAAAGCCCTGTGTGCGAATGCTAGAAGTCTAGGAAGTAAGACTCCAGACCTAAAGGCCACAACGACAGAGGCCAACCTGGATACTGTGGCCATTACCAAGTCACAGTACACTGAAAACTATAACTGGGGCATGGCCATACCGGGCTATACTCTGTTCTGGAAAGACATGGTAGGAAGGAAAGGAGGGGTTGTGGCACTTTATGTGAGGGAGGACATTAAAGTGACAGAAATGCAATGAATGGGGGACAGACGTACTGTGGGTCAAACTGGAGACGGGAAATTGAGCCTCTCTTCACACTGGTGTCATCTACAGACCTCCAGCACAGGGGAAGGAGTTAAATAAGGTACTGATGGAAGACAATGACAAGATGACAGAAAAGGGGGAGGTGCTGTTGCGGGACTTCAGTCTGCCAGATGTACACTGAAGCCTCTCAGTTTCAGCTAGAAGCAGGGAAATCTTGGACTCCCTGCAGGGGATGTTCCTCAGGCAACTAGTCAGTGAACCCACTTATAATGGGTCAGTACTGGACCAAGTACTCACCAACAGGGACAGTGTTGCAGACGTCAAGGTGGGGGGCCAGCTGAGGACCAGCAATCACCGTACAGTGTGGTTCAATATAAGGATGGCTGCGGAAACAGCCCACGTAAAAGACGAGGGTCCTGGACTTCAGGAGGGCAGATTTTAAAAAGATGGGTGACTGCCTCAGGGATGACCTGGCAGGGAGGGATGAATTTGGGGGTCATAGTGAAGGCAACAAATCTCTGCATCAAGCAGGGGAACAATGGAAAGAGGAAAGAGAGACTGCTATGGTTCTTGAAAGAGGTGAAAGAAAAGGTAAAAGCCAAGAGGGTAGCATTTAGAAAGTACAAAGAGACGCAGAGGGAGTGCAAAGGCTACAAACTAAAGAGAGAATAGCCAATGCAGTAACAAAAGGGGACAAAGTGAAAAAGGGAAGACCAGGTGTGGGACTGTAAGGTTAATAAGGGAAGTTGAACTGGGGGAGGGGGAACAGGAAAAGGCAGACATCTTGAAAAAATACTTTCTTTCAGTGTTCACAGACAAAATAGACGGTAGGGGTCACACAAATTTAACAGGAGCATTGGAGGGAGGGAGGGAGGTGGACACTAGTCGGTTTTTGGAGGAGAGAGTCCTGAAGGGACTCACAAATCTGAAAGTGGACAAAACAATAGGGTCCACCCAAGGCTGCTGATGGAGCTCAAGGAGGTACTGGCTGCACCTCTGATGGCCTATTTAACAGCTCATTGGAAACAGGACTGGTTCCAGAGGACTGGAGAAGGACAGATGTAGTCCCAATTCACAAAAGTGGTAACAGGCAAGAGATGGGCAATTATAGGCCAGTGAGTCTGACTTCAGAAGAAAGGATTGTGGAATATCTTGAATCCACTAGGCTGCAAGACCAAAGGCAGCATGGATTCATGGGGGTGGGGCAGGTGGGTATCAAACAAATCTGACAGAGCTTTGACTGGGTGACCAAGGAACTAGACGAGGGAGGAGCGGTGGATGTAGCCTACCTAGACTTCAGTAAAGCATCTGACACTGTTTCACATAGAAAACTAGTAAGCAAGGTGGATAGCTTAGAAGTGGGTACAAAAAGGTGGTAAACCGAGTGAGGCATTGGTTAAGGGATAGGTGGCAGAGGGCAGTGGTAAACGAAGCTCACAGGGAGGAAGTGAAGGTGACCAGCAGGGTGATAATTATTTAGTAAATACTTTTTAACTAAGGAAAACATAAACAGGAATCTACAGTAGTTTACAGATGTGTCCTCGAGAGAGGGGGTTTTGGGAGATGCAAATAAAACCAAACAGTACGTAAAATATAAGAGATATACATTTGCTACCCCAAAAAAGGGATGCTTGAAGAGCCCCTTTTTGTGCTCTTAAATCCCAACCCCACCCCGAGCCACAGAATAACCTTTACGCCCCTCCAAGTTGCAGGCTGCATTAGAAAAATGTTTTAAGTAGCTGGCTTTAGGGGTGAAAGGGATTGTATTTTGGCTCCATGGAGCTAACAGCCCAATCCCTTCCACTTCCCTAATCAGAGACATGCCCTGCACTCTCACGTCTTGTGATGCAATAGGCAGAAGATCATGGAGGCATGTTCCTACTTCCATTCACTTGAATGAGGCTTCTTTTTCAATCATGGTTTTCAATATTCTACATGCCTGATTTGCACAAATCAAGGCCACTGCTCAACTATTTGAGTATTGTCAATTTCCATCTGATTGGAAGTTGGCAAAAGTAGTGCTATTCCAAACAAGCATTTGTCAATGCCGAATGTTGTCGCACTGGCATTGGCTTTGGTAGTGCAGTGCAGAAAAACATTTTGGGCAGGATGTGAAAAATGACAGCTGTACAGTTCATAAGGAGGTGTAAAAAAATGCCAGTGTTGAAAATGTGGCATGTAAATACAGCAAATTTGCGAAGTTACAAGGGTGCGTGGGACATGCGCAACGCACACTTGTAACACAGTCATTTTATGGACGTTCGGCACCAAATTTTCAACATAGGCATTTTAGCACCTCTGCTCATGTACAGTGTCGCTGATATTTCCCCAAACTGTCCCAAAAAGTGATTTCGCACAGCGACCACGCTATTCTGTGCCAGAAGTGTGAAAACACATTTTGGGCAGGATATGTGAAATGACAGCTGTACTGTTTATCAAGAGGTATGGGGAAATGCCAATGGTGAAAATCCAGAGTGAAAATATTACAAATGCACAATGTTACAAGCGTGTGTGTAATCTGCCAACGCACGCTCGTAACACATTCGTCATTTTATGGAGTATCGTCACCAAATTTTCAACATAGGCATTTTAGGACCTCTGCTCATTAACTGTGTCACTGTCATTTTCATAATCTGACCCAAACACTGATTTCCCACAGCGACCGCGCTACTGTGCACCGGAAGTGCGGAAACAGATTTCGAGCATGTGGAAAATGACAGCTGTACTGTTCACAAGGAGGTGCACAAAAATGGCAATGTTGAAAATCTGGCGTGAAAATATTGCGAATTCGCAAAGTTGCGAGCCTGCGTAGCAACTGCGTAGACGCTCGTACAACAGTAATTTTTTGGATTTTTTTCCACCAAATTTGCAACATAGGCTTTTTGAGAAGCCATCTCATGTACACTGGCACTGTCGTTTCGTTAATCAGTCCCGAAAGATGATTCCGTGCAGTGACTGCGAAATCACCTTTCGAGGCCGATTAATGCCTTGACAGTGATAGAATTCAGGAGGAGGGGTCCCAAAAACCCCATGTTGAAAATGTGGTGCCAAAATTCCAAAAAATGCCCAGATATGCATTAAAGTTGGAAAACCCCTATTCATTCCATTATACAGCTTACCGGCATTTCCTCAGTTCGCAGTCGTTTTGAAGAATACAGACGTGTTCCCGGTCCACCAAAGATCATCGCGCCAAGCTTCGGAGGTAAGTATGGGGTGGGGGAGTGGGGAGGCAGGGTGCAGTGGGTGGATGCGGGTTGTGGGAGGGACCAGGAGACGCTTAAGGGACCGTTCCTTCTTTACAGGGAAAAAAAAAAAAAAGACATCAGGGGACCGTTTCGTTTTTAATAGGTGCTTTGCTGCGCTGGGGTGGAGCTCCTGTGTGTGTGCATAGGTGCTTTAGCCAAGCGGGGATTAGGCACCCCCGTCGGGCAAACAAGGAAATGGGGAAGCCACAGGAGCCAAGGGGATTGGGCACCCCCAAGCAACAAAACAGAAGGGGGACTACATTATGCCGACAGGAAGGGCCCCCATCGGCAAAATTCAAGGGAGGAGAGATCATGCCGATGGGTACTGGGCACCCCCGTCGGCAAAGAGAAACTGTTGGGGGGGGCACATGATGCTGAGGGGGATTTAGCACCCCCTCGGCAATCAAAAAAGGGGGGGGTACAAGAAGCCAATGGGGACTGGGCACCCCCAGTGGCACACAAACAGGATGTTGACAGGCAACAGCGGCAGTCACTGCCACCATGTTGGCTGCATGTAGGGGGAGGTGTGTTGTGGTCACGCTGCATGAGAGCTTCGCTCTCACTGCAGCGGAATTTTTCTCAGATGTCGTTGTCTCATTAGCTAAGCAGGGTGTCGGCCCCTGCTGCTGGCTGATGGAGAATGCGGGACACACCTACTGGTGCGTGCGCTGCATTCGCTCAACAGTGACCACGCCTCCAAATCTGCACTACCGCAAGATGTTGGATGCGCAAGCATGCCAACATGAAAAGGCTCAAGCAGTTTCACTTGATGATTTTACGGCAATCTCAATTTTTAATCCCAAGTAAGATGTTAGAGAGAGTAGTGGCAAATCAAATAAATGATTATCTTACTTTAAATGGGTTACTTTCACCACATCAACATGGTTCTCGCAAGAATTATGGTACAGGTACAGCCTTGGGTGGGTTCACAAACACTGCCCTAAGAGGCTTTGATAAAGGCCATATCACTGGGGCAGTGTTATGGACCTGACCAAGGCTTTTGATTTATTAGAACATGAGTCAATTTGTCAGAAATTAAAAGTTTGGGTTTTTTCCGGATCAGCTGTAGCTTGGTTAAGAGATTACTTAACAAATCGTTTACAATTTGTTAGTGTTGGTTCTAATGTTTCAGATGCATCTTTAATTGGTTGTGAAGTCCCTCAGGGTCCATTTTGGGACCTTTATTGTTTTCTATTTTTGTAAATGAAACTTCCTTCTGTTAGTACAAAACGTGAAACCATTCTGTACGCAGAACATATGATTATTTATTCCCAGGGTAAATCTATTGAGGAATTGTCTGTTGCCTTGAGTTATGATTTTGGAAAGGTCTGTTCATGGTTTTCAAGTAATTCACTACTTTAAAACTCTGTAAAAAAACAAAATATATGGTCTTTAGAACTAGAGGGATGCTTAGTAATAATCCAACAATATGTTTGATTGATCAAAAGTGGTTGGCTATAGAGCAAGTTTATCTTTTTTTTTTTTTTATTATTTAGTTTTTATTGACTGGGTAAGTGCACTAGACAAATTCTGCCTATTTTCAGGCATGACCCGGGGGAGGGGGATACAGATGAATGCCAACTGACCTTGAACCAGATTAAGCTGTTGGTGGTATATTTGTGAATGGGGGAAATTTGGCCAGGACACCGGGGAAATTCCCCTACTCTTTTCGAGAAATGACATGGGATCTTTAACATCCACCTGAACTACCACCAATCCAGGCAGATGGGACCTCGGTTTAATGTCTCATTCGAAAGACGGCACCTCAGGAAGTGCAGCATCCTCCTCATGCTGTACTACAGTGTCAGTATTGGGATATTAACCCAAGTGCATGGTGTGAGGAAAGAACCCACAGCCTTCTGATCTCCCGGCCTCAGAGGCGAGAGTGCTACCTGCTGAGCCACTGACACGTTACTTTTCATGTATCTCGGTGTCCTATTGGACCCCGGCTTGACCTTCTCATCCCTAGTCCAGTCAGTAACTCGTACTATAAATCAAAGGTTAGGTCTGTTATATAAATGTAAGGATTATTTTTCTTTTGAAGTTAGAAAGTCTATAGCAGTAGGCTCAATACTACCGCTTTATGATTATGTTTCTCATATTTACTTGGGGTTGGGTAGTAGGGAACTACAATCCTTGAAGGTTGCTTATAACAACATTTGCCGATTTGTTCTTTTGGAATCTTTCCGAGCCCATCTTTGCGGTTTGTATTCTAGGTTGGGATGGATGTCTCCCCTGGCCAGAACTGAATATTTTTTTGGCTGTATGATTTTTAAAAGTGTTTTCCTTGGATCTCAATTCCCACTTTATAATTTGATCGGTTTGCAAAGTGTTCCTCCTAGTTTACGTTCTTCTGATGGTATTATACTGGTTATTGTATTGTCCAAATTGAAAATTGTGTCTCGTGCCTTTTCTATTGCTGGTCCACTTTTTTGGAATGCACTTCCTTTAAATACTCATCAGGTTACGTCTATTGCTGGCTTTAAGAAAAAACTGAAAGAATTCTTCTTGTTGAAATATTTATGTGAATGTTTTACTTAATCATTGTCATTGTGTACTTTACTTGTTATTATTGTTCACCTTGTTTTTGTGACTTTTATGTTCTGGGTTGGACCTGAAAAAGGGCCTTTGGTCCAGTGTCCTTACCCGGTTAACAAATGACTAAATAAAAAAAAAAAAAATAAGGGCTTCTTAGTTGAGCAGGGCCTTGAGTTGAACAAATCAGGCATTTAGTATATTGAAAATCATAACTGAAAAAGAAGTGGTACAGAAATGAACAAGTTGGGAGCAAACCCGATGCCACATGACCCAATTCCATCTAAAAAAGTGAAGCCACGTATACATCAGTTAAATAAAATATAATTTTAGGGGGTGCAGGTGGCACATCATCATAGCACAGACAAAATAGTTTTAAAATTAATCATGAATGCTGGCCGGTGGCGCAGGAGGGCTAAGACACTGGATGCCCTTACCATCACGTCACGTCGCGACCGGGTTGCGAAACAACCTCTGGTCGGAGAGATGGCATTGGGGGCACGCAAACTGAGCAGCCGAAAGGCAGATCTCCTCTCCCAGGGAGGTTGTCTCCCCCGCCGATCTTTTTTCTGTAGTTCTGGCTTCCATACTATTCCCTCATGCACACGCACGATCTCAAAATGAGCTGTTTATCAGCTCAGCACATCTTTCCTGGTACAACTTTTGAAACAGATACATTTATTAGGACTCTTCCTGTGAAATACTCAAAAGTGATGGGAATTAGGATATGCAGTCAATACAGCCAACAAGGCTAGTGGGATGGAAATTCCACTTGCCCCACAAATAATGAACTGTTATCTCCTTCAATACAAGCCAGCAAGGCTAGCTAAGGCAGCAGTGCAACGAAAAACGTTATTCCAAAAAGCTAATTTTCTGCTATGGGTATGAAAAATATTGACAGAACTGTTGCTTGGGGTTTTCAGGAAGCTTCCTAAGCTGTGTACTGTACATTTGCATTGTTGTCTGGACTCTTGCCCTCCTTGGGTCCTCAATATTATTGCTATGCAAAAATGAGGCAGCCATCTTTTTTCTTGAGAAATAATTATTTTAAAACTTTCATAAAATTCTTAACTGATAATAAAAACTGAAAATGTTACTACCAAAATAAACTGCCATCCATTAGGAAGGAAAAAAAGGTGGGGTCAAATTTTAGCCCATTTTTGTTGCACTGCAGCTTACTTTACTAGCCCAACATAACATTTACCAGCATTTGGCCAGTACCATTTTAATATCTTGACAAAATATTAGTCTCCTGGATGTCTGTGATATTGAAAAGTAGCTACTTTACAGCTCACAGTAAAAATCATTAAAAAGAATATAAACTGTTTACTTTTTTTTAATAAATTGTAATTTTAGGCACGTGTGAAGTTTATTTACTCCCCCCAGTGTATTGTTTTGTAGGTTTGTTTTAAAATAGTTCTATTTTTAGGGCTGCTCTGCATATCAGACCAGATCCTACTGGGACCAAAGTCAGGAAGCGTTTTGCAACTGTGCCACTGAAATGCACTGGGGGACTGGGATACACCTTTTCATGGCTGTCAAAGAGTGGGAATTGTGCCTTGCTATAGCTCCTTGCAGTTGACTGTAACGCTTTGCTAAGTGCAGTTGCCCCTAAAGAACAACCTAAATTGTCAGTGGGCTGTTTAGAAAAGGCACAGGGGCCAGGACTGGCTGGGGGCATGATGGAGTGCACGCCCAGGCTGGAGGTGGAGGGGACAGAAAGGTAGGCTTCAGGCAGGGGGAGGGGTCATGATGTCATCCCTTGATGACAAATATGATGAGGCAGGAAGGATTGGACGGGGGGAAGAGGGGTGGCCTAGGGATATTTAGGGTGCAAGCAGAGGAAGGGTTCTCCCTCTTTTGCTGGGACCTGAAGTTAGCTCAGAGCTTAGCACTCGACTGGCAGGATCCAATCAAGGTAAGGTGTTGTTAGGTACAGTAGGCCTGGCCACATGGTCTGGAGTATTAGCATGGGGCCTAGGGAGGCCTATGTTTGGATTGGTAAAGCTGTGGGGGGCGGGGAGAGAGTAAAGCAGGGCCCAAACACATTTGTTTCTCACTCAATTTGTGAAAGTTACCAGTTTATGATTCAGTTATTAAGGCAGAACATCAGATTTCAGCAGATAAGAAGGAATAAAAGAAATGCATATTTCCTGACCAGAACTTTAAAATCCCCCACAGAGCAGGAGACATGCGATGAACTGGAGAGAGTAAAGGAGCCAACATAAAGAGGAATGTAGAAAAGGGTACCTGTACTGTGCCCTGCATTGGGCTAGCTTTGTGGAACTGGAACAAAGGAGCCATCATGTTGGAGGGAGGCAGAGAAACTGAGGTGCTAGTATGCCTGGAAGAACTGGGGGAGCTGGGCAGTAGTCATGGGTGTGCTGTTTGTTGGGCAGACAACAGGACCCGGGCCCACGGAGTGGAGCGAGCGCTGCTCTCTTGCTATCTGGGGAAGGGTAACTGTGCGTTGGGCTGCCACTGTTGCAGTAAGGGCTTTCGGGGCTGCAGGGCCCATAATTGCAGGAAGGAGTCAGGGGGCGGTTTTACTCTCGGGCCGCAGCGATGGTGTGGCACTCCTGGGCAGTACGGCCCTGCTTGGCAGGGCTGGGGGGGGGGTTGTCCCTGGACGAGGGATTTTTCTGGGCAGTTCGCCGAGGCATGTGGGCAGCAGCACCCGCACTGGGCTGGGATGGGCAAGTGGCTTTTCCTGAAGGGGACCCAGCAGGTTCCTAGGGAGATAGGCCACACGAGCCTGGCAGGTTCCCTGACTGCATTGGTGCACCTGAGGACCGGGGCTAAAGAATCTGGCATGGCCAGGGAAGGAGCAGCCTAGAGGGCCGGGGGTGAGGTGGTGTCAGGCCACAAAAAGGGGGCGAGGAGCTCAGCAGGAGGAACAGGCCAGAGTAAGGCCTGACACCGCGGGGAGGCCAGAGAATGCGGTGGTCGCGCATGTGCGATGCTTTAAGGTTGCACACACATGCGTGGCCAGACTTGGAGGCCATGTTTGTAGTTCCAAGGTCAACTTGTTGTGTAGCTCCTCATACATTCTCAGGATGTTTGAATTATTTTCTGGCGAGTGTTTATTAACCACTAGACCACAAGAGACACAAGGCTCTTGTTCACATTAAACACACAGGTGAACTGTGTGCAAGCATTAATTTAGCATTCGTTTAAATACTCAATGCGGCACAAGAGTACAAATAAAAGGGCAACGCTTGAGTAAGTGCATGCATGCAGCTTAAGAATATATATATATATGATTGATATATATGTGTAGATATACATTCATGTATATACGCTCTATGTAAAAAAAAGAGCTGTTATATATATCTCTCTCGCAAAATAGAATGAGAGAGTAGATATAGTCAGTGAAGTGAGGGGAAGTCGGAGGGATGTTTAGGACTGTAAGGGTCTTGCGAGACAAGGAGACTCGGGAAGAATAAGAGAGTGGATAACCATGTTTTCGTTTATATATCCCCCACCAAAGTATTTACTTATCAGAATGGCAGGAAACGGTGAAATCACAAGTGTCCAGATGATAGAGCAGTTGACAGAAATGATGTTAAAGGTGAATGAAATGCTGCAGATGGCTTGGAAGAGGAGGCCACGATGGCAAAGGCCAAGAAGACTCCGGGAGAAAGCTTGATGGAGAAGGTGAACAAACTGAGGGAAGCAGCAAAGCAGAAAGAAGTAGCAGAAGCTGAGGGAAAAAGGAAGACACCAACAGGGGGTTCCGGAAAGAGCCCAGCACAGAAAAGGATGCCACAGGAGGTGCCTGAACAGGAACAGACTGAGGAACCAGATGATGAAGAGGGCACAAGTGGTAAGGACAAAGGAGATCCGAACCCGGAGGAGGATCTGAGTATTTAGCAGGTATGCTGGGTGATATGGGGAGAAGGGCATAGAGAAAATGGAAAGGGCACTTGAGGAACTGAAGGCAGCGGGCGAGAAAGGGAGTACAAAACCTAGAGTGAGCAATGATGGGATACCGGGCATGACACTGGGGGATCATGTACCTCTGACTATTACAGAAAAGATATGGAAAGGCGAATACGTAGATACATTTAGTATTAGTAGACAGAGAGTCTGCGAAGAAGTATGCCCAAAAAAAAATGGTGGGGAAAACGGAGATGGCGGTGGCATTAGCGATAACAGGTAATAAAACCAAGAAAATAACTTAGAAGGGAAAAAAATATAGAAATGTGGCAGGCGGGATTTTCCATATTCAGTGCCATCCTACTAGAAAAGAAACCGGAGCTGGCCAATAAAGGACATCTATAAGGCAAAGTTGGGCCTTGGGGGGCTAAGGTAAGTACATGAAGCTTTCAGGCACAGGATGGCAGCCAGGGAGACTTGGGAGGTATTCCACCCATTCGAGCTATAGGTGCTGCAAATCTGTCAGGATACCGGGGGGGCAGGGGAAGGGAGTGGACAAGGGGAAGCGGTCAGCAGGTAAAAACATGCTAGGGTTCAACTAGGCATCATGTTCATGGACCAACTGCAAGTTCAGACACGCCTGCTCAAAGGTGCAGGGCAGCATCCAGTGACATGCTGAAGAGTAATGGGGAAGAACAAATGGGCAAGGGGGTAGCGGGCAGTTTTTTGGGGAGCACAGGGGTTTACAAAACAGGAGAGGAGGGATTCAGGGAGGTGATATGGGCCTGGTAGCATGGGGAGCCAATGAGAGAGGGGCAGGTAAGAGGGAGGAGGGGTTCAGGCTAGCCAGGACCCCAATCAGGGTGGGGTTGATTAAAGAGTGGGTAAAAGGATACCCAGATGTGAAGGCAGGTAAGATGCTAGTGGAGGGGTTCGAGAGGGGCTTTCGTTTGGAATATTAAGGGGCAAAAAGGAGTATGAGAGCCAAGAACTTGACCTCATTAAAAGGGAAAGAGAATACAGCAAAAAGGAAAATGAGGAAGGAAGCGGAGACCGGGAGGATAGAGCTTATGCTCTTCAGCAGCTCCCATAATAAGCACATGAAACATCCTCCGACTATCACTAACTGCCTTGGTACTGCCCTCGAACAGGTACAATTCTTTAAGTATCTTGGAATCACCACAGACAGCAACCTATCATATGGGATGCATATAGATAACATCTCTAAAGCTGTAAATATTCGTATTGGTCTACTCTACAGACACAGGCGATCTCTGACCCCTTAAGTCTTAAGGATAGCTGTGCAGAGCTCTATTATTTCTATAATTGACTATGGACTGACCATCTATGGCTTTGCAACCGATACCGCCCTCCAGCTTATCTCCACTGCTCTTGACAAGGCATGTCGCCTCATCTCAGGAGCCCTCCATCTCACCCACACGTGTGACCTCTATGTCCTAACCGGTTTGCAACAGCTTAAAAATCGCATCAAATATCAAACTTGCCTGATGGCCAAGAAAATAACCTTAGGCCTCTTGCCAGCTGGAGTACAAGACCTTCTAAGCCCCCGTGGTAATCCACGCTGCACCCGAGGTTCTGATTCTCAGCTCCTACAGGTCCCTCACTGCCGAACCACCCAGGGTCAACGATCATTCACCTACAGGGCCCCCCTCTGGATGAATGCTCTCAATAGTGACATCACCTCCGAAACTAAGCTGGGCCCGTTCAAAGTCAAGCTTTGGTCACTACTCTCTACAGCTAGCACCTGTGACTGTCTCCCTTAACCCTGTTTTCCCAAACCTCAACCTCAGCACTCAACCTCTTTCACAGTAACTCAGCACTCTTGCTTCCTACCCTCCCCCTTCGTCCCCCACCCTTTCCACCCTTCCTCTCCCTCCCCTTGCCCCACCTCTCCTAGCGTCCTCCCTTCCCACCCCTCTCTTACTCTTCCCAGCCACCCTCCCTTCCCTACACCTGTGCCCAGTTTGTCTTGACAAAGCCTGCTGGCCGATATCAATGTATTGTATGCATTTTCCTGTGCCTGAAACAGATTACCATAATGTATCTCTGTTGTTTTATGTTGACTATTATGATTTTGTGTCCATTATGAGTTTTGTACCTCCTATTTACACTTTATTGTGCCGTACTTTACTGTCATGTTTAATCTGTTGTCCTTTCTACCGACGTGGAACCTTTGTAAAAGAGCTCTTAGCGCAACGGTGTATGTAATCCGAGACTTAAATAAACAAATAAAAATATTTCAGACCCCACCATTATCTAATCTGCAGGTTTCACCATTGGGGCTGGTGCTCAAGAAGCAACAGGGGGAGCTTAGGCTTATACATCACCTGTCATATCCGGAGGGGGCATTGGTTAACGATCACATCCCTTGGGAATGTAGTGCAGTTTCTTACGCAACATTGGAGCAGGCAGTGGAACTGATTAGAGCAAAGGAAGGTGCATGGCTAGCAAGGACCGATACTGAGTCGACTTTTTGGTTACTATCAGTCAGGAAGGAAGATTGGGACCTGTTGGGATTTTGCTTCCAAAGGTTTGTTTATTTTGACAAGGCAATGCCCATGGGCTGTTCCACAGTCTGTGCAAAGTTCGAGACATTTAGCACTTGGCTGCAATGGGCGTTTGGGGAAGATTTGTGCACATGGCGGTGGTACACTATTTAGACGATTTCCTGCTGGTGGGGGAGAACAGGAAAAAGAAGAAGGCAATGCTTCGGGACTTTAAGGACATGTGCAGGAAGGTAGAGGTACCACTTGCAGAGGGGAAGAAGGAAGGTCCAGCTAGGAAGCTGGAATTCCTGGGGATCAAGGTGGATGCAGAGGAACAGGTTTTAAGTTTACCCCAGCAGAAAGTGGCCAGACTCAAGGAACTACTACAGGAGGTCAAGAAGAGGAGGAGAGTCCCATTGGGTCAGTTACAACAACTGTTGGGGCACTTGAGTTTCGCGTGCAAGGCAGTGGCGCCTGGGAGGTTGTTCACCAGGAGATTAGCCACGGCAACTGGGAGGGTTAAACTGCCCCACTATTGGGCGGACATTTCACAGGGGGAAAAGGCAGGATCTGGAGGCGTGGCAGCAATTTTTAGTAGACTACAACGGGGTCAAGTTCTGGCAGAAGGAGTGGCTAGGGAATAACGAACTGGACCTATACACGGACGCGTCCAGGTCTATTGGCATGGGGACATATTTTAGGGGGAGGTGGACTGCAGAAGCATGACCAGAGTATTGGAGGGGGGAGTTACTGAAGGACATAACATTGCTGGAGATTTTTTCCATATGGGTGGCGGTGCCTACATGGGGGGAGAACCCATGGAACAGAGAGATAATGTTTTGGTGCGATAATAGAATAGTAGTGGAGGTTATCAATCTGCATTGAGGACTCTCTGTGTCAGCAAACGGGGTTTTGAGACAACTGGTGCTGTGGGGGCCAAGACTAAACATATTTAACGCAAAGCATATTGAGGGGGGTAAAAAAATGACATTGCTGACAGCCTTTCCCGTTTACAGCTGGAGAGATTCAGGTCTGTGATGCCACAAGCGGCTGCTCAAAGAAAGCAGGTATCAGGGGGAGCATGGGAAATTGGCTGGAAGGAGCCCGACTGCTATACAGGAGCTCCTGGTCTGCCAACACACTGAGGGCATATGAAGGGGCATGGGGGGCCTTTCAGGAGTTCCGGGAGCAGGAGGGATTCAAGTTAAGTGAGCCAGTTTCACAGGACCAGATAACAAAATACATGGTACAAAAGTGGGAAGCGGGAATGGCTAGCGGGACAATGGGGGTACAATTAGTAGGGATAGGATGGGCTTGCAGCATAAAGGGTTGGGCTGAACCGAATAAGCTTAAAGTGGTTCGGCCCATGTTGAGGGGCTGGCAGCGGCGGTTAAAAAGGAGGAAAGGCAGAGTTGAGAAAACCCATGGCAGGGGAAAAACTCAAAGCACTAGTAAGGGCCCTGGAGAAGATGCATACGTCTGATTTCGAAACCTGCTTATTTAGGGCCATTTATACAGTTATGGCAAAGGGCGCATTCAGGGTCAGTGAAGTAGTGGTGGGCAACAAAAAGGACACGCTAGGAGAATTGTGGAGAGAGGAACTACACTGGAAACAAGAGAGGGTGACAATTTGGCTGAGGCGTTCTAAGACTGATCAGACGGGGACAGGGGCGTAGATTGTACTGGGAAGACAAGAGATGGAGGTGACACGCCCAATCGCCTCTTTGAGGAAATACAAGGGGAGGAGGCAAAAGGGCAGCCGTCAGTTCTTCACACAGTGACAGCAAGCTGGTTATGTGCTTCCAAGTAACAGGGGTTCTAAAGAAAGGAATGGAACACCTGGGAGAGAACACACAAAGTTATTCCTCTCATTCATTTAGGATTGGAGCCGCATCAATGCTGACAGCGAAAAGGGGGGGGGGTGGAAAAAGAAATTAAGGAAGCCGGAAGGTGGCAGTGTAATTGCTATAAGAGATATGTGAGGAAATTGGTATAACATGTTTATTTCTGTCTCCCACAGGTCAGGGAAGGAGCAGGCGGGTCTGGATCATTGGGCATTCTTACATTTATCAGGCAGAGAAGTGGGCCGCCATCCATCAGGGAGGAAAACAGCTAGGGCAGGACCCCGACAAAATGATTTGTTGGAAAGGGGTTCAGGGCATGAGGTGGGCACAGATCATGCCACGCTTAGAGGAGCTGAAGCTGAAGTGACCACAGCCAGACCAGCTGATAATACATTTAGGGGTAATGATGTGGGAGATCGACCATGGGGATACTTGTGCAAGGAGATGTTAAGGGACCTAGGGGCAATACAGCAAGGTTGGCCACAGGTGAGGATAGCATGGCCTGAAATAGCACCTAGGATGGTCTGGCAGAAGGCCAGTGACATAAAAGGGGTAGAGCAGGCCAGGAAGAGGATTTACAGGCAGCTGGCAGTATGGTTAAACAGGGTAGGGGGAACATACATAGCGCATAAAGACATTTCATTTACCAACCCAGGGATGTACAGATCGGATGGGGTGCACCTTTCAGCAGTGGGGATGTCATCATACGTGCTACAATTGGGAGATAGCATAGACATTTGGAAAAAAGAAGGAAGGGGCTGGGGGGAAGCCCATAATTCCCTCACCTAAGCTAGAGATGGGCTAGTGGAATTTTTTGGGAAAAATAAAATATGGGGGTTTGAAGGGGCAGGTAAGATCCACGGGCCAGGCACAGATGCCCAACCTTGGAGGCAGACAAAAAAGGAAGCGTACAATAAGGAACAAAAGGGGGAGGGGGTTCCATTGGCAACTGAACCCAGTACAGCAATTGGAAAAGGAGAAGGGGTATTGGGCTTTTCAAGCATCCGGACCCCGAGAAGACGACGGACAACAGACTGTTCAAGAAAAAGTGGAAGAAGGGGTATCTGGCTTTACAAACATCCGGACCCAAAGAAAACAACGGGAGAACCACAGACATTTATAGAAGACAATTGAACTATGTGATTGAACGGAACATTAACTGTTGGACTTTATGATGGACAACGTGGGAAAAGACAAAGCAATGTTTGCAAATATATAAATTTTTTTCTGAAAAAAAATAAAATAAAATTGCCTACATATAAACAAAGAGTGTTTGCGCTAATTACTGCAATACAAAAGGACCACAGCAATACAACCAGAACAGATTAGGGGAGTAAAGGAGTATTTTACTATTATTTTTGCATTTCTAATTTTAGGAATTTGTTTCCCACCCTGTATATTTACAGTATGTTGGTACATATGTACACACAATTGGCAGCAGCATTCAATACTACTAGCCATAGATCCACATACTAAGACTGTCAGCAATAAAAACAGGGTCAGAAAACAGCAAAGGTATCAGTTGCGTACACGCAGGAGACTCTGAGTAGTTGTGCACTGCATGACAAGAAGGGCAGGTGCAACACAAAATGTTAAAAATAGGGTCACCACACTACATGGCAGTGGGAAAGTATCTCAAGACTCCCCACTGGTAACAGAGAAGGAGGACCAGTGGTTGCAGACATCAAGAGGAATCGAGACCTTTTTTAGAGACAGGGTCCGAGAGAGGTCAATACATGGTATTACTACCATGTAGATGAAAATACTACCAGCTAAAAGCAGCTAGTAGTAAATACTTCCCAGTCCTAAAAATTATCTGGACCACTGAATACAACAGCATAAGCTAAAGCACCATTTGATGCTTGTAGGAACTAGGAAGTATGTCTCTCAGCCTCTCTGTATAATGAGAGAACGGGGGGGGGGGGAGAGAGATCACTTACTGAAGTAACGGGGCCAAGGTGACACAATCTGCTAAACACTTTGCCAACTTGACTTCAACACACTGTACCCCAAAGTGTTACACAAGGCACAGGAGTTCCATACCGGTAATGCAGGGAATTGTAGAATAAAACAGAATTTCTGCTGCCCAACAGGGATTCAACTAAAATATGGCCCCCTCTCCCAACTATCTGATGGGTCCAGTGAGCAGCCTGGCCTGTCGGGGAATTAACCCATTTTCACCTGGAGGGCAATCTTGTATCAGTTAACGCACTGGATGGTTCGGACTTTATATATCACTAAATAAATCTGCCCCACTCCCCCAACTACCTTACTGGTCCAGTGCCCAACACATCAGGGAATAAAACAAAACTGTCCCTTCCCCCCAACAACCCAACAGATTCAGTGGCCAACCTGACCCATCAAGGAATTAAAAAAAAAAAAAAAAAAACACACACCCGGGACGGCAGGAATGGAGGCCGTCAGGGATGGATGGGAGCATCCTTTGGACACTCTATTCCCTGGGGAGAGGGAGTGAGCCTGCACAGCTTACAGTGTGGCTCCTGGTGGCCCGCAGTGGTGGTACATTTGTGGCATGGGTGACCACGTGTCATGGTGCATCTCCCCAGGACACCACGTGCATTCGGCTGCAACATGGGAGTGGGCAAGTTGGAGGGAGAAAAATGAGAACTCACCCACTCAGCCGACTGGATGGTGGTCACCAAGTCCCCTCACGCCACGCAGCCTTGGCAAGTGACATCTGAGCCAATTCTCTGCCATGTGCCCGGTCTAGACTGAATGCCAAGTCTTCCCTCCTATGGGCCCACCCAGTAAAGGGATACGTCAGGCTGCATGGAGCACGGCACAAGGAGTTGGTGGTGACAATGGCAATGGAGGAGATGGCTTGGTGGTGGGCAAGAGGGTCCCCTAGGTGGCCTGAAGGAGTGGCCGGTCAGGGGGCACGGGAAGGAGCATGAAGAAATCACACACACACACAAAAAAAAATCTGTTTCTTTCCCTCCCCCAACTTCCTGACTGGTCCAATACTCAACCTAGCCCATCAGGGAATTACAAGCAAAAAAAAGTTCCTCTCTCCCAAATTACCTGATGGGTCCAGTATGCAATAATAAAAGCACAGAAACTGTCAGCAGATAAGAAACGCTAGGCCCATCCAGTCTGCCCGTAAGTCCGACTCTTGTTTGTGGCGTGTCACTTGTTATGCCTGTCAGAGAATAAAAAAATATGCCCATCTCCACCCAACAACCTAACGGATCCAGTGCTCAACTCATTATGGAATAAAAAAATAAAGAAAAAAAATCTGTCCCCCTTCCCCAACAACCTGATAGATCCAGTGTCCAACCTTACCATCAGAATACAAAACAAAAAAATCCAGTCCTCTCCCTCTTCGACTACCTGACTGGTCCGATAACCTAAACAACAAAAAGGCCCCCTTTCCGAAATTACCTGATGGGTCCAGTATGCAACCCAGCTTGTCAGGCAATAAAAACAGAAATAAAATAAAAAAATCTCCCCCTTTCCCCCAAACAACCTGAGGTATCCAGTGTTCAACCTGGCCCATCAGTGAACTGAAAAATTCTGTCCCCTTCCCTTCCAACTACCTGATGGGTCCTGTGCCCAACCTGGCCCGTATATTAAGCTAAAAGGGGATAAGAAGGAGCAGCAGTGAACAGAAAGTGGAAGAGGCAGGGTACTAAAACACTGCTTTCACATGACGAGCCACACAGGTCACAGTGAGGTGCTCAAGCACTGCAAAGGAAGCCTGGGGCTGCTGCTGCTCCTACCCCTGCCATGTACTCTCCAACCCAGCCTGCTGCGCAACTGAATGGTCTGGTGCACAACTTGGCCCAAAAGGGAATAAAACAAATCTGGCCCTCTTCTCCTCCTCCCCCCTCCCCACCAACTAACTACCTGTCGGGTCTGGTGTCCAACCCAGACCACCACAGAAAAAAAAAATAAACTTGGTGATGGGGGAGGGGGGGGGACATGTGACTTCAGTGCTGGGGGGAGGGGATGAAACTAGCTGCCTGGTGTGGGGTGAATTTTAACCACTGTGTACAGTGTAGGGGGCATTACAGAAAAGCAGTGTCACCGTATCAAAGCCCTCCCCGTGGGCACCGTATGCAAAAACTCTGTAAAACTGACACTGGATGTGGTCCTAATATAACCACAGTTATCACAGTGAGACTGGTGAGACGTAAGGCAGCACGGAAATAGATGCATGCTCTGTGGTACAGAAGAGGAGTGCTGGCACAGGGCTTAATCAAGCCCTTGGAGTATGCTAGGAAACAACAAAGTGCCACATTCACCAGAAGCAACAGTGGAAATCCTGTACAGACACTCAGTATTATCAAACGCTATGCTGCTGCTTACAGAGATTTTATTTAAGTCCAGACGAAGACTGAAAGTGGCCTCAGTGCAAACAATGTTTATTTTATTTATTTGTTCTAGGATTACAAATACCTTTAAGCCGAGGCTCTTTTACAAAAGGTTCCACGTTATTGGTACAATTGGTACAAATGTAGACCACAAATAATGTCACTGTCTGCACTGAAGCCACTGTCAGCCTTCATCTGGATTTAAATAAAATCTTTAAGCAGCAGCACAGCATCTGAGCATGTCTGTTAATACCGAATGTCTATCCAGGAGTTGCACTGCTGCTGCTTCTGGCAAATGCAGCACTTTCCAGCGCGCTGCCTGGTGAGATGCAAGGCCTGCTACAAAAATGCACAACACGAAAAAAAAGGAAAGGGGCCACCCACTTTTATATGGGAGAGTCGACATCTGTCGTCGTCGTGGGCAGCCCCTAGTGGACTGCTTACAAAGGTTTCCATGTGGTCCTAGTGCCTGGAGGCTTACAGTTCCATAGGCGTGGCCTGCTGAAAGAGACATCCTCGAACAAGATCTACTGTTACAGCTGAGTAACTTATTATATGGGCATTGGATATAGTTCACTATCCACACACTGGATGACTTCAAACAGTTCTCTTGGGGGAGGGGACTGGGGGGCGCTGCAAAGTGCGCACCCATATTTGGCGAACAGTGACTGGAGAATCGAGGTCCCAACAGCAGTATCACAACAAGACTCAAGGTCAATACTGTAGTGGGAAATTATGGTGTGTGTGCTGACTTCCAGGTGGCAGCCCTGCAGATCTCCTGGATAAGAATCTCCCTGGAAGCAGCCACCGAGGCAGCGGTATGTCTGGTGGAATGAGGCCCAAGCCCCACAGGAGGATCCCTACAAGCCAACCTATAGCAGAGGTCAATGCAGAATGCAAACCACCAGTCAATCATCCACTTTGCTGCAAGGCGTGACTTCAGTGTATGTTAGAAACTCCAGTTGTGCACTTCTTATAGTAAGCGAGCGCCCTCCACAGATCCAAAATATGGCACCTACGGTCAGCCTCAGAAGATGGGTTTGTAAAGTAAACCAGCAAGTTGATCACCTGGTTCAGGTGAAACTGCAAGACAACATTCGGGAGGAACTTCGGGTGGGGGCGAAGGCCAGATAGAGAGACCCCACTGAGGGCACCTGGAGCTCACTGACCCTTCAGGCTGACCTGATGACCACCATGAAGGCCGTCTTCCATGACAGGTGTGACATCTCACACTTGTGCAAAGGCTCAAATGGCTTGCCCACGAGCACAGCCAGCACCAGCAACAGGTCCCATGGTGGTGGTTCACGCACTGATGGGAACAGGTGTTCAAGGCCCTTAAAAAAAGCGCCCAACCACATTCTGCTGGGCAACCATTGGCATACCTGCCTTGCCCAATATGCAGAGATGGCTGCCAAATGCATCTTTAGGGTTGTCACTCGAAGTCCAAACTGAGAGAGGAACCAAAGGTACTCCAGTATACTAACCACAGAGTTGGCAAAGGGATCAAGCTCCTTAGCATGACACAAATGGAAAATCATTTCCATTTAAAGACATAGCACCAGCGAGCTGACACTTTTCTTCAGGAGGCCTCCACAACATGGAGCACAGCTTCCAAAAGATCCAAAGCCTGGAACTCTAGCTGCTCAGGAACCAGGCCATGAGGTGCAGAGACTGAATGTCCAGGTGCAGAACCGTCACCTATTGTCTGGTCAACAGGACCAGGCCAAGAGGCAACAACCAAGGAGGCCTGCTGCTGAGAAAATCAAAGTACCAGAATTACTTTAGCTAATCTGGACCTATCAGAATCATTCTACACCTTGTACTTATGAGCCTTGACCACTACCTTGTGGACCAGGGAGAAGGGAGGGGAAGCTGTACACAAGGCCAGGGGTCCAAGGCTTCGTGGAGGCCTCCCCAGCAGTATTCCAGACAACAGGGTGCAGGCACAAAACAGCCTCAGTTTGGCGTTATCCCAGGAAACAAACAGATCCAACAGAGGGGTGCCCCACTGGGAGAACAGGCAGTGTACCACCTCCTGATGCAGCCACCACTCGTGTAACATCTTTAACCCAGCTGAGAGCATCTGCCAGCTGGTTATTGGTGACATGGATCACCAGGACATCTTCAGCTAGGCTGCGCATGATGGTCCCGATGTGGAGGTCCTCCCAGCATAGGGGAAGGGAGTGAGTTCCGCCCTGCTTATTCAGGTAGAACATGGCTGTGGTGCTGTCCATCTGGACCTGCATGACCGGACCCCTGACTAGAGAAGCAAATTCTGCCAGAGCTAGCTAAACTGCAAGGAGCTCCAGCAGGTTGATGTGGTGACGGTACTCCTGAGATGACCAGAACCCGTGGCCTCTGTAGGTTCCCAGATGTGCTCCCCACCCACCGGAGACGCATTAGTCATGAGCGCGCGACAGTTGGTGCTGGGCTGAGAAACAGGATTCTTTCCTCTAGATTTCCTGGAATCAGCCACCACTGGATGACATCCCACACTGGCAGGGTCACAAGGACTGGCTGGTCCAGGTGCCTAGGCGCTGGGAGCACTGACGACCCAGCCCACACTGCCGGTGGTGCATCCACCAGCGTGTCCAACAGACCATGCTGGTGGTGGATGCCAAGTATCCCAGCAGTTGCAGGAAATCCCAGGCAGGACGCAAGCGCCCAACCTGTAATGACTGCACAAAGAAGGTAAGGTCCTCAGCCTGGTTTGCAGGGTGATGGGCCCTGGTCCGCAGGAAGTCTAGCTCTACCCCAATAAACTTATTCACCTGTGAGGGGATCAGTTCGGACTCATCCAGGCTGACCAACCAGCCCAAGTCTCTGTAAGTCTGGAGGACCAGATCCCTGGACCGCTACATGACCTCCATGGACAGCCCAGCTATAAGCCAACTGTCCAGGCAGGGATACACCCTGAAGCCCATGCACCACAGGATGGCTGCCACCACTGCCATACACTTGATGAAGACCCTGATCATGGATAAGAGGCTGAAGAGCATGACCTGGAACTGATAAAGAACCCATTCTGTGCGGAACCGAAGGCACTGCCACTGGGATGGGTGGACTGGGATGTGGAACAGCACATCATGGAGATCCACAGAGCAGAATCACATGCTGTGCTCTACAGATGGTATGATCTGGTTCAGAGTTACCATCCTGAACTTGCACCTTGGCATGCATTAGTTTAGGTCATGCAAATCCAGGTAAGAGTGCCAGCCCCCCGTTCGTTTTAGGACAAGGAAGTACTTGGACATGTACTCCTGACTTGCCAGTATGTCTAGGACATGCCTGAACGATGTCCATCCTTAGTGCAGACAAAATGTTGTATAACACCGAGTACTCCAGAGGAACATGGGATCAGTAAGGCATAAGAGCCCTGAAATAGATAGTTAATTATCTGCCTACTACCTCTAGGACCCACTGGTCCATGGTAATGACAGACCATGTGGCCAGAAGTGGCGAAGCCAACTGCCCACAGGGAGCTGGGTCAAGGACTAGACAGGTGAGAGGTTGACAACCCCAATCTGTGAATGGGCAGCTTTGGAGGGGGCACCAGACGCTGGGGTCAGGGGGCACCACTCCGCCTATCCCCACCCCTTTCTGGGCCCTGACCAGAGAACTTGGCCTCAGGATGCCAGGCTTAGTATTGCCCCTGCTGGGGCTGCTGTTGCTAAGGCTACTGTGGTTAAAAGGACCAACATTGAAAGGGTTTCTTTTTAAGTTTCTAGGCCTTAGGGTCCTTATGGGACAAAGTCAGAGAGTCCAGGGTGGCACTGGAATTCTCAATCCATGTGAGATGTTTTTCCACCCACTGACCAAAGAGGTCAGTGTTCAATAAAGGGACATCAGCAACCTTGTGCTAAGTGTCCGCAGTGAAGGTAGGCAACCTCAGCCAGGCCCTATGATGTACCGTAACGGCCGCTCCCATGGCATGAACGTAGGAGTTGCCCACTTCCAAGGCCGTCTTGGAGCTGGTGTTTAGTTAGCACTTGACCTTGGTTTCTGACCAATTTCACCAGCAGCTGCTTTGTCATCAGGAAAGTGAAGGAGAATTTCATCCAGTACTCCCATCTGGGAGTGATCAAAGTTGGCCATCATCATGGCGTAGTGTGTCTGATGCCAACCAAGAGAAGAAGTGGCATACACCTTCTTGGCTATGTGGTCAAGCTTCTTAGACTTCTTGTTGGGAGGGGGCTGTCCACTTCCCCTTGGCCTCCCAACTTCCGAAAGGCCAAGTTTGAGACCAGTTCCTTGGCTGAGGGATGGTCTGAAAACCCAGAAATTACCTCATAGGAGCTGCATACTTGCAGACCATATGGGTGGAGGGTGCCGGGTAGGATGCTGGATGTTGCCACAGCTCCAGTGCCGGTCCAAAGATGGCCTCAGCCATGCCATACGCAACCCCAGGTGGAGTCGTCCTTGTCCAAAATGTCCGTGAAGGGGTACTTAGCCTGTTCCTGGACCAGCTCCAAAAACACATGCATAGACTCTGATATTAAATAGAGGAGAGCCCCAAATTACACCAGCCCATGGTTAGTGTACAGGTCCTCAACAGAGGCACAGTCGAAGGTGTGGGTCCTCAAAGACACCATGGATAACCCATCTGAGTCATTCAAGGATTCTTCGAAGACGACCCATAGCTGTTTGCTGCCTCTGACCACCCAGGAGTCTTCAAACTGGATGGATTTTCACCTAGAGTCAACCTGGCAAGTCAGCTGCAACATAAGAGTCCTTGGTCAGTGCTCCCACCAAAGGCCACAGTGGAGGCAGCTCCACCCGCAACGGTGGAGACGCAGATGCCAGGGACATATGGTGAGGGTAGACTGGCATGGCAGTACTGGCATCTTCCACCTAATCAGAGGGTCCACTGCCACCAAAGGAGTTCTCATAGTGCCACTGCAGTACCCCTCCTCATCTGAGGACAAGGAGTTCGAGGAACATTGACAGTGGCACCTCCCAGTGAAGCGGGATAGAGAGCAATAATAGTGCTTCTACCAAAACACTGACCATCGACCCAAAGAGAAGCCACTGGAGGGTCCATATAGACCAGATGCCACTTTACATTTTTGAGCACTGGATTTGGTGGCACGAACATCAGTGGAGGCTGGTCCTAAGTGGAACTGGTCAAGGACGCCGACCGAACCACATCCTCCTGGGTGAGGACCGGAAGAAGCAGGGTCCTGGAGATCATCTCCTTGACCTCCCCAGCAACCGGTTGACTGGGTTGAAAAAACTCTCGACAGCCTGCTTCGCCACTGTCGAGGTCAAAAGGCTCAACAGAGGTACCATGGTGTTGTCAATTGATCCTGCGACCAAGTGCAGCTCGACATGCATCGAACGGTTGGTGGAGTCAAGGGAATGGGAAGACCGCAATCTCTTCTGATCCCACGACTGGCACTGCGACACTTGTGCTTACCGTGGCAGACAGGGCTCTCCCCATAGACCCGGAGGGCCTAATGCATTTCACGAAAGTCCTCCATCAAAGACCCCCTGACGCGACCCTTCAGCCGGAGTTTGGGATACCCGGCCAGCTGGTCAAGAAGAAGCCCAGCCATGAGATCTTCTAGAGAGGAGGAAAGCATCACATGACATTGGCCACAGCCAAAAATTTTGTGCGTTGCCCCTAGGCAGTAGAGGCAAGACACATGTGCGTCCGTTTTCAACATTTTCTGCCAACACGTGACACAGAATTTGAAGCCGCAAATTGGCTTTGCTTCTTTGGAGTCCATCTTCCACTGATAAGGCACAGCCAGAGCAAGGAAGCGGACCGCCATCGAGGAACTCTGCAAATCTCGAAGACAGCTGAACAATTTTGTCAGTGGCACATTTGGTAGCCTACAATACTGCAGAGCTGCGATGGAGGAGACCTGACTCTTCCAGCAGAAAGGAAAATCTGACATCACAGGGTGGAGCCGGAGGCTGTACCGCTCAGATGGTGGGAAGAGCTAAGCTTGTAGATATACTGCTGAATCAGCACTTCCAGTGGAACTGCTAATGTGTGGATAGTCAAGTGAACTAACTATATCCACACTCCTAGAACTGTTTTTTTATACTTCTCAGTGCTCTCCTGTTTTCCTTTTAGTATTGATCCAATATTCTGATAATTTTATGTTGAATCAATAATCTAATGTTTTGCCTTTGCAGCTACCCTAAATCTCTCTTTTTCCTCAGCAGTTGCTGCTCTTCCTTTTCACACTGCCTGTACATTCTTGACATCAGTAACACCATTACAGGCCATTAAGATGAATAACATGGAATGATGTAACTGACGTAATGGAATATCTCAGAACTATGAAAAGGAAGAAGAGTAGCTGTTGAGGAGTGTGTAACTCTATGAAGGTCTGAGGGTTCCCAATGCTACATTATTTATCAAAAAATGGTCAAAGTATATTAGACTATATAATTAGCATGGAAAGGAAAATGAGAGGGTTCGTAACTGTGCAAAAATTGTTTCCTATCCCTTTTAACGTTGCTTCCAAAAGATGGCCCCTCATAACAGCACAAAATCCCCCTAACATCATACTGGGGCATCAGTATGGTTACTTATAACTATTATAAAATCACTAGTGTGATTTCAGCCAATCAGCATGCAGAGCCACTGCACCTCTTATTTGGAGTACAGTGTGCTCTCTTGCAGGAGTGCTCCACTCTGGTTCCAGGGGGGAGGATGGCACAATAAAATAAAAAAAAAATTAAAAATAAAACAATAATAATATTGTAAATAAAAAAAAATAATAATATTCTAAACATAATATAAATCACCCAAGCCAGACTAGAGTGGCCCGACCCACCTTAGCGTCTGAGATCTGAAAGGATCAGGCTCCAAGATGGTAAGGCCACTGGGTTGAGTAGAGAACGTAGATCATGTACAGAGAGGTTAAGGGTCATGCTCAAGGTCACAGTAAAACAACAGGTGTTGGTAGGTTTCAAACCTGTCTCCAGGTTCACAACTCAGCACTCAACACCCGGCTACACTGCCTTAACAGATTGTGTTCCCAGCAATATGCTGTGGACTGCTAAATCCAGGACAGTAAAACTAATTATTTCTGTTAAAAGCAACATATAGACTCAAATGTGCCAATGCTGTGAGGGAAATATGAAGAGCTTGGACGTGTAGACATTAAAACTAAACGTGCTATTACAAAGTCAAGAAGTAAGGCTTTAAAATTACTTTTTTCTTCTGCAGGCTATAATGGAATCCTCAGGAAGAGTACAATTCTGCAGGTAATTTACAGACATAGACTTCTATTGTCCTTGCCAATGGGAGGCTATGCTGCACACCGCAGTAGTGACAAATTATTCTTCTTATAAATGTGAATGGATTTTCTCCTTATTTTAGACTCCAGTCCAAGCCTTAGTGTTTCCTATTTTGCCTCACACCAAAATGCCCACACAACAGCGAATAAACACAAATTTGTGTTAAAAAAAAAAAAAAAAAATGCTATGACCCTGCTGAAAATTCACTGCACTCCAGAAAATTATTGGTTTGGACACAAAACAACCAAGAATGTAGAGAATCAACTAGTCTCATACTCCAGTACACACCGCTTGACAGGTTAGTGACCTAGGTTCATGAGCCAAGCCTGGAAAGTCGCGACAGCAGACAGGGGGATTGAGCATCCCAGAAGATTCTCTTCTCCACCAGGGTGAAAGGGTTGTAACTCCCGCTACACTACTTCCACCTGAGTGACCACAGGTGTGATCCAGCCAGGTGAGTGAGGGAGGGAGGGATTCAAATACCGATGCGTCCAGCAAGACACCACATGGAGCATTCCTGCATTCCCAATGGTAAGAATTTCAGGGAGAAAGCCAGAACAAGGCAAGCTACTAGGTGGCTGGATGACACTCAGAGTCAGACTCAACCTCACATCCACCTAGGGCCTTCTTCCTTCAAAGACAGGAAGGGACCAGATGCAGAAATTATCCAGTGCAACTGAAAAAGCAAGTAACTCAAGTACAGATCACACTTAAAAAAAAAAGTTCACACTGGGACGGTGGTGCTTACAATTCAATGAATCACAAACTTTAAAGCTGGGCACTCACCAGTCCCACCAGTAAATATTTAAAGTGCCATATTTTTATTATGGTGCAAAAAAGGTACACAAACACCCACTCTCGCCTGACGCATTTCGGATGCAAACAATCCTTTCTCAAAGGCCCTTTTTGTTAGAGCTTTGCTAGTTGAACCCTGTCCTCAATTTGTACTAAAAGTCATAATACAATCACAAAATCAGCTTTTAAAAAGACACTCCATAGGCTTGCGTGGAGCATGCACTTACACTGCACCTATTCTTGCATCACAAAATGCTGAAGTGTGGGGGCAGAGTCAGAGATCAAGACGCGGAAGGGATCGGGCGTCTAGCCTCTTGGGGAAAATTACGATCCCTGCCCTTCATTAGGTGGCTAAATTTAAAAATTCTAAACAGCAACGGAGGGAGTCCTGTTGGGGTAAGGGAGACTACTGTTCCTTTTTACTTTTTTAAAATAGCGAAAAAAGGTTCTCTTTGAAGAAATGCATTAATCGGATTAACAAGCTGCAGCATTTGCTTACTTAGATGATCACTTATTAAACAGTAAAAAAATGTGTTTAGACCTCTGTCTCTCTGGCTGATGACCTAGAACACTTGTTTTATCACGTATGCTCCTTAGCCACAATAGTTAGCATACACTATAAACCCAGTCACACATACAGTAACTAAAAATTGAAGTTTTTTGTTATCCCAGGCTGATCGCTAAGTTAAAGTGACACCTTTTTAAAAACAGAAAGCAGAACCATTTTTATTTCAGCAAGCAAGCCGATTACTTAATAAACATGATTCTTTCATGTGTCTTGTTTCAAAAGCATTAAGTGAGCTTTTTTTTTTTTATATAAACTAGTCGCATTTACAGGTGCCAAAAGCATAGCTGAGAACACCTTTTGTGGTCATACATAAACACTTTTTTGCATTTAGTGAAGTTCAGGATTTTTTGTCTCTGTCTGCAAGTAATAGGCTATGCTTCACAACAAACTAAAGGCTGAGAGATCTGCCATGCTGTAGGTCCGGTTGGCCTGGGAGTGTTGACTTATAGCTAGGGATGCCACAGTAAGCAACTCTGAGCCCCTGAAGAGTTCGTTCACTGTGGCATCTTTACTGACCTGACTGCATTCTTTCAAACAGCTGCTCTCCAACGTATGTACTTCAGTATGGTGGAACAGACATTAATTGGGCTCCAGCAAGTATATTTTCATTATCGGTGTTTACATATTTGAGCATGCACATGCACCCATTCTCTGTAGCAACTAATTTTACAGGGAACCTGCAACACGCAGGTAAATGAGAAGTATGCATTTCCCCACGTTTCAGAGTGTATGCACTGAACACCTGCTTTTAGCTACACTCGATTAACTGGCATAAAAAACTAACTTACTATCTCAGTTTGTTTTAAAGACCAACGTGGCACGTTTTACACCTGTTCTAATTGTGTGTCTAACTGGAATCCTACATCTCAGATAAATTACTAGTGTGGCGAATCCCCCCCAATTTACAGACATATTCAAGTCTCTGAGTACCTTTGTGTTTGCTGTGCGGTATGAACATCTCATCACTTTATTACCAATAAGCTGTTGTGATCCGGCAATCAGCTGTTGTGCTCTGGTGGCAGTCTCAGTTGAAGGTGAAGGTGGGCAGTCATCTGAACAGCTGATTCTTGTCAGGACTTGTATGACATCCCAATGTCTGTCCTGGTACAATAATTGCACAATGTGAAACAGCATCCACTATTTTTCACATGTGGCCGGCTATAAAATTTAAGTTTATGTCTAAATTTGGTCAAAGTGTAATAGAGTCTTGTCTTTTTTATGTTCTGATCTCTTAGACTAATCAGTGGCGTGTAGCATGCAATCATGTTCCACACACATCAGGCATTCCACGTAAATGTGTGGAAAGAATGCATGATCACATCTATGCATGCTTGATTTACAGCTATGCATATACTCGCACATTATGAATAAAATCGCTATTGCAACCAGATATGAATAACTATGCCAAGCAAAAATCCCAAGTCAGAGGGCTGCCACAACCCCTCTGGACAGAACACACACACACACAGCCCCAGTACAGAATGGCACAGGCATGGATGGCAGCAGTAATCACAGGATTAACAATGTACTGAAATGTCTGTTGATCAAACACAACAAACCAAAACTTAGTCAATCAGCAGCCAACACTGATTCATAGATTTGTATCGGCAGAAAAGGACCTTCCTGGCCTATCAAGTCTGCCCACCCCCCTCCTGTGGTACAACAGTGCAAACAAAACAGGAATAATGAATAATAAGAGGTAACAACTGGCCAATTAGACTGGTGGCAGAACATCTCTAATACAAGGGTTAGGCAGAGAAGTACTAGCAGCAAGAGGGAAGAGAATGATCCCTGAGAAGCTGCTTAAGACTAGTGTGTGTGAGAGAGTGAGTGAGAAAGGCAGAGGTGAGTAGGAAGGTTATTCCATATAAGAGGGGAAACAGACAAAGAATGCAGTCAGACCCATTAAGTTATTGCAATAAGGGATAACAATGGTTTATGAGTCAAAATAGCAGAACAAGTAGGCTGGCTTGAGAAGAGGTTTATGGGGTTGGGTTACAATAATCTGAATAAAATGAAAGCCAACTACTCAAAGAAGTTTCACATTATTCCTGATGTGCTGTACAAAGTATGTTGTTTTTTTTTATGGTGAGGCTCAAGATCTTTTTCATGATTTGAGGGAAGCTCACTATGACAAATATAGGGTTGGGTCCTCTGGTCCCTGCCCCGCCTCCATTCTGTGAACTGGATCTGGTCTTCCAGTCAGGTCCTGACATGAGGGATAAGACATGGGGCCATAACAGGCTGGAAGCAGCCAGAACAGGAGAAGTAAGAGATCCTAATGTAACAGAGGTGAAACCATACCTCACTTGCTAGATTTTTCAAAGTATGTCACTCTGATGTCATACTCTAGCCTTTGACAAATACGAGTAAGTAGGAGCATGGATGCACCCATAACAATTCAGATCTTGAAAACCAGTCCAAAATTTAGTCCAAGATCTTTACATATAAATGGCTGGGTCACTGTCGGGGGTTAGATGCACTCATTTGTTACAGGTGGCACTAAAGAAACCAAAGCACAACGTGGAGAAGCAACTCTGGAAATATATACATACTGCCACTGAATTCATTGGTCTTGTGAAATTTTCATTCAAATGTGCAGTTAACAGTGCCTAGCTCTCTCCCTCATCTCAGCAGGTGATGTGACTGATGACACATACTCATTTTTAGTCAAGGAAGAACTGCAGCCTGCCACATCCAGTGCATGCCACCATAATGAACACCCCACATTGAGACTAGAAGCCCTGCCGCAAAAATGTATTTATTTCATTTTGGTAGTCGGGTAGGCCCACTGGAACTAGAGGTTCCTTTTTTAGGTGGCGACCCGGAATTAGTTACATGTAGGTAGAGCAGGTATCATAACAGGTGGTAGAGAAGGAGCGTATAGCTAAAAGGTAAATGCATAACAGTGACAAGTGACATGGAGAACTACAGGCCCTGCCTTTCTAAACCCCAAGGATGAGTCTCTTATGGTAAAAGGTTGTAATCTTGTGCATTAAGCGATACTGACTTGACAAAACGTGTGCAAGATGTTCACAACTTATTGCCCCAATTAACGTACTATAAAGCACAGATAAATAAATGGAAGTAAACACACATGCCTCAAAATGGAAATCTTATTTTTTTTAAAGAATGTAACAGATTATAAAAAAGGGATAAGACACCTAGCATGTCAGGACTGGAGTTATCAGAAAGCTTAAACACATCACACCTATTCTCAAAAATCTACACAGGCTCCTTGTTGATGACCTTTATACCGTTTTAAACAAGCATTTGTCAATGTCGAATGTTTGCTTGCTGATATTAGCACTGGACGTGCAGGAGTTAGACAGATGCAGAATAGGAATGGCAGTGAATCAGGGGTCAATCTTAACATTGTTTTATTAGCCCAAACACTAGTGCAAGCTGACCAGGGCTAGTGCAGCTAACTCTCTACTTGCCAGTCTTGACTAGTGCAGATTTTCATGGCTGTTAATGAAATTAAAAAAGTCTCTAATTTGGCATTCTCTAATCCTCATGCTAATCTCTCTCAATGTTCCAGATGGCCAGATGTGGGTAACAGCTCATTAAGAGCTGCAATTATCTGGCAGTTCAAGAGAGGAATCCCACAAAAGACTCAATGTGAGTCAGGGTTTTATTTAACTCTAAAAATTGATTAGTGTTTTGCTCATAAAAGTTCTAAAACATTATGAAAATGCATAGCACTTGCCTCACTGTGTTTCACAAACATAACACTTCTAGAAAACCTATATAAATGCTTTCTGTACAGTTAGTATTGTCCCAAGAAATAAAGTGCTAATCAATTATTTAAAACCCTGTGAGTCATTATCACTCCACTGCTAAGACTTTCAGCTGGTGTCCAGGGTGTGATCAAGGGTAGAGTGCTGTTAAATCACTAGGTTCCAGTTTTCTGAATGTGTTTATGTCTAACAATTTGTTCAATATTATTAAAGACCAGTACCCCTCATTTCTCTACATTTTGAGTGTTTGTATCCAATATTTCACTGACAAAATGCAAAGTGGCATACAGGAGCGGCCCTACAGGTGGTGGGTTTTATTCCAGCCTCACCATAACTTCCCTCTCGCCTCCAAATCCCGTAACTCTGTTATTTCCCTGGACACCACTGCAGACCAGACTCTGAAGTGACCATCCACAGATCCATAGCTGTCATTACTGGCAAGTGTAGAGGTCCCCAGCCATTCTAAATGGACCACGGCAGCCATCACCATCCATACAGTTCCACCCTTATCCCACGCAGCATGTCCTTTCAGCCTAAAAACAAAGCTTTGGATCATGCATGGTACAAAAATAAACCTTAATAAAAATACATAATTTGAAACCTTGAAATAGGCATTCCTGGGGTGCATAAATCATCCTATACAGAAACAGAGACATTGTAGCATTATGCCCGTGTACTGTTTCCCCTGGGCTGATGAAAGGACACCGTTAAAGAAAAAGCTGTTATTGTTGGGGCAGAGCATACTAAAATCAATGCTTTTACAAATAAAAATGTCATAGTTTTCTATTTCCCAAGCCCCTTAGGGTTGTCTAGCCCCCACCCCAAAGAAACCTTAGATGTGCTCCTGGCTCACTTGAGACTGTAAAAAAACTTTCAGAAGTCAGGTCTCCAGTTGACTACAGGGTGGGGGCTGAGACTGTCTTTCTCTGCCTGACTCTGTTCATTGCCCTGTGGGTGGCGGTGACAGTGTGGTGAGGTGCATGATGATGTCAGCTATTGTGTGCACAGACCTAGGACTGGTTGACTGAACATTTGCTGTTGTGATGTCCTCTCTCTGTTTGGTGTGGGGGAGGGGACAGAAAGAGGAAGAGAGGAGGCCATGGTACAAAACAATGGCGGCGGGGGAGCTCACTGTCTGTGATGGCACTGTAGTCTTTTTCTGCTGTGAAACTGGAAGCAATGTGGGAGCAGGATAAATGTGCAATAATCAGAGTATTTCTTGGCTTTGCTTGCATTGTTTCCTGTAAAAGTGATCAAAATTTACCATTGCAATTAAGGGCTAGTGCAACCATCTGCAGGCTAGTGCAATTCTGAATCAACTTGCCCTGCTGACTAGTGCAAAAAATAGGTTACGGTTGACCCATGCAGTGAAGTACTGAACTCACGCCAACCCCATCTCCACCCTGCAGAGATGGACAGGCATTGGGGTGTGCCTTTGGGTCGTCACTCGTAACGCTCACAGCACTTCACCTCACCCTATCCTGCAGACACCAACAAGTGTTGAGTTGTGCCTTGGGGTGTTCGGCTTCACGGTCACCCCATTTCATAAAGACATATGCTGAAATGGGTGTATAGGAGTGTGGCGTTAACTCTGGGGCCAAACAGTCCAAGGCACACCTCGATGCCCATTACTGGCTTGGGGATGGGGGTAAAAAAAATCGCATGAGTATTATAGCTGGCAATCCAAAGGCACATCCCTGATGCCCATCAGTCTGTACAGGGTGGGACGTTATGGTTAGAAACCCTAACGCCCCAGGCGTTTGTTAGTATTTGCACTACAAATTTTCAACAAGGCCTTTTTGTGACCCCCCCACCACATCATGAAAGCATTTGGGACCTCTGCTCATAAACAGTGGCACTGGGATTTTGTTAATCTGTCCCAAACTTTGATTTTCCCACAGCAATCGCACCATTCTGCGGCAGATGTGCGAAAACACAGATTGGGCAGGATATGAAAAATGACAGCTGTACCATTCATAGGGAGATGTCAAGAGATGGCAATGTTGAAAATCTGGAGTGAAAATATTAAAAATGCTCATACTTCCGAGTGTACGTACGTGGAAACTGCGAAATGCATGCTCGTAACACAGTCATTTAGTGGAATTATTTCACCAAATTTTCAACATAGGCATTTTGTGACCTCTACTCATGAAGACTGTCACTATGATTTTCTTAATCTGTCCTGAACATTGATTTCCTGCAGCGACCACGCCACTGTGTGCCAGAAATGTGAAAACACATTTCAGCCAGGATGTGAAAAATGACAGATGTACTGTTCATAAGGAGGTGTGAAAAATTGACAACGTTGAATATTTTGAGTGAAAATATCACAAATTCGCAAAGTCACAAGTGTGCATGGAAACTGAACAATGCACACTCGTAACAACTGGCAGTATAGCCTAGAGGTTAGAGGAACGAGGTGTGTACAAGCTTGGTACATCCAACAGTCCAGACCCGAGTTTGATTCTCACAACCTCCACTTGCATACTGTATGACTCTGAGCAAGTCACTTAACCGCCCAGTGTTCCCAGGTCGCCCCTGAAAACAGGCACTTGTGACTAATGGGCCTTACCTGGTTACCAAAGACTAAAATAAAAATAAACAAACATAATCATTTTATGGACTTTTGTCACCACATTTTCAACATAGGCAGTTTAGGACCTCTGCTCCTGAACAGTGTTACTGTGATTTTCTTAAGCTGTCCTGAACACTGATTTCCCACAACGACCACGCTATTCTGCACCGGAAATGCGAAAACACATTTCGGCCAGGATGTGAAAAATGACAGATGTACTGTTCATAAGGCGGTGTGAAAAAAATGCCAATGTCGAAAATCTGGAGTGAAAATATTACAAATTTGCGAAGTTACAAGTGTGCATGGAAACTGCGCAATGCACGCTCATAACACAGTCATTTTTTTGGATTTTTTTCACCAAATTTGCAACATAGGCTTTTAGAGAGTCCACCTCATGAAAAGTGACACTGTCATTTTGTTACTTGGTCCCAAAAGGCGATTCCGCTCAGTGACCGAAAAATCACCTTTCGGGACCGAATAACCAAATGACAGTCACTGAGATGGGGTCCCAAGAACCCCATGTTGAAAATATGGTGCCAAAATTCATGAAAATGGCAGAGATATCCACATAAGTTGGAAAACAAAACAAACAAACAAAAAAAAAACACATTTGTGCCATTATACAGCTTATCGGCATTTTTTCAGTTCGCGGTTGGCTTTGAAGAGTTCACACGCGTTACCGATCCACTGAAGATCATCGCGCCGGGATCAGAGGCAAGTATGGAGTAAGGGGGTGTGGGGAGTGCAGAAGTTGGGTCTGAGTTGGGAAGGGGCACGGACTCAACAACAGAGCGGGTTTTCTTTTACGGGAGAAAACCTGCATGTGGACAGTTTTCTTGTTTTACAGGCGGTTTAGTACACTAAGGTGGGCTCCTGCATGCCACCTGAGTGTTTCTTGGGGGGTGTAGCCAGCGGGGATTAGGCACTTCCATCCCAGCACATTCAGAGTGTTGGGAGCATGAAGAGGGGGATTAGGCCCCCTCGGCACCTAACAAATGGGGAGGGCATAATGCCGGCCAGTTGTGCTCCCCATTGGCAGCATGCTGACAGGGGATTGGGCACCCCGTCGGCTTTTCATGGGGACTGTGAGAGGCAGCGGCTGTCAGAGAAGCCGCCGCCATGTTTACAGAAAAGGGACACCAGACAATGCAGCTGTAATTCACTGCTGCAATCAAGGACCACCTCAGCAGCAAAAACAGCTGATTGTTAATGACAGGGTGCTCCATGATTGCAGCGGCGAGTTTCTTTCAAGTTGGTGGCATGCTACACTACTGCTATTATGGACAACATGATCGTCTATTGGTGCCACACAGACCAGCCCCAAAATGGACTGCGACCATTGGCAACAACACTGCTGCACCTCCACAACTCACTACTGCAGCAAGCTGCCGGAATATGTTTCTTGCACATGCGTGCAAGCAAACTTAAAAATGATACATTGTCCTGCCATATATTATTTCTTTAAAGAGCAGATGCCCACTGTCATTTTTTCCAGCCCCCCCCAAAAAATATATACGATAGCTGACCTGCTCCAGTGTTGAGAGGTATTAAAATTCCCATGCGTTTGAGTCCAGTAACAAAGTTACAGCACTCCCAATATTTACCCCAGGAAAGACAGAGAAGCTTCCTGAACCTGTTGACATGCCCACAGGCAGGCACCCACAGCCCCCTTTTGTGATGCCAGAAAATGAGGACTGTGTCTGTGTTCCAGTGACTTGTATGAGTGCAATTCTTCTATAGCTTTTAGTACTATTTAGAGTTGTGATATAAACAAATCAAAGTGACCACACGAGTAATGGTCCCTGTTACTTGAGCGTTGGCTTTGATTTTTCTACATCGCACCTCTAAATAGTATTAAAAGCCATAGAAAAATTGCACCCATACAAGTCAATGACGCGCACACACACAGCCCTCATTTTCTGACATCACAAAAAGGGTCTATGGGTGCCTGCATGTGGGCGTGTCAGCAGGTTCAGGAAGCGGCTGTTCTTCTTGAGGTAAATATTAAGATTGCTGTAACTTTGTTACTCGACTGAACCATATGGGATTTTTAATATCCCTCAACACTGAAGCAGGTCATAGCCTAGAAAAATGACACTGGGCACCTGCTCTTTAAATTAATCTCTCCCGTAGTCTTCTACTTGCTTCCCCTGTTCTTTTCTGTCTTCATTCCCGTTTCGTGGTCTCCTTTGCCTTTTTGGGGGGAGTACTCTTTTACCTTCTTTGCTCAGGTCTGATAATAAATTCTTCATCTGCATCAGACCTGACTTTTCTCCACTTTTCAAATCTCATTTTTAAAACTTTCCTTTTCTCATCTGGTTATCCTTCTTGTTCATGAATCTCCGCATTTTAGCTAGCCACAACAGTAATTAGCTTAGTTTTCTGCATTTCAACATTTATTGTATTTTACCAAATACACAGGTTTGAACTTTTTAGTACTGTCAGTATTATGATTTACTGTACTTTTTCAGTGTCTTTATTCTTTATGTACACGCACTCCTTACTCGTTTAAGCATTCTGTGCTACTCTGGTACAGTACAAATGAAATGATAGCACAGTACTGTCTCCGGATTAGGGATTATCAGATTCGGAGGATTCCATTCCGTTGGCATCCATTGGATTATCAGAAATTTTGATAAAGAGTTCAGTTAAATTCCGATGCCAGTTGAAAGCATCAGAATTAGGAGTCAGTATCTGAATTTCCTATTCTGCATCTGACTACATGTTAAACCCCTGCCCAGCACACAGTAAAAATGGACTCCTGTAGCTGACAAAGACTCCCCCCTTCTCCTGTGTCTCCCTTCCCAGGCTCCCTTACCTTAAGACTGCTGCTGAAAGCTGGGGGTCCCCGGTCTCTGCTCAGCGAGATGTGTTGTGGCATATGAACTAAAGTGTGGCATCGCCTGGATCAAAGATGAACTAGTGCTGCTGATACCTGTGGCACTGGTAGAGGCACAAAGGGTACAGCTCAGGCATCCAAAGATGTACTAAGTCTATCACCACTGTTCAAAGAACTGTCCAAAGAGAGAAATGCCACTCCCCAGCAACCTGCCAATGACCATAACCCACTACATAGTTAACCACAACTAGCTAGTTACTGCCACTTGCTGGTCCCAGATGAATCAAAATACCTAACCATCCTGACCGAGATAGGAACACCCATGACCGTCAGACTCCTCCAGGAGATGAAGGGAAAAAAAAAATCTTACTCCGGGCCGGCCATCATTTGAAGTGAAGTCAACCCCTCTCTGAGTGGCCTGGGAAAATAAATAAGGTGGTGAGGAGGGTGTCCAATCTGATCAAAACACTGGGTTTCAGCCACTATGCCTGATGCTGTACTGAGTGAGGCATCTGGTGGTAACCAAGTTTTTTTTCAGGTTGGCCACCTTCTCCATTATTTTTCTCAGGTTACTCATGGAGGGGAAGGACTTTACTTCAGGTAATGGCCAGACTAGAGGTTGTTTTTGTTTGTTTTTTATGTATTAATCTCCTGGAGAAGTCACACAGTCATGGGAGCCCCACCCTCAGTGGGGATGGTTTGGTATTCTATACAGTCCTAGACAGGATGGGGCAGTAACTGGCTAGTTCAGAACAACTTAGCAACAGATGTGTGGTTGGTGGTGGGTTGCCTGCAGGGGGATCTCTTTCTTTGGAAGGTGGTGTTAGTGTACTATAATAACTGGTGACCCCCGTTATCAACCCGTTTTCAAGTGTTGTAAAAAGTCATATCAACCGAAAAAACTCGCATCAATCCACGGGTTGATACGACTTTTATAGTCTCACGCTGAGAAGCCAGCAGGAGTCCACACAAATTAAACAGACTGGCAACAACAGACGATTCTCCGACCACAGACTGTCACACAGCATAACCTCCATTTTAACAGCAACAAACAGAGCCAAGTAACAAAGTGTAATCATTTATTCAGAAATGTAGTATTTACCATGCAGGAAGTCTCTAAACTAAAAGCGCACTTTCAGGACTACCCTTATTGTTTCCACAGATGGCATGAACTTTCACCTCAGCTCAACAGCGACTGTAATGACCCGACCCATTCAGATGACGAAACAATTCACTCTGAAGCTAAAGAACTTGGGCAAACAATATAAAAACTTGAAAAAAATATATATTTTTAAGTTTTATTTTTTTTTCCTTCATTCCTAACATCGTGATTTACTTTACCCGGACGTCTTTTTGCACCAGCTTATTATAAAAAATAAAACATATGTAGGTAGTTGCCATTCAGCTTTTTTACACTGCCTCGGTGTGTGATCATAGTGAAACCTCTTGAGCTTCGCTCTCGAGGTTTCTCTATAATCACACACCTTGGCTGTGAAAAAAAACTTCATATCACCCTCCTACATATGCATTATTCTTTATTTATTACTTCTTTGGATCCCTGAACCTCAGTGCTACTGGCGTCAGCTCTTCTCTGACCCTGGGGGCACCACACTCAAGTCCAGAGAACTGCACACCTAGCCAAATGGAGGAGACCCCAGCTTTCAACAGCAGCCTTAAGGTACAGGAACCTAGAGGGGGACAAAAGTGGGGAAACAAAGGAGGGCTTTCTTTTTCAGCTGCAGAAGTTTGTTTTTACCAGTCATCACAAGAGGTTTTAACATGTAGTCAGATTCGAACCTTTTTTTTTTTGCAACTAGGATTTTTGGCCCTAGAGAATTCTAATTCTGAAAGTATTAATATTAAGACCTGCACAGGCAAAAGGGCATCAGTGCCGGAGTAGTAAGGTAGAGCACCCGATACAGGATGAGGCAGGACTCGGGAGAAAGTCCAAAAAAAACATGAACAGTAGGGGCTCCAAACAGAGGAGGGTCAGAGAGAGGGGTGACAGGAGCAGATGGGGGTAGGAAGGAGTTTCAGCTGGTGCCTGAGGGCAAAAGCCCAAAGTCTGGGGTCCAAGGTATCCAATACTGTGAATCGCATTCTGGTCATCCCTAATATGGTAACCCCAGTTATGCATGTATTTCCATATTAACAGAAAGCTGTTGTACCATAGTTCAAAGCTCACAGAATGCTATTGTACTCTTCTATGGTATGTCAGCTTTTATTTTAATTAGACTGAAAACTCACACTACTTACCATTTTGCTTTCATTTTTACCACAAGCGACCTTCCCCTGACACAAATATTTCTATATTCTCATTTAAAAAACCAAAAACCCACCCCTCAACTCACCCAAGTGACTTTTCAGCAGTTGGGTGAGGGAGTGTTTGTTTGTTTGTTTTGCTTTTATTATAAAAACAAACTACAGATTTTTTTGCAAAAATAAAAACTGCATTTTTCTTTTACGTTTCAAATCATACACTTACACAAAAGAACACAATGGCAGCCATGCACAACTCAGCTGTTTCCATTTCCGGGTTCTGATGGCAACAGAGACATCTCGAGCTTCTCTCTCTCAAGGTCCTTATAATGTCATCAGAACCCCTTGATAGAAATACAGCCTTGATGCATGGCTGCCTCTGTCTCTCAAGGACCCTATATCGACTGGGCCCAATATGCACCAGTAAGAGGCGCGTGCAGGGCTGCACAATTATGTGCTGTGTACCCGGCCCCGACAGATGGCAGGGCAGGGATGCATGACTCCCAGCTGGCCCTAAGCAAGGCTGCGTAGATCTGCGCATGGGGGGGGGGGGGCGGACGGACAGTGGACCAGACCATGGCTTCCAATCAGAAGCCCCAACTGGCATCAAAGTGGATCACCTACTCTGCAGGAGTAGAGACCATGGGACATGGTGGCCGGTGTATGGACTGCCATGTCCCCTAAATCCCACCATTTTTTTTTCAGGTTTTCAGTACACCTCGCAGCTGTCTGCCATCTCTCCGTCCTCTGAGGCATGGAGGGGGACAGGGTCCATGACTGCGGGGTGCCATGTGGCCTTCTGAACACAGTCGGGGTGCACCTGTTACGGCAGCCCTCTGGCTGTCATAACAGAAAAGCCTCCACACACACACACTGACCAGTCAGACCATATTTGGCATAGGGCATGCCATGTTTCTTTGGCCCAATACAGGCCTGCCCAGACTGGTCATGCAGCTGCACAGGATATGCGTAACCCAGCTTTACATGCCTCGTATCTTGGTGCATAGGGCCCTATGTACTGTACTGCACTGCTGATGGTTCATTGACTGGAACAAACCCATCAATGTAGCAGTCATTTCTTTTGGCTATTTCAACAACATTCTGTGGCACTTCCTGTAACTTTCCACCTAAGCAGTTCAGAAACTGTGGTGACTTTGTGTATCTATTCATTCTGTAGTCTTCCTTTTAATAAAAGCTGTCCTCCTTTTAAATTCTGAATTGCTGTTCAGACTCCTGCACAGACACTGGAAGCAATCCCCGCTACCACTGAAAAGAAGAAATAAAGCTGCTCTTTTGGACTCTAAGTAGTTTGGGAGTTAAGGGATGCATATAATGTACGGATTGGTCCCTCCCAAAGAGAATGTGTTGCCATGTCTGAACTTATGTCTAACAAAACAGTGAAGAAACACGGGCGCATGAAAACTTCCTGGATAAGCCATATTTGAAAAGTACTCTAGTCCCAACTTACCTGCATCAGAAATTCAATTCAGTAGTGCGTGAATTTCAGAATCAACACATAATGACCTAATGAACATCTACAGCACAGAGGGGGGAGGGATTATAGATGAACTTGATAAAACATGTTGTTAGGTACCTGCAGGGCTGATAAACTGTTTGTAATATATGGATCTAAAATAATAGCATTGCAAAGCATACAAAAAATTCCTGATAATACACTGAACCTAAAGTGATAATAGTATCGTTGACGAGTGATAAAACTATCATTCAGAGCTCGTAATGCTATTATTTGTCAGTCTGAATGATAATATTATGACCAAACCTAAAGCGCCAACCTTAAGACCCCCGGATACGTAAACTTGTTATTGACATCCCCAAGGCAACCTTCTAGCCATGCAAGGTGAAGTTCCTAAAATCGTGCCTCCTGATTGGATGTGGTTTCTCTGTGGGCGGGCAGAACAGTTTAAAAACATGGTGGCCATCTCTCACTTAGCGAAAGAAAATTGTTCCTTCACTTTACTACCAATGTTTTTAACCCCACTTATTCTGCCTACACTGAAGCAAGAAAACAAGTAAAGTGGGACTGCCTACCAAACAAAACTACGCTCAAGCTAAGAGATACACACCGAGCAGGTGGTGAGGGGCAGGCCACGGTGGGTGAGTCCTCACTGCGGCGGGAGCCCAGCCTCACGGCACCACACAAACCGCTACAAACAAAAGTCGCATCCATAGATTACAAAAAATAAAAAACAGGTGAGTGTCTATCACCCATGAGTAATACCATCGAGAGGTTCTGGGGACAAAGTAACCTCTCAAGTTTTGCTCTCAAGGTTCCCTTGTTCCCAGAACCTCTCGATGGTATTACTCCCTTGTAACAGACACTCACCTATTTATTATTCCATTTATCATCCCTACAGAGTTGTTACCATCCCTACAGGTATGTCTCAAGGATTGGACCCAATGGTATAAACAGGACATTACATGGGACTCTAGTGAGTAAGCCTTTTCCCTCTGCCATGTAGGTTACAATGCCCGCTTGCACTCGTGGCTGTGCAACCTGTGCCAAGACAGCATTGTTGCCAACATTCCAGAAGAAAATAAAAAGCTTACACACTACAGCCCCATACAATATTCCATAGCTATATATTGACAATGAGAATAACATTTTGAAAATAAATGCATCTATTCCCATGTTTGACAGGCCTAAAGTGAAAAAAACTCATTTATTTCAATGTTAGGTGGGTCACCACCAGCATTTCTTTCCACTTTAGGCTGGTCACGAAGAAGCTTTTAACCAATGGGAGAACAGCCTGCACAATAACTGAAGACATCACAATGCTCTCTGCTGCACTCATAACAGAGCAGTGAAATCAAACAGAAACAATTAAAGTCTTCTAAATGCTTTACTACTTAAAATACATTGTAAAAATTGAACACACAATAGATTGGCTCAGAATATGCCACTTATCACTTGTGAGAGGGCAGGACTTTTATAACTCACTTATGAAAATAAATGGCATAGTATGAGTTAGGCCATTGTGCATCGAAAATGTATATAATGTATTGTGCATTCTATATTTATACAATGAAGGTGAGAGTCAATGTTTACATATAAATAACTATTAGCCACTGAAGCATTCTAAATGAAAATATAGAGGATTGTGTACGAGTAATCATACACAACAAGGCAGTTGTAGGATCAAGAGGTTTCCATGGTAACCTGCGACCTCGAGAGGTCTGTTAGCAGGGAAACCTCGAGATCTTTCAACTGCCTTGTTCGTGTATGATTACTCATACACAGTCTTTTATAGTGTATGGGTAATCATAGTAGGTCTCCAGTGCCCCGAAAAAAGAAGAAAAATCACTTACGACGGCGTGGTTCCGTAGGCGCCATTCAATTCCTGGCCAGCTCTCACCGTCGCGTCCCCTTCATTGCACATGCGCGGCTACGATCGATCTTGTTGTGCTGCACTAGTGACATACTCAGTGCTGCACAGCAAGATCGTGACATAGTTAAGACAGCACAAGCTCATTCTGGTAATGGATTTCGGTGGAGAATGACGTTCCACCATACATTATAAATCACTTATCTTTATCTTAGACATTCATCTTCATTTCAGACAGGTCACAAAGGAACCCTTACCCAACAGGAGAGCAGCCTGAACAATGCCTTATGACATCACAGTGGCCTCTGTTGCATTCAAAATAGAGCAGTGGAATTAAACAGAAACAAGTATTCATAAAAATAAATCATAAACTGCAGTAAGAAAGAAAGTATCTAGAGGTCAGAGGGGTACAGGACCCTAGGCAGCATGGATTCACAGCGGGGAGGTCATGCCAGACGAATCTGACAGATTTCTTTAACTGGGTGACCAAAGTAGTAGATCAGGGAGGGGCTGTGGACATGGCCTACCTAGATTTTAGCAAGGCATTTGACACAGTCCCACACAAAAGATTAATATACAAGTTAGCCAGCCTGGGAGTGGGTCCCAAGATGACAGCCTGGGTAAAGATATGGCTGGAGAATAGGACACAGAGAGTAATAGTAAATGGAGTCCACTCAGAAAAAAGGAGGGTTACTAGTGGGGTACCGCAGGGTTCAGTATTAGGACCGGTCCTCTTCAACGTCTTTATAAGCGACATTGCAGAAGGACTGGAAGGAAAAGTATGTCTCTTTGCAGATGACACAAAGATCTGCAACAGAGTTGATGCACAGGATGTGGTGGAAAGGATGAGAAGGGACTTGGCAAGGTTAGAGGAATGGTCAAATGTATGGCAGCTTAGATTCAGTACTAAGAAGTGCAAGGTAATGCACCTGGGAAACAAAAACCCAAGGGAAGAGTACACAATGGGAGGTGAGATACTAATAACAACAAAAATGGAAAGGGACCTGGGGGTAGTCATATCAGATGACCTAAAGGTGGGCAAGCAATGTGAGAGGGCAGCAAGGAGGGCTGGAGGCATACTGGGATGCATAGGAGAGGCATCACCAGTAGAAAACAGGAAGTTATTATCCTCTGTACAGACAGCTGGTGAGACCCCATCTGGAGTACTGTGTGCAGTTCTGGAGACCCAATCTCCACAAAGACATAGACAGGATGGAAGCTGTCCAGAGGAGGGCAACTAAAATGGTGCAGGGTCTGCACCGGAAGACATATGAAGAGAGACGAAGGAGCTTAATATGTATAGCCTCGAGGAAAGGGGGAGACATGATAGAAACGTTCATGTACCTCAAGGGAATCAACAAAGTCCAAGAGGGTAGCATCTTTCAAAAGAGGTGTGCAAGAACAAGAGGACACAATTTGAAGATAGAGAGGGGGGCGGCTCAGAGGTAATTTAAGGAAGTATTTTTCACAGAGAGGGTTGTGGATGCATGGAACGGCCTTCCGAAGGAGGTTGTGGAGTCAAAATCAGTGGTGGAATTCAAGCATGCATGGGACAGTCGTAAGGCAATTCTAGGTGGTGGGGGTAGGAAGAAGTAGGCTGCTGGTTAACTAGGATCTGTAGCTTATCCAGTAGGTAGGGAAATGGGCAGACTGGGTGGGCCAAGTGGTCCTTATCTGCCGTCAAATTCTATGTTTCTATAATGTGACATACTGAGATTTGAACCCAGGCCCCCGGAACACCAAACGCCTGGGTCCAATTCCCAATAGGTCACATAATTTCTTTCTCACTACAATTTGTAGTCCTCGGGCAGAACTAAGGGCTTAATCCTTGCGATATTTTATCACCAGAGGAATATCACAAGGATTAAGCCCCTAGTTCCGCCCAAGGACCTCCACACCCTGGTACATGCTTTTGTGACGTCCAGGCTTGACTACTGTAACACACTGTACTTCGGGGTCTCTGAATTCACTCTGTCGACTGCAGCTGGTGCAGAACACTGCCGCCAGGCTACTCACTGGACTATCCAAGTTCAGTCATGTTACCCCGGTGTTGCGCGAACTGCACTGGCTGCCGGCAAGGTGGAGGGTCCTCTTTAAGGTGGGCTTGCTCACTTTCAAGGCCCTACATGAACTTGGCCCTGGCTACCTGTCTGACCTTCTAGCTCCTGCCACCAATGTCCGCTCCCTCCGTTCCTCCTCTAGGGGCCTCCTTGCGATTCCCAAGACGAGGATAAAAACTGCCGGCGACAGAACTTTTACTGTCGCTGGCCCCGTCCTGTGGAATTCACTACCACCATCTGTGAGGGAGGCCCCTTCAGTTGAAGTTTTTAAAACCCGCCTCAAAACCTACTTATTTGCCCAAGCATTTCCTGACGTTGATCTTTAGGGATGTTAGTATCCCCAAGAACTTCTGCTAATTTATTTTGATTTTAAGTCTGTTGTTTTTATTTTGCTTCTTAACCTTTTCTGTATTTGTGCATGCACTGTTTTTTACTCTTATGTTTGTATTTGTACGGTGCCAAAAGCCTCCAGGATAGGGTGCCAGATAAATAAAAGTTGCCTTGCATAAATTGTTAGCAGTGGCTAATACTGCACCAAAAAAAAAAAAAAAAATCTTATTGTTATCTTCACAAAAATAACTAATTTGAAAGTTTTACAATTTAAAACACACTGTAAAAAGTGAACACACAATGGCCTGGCTCAGAACATGCCACGTATTACGTGTGAGAGGGAAGGTCTTATGTAACTTACTCGTGGCTCTGTCACTCATGAATGGGTCTACACCAATACAGCATGAGCAAAAACACGTGGTCAATTATCACGCCAATAAAACCAGACAGCAAAAAACGCATGTTGGCAATACAGTGCGGCGACGACTGTGCATCCGGAGAGTCGGTGGCGGTGATTTACTATTAGTAACCCCGAAGGGGGTGACAGTCGGGGGCCATAACATCCCAACGCTGTTTTATCCTTGCTAGCCATCCCCGCCCCAACACTATTTTCACCGCACGATTACTGCTAAGTTAAGCTGACCAGATACCCTCATTAATCATTAGCCTGCACACTCACTTGTAAATATAAATGCTATATTCCGAGTCAGCCAATTGCATATCCCCAGTGTAGTTCTGTAATTGCTGGTTAAGATAAACAGATAGACCCTAGCCAGCTGAAGAGGTTAGAGGAGGGCTATGCTGGTCGCCATGGTGAAGGGGAGGGGCAGTCACTGGACACCAGGGAGTTGTAAGTGCACTGTTGCACAGGACGAGGTAAGTGGGGAGGGGGTGTCACTGGACAATAGGGACAGCTGTTTCTTTCCCACTGGTTGGGGTAAAGGACGGAGTGCTAAAAACTCAGATCAGGATTGCAAATTTCATACAATCCGATCAGAGATCCAACCTCAGATCTGAAAGTAAAAAAAAATTAATCTGAAGCACAATTTGTTAAGATCCGATATATCCAATTTTGGGGGATCATTTCTGAGCAGGTCTAGTTATGATGCCACCTGTAAACAAACAGCCAGAGTAGAGAAAGACCAATTGACAGAGGATTGTTTTCATGCAACCATCCTCAGTAACAAAGAACAAGAGTAAAGTAAAAACAGGAACTTTCAATATTCTAACTGGAACTCTGCATAAAGATTATGATTTTCAAAGTTTTCCCTGTGACATCAGAGGCTCTTAAAGCCCCCCAATCAACAACCTAAACCCTCATCCTTCAATCCCATATTATAAACAGCCCAAAGGCCCAGATGATCTTCAAACCCCAACCCATGAATGGGGTGGAGCAACAGGTCCAGTGGGCAGTTTCCACATATCTGACCTACAGCCAAGCTTCCCCCACTAAAATCCAAATCGTTTAATAACTTCTCTTAACATTTTCCTACCCGAGCCTCTATTACAGTCTACCTAGGATCGCTCACTGGTGCACCAAGTAGACCGCACGTTCTCCACCCACCCCCCCAAACCTCTAAAAGTGGTGCTGCTGGAGTTGAGGGGAAATAACTGAGGAGCCGGATTTGACCAATTCCTCCTCACCGCCACACGCAAACACATCATGGATCACAGGTGAAAGACGAGATTGGGAAAAACTGTTATAAAACAGGAAGTAAGAATTCTGCATTCTGATTGGCTGAAGCTTGTTCCTACCAACCGGACTGAAACAGAACAACCGAGTATGAAAAAGTGCTGGTTATCAGTGTTGCTCAATTAATAAAAATGTCAGCGTGCATCTCCTTGATGCTGCAATCCCTACTCTTGGGTTCACTTTCATTCACACTATTACCTTGCTTGGTCCACTCAGTCACTGAACTATTAACACCTCTACTTCGTCAGGTATGAGTGCGCCTGACCATCCATAGCTTTAAAACAGCACTGAAGACATATCTATTTAGCCTAGCGTATCCAGACTCTTTTTAGTCCGATATAAATGTATTAGCTACAGTTTTATGGAATGATTAATGTATTGGTTTGCTATGATGGTTTTTAATTATGGTTATGTATGTTTTGGCTGTTATGTACAATGCGTCTTGATCTTTGGAAAGGCGCTTTTTATAAAGTATGATATGATTTGAAGCCAGTCATTTCCAATTCAAGTCCTTGAAGTATTTTTTTTAATTTAAAGAAAAAAAACTGGAACAAATCACCTCTGACTTTTTAAGTTCTCACTTCTTAACACAAAACCATTTTATAAGAGCAATAAGACACTCCAGGGTGTTGGCTGTACTGCCAAAACCACACTTCCAGGGGCTGAAGACACTCCCACAAAGTACTGCACTCACTGGACACTAAAAATAAAACACGAAAAAACAACAAATTCAACTAATTCCAGTACTTCAATTGTCAGATGAGTTTATTCTAAAAATCCGAGGTTGACAACACAGTTAACTTTCTTGTGACACAGCTTAATCCACCACAACACCAGGTGCCCAAGCGTTTCGCTTATTAGATGTTCGTCAGGGGAAGGGTACCCAATGAGACAAGATACCCTTATATATGCATTACACATGGTACTGACCAATCAAATTCCTTTGTCATCATTCAAACGTGTAAGCCCCTGATGAAGCTCTAACGAGTGAAGCACAGGGGCACCTAGTGCGGTGGTTGGTTAAGTTGTGTCACAAGCACCTTTAACTGTGTTGTCAACCTCAAACTTTGTGAATAAATTCATCTGACAACTGAAGTACTGGACTCAGTTCAATTTATTTTTCATTTTAAATGTTCAGTGAGTGCAGGACTTTGTTATTGTTCTATGTTGATGACCTGGTGGCAGCATCAACTTTGACCTGCCTCGAGCCTTGCACTGGAGTGCGCAGACCTCCTACACCTGTTTGGGATTCTTATCTGCTTAGCCAGTCTCACAACCTGGGCATCAGGCACAGCCTGACGTTTCTGGACAGTAAACTAGATATATCTAACTTGTGCAATGACAATCTCCACTGTTACAAATGGCATACCGTTAGCAATGCACTCAGAAGATGACAAGCAAAGCACTGCTGGGGCATCTGGTGTGGTGGTGGATTACCTAGTGGCAGCATCCGCCTCAACCTACACCGATCCTTGAACCAAAGAGCACAGACCTCTTACACCTGGCTGAAGACACTCAGCCTGCAGCCTCCTGCCTTAATATGCCCCTGGGCGTGTGGCTGTGGCAACACAACACCCCATTGTGTCTTATTACTTACTTAAGAAATGGGATGGGGGAGCTGGCAGAAAGCAAGATATGTAGAATGGTTTCTGTCCTCCTCCTGCCACCCCACGCCCTAAAAACAAACCTGCCTTGAGGTTGGAGATAAAGACTAGTTGGACCTTTAGCCAGTTATACTGTTGGGGGTATTAGGACTACCAGGAAGCCTCATATTTTTTTTGTATGGAAGGAGCAGGAGGTGGACATGGGGTATACTCTTGGTTTATCGGGGTGGGGGGGGCAACCTGTGTTTTGAATAAGACTGCCTGCAAAACACAGCTAGAGCCAAATAATATATATGTTACAGCACAGACTTTCTGCATAGATATCTGGCATCAACATACTCCTAAATAATATAAGGCCACATTATTTACATGCATGGTAGAGGAGGACACTAGTTTCCTGGATACTGCTAAAAGTATGTAAACTGGTGATAAAAGCAAAAAAAATTAAGTTCAAGTAAACAAAGTATGGGTATTACTAAATTAATTTTATATACAGGGGTTGTAGAGCAGTTTTTGCACATGTCCAGAACTATGCTTAGTGCAAGGCATAGGCAGTATTGTTGACAATGCTGCATGTGTGCATATGCAATACTTAAGTGAGTAAACAAACAACAGATGTGTAAATTATAATGATAAGCACAATCAAAATAAGAAAAACAGTTATCCGTCTTTTAATGCCTGTCATTCTCCACACTGATATAACTCAAAGTGCCATGCCACCGAGACAAATGTCCTTTAACAGTCAGTGCACAACCTCCGGACTACCACGCTGGCCAACTGTTTCTACGGTTCTACATTTTCACAATCTCCCTTTCAAACCACCATCAAATCCGTTCAAGCACATTGTGTGGTAACATATGAGGTTTCCATTAATTCAGTTCTGTTCGCCTGACATTTGTAAGCAACTTACCCGCCATTTCTGAACAGTAGAAGCAGACAGGCAGAACTAATCGCCCCGCGCTCTCACTTCTACTTCCCAGTTCCCCGAGTATTTCCGTTTCCAGCAGCTACGGTGCGCGCGTCTAGTCGCACAACTAGAATGACAAGACCTGAAGCTGGCGTAGGCAGTGACGTGAAGCGTAAGTCAGAACCCGGAAGCGTGGCGCTGGTAGCTTTCCATGCGAAGTTGCTTCCGAAGTGTCTATTTTTTTGTCTACGAAGAAACGAATCTGTCTATATATCTATCTATTGGGAAGTGAACGGGGTAACAAAATGGAATAAAAGGTGTAAATAACCCAGATTTTGAACAACATAATGAAAATTGGGGGAGGAATAACTCCAGGAGGAGTAGGAGAGCGGGCAGCTTCAGGGCTGCGCACTCGAGCAGCCTCAATAGACCATTATTTATTTATTTCGTGTTTTCTTAACCGGCTAGGGTGTACTACGCAAACATTTGCCTATTTTCAGGCACGAGCCAGGAGATTATAGTACAATACAATAAGAGGTTGGGATACAAGGTCACAACAGTTGCACAGAGGGCAATGTACAAAACATAATTATGATAGAAAAAGTAAACAGTTATGTAACTGTATAGTAAGGAATACAATACATATTAAGCAACGAATTATCCAGAGATACTAGCAATTATGGCAGTTAATTTATACATTTACATTGAATAAATTGTGGCTTGTTGCTGGCATGTTCATATGTTATTACACACGAAGCAGTACAAAATTATTATATTTATGTCCAGGAAGTCCATTGACCAGCAAGTACCCATTTTCTGAGGGCGACCCAAGTCAGTTCATGTATAAGTTCCAGCAATTCTTACTTGCTATGAGACAACAGCAGAATATGCTTGAATTGTTTAATTAAAATACAACACTTAAGCCGGCCCGGTGGCTCTGAGGGTTGAGGTGCTGGATGCCACACCTCGTGCCATGCTGGCGACCTGGGTTCAGGAACAAGCCCGGGGGATCTGCAGGGGAGGACTGGGATCAAGTGTCCACATTCTGCTGTCCTAATCCTGGGGTGATCTAGGGAACTTCACCGCACTATAGCGGCCCCTGGGGACGCCCAGGGGCACTACTAGCATCGGTGACACTAGAGGGGGAGCGTGGCAGACGTCGACATGTTGTGCCTGGATGTCATTGCACGTCCACTCTCCAGGGGCCAATAAGGTGGAAAATGGCTGGGCGCAATCATGCAGCCTGATGGCCGCTCTCCGAGCCACCCAGAGGACTTTGGCGGAGTCCTGTCGGGGAGGATCCGGGGCTGTCCTGGCTGGTAGAGGCAGAGGGGGAGCCCTCCAGCAGGATGGCATGACGGCTGTCCCGGATCCTCCTGGGTTCAGTTTGAGCTACCCAGCTCTCAGGGCTGGCGGAGCCGGCGGCTGGATGCCCTATGCCAGAGTGCCGCAGCTAGGAGGAAAAAAGTAGTCATGATAAAAAAAAAAATTACAACTCTTACAGCTAAGAGGACCTAATTTTTCTGTTTTATGCTGGCAGCCACAGAACGGAGAGATTTTCAGCTTTGAGAACTTGTAAGAAGATGCTGAGGGAGGAGGATAGGGAGGTGTATCAGGAAACCGAGAGATCAGGAAAGCAATAAGCACAAAGGGGCAGACTGAAAAGAGAATAGCCCAGGAGGTAGCGAAAGGTGTGAAGACATTTTTTTTTTTTTTTAATTATATAAGTGAAACGAGGAAGACCAGGGGTGGGATAGTAAGGTTAAAAAGGTAAGGTGGGGGGACTGTGCAGAGGGTCCAGAAAAAGGCATACACCTGGACAAATACTTTTGTTCAGTGTTCGGGGGGCAGACAAAAGTAACAGAAGCTTGGGAGGGAGGGTGGAGTGGACATATAGTCCTTTTGGAGGTGAAAGTCCTGAAGGGACTTGCTAATCTGAAGGTGGACAAAGCAATGGGGCCAGATGGGGTGCATCCAAGGGTATTGAAGGAGCTTAGGGAAACACTGGCTGTATCTCTGACAGTTCTTTTAACAGCTCATTGGAAACAGGAGTGCTTCCGGAGGACGGATGGAGTTCCACTACACAAAAGTTTGAAGAGGCCCTTTCTTACCATGGCAACTTTTACTGCTGTCTTACTGGGGCCCTTGGGGTCTCACTTATCCACTCCTGCGGGGGTGTGGGGGCTGCCTGGGTTCACTAAAAGGTGTGTTGCGCTGGAGTCAAGTGGTGCAGTGCCTTCACCTGGGGTAGTGATACTGGATACCCAGTGACTGAAACACAAGGGTACCACACCCCAGGAAAATACAATAACTTTCCACACAGTTCCTTCCTCAAAACTGATGACTTCAGAAACATTGACCACCCTTACACCATGAAATAGGCACGGGGTCATAATGCCACAAGACATTAGACCGCAGCAATATGCCACGCTGTCAGTACAGCGTAATATATTGCTAGTGGCATATCTCTGTGTTTTGCAGGGGGCTATGATCCCGACCCCCCAAACTAAAATAACCAACTCGGGGGTTGGACTTAATCTGTACAAAGTGCAAGAAAAAGAAAATTCTATGCGTCTGGGACCGGGATTCGATACCCGGTCTGCAGACGCACCATCTCCATTGCTACCTGTGGCTCATCCTTTCAAGCCATGGCAGCTGCTCGGCGGACCCTCCTCCCAGCAAAGAACTTGTCCTCTGCTAGGGAACAGTGACAAGGTACACAGCCGTGTATAGACCATTTAGTGGTTTTGCACCCCATCGCTATTCCCACCTGCGCTGTCCATGTTGGCGGTTTTAGCATACGTTGTCTTGCATATGGCGAACTGACCCAGTAGGCATGAGGCATGAAATACAATTCAAACAACAATTTATTTAAAGGGAGGAAAAGGAATGAACAAGGGGTTGCAAGGGGAAATTGGAAGCAGTAGGGTAGCAATATCTCTAAGCAACAATAGCAATTCAATCCTATGCAATTAACTTTTTACCCCAAAACCCTCTGCCCATCCCTGGGCAGTCCTTAACCCCCAGTGTTGGTGCACCCGACTTCAAATTTCCCAAAAACCATAGGTATGGGATCTCGCAGATGATGCATTAGGTACCACACTGGCGGTGCCTGACAGGATTCACCCCAGAATTCTAAAAGAACTAAGGGGAGAACTAGTGACACCACTGACTACCCTTTTTAGCAAATCATGGGAGGATGGTGTGATACCTAAGGACTGGAGGAGAGCAGATGTGATTCCCCTTCACAAAAGTTGGAGCAAAGCTGAGGCAGGAAACTACAGACCTGTTAACTTGATCTCAGTGGTAGGGAAAATGATGGAATCACGTCTGAAAGAAAGAATTGTTGAATACCTAGAGACCAGCAGGGCACAGGACCCAAGGCAGCATGGATTCACAGCTGGAAGGTCATGTCAGACGAATCTAATAGATTTCTTTGAGTGACTAAAGTAGTAGACCAGGGAGGGGTTGTGGGCATGGTCTACCTAGACTTTAGCAAGGCATTTGACACAGTCCCACACAAAAGATTAATAAATTAGCCAGCCTGGGAGTGGGTCCCAGGGTGGTAGCCTGGGTAAAAAATTAGTTGGACAGCAGGACACAGAGAGTAATAGTAAACAGAGTCCACACCGAAGAAAGGGGGGTTACTAGTGGGGTACCGCAGGGTTCAGTACTGAGTCCGGTCCGTTTTAATGTCTTTGTAAGTGACATTGCAGAGGGACTGGAAGGAAAAGTATGCCTCTTTGCAGATGACACAAAGATCTGCAACAGGGTTGATACAAAAGGGGTGTGTGGAAAGGATGAGAAGGGACTTGGCAAGGTTGGAGTAATGGTCAAAAGTATGGCAGCTTATATTTAATGCAAGGAAGTGCAAAGTAATGCACCTGGGAAACAAAAATCCAGGGGAAGAGTACACAATGGAGGAGAAGGTATTAACAATAACAAAAATGGAAAGGGACTTGGGGGTAGTCACATCAGATGACCTAAAGGTAAGCAAGCAATGTGAGAAGGCAGTAAGGATGGCTGGGGGATACTGGGATGTATAGGGAGAGGCATCACCAGTAGAAAACAGGAAGTTGTCCCTCTGTGTAGACAGTTGGTGAGACCCCATCTGGAGTACTGCATGCAGTTCTGGAGACCTTATCTCCGCAAGGACATGGACAAGGAGGAGGAGGAGGAGGTCTAGAGGAGGGCAACTAAAATGGTGCAGGGTCTGCAACAGAAGCCAAATGAAGAGAGACTAAAGGAGCTTAGTATGTATACCCTTGAGGAAAGAGGGAGAGTGGGGGCATGATAGAAACTTTCAAGTATCTCAAGGGAATCAACAAAGTCCAAGAGGGTAGCATCTTTCAGAAAAAAAAGAGATGTGCAAGAACAAGGGGACGTAATTTGAAAATAGAGTGGGGACAGCTAAGGGGCAATGTGAGGAAGTATTTTTTCACAGAGAGGGTGGTGGACGCGAGGTACGGGAAATGGGCAGAATAGGTGGGCCAAGCCATCCTTATCTGCTGTCATAGTCTATGGGGCCAATTCCAAGAGGTCGTACACTGGCGTAAGCCAAGATACGCCAAACCCCTTGGCATATCTCGCATCTTACGCCAAGTGGTACGCCAGCCCTGATTACAAGAGGCGCCTTGCGCCATGGCGGCTGCGGGCTATGACAACTGTGAGTTATGACACCCATCACGCCACAGCCTGCAACGCCATGGCGCAAGTGCGGGTTACTGCAGCAACTGCGTGCTTTTCCAGGAGGGTGGCAGCCGTAACCTGCTAGTGCGATTCCGAGAGGCGCACTGGCAGTGCTAAGTTAGAGCTGCTCTAAGGGGCATCCGACAGTGCTATCCATCTGCTGTCCGACCCTTGGCACCGCGACAACGCTGATGTGCCCCCCATGCCCCCACAGGCATACCCCTGCCCCCACCCGCCCCAGATGTCGGGGACCCCGGGGGTCTGTTCACCGGTGCGCCCCCCTGGACTTCTGTGCCACCAGTCATGCCCCCTGTTGTGTGCCGTGGTGTTCCGGACGGAGGGGCATCGAGGGCTTCCTGTAGCTGGTCGCTACTTGTGACATGCGGGCCATCTATGCCATGCCTGTGGCGTAAGCTCCACATGGTGTAACCCACATGTCGCAAATGCCGACCCCTGCCACTGAATGCAGCGAAGTATGTCGCAACCGTGACACGCCCAGCGAAGGTGCGAATTGACTTTGAATCAGGCCACATGTTTCAATGATGCAGTTGCTGCTGGAAAGGTGGAGCTTGTTGGTGTGCTTAAACTGTGGTGGAAAATAAGCTTTAAAATATAGCGGCAAACACAACGTTAACTTGAACACACTTGAAAGAAAGGGGCCCCTATTTGTAATCCAAATGGGATTTGTTTGGCACACAGTCCTTAAAAGATCTTCTGCCTGGGTTCCCAGCAGAGGCACAGTCCTGCCCATGGCTCCTCCTTAACATCTGGTTGCAGGGTCGAACCGTAGGATTTACTCACAGTTTGGTACCTCACACAATACCCCTGGAGATGCAGGCAATTGAATGCATTGCTCTCAGCCGGGACACTGCTTTTTCAGTGTGGCAGGTGGGCTGGCTGGAGGCTGGTCTGTCTGACTCTCATCTGTCTGAGGTTTGGGACCTTGACACAGGTAGGTGCTGCTTCTAGGATCTGAGACAGGATGGGAGCTACTCTCCAGAGAGGAGAAAAGGCAGTGGGAGGTCAGAGATCCAGCTCCAAAACTGCCGTCAGAACTGGAGTCTGTGAAAAACTTATTTTTCGTTTCTTTTTCTTCTTACTTTCTGTTTGGGGATCCCACATAGACTTGCCTGCCTGGCTGCAGTCCTGGACAGGGTGGGGTGAGCAGAACCCTTTTGGATGCACTGTCAGTCTGTTGAAGGTCTTGCTCAACTGCTAGCTTTTCAGACCAGTTCTGTTTTTTCACAGGCTGATCTTGAAGCCTGATTGGGCACTTAGATTCCATTCAGAACTCCCTGTCTCGTGCTGTTCTATATATGGCTCAACATTCTGTTTACTCAGAGGGTCTGACCCATGACCCCTTCCCAGAAGTCTCTGGAACTCTGTTTTCCATGGGAGCTGTCATGTTTGCTTACATTCCCCTTCTATGCTTTAGCAGGCTGTGGCCTTTATATTTAAAGGTCCAGAAAGTTCATGTATTGCTGTTCTGGCCCCATTTGTCAGCATGGGCCAGAAGTATGTCTATTTCTTAGGGCACTTAACCCATTCTGAAGTTGGGAGCTTGTTTTGTGGGAGGCAGCCTTCTGAGCCACTTCCCCACTGTTGTGCGCATGCGCGTCACGGTCTTCTCTGTTCTCAGCTCAGCCTGCTGTTCTGGGGCTGAGAAACCCTTTTTCCTGTGCCTTATGGTGCGATCGCTGCTTGATCCTGGCTCTGCTTTTCACCCAAGAGCTGGGACAGTCCCTGTGAGCTAGCTGTTCGATTTCAAGCACAAAGCTACAGACTCTGAAAATGCACCTTCTGCACATGCACAGCAGCCGACATTGTGGCCACGCTATCCCAGTCCTGCTCCCCTTCATTCTGCCACCTGCTTTAACCCCCGAAAGAGACTGAAGGGGACCCAAGATCAGGGGATGCTGAGCAGCAGTGGATGCAATTTAGAACTGTGGAGCCCTGGTTAAAATCTTACCAGGTCCCCCAGTGAGACATTCTTGCTGCCCTGCTGGTCCCAAAGCTTCTGTCCCAGGACCAGAGGATGAAGAGAAAGGATGGGGGACGTGGAGGCCTAGTTCAGGTAAGCTCCAGCTTTGGAGGGGCTTACAAGTGGTAGCAGGGAGGAGGCTGGCAATTATAGGCCATTCAGCCTGACATCAGTGGTGGGAAGGTTAATGGAACCACTGTTGAATGAAAGGATTGTGTAATATCTTGAACCCAGTGGGTTGCAAGACTCAAGGCAGCATGGTTTGACGGGGGGGGGGTCATGTCAGACAAACCAGATATATTTCTTTGACTGGGTGACAAAGGATTTAGATCAGGGTGGAGCAGTTGAATTGGCCTACCTAGATTTCAGTAAGGCTTTTGATGCCGTTCCACATAAGAGATCAGTAAGCAAGCTGGGTAGCTTAGAGTGTGTCCAAAGTTGGTAAACTGGATAAGAAATTGGTTAGGGGATATGTTACGGAGGGTGGTGGTAAATGGAGTTCACTCCGAGGAAGAAAGTGTGACCGGGGGGGTGCCTCGGATCAGTGCTGAGACCAGTCCTCTTCAGTGTCTTTATAACTGCATTGCAGAGAAGCTGGAAAGGAAGGTCTGCCACTTTGCAGATGATGCCAAAATCTGCATTTGGGGGATACTTCTGGGGGGAGGGTGAGCAGAGACCTGAGAAAACTAGAAGAGTGTTCAAGAGTATGGCAGCTGGATTTCATTCTGAAAAAGTGCAGAATAATGCACTTATGGCACAGAAACCCAGAGGCAGAGTGCAGAATGGGTGGAGTTGTATTGACGACCCCCAAGCAGGAAAGAGACCTGGAGGTTATCATCTTGGATGACCTAAACTAGGCCAGGTTGTGCAACAAGGCAGAAGGGAGGGCAGTGGGATGCTGGGGTGCATAGGGAGGTGTATCACCAGCAGAAAGAGAGAGGTGGTGTTGCCTCTATATAGACCACTGATAAGACCCCACCTAGAGTACTATGTCCAGTTCTGGAGACCACATCTCTGGAAGGATATAGAGTGGAGGCAGTCCAGAGGAGGGCAATTAAAATGGTGTAGGGTCTGCATCACAGGCCGTACAAGGAGAGACTAAAATTACACACCATGGAACAGAGGAGGGAAGGAGGATGTGATAAAGACCTTTAAATATCTCATGGGGGTAAATAAGATACAGGAGCAAAATATTTGTCAGAAGAAAGGTGCTCAAGAACAAGGGAACATGCTATGGAGCTGGAAGAGGGGTAGATTTAGGAGAGATGTAAGAAAGTACTTCTTCACAGAAAGAGTGGTGGATTCCTGGACCAGCCTTCCAGCTGTGGTGGTGGAGGCAAAAACAGTGGTGAGGTTTTATTTTTTATTTATTTTATTGTAAGATCAGTTTTACAACCTTTGAGTCAAAGACTCGTTTACAAAGGTACCTCGTCAAGAAAGGTGGGGGAGACGACAAATAGAGTGGTGTTAGGACAGGGATGACAGACAGGTTAGATACATAAAATATACATTTGGAGAGTGCAGACAGCGAAGCTGTACTAGAGCAAACTCATGTAAGGTGCTAACATTGGTAAAACAACAGGAGATACGTTATTCAATTAACAACATGTCACAACTAATATGTAAAGTTAAAAGGACCGGATGGCGAGGGGCTTGAAAAGGTTAGAAAGGACCGGCACAGGGCAGCTACAAACATTTACAGCATTGGTTGTCAATAATATGCTGGCGGAGGGCAATTTTGAAGCGGCCAATGCCTGGGATCTTGGAGATGGTTTCAGGAAGGGAGTTAAACCAGGATGGGGCTAGGTGATGGAAAGATCTTTGGCAACGGGAGGTCCTTGCTCTGGGAACGTTGAAAGTGGCTGCGGCGGCGTACCGGGTTGGCAGGGATCTAGCAGCCCGCTGCAAAGGTCCAGACCCCAGGAGGGCAGAGACCTGACATGGATTTTTTGGCCAGTAGGCAGGTTTGATATTTCAGTCTTTCCTCAAGAGTGAGTATTTTTGTGGCGGAGTATAGCAGACAGGTGTGGGTTCTGCTGTGGGCACCGGTAAGGAGCCTACAGGCTTTGTTGATGGAGGTCTGGACTTTGGATAAGGCAGAGGCATCAGCAGCTGCATAAACCGGGAGTCCGTAGTCAGCCAGTGATAATACCGATGAGGTGATGGCAAGTTTTAAGGCGGGTTCGGGGAGACAGTCTTTGTGGCGGTAGAGAAGACCGATCCTGGAGTTCATTGCAGATGCCAAAGCTTTAAGGTGGGCGTGGAAAGTAAGGCGGAGTCAAAGGTGATGCCCAGGTACTTGTAGGAATGAGACCTGCTCCAGAGGGAGGGCATGCTGGTGGTGATGTGGAGGGAAGTCCCTGGCATTGTTTTGCCGATGAGAGAATAGCATGGACTTAGTTTTCTTTAGGTTCAGGACTAAGCGGTTATTATTGAACCACTTTTTCGGTTTGGAGGAAGGCGCTTTGCAGCATGACTTGGAGTGGGAGGGGTGTGTGATGCAAGGATAACAGCATCATCAGCATAGAGTAAAATTTACTGGAACAGGAGCTGGGAGGGTGTTCAGGAATAGGCTGAAAAGGTTGGGCCAAGGATGGAGCCTTGGGGACCCCAGTGTACAGGAAGGTAGGGGAGGGGTCCCATTGGCTTGACTCTTTGGGACCTGTTGTGTAGGTAGCTTGTGAACCACTTCAGGGGCTGCCTGCGAGACCCAGTACGCTTAAGGGAGTTTAGTAGCAGGGGTGGCACACTGCAGTCAAGGCCTTGGACAGGTCTATAAAGACCGCTCTCATGCAGAGATGACCTTTGTCAAGTGCTGAGGAATGTGGTGGGAGAATTCCAGAAGGGCAGTGGACGTGCTATGGCCAGGGAGGAAACCATGTTGCTCTGGACAAAGAAGGTTGTAGTTAGTAAGATATTCCGAGAGCTGTGTGTTCACTATTTTTCTAAGGCTTTGGATAGGGGGAAGGATGGAGATGGGCCTGTAGTTATTAGGGCAGAGTGCAGTCCCCAGACTTGTGGATGGGGTTACTTCAGCTTGCTTCCAGGCCTTAGGGAATTGGCCGAGGCATAGGGATTTGTTAATGATAAGCGTCCAGCGGGTAAACATGACATCCAGCACGAGGTAAGTATCCTGGAGTCAAGAGGGTCATTGATAGGGTTCTGAGAGGCGAGGATTTTATTAAGAAAGGTTTGGCATCGTGGGGTGAGATCACACGGAAGTGGAATTGTGGCCTGGAAATGGGAGCGGGTGGGTTTTGCAACCGGGTCTGAAAAGTGGGCCGGAGGACGGCACTTAAGTCAGTGAAGGTTTTGTTAAGGCAGTCAGTGATACAGGTGGGGTCGTCGAGACAGTCCCATTTTGACAATCTGGGATGGGGGAGCGGTTTTACCATTTAAATCTTTAATGTTGTCCCAGAAGGCTCTGTCACGAGCCCCAGGAGGATGTCAACGCAGCCTGGTAGAATTTAGCTTTAGCCTGCTTGATTGACCAGGTGCATTGATTGCAGGCTGTCCGTAGGCTAGTCTGTCAGCAAGCCTACCAGAGTCATTAGCTAGTGCCAGAGGTTATCTCTCTTTTTTAGTTGTTGGATCAGTGCAGGAGTTATCCATGCAGCAGTCCGTTTTTTTATCCTAGGAGAGTTGAGGGGTGCATACAGGTCACAGGCGTGGTTGAAGGCCGTGGAGAGGTAGGTTAGGGCAGAGTTAACGTCAGGAGTGCTGGCCAATGGGGACCAGTCGATATGGGCGAGGTGACGTTTGAGGTTGGCGAGACCTCCGGGGAGAAAACGGCGGCGAGGGGTCCTGCTGTACCCAGGGCAGAGGGTGGGGAGGACCAGAAGCAAATGACAGGGAGTGGTCACTGAGTGAGTCCGCAAGGACTTCAACGGAGACTATTTTATGAGGCCGGTTAGAGAGGATGACATCCAGGAGGGAGCTAGTTCCTGTGACTTTGTTAAGTCTAGTGGGCTGAGTGACCATTTGGGACAGGTCAAGGGCTGCAAGCTCATTCTTCAAATTATCAGCCGACGGGCTGAGCCAATTGGAATTTAAGTCACCCATAATTAACTGTTCGGCTTTCGGGGGTAAGGTAGCCAGGTAGTCAAGGAGAGAGGTGGCCGCAGAGTCTTTGTGAGACCCCGGGGGTAGATAAGCCGCAGTTAGATAGAGCGGACCACGTCCAGGGTAGGGTGTGACTTTTAAGGTGATAGCTTGCGCCCCATGGTTTAGCTCAGGATTGGGGAGTGCGAGCCCGAGGACCGAGTTGCGCAAGTAGATAGCACACCCCCCACCACGCCTGCCCATCCTATCGGCCCTGAAAATGGTAAAGCCAGGAAGGGAGATGGCAGAGTCAGGCGTGCGGGAGGAGAGCCAGGTTTCAGCAAGCAGGAGAATATCCGGGGAGTGTTGGGTGACCCAACATAGAAGGGCTGCAGTTTTCTTAGGGAGACTGCATATATTAATGAAGGCGATTCGAAGGCCTTTGCCATCTGTGGGCAGAGGCATGGCTGGGACGACCGGCCCGGGGTTTGGGTTCACGTTGCCAGAGAGCAGGAGCAGCAGGAGAATTAGGCGCCTCGCATGATGTTTGTAGCCGGTGGTGGGGTGCATATGTGGCCGACGGGACCTCGCCTGGGAGGAGCAGGGGATAGGAAGGGAGAGAACAACTGAGGGCGCTAGCGCGGGGAGGATCCACTTGTGAAAGGAAACACAATACTGAGAGTACCACATAAGTGGTTGGTGGGTGGGGGTGGCATGGTAGTCCAGGGTACGGGAGGGATTTGGGGGGATGAATAGAGGGGTAGATGTGGGGTAATCCGATGGTGAAGCAGGGGATTGCGAGTGGGGGCAGTGTGCTTTGGGTGGGGCTGGTTTATGGGAGATATAGAGGGGCAGAGAGAGAGCATAGGGTGCTGTAGCAGGAGGAGGGCCAGCATGGCAAGGACTATGCTTGGGTGAGACATTTCCCAATATAGAGCAAGAAGTGAGGGCAGGCTCCCTCTAGTGCTGGAACGATATAACCAGCAAATGGGAAAGTAGGCTGATTGGTTTTTGCGCCTCATGTGACAGAGAAAAAATACACTATATAAGGGAGAGCCGAGCAAGGGTGGTGGTGGGGGCGGCGGGGTTTTTTCCAGTGCACCGACTGCAGAGGAACAGAGGGTGACGCGAGCCTAGTGGAAAAAAGGCGCCAAAGCCGCGATTCAAAATGCAGAGCAGAAGTCCACAGGTAGGCTGGGCGGCTGGCTCACTGACTGTCGCGATTTATTTTATTTTTTAGTTTGTTTCAGGCAAGAGTTCCCCAGGCAAGAGTTTACCTGCATGACCCTTTGCGCGACCAACGGCTGCCTCGGGGGTGGGGTGTCCTGGCGCAGGTAGAGTCTGCAGGAGGGCAGTTCCAGCTAGCCTCGTGACCAACGGCTCCGCTCCTCGGGGGTGGGGTATCCTGGTGGTGGTTGCAGGATCCAGGAGGGCACTTCTAGTGCAGCCCTCGCGACCTTCCAGCTCCTCAGAGGAGGGGGAAAGATCTGTGGAGAAAGAGGCAGAGGTTAAGTAGGCAGGCAGGGGAGTAGCGATTAGGGGCGGGCAGGCAGGCGGGGAGTTTTGCAGCTGAGATGCGTGGCAGGATAAGGTAGGGAAAATGCTGTAGTGAGTAAAATAAATTAATTTATGTGGACTACAGAGGTTCAGGAAGGAGAGAAAAGAGCGGGCTGGCAATAATACGGGCAGATGAGAAAAAAAAAAGAAAACTGTTCTCACAAAGCAGTACTTGAGGCTCAGAAACTAGGTACTAACAAAGCAAGCAAAACAGTGCAAAAAACAGGAACATCCTCAATAAATTCATACAGTCCCAGAAATGCATATGGTGACACAGTTCATCTGGGTTTTTTCCAGTGCACCGACTGCAGAGGAACAGAGGGTGACGTGAGCCTAGTGGAAAAAAGGCGCCAAAGCCGCGATTCAAAATGCAGAGCAGAAGTCCACAGGTAGGCTGGCGGATGGCTCACTGACTGTCGCGATTTATTTTATTTTTTTTTAGTTTGTTTCCCCAGGCAAGAGTTTACCTTCGCGGACCCCTTTGTGCGACCAACGGCTCCTCGGGGGGTGGGGGTGTCCTGGCGGCAGGTAGAGTCTGCAGGGAGGCAGTTCAACAGCCCTCGCGACCAGCGGCTCCGCTCCTGGGGGTGGGGTATCCTGGTGGTGGTTGCAGGATCCAGGAGGCACTTTAGTGCAGCCCTCGCGACCTTCCAGCTCCTCGGAGGAGGGGAATAGATATTCACAGGACCCCTTTGCGCGACCAACGGCTCCTCGGGGGGTTGGGGTGTCCTGGTGGCAGGTAGAGTCTGCAGGGAAGGCAGTTCCAGCTTAGCCCTCACGATCAACGGCTCCGCTCCTCGGGGGGTGGGGGTATCCTGGTGGTGGTTGCAGGATCCAGGGAGGGCACTTCTAGTGCAGCCCTGTGACCTTCCAGCTCCCTCGGAGAGGAATAGATCTTGGCGGACCCCTTTGCCGACCAAGCGGCTCCTCGGGGGTGGGGTGTCCTGGCGGCAGGTAGAGTCTGCAGGAGGGCAGTTCCAGCTAGCCCTCGCGACCAATGGCTCCGCTCCTCGGGGGTGGGGTATCCTGGTGGTGGTTGCAGGATCCAGGAGGCACTTCTGGTGCAGCCCTCGCGACCTTCCAGCTCCTCGGAGGAGGGAATAGTCTTCGGACCCCTGCGCGACCAACGCTGACGGCTCCTCGGGGTGGGGGTGTGTCCTGGCGGCAGGTAGAGTCTGCAGGAGGCAGTTCCGGCTAGCCCCCTCAGCAACGGCCCGGCTCCTGGGGTGGGGGTATCCTGGTGGTGGTTTCAGGATCCAGGAGGCACTTAGTGCAGCCCTCGCGCCTTCCAGCTCCTCGGAGGAGGGGAATAGATCTTCTGGACCCCTTTGCGCGCCAATGGCTCCTCGGGGTGGGGGTGTCCTGGCGGCAGGTAGAGTCTGCAGGGAGGGCAGTTCCAGCTTAGCCCTCGCGACCAACGGCTCCGCTCCTCGGGGGGTGGGGGTATCCTGGTGGTGGTTGCAGGATCCAGGGAGGGCACTTCTAGTGCAGCCCTCGCGACCTTCCAGCTCCTCGGAGGAGGGGGGAATGAAGGTTCAAGAATGCATGGGAGAAGCACAAGGGAATTATAGTGGAAAGGGAGGGGGAGAGGGAGAAAGCTGTAGAACGGGCACAGTCTGGAGTAGTAGTGTAGGTAGGGAGAAATGGGCAGATTGGATGGGCCAAGTGGTCCCTATCTGCTGTCAAATTTTATGTTTCTGCTTATGTCTTAAAGAGCCACTGACACCTCCAGGAGAACTTTGAAAAACATATTTATTTGGACACAAAGCAGCGTACATTTGTCATGAGCTATTTTTTCTCCATATTATTTATTACTGAAGTCATATGCCTGAAAACAGGATCTTAGTTCCTTAAGAGTTCATCAGCTGTTACTGCTTATTCTCAACCTGATAGCGTAATACTCTCCTTGTGACAGCACAGTTATTCCCATGGCAATAGACTGTGATGTCACAACAGAGCATTATGATTTCTAGTAGGGAAGCAACAGTAGGGTAGACAAACTCTTAAGGGATAAGGATCTTGTTTTGGAGCCAGTTCCCACAGTAATAAGGGGAAGGAGAAATCTGTAGAAGATATGTCAAATACAAACTGAATTGTGCCTAAAATATTATGATTTTCAAAGTTTTCCTAGAGCCGTCAGTAGCTCTTTAAAATCATGGCATTTCCAGTCTTCCTAGACCTCATGGCAGATCCTTGCCCACTCTGAACATCTATAATGTCTTCAGGCTGAAGAAATGTCCTAAATCTAAATAAACAGTAAATTGCATTGACTACCACTGACAGATGATGACCAGATTGTGGTTGTTGATATGTGGGTTGGAATCAAGAGTGCAGGAACATGGTGCACATTTATGTTTGAGGGGCAGTATTTTCTTATAGTTTGAAATGCACCATTTTCCCCACCTTCTGATGTGTATATTTTGTTTCTATGTAAGACACAAGAAGAGCCGCACATGGACAATAGAGTGCTCTGTGACAATTTACAAACTAAGCAAAAAAAGGACACAACACACCTACCTTTGCACCTGAAAATGAGCAAAGACCATTCGATTGAAACGTTAGAGGTGTCTGTGGCTATTGTTCCTCCAGGTGAAGGCCTTGTAGGCCATTTTTGCACTGTTTTGGCGGATATAAAATAAATGAAATCAGATTACGGAGAAACAAACCTGTTGTGATTTTTGGCTCATTTTCGGATGCAAAGGTAGGTGTGCCGTGACCTTTTTTTGCTTAGTTTATATTTTGTTTCTACTCATTATAATGTTGTGTATCCATGCTGATATGTGCCATCATTAGAACATATAGGATTTTAGGACATGTCTACACATCAGTAGCACAGCAAGGGTTAATGGCCAGGGTCATGTCTGAAAACGGTCCCTGGGACATACTGTACCACATCTGTGGTGAATAAATTGGGTAACTAAGTCATGCTATTTTGGGATAAATATTTATTTTCACTTAGAACCCAATTTATTTTACTTATAACACAATTTGCTTAACTTAAAACATGTTATTTCCACTTAGAATAAGGACAGAGAACACGGGGCCAGATAGGGTGTTTACAATGGAAAGAAAGGCAGTTTTGGCTGGCCTGGTGGTGCTGAGGGTTAAGGTGCAAGACGCCACACCTCGTGCTATGCCGGTGACTCGAGTTTGGGGGCGAGCTCAGGCACCGGGGGTTGGCAGGGGAGGGAGAGGATCAAGCACCCGCAGGGCTGCTCTCCTTTCCTGGGGGGAGGACTGGGGTTCACCTGGTGTTCCAGCGGCTCCTGGTGGAGATCGGGGGCACTGCAGAACACGGGCAGCATGTTCAGTAGTGTGGCTGATGCAGGAAGGGTTGCCATGCACCTTGGTGTCAGATGTGCACCACACAAGGGGGAAGGAGAAGGGAACAAGTCACCAGAATACAGGAAAAACCCAGCTCTGCAGGGTAAGGGACAGCACCTGACCCCCATGCCCACCACCAGATCCATATCTCCCAGCCTTCCAGTTCCTCCACCCAGGTCCTCACCTGCAGCCAGGGTCTGTCTCTATAGTGCACCCAAGAAGAGGGGCGGTCTCACCCCGGAGGGGTTAAGCTGGGGGTACTGGCTGCGGGAGAAGGGGGGGAGAGGAGGCTTAGGATGGAGAGGACCTCAGGCAGGCAGGATGCTTGACGGAGGCTCCGCAGACCGTGACCGGAGGGAAAAAGAGTGTACCAAAAAAAAGGCAGTTTTAAGCTAAAACAAGGTAGAACACTAGTAAAAGCATTACAGTTGGTGTGGTATCTATCAACTGCATAATGGTCTGCAGTAGATTAACACATTTATCTCTACACATGAGTGGTAAGACCTTTATTAGTAACTTGTGGGTTTGTCATTTGTAAGTTATGGGTCTTACCACGCACTAGTTGTGAAGGTTGGCAGGTGAGACAGACGCTCAGACTCAGGTAAAAGGTGTAGAACACACTTTACGGTATTTATTTTCCAAAATAAAATAATAAACATACAGAAAGGAAATAGGTGAAAAGTCATTCAGTTCTGCAAAAACAGTGCACAGTTCCCTCAGTGCACAACTTCCAGGCTTAGTTCCAGCCAAATAGATTCCTAGTACATGAAAACTTGCACATGTTATGAGAAACAGTGCACAATTCCCTCAGTGCACAACTTCCAGGCTTCATTACATCCAAATAGATTCCTAGCACATTAAAACTTGCATGTACTATGAGATTCTTTCTCCACAACAGTCAGGTCTCTACTGTCTGACTCATCTGTTTTGTATCTCAGGAGGTAGGCTTTTATACCTGTCTACTGATGATGTCAGCACCATGTGAGCTGTCTGACTCACAATTCTTAAGTTTTTTTTTTTCCAATTGTTTAACCAGGTGAGACACGCTAAGCTGAAAGCTTGTTTACAGGTGCAACCTGGGATCACAGGGAAGTTAAGTGACTTGCTCAGGGTCACACAGTATGCAAGTGATGGCTGTGGGATTCAAACCCAGGTATCCAGATTTGCAGCTCAGAGCCTTAAACCACTGTACTATACTGCCTCTCTAGTAAACACAGGCAGGCTGACTCATCCTGAATAAACACATTTCTGTAAGTAAACACATGCAGGCTGACTCATCCTAAATAAAAACAGGCTAACTCATCTGACCTTTACACACCTATGAAAGAATGTTTTGTTTTTGGCTTCTTGCAAACCCAAAGTAGTTTACACAGAATAAAACACAGCATGCAAGGCTCTGTGTTTCAGTTCTTTTTCGTTACTTACATTTCCTCTGTGTCTACCTGCAGTACAGCACAGGAGAAGGCAAGCAACTTACTGTCTTGCATCTTATATGTTCCTTATACAGTACTTGGTGGGGGGGGGGGGGACTACAAGACTGAAAGTGGCTGGATTTCAGCCTGTAGCTAGAACAATAAACTTACAAAAACTGGACAGTGTAAAAGAAAATGCAGCACAAATTCAGACAGGAGCTCTGGCCCTGTCACATACCCCCCCCCCCCACTTTAAAAGGGAACCAGTCTTCACTATTTTTTATTTTCTTGCTTAGTGAGACTGGTTTCCAACCTTTTTACTTCTTTCCATGAAAACCATACCTGACTCCTGCTATGTTTAAATTTCAGCTGCCATACATTTTCAGATTTACTTTTAACTCACATCCCCCAAATATTTCAGGAGTATTCACATATTTCAATAAGCATACAAACTTAACATTAGCAACATTTCTTCGTTTCATTGTAATTACAGAAAAGAACATTATCATTTGTTTAGACATAGGCATACAGTTTCCTGATTTTCATCTCATTAGTTTGCATCTTATCTAAGTCCACCTCATCACAGGGAATCACCCCCATGAAACAATGATTTAGTCCCTTCTGGTCTTTAGTAGACCTATTCAGTGCTGCCTCCTGTAGAGCTTCCATGCCCCTTCTGGATGCCTTGGCCCAAGTCCTGAAAAAGTACACATGGCAGGCTCTGTTCCTCTTTCAGGCAATATTACCTCGATTTTCTCATGCTTTTTCAGCTCAGGTAACAGTATTTCTGCTCTCTCTAGCTCTGCTAGCTCAGGCAATAGCAACTCCACTTTCTCATGTTCCTCCAACTCAGAGTGCGCAGCACCTGTACTCAAACTCTTCTTGACCTCCAACATATTGTTCTCTGCCTTCAGGCAAAGCTGCTCTGCCTCTAGCCACCTTCAGATCAGCCACATGATCAAGGTCTCTATCATCTGGAACACCACAGTCAGACCATCTGTCTGCTTCACTGGACGCTTATCACTGCTACTGGCAGATTGCAGCAGGCTTGTCAACATAGACTGCAGCTGCTCCACAGGGCCCCATCAGGCTTTAATTTGGACAGAAATACCGGCTCTAGTCCAGGAAATAATGGTGTACCTAGTTTTTCTGCCATTGCCCTGATCAGGACAGGTGATCTATAAATCACATGTTTGCCTTGCTGCTTTGGTTCTTCCTGTGACATCTGCCTGGATATCAGAGTGATATCCCCTAGTAACATCTCTCTCCCAGCCTAGATGCACCAGTATCCCACTGCTGGCACCAGATGTGAAGGTTAGTGGGTGAGACATGCACAGACTCAAGTAAAAGGTGTAGAATACACTTTGTGGTATTTATTTTCTAAAATAAAATAATAAACATACAGAAACGAAAATAGGTGATTAGTCCTTCAGTTGTGCAAAAACTATGCACAATTCCCTCAGTGCACATCTTCGAGGCTTTGTTCCAGCCAAATAGATCATTAACACCTGAAAACTTGCATGTACTATCAGAAACAGTGCACAGTTCCCTCAGTGCACAATGTCCAGGCTTCATTCCAGCCAAATAGATTCCTAGCACATGAAAACTTGCATGTACTATAAGATACTTCCACCACAACAGTCAGGTATCTACTGACTGACTCATCAGACTCATTTGTTTTGTATTTCAGGAGGTAGGCTTTTATACCTGCCTACTGATGATGTCAGCACAATGTGAGCTGTCTGACTCACAATTCTCTAAGTAAACACAGGCAGGCTGACTCATCCTGAATAAACACATTTCTGTAAGTCAACACATGCAGGCTGACTCATCCTAAATAAACACAGACAGGCTGACTAATGTGACTTTACACACCTCTGCTTCACCTAGGAAAGAATGTTTTGTTTTGTTTTTGGCTTCTTGCAAACCCAAAGCAGTTTACACAGAATAAAACACAGAGTGCAAGGCTCTGTGTTTCAATTCTTTTTCATTATTTACATTCCCTCTGTATCTGCTTGCAGTACAGCACATGAGAAGGCAAGCAACTCACTGCCTCTTGTCTTACCTATATGTTCCCAATACAGTACTTGGGAGAAGGTGGGAAGACTACAAGACTGAAAGTGGCCAGATTCCAGCCTGTAGCTAGAACAGTAAACTTACAAGAACAGGACAGTGCAAAAGAAAATGCAGCACAAATTTGGACAGGGGCTCTGGCCCTGTCATACTAGTGGAGATAAATGTGTTACTCCACTGCAATCTGTTATGTGTTTTTATAATTCTTTGCAAAAAACTGCATTAATGCACAAGTTAGGGTTCAACGTAATGCCACAAAAGTAGGGAAATGTGACATTAGGGTTTCTGTCCCCAACTCCCACCCCCAAGCAGCAAAAAGGACAACACCACACAAGCAACCACAGCTAGCCTTCATCGGGTAAGACAGACAACCTACAGCTGTTTCCAGGTGACACAGATGCACGATCACTGATGTGCTGCCTTCATGGATTTGTATCTGCAACATGCACACCACATGACATACACACTTATTTATCACTGCAGATAGAAATCCACAATACTCAAATCGCAACACTGATTCTGTGTGCAGAAGAACAGGCCGTTGTGGCCACAGACACAAATCCACGATACCCAAATTACAAGAGTTCTTTTGTCTGAAGAAGTGCACACTCCTATAGGGTCACGGCTTCTGTAGCCTGAGGTACTCATGCACACTGTAAGACATACACACACTTAACCATCCTGTGCTTCTGCAGCTGCAAGTGTAAGACATACACACCAACCTTTGGCTGCACAAGCGGAGGTGTTACAAAATCCATAGTACCAAAACTGCAACAGTACTTCTGTCTGCAGAAGCACGGGTCCTTGAGAAGCCTGCGTATCCTCAGCCATAGCTGTGAGACATACGCACCAATTTCTGGCTCCAGAAGGGCAGGCCCCTATGGGGCCTGCAGTTAGGCATATGGAAGTACTGTTGCAATGTGGGTATCATGGTTTCAGCAGCAGATCTAGAAATTGTTCAAGGGGTAGCAGTTTTTCAGGTACACAGCGCCACATAGATAACCATGTGCTAGCAGATCATGCTATCTAACAAGGCACCTTATACAGCATGCATGAGTACCTCTGTCTGCAGAGGGGCAGGTGCCATGAGGCCATCTGTCTGCAGAGGACCTGGCCACCATGGGGCCTGTGCTTCTGCAGCCACACATACTCATGCACGCTATGCAACATACATAGGTGTGGCTGCATAAGCACAGCCCGTGTGGGTCTGTACTTCTGCAGCCATAGATACAAATCCACGAAAGGTAGCACATCAGTGTTACGGCATTTGTGTGATCTACAAACTTGTATGTTGTTTGTCTTACCTGATGATGACTGGTTGCTTGTGGGGTCTTGTCCTTTTGCTGCTTGGGAGAGAGTTAGGGTTGGAAAACATAATGCCACATTTCCCTACTTTTGCGGTGTTAAGTTGAACCCTATTGGTGCACTAAGGTAGTTTTTTGCAAAGAAGTTCCTTTCTTTTTGATATAGTGGAATTATATCTGTAACAGGGAGCTCCTGTTATTACCAGTAAAACAATGTACAGAAAATCAGATGTGCAACCCCCCCCCCCCCCATTTTTCCCTTTCACCCTTTCCTATCTCCTTTTTCTTTTTCTTTTTCTGTCTTTCCCTTTTTTTTTCGGGTCAGGGTGGCCAACTTGACATTCTCTTTGCTCTTCTGTCCCATTTTATTGAAAACACCCCTGCTTGCACATTAAGTGCTGAAAAGCACTTCTCCTTTACCTCCCGCTTTAGAGATAATGAATAGCGCACATCGTGCTTTAGGTTGAAAAGCAGCTGGTGCCCCCGAGGAATAAATATTAGCTGTGCTCCTGATTTAGAGGCGCTGAGCACCAAAGTCGTGGATGCATGTTGCAGCTTCATGTGGAAAAAATGACTCCAGTGCCCGACAGTGCTCCCGGTCGCGAAGTGCAACACAGGAGCATTATTCGTTTTGAAGCAGGATGCTCCAGAATGAGTTGTGCCGTACCAAGCAGCTGAAGATAAGCTCCTTGTTCAGAGCTGGAAATAGGAGAATTGCTTTGGAGCAAAAGCATGCTCTGAAGCATCAGGAGAAACCGCAAGTGCGGTTAAAGAAATACCACTTGCCATTTAGCAAGACACTATGGGCAGATGTATAAAAAGGCCCGTAGTGTCCCATAATTAAATAAAAATTAGTTTCTGCATCCACAGAGATGATGTAACTGGGGCTGCCTGTAGAAATAAAGTATATTTGGGCACAAAGGGCCAAATAAAAAAAAACCTGAATGTTCTGCATGTTAAAGCATGGGATAATATGGAAACTCCCCATTATGTAATGTCACGGCCAATGGGAACTCCCCCACAGAGTGTGATGTAATCCCTAGGGTATAAATAGGGCTCACCACTAGGTGACCATAGATAGTTGAGTCAGTCTGGTGCTGACAGTGAGAGGAGAAGGATCTTCTTTGGAGTGTGCTGATTTTCACACAGACGATTGAAGTGTTAAGAGGTATTACACTGGGCTATCTAGGCTGAAATGAAGCCACAGGCTCTGCTGGGGAAAGCAGAGTCCTGAAGTTATTTTGTTATGCAGGACTAACATTTTTTGGGGTTTTTCTATGATTTCTGTATATATTTATTGATTTTTGTACAAAATAAATTGACAAACGCATATGTGCGTTTTTTTATGCACTTGATCCCTGCTTGGTTGTGTCAGTTATTTATCCCACACTTTCACAGTATCCTAATTCCCCAGGTCTCTTCGTGACCTGTGTGAACAGATACAGATGTGCAGGGCCCTCTGGGCCCTGCAGTAAGGGAAGAATCCATCCGCCTGTGGAAGTGCAAGGCCCTATGGGATGTCAAGAATTCATGGGGCTGAGGGGGCGCCAGAGAGCCATCTTCCAGGTCCATAGCACTCCTGAAAGCTCTCTCCCATGAGGTGGCAAATTTCCTAGAAAATAAAGATTTCTACTTGAGTTACTGCAGAATAAAGCACAGCATTCGACACAGTAAATTTTCCTGAACTGATAGATACCAAATTTGATGTGGGAGGGGCCAAAGGGCAACAGCAGGGACCGAAGAAAGAACAGCCTATGCAGCTCAACAAGGCCGTGGGTCCCTCGTGCAGCAGTGGAGCTGTTAGACAAGCGACATCAGTGGAGCCACTCTGGCAGACATGCTCGAGTCCATGTGGGCCATGGACTCAAAAATTGAAAAGACTTTACAAAAGTTGGAAAGTCACAACGCCGCTATTCAGAAACTTACTGAGTCTGTAGCTGAGATGGACAAAAGAACAACTTCCACGCTTGCCACCATTTCTACCCTGACTAAAGAGAACAGTCAACTCCAAGGACGTATGGAGGCCCTCGAAAATGAAGTACGGGCTAAGAACATATGAATAGTTGGGTTTCCTGAAGGTGTAGAGGGGACATCCCTTCTACCATTTCTGCTGAGCTGCCTTAAGAGCAAACTCCAGCTGGATGAGGACTTTCATTGGGAAACCCTCATTAAGGCCTACAGAGTTAATCTGAGGGTCCGACTGGTGGATTCTACTCCACCATGTACCATTCTACTTAAATCCAGGGGCTCTGATGTTTGCAATGTGGTGCTTGCAGCGGCTAGGGCAGCATACCCAATAGAACTGAATGGTGTGGATATTAAGTTCTACCCTGATTTATCTTACCAGACTCGTGCCAGGAGAAAGTTTTGATGCCATGCACCATCGACTCCGTGGTTTGGGGATCATCCATTCTTCTTTGCTGCCGGCAAGACTTCGTATTGTCTATGGCAGAAAGACATGACAATTTATGAATCCACACGATGCAGGCCAATGGATGGAGAAAGTTAAAAGGGAGTTTGCAGCCCATCGAGTTCCATCTGAATCTCAAGGATCTGATCAGGAGGACTTCTGAATTCTGGACTCTGAGTCAAAATAGCACAAAGACGCAGTTCGGAATTGCGCAGTATTATTCCCTGGTTTACTTTTAAATGTTCAAAGTTGTAGGAAGACATGTTGCTCTTACAATAAGTTTAATTGTTCAGTGGTGAGTATTGTAGCTAGGGGCTATAAGTATTGAATTTATTATGGCATTTTATGCTACCTGTCATTTGCACAGTTTCTGCCTGAATATGAAACTCCATTGTGTATGCCCATTAGCAGGGAGTACTGCGATTAGTAAATAAACAGAAGTGTATTTGTTGCTTAAAAAAGAAATGTGTTAACTAAACCATGATAACTCAGGAGTATATTCTTTAGTCCTACCAGGGGATCTATCATCATATCCTGTCATAATATGCATTGTAGCGCTATGCTTATTATGTTATGTTGGGCGTTTGCTACACTTGTGGAGGGGAGGGTAAGGTGTCCTAATGGATACACCTTATACCATTGAAGAGGCTGGCAACTATTAATGGACGTTTTGGGACTTATACATATGGGCTGATAGCCTGGGATTCCCCCCTCCCCTTCTGTACAAGAATACATGGTTATATTTTATGTGTAGGTTAGCATTCTGTAGAAATGAATTGTTATTTCCTATTCCCATGTATGAGACAATGTGGATGTTAATTTGCTTACAAAAAAAAAAGAATTCATGGGGCTGCACTTTCATGTGACTGCAGAAATAGAGGCACAGGGCAAAGAAGTGATCTCTTAGCCAAAGTACAGGGCCCTCTGGCACCCATTGGTACAGAGGTTCAGGGCCGTATGCCAAGAGAAAAGTTCTGTCCACTATATGGTGCCTGGGCCTGTGTGGGCAACCCTACACCTTCCCTTCCATGGCCGGGGGGTAGCGTCACATGATAGCGACATCACCCCAGCCTCAGCCCATCCAGCTGGCTCACTAAGCTCACCCCTGAACTCGGCTCACTGGCACAGGATCACAAAGCACTACTCCCAGGGTATTTACTGGCACTACACACGTTTCATAGTAATTATTATTTTTATTTGTTTTAATTTTGGTCCCAAATTTTCAAGATAGTCATTTTATGACTCCCCCTTATAAACCCGACACATGACATTTATAGAATTCTGGTCAAAATGTCATTTCACACCACAAGTGCAAAAAGACATCTCATCTAGAACTTAAAAAATGACACCTGTCATGTTTGTGAGGTGATGTGGCACAAATGGCCAAGTTTAAAGTTCGGAGTCAAAATATTTAAAATTAGTGGAGTTATGAGTGAATGTTGAATTATTTCAGCATTCACTCATAACTTAGTAATTTTACCATATTTTTACACCAAATTTTCAGCATACTCTTCTTTGTGACCCCACCTTATGAACACAGTAAGTGAACATTTTCAAATCCTGCCTAAAATGTGATACTGTATCACACAGCAACTGCAAAATCACCTTTCTAAACGTATTTTGAAAAATTTCAGTTGTCTTATTCATGAGATGGGGTCCCAAAAAGGCCACATGAAAGTTTGTTGGAAAAATATTGAGAATTAGCAAAGCTATGAGTAAAAGTTCAAAACAATTGAAATGCATTAAACCAGTCTTATCCTTATTTTCTTATATCGTAGTCGCCATTTACAGCAGCAAGACATGTTTTTGATCAGAGAGCGACTCTATTGTGGGACATGTTCAGGTGAGTGTGTTGTGGTGGGGTGGGGATGCTGAGTGGGGGGTCAAGGTGACATGGTTGGGGGTCTGGGGAAGTCGTATTGGTGAAGGACCATTTTTTTGTTACAGGTTTAAGTATTTTTGAAAAAGTTCAGTGAGGTACGGGTTTCTTTTTTTCAGGGGTCTTAGCCAACACTGGGATTGGGCACCCCAGTGTCGGGCTACTGTTCGGCTGCAGCGGGGGTTGGCACCCTGGTGCCACCACATATATTTTGTGAAGGGAGGATGGGTGACCTTGAGGGGAAGGTGTCAAGAGAAGCAGTACCGGGGGTTGGCAACCCAAACCACTTACTATATATATATTAAACATTGGGAAGGGGGCCGGGAAACTTTGAGGGGAGGGGAGAGAAAGAAGTTGTACTGTGGGTGAGCACCTTGTCCACTTAAGAAATATTAATTAGATTTCTAGATAGATTAGCCAGATAGATTAGAAAAGAGAGAGGGAGAGCTATCAGGCAATCGACGGCTCACTTCTCCCACTCAAGCCAGCAATACGATTCCAGCTGCAGCTACACAAACCAAAAAAAGTCCAGCTGTTCTCATACAGAGAATGTGGGTGAACAGCTGCTTTTACTAAGCTGGGCACCCAGGATTTTGGGGTGCCCAGAAACCATATTTGTAGGATGGTTTAAAACAAAAATAGCTAACACCAGACTCTAGCTAAATGGGTCCTGTTTAGCTAGGTTTAGGTGTTCGGTTTTTGAAAATACATCATTTTAAGTGTTTGCAATGTTTTTTAGTATAGAAAAAAAACAAGATGACGGCCATTAAGAACCTGAAAAAAAAAGTTATTCATATGAGCTGTTTTTGATGCTCTCATGAACTGAAAATGTATGGTTCATGTAAGAGGCTTATCCAGAAACCCTACTGAGCGTGCTCAGGAAAAAAACATAAAATCATCATAACTCTGGAATTGTTTAATATGTTTTCAATAAACCTCCGAAAGGCACTACCTCGGCACAGGCTGCTTCTGCTTTGCAAGTTTCTTGTAAGTATTTCATCTGAGATAAGACTGATAAATCTGAAGTTGTATGCCACTGGAGCCTAAGCATGACGCAGTCAGCTAGGGGGTTATTTGAACAAACAACAGAGTCCCTGTCCACTAAAGGGTACTTGCACATCAAAGGGGTGAGCTGCTTTCATAATTGGGGTCTCTGTTTTGAGTGTAAACAAAGCTAGAGCAAGGGAGAAAGAACCACCCTTGAACTTCACCAGCCAAGAAGACTGATCAGTTCATGTCCAACTGACCAGTTTCTCATTGTAAAAGCAATGGGGAGGGACAAAAGGTGTATTTTAGGGAATCTTGGAGGGGCAACCTAAAGGAAGCCTGCCTGTGCCTGAGCAGAAAGGGAAGCCACCTGGTTTCAAAAGCAAGGAGACAGGTGAACACAGGTGCTATATCTGCCAGAAACTTGGGCATTGGTTGTATGATTGCCTGGAATATATGTCAGAAGGTGCGAGTGCAGTTGGAGAGGGTAGCTCTGGAAGCCCTCAGCAGTTAGTAGCCTGTACACCGAGTGAAGTGACCGCTAACTGCACTGTACACATGTACCCTGTGTTTGTAAATGGGATAGGGATCCAGGGAATGAGGGACACTGGGACCTCCTTTTCTGTGGTGATGCAGGATTTTACTCAGGAGGAACAGATCCTGTTTGGCCAGTTTTCTAGGATTAGAGGAGTCCTGCAGCCTCAGTGCCAATGACCCAGAATTTTGTAAGCCAGGAAGATGGCTAGGGCATATGGGAGGTGGATAGTGTACCATACCTGCCCATGGATGTAGTCATGGGTAATGACTTTGATAGTGGGACCATTACTGTGTGTGTCACTACCCATAACAAGGGAATGGGCTCCTGAGGACACAGAGGGGGCAGTGCAGGAGGAAGCAACTCCTACCTCAGTAGCAGCAGAGGTTGTAGCTCAAGAATGAGCTGGGAGCAGCAGTTCTGAACCACAGTGAGCCCAGCTGTGGGCAGCTCTCCCACAGCAAAGTTTGCTTTGGGGAAGGTCTGGTATGCAAGGCAAAGGAAAGCTCAGCAATCTGACCCATACCTGCAAAACTTAAGGGAGTTAGCCACCAGTGTGGAAGTCGACTCTCCTGAGTTCTTGGAAGAGGGATGTGTACTGAGAGAATGGCCTTCTGTTCCATGAGTGGGTTCCTAAGGGAGAACTGGATGAAGGAGGACTCTGGCAGATAGTGGTTTCTAGGGAGTATAGGAAGCAGCTTCTGGCCTTAGTCCATGACAGACTATTTTCTGAACACTTGGGGGTCAGCCATGCAAAATGAGGTTGACTACCAAGTTTTATTAGCCCAGTATTTTTAAAGATGTGACAAACTGCTGCTGGACTTGTCCATAGTGCCAGAGGGTGAGAAAGGCTGGGGACAAGGCTAAGCCGCTTTGACTCCCTTGCCATTATCTAAGAGCCATTCTGGTGAGTTGCCATAGACATTGGAGGGTCACACAGCACCCCAAGTCACACAGACAAGTGGTACATTTTGGTGGTCATAGATTACACCACAAGGTACCCAGAGACAGTTCTTTGTCCTCCATTGAGGATGAGAAGGTAGCTTATGAACTCCTGGGGATATTTAGCCAGGTAGGTTTCCCAGGAGATTCTGTTTGAAGCAGCGCACCAACTTCATGTCTGATCTGATGGTTAGTCTTTGGAAGAAATGGGTAAGGCAGCTCAGAGTCTTGCCATTCCACCCCAGGTTAACGATCTGGTTGAGCAATTCAGTGGGTCTCTTAAGGCCATATTAAGTGCATGCACCAACCAGCATTCGAGAGAGTGGGGTAAGTACTTACCCCATTTCTTATTCATGTATAGCACTGTGTCGGTATAATACAATGGTCTGATTCAAAATAGACAGTTTATCGTCACTTGGGAGTGGGTAGGATTTTCATGATTCACTTGTGGCTTTGCCTCTCATGAGTTATGGGGTTATTGGGCCTAACTCTCACCCCATTCCATGTGTAAGAAAGCTGACATGGTACAATAGAAGAGAATGGGGTGAGAGGCCCGATGACCCCAAGGCACACCCCGTCACCTGTTGGTCTGTGGGGATGGGGTGGGGTGGTAGGGTGGAGGGGTGTTAGGGTGTCAACCCTAATGCCTCATTTCCCTACTTTTGTCACTTCAACCCTAACTGATGCATTAACAAAGTTTTTTGCAATGAATTTCCTTACTTAAAGGTGCCACGTTCCCCACAGTGTTATCCTATGAGAAATTTCTCAACTTTGGAATGGCATAACTATAAAACAGATGAAAATTTTTACACCAAACCAGCATAAGTCACAGCTCTGGGACACCCCCTTTCTATCCTGCAAATTTCAAGCCAAAAGTCCTAACCATTTCTTTGCAGTGAAGTGGCAAAGAAACAGCAACCTTAAAAAATCCCTGTTCATGAGCTGTCAAAATCCTTGTTCATGAGCCGAATCTCTGTTCATGAGGTGTCAAAATCCCTGTTCGTAAGCCTGTCCCTGTTTGCAAGGTAGGACCATCTGATTGTCCCCTCATGAACAAGGATTTTGACAACTCACGAACAGGAATTTTGACACCTCATGAACAAAGATTTTGACAGCTCACTAACAGGGATTTTTAGGGCCATCAGGTCGTCCCCTCATGAACAGGGATTTTGACAGCTCACAAACAAGGATTTGTCACAAACAAGGATTTTGACAGCTCACAAACAGGGATTAGAATCCCTGTTCATGAGCTGTCAAAATCCCTGTTTGTGAGCCGAATCCCTGTTCGTGAAGTGTCAAAATCCCTGCTTGTGAAAAATCCTTGTTCACGAGATAGGCCCATCTGGTCGTCCCCATACAAACAGGGATTTTGTCAGCTCATGAACAATGATCAGCTCGCGAACAGGAATTTTGACACCTCACAAACAAGGATTGGAAGCGAGTCACAAACAGGGATTTTAAAATTTAAAAATGGCTGTTTTTTGACTAAATGGAACCAAAGTCATGGGTTTGTAGAGGGCAGTGTGTACAGAAGACATCTGTGGGGCAATTACAGCATTTTGTTTTTGAAGAAAATTGAAAAAAAGATGGCGGCCCACGAACAGGGATATTTTTCATACGAACAAGGATTAAATGAATCCCTGTTATGAGCTGTCAAAATCCCTGTTCATGAGCCCAAATTCTTGTTCGAAGCTGTGCAGCTATCCAAAAGACTGAACTGAGGATGCTCAGAACCCGAAATCTCAAAATTGAATAACTTTGGAACGGATTAGTATTTTTTTCACCAAACCAATGCTGGCTTGTTCCTGGGGGTAGGGGGGAGCTGTTTCTACCCTGAAAATTTCAGGCCAAAATTCCAAATGGTGTGGCTGCAGTGCAATGAAGCAAAATCAGCAAAAATGGGCGGAAAAAAGCAACTCACACTTTTTTCCAATATGTGCAGCTCAAAATTCGAACATCCGATCAAAATGAAACTTGGTACGTCAAGAGAGCTACCCCCACAGGACCACATATACCAAATTTTGTGCAAATTCATTGAACGATTGCAAAGCTATTAAAGTGCAATATATATCTATACATATATATATATATATATATATATATATATATACACACACATACCCCATGTCCCCTGAGGTTACTAGAATCCCAACAGTGTCAGTGCTAGGTAGGAAGGCAGCTGGTGAATAACTGATTAAATGTTTTTTCTCCTGCTTCCTTTCTGTTTACTTGGTCTCAGCTGAGAGCAGAGAGGTGATGTCATTCAGAACTCTTGCAGCAGCATAAGCCATGGTACCTAGCTGTGAGTGGGGAGTTTTAGAATTTTCAGTGAGTCTACAGTAGTCTGTGAGAGTGAGGAGCTGCAGCATGGGCTCTGAGGAGAGCCTACTTTTTCTCACCTTAGTGCTGAGAAACATCTGCCTGCCTTGTATAAGTGGTGGAAGCTGTCTAGCAGGAGTTCCTGGTTTCCTTATCCCTGGTGCGATGAGGAGGACTTCAGAACGGATCCAAGGGGCAATCCTCTGACTTTGATCCAAGACATTGAAGCTGCCTATTGTTTGCCAACCGTGAGTAATTCTGACTTTGGGTATCCCAGGAGAAATGTACCTGCCTTGTTTTCTTTTGGGGTGTGCTCTGACAAAGGGAGCTATGCATTAATTTCTGTTTGAGGCTGTTCTCAAGCTTTTTGTAAAGTTGTCTGACATTCATGGAGTCCCCAGTAGACTTGGCACATTGTTCAGGACTTTAATTTATACTCAGAAGTAGTGTGTTTCATATGCTGAATGTGCTAGACATCCCAGAATGCATAGTTTTACTGTTTTACTAAATGTTGAGGTGTAACTCTGAAAGAATGGCTGGGTATCTACTGAGGAAGCAAAAGGTGGGTAATCCCCCATCTGGAGTGACCAGTTCAGCACTTCAGGTTATGTAAGGGCACCTATTTTTTAGGTCATATGGCCAATGCCTGAAGAGAAAGTTTACCCCCTGGTGTAGGTTGTGCTAAATCTGAGCACCATTGTGCTCTGTCATGGCCAGTTACTACATTACTAAACCTTTAAATCCTGTGCCATATGAGAAATGTTCTAAGTCGTGGCCCTTGCCACTAGAAGAAATTGCATGCTCCATTGTGGCCATTGCCACCAGAAGAAAGATGGGTTTCAGCTGAGGCTTTGCTGCTGAAAGGGTTCGAAGTCCTATGCAATATGGGAAGTTAGAGTTTCTGTCTGCTACAAGATGTTGTGTTCTGTGTTGCCTTGAGCCTGAAGTGTAAACCCTTGGGGGTCCATCTTTGCTTTTGTGTACCAACTTTGGAATAAAGCCACACTCTAGAACCCCAATCTGGTTTGAACTTTCTTGTTACTGCTTCCTGTGTGGAATTACTGGGTACCCCTCCAGAAGTGCAGACCTAGCATAGCCCTGGCAAAAGTTCTCTCCTCAGGACCTGGGTTTAGTAATGGTCATTTTGTCTGTAAATATTGTCAATATACCCCCACCCCTCTCTCTCCCCCTAGACAGAAATATGGGAGGTGTGCTTACTAGTTAAACAAGTGGCCAGTGGGTGGTTACATATATATGTATACATATATATGTATATATATATATATATATGTATATATATATATATATATGTATATATATATATATATATATATATATATATGTATATATATACATATATGTATATTTATACATTTTATTCTTTGCAAAAGAAAAAACTTCATTATTGGACCAGTTAGGGTAACTTATTGCCAGAAAAGTAGGGAAATGTAGCATTAGGTTTTCCAATCCTAACCCCCCTCCGCCAGCAGGAAAACAAAAACTCATTAGGGTTTTAGGTCTCCTGGGTTTTGGCGAATCAGTGGTGGGGTCTTCCCAGGGTTTGTCAAGCCTAATACTCACCCCTGCCCCCCCAATCTGTAGCCTCCTGTCTGAAGCATAAGGTACAGCTCCAAGCCAGTGCCTCATAGTGACACACTCTTCAAAGGTACAGAAGTATGTCTCGCCACATGTTGCCAACACAGTTTACTGTAGCTTTCTTCATGTAGGGCCTTCCATGAAGAAACAACATAATGTGTGATGTTTGCTCAGGGAATGGGGTGGGCATTAGGTTTGACAACCCCAAGGAAGATCCCACCACTGATTTGCCAAGAATCCAGAGACCCAAAACTCTAATTGTTTTTCCTTTTGCTGCTTGGGGGTGGGGGGGGGTTGAGAGTTAGGGTTGGAACCCATAACGCCACATTTCTCTACTTTTGTGGCATTAAGTTACTCTAACTGGTGCATTAATAAAGTTTTTTTTGCAAAGAATTTCCTTTCTTTTTGAAATACTGGAATCGTATCCTCAGATGCCCTGCACAAAGGGAAGACTCCATTTTTCTACAGAAGTGCAGCGACAGATGTGAAGAATTCATGGGGCTATGTTATGGGCTGTGGACTTCGATGTGGCTGCAGATACAGATGCACAGGATAAAGAGTGCATCTGTCAGCCAATGCACAGAGCCCTTTGCCACCCGTGGCTGGAGAGGTGCTGGGCCCTATGCCAAGAAGACAGTTGTCTTCACTATATAGCCTGTGCGGACAACTCTGCAACTTCCATTCCATGGCTGGGGATTTTGCTTAACAACACCATCCCCCACCCCCACCCCATCCAGCTGCATCACTGAGCTCACCCCCAAACTCAGCTCACTGGTATGGCATCTAAAAGCATACCTGCTGGGGTCAAGACTGGCACTACACATAAAGTTTGTAAACATGTATATATTACTTAAATTTTTGAACCCCAAATTTTCAAGATTCGCCTTACAAACATGACATGTACCATTTATAGTATATTGACGGAAAGTCATTTCACACCATAAGTGCGAAAACACGTCTTGTCCAGGATTTAAAAATGACGTATCGTGTTTATGAGGTGGTGTGGAAAAATGTTGAAAGTTTGGAGTCAAATATTGAAAATTAGAGATGTTAAGAGGGCATGTTGAAATACTGCAGCATTCAGTCATAACCTGGGCATTTTACCCTATTTATACACCACATTTTCAGCTTAGCCTTCTTATTACCCCACCTTATGAACCCGGTAGGTGAAAATTTTCAAATCCCTGCCAAAATGTCATTCGGCGCCACCAAAACGTCATTCCATGCCACTGTTGCCAAAACACATTTCAGCCAGGATTTGAAAAATGACAGCTGTCATGTTCATGAGGTGGCATGAAAAAATAACTGTGTTCAAAATATGGGGTCAAAATATTTAAAATTACCAAGGTTACAAGTGAGCGTAGAAAATGTTCAACATACATGCATAACTTTGCCATTTTTACATATTTCGACCCCAAATTTTCAACATAGCATTCTTATGACCCCACCTTATGAACAAGGTGCAGTGAACATTTTCAAATCCCACCCAAAAGGTGATTTTGACAAGTAATTGCGAAATTTCCTTTCGGGCCTGATTTGCATAATTTCACCACCATTGTTCATGAAGTGGGGCCCCAAAATGGCTATGTTGAAATTTGGGGTCAAAATATGCAAAACTGACAAAGACGGGGAGAACAGTGGACTGGCAGCTTACTGCTGTCACTGCAGTCTGCAGCAGGACTCCAGCTGCTGCTGCAGAACTCAAGAAAGTCCTGCTGTCCTCATACTGAGAACGTTGGTGAATGGCTGCTGTCACAAAGCTGGGCACCGTGGATTTTAGGGTGCCCAGAAAAGGTGTTTGTGGCAACTTTTAAAAAAAAACAACAAAAAAACAGCAGAATCTAGCTAAGGTAGGTTGTGTTTAGCTAGGTTCAGGTGTTTGTTTTTTAAAAAGAGACATTTTATTTATTTTCAATGTTTGTGAATTTAAAAGGAGAAAAAAATGGTGGCCATCACAGCTGCTGTTTTGTTTTGAGGATGAGAGATAAATCATAAAAAATAAGTACTTGCAAAAGGTACCGGTCAAACTTGAATGTTAACTCAGAAATCGTTATAACTCTACAATGGTATAATATTTTTCATCAAACCTTTGAAAGACACACCCTTAGCAGAGTTCTGCTCAAACCTGAAAATTTCGTGAAAAAAATTCACACTGTCTTGGCTGTAGGTGAGAGCAAAAAAATATGCAATGTGAAGTATACTTTTTAAAAATGTTTTCAGTTGTTTGGCACACCGTATCTCAAAAACTGTACATGATGCTGTCACAAAACTTTTCACATCTCGAGACTCTAACAGCCTGACCACGCATGACAAATTTTATATTATTTTGTCAAATGGTGGCAAAGTTATGAAGGTTCAAAATTCAGTGTTTAACACTGAACAGCCAACTCAACCCTAACAATATGAGCGCTACCCCACCCCTATAATACTGGCGTGGTAGTGCCAGTATAGTTAGGGTTGAATAAGGTGTTTAATGCTTAACTCCAATTGCTGCACTTTAATAACTTTGGCAACATTTGACTTAATGACCCAAAATTTAGCATGCATTGGAAGCAGGTTCTCAAAATGTGAGAGGTTTCGTGATAGCAGTTTGTGTGGTGTCCAATATAAGGAATGTCGATTTTTAATGAAGTGTGCTGATTTTTCCTATACTTATTGCACGTTTGTTTTGCTCTCATGTACACCCTACATGGTACGTAATTTTTTTCTTCAAAACTTTTAGGGTAGAAGCAGCCTGTGCCAAGGTTATGCCTTTTGAAATTTTTTGAAAATACATTAATCGGTTCCAGAGGTATAAGGATTTAAAGTTTTTTTTTTCTTCGTATACTGAGTAGGGTTTTTGGATAACTCTCTGATACAACCCCAACATTTTGGGACTGTGAGAGCATTTTGCACTCGCACCACTTAGTTGTCACGACCTGAAAAACAGTTTTTCAGGTTGTGACGGCCACCATCTTTTTTTTTCTAAGTTAAAAATCTGGAAAATACCTAAAAATAATGTATTTTTTTAGAAACAAACACCTGAACCAAACTAAATAGGACCCATTGAGCAAGATTCTTGTGTTTGCTATTTAAATTAGATCCAGAAATACCTTTTCTGGGCAACCCAAAATCCTGGGTGCCCAGCCTAGCAAGAGGAGCTGATATGATCAACCCCCTGTGTCTGCTTTCCCTGCAGTTTTCCATGTGTTCTGATTTATTTCTAATGCTGGGATGGGGACAGGGTCCTATTTCCTTCTTGTTTGCAGCTAATGAGGTGGTGTGGGGGGGAACTGACTGCTGTCTGGATTATAGAACATGACCCAGCTCTGCCTGCCATCTCTACGGGGACTGCTGCACAGACACAACTGCTTGTTGCCATTTAATTTTATTTACTCAGGAGAGCCCAACTGAAATGCATTTCATTGGGGGGGGCTATCTACAAATAGACTACTTCAGTGATCCCCAAACTGTTTCTGCCCAGTTTCACTTTGGGGGGAGTGGAACTTGCTTGTAGACAGTGTAAATTTGTGGTGTCAGCTCTGCTGGAGATTGATTTCATAGTATTATCACAGTATAACTTTACTTTGTTATGGGGAGTGGCAAGCGAGTACAGCATATACTGTATTCTGTGCATTTACTGGAGACAATTGAGTCTTGCCTGGGCTGTAAGACTGGATTGTCTCCAGTTATTTTACATATCTAATAGAGTATATGCTGTACTTGCCTGCCACTCCCTATAATAAACCCAACTTGAGTTATACTGTGATATTTTAATACAAAAGTGGACTGCAGTACCACTTGACCACCCCTCCCCTCAAGATTACATGCTTCTCCCAATACATTGCTAGCAACACCGGGGTGCCCACCCCCAGTGCTGCCAATTAATAACTGCCGACACTGGGGTATCCCATTCCCATCCCCAGTGTTGGGTCCGGTTCCTCCTCATTGTTTTATTTGTTATTATTTCAACCTGTAAAGAAGAAAACAGTCCCTCAATATTTTTCATACTAACCTCAAATGAAAAAAATGGTCCCTCACCAATCTGGGCCCACCACATCCACACCTTCACTCACCTAAAATTGTACCATGAGGTAGATCTACTCTGCAATCAAAAAGACAAAGTCCTGCTGTAACTGTGACTGTGATATGAAAAAATAGGGTATGGTAAGTCTGGTTAATCTATTTAAATGCATTTTGAATGTTTACTCATAATTTTGTCATTTTTCAATATTTTTACACCAAGTATTCCACATGGTCTTTTAGGTACCCTACCTTGTGAACAAGGTAGTTGAAACTTTTCAAATCTGTCCTGAAATGATTTTGAAGTCACTCCACAAAATCAACTTTCAGGAATGATTTGAAAATTTTCACCTACCGGCTTCATGAGGTGGGGGTCATAAGAAGGTTATGTTGAGAACTTGGTGAAAAATGTTGAAAAATGTGAAAAATTACTAAGTTATGAGTGAACATTGAAATAGTTCGACATTCACTCATAACCTCACTAATGTTCAATATTTTTCCACCAAACTTTCCACATGGCCTTTTTGGAACTGCATCTCATGAATAAGGCAGATGAAATGTTCAAATCCGGGCTGAAAGGTGATTTTGCAGTTGTTCCACGAATTCACGTTGTGGGTGGGATTTGAGAATTTTTACCTACCTAGTTCAAATACATGGAGTAATAAGAACACTATGTTCAAAATTTGGGCTCAAAATATTAAAAATCTTTTTCCATGTTTGCTCATAACTTTGGTAATTACTGATGTTTTTACTCTAAAGTTTCAACATAGCCATTTTTTTACGCCACCTCATCAATGTGACTGGTGTCATTTTTCAAATCCTGGACTAAACAAGTTTTCACACTTGTGATGTGAAATTACATTTTGTCCACTATTCTATAAATGTCATTTGTCATGTTTATACAATAAGGGGGAGTCATAGAATGACTATCTTGACAATGTGTGATCAACATTTAAAAAAATAATTATTAAGAAACATTGTGTGTACTGCCAGCCTTTTAACATAGCAAGTAGTGCTTTGTGATTCCATGCTGGTAAGCTATGTTTGGGTGCGAGCTTAGTAAGTCAGCTGGATGGGCTAAGGCTGGGGGGATGGCACTGTCTTACAGCACCACCACCACCAGCTTGGGAAGGGAAGGTACGGAGTTGCCTGTATGGGCCTAACTACCATGTAGTGAAGAGAACTCTTCTCTTGACATAGTGCCCTGGACCTTTACACTAGAAGGTGGCAGAGGGCCCTGCGCTCCAACTGACAGTGGACTCTTTGTCCTGTGCCTCTGTATCTGTCACCACATGGAAGTTCAGGACACAGAGGACCTTGTGCATCTGCAGTCCACCAGACAGACCCACAAATTCATGACTTCCATAGACAGATGGACCCTCCCCTTGGCTCAGGACCCAGAGTGCCCTGTGAGGAGGCAGTATAGTACAGTGGTTTAAGGCTCTGAGCTGCAAATCTGGAGACCTGGGTTTGAATCCCACAGCTCCCACTTACATACTGTGTGACCCTGAGCAAGTCACTTAACTTTCCTGTGCTCCCAGGTTGCACCTGTAAACAAGCTTTCAGCTTAGTGTGTCTCACCTGGTTAAACAATTGAAAAAATAAATCTGCATCTGTTCATGAGGATACCATTCCACTAACTCAAAAAGAAAGGAAATTCTTTACAGAAAACTGTTAATGCACCAGTTAGGGTTCATCTTAATGCCACAAAAGTAGGGAAATGTAGTGTTAGGGTTTCCAACCCTACCCCCCCCCCATGTAGCAAAAGGACAAGACTACACAAGTAACCACAGGCAACCATCATCAGGTAAGACAACATACAGCTGTTTCCAGATGATACAAATGCAGTAGCACTGATGTGCTACCTTCATGGGATTTCTGTCAGTGGTACACACATTGCAAGGCATATACACTCACATCTGGCTGCAGATAGAAATCCATGATACTAAAATCACAACACTGATTCTGTGAGCAGAAGCACAGTCCCCTGCAGCCACAGATATAAATCTACAATACACAAATTACAAGAGTTCTATTGTCTTCAGAAGCAAGGGGCCTGTGCTTCTGTAGCCAAAGGTACTCATCCACACTGTTAAGACATACACGCAGTTCTGTCTGCAGAAGCGCAGGCCCCTGAGGGTCCAAAATATTGCTATTTGTAAACTCTCAAGAGAGAGACTCTAAAAAACTTATTGGTTAAAAGCCATCACCTGACCTGTACTGGAAATAGGAAGAATTAAGTGGGGGGAACATTCCACCTTTGATGTAGGATTGGGCATACCCTACGGGTCTAGGGAAATGTTTCTGCAGTTTGTGTTGCATTTGTACACTTTATTAAGTCAGTTGTTTGCATTTTGAAGGGTACATGTTACACAGGAGCAGTCTTTCCACATTTTGCTCCTGGAACTGAGTCAGATGTTAGTTGAACTCTTAGAACTTGAGTTTATCAGGGTTCCCCCCACTTCCACCTGCAACCACCCAGTAACCTGTGGTTACTAGAATCTTATCAGTATTATTGTTAGAAAGGCAGCAGGCAGCTGGTAGGGAGCTCATTAGGGGCTCCTTACATAATTACATCATTGTTTACTCAGCTAGCCTGAGGGAAGAATGATTAGGCCATTTAGAACTCTCGCAGCAGCATAAGCCACACTGTGTATAGCTGCTCTGGGGAGCTTAGAATGCTCAGTTGGAGTTTGCAGGGAGGTGTAGTGGTCAGTCCTGGAGTGAGGAAGTGAGAGTGGCAGAAGGACTGCCAGTGGGCTCAGAGGAGAGGGCCCAGGATTTCTCACTCTAGTGAAGTACATTTCAAGCTTCCAGTGAAGTGGTGGAGACAAGGGTTACAGCAGGATTTCCTGATTTCTACTCCTTGTGAAGTGGAAGGATCTGTTTGTTTTCAGTGGACTCAAAGGGCAATCCCCTGAATGTTCTGTGATGTTTTCAGCTGCTATGGATAGGACCTGAAAGAGACTCTTTTGATCAGCTACCCAGGAGAGTGCCTTTCTGTTCTTTTGTTGTTCCATGCCCTGTGAACGGGACAACCTCTGTGAGTACTATTCTAGGAGACTAGATCTCCACAGGAGGATTCGAGAATCTGGGGTGCGTGTGCCCATAGATAAGGCTGGATCACACCTGTCAGTGCCCTAGTTTTCACCCAAGTGAGTGAAGTACTTTTAAACTGTGGACCCAAGTGAGTGCAGTTTATTCTCTGGTCACCCCAATGAGTGACAAGTTAAAGAATGGGACCTCTAGCATTTCAGTGGGGAATGGGGTTTCAGTGTTGTGACCCTGAAGAATGGCAGAGACTGTTGGTTGGTGCCAAGGGGTGAGAGGAATGCCATCTAAATGCTTACAAGGCAGGGCTTCCTGGTTCACAAAGAGTACCAGTATTTTTACTTGAGCAAGTGGCCAAGCTGCAGGTTGAGGTGTGTGACTGAGTTTCATTAAAATGCACCTAATGTGCAAAGAAGAGTTCTGAGTGTGTGGCTTTGATTCATTGATTAACTCTCATGAGGAGGAAATGTTCATGTGTGTGGCCAGGTGTCCACTACTGCACTTTTCGGGAAATTGGAAGGAAATGTTCATGTGCATGGTCAGGTGTCTATTAATGCACCTTTTGGGAAATTGGAAGGAAAATGTTCATGTGCATGGCCAGGTATCCACTAATGCACCTTTTGGGAATTTGGGAAGAAGATGTTCTGTTGTTGTTCATGAACTGTACTGCATGCAAGGAGAGTTTGTGAATTGTTTCTCTCCAGCCTGGACCGACCCTTGGGGGTCCACTTCTGCCTTTCAAACAACATGAAGTCTTGCTGTATTCTGACAATAGCAGTGAGTCCCAACCTTCAAACTGCCCCGGAGATGAAAGAGTTAACTTTCCATGCCAGGCATGGAACGCTGAGCTCGAGCTCGGTTGAGACTCTGTCTGTTGCTGTTTGAACTCAAACCATCAGATTCTTTACTGCGCCTCACTGAACAGTCGCTCCGAAGATTTCTCCTTTGCTCAGTTCAATTTGTTGGTTAAAGTACCGCTTTTCTCGGATTTCGACCTAATTTAAACCGCAACCTGTAGGTTCAGTCTCTGTCTGTGGTATTTGTGAGTACTAGATAGGTTTATATTGTTTTGTGTTCCGTGTGGAACTTGTAAATGGTTCATCAGTTCGGTTTGAACCGATCAAGTTGTTGTAAAAATCTTTATTTCTACTTTAGAGTGTGGTTACCGGTTCTTATAGGTTCTAAAAAAAACGGATTTTACTACGTTTTTTTCGACGACCCGTAAGACGGTCAGGAACCGATAAGAGGTCTTGCCTGGTGGATTGCCATTAAAAGGGTAAGTTTTGTTAGAACTGGCACCATGTCTGAGAAACCCAAAAGAAAAACCGGGCCCACTGGGTTTCAACACTGTAGTGTGTGTGGGGAAGTCTTTGCTAAGGCTGACCCCCACACCACCTGTGTTTATTGTCTGGGGTTTGACCACCTCAATTCAGACTGCCAGATTTGTAAAAATTTTCCTGCAGCTACCCTAGAGAATAGAGTTGGTAGGCTCAGGGAAAGGGAGGCCAAAAAGTCCGCTGACCCGGATGGCCAGCCTGGTTTGGTTCAAACCGAACCAGAAGAAGTGCCCTCTGACCAGGACGAAACTTCTTCAGGCAAAAGGAGAACCGATTCCGAGGAGTCGGTTCTGGCTAAGAGAACAAGAAGGGAAAAATCAGCTCGTGTGGATCCAAAAGTTTCTTCTCCAACTGCTGATGAAATAGCCAAAGCGATAAAAATTGTGCAGTCGCTTTCCCCGGTTCCGACCGAACTGGCACCATCAGGAAGGCGCTCAGTTCGGCCGGTTCCAACGGTTCTGGATTATGATTTGGAAGAATATTATAAACTGGAGGAGGAGGAAGAGGAGTATGAGGAAAGTGAATGTGGTTTTGAAAGTCTGGATGTGCCCATTGACCTGGACATCTCCCCAGACAGACCTTCAGGAGTGTCTCCTCCTATGCTTTCTGAGTCCCCCTCCCATTTCATGTTTTACAAGAAAGTGGCTAAAACCCTCCAGCTTCCTATGGAAGAAGCTGTGGATGACCAGGAGGAGCCTGACTATGTGGAAATGATGGATATCCCAGAGTCTAGGAGGCTGTCTAGTCCCTTACACAAATCTTTTGGGAAACAGACATTTAAGATTTTAAAGACTCCTAATACTATACCTCCTGTGGATAAAAGAATGGACAAGAGGTATACTCTGTCAGGCTCAGATACGGAGTTCCTTACACAACAATGCAGCCATGTTGGGGTAGTGCAGGCTGCAGCCTGTGATAAGGCAAATATACCCTTGGCTTCACACCCCAGACAAGGACTCCAGGAGGATTGATGCCATGGCAAAGAAACAGTACATGGCAGCATCCTTGGGACTCAGGCAGGCCAATTATATGGCCTATACTGCTAGGTATCAGAAATCTAGATGGGACACTGTCATGGCGTTAGCTAAACAGGTCCCTGGCCAGCTTGCCAAGGAGCTGGAGCAGGTGGCTGCTGATGGTATTGAGGTATCCAAGGTGCAATTCCATGCTGCAGTGGACTCCAATGATGTTTCATCTAGAGTCATGGCTACATCTGTGGCACTTCATAGAATGGCTTAGCTCAGATGTACTAGCCTGTCGCAGGATTCCCAGACTAAGGCCATGGATTTTCCTGTTGTGGGTAATTCTCTGGGGAGCAAACAGAGAAATACATGAAGAAAATGGATGAATACAGGACCACCTATAGGAGTGCTCAGGCCAAGGAAAGGCAAGCCACTCCACAGAGGCAGCATCCCAGGGGCAGGGGCAGGCCTTTTCATAGGCCTTTCTACCAAGCCCAGGCCTCCTCTTCTGCCTATGCTCAGAGGGGGTTCTTTAGAGGGAGAGGCAGAAGGGGAACAAGCAGACCTGCTTCCACCCCTCAGCCTAAACCCCCTGCCAAACAGGCACCCTGATGGGTTTGCCAGGGCCGATTCTCCACCACCTGTAGGGGGCAGGCTGGCTTACTTTGTCCAGGACTGGAAGTCTCTTAACATCAGACAAATGGGTCCTGGAAGTAGTAAGCCAGGGACTGGTTCTCAGCTTCAAAAAATTTCCAAAGCTGAGAACCAGATCCTTTCCACCTGCAAATCCCTCAGAGGCACTTGCCCTAGAGGCAGAGGTCTCTTCCCTCCTGGCTCTCAGAGCTGTGGAAAGGGTTCCACCCCTACACCAAGGCAAAGGATTGTACTCCAGGTACTTCCTTACCCCAAAAGACAGGAGAATGGCGGCCCATCCTGGATCTCAGATACTTAAACAAGCACCTTTTAAAGCCAAAGTTCAAAATGGTGACTCTGGGAATAATTCTACCCTCTCTAAGGCCAGGGGACTGACTAGTCTCCCTGGACCTCAAGGATGCCTATTTCCATATTCTCATCAGAAGCTTCCATCGAAAGTACCTCAGGTTCGAGCTGCCCTCAGGCCATTACCAGTTCAGAGCAATGCCCTTCGGCCTAACCTCTGCTCCAAGGGTGTTCACAAAATGCCTGGCAGTAGTAGTTGCTTCTCTAAGAAGGCAAAGGATTGCCATCTTCCCATACCTGGACGACTGGCTCATAGTAGGCCAGTCCCCAGACCAAGTCAAGTTACATCTCGAGATAACTCAGCAACTGCTTACCTCTCTAGGTTTCCTTCTGAATCTTTCAAAGTCAGTTCAAGAGCCTGTTCAGCTCCTCACCTTCATAGGTGCAGAGCTAGATACAGAAAAGGCCAGAGCCTTCCTTCCCCTGGACAGGGCAAGGACCCTTATCACACTGGCCTCTTCATTCACCCTACAGGTGTCTCGACCAGCAAGGCATTTTCTGCAGCTCCTGGGGCACATGGCTGCTTCTACAGCAGTGGTGCAGGGAGCAAGATTTCAGATGAGGGACATTCAGTTCCACTTGAGAGCCTTTTGGTCTCAGAAAAAGGACCCTCTTACCAAACTGATACCAGTGACTCGAACCCTGATCCAGGCCCTGCAGTGGTGGCAGGATCAGAACAATCTAAGACAGGGAGTCCCCTTTGTCACTCAGTCTCACTCTTTAATCCTTACTACAGATGCCTCCCTCTTGGGGTGGGGGGCTCACTTGGGAGACCTGACCACCCAAGGGTTGTGGTCCCCTCAGGAATCTCTGCTTCACATCAATCTGTTGGAACTCAGAGCAGTGTTTCTAGCACTTCAAGCTTTTTCCAAGTCTGTTCAGAACAAAGTTGTTCAGATCAGAACAGACAATACCACCACAATGTGGTATATCAACAAGCAAGGGCACTCGGTCTATGGCCTTGTGCACAGAAGCAATGAAGTTGTGGTCTCTGGCCTATTCCCTGAACACCTCCCTCATAGCAGTACACCTCCCAGGCAAGGACTATGTCCTGACAGATGCTCTCAGCAGGATATCTCAGGGCCATCACGAATGGTTACTGGACCCCTGGTTTTGGAGGTGATCTTCTCCAGATGAAGCACCCCACAGATAGATCTTTTTGCAGCCCCAGACAATCACCAACTTCCCCTGTTTTGCTGCAGGCCCCCAGTGTTGGGCTCAGTCCCCCTGGATGCCTTAGTTCTCAGTTGGGAAGGGAAGTTCCTGTATGCTTTTCCCCACTTCCCTCTCCTGTTCAAAGTGCTAGTCAAAATCAGGTCTCAGTCCTGCAAGGTGATCCTGATTGCTCCAGACTGGGCCAGACAGCCCTGGTACCCTTTACTATTGTCCTTAGCAGTCCACCTTCCCCTGTCTCTTCCCAGGATTTACAACCTGTTAACCTGTGCTCAGGGGAGGGTTTGGTACTTGAACCTCAAATCTCTCAATCTCAAGGCATGGCTCTTGAAGAGTTAGAGTTTGCTGATTTACACCTTTCCCAAGGTGTTATGGATATTCTAAAGGCTTCTAGGAAGCCTTCAACCAGAACTACTTATAATTCCAAATGGAAAAGATTTTCCATATGGTGCTCTGGGAGGCATACTTCCCCAGAGTCTGCTGACCTGCCCACAGTCCTTGACTATGTGGTTCACCTGAATAGCTTGGGACTCAGACCAGCTACACTACGGGTGCATCTTGTGGCTGTCTCTGGTTTTATTTCAGCAGGTAAGCCCTCTTCTCTTTCAGCTCACCCTGTATTCTCCAAGTTTTTCAAGGGATTGCTTCATACCAATCCGCCATTCAGGGACCCTGCCCCTGCTTGGGACCTTAACGTTTGCATTGCTCAGCTCATGCAACCCCCTTTTGAGCCTTTGTCCTCAGCAGAGCTTAAGTACTTGACTTGGAAAACTGTGTTCCTGGTGGCCATCACTTCTGCCAGGTGCATAAGTGAGTTACAAGCCCTGTCAGTGGAGCCTGATTTTATCTCTTTCCATAGAGATAAGGTGGTCCTCAGGACTAACAGGAAGTTTTTACCTAAGGTGGTTTCAGACTTCCACCTTAACCAATCTATGTCTCTTCCTGTTTACTTCACTGACCATTCCTCCTCTGGTGAGAGGAGGCTACACAGTTTAGATGTGAAAAGAGCCCTTAGCTACTACATAGAACGTACCAAGGGTCACAGGTTTGACTCCCTTCAACTGTTCCTCACTGATGGTGAGGTTGGTAAAGGAAAACCTGCCACTAAAAGATCCATTGCCAGGTGGATTGTCTCTTGCATCCAATTTTGCTGTGAAAAACTAGATAAGGTTCCACCCTCAGGCCTGAGGGCTCGCTCTACCAGAGGTACAGCTGCTTCCCTGGCTGCTGCCAAGGATATTCCTATCTTAGAGATATGTCAAGCAGCTACCTGGAAAACAGTTCACACTTTTACCAAGCATTACTCCCTGGATATCCAGGCTAGGAGTGATGATCGGTTTGGCACAGCTGTGCTTCAGAGCCTATTTCCTAAGTAGGTTCTGTCCCTCCTCCATGGAGGTACTGCTTGGTAGTCTGCTATTGTCAGAATACAGCAAGACTTCATGTTGTTTGAAGAAAAAATTACTCACCTTAGTAATGTTGTTTCTTCTAATGGAGTCTTGCTGTATTCTGACCTCCCCCCCGCCTTCCCCTCTCAGAACCTTTGTTTTTGGGATGTGGGTGGGCAGTAGCAGTGTTGGCACTCAGGAGGTGCCCCACCTTTTTTGTTATCACCCTCTTTCTTTGGGTGAATGGATGTTGTGTTTATTTCATTTTTGGGGTTTTCTGACTTGAGTCTTTGTTTTGGGACCAAAACATTTGTTTTTATGTTAGTAGCCAGTTGGCTAGTGTAGGTTTACAGCTTCCACACAGGACCTCAGTGAGTTTAGCTCATAAAGATCTGACGGTTTGAGTTCAAACAGCAACAGACAGAGTCTCAACCGAGCTTGAGCTCAGCGTTCCATGCCTGGCATGGAAAGTTAACTCTTTCATCTCCAGGTCAGTTCAAAGGTTGGGACTCACTGCTATTGTCAGAATACAGCAAGACTCCATTAGAAGAAACAACATTACTAAAGTGAGTATTTTTTTCTTACTTTCCATCTGTTTAATGAAGCCATACTGCACAATCCCAGTCACTGTTATGAACATTTCGATTATTGCTTCTGGTTGTGTGGATTTACTGGGGCCCCCTCTGCAGGTTAGATCTAGAATATGCCTAGCAGCTTCCACCCAGGACCTGGACTGTGTCATTTACATGAGGTTCAAGTTGTTTTGTTTCTGTACCCCCACCCCTCTCTTCCTCTAGAAAATGAGTCAGGTATACATCCTAACACCAAGGGTGGTACCTACCTTTTTTGTAAAGTAAATTGGTATGCCAGTATATGAGCACCAGTGTTTCCAGATTTTAATGGGGGGGTGCACACTAGTTAAAAAGTGACAGGGGGATTACACACCAATGCACCTGACTGTGGTTTAAAAAAAAACAACCATTGACTCACAATTAGATGTTGAATCGCATTTCTAATTTTTTTATATTTTATTTATGTCTTTTGTAAAATATCTCACAATACACTCCTTAAGCAGAGACATTAAAAAACAAAGATAAATAAGGATACTCTTGTCACATGCTTCTACTATTGACAGCATTTGGGGGTCACCACTGCTCATATGGAGCATATATAATCCTGAAGAAAAATGTTAAGGAGCATCTTACAGCAATGCTATGAATCATTTTATATGAAAAGTCCCAATATGGTTAGAATGGTGCATGTGCATCCTGAAGTCAGAGTCTTGATGATGCAAAAACCACAATGTTAAATCCAAGCTGTACAGTAGAGCTGGCATATTCAGCAATAGCAGATACTATACTGCACTAGCACATGCAATAAAATAATTATTAAACAGGTAACTATGTTGAGCACAAAAACACTTAATATGCAGAAACATACAAGAAAACTGTAACTTGCAAACTGCATTTAATGTGTTCAACAGAACCTCTGCACTTGGTTGTCCAGGCATAGCCTCAAGGGCTTGGGGGATGGGGGAAAGTGAGGCATATCCACTTGCTGCGTTCCAGTTCCCAAGGAGCCCTCTAGGTGTGGGATGCTGGTAGCAGAAGGACCAGCTGCTCTAGCTCCTTCCCTTCAAGGTATGCTGTGCAATACCAGATCCCTTAGTAATAAGACATATCAGATCTGATTGTGGATTAATCTAGGGATCTGGTACATCTCACCGAGACCTGGTTAGAGAATGACTGAGGGCCAATCCTAGAGGCAGATATCCCAGCTAGATTCTCCGTGGTACACTGTTCTAGGTGGTAGTGTAGGGGTGGTGAGGTGGCTGTCTGTTTTAGATCCTGCTTGAAACTAACAGTGTACCCACTGAAGGGGACAAGGTTGTTTGAATGTGAAGCCATGAAGGGTGATGCAGGTGTGAGGTGTAGGAGTCTTCTGGTTTATCAGCCACCAGGTAGAGACCAGAAGTTCCTATGGGAATTTGCAGATTTCATTGTCGACCTGTCATTGAATGACCCAAATTTTATTGTTTTGGAGGATTTAATAGCATGGATTGATGATGAAGCCTTGCAATTTGCTCAGCAGTTCCTCCAGTTGATGGATTTAATGGGTATCACACAGATAGTTTACACTGCTGTCCATGAATGTAGCCACTTCTTGGACCTCGTTTTGTCTCTGAGACTTCACATTTGGCAAGTCAGGAATGGTCAGCTCAACACGCTGTTTTAGTTTCTAGCAGGGGTGTCCTGTAAATCTCTTCCCCTATGGAGATGGTCTTGTATGGCCTAATGTCTAATCTGGACCCAGAGAAGCTCTAGAATGTACTGGATATGTTGGACATGGAGGCAGTGTGTAGTGGAGGCTCAGCTGCAGCTGCGGATGGCTATAATATGTCCATAATGACTGCGCTGAACTCCATTGCACCAATCCGTGTCTGCCTGCTGACCTCCTGTCATAGCTTGCCATGGTATAATGACAAGTTGAGGCAGTTGAAGGCAACAGGGCAGAGTTTAGAGTGTTCCTGGAAGAGGATTGGCTCTCAAGACAACAGGATGGCTCTGAGGTTGCACTGTTAGGACTGTCAGAGGTCAATAACCCTAAAAAAGGTAGAATTACTCTTAAGGGCTACCGCCTTAGGTATGAATAGACCAACTCAGCCCTCCTGCACTGTCGATAGGCTAATACACCCATCCTGTCTACAGTCAGGTGGAGACTTGCCCCAAAATAAATGGGATGAGTTTGGTTGGTTTTTCCTGAACAGAGTGTCCTCCACTAGGGCCAGGATCTCTACAGGTGGCCTTTCCAGGGCCAGCAGTGGCCAACAGGGAAGGCACTGGGGCACTGCAGGGATTGTTTCTTTGTAGGAGGTATGGTTTTCACAGTTTTGAGTCCCACATGCTGTGATTCAGACCCTGGACCTAAGTAGCTGTTGTTGGGCTGTCAGGAGGCCCTGAGAACAGTGTTTGCTGGTATTGTTTGGTGTTCCCTTTCAGAGGAGTGTTTTCTCAAAAAAGTTTCAGTAAGACCACTTCTGAAAACGGTATATTTGAAACTGCACGTGTTGGCAAACACATATATGTCTTGAGCTTTCCCTTTTTGGGGAACGTTATCAAGATTTTGGTGGCAATGCAGCTTGAGGCTGTCCTTGAGAAGTATGAAATCTATGAACCATTCCTGTCAGGCTTCTGGCTTTGGCATACCATGGGACTGCGCTTGTTAGGCTGTTTAATAATTTGCTCTTAGTGAGGGATTGGGGAAGTCACCTGTTGTCATTTTCTTTGATCTCTCATCAACATTAGATATGGTGGATCATGGGTTGTAGTGGAGCATCTTGAGGAATATGGAGGGCTCACTGAGATAGCATTTAAATGGTTTTAGTCCTTCTTGTCCAGCGGATGGCAGTGGTTGTGATGGGGTCTTTCTTGTCACAGCTAGCTGGTGTTGACTGTGGTATTCCATAGGGGTCAGTTATGTCCTCCATGTCACTTGCAATGAGTATGCCCTCTGGAGTGGGTCATTAGGTTGTACGGTGTGAGTACTCACTGCTATGTATATGATACACCACTATACCTATCCTTTTCAACAGATGGGTGTAAATAAAGAAACTATACCACACTGATGATAGTAAGGTAGTAAAAGCACAAGGTTCATGGTTAGTGTTCCCTGGTAATCCAATAAAGCCAGCTGACACCAGATGTTGTCTTAAATCAGTTGCAATTTATTAATACTCAAATAAGCCCTAACAAATTTACTTCTAACATGAGTAAGTCTAAACAGCTAATGACTTTTTACCACCAGGGCTACAGGCGTTCAGAAAAAGGGAAGCAAACTTGCTCCTTCTTTCTGGATATCCAGCATCTATAAGTAGCCTTGTGGCTATTCCTCTTGGACACACTGGACATAACACCTAGGTCCTGTATTTATGCTCAACTTGTTTACATCAAAAATGCATAGTGGAAATTTCCAAACTGCTACAGCAAATGTTAGCCTAGACACTATGTCATTTAATAACATCATGAGACAAGGTTCAAAAGTACAGTGGCCATGCCCGGTGGTGCTGAGGGTTGAGGCGCTGGGTACCACACCTTATGCCACGCCAGCGACCCGCATTCGGGAATGGACTTGGGCTGCCGGGGGCTGGCAGGGGAGAGGGAGGGAGGATTGACCATCCAGCGACTGCTCTCCTCTCTGGGAGGTGGGTAGTGGGCTTGCATTGCCCTGTAGCAGTGACTGGCGGAGGCCAACTGCACAAAGTGAAGAGTACGTAGGAGGAGGCGCCGGCGGGCATTAGCACTACATGCGTGGTGCCATTGCACGTCCGGCTATCCACTGGGGAGAAAATGTGGAAAATGCGGAGGGCGATCTTCGCGGCTGATGGCCACACCTTGCGCCCCCCGGAGAGACCTGAGAGGGGCATGTGCCCGGTGGGTGCGAGAGTGATAATGGCCGGCCCACTGGGAGAGTGGGTTTGTGTGGCCCGCACGCATGACCGGGTCCAGGGGTGCAGGGCTGGCAGCCGGAGATCGTGAAGGGCTGCTCTGCCAAGGAGAATAAACAACAGTAAGATAAAAAAAAAGTACAGTGGCCATGAGATACCTTGGTCATAAGATATATTTGACACTTTGCCGAGACAGGGGAGTTTAGTTTATCATCATCCTTGGATGGAAAAACAAGTGGTCAGGGGATTTTACATCATTAAAAAATAACTTGACTTGTTTTATTTTAAAATAACCTGCTTACAAATGCAAAAGTAGCCTTGTACTAGGCAGTGGCCAAAGCACGTATACCATTATCTCTTATCAGTTCCTTGTTATGCATAGTTTTAAATACACATAATCATGAGATGAGGAACTTCAATAGTCAAGGCCAGATGTGGTTACCAACAGCTGCATCTTATCTTCGGAGACCTGTTCTGGTACCAAGTTGCTTTCATTTGCTTAGGTCATCTGTTCTTAACATGCCTTAGGCCCATCTGGTCTGCCCATTTCTTTTTCTACCTTATAAATGTGCCATCGGCCTTTGCTCTGTCAGTGACCTATCTATTCATACTCATCTGTATTGCTCCCTTATACCTATCCCATGCCTGTTTGAAACCCTGCACTGTATTCATAGCCACCACTTCCTGAGGTAGGCCATTCCATGCATCCACCACCCTTTCTGTGAAAAAGAATTTCCTCACATTCCCCCTTAATCAGCCTCCCTCTAATCTCATGCTGTGTCCTCTTGTCCTGCTATTTTTCTTATATTTAAGCATGTTAGACTCTTTCACCTTGTTAATGCCCTTAAGGTGTTTGAATGTCTCAATCATATACCTCTCTCCCTCCTTTGCTCAAGGGTATACATATTGAGCTCCATTAATCTATCCTCATATGTCTTCTGATGCAGTCCCTGCACCATTTTGGTTGCCTTCTCTGGACTGCCTCAATTTGGTTAATGTCCTTGTGAAGGTGTGGCCTCCAGTACTGCATGCAGTACTCCAGATGGGGCCTAACCAGTGACTTGTAAAGAGGATTATTACCTCCTCTACAACTTGTGGATACCCCTACTAATACACCCTAACATCCCCCTAGCCTTACCTACTGCTTTAGAGGTCTGCTTGGATGATTTCCGGTCATCGGTGACGATGATGCCCAAGTCTCTTTCTTCCTTTGTGACTGCCAGCAACTCCCCTCCCAGCCTATAGGTGGCTTCAGGGTTTCTCTTCCCTACGTGCATGATCTTGCACTTCTTTGCATTAAATCCCAGTTGCCACTCTTCTGACCATTTTGCTAGTTTATCCAGATGACATCAATAGAAACTGATTTGATAAAATCAAAAGTTAAGAAGACAGTTTTGGATGGCCCAGTCACTTTTTGCACTGAATAAAATCTAGTTGCAAACTAAGCTGAAGCCATTATCCATCAGTTCTGGCTGATTTTGCTGAAAGATGGGAATTTAGGAAAGCCACTTGGTGAAAAACCTAAGATATAATTTTGGAGACCCTCCGACCTTAGTCAGTGATCAAAATGGAGGTAGGACATTCACAATGTCTTCAAGAGAGCCTAAACCAGTACAAATTAAAAACAAGTATTCCGCTTGCGACGCCGGTGACCCAGGTTCGGGAACGAATCTGGGTCGTCGGAGGGCCGGCCGGGGGGAGTAGGATCGAGCGTCCGCTGGGCAGCTCTCCTTCTCCGGGGGGAGGGTGTGGGTAGCATTCAGTGCACTAGGGACCCCTGGCAGAGGCCGGGAGTTCCTACGCAGCCGACGCTTGACAACCCATTGGAGGCAGAGCGGATGGTGACATCATGGCACGACCCCGCCTCCCCAGAAAAAGCGGAAAATGGAGGAGCTGCCTGCCACTGCGAATGAAGCTCGCCGCGGCTTCAATGTGCTCCCCAGGCCAAGCCCCCGACCTAATCCCAGTGCCTGCGGCATATGCCGGGAGTGCCGCAGGCCCCACCGTGGGGGGCAAGCCATGGGGTATCGAGGACTGTGGCTGATTTGGGGTGCAGAAGCCGGCGGCCCGTGACCGGGCTGATAATTGGGCGGCAGGTAACTCGGGGAGTAAAGAGCAAAATAAATTAAAAAAAACAAAACAAGTAACAGCCTTTGGCATCTCTCTCTCTAGCAATGAGCCAGGGGACATAACAAACCAGCTACAAACTGAGCACACTAAGGCAACATGGTACTGCAGCGAGCAGAAAAGCAAAACAACAAACAAAAACTAATCATCATAAGGGACTCCATGATTCAGGGCGTGGACCACCACCTAACACAAAAGGAAGGAGCAAAAGTAGTGGTCAGATGTCTCCTGAGAGCATCAGCAAAGAGGGACATGAACCACACTGTCAAAATAATACACAAACAGGAAGAGGCCACTAACGTTCTTATCCATCTAGGGACAAATGATCTCGCTAACCAATCAGTGGACAAGGTCAGATGGCACCTGACCCCTACTGGGTAATAGATTAGTGACCCTTTCATCCGGCCTTGCCTTTTCTGAAGTTCTGCCTGTATGGAGGAGAGGGAACAGCAGGCAGAAAACCAGGGAAAAGGAAATGGTGAACTTAACAGATGGCTTAAAGACTGGTGCTGCACAAAAGGGTACCACTATGCTGGACATTGGCAGGACTTCTGGGTGAAGAAGTTCTTCAAGTTTGACGGCCTCCACCTAAACAAGGAGAGGAGCAGGGTACTTGGGCAAAAGTTCAATGTGTACGCACAGAGTTTAAACTAAGGGGAGGTGGAGTCTAGTCATGGGCTTCTTGCAACCATCAGAAGTCCTACCATGAGTCCTTCTTCTACCAAGCAATGTCCACAAGCACACTCATAGTCACAAATAAACACAGGAACAAATGAATCTCGAGACAATGCAAAAACAGTCCAAGAAAGGTAAAAATAAACAAAGGAATGACACATCAAGCACAGGAGGCCAAACAAACATGGAAGGCCATGTGCACTAATGCAGAGTCTATCCAACAAACTACCAGACCTCACAGCCATGATAACGGAGGCACAACTTGACTGAGTGGCCATAACACAAACATGGTTCAATGGGAACCATGAATGGGATACTGCCATTCCAGGATGCAACCTCTTTCACAAAGATATGGTGGGAAATAAGGGAATGGGAGTAGCAATCTGTATCAGAGATGATATTGAAGCAACAGAGATCCAAAGAGTGGAACAGGAGTAGAAGCTGTGTGGATCCTGCTTAAAACAAACAAAGGTGAGATAGTTTGTCTCGGTGTTATATACAGACCTGCATCAATAAATGAAGAAAGTGTCAAAGAATTACTGCAGTCCATACAGGAGATGGCTAGCAAGGGAGAGGTACTGCTGGTGGGAGATTTCAATCTTCCAGACATAGATTGGAGAACCACACAGCAGCCTCCTCCAAAAGCCGTGACTGTCTGTTAACTCTAAGAAGCGCAGATCTATGGCAACTCATGGCTGACTACACCAGAGAACAGACGATTTTAGAGTATGCCGACACAAGGTCGACACCACCACAGTGAACACTAGCACACCGACAGAAATCGCCTGTCTGTGGTGAGTCGCTGTGCTGATGTGCAAAAGACACCGACGGTGCATTTCCCAGTGTAGCACCCCCCGGTCCAGCTCCGACTCGGAGTTAGAATCCTGGAGACTGGGGGGGTGTGGGGGGTTCGAGGGGCACAGACCCCCTGATAGAAAGCACTAACATCCCCGAAGCTACAATGCTGACAGTCAGCATGGTGGTGCTAGTGCTGTTGAAGTGCTATAGTAAAACCTGATTTTAGACCTGGTTCTTACAAATGAGGACAGGGTCACAGCTGTAAAGATAAGAGACCACTTGGCCAGCAGTGACCTATGGGAAAAATTGCAGCTTCAGAGTGCTGTAACTATGGAACCAATGTCAATTTCTTCATCAAACCAGCAAAAGGCACATCTGTGGGGCAAGGGCTTGCCACCTGGCAAATTTTAGCCAAAAGTCCTAACTGTGTTTTTGCTGTGAAATGGCAAATAAACCATTTTTTGGGGACGGTTTACCTGTGGTCCTTTTGCGAAAGTACCATTGGTTTAGCTGGGGAAGCTTTCACGAAAGTAGTGTAGAACTTTCGAGAAAGTCCCGCCATGTTAGATGCGGGATGTTCGCTAAAGTAGCCACAGAACGTTCACAAAAGTCCATGGTACTTTCGCGAAAGTTCTGCAGCTAAGATGGCGTAAAAATTTTAAAAACATATTTCCGGGCATTGTAGCGAAAATCTAATGCCACGGTCATGTTCCTAGGGCCCCAATTAGGTAAACCCAACCGTTGGTGTTTACCAAGGGGCAGTATTTTTTGAACTACAACTTTTTTCCGCCTCGCTAACTGAAAACAAGATGGCTGCAGCATGAAAGTACCAAACCCATTTGTGGCAGTAAAACGTGCTTTCACAAAAGCAAAAAGTGCTTTTGAGGTGAACATACTGTATATTTTTTCCCCATATGCTATAATGGGAAATTTTAAACTTTAATAACTTTTGAACGGATTAATGTTTTTTCACCAAACCTTCAAAAGGCACTTCCGTGACCCAGTCCCCATATACCCTGAAAATTTCAGATCAGACGGACAACCTGTTCGGGCTGTAGAGACAAGCAAAGAATTTGCCAAAAGTTGAGGATTTTTCTCACTTTTTGACACTCTGCAGCTCCGCAACCGCAAATCTGACTGGAACAAAACTTTCCAGATCCAGAAATCTATGGTACCAGGCCACGCATGCAAACCTTCAAAGAAATCTGTTGAACGGTTGCAAAGTTATTAAAGTGCAAAATTTGAGATTTAACATTAAAGTGCCTATTCAACCCTAAGTATAGTGACACTACTGTGCCACTGTTTTATATATCTATATATATCTATATATATATACACACACACATACATACATACACACACACATACTGTATATATATATATATATATATTTATACAACGTATGTTTTGGGATAAATACAAGGATAAAAAATGATATCTAGACTGCCCAGTGAAGATAACATTGTTATCTTCATGTTCCTATCGTCATACATTTATCTCACGTTCCTATACATCATCCTGATGAAAGTGAAAGTGTTTCACTTTTCATCAGACACCTCTCTCTTTCCTCTGCCCTGTACAAGTAACTCCCCAAAAAAAAAACACACATCTCTTCCATCTGGTTGATCCTGCCTACATCTTAACACAAATAATTAAATTTAAACATATCTGGTTGATCCTCGACTTCCTTTCACCCATTGACCGATCAGAGCGCATTGAAATGTAAGCGTGACCGGCGCAACAATATGAAATCTCAGTTACTTTCAATTATACAGCCTGTGCTGTAAATTGCTCAAAAACTAGTAAGCTTTCCTAATACTGGCTATATTTTAACAGAAGAAGCTGCCAACAACAGTAAGAAAAGCGGTGAGTCGGCGGCTTCAGAACAGCAGGCGAAGTGCGAGTGTCGGTTGCCGCAGCGGCACATGCGCGCTGGGTCTGCTGGTCTGGCTGCAGGCTCATGCTGTCGGCAGCTGTTCTAAAATATAGCCAGTAAGCGTTACGGACGGCAATTACAGCACCGGGCTAATGAACCGTGACAGGCCGATCGCTACATTCAATGGGTCGTGAAATCGCGGGTCAACAAATATTGGTATTGTGATAAGTGCTCGGCAAGATCAACTTTCAATATGTATTATTCAATGAGTTTACTGCGGCAACATGAAACAATTTTATTTAAGAATATATGTAATCTGCTCTTTTGAGGGAGGGGCTATAGAGAGTTGTATTGGGGTGGTCAGGAGCAAGGTTAGCCAGAATCCAGACACATTTTGGCATAATAATTTTAAAGTAGCAGGATCAACTACATATACATTTTTAAACAACATATGCATCTGTTGTGCTGATAGACATACTGCAGATTTGTGTTGAAACAGCTAACATCTCTATGTAGTGCAATGTATTAAGTGCACATTTGGAGCTTTTGTTGAATGCAGCCCAAAACATACATAGTATAAACCGAATATGACATGGCCCGACTGAAGATATCACATTTATCTTCACTCGGGGCCAATGACATCATGATATCTCACTGACGCCCGCTCGCGGGGATATCATGATATTGACCTCTCGTGAATAAATATGATATCTTCAGTCAGGCCATGTCATATCCCCTATATATATAGGGGACACATGATGGGTGACTGTGGAATGTGGAAAATATTCGCATGAGTGCAGAGTGAACTGTGAGAATATCACAAGTGATATTATCGCAGTTCACTCTGCACAAATGCTAATATTATGCATGCTCCACAGTCGCACATCATGTGTACGATTTATACAATAGGGCCCGAGTATGTATGGTGTGGATTTGTAAAGTTCTGTGATGGTTTTGCTTCGGTTCTCTTTTGATGTGTGCTGAATGAGATTAGTTTTGTTTTTGTGAATGGGGTTGTTTGTAATGTTGTGATTGGTTGGGGTCTGTGAAGGGGTGTGTGTGGTGCTGTTCTGATTGGTTGTTTGTGGTGAGCGTGTCATCTGATTGGTTGTGGGGGCAGGACTTAGCGGGCGTTACTGATAGCTAGGGGTTTTCGGTGTTATCTGTTGCAGTTCCTTGGAAGCAGTGGATTTCTTTTTGGGTATTTCACTTTTATTAAGTTTTATTTTTAATTTCTAGACATGTGCGGTTTTGGTATAGTGTATTGTTATGATGTTCTTCGGTTAACTTCACCAGAGGTTGGGGTGGGGAGTGCCGGTTTACTTTATCGGAGGACAGCTGTTTTGTGCAATTATTTTTAAATTCGCTATTCATGTTGGATTTGTACTTACAGTGCAGTGCTGTATATTTTTACATCTTGGTCAGTGGCAGTTAGTCGGGGTCTGTTTCTGACTCGATGATGCGCCGTTCTTACCAGGTATCACCGTTTTTTAAGTGTGTTGCAACTGTTTTCTCCTGTGTGCTTGTGCACGAGAGGTACGTGCCTACTTTTTTGGGGGGACTCGGGCACAGGTGTCATTTATTTCTTAGAGAAGTACAGATTTACTGCTTTCTTATGGGAATCATAGGTTGCTTGTGTGGTCTTGTCCTTTTGCTGCTTGGGAGGAGGGGGTCGGGAAGTAGGCTTGGAAACCCTAACACCACATTTCCCTACTATTGTGGTGTTAAGCTGAACCCTAACTGGTGCATTAATGCAGTTTTTTGTGATGAATTTCCATATCTTTTTGAGACAGTGGAATCATATCCTCATTCATGCTGGTTCCTTCAGGACCTGCATTAACAGATGCAGAAACACAGGGCTCTTTGGGCACTATATCAAGGGAAAAGTCCATCTGCCTCCAGATGTCAAGAATTTCTGGGGCTGTCTGTTGGGCTGCATAAGTGCAGGGCCCTCTGGGCCATGTAGCTACGGATACAGACATGAAGGGCAAAGAGTCCATTTGTCAGCCAAGGCATAGGGATCTCTGGCAGCCATAGATGCAGAGGTGCAGGGCTGTATGTCTAGAAAGGATTTCTCTTCACTATATGATACTTGGGCCTGTGCAAGCAATCTTGTGCATTCCCTTCCCAGGCTGGGTGGTGGTGTGGCATGACAGCACTGTCCCCACAGCCACGGCCTATCCAGCTGGCTCACTGAGCTCGCTGCTGGACTCAGCTTATTGCCATGGAATCATAAAGCACTACCCACTGAGGTAAAGGCTGGTATTGCACACATTTCTTAATGTTCTTTTTTTTATTTTGATCCCAGATTTTCAAAATAGTCATTTTATGACACCCTCATACAAGCTGACATGCGGCATTTATAAAATAGTTGCCAAAACGTCATTCTAGGAGCGTGGATATGTTGTTCATCCACACTCTCTGGCATGTCCCTTTCCCCTTTAAATTCACCGGAAAGTCTTCAAGCTGGCTTCTCCCACCCACCCGGATGGTAAATACCTTGGCTCCACCCCATGATGATCTTCCTTTCCGCTGGAAGATTCAGGTTCCCTCATGCTACTTCTGCAGTTCGTAGGCCCTGGTTTCTTAACAACGGTTTTCACCACAATCGCTTTCTTTAAAACTCATCAGAGTTTACAATACCGATCTGAGCACATCGGACATGGAGGACAAGTCATCCCCCAGATTTCGCCGGTGTCCCTTTGGACAGAAAATGTTGCGCACCGATCCCCACCTCTCATGTGTCTACTGCTTGGGTGTCATGCATGACACCACTTCTTGCACCATCTGTCTGGCCTTCCATTCCAACGTCCTGGATGACCACAATGGGTGCCTAAAACTGGGTAGACCGGAGCTTCGCAACCCACCAGTAAAATTGAAGGAGGCCAGGTGGGCAGCTTTTGAAGAGGAAGCTGCTCAAGCTTCGGCCAGCCGAAGGTTTTTTGTGCCGCTTAACCTGGGTTCTACCCTCACTGGTTCTTTCGGGAGCTGTGCCAGTCTCTCCCCACCAGGGGTGAGGTGCCCTCGGGCTCGCACTCCTCCCGCCCTAGGAAAGGGGGCAAGGACCCTAAATCTTCTTCTTCCTGAAGAAGACGTTCCTGGGACCGAGAGCGGTCCGATTTTCAGGACCTTGCAGTCTCGACCTCGGTCAAGATTGCTTCCTCGGCCGCCGGATTCTCAGACCTTCTGTCAGGCCAAGGTGCTGAGGCCGAGGACACGGCTGAACTGGCTGAGATTTCTCTCGACCCGATCGAGCTGTTGCCGCTGACTCCGGTCACCGACTCCTTGGAAAGGAGACCCAGCCCTTGGGTGTCCCGATCGAGGGAACGGTGCCGGAACCTCAGTTATCCCCGACCCCAGTTTCTCCCGATCGAACGAGCCGACCCCATCAGTCTCGATTGAGGACCAGAACCCCTTCAGTCAAAAAACCAAAGAAAGGTCACAAGCACTCTAGGAAGAGGCATCGCCACCGATCCTCATCCTTCTCAGATGAGGAGAGACTTCGACGGAAGCTCCATCGACGTTATGAGGATCTCATGTAGCAACAGATGATTCTGACCGGTCAGAAGCCAGCTCCACCAGCAACACTGGCCATTACTTGGCCTCAGCCTCTTAGGCTGACGCCGACCCCTCCAGAACCAAAGATCCCAGTTCCTCCACCCATACAGCTGGCACGCATTCCAGCTCAGCCTGTTTCAGTCTCCTCACCGATTTTGGTGGAACCACCACATAAGCAGCCTCAAGGAGGGGCTTCCTCGAAAGAGGATAGGACAGACACCGGCCTCCCCCATCGTCTGTCCATTACAGTGGTCCCCGATCGCCCTCGGCGTATCGAGGGAGACATAGGCGGGAGACCTTTATATCCCAATTCTTCGGACTCGGATGCCACTGGGCTGCACTCGCATCTGAGGGATGACGAGTCATCAGTGGCAGGCTTGGAGGAAGGTCCTTCCTCTTTTCAGGGCATCCTCCGCCTCATTTCAGAATCGACTGGAATGCCCTTGGAGCCTATCCAAAAGAAGGTGGAGTACCCCCTCATGGATATCCTCAAGAGGTGGGATACACTGACGGAGGCCTTTCCAGTGGCCGAAGTTATTGTTGGCCCAGCCCTTGAGCTATGGCAACGCCCTGCCTCCTGCCCAGCTCCATCTGCCCACATGGCCCGCAAGTATACGGTACCCATGGGGTCCCTGGCAGGTTTTGCAGAGCATCCTTTGGCCAAGAGCCTTGTGACTGCTTCTGTGTTTAGACGCATGGGTAGCTCAGCTGACACTGACCGCCTTCTGGACAAGGAGTCCAAGTATATGGACCATTCTGCCCGGAAGGTTCATGCGGCCTGATCCTTGGGCCTTCATCAGGCCAGCTCAGCTGTGATCATGGCACACTTCTCTCATGCCCTTTTGAGGTCACTAGATGAAGTCCTCCCTCATCTTCCAGCAGACATGCAGACCACGGTGAAGCAGGTCCATGACCAGTGCCATGCTGTTGCTAAACAGCAGCTCCAGATGGCCCTGGACATTGGAGATTCCTGTGCCCGCTCCTTAGCAGCCACAGTGGCCACTCACCGCAGGGCCTGGCTGAGGTTATCCTCCTTTCTGGCGGATACTCAGCACAAGTTAGCTGACGTGCCCTTCCTAGGCACCGACCTGTTCGGTCCAGGAGTGGCCGGTCACCTTCAGTGCATAGAGCAGTCCAATGCCACCTTGGATGCTACTTCTGCGAAGGCTTCTTTGGGCAAGAACCAGCAGAAATGCAAGAAGAAGCCATTTCGGCATTCTTCCCCTGTGGTCAGGCAGCCCTCCTATCAAGGAGGTCAGCAGCAACAGTAGCAGCAGTAGGCTCAAGCTTGGTGCCCCAGGCCCAAGCAGGGTCCTCAACAGCCCTGTAAAGGAGGCTGAGGTGCCGGCCTAGGAGCCCCCTCCTCCTCTAAGCCTGCTCAGTGATGGGTTAGGGGTTGCCACCCCTACACCCATCACGCCAGCTCTGGGTCCTCCCATGGGGGACTGGCTCCATCACTTTCTTTCCACCTGGTCTGGTATCACTTTAGACAGGTGGGTTCTGGAAGTGGTCGGTCAGGGACTGCCTCTAGAATTTGAGCAGTACCCTCCCAGCCGAGCCTGCGCCTCTTGGGAGGAAAGGATCTCAGTTCACACTCAGTCAGCCCTTTGGGATGACATTGCTCAGCTCCTCTGTAAGGAGGCAGTAGCTCCAGTGCCGGATCCTCCTACAGACCCAGGTTTCATGTCCAGGTACTTCCTGGTGCCCAAGTGGATGGGGGGGGTTGGTGCCCCATCCTAGATCTCCATGACCTGAATCAATATCTCAGGTCTCGCACCTTCCGCATGGTAACTCTGAACCAGATTATACCGTCTCTGGAGTGAAACATGTAGTTCTGTTCACTGGATCTGCAGGATGCGTTCTTTCACATCCCAATCCGTCCGTCCCACCAGCGGTTCCTCCGCTTCAGGGTCGAAGGGGCGAGTTCTGAGCCATGCCATTTGGCCTGTCATTGGCCCCTTGGGTCTTCACCAAGTGCATTGAAGTGGTGGCAGCCCATCTCAGGCGTTGAGGAGTCCGAATATACCCCTATCTCAATGATTGGCTCCTGGCGGACTCCCTTCAGGAGGTGGAGAGATCCAGGGATCTGGCCCTCTGAACCTGCTCCCATCTAGGCCTCCTGATCAACGAGGCCAAGTCGGAAGTCATGCCCTCTCAGGTGATGGGCTTTATCAGGGCAGAGCTCGACTCTCGTCAAGCCAGAGCCCAGTTCCCGGTGGACAGGGCGGAGGTTCTCTCCTCCTTTGCCCAATCATTTCTGGTTGGGCGCTTGTGCCCTGCCTGGGACTTTCTGCACCTTCTGGGTTATATGGTGGCGTGCACCTCGGTGGTCTGTTGTGCCAGGTGGCACATGCGCCCCCTCCAATGGGAGCTGGCCACCCAGTGGACTCAGTGATCTGGTCACTTCGACCAGCTGATCACTGTATCCCAGAAGATGTGGGACGCTCTCCAATGGTGGACCATCCCAGACTGATTGCAGGAAGGAATTCTGTTTGTCCACCCTGAGCCAACAGTCGTCCTGATGACCAATGCCTCTCTCATGGGCTGGGGAGCCCACATGGGGGACCACAGGGCCCACGGGTTCTGGACCCCCGAGGAGTCCTGATGCCATATCAACTTGTTGGAGCTCAGAGCAGTCAGACTGGCCCTGTCAGCTTTTGCTCCTCAGCTCCGGGGTCAAGTGGTTCAAGTCCAGATGGACGATACCATGACCATGTACTACCTCAACAAACAGGACGGCATGCACTCCCATCTGCTGTGCAAGAAGGCACTCCGGATCTGGACCCTCGTCAGCCGGTCGGAGGTGGATCTTCTTGCCATCCATGTGGCAGGAGTCTCGAACCAACTGGCGGATGCTCTCAGCCACTTAGACGAGACATCCCACGAGTGGTCTCTCCATCCAGAGGTAGCTTACTATCTGTTCTCCCATTGGGGCAAACTGTTGGTGGATCTGTTTGCCTCCAAGGAGAACACCAAGCTGAGACTGTACCATGTCCACCCCCCTCAGCAGGACTCGCTGCAGGGGGATGCCTTCTCGAGGCCATGGACCCCATGCCTCCTCTACGCCTTCCCTCCATTTCCCTTGATCCATAGGGTGCTACTCAAGGTGAGGAGGGACAAGGTGAAGGTGATTCTGGTAGCCCCAGACTGGCCCCGCCAGTTCTGGTATCCAGATCTCCTCAGCCTCAGCTGCAGGGCCCCGGAGCGGCTTTGTACACACCCGGACCTGATATCATTGAACCAGGGGAAGGTATTCCAATCGGACCTTCAATCCCTGCTCCTCGCAGCCTGGTACCTGAGCAGCTAGATTTCTAGGCTCTGGGTCTTTCCGAGGATGTCTACACTGTGGTGGAGGCATCTCGTAAGAAATCGACCAGGAAATGCTATGCCTTCAAATGGAAAAGGTTTTCCATTTGGTGTCAGGGTAAGAGTCTGGACCCCTTATCCTGCTCTGTGGCTAACGTTTTAGACTACCTTTGGTCTCTCTCCAAAGGGGGTCTACGGTCATCGACCCTTTGGATGCACCTGGCAGCCATCTCTGCTTACCGGGCATGGGCCGGTCAGCCGACATTGGCAAAGGAGACAGTGGTCGGGCGCTTTTTCAAAGGCCTGGATCACATATCCCCTCCAGTGCGTGAACCTCCACCTCCGTGGGATCTCTTTCTGGTTTTGGCAAAGCTCATGGGCAAGCCATTCAGACCCATGCACAAGTGTGAGCTCTCACACTTGTCGTGGAAGACGGCCTTCCTGATGGCTATCACGTCAGCCAGAAGGACAGGGGAGCTCCAGGTGCTTTCGGTGGACTCCCCTTATCTGGTCTTTCACAGGGACAAAGTTGTCCTGCGCCCCAACCCGAAATTCCTTCCGAAGGTGGTGTCAGAGTTTCACCTTAACCAGGTGTTGACTCTGCCAGTATACTACCCTAACTACACCTCAGACGCTGAGTACAGGCTCAGTACTCTGGACCTCAGATGTGCTCTCTCCTATTATAAGGAGAGGACGGTGGAAATTCGGGGAGAGGTTCACCAGCTGTTTGTCACCTACGCTAAAGCCACTTCTGGCAGACCTGCAGCGAAGCAGACTATTGCTAGATGGATTACATCATGCATAGGTCTGTGCTATGAGTTGGTGGGCAAGGAGCCTCCCAGAGGGCTAAGAGCTCATTCTACCCACTAAACGGCTGCATCGGTGGCTGCTTCCAGGGACATCCCTATCCAGGAGATCTGTCGGGCTGCTACCTGGAAGTCAGCAAACACTTTCATTACCCACTACCACATCGACCTTGAGTCACGCCGGGATGCTGGTTTTGGGGCCTCGGTTTTCCAATCTCTGTTTCCTAAATAGGGAATGTGTGCCTTGCCTCCCTCCTCCTGGAGAACTGCTTGGAGTCTGCCAGAGAGTGTGGATGAACAACACATCCATGCTCCTAGAAGAACAAGTTACTCACCTGTAACAGTAGTTCTAGGAGTGGTATATTTTGTTCATCCACATGCACCCACGTGACCTCCCCGGCTTTAGGCACACCATCTTGCTTCCAGCGGGCTAAGATCTGGCATCATGGGGTGGAGCCGAGGTATTTAGCACCTGGGTGGGTGGGAGGAGCCAGCTTTAAGACTTTCCAGTGAATTTAAAGGGGAAAGAGACATGCCAGAGAGTGTGGATGAATAACATATACCACTCCTAGAACTACTGTTACAGGTGAGTAACCTGTTCTTTCGCACCACAAGTGCAAAAACACGTCTCATTCAGGATTTGAAAAGCGACACCTGTTATATTTATGAGGCGATGTGAAACAATGGCTGTGCTGAAAGTTTGGAGTCAAAATATTGGTCATTACAAAGTTATGAGCAAACATGGAAAAACATAGAAACATAGAATTTGATGGCAGATAAGGACCGCTTGGCCCACCTAGTCTGCCCATTTCCCTACCTAATGGATAAGCTGCAGATCCTAGTTAACCAACAGCCTACTTCCTCCTACCCACCACTAGAATTGCCTTATGTCTGTCCCACGCATTCTTGAATTCTCCCACTGTTTTTGACTCCACCACCTCCTCACAAAGGCCGTTCCATGTATCCAAAACCCTCTCCATGAAAAAATACTTCCTCACATTGCCCCTGAGCCATCCCCCCTCTATGTTCAAATTGTGTCCCCTTGTTCTTGCACATCTCTTTTTCTGAAGGATGCAACCCTCTTTGACTTTGTTGATTCCCTTGAGGTACTTGAAAGTTTCTATCACGTCCCCCCTTTCCTCGAGGGTATACATATTAAACTCCTTTAATCTCTCTTTGTATGTCTTCTGGTGCAGATCCTGCACCATTTTAGATGCCCTCCTCTGGAACATTTCAATGTACATTCATAACTTTGTTGTTTTTTAATATTTTGACCCCAAATTTTGGGCAGGTGATTGGGATGGAGGCAGTGGGACCACTAGATTGTCAGGGAAGGTATACAGACAGCCTGTAGGTTGCCTGGGGGTGGCACAAACAATGTTTGCTCCAGGTCTGTAATGAGGCCCTAATGGGTTACAAATGCCCCCGTAACGTCTTGCTAGTACTATGGGATCATTTGTATATGGATGTATGAATATGCAGATTGCTCCACAGGAGCAATCATCATTTGTAGGCTGTAACAGTCCATTTGTTCCTGCAAGCCGCATGCTTTTCTATTGGCCACATACCTTTTGTAGCCAGTAGGGGGTGGTGGTTTGTTGGAGCAAATAGGTAAATGCCTGCCTCTTCTCGGATGGGATATTGGAATATGCTATTAGCATTCACTATGTGCTTCAAGCATGTTCCGATATACTTGTAGTTGGCTCCAGGAATTAGGTTACTCCCTGAGTAAACATTTTACAAATGCAAACCAGGATCTTTGACTATCCTGGTCATAGGGTTCAGTATACTTGGATCTTTACCCATTTTACTGATATTGGTCATTGGTGACTGGCATTGTGCTGCTGTGAAAAACCATTTACTGATCCTTTCAAAATGCATCAGACAAAAAAAAAAAGACATTTTCTTTTCTTCATATAGCCTTTCACTTTACTGGCTGGTAGCTCATCCCCAGGGATATACCCTGTTCAAGCTGAACCCAGATGTCAGTTAGACAGCTATCGGGTTTTTCTCCCTTTGTTTTTTTCCTCCCTGCTCCTCTGGCAGGGGCAATGCCTCTAGCAGCCTTGCACAGCCACAGTCCACCCTGTGGCCAAGCAAGCTCCCTGGCCTAGCTGCAGGGGTCGCTGTAATGGTAGAGCCCACTGCCAACTCTCCCCGGCCAAGACACACTGTCTCAGCCTTAGCCAACCCATGATGCAACTTTCCAGACTTGCTTCCGAACCTGCGCTGTCCACTGGGCTGAGTGACACACTGCTGCTGAGGCATGGGGCAGCCCAAGAACAATGTTTTAAACAAATAATTTCACACCTTGCACTGCAAGAAATGTCTTTGCAACACTTTACCCTGAGGAACAACAGACTCAATAACTTTATTTAAGTAACATCATAATGTTTATGAATTAGTGTATGGACACACATTCATGGCTAACAAAAAACTTTAATATTAAATTTTTTAAATGTTTGCTGCCTTCCTGTTTTAACAGACTGTGAATAATGTGAATATGTAATCATTTTCAAAATATATATCTACACTTCGTGCTCTCTTATGAAAATACAATCATTTTGGGTGCAAACTGGTTCAAGAGGCTATGAAAGGCTTCAAGTTCAGGGGCCAGATTCACAAAGCTTTGCCCCAGCACAAACCCTGTTTGTGCAGCACAAACTGGATTTTGTGCCATAGTGGTATTCACAAAAGTCCTGTTTGCACCCACTTTGTTTGCAGTGGGGCAAAGGTTTAAGGGTGCTGCAATGCAAATGAGGCGGAGTGTCCTGCATATCCACCCAGTCCCATTCACGAAGCATTTTCTCCATGCAAGGGCCTTTTGCAGGGTTTCCTTGCATGAAGAAAATACTGCCAAGAAAAATCTCCTCTTAACGCTGAGCAACCCTAGTGGTTGTTGGAGGTAGCACAAGGCACTCCCCCGACCCACAATATCATGTCCCTGGTAGTCCAGTGGTCCCTCCCCGATCACTGTCCCGGTAGTAAAAATAATACGTTCCCTGGTAGTCCAGTGGTCCCCCCTTCCCTGATCTCAGGTCGCCACCCCGTAATAAAAATAAAATTATCCCTGGCAGTTTAGTTGTCCCTCCCCCCTCCACTGATGTCCGATCACCATCCTGTTATGTTAGTAATAACATTTCCTGATAGTCTAATGGTCCCTTCCCCTTTCCCCCTCCCCTGGTGTTCGATCTTCATCCCGTTATTCAAAAAAATATTTCCTGGTAGTCTAGTAGTCGCTCTCCCCTTCCCGATGTCTGATCGGCATCCTGTTATGCAAAAAAAAATGTCCTGGTAGTCTAGTGGTCCTTCCCCAATTGCGATTGCCCTCCTGGTATTTTTTTTTTTCAATGTTCCCTGGTAGTCTAGTGGACCCTCCCCCCTCCCGGATCACCCTCCCGGTATTTTTTTCTCAAAGATCCTTGGTAGTCTAGTGACCACACCCCATCCCCAATCCCTGTCCCATGAAATATGGAAAAACATAGCCCTGGTGGTCTAGCGGACCCCCACCCTGTCAGGTGGCCCAACACCCTGCTACCCCAATCTGGCCCCAGCCGGCGACCAGCACAGCCTCCTCTCACCACTCTTGGCTGGCTGTCGGGCGAGCTGTGAATGAATCGTGCTATATGCAGTGCAGCATGGTACATATATGTATACAGTAGGCACTCATTTAAAGCTCAGTTGGTGGCCAGTCGTGGTGGTGAGGAGGAGGCTGTGCTGGTCACTGGCTGAGGGTTGGGTTGGGGGGAACAGAGTGGTGGGTTACTACCTGACAGGGTGGGGGGTCCACTAGATCACAAGGGCTATGTTTTTCTGTATTTTATGGGATGGGGATCGAGGCATGAGGTGGCCACTAGACTACCAGGGCACATTGAGAAAAAAATACCAGGAGGGTGATCCGGGAGTGGGGAAGGACCACTAGACTACCAGGGAATGTTAAGAAAAAAATACTGGGATGGCGATAAGACATTGGAGGAGGGGACAACCATAAGACTACCAGGGAATATTTTTTTGAATAACGGGGTGGTGATCGGACATCAGGGGAGGGGGAGGAACCACTAAGACTACCAGGGCATTTATTTAATTGTTGGGGGACGGTGATCAGCAATCGGGACAGAGGAGAGACCACTAGACCACCAGTGCTGCAGCTGCATTGGGCAGGGACTGGGGGGGGCATGTTACGACACCTGTAGCCTATGCAAATGGACCCATAATGTGTCTGAAACTGATGAATTAGCGCCTTGCATGCCCAATGGGCTAATTTGCATGGCTGGCTTTGTGAATAGTAAATAGCGCAGCACCACTATACACTGGAGTGAGGTATTCCTGGCTCCAGGTTGGGGCAGCACTACAGGGGTTTGCGCTGGCTCCATGTGGCCCCTATTCACAGCCGGATAATGCATTGCACTATCCGACTGTGAATAGTAACTTTTGGACCCTGAGCAGTCACAAGGTGCAGAGCAAATGTTTGTGCTACACTTTGCACTTCTTTGTGAATCTGGCCCAGAAGTTTGATGAGAAGCAGATTGTCTTCTTAAAGCATTACAGAGCTGTGGGATTGTAATATAACATTCCAGCTGTATAACAACCTTTAATACTGAGAAATAAAAGATGGTAGAATGTTCTTGAATAATAAACAATACTAATATATTATGCTATCTATTTCAGTTGTGATTACCTGTCTCCTCAACCAAAAAAATATCCTTAGCTTGCACTTCTGTTGATAGCAAGTCAGACCTTGTCATATTTATTTATTTTTTTTATTTGTGATTTCGGATACACCTTTGAGCCCAGAGGCTCTTTTACAAAGGTTCCACGTCATGGAAACTGGACAAGTTATAACAAGAACAGGCAACTATACAACAGGTAGGCATTACAATGTAAGACATAACAAGCAACAGAAAGTCACAAATAATTATTACAGAGGGAACAGAACATAAGTTGCCATAGGCTTTGTCTGGTGTCAACAGGGCAGTTGGGTACTGGATGCAACAAAGAGCAGTTCTTAGTAAACCAAAGAGTCCTGTACTGGTTACAGGGAAGTGAGTGCGCAAAGAGTGTATTAAGGAATAAAAAAGGGGGGGAGCAGTGGTGCTTAAAGATGAGGACTAAGGGGTAGGGGGAGGTAGAGGAGGGAGGAAAGAAGAGTGGAGTGGTGGGGCAGAGAGGGTGAGGAAGGGGGAGGGGGGGAAGGAGGTGAGAGGAACTGGGGAAAGGATAGCAACCAAGGGGATATATGTGAGTGAGAAGAAAGAGGGGAGAGTGACAAAAGTGAAAGTTCAGTAAAGGCCAGGTATCAGGCCAAGTGAATTAAAAGGAGCAGTTGCAGCCGGCATTGGCCACCAGATGCTGGTGAAAATTGTGCTTGAAGAGGCTGAGATTCAAGGAGTTGACGATATCCATGGGTAGTGAATTATACCAACTGGGGGCCCAAAAATAGAAAGAGCACTTCCCTTGCAAGGTTTTGCAGTGGGGGACAGAGACGGCTTGGCTTACAGAGCTCCTGGTTGGGCGTGTAGGGCAATGCAGGGGCAGGACAGACTGAAACCCAGGGGGCATGAGACCCAACAATGGGGGCATGATGCCCAAGAATGCAGGTCTGGTATTTAATTCTACCAGATAGCTGTAGCCAGTTGACCTATTCATATAGGTTGCATGTGTGCGTGAGCCATGTGACTGAGGTGAGGAGCCAACAGGCATGTTCGGGGAAAGAGCTAGGTGCAGAAGGGCATTATTCATAGCAGATCCATAGATTATGAGGCCATAGTCAATAAGTGAGGTAACCGAGCTCTGAATTGCAAGTTTCAGTGCTTTGGTTGTCAAGCAGTGCTGGTGTCTATATAGTAGTCCAGTGCGGGTGTTAACAGTTTTTGCGATGTTATGAATATGAGTGGCATACGATAGCGTGCAGTCAAGGGTCACCCCCAGGTGTTTGAAATGGTCTACCTGTTCCAAAGGCGTGCCTACACTATTTTTAATAAGTAGCTTTTGGAGTTTGTTTTTGCCATGGGTGCAGTGAAACAGCATAGATTTGGTTTTAGAGTAATTTAAGATGAGCCTGTGTGACCTGAACCAGGATTCAACATCTGCAAAGCTACGCTGCAGTTGTTGCCGAAGGAGATGAGTGTCCGAGTGGTTTGTGAAAATGATGGCATTGTCAGCATACAGAAAAATGTTGTTATGGCATGCAGCAGGGAGCCCATTCACGAAAATGCTAAATAGTAGGAGGCCGAGGATAAATCCTTGGGGGGCACCTGAATGGACTGGGCAGGAGGTCGAGATGGTTTCACCAATTTTGACCTGCTGGGAATGGTTATTAAGATAGCTCTGGAACCAGCTGGTGGCATCAGGTGAAAGTCCTAGGAACGATAGTTGACTAGCGAGTAGGGAGTGGCTGATGGTGTCAAAAGCGTTTGTCAGGTCAATAAATGTGGCACCAACTGAAAGGTTTTGATCTAGGGACTGGTGGATGTAGGAGGTGAAATTTAAGAGAGCTGTGATCGTGCTGTGTCCTTTATGAAAACCATATTGCTGCGGACTCAGGAGGTCATATTTGTACAGATATTCAATGAGTTGATCAGCAACTATCCTTTCCAGCACCTTGGGGAGAGGGAGTAATATGGAGATTGGTCTGTAGTTGCTTGGGAGAGTCACGTCACCACTTTTGTGCATAGGGGTCACCAAGGCAGACTTCCATTTACATGGGAACTGTGAGATTATAAGGGAGCAGTTAAGAATTTTAGTGAGGGGTTGCAGAATTTCATCAATGGTGATGGCAATGAGTTTTAAATCAAGGGAGTCATCACTGTGTCTGGTCTTCCCAAGCACTTTGACAAGGTGCTTTTTGGCAAGCCCTTCTGTGATTGCCTTAAAATAAAATGGGGGTATTTGCTGCATTCCATGCTGCCTGACTGGATGCATAGGATCTGGGGCTGGGTCAAAAAAGTTAGGTGGGAGCACATGACTGAGGTCAGTAAAAATGGTATTAAAGGCATTTGCAATGGTTTCTTTATCAAGGGGGAAGGCACCATTAATGTTGAGCATTGAGGGAGTTACTTTGGGGCATTTCCCAGTAACCTTGGTGAGGTTGTTCTAAAACTTCCTCTCATCTTTCCAGGAGCTAGCAAGCGTTTTTCTGTAGTGTTTGGCTTTTGCCTGGTGAATGGCTCTAGTGCAGGCATTCCATGCTGTTTTGTAGGCCTGAGTGTCAGCGGGGGTGTTTATAGCCTTTGCATGGTACCAAAGCAGTCCCGGGATGTCATCTGTCCGAGGAGGTTGTGAGACAACCATGGGTTAATAGTACCCCTGATCTTGCACATTGGACATCACATGCTGAGTTGAAAGATGTGATAAAGAATTCAAGGGCGGAGTCCACGTCTTGGGCAGTATCAGTTGGAGACCAGTCAAGAGCTCGAAGGTGTTCTTTAAGGGGGCCAAGGCGACCAGATAGTAAGACTTGGCTGACCATGAATTTTAGGGGGGTTTGCTAAATTTATTCATCCAGAGGGATAAGATAGGGGAATGATCACTAATGGTGTCAGGAAGTACTACAGTTTTGGAGATAAGATCAGGCCAGTTGGTAAGTGCCCAGTCCAGGATGGTGGAGGTCCCTGTGCTGTAGTTAGTCCTGGTAGGTGTCTGTACCATTTGAACCAGGTTGGCAGCTGCAAGGGCATCTTTGTAGTAGTTCACACTGGGGGACAGCCAGTTGACATTAAAATCCCCCCGTGCAGTAACTTCTGCATTACAACCAAGGAGGTTGATGCAGTCAAGGAGGGAGGGGATGCACTGTTTAGTCAGTTTGGGTGGGATGTACACTGAGGCAATGGTCAGTGCTTTATTGTGAGCACCAAGTAGTACCTTGATGACTAGTAACTGACAATCACTCCCATGGCTGGGTAGGGTGATGATGGCATGGCCCTTAAGTGACTCATTTTAGTAGATAGTGCAATCTCCTCCTTTCTTAGTAAGTCGGTCTTGCCTGAAAACTGCATAGCCAGGAAAGGATATGGCAGAGTCAGGAATTTTAGGGGACAACCACGTCTCAACTACAGATAGTACCGGTACATTGGGGTTGTGTTGGGAGATCCAGGCAGAGAGGGAATCTAGTTTTGGAAGTAGGCTGCAGATATTGATGCTTGCCATGGAGAGAGTAAGAGAGCTGTCGCATTTCATTGATGCCAGCTATGGAGGACCAGGATTCAGGTGTATATTGCCCAAGATTAGCAGCAACAGCAGAATTAGGCATTTGAAGAAGGCCTTGAGGCGAAACCCTTGGTGTGAGAGTAGTTTTTCCTTAGACGCTTTACCACTGGTGTGGTGTAGGTGGGAGGTAATAAATAAAGCGGGGCTAATTAACAAATAATTAAAGTTAGAAAGTCCATAGGGCACCTGGAGGTTGTGTGTCTCAGGAGGAGGTACCCTTATAGTGGTGTGGTCAGTTACACGTGTATGCCCCGTAGACAGACAGTGGGTTTTTGGTTAACCAGGGTTCAGTCAGGCAGTGTGGTTGTTCCCCTAATGTGACATTGTAAGGTAGTGAGTACAGAAATGAGAGCAAACCCAGATATAGGTTTGCAGACATCATTGCTGGTTTAAGCCAGTCAGTTGATAGAGCGAGTCTCTTAGGTTGTAGTGTCCTTTTAAGAATTAGGGAAGTGACTGAGAGGGAGTGATTAATGGCAAGGACATAAAAGGTTATGGGAGGGACTTACGTGTATTTAATAGAGGTCAGGCCCAGGGAAGGTGCGCGGGACTAAAAGTAGGTAACCAAAAGCAAAATGGAGCAATGAGACAGTCAGAGCAAGTTAAAAGAAATAGGAGCTAGCAAGTTGGTTTCTAGCCAGACCAATCAGGAGAGCTGATTTGTGTGGTGCAGCCAATCAGGAGCATCCAGGCTGGTGAGCGCTGAAAATTGAAAATCCAAGGAGTTGGGACCATACCTGGCAGTGGGGAATCTGTGGGTACGTAGGCAGGCGGCGGCGATGCAATACAGCCGCCCCACCTTGTTGGAGCGCAGCCCGAGTCAAGTGCTTCAGTAGCTGTGGGAAGAAAGAGGGAGAGAATTAGTAAAGAGACAGAGAAGGAGGGGGGGTGAAAGGCAGTACCAGAGATAGCAGCAAGGGTTGGAGGGGCCTGAGAAAAAAAACAAAGGGGGCACTTAAATGGTGGCTCGGGTTAAAGGCTAAACAAAAGAGAGCAAGTTAGTTCGGACAACTGGTCAGGCACCATCTGAAAGTGGGATGGAGGGAGGGGGGAGCTGAGAGAAGGAATTAAAAAAAAGAATGAAAATGTTGGGTAAACAGCGAGGCTTGTAGCAACACACAAGAGAGAGAGCGGGGGGTAGGTTTCAGGAGGGGAGTCTAGTACAGTTTCAGTAGGAAGCAAAAGAAAAGCTAAGAGACCAGGCAATGCTGGCTAGCCTAAAAAACACAGTAACTCAATACATAGTGAGAGCAAATAGTAAAATCACAATGCAGAAACACAGTTTGTTTAAAAAGCGTGGTCACTGAAAGTTAAACACTATGCTCTGTAGCAGTTTCAAAACTAGGCAGAAGTTTGAAATTAAATGCTCCATCCAAAACAACATTCCATTTTGTAGCAGTGTTCAAATAAAATTAGGTAACCAAAAGCAAAATGGAGCAACGAGACAGGCAGAGCAAGTTAAAAGAAATAGGAGCTAGCAAGCCAGTTCCCAGCCAGACCAGTCAGGGGACCTGATTTGCGAGGTGTAGCCAATCAGGAGCAACCAGGCTGGTGAACGCCAAAAATTGAAAATCCAAGGAGCTGGGACCGTACCTGGCAGCAGGGATTCTGTGGGTTCCTAGGCGGGCTGCAGCGATGCAGTACAGCCACTCTGCCATGTTGGAGCGCAGCCCGAGTCAGGGGATTAAGTAGCTGGCAGCGGGGATTCTGTGGGTTCCTAGGCGGGTGGTAGCGATGCAGTACAGCCACCCTGCCTTGTTGGAGTGCAGCCCGAGTCAAGGGCTTCAGTAACTATGTTATCCCTTAACTGATCAATGCTCTATCATGCCTTACATAATCGATCAGCAATGACTGGGTGTTACATAAATTATTTTAATGCATGCCCCAGGCAGGTGAGGTATGAGTCCGAAGGCAGAGTATCTCCATACCCATGGGTAGTACATTCAAATCCTTTCAGCCACACCCTGAAGTGTTTAATTGCACTTATAAAATGCCTCACTGCTGATTTGTATTACAATTATTGTGAAGCCTTTTTAATTACTTGTTTTTGGATAAAATCAATCTTTTTAATATCTTTTAAATCTTAAAATATATACTGTAAATGACATATTCACTGATTATGTAGGAGAGGAGGCCTTATTTTTATTTGGAATGAGATCTGGCTTCTGACCATGCATCACTTGTTCTGTAATGTACAGTCAGGTGATGTCTATCATAAATTGCAATTTCAGGATCTTTTCTTCCCATTTTATAATGCTCAATTAGAACCTCATTAATTTTTAAATAACATATTATGATAAAAGAAAATAACTTACTATATGGCAACCAATGTTTCCTTTGCTCAACATTGGAAAGACTGCCATGCACACATTCTTTTTTTTTTTTTTTTTTATGTGCTTATTTTTGGCTCTGGTCACTGCCTGGGGAGAACCCCCTGTATCGGCTTGGTCCTGGCACTTCAGGATTCCGAGCATCATGGGACTCACACCAAGGTATTTTAGACTGATGCACCCCCCTCGCCAGAGCAAGGCCAGACATGCAATGACCTCGGCACGCAGTTGGGTACTCTTCCACCCCCGATGTGCTGAGGTCTGCCAGTCACCACCCCAACATGCACCCAGCAGTAATGGATCTAGGGGGTAGTGAAGGGGATGGCCGCATCCCCCATTGTAACTTAGGCCCCGTCCACACTACACTGCTGACACGCTGTAGCAGTTCCAAACGGTATGGATGGTAACCGTCACAGTGTGTCCACACTGCCGGTGAACAGTCCCAGCAATGGAGTGGCACCGTGATGGCATGTCCGCATTGTGGATGCCATGGGACTATTACAGAGGGCACCCTATCCCACAATGTAGTTCGTGCTGCACTGGGGGCCGGTTGCAGCAACACACTCATGCGTCCACACTACAACCAGTAACGTTACGGGGCAGACCCGGTTTCGTAACCGTTGTTGAAACCACCTCATGTGTGGTTTCCACAATGGTTACGAAAACACCTTCTGTAACATTACAGGTGTAAACGCAAACTGTTGCAGTAATGGTTTAGCCCCTCTGTAACGTTACAGAGGGGTTTTCAGTGTGTAGTGTGGACAGGGCCTTACTTGCTTGCTACTGCTGCATTTCATATTGCTGGAGAAGTCGAATATTGATTGTAAGAAAATATACATTTAAAACTATAGATTACATTTGTATTTTCTGTCAAAAATGTAATGAGAAAGGCAATAGCAGGCAATGTAAAGGATTAAAAAATGTAAAAAGTTGCATATCAAGCACGCACATCACCACAGCACCCCATTGTAAAATCCTGGATCCACCACTGGCACTCAGCATGGTCCTGAGATGCCATGTCCCTCAGCCAATTCTAGAATCGGTAGGTGCTGGGTACCAGATCCCCTTCCTCCCCAGAGGAGGCGAGCAGTCCCCATGCACACATTCTTGAAAAAGATCATTATCATATCTGAGTATGTTTTGTATATGTCATGATACTGATTTCAGTTTGGCGACCACAGTATCACTGTCTCCATCTGCAGTCAATGTCATAGACCAGTACAAGTGATTAACAACAGATAGTTAATTAAGCCATTTATTATGTGCCTTGCATTGTACTTATCATTCCCTTCATCCTAGCATCCGCATTGTACTGCATTTTGTACCTTGGACATTGTATATGCCTAAATTATATATGTAATGCCACTGTCAATTATTGTACTGTTCTAATGTTTTTTCTAGTGTACCTACCTGGTAAATAAAAAGTAAATAATTATGTAAATCCAATCCATGACTGAAGTTTCTCACAGTTCTTTTTTCGGCATTGCTGTTAACTTCTTTGTAATGCCTAAGCATTTAGTAATAGCAGCAAACATTATATTGTTTTAAAAACTTGGCAAACATATGTTTAAACAATGTTATTAGCAGAACTATTGCAGCAAGTGTACCATGTAAAGTAGTGAGATAAGTGATGTTACTCATTATTTAAATATTTAAATTATGAACATTTATAGTTACAGTACAATATTACACAGCCATTATAAAATTCCTGACATCAATGAGATCTCTGCATCACATGTGCTTTATGAATACATTTCAGTTCTTACTTTTTACAACTTGCCCGCTATCATATGATTCATCAGCATTGGGCATATTTTTACAAAGCCATTTGGCTATCTAGGAGGGTCCATACATGACCGGACAATCCAGCCCCCAATGTCATGACATGAGCAAATTACATTTGTGCAACCGCCATTACCCGTGCTTGCAGCGTTTTTTTATTTTTACCATTTTCTTTCATTTTAACATTGAGTATTCAGTGCTACCGATTTCAGGTTCATGTCTTCTCTGGGCAAAGAAAAATATTGCCTTCCGGCTGCGTATGGTAAAAAAATAATATGTGGACAGAGAAACCTCGCAGCCCAACCTCAGGTTAAATTCATCTGTCAAGCTCTAAAACACCAGCGTGTCTTGCAAAATTCAATCAATTTATTCCATGTCAGGCACACATACATTAGACAGATATATGAAATAGAGTGCAACCCTAGTTAAAATGCCCGGCGGCGTTTCCCTCCCTCCCTCGGAGCTTTATCAAGGGCTTATGTCTTCTCTACCTGCCTCATCTTCTGACCACTCCACAAAGTGTGCCTGCAGCAAACAAATTCCACAAAAAGACAGTCAGTCTGCTTGCATCCTGTGCCTAGGCCCTAGCCATGACACCGAAGCCTGCCAGATTTGCCAGAAATTTAACCAGGCTACTCGGAGATGTCATCTCAAAATTCTGGAGAGTCATCTGATCAAGCAGAAGCTTGTCGCGATGGAACATGAGCTGAAGGTCAGGAGCTCTTTAACTTCACCAGGTCAGTCCTCCAGGGCTTCCTCTTCCTTTCAGCCCCAGGAAAAATCTAGTGGGAAGCATAAACCCTGGGACAAACACCTCGACCAGGCCCAGTCTGCTTCCTGCTCACGGTCCCCTCATAAATTTTCAACCGCATCTTGGTCTTCCCTTCAGCCCCATCTGCCCTTACTCCTGCGGGGCTACCAGTGTCCCCACTGCCCGCCCTTTTCTCCATGGCAGGCAGCAGCTCCTCAGGGAAGGGGACTCTGTCTCCTGCTTCTCAGACCCTGACACTCAGGTCTCTGACTTCCTTGGGCTCGGCCAGCATGGGTGCAACTGGTGCCAGCTCCTCTGCCATCACCCCTCCTGCCCCGATGCTGCCTGCATTGGTCCCCTCCAGGGGGACCATTACCGGTTCTTCTTGGCAGCATCCGCAGCAGGCTACCAGTGCCTCCCCAAGACCAGTGTCACCTCTGCCTTCACCAGGGAGGTCTTTTTCTCCCCTGGTGCCCGCTCTCCTCTCCTGGTGCTGGTGGATTTCCCTCCTAGGCTTCCTCAGCTGGTGCTCACTGGACCGGCCCCAGTATTGCCTCTGCCACTGCCCACAGGCCCAGTGCTGGCTCTGCAGTCTGCCCCTGCTGGACCTCTGTTGGGGTACCTAATGCCAGCCCCATCTGACCTGATACCACCCTTCCCTTAGCCAGTGCCAGTCTACCCTTGTCCACTGGTATATAACTACCCTGCGCCGGTGGACTGTAATTCCCTCTTTACTACATGGGAATCTTTCATGCAGAAGCAGATCCCCACCACTCAGGGCCTGCCTCTAGTGTCACCTCAGCTGCACAGGCCCAAAACTGGTTCCAGCAGTTACCAGTGTGGGTGTCTGCCAGTTGACAGAGAGCCAGATGAGGAGGATGAAGATGGCTCTGAGTATTCTAAGTCTTCCTCCCTTTAGGGGGACTCGTCTGAGGGTGAAGAAACTGCTAAGGTCATCCCCAAGCAGATTTGTGCGTATTAATGTTCTTCAGCCCCTGATATACTTTAGATGCACTCAGTTTTTTAAATCTAAAGGTTGGATTTTTGGGTAAGTTTTCCCCTGACAGTTCGTCCTGGGATTCTAGGTTGTTTATTGCTATGTTGTACCCTGGTAACTCCACAAAGAAGTCATTTAATGTATTAGCAACTGCATAGGAGTCATCTATTAATGAGGTGTGTGTTCTTAAATAAAGTTTCTTGGATGAATCATTATGTCCAGGATTTAGTAAATCATTAATATTCTGCCAAAGTTTTCTTGAATTATTGTCTCAGTGCATTTTATTTTTGTAGTAAGAAGTTTTGGCCTTCTTTATCTCTTGTTTACATTTATTTCTTTTACTCTTAAAAAGGTTCAAATCTCCTTGTTTTGTTCTTTTAGCCTTCTGCCAAAGTCTATTTTTGACTCTTACTATTTTTAAAAATCATTCATTTATCCGGGGAAGTCTGGCTTGCTTTATTGTCCTTTTTCTTTTGGGGACATGTAGGTCACATATAATGTTAAATCTGTCAGTGAAATACAAAACCAATGCATCCAGATCAGGGATAAGAAGACACAGAAACATAGAAACATAGAATTTGATGGCAGATAAGGACTGCTTGGCCCACCAAGTCTTCCCATTTTTCTCCTTAACAGATAAGCTGCATATACTAGTTAACAAACAGCTTACTTCCTCCTACCTCTCACTAGGACTGCCTTATGTCTGTCCCATGCATTCTTGAATTCCCCCACTGTTCTTGACTCCACGACCTCCTCAGGGAGGCTGTTCCATGCATCCACAGCCCTCTCCATGAAAAAATACTTCCTCACATTACCTCTGAGCCGTCCCCGCTCTATCTTCAAATTATGCCCCCTTGTTCTTGCACATCTCTTTTTCTGAAAGATGCTACCCTCTGGGACTTTGTTGATTCCCTTGAGGTACTTGAAAGTTTCTATCATGTCCCCTCTCTCCCTTCTTTCCTCAAGGGTATATATATAAAGCTCCTTTAGTCTTTCTTCGTATGTCTTCTGGTGCAGACACTGCACGATTTTGGTTGCCCTCCTCTGGACAGCCTCCACTCTGTCTATGTCTTTGTGGAGATGGAGTCTCCAAAACTGCACACAGTACTCCAGATGGGGTCTCACCAACTGTCTGTACAGAGGGATAACAACTTCCTGTTTTCTACTATTGATGCCTTTCCCTATGCATCCCAGTATCCCCCCAGCTTTCCTTACTCCCCTCTCACATTGCTTGCCCACCTTTAGGTCATCTGATATAATTACCCCCCAGGTCCCTTTCCATTTTTACTGTTGTCAGTATCTCACCCCCCATTGTGTACTCTTCCCCTGGGTTTTTGTTTCCCAGGTGCACTACCTTGCACTTTGCATTGAATCTGAGCTGAGCATACATTTGACCATTCCTCCAACCTTGCCAAGTACCTTCTCATCCTTTCCACTCCACCTTGTGTATCAACCCTGTTGCAGATCTTTGTGTCATCTGCAAAGAGGCATACTTTTCCTTCCAGTTCCTTTGCAATGTCACTTATAAAGACATCATAAAGGACCGGTCCCAGTACTGAACATCTGTCCCATCTTTCCTTTCCAACATCTAATAAAAATCTAGCCTCGGAAAAATTTCTGAAATCCCTGGCCCATGAATAGTTTGTATGATCTAACAGTCTCTTAACTTGTGAAGTTATTATAGTTCCCCATATTAGGTTGTGATCTCCTAAATATGGTGGAAGAAACCCTGAATTTTCTACTTTTATTAAGGAAGAGGTAAATAATAAATCTAAGATAGTGCCATTTTTAGTGATATTGGTGTATCTTGTTGGTACATTTATATGCTGGGTTACTCCCAAGATTGAAATTATTTATTTGAGCTGATTTCCACGTGGACCCACCCAATTGCAGTTTAAATCACCTATTAACACCAGTAGTTTTTCCCCTAAAATACCATATAATTTGTTTACCATACTTTCTATCTGTTCTAGTCAGGCTTTTGGTGGAGAATATATGACTACAAAAGTAGTCTTCAATTTATTAACTTTTAATGCTAAGTATTCAATATTATTTTCAGTATCCTTAAGAATGGATTCCATATGCCTTTTGGGTCTGTCAGAGTGAAAGAGTGAATAACCAGGTAAACTGATTCCACTATCCTCCATTTTGGCTGTGGGCCAAGTCTCTGTCAGGCACAAAACATTTAGGGTCTGCTCATTTACCATAATATTTGGCAAGTCCATTTTAGTTCCTAAGCTACGTGCATTATCGAGTAGTATCTTAATTCTTTCAACTTCTGTTCCCGGGGTTAGTTCTACATCTCCCCCCAATGTTAATAAAAGTGTTGTGATGCTACCTTGACTTCCTAAAAAATACTTATGCAGTACATATGGGTTTAATGCTATTATCTTGCCACACTGCTCATAAGCTCTCCATGTGTTAGTGCATAAATTCCTTCTTTTAATGTTAGAATTTGCATCACTTTTCTTCTGAGTTAACGAAGGTCAGGACAAATGCAAGGTGGCAGAAGATTCAACTACTGCCACTGCCAGAGCTCCTCGGATGCCTGCGGCTGCCCTCCTGGTGCCTGCCCCTACTTCCTGACTCCTTAGCCGCCCCCCCAAGAAGAGGCTCTGGGGGAGGTGGTCAGGGGTTGGTTCTCCCTCAATGGGTGACGAGTCTTTTCCTCAGACAGTTGGGTTCTGCAGCTCATAGAACACTGCCATACTCTGGAGCTTCTCGAGTGGCCTCCAGAAACTCCCAGGGTAACTCCTCCTTGTCTGGGAGGAAATACAGGCCCATCTGCAAAAAACAGCCATAGAGCCCATCCCTCCGGTTCAGTGGGGCAGGGGGTTCTACTCTCACTTCTTCCTGGTCCCCAAGAAGATAGGGGTCTTTGGCCCATCCTGGATCTGAGTCATCTGAACTTGTACATAGAATACAAATACTTCAGGATGGTCACCCTTCAGGGTGTGTTGCCCCTCCTGCACTGGGGGGACTGGCTCTGTTTTCTGGACATGCAGGATGCGTATCTGCATATCAACATTTTTCCTTTCCATCAGCGCTTCCTCTGCTTCCATTTTCATGGAGCCCATGTTCAATTCAGGGCCCTCCCTTTTAATCTGTCCTCAGCACCCAGGCTCTTTACCAAGTGCCTGACAGTGGTAGCAGCTGCCTTGAGGCAGCAGGGCTTCCACGTGTTTCCCTTCCTGGACAATTGGCTCCTAGTGGCCCCTTCCAAAGACCATCTTGTTCAGAATCAGGATCATGCCTTCCACCTTTTCCAGGACTTGGGTATCAACGTCAGCAGGCCAAAGTCCTGCCTGTCCCCCTTTCAGCACCTCCATTACATAGGAACAGTCCTGGATACTGCCCAGGGCATGGCCTTCCTGCCCTTGGACAGGTCAGAATGCCAGATGGCCCAGGCCCACCTGTTCTCCAGTCACCAGGTCCCCACAAATGTATTCTTGCACCTCTTGGGCCACATGGCTATAGCCATTGCCACAGTTCCCCTTGCCCACCTACACATGTGGGTACCTCATTGGACATTGAGGGTCCAGTGGGACCAATGCATGGATGACCTGGACCAGATGGCCATGGTCTGCTATCCAGTCAAAAGAGTTCTGTCATGGTGGCTGAAGCTGACCAACCTGCTTCAGGGGATTCCCTTTGCTATCTCAGCCCCTCGTCAGATCCTCATGATGGATGCCTCAGGTCTGGACTGGGGCACTTACTTGGATGCTCACCAGACACAAGGCGCCTGGACAGACATGGAAAAGGGTCTCCACATCAATGTTGTGGAGATGCATGCAGTTCTGTACGCTCTGTAGGCCTTTCAGACTCATCTCCTTCCCGGTCTGCTCTTACTGCAGACAGACAACATGTGCATGATGTATTCCTCCTAGAAGGAAAAGAATAGCTCTCCATCACCCTCCAGCTGTTGGAGGTCTGACTCTGAGCAAGTAAGAAGGAGACTACTGAGGAATATAGGAACTTACTGTCCCAGAACAGGAAGATCAGGAGTTTTAAAGGCACGGAGGCAGTAGGAAAGTAGGGAAAAAATATACATATAAAAAATAAATAACATAAACAGAGAGAGGAAAGAGTAAGTATACAAAACAACAGTTAAGGGACCACAAATAGAGACATGATGGGAGTGGTGCAGTGCAGTTGCTGTGGAGCAGCAGTCTTCCCGGAGATATTCTGGAGGATGAGGTGTCTTATCTGCAGGCACCTCTCTGGGCTGAGGGAGGAGGTTGCTCATCTCCAGGCTGAGTTGGCCAGGATTCGGGGGACCTCCTTTCCCACCAAGGGACCACCAAGGCCACCGCCAGTGCCTCAGAGGTTGCCAAGAAAGAGGAGCGGTTGGACCACAGTGGGCTCAGGGAGGGTTAGGGTGGTGGAACAGAGGTGCATCCTTCCAGTTGTACCTCTCCACAATTCTGCTATTCTGGCAGAGTGTGGTTCCTCTACGGAGGCACCCGCAGTGGAGACCAAGGAGGATGCTGGAAACCTACACAAAAGAGACCCACAGGAGGGTGGCATGGGATCCCATGGGGAAAGAAACAACTAATGGTGGGGGACTCCATTATTAGGAGGGTAGAACTGGGGAGGGAGTGAAGAGGGAGGTAAAGTGTCTGCCTGGTGCCATGGCTTGGAGGGACAGGGAGTGAATCCTCAGGATCACGGGAGCAACTGCACGGGAGAGGGAGCTGGATGTCATTGTCCACCTAGGGACAAATTACCTGGCTGGGAAAGGGATTGGAGCAGTGCAGGAGGAGTTTGTGGAGTTGGGGAGGGGCCTTAGACAAGTAGCACACACGGTAACCTTCTCGGAGGTGCTGCCTGTCTATGGTATGGGTGAGGCTAGGGAACTCCACACCATGGGATTCAATCAGTGGTTGAAAAACTGGTGCAGAGCTCAGGGTTTCACCTTCATTGGGGACGGGGGCTCCACCTGGAGGGATACAGGCCTATACTGGTGCGATGGTCTGCATCTGTCCAGGAGGGAAACCAGGATCCTAGGTGATAGGTTTAAATGCTTCATTGGCAAGCATTTAAACTAGCCAAGGAGGGAGGCACTGAAAAGGAGAAGGGAAATCCTAGCCTCCCCCCCCAAAAAATCAGGGTAGTTAGTGAGGTAAACACCAAGATAGAGCAGTTGATAGGGAGAAGGGTGGGGTAAATGGAGAAAAAGACAAAGGCAGTAAGGACAGGGATGGGACAAAAGGAATAAGGCCATCAAAAATGGAGGGCAATGAGTACCATTGCCCGTAGTCTAGGTAACAAGCTCCCGGAACTAGTGGCCTTGATGGAAGAGGGATGCCTGGATATCGTGGCAGTCACAGAAACATGGTACACAGAGAACCAAGACTGGGATGTCAACATACCAGGGTACACAATCTACAGGAGGGAGAAGGAGGGTAGAAGAGGAGGAGGAGTAGCCCTCTATGTAAGGGAAGGGATCAAAGCAATGGAACTAAAGGGTAAACAGGGAGGAGAGGAGGCACTGTGGGTGAGACTGGAAATGGCACCACAATCCACACAGGGGTTGTATACAGACCCCCATCTCAGGGGAAGGAAATGGATAAGGAAATGATAGAAGGCATCCTTAGGATGGCAGAGAAAGGGGAGATATTGCTGATGGGGGGCCTGAATATGCCAGATGTTAACTGGAGCACCTTTGCTGCAGCCACATCCAAGAGCAGGGCCATTCTTGATGCCCTATAGGGGGCATGCCTCAGACTGCTAGTTTTGGAACCCACTCGGGAGGGAGCAGTCTTAGACCTGGTACTCTCAAATAGGGACAGAGAGTGGATCTCAGATCTAGAAGTGGGTAGCCATCTGGGAACAAGTGACCAGCAAACAGTGTGGTTCACGATAAACTTAGCTGTAGAGTCAAACCATACAAAAGTGAAGGTACTGGACTTCAGGAGGGCTGATTTTGTCAAAATGGAAGAGTGCCTCAGAAAAGCACTAGCAAACAGGCAAGAAGGTGGGGTGGAGAAACATCAAAACTGCCATCACAGAGGCAACAAGCCTTTGTGTGAAACAAATAAACAAATCAAAATGAAAGAAAACACCACTGTGGTTCTCAAAAGAAGTGGCAGGGAAGGTTAGGGAGAAAAAGACAGCATTCAGGAAGTATAAGGAAACACAGAAAGAGCAGGACAGAGAACTGTACCTGTTAAAGCAGAAGGAAGCGGGGAAGGCAGTCAGAATAGCAAAGGCCCAAACCGAGGAAAAGATAGCCATCTTGGTTAAGAAGGGGATAAAACCTTTTATAGGTACATTAGAGAGCAAAGAAAGACTAAGGCAGGGATACTGAGGCTGAATAAAGAAGAGGGTGGTTGGGCAGAGAGGGACAGTGAAAAAGCAAGGATCCTGAACAAATACTTCTATACAGTATTCACAAAGGAAGAGGCGGGGATGTACCTAATCCAGTCACTAGAAGCACTCTGAATAGGGGGTTTGATATCAGTCCTTTCACAGAAGAAAGGGTTCTGAAAGAACTCCTAAAACTGAAGGTAGATAAAGCAATGGGGCCTGAAGAGATTCACCCCAGAATTCTAAAAGAACTAAGGGGAGAACTAGTAACACCACTGACTACCCTTTTAAAAAATCATGGGAAGATGGTGTGGTACCTGAGGACTGGAGGAGGGTGAATGTGATTCCCCTTCACAAAAGTGGGAGCAAGACAGAGGCAGGAAACTTCAGACCTGTCGGTTTGACCTCAGTGGTAGGGAAAATGATGGAATCAATTCTGCAGGAAAGAATTGTTGGGTACCTAGAGACCAGTGGGACACAGGACCCAAGGCAGCATGGATTCAAGGCAGGAAGGTCATGTCAGATGAATCTAATTGATTTCTTTGACTGGGTGACCAAAGTAGTAGATCATGGAGGGGCTGTGGACATAGCCTACCTAGACTTTAGCAAGGCATTTGACACAGTCCTGCACAAAAGATGAATAAACAAATTAGCCAGCCTGTGAGTGGGTCCCAGGGTGGTAGCCTGGATAAAACATTGGCTGGACAACAGGACACAGAGGGTAATAGTAAACGGAGTCCACAGTGAAGAAAGGGGGGTTACTAGTGGGGTACTGCAGGGTTCAGAACTGGAGCCGGTCCATTTTAATGTCTTTATAAGTGACATTGCAGAGGGACTGGAAGGAAAAGGAGGCAGTATAGTGCAGTGGTCTAAGGCTCTGAGCTGCAAATCTGGTGACATCCAGCAGACCAGACCTGGGTTTGAATCCCACAGCTTCCACTTCTATACTGTGTGACCCTGAGCAAGTCACTTAACCTCCTTGTGCTCCCAGGTCGCTCCTGTAAAAAAGCTTCCAGCTTAGTGTGCTATACCTGGTTAAACAACTAAATAAAAAAAAAAAAAAAAAGTATGTATCTTTGCAGACGACACAAAGATCTGTAACAGGGTTGATACACAAGGTGGGGTGCAAAGGATGAGAAGGGACTTGGCAAGGTTGGAGGAATGGTCAGATGTATGGCAGCTTAGATTCAACCCAAAGAAGTGCAAAGTAATGCACATGGGAACAAAAACCCAGGAGAAAAGTACACAGTGGGGGGGGGGGTGAGATACTGATGACAACAAAAACGGAAAGGGACCTGGGGGTAGTTATATCAGATGACCTAAAGGTGGGCAAGCAATGTGAGAAGGCAGTAAGAAGGGCTGGAGGGATACTGGGATGCATAGGGAGAGGCATCACCAGTAGAAACCAAGAAGTTGTTATCCCTCTGTATACACAGTTGGTAAGACCACATCTGGAGTACTGCGTGCAGTTCTGGAGACCCCATCTCCGCAAAGACATAGGATGGAGGTTGTCCAGAGGAGGGCAACAAAAATGGTGCAGGGTCTGCACCAGAAGATGTATGAAGAAAGAAAGACTAAAGGAGCTTATTATGTATAGCCTCGAGGAAAGGAGGGAGATGGGGACATGATATAAACTTTCAAGTACCTCAAGGGAATCAACAAAGTCCAAGAGAGTAGCATCTTTCAGAAAAAGAAATGTGCAAGAACAAGGGGGCACAATTTGAAGCTAGAGGGGGAATGGGTCAGAGGTAATGTGAGGAAGTATTTCTTCATGGAGAGGGTTGTAGATGCATGGAACAGCCTTCCTGAGGAGGTTGTGGAGTCAGAAACAGTGGGGGAATTCAAGAATGCATGGGACAGACATAAGGCAATTCTAGTGGGGGGGTAGGAGGAAGTAGGCTGTTGGTTAACTAGGATCTGCAGCTTATCCATTAGGTAGGGAAATGGGAAGACTAGGTGGGCCAAGCGATCCTTATCTGCCATCAAATTTTGTGTTAAGTAGGGGGGGACGCACTCTTAACCCCTGTGCAGGGAGGCGATGAGTGTCTGGTATTGAGCTCAGTCTGGAGCTCTTGGCCGTCCACATTCCAGGTGTCCAAAACATCCTGGCGGACAGTCTAAGCTGCTCCCAGTCCAGAGTTCACAAGTGGGAGCTTTTGACTCCGGTGATCAAAGATGCCTTCAACAGATGGGGCTGGCTAGAGCTGGACCTTTTTTGTGTCCCCGCTCAATGCAAAACTGCTGCTTTTTTGTTCGATCATTTCCAGGCCTGGAGCTTTCTAGCGAGATGCTTTTTCCCTCTCCTGGAAAGAGAGGTTTCTGTATGCCTTCCCTCCCTTCCCGCTCCTCCAGTGGGTGCTGCTCAAACTTCAGTTGGAGGGGGCGGAGATGATCCTCATAGCCTCCTTCTGGCCACATCAGATCTGGTTCCCCTTGCTACAGCAGCTGGCGGTGGAACGTCCAGTGCCCTTGCCCCTGTGCACTGGCTTGCTCTCCCAGGACTGGGGCACCTTGGGCCATCAGGATCTAAAATCTTTGCATCTCCATGCGTGGCTCCTGCGGACTTAGCCATTGCCCACTTTGGGGTTTCCTCTAGGGTTGCTGATTTCTGGCCACTTATGCCATGAAATGGAAACACTTCACCCTTTGGGCTGCATCGCACCAGTTGGACCCCTTCACCTGTCTGGTGGATCAGGTGTTGGTGTACCTTCTCTTCCTCCCTGGCGTAGGCTTGAGGTACTCCTCCCTTAAGGTGCATCTTTCTGTCATCTCTGTGTACCATGCACCTGTCGAGGGCAGGGCTGTGGCTCAGCTTGAGGTGTCTCGAACTTTCCTGTGAGGCATTTTGTATCTGAAACCTCCCATTTAGGAACCAGTCTGTCCATGGGACCTTAATTTTGTGTTGGAGAAACTCATGTTACCTCCCTTTGAACCAGCCATGAGTTGTGAACTGCCCTTTCTGTCATAAAAAGCACTATTTTTAGTTGCTGTTACTTCTTCTTGACAGATTTCTGAGCTTCAGGCTCTCATGTGTAAAGAGCTTTATTTGGTTTTTCACAAAGACAGGGTGTCTTTGCGTACTAATCCGAAGTTTCTTCCCATGGTGGTTTGGAGTTTACTTTGAATCACTCCATCCACCTACCTGTTTACTTTCCTGAGTATTCTAATCAGGGGAGGCTTTGCTTCATACTTTGGATGTACATAGAATCTTACAATACTATACACACTTGACCAAGACTTTAAGAAAGTCTCATCAGTTATTTGTTTTGTTCACCCCCAGGAGAGATGGTGCTTCAGTGTCCAAACAGTGTTTGTCTAAGTGATTAGCCAATTGCATTGTTTACTGTTACCGTAAGTACACGGACCTTTCAGGAGTGGTTAAGGGCCATTCCACCAGGGGTATGGTCACCTCCATGGCTTGTTTCTGAAATGTGTCCACTTTGGACATCTATGCAGCCACAACCTGGAGTTCTGTTCACACCTTCACCAAGCATTACAGTCTGGACATTGCTTCTAGGTGTAGGACCAACTTCGGTCTTGCCATTGTGCAGGGTTTTCTTTCTTAGGCCATTGGCTGTGGTCTATCTTTCTCCCTGTGCTGCTTCCTCTATGTTGCCAGAACTGCTTGGGACTCTGTCCTATCAGTGTTGGCCTGCTGCAAGAGCTTCCTCAGAGTAAGATAATACAGTTATGTAAGAACTTACCATGACAGTAGCTCTTCAAGAGGAGCTCTTGCAACAGGCCTTCCCTCCTTTCCTTTTCTTTCTGTCTGCCTTCTCTTGGCTGCATCCTCTTCCATACAAACGAGTCTTCTGTTTTCTCTTTTTCTTTCTTGGCTCTTGGGAACCTCCTCAATTTCTTCTTCCACTACCTGTTTCGGGTCTTGGGTGGGAGAACTGAGGAGGGTGCAGGGGACCACTCGCCTTTATAGGATAGGCCGACATCAGAAGGTGACATCAGTGGTGGCCATCCTCCGTGGTAGACTGCTAGCTAGAAAGTTTCTGTGTGGTCCTGGCGCATGATGGTTAAGTCCTACCAGTGTTGACCTCCTGCAAGGGCGCCTCTCAAAGATCTACTGTTATGGTAAGTTCTTACGTAACTGTAATTTAAAACCAGTCTTGCTTGTTTTTCCACACTCTGTATATTGATGGAGATAATATTTTACTTTTGTGCCTGAAAGATGTTCTGGAGGAGTAGCACTGTATGCTGTAATGATTTTTACAACTGTTGATCCAGCAAACAGGATACCAGCAGAAGGAAGTATGCTGCCAGCCAGCATTCTCCCAACGTATGCCTGGCCATGCCAAACTGTGACCTTATTACTTGACTAACATTTGTCTGTCAGTATTTACATGGTTCCAGATATTATTTTGGTGAACTTCAGTGTAATTTGACAACATGGACAGTGACACCATGTTATTAGCTTTTTTTAGGCATGACTCAAATATGAGATACTTGGGATCAAAAGAAACTGGCAGTTCTTTATCAAGTACAAATGTCATATCAGCTTCATTGTCATCATCATCATTACTGTCATCTGTATCGTCATCATCTTCGGGTAAGATGGGTGATGATATGATGAAATCAAAATCAGTATCTTCTTAATGATCCAAATCATCTTCACTGTCTGAGAATGATAGATCTGCTTCAGTGGTTTTATCATCTATTGAGTCCATGAGCAATGCACAATGTATTCTAGTCTCCCTTGTTTGTACACTATTTTGTGTCCCTATTAAACAGAGAGAGCCAAAATAAGCAATGAATATGGTAATGCATGGTTATTGAGTAATAATTGCGCCTCTTGCATACCGAGACAGGAATTTGATAATGGTCCTAATGTGACAACAGTTACAATGTGTGGCATTTATGGAATTATGCTATGTCACATATTATACAAGGGTCATAAATAACCTATAACCAGATTGGTAAGATGATGTTTTTACCTGTGTGTCAATCCTGCTATAACTCATGACTAAGGAAGGGCATTATAAAAAATAAAACTAAACATAATGAAATACATTATAAATTTCTTTTACACATGGATCCATTGTATAATCTCAACAAGGTACTCCAGGACATTGGTAACTGTGTGATTAACCACTTCTCATGTTGGTATGAAACTCGACTCTGCCTTGCCACACACTAAACGATGTGTGGGTAAGCCCCATTATAACTCACACTCTGTCATGATTTGTTGCTTAAAAGTAAAGTGGTGGTGAAACTGAGATTCACAAATACCTGTAAATATTATTTTATGACAGTCTCAATCATTGTTAGTCATAAAGATGGAGTGGAGTATGATTCGAAACTGTATACATTTACTTTTTAATATAACAATTTTTTATGATCCCGATATTGCTCTCCCATCAGATTATACTAATGTTCCATTAATCACACTCTAAGGGCATGTAACACCCAGCTAAGCCTCTTTCAACATAGCTGCCATAGTGACAAAAAAATGTTAACATTCTAAAAAATTATATATCGAGATCTGTAATTTTCCTTCCCCCCGCATAGTGGGACTACATCTATTACCCTCCAGTCTTTTGGAACTGTCCCTGTTTGAACAGAGCTATTGACTAGCACTACTAGGGGTTTAGCCAGTTCTGCAAACAATTCCTTGAGCATATTTGGGTGCATCCCTTTCAGCCCTGGGGCTTTATCTACCTCTAGGGCTTCAAGCTCCTTCTGGAGCCTTAATCTGGTGAATACTGGCTGCCTCATTTCAGGAGTGCTCCTGACAGCTGCCTTGTTGCCAGTCAAAGCCAGGGGTCCTCTGTCTTCCCTTGTGAAGACAGAACAGAAGTAATAATTAAGGCTGGCTGCTTTTTGTTCATCTTCCTTTAGTACCCCCCCCCCGCCATAACTTAATATTTTATTTATTTATATCTTGGAATAATACCTTTTGAGCTGGAAGCTCCTTTACAAAGGCTCCATGTCAAGATGAGCAAAAAACAATACAAGTAGCAATGGAACAATATAAGTGCAGAGTTACAGAGTATAATTAAACATACAGCTAAATACATATTTGACAAACATAAAATGAGGCAGTCAGATGTTGGGCTTTGTCAGGAGTGGTAGAAGGATGGGATAGGGATGAGAGGGGTGAGAGTGAAATATTTAGGATGTAGGGCGGAGGGGACAGATAAGTGAGAGGGGTTGGGGACGGAAAATAGGAAGTTATGTTGAGTAGGCAGGTGAGAGGGGGAGGAGCGAGGCAAAGGGGAGGTTAACATTAGGGTTGGCAGTCACAGCTTCTTAGAAAGGTAAGGTGTTGGCGGAGTTCTCTCTTAAATGGCCCCAGCTTAGGCTCATTGGTTATGTCAGGGAGGAGATCGTTAAGCCAGCGTGGTGCACGGTGGGTAAAGGACTACTGCGCTTGTGATGTTTGGAAGAATGGGACTTGCAGAGATTGTCTGGACATACCTCTTGCCCGGTGGGGATTGGACGCTGAGTTTAGGAGGTTCTGCATAGCAGGTGGGGTTAAGCCGAGGCAGTTTTTTTCCTCTAGGAGACAAACTTGGTTATGTACCCTGCCCTGAAGGGTAAGCCAGTTGTTTTGTGTGTAAAGGTCACAGGTGTGAGTAAGTCTGTAAGCACCTAGTGCCAGTCTGCAGGATTTATTTAAGGCCACGCTAACTCATTTGAGGGTAGTGTCGGAGGCTGCCCCATACACCACAAGCCCATAGTCAATGATAGAAAGAATGGAACTTTTAATAGCGAGTGACAGTGCATCAAGGGTCATGCCATGGCAATGCCTGAATAGGAGGCCAGTTCTGGAATTGACAGCCTTAACAATATGATCAATGCCCCTAGAATTCTGTGGCCGCAGAATTTTGCGCAGAACTTACAAACTACCGCAGAACTTCTCGGTGCTGAAATTCCTCTTCTTGGTGATTTTTATTAATATTTCTGTTTATACATAGAATCTGGTTCCCTTCCCTCTTTTTATATCCAAAACCCCAATATGCTCAGAATGTGATGTTATCATTGCTATAACATCATACATTAGCTAATGAAATGGCTGCATTCTGCAAGAGAAATGAACAGTCACTTATCTACCACAGCTCCCACTGCCAGAGACGGTGGCACAGCACATCAGGCACGGCGATATTTGCTCAACCTGCACTACAGCCTAATACAATTTTCAGTCTTACATTGTTGCACTAGGGCCAACTTAAACAAAACCTTGACAATAGCACAGACCTGTTAAGTCCATACCTCACTTTGTACAAACCTATTTGTGCCTTTAAGGCATAGAGACACTATCTGAAATGAATAACTGGTAAAATGACTTTAACTGTCTAAATTTTTAAGAACAATAAAAGTAATTATGCCCAGAAAAGTGAAATATAATAATGTGTAGAGCTGTTGAAAGAATAGACCTGTTAAATAAATAATTGCACTGTACGCATTTTTGCCAGGGTTATTGATTACATAATGTCATTGGTTAATAGAATCACCTAAAGGTTATGGAGAAATGTTGTGTGCAGGGACAGTTGTTGGGCCAGAGGGTAGCATGCTGTGTTTCCCTGACGGCAACTCAGGTTCAGAGATTAGCTCTGGGAGCTGGCTGGACAGCACAAGGACTGGTGGAACACATCACTGCTCGGAGCCTGGGAAGATATGGTGCAGTGTTCTGTCACATGGTGGACACAATGTGATGGGCCGGAGAGCTGTATCTCATAGTTGGTTCATATGCATGTCATGGCCTGATGGTGTTATGCAGTGTGTCAGGGAAAGCAGGTTGACATGAAAAATGAGTTTCACAATAACTCCTCTATTCCATTTCCAATGGGACCTGTATGAATGAGGAGGCAAGTTCATGGAAATAAAAAAAAAAAAAAAATATATATATATATATACACACACACACATGCGCACACAGTATCTCTGTCTCTCTCAACACACACACGCATGCATATTTGTATGTATGTTACAGATTGCATATAAATATACAAGTGATACACAGTGGGAACCTCATGAGTGGTGTAGAAAGCACATACAAATATATAAGTGATAGTGGAAACTTCATTAGTGGGATAGATAGCATGCATATAGAAATACCTTATTTATCACATAAGATCCCCTCTGCAGATGTCATTTATGCAACAGGCTAGGACCTTAAAGGAGAGACATTGTTTTGCCTTTTTAGGCATAAAATTATTTTTATAAGTCTGTTATTTTTTGAACTAGTGTTACTGTGCTTTCCACCATCCTGATTCGCTATAACCACTGCCATGAAAGTGAAGTCAGGATGACAAGCTGACACTGTGATGTGGTAGTTTGTTAGTGCCGCAGAACTTCCGCAGAAATTACAAAGCACTGCTGCAGAAGTTCTGCGGCAAATGGTAGTCTTGCCGCAGAAAAGTAGGGGCCCTGAATATGATCAACATGTTGGGCAAAGGATAAGGAGCTATCGAGGATTACACCTAAGTACTAAAAGGTATACACTTACTCTAGGGGAGTTTGCATGCTGTTTAGGATTGTCATTTCATAAGCCTTGTGTTTATTGTGGGGGTTCGTGAATACCATAACCTTATTTTTTTTTATAATTCATGAGGAGCCTGTTTTTGGAGAACTAGTCCTCAACGGCGGAGAAGTCAATCAATCAATCAACCAATCAATCAGTCAGTCAATCAAACTTTATTTGTAAAAAGCACAATTCCATAAAATGATCAAAGTGCTTGTACAATAAGATATTAAAATGAGATAAATAAGGACATAGAATAAAAATAGAATAAATCTAATTAATACAGCTTAATAATCAATCAGAATCTGGAAAAGCCAGGTTAAAAAGATGGGATTTAAAGCTCTCAACAGTTAGGCACTCTCCTACCTGACAAGGTAGAGAGTTCCATAGCGTGGGGGCTGCAAAAGCAAAAGAACGAGTACCGGAAATCTTAAGTCGAACCCTGGGAACCTCTAGCAGCCCCTCGTTGGAGGAATGGAGAAACCGAAGGGGGCAGTAGGGGATAAGGAGATCTTGCAGATAGCCTGGTCCCTGCCCATGTAGGACCTTATAGGTCAGTAAACCGACCTTGAAGGTAATCTGTCAGAAAACTGGCAGCCAGTGCCATTTTGGAGTTGTGATTCTAAGTAGCGTGGTTCATGACTTTTGGAAAAAAAATGACATCATTGTCAGTGTATAGGAGTATTTGTTCTGTGCAGACTAGTGGAAGGTGGTTGAGAAAAAGGCTGAATAATAGGGTGCCTAGAATCGACCCTTATGGCACCCCCATGTGCACCTGTGTACTATCGGAAAGAGTATCGTTAATTTTTACCTGTTGTGTTCTGTTGCTGATGTAGCTTTTAAATCATTCCACAGCTTCAATTGAGAGGCCAGTGGAGTGGAGCTTATTGAGCAGTGTGTTGTGATTAACTGTATTGAAGGCTTTAGTGAAGTCAATGTATATCGCCCCCACTAGCTGGCTACTGTCTAGGGCCCCATGAAGGAAGCTGGTGTACTCCAGTAGTGCAGTAATGGTGCTGTGAGTCTTCCGGAATCCGTGCTGTTGGGGGCATTGGATTTTACACTTATCAAGGTATTTGACCAGTTGGTCAGAAACAATACATTCTAAGGCCTTGAGGGGGGGTTGAATTGATATGGGGCGGTAATTGGTGTATAGGGCTCTGTCACTGCTTTTGTGGACTGGGGTGACTACCGCAGCTTTCCATCTCTGGGGAAATTGCCCCAGATTGAGGGGTAGGTTCAAAAGTTTTGTAAGTGGCATTAGTACTTCGTCCAGGCCAGGGTAAGGGCAATTAGTTTTAGGTCCAGTGTGTCATTGCCGTATCTGGATTTACCTAGTGCCCACAGGACATATTTTTTTGGCTTCGGCTCTGGTGATTACTTTAAAATAGAAGGGGGGAGCCAGTGGGGGAACCACTATTGGTGGTCGTAACATACTTAGACTTTGACAGCAGATAAGGACTGCTTGGCCCACCTAGTCTGCCCATTTCCCTACCTAATGGACAAGATGCAGATCTTAGTTAACCAACAGCCTACTTCCTCCTACCCCCCCACTAGAATTGCCTTATGTCTATCCCATGCATTCTTGAATTCCCCCACTGTTTTTGACTCTATGATCTCAGGAAGGCCGTTCCATGCATTTACAACCCTCTCTGTGAAGAAATACTTCCTCACATTACCTCTGAGATGCCCCCCCATCTTCAGATTGTGCACCCTTGTTCTTGCACATCTCTTTTTCTGAAAGATGCTACCCTTTTGGACTTTGTTGATTCCCTTGAGGTATTTGAACGTTTCTATCATACCCCCCCCTCTTCTCTCCTCGAGGCTATTCATCTTAAGCTCCTTTAGTCTTTCTTCATATGTCTTCTGGTGCAGACCCTGCACCATTTTGGTTGCCCTCCTCTGGACAGCCTCCACCCTATGTCTTTGCGGAGATGGGGTCTCCAGAACTGTACACAGTACTCCAGATGTGGTCTTACCAACTGTCTGTACAGAGGACCAACAACTTCCTGTTTTCTACTATTGATGCCTCACCCTATGCTTCCCAGTATCCCCCAAGCCCTCCTTACTGCCTTCTCACATTGCTGTCCCACCTTTAGGTCGTCTGATATGACTACCCCCCAGGTCCCTTTCCATTTTTGTTGTTGTCAGTATCTCACCCCCCATTGTGTACTCTTCCCCTGGGTTTTTGTTTCCCAGATGCATTACTTTGCACTTCTTTGCGTTGAATCTAAGTTGCCATACATTTGACCATTCCTCCAACCTTGCCAAGTCCCTTCTCATCCTTTCCACCCCACCTTGCGTATCAACCCTGTTGCAGATCTTTGTGTCATTTGCAAAGAGACATACTTTCCCTTCCAGTCCCTCTGCAATGTCACTTATAAAGACATTAAAAAGGACCGGTCCCAGAACTGAACCCTAGTAACCCCCTTTCTTCACTGTGAACTCCATTTACTATTACCCGCTGTGTCCAGTTGTCCAGCCAGTGTTTTATCCAGGCTACCACCCTGGGACCCACTTTTATGCTGGCTAATTTGTTTATTAATCTTTTGTGCAACATCGTAACATCTGCATTACCCTCAGTTGCATCAATGAAGTCTGGTGGTAGTATGCTGCTGAGATCAGACAAGGCAACGTTAAATGTTTCGGCTAATATTTTATGGTCCTGCATGAGTCCTTCGTTTACTATAAGCATGGAGGGTGAGGTTTTGTTAGTTTTGCTGGTCAGATCCTTCAGGTTATCCCAAAATTTTCTACCATCTCCCCATGAGTTAGAGAGGCAGTCTTTGAAGTAATGTATTTTGGTTAGTCTGACCTCATGGGTGCAGATATTTCTAGCTGATTTGTATTTCTGGATGTCTACCTGTTTGCTAGTGGCCTTGGCTCTTTGCTGTAGATGGTCTGTAGTGGTCATGAGGTTTAGCAGAATGGGATGATCCATAACTTGTGGGTGCCATTTATTTTACATTTGCTTATTGGGGCAAAGATGTCACAAGCTTCATTAAATTTAGTGATGAAGCAATCCAATTCCTGGTCAGCATCATTTAGGGAGTCGAGGGTGGACCAGTCAATTTGTTTAAGGTAGGTCTTGAGCGAGTTTAGTTGTCCTCATTTAAGGACATGACTTGTTATGGTTTTGGAGGGGGGCTTAAGGGCTTTATTGACCCAGTGGCATATAACAGGGGAGTGGTTGCTGAGTGAATCTGCAAGGACTGTGGCATTGGAGATCCACTCAGGGTGGTTCATAAGGATCCAGTCAAGCAGTGTACTGGACCCAGTGCAATAATTGACCCTAGTGGAGGATTCAACCATTTGAGAGATGACACATAACAGGACATCTTTCTAATGGACTGCCTCATGTGACAGCCAGTTTACATTGAAATCCCCTAGGACAACCACTTCCCTTACAAAGATCTGTAATAGATGTTTAATGGAAGGGCCATACCCAGACACATGGAAAATAGCCAAGGTGGTGCCCATGTTCAAAGAGGAGGGGAGGCATAACCCATAAAACTACTGACCTATAGCACTACTGCCCATAGTGTCCAAAATTCTTGAAAGATTGATCAGAAAGCAGATTGATGAGTACCAGAACAAATACAACCAACTGTCTGACCATTAATATGGCTTCAGAGCGGGGATGTCAACATCCACTGCACTCATACACTTTGTACATAGACAGTGTAGGCAGATAAGGGCCTATGGCCCACCCAGTCTGCCCATTTGAGCTTGTAAGTTCAGTTTGTTTTCCTAGAAGTCTGTTGCCCCTTACCCCTGACCTCCAGAATTCCTTTATGTCTATCCCATGCATTCTTAAATCCCGTGATTGTTTCAGCCCCCACCACTTCCTCTGGCAGGGCGTTCCACTTGTCCACCACCCGTTCTGTGAAGAAATTCTTTCTCATGTTTCTTCTGAATCGTCCTCCCTCCAACTTCATCCCATGCCCTCTAGTCCTGGAACATCTTTTTCGCTTAAAAATAGTGTTTTCCTGCACCCTGTTCCTCCCTGTAAGATACTTGTGTGTCTCTATCATATCCCTCTCTCCCTCCTCTCCTCCAGGGAGTACATGTTCAGTTCCTTCAACCTGTCTTCATAGGACTTGTGATGCAATCCATGCACCATCTTTGTTGCCCTCCTCTGAACCTTCTCTACCCTGTCTATGTCCTTACGTAGGTATGGTCTCCAGAACTGTACACTGTACTCCAGGTGGGGCCTCACTAGTGTCTTGTATAGCGGAATTATGACCTCCCTTTTCCTGCTGGTGATGCCCCTGCCTATACATATCCTATTTGCTTTACCTGCTGCCTTGTCACACTGTTTCCCTACCTTGAGGTCATCAGAGATGACAACCCCAAGATCCCTTTCCTGCTTGGTGCATGCTATATCCTCACCCCAACTGATATATTGTGCCAGGGTTTTGTGCCCCATATGCATTATCTTGCACTTCTTTGCATTGAATTTCAACTGCCAAACCCTGACCATTCTTCAAGTTTCTGCAGGTCGCTTCTCATTCTGTCTACACCCTCTGGTGTGTCTACTCTGTTACAGAGCTTTGTGTCATCAGCGAACTGTGAAATTCTGCCTTCTAGGTCCTGCAATGTCACTGATGAAGATGTTGAATAGGACCAGTCCCAGCACTGATCCTTGTGGTACCCACTGGTCACTCTTCCCTCTGTGGAGTGACAGCCATTTACCACCACCCTCTGTGTCCTGCCACCCAGCCAGTTACCTACCCACCACACTACTGTCCTGCCCACCCATATTCCCCAGTTTGTGTAATAGTCTTCTATGTGGCACAGTGTCAAAGGCCTTGCTGAAGTCCAGATAGGCTATGTCCACTGCCTCCCCTGATCCACCTCCCTAGTCACCCAGTCAAAAAATTCAACGAGGTTGGTCTGACATGACCTCCCCCTGGTGAAACCATGCTGCCTTGGGTCCTGTAGTCCATTGACAACCAGATGTTCCACCAATCTCTCCTTCAGTAGTGCTTCCATGATCTTCCCCACTACCGAGGTGAGGCTGACTGGTCTGTAGTTCCCTGCTTCCTCTTTGTTCCCACTTTTATTTAAGGAACTACTTTTGTAGATACTGTAGTCTCTGGACTTCATGGGGGAGAACATGTGGGTGCAGTGTTTGTAGACCTCTCCAAAGCCTTCGACCTGGTGGACCACAAGATACTGCTGTAAAGGTTAAATCAGATAGGATTCTCCCCAGAAGCTACAACATGGTTCAGATCATACCTATGTAACAAATAACAACAGGTCTCTGTAAGGGGTGCACTCTCAATTCCACTACCTTTGGAAACAGGGGTACCACAGGGATCTATTTTAGATCCCCTGTTATTCCTGATCTACATAAATGATTTGCCCACCCACATCAACAAGGTAGACATAAAGTTGTACACAGATGATACTGTCTTAATAGGTGAAGCAGCCTCCATTAGTGACCTAGAACTCCCCGTACAATCAGACTTCAGTAGCTTACAAGAATAGTTTGCTAACTCAGACATGGTCCTAAGTACCAAAAAGACCCATGCAATGCTATTCAAGAACAACAGGGTGAGAAATAAAGGAGATCTGAACATAAACATTAGGTTGCTGGATGGGCAAATGTTAACAAATGTGAAAGAATACAAATATCTTGGGGTTATGATAGACAACACACTTAAATTTATTTATTTATTTTTAATTATTTATTCTTTATTGCATTATTCAAAAAGAGAACTTACAGTGCATAATTTGACCACAATAATACAAATATAAATATTCTATCAAAAACAAAGAGCAAAGAAAACTAAAAAAAAAATCACTCTAGTCAAAAAACATGAACTAAAGAAAGATAAAAGACAAAAAAGGTAAAACATCCACCCTCCCCCACCCAATGACCTGAGGAAAACTATACATAGAACATTCTTGCAATTTAAAGGAAAATAATTCTAAACAGACAGGGTGAATTAAACCACAAATATATGAAAGAATCTAAGAGCTGAGATAAATATATCTGTGTCTCAAGTCCTCATATTAAAGGGGTTCAAGGGATGTCGTCTTGATAACTTGAAATTAATACAAATATTTAGCATAAACAAGTAAAGTACGTAGAAAGTAAAGGTCGAAGGGACTCACTTCACTGGTTATGAAAGCAAAAATTTATGCAAGGCACCCCATTTAGAATAAAAAATCTGTAGGTTTCCATGAAAGCTAGCAATTAATTTAGCTATCTGTAAAGTATGTAGGACAGTCGAAGACCATTCCCTGTAAGTTAGAATTTCGTTATCCACTCAATGTCTCAATATTATCTGTTTGACTGAAAAAGATATTAAAGCTAGCATAGCTTTATCGGAAGTGCTTGACATAGAATTATAATATCCCAGGATGCAGCCTTCAAAGTGAAAGGCACCCTGTACATTTCATTTATTTAACATCCTCCCATTAATTTCTTGCCAGAGTGGATTAACTAAAGAACAACTCCATAATATATGGCTTAAATTACAAATACCTGAATAACATCAAATACATATGTTAGTACTAATCAGACCTCTTTTGCACAAAATGGAGGGAGTTATATAAGCATCATGAAGGACTTTGAATTGTATAGGTTTTAAGTTATGTAAGGGAAAGTATTTATAAATATTGTCCCAAATATGAGTCCAATTTAGAGCACTGAATCCTGATTCTAAAAACCAAAAGGAGGGATAAATAGGAACCTCTGAAAATTTAGTGAGAAGTAGAATATTGTATGTATTTGCAATGGGATATCTCTTTGTATTTATATTTTAAGTTTATGATTTCTTGGCAATTGGTTTCCAAGGAAATGGGCCAAAATAAAAAATCAGGGCTGTTTTTAGTGCAAAGAGAATTATTATATATTTCCTGCTCAGATTTAATTTACATAAAAGTGTACTAATAGTTTTTAAGTAGCCATTCTCTAAAAGAGAAACTACAATTAGATGTTTTACGTCAGAAGATCAGGGTTTAATGAATTTTTTATTATTACGTTTAAGATTATAGTCATTAAAGACTGGTTGGTGTATGTCCTTATAGAAATGTAGATCCAGAAATTTACTAATTTGATTATGTACTCTCAGTGAGATTCCAATTGTTGAGTTTTTAAGTGAAGGAGGTAGATTTGTGACCTTGTGTAAAAGGGGGTATCAGGAGATAATTTATGTTTATTAATTAGAGTTCAATATCTAACCAAATCGGTTAATAAGTAGACTCACTAGATTCTGGGAGAGACCATTTAATATATTGATTAATATGAATATCCATATAATAAAGTGTGAAATTGGGTATTTTAAATCCACCTTGAGATTTGGGTACCATTAATTTATTGAGTGCAACTCCTGGGGGGGGGGATTACCTTGCCAAATAAAATTGTTTATAAGAGCATGTATAGGGGTAAACAAATTTAAGGGAAGAAAAACATTTAATATATTTAGAAGGTAAAAAATCCTAGGAAAAATGTTCATTGTTAATATTTAACCCTGCCCCAGAAAGAGATGGGAGAAAATTCCATCTATTTGGATCCTGTTTTAGTGCAGTTAATAAATTTGAAAAGTTCAAACTGACTAAGTGGGTATCATCCTGAGTTAAAATCACACCTAGGTATGTAATATGTTTTGACGCCCATAACAATCCTAATATAATGACGTCTTCTTTTAAAACTCTGCTATTTAATGGCATGACCTTAGTCTTCTCCTTATTTAGTATATAATTTGACATTGTGCTAAACTCCTGGATAATTTCTAAAGCAGCTTGGATGGATTATTTAGGGCTGGAAATGTGAAGAAGCACATCATCTGCATATGCAGATACTTTTAAGTGGAATGGGCCTATGTTTATACATTTAACACAGGAGTTTTCTTTTAAATAATATAACAGAGGCTCTAAATAAAAATTGAATAGAATTGGGGATAATGGGCATCCCTGACTGGTTCCACAAAACATTCTAATAGTGGATGAGAAAATACCATTGCAAAAACCTTTTGCCATGGATTGTGAATACAGGATTCTAAGTCAGTTAAGGAATTTAGATGAAAAAAACATTTTTGGAGTGTGGCAATAAGAAAATCAGTGTTGACTCTATCAAATGCCTTTTCCACATCCAGGGACACCAGAGCCGCCGGGGCTCTGGCATTCCCGGAGATGGAAAAGATGTGCGACGATTTTCTGATATGATCATAGGACTGAACAGCATGAAGCTTATTTGTTCCTTACAGATTAAGGAATGCCAATTATGTTTAATTCTTTGGGCTGATATAGATGTGAATATTTTTAAATCACAATTGATTGGTGAGATGGGGCCATAACTGCTTGTTCTGTCCTTGGGTTTGTCAGGTTTTGGTAAAAGGATTATTAAAGCTTCAAGGAGTGTATAATCAGTAAAACCATATGTAAGAATATATGTATATACAGATTGTAAAATGGGAATCAAAGTATCTTTAAAAGTTTTATAAAAAATGGTGGTGAATCCATCTGGGCCAGATGATCTGTCTAGTTTTCAATTATTTATTGCATCCATTATTTCTTAATTATGAATAGGCTTGGTCATCTCTTCAGCTACAGAGGAATTTAGTTGTGGACATTTAAAGTTCCTTAAATAAAATTCAGAATCTGATTGGGAAGGGGGAATTAGGAATAGGGCCAAAAAGACATGTATAGTAATCTACAAATTCTAATAAGATTTCTCTGTGGACGGTCTTCATTGAGTTATCCTTTTCTGAAACAACAGAAGCAATGTTTTTGGAAATTTCCTTGTTTTTAAGTTTATTAGCCAATAGCTTGCTAGGCTTTTCACCTATATTAACATACGTCGCTTTTGTCTGAAGAATGAGAAATTTTTCTTTTTCTTTAGTTAAGGTAACATATTCATCTTTATATTTATTTAATTATTGTAACATTTGTTCAGAGTATGAGGCAGCCAGCTGGTTTTCTAGTTGTTCTATTTTATCAAGTAAGAAAGCTATTTTAGCCTGACTTTTTTTTTCTGTTTTGAGGCCAACCTAATGAATTCTCCTCTTATGTAACACTTGCAAGCAGAACAGACAATATCTACTTTTGTTACTGATGGAAGATTAAACTCCATAAAGTTAATAATTAGTTGGTTAATCTCTTTAATATTAAACTCCTCTTTCAGCAGCTGATTATTAAGGTGCCAAATGGATTGTTTGATAAATATAGAATCTAAATCATGTACCAATATAGAATCTAAACCATGTACCAGTCAAACAAGTGAATGATCAGAAAGTGTTCTTGGTGATATCTGAATATCAATTAGACCAGATATAAGAGGCTTACTGATTAAAAAGTAGTCAATTGCCAGCCCAGTAGAGCTGAGGGCTGAGGCGCTGGATGCCTTACCTCATGTTACAGCGGTGACCCATGTTCAGGAATGGGCATGGGCTGCTGGGGGTTGTCAGGGGAGGAGAAGGATTGAGCATCCAAGGGACTGCTCTCATTCTCTGGGAAGGGGGATGCCAGTGGTCGGTTCCAGACTGACCCCTAGCAAAGGCTGGGGGTCAGTGCACCGATGCTGCAGAAAAGGGGTGGAGATAGGCAGACACCTGGAGAGAGCACATGCTGATGTGTGCGCACTCCCCCTGTCAGCATCACTGCATGCCACATCTCCAGGGGGTTCAATCGGAAAGCCAGGAAAATGGTCCCCAGGTCACAGCAGTGTGAATGGCTACCGACCGCAGGCCCCGACTCTGAATGGTGCTTCCCCAGATGCTGAATCCTAGTAGAGGTGAGTTGAGTTTGGGGTTCCTCACCACCCTGCCACGGAAGGAAAAAATGTGGAAGACAATGGGGATTCTACCTGATGTCGGGGTGCAGGACTGGGTGGGTAGCTGCAGATGTGAGCTGACTGGGGACCAAGGAGAGAAACAGATTAATGTAATAAAAAAAAGTAGTCATTTTTTGTACATGAATTATGCACAGATGAAAAGAAAGAGTATTTTTTGGAATATGGATTTGTTATTCTCCAGGGGTCCATGAGATCTAAGAATTCTTTGAGTGCCCTGCTGTCTGCATTTGACCTTATCCCTACATTAGCAGATTTTGTCAAGATGAGAATATACAGGAACGTTCCATTCACCACCCAGAATCATATATGAAGAAAATTATGATAAGACTGATGCAAGCTGCATTAAAAAGGATGCAGTGTCTGAATTAGGTCCGTATATAGAACCTAGAAGAATTTTTGTATTATTGAGTAAACCAGCCACAAGAATGTATCTTGCTGTCCTGATCAGCAATAATTAGAGTTTGAGAAAAGTTAATTGATTTGCTGAGCAGGAGGGCTACCCCTTTTTTGGAATTGGAGTTGCCAGCCCCGTGAACTGTATTATAGTCCAATTTTTTCAGCAGGTTAATTTTTGAGGAAAGTAATTGTGTTTCCTGAAGAAATAAAATCTTGCAGTTTAAGGAGAGTATGGTTTAAAATTTGCAACTTTTTAGTTTTGGAGAGAGTCCTTTTTACATTCCACGTAACATATTTAACATTGAGGCTGTTTTAATGAATTGCATTATGTTTTGTCTTTAGTCTCCGTAGGCTTATCTGTAGTCTTTTTTTTTGTCATTTCTGTATTTAATAATGTTTTTATTCTTGTTTTTGTTGTAATGTCCGTGATGCTCACCCATTATGATCGACCAATAAAATTTTTGATGATAATATTTAACATTGTTAGTCATCATTTGTTGACTTAGGAATAAAAAGTAAATGTAATTACATTTAAAAATCCCTGAGGAAATTATAGTTGTAAAACTACAGCTGAAACAAAACTAAAATGAACCATCATATCTATAACCTCCTCACCCCCAACATGAAATTGCAAAATTATAGAATTACCCTATAATCGGAAAACATTTAAAAAGTTGTCTAAATAGTATAAAGAGTTAAACTGTACCCTCAAAATCATAACCCCCCGTAAAACCTCCCCAACTAAATAAAACTTCAGCTGCAATCCTCAGGAGAGAAATAAAGGTAATTATTTTAAAATCTAGTGTATAACCTGTAGTGTTTCTTGAGGTAAACTCCCCCAATCCCAAACACTGACCTATTGTCGTTAAGGCCGTGATGATCCTTCATGGCAGTTTCTTAGCAGATCAAGCTTAAGTGTATAGCCAAAAGGGTAAATAAAGAAAACATCTGCCTTACCAACCATAAAAATGTTAGTGCCCATGCTAATAAGGTCTGTTAATTTCTGTTTTAATTTAATTCCTAAATTGTATCAGCCATAAATGTATCTCCTATTGAAATATTGCTAACTAAGAATATCTATGTAAGACCTTTTAGTGGTGATGCATAAAATTAATCGCTGCATTGAAAGCCTGCATATAAATCCAAAAATATAAAAGCAGTTCCACATATTAAGGGCAATTAAATATGACTTAAAATAAAAAAGGTGTAGAGTGTGCACTGAGCAAAAGTCCCTTCTCCTCACCGGATGTGGATAGGGCATCAGCCACAAGAACAAGGTTAAACTGACCATAATGGAGCTACAGTAGACCCAGCAATAAACAGGCATCTGAGATTTTACATCCAGTGATGAACTTCCATTAAAACAAAAATGTGTGGAAACTAGAATTCCCAACTAAACAGCTGCCCCCTTTCAAATGCCCGATCATCAGCTTAAGCCCTATAGGAAACATGACTGCTTTAGTATAGTATGTGGAACCAAACAAAGCTGGATACATAACCAAGCCTCCACCACCCCCATGAATTTGCAAAAAGGAAAATAACCAATTGTTCATCTATAAAAATTTAGTAAGCAGTGATCATTATCATAAAAAACTGTATCATTTAGGAAGACTATGCCAGTAAACATATAAGACTCAAGCAAGCACCGACATAACGAGGGTTGAGTTTTCAAGTAAAACCCTACCTAAAATGCCTTTAAAAATATAAACTAGAATTAAAAATAAAATAAGTTATTGAAGAGAAAACAAACAAGAAAAAATAAGCAGAGCTTGCCAAAAAGTGAGATTACTTGACCTGCACTATAAAGTCCAGAATCTATATTTAGAGATGAAAACTTCCACACATGTAGGTTGTTTCAGAAATGCGTGCCTACTTAAATTAATTATTCATCCCAGCTTTGATGAACTGCTTACAACACCCACGCTCACGCCATAGAAAGAGAAGAACTTGAAAAAAATATTAGCAGGGTAATTACAAGTAGAGCCATCGACAGCAAATATAAGAATAGTAATGACCATGTTTGCAAAATCCATCAGTCTCTGTATTAGTTCAAAATCCAAACTGAATTGGCCACAATACAATCTCCTATCAAAACACTGTAAGCCACATGTGAGCATGCCAAAACTTTTAACAGAGGGTGAGACGCAAAACAATTACACACATTCAGAGCCCAGAGACACCTCCAAAACAGATATTCAGTCCTGTATACAAAGAGTACATTATTATCATTTTAGATAGAAAAAAAGCTAGAGTGCACTCTGAGCAAAAATAATTTCTCCTCACCGGACATACCTGTGGAGTCAACCACTAGAGGAAGTTTAAACTATCAATAATGGAGGAGCAAAGCACTCTAATATAATAGGTATCTGAAATTCACCTCCAGTAATGGACTTTCAATTATTTATTTATTTATTTTTTCAATTGTTTAACCAGGAGAGGCACACTAAGCAGAAAGCTTGTTTACAGGTGTGACCTGGAAGCACAGGGAAGTTAAATGACTTGCTCAGGGTCACACAGTATGCAACTGAGGGCTGTGGGATTCAAGCCCAAGTCTCCAGATTTGCAGCTCAGAGCCTTAAACCACTGCGCTATACTGCCTCCCATAAGAATTGCCTGCACCAGGATCTGAACCCGGCACCACAGGCTTCAGGAGCAGTGGCTCAAGCCACTACACCACACTGCAAAAAATTATATTGATACTAAAATCCCAACTAAATAACTCCCACCTCCAAAAAGTCAATTGTTGGCAAAGTTCACATAGAAAACATAACTGCTTGTATTTATTATACAGGAGCCAAACATTAATTTGAAACATGTCAAAACTCTGTTTCACCCATGAATCTACAAAATGAAAACATAACCACTTACTCTACTATAAGTAGATCATTAAGCGGTAGACACTTACCAAAACCTGTTTCATTGAGAGACTATGCCGGTTACCAATGTTGCTCTGAAGCAAGCATGTGTATAAATTCAGATTGAAATTTAGAGTGAGATGCAATCTAGAGTGCCTTGAAACATAAACTAGTTTTAAGAAAAAATTAAATTACTTAAGTCGTTAGCAGAGCTAACCAGGAGGTGGGATTACTTGATCTGCATAATAAATACAGGCAAAGCCAACATTTATCAAAAGAACCCCCATACATGTAGTTTTGCTTCAGAAACATGTGTACACCACAATAAATCATACATCATAGCACCGATGCAGCAAGGGCAACTAAGATGGTGCAGGGTATGCACGACAAGGCTTATGGAGATAGATTTAGGGACCTCAGTATGTAAACATTGGAACAGAGATGAGAGAAGGGGGACATGATTGAGACTTTCAAATATCTTAAGGGCATAAATAAGGTGGAAGGGAATAGCATCTTCCAGTATAAAAAGTACAATAGAACTAGAGGGCACAACATGAAATTGGAGGTGGGTCGCATAAGGGGTAACTTGAAAAAGTTCTTTTTTACAGAGAGGGTGGTGGATGTGTGAAATGCCCTGCCTCAGGAGGCGGTGGGAGCACATACAGTGGAGGGATTCAAGAGGACATGGGATAGGCACAAGGGAATCATACATATGAGGGGGGGCATAGCTGAGGTCGCTGGCCTAGTAGAGGCAGCAGGAGCAAATTGGTAAAATGGGCAGACTGGATGGGCCTTGCAGTCCTTTTCTGCTGTCAGCTTCTATGTTTCTATGTTATCATATTTACGCACGTTATAGAAATAAGGTCTTTGAAAAAATCCAATTAATATAACTCAGATTGTTAAATACTAAACAACTTAAATGAAATAAACATTAGATAACCTGCTGAGCCTAGACAGGCAAGACTCACTTGAAGATCAAACAAAGAAACATTTTCTCAAGTTTAATACACTGAACCAGGAAAATACCACTTAGTATGATATCCCCAGCATCAAACATGCCTATTAAAACAGCATTTTTTTAAATATACAGTTTATGCATTTTCCCCACAGTTTTCTCCCCCGCCCGGGACCCTGGCAGACACACGCATTCGGCCCCTTCACCCCACCCCTGGTAATTGCCTGCTGCCCCTTCCACCTACGCTTCCCATCGGACCTCAACTCAATGGGAGTGGAACTACAGGGGGACAAGCAACCTCCCTTAGGAGAGGAGAGCTGCCTTTCGGCTGCTCAATTTTGCTCCCTCCCCCCCCCATGCTGGCTCCCTGATGACCTGTGGTCATTCCCAAATCCGGATCGCCAGCATGATGTAAGGTAAGGCATCCAGCGCCTCAATCCTCAGTGCCACTGGGCCAGCTAAAACTGCATTTTTTAGTTAATGTCCAGTTAGATTTTGAGCGAAAGACAAGTCTAAGTATGAAAGCATTTATACAAGAAAAAAGTCTTCCTGATTATCTTCACATAGTTGGATCCTATGCATAGCCAAATCAGCCCGCTCCAAACAGCTCTGGGAAGAGCTCTGCCAGGGATTTCTTCACCTGTTCCAAAGAGTCATATGTAAAGGTATTACTGTGTTTTGTTATTGAAAGTTTGGCTGGATATAGCATTTGAAATTTGATCCCAGTAAGTATGCATTTATTCTCAATGGCAGGGATTCTCCCAGGCAGCCAGAAAGCACACAAGTGGCATGGATCCCACCCGCGGAGGTCCGCAGCCCCGTCTGGGTGCAGGGTGTGCGGTAGTCACAACCACCTGTACCCGTGGGGCACCTGTCCACAGCCCCAACCCCAATGGCGCGCAGTGTGGCCAGGGGCAGAGCAGTGGACCCAGGCGATCATCCAATCGGATGTCCATCCTGGGTCCAAAATTGGATCCCCTACATGTAAGCATGGGGTCCGGGTGCGGGAATAGCCAACACAGGCACCTGGACCCACAATGCCATGCCCCATCCCCGTTGCAGCTGAAGCAAACCCCCCCACCACAGTAGTACCCCCAATCCCATTGTAGCCATAGCTGCCCCTCCTCGCACACACACACACACACACACACACATGCCCCAACCCCGGTACAGGGCATGGGTCCCACTGTCTGTGCCATCCAGTTCCAAGTCATCCATCCCACACTGCAGTGCCTCTGTGCACAATTCCCTGACCCCGACCCGGTACCCCAGCATGACTATAGGAAGCTGGTGCCCTCACCTTCCACCTGCCACACCATCAATCCTTCCCCAACCCCTATAACTACTGGCCAGTTTCATGGGACAGGGCGTGTACATGGGTTACGGTTTGGTCTCCCAGGCATAGTCTGCACCCCCCTACTCCCACCTGTGCTCAGCACTCTGCACCTCCGATAATGGCATGGAGTGTGGCTATGCCCCCCACCCTGCCCCTGTGTGGAATTCATCGGTGGGCAGGGGGAACCAGCACACAACTGCACCGTGCCACATTGGTGAATTGGGCGCAGGGGCACAGTGGCCATAGAGTGTCTATGTGCCCCAGATACGCGGCACATAGACACTTCACACCATGGATTATAGGGCCCAATGGGAGCAAATTCTCTTCTGTGGCTTATTACTGTATGCGGCAAATCCTGAGTGACTTGGATCCTTCTCTCCTCCCAGCAAACATTCTGGGCCATTTTAATTTTATTCAGGATGTGTTGTTTATCTAAGTAATTTAAGAATTTTACTATAAAAGATTTGGGCTGTTCACCTGAATTTGATAGGGGTCTGAAGGCACGGTGGGCCCTTTCAATTATGTAATTTTGCCTGTTAGGTGAGATGCTGGCCAGGTTCTCAAATAGTACTTGGGCAAATTGAATTGAGTCAGTGCCTTCTGATTTTTCAGACAGACCAAATACAACAATATTGTTGCGTCTACTTCGGCCTTCCAGATCTTCTAATTTTGCTTCCAGTTTAGTTATTTTATGTCTTAGGTTTGGTAATTCTACTTTGATCCTAGGTTTCCAGTCGTCCAAGGATGAAATTGGAGATTTGGCGTCACCCAACCGTTTGCTTAACTCTTCCGTTTTGACTCTAATTATTTTTGAATCTTCCAGTAGTGACATTATCACTTCTTTATGCAGATTTAAATCAAGCAAAATATGTTCTTCAGTTAGAGTGGTAGCTCCTGTATTTGGTGTGTTTGCGTTCGGTGGAGCTTGCTTAGTTCTTTTAGATCCTTCGGCTCTGTCGGGCGTTGGTGGTGGGTTATGTTTTGATGGAGGATTTTTCATTTCTGTATCCATTTTTCCTGAAAATATTAGCTCTTCTGATGTTCTACAATTAGGTACCAGTAGGTAAAAGTATCGAAAATTGCAGAAGAAAGCCCTTTGGTGGTAAAATTAGCCAAATTAAACAGTGTAAAGCCAGAGTGCTGAGAAATACTGTCTTACCCCACTTTAGTCATCGTGTGATCTTGCACTTAAATTTAACATGCACATAAACAGCACCAACATAAAGGTAAAAAAAAACCCACTAAGAAGGAAGGCTTGCTTCGTTCCCAAAGTCTCTAGGAAAATAATAGCGACACAACTCTTATTACCTGTACTAGAATATAGTAACCTAGCATATCAGCATGCTACCAACTCCACACTGAAAAAGCTTGACAGAACATACAATAGACTAGCAGGATTTGTACTAGGATGCAGGATGTACTAGGATGCAAATACGACACATATCACTGCTCAATGTATACTGACCTACAATGGGACTCGCTAGAACTCAGATGGGAAAAATCAAGAGAACTAACCCCTTACAAATTGTACAAGGATCCTACTATACCATCTGAAAACAAAAAGGATGCAACCAGTGTGGTGAGCTGCCAGCCCTTATTTGTAGATATTATTCTGTTGTATATACATTTTTTTTAATTGTAATTCTATGTACATGCCAGTGTCAGCAAAGGCACACAGAGAAAAGAGTGGATTTTTTTTTAAAAAGAGGTTTGACCTTCTTCTGACCTGAGAGGCCAGCTACTTGCAAGAATCTGACAAGCTGTTGTCAAAAAGCTTGTGGGTGCATGACCAAAGGGGTATTTCCAGTAGGAACTGACCAAAGGAAACAGAAATAATAAAATCACCTGTATAATCATAAAACTTCCAGGATCTTCCTTATAACTAATTAAATTAAGCCTGTTCAAAGCCCAGGCTGTTTTAGCCAGGAAAGATGCTTCTAACAGGCCTGTGTGAGGTAATAGAAAAAGAAACACATCCTTATCGCATATCTGTGTGAGATTGTAAAACCTAGGTTAACTGTGAGAATCTAACATCAAAGATAATCAGGAAAAAAGATTTCTGGGAAACACAACAGTGCTGTCTACTGGCCTAAATATGGGATTTTCGCTCAGTATTTCAAGAGTTACAGAGAAATATAAATAGCCCCTGATCAGGGCATTTGAACACACATTTTGCTTGGACTCTCCTGACCACAGAGAATACCTGTCAGCACAGAGACTGCCTAAGAACCAAAGACTACAGAAAGACTGCAATATTTTTCAAACCAGTGATCCTCTGGACTTTGAAATCTTCCTACCTCAGGTAGACTTGGCTAACATGTCTTAATGTGTTTTTCTCTATACTTCTCCATTTTGTTTCTTATACTGTAACCTAATTTAGTATATGTTCTGTTTTAATTGTAACTGCATTTATTTAATTATTTTAGTAAAAACTTTTGCTTCTCTGCAGAAATTCTGCCTGTGTGAGAGTTCTTGTATTGTATGTGTGACTGTAGAAGATTTATTAATAATCTGTGACAACTGTTAATTGCTTAGAAGGGCCGCCATAAGCAATCAGATTGAGAAAAGGGTCAGTAAAGGGATATGTGGAAGGACAGGGAGAATACCAGAGTCTACAAAGATTTTGAACCACGCTGTTGCATGTCCTGTAGGGAGAAGGCCAAATCAGGTGTTACGCTGCTACCCCGAAGAGAGTGTGACACTTGGGTCTTCCTCCTTTGTGTACTAGCCAAGGAAAGGTTCATATTTGGCCACAAGACTTGAGACTGGGGTTGTGCCCTTATCCAGAGCTAGAGGGATGCCCAGGATCCTCGTGGCAGGGGTGCAGTCATGACCTCGGTGAACATTCTAAAGGATGAGGAAGGTATCCCTGTGCCCCACCATCACAGATTGCACATAAGGGTGGGTACTGTGAGCTCAGTGGACCTGACCCCAGGAGTGGGTTTGTAACAGATCTGATGTGCACCATTGGGATTTGAGAAATTTGGTTGCATACTGTTACGATTCGAGATATTGGTGGCACAGGCATAACAAATTATTTGATCCCAGTGTATCAGATTGATAAAACGTAAACAGTATCCACGCACAATCAAGGCAGAGATTTAAAAAATACATAATTTGGTTACAGTATAAAGTTCCCTACCTGTTTTTTTTTCCTCGAGTGCAAGCTAGTGTAGTAGTAGTTAGGGAAGAAGATGTCTTCCATCTACAGTGAATATACCGCAGAATACCTAAAGCAATGGGTGAACCAAAAAGCACCTTGTGGAGGCTCTTGTTGCAGCCAATGAGCAAGTGACTGCCCAGGACCTCAAGTCACAGTTGGTGACTGAACAGGACCAGACCTTGGGCATAGGGATGCCAAAGAACATTGCAGTGTCCAGTCCTAGGGAGGAGGACAGCGAGACCAGAGGGAACCCAAAGCCACAGCACCAGGGGAAAGGTCACAACAATACTGGAGCTGGAAGGGATTAGGCTGCAGCTAGAGTTGAGGGGATTGGAGCTGGAATTTGAGCAGAAGAAATTTGAAGCCCAACAGCAAAGGGATTTTTTTTTTACACTATGTTTTTTATCCACCAACTACTGCCCCCAAACTCTCCTATCTCTCAGATCCCCAGGCTGCTGCTAACCAATCCACCTATGAGTCTGCCCCTAGAGTGCACGCTGCCTCAATTTAGTATAGTTTCTCAGTTATCCCCCTGGGCAGGGTAAGGAAGACCACACTCTTACCTTCCCTAGAGCTCAGGGAGGCGTGCACACACAGCAGAGTCTACTCACTGGCTTCATGGGAGCAGAGTGGAGGATCATCACCAGGATCATCTGGGGGGGATTGTCCTCTGTACTTCCCCTGATGCTAGCATGCAATGAGGAACAAGGAGTTGAGTCCATGCTGAGACGTACGGCTGCTCCAGTCCTCTGCCAGTGTCAACCCAATGTAGTGGCATTTCCCTGCTGCACTGTCATCCCCTGAGTTCCCCAGTGGGCGGCAGTATTGTGGCAGGGAAAGCATCCCATCCCAACCCGGAGAAGGAGAGCAAGCCATTGGGTGCTCTATCCTTCTCCCTCCCTGCCAACCCCCGGCGGCCAGAGTCTGTTCCCGAACCCGGGTCGCCAATGTGGTGCGAGGTGTGGTGTCCAGCACCACAACCCTCAGTGCCACCATGCTGCAGCAAAGGGAATTTGAGCAGAAAAAGTTTGAAGTACAGCAGTAAATGGAATTCGAGCAGAGGAAGTTCCAGATGGAGCTGGAGATGCAAGAAAAAGAAAAACTGTGTCAGAGGGAAGCCAAGGAAGAAGAAAGGCAGCTGCAGAGAGAGGCTGAGAGAGAGAGAGAGAGAGAAAAGAGTGTCAGAGGGAATTTGAACTGGTGAAGCTAAAACTCCAACGATCAGCACCAGAGGAGGTAAGTGGTAGGGGTGAACCTGGAACTCCAGGACTGGGGTACAAGTTAAATTGTAAATTAATAGCTGAATTTAAAGAGGGGGAGGATATGGATGCATTTTTGAATTCATTTGAAAAGGTTTGTATCCAGGCCAAAATACCCAGGGTGTCCTGGAGCTTTCAGCTATCCCCACTGCTTACTGGGAAAGGGCGTGAGGCACTAGGCCAAATGGACAATCAGGACAGTAGTAATTATGAGAAACTTAAAGTTGCATTGCTTAAAAGGTATGTATTAATGCATGAAGCATACAGGGTTAAGTTCCAGAGAAGCCCTGACATGAGCTATGAGGAACTCGCCACAAAGCAATGTCAGTTTTTAAAACACTGGTGGGAGGGAGTTGAAGCAAACTCTGTAGAGAAAATTGAGGAGGTTGTACTTCTGTAGCAATTCTTTTGGGCTTGCCCAGCAGAGCTAAAAACCTGGTTAGAAGACCGAGACCCCAAAACAGCGCAGGAGGCTGCTGAGCTCTCAGACCGCTATGCCAGGAGCCAGCCTGCTCTGAAAGGGAGTGGGGTGGGTGTGGTAGCACAGAAAGGGAAAAGTGCACCTTCAGGGCAGCTAAAACCCTCACTGCCTCCACAGAAATGGGGAAGCCCCAGGTTACAAATAAAGGGATTTATCGGATGAAAGAAATGATTGTTGGTTTTGTAAACAGCCAGGGCACCTTGCTAGGCAGCGTCCTAAAAAGGTACAGAGTGGACAAAGTGGTTCTCGAACAGAGTTGGGTGTGCTGTGTATCCTGAAAGCATGCTATAAACATGAGGACCCACATACACCCGGTTACTGTAAATGGGGTGCAGACCCATGGGTTAAGGGACACGGGGGCATCTCTTACCTTAGTAAAAGGGTATTTTTGATTGATCCTGAACAGCTTATACCTAATTAGTTCATAACGATGAGAGGATTCACTGGGGAGGAGAAAACTCTGCCACTTCCTAGTGTTCTCCTGGACTGGGGTGAGACAGGAGAGAGAGGGCGCAAAAGGTGGCAGTAACAGACAACCTCACCCCGGATGTGATTATAGGGAACAATCTCCAGAAGTGTGCAGTGTGTGCTGTTACCCGCAGTCAGATGGCAAAGGCTGATTGTGGTTCCCTGGACCCCATAGAAGCCCCTGTGGAAAACAGTGAAAGGCTGGATCCCCAGCCTGTGTCTCCTGAAATGGAGAGTAGTGAAAGGAGGGATAGGACTTCCTGAAGTAGCAGTTCACAAAACAGCTACAAAAGGTTACTCTGAAGAGGGAGGGGTAACAACTGGTCAGAAGGTTAAGAATGGCAGTGATCCTGAATGCCCTGACACTACAGCTATGGGCCCCAGTATAGGAACTAAAGGGGACATGTCCTGTGCCTTGGGAAGATGTGAAGAATTTGCAGCTGCTCAGAGGACTGATCCTAGTTTGGAGAGGCTGAGGGCTTGTGCAGAATCTGATAGGATACAGGGAGGTGCCGGGAGACATAGAGTATATTGGGACAATGGACTGTTGTATACGCAAGATGTAAGGACAGATGGGCAGGCAACTTGTCATTCCCCAGTGGTACCATGAGTGGTTGCTCAAGATCGCTCATGATTTTCCCATGTCTGGACATCTGGGAATCATGTGTACTACACAGTGATTGGCCCAGAGTTTCTATTGGCCCAACTTCACCCAGCAGGTGAGGAAATATTGCAGGTCTTGTCACTGGTGCCAACAAATAGGGAAGGCAGGTAGTAAAACCAAGGCTGCCCTCATTCCCTTGCCTATTGTGGAGGAGCCATTCCAGAGGGTAGGAATGGATATTGTGGGACCTTTGAGCACCCCAGGCTCCTCCAGGAAGAGGTTTATCCTGATGGTGGTAGATTATGCCACCTGATACCCAAAGGCGGTCACCCTTTCCTCACTTAGGACAGACAAAGTGGTAGATGCCTTGATAGGGATTTTCTCCCGTGTCAGGTTTTCACAGGAGGTTATCACTGATTGAGGGGGTATCTTCATGTCAGACCTGATGAAGTGTTTGTGGGAGAAGTGTTGAGTGGTGCAGAGACGCACGACACCTTATCACCCACAAGCCAGTGGGCTTGTGGAAGAGTTTAATGGTACCCTGAAATCGATGCTCCAAACATTTGCTGAACAGCATGGGAGGGACTGGGAGAAATACCTTCCCCACCTGTTGTTCGCATACAGAGGGGTGCCCCAAGAGTTGACAGAGTTCTCCCCCTTCGAACTCTTATATGGACGTAGGGTGCGTGGGCCCCTAGACTTGATCCAGGAAAACTGGGAAGACAAGCACGCAACCCAGGGAACTCCCATAGTGGAGTATGTCCTGAAGTTTAGGGAAAAGCTGAAGGAGCTTATGGGAGCAGCCCAGAGCAACCTGTCAGCCGCTCAGCAGAAACAAAAGGTCTAGTATGACTGGCAGAGCCAGATTCCGCTCTTACAGTATAGGTCAAGAAGTCATGGTCCTAATCCTGGTCCGGAAGGATAAGCTGCAGGCTGAGTGGGTGGGACCATACAAGGTAGTCCGACAGGTTAATGATGTGAACTATATTGTAGAACTGCCTGACAGGAGACATACCCATAGAATGTACCATGAAAACATGATGAAGCCACATCCAAATAGGGCTGACATGGTATTTGCAGTGTGTAGTCCTGGGGAGGGGACTGACAAAGAAGACCCCCTACTGGACTTGCTGGAGGAAATCAAGTGGGAGTTCCCGGTAGAGGAAATCAAACAGCTGCCCCAGTTGACCCCAGAACAGACCCAGGAAATGAGGGAGGTTTTAGAAGACTTTTGCCCTTTGTTTACAGCCAAGCCTGGACTAACCCCCTTAGCAACACATGATGTAGACACAGGGATGGAAGCACCCATACAGTGGACAGCCTACCGGGCGTCTGAAGCTGTCCTAAAGGACATTAGGAGGAAGGTGGAGGAAATGCTGAATTTAGGGGTAATCCAGAAATCCCACAGCCCCTGGGCCTCACCTGTAGTCCTTGTTCCCAAGCCTGATGACTCTACTCACTTTTGTGTGAACTATCATGGACTCAACACAGTCACAAAGTCTGACACCCACCCAATGCCATGGATGGACTAACTACTGGACAAGTTGGGAGGGGCAACATACCTTACCACTACTGATTTGACAAAAGCGTATTGGCAGGTAGAGTTAACTGCCATAGCTAGGGAGAGGTCAGCCTTCATCACTCCAATAGGATTATTCAAGTTCAGGATAATGCCTTTTGGGGTGAAGAACTCCTGCCACCTTCCCAAAGGTTGGTCAGCCAGGTGTTACATGATACTGAAGAGTATGCAGTGGCATATCTGGATGATATTGCCATCTTCAGTGCCAGCTGGAAGGAACACCTGTCCCACCTGAAGGAAGTGTTGGGCAGGATACAAAGGGCAGGGCTCACTGTCAAGGCTGAAAAGTGCCAGGTGGCCATGGTGGAGGTGGCATACCTAGGACATGTAGGGTGGGGGCAGCTTAGCCATAATGAAGCCAGGATTGAGGTGATAGAGGCATGGTCCAGGCCTAAAACCCAGAAGCAGGTTCCTAAGGACCACCGGGTACTATCGAAAGTTTGTACCAAATTACAGTACACTGGCAGCTCTCCTCTCTGGCTTGCTAAAGAAAAGAATTCCCAAAAAGGTAAAATGGGAGCCAGCCTGTGAACGAGCCTTCGTGTGGCTAAAGGAGGCATTGTGCAGTGCCCCTGTGCTGGCTAGTCCATATTACAGTAAGCCATTTGCAGTCCAGACAGATGCCTCAGGTGTGGGGATTGGAGCAGTGCTCAGTCAGATCTCTAAACAAGGGAAAGATCACCCAATAGTGTATCTTAGCAAAAAGTTGCTTCCCCGGAAGCAGGCCTATTCCACAGCTGAGAAGGAATGCCTTGCGCTGGTGTGGGCCCTGAAGAAATTGGAGCCATACCTCTATGGGAGGCACTTTGAGGTACAGACTGATCATAACCCCCTGGTGTGGCTGACTCAGATGGGTAAAATGAATGGTTGTCTCTTAAGATGGAGCATTGCCTTACAGGGCTACAGTATGACCATTACCCACAGGGCCAGATCGGCCAGTGCCAACACTGATGGACTATCTCACCAGTTAGATCAGTGATGGAGTCCTACAAATTCAATCTAGGAAGGAGGGGTTGTGGTGAGCTGCCCGGCTGCTAGCCCTTATTGTTGATATTATTCTGTTGTATATGTGTTTTTTATTGTAATCTATGTACATGCCAGTGTCAGCAAAGGCACACAGAGAAAAGACTGGATTTTTTTTAAATGGGGTTTGGCCTTCTTCTGACCTGAGAGGCATGCTACTTGCAGGAATCTGATATGTTCTTGTCAAAAAGCTTGTGGATGGGTGATCAAAGGAGTATTTCCAATAGAAACTGACCATGGGAAATAGAAGTAATAAAATCACCTGTATAATCATAAAACTTACAGGATCTTCCTTGTGACTAATTAAATTAAGCCAGTTCAAAGCCCAGAATGGTTTAGCCAGGAAAAGATCCTTCTAACAGGCTTGTGTGAGGTAATAGAAAAAGAAACACATCATTATAGCATACCTATGCGAGATTGTAAAACCTAGGTTAACTATGAGAATCTGACATCAAAGATTATCAGGAAAATAAGATTTTTGGGCAGTGCAACAGTGCCATCTACTGGCCTAAATGTTGTGGGATTTTCGCTCACGATTTCAAGAGTTACAGAGAAGTATAACTAGTCCTTGATCAGGGCATTTGAACACACATTTTGCATGGACTCTCCTGACCACAGAGAACACCTGTCAGCACAGAGACTGACTAAGAACCAAATGCTACAGAAAGACTGCAATATTTTTCAAACCAGTGATTCTCTGGACTTTGAAATCTTCATACCTCAGGCGGGCTTAGCTAGCCTGTCTTATATCTTAGTGCGTTTTCCTGTATACTTTTCCATTTTGTTTTTTATACTGTAACCTAATTTAGTATATGTTGTCTTTTAGTTGTAACTGCATTTATTTAATGATTTTAGTAAAAACATTTGCTTCTCTACAGAAATTCTGCCTGTGTGAGAGTTTTTATATGTGTGACTGTAGAAGGTTTATTAATGATCTGTGACAACTGTTAATTGCTTAGAGGGGCCACCATAAGCAACCAGATTGAGAAAAGGGTTTGTAAAGGGAAATCTAGAAGGTCAGGGAGAATACCAGAGTCTACAAAGATATTGAACCAGGCTGTTGCATGTCCTGTAGGAGGAAGGCCAAATCAGGTGTTACGCTGCTACCCCGAAGAGAGTGTTACACCTGGGTCTTCTTCCTTTGTGTATTAGCTGAGAAAAAGTTCATATTTGCCCACAAGACTCAAGACTGGGGTTATGCCCTTATCCAGAGCTAGAGGGATGCCCGGGATCCTCGTGGCAGAGGTGCAGTCATGACCTCGGCAAGCATTCTAAAGGACAAGGAGGGTATCCCTATCCCTATCCCTCCCCGTCACGGACTGCACTTCAGGGTCGGCACTGTGAGCTCAGTGGACCTGACCCCAGAAGTGTGTTCATGACAACCAGTACATATGCACACAATCTAAGGGAGGTAAAAAACAGAGTAGTTCTCTTACTGTACCTAGAATATCCAGTTCCTATGGGGACATGAAATCATACTGGTGTGCTGCAAACCAATGGAACAAGCTACCCCTAGTGATTAGGAAGGCACCTACCATGAAAACATTCAAAACAAACATTTACTTGATATCTGTGCCTGTTTTTGATTGTACAATGATGTCATGTACATCAGCTGCACTGTTACATGTTAGTAGGTTAAATTTATCCATCCTTTGCATATAAGAAACTTTATATCTAAATGTATCCCTCCTTGTGTATAAGAAAATTTATATCTAGTGTAGTGCCCCAGAGTTCCTGATGTCCTCCAAAAAGGGGCATCCAGGTGCTCCGGTGCTCTTTAGGGTCAGGTGCTCCTGTTTAGTTTCCCAGAAAAGGTGTCCCAGGTTAGGTGCCACCATCCCCCCCCCCAAAAAAATGTAAAGCCCCAACTGGGCTTGTGTTCTAAAATGTTTTTTTCGGTCCAGTTTTTCCCTGCCTGCTCCTTCTGTCACAACCCTCCCCCCAAGTTACCATGCACTGGAAACCTGTGCAAGGGCAGGCAGGGTCGGGCTCATGAGGATTCTGGAATGGAAACCGCAGCCCATTTTGAATGGCAACAGCTGTTCAGTTTATTTTAGGAGCAGCAAGGAGCAGCAGCAGTGTGAGGGGGAGCGTTTGGCCATCCGGGGCAGAGTCAAAAGGGAGGGGCTTACCTGATGTACCTGCTTCCCTCCCAATGTCCCTGCTGGTCCAGTAGGCCATTGCTCCCTCTCTCTCTTCCTGTCCAGCAGCTGTCTGGTTATTCTTGGGTCCGCGGTGGTGAGAAGTCAGTTGGGAGGGGCAGTTGCATCTGAAGGCCATTCCTTCCATCCACCAGCTCCATCAGCAGCAGTGGTAGTCCGTGGGAGGAGGCGGATCCAGGCCTCCACACCAAGGCCCCAGCAGCAGTCCCCGGCCCCAAGGAGCTTCAGGGTGGCAGAGTGATTTGTGGCAGCACTGCAGTTTGGTGCATGCAGCTAGAAAGAAAGAAAAGACTGCTTTTTTTGAGAAAAAAAAAGGGAATGTGAAGAATTTAACTTAGGTGCTTCCAGGCACAACCAGAGACCACAAACTGGTTGGGCCAAGCCAGGCCCCAGTGCAATGGATCACCCACAGGGTGGCGCAAAAGGGCAGGCACTGTTGAGCCAGAGACTGTGGGGATGGGACAGGCCGCAGTGCAATGGACCATCCACAGGATGGAATAAAAAGAAGGGCTCCATTGAGCCAGATACTGTGCGGGCTGGTAAGCTGCACCTGTGGAACCACTTACAGGGCAAAATTTGGGAGAAAGCTCTATAGGAGCTAGTAAAAAGAGGGGCAGGGGTGACACAAATGAAGTAATATATATGAATGAAGGCTCTAGAGGGCTGAATTTAAAGGGGCAACACACCACACTGTTGAACTGCCTATCAGAAATGTATATGAATGACTGAAGTTTGGGGACCTGAGGTTGAATTGTTCTATTGCCTGTAATTGCCCAGAACTGTGTTTGCGAGCAGCAGTTGCCCTGAACTGTGCTATGTGACCTACAATTGCCTGAACTGTATGAATGGAGTGCACAGGAAAGCTTTGTTTGAAATAACTGCCACCACAAGTGTTTTACAAAACATGTTATTGAACTGCCACCCGTTCTGAGTGTGGTTCCCAGTGTGTCCCAGCCCTGTTATTTCAGACCAGCTGTTCATCTGGATTGCCTTTGACAGTTCCTCCAGGAGATTCCTGAGTCAACCTTTTTCGTCCATGCATTCCAGCGACCCAGGTGTGATCTGAAAGGCTGGGTGATGTTTGTCCTTGTATTCTGGTGATCTCTGTATACCTCCACCCCTCACTACTTCCCCTTTCAGTCTTGCATGATCTCTTCCACTCAGACCTGCATGACCTGTAGCATTTCACTCACCTAGAGATGAGGTTATCCTTGGATAGGGTAAATCCTATCTCTTTCATGAAACACTGAAAACTGTACTTGTACTAGGACAAACTGTTGATTTGGTCTCTGAGAGTGGTTGTATCATTAGCACAGAATATGGTAGACTACTGTATCATAGTTGCAATATTACCCTATATACACTTGGTACATATATTGGCAACTTATTGTTTTTTCTGTACATATATTATGATTGTCTTTTTTATATGTTTTTCTCCTTTGATGCAAATTCCTTTTATGACCTTCCAGGTCCACCTTGCAAATGAGTTCTCCTCAATGGTGTTTCGCCTGGTAAAATAAAGAAATTGTTTGATTGATTGATTGATTGATTGATTGATAGATGTGGTCTGAAAGTCTGGGTGATGTTCTTCTGTTCTGTTCTTGGAGGGGTGACCTGTTCCGGTGGTCCATTGGTGACCTGCAGCCAATGAGCCTCATCACCTCAGTGAAGTTCTTCAGTCAAGTATCCTTTGTATCCTTCTGCTTTAGTGTCCCTCCTGGAGTGGAACTATCTTAGACAACAAAAGAGTCTCCTGGCCTGTTCCCCTTTTTTCCTTAAAAGACACATGAAATGGTGACTGGCCTCAAAATAGACCACAAAGAATGCTTTTGGCATGTCTCATTTGAATTAAAGAATGAATTTAGAGCCATAGTAATAATTTATTTTAAGCATAGAATTTAGAGTAGTAGTAATTATTTATTCAAGTATAGAATTTAGAGCAGTAGTGACAATTTAGTTGATGGTATAGATATTTTAAGGCTTACATATTTATTTTTTTCAATTTCTGGTTATACCCCCTGCTCAGCCTCTGGCCCTGTCACCCGACAGACCCACCTAGCATCCTCTGCCCATGAGGATCCCCCCATCCTGCTGTGGATTGTCCCCCAGGTGGGGATGAAGTGAGGAGGGGGCCCCCAGACTCAACCCCCCAGCCCCCGAGCCATACCTTTAATCTCATCGGGGTCCTTCCTGCACGTGAGGCATTGATGAGCAAGGGCTCGTCTCCACCCTCTCATCAGTGCTGAACTGGGGCTAAGCATTTTTTAATGTACCCCCCGGCATGACTTGTGCTTGATGCCAAGATATAAGCTGGCGTTGGTCATACCGCCCCTTCTGTAGGATTTGGGCAAGCTGTTCCACCGGCCACCGCCAGTGGCAGGCTTGCACCGAGTTAGTGCACCCCCCCGGAGGAGACGAGCAGTCCACCAGATGCTCAAGCCTCCTCCCCCTGGCTGGCCTTCCAACACCCTGAGCCCATTCCTGAACTTGGGCTGCCGGCATCGTGAGCAGCAGTGCCACTGCTGTGCCAATGGGCTGGTGAGTGCTTAGATATTTAGTTAAGCTGTTGTTAGTTTAGGAATGTTTAATAAAATATTTTGTTTGCATTTGAGTCAGCTTCACGCCTCTCACTTGTATGTTCCAGCTAGTGGCAATTGGCGTGGGTTCCCTTCCCCTAAATTCCCTGATACCCGCTTCCTGGGCATGACCTGAAAAATCTATCTTTGGGTGGCTGGCATAGTCAAAATGTACTTTCCCTCCAAGTGGTAGCTGGGTGGTCCTATTCTGACCTGACCAGGCCATCTAGAGTGCTATCGGCATCAGTGACCTTCCTCATGCTGCATTGCACTAGCATGTACAGTATATTACATGGTCAGTCTGAAACCTATTGTATTCCACCTCAGTACATAAGAAACTTTGTAGCCTAGCTGGACAACTTTGCAAACAGGGCTGCAAAGTCCTAACAGTGCTATCCTGTTGAAAAATAAAGATCTATCTAGCTACAGTATCTATCATATTGGCCTCTTGTACCTGTTTTGTTTTGTAACATTTCTCATGCATGACTTTGATGCCTTGAGAATGATCCTCTTGATTGACCCCCATCTATCATCTACACCTCTGCTGCTGTCTACCCTGGTCATTTTGTCTCGGACCAGCTCCCACATCTGGTTGAAGTCTGTTCTTCTGAAATCTTGACTGCAGTTTTTGATAGTGGCATTCTGGTCCCGAGGACCAGCCTGAACAAAATGGAGTTATGGTCGCTGGACCCCAGTGGCTCCCTTAACCTCACTCCACCCACCATATCCAAGTTGGTAAGCACCACATCGAGAATGGTTGCCTGTCTAGTGGGTTCATCAATCAGCTACACCAACAGGCAGTCCTTCAATCTATCTAACAGGGTCTAACTTCTGGTGCACCTGGCCTCTGGAGTGTCCCAGTGAATGTCTGGCAGGTTCACATCACCCACCACCACAACCACGCCCCCTTCTTTACTTCCCTTGCCAGCTCTTCCCTATCTCTCTCTCTTCTCCTTGCCCTAATGGTCTAGAGATCACCCCACCCACATTCTCGTGCCTTTGGGAGTTGTGAGGTGAACCCACAGTGACTGTTTCCCCTTTGCTTCCCCTGATGTGTCAATCCTCCACAGCCTCTACAGTATGCCCTCTCTGACATATAGGGCTACACCCCCTTGCTATCCCTCCATCCTGTCTAAACATTGTGCAACCAGGGACTAACATGCTCCAGTCATTATTCTCTGTGGCCCAAGTTCCTGTGATGGCTACAAGATTTGCCTCAGTGTCTGCCACCAGTGCCTGGCACTCACTGATTTTATTACCCAGACTCCTGGCATTAAGGCAGACCCCCTTCCAACTATTTATTTATTGAAATGTTTCACCAGGAAGGCACACTGAGCAACAGGTTGCTCGTCTCTCAGTGCTACCTGGGGGAGTAGGGAACATAGGGAGTGAGAACAGATATATGGTACAATAACATAATGTAGCATAAATTTACATACAGAAACATACTATACAAATGAGTAGACTGTACAGAGTCATAAACTAGAGGAATGCTAACAGTTTTCATCTAAGAAGCTGGATGATGAAGCATCAGAAAATAATTACAGTAATTCAAACTTTACAAAATAATGTGAATACTAAGTAGTTCCTAGCTGCTTAGGAATGACTGAATGGACTAATTCGTTATTTAGCTAGGTCGAGTACTAAGGAGAACTCAGACAGTGCAATGATTCTAGGTAAGCCCTAAGTGCAATAGTCTAGGTGCAAGAAATATTTGGCAACCGTAACTAGGGCTGGGTAATGAAGGGGGGGGAACGAGGGGGTGGTAATAAGAAGAGATGGACTGGAGACAAAGCAATGATAACCTATCAGATTATGAGTATGCAACCAGGGGCAGATAGGGCTAGAAAAAGGAGGGGATGTGAGCATGGAAATTGAAAGTGGGAGGAACGAGGCAGTGAGGGGTGTGGAATTAGGGGGTGAGGGACTAACCAGTTCAAACCCCTTCAGGATGTTGAGAACCCTGCCAGAGGATGAAGCAGGCATGAGAAAGGTGACCTTAGTGCCAACAGAGGAGAGATGTTGGAGGGAGTTGGAGTGGGAGGAAGGGGGGAAGGGAGGACAGGGAATGACAAGTGCAGAAAAGTTCCTGGAAACCCTGGTGGGCCAGGAGCATTGTGGGAGGACAGGACAGTCAAGGTGGAGGAGAGGAGGAAAGGTGATGGCATTCCTGCAGAAGATGGAAGAGGGGAGAGATCTGCCAGGGGTCTGACCCATCCCAGGAGCTGAGTAACCCTGCCTGCACTAGGCAGAGGTATACCACATCAGAAAGGAAGCAGGTAGCTGGTAATCGAGGTGGAGTAGATATAGGAGGGAAGCAGGTAGTAAATGCAGTGACTGATCCCAGGAGTTGGGACCTAGACAAGTGTATGGAGGAATTAGGGAAGATTGTAGCATGAGCAACTAGAAGAAATATAGTTGTGGACGGCAGTACAAAGGGACTATGTAGAGGAGGAGGAGTGGCGTATTTGTAGGGGAAGGGAGTTCCAGACTTTAGGAAAGCGAAAGGCAAATGCAGACTTTCCGATGAGGGTATTATGGTGGGGGACCAGAACAGTGCAAGAATCAAATGATCAGAGGGGGTGTAGGATCAAAGAGGGAGGATAGAAGATAGGAGGAGTTCACAAAGCCAGTATTTTGAGGTCAGTTTGACACAATGGGAGAGGTGCCTAGTTGCCAGTGGGGGAAAGGAAGGTGCATGATGGTGAGTTTGGGGGGGGGGGGCGTTCAGGGCAAAGTGACTGAAGGAGTTAAAGAGAGTGCCCAATTTGGTCAAGGAGGATTTGGGAGCAGCATCATAGATTACACCGTAGTAATCAAATATAGGAAGAATCATCTTCTGGACGAGTTCACACCTCGCAGGCAGGGGGGATGCAGCTGCGGTTCCTAAAAAGGGCACCAAGCTTTGGACGCAGTTTCTTCAGGATGGCATCACCATGAACAGAGAAGTTGAGGTGTTGGTCAAACCAAACCCCCATATATCTAAATGAGGAGGTGTCCTCGAGAGTTGTCCCATCGAGAGTGTGGAAATTCAGGAGATGTTTGTTGTGCGAGATCCAGGCCTGGATGATAGCAAAGTTCATATTCAGCATTTTATTGATGTCTGCTATATTTGTGGCACTAGTGTATAGCACCATGTCATCACTCAGTGTATAGCAGTGAAGTGCAGGAACTGGTCAATTTGGGTAGTTTGTTTAGGAACAGCGAGAAACGTAGGCCCCTGAAAATGGATACATAGGATGTTTCTTTGCAACACAGTTTCCAAAATTAGAACGAATACAAAGCAGAAAGCAAACAATAATTGATTTCCAAAAAAGTTAGGCTCTCCAATTAGATGACCACAGTAGAGAGGAATCTAAGCTTCAGCAAATGCCATATGATCAACTAAACAATGACAAAAAATAACCAACACAACTCATTAAAAATTTCAGATTGGTCCAACAACCAAGTCCTTGAAAGAGCAAATCTAACCCTGCAGGAACACCATGGATATATAAAGCTACTGCTGGTCTCCAGTCACACTCCACACAGGAAACTTAGCTAACAGCTTGCTCCCAACAGCCCACAAGTTTTCAGCTTCCAGCTGGTCAGAAGTCAGTGAAAATAGCAGCAAACAGGCACTTTTTAGCAACAAAATCATTAAAATAAATGTCAATATATGATAAACAATAAAAATAATCAGTTCTAAAGTTTTTCAGAGAAAAATTAAAAATATGTCTACTAAATGTAAAATTATTTGAGTACAGGTTGATAGCAAAGGAATGTGGCAGCCATCTTCGCAATCAACTTCCACTTGTCAGCTTCAGACAACTTCCAAATTAATCAGGAATACACATAAAAACAGAATTTGTCAGCAGATAAGAGCTACTTGGCACATCTAGTCTGCACAGTTTTCTCTGCCTATACTGTCACTACAGACCCCACCTGACCTCCAGCTACCTCCCCTGACTTTCCTACCTCCTTCCTTTGTACCTATCCCATGAATACTTGAAGCCCACCACTGTTTTCACCCCCACCACCTCCACTGGAAGACTGTTCCAGGCATCCACCACTCTTTCAGCGAACTGTACATTAGCCATGCGCTTCCCCAGCTATGGAACAACCTGCAAAAAACTCTGAAATGAAAGCATAAAGTCAGCATCACAGCCTTCAAAACACTTTTTCTTCAACACAATAAAGAATCCTGTGTTTGCTACTCCTGATTAAATGACTCCCCCTCTAAGGGTGTCCCCTTATCATTCTTGTCTTGCCTCATCATAGATACTGATCCCAGCTTATGCATGGCCCTCTCCCTCCCTCCCATCCCCTCTTTCCTTCACTTCTCTCCATCTTTTCACCCCCTGGTCTATTGTAGCTGATCCCAGTCTTAGCCCGGCCCTCTCCCTTCCCCTTCTCCTTCATTCTTTTTTCTCTCCTCCTTACCTTTTACCCACTGATCTTTTCCCAGTAGTATACCCACTCTCCCCTCACCCTGCACCCCCTGTCTAGTTCCCCTCATGAGGTTCCTCACTTACCTCTGCACCCCTGGATCACATTTCCACCCCATTGGCCTCTAACCTATTCGCCCTCCATCTCCTTCCTGCTCTGCTGCCCGTATTCCATTCCCCCTACCTGTGCTTCAGGGCCCATTCATTCTCCACAGTGCTTCAGGGTTCCCAGTCTACTCGCCATGGCTCCTGTCACCCTATCTTTTTACTGTTGCTGACCTTATCTGTATTACTGTTGTTAGCCCAGTTTCTTATCTGTAAACCATTGTGATACTTATCCTGCATTTCCTTACCATGTATTGTCCATGCTTGTTTTTGATTAATCCTGTGTATTGTTATTTCTGTGAATTACTATGTTATCTTGTACTTGTGTTCACCCAGGTCCACCTTGAAAAGGAGCTCTGCTCAATGGTGTTCACCTGGTTAAATAAAGATATTGATTGATTGATTGATTGTACTTCCTCATATCCCTGCTAAATTTCCCCTTCTAGATTCATTGCATGCTCCTTTGTTGTTGTGCACCATCTCCTCTGAAAAATACTCCCCTTCTGGACCTTATTCATCCCCGTGGGGTATTTATAGGTCTCTATCATGTCCCCCCCTCTCCTTCCTCTCTTCCAGAGTATACATATTGTGATACCTCAGTCTCTCTTTATGGGGCTTTTGATGCAGCTGTTGCACCATTTTAGTTGCCCTCCTCTAGACACCCTCTACCCTGTCTATGTATTTCCTGAAATGTGGTCTCCAGAACTGGACACAGTACTCCAGGTGGGGTCTCACCAGCAATCTGTAAAATGGTAACACCACCTCCCTCCTTCTGCTGGTGATACCCCTCCCTATGCACCCCAATAGCTCTCTGGCACTATCTACTGCCTTGCCACATTGCCTCAGCACCTTTAGGTCATTTGATATGATTACTCCAAGGTCCCTTTCGTATTTAGTGACAATCAATACCTTTCCTCCCATTCTATACTCTGCCTCTGGGTTTCTGTTCCCCTTTTGCATTGTAACCCAGCTGCCATACCCTTGACCACTCCTTGAGTTTTCTTAGGTCTCTCCACATTCTCTCCACCCCCTCCGGCATGTCAACCATATTGCAGATTTTGGTGTCACTTACAAATATGCATACATTCCCTTCCAGCTCTTCTGCAATATCATTTATGAAGACATTGAAGAGGACTGGTCCCAGTACTGAGCCCTGAGGTACCCCACTGGTCACTCTTCTCTCCCATGGGTGCCATTTACCACCACCTTCTGTTGCCTATCCATCAGCCAGCCTCATACCAAGTTTTCCACCTTGGGGCCCACCCCCAAACTGCCCAGTTTCCTTATGAGCCTCCTGTGTGGTATGGTGTTGAAGGCCTTGCTGAAGTCTAAGTAGACCACTTCCACCACCCCACTCTGATCTATTTCCCCTGTCACCCAGTCAAAGAAATCAATCGGATTAGTCTGACATGACCCTTCCACTCCATGAATCTGTGCTGCCTCAGGTCTCGTAACCCACTGGATTCAAGATATTCCACTAGCCTTTCCTTTAGAATCATCTCCATTAACTTCCCCACCACTGATGTCAGGCCTGTAGTTACCAGCCTTCTCCCTGCTGCTTTGCTGAAGATGGACTACATCTGCTCTTCTCCAGTCCTCTAGAACCACTCTTGATTGCAGTGAGTCGTTGAATAGGGCTGTCAGAGGTGCAGCCAGTACCTCCCTGCATTCCCTCACTCTTGGGTGTACCCTGTCCTGTCCCATAGCTTTCTCCACATTCAGATTCACAAGTCCTTACAGGACTCTTTCCTCTGTGAATGGACTTGTGTCTACCATCCCCCCCATTCATACCATTTTTATTTGGTTCATCACCCTCTGTTCCACTGTGAACAAATGTATCTTTTTAGGATATCTGCTTTTTCCTGATTCTCCTCTGCATAGCCTCCCCCCCACCCTTCTTAACCTCACAGTCCCTCCTCTTGTCTTCTTCATCACTTATGTATCCAAAAAAGGTCTTGTCCCCCTTAGTTACCCCTTTGGCTATCCTTTCCTTAGTTTGTACCTTTGTGCACCTCATTGCCTTTCCTGCTTCTCTCTGCTTTACCTGGTATACCTCCCTATCCACTTCCCTCTGCATCTCTTGGTGCCTCCAGAATGCTGCCCTTTTAGCCTTTACCTTTGCAGCCATTTCTCTTGAGAACCATAGTGGTCTCTTTTTTTCCTTTTCTTGCTCACTTCTTTTGTGTAGAGATTTGTTACCTTCACTATGTCATTCCTTAATTTCCCCCACTGTTCCTTCACCCCACCCAAGGCAATCCCCTCCTGCTGGGTTGTCTCTGAGGCATTCACCCATTTATTTAAAAAACTGGACTTCCTGAAGTCCAGGACCCTCGTCCTTGTGTGGTTTGCCTCTGCTGCCATCCTTATGTCAAGCCACACTGTACGGTGACTGCTGCTCCACAGGCAGCATCCCACTTTGACATCTGCAACACTGTTCCTGTTTGTGAGCACTAGGTTCACTATTGCCCCATCATAAATGGTTTCCTTGACTAGCTGCCTGAGAAACACCCACTGCAGGGAGTATAGGATGTCCCTTCTTCTAGCTGAGGCCATGGCCAGGAGGCTGCTACAATCTACAGCTGGCAGATTAAAGTCCCCTACCAGCAGCACCTCCCCTTTTTCTGCCATTGGGCTGATGGCTTCTGCTATTGGCTTACCCAGTTACACACACCCTGTGTTGGAGGTCTGTATAACACTCCAGTGCAGATAGTGTCAATATTCATAAAATATCAGACTATAATACAATAAAACCAATCCACATTTGGGAATATTCAGAAAATCTTAGTAATTTTCCATTTTACCAGTACAGTGGGAACCAACATGCAATCACATGAGGTGGACTATTTTGCTATTCAAAGTTTAATAAATGCTAATCCAGCCATCTGAAGGCCTGTTACTAGTCCAGAATTTTGATAAGAGTGGCACTATATACAGCTGAGCACACTTAAATGCATACCTCTTTAACGCATAACCTGCTTTGCTGAATATGTTTCTTGAGTCCCAGTTCCATTTGTATCTCCTCAATGCTAATGTGACCTGTTTAACACATTTAAGAGCTTGTTTAAATTCAGAGATCTAGCTCTGGAGAGCAGTGCTCTAACTGGTACTTCATAGCTTACAGTAATTGAGTGTTTAAGTCATTAACAGGAGCTAGCAGGTGCTAAATGCAGTTCCATTTAGGTATACAGTCACACTTAATCACTCACAAGCACTAAGTTTTGTAAGACAATGGAGTCCCAGTTAGTGCCTTGCTAAAATAAGTAATTTTAAACAGGGTAAAAGGAGTCATTTTCGTTTTTCTGCTAGATAATATAGAAAATCTCTTTTAACGCATTGTCTGCTTGAATGCATACTTACATCAGGCAAATAGGGCATGCATGTAAAAGGGCTTCACTGTAGTATAAACTCATTTGATAGTGAAAAATCTAAGAACATGCTCTAAAGAACATGTTGACCACTGCATAAACAGTCTATAAAAAAAACAAAAATGTAAAAACTGTTACAGTACACTAAATGTGGTTAAAACTCCACATGCTGAAATTATTGAGGTACATGGTTTACATATGGTAATTCTGTAATGAGGTACACAGATCACTTGATATGTAAAATAAACTGAACAATATGGTGACTTGTTTGCCAGGGGCCTCAGTTGGAGACATAGCAAAGAATATAGGTAAGATTTGTAAAGTTTAGGATGGATCTTATTAATACGTATAGAAGTGAACAACATAGGGAGAAGAAGCTTTGAAGAAGTTAGAGGAGATTTTGTAGATCTTGAAAATAAGGTTAAATCATTAGGACTCAGACCACTTTTCTCTCAAATCCTGCCAGTCCCAAGAGCATCTCATAGGAAAACATTAGACATTCTTAAAACAGATAACTGGCTGTGCAAAGAAAACTATCAGCTGATAAAGCACTGGGACCTTTATAAAGGTGACACATCTGAGTACAACAGGGACAGCCTCGAAATGCCAAAGGTGCAGCAATTCTGGGGGAGAGCTTCATCACATTCTTAAATAAACTTTTAAATGTCTAGGAGGGGCGAAGGGTACATTAACACAGATTATACTGGTAAAATAGTTTGCAATAATACCAACATGAAAGGGAAAAGGAATAGGAGCCGAGACATGTAAAAACATAAAGCATCTTAAAATTCAAAGTCTAGATGCAAGGACCAGGACAATAAATCTGATTTCCTAAAAATATAGCTGTAGCAAGGACCAATTAGATATAGCAGCTATACAAGAAGCATGGGGGGTACAAGGAATTAGTTGGTTATAGCTTGATTAATAATGACAGGTGAGGTAAAAGAGGGGAAGGGGTCACAGTATTCTGTAGTAATACTCTTGCTATTAGAAATTTAACTAAAGATAATAATGAAGCAGTGTGGCTAGCCACTGAAAACATAAAACCATCGAGCATGCTTTTTGGAAACCGCTACTTTCATCTAGGTAAAAATAAGATTAATTGCAATTTGGAGGAAATTAACGAGATGGCTGGTGTGATGAATAATCATAGCTAGTGATTTCAATTTCCCCAGTATTAACTGGGATACCCTAACTGCAACCTCAGAAAAAGTGTTTTTTTTTTTCTGGATGCTCTATTTGAAAACAATTTAACTCAAGTGGTTACAACACCCATGAGGGGACAAAATGTTTTGGATCTGGTCATTACCAATGATTATGAAAGAATCAGTCATGAGATTCTGGCACCTTTATGCAGTAGTGATCACTCTCCTATTGAAATAAAATACAAGGGCAATATACGTCTTAACAGCGGTAAAACCATAATACAAGTATTACCATGGCAACTATGAAAGTATGAAGGAAAAACATTAAGGAATGGAACAGGAAATGAAGGATGAAAAGGTAGAAAATGTTATGAAAACCTAACAACTACACTATTTGAATTAAGGGGTGAATTTATTCCTAGTAGGAAAGTCTATATTAGCTAAGGAAAAACTTCCCCAATGATTCAGCAAAAAAATTAATGCTTTAATTAGCAAAAAAAAAAAAGAGTATCTAAATTAGTACAAAAATACCTGTTACTGAATGTAAAAAAGTAATCAAGACAATAAAGTGGGAAATTAGAAATGTAAAAAAAAACTATGAACTTAAACTTGCTAATAGCAGAACTGATACTGACTATTTTTAGCTACATTAATTTTAAAAAACAGAATGGAAATAACACTGGACCACTTAAAATCAATGCTAACTTAATCTTGGGGAATAAAGAAATAGAAGAGGAATTAAATAAACATTTTTTTTTGCTCCACCACCGACTGGCCCTCTTCAGGCCTGCCACTACTGCCCAGCCCTGTCATCTGTCCCCAGAATGTACCTGCTCTTGTGTTCACCCATGGATGACCCCCCATGAGAAGGACCACCTGGAGACCATGTCCTGTTACCTCTGAGCTGAGTTAGAGGGTCAGTCGGGGAGAAGTAGCCCAGACGGCAGTGCAGGACCTGTGATAGAGCAGTGGGCAGCATCCTGTGCAGTCAAAGAATCTTCATTTTTTTCTCCTGGGAGGTGCAGCATGCAGTGACTTCCTACTCTTCCCCACCTCCCCAACTACCAAGCTCCTTGCTACCAGACCCGTTGCCTCCACAAGGGACCAGTCAAGCACCAGACGCAGTCCCATCCCCCACCGCCGGACAAGAGAGCAGTCCTTGGGACACTCTATCCTTCTTCCCCACCTGGCCCTCCAGCAGCCCAGGCTCACATCTGAACCCAGGTCACTGGCATTGCAAGCGGTTGCTCTACTGCTGCACCGGTGGGCCATCTTATTAAATAAACATTTCTGTTCTGTGTACCAAATGAATATAATTACCCTGCCCACAATAAATAATAAGGATCGTATTGCCCCAATAGCTAAGGATGAACTCAAGGCAATCTTTGAAAACTCATGCTGATAAAGCTACAGGTCCTTTTGATATCATCCCTATGTTAATAATAAAACTAATGGAGGAATTAACACCTATCTTACACCATATATACAACAAATCATTATTAACCAGGTAGACACCAAAAGACTGGAAAACAGCAACTATCATTCCAGTTTACAGAAGGGGGGGCAGACAGCTACCCAATAATTTCTTGCCTATAAGACTAATGTCAGTCTTTTGTAAACTTATGGAAATGTGTATTAAATCAAGGCTAGAAGAAAACTATAAAAACAAAAACATTTTTAACAGACTTCAACATGGTTTAAAAGGAGGGAAATCCTGCATCGCAAATGTATTATCATTTTATTAGCCAATCATTAAAGATCTTGATGATGGGAACTCTCTAGACATCACATTCCTAGACCTAAGCAAAGCCTTTGATGTGGTTTCACATACAAAACATGTAGAAACATTAAATATTTTAGGAATACACCCCAAACTCATTTTATGGATATCAAACTGGCTACGTAACTGAACTCAGACTGTGAGAATTAAAGGCCATCAATCAAGTAAGGGAGCAATTACCACTGGAGTCCCACAGGGCTCTGTCATTGGACCAGTTTTAGGTAATTTATTTATCAGTGGCATGGGAGCAAATGTAAACTCATTTTGTAACAACTTTGTAGATGACACAAAAATGGGGGAAGAGCAAACACAGACCAAGATTCAAGAATAATTCAAAATGCATTAAATAAAATAGTAAGCTGGGCAACTAAATGGGAAATGTAATTTAACATTTACTAGTGCACAGTTATGGACCTAGGAAGGAATAATCAGGAAAAATAAATATCACACTGAGGGACTGAACTACAGAAATCTAACAGCAAAAAGGATTTGGGAATAATCATAAATAATTAAAAAAAAACAAAAAAAAACAGGGTAACATGATTTTTGGTGAGAAAAACTACATTGTAAACTTGGTCAAAAATGATTTTACTCCCAAATATAAGAAGGTCTTATTACCATTACATTGTTATTATGTCAGACTACTTATAGATTATGGATCACAATTCTGAGGAGGATTAAACATTGGGGAAAGTATCAAAACTGAACATATCCATTACAAAGCTACTAAAATGATCAGGGGGTTGGTGAACATATCATATCAAGAAAGATTGGGAAGACTGAGATTTCACACACTGACAAGATGTAGAACACGAGGTGCTTTATTATTTCTTGTTAATACGTATAAAGATAAAGACTGAATGAGGGATCTAAATTCGGTTAAAGGACAGGACACTTATAACTGAGAAAGCATAGCAAACAATTATTCTGGCACAATATAAAATTATACAAAGGGGAACATTTTTTATACTAAGGGTGATAAAAATATGGAACAATCTTCCAGTTGAAATAGTGAACAGTAACAATAGTGGGATGTTCAAAAGAAAGCTTGATGTATGGATGGATGGTGAACATCAGAAATCTTAATTGATGCAGAGATGAACTTGTGTGGACATATTTTGTCTTTTTCACCTCTGAAAACCAAGTGTAAACTGTGTCCCCATTCACAAAGTTCTCAATCCTCAACTATATGATTTTGTTTTCTGTTAAGAACCCTGCCAAAGTGGTCATTGCCCTGCCCACCATGTTTTAGTGTCTTTTAGCTCCAATGCCACAGCTTCCACTCTGCAGTCTGCTTGTCAGCTGTTGTTTGAATCCTCCAACCTTTTTTGAAATCATGAATCACTTGTGGATTCATGGTCAGTGTGACTAGTTGAGGGAGCCTCCGTTCAGTTTGCAGTCATACCTGAGGCCTGCTTGGCCCTTCCTGCTACGTTCTGCTTCGATGAGTCACTGGCAGCCCCTCTCATATTCTTACCCACGGTACCTCTAGAAATAAGTGAGAAAGTATAAAATGTAGCAAATTTATTACTTAAACGCCCTGGCCCAGATATTCAAACTGTGCCAGTTTGTGGCACAAGCCTGTGCACTGCTCAAAATAGTTGCGCTGGGGTGTGGCCAGGGCGATATTCAATGGAGTTGCGCTGTGGCGCAACTGCTTTGAATACGCCCTGGCTGCCCTCCCCACTGTGCATGGCACAGTGGAACTGCACCAGCGCAAGTGGTGAAGTGGAGCATTGAGATGCACGGTGGTGCAAGTTCCATTGCGCCATGCACGACTTCTACGATATTCAAAGGGTGACATGCAAATGGGGCCATAATTTATGCAAAGGCGCCGCAGGGGGCCATTGCATCTGATTACGGCCCCATTTGCATCATTAGCATGCAGGTGCGCCGATCCCCTGGCGACTTGCGCCTGGCGGCCTGCTAGCAGCAGCCGTCGGGGACCAATGCCCCTGCAGCCCGATCGTGGGACGTCCGTGAGGGACAATGCATATCTCAATCCCTGGTGGTCCAGTGGACGTGATTAGCCCGATCGCGGGCATAACTGTAACTCCCCAGTAGCCTGATCGCGGGCATAACTGCATTCCCCGAGTAGCCGATCGCGGGCATAACTGTAACTCCCCCATTAGCCCGATCGTGGGCATCAGTATCCCCAAAGTCCAATATTCCTGGTGGTCCAGTGGACCAAGCAGACCCGATCGCGGCGGCATTCCTCACCCCAAGTTCAAATCCCTGGTGATCTAGTGGACTCCCCACCCCACCCGCCACGGATCCCCACCACCCGCTCCCCCATCAGCCGGCGGGTGGCAGCACCCCACCACCTGCCGCCGCAGCCCAAAGACCGACAGCCTGGCGACACCATTGGTTCAGAGCATGAGCCATGGGCTGCAGCTCTGTCATATAGTCAGTCCAGATATGTGAATGAATTCATTCACATATCTGGACTGACTAGTACGTATGGCTGCATGCCCATTGGCTCATGCTCTGAACCAATGGGTGTGCAGCCATACCGAGCTGTCGGTCGGGTGGGCGCAGGCAGGTGGTGCTGCCGCCCACCGGCTGATGGTGGAGGTGTGGGGCTCCGTGGGCGGGTGGGTGGGGTCCACTAGATCACCAGGGATTTCTGACTTGGGTGAGGAATGCCGCCCGTGATCGGCTCTGCTCGTCCACTGGACCACCAGGGATATTGGACTTTGGGGATACTGATGCCCACGATTGGGCTAATGGGGGAGTTACAGTTATGCCCGCGATCGGGCAATCTGGGGGAATACTGTTATGCCCGCGATCGGACTACTGGGGGAATACTGTTATGCCCGCTGATCAGGCTACTCACGGTCCACTGGACCACCAGGGATACTGGACTTGGGGATACTGATGCTCACGATCGTGGCATGGGCGCCGCGCCAGGTGGGCGGGAACAATTGAGGGCCATCCACAGGTGGCAGCTGCTGTGTTGTGCCCTGCAATGCAGCAGCTCACCTGTGGGTGGCCCTCGACTTGTTCCTTTTTTTGGCGTCAACTTTGTGCAGGCGCGGGTAGAGTGCGCCTGCATAACTCTGCATGGCCGGGTTGAATGTCGGGCTGTGCAGTTTATGCAATAAGACACCCCCCCTACCTGTGCCTGCATCACATACTGATGCGCCCGGCACATCGGGATTTCCAGCGGCGACTTTTCCTTTTAAATATCGCATCAAGATCAGTGGGTTGTGCATGGCACAACACCATTGCGCCATGTGCAATCCTTTTGAATATCTGGGCCCCTGTGTACTTGGTGAGCCAACTTTATATCAGGAAACATGGTACAATGAGTTTATTTTGTAATTAGTGCAGTCCTCAAGCAGAGAGATCAAACAAGATGCGACTGCTCCATCTGTCTGCCAGCTCTACCCCTCCCACCCAGCTGAGAATTTTAAACAGATAAATTAATGCTTTATCAGAATGTCTTCTATAAGCAAGGCAGCTCTTGGATTTTATAATTTTCCCAAATGCCAGTTCAGCCAGTTCTCTGCAACCAAGCAGAGCCAAGCCAGCTAACTCTGCCAGAATCCAGCCTCCCAAAAGTGTCAAGCCATCTCAGGCAGTACTCAGCTAATCCAAATTAGTTAGCCTTTACCCAGTAGCCCAGCAGCACCAATTCAGCCAATTCAGTAACTAGCACAGCCAAGCTAGCTCAGAATGTAAGAACTCAACAGAGCCAGACAAAGCCAGTCATTAGCCAGTAGGGCTAACATCAGCCTAACATGGCAAATACATCTTAATTAGTAGCCAAACAAGCAGTAGAGCCAGCAAGTAGCCAGTGATCCAATGCAGCCAGCAAACTGGGCTAGCATATAGCCTAGAGGTTAGATTAACAAGCTGTGAATGAGATTGGTACATCCAGGAGACCTGGGTTTGATTCCCACAACCTCCATTTGCATACTGTGTGGCCCAGAACAAGTCTCTTAACCTCTCCTGTGTTCCCGGGTCACCCCAGAAAACAGGTCTTGTGCCTAGTGGACCTTACCTGGTTACCAAAGAATAAAAAAAATTATGAGATCCACTTAGAACTAAAGCATATAATACTATAAAGTGCTCTGTGGTGTTTCACCCACTAGAACTGAATGAGTAGTTTATTAACCTGGTGTATAACTGCAGCAATGGGAATCAAAAATACAATATAGCATTTGCTTGGTAACAATAACTATATACAGGGGGCAGAGCTAGAAGGATACATGGACAGTGTAGCATAGATGGAGGAGACTGATGGAACCAAAAGGAACATGGAGTGAGTAACATGAAACAAGTTCTAATAAACTATTTAATTCAGCAAAGGTTCCAAGCAAGACACGTGAGGCAACATGAAAGGCTGAGAAGTGGAACAAAAAGACACAAAACAGTAACTGTTGGTGTACTTACACTAATTCAGAAAGCTTCAGAAATGAAGTAGATAAACAAGAGACACTGATTATTACTATGGAAGGACTGAATGTAATAGAAATAGCAGAGACATCATTGGAGGTCACAAGCCTGTGGCAAATGGAAGTAGATATCTGCAAACTGCAGAATACAGAAAGTAAAGATTAGGCAAGAAAGAGGGCTAGCATTGTGTGTCAAACATCAAATGTAGGTAACTGAAATAGAGGACCTTAATTCAGATGAGCTTGAGATACTTTGGCTAAGCATTTCAAATGGAAAGGGAGAAACAGGACTGGTCTATGTTGCAGACCATGGTTAGCAGCCTTTTAAGGATCATGGGGCACAGATTACATTTTTTATTATAATTGTTCATTTCGGCATGGGGAAGCCTGTTTAATAACTCTAGTATATCATTTTATGTGTTTGTGATGAAATAGTCACATTATTTAAAGCAGAAGGAAGTGGGGAAGGCAATCAGAATAGCAAAGGTCCAAACCGAGGAGAAGATAGCCAGCTCAGTTAAGAAGGGGGATAAAACCTTTTATAGGTACATTAGGGAGCATAGAAAGACAAAGGGAGGGATAGTGAGGCTGAATAAAGGGGATGGTGGGTGGGCAGAGAGGGACAGTGAAAAAGCAGTATTCACAAAAGAAGAGGAGGGGGAGGTACCTAATCCAATCAATAGAAGCACTCTGGATAGAGGGGGTCAATCCCAGTCCTTTCACAGAAGAAAGGGTTCTGAAAGAACTCCTAAAACTGAAGGTGGATAAAGCAATGGGGCCTGATGGGATTTACCTCAGAATTCTAAAAGAATTAAGGGGAGAACTAGTGACACCACTGACTAGCCGTTTTAACAAATCATGGGAGGATGGTGTGGTACCTGAGAACTGGAGGAGGGCACATATGATTCCCCTTCACAAAAGTGGGAACAAGACAGAGGTAGGAAACTACAGACCTGTCAGTTTGACCTCAGTGGTAGGAAAAATGATGGAATCACTTCTGAAGGAAAGAATTCTTGAGTACCTAGAGGCCAGTGGGGCACAGGACCCAAGGCAGCATGGATTCACAGTGGGAAGGTTATGTCAGATGAATCTAATCGATTTCTTTGACTGGGTGACCAAAGTAGTAGACCAAGGAGGGGCTGTGGACATGGTCTACCTAGACTCTAGCAAGGTATTTGACACAGTCCCATGGAAAAGATTAATAAACAAATTAGCCAGCCTGGGAGTGGGTCCCAGGGTGACAGCCTGAGTAAAACACTGGCTGGACAACAGGACACAGAAGGTAATAGAAAACAGAGTCCACTCTGAAGAAAAGGGCGCTACTAGTGGGGTACCCCAGGGTTCAGTACTGGGTCCAGTCCTTTTTAATGTCTTTATAGGTGACATTGCAGAGAGACTGGAAGGAAAAGTATGCCACTTTGCAGACGATACAAAGATCTGCAACAGGGTTGATACACAAAGAGGGTGGAAAAAATGAGAAGGGACTTGCCAAGGTTGGAGGAATAGTCAGAAGTATGGCAGCTTGGATTCATTGCAAAGAAGTGCAAAGTATTGCACCTGGGAAACAAAAACCCAGGGGAAGAGTATACAATGGGGGGGGGGGGATATTAACAACAACAACTAAAATGGAAAGGGACCCGGGGTAATCATATCAGATGACCTAAAGTTTAGCAAGCAATGTGAGAAGGCAGTAGGGATGGCTCGGGGGATACTGGGAAGTATGGGGAGCAGCATCACCAGTAGAAAACAGGAAGTTGTTATCCCTCTTTACAGACAGTTGGTGAGACCTCCTCTGAAGTACTGCATTCAGTTCTGTAGACCCCATCTCTGCAAGGACATAGACAGGATGGAGACAGTCCAGAGGAGGGCAACTAAAATGGTGCAGGGTCTGCAACAGAAGCCATATGAGGAGAGACTAAAGGAGTTTAATATGTATACCCTTGAGGAAAGGAGGGAGAGGGGGGACATGATAGAAACTTTTAAGTACCTCAAGGGAATCAACAAAGTTCAAGAGGATAGCATCATTCAGAAAAAGAGATGTGCAAGAACAAGGGACACAATTTGAAGATAGAGGGAGGACGGCTCAGGGGTAATATGAGGAAGTATTTTTTCACAAAGAGGGTGGTGCACACATGGAAAAGCCTTCCTGAGGAGGTTGTGGGGTCAAAAACAGTGGGGGAATTCAATAATGCATGGGACAGACATAAGGCAATTCATGTGGGGGGTAGGAAGAAATAGTCTGTTGGTTAACTAGGATCTGCAGCTTATTCAGTAGGTAGGGAAATGGGCAGACTAGGTGGGCCAAGCGGTCCTTATCTGCTGTCAAAGTCTATGTTTCTATGTATTTCCATACTTATGATCCCTTTTTAAAGGAGAATGCCTTGAACCTGCAGGCCTGTATTTTCTGTAGAAGCTGTGTTTCAAATATTATTTCACATACTGTTATTGTTCCATCTTTCTAGGCCTTTTAGAAAAATTATGTGGGTTTTTCAGATATACACACTGCTGGTAAAGACCATTTTAAAACTATATGATGCTACATTGTATTAAAAAGGACATGTCATGTGCATACACTCATATGGCTCTCTAGTGATCCGACCTGTTGCAGCAGATGGATATGTGTCCCTTGGTCCTAAAAAAGGTTGCTGACCATAGTCTACAACATAGACCTTTGAAGTCTGAGCTGGAAGCACTCTTGGTTCATGGCTCCACTCTCATCAGCCATGGACTAAATGGACAAAAGTGCCTGCAATGGGGATAGTGTTCCCTGACTTCAGGGCAGACATCTTGGTCAAGAATAAACATTCTATGCACTTTAGAATGCTTGCAAAAAGGCAGCAGGAGCTACTGAAAACATAGAAATTGATGGCAGATAAGGACTGCCAGGCCCATCTTGTCTGCCCGTATACCCTACTCTTTATTAGATGCTGCTGACCCTACTTGGTCCTCAGCTGATGCCTGTCCTTCCCCCCTCTAGGGTTCCCTTATGTCTATCTCATGCATGCTTAAATCCCCCCACCGTGCTTGCCCCCACCACCTCTTGGGGAAGGCCAATCCAAGTCTCCACCACCCTTTCTGTGAAAAAGTACTTCCTCATGTTGCCCCTTAGTTTATCCCCTTCCAGTCTCATGTTATGCCCTCCTGTTGTTTTGAGATGCTTCTCTTCTGGAAGATGCTGCCCTCCTGTACCTTATTAATCCCCTTGAGGTACTTGAAGGTCTCTGTTACGTTACTCCAGGGTGTACATATTGAGTTCCTCCAATCTCTCCTTGCATGACCTGTGGTGCAGGCCCTTCACCATTTTTGTTGCTCTTCTCTGGACTCTCCATCCTGTCTATGTCTTTCTGGAGATGCAGCCTCCAGAACAGGACGCAGTATTCCAAATGAGGTCTCGCCAATGTTCTGTACAGTGGCATTATGACTTCCTTCTTCTGCTGGTGATACTGCTTCCTATGCAACCCAACATCCCACTGGCACTCTCCACTGTCTTGGCACACAGTTTGACCACCTTTAGGTCATCAGATATGATGGCCCCCATATCTCTTTCCTGTTTTCTGGTCGCTAATCTCTCCCCCTTCATCATCCATTCCTCCCCTGAGTTCCTGCAGCCCAAGTGCATGATTTTGCACTTCTTCACATTGAATCTTGGTTGCCACACTCTGTACCATTCTTCCATTTTAACTAGGTCCCTCCTCATTCTCTGCACCCCTCCTGGACAGTGTACTGTTTTGCAGATCTTTGTGTCATCTGCAAAGATGCACACCTTCCCCTTCAAAAAAAGCAGAACAAACCTGCACTTACTAAATTTCAGGACTGCTCAACCATAGAGAGTATCGGCTAAAGACGCTCACAAAAAACATATACTCAGACCTACCCCAGTCCAAGGCACCAGCCACTACTAACCCGTTTCTCTCTTACGACTTCCTTAGGGGGTGTGGTTCCATGATGATAATGTATATGGTTGTGCACAGTTTAGAAGTCATATTTGCAATACATTTTTGTGTAAAATCATAGTGAGGAAAATAGACTGGAATGTGGCTTTAATATGTATCTCTTGTCTCCTTAGTATTACAGAATTAATGAAATGTAAAGATACTATGTATATAGAGAAAAACAAGTAATTGGAACCTCATAAAAAGGAAATAGAAATAAATGGATGAATGCTGCCATGAAGAAAGCAAAGATGTTGATTTGGAAGATTTCTGTTAAAAATGGAATTAAATTAAGAGAAAGTTTTTTTTTACTTTCTATTTTTCTGCACCTCTACTGTCTTCTAACCTCCACTCTTTCAGGCTTCCAAGATGCTCTGCTCCCTGACCCTATTGACTGCCCTGGAGTCTGCTCCTAGAGTGCCACACTCGCTAATCCTTGGGGTCCTTTGATGGCCTGGATTACCCCCCCGAGGCGGGGCGAGGAGGGAACCCCCTTACCCTCCTCTATCCCCTGAGTGATCGAGCTGCACAGCGGAGTCTGTCCCTTCCCAGTCGGTGGGTGGTGAAGCAGGCAACGGCAGTCATCATCCAGGAGGATCTGGAGATGTTTTTCCTCCTTTCCTCTAGAGAGCCCGACGTGTAATGACGTCAACGCACTGACGTGCGGATGTCCGTCGGCTCTCCCCCTGATGTAGATGCCCACACCTGCTGAACACCCAGCCTCTGCTGGGTGTCACTGCAGTGCGGCGCATATCCCTAACCCACCCCGAAGGAAGGAGAGCTGTCACAGGATGCTCAATCCTTCCTCCCCCCCCGCCAGCCCCCGGTGACCTAAATCCGCTCTTGAACCCGGGTCACCAGCGTGGTGCGCGGTGTGGCATCCAGCGCCTCAACCCTCAGCGCCACCACGCTGGCTGGAGAAAGTTATAATATATATCTAGTTATGCAACTTTGCTTACTAAAGTGTATAACAATGGGAGCTAAATATACATGTATAAAATTAACAATATATTAATGTTTCATACTAATATTGGTGCAGAGATCTGAGATGTTAATGAAGCAGCATATGTTTATTATAAAGTCCTTGAAAATAATTATATTTATATATTTATTAAAAGGATTGTTAATTACATAGGTTGCCAGCACTTTAAAGTTGGTGGGGTAGTATTTAACTGTTTAAGCATTTTTTTTGCATTTCTAGTTGTTTAGCATGTGCACTTTTAGTATAAAAATAGGTTTGGGGTCATAGAACCACACCCCCTAAGGAAGCCATAAGGGCGAAGTGCAGGGGTTAGTAGTGGCTGGCACAATGGACTGGGGTAGGTCTGAGTATATGTTTATATGGTAGCTGTTTTTTTACATTTTATGTATTTTGGGATTTTTTTTGGCACTTTTGGCACTGATTGTAACCAGATATATAAAAAGGAAAAATACATTTCTGGATACCATGCATGATTTGAAGTGCTTGTCCTCTTTTTCTAATTGAATGCATTGCTGCCTGACCTCCCATAAATTTGCTCACCAACACTTAATTTAAAAACACCTTCCCCTACAGCTCCTCAGCAATGTCGCTGATGTAGATATTAAACAGCACTGGTCCAAGAACTGACCTCTGTCGCACCCTGCTGGTCACCCCCCAACTTCAGATTTAACCCCGTTCACCACCACCTTTTGTGTCCCAGTACCAAGCTGCCCAGCTTATTTACTAGATTCCTATGTGGCACAGAGTTGAACGCCTTGTTGAAGTTAAGGTAGGCCACATCCACTGCTCCCCCCTGATCCACCTCCCTAGTGACCCAGTCAAAGAAATCAGTCAGATTAGTTTGGCATGACCTGCCTGACATGAATCCGTGCTGCCTCGGTTCTTGTGCTCCACTTGATTCAAAGTGCTGTACTATCCTTTCCTTTAGCAGAGATTCCATAATTCTACCCACCACCGAGGTCAGGCTGATAGGTCTATAGTTCTCAGCCTTCTCCCTGCTCCTACTTTTGTGGAGAGGGACCACGTCAGCCATTCTCCAGTCCTCTGGAATCTCTACTGACTCCAGTGACTTGTTGAGTAATGCTGCCAGAGGTGCTGCCAGTACCTCCCCCAACTCCTTTAATATTCAAGGGTGAATCCCGTCTGGTCCCAGTGCCTTATCCACCCTCAACTTTCTAAGTTCTTCCAGGATTCTCTCTCCTCTTTGAATGGACTGCTGTTCACCTCCCCTTCCATCCTCATTATTAGCTGCAGTCCCTCCCCTTCCTCCTCCTCCATGAAAACTGAACAGAAATATTTGTTGAGGATTGATGCTTTGTCCTGATCCCCTTCCACTCCCACTCCTTCCTCCCCCTTTAGCCTTACAATCCCTCCACTGGTCCTTCTCTTCTTGTTAATGTATCTATAGAAGGTCTTGTCCCCCTTTATAACCTCACTTGCTATGTTTTCCTCTGTCCTTGCTTTGGCTCCCCTAACTGCCCTCCCTGCCTCCCTCTCTTTTTTTAGATACCCTGCCCTGTCCTCTTCCTTTTGAGTCTTCCTATATTTTTTGAAGGCTAACTTCTTGACCCTTACTTTTCCTGCAACCTCTTGTGAGAACCATAGTGGTTTTCTTTTCCTTTTGCCCTTGTCTATTTCTCAAATACAATGGTTTGTTGCCTTCATTATGGCTCCTTTTAGATGTGCCCATTGTCCTTCAACACCCCTTCCTTTCTCTCCCCCATCTAGGGTCTCCTTGAGACATACCCCCATCCTACATAAGTCTGCCCTCTTGAAGTCCAGAACCCTCACTTTTGTGTGGCATTTCCCTGTTGAAGTTTTCACATCAAACCATACAGTGTGATGGTCACTGGATCCCAGGTGTTCCCCTATCCTGATGTCTGCAGTTCTGTCCCCATTGGTTAGTATGAGGTCCAGAATTGCATCCTCCTGGGTTGGCTCTAACACCAACTACTTGATGCAGGCCCCTTGCAGGGAGTCCAGGATGTCTCTGCCCCTGGCTGTTGCAGCCGTTTGAGTGCTCAAATCACCTGCTGGCAAGTTGAAGTTGCCCATCAGTAACAACTCTCCTTTGGCTGCCATCACATGGATGGATTCTAGTAGATCCCAGTCCAGTTTCTCCCTCTGTGCTGGGGGTCTGTATATCACTCCTGTGCAAATGGCAATGCTTTGCCTGCCTCCAGGGTGACCCACAGTGCTTCTGCCTCACCTTTCATTCCTTGCACCTCTGTTGCCTTTATACCTTCTTTGACATATAAAGCCACCCCTCCTCCCCTTTTAACCCTTGGCTAGTTTAAATGCTCAGCAATAAAGCATTTTAACTTTTTACTGAGGACATTAGTACCCCTCCCCGAATGATGCAGACCATCACCACTGTACAGTCCTGTATTCTCCCAAGTGGGCCCCAGTCCCCAATGAAGCCAAACCCTTACTCTCTGCACCAGCTCCTCAACCAAACATTGAAACCCTTGGTGTGGAGATCCCTAGCCTCCCCCTTGCCCTGGACAGGCAGCACCTCTGAGAAGGTCACGGAGCTTGCCAACTGCCCCAGGCTCCTCCCCAGTTTCATGAACTCTTCCTGCACACTTCCTAACTCTGCCTTGTCAGCTAGGTCATTGGTCCCCATATGGATAGTGACATCCAGCTCCCTCCTCCTTGCTATCGCCCTAGCGATCCATTGGATTTGCTTTCTATCCCTCCGAGCTGTGCCTCCTGGTAGGATCATAAATGAAACATAAAACAAAGTGCATGGAAAGTATGTCACCAATGTTCAGCATTTCCACATTCAGGTTGTGTACCTTCAAGACAACATAGTAATGGTGCCGTAGCCCTATCATGATACCATTGTTTTAGAGGGCCCAGACGAATGGTTGAGTTCACACCTCTTAAACTAATGGGCATAGCATTACTAAGGAAGCAAAATGTAAATAAATATGGTAGCACCCATACTGCCAGACCTCTAACCCCAAAAGACTAATGAAAAATGGGGTTGGGGCTGGAGGCCTATGCACCAAGGAGCATCAGACAGTCATTGGCTAAGGATCTGTAGCTTGCATGCAACATTTCTCTGCATAATCAGTACAAGCTCATTCAACAACTCACTGGAAACAGGAGTAGTTTCAAAGGACTGGAGGAGAGCAGACATAGTCCCACTACATAAGAGTGACAGCAGAGAGGAGGTTAGCAACTATAGGTCAGTGAGTCACACATCAGTAGTAGTAAGTAGCAATAGTAGTAATAAAAAATGTATTCATAAAATTATGAACAGGAATGATGTTACACACTCCATTGAGCAAAGCTCATTTCCAAGGAGATCCTTTACAATTGACATATAGTTGCCCATACAATGAACTATAAATAGATTCACAATTTTACAATACACTACTAAATTACATTAACATAACACTATACCATCACGAAACATAAAACAAAGTACATGGAAAGTATGTCACCAATGTTCGGCATTTCCACATTCAGGTTATACCTCTAAGACAACATCATAATGGTGCCACAGCCCTGTCATGCTATCATTGTTTTAGAGGGCCCAAATAGTTGAGTTCACACCTCTTTAACTAATGGGCATAGTGTTCATAAAACAGGTCCTCTATACCATACTGATGACCTCCCAGTTTCTAGATTACATTTTGGAACTGTATATTCAAAACCTTGTGCAGATCTCACGGACTCCTTAGTGCTTCTGATGTTAAAAGTATCCAAAATATACTAGGGCAAATCTTCCTTATGCAATTTAAACAAATAGGTCAGAAGATGCAAATTTCTTCTTTTTTCAAGCCTTAGCCAATTTAAGGCTCTATATAGGTCACAGTGATGCATTCTCCCAGGGGCATCAAGGATGGAGCAAGCCATCCTATTATATATTACATCCAGCTTGGCTAGCCCCGTCCTCAACGCACCATCATAAAAAATGTCCCCATAGTCCAATACGGGAAGCACTATGGCATTGATAGTTTTTAAACGAATCTTGGAAGTCATATAATGTTTCAGTCTATACAATAGTCCCGTTTTACCCATATTTTTCATTAAGGCCTCAAGATGTACATCCCAATTTAACTTAGCATCCAGCCAAACTCCCAGGTACAAATACTTTGTCACTTGTTGTATATGGACTCCGTCCCGTGACTGAATCACTAGGGGGGGGGGCACCGCTTTTATCACCATGCATAAACAGTACTGACTGCATCTTTTTTGCATTTAAGCATAACTTATACTTCCTAAGAAAATTTTGAAAATGGGGAAAAAAGTCTCCTGCAATTTAATGTAAATATCACCTACTGATTTTCCCTCTATGTAGATCATTGTATCATCTGTGTAAATATGATACTTAATCCTTGAATCCTTAAATTGCAGTTTATTAATGTAAATATTGAACAGGAGGGGGCCCAGTATTGACACCTGAGGGACACCAGTTCTAATAACAGCTGTTATGGATTTAAAAGTGCTCAACTCCACCATCTGATCCCATCCTGTTAAATAGGTTTTAAACCAGCCAAGTTCCTTATTTTGTACCCCCGTTTCATGGAGTCTGGCCAGGAGAATGTTGTGGTGCAAGGTATTGAAAGCCTTAGATAAATCCACAAATAGGGCTCCCACAAACATTCTCCTGTCCAGACTCTGCTGTATATCGCCCACAACATTCATCAGGGCTGAGTGAGTACTATGTTTTAATCTAAAGCCTGACTGATACTCATTCATCAAATTGATTCCAGGAAGTTCTTCAGTTGCCCAGATACCAATTTCTCAAAGATTTTAGAGACTACAGGAAGTAGGGAAACTGGGTGATAATTATTTATATCTTGTCTAGATCCTTCCTTGAAAATGGGTATTCTCTTTGCGGATTTCCATCCTTCTGGGAACTTACCAGTAGAAAGGGAAATATTAAAAATGTATGGTAATGGATAGACTATAATGGCATATTATCCGATCTTCCTGCTTTCATGGTACCTGTTTTCAGTAGCTCATCCCTTACCTCATTCATTTGAATATATTTAAATCCAAATATCTGTTCTCTTCTCTGGATTTCCTCTTTTCCCCATGTTTCAGATGCAATTGAATCTAAAACAAAAGGAAAAGATCCCAGGACGTGAGTTCCTACGCCTACAGAAAAATTATTAAATGCATTTACCACTGTACCCCTCAGAGGAACCAGGTGGCCATCCAATTCAATTTTTTCCTTGTTTATTATTTGTTTTCCCCATTAAGTACTCCAGAAGGATCTTGGACTCAGATTTCTATTTGTGTCCAATTCTGCCTTATAATATGTTTGCTTATTAATCTAATTCCATAAGTATATTTATTTCTGGCCTGGCCATAGATGTTCTAATCACCAACTGTATCTGTCATCTCTTCTGTGTGCCATTTTTTGTTTCTCTCACTTCTGAGCTTATGCAATGATGCATTATAACAGTTAGCATTAGAGGCTTTTGCCCTCCTTTGCTTCACCAGAACATGATGTTCGTAAACCCTCACAAACTCTTGTTGAAAGTATACCCATGCCTTTGAGGCAGAGGGTATCAACTCCAGTCTGTCCCAGTTTAGACCTTCAACATCACGCATAAAATCCACATAGTCAAACTGTCTGTAAATTCTCCAATCAACAGTTCACATCTGCCTCACCATTTTCAAGAGTTTTCGCAAGGCAAAGGTGACCTGATCATCGGAGAAAGCATCTGGCAATACTCCACTCAAAGAATATACAGATGGGTGATTGGTAAAAATAAGATCCAGTAATGTAGAATTCTTAACTTCTTTACCATTAACCCTTGTTGGCTCTTCTATTATTTGTGTAAGACACAGGCTTTCTTGAAAATCAATAAAGCTATTAGTAGGCTCAATCTGAATCCAATTAACATTAAAATCATGCATGATTAATAATTCATGTATATTTCTAAATTATGACAAAAACCCACATCAGTGGAAGTGAAATTAATGGAAACCCTGTCAAAGGAAATGCTCATGAAGTATCTTGAATCCAACCGGTTAGAAGACCAAAGGCAGCATGGATTCACAGGGGATGGTCATGCCAGATGAATCTAATTTATTTCTTTTACTGTATGACTAGGGAAACAGAACAAGAAAGGGCAGTGGATGTGTTCTACTTGGACTTGAGCAAGGACTACAACATTGTGCCACATAGATACATAGATACATAGAAAGTAATGGCTGAAGGGGACCATAAGATCCATCTAGTCTGCCCATGTCCCTATCCCCCTCCCTTAACTGCTACTCAGTGTTGATACCTTTGTAATTATCCCAAGCATTCTTAAAAGCCCTAACTGTTTTCACCTCCACCACTCCTTGTTGAAGGCTGTTCCATGATTTGACCACCCTCTCCGTGAAAAAGAACTTACATGTGTTGCTCCTGAACTTGCCCCCTCCCAGTTTTATATCATAACCTCTTGTTCTTGTATAACTCTTGACCTGAAATAGATCTTGAACCTGCACCCTATTTATTCCCTTCATGTGCTTGAAGGTTTCAATCATGTCTCCCCTCTCTCTCATTTGTTCCAAGGAATATATGTTGAAATCCTTCAGCTGTTCCTCATATGGTTTCAGATGCAGTCCCTGCACCATCTTTGTAGTTTTCCTTTGCACCGCCTTCAATCTATCCACATCCTTTCTAAGATGTAGGTACCAGAACTGTACACAGTATTCAAGGTGCAGTCTTACCAGTGAACTATAGAGTAGCACCACGACTTCCCTTTTTCTACTGGTGATTCCCCTTCCTATGCTTCCCAGCATACCATTTGCCTTTAATGCTGCCTTCTTGAATTGCCTGGTCTTTTTGAGGTCATCCGTTATAATCATCCCACATCCCTTTCTTGCTTTATGGCCTCTAGTTTCATGCCCCCCATGTGGTATTCTTCTCCAGGGCTGCCCTTCCCTATGTGCATAGGAGAGTTATAAAGAAATTGGGCAGTCTAGTGGCTGGAATCCAGAGTGGTAAACAGGGTAAAAAACTAGTTAATGGATAGGTGACAAAGGGGGGTGGTGGTAAACAGCACTCACTCTAATGAGGGGGGAGTGACCAGCAGGTTGCCACAGGGCTCAGCACTGATTCTGGTCCTCTTCAGTGTCTTCATAAGTGCCATTGCAGAAGAACTGGAAGGGAAGGTATGCCTTTTTGCAAATGATGCCACAATCTTTAATAGGATGGATACTCCGGAGGGAGTGGAGAAAATGAGTAGGGATTGTAGAAAACTCAAGGAATGGTCAAGGGCATAGCAGCTGGGGTTCTATGCTAATAAGCACAAAATCATTCACCTTGGCCATAGTAATTCAGGAAATGAGTATAACATGGTGGGAGGAGGTACTGACAATCACTAGGCAGGAATGAGACCTTGAGATTATCATATCTGATGACCTCAAAATGCTGGTGCAATGTGACAAGGCAGTGGGTAGGGCCAATGGAATGCTGGGGTGCATAGGGAGAGGTATCATCAGCAGGAGAAGAGAGGTGGTGTTACCACTATATCAGTTGCTGGTGAGACCTCACCTGGAGTACTGTGTCCAGTTCTAAAGGCTACATCTCAGAAAAGACACAAACAGGGTGGAGGCAGCCCAGAAGAGGATAACTAAAATGGTGCAGGAGACTCAGGGATCTCATTATATATGCCCTAGAACAGAGGAGGGGGGACACAAAAGAGACTTAAAAGTACCTCATGGAGGTGAATAAGGTACAGGAGGGGAGTTTATTTCAAATGACCGAGTGCACCAGGACAAGATAGCATGTAATTAAGCTGGAAGGTGGGAAGTTTAAGAGGGATGTGAAGATGTACTACTTCCCAGAAAGAGTGGTGGATACCAGGAACAGTCTGCCAGCAGAGGTGGTGGGAATGAAAACAGTGGGGGGCTTCAAGCATGCATAAGAAAGGCAAATGGGAATATTAGTAAATTGGCAGGGAGGAAGGAGGGTTGACAAAGACCAGGTAGGGTCTGCGTACATAGGATAGGTAGAGAAAATCTGGATACTGGGTGGGCCAAGTGGTCCTTTTCTGCTGACAATTTATATGTTCCTATGTAAGCTTTCCACACAAATCTGCACCTATTAAAGAGCAGAGCCCAGATTTTCTGTGAGAGAGACTCTAGCATTTTAGTGTTTGTGAGGAGAATTCCTGCTTCAGTTCAGAAAGGAACAGATGCACTGCTAGATTCCTGTGAGTGACCTTTAGGTGAGATGGAGTGTGCACATCCAGACTTCAGGAGAAAAGATAGGATAGGAAAGAGAGGGTAAGCCACAGATCATTTAGGATCTGTGGTACTGTATATGAAACAGGTAGGAGAAATGGACAGACTAGTGAGCCAAGCGGTCCTCATCTGCCATCAAATTCTATGTTTCTATGTTAAGCAATTCCACTTAAGAGCAACATTTCAGCTGGTGATCCAGGTGCTAGTGGTAGGATAAGCCTCTCCATTGCCTTACTGAGGGGAAGTGCACTGGAGGACCTAAGCTGTTGAGAATGTGGCAGATAATGTGGAAAAGAGGGCCAACTTCCAGTACATCACAGCTTCTGCACCACTGAAAAACAAGTGCGCTGTCATATGAACTGTTGGACAATGTGGTAGTAATGGGTAGTCTAGGAGAAATCATGGTGCAGCAGGCACAGTAGAGCTTCAGTCTTTACGACAGAAAAGTATTTAAGCAATAATAACTGACCAGCTGGTTGATGATGGTGATTAATGACCGGCTGGGGGAGGGGGTGCCTCAGGCCAACACCACCCAGCCAGTCATTAATCAAAAGGAAATGACCAGCTGTGAGGTCATTATTGTGATTATAAGTCTAATCGCAATAATGAGATTTTTTTTTAGGTTTTTAGAGCCAAAAACTGTTTTGTTTTGGCATCGCTGCCGTCAGCGTATAGCACATGAGCCGAGTGTTGCTGCCATGCCAGGCATTTCTTAAAGATTTCAGACCAGCATGACAGCCAGTCAGTGAGCTAGCTTAGCTCATGAATCATTAATTGGACTTATAACATATATTATATATACAGTACAGTCAGTTCCTGTTATACGCACATGGTCAGAAAAGCCCAATTTTGTGCATATAGTCAAAATGACATATAACAGAAATCACTATAGTGGGTGTTCAGAAACTGAGTAAATGATTAGTAATAGTGCTTCAAGCATACATGCATATAACATAATGAGGGAATATATGCAGTGTTAAACTTTTTTATTCAATCATTTTTTTCAGGTAGACTGTATATTTAAAAAACAAACTTTCTTGGTGAGGGATAGAGTTTTTCATTTAGACATGGGTGACTGGTGAGTAGGTGAATGGGGGAGGAGAGTTCTTAAGTAAAATCAGTACATGCCTATTTTCTCAAATTATAGGTTCATAGGTGTAGCACGGGTTCGAGGGACAAGCCCTTATAAAACTCATTTGTCTACTGGCAAAAGGTATATTTCTTTTTTTCCATATATTCATCCAATTTACTTTTAAAGTCTTCCAGACTATTACAAGATACTACCTCTGATGTTAAGGAGTTCCATATTGCAGGAATACACTGAGTAAAATAATTATTCCTTTTGGATGTTTTATTTGTATTAATTTTTAACCTTAGTTTATGTGCTCTTGTTTCTAAAACAACAGCATGTTTTTCAAGACAAATAGTCTCACATAGGTCAGGATCTTTCAATGCTTTATAAACTAGACATAGGTCACCCCTTAAAGATTTGTATTCTAATGAAAACAATCCTAGAGTTTGTAACCTATTACTATAGTCTATATTTTTCAAGCCAACAATCTTCTTTGTAACTCTTTTTTTGCACTCTTTCTATGGAAGTTTTACACCCCAAAGAAGTAGGTGCACAAAATGAAACACAATAATCAATATGGGACCTAACTCGATTTGTGTATAGGGGATTAAGACTTCTGGCTCTCTCCTCTTAATATGTTTTAATATACAAGACAGTATGCTATTACATTTCCTGGTTATGTTATTAATATGGGTTGTAAACTTTAAGTCATTAGTGATGGTAATACCCAGATCTTTTTCAATTTTAATGTTATCTAAAATATTGTTATTCATACTATAAATAACTTGCCTGTTATACCTAAGTGCATTACTTTGCTGTATTAAAGGTCATTTTATTCCTTACTGACCATTTGACAAGCTTATCCAGGTTTGACTGCAGATTTTTTGCTGATTCCAAATCATAAACAACACATCCTAATTTACAGTCGTCAGCATATTTATGTAACCAAATACTATTATTTGCTTGCATACCAGTTATTAATATATTAAATAGTAAGGTGCCCAAAACCGAGCCCTGCGGCACTCCGCTGCTAACTTCCCCCAATCTGACAAGTAACCCTTTATGTTTACTCTCTACTGCCTATTACTCAGCCATGAGTTTATGCATTTGATTATATTGCCATGTAATCCATACTTTATCAGTTCCTCAATTAGAATCCCATGTGGTATGGAATCGAAAGCCTTCTCAAAGTCTAAGAAAATAACATCCACAGGAAGTCCCTAGTCCAGTGCATCACTAACTGGTTCAAAAAAGTTTATCAAGTTTTGTTAACACGATCTTCCCTTGATAAAACCATACTGTGAAATATCTATGATATTCTTTTCCTGAAGGTGAGTAATGTTTTGTTGTAAAACCCTTTCCATCACCTTGCCTAGACATGAAGTAAGGCTTAGGTTAGTTAGCACCTAAGTGAGCTGCTAAAAAGGTGGTTAAGAATAACAAATGCTGGCTGGTCAGCCCAGAAGCTCTCAGTCTAATTTTGCATGAGGGATTTCATTTCATACTGCCCCCATCTAACTATCAAGTTTCTTCCCAACCAGTTTCTTTATTTTAGCACCTGCACCCCAAATAATTTCAGGAGCACAGGGGTCCCATCTTCATCAAATAACTAAAGCAGCTATGTGGAGCTATATACACTTTGTATAATTCACCCCAGCTGGACTTTTCAAGCAGCATAACTGGTATACATGTAGCACAAGCAGGTTATCTTCAACTCTGAATTCTTGGATGATTTACCCAAGCAACCTCCTCCCTTGAAGAACCTACAGGATCCTGGCTCACTGGCACTGGTAAGCCAAATCTCTCACCACTTCTCCTATTCTGGGTTACCCTTTTCCTCAGTCTCTGTCCTGGTCTGGCTGCCCTGTCTCCAGCACAGAGAAGTGTAGTGCTTCCCCCACCTGGCCCCTGGACATTGGCCCAAATCTCAAGGGGTACCAGGATTTTTTTCCTTTCCAACCTAGGCACTGTAACCCATTCTCTCTCATCCCACATGGAACCTGAACCTGCTGGTGCACCCAGCCTCACGGCACCAGTGCCCCATGGCCATGTACTTGCTCTCTCTCTTCCACTGGTGCAGCAGCCCTCAAAACTGGCCCTACTCAAGTACCTGAGCTACCCGCCTTTGGGCTACCCTGCCACTGGAGAGCCCTGAGCCCTGGCACCACTCAGGCCATTGAGCAACGGAGTCCACCACAATGGCACCCATACTCCTACTGAGCTCCCAGATGACCATTCGAGGTTGGTCCCAGCTTCTGGCCTACACCCCTGCCAACACATCCTAGGTTCAAGATAAACTCTCACCAGGGACACCCCCCAAGGCCTGTCCTAAGACCTGCAACCCACCTGGCCCTTAAATGCCAGCGTCCCAGAACCTGCCCCTCCATGCAGGTCCCTCTATATGGGTGAAGGGCCCTCACGGCTCCCTCTTCACTCTGGCCACCCTGCCACTCTGGGAATGGGAAGGAACCACTGCCACTGGCCTTTCCCCTGTAGGAATCCTGCCACAGTCCCCACAGCCCTGGCAGCCCAAGCCATTCTTTCATGGGATCACATGGGCTCCTGCCTATCCTGGCATTCTCCTATCACCTACACCTCCCTGTTTCCAGTGACGCTGGTACCTAGCTGACCATCCTCCCCTCAGAGCTCCTTTCTCAGCTCCTCGATGCCACCTCACTGCAGAGACCATCCCTGTCTGCCACTTTGGGGGTGCCCCCCTCACAGGCCCAACCCGGACTGCCAAGCTCCCTCCTTGCCTACCTACTCTGCTCCTCCAGCTGCCCCCCTCCAGCCTCAGGCTAGTGCCTGAGCTGGAAAAGGCCCCAAAACTTCCTGTCTCCAGCCTTATATACCTTCCCTAACTTGCCCTCTGCTGCCACCCTGAGGCATCCAGCAGGGATTAACCACCCAGAGCAATAATAAATTACCTAGCTTGGGAGGTAAGGGTTAAGAGGGGGAAAGGGGTTCCTAATGGGATCATAAGCCCTTTCTGAAAGGGGGGCTTACATCACTTCTCTCTGGTGCTACCCCTCCCAAGACTACATATTCAAACAACATGCAGTCTTGCTGTATTCTGACTATTGCAGTGCTCTCCAACCTTTGAACTGCCCCAGAGAACAAAGAGTTAACTTTCCATGCAAGGCATGGAACGCTGAGCTCGAGCTCTGTTGAAGCCTCTGTCTGCTGTTGTTTGAACCCCAACTGCCAGATTCTTTACTCCGCCTCACTGAACAGTCGCTCTGGAGGTTTCTCCTTCGCTCGGTTCAAAAAAGTTGGTTAAAGTGTTTTTTTTCTCTCGGTTTCAACCGAATTTCTACGATCTAACCTGTCAGTTAAGTCTCTGTCTGTGGTACCGTGAGTACTAGATAGGTTTTCTATATTAGTTTTCTGTGTGGAACTTGTAAACATTGGATGGGTTCAGTTTGAACCAATCAGGTTTGTGAAAAAGGTTTTTTCTGTTCTATTAGAGTGTGGTAACCGGTCCGTATCGGTTCTAAAAAAACGGATTTCATTACGTTTTTTTCCAAAACCCGTAACACGGTCAGGAACTGATAGGGGTGTTTTGCCTGGCTGATTGCCGAAAAAGGGTAAGTTTTGGTTAGGACTGGCCATGTCTGAGAAACCCAAGAAAAAAAACTGGCCCACTGGGTTTCAACACTGTAGTGTGTGTGGGGAAGCCTTTGCTAAGGCTGATCCCCACACCACCTGTGTTTATTGTCTGGGGTTTGACCACCTCGATTCAGACTGCCAAATATGTAAATGTTTTCCCAAAGCTACCCTGGATAAGAGAGTAGATAGACTGAGGGAAAGGGAGGCCGAGAAGTCCGCTGACCTGGATGGCCAGCCTGGTTCAGTTCCGGCTGAACCAGAAGGAGTGCCCTCTGACAAGGGCGAATAATTTTTGTAACCATTCTGTACATTGTATCTTCTTGTACACTTGCTGAGTGTGTTTCTAATTTATTGTACTATATCCCCATCAGCCCAGCTGGCCTCCATCAGTGTGGTCATCCCACCCAGCCTTGTCACCCATCATCTGTGGGGATTACCTCCACCTTGCAGTTTCCCCATGAATAACCCCTCATGGGAAGGGCTGCCAGTGGGGCCAAGTCCTTACTCCCCCCAGACACAGCTGAAGTGTCAGTCAGTGAGGAATGAACCCAGTGAGCAGTGTGGGGCCTGCGGTGAGTGGCGGACAGCATTCTGCTTTGGTTGGGGTGTTTTCTGTTTTCTATCCCACCTCTCCTGACATCTGGAAGGTCTTGCTGATGCATTGACGCATGCCGTTGATGTCCCTCTCCCTCAATCCATGATTCCAGCTGCACCACTACATATGGTCACCCAGGTGGTGGTGTTGCAGCAGAGACCATTCTTCCTCCCTCCCCTGAGGAGGTGAGCGTCCATGGGTCACTCAGCTGTCCTCCCCCCGGCTCGCCGTCTGATGAGCTAGGCTCGTTCCTGAACCTGGGTCATCAGCATTACAAGCAGTAGTGCTACCACTGTGCTGGCAGACCGGCTTTGTTTTTGTGTTATTACATATGCACCTTATTGCTGTTTTGTTGTGTTGATCCCCCCACCTCAGACTCATCAGGAAATGAGCTGCTTCCAGTTTAGATTGTCTTTCCTGGTAACATTTTTGAAATAATCTTAGAACTAAATTAAATAAATAAATAACTAATTCAAACAATAATGTAATCTATGCCTTTACCACAGAACCTAGGGAGTCAACCATGATGGTGATGTTCAGCTACTCTCTGATTCCAGGGATGCTGCAGAGAAAGCTCACTCTGATTTTTGGTGACCGGGACCAATAACTACAGTTTCATCACCGTTGGAAGTAAACACAAATTGAATTTCAGAAATAGAGAAGGAACTACGAGAGGAAAAAAGTAATCCATGTTCTTTAAACCCTTCTTGGCAGGTGTTTGTGAAGGGAATGTGGCACATAACAGAAAATGGAGTGTACTGATAATATCCTGCGAGAAACAAAATGTGTTCCGCTTGGGCTACCTGTTACCTTTGGCTTGGATGCAGTCTTAGAGGCAATGAAAACATTTATTAAAACATTGTTTGAGGTTGACTTTGTGGTGGCAAAAGGTTTTTACATCCTTACAAGTCTACGTGGTGGCTCAGGGTGAACTCATTTTCAGTCACTAATTCAATACAACAGGTGCAGTACACTTTAATTTTAACCCTAGGATTAGATGGTGAGAAGAAGCAGAGTATTCTACATACAGTGAAAGTAAAAAGAGAGCTTTAGTATGGGGACTGTACGTTTCATGGCTTTTCAGACTATGTTTGTGAAACACACCACCACTGTTATAGGTTTTTAAACTTTAAATCCTCACTGACAGAACTGGAGTACAAGTGGCCCTGTTAAAATCAGCAAAACATAAAATAATCCTAAACAATGTGTTATATTCTTTTACGCATAAATTGGTGGCACTTAAATTAATTTCTTAGGTCTAGATTAGGCACTTCAGTTGACACTGAGCCTGGTGGAAATACTGTTGAGGATTTTATTAATTCTTTAAAAGCAGACTGTCTGTCAGAGATACCTCTCAGAACAATGGCATCCTTTGTGCACTAGAAAGACGAAAATAGGGATTTACTTTTGGATATAAAAATTTTGAATTAGTTGGAAAACCATTTGTGTGTATTCATAGGACATAAATGTAAATAACTGGATTCTAGCAAGACTGGAAAGCTATGCTACACTAACATAGAAACATAGAATTTGACGGCAGATAAGGACCGCTTGGCCCACCTAGTCTTCCCATTTTCCTACCTAACAGATAAGCTGCAGATCCTAGTTAACCAACAGCTTACTTCCTCTTAACCCCACTAGGACTGCCTTATGCCTGTCCCATGCATTCTTGAAGTCCCCCACTGTTCTTGACTCCACGACCTCCTCAGAGAGGCTGTTCCATGCATCCACAACCCTCTCAGTGAAAAAATACTTCCTCACATTACCCCTGAGCCGTCCCCTCTATCTTCAAATTGTGCCCCTTGTTCTTGCACATCTCTTTTCTGGAAGATGCTACCTCTTGGACTTTGTTAATTCCCTTGAGGTACTTGAAAGTTTCTATCATGTCCCCTCTCTCCCTTCTTTCCTCAAGAGTATACATATTAAGCTCCTTTAGTCTTTCTTCATATGTCTTCTGGTGCAGACCCTGCACCATTTTGGTTGCCCTCCTCTGGACAGCCTCCACTCTGTCTATGTCTTTGCGGAGATAGGGTCTCCAGAACTGCACACAGTACTCCAGATGGGGTCTCACCAACTGTCTGTACAGAGGGATAACAACTTCCTGTTTTCTACTATTGATGCCTCTTCCTATGCATCCCAGTATCCCCCCAGCCTTCCTTACTGCCTTCTCACATTGCTTGCCCACCTTTAGGTCATCTGATATAATTACCCCCAGGTCCCTTTCTATTTTTACTGTTGTCAGTATCTCACCCCCCATTGTGTACACTTCCCTGGTTTTTGTTTCCCATGTGCATTACCTTGCACTTCTTTGCATTGATTCTGAGCTGCCATACATTTGACCATTCCTCCAACCTTGCCAAGTCCCTTCTCATCCTTTTCACTCCATCTTTGTGTATCAACCCTGTTGCAGATCTTTGTGTCATCTGCAAAGAGACATACTTTTCCTTCCAGTTCCTCTGCAATGTCACTTATAAAGACATTAAAAAGGACCGGTCCCAGTACTGAACCCTGTGGTACCCCGCTAGTAACCCTCCTTTCTTCACTGTACTCCATTTACTACTACCCTTTGCATCCTGTTGTCTAGCCAATTTTTTATCCAGGCTACCACCTGGGACCCACCCAAGGCTTGCTATCTTGTGTATTAATCTTTGTGTGAGACTGTATCAAATGCCTTAAGAAATCTAGGTAGGCATGTCCACAGCCCTCCCTGGCCTACATTACTTTGGTCACCCAGTCAAAGAAATCTATTAGATTCATCTGACACGACCTTCCCATTGTGAATCCATGCTGTCTTGGGTCCTGTGCCCACTGGCTTCTAGGTACTCAACAATTCTTTCCTTCAGAAGTGATTCCATCATTTTCCTACCACTGAGGTCAAACTACTGGTCTGTAGTTTCCTGCCTCTGTCCTGCTCCCACTTTTGTGAAGAGGAATCACATCTGCCCTCCTCCAGTCCTCGGTACCACCCCATCCTCCCATGATTTGTTAAAGATAGTAGTCAGCGGTGTCACTAGTTCTACCCTTAGTTCTTTTAGAATTCTTGGGTGAATCCCACCAGGCCCCATTGCTTTGTCCACCTTCAATTTTATTAGTTCTTTCAGAACCCTTTCTTCTGTAAATGGACTGGTATCGACCCCCGTCTTCAGAGTGTTTCTCTTGTTTGGTTTAGGTAACTCCCCCTCCTCTTTCTTTGTGAATACTGAGCAGAAATATTCGTTCAGTATCCCTGCTTTTTCACTGTCACCCTCTACCCACATTCCCTCCCCTTTATTAAGCTTCAGTATCCCTCCTTTGGTCTTTCTTCGCTCCCTAATGTACCTATAAAAGGTCTTATCCCCCTTCTTAACAGAATTGACTATCCTTTCCTCGGTTTGGGCCTTTGCTATTCTGACTGCCTTCCCAGCCTCTTTCTGCTTTAACTGATAAAGTTCTGTGTCCTGCTCCTTCTGTGTTTCCTTATATTTTCTGAATGCTGTCCTTTTATCCTTAACCTTCCCTGCCACCTCTTTTGTGAACCATAGCGGTTTTTTCCTTCGTTGTGTTTTATTGATTTGCTTTACACAAAGGCTTATTGCCTCTGTGATGGCTGTTTTGATCACTCCCCATTGTTCCTCCACCCCCCCTTCTTGCCTGTTTGCTAGTGCTTTTCTGAGGCACTCTCTCATTTTCCCAAAGTCAGCCCTCCTAAAGTCTAGTACTGTTGCTTTTGTATGGCTTGATTGTATGGCTGTGTTTATCGTGAACCACACTGTTTGGCGGTCGCTTGTTCCCAGATGGCTACCCACTTCTAAATCTGAGATTCTTTCTCCATCCCCATTTGAAAGTACCAGGTCTAAGATTGCTCCCTCCTGAGTGGGTTCCAATACTAACTGTCTGAGGCATGCCCCCTGTAGGGCATCAAGAATGACCCTGCTCTTGGATGTGACTGCAGCAATGGTGCTCCAGTTAACATCTGGCATATTCAGGTCCCCCATCAACAATATCTCCCCTTTTTCTGCCATTCTAAGAAAGCCTTCTATCATTTCCTTGTCCATTCCCTCCCCCTGAGATGGGGGTCTGTATACAACCCCATGCCGATTGTGTGCCATTTCCTGTCTCCAGGGTGACCCAAAGTGCCTCATCTGCTCCCTGTTTACTCTTTAGGTTTCTGTTGCTTTGATCCTTCTTTACATGAGAGCTACTACTCCTCCTCCTCGTTTACCCTCCCTGTCCCTCCTGTAGATTGTGTATCCTGGTATGTTGACATCCCAGTCATGGTTCTCTGTGTACCATGTTTCTGTGACTACCACAATATCCAGGCAACCCTCTTCCATCAAGGCCACTAGTTCAGGGAGCTTTTTACACAGACTGTGGGCATTGGTACTCATCACCCTCCACTTTTTGATAGCCTTACCCCTTTAGCCCCATTTCTGTCCTTACTGCCTTTGCCTTTTTTTACATTTAAATCAGTTCTGCTACCTAATAACTTCTTCTAACTAATAACTAATATGAAACTGCTTGATCATAACTAAGAGTTAGTCAGTGCATCTGTTTAAATTTCAGGAGCTCTGAGCATTAACTTACCTGTCTATTACTTGCTGTTACCCATGAAACATTCATGGTTTACATGGCTTTCTTATGGGGGGGCACCATTCTACCCTCTGACCTTATTGCTTCCGAGGTAAGAATTCTATATTATCCATTGGCAACTTCCCATCCATCTTAAGCATTTCTTGCAGTCCAGTTGCTCTCCTGTGCCCTTATCCCATTCCATATCAAGCCTGTTGTGGTGTGCAGTGTTGCTCTTCCAGAAAAAGAGTAACCTGGTATGGTCATGTCCCATTCTGTTTGAGGATCCTGTCACCTCTAACTCATCCTATGATCACTTAACCTCCCTATGTGTAGCACACAAAGCAAAAAGCAAATGTTAGTCTTGCAAACTCTTGTTATTTGTGTCCAGGCCAATTTGCATGTTGTTTGCAAGCACAAAACCATTTTTTCTTATGTTTTCTTATCATAGACACATCAAACATATTATTATCAGTATGGGGATTTTAAATTAAAGACCATTTAGAAAGCATCCACAAAATGATTTATTTATTTTATTTAGTTTTTGTTGACCAGGTAAGTGCACAAGACAGATTCTGTCTATTTTTAGGCACAACCCGGGGGAGGGGGATACAGATGAATACCAACTGACCTTGAACCAGATTAAGCTGTTAGTGGTATTTTTAGTGAATGAGGGAAATTTGGCCTGGGTAACGGGGAAATTCCCCTACTCTCAGTAGGGGGCGCTGTCTTGATGGTGTGTGGAGAAGCTCAGTTCAGAGTTGGATCGACTTGGAAATGAACGGTTGAATGGTCCTGCGATGAGCATGTCTAACGCTGCTAACGTGGGCTTGCAGCCTGAAAATATGGAGGATTGTGCTCCTGAGATCTCCACGGTGGATTTAGCGGAACAGGAATGGCTCTTACAACATACATTGGAGGAAAAAATCTGGTTAGCTAACCTACACTACCAGAAGGCCTCAGCGCAGTTCCTGGAGGAGAAGAAATGGAAACGAATGGCAGGTACATCTCCTTCACTGGAGGCAACCACATCTAAAGTCTTTTTATCTGACACTAGAGGGCATATTGAGAACGTGGCTATGAATATGCACCCTGGAACAGAGCAAGATATACAGTCAGCTCCAGGGGAAGACAGCTGGTTGGCTAATGCCGCACTAGAGAATGCAGGCTGGGTTCACAATAAGGATGGCACTTGGGCCATGGATACAAATGCTATGGCTCCTCGGGGGGCAGACACAGTGACAGTACAGGTAGCGGATGCAAACAGCTCCATGGCAAATGAAGGTACATCATCACAGGAGGAGGGAGGGAGACAGAAGGGGAGCCCCCTCTACCAGGTACACCCTCTTTTCCCCCCCCATACTAACACCTTATAGTGTTAAACAAAAGGAACCTTGAGGCACTATGGAGCCTCTTACCCATTGGTTCAGAATATGGAACATGCTGAGGATGACAATATTTCAGGGGTTTTAACCATAAATACTCCAGGGCCCACACCTAAACATTCTTATGCAGGCCTATTCCATAAGTCAGTGGAACTGGCAAAGAGAAGACATGCCATTCGATTAAGATACTTAGGGAGTATGATTGAACTGCTTGACAGATTTTTTGTAGGCAGAATTTTGTTAAAGCAGTCCCTAGGGTTTTCTCCCAGTGAAGTATATGCGCTAATTCATGCTCTGGGGAGCATACATTCAATGTGAGCTTCTGAACTCAGGGGGTCCTGGAACGTTTCTGGACAAAATATTCTATTCTAAATACCAATCTGCTCTGGGCCCCCTTCCAGATAATTCCACTCAAGAAACAATCTTTCCGGATAATTATGGTTCTCTTCCGTAATGAGGGGATGAACATTATAGACATTCTACAATGGCTTGAAAAATGGTGTGAGAATCGGGACTCCCCTGATCCTGTATTAGATTCTGAAGGCTTTTGGAACAGGAGATGGTGGATGAAAGCAAAATTGTTCCAAATGGAGAATGACTTTCAGCATTTACCTAATTGCTTTTTTTATAGGCAGAGACAAAGGGTTTATTTTCTACCTGGGACAACCAAGAAAATGTCACAAATGTGTCTCACCTCATCACATAGGTACATATTGTGACAAAATGATTTGTTTCCGATGTGGGGAGTTGGGCCATTCTGGGATAGAGTATATGAATGCCCCCACACGTAATTTTTGTGAATAACATGGCCATACATTCACAGAATGTCCTCTGGCATCCCATAATATGGATGATGCCAACTTCACCATTGAGGACTTCTATATTAACACAGCTTGGGCTGGAAGAGGGCCTTCTGACCCCAGACCTCCTGGAGAGCCGAGGCCTGCCTCAGGACCACCCTTCCCCAATGCCCAGGGAAATATAATTCCAGAACCTGTCCCTATAATATGCTCTGCAGTAACCCCAGCAATGCCTGTTGGATGTATGGAAGTCTCACAGCCCATCACTAAGGGATCTGACATGGCCCCCTCCACGACCCCCCTCTTGGAAGGAAACAAATCGACAGGTGACCCCTCTGGGGCTAGGGAGATGGGGAGGCCTACTGGTATTAACATTCTCCCAACTGCAAATAAATTTGATGGACTACCAATACAAGATGGACTGGAGGAAGAGGATTCCAATGTAGATTCCAAGTCCTCCTCACAAAGGGATCCTACATCTGAAGCAGAACTGAGTAAAACACAAGAGGGAGCAAAAAAAAAAAAAAAAAAAAAAGAAAACAGACCTCAGGATGGGATTGCAGAAAAGCACTCGGGGTGGGGGACAAAACAGTTTGCTAAATAAGAATTTAAGGGTATATTCAGGTACTAAATTCCTATACCTCGGGTGCCCCAGGGCAGGCAATTTTGCATCAGGACACCTACTGGTCTTCAGTGCCTGCCCCATGGGGCAGCTAAGGTATTTCTGCAATTCTCCTTTTTTTTATGTGCTGCAGCTTTAAATGAGAGTGGAGCAGCCTCTTTTTTTCTGTATAGAGTGGAGATGAGCACAGGTGCAGAGAGCTGACACCGGGACACAATCACGAGGTACACTGAACTGCTCGTCCTGGTGTCAGCTGACACGTTAAGATGCTGGCCAAGGAGACGAGTACATCATTTGTTGGCACATCTGGTGGACTGTATTTTGTACAGCTTGCCCATGCCCTCCTTCAGTGTGATGCCAGGACCCTGCTACAAAGTGTGGCATTCTGCGCCATAACTTGGGACTGTCAGGACATGTGAAGCGGTGTGAGTGAGAGCAAATCTCCAAGAGTGCACACACAGCAGTCAAGATCTCAGATTGCGATCAGTGTAATTGCAGTGTAACACGAAGTGTGTTTTAAAAAAAAAGCTCTTTTAAGAGCTACTGCCTATATACTGTACATATCCACTGTGAATTGGGGGACTTAATTTCTGTGGGCGAGGCGGGTGAGACCGCGAGGTTCTGTGGCATCAGGGTGGGAGCAAAATCGTGACTTCGACCAGAGGAAGGAGGAGATATATATATATATATATATATATATATATATATAGAGAGAGAGAGAGAGAGAGAGAGAGAGAGAGAGAGAGAGCGCTACTCACTGGTAAAGATCTGGTGTTTTCCTTTCTTTGATTTCTGGGGTGGGGGAAAGTAACAACTTGGAAGGGAAGGACTGCAGTCTGCAGTGCAGTCAGAGAGTGAAAGGGAAAGCGCTAAAGTTAGTTCATCTAAAGTGCAGTTGCTTAAATTAATAACAGGTGGTCTTCTGCAAAAGCCAGGCTGCTGAAAATATTTAGCTACAGGCTGGACTATTAGACTTCAGTAGATAGGGCCATTTTTACATACAGTGCACTTTCCAGGCTGCAGCAATGGTCTTTTTGTCCTCAATTGCTTGCTTAGAGTTTCTTGGGAAACTCTACTGGAATTCACAGACAGTAAAATCTGTCTCTCTTGTGTCTTGTCTATCAATAAAAGCTGAGACAAGAGCCTGTGTCTGTGTAACTGCCAGCTGCTGAGACAGCATAAAAAAGCTATTAAATAATATTGGAGCAGAGGCTAAGACTGTACACTTTTAAGAAGGGGCTTGGCTTGTACAGCTATTTCTTTTACCCTAGTTGTACAAATTATAAAAACTTAAAAAGTATCTAACCTAGCTAAAGCAAACCTAAATAAAGGTTGAGAGACTGAGAGGGGGTGCTGCTGCTAATCTCTAAAGTGTAAATCTTTTTTTTTATTATTATTATCTCCTCTCTGACCTCTGTCTTAAATAAAGCCTCTTAATTAAAGTTTAAAGCTTTTTTTACCCTGACTGTTGAATCTGATGACCTAAAATCTGAATAATGTTATAAAAAAATAATCTGACGTGGAGTGTTAAGCTTTTTACAAGCTACGCTGTCTGTGGACTATCTAAAATCTGAATACTGTCTACGTTTTCACCTGTTATAAAAAATAATCAGACAACAAACAGTCAGGTTTTCTTGTTAAGTTTATTATTAAAAAAAGACATAACATACTTTTTTCCTTGTTTCATTTATTAATACTGAGTAACATGAATTGCAAATTCTCAAAGTCAGTATTCTCAAGTTCAACTCTGAACAGCCAGGCAGACACCTTGAGTTTTTTTAAATTTGGATTTAAGAGAAAGCATCTTGATGAGACTGGGAGCCGACTCGGATTCCCCAACACCAAGCACTAGTACTAGTATTACTACAGCTATAACCACACCACCTCCTTGCCCCGTACAGTGAAACTGTTGTGACCACTGAAGTTTCCTCAAGTGCTACTGCTTGTACTGAAAGCCAAGTTAAGGCTCCAAAAGTTAGAAAATTTCAGGAATCATGGAAAAAGGGCAGGCAGAGGCTTACGTATGACGCAGATAAATGTGCCATGTTGTGTACATGGTGTCAGAATTATGATAAAAGCCAAAGCAAAAATAATTTTAGAACTGGATGCAGTACTTATAGAGTACACATTATCTCGGCACATGAAGTGTCTATAGCACACAAAAATGCTGAGAGGGCATACATTGCAAACAAAACAAAAGTTGGAGGAAGACCAATAGAGAAGTCCATACAATTAATGGAACAACAAGAAATGGACCAATTTACTAAACTTTTCTGTACTGCATATTACGTTGCTAGGACTGAAAGGCCTTTCAGGGATTTTCCTGGGCTAATAGATTTGCAAAAAAGAAATCATGGAGATGATGTAATGGGGCAAAGTTACAGTAGTGACAAGTAATGCTGTGTGTTTATTCACTACATTGCTCAAGATATTCAAAACACTACTGCTCGTCTTTTAGAAGACAATGATTACTTTTCTTTTCTTCTAGATTCATGCACAGATAAAAATGTGACGGAGGAGGAGGGCATTTACGTGTGTGTTTTTGACAACGGTCTGCCAGTTACAAGGTTTCTTGCACTGAAACCAGTTAGTGTTCCTGATGCTGAAAGCATTTTAAATGTCGTCATTGATGCACTAGAGAGTGAGGGTGGTCTAAAGGATCGTGGTTGGAAACAAAAGTTGATAAGTGCAGCATCTGATGGTGCTGCTGTCATGTTAGGCTCCACCTCGGGTGTCCTTACTCGAATAAAACAAGAGTGCCCACACCTCATTGACATACATGGCTGTGCACATTGTTTAGAGCTTGCTGTAAAGGATTCTTTCAAAGAGTGTCCCTTTTACAAGTCAGTAGAGCAACTTCTGCTGAACATTTACTCATTTTACCACAGGTCACCAAAAAGCTGGAAAGGCCTACAGGAAACAGGATCCCTTTTAAATATTAATGTGGTCAGACCAGTTAACACTGGTGGCACTAGGTGGCTTGCACACAGAGAATGGGCCATTTCTGCCCTTGAAAGGAACTGGGCTGCATTAGTGCCTCATCTCGAACATGTTTCACTGACAAACAAGCAAGATCATGGCCAGAAAGCATTGACAATACTTAAAGTCCTTAAGACTTTAAAATGTGTCACGTATATGAACTTTCTGAAAGTGTTTTTTGGTTATTTATCTGCTCTTAGTCTCTTCTTTCAGCAAGAAGATGCCACTGTGGAAAACGTTCACAGCAAAGTAGAAAGCACAATTCAGAAACTAAACGTTCTTTCGAATCACAAAACTCTTCACCGCATAACACTTGCAGGTATAAATGATAATTTAACTCGGTACAGCAGTGCTGACTTGACAAATGAAGCAAGCAGACACACATCAGGTTCTCCTTTAGACATTGTAGAAGCCACAGTTTCAAATATAAAACAAAATCTTCAGAAAATATCACAACACACTGAATCTTGCTTTCAGTCTTTCATGACGAATAAAGTGCTGCTAGCAGCAAGAACTTAACATTTTCAGTCCTGGCCAACATCCACAGAGGCACTAGAAACATATGGAGTTCAGGCAATTCAAACAATTTTGATCACTATAAAGTTGTCCTAGAGTCACGGGGAGTTGATATTACTTTGGTACTGCTAGAGTGGCTAGAGTTAAAAAAACATGTACTTCACTTGCTGTCTGTTGAGAACTGTAGGTCTCTGAAATTGTGGCAGAAAGTGATCCTTGCAGACATGCAGGATCAACAATTCCAAAATGTGCTGGCCATTGTCAAGATCATTCTCCTGATTCCTGTTCACACTGCTGCTGCAGAACAAGGCTTCTCTCTAATGGAAAGAATAACAAATGATTGGAGGGTTGGATTATGCTCAGACACCCTTCATGACCTAATGTCTATATCTCTCAATGGACCCCAGCTCAGTGAATATAACCCTGAAGGTGCCATATCACTGTGGTGAAAAAATGGCAAAAGAAGGCCCATCACCGAAGCTTATGGCTCCAGAACAGCACTGTCACTGCATGTTGCTTCTGCCAGGCCCAGCACTAGTGGTGATGATGGTGGTGGGGGTGGCGATAACGAAAATGCTTGGTCCAGTGAAGATGACATTTAAAATAATGTAAATTAAGGGGCTACATGTAAATATTTTCCTGGGCATGTACTTTTGCTTGCTACATTCCCAAGTGAATAGTATTTGGTCAGAGAAAAAAAGGCTTGCAACCTTTGACCTTTTCTCTGGCACTGACATTGATGTTTTTTTTTTTTCAGGACACCACACTGTATTCTACTGAAGATTTGGTGCAGCCTCTAATGTATGGTTGGGGAGTGACTGTTATTGGTCAAGTGGAGGGGAAGATGTGTTATGCTCTGGAGTAGGCATTTGTTTTTTACACTAACAACTGTTATAGAGATTGAAACTGGGCGAAGTTTATTATTACGATACAGAATTCTGATTTTTGACTTATCAGTATTTATGGTCCTCAATCCAAAACTGATAGGATTGTTCTATTAACAAAAGTGCAACCTTTCTTATTTACCAGATGTAATATCCTTTTTGGAGGAGACTTTAATATGAATTGGTTTGTTCAGGATAGAGGAGTGGCTAGTGCTAAACTATACTGTGACACAAATTTTCTGAATGAGTTATTGCACAGTATTGGTTTAAAAGATGTATTCCTTAATACAGAAAATCAGACAGCATACACATACTTTTCAGGAAACCGTAAATCCCGTATTGACTACTGGTTTCTGTCTCCAAATTTACAGTATAGACCTCCTGCATTGGTATCTTTAGCAACCTCAGATCATATATTGCTACAGATCACAGTATCCAATTATCCGGCAACATCCAAAGGTCCAGGATACTGGAAAATGAACTTGTCACTATTAGATTTTCATGAGGTGAAAGAAAGTTTTGTTTCTCTATTGAATACAAGGAAGTCAGTTCATTTCATGTACGATTCGGTTCAACAATGGTGGGAGGAGACAAAAACAGATATTAGGCAATATTTTCAACATATAGGGCGGTTACTTGGGAAAGACAAACAAAACACAGATTGGTCATTAAGACACCAGTTGCAAGTATCATACACAAAACTGAATAGGAGAGAAGCTGTGAATAGTTCATATATTCAAAAACTAAAAACTGACCTAGCACACGCACAATATTATCGACGTAAAACCCTAGAGACAGAAACAAGGTTTGGGGTACAAGGAAAACAAGAGGTAATTAACCCATACGAAAGTTGCGCAGCACAGTGAAGAAAGAAAGAGATTAGACAGCTTATAACATCTTCTGGGGAAGTGGTGGTTACTTAAAAAGAGATTTTATATGAAGTAGATAGATATTTGCAACAATTATTCCACGCAGACCCACGACTCTCTGCAGAAAAAATGGATGTTTGGCTAGACTCATCTCAAGTTATCTACTATCCCTGATTTTTTCATTCCCACTCTGACACATCCTCTTACACTGCAAGAATTAGAATCGGTTATTAAAACCTTGCCAGGAGATAAATCACCTGGTAATGACAGTCTCCCAAATTAATTATATCCTTTAATTTTTTCAACCTTAGGTGCCGAATTGTTACATCTATATACTACAAGTATAGAACAAGAGGTGTTCTCTCCTAGTTTTAATCAAGGTCTGGTGATATATTTACATAAATCTGGGAAAAAGGAAGACATCAGGAATTGGAGGCCTATCACCCTCCTAAATTAAGATAGTAAAATTCTGACAAAAGTTCTGGTAAGAAGGATGTCTCAGGTATTGGCAGATATTATTAGTACCTCACAATTCTGCTCAGTCCCTGGGAGGACAATTACTGATGCTCTCATAGTATTAAGAGAAGTAATGGATAGAGGTAATCTGGGGGAACTAAATGGATGTTTGCTTAGTTTGGACTAGCTCAAAGCTTTTGTCAGGGTTTCCCACTTATATTTATGGAAATGTGTGGAGAGGTTTTGTTTCCCAATCACTTTTATTTCTTGGTTGAGGGGATATTATAGCATGGTGGAAATAGCACGATTTGTAAATGGCTGGATAGGTAAACATCAGAAACATACTTGAGGTGTAAGTCAGGGGAGTCCCCTTAGCTCTTTGTTTTACGTTTTAACGTTAGAACCTCTTTTGTTTAGGCTTAATCATTCTGAAGATATTAGAGGTCTTTCCCTCCACAGTGACATGCCTGAACAGAAAATGACAGCGTACACTGATGATATGTATATTCTTTTAGCAGCTCTACCATCCAGTAGAGCCGCAGAAGTTGTGGTGGTAGCTTCTATGGAAGGTACGGGAGCATGGGTTAACCTACTTAAAAGTAAGTTTTTTTTCTTGGCAATGAACCTTGTTCTTATAGTAGTGTGATGGGTATTCCAGTGGTGCAAACTGGCACAAAAATACCAGGGATTTATTTTGGTATGGTATAAACTGATGAATATAACTGGGAAATTCTTATTAATGAAGCCAAAATCCCTGTAGGGGTCTGGAATAAATGGAGAATGTCTAAATTAAAGCAGGTGTACAGTATATGGTATGGACTTTTTTATTAGGATAGTTTTTACATTTAGCAGCAATTTATTCGCTCCCCAAACATATGGAAATGGCCTTAAGTGTTTTCTTTCAGGCTATATGGGGGAGTTGGTTAAACCTCCTAAAAAGAAGAATTCTGTATTTACAAAAAGAACAAGGAGGCCTTAATATGGCGAACCCCATTTGTTTCTTCTTTTCCATATTTTTATACAGAAACATACAACCTTTACTTACTAACACCCCTCATATTTGGTCCTCATGGGTACTGGATACCATTCCCCATGGTTAAAAGATTGGGATTGGGACACGGCCATTACCCGACAAAAACATATACATGGCCTTCCTAATTATTGTTACTATTGTTTTGGCAAGTTACAGTTGTGGAAAATCACCAAAACTATGATAGTCCATACAAAAAGGAAAGATTTTTTTTGACCCTTCAACAATCTTACTTTTATCAATTCCCAGAATTTTATACTCGACCTCAGCAAGACAGCATATATAGAAACATAGAAACATAGAAGTTGACGGCAGATAAGCACCGCAAGGCCCATCCAGTCTGCCCATTTCTTTTTCTACCTTATGAATGTGCCATTGGCATTTGCTCTGTCAATGGCCTATCTATTCATACTCATCTGTATTGCTCCCTTATGCGTATCCCATGCTTGTTTGAAGCCCTGCACTGTATTCATATCCACCACTTCCGGAGGTAGGCCATTCCATGCATCCACCACTTTTCTGTGAAAAGAACTTCCTCACATTTGCAATATGAATGACTAGTGTTAGATTAATAGTCTGTTAATCACCGCTAGTGTAATGTGCAGTAGCCGAGTGCCATATTGCTCTTAGGAATGATTAACTGACTGTTAATCTAACTCCTGGGAGTGCTTTATTGCTGTTATAAAAAACACACCAAAAGAAAAGTGTTAAAAGTATACTTTTTCAATGTTTTCCTCATTTAGAGGGAGATTTTTTAATAAAATAGTTCTTCCACCAACAGTTTAAGAATGTTGGTTCAAAATCAGAATGCATCATTCCATATATTCAGCAGGGTTAGAGGATGGAATGCTGACAGAAAGAATTCATGTGCCATAGTGATCAGGCTCTGCAGGACAGTATAACATGGATTAATGTAAGGCTGTTGGAATCCTAACAGCCAATCAGACTGCAGCATTTCTGAGACCCTTTTTATAATACCCCTTAATCGACCTCCCTCTAATCTCATGCTGTGTCCTCTTGTCCTGCTATTTTTCTTATATTGAAACACGTTAGACGCTTTCACCTTGTTAACTCATTGAGTCCTGGTGGCCATTTTGGGTCAGGTTCTGTAATGGATGGTTCCAACGCCATATGGTGTCTACTGGACCCAGTGAGTTAATGCCCTTAAGGTATTTGAATGTTTCAATCATATCACCTCTCTCCCTCCTTTGCTCCAGGGCATACATATTGTGTTCCATTAATCTATATATTAAAGACATATTATTACACTCAAGAATGCCTCCTTTTATGTGGGATGTTACGTGGTTGGGAGTTCATGGCAGATTAAACATTAAGGGCAATCTGAAGCATAACAGTACAGAAGAATGGGCTTGTTCCAGATTCAACATTTGTCAGGTGCCAGAAGAGACAATGGAACATTTATTATTTTTATGCCCATACATATGACATTTTTGGTCAATAATGGCTGGGTACTGGGCTTCTTCACCTTTTGCTGGTATCACATATAAGATTTTATTATTGGGGGTACTTCCACAGTACTGATCACTATATGACACGAGCATTTTATATGGGATTTTAGGGTATTTTAAATATCACATTTGGCAAGTTCGGTGTAGATGGTCCTTACAACAACACTGGATTACACAAGACCAACTGTTTTGGCTTATTGGAGAGGATGTTTTAAAAACAAAAAGGGAAGAGCAAACTACACTTTCAACAGAACTATACAATAAAAGATGGAAATTATTGAACTGGATGGATACAGGATGAGGGATGTTATTGGATAGGAACCCTGAGAATAGTATATAGATCACTGAATACTTTCTACTGTATTACAAGGGCATGGGTGGGGCCTTGGCTCCTGCATGATAACTTTGTCTAAGGTAGGAATACGTAGTACTAATGTTTTCCTTTTTATTTTCTGTATGATTTGTATAAGCCATAACTACCTGGGTTCAAGTTGAGGTATGCTGTAAATATTTCACTTTGTTCTTTTTTCCCCTGATTTTCTTTCTTTATGATTATCTGCGTTTTCTCATTTTATCGATTATGAAAGGGGACAAGTATGAATTAATACTTTTCTTGCCATTTAGTTCTTTTTCCTTTTAAACATTTTGTGAAATTTGTTTCAGTTTGAATGGTGTGATGGTAATACTTTTTGATGTATTCTTTTATGTATTATTTGGTGTGAATTAACATTGCTTGTTTTATTTGTTTTGAAGTTGCAAATAAAAAATTCCCCTACTCTTTTCAAGAAGTGCCATGAGATCTTTTAACATCCACCTGAACTACTACCAGAACAGGCAGATGGGACCTCATTTTAACGTCTCATCTGAGAGACTGCACCTCAGGAGTGCAGCACCCTTCCCATGCTGCACCACAGTGTAATTGTATTGGGATTTAACACAAGTGCCTTCTGTAGGGATAGAACCCACAGTCTTCTGATCTCCCAGCCTCAGAGGCGAGTGTGCTACCTGCTGAGCCACTGACACTGCTAGTGAGACATTATTATAGTCTTTTGTGAATTTCATATCATCTTGTTTAAACAAATGTAATTTCATGTCAATAGCTGCAATTCCAAAACAGTTACGTATCTTAGTATTTTTGGTGTATTATTATTATTATTGTATTTGTATTACTGGTGTTGCCTGCTAATGTGAAGGTGCATTGATTTTTCCTGGACTGAGCACGTCATCATCCACTGAAAGGACTGCTAAATGCATCCAGTGGTTTATAATGTGCTCAGTCCAGAAAAAGTCAGATATAGGTCAGGAACACTCATAGCAGCCAGAGGAGGATACGGGAGGATCCTATTGTTGTTTTGGTTGCCAATAAGAGTGACTGGCAGCCCAACAGACCAATGTGAATATTTGATGATGTAGCTTAATAGTGAGAGGGAGGCGAATCTGTATCTCCTCATGCTGTGAGTGGCTCTCAGACCCCCCCCAAACTGTCTGCAGCAGAAATATCCCTGCAGAACAGTGTGGATTTGCTCAGACATCCTGATTTCTGTGCCTGAGATGTGTGTGTGTGTGGGGGGGTCCGCTTCCCTTTGTTCCAGTCTGTGGCCCTCCTACTGCTGGGACTGAGGAGAAGCCATGGTTGCTCCACCATATGGTGTGGCAGCATGGCCTGGGCACCATGTGTGGTGCCTCTTCAGTCTTCTCCCTGAACCAGTATGAGCTTAAATTTCACTCGTGGCTCTCCATGGGCCACTAATGCTCCAGTGTGGCTTCTAGAAGTGTTAGCAGCTGAGTCACCTTGCTGTCCTTCTCATTTTCTTTGTTACCCATTTGACCCTTGGGGTAAAACAAGGCCCACTTTTGTTGGTCAAAAAACAGATTTAAACTTGCACCACACGCTGTTCATTTTTGGTCCCCAGCAAGGCAACATGGGGTAGGCATCATCATTATGTTTTACTGCAAGCTGCAGGCCTTCACTTTCACAATTGCATAGCACAGCTCAGTTGCATTTTCACTGAATGCCATTGCGTTACCTTCAGTTTTGCAGAACCAGGATGCTTTGCAGAATTGGATACTGTACCCTTTTTATGAAATACGTGAATATAGGGTGTTACAGATGTTACACCCAGGAAATAGTTTTTTGATCTTACTAGGTATGTTGTCTGAAAAATATTTCAGTTGTGGGTTGTACGAAGTCAAGTGATGGTACTCATCCACATCTGACAGAACAAATTGGCTTGGGAGAGTCCTTACTTGGAGGAAAGGAGGGTGAATAATGTTAATTACATGGTGAAGCTACCCGATAAGAGGAGCAAGCAGAAAATCTGCCACATAAACAAGATGAAGCCCTACCATGACAGGGACAAGATAGTCCTGGTTGTGTGCAGCCATTCAGAGGGGGAGGCAGAAGCAGACCCACTAGTGGATCTCCTAGAAGAGGTTAAGGGAGAATCTTCTGTGGACGCTGTCATCCTCTCAGAGCGGCTGATACTGACACCTCGTTAAAAATTGGCAGGATACATAAGAAACACTTCATTAACATTTCAGAACATTTTGCAGGAACACAAAACCTTGACAGGGCTACCATTAATCTTATCAGTGCACTTTATTCAACTGGTACTTCCGCTCGTATGTGCCCTAACCACAGCCTTGGATCCCTGGCAGACACTACTTTGGTCTGCATAACCCACAGTGCTGACAGCCGAGTTACCCTTACATGCAAGCTTGCAATCAGATCAATATGGATGTGTAGTCCATATTCTATTAAAGAATATTTGTATGCTGTCTTTTTATTTGTCAATCCTACTTAAGGATGGATTGGAAAACAATTTATTCCTCGCTCAGTATTCTCCTCTTGGTGGAAACATTCTCAATAACTTTTTTTTTATCTTTGATAACCAGGTAAGGTCCAGTAGGCACAAGTGCCTGCTTTCAGGGGTGACCTGAGAGCAATGGGGAGGTTGAGTGACTTGCTTAGCGTCACACAGTATGCAAGTGAGGTTGTAGGAATCAAACCCAGGTCTGCTGGATGTACCAAAATCATTCACAGCTCATTACTCTAACCTCTAGGCTATACTGCCAGCCCATCTAGCCCACATAAACTTAAACAAAAAAAAAAATAAGACATAAACCTGGTGGTCATACAAGTTACTGGTTGCCTCACTTAGTGGGTGTGGTCCCTGTTGCCCCCCGAAAAGAGCAAGGGTGAAGTTCTTGCTCTGTAAACCACCTCTTCTGATCATTGGAAGTTTCTGACTGAGGAAGACACAAGGCATTGAATGAATACAATGATGACCAAGGAAAGATTACTAAGAAAATATGAGACACTTATAGCTTGGGTAAATTTGGATGAATACAGTCAAAAACAATGCAGCACACTGTCCCAAAGGGGTGAGTCATAATAATAGTACTAGGTGCATTGGAGCAGGTTTGCCTCACAGAATGAGGCACAGAGTGCTGTAAGGGGTACTCCTATAATTACCTTTACCAGTGAGTAAACTTCCATTATCCAATCATACCCTTTACAGCACTCTGTGATGTCACAACTGGGTTACTAAGAAACAATGCCCACCACAGAAAGGGTGGATCAAGGGGAACTCTGCTCTAATGCAGCCCATAGAACACAGATCCCAAAAGAAGAGGTATCTGCATTGAGGACGTCAATGTGATAGTGTCTGGTGAAGGTGTGAGCAGAAGCCCAAATGGCTGCCGCACAGATGTCCTGAATCGAGGCATAGTTTCTCTCTTCCCAGGAAGTGGAGACAGCCTCGGTGGAATGTGCCTTCAGACCTTCAGGTGTGGGGATACCCTGGGCCTTGTATGCTTCAGTGATGGCTAAACTGAGCCATCTAGCCAGGGTGGCTCAAGAGGCAGGTGTGCTTAACTTGATGCCCTGGAAAGAGACAAACAGCCTGCCATTCTGTTGATTGAGAAGGTCGTGTGTAGGTAGTCACTAAAATTTCGGGGATCATTCAAGGTCAAAAATGCCACTTTTTTAGGGGAATTTGGTCCCTGATCAGAAAAGGCCAGTGAAATGTCTTGATGGAGATGGAAGGTGGAAGCCACAACAGGCAAGGCAGGAAAGATGGGATTTTTCTAAGGTCCACTCTGTCGAGTAAGGACCTGGTGACTGTGATTCATACCTTTGTGACTTCATATCTTGACTACTGTAACACTCTTTATCTAGGACTTTCTGGAGGTTTGTTATGCTGTATCCAGCTTGTGCAGAATGCTGTAGTCAGGCTGATATCAGGCACAAATATCTTCCTGATAGATCAGGTGGCCTGTTTCTGCTGGCAATTCGTATGTTCCATCATTACAGTGTTGTGGAGTCTGTGTTGACTTCTGGTTAGATGGCATACCATCTTCAAGATTTGCTTGATGGTCTTCAAGGCCCTGCACAATCTCAGTCCTGATTATATTAAATACTTCCTTTACCCATACACTCCATATCACCCTCTTTGCTCTACCAGTGAGAATTTTCTAAAGGTTTCCTGAGCCCACCTTTAATCCTGAAATGATAGGACATTTGCTGTGTCAGTGCCATGAACATGGAGCACTTAACCGTTCCTCTGAAATATCTCCTTTATGGAGCTTTTTTTTTAAAAAAAAAATCTTTGAAAACGTATTTATTTACCCTAGCATTTTATGTTTATGGATAAGAATTTGTTTATTCATTTTATTGAATGCTGCACTAAATATTGCATTTTATTGTTTATGATTTTGTGATATTGCTATGTTCGCATATACAGCACCCTTGACCCATGGGATAGGGCCCTTAACAAATAAAAATACACACACAACTCAATGTGTTCAGTCAGAGCTTTCCAGTAAGTCAACTTTACCACCTTCAATCAATGCAGAGCAGCAGCTTTTCTTCTGATGTTTATTCAGACAACTGATTGTATTTCAGCCATGCTATACAAAACTGTACTAGTTGCCGGTCAGATGGTGTGTGGATTTTAAAGTTCTTTCTGTCAGAACAGCAATAAACCACACTGCAAAATACATAGATACAGATACATAGAATGAGACAGCAGATAAGGGGTGCTGGGCTCAGCCAGTCTGCCCAGTTACATAGAAACGTAGAAAATGGTTGGCAGATAAGGACCCCAAGGCCCATCCAGTCTGCCCATAAACCCTACACTTGTATGCGGCCTCTGACCCTACCTGATCAATGGCTTTTCACCACTCCTTCCCACCTCTATGGTTCCCCTATGCCTATCACAAGCATATTTAAATCCCTCCACTGTCCTCGCTCCCACAACCTCCTGTGGCAGGTTATTCCATGTGTCCACCATCCTCTCCGTGAAGAAAAACTTCCTCACATTTCCCCTCAACCTGCCCACTTTCAATCTCATATCATGCCACCCTTGTTCTTGTACTCCTCCTAGCATTCTGCAGTATGCTGCAGCAGAGTTACTGCAGTAAACAATGTAATTTCAATGGGAATTATTCCCCTTTGTCATGCAGGAAAATGTGACACTGCCAGGATGAAGTGAATGTCACAGTTTCCTGCATGACAAAAGGGACTAATTGCCATTGAAACTACATTGTTTTCCACAGTAACTCTGCTGCAACATGCTGCAGAGTGCTGCAAAATGCTACAGAATTGGGTTTCATCCTGGCGAACATCACGGTATATTGGAAGATGTCTCCCCCCTGCACCTTGTTTATGCCTGTAAGGTACTTGAACGTTTTTATCATGTCCCCATGATTCTTCCTCTCCTCCAGCAAGTACATATTGATGTCTTGTAACCACTCCTCATATGTTTTCTGGTGCAAGCCATGTACCATCTTTGTTGCCCTTCTCTGCACCGCCTCCACTCTGTTGATGTCCTTTCGAATGTGTGGCCTCAAGAACTGCAAACAGTACTCCAGGTGGGGCCTCACCAGTGTTTAATACAATAGCACTACCACCTCCTGCTTCCTGCTAGTGATACCTCTGCCTGAGCACCCCAACATGCCACTGGCCCTCCCTGCTGCCTTTGTACTCAGCTTAGACACCTTTAGGTCATCTGAAATGATAACCCCCAGGTCCCTTTCTTCCTTGGTGATTGTCAACAACTCCCCCCATCCTGTAGCTCACCCCAGGGTTCCCATGTCCCAGGTGCATTATTTTGCACTTCTTTGAATTGAACCTCAGTTGCCACATCTCAGACCATTTTTCAAGCTTCCCCAGGTCCCTCCTCATTTTCTCCACCCCATCTGTTGCAGATCTTGGTGTAATCTGCAAACAGGCAGACCTTTCCCTCCAGCCCTTCTGCAATGTCACTAATGAAGACATTAAACAAGACCGGTCCAAGGACTGATCCCTGAGGTACCCCACTGGTTACCTCCTCTCCCCAGATTGGATCCCAGTTACCACCACCCTCTGCCTCCTGTCCATTAGCCAGTTTTTAACCCAGCTTACCAACTTGTGCCCCATGCCCAGGCTACCCATCTTGTTAACTAGCCTTTTATGCGGGACGATGTCAAAGCCTTGCTGAAATCGAGGTAGGCGACAGCCACCCCCCCCCAATTTACCTTCTTTGTCATCCAGTCAAAAAAATCCATCAAATTTGTCTGACATGACCTTCCTGCTGTGAATCCATGCTTTCTTAGATCCAGGGCACCAATGGGTTCCAAGTGTGCAACTATTCTTTCTTTAAGCAGTGCCTCCATGATCTTACTCACTGCTGAGGTATTATTTTATTACTTGGTATGAAAGAACAGAAGAAAGCCAGAGCCCATTGAGACTGTTCCCCACACTATGTGGGACATTATTTATCTATTATCCCTTAACCAAACATCTAATTTGTTTTTAAAGACAGTGGCACTAGTTGCCTCTACCAATTCTTGTGGCAAGGTGTTCCATACAATGGATGCTCTTATTGGAAAAAAGTTTCCCCTTTTCCTGGTTTTATAAGTTTTTACTTCAAGCTGTTTATTATGCAGTCTCGGAACATGCCTCCTTTTGGATAGTGTTAGGCCACATTTTTCCATTAGATCTGGTGAATTTATTAAATTAAAAACCATAAGCATATCCACCTCTTAATCTTCTAGTCTGAAGAGAGAAGAGACCAGTAGCTTTTAATCTGTTCTGATAATCCAAGTTTGTTAATCTTGGAATCATTCTAGTTACTCTCCTTTGAACCTGTTCAAGAATTGCTATGTCTTTTTTTGGTTTGGATTCCAAAAAGGGGAGCCATAGTCTAGACACAGTCTAATGTATGCCCTATACAATGGAACAAGGCATTGTTCAGTGCGATTAACAAAAGTGCATTTTATTTGCCTCAAACGTCTGTTGGTAATGCAAGCAGTTCTAACACAATGATCATTTGATGTAAGTTTATTATTAACATATATCCCTAACTCTTTTTCACAATTTGGTGAGTGAAGTGGTAGCCCGTTTATATGATATATCGTTTTTGGATTATTTACACCAAAATGCACTACTAAACATTTGTCTTGATTAAACTGCATATGATTTTCATTTGCCCAAAGTGTTACTTTTTCCAAATCCTTCTTTAATGCAGAAATATTTTCTTGATTGTTAACCTTGCCCCCCAATTTAGTATCGTCTGCAAATTTAACCATGAAGTTATTTGGCCCTGTTTGTAAATCACTGATAAAGAGATTAAACAATGTTGGTCCCAAGACTGACCCCTGTGGTACACCACTTGTCACACTACCCGAATCAGACAAGATATCATTAATTCTGACTCTCTGAGAACGATTTGTCAACCAGTTTAAAGTCCAGTTGACAATATCAGGTGACAAACCTCGATTGTGCATTTTAGTAATGAGTTTTTCATGTGAGACTTTATCGAAAGTTCTACTAAAGTCCAAAAGAATTATATCAGTAGGGATACCCACATCTAGTAGCGTACTTATACTATTGTAAAAAGATATCAGATTGGTGGTGCAGGAATACTTGGGAGTAAACCCATGCTGATTTGAATCATAAATTCCTAATTTTTTACAATCTTGATCTATTAGAGACTTCATTACTCGTTCCATTAATTTACCAGCCACTGAGGTCAGGCTAATTGGACGATAATTTTGCACAGAACCTCTATTGCCTTTTTTAAATATGGGAGTAAGTATTGCTGAATGCCAATCATTTGGTACAATGCTTTCTGGTAAGGATTTGTTGAAGATAATTGACAAAGGTATAGAAATATTTATAGAGGTTTCGATCAGAAACCATGGATGAATACCATCCCACATAAAAGGCTAGTATTTTTTTTTAGTTTTTTGATAGCCTGTATAATGTCAGTTGGATAGAACCTATGATAATCTATGTGGTGAACTTTAAATTCACTAATAGGTGATTTTTGAGAGAAGACAGAACAAAAGTACTTATTAAAGAGATTCGAGGTTTCTGTATCAGATAGAGAAGAGCCATTGGTTATAATGGGACCAATGGTCCTTGATACACCTTTTTTACTATTTATATAGGAGAAAAGAGATTTGTGACAGTCTTTTGTGTGAGCTAGTTTAAATTCTAGCTTATTTTTTGCCAATTTAATAGAATTTTTTAAGTTTTTCGTAGATAGTCTGTATTTATGTAATAGAGTAGTTTTAAATGGAACAGAACTATTCTTAAGTTTCCTAAAAAGTTTAATTTTTATTTTAATCTGATTTTTAATTGTCTTGTTGAACCAAGGGGGAATTTTTCCTTTATTATTAAAGTTCCTCTTAGATGGAAGGGATGGTTAAATCAACATCAGGGATATTGAAATCACCCAGCAGTAGTACCTCACCCTTTGCAGCTATCTCCTGAATTTGATCCACTAGATCCCTATCCACCTCCTCCTCCTCCTGCGCTGGAGGTCTATAGATCACCCCTGTGTGGATCGCTGTGCCATTGCCTGGTTCAGGGGTGACACACAATGCCTCGGTCTCCCCTTGTCTACCCTGCACCTCCGTTGTTTTTATACCTTCTTTTACATACAGGGCCACCCCCTTCCTCCTCTTTTTACTCCCTCTAGCTCTCCTGAATAGAGCATAACCCAGAACATTAGCATCCCAGTCATGATTTGTGGTGTACCAGGTATCTGCTATTGCTGCTATGTCCAGGTCTGCCTCTGCTACCAAGGCCTTCAGGTCTGGGATTTTATTTCCCAGGCTGCGGGCATTTGTAACCATGGCCTTCCATGTTTTGTTGCCTGTCACCCCTCTAACCTGTGTATGTTCCCCTGCTTCTGTCCCACAATCCCATTTTCCTTATGCTGCCTTCCTACCCCTGCTTTTCACTTTGTATCTGGTGCTGGTATCTCTGTCCTCAACCTACATTCATGTTCCTCTTTTCTGGCTACATATATATTTGTGTCCTTCTTGCTGGCTGCATTAACCAATGGGGTTGGGTGCTATGACTTATCCTGCTCCTTTCCTCCACCCACCTTGGCTAGTTTGAATGCTTGCCAATGAAGCATTTAAAGTGTTCACTAAGGACACTGGTTCCCTTACTGGAAAGATGCAGGCCATCACCCCCGTACAGGTTTGCATCCCCCCAGGTTGGTCCCTCTCCTTCAATGAAGCCAAAACCTTGCTCTCCACACCAGCTCTCCAGCCAAGTGTTGAAGTGCTTGGTGTGGAGATCCCTAACCTCTTCCTTGCTGTGGATAGGCAGCACCTCCAAGAAGGACACAGAGTTTGCTACCTGCCCCAGGCCCCTCCCCAGTTGTGTGTTTTTTTTCTTAGATCCTACTTAATCCATGTCACAATCTCTCCTCCCCTCTACCCTACCCCCATGATTCCCTTGTGCCTATCCCAGGCATTTTTGAACACTATCACTGTTTTTGTCCCCACTACCTTCACTAGAAGGCTATCTCAAGTATCCACCCACCCTTTCTGTGAAAAAGCACTTCCTCAAATACCTCTTGAATTTACCCCCCAGCTTCATAATCATGTCCCCTTGTTACAGAGCACTCCTTTCTCTGAAAGACACTCTCCTTTATACCTCACTAACACTTGTAAGGTATTTAAAGGTTTTATATCCCCCTCTCCCTCCTCTCCTCCAGGGTGTACATATTTAGCTTCTTTAACCTTTCCTCATAGAGTTTTCACTGCAGACCCTCTGAATCATTTTGGTAGCCCTCCTCTGGACCACCTCCACTCTGTCTATGCCTTTCTGAGATGTGGTCTCCAGACCAGTACACAGTATTCAAGGTGGGGTCTTATCAATTATTTTTATATAGGCAGAACCACCTCTCTTTTCTTGCTGGAGATACCCCTTCCTATGCACCCCAACATCCTACGAGCTCTTCTGACTGCCTTCTCACACTGCCTGGCCACCTTTAGGTCATCCGATATGATTACCCCAGATCTCTTTCCTGTTTGGGCTTTGTCAGTATCTCTCTTCTCATCTTATACTCTGCTGCTCTGTCACTTAAAAAGAAACTGAAGAGGACCGGTAACAACACTGATCCCTGAGGTACCCCACTGGTCACTCTCCCTTCCTTGGATCACTCTCCATTTACCACTACCCACTGTGCCCTTTCTGCTAATCAGTTTTTTATCCAGGCTACCATCTTATTATCTAACCCCAAGTTACCAACTTGCTTACTAGTCTCCTATGTGGAACAGTGTCAAAAGCCTTGCTGAAATTTAGGTAACCTACATCCACCGCTCCTTCCTGATCTTGCTTCTTGGTCACCCATTCAAAGAGGTCTATCAGATTTGTTTGGGAGGATCTTCCCTTTGTGAAACCATGCTGCCATGTGTCCTATAATTTGTTGGATACAAGATATTCCACAATCCTTTCCTTTAATAGTATTTCCATTAATTTATCCACACTGATGTCAGGCTAACAGGCCTACAATTGCTCTCCTTTTCCTTGTTATCACTTTTATGAAGTGGGATGACATCTGCCCTTTTCTCCAGTTCTCTGGGACCACTCCGGTCTCCAGTGATGTGTTAAAAAGTTCCATCAGAGGTGCAACTAGTACCTCCCTGAGTTCCCTCAGTACCCTTGGATGTACCCTGTCTGGCCCCATACTTTCTATACTACATACTGAAAAGGATGTCCTTACAAGAACAGCTTACTTGCAATTGTTTAAAATAACTTGCAATGCCTTAAATGATTTTATCATAAGTGGTTTAGTATTACATGTTTGTATTGTGTGTTCATTTTATGTAGGTTATTTTGTTTAAATATGTGATTGTTATGTTTTATGAACTGTACATCTGACTTGGGACGTTCTGTAAATGAGACTCAATTTCTCATACAACTCATCCTGTAAATTACAAAACTTTTAAATAAAAAAATACTTTTGTCTGCTTTCAGTTATCAAGTGCTTTCCAGACTCTTCCCATCAAAAACTGACTACTGTCCCTCCTCTCAAAATATATGGTGCCTTTTTGTGGTCCCTCCTATTCTCTTTCTACTGTGAACACTGAGCAGAAGTATTTGCTCAAGACATTTGCCTTTTCTTGATCCTCCTCTGTACAGTCCCTCACCTTAGTTTAGTGTTTTTTTGTTTATTTATTTTTTTGTTTGTTTACCGGGTAAGTGCACTAGACAAATTCTGCCTATTTTCAGGCATGACCTGGGGGGAAGGGATACAGATGAATGCCAACTGACCTTGAACCAGATTAAGCTGTTGGTGGTATTTTTAGTGAATGGGGGAAATTTGGCCAGGACACCGGGGAAATTCCCCTGCTCTTGCTGCACATCGCGCAGTCGCACTGCAGGAGAGTTGCATGGAGGTTAGTGTGCCTCTGACTATGGATGGGGTAGGTCGTATTGTGGAGCAGCCCCATTTGGAGCTGGAATGTCTGGATGATTTGGTTGAGCTACCGACTTCTGCACCTGTGATCCCCTTATCTACTGCACCTTCTACCGCTACGGATTCGTTTATGGAGTTACTGGACCCGGAAAAAGAGACCCTGAAACAGGACTTGGAACAATGTAAGCAACAATTGCTGGATTTAATTTCTGCAGCTGAACGAGACTTTTTGACAAGTAAACGTTCACTGGAAGAACGGAAACGTAAACGGTCTGGGCAAAGCCCTTTACCTGGCGGTAGTAAAAGACTGCCATTGGAGGCTGCTGAGGATTCTTTCTCCTTTCGTTCAGAATTGATTTCCATGGTGGACCAAGACCAGGTTGCTGATGTCATCCCTGAAGTGCCAGGTTCTGCTGCTGAATGGACCCCGGGGCTGGCTTTGCAGAATGCCGGCTGGATTCAAGAGGGAGATAGATGGATCTCTGACCCAGTTGCTCCATTACTGGGCTCTTCAGCTCCGTTGGCCAATTCTGATATGGCTGGTTTTCCTGGGCACATGACGCCAAAACTGGGGATTCCACTGCCTACAGTTCAGATTGCACCAGAGGCGGTTTCCTTAGTCCTTCAGGGTGAGGAACGCGACCAACATTTGGAAGGCCCACAGAGGTCTAGTGAGCTGCTAGAAGCTGTCTCTCTTGCTGCATCCCCTACTGTTCAAGGTAAGATGATTTCTTCTTCTTTGGGACAAGACATTGAGGCTCCTGAGTTAAATGCTGCACCTAAGGTCCCGCCTAGAATGTTTGCAGGACTGTTCCACAAGCCTGCAGAAGTGGCAAAAAGACGTTTTTTGGTTTTTGGAATGCCTGAAGTATACAGGGACTGCTCCTGTTATCCCAGATAGGATCTGGGTGGGTAAAACATTGATAAAAGACTCTCTGGGCTTTGCACCCTCTGAGGTGTATGCCTTCATACATGCACCTGGAGATCGTATATATGATCTCAGTTTCTGTTCAATGCAATTACTGGACAAATTTTGGAAGTTATATTATTCTGTTAAAGATTTAGGGCTTGGCATGATTTTATGGCTATTCCGGTTACAAAACCAACCATTAAAACTGTTACTATTTTGTTTCGGAATGAGGGGGTTTGTATAAACGATATTATGTTTTGGTTAGAAAAAAAATGCAATGTTATGGAACAGCCTAAACCTATTATTGATGAAAATGGGTTTTGGAATGGGGGATGGTTGTTTCGGGTTCAGTTAAACCAATCTGAGGTTGGGATTTCACATTTGCCCAGCTCCTTTTTTTTGGGTCGAGACCGGAGGGTCCTGTTTTATGCTGGACAACCCAAGAGCTGTTATAAATGTGGGGCCCTTGATCACCTTAATGTTGATTGTGATCTCACTGTTTTCATTGTGGGATGCTTGGGCATATGGCCCCTCAGTGTACTGCCCGTCCCTTTTGTAACTTATGTGGGGAAGAGGAACATTCATTTCATGATTGCCCTTGGGCTGCACATAATTTGGAAGGGGATTCAGACCATGATTATTTACTTGACAATGCCAAACAATGTTTTTCTGCACCAATGCAGTCTTCTGAAGGTCCTTTTTCTGGTCGAGGTAGAGGCCGGGGTCGTGTTTCATGGCCTGGGCCCTGGGGTAGTGGTTCTTTCCCCCCCTTTTCACATACGGATATGGTAGTTCTGGAGATCCCTCCTTCTACTTCCAGTTTGCAATAAGGTCAGTTCCAATCCAAACTGGTGGATTCAGTAACTCCATTTGTTACTCCACATGGCTCCCCTATACTTACAGTGTCCTTAGCTGATTTTCAGGTGCACCAACATACAGACCATTCAGTTTTGCCTCCCCTGAGTCCTTCTGGGGCATCTGCAGTTGCTGTTGAGGTTTCCCCTTGCTTGGTTACTGAACCTGAAACTGGTATTTCGGCTACTGAAGATGGGTTTGTGCTCCCTTTACAGTCCCAAACTCGGCCACGGACTGAGGAGATGACTCCCCTTTCTCCTTTGCCCTTGTCAAATCGGTTTTCAGTTTTTTCCTGGAGTGAGCAAGTAGATTCAGATTTACCGATGTCAGGCATTGATCCTGACCCTTTTCCACCTCTTGCTACTAGTACTGTCATGTCTAAGAAAAAACATTCTAAAGCCCAATCAAAACGGGTTACTCGATCTAGTGGTAAACTAGCAGCTGTCCCTCCCTGATGGGTTTAGTTTAAAAATTGCTAGTTTAAATGTCCGTAGTGTGTTATCCAGTAAAAAACATTTCATTACATTTGGGATCCTTTCTCAGCTACCCTTTGATGTTTTTTTCTACAGGATACTAGGATACATTCGTCAATGGACATTGACCAAATTACGAAAGATTGAAAGGGAGGTTTGTCCTTTTGGTCGGTGGGTTTGGATCCTTGTAGTGGGGTTGGGTTTTGTTTTAAGACAAATGTTAATTGTTTTCGATTGGTGGATATAGAACCTGGTCGTGCCTTTTTGTTGGACGTTGAAATTAATAAAGTGTCGTGTAGATTGATCAATATTTATGGTTCTCAATCTAAGGCCCAGAGGATTTCTTTATTAAAGAAAATCCGTCCCCTTTTATATACTAGCAGACTTATTTTTTTTGCTGGGGATTTTAATATTAATGTCTTGAAGGACAGTTCTTTAAATAAAGTATACTGTGATAAGGCATTTTTAAGGGATTTAATATCTCAAACAGGGTTGAAGCAAGTGTCCGTTAAGTCTTCTCAGTCAGCTAAACCTACTTATTATAGGGGTAGGTTGGCCTCCTGTATTGACATGATTTTTATTACCAAATCTCTATCATATGAAAATCTGGTTTCTATCCCAATTGAATCATCAGATCATGTTTTGATTGGGGTCTGTATGGAGTCTCCTTCTCGGAGAATAGCGGGCCCAGGATATTGGAAATTGAACTCTACTCTTTTAAAGGATCCTATAGTTTTGTCTTCTTTATCTGAGATTCTTCATGATAAATTATCGACGAAGTTTTTTTATGATAATGTGGGGTTATGGTGGGAAGACCTAAAGGACTGCATACGTGATTTCTTTAAGGCAGTGGGAAAGGATCAACAATATTCAAAATATTCAAGCTATCTATGATTAAGGGAATGTTTGGGTGTTTTACTTACTAAACATCATTTGGGAAGGGAGGATATTTCATTAGATATCCAAGAGGTACATTTTAAGATGGCGTTATATCAATATAATAGGATGTTATATTTACAGCAGGAACAGAGATTTGGTACCCAAGGGAAATTGGATCAGGGTAACCCCTTCCTGAATTGTCATAAATGAACAGAGAAGAAATTGTTCCAGGGTTTAACTACGTCACAAGGTGTTTTGGTTTCGGATAATAAGGGTATTATGTCTACCCTGGAAGATTATATTAAACTAGTATTTGGGACTCCAGTTCTTAATGAGGGATATAGTGACCAAATTTTGAAATCTGTCACTTTACCTTCTTTAACCTCCTTCTCGCAGGATGAATTGCTCCTACCATTTACATCCTTAGAAATGGAAATGGTTATTCATTCCTTGAAGGGAGATACGGCTCCTGGATCGGATGGTTTGACTGCTGAACTTTATAAAATACTCTGGCGCATTGTTCCGACTGATTTTTTAGAGGTGTTTAATTTCATGTGGTCTGACTTTTATTTACCTTCCTCTATGTATGAAGGATTAATGATTTTTTTGTATAAATCAGGTGATTGGGCTGAGCTTACGAATTGGCATCCTGTTACTTTGCTAAATGTGGATTTTAAAATTTTTGCTAAATTGCTTGGTAGCAGAATGACATCGGTAATGACTCAACTTATTTTTCCTACACAGTTTTGTTCAGTGCCTGGGCATCGTATTACTGAGGCCTTATTGCTACTACAAGAAATATTAGACAGTAGGACTTCATTGACGGAACCGGTTGGCAATGGGTATATCGTCAGCTTGGATCAGGCTAAGGCCTTTGACGGGGTTTCACATGCTTTTCTTTGGAGTTGTTTGGCATCCTATGGTTTTCTGGATTTATTTATTCAATGGATTAAATTATGTTATGCTTTAGCTTGTGTTAAACCATACGAGAATGGATGGATGGGGAAGACAATTTTGATACAAAAAAGGAGTTAGACAAGGTTGTCCTTTGAGCCCCATTCTTTATGTGTTTACATTGGACCCTTTATTGCGTATTCTCCAAAATTCACCAAACATTCATCCTTTGGGTATGGGTGTTACATTTCAAACTAAAGTAATTGCCTATGCAGATGATATTTGTTTATTGGTTTATGATGCGAATTCGGTTCGGCTATCCTGTGCTTTACTTCAAGAATTGGGCAGAATTTCCAGAGCCCGGCTAAATGTAGCCAAATCCTGTTGTTTGAATGTTAAAGGGTTTAATGATTGCGAGGATTTTGTGGGTGATATTCCCATTTCACAGGTGCCTTGTCGTATTCTCGGTATTTATTTTGGTGGGGGGAGGATATGGCACATACCAACTGGACTCGGGTGTTGGATGCGGGGCATTCTAAGATTAAATTATGGAACCGGTGGAAACTGTCAAAGAAACGTCGGATTTTTCTTTTAAAAACTTTCTTGATCCCTGAATTTTTGTTTGTTAGTTCAATATTTTTTTTACCGTCAAGTTTTGTTACTTCATTAATGAATTGTTTTTTTCTTGTGTCTGGGGTAGTAGGTTAAATCCTATAAAACGGGAGATTTTATATAATTCTATTAAATCTGGGGGCTTAAACATGGTACATCCAGTGGTATTTTTTTCATAATTTTTCTTTATGTTAACATTGTTCCTTTAGTCACTGGCTCTGTACAATTGTGGTGCAGGTGGGGTACTGCAGCTTTACGAGGCATGATTTTGGAATGGTCTAATAATGCTTTTCTGCATAAAAATAAAAGATTTCCTCATCTATTTAGTAGATGGGATGGAGTTATAGATGCAATTAAGAAATGGAGTGTACGGCTCAATGATGTAGTTCATCTGTCCAGTAAAGCAGTTTATGGGCAAATTATTTCCCAGTATTTTACTGTACCTGTATTTACAAATTTTACTTTACTGGAGCAAAAATGGATTTCTGACTATATTTCAGATTCTAGACTTCCGGTTCGTTTATGCGATACTGTCTGGTTAGGGTTGCATGGTAGGATAAATGTAAAGGGTAATCATAAACATAAGGCTTTATCTGACCGGTACTGTCCTCGTGTTTCTTGTTCCATGAAAATTGAAACAATGGATCATTTATACTTTCATTGTCCATATATTATTGAATTTTGGGATATAGTTAAAAATCGGTGGAAAGAGATTGGCTCTATTCCACCAGCACCGGAGCTATTATTTTTTGGGATAACTCCATCTTTACCTGGTGGTGTGCATTATAGTACTTATCGTATTATCTTTGCTCATTTTCTATACTGGATATGGATAGGTCGTTGCAGGTTTATTTTGCAACAACAGGTTATTACCCCATGGAACTTTTCCAAATTATTAATACTGAATTATGTAAATGGAATTGGAAGATAAGGCACAGTTTTCTTATCTTCAGTGGTCTGGCCTTTGGAACCACCTTGCTTTTGTAGGCCATTAGGTGAGGGTTTACTAGCTAGGTATGATTTTCCTTTGGTTATTTCTTCTTTCCCTTTCCTCTCCTTAGTTAGAGTGGCTTGTATTGGTATTTATTGTACTGAATTTTGTATTGTTGCTCTTTAATATCAATTGCGTTAGTATGCTGTTTTTTTTTTCTCCCCAATTTAGGATTCATGTATGGAATTAATACTTACTTTTGGTTCTAATATCCTTGTTTTTTTCCCCTTTTCTTTTTTTCTTTTTTGGTGTTAAAGTGATGTAATACTGAATTGTATACGATATGTTATGGTTTCAATAAAAAATTTCCCTACTCTTTTAGTGGGTGGGGGGAGGGGGTGGTTCTAATGTTTCTTTTTTACGTTTAAGGTTACTGTATGAAATAATACTTATTTATGTTCTTGTTTTCTGCCTTTTTTATGATTTTGTATGATGTAATACTGACTTATATTTGATTTGTTTTGATTTGTTATGATTTCAATAAAAAATTCCCCCTTCTCTGGCAGTAGGGGAGTCTGTGTCACATTTTGGAGGACTGCCAAGATGGCCGAGCAGAGGTTGGAAGGAGAGATGGAGGAAATAAAGCTGGGAGATGTTTGTGATGTTGTAGTTTCTAATGAAAATGTTCTGATGGAAGAAGTTGTAGAAACTACTGAAGTGAATGCAGAAGCAGAAGGTAAAGAAATGGCATCTTTAAATGGCTCAAAAGATGATTCTTTAAATGACTTATTGGGAAAAGCTGAGGAAAGTCTGGTGGACTGGAGAGATACTGAAACAGAGAACACCGTAGCTGGGAGAGAAAAATGAGAATGGAATGATGCAGAATCTGTAATTAAAGTGCAGATAGAAAAAGAGACACACAACTTTTTTGGTAGAAAAGCACGACTTGAGAAGCAATTGAGAGATGCCTGGTCTGACAGGCAGGGAGGGCCTGTCAAAATGGCACAGCTGAACTGCGATGATGCAGTATCATCAAAGGCCTCCACCAGCTGGGTGGCAACTGCAGAACCTGCGGAACAGAGTGCATGCAAGGAAACTACACAACGGAAAGCAAAATTATTGAATCACCAGAAATCATACCTGGAATGGCAGAAATAGATTCAGGTGGACCTGGCCTAAGACGTTCTGGACTTGAAAGTGAGGAAACATGGTCTGTGGACAAGGCCCTCTGAGCAGCGGACTGGGAAAATAATTCAAATACAGGTCAGTGGAAATCAGGAATGTCTCCAATTGTAATGCCTAAAGATATGACAATGCATAGAGAAAAGACAGATACAGCAAAGGACCCAGAGTTGCCTTCAGAACTGGAGCTAATGTAAAATCCTCAGCTACAGTTTAATCAATTACTGGAAAGCCACCAAAATATGCAGTTGTTCTAGAAAATATAAACATTGGTGGATTCCCTGAAGGTAATTCAGATGCAGCACAAAGGCCTTTAAACTTAGTAAACAGAGAAATGCCCAGAACATACTCTTCTTTCTTTAAAATGCCTATATACACCCAGCGAAAAGACATAACACGGTCAGATTGCTATACAGTGGAGGAATGCCAGAACCTCTGGACATTGTGTTTGTGGCAAGATCTTTACTAAAAGAATCAACGAAATTTTTTGCAAACGAGATATACACACTGGTACACATATCGGGGGAGACACATTTGATATTAGTTTTAAAGCTGTGAGTGGTCTAGAAAGGTTTTGGGTGAAATACAATAAGTTGAAAAAGACTCCATTATGGTCACCATTTGTGGCCATTCCCCTGACTAAACCTGCACAAAAAGCAGTAACTATTCTTTTCAGAAGTGAAGAAATCAGTGTATCAGACCTAACACACTGGTTGAAACAAAACTGCACCATCATCGAGGATCCTGAAGAAATTATGGACACTGAAAACATTTGGACAGGGGGTTGGAGTGTTAAAGTGATGTTAAAAACTGTGAATGGTGGGGTAGTACATTTGCCAGACTATTTTTTTTTTGGGAAGGGACAGGGGGATACTGTTCTACCAGGGACAGCCAAAGATGTGCTATAGGTGTGGGTCCTTTGAGCATTTAAGTAGTATTTGTGATAAACAAAGATGCTTCATTTGTGGAGAATTAGGACACATAGCCAACCAGTGTCTAAACAAATGTAGATGTAATTTATGTAATGAGACAGGACATACTTTCTAGAACTGCAAATGGGCAGCAAATAATACTAAGGACCAGGGGGATGGGGAGGAACAAAGGCTCCTGATCATATTGACACAAAAAAATGACTAGGGAAACAAACACAATGCACACCTATTGTAGACCACACAAGAAGTGGAAACCCTATTGATACAGGACAAAGAAGCTAGGATACACAAGGGTAGAGCAGAACAAACTTTACCAACAGAGAAAGATCTGAAAGAGGGGGTACACAACATAAAAGGGGTGGAAGTCAGGCCTGCATGAGAGACAGATGTGAATATTATGCCACCCCCCCGGCATTACCAGAGCCCACACCTCCATTACAAACATTGGAGACTCTGAATGAGAAACAAAAGGGGAAAACAACAATAAAGGTATTCCCAACCAGATCAGTGGTATTCATAACCAGATCAGTGGTATTCACCACCAGATCATTGTTATTCACAACCGGATCAGTGGCAAAACAGACTAGCACTTCTGGAAACAGATTTGAGATCTTGCAAACTGATCACTCAGACGAAGAATCGTTCCCACCTGGGAACTGAAGTAGGAGGTTGTTCAGGAAAGAGGTTTGGTTTATCTTCTGTTTTAACTGGAATATTTGAATTGTTTTGTACTTGAAATTAGTTCTGTGTGTTAAAAATTATTACTTTGAGTTAGAACTGTTACTTGGGCTGTGATATTGTAACTATTGGGGCTTGTGTGCTGGTTGTGGGAACACTTATTTGTCAGTGATAATTAGAGTGAAATTTAAATGTGATGTTTGCCTGGTGTTGGGGGAAGGGTAATTACAAGAATCATCTTGTCTTTCATTGTCCACCTGGGAACAGAAGTAGGAGGTTGTTCAGGAAAGAGGTTTGGTTTATCTTCTGTTTTAATTGTAATATTTGAATAGTTTTGTACTTAAAATTAGTTATGTGTGTTAAAAATTCCTACTTTGAGTTAGAGCTGTTACTTGGGCTGTGATATTGTAACTATTGGGGCTTGTGTGCTGGTTGTGGGAACTCTTGCTTGGCAGTGATGATAATTAGAGTGAAATTTAAATGTGATGTTAGCCTGGTGGTGGTAGAGTCCTCCCACCCACCCTCTTTTGTAGGCTTTCTTAAATATTGAAAAGCCACTGGGGGTTGGGATTGAAGGGCTGTGCATTTCTGTTGTGACTGAAATTTGAAGCAACAGGAACTGGTGGGCCTGTGACATCATATGGTACCTGATGTCTGCATACACACACTGTTAGTGGGATTGGACACACACTGGACTGTATGTGTTTGTGAGACTTGGGAACATTATTGGTGGGGTTGAAATTGGGTTCGTAAACAACCGCAGTCAGTATAGAGAGAGACTGTATTCCAGAGAGAAGGGACTGAGAAAAGGGGTGTGTGCCATTATGAACAGAGAGGGACAAACAGGGTGGTCACATTCCACTATGGCAGGCATCTTCAGAAGGGTTGTAGGTTGCACAGGCTGTGGGGGTGGCAAAAATTCTCAATTGGGCCTGGAGAGAGGGAGGCTGCCCACTCTGTAGACAGCCATCTTGCATCAGGAGTGAAGTATATTGCTTAAGGAGTAAGCTGGGGGACTTGGGGGTGTGTCCAAGGATAAGGGGTGTGGATATGGGTGGCAGAAGGGTGGGGCTGAGGGGAGGCTGGGGCAACGCTCAGAAATTACAGGACATTATGTTACAGCAAGCAGGAGGGGGATATTAGGGACAGAGGACCCTTAGATAGGGATGTTGACACTAAGGGGAAAACTTACAGGGTAAACATTCCGAATATAAAGAGAGTGGAGGGAAGAGTCAGGAGGGGCTATTGGGGAAGCCTAGAAGAGCAGACAGTGAGAGAGAGGGCTATTGTGGGAAGCCTAAAGAGCAGACTGTGGAAAGGAGCTCTAAGGAGAACAGGGCAAGAGGGGAGGAAGAGGGCAGTTTAGAGGGCAGTCGGGAAACTCAGGTTACTTGATGGAGGCTGGCATGAGTGTTACAATAAATTTGAGCTACTAAGCAGCCTAGAGGGGGAGGAAGGGGTTGGAGGAAATGAGGAAACTGATACAGAGGCTGGGGGGAGGGAGTCAGATACCCATAGGGCATCAGAGAACAGCAATGGAAAGGATAGAAATAGTCCCAGAGGGAGAAGGGGAAACGTAAATGTTAAGCAGATGGGGGAGATGCAACATATTGCAGACATGAGAGAGGACAGCACAACTGGAGAGAAACTGGGAGACAAGGAGGCGGGGAAGGGCCCCTCTTCAGGAGGGGGGTCTGTACCAAGGATGGGACCCTAGGTAAAGGGGACCCACAGAGGGCCTCTGGAAGTAGGGGTACTATTATAAGGGGGGAGGATGGCAGTGTGGGGGAAGGGGAAACCATCAGGGCCAGGATAAATGGTTTAAATAAGAAAGGATTAAAGGGGACACCTATTTGGGGGGTCTGAGTTAAGTGGGCAAAATAACAAGGGAGGCAGAAAGGGGAGGGTGACAAAGGGGTCTCTAATAAGGTGGGAAGACTCCCATGGAATTGAGAGCATGAATAAGGGGGGCGGGGGGTTGAGAGCACATAGTGGAGGTAACCATAAGGATGATGGCGGTGTTAAGATTCTGTTATTGGGAGACTCGATGATTAGGGGTGTCCATTGGGAGGGACAGGGGGGTGGATGCCATAGCCAGGTGAAGGTAGTGAGTATCTCTGGGCTGATGGTGCACAGAGCAAAGTTCATGGTGTATGAACTGGTCAGGATTATGGAGAAACCGTTTCCGGTGCATTTGGGAACTAATGATCTAGAGGGAAATAGCGTTTTGGAAATCCAAGCAAGGTTCCAAGAACTTGCCAGAGTCTGTTGGGATAATGGATGCAACATTTCCTTTTCAGAGATATTGCAGGTACCAAAGGCCTCAGTGGAGAAAAAATGAAGATCACAGAGGTTAATGACTGGCTCAGGAAGTGGGTAGGGGGTGTTAGGGAACTGGAAAGGAGTTTGGGAGGATAAGGGACTGTATGCCAAGGACAGGCTTCATCTTGCCCCGTTAGAGAAGGAAGTCCTTAAACAGGGGGTGGCTGACTACATTCAAGAAAGGTGGGGTTTAAACTTGTGAGGGAGGGAGGGATAAGGAGGGGCTGACCAGAAGCCCTCTCCTCCAGATGAGGAGTAGCCTTCAAACCCAAGGAGGGAGGAAACAGACTGGGGAGGAGGTTTCCAGGAGGAGCAGAGGGAGGATGGAGTATAAGGAACCTGGGTGGGGTTCGACAAGGGGATCAGGGATAAGGGGTGGAGGGTGGTGTTAGTAAATGCCAGGAGCTTAGGAAACAAGTTGCCAGAGTTCCAGGCAATGTTGTTCGGGGGGGGGAAGTGGATGTGGCGGCAGTCACGGAAACGTGGGCCAACAAAAACCATGACTGGGACCTAAACATGTGGGGGTACACTATGCTTAGGAAGGATAGAAAGGAGGGCAGAGGGGGGTGGAGTGGCTATGTTCATTAGAGGTGACATAGAAATTGCTAGGATAGAAGAGGCAGAGGGAAACGTGGAGGCCTTATGGGTCACCTTATGAACCCCGGCAGGAGGTAAGGTCAAGCTGGGTGTAGTATATAGGCCCCCTGGGATGGGTGATGTTCTGGAGGATGGTTTGCTGGACAACATCACAGGGTTTTAAAAAATTGATTAGCAGTTTTTTCTTGGGACAATACTAACTGTACAGAAAGCATTTATATAGGTTTTCTAGAAGTGTTATGTTTGTTAAACACAGTGAGGCAAGTGATATGGATTTTCACAATATTTTAGAACTTTTGTGAGCAAAACACTAATCAATTTTTAGAGTTAAATAAAACCCTCCATCATTGCCCAGTGTGGACCAAAAAGGGAGGGAGTGGTGTTGATGGGGGACCATAATATGCCAGGTACAAACTGGGGAACCATGTCCTCTAAGGTGGCCAAGAAGCAGAGGCTGCTGGACGGCTTCCAGGATGTGTTCTTAACACAGCATATGATGGAGCTCACAAGGGAGATGCATGTCCTGGATGTGGTTCTGGTGGATGGGGATCTGGTAAGGGACCTGGTTGTAGAGGATCCCCTGACTGGGAGTGACCACAATACTGTCTGGTTTCAAATAAGCATGGGGGGGAGAGATCTAGGACACTGGCAGTGGACTTCAGGGGGGCAGATTTTGTGGGCATGGGAAATATTCTCAAGGATCACTTGAAGGGGATTACAACAATGACAAATGTGGAAAAGAAGGGTGGGTAGAAGAGGCGAGGAACCAGACAGAGGTATTAAATGAGTACTTTGCCTCTGTGTTCACTAGGGAGGGGGACTGGATATCTACAAAGCAAGGCATGATGGGGATAGAAACGGTAGTGAGTGGGATCAGGGGAGCAACAGAAATGGAGCAAGAGGGAGGGAGAGGTACCACAGAGGTGTCTCATCAGGATAAGGATAAAAAGGCCAGTAAGGTGGAGGGGACAGATGATGCTATCTCCACTGAAAGGGTGTGGTTAGCCCTTAAGGCCCTAAAGAAAGATAAATCTCCTGAGCCGGATGGCATTCATCCAAGAGTACTATGGGAATTGACGGATATACTGGCTGCACCCCTGGTGGAGCTCTTCAACAGGTCGCTTGAGACAGGGAGGGTACCTAGGGATTGGCAAGAGGCACATGTGGTGCCAATCCATAAAGGGGGGTTGAGGGAAGTACCAGGTAACTATAGACTCATCAGTTTGATCTCAGTGGTGGGAAAATTAATGGAGAGTATACTAAAGGAACGATTGGGGGTGTACTTGGAGGAGGTGGCAGGTCTGGATAGTTGGCAACATGGGTTTGTGCCAGGCAGATCATGTCAAACCAATCTTGTGGAGTTCTACAAATGAGTAACATCAGAACTGGACAGAGGAAAGCCTGTGGATGTATTATTCTTGGACTTCAGCAAGGCGTTTGACTGTGTCCCTCACAATGGTCTGGTGGAGAGACTGACGGGGTTGGGAGTAGGCCATTTGATGGTCAGATGGATTGAAAACTGGCTAACTGGATGCACTCGGAGAGTAGTGGTTGATGGGGAGCTCTTGAACCCTAGAGAGATCGGTAGTGGGGTACCGCAAGGCTCGGTCCTGGGTCCGATCCTGTTTAATGCATACATATCAGACATCAGGGAGGGTATAGGGTGTGAAATGAGTCTCTTTGCTGATGACTCCAAGATGGGAGCAGTAGTTGAGGGGGAAGAGGGGAGGTCGGCTCTGCAATGGGACCTGGACACCCTGAAAAGGTGGGCTCACACATGGAAATTAAATTTCAATTTCAAGTGCAAGGTGTTACATCTTGGACGGGGAAACCCTAAACACAGGTACACCCTGGGAGGGGAGGCGCTGGAGGCCTCAACAGGGGAAAAAATCCTAGGGGTCATGGTGGATGCATGTATGAATAACTCTGAGCAGTGCAGGAGAGTGGCTAGCAAAGCAAACAGGATGTTGGGATGCACCATAAGGGGGATCACCTCTAGGAGCAGGGAAGTGATTCTGCCACTGTACAATGGGCTGGTTAGACCACACCTTGAGTACTGTGTACAGTACTGGAGACCACACTTGAAGAGGGACATACAGCTCCTGGAGAGGGTACAGAGGAGGGCAACTAAGATGATATGAGGACTAGGGGATTTGACATATGAGGACAGACTTGAGGAGCTCTGCCTGCTTTCATTGGAGGAGAGGAGAGATGGGGGGACATGATTGAGGTCTTCAAGTACCTCAAGGGAATAAATAGGGTAAACATGGAGGGGATCTTTAGACTAAAGCAGGGAGGTATCATGAGAGGGCATGGTTTGAAGTTGGAAGGTGGAAGGGTGAGGGGGAAGTGGAGGAGGTTTTTCACTGAGAGGGTGGTGGATCCTTGGAACACACTGCCTGGTGAGCTGGTTCAGCGATCCACAGTGGAGGGCTTCAAGAGAGGGTGGGACAGACACAGAAAGTGGATGTATCAGATGATGGTCTGGCCCAGGGGGGTGGGGATAGATGATAGGGTTTCTGGAACACAAGGGGGGGGAGGGCCTCGGTACCCAACTAGGGATCTGAGGTTCGAGCAGACTCGATAGACCATAAGGCGTAATCTGCTGGCAATTAGTATGCTAGTATGAATTCCTCGGGTGGCTTCTTCACTACCAGAAATGACAACAGATACTGAGAAGGTAGAAAGGCCTAGAGGGCCTTAGAAAAGGAAAGCCAGAATTAAAACAAAACATAAAGAACAAAAAGCTAGAAGAGGAAAATACAAATAATAACCATGCTGGTGCAACTTTTTTCCTTTTACCCTATCAATGTTAATAGTGTTAAAAGACCAGGTAAAAGGCAAATAGTCTTTTCTTTTTTAAAGTGCTTACACTTTGGGATTTTTTTTCTACAGGCTGTATGTCTACACACTTTAAAAGAGTGTCAAGAGGCTACAAAGGATTGGTTAATTGGTCCTTCTTTCTGGTTCTTAGGACACGAGCTGTGTTCTGGAATAGGAATTCTATTTAGGATACCTGAGGTTAAGGTTTTAAAGTTATATGCCTTACTACCTGGTAGGATCTTAATTATGGATGTCAGTAAACAAAATGCAGTCCATAGATTAATAAATTATTATGCCCCACAGTCCAAAGCATCCAGATGTGAAATGTTGAATTTAATACAGTCTTACTTATAGACAGCACAACATACTGTTTTTGCAAGAGATTTTAACAGTCTGTTGGTACCAAAACCACTAAACAGTACTGTGACTCTAATCTCCTGGTAAAAATAACTAATACAGCAAAATTGAAAGATGCGTATTTTTACATACGTAGACAGCTATACCCACTTTTCAGAAAGGTAATCTCACGGCTAGAATAGATTTTATTTTTACATTCAAAAATGTACAGATTGATGCAGCTGAAATCTTCCCAGCAGAATTTCGGATCATGACATAGTTACAGTATGGATTAAAACAGCATAAACATTGCAAAAAGGACCAGGATACTGAAAATGGAATGTGTCATTATTACAAGATAGATATATTTCTCTAGTCATAAACTCCTTTATATTAGCTAGAAAATCAGTTTTTATAATATTCGATAATGCTGTAAACTGGTGGGGAGACACTACATGGGAAATGCAAAAACTATGTAAGCAACTGAGCAGATCCCAGAGTAATAAGAAGTTTTTTCTGTATTTACAAAATAGGAACATTTTACAGCAATTATTATCTGTGTCATATGAAACAGGACAAAATCTCACTGACCAGATAAATAAGGTAAAAAATCAAATTATGGCCTTTCATAAAGATAAAGTTCAGTTATTATATCATCAGCAGAAATCTGAAGTCGAAGGTCGGAAAACATTTATCCTTTTGAGCACATCATGAAAATAGCAAACGCTAAGGAAATGGTAGCTATTAAAGATGAAACCGGGAGAGAAACTAACACATAGAGAGAAATAGCCCAAATTGTTGAGAAATATACTAGAGAAATGTATGCACCACTGGAACTTACAAAAGGAGATCCAAAGGATTTTTTAGAAACAATACAAATGCCAGATATAGAAAAAAACAAAATTGGCAGATATTATAAAACCAATACAACAAAATGAAATAAAAGAGGCATTATTGAAATTTGCGGGTGGCAAAGGGCCCAGGCCAGACGGCCTTCCTAATGAATTATTAAAAGTAATAGGAGTGGAACTTTTAGAGGAAATATCGGAAATATTTAATCACATGTAGTTTAACAGGCAAATTCCTTTATACATGAATATAGGGATTCTTATGTACATTTATAAAAAAGGAGACAAAAAGGACCTAAGTAACTGGAGGCCGAGTAGTCTCCTTAACTCAGATTTTAAATTACTAACTAAAATCTTGGCTAACAGATTGACATCGGTAGCTAATAACGTGATCTCTCATGTGCAAACATATGCAATTCCTGGAAGGCAAGCACAGAATCATTTAATCTTAATCAGAGAACTGATAAAATTAGGAAAGGTGGGAGAACTAGATGGGTTTTTAGTCTTGCTTGATCAAAAGCTTTTGACCAGGTAAATCATAGCTTTTTATGGGAAGTATTGAGACATTACCATATTCCTGAAATCATGATTGACTGGATTAAATGTATCTATCAAACAGCAATAGTGGTACCAATTGTAAATGGGTGGAGAGGCTCAATTATACAGTTACATAGAGGGGTAAAGCAGGGATGCCCAATGAGTCCCATTCTTTATGATTTTTTCATAGATTCATTATTAAGAAAAATAAATGAAAAATAATGGAATAATACCTATAATGTTCAAAGGACAGTATCTACCATACAGAATTATTGTGTATGCTGATGATATAAATGTTCTGGTTAAGAATGAATCCTCAATTTCAGAGGTATTAAATATGTGTAGAATGTTTGGTGATCTATCAGGGGCATCCTTAAGCAAAAATAAATGCATAGGACAAAGATAAATTATTTATGAAATCATACGGGGAAGGTAGATCAGATCTCAATAAAACCAGATCCGTTAGAAATGTTGGGCATTAGATATGGACCAGGTAACTTGGATGAAATAAACTGGGAGAAAAAACTGGAGTTAGGAAAAGCAAAAGTTGCACAATGGAATAAATGGAACTTTAGCAAACAAAAGAGAGTATATTTAATTAAAACGTTTCTTATTCCCATTTTTATTATATATTAGTAATATTCCCCCCACCCAAAAACAATGGAAACTGCTCTTTTAAGCATTTTTTCCATCCCTGCTGAGGAAGCCAACTGAACCTTTTAAAAAGGAACATTCTATATTTGCTGGTTAATAGAGAAGGGTTTAATATGATTAATCCCTATTATTTTTTTTAATACATTCTTTTTTATAATAATTTAAGGCCATTATTAATAAATGTGGGGTGTGGTTGGGAATGGTTGTTCAGAGAAAAATATCAGCACTGGTTATCACAATGGGAAACCCAGACCCTTAGAACATTTAAAAAATCTGTAACGCTTCCAGAATATGTGAGATGTACTTTTTTAAGAGTAGAGCAGTGGCAGGTTACAACATAACAAATTATGACATTACAAAGGAAGAAACTGCATTTTCTTTTATTAGACCATTTATGTACAGAAGAGGAAGTGGTTTCTAAATGTCCAGCACCATATAAAGATAACTTACTAGCATTTCTAAACAATAAAAGAACTCCAGAAAAAATGTGGGACCTGCACTGGCTTGCATACCATGAAAGAATTAATGTTAAATCAAATCAAAAACATAACAAACTGCAGAAGAGAATATGTAGTAGAACAAATTGCATACTGCAGGAAGAGACAATAGCACATTTATTTTTTCTATGTTCATTTATACACGGATTTTGGAAGTATGTAGCAGATCAATGGAAGGAACCTATAATCAGCACTGATACTTAAATCTAATGTATGAAGCATTTGGGAAAGAATGGAGGAAATGATCTGTAAGCACACTACAAGTCATAATGATAGTCTTTAAATGGAATATATGGGTAATGAGATGTGGGCTTACATTACAACAGAAAGAGGGGAGTCATGTGGAATTATATAACAAAATAATGAAGGATTTAAGAATGTTATATGAGGGGGGAAAAGAAGAAAATGGACAGATATGTGTTGTTGAAACTATGGAAGGCGATGCCTTGGATAACAGATAATGACACGCCAGTAACATGATTCAATTGAGATAAGAATGTAACAGGATGCAAATATAGGAATCAAAATGGGATTACTGTAAAATGGAAGCTGTATGTAATGTTAAGATATGTATGTAAGTTGTTTTGACTTATTGTGTTAAAAAAAAAATTCCCCTACTCTTTTCGAGAAGTGCCATGGGATCCTTAACATCCACCAGAACAGGCAGATGGGACCTCGGTTTAACGTCTCATCCGAAAGACAGCACCTCAGGAGTGCACCACCCCCCTCATGCTGCACTACAGTATCAGTATTGGGATTTAACTGTATGATCCCTCCCTTTGTCTTTCTTTTTTTACTAACATGCCTAAAAAAATGTCTTGTCCCCTTTTGATACTCCCCAAGCTATTTTTTCCTCAGTTTAAACTTTTGCTCTCCTTACTGCTTTGCTTGCCTGTCTCTGTTTTACCTGATGCACTTCCCTATCCTCTTCTCTCTGGGTCTCCTTGTACCATCTGAATGCTATTCTTTTAGCCTTTACCTTTTCTGCCACCTCTTTTGAGAACCATAGTGGTCTCCTCTTTCTTTTACTTTAGCTTACTTGCTTAACACAGAGGTTTGTTGCCAGCGCTTTACCCTCTTTTAGTCTGGCCCACTTTTCTTTCACCCCCCCCAAGTCCTCACCCCCTGTCAGGTCATTCATGATGCATTCCCCATCTTAATAAAATCAGCCCTTCTGAAGTCCAGGACCCTCACTTTTGCATGGTTGGATCCTGCGGTTGTTCTAATGTTGAACTACACTGTACAATGATCACTGGTTCCCAGATGGCTACCTACCCTGATGTCTGCAACACTATCCCTGTTAGTAAGCACCAGGTCCAGTATTGCCCCATCATGAGTGGGTTCACTGATTAGTTGCCTGAGTAATGCCCCCTGCAGGGAGTCCAGGAAGTCCCTGCTTCTAGCTGATATTGCAGCAGGGAGGCTCCAATCTACAGTACATCCAACAGGTTGAAAGCCGCCACCAGTAACACCTCCCCCTTTTCTGCCATTTTGTCATTTTCTTCTAATATTACCTTATCTATCTCCTCCCTTTGCAGTGGAGGCCTGTAGATTGCAATGGAGGCCTGTAGACTGCACCTGTCACTCATTTTCCTGACTTAAGGGTAACCCACAGCATCTCTGCCCCTCCCTGAGTTCCATGTATTTCTGTTGCTTTTATGCTTTCCTTTTCACAGATCAACACTTCCCCTCCTTTCCTTCTTACTCTCACCCTTCTGAATAATGATAACATGTCCCAGTCATGGTTTTCAGTGTCCCATGACTTGGTAATTGCCATAATATCCAGGTCAGCCTCTGCCATGATGGCCTCCAGGTCTGGGATCTTATTTCCCCAGATTCCTAACATTATCACACATGACCATCCAGATTTTGTTAGCTCCTTGCTTGCCACTTCCTCATTTTTCCTTTTGTCCCCCCTTCTCCCTCTTTTCAACTGCCTGCTTCATTTCCCCACTTCCTCCTTTTCTAACACCATACTTCTTTGGTTTACTTTATCCATTGTGGGACTATCTTCCCAAAGAATCTCTGTACACTCCATCTCTGCCTTTGGGGGGAGCAGTTTCTACTTCCCGGTTTTCCTCCACCTACCTCCCCTGGTTAGTTTAAATGTTCATAAAAACAAATGTTTAAATCTTCCGACGAGAACTGTTGTTACCCTTCCAGATAGATGCTGCCATCACCTCTATATAGACTCTTATCCTCCCAGGTGGGCCGTCAGCCCTCAGTGTAGCTGTACCCCATCTCTCTGCACCAGGTCTTCAACCATGAGTTGAAAGCCTTGGTGTGGAGCACCCTCTTCTTCCTCCTGTCATAGACAGGCAGTACCTCTGCAAAAGCTATGGAGTATGCTACCTGCTTAAGACTTTTTCCCCAGCTCCCTAAATTCCCCCTGCACTGTTGTTGCCCTGTTCCTAGCCAGGTCATTTTTCCCCAGGTGGACAATGACATCCAGCTCCCCTTCCTTTCCTACTGCCCTAACTATCCTTAGTATTCATTTCCCTTACCCATACCTCCAGTCCATGGTGCCTGGTAGGCACCTGACCTCCCTCTCTGCCTCATTCCTGTTCCCAACCAAATCACCCTGTCAGTAGAGTCCCCACCAGAAGTTGTTTCCTCCTTCTAGGGGGTCCCCTTTAACCCTCCTTGGGACCTTCACTTAAAACGGCTCCCACTTCCACCCCAAGCACTACCAGCCTCCTTATGGCTGTTCTGCTCCTCCAGATCATCGTAGGAATTCTGCAGTGGTGCTTGTCACAGTTGAAGAATGTGCCTGCAACTCCCCCAACCTTCTGGATCACACCACCTCCTCCCTCTTTGAGCCAACTGTAGTCCAGCCACTCCTCCTATCTGGCATCCTTTGAGGTAACAGTGTTGGACTTGTTCACCCCTGAGTGGAGGACAAGGTCTCCCAGTTCTTAGTCAATGCAGCCTCGAGTCTGGTAACCTTCTCCTGGCTTAAAAGCAATGCAGCCTCGTGTTTAGAGATATTCCCTACCAGTCCAGAGAGGCACATTCACATGGGGCAGCATTGCATCCTCCAGAAGGTCTCCTTGAAGACTGCCTCTCCACAACCACTGCACTGCACCACTCCCCACATTCCCTATTCCTGCTCACCTTATGCTTCCTGTCATCCCTTCCCTAAACCCATTAAGGACAAGTTGTTCGCAGTACAAGTAACTAAACTACACAACTTATAATTTCACTGTTAAGGGTATGCTGTAACAAGTTATATTTTGTTTTTACCTCCATTTTTATTGATTAGTTGTTAAATGATTAGTTGATTTAAATGATTAGTTGTCACATTTACTAACATATTTACAGTTACAAACATGGGAACAGTTTTAGAACTGCTCTACTCTTCAGGACTGTAAGACATATTTGATCCTCACCCTAGACATAAGTAGGAACCTTTGAATCTCTTGCTAAGGATTGTACACTCTACACAACTTCAGGATGACTACTATTATTCCTTGAAATTCACCAGTTGGTGAGGTTATACCTTAGGAGCGAGCCTTTCTCACTGTATCTCTGAATTTATCATATTTCCACCTTGCTATGAGCATTTGGTTCACACATTTCTCACATACTAGATGACACCACAGCATTAATTCAGCTGGTGTGTAGGAGGCAGCACTGCTGTAAGGACCTTCTTTTTTTTTTGTCTGCACTTTTATTTGCAGTTAATCTTTTTATTGTAGTTATTGTGATTATACATACAAATACACTACATTCTCCAATATACATTTACATAACTTCTTAATGAGAGAAGGAAAAAACATGTTGTCTGAAGTATTATACAGTGATATTAAAGGGGAAAACAAATGTTGAGAAAACAATATGTAGCAGTACAATCTGTATGATACAGAGAAAATATGGCAGTTTATAGTTCAAGGGGTAAAAGGAGTAGATACAAACAAGAAATATGAGCAGTCGTGATTGACTTCTATTATGCTGTAATTTAATACAAATATCTGTAAGACTGTATAAAGGAAGAACATAAAAAAGAGAAAAATATCTAAGAAAGTAAACAAGAATGAAGAGGGAAAGGGAAGAAGAAAAGGAGATAAAAAGAGAGGAGATGAAAAAGAAACGAAAGAGCTCTAGAAGCGAGATTTCAATGTGAACATATAACAACCCATGGATTAAGTAATGATATGTGTAGATGTGTTTAAACATTTAAAATAGTCCTGCCAGCATTTATTATATAAATTAAGCCAGTCAGAGGCTAAGTGTGACATACGATCAAGGATGGTGTATTGAGATAGTTGTTTGAGAATATCTGGGAGGGTGGGAATGATGTTGGATCTCCAGTGCATTAGTATAAGGTGTTTAACTTGAAGGAATAGTAGGGATAACCACCTACTCTGAGAATGGGATATTTTGTATGAAAGAGCATTGGAAATACCAAGTATGCAATGTTTTGGATCTAATGCAAAGGATAGACCAATCACTGTCATTGCAAAGAAATGAATATGATGCCAAAGATTGTGTATGGGAGGACAATGCCATAAAATATGTAGCAAATTGCCATTGGGGGAGTTACAGTGCCAACATTTATTGTTGTTCATTAAGCCCAATTTTTACAAAATCTCAGGAGTTCTGTACCATAGATGTAGAATTTTGGTTTGTATGAGTGAACTGCGATTATCCTTGAAAGATTTATGGCAGGATAGCCAGCAGTTATGCCATTGTGAATTGGTTATGTTAAAATTTAAAAGGGTACTCCATTTATTTTTTGCAATGATAGATTGATCTGGAATTGTATTTCTGATATGTTTGTAAATGATGCTATTTAATTTACAGTTTGTTTTAATCCATTTAGAAATAAAAGTATCATATATAGATTGATGAGGAATAGTAGGAAGATAAAGATTCCATGCCATGTGTAACTGTAAATATTTCTAGAAATCGTCCTGGGGAAGATTCCATTGTTTGTGCAGGTCAGAAAAGGATTTTAATTTGAGAGTCTGAGGTATAAGTATATCCTCCAAGAAAAAAATTCCCCTGTTTTTCCAATTACAACAAAAAATTGGGTGATTATCAAGAGTGATGTTGTGGTTCCCCCAAACAAGGGCATATATGAGAGGGGTTGGGTTGGATTGAAGGCATTTATGAATTATTTTCCTGTAGTATATGGATAATGCTATAGTAGGGTGAGATTTTAAATTGGGGGGGAGAGGGTTATAAATGAAGGAAGTGGTGACATTGCCTGGACATAGAGATGCTTCCATATTGACCCACAACATTGATTTATTGCTGGGTTTATTAAACCATTTGACAGTTTGGGCAGTGCGGAAGGCCCCAAAATATGCTTGGAAGCAGGGGAGCCCGAAGCCCCCTTTGAACCAATAGGAATGCAGTTTGTTATGACTAAATCTGGGAATTTTGCCTTCCCATAAAAAATTGCCAATTATATAATCAATTCTGATGAAAAAAAGGAGTGAGGGTTAAAGATATATTAGAAAATAGATACAATATTTTGGGAGCTATTGACATCTTGAGAGCAGAGATTTTCCCATTAAAAGAGAGGTTAAGCAGTTTCCATCTGTTGAGAGTGTTTTTAATATTTGCTAATAATGGGGAAAGATTGACATCCCATATCTTGTCTAATTTAGAGGTGATTTGTATTCTAAGGTAAGAGATAACTTGAGGGGCCCAACAAAAACCTAATATTGTATTCATAGAAGGGTTACAAAAATTGTTCAATGGCATTGTTTCTGATTTGTTTAGATTCAGAGCGAGTGAAGTAAAGTTGCTAAGTAACTTAATTAAGGGTGGTCCCGAAATTTCAAGATTTTCGAGTAGAATGAGAAGGTCACCAGCGTAGGATAGTGAAGTATAGCGGGAATTACTGATAGGAATATCTTGGATCATGGCAGATTGATGAAGAGCAGCTGATAGGGGTTCCATAGCTAGAATAAAAAGAGTGGGGATAAGGGGCACCCTTGCCTGGTACTTCTTGCCAGATGAAAGAATGAGGACAGAGTAGAGTTAGTAAGAACCTGGGCAGAGGGGAGGGTGTATAGTAATTGAATCCATGTACAAAATTTATTAGTGACACCAAAGTGGGATATAACATGATACAAATAAGTCCAGTTGAGAGAATTGGATGCCTTTTCAAAGTCGATGGCTATAGCTGGCAGGCGATTTAAGAGATTTAGCTTTGTAGATTAAATTAAATAATGAGCGGAGATGATCAAAACCAGTTCTGTTTTTGATAAATCCAGCTTGGGAGGTGTGGACAAGTTTTGAAATTATTGATTCTAAATGAGTATTTAATATTTTGGCAAAAATGTTCCCATCCGTATTAAGTAATTATATCGGTCTGTAACCGGATGGGAGAGAAGGGTCTTTATCTTTTTTTGGTAGGATGGTTATAATGGCTTCTGTCATAGAATAGGGAAGTTCACCTTGTGAAGATGCCTCTTTGAAGGCCTTAAACAGTAAGGGGCATAAGATGTCAGTTAGGGGTTTATAAAAGTCTACGGAAAAAATGTCACTCCCAGGAGCTTTACCAGATTTAAGGGAATTTAGCGCTGCTTGTATCTCTTTTAGGGAAAAGGGTTCATCTAGCAAAGCCATATCTTGTTGGGAGAGGTGTGATAACTGTAAATTGTCCAGAAATTGTTGTATATATTCAGGTTGTGGGGGAGTGGGGTGAGAGTATACTTGTTGGTAGAAGGATTGCATAATATGGTTAACTGAGGGATTATCTGTATGTAATTTGCTTGAAGGATCTTTCAGACCGGCAATATGTCTCTCCATCTGTTGATTCTTGAGTTGATAAGCAAGCAGCTTTCTGCATTTATCCCCTTGTTCCCAGTAATGGTGTTTAAGTCTAAGGAGGGTGAGTTCAGCTTTCCTGGACATTAATGTGTTGATTTTAATTCTAAGCTGAAGAATTTCAAGGTGAAGTTGTGAGTTATTATCTGAATTTTTTATTTTATAATATTGGGTTTCTTTTTCATCAAGAGATTTCTCTAAATTGCCCAATTGCTGTTCCCTTAGTTTTTTCTTGTGTGCTGCATAGTTTATAATTTTCCCTCTAACTGTTGCTTTAAGTGCTTCCCAGATTGTACCTTGAGATACATCAAGAGTGTTATTAAAGGAAAGAAATTCTTGGATTTGGGATCTAATCCAAGGTAAGAAATTGGGGTCTCCGGTCCGCCAGTGCAGTGGTAGGATTTTCCGCTTGTGGCGCTGGCGACCCAGGTTCGGGAATGGACCTGGGTTGTTGGAGGGCCGGCCGGGGGGAGAAGGATTGAGCATCCCAGGGACTGCTCTCCTTCTCCAGGGGGTGGGTTGGGTAAGTGTCCGGTGCACTGAGGACTCCTGGCAGAGGCCGGGAGAAACCCACGCTACCGGCACTCAGCTTCAGGGAGGCGGGGCAGATGCAGGCATCATTGCATGTCCCACCTCCACAGTAAACAGGGGAAAATAGCTGGTGGGTGAGGTCTACTGTCGGAGTGAAGCCCTCCTCATGGCTTTGATTAGATGCCACCACTGCAATCCCCTGACCAGATACAGTCCCGCAGCATGGATAGGGGACCGTTGCTGTGGCCCCACCCTGTGGGGGGGTAAGCCGGGGGTAACTGAGGGAATAGAAGTGGCAATGGGTGGCAGTGGAAGCCCTGGGGGCCGTGACCAGGGCAGATATGTGACAGTGGACCTGCCACAAAAAAAAAAAAAAAAATCAGGGTCCTTCAATAAGAGTGGGTTTAGATGCCAGGAGGGGGATTTAGATGGGGGCAGGCCCCAAATAAGATGTAATTTTATAGGAGAATGGTCTGATATAGTAATCGGGAGGATAGTTGTGTCGACAATTTTTTCAGTGATGAATGGGGAAGAAAACCAGTAGTCAATTCTGCTATAAAACTTATGAAGTGGTGAGTAAAAAGTATAGTCGTGCTGTCTAGGATGGTGTAGTCTCCAAATGTTGGTGAGACCGAAGTCTTTCATTAGCATTGAGAGTGCAGAAATACTTTTGGGCTGGGAATCACACTAAGAGTTACTTCTGTCTAAATGTGCTTCCAAAGCTAAATTGAAATCCCCACCTAAAATATAGGAGAATTGTTAAAGTTACTGTTCATAATTTGTTGGGCCATATTATGAAAGAATTCAGGTGAATCAGAGTTAGGGGCATAAGTGTTGACTAACATAAGGGGACCTGCAGGAGTATTTAAGTGGGCTATAATCCATCTGCCATCTGAATCGGAGATGGATTTGATAAGGGTCCAGTTAAGGGATTTATGTAATAGAATAGCAACACCCCGTTTTTCAGAAGTAGAGGAGGACGCATATACTTGACCGACCCAATCCCTTCTGAGTCTGTCGACATCCTCTATTAAAAGTTTTGTTTCTTGTAAGAAAGCAATACGAGTTTTATGCTTTTTGAGGTAAGAAAGTATTTGCTTTCGTTTACAAGGTGAGTTGAGTCCCTTAACATTCCATGAATGTAGAATTAGATCACTCATGTTAATGGGGAGATGAGTATGAAAACACAAATAGGAAGTAATGGACTCATATTGAAAGAGCTAGAGGATGTTATAGACTCAGAAGGGAGAGGGCTAGCACAGTCAAAAGCATGCAGGATGTTTAGTTTGTGGAAATACTTAAATCCTGGGTGAATGTTTCCATTGGGTCTCACAAGGAACAGAGGTACTAAAAGAATATAGAAGACATATATATAGTTACTAAACAAAACCTATGCATGTTATACTAACACACTATGAAGTCTTTAGGTAATATAGCAAGAAATGAGTCGGAGGAATCGCCAAGACTCTCTCGCTATACTACAGAGCATGTAAATAGTAAGTAAATCTTGGGAGAAAATGATCTTAAACCCAAGATACAAACTGTAAACAATTATTTATATCAAGTTATAACTCTGACTAGAACTAAAGTGAACATAATAATTCCCTCGGTGGGAACCATGAACATCTTACCATATATGAAAAGGGGATTACAGAAAGTATATGCAATCCCAGTCATAGTAATGCATCTTGAACCTAAGTTAGACTGGAAAAAAGAACTAAGCTGGAACACTATTACGGAAATACAAACAGTATGCCATCATGGTTGACTAAGTCCTAAAATTATAAGAACAGCTGTATTTGCGCCATCTACTATGCATTTACTCACATAATCATAATGCTTAGACACAGAAGTGTTTATGTAGGAGAAGTGTTCAGGTAAAATGGAGCGAGTAGGGTCCAAATAATATAAGGATTTATGGGGTGTCGAAGTATTACAAGATCCAAATTGTATGGGGGGGGTATCTGGTGAAAGTCTTGTACTGAACAGGAATACATAGTCATTCTGGCAATATGACATTATTAAAAGTTGAGTTTGTTCAGGCTTCGAGGTCCTGCATATATTATTGATAAGTACTACATTATTTAATAGTAGCACAGATCCCAAAAATCACCCCTAGGGAAGGAGTTGCTTTAACATAGTGAGATTTCAAGACCTGGAAAGGGTCAAGCGAGCTCAGCTATAAGATTACGACACAGGCTTAAAAAGCCATATCATAAGGGCTTCGAGTCAGACTGTGCTATTTATTATTGATTGCAGCACATTGAGTAAAATAATAAAGATGAGACACCTCGAAAATAGCCTGCAAGCCTAAATGTAGGGTAAAACTGAAGACTAAGTGATAGATAAATAAAACAGTACAAGAAGTTGGTATGCCATGGTTAAAGAAAAGGGAATTTAAAGTTAGATAAAGGCAGGCTGGAGTGGGAAGGAGACTAGAGGAAAATATTGAAGTGTTAAATGTTAGTCTGGGATGTAGTATTGGATGAAGGGAATAACTAGTTGAGGACCTCATTAATATAACCCCAAGATACTGTAAATTTATAATGTTTATATATGGTAACAAATGTGTGGGGTGATGTTGGATCACAAATTAGTTAAGCAGGCAACCTCCCTTAATGGTTATGTGAGAAGGACATACTGATAAAAAAGACAGTAGACACCTCTAAATGAATATAGAAAATAATTGAGCACATATGAATTAGTCTAACATTATATAAGAACTGTCCCTTTAAAAGAAGAACATAGCCCAACATTAGGGGTACTCAAAAACTGACATTATGAGTAATATATGCAGAAATAACTGGATGTATAGTGTAGCACACATTACACTGAGATAGAAAACTCCAAGACTGTCACAATGAGATGCCTAAATACTATGACATGCTATTAAACCAGAAGCCTGTAACCACGATGTACAGCTTGTCACTTTCCAAACCAGCTGGGTGTGATAGTATGCACACACAAGGAATGTGATGCGTGGTTGCAGGGCAGACAAATTCTGATAGTGATCAGAGAGCCGAGATTAATTAGGCACTAACCTCGAGAGGTACAAATATAGTCACATGCCCAGGCATCATTTATAGGTTTGATTTCTTTTTGCGCTTCCCCTTCTGTTTCTTTTTAGGAGGCTCTGCCGATTTGAAAGGGGAGCTGGTCACTAATTCAACCCAAGAGGAATTGGAAGACCTGCCGCCCTGTAAAGCATCTCCAGGGTCATTGCCGACAGGATCCACAGCTGATTCCGGGAGGTCTTCCTCAGATGAGTTTAAGTCCTCTTGTAGTAAAGAAAACTTATTGGAGAGGGTTAGGGGCATAGTGAAGCCAACATGTCGCTCGTGCTGAGAGGTAGGCCTAGAAGGAGTAGCATCTACACAACACGCATGTTTAGAAGAAGGTGGATTTAAGTTCTTTTTGTCTAGCAAGCGGGCTGAGAGTCGGACAGAAGGTGCTGCATCAGCCTGGAGAGATATGGGGTTCTCAGTGCGTTCATGATTTGAAGCTATAATGTGGGTGTGCCGGTCTGATTGGGAAGTTGCAGAGACAGTGGGAAAAGGGGTCACATCAGTATTTCCAGACGGGGCAGTTGGAGGCTGGGGCTCACCAAGAAATGCAGCCAAGGCTTCAGGAGTGTTGAAATCTTTGGTTGAGTCACCCAGAAACAGGCGCATAACAGCAGGATAGCGCAGAGAAAATTTGATCCCTCGTTGGTGTAGGGTAGTTTTAATAGGATTGAAAGCTCTGCGTTTATTAGAGAGTTCCTTAGAGAAGTCTCTAAAAATAGAAATTCTATGATCTTGCCAAGTAAGTGTTCCACTTGTTTTGCTCTATTGATAATCAGTTCATGTGGGCATAGTTTAAGAATCTTGCAATGATAGGCCTAGGTTTCTGATCTGGACCAGGCCTCCGGCTTAAAGTACGGTGTGATCTCTCAGTAGTAAGGTCTTGACCAGGTGGGAGTTTGAGCAGGGCTGGCAGCACATGTAATAGAAATGCACTAGTGTTTCCGAGTTTTGCACCTTCAGGAAAACCCAAAAATCTCAGGTTATTGTGTCTGTTTCTGTTTTCAATGTCATCGATTTTATCTTGTAGGCTTCTGATAACTCTGTCTTGCTTTCTGATGGTGGCTTGCACGATGTTAATAGAACTTTCATTTTGAGCAACTTTAATTCCTGCATCACTGATTTTTTGGTCTAACACTTGCATGTTAGTGATGTTTTATTGAGATATTATTTTTAAGTCATTAATTTCACAGATGAGCTGTTGAAACATAGTTTACACTCTGCTAAGGGAGCTGTTTTGCGGGAACTGCTCAGCCATTGTAGTAGACCTTCACAGAGAAGCAGTATAAATGCAGAAAAATTATAGCTATAGAGTTACCGTATAGAGAAAATAATTTACCAGAGCTGAGCTATGATGTTAGCAAAATTATATTCCACTTGCCGGTAATTGCTGACAATCTGGGATAAGGAGGATGGACGATGATAGATGGTAGTCCCAGGGAGAAGCAGAATTAAGCAGCCATCTTCAGCACAGCCAGGCCACACCCCCCCCCCTTCGCTGTAGGGACTTTCACTCAGTCACTCCTGGCTGATGGCCATCCCAGTTTTGGGTGCCTCACATCAACTAGCTCCTAACTCTCACAGAATGGTGAGCTGGGCATCAGCTCAGTTGTGAGTACTGTAGCCTGCCCTCTGGTAGCAGCTGGCATTCTTTCCAACACCTGGAGGCAGCATTTCTGATGTCCATCTCAGCATGGGATTCCCCATTGATCTAGTAGTCTCATCTCCTACCTTCATCAGCAGCTCTATCTCTGTCACCAGACTTCTCACCATCTTCAACACAGCTGGCAGCATCTCTCAGGAACAGGACTAAAAATGGCCCTCTAAAGGTGAACAGCCACTTTGATGAGATTGTTTCTGTGTTGCAAGGTTGTTAGGAACTTCCCTTGAGGGACAGACCCTTAGGATCTTTACACCCTCCCAGTGTCTCCCTTTCTCTCCCACCAGAATTAATGGTGATCTACACTAAATGGCCTTCAGACTCCAAATCTCTAGTCATCACCGCTGTTCCTGGTGTCTGTCCCTGGAGGTTACAGGACAACTGGATGAGTTCTGTTGGTCTCACATACTGGATCTATATGCACATGTTGCAAGTGACGGTCCCTTGCCTTCTCAGGTGGACCGGCAAGTGACCTGAAGCACACCTGTGCCCTTCTTTCTCTCTGCATCTCGACACTTCTAATGCTGTCACTGAACTGACAGTCTAACCTCCTCCCACTGTCAGAGGCTCTACCAATCAGTAGTCTCTCTCTGATCTGGCATTCTAGTAAACAATCCCACTCCCTCTGGTGGAAGTTAAGGGATTATTACATTTATTTATTATTTTGTGAAGTTTTGGGCACTGAGCTGTGTGTTCATGGTAATCAGTTTAAAGGAACACTGTCAATCCCCTTAGGCCTCAAAGTGTCCCTAGTTTAAAAAGCACATGCTATGATTGCTTGCATTCTATACAGACTGTTGATGTTGCTGGTAGTTTGATTCAGATCCCTTTTTACTTTTAAAAAGTGAAAAACTGACTGCCCACCATACTGGTGTTACCACACCAAAACATGTGTGTTTACATTTCATGACCAGCTCCCACTGCATCTTTCTTGGACTCAGAAACACTCACAACACAATCTAGCCACTTGTTATACAGTGGGAGTAGAGGAGACTATTGTATCATGAGTGGCTGCACTGTTTGATGGTGTTTCTTATGTTCACGAAGTATGCACTAAGAGTAGTTCAATGATTTGAAGCAAAACAAAGCTGGGCATAGCTCTACACTACCATGCATTTCAGTTCTAACATCAGGGAGGTAGATAAAACAACCAGTATTATTAATGAATTTTAGTAAAAGTAAGCAATCATAATATGTGGATTTTTACCTAAAAATAATATGATGCAAAAAAGGTTGACAGTGTCCCTTTAAAACAGCAGAATTGGCTTATTCTCTGTTCCTTTTAGCTTCCGGCACCAACATGCAGGTGTACTTTAACATTACATCCATGTTTTTTTAATAGTGTGTGTATTTTCCCTGGTAATCTTAATAGTATAGGACCCCAGGGCTACCATACTTAGGAACTGGTCTGTGCGATCACTGTAGAGTGCATTTTGAGCAGTGGTGTGTGCATAGCAGCGCAAGATTGTAAGACAGCAGTTATCAAGTTAAGTAAGTTATTGCAGATTACAACAATGCTACTGGTGGGCCCTGTCACGTAGGACAATTTACACAGGTATGTTTGTTGTTGGGACCAGGTGATGAGGTATGGACTTCATCAACATGGACAGTATTTTGGAATGTGCAATGGCAATTCAACAAGATGGCATGGTGCGTTGGGGCACTGGGGGTTTGTAAAATTTTTAAAAAGTATTTAGGAGTTCTAGTTGCACTAGCCTTTGCTCTTGTAGGTCTAGATCAGGTGGTATGGGTCTAATATTTCTAAAGTGCTTTTACATGGTAAGCACCCTCTTTAATATAAATAGTGTTACTGTATTAACTATATTGGGACAAATTACCTTGAATGCTTCCTATATTGTGTTGCAGCACCAGCCTGAAGAGAATGTATTGCAAAACAGCCAACAAATAAGAAATATGAAACAATCCAAAACATGCTATACCTTACTCACCGAACACATTTCGTCTGCATTGCTGTCTTGAGGGCATGTCTCAAACAGAGGCTACTATGATGTCATTCAACAGGATGCACTTAAAGGCCCAACAGTCCTAATATTGTCTTACCATATTATTATCTTACCATAGCAAACTGTCTAAACTCCACCTTCACAGATCTCAGCTCTGTTGTCCCCAATTGCTTCTTTGACCCTGTGCCCGAATCCCAACCCCCTACCCTGCAGCGCCCTCGTTTCCTCCTGCGCAAAATAACTACCCATGAAGCCCGCCCATACCTGCAAAATGTACTAAACAGCAATAACCCTCTAGATGCTAGGCTCCTTCGGCTAGTCCTCGATGAGGTCCTAGTCCCTCTAACGGACCTACTTAACAGATTCCTTTGCCTGGGGCAATTCCCCAGTGCCTGGAAGACAGCCATTGTTACTCTCATTCATAAAAGTGGTGACAAATCCTCCCCCAGTAACTATTGACCCATCTCCATTCCCCCTCCCCCAAAGCTTTAGAAAAAGTGGTTGCCACACAGCTCACTGAATATCTAGCCAAGCATGACATATTATGCCTGGAGCAGCATGGCTTCCACTCTGGCCATAGCACAACCACATCCCTCCTAGAATTCACCAACTTCATACACTCCTCCCTAGACTCTGGTAACATTACTGGAGCTGTGTTCATAGACCTTTCCAAGGCCTTTGACATGGTCTGTCATCCACTCCTTCTTGACTTCCTCTGCCAACTCGGTTTCTCCATGGGCCCCCTGGCATGGTGTGCCAGTTACCTTTCTCTCCAGTCCCAATGCATCAAAATAAATGGGACCCTATCTGACACACTACCTGTCCGCTCCGGGGTGCCCCAGGGCTCCATCCTAGGCCCACTACTCTTCACCCTCTACTTAAAAACCTTGCCAATGGCCTGCTCTGAAAAAATCCTACTGTATGCGGATGACGCAGTGTTCTATGCCTCGCACCATAAACCTACTCCTCTCCAGGACTCCCTCCAATATGCCTTCTTTCAGGCTGAAACATGGTTCAAAGACCGTAGACTGGTCATAAACCTAAAAAAGACAAAATCGATGATTTTCTCCCACCACCAAAACAAAGCAAAAAGTGCACCTCTCCTCATCCTCCCCAGCATGCAGTACCCGCTTGAACAGGTATCCACCTTCAAATACCTTGGGCTTAACCTCAACTCTGCCCTTACCTTCCATGACCACATAAACACACTAACAGCCACCACTAACACTCGGATTGGACTCCATAACTGGCACAAGGATTGCCTCCCTCCTGATGCCCTTAGGCTTGCCATCACTTCCTCTATATTGTCCCTAGTGGATTATGGGCTCCCTGTGTATGGGGAAGCAGATAATTCTGCTCTCCAGAAAATTAAAATCTCCCTCAACAAGGCCTGCAGGCTCCTAACTGGTGCCCCTAGGCTCACCCACACCTGCTCCCTCTATTCCACTGCCAGTCTCCTCAACTTCAATGAAAGACTCCACTACCAGTCCTGCCTACTGACTAAGAAAATTCTGCTTGGTCTCTCCCCTCCTGGGGTCACCGCCTCCCTCCAACTTGCCACTCCCTCTATCACCACTCGCAGATCGGATAAAGCTATCCTGGTGGTACCCAGGGTAAAAACCTCCCTTGCCCGGAGATCTTTCCACTACAGGGCCCCTGTTTGGTTTAATGCACTCCCAGTAGCCATCACCAGCTCACCCAGGATTGCCCCTTTCAAAATCTCTCTCTGCAACCACCTCCTCAATGTCCGCTCCTGTAACTGCAACTAGCCTCCGCTCTCACAGCCTCTAGTGCCCAAACCCCTGATAAGATCCAGTTTGGACTGCCACCACTTGCAGCAATTTCTAATCTACCTCTGGCTTATGAATACGTTGGAATATACTGTAACAGGTGTTCCCCTCATTATAACAATGTTTTTTCCTGTGCTTATGTTAATAACTGTATCCAGAATTGTATATAATGTTTGTAAACAATGTCTATAATCATTACATGATGGCTATTCCTTTGTAACTGTACCATCTCTGTCTTTTCTCTATCCTCCATGTGACGAGGTACCTTTGTAAATGAGCCGTTCACTCAAAGGTTGTAAATCTGATACTGTCAAATAAAATAAAATAAAATAAATTGCAAACCTGTGTACTAACTGAAACTGCCCTTAGAACACACAGATTCATTTATTATTAAAAAAATTATGAGTGGAATAAGACATTCAAGAGTGGAGATTATACTATATAGTAATATGCCTTCTGGTAACTGAAGCCTTCAACTTCACTTCATCTACAGTACCAACACACCAGTTGGTATGTTACTATAGCATAATCATCATGCTGTCATGTCTTATTTACTATAGTGGAGTATGACAGGATGAACACAGAATACTGCAGAATTCTGCAGAGTTACTACAGAAAACAAGGCCAGGTCGATGGTAGTTAATCCATTTTGGCATGGAGGAATCTGTAACATTGTGTTGCATCCTGGATGGCTCCACTGCACACATTCCATCTCAGTAATGACACTTCATGTTTGACAGATTTAGAAAACTGGAAGCCTCTAACTCCTGCACCCTTCCTGTGCCTGTACTAGTTTCCTTATAAGTTCAGCCTTCTCCTTCTCCTCTACTGCCCCTTTTACTGTAGTTCTAACTACCCACTCTTACATCCACCCCCATCTGCCCCTGTCATGCTGCATCCTGGTTTGGGGTCCACAGGGCCCCACTTATGTCATTTATTTATTTATTTAAGCGTTTAACCAGGAAGGCATACTGAGCAGGCTACTGCTCAATTCCAGACGCATCCTGGGGAGACGGGGTACACCGTAAGCATTTGACAGGTAGGCAAATACAAAGTATAATACAGATTTCATAATACATAGTACATTCTAGGGACAAGAGGACCGTATACAGAGACAAGAATAGCATGAGCGAACAGATGATACAGACTTGAAACAGGCACAGTTAAATACAACTCATTAAGTATATTAGGATAGTCAAGCAACAATATATGTTCATGGGATGTGCAGCTAAGGCAGCCCCAAGAGTGGTGTGCAATGGGGCCTAGACACATGAGCAGGTAGGGTAGAAGTGGGCATGCAGCATGGAGTTAAGATGCGGGGAGGAAGAGAAGTGACAAATGTTTGCAGGTAGGGAGTTCCACAACTTAGGCATGCGGTAGCTGAAGGCTGCCTTGGCCACGGCAGAGGATCTATGTGGGACAACTAAGGTCCTTGAGTCAGTATTTCTGAGTGTATATGCTGGGGTGCTAGGGTTGGCTATGGCAGAGGTGAGGTGAGGGAGGGGAGCAGCTGGGACCAGTATTTGGCCGAGATCTTGTGTTACATTTATAAGTTGTTTGGTGTAGTCAATATTTTGCTGATTATGTGATGTTTTACTGTGTATTTGCTGATTTATGTGATTGTCCCCCCCCCCCATGTACTGCCCCCACCAAAAAAATAAGCCTTGGCTTAGTATGCCCTCCTGGTAAGGTGAGAGAAGTAGACCATTGGCAAATTTGGTTCAGCTTTGAGTTGGGGCCCACAAATTTTGTTTGACCTCAAGAATTCAGCTGAACAATTTCAGCTCTCAATGCAGTAATTGGCATGGGATAAAAACGTAGGCAGCAAATAAGGGGTAAAAAGTCTTGAGGTCAGTGAACTAGTAGCTAACTTGTGGCAGGTGCTGTTGGCATGCATCTGTTTCACTCTCGAGGTCAGAGGGAATCAAAACCTCTCTGTGGCAGAACACACTGGTTGTGCATAGTTGCCCATCCAGTATTCTCTATATTCTCTCTGGAATGTGGCCCACGCATTTTCAAAGTATATAATAATACCCCCCCCCAACAACAACCAGTTATACATCAAAAAACAAACAAAATAAATAAATAAAAATAAATAAATGAAAAGACACTAACTGTGGGGCATTACCTTGTCCATTATGGTGTTTTCTAAATTTACACTAACTCAGTGCACGCTGTACTGTCAGTGGCACACCTGATCATATTGAGCTTGCTGGTGAGAACAAAGTAAAAGTTGTTGTAGATGTCATCAGAAGGAGAAGAAATTTTGCCATACATCTGTGAGTTATGATGAGCCAGACTGTGGTGCTGGTGCCAGTGGGAGGAGTCAGGAGACTTGCCTACAGGAGGTGTATTAGTGGGATAGTAGTGGATCTCACTTGTTCAACATGTGAATGAATGAATGAATGGTATGTTGAGTTTGAGAAAGGCTAAGAATTCAAGATTCTCAGGATCTAGCCTTGATGTGAAGTCAGCAGAAAAGGAGCAGTAGTGTGACCAGAAGGCTGTGTACATACAGTCTTGTTGGTTTCTTCAAGCTGTCTGTGCTATTCCACCATAAGTGCATGCAACATTTAGAAATAGTCTATATATCTATTGAGATTAACACATCTTTATATCTGGGATCAAGTAGCACTGCCATGTCAAACTGAGTATCTGATCCAGTGGCATCAAACCTTTCTGTAAGTTGTGTCAGAAACATCTCTGCCACTTTCATAAGTATTGCACTCTGCTGCATCTGCTGTTGCTGTGATGACTGAGATGAACTACTGATGTCAGCACCTCCTATAGTGATGGATATCAGTCCTGCTGTACCATATGCTGTGCAGTATGCAGGGAGGAAAGTGGTGTCACCCACAAGCCACAGTGATGTATAATGAGGAAAATGTGGTTCGTGGTGATGGGAGCAGGATGATGATGAAGAGGATGTGTTGTTTTCAAAAACCAGTTGACTTCTACATATCCATTGTAATGTAATTATTGTCAGTTATTATTATTATTTACAAATCTGACTTCATTTATATGCTGAGAAAATGTGAATAATGGAGGAAGGAGGATGATGATGATGATGAAGAGGTTATGTTGTTTTCAGAACAGGTAAACTTTTATGGTTTTTATGTAAATGTAATTATTATTAGTTATTATTACTCTTAATTTTTATTTTATTCATGTGCCACAAAAATATGATTCGTTATGGAGGGAGGAGGAGGAGGAGAATGAAAATAAAGGGGATATACTGTTTTTAGAACTGGTCAGTTTCAATGGTTTTTCATTGTAATGCAACTATTATTATTATTTATTATTATTCTTAAATGTTGCTTTATTTAGATACCAAGAAAATGTGATTCTTGACGGAGGGAGGAGGAGGAAAATGAAGAAGGTGTGTTGTTTTCAGAACCAGTCAACTTCTATGGTTTTCATTTGAATGTAATTATTATTAGCTAATAATAAAAACATAGAAGTTGTTGGCAGATAAGGACTGCAAGGCCCATCCAATCTTCTCATTTTTTCTACCTTATGAATGTACCATAGGCCTGTACTCTGTCAATGGCCTATCTATTCATACTCATCTTTATTGCTCCTTTATGCCTATCCCATGCCTGTTTGAAGCCCTGTACTGTATTCATAACCAACACTTCCTGAGGTAAGCTGTTCCATGCATCCACCACCCTTTCTGTGAAAAAGAACTTCCTTACATTCCCCCTTAATTAGCCTCCCTCTAATATCGTGCTGTGTCCCCTTGTCCTGCTATTTTTCTTATATTGAAACATGTTAGACTCTTTCACCTTGTTAATGCCCTTAAGATGTTTGAATGTTTTGATCATATCACCTCTCTCCCTCCTTTGCTCTAGGGTATACATATTGAGCTCTGTTAATTTGTCCTCATATGTTTTCTGATGCAGTCCCTGCCCCATTTTGGTTTCCCTTCTCTGGACTGCCTCCATTTTGTTAATGTCCTTATGCAGATGCAGCCTCCAGTACTGCATGCAGTACTCCAGATGGGACCTAACCAGTGTCTTGTAAAGAGGGATTATTACCTCCCTCTTATAACTTGCGATACCCCTACTCATACACCCCAACATCCTTCTAGCTAGCCTTACCTACTGCTTTAGTGGTCTGCTTGGATGATTTCAGGTCATCTGTGATGATGATGCCCAAGTCTCTTTCTTCCCTTGTGATTGCCAGGAACTCCCCTCCCAACCTATATGTGGCTTCAGGGTATCTCTTTACTATGTGCATGATCTTGCACTTCTTTGCATTAAACCCCATTTGTCACTCTTCTGACCATTTTGCCAGTTTATCCAGATCTCTTCTCATTCTGCCCACCCTATCTGGATCATCTACTCTGTTGTAGATCTTGGTGTCATCTGCAAACAGACAAACCTTACCCTCCAGTCCATCTGCAATGTCACTGATGAAGATATTGAAGAGGACTGGCCCCAGGACTGATCCCTGAGGTACCCCACTTGTGACTTGCATCTCTTCTGACTGTACACTGTTTACCACCATGCTCTGTTTTCTGCCCGCCAACCAGTTTGCCACCCAGTTGACCAACTTCTGACCCACCCCTTGTCTACCCAGCTTATTAATCAATCATCTGTCTGGAACAGTATCGAAAGCTTTGCTGAAGTCAAGTAGGCAACATCAGCTGCTCCCCCTTGGTCCACCACTCTGTTTACCCAGTCAAAGAAATTTATGAGATTAGTTTGACAGGACCTTCCTGTTGTAAACCCATGCTGTCTTGGATCCTGTGCTCCTATGGATTCCAGGTGTTGCACTATCCTTTCCTTAAGGAGTGCCTCCATAATCTTGTCCACTACTGAGGTAAGACTGACTGGTCTGTAGTTTCATGCCTCCTCCCTGCTACCACTCTTGTGGAGTCGGATCAAATGATCCCTTCTCCAGTCTTCTGGGACCTCTCCTGTGCTCAGAGACTCTCTAAAGAGATCTGATAATGGCTCTGCTACTTCCACCCTTAGCTGCTTTATTATCCTGGGATGTATGCCTTCAGGTCCCATTGCCTTGTCCACCCTGAGCTTATTGAGCTCTTGTAGGACCCTTTCTTTTGTGAAGGGATTAGTGCACACCTCCCTCCCTCCCCCCTGCATCCATGGTGCTGAGCTGTGGGCCCTGCCCTACCTTCTCCTCAGTAAATACTGAGCAGAAGTATCTGTTTAGGATAGATGCTTTTCCTTGGTCCTCCTCCTCACACTCCCCCTTATCCCCTTCGATCTTAGCAATACCGTCTCTGTACTTTCTCCTTTCACTAATGTATCTATAGAAAGTTTTGTCACTTTCTTTTACTGTTCGTGCTAGTGTTTCCTCGGTTTGGGCCTTTGCCTGCCTTACTGCCTTCCCTGCTTCCCTTAGGGAAGTTTGGTATGCCTCCCTATCTTCATCCCGCTGCGTTCTGTTATATTTCCTGAAGGCCATCCTTTTGGCTCTGACCTTTTCTGCTACTGTTTTTGAGAACCAGAGTGGTTTCCTACTTCTTTGGCTCTTGCTTTTCTCTCTAACACAATGGGATGTTGCTTTGAGTATTGCATCCTTAATGCTTGCCCACCTTGCCTGTACCCCCTCACCTGTATTTCTTCTTGCCAGGGCTAGCTTAACTCTGTTGGCCATCTTATCAAAGTCAGCTCCTCTGATGTCCCATATTTTTGCCTTGAAATGGGATGATTTAGTTCTAGTGGCCAAATCTGAACCATATCATGTGATGGTCACTAGCCCCCAGGTGACCTTCTACCTGGAGATCTGTGATCCTTTCCCTGTTAGTCAGTACTAGATCTAGGATAGCTCTGTCTCTTGTGGGTTGTTCTGCCAGTTGTTTGAGGCCCTCCCCCTGCAGCGAATCCACTATGTGTCTAGTTCTGGCAGATGTTCCTGCTGGTATTGACCAATCTGTATCTGGCATGTTGAAGTCTCCCATTATTAGAACCTCCCCTTTAGCTGTCATATTTTGTATATCTTCTAACAGTAATGTGTCTATGTCCTCCCCCTGGTCTGGAGGCCTGTAGACAACCCCAGTTTGTATGGCTGTCCCATTTCTTGTTTCCAGGGTGACCCACAGTTTTTCTGATTCCTTATGTGTATTCTGAATAGCTTTGATATTTTCTTTGACATAAAGGGCCTCTCCATCTCCCCCCTTTTTGCACTTTGGTCTCTTCTGAACAGTACATAGCCAGGTACAGAAGTCACCCAAGTGTGGTTACTGGTGAACCATGTCTCGTTAATGGCTACTATGTCCATTTTAGCCTCTGTCATTGGTACCTGCAGGTCTGGGATCTTGTTTCCCAGACTGCGAGTATTTATGTACATGATTTTCCATTGGCCAAATTTTGGTGTGTGTTAGTTGCTGGGTGAGGCTCTCATTTTTTCCCATAGGGAAACCGGGTTGTGATTTTGCCATTATAACCAGCTGGTTATAATGACAAACATGCACCTGGTTTCCCTTGTACTGGGCATGCACCAGCTCAGGCTCTTCCCTTCCTCCCTGTGGCTGCCACTCCTCGCGCTGGACTGTTCACTGTCCGCGACCCGACATCGTCATGTGCCCTCAAAAAAATAATTTTTTCAGTTTTAAATAGGGCTGCTTCCAAAAAGGAAAAAGTAAACATTACTTTCATGAACTACCATCCACTAGCCATGAACAACTTCTTCTCTGCCATCCCCTGCCATCCTGCTTCTCAACGCTCTGCAGTTCCTGAAGTAGGAATCGGTGGTAAGTTCTTTTTTTAAACAAAAACATGACTGGGAACAAATGTTTATTTTGGTCAGAAATTAAAAAAAAGTAAACACTGCTTTACATCAGGAGCCAAGCCACCACAGACCTTGCTGAAATCCCAACGATCCGCAGTTCAGCTCTGTAGAGATATACATTTATTTTGTATAATTGCTGTGGTGAAAAAATTATCCCCAGCAATTATACTAAATAAAGCATGGGTAGGTGGCCAGAACTGAGATTTTACAGATCCCTTTGATGTGGGATGCCTTAATAAACCCTTCGAACTTTGTTCTCAGGGGTTTATGCGGCATCCCACACCACGAGGGGGGGTCTGTAAAATCCTCGTGGGGGTCTGTAAAATCCTCGTTATAACTACCTACCCATCCATTATTCTCTATTTATTATTCTTACATTTAACTTTATTTATATGCAGAGAAAAGATGATTCATGCTGGAGGAAGAAGAGTGATAAAGAGGATGGGTCATTTTCAGAACCAGTTGGCTTCTATTGTTTTTATTTTAATGTAACTATTGTTAGTTATTATTATTCTTAAATTTTTCTTTATTATGCTGAGAAAATGTGATTTGTAATGGAAGAAGGAGGATGATGAAGAAGATGATGTTTTGTTTTCAGAACCAGACGTCTTCGATTTTTTTTATTTTGATGTAATTATAAATTCTTCTTCTTAAAGGTAGCTTTTCCTATATGCTAATAAAATATGATTCATAATGGAGGGAGGAGGATGAAGATGGTATTGTTTTTGGAAGCAAGACACAAGACAGGATGTCTCTGGAACTGTTAGCACTTAAAAAAGCAGGAAGAAAGTGTGTAAGTTTAGGGTGGGCATGTAATGACTCAGGCAGCATACTTTGTTTTTTTACAACAAATTCAGCACTGGAAGGGGTGCATATATTGGGCCTGGCTCTTGCTTTTGGTTGTTAAACTCTGTGAGGCAGTGCTGGTCTGGTACCAGGGGATGCATCAGTTGGCTCAGGCTGCTGCCATGCATTGTGGCTGGAGTATTTGAACAGACTGTCTTATCTCATCATTTTCCGTACTAAACCTGACTCAATTGTCCCCGCTGCTGTTACTGGTCAGTCTTCCCTGACATGGCTGTTAGGAGGATAACATGCACATGTTTTAAATCGTCATGCAGAACACTGGTACCCAAAGTCTGAATACACTTTACTGACCATGAATGTTTTTTTTTATCACACATGCGTTTAGTGGATTTGTGGTGTCATCTGTAAAATTCTGTCACACTGAGGAGGATCTGTTTGATTTTTTAGGTACGGTTGACTGGTGGTGGTGGTGGGGAGGGTACTTCCTAGGGAATTGGTGGTAATCAGAAGATTATCATTTTTTGCCACTGTGGAATTACATGACTTTGTACAGCATTGGGCAGAGCAGCAAATATGATTTATCAGAAGACAATTGAATCTGATATAATATGATATAAAATTACATAATACAATATTCTTTGCAAAAAACTTCATTAATGCACCAGTTAGGGTAACTTAACACCACAAAAGTAGGGAAATGTGGCGTTAGGGTTTCCAACCCTAAACCCTCACCACCACCACCCCCAAGCAGCAAAAGGAAAACATTATTACAGTTTTGGCTGTCCTGAGTCTTAATGAATCAGGGGTGGGTTCTTCCTTGGGGTTTTCAACCCTGACTTTCACTCCATTCTGATACAGTGTTTAAATGTACAGAATTGTATCTCCCCACATGTTGTTAACAACCTGTGGGCCCTGCCCAAAGAAAGCAGATCACATCTGACCTTATTTGGTCATGGAATGGGGTGAGCACTACGGCTGAAAACCCAGAGGAAGACCCCATCCCCTGATTTGCCAAGACTCAGGACAGCCAAAATTGTAATCAATTTTTCCTTTTGCTGCTTGGGGGGGTGGAGGTGGAGAGTTACGGTTGGAAACTCTAATGCCACATGTCCCTACTTTTGTGGCATTAAGTTACCCTAACTGGTGCATTAATGACGTTTCTTTTGCAAAGAATTTCCTTTCTTTTTGAGATACTGTAGTAGAATTATATCCTTATTTGTGCAGGTTCCTTTGGGACCTACAGGAACAAGTGTAGATGTGCAGGGCCCTTTTGTCCCTGCGCCATAGGAAGAATTCATCCGCCTACAGAAATGCAGGGTCAGGAACATTCACTCTACGCATTCACTTTTAACACATTCACTCTTCATACATTCACTCTATTTTTTTTTATTTTGACCCCAAACATTCAAGATAGTCATTTTATGACAGCCCTTATAAACATGACACGTAGCATTTATAATATATTGGCAGAAATATCATTTCGGACTGGAAGTGCAGAAAGACGTCTCGTCCAGGATTTGGAATATAAACACCTGTCATGTTCATGAGCTGGTGTGGAAAAATGGCTATGTTCAAATTTTGGAATCAAAATACTAAAAATTAGCAAAAAAGTTATTAGTGAACATTGAAATACTGATACTGATAATAGCGAAAGCTTCTATGCATACATAAATAGTTAAAATAGGAATCATTCTCAAATAGGTCCATTAATCATGAAGGAAAGGAATTGAGAAAACCAACAGAAATGGCAGATGCCTTTAACTCTTATTTCTGCTCAGTATTTGATTTGTGGGGGGTGGGGGGAGTATAAAAAATGAAAGGAAATGTATACCCAGATTTATCCCTAGAAATAAATGAACATGAAATTGAAAATTTATTGGCCAAGCTTAAAGCAATAAATCAGCAGGGCAGATCAATTACATCTGAGATTATTAAAGGAAGTATGCAGTGAGATTTCAAAACCACTAGCAGTATTATTTAATGCCTCCTTCTTGACTGGAGAGATACCACAGGAATGGAAGTTGGCTACAGTGGTCCCGTTGTATAAAAAGGGGACAGAGCCCTACTTTCTAATTATCGGCCTATCAGCCTAACCCAGATTTTAATCAAAATAGCTGAAAGTTTTCTAAAAACTAAGCTAGAGGAACATTTGAACAGTGTAGAATACAACGATACAAAACAACATGGCTTTAAATCAAACAGAGCCTGTCTGACCAATCAATTAAGGTTTTATGAAAATGTGAACAAAAACATTACAAATAATGTACCAGTGGACATTGAATAGTTAGACTTCTAGAAGGCTTTTGACAAAGTTCCCCATACCCTCCTTATTAAAAAATGTATCTCATAGGAATAGATGAGAGAATAATTAGGTGGGTTGGAAACTGGCTAACATTAACATCTAGAAAGCAGAGGGTTAGAGTGAGGGGATGTCTATCAGCTTATGGTGAAGTACTAAGTAGTGTTCCCCAGGGTTCCATCTTGGGACCAGCACTTTTCACATTATACATCAGCAACTTTCAACAAGGGATTGCCAGTTGGGTGGTGAAGTTCGTGGAAGACGTAAAGTTGGGAGGCCCTGTAGACACACCTGAACGTGTTCAAAGTTTGCAAAAAGATTTAAAAACAATAGAGGATTGGTCAATAACAAATAGAATGCCTTTCGGTATTGAAAGGTGTGTTGTGATGCATACTGGGAAACACAATAAAAATAATGACTATCATATTAGTAAAATGTCACTACAAAAGGTTGAAAAGGAAAAAGATTTTGGAATACTTGTAGATAATAATTCAAATTTCAGGGCTAACTATGCAACTTTGATACAAAGATCAAATTACATGATCAAAAACATTAAGAGACATTTTATAAATAGATCAGAAAACTGTATCATGCCACTGTACAAGTCTTTATATTAGACCACACCTGGATTATGGTTCCCCACTGTGGAGCCCGCACCTCAGGGGTGATGTAGACAGGATTGAGAAGGTGTAGTTGAGAGTAACTAAAATGATTAGACCAATATGCAACAACAGTTATGGTGATAGGCTAAAACATTTAGGGCTATATAGCCTTGAGCAGAGGAGAGTTAGAGGGGATCTGATAAAACTGTATAAAATTGTATAAGACAAGGAATTAATGGAAGAAATAGGGGTTAAGTTCCAGGTTAAACCGGACTTTTTTAGGGCACATAAAATGCAAATCAAATTGGATACAACAAAAAATAATGGAAGATGTAATTTCTTTCTTCAATGCACAGGTAGAGTGTGGAACAGCTTTCCCTGTGAAGTGGTTAATAGTGAGAATATACATATTTTTAGGAAACAAACCTGACAATATACTGCTTAATAAGGGGACTCGGTGGACCTGCTAATGTGGGTGAATGGAATGTATGGGCAAAATTGCCTTCTCCCATTCAACTCCCAGTATGATAACCCAGTATGATAACTGCAGCATTCAGTCATAACCTGGGCATTTTACTGTATTTGTACACCAAATTCTCAGCATAGCTTTTTTGTTATTACCCTCATGAACCCGATAGGTGAAAAATTTTGAATCCCCCACGAAATGTGATTCAGCACCACTGAAATGTCATTCCATATCACAGAGGGATGCAGCACCCCATACGTCGAATGGGATGAACACCCCTTCCCCTTCAGCTAGTAGTCAAACAGGAATTCAGCATGTTTGCAGTTCATTTGCATCACCAGGTAAGGAAAAAGGTACAGTTCCCCATATGACGCATAGGGGAAATGCCAGACCTCACCCAACAACTAACATACCAAAATCTGGCCAATGAAAAATCATGTACACAAATGCTTACAGTCTGGAAAACATGATCCCAGATTGTTTGTGATTTGTGGGAGTCAGTATAGCACAGTGGTTTAAGGCTCTGAGCTGCAAATCTGGTGACATCCAGCAGACCAGACCTTGGTTTGAATCCCACAGCTTCCACTTGCATACTGTGTGACCCTGAGCAAGTCACTTAGCTTCCTTGTGCTCCCAGGTCACATCTGTAAACAAGCTTTCAGCTTAGTGTGTCTCTCCTGGTTAAATAAACAAAAAATGTGTGTTTGCACCTAACATACAAACATAGAAGTTGACGGCAGATAAGGACCGTAAGGCCCATCCAGTCTGCCCATTTCTTTTTCTACCTTATAAATGTGCCATCGGCCTTTGCTCTGTCAATGGCTTATCTATTCATACTTATCTGTATTGCTCCCTTATGCCTATCCCATGCCTGTTTGAAGCCTTGCACTGTATTTATATCCACCACTTCCTGAGGTTGGCTGTTCCATGCATCCACCACCCTTTCTGTGAAAAAGAACTTCCTCACATTACCCCTTAATCGGCCTCCCTCTAATCTCATGCTGTGTCCTCTTGTCCTGCTATTTTTCTTATATTGAAACATGTTAGAATCTTTCACCTTAATGCCCTTAAGGTGTTTGAATGTTTCGATCATATCACCTGTCTCCCTTCTTTGCTCTAGGGTATACATATTGAGCTCCATTAATTTGTCCTCATATGTTTTCTGATGCAGTCCCTGCACCATTTTGGTTGCCCTTCTCTGGACTGCCTCAATTTGGTTAAGGTCCTTGTGAAGGTGTGGCCTTCAAGTACTGCACGCAGTACTCCAGATGGGGCCTAACCAGTGCCTTGAAAAGAGGGATTATTACCTCCCTCTTCCGACTTGTGATACCCCTATTAATACACCCTAACATCCCCCTAGCCTTACCTGCTGCTTTAGTGGTCTGCTTGGATGATTTCAGGTCATCGGTGATGATGATGCCCAAGCCTCTTTCTTCCCATGTGACTGCCAGCAACTCCCCTCCCAGCCTATCGGTGGCTTCAGGGTTTCTCTTCCCTATGTGCATGATCTTGCACTTCTTTGCATTAAACCCCAGTTGCCACTTTTTCAACCATTTTGCTAGTTTATCCAGATCTCTTCTCATTCTGCCCACCCCATCTGGATCATCTACTCTGTTGCAGATCTTGGTGTCATCTGCAAACAGACAAACCTTACCCTCCAGTCCATCTGCAATGTCATTGATAAAGATATTGAAAAGGACTGGCCCCAGGACTGATCCCTGAGGTACCCCACTTGTGACTTGCATCTCTTCTGACTGTATACCATTTACCACCACTCTCTGTTTTCTGTCCGTCAACCAGTTTGCCACCCAGTTGACCAACTTCTGACCCACCCCAAGCCTACCCTGCTTATTAATCAATCTTCTATGTGGAACAATATCGAAAGCTTTGCTGAAGTCAAGGTAGGTGACATCAACTGCTCCCCCTTGGTCCACCACTCTGTTTATCCAGTCAAAGAAATCTATGAGATTAGTTTAACAGGACCTTCCTTTTGTAAACCCATGCTGTCTTGGATCTTGTGCTCCTATGGATTCCAGGTGTTACACTATCCTTTCCTTAAGGAGTGCCTCCATAATCTTGCCCACTACTGAGGTAAGACTGACTGATCTGTAGTTCCCTGCCTCCTCCCTGCTACCACTCTTGTGGAGCGGGATCACATGAGCCCTTCTCCAGTGTTCTGGGACCTCTCCTGTGCTTAGAGACTCACTAAACAGTTCTGATAATGGCTCCACTAGTTCTACCCTTAGCTCCTTTAGTACCCTGGGATGTATGCCATCAGGTCCCATTGTCTTGTCCACCCTGAGCTTATCGAGCTCTTGTAGGACCCTTTCTTTTGTGACAGGACTAGTGCTCATTTCCCTTCCCTGTGTCCATGGTGCTGAGCTGTGGGCCCTGCCCTACCTTCTCTTCAGTAAATACTGAGCAGAAGTATCTATTTAGGATAGATGCTTTTACATGGTCCTCCTCCTCACACACACCCTTATCTCCTTTCATCTTAACAATACCCCCTCTGGACTTTCTCCTTTCACTAATGTATCTATAGAAATTCTTGTCACCTTCTTTTACTGTCTGTGCTAGTGTTTCCTCGGTGTGGGCCTTTGCCTGCCTTACTACCTTCCCTGCTTCCCTTAGGGCAGTTTGGTATGCCTCTCTATCTTCATCCCGCTGTGTTCCCTTATATTTCCTGAAGGCCATCCTTTTGGCTCTGACCTTTTCTGCTACTGGTTTTGAGAACCAAAGTGGTTTCCTTCTTCTTTTGCATTTCCTTTTCTCTCTAACACAATGGAATGTTGCTTCAAGTATTGCATCCTTAATGTTTGCCCACTTTGCCTCTACCCCTTCACCTGTATTTCTTTTTACCAGGGCTAGCTTAACTCTGTTGGCCATCTTATCAAAGTCAGCTCTTCTGAAGTCCCATATTTTTGCCTTGGAATGGGATGATTTAGTTGTAGTGGCCAAACTGAACCATACCATGTGACAGTCATTGGCCCCCAGGTGACCTTCTACCTGGAGATCTGTGATCCTTTCCCTGTTAGTCAGTACTAGATCTAGGATAGCCCTGGCTCTTGTGGGTTGTTGTGCCAGTTGTTTGAGGCCCTCCCCCTGCAGGGAATCCACCATGTGTCTAGTTCTGGCAGATGTTCCTGCTGGTTTTGACAAATCTGTATCTGGCATGTTGAAGTCTCCTATTATCAGAACCTCCCCTTTAGCTGTCATGTTTTGTATATCTTCTAACAGTAATGTGTCTGTGTCCTCCGCCTGGTCTGGGGGCCTGTAGACAATCCAGTTCTTATGGCTGTCCCATTTCCTGTTTCCAGGGTGACCCACAGTTCTTCTGACTCCTTATGTGTATTCTGAATTTCTGTAGCTTTGATATTTTCATTGACATACAGGGCTACTCCACCCCCCCCCTTTTTGCACCTCGGTCTCTTCTGAACAGTACATAGCCAGGTACTGAAGTCTCCCAAGTGTGATTACTGTTAAACCATGTCTCGCTAATGGCTACTATGTCCAGTTTAGCCTCTGTCATTATTGCCTGCAGGTCTGGGATCTTTTTTTTTTATTTAGTTGTTTAACCAGGAGTAGCACACTAGACACCAGGCGAAACATTACATACATAAAGGGATGGCAATGTGAGAGTGTGAAGGGGTGCCACTAGACACCAGGGGAAACAGCGGTTAACTGCTCTCAGAGCAGCCCACAGCACGAGTTCCAGCTGCCCCTGCAAAACTCAAGAAAGTCCCACTATTGTCATACAGAGAACGTGGGTCAATGGAGTGCTCAGAAAAAGTATTTCTGGCCATTTATTGAAGAAACAAACATCAGAATCTAGCTACATGATCTCATTTAGCTAGGTTCTGATGTTTGTTTTTTAAAATGATGGCATTTTAATGTCATTTCCATGCTATTTGTTCAAGGAGAAAAGAAACAAGATGGTGGGTCTCATGGCTGTGAGAAGCAAGTCGTGAAAAACCAAAAATAGTCTTGTGACACAGAATTGTTGGTGTCGTATCAGAACATCATCCCAAGAACCATACTGAGCATGCTCAGAACAGAAAAACACAAAACTTTAAAGCCTTATAACTCTGGAGTGATTTAATATTTTTTCACACAACTTTTCAAAGGCACTACCCTGAACATTTGGGGGAAAATTCCATTCTGTGTAGGCTGTAGGTGAGAGCAAAAAAATCCTGTTAGGTATAGAAAAAAAATTAGACATCTACAGAAAAATGACATATGTGTTCTCAGAAGCCGGACAAGCTGCCATCACAAAACTTTCCATAGATTTATATTTTGCCTCCTAGATAGTGCATGCAAAATTTCAGCTGATTTTGTCAAGTGCTGCCAAAGCTATTAAGGTGCAATGTTAGGGGTTTAACATTGAACACCCTACTCCACCCTAACGAGAGGGGCGCTACTGCACCCCTATTATAATAACTGGTGAGCAATTTTTCAGTGGGCTCATCCAGTTATTATTTGTTGTAATAACCAGTTGGTTATTATGGCAGACACATGCTGAATCTAAAAGTATGAGTGCAAGCCCTCTTCTAACAGCCACGCAGTTGCTAGCAATGAACATTTATGCTGTGGCTGTGAGAAGCTTTGTGCTCACTGTGTCTCATTCAGACTGAAAAACAAACTACTAATAAAGCAAATGCCTTTCCTAAATATAAGATCCATAAAAAATATTTGCCTTCTTTAAAATATTCTTTAGTGTCCTAATATCTGTACCTTTTTTTACTATCCCTCAGTTCACTCTCCACTATTCAATACATGGAACTAGAATCTCTATGGCAATGAGATCTATTTTATTTATTTTATTTTATTTATTAAGTCTAGGATTACAAATACCTTTGAGCCTTGGCTCTTTTACAAAGGTTCAACGTCAGAGAAATACAAATTATGGAGAGTATCAAGACAGACATTACAACAATGTGGACATTGCAAACAGAGTACAGATTAATACAATTCAAGGGTAGCACATGACAACAGTCCACTCCTGAAGAAAACCTGAAGACCAGAAAAAAAACTACACGTTTTTTAATATTGTTAATACATTTTTTAGACTTTTCTTCAAATAATGTAAATATTGGCACCCCAAATTCCAGAACTACCTACCTCCCCAAATTAGGTGTTCCACATCTCACAACACTTTCAAGAAAGCACTTTTCTGTCACCTGAGTGCACTTCGTGCTTGCAATTGCTCTTAATTTCTGGATTCCCTATCTGCTCAAAGCCTACCTCATCTGTAAACTACTACTGTTTTGTGTACTACACGACCTGTCTCTGTTTTAGGATACACACTCCTATGTGGGTGTCTTACGTTAACTGTAATTATGTCTCTGACTTTCCCTGCTTAGGGTCCTGTTACCTGCTGTATTGATTTGCCTGTTTTGCTCCCTGTAATAATTTGTTCCATTGTACTTTGTACTCTCCTGAGTCATGCTTGAAAATAGGTAGGTCAGTTGCTTAACATAGAAACATAGACTTTGACGGCAGATAAGGACCGCTTGGCCCACCTAGTCTGCCCATTTCCCTACCTTGAGGATAAGCTGCAGATCCTATTTAACCAACAGCCTATTTCTTCCTACCCCCCCACAAAAATTGCCTTATGTCTGTCCCATGCATTCTTGAATTCTCCCACAGTTTTAGACCCCACAACCTCCTCAGGAAGGCTTTTACATGCATCCACTACCCTCTCTGTGAAAAAATACTTCCTCACACTGCCCCTGAGCCATTCCCCCTCTATCTTCAAATTGTGTCCCCTTGTTCTTGCACATCTCTTTTTCTGAAAGATGCTACCCTCTTGGACTTTGTGGTTTCTACTAAGGTACTTAAACGTTTCTGTCATGTCCCCCCTCTCCCTCCTTTCCTCAAGGGTATACATATTAAGCTCCTTTAGTCTCTTCTCGTATAGCTTCTCTTGCAGACCCTGCACCATTTTAGTTGCCCTCCTCTGAACTGCCTCCATCCTGTCTATGTCCTTGCGGAGATGGGGTCTCCAGAACTGGATGCAGTACTCCAGATGGGGTCTCACCAACTGTCTGTACAGGGCGATAACAACTTCCTGTTTTCTGCTGGTGATGCCTCTCCCTATACATCCCAGTATCCTCCAGCCCTCCCTACTGCCTTCTCACATTGCTTGCCAACCTTAAGGTCATCTGATATGATTACCCCCAGGTCCCTTTCCATTTTTGTTGTTGTTACTACCTCCCCCCATTGTGTAATCTTCCCCTGGGTTTTTGTTTCCCAGGTGCATTATTTTGCTCTTCTTTGCATTGAATCCAAGCTGCCATACTTCTGACCATTCCTCCAACCTTGCCAAGTCCCTTCTCATCCTTTCCCCGCCTCCTTGTGTATCAACCCTGTTGCAGATCTTAGTGTCATCTGCAAAGAGGCATACTTTTCCTTCCAGTCCCTTTGCAATGTCACTTATAAAGTCATTAAAAAGGACTGGACCCAGTACTGAGCCCTGCAGTACCCCACTAGTAACCCCCTCTTTCTTCAGAGTGGACTCCATTTACAATTGCTTTCTGTGTCCTGTTATCCAGCCAGTGTTTTACTCAGGCTACCACCCTGGAACCCACTCCCAGGCTGGTTAATTTGACTATTAATCTTTTGTGTGGGACTGTGTCAAATGCCTTGCTAAAGTCTAGGTAGGCCATGTCCACAGTCCCTCTCTGGTCTACTACTTTGGTCACCCAGTCAAAGAAATCTATTAGATTCATCTGACATGACCTTCCCACTGTGAACCCATGCTGCCTTGGGTTCTGTGCCCCACTGGCCTCTAGGTACTCAACAGTTCTTTCCTTCAGAAGTGATTCCATCACTTTCCCTACCACAGAGGTCAAACTGACAGGTCTGTAGTTTCCTGCCTCTGAATTGCTCCCACTTTTGTGAAGGGGGAATCACATCTGCCTTCCTCCAGTCCTCAGGTACCACACCATCCTCCCATGATTTGTTAAAAAGGGTAGTCAGTGGTATCACTAGTTCTCTGCTTAATTCTTTTAGAATTCTGGGATGAATTCCATCTGGCCCCACTGCTTTGTCGACCTTCAGTTTTCGGAGTTCTTTCAGAACCCTTTCTTCTGTGAAAGGACTGGGATCGGCCCCACTTTCCAGAGTGCTTCTGTTAATTGGATTAGACACCTGCCCCACCTCCTGTTTAGTGAATACTGAACAGAAGTATTCATTCAGTATCCCTGCTTTTTCACTGTCCCTCTCTGCCCACCCACCGTCTATTCTATTTAGCCTCACTATCCCTCCCTTTGTCTTTCTACATTCCCTGATATACCTATAAAAGGTTTTATCCCCCCTTCTTAACTGAGTTGGCTATCTTTTCCTCAGTTTGGGCCTTTGCTATTCTGACTACCCTCCCTGCTTCCTTCTGCCTTAACTGGTACAGTTCTCTGTCCTGCTCCTTCTGTGTTTCCTTATACTTCCTAAATGCTATATTTTTCTCCCTAACCTTCACCGCCACCTCTTTTGAGAACCATAGTGGCTTTTTCTTTCATTTTGATTTGTTTATTTGCTTCACACAAAGGCTTGTTGCCTCTGTGATGGCAGTTTTGATATTTCCCCATTGTTGCTCCACCCCTCCTTCTAGCCTGTTTGCTAGTGCTTTTCTAATGCACTCTCCCATCTTGCCAAAGTCAGCCATCCTGAAGTCCAGAACCCTCACTTGTGTATGGCTTGACTCTGTAGCTGAGTTTATTGTGAACCACACTGTTTGGTGGTCACTTGTTCCCAAATGGCTACCCACTTCTAGATCTGAGATCCTCTCACTATTCCCATTTGAGAGTATGAGGCCTAAGATTGCTCCCTCACGAGTAGGTTCCAAAACTAGCTGTCTGAGGCATGCCACCTAAACACACTTATCTGGCTACCAAAAGCTAATAAATAAATAAATACAGTGCATTTAAATGGCTAACAAAACACAATTTTCGAGTGGTGGAAACCCGATTTGTACTGTGTCATTGTTGCTAACCCAAGTCTGTGTTCTTGACTTTGCCATTTATATCAAACTACCATTCTTTGCAGTTCATAAGATATTTCTGGTAACTAGTGCACTGTTTTCCTGTTAAATTATTTTTTTCTTTTTTTGGGGGGCCCATGCATCCAACAGCCTACTTAAAGTCACTGTAAATCTGGCTGAACAAAATTGCTCACCAGTAATTATATTCTCATAATGCACACCACCCCATACATTATTCTCTATATAATGTAATAACTGGGAGACTTTTTTCACTTTGGCAAAGCTAGTCATTATTCACTGTTAAAACCCATGGGTTATAGCGGTGAAAATGAGCCATCTTCTGAGTCTTACAACTTGTACTCACTCACCCATGGGACTCACCACAAGTGCCATTGATTGAACTGTGCAGCTAATTAGCATATCTCTATGACAATCTCAGACTGGAGCTGCCTAAAACTTATAATCTCTCACCTAAATGCAACTTTTTCAATATTTTAACCGCTAGTTTTTGAACTATATGGAAGTTTTAGCATTATTAAAGATGTGCGTTCTTTGCGGTTTCAGTAGTTGCTGTTTTCAGCACATGTTGCTGTTGTCAGCCTCAGGTCAGTTACAGCAACCCTTTTCTTTTCTAAAAAGCAAATTTAATGATTTAGACACTGCAAAATGAAACACATATGGTCTATTACATTTTTCCCATGGTTTTCTCATTTGCCTTTTAACAGTTTAGAATTAAATAAAACTCAGACATAGAACTCTCACTGTTATCTCTTTATTTCACATACTGAGGTTGGTAAAAAACAAGTCTCCCAGTAATTACATAAAACAACACATGGGAGGAGAGCAAAACTCAAATTTCATGCACCCCCTCAGTGATGCTTTAAAAATACATCGGGCTTTGCCCTCAGGGTTTATTAAGCATTCCTCACCTTGGGTATGCATAAAATTCTCATTATGCACTCCTCTCCATGTATTAGTCCACATTTAATATACAATCATTACATTTTATTAATAATTTTATTTTATTGTGCACCAAAAAAAAAAAAAAAAAAACCAGAATCATGAAATTGAACTTGTAATTAGGGCTTGCTGCTTGACTGTCTTTCCTTATGCTATCTTCAGTCACCTCTAGTAACTATATGGGGGGGATTAAGGAATTGGGCAGCAAACATGAAAAGATTTCCGGTCAGGAACTACACTTTGCATTTCTGGATGCATCACTTATGTTCCAAATAAGGGAACTGGAAGCACTTTAAGAAGGAAGAGTTGAAAACTGGCATGCTTTGGAATTGCTCAGGTTGGTTTCATCACCAAATGCTCTGAATGACCAGAAGGAAAAATTGCTTGCACTGCAGTGGAAGTGGAGCCAGGGGGATTTCTGGAGACTAATGAACCATTGCCTCATTGACTGTACTGTCATGCACCCAGCCCTAGTTGCCCTCAGAACCCCATGACCCTGACTCCTAGTCCCTGTCTCACCATGACCAGCTCCTTCTCCACCAACACTGACTGCAGAACTTGTATTTGGTGGAACAGGCATGGTGAAATATTTATCTGCTCTGTTCTTCCCCTTGTATTTTTTTCATGTGGTGGATGCCCTGTAACTGGACTTCAGTGAGGCCTTCGACTCGGTGCCACATGGAAGGCTGACTAGTAAGCTAAGAAACCTGGGAGCCTTTTTGCAGATGATACAATGATCAGTGTGGAGGTGGATAGTGTGGAAGGGGACAGGTACTTCAAGAGGATTTGGTAAGACTTGAGCGCTGGTCAGACACATGGCAGCTTGGTTTTAACACTAAGAAGTGCAAAGTCATGCACTTGGGAGCCAGGATTCTTTGAATTGCTACTGGCTGGGGAGAGTTTGGTCAATATCTGATTCTAAACAGATTGCCTTCAGCTACAAAAGTGACATCTGCTGTGCTGATTCAGGATCCCCTATAAAATGAGAAATATGTGTAAAGTGGAGGGCTAAGGTGCTGCAGGGTCACTCAGAGTTGACCTGGGGAGGAGGATTGAATGCCCCGGAGAATGCACTCCTCTGGGGAGAGAGGATGATGGACTGTACTGTGATACCGCCACCTGGGTAACCACAGGTGACAGCTCAAGCAGAGCCATTTGAGGAGGGGGGGTACCTCCTGACTGGGACACACACCTTGCATGCGCTCACTCAATTCACTCCCAGGGGGCACCCTAGGGAGGGGAGAAAACAGTGGAAAATGCTGAGGCCGCATGGAATGATGACACACCCCCTCCCAGGCTCTGCACCATCCACTGGGCTGCCCATTGTCTCACATCCATTACCTAGCCTTCTCCAGGTTTGGGGAACCCAGGAGGCCCTGTCACAGTTGGGGGGGGGGGGAATGCATGGGGCACTGAATGGCAGTGGGAGATAAGTCCCAAAGATGACAGGTGGCAGGACTGGTGGGCTGCCAGGCAGAGCAGAGCAGGGCGAGGAGGAGGAGGAGGAGGGAAAAAATTAGATTGTCAGAAGGTATGTAGCATGAAGATAGTTTTGAAATGAATTATATTTTGCAAAGGAGTGAGTATAATCAATGGTACATGTGAAAAAAAGGGTTCAGAGGGTCTCATTGAGAGTTATGTGTCTGAGTAGGGAGAGGGCAGGATACGTGTACTGGGTAGCACACACAAGAGAGTGAGATAAATCTAATAGAAACATACAAACATAGAAAACTTGCTGGCAGATAAGGGCCACCAGGCCCATCTAGTCTGCCCTTTTTCCCTACCTGTACTGGCAGCTGGTGACCCTATGTGGTTATCAGCTTAGGCTCTCTTATCCACATCAAGGGTACCCTTATGCCTATCCCATGCATGTTTGAATCCCCCCACTGTGCTCGCCCCCAGCACTTCCTGTGGCAGGCTATTCAAAGTATCCACCACCCTTTCAGTAAAGAAAAACTTCCTCATGTTCCCTCTTATTCTGCCCCCCTCCAATCTCATATCTTGCTCCCCTGTCCTCATATCCCTCCTATACTGAAAGATGTCCCCCACCTGCACCTTACTTGTGCCCTTTAGATACTTGAAGGTTTCTATCATATCCTCCCATTCCCTCCTCTCTTCCAGCGTATACATGTTAAGGCCCCTCAGTCTCTCCTCATATGTCTTCTGGTGCAAGCCGTGCACCATCTTAGTTGCCCTTCTCTGAACCACCTTCACCCTGTCTATATCCTTACTAGGATGCGACCTCCAGAACTGTACACAGTATTCTAGGTGAGGCCTCACCAGCGTTTTGTATAGTGGTATCACCACTTCCTTTCTCTTTCTCGTAATACCCCTACCTATGCAGCCCAACATACCACTGGTTCTCCCTATTGCCTTTGTACATTGTTTGGCTATCTTCAGGTCATCTGAGATGATGATTCCCAAATCTCCTTCCTCCCTGGTGACTGCCAGCAGCTTCCCCACCCCGCATCATGTAGCTCACTGCAAGATTTTTTCACCCTAGGTGCATGGTTTTGCACTTCTTTACGTTGAACCTCAGTTGCCATAGTTTGGACAATTTTTCCAGCTTTTCTAGGTCTCATCTCATTTTTTTCCACCCCATCTGAAGTGTCTGCCCTATTGCAGATCTTGGTGTCATCTGCAAATAGGCAAACCTTCCCTTCCAGACCTTCTGTAATTTCTCCAATGAAGACATTGAAAAGGACTGGCCCCAGAACTGATCCCTGAGGAACCCCACTGGTCACCACCCTTTCCTCAGATTGTATCCCCTTTACCACCACCCTCTGCTTTCTATCCGACAGCCAGTTTCTAACCCAATTAACTGCCTTTTGGCCAACCCCCAGGCTGGTCAACTTGTTCTCCAGTCTTCTATGTGGTACATTGTCAAAGGCCTTGTTGAAGTCAAGGTAAGGGACATCTACTCCCCCCCCCCGGTCCACCACCATTGTCACCCAGTCAAAAAATTCTATCAGATTTGTTTGACAAGACCTTCCTTCTGTGAAGATGCTGCCTTGGATCTTGTGGTCCATTGGCTTTTAGGTGAACCACAATTTTTTGCTTAAGTGGATCCTCCATAATCTTACCTGCCACTGAGGTGAGGCTGACTGGCTGATAGTTTCCTGTCTCCTCATTGCTTCCACTCTTGTGTAGCAGGACAGCATGCACCCTCCTTCAGTCCTCTGGAACCACTCCAGTATTGAGGGGCTCACTGAACAAGGCTGTTAGTGGCGCTGCCAGCTCCCTCAGTAATTCTTTTAAAATCCTAGGATGCATGCCATCCAGTCCCATTGCCTTTTCCACCCTCAGTTTAATGAGTTCCTCTAGGACCCTCTCTTCTGTGAATGGACTGGAATTCACCACCCCCCCTCCCCATGTATGCGCTGCCTAGCTGTGGTCCTTGACCCTCCTCTTCTTCAGTGAATATTGAACAGAAGTATTTATTCAGTACTTATGCCTTGTCCTGGTCCCCTTCCACACACTCCCCTTCTTCCCCTCTGAGTCTTACAATCCTACCCCTCAACTTTCTCCTTTCGCTGATGTACCTATATAATCTTTTGTCTCCTTTTTTCACTGTCTGCGCTATTCTCTCCTCTGTCTGTGTCTTTGCTCTCCTAACAGCGTTCCCTGCTTCATTCAGACGGTTTAGGTACACCACCTATCCGCTTCCCGCTGTGTCTCTTTGTATTTCCTGAAACCAACCTTTTGGCACTCACTTTCACTGCAATCTATCTTCTCTTTTCCTTGTTTTTTAGCTGAATGCACTGATTTGTCACCTCTACTATGGCTCCCTTTAGGTTTGCCCACTGCTCCTCTACCCCTTTCCTGTCTCCCTCCTCGCTAGGGCTTCTTTGATGCATCCCCTGATCCTAGCAAACTGGAACTCATAGAAACACAGAAGTTGACAGCAGGAGACCGCTAGGTCCACCTAGTCTGCCCATTTGTTTTAGACCTATTTCGACACTCTAGTGGGCCTTTGTAGTCAGGGCTCCCTTGTGTCAATCTCATGCATTCTTGAATCTCCCCAAAGTGTTGACCCCCACAACCTCTTGTGGCAAGCTATTCCAGGCATCTACCACTCTTTCTGTGAAGAAAAACTTCCTGATGTTGGTAGAGAACCTCCCTCCTTGCAGCTTGAGGTCATGTCCACTAGTCCTGGAGTCCTTCTTGAAGTGAAAAAGTTCCTGTGCCTGTACCTTGTTAATGCCTTTTATGTACTTGAATGTTTCAATCATGTCCCCTCTCTCTCTTCTCTGCTCCAGGGAGTACATATTCAGTTCGCTGTGTCTTTCCTCATAGGACATGTACTGCAGACCCTGAATAATTTCTGTTGCCTTTCTCTGTGCTGTTTCTTCCTGGTCAATGTCCTTCCTGAGGTGAGACTTCCAGAATTGGACTCCATTTTACAGGGGAGGCCTGACCAGCGATCTATACAGTGGTAGTACCACCTCTCTCCTCTTGCTCATGATTCCCCTCCCAGTGCAGCCCAGCATTCTATTGGCCTTCAATGTTGCCTTCTCACACTGCTTACTAACCTTCAAGTTGTCTGAGATTATGATTCCCAGATCTCGTTCTTGGTTTGAGGCCGTCAGTCTTTTGCCTCCTAGGCAATACTCCTTTCTTGGATTTTTTTTCCTATGTGCATAACCTTGCACTTTTTGGCATTTAATCTCAGCTGCCACACTCCAGACCATTCTTCTAGTTTCTTGAGGTCAGCTTCCATCTTGCTCACTCCTTCTGAGGTGTCCACCCTGTTACATATCTCGGTGTCATCTGTGAACAGACACACCTTCCCTCTAGTCCATCAGCAATGTCTGCTATAAAAACATTGAAGAGCAGAGGCCCCAGCACTGAGCTCTGGGGCACCCCGCTGGTCATCCTGCCTTCCGTCGATTGCATTCCATTAACCTGTACCCTCTGGCTACTGCCTTATAACCAGTTTTGTACCCATCTGACTACTTCTGGAGCAACCCCTGTGTAGTCATGCTTCTTTACCAGCCTTATGTGTGGAACCGAATCTAAGGCCTTACTAAAGTCTAGGCAGACCACATCTACTGCCCCACCGTCATCCACTATTTTTGTAGCGTAGTCTAAAAACTTGAGCAGATTTGTCTAGCATGACCTACTTGCTGTGAAACTGTGCTGTTTAGGGTCTTGTTGGCCACTAATTTCGAGGAATGCTATGATCCTCTGTTTGAGTAGTATCTCCATTAGTTTCCCTACTATAAACGTGAGGCTCGCCGGTCTGTAATTACTAGTGTCTTCACAACTGCCTGATTTGTGAAGTGGAACCACTATTGCCTTTTTCCAGTCTTCAGGTACCACATCGCTCTTCAAGGATTTCATGAATAGAAGTGGCAGAGGGGCTGCTAATTCTGCCCCCAGTTCCTTAAGGATTCTGGGGTGCATCTTGTCTGGTCCCATGGCTTTGTCTGCTTTTAGTTTATTTAGCGCCTCCCTTACTTTGGCTTCTGTAAAGGAACTTGTGTCTACTCCTGGTCCTGGGGTGTTGTGTTTTTTCAGGGCTGGGCCATCCCCTGGGTCCTCTTTGGTAAACACCGAGCAGAAGTATTTGTTGAGGATTTCGGCTTTCTCTGGGTCATGTTTGGTGCATTTCCCCTCTTCAGTAGCAATCTTTACTATCTCCCCCTTGTCTTCCTACATTCCCTAATGTATCTAAAAAATTATTTGCCTCCTTTTTTGCCCCTTCTGCTATCTTTTCCTCTGTCTGGGCTTTTGCCTTTCTAATTTGTTTGACTCTCTAATTTTTTTTCCTTGTACGACTCCCAGTCTTTCTCGGTTTTGGTATGCCTTCTTTTTTTCTTTGACTGTGGTAGCCACTTCCTTGGAAAACCAGAAAGAATTTATTTTTCTTTTTGCTTTGCTGACCCATCTGGCACATTGCTCTGTGGCAGTCTTTATTACTCTCTTGCGTCTCCCCAACATGACCTCGACATCCTCAACCTCTAGTTCCATTAACTGGCTACTTATGGTGTTCCTCATTTTTTGGAAGTCAGCCTTTCTGAAATCTAGCACCTTTGTCTTTGAGTGGCTGGTGTCCTGTGTTATGTTTACCTTAAAGCTTACCTTGCGATGGTCGCTGTTGCCCATATGGCATCCCACTTTGATGTCCTTGATCCTTTCCAAGTTTGTGAAGACAAGCTAGAGAATGGCTCTTGTGTGGCTTGACTTTGTTTTTGTTCTTAAATTAAACCACACTGTATGGTGGTCACTGGACCCCAGGTGACCCTCAGTCCTGACTTCTGTGATCCTGTCACCATTTGTACATACCAGGTCCAGTGTCGCCCTGTTCCTGGTGGGTTCCGCACTAGCTGCTGGAGGCCTGCCCCTTGCAGGGAATCTAAGATGTCTCAGCTCCTGGTGGAAGCAGCTGCTGGGATGGTCCAATCCACATCTGACATATTAAAATCCCCCCAGGCAGGAGCATCCCCCCTTGTTGTCATTTCCTGTATTTCCTCCAGTAGCCCCCCCCCCATCCACCTCCTCCCCCTGAGATGGAGAACTGTAGATCACCCCTGTGCGAATTGCTGTTCCATTGCCAGGTTCAAGTGAGACCCACACAGCCTTGGCCTCCCCCTGTGTACCCTGTACTGCAGTTGCTTTTATACTATCCCTAACATTTAGGGTCACCCTCCCTTTTCTATTTTCCCTATCCCTCTTGTATTGAGCATAAACCGGTACACTTACTTACCCCAGTCGTGGTTTGCGGGGTACCACATCTCAGTTATTGCCACTATATCCAGCTTAGCCTCTGTCATCAAGGCCACCAGAATAGACACATTATGAGTCATCATGTGATAGTATATTATTTGAGGTTTTACCACATTCTTGTCATAGCACTGGAATGTGTGTCATGGCAGCAGTAACAGTGCAGCAGTGCTGCCATATGCACCAGAATTTAAATGAGAGAGCTGACATATGAATATATGAAGATATGAAGAAGCCAGCAGAGGAAGGACATTTGGTCTATCTAGTCTGCTCGTATTGCAGGGTCCATGGCTTGTGCTACTGCCCCTGTCCCTCCCCCTCCTCCCACCCTCCCTACCCATGATCCTGACGTTTCCCTTATGCCTATCCTAGCCTCTCTTGAAGCTGCCCACTGTCTTCAATGAGACCACCTTTTCCAACAGCACATTCAAAGTGTCCACCACCCTCTCTGTGAAGAAATGCTTCCTGACCTACCTCTTAAACTCCCCCCTTCCAGCTTAAGGCTATCCCCGTGTGTTATGGTTGCCACTCAGCTTACGGAGATCCTCCTTATCCACATTATTTATCCCTTTCAAGTACTTGAAGGTCCCAATCATGTTGCCTGTCTCTCTCCCCCTATCATGTCCTCCATGGAGTACATGTTCAGTGCCCTCAACCTCTCCTACTATGCCTTACCCTAGTGACCCACTATCATCTTTGTAGCCCTCCTCTGGACCTTCTCCAGCAGGTTAATAAAGGAATAATACATGACAGGGTGTGTGTCACGCTGGGATAATGCCATGCCTGGGGTGGTTGGGCATGAAGCCACAGGCCGAGTGCATCCAATGTCCCCGGCGTGGCATTATCCCAGCACGACACACACCCTGGAGTGCATTATTCCTGTTATACAATGGCCCTTGTGCGTAAAAATAACAAACAGGACATTTTTTTACGTTTTAAAATGTTTTTTAATGAACAATAAATGAGAAATATCCATCCACAAGAAAAAGTAGTTCCTTAAAAGTTCATAGGTTTTACTTGTTAGAAGTTAATAAGTTAAGTAACTAATGCTTTGAAATAATTTAGTAGCTTACTAAATAACTTTAAAAATGGTTTTAAATAAACTGTTTCACATTTTAAATATTTTTCAACGGGTAATAACTTAAGCAGTTGTTTAAAGTTTTAATGACTGCAAATACTTTTACTGTTTAACTGTCCATTTGGAGATTCTGGGACTCACGTTTTGTGTCTATGGCTCATGAATGTTGAAGACACACATGGTACTTCCTTGGATGATGAACTGTGTGTTCGTGCTTTCTTGGTTTTTTGATGGAGTGGTGTTCTGCTCATGAAATCTGGTGTTTTCAGCTGCTATGCCTTCTGTTTCAATGGGTGGGTGTTCTTTTCTTGTGAAGTTTGTAGAGTTTGTTGGCAGCTGTGAGGTCATTATCTCTTTAAGAGGCGCTGCGTTGGTTCAAGTCTGACCTCTGACTTCAGCTTCTGACCTGGATAGAATGGTGCTCCATTTACTCCTTTCGTGCAGTGTTGGACCCCAGTAACTTTTAAGGGACGATGCTTGTTTATGCCTGGTGACTGCAATAATTTGGCGTTCCTCTCTAATCCTGTGTTACAGAGGATTTGTATAGCTATGGCTTTCAGGGAGTGATTCGTGTATGTTCGTTCCAGACCTGCTGCATGACAGATTCTTGGAAGCATGCTGCCAGGTAATTTACACCAACTGGCTCCATGGTGTACCATATGGCTTCTGATTCCCAGGGTTTATATGGTGTTCCAAGAGGGTGCATGTAGAAGGAGGGTGCATTCGGAGAGAGCTTCTCGATATACTTTCTTAGGGCAGCTACGGAACACTGCGGGTGGCCTGGCAGTTCAAACATTGCTCCTCTGAATCTGTCTTTATCTTTCTCTGGGGGGTTGCTGTGATTTTTGGTTTTCTCGTTAAAACTAAGGGACATGTAGGAAAGACCACTTTCGGAGGTATTAAAATCAAAAGATGACTGCTTTAATTGCCGCTGTCCCTTGCTACCGCATCTGGTGAAATGTATTTGAAGTTCGAGCCAGACGCTGTATAACAGGCCCTGATGTGTGTGTCTGAACTCAGAGCCGGAGAATGTCTCAGATGGGCTAGGTCTGCATCAGTGAGGGGCGGATGATGTTTAGCTTTGTCTCGTCCCTCTCGTCTTAGATTTTTAATTTGGGCATTGAACACATTGTTGGCACTGTGGAAATCAGCGTTGGTCAGGATATTGATGTTCCTGCTTAAGGGGAGTTCATTTAGGTAGTGGTTGAGGCCTGCATGTAAACCAACAAAACTACTTATGCCATACTGCTTGCCGGCTGAGGTTCAGACCGAGCCATAAAACCTTTGGAGTACAGTGTTCAGCTCTGTCACACTTACGGTTTCCAAATTGATTTTTGTGGACATTTCTCTCAGCCAGTCTCGTAGGACATTTGTGGCCCACACAGTTTGACGTCTCGTCGACGGTTCATTGCGGATGCATTCCAGGCTTTCCAGGTCTTGGTCTTCCAGCACAATATGCTGTCTTTTTTCAGTTTTTTTTTTCCCCAGCTGTTTGCGATGGCTCATTTTCTTTTTGTTTTGATAGAAAGTTGTCTACATTTTCCATTGTGAACAATGTGAAGCCTATGGGTGGCAGGTTTGACATTTGATGGACTAAATCCTGTCAGATGAGCTGTCAGCAAGTCAGCTATAGCACGGTGATATGACGTTTGTTTGGGCTGTGGTCAGGTTTGACACTGGCTCGCACTATGCCCATGGTGATATGCCAGGATATCACCATGGGCATACTGTGAGATTGGCCAATCAGAGACAAGGATTCTTTCTTGCCATTGTATAATGTCCTTTTTAAGGTGTGGGCACCAGTACTGAACTCCATACTCTAGATATGGCCACACCAGTGACCTGTACAAGGGCAATATAACCTCCTCTGTCCTACTACTGATCCCCTTAGCTATGTTCCCAGCATTGAAACATAAAAACATAGACTTTGATGGCAGATAAGGACCGCTTGGCCCACCCAGTCTGCCCATTTCCCTACCTATTGGATAAGCTGCAGATTCTAGTTTTACCAACAGCCTATTTCCTCGTACCTCCCACTAGAATTGCCTTATGTCTGTCCCATGCATTCTTAAATTTCCCCACTGTTTTTGACCCCACGACCTCCTCAGGAAGGCCGTTTCATGCATCCACCACCATCTCCATGAAAAATACTTACTTACGTTGCCCCGAGTCATCCCCCCATTATCTTCAAATTGTGCCCCCTTGTTCCTGCACATCTCTTTTTCTGAAAGATGCTACCCTCTTGGACTTTGTTGATTCCCTTGAGGTACTTGAAAATTTATATCATGTCCCCCCCTCTCCTTCCTTTCCTTGAGGTATACATATTAAACTTTTAGTCTCTCTTCGTATGACTTCTGGTGCAGATCCTGCACCATTTTAGTTGCCCTCCTCTGGACTGCTTCCAACCTGTCTATGTCCTTGTGGAGATGGGGTCTCCAGATCTGCATGCAGTACTCCAGATGGGGTCTCACCAACTGTCTGTACAGAGGGATAACAACTTCCTGTTTTCTACTGGTGATGCCTCTCCCTATACATCCCAGTATCCCCCCAACCCTCTTTACTGCCTTCTCACATTACTTGCCTACCTTTGGGTCATCTGATATGACTACCCCCAGGTCCCTTTCAATTTTTGTTGTCATTAATATTCTTCCATTGGGTTTTCGTTTCCCAGGTGCATTACTTTGCACTTCTTTGCATTTAATCTAAGCTGCCATACTTTTGACCATTCCTCCAACTTTGCCAAGTCCCTTCTCATCCTTTCCACCCCCCTTGTATATCAACCCTGTTGCAGATCTTTGTGTCATCTGCAAAGAGGCATACTTTCCTTCCAGTCCCTCTGCAATGTCACCTATAAAGACATTAAAGAGGACCTGTCCCAGCACTGAATCTTGTGGTACCCTGCTAGTAACCCCCCTTTCTTCAGAGTGGACTCCATTTACTATTACCCTCTGCGTCCTGTTGTCCAGCCTATTTTTTAACCAGGTTACCACCCTGGTACCCACTCCCAGGCTGGCTAACTTGTTTATTAATCTTTTGTGTGGGACTGTGTCAAATGCCTTGCTAAAGTTTAGGTAGGACACATCCACAGCCACCTCCCTGGTCTACTACTTTTGTCACCCTGTCAAAGAAATCTATTAGATTTGTCTGACATGATGTTCTCACTGGCATCTTGTTTACCCTTACTGCTGCTTTCTGGCACTGTATGGCATGCTTCAGGTCACTAGTGATCAACATTCCCAGGTTCTTCTCCTCCTCTGATGCAGATACCTGGACTCCACCCAGGTAGTATTCTGTCCTGGGATTCTTGGCTTCAATGTGCATGACTTTGCACTTCTTGGCATTAAAACCAGGCTGTCAGATCCTGGACCACCTCCCTATCTTTTCCAAATCATCCTGTAGGTCCTGTATACCTTCAGCTATGTCCACTCTCCCGCAGAGCTTGGTGTCATCTGTGAATAGGCACATTTTGCTTTTGATGCCATCCCCAATGTCATCAGTGAAGACATTGAACAACATTGGCCCCAGCACCGAGCCCTGTGGAACCCCACTGGTGACCTCTCTGGTGCCAGATAACTCTCTCACCACAACCACCCTCTGGATTCTGTCACTCAGCCAGTTTTCCACTCATCTGACTATTTTATCTCCAACCCCTAGATCTGCCAACTTCCTGATCAACCTTATGTGGGGCACAGAGTCAAAGGCCTTGCTAAAATCCTGCTAGAGAATGTCTACCACTTGGCCCCTGTCTATTGTCTTAGTGACCCAGTCAAAGAAGTCAATCAGATTCATTTTACATGATCTCCCCCCATGAACCCATGCTGCTTCACATCCTGGAGACCATGCTCATTTAGATAGTCTACCAATCTTTCCTTAAGTATGATCTCCTTGAGCTTGCACACTATTGAGATCAGACTGATTGGTCTGCGATTCTCTGGTCATCCTTGGGACTGCTTTTGTGGAGGGGCACCACATGTGCTGTTCTCCAGTCCTGTGGTACCATGCCTGACTCCAATGAACTATTAAATAGACCTGCCAGTGGTCCAGCCAGCTCCTCTGCCAGTTTCCTTAGTACACTTGGATGTACTCTGTCTGGGCCTGGTGATTTGTCCACCTTCAATGCTAGCAGCTCCTCCCTCACTCTATCCTCCTCTATCACTACATCTGTGTTCCCCTCCCCCCGCTCCTCTTCCCCTTGTGAAGGCACTGGTCCATCCTTCTCCCTGGTGAAGATAAAAGTATTCATTTAATATCTCTGTTTTTTTCTCCTGTTATCCTCCACACACTCCTTCTCTTTCTTAAGCCTAACAATCCTGTCTTTCTCGTCCCTTTTCTCACTTATGTAGCAAAAGAAGTCCTTCCCCTCCTTCTTAATTCCTTCAGTTTCAGCCAACTTAGTGCTGTCCTGCCACTGACAGCACTGGTATGCCACATAAGCAAACTGACATGCCACTTCTACTGTAGATCTTCACTAAACAGGAAATGTTAAAAATGCAGACCAATAACATGGTCTGGTTTATACAGCAACAATATCAGTGGCATGCCACTGGTATGGGCTATGGATGGATCAGTATGCCATGTGACCCAAAAGAAGTGCGCTGTGCTTTCATGTAGGTGGCCTGGGTTTGGTATCCGATGCAGTGCTTGCAGCTAGGTAGCCAGGCTGGGAGGAGCTCTTTTTAAGGCTGCAACCCTTGATGATGGGCCAAGCATGCTGCATATGGATGAGTCAGCCAGATGGACCATTGCTGTATAGTGGGGTGGAGGGAGAGTTAGTAGGCAGAGGGATTAAAGTGGGAGAAAACCTTCCTAGTGTCCAGATAATGGCTCCTGGCACTTCTGGGTCCACACCACATTGACCCCAGTGGACATGATCCCATTGGTGAAGCAGTAGTTGAGATTGCTAGGTCACTGGACAGGCAGCCTGAGGACTGGGAGACAGGCATGAGAAGGACAAAAAGCTATATGAAGAAAATCTGGGGAGAGGGGGAGGCATCACTGGCAAGGGGGGGAAGGCTAAGCAGGGAGAAGAGGTAGCAGAAGTGGAAATCACAGCAGAGAGAGTGAGGGAAGCCCTCAGGTCCCTTAAGATGGAGAAAGCACTGGGGCCAGATAAATTACATTCCAGAGTGCTGAAGGAACTTGTGGATGTCCTGGTGAAACCCCTGACTGAGCTTTTCACCATCTCTCTGAGGACAGGGTGGGTGCCCCAGGACTGGAAGGTGGTGCATATAGTGCCTATCCACAAGGGGGGATCAAGGGAGGTGGCAGAGAACTACAGGCCTATCAGCCTGACATCAGTGGTAGGCAAGGTGATGGAGCACATTGTCAAGGAGAGGCTGGGGAGGACCTGGAAAAGTCAGGGTGCCTGGACAATAGACAGCATGGATTCATCCTGGGGAAATCGTGTCAGACAAACCTTGTGGAGTTCTATGACTGGTGACGAGTGCCTTGGACCTGGGTAGCCCAGTGGATGTCCTCTTTCTAGACTTCAGCAAGGCATTTGACTGTGTTCCTCACATGGACCTGTTGGATAAGCTGGGAGAAATGAGGGTGGGAAACCAGATGATCAGATGGCTAGGCAATTGGCTCCAGGACCGGACCCAGAGGGTCGTAGTTGGTGGGATAGTCTCATCCCCAAGGAGGGTCATTAGTGGGGTCCCACAGGGATCAGTCCTTGGGCCCCTCCTGTTCAACACCTACGTCTCTGACATAAGGACAGGTATCAGGAGTGAGATGAGTCTCTGTGGATGACTCAAAACTGGGGGCAGTGGTGGATGGGGAGGAGGGGAGGGTGGCCCTACAGGGGGACCTGGAGGCTCTGAAAAGATGGTCTAGAAAGTGGAAGCTGAGGTTCAATGCAGGAAAATGCAAGGTACTGCACCTGGGGGCCAGAAACCCGGGCCAAGTGTACACCCTGGGGGGGGGATGCTACAAGTCTCGATGGCTAAGAGGGACCTGGGGTGGTGGTGGATGTCAAGATGAACAACTCGGAGACTTGTAGGAGGGCAGCAGCCAAGGCCAACAGGATGCAATAGTGCAGTGGTCTAAGGCTCTGAGCTGCAAATATGGTGACGTCCAGCAGATCAGACCTGGGTTTGAATCCCACAGCTTCCACTTGCATACTGTGTGACCCTGAGCAAGTCACTTAACCTCCTTGTGCTCCCAGGTCGCTCCTGTAAAAAAGCTTTCAGTTTAGTGTGCTATACCTGGTTAAACAACTAAATAATAAAAAAATGCTGGGATGCATCACTATGGGGATCACCTCCAGAAGGAGGGAAGTGATACTTCCTCTGTGTAACTGCTTGGTGAGGCCGCACCTCGAGTATTGTGTGCAGTTTTGTAGGCCACACTTAAAGAGGGAAATTAAACTCCTCGAGAGGGTCCAGAGGAGGGCAGCCAAAATGATTTGGAGCTTGGGGGACAGGACCTATGAGGAGAGGCTCAAAGAGCTAAATATGTACACATTGGAAGAGAGAAGGGACCGGGGGGACATGATAGAGGTCTCAGGTACATGAAGGGGGTAAATAGGGGAGGAACAGTAAGGGTGCTTCGAAGGAAGGAGGAAGGGGGCCACTAGGGGGCATGGGTGGAAGCTGGAGGGAAGATTCAGGGGAGAAAGGAGGAGGTGCTACTTCACTGAGAGGGTGGTGGAGCCATTGAATGCACTGCCTAAGGGGCTGGTGGAGGCAGAGATGGTGGAGGGATTCAAGAGGGGGTGGGACAGGTACAGGGGAAGGGTTCTGGAAGCAAAATGCAATGCAGTGAGAATATCCGGAACTGGAAAGGGAGAAGCCCGAGAAGGTTAGGGGGGCAGCAAGGTCAGCTCTCAGGGTGGGGGCTGACCAAATGAGCAGACGTGAAAGACCATTAGGCCTATTCTGTTGGCATTTTAGGATGTTAGTATGTTAAAATGAAAATGTGCATGCCTTAGGAGTAACAAGCATGCCACAAAATATCCATATGCCACTTTAGAGAAGCACGCATTCCAGTACAAAATACAAACCCCAGCATGCCAGTGAGATTTCAGAGTTAATTTTTACAGCTTCTGATGATCTCATGTATGCAAGGAAAGAGCTCCCTTCCCAAAGCAACAGACTAGCCTACTGTACTTTTGTGGCATTTTTGAAACTAAAATAATCCTTCTTCATATACTGCAAGTATTGTATATGTTGAGGAAACCATTGCATACAGTACATTAAAGTATGCCTCTAATTACATTTCATTTAGAAAATAAGAAACACAAAATGTAGTCTATTAAGGTATATAAGAGAGCACAAACAGACAATCACTGGTTAGAAGGGGAAGGTATCTTGCCAGCAAACTGTTAATATTGTTTACTGTTCCCCTCTGTTATGACCTAGTTTGAACTGCTCAAGTCATTTTGAGGTTGCAGGTACCGTATACACATATTGATCATGACGTGCATGAGTGCGGCTCTAGCCTCTCACAGGCTCTGTAGAGGTGGTTGTTAAATTTGTTTCCCATTAAAAATCTTATATTTTGACATTTGAATAGATCAGATGTGGAGGTATTACCTGACTCCTGTAAATGCACCAAAACTCAACAGATACCCTATCTGGGAATAAAAATTCCTAATAGACCTAAACATTTATTTCAAATTAATTATGGTGACATTATGACTCACACTAAAAGAGTCTTAAATAGATGGATATCATTACTTTTAACTATTATAGGTTGCATAAATGTTATAAAAATGAAAATGTTACCTACATTTATATATCTATTTCGAAGTATCCCAGTAGAACTTCCCAAATCTTATTTTTTGAAATTACAACAAATTATAATCAAGTTTATATGGAAGAATAAACCTCCAAGAGTAGCATACACCACCCTAACTAAATCAAAAGAAGAAGGGGGGGCTGGCACTTCTGGACTTTTAAAAATACTACATGGCTGAACAGTGCTCTGTTATTTGGCACATGGTAATTGAAAGAAGGCGTATCCCCGGGCAATTGAAATGGAACTTGAATTAAGTAAACTTCCATTGAAGAACTACTTTTTATACCATATAATAAGAAGGTGAGGGCAATTATTAACAAATATGTCAATAATTTGGCAACCAAATCTACTCTGAATGTATAGTACAGGGCACATACTCTGATTAAATACAAAATAAAGATGTCTAAAGATACACCTATCTACAATAATCCAGCCTTTATATCAACTATAACAGACAAAACATATAAAGTGTGGCATTTGCAAGAGATCCTATTTTTGGTCGCTTGTTTCAGGATGATAAGTTAAAATTATTTACTCATTTAAGGAAAGAGTTTGATATCCATACTAGTAATATTTTTAATATTTGCAGATGAAAAGTTATATTAAAGAGATACATACTAAAATGATATTAGATTATGGCTCTCCAATTTTTGAACTCCTTGTTTACAAAAAAAGCGATATCAAATTAATAGCTGCAATTTATAAAAAATTAAATGAGGGAACAAAAGAGAATTTATTTAAGTTAAAAAAGAAATGGCAGCAGCATCCAGGAATTAACATTACAGAAGAAATCTGGCAGCAAATATTGCAGATCCCATTCTCTGTCATTAAAACTTCTAAATTACAGCAAATACAATTCAACACTACGCATAGAGTTTATTATACACCTTCAAGGCTGCATGCTATAAATCACACTATTAGTCCTTGTTGCCCAAGGTGCGGAAATACCTCAGGCACCTTAATCCATCTGATTCATTCATGCCCAAAACTTTCAAATTTTTGGCCAAAGATATTTAAATGTTTAAATGATGCTACAAATCAGAATATTCAATACACACCGATGGCAACATTATTGTCAATATTTACTGGTAACGGCAAAATAGACAATAACATTCAGGTATTATACACAATGGCAATGAGTATTGGCCGGAAATTCATATTATTAAAATGGAAGGATGCCAAACCCCAGTCTTTGAGACCTGGTTAAATGACACTAATGATATAATTCAACTGGAGCATATTTATTATATCTGGAATGATAAAATTGAACAATTTAACATAATATGGACCACATTCCAGGGTGTAATTAATAGATGTGTAAGAACATAATAGGTTTAATGTACGAATTGGGATTAGGATATAAGACAAGTATGTATATATAAGTATTTAGAAACATAAGTAATAATAAATAATGTATAGAACATATTTGTGTATGGATATAGATATATTATTATAGCAAATGTTGTTTAGTTAGATACTTTTGGACCCTTAGGGAGGCAGGACAATATGACATATGATGATAGGAACACAGTACAATCTTTACTGATTGAAAATCAGGTATGCATACGGCTGTTCAGTTCCAAGCTGAGTCATATTGAAACTACAAAAAAAAAAAAAAAGTTTACCATTACAGTGAATGGGAAAGGATGGGTTAAATGTCTCTTATACCCAGAATTACTATTTACCAGGGAAGACAGGCTGAGAGATATTTATTTTATTTGAGAATTGGTAACTGCATAAGGCATACTAAGCCAAAGCTTATTTCCAGGCATGACCCAGGAAAGGGGTTACAGCACAATAATCAGGCACCAGACAATTATCTACATCAGCATGCAATAATTAGGTACTGGCACTATAGCCTAAAGGTACGAGTAATGAGCTGTGAATGAACTTGGTACATCCAGCAGACCTGGGTTTGATTCCCACAACCTCCACTTGCATACTATGTGACTCCGAGCAAGTCACTTAACCACCCACTGCTCTAGGGTCACCCTTGCAAAACAGGCACTTATGCCTAGTGGACCTTACCAGGTTACCAAAGAATAACAAAAAACAATAGTCAATAGTAATGGGACACATGATGGCTAGGTGTGTGATACCGAATATATCTGAGTGAGTGGCAAGTGAGATCAGGGAGTATCACAAGTGGTGGAGCGTAGCAGAGCCAGGAGTGATGGTTCCCTAAGCTCACTTGCCATGAGTTCAGATATATTCAGTATCACACATCTAGCCATTATGTATGCATTTTATACAATAGGGGTTTTAGGTTTAGTGTAATTTTTACTGGTATCTTTTGTTGTTTATTTGTTGTTTGCACCTACATGTATATTGTTCAGTGTTTTCTTTCAGTTTGGTGTTCTTCCTTAGTGTTGATTTTGTTTCTGTCATTTTGCCTGTTAGCTGTGTTCAGTGTGTTAACTTCTACTGCAGTCAGCATGAAAAATTGTAATTGTGCGTTTTAGGGTAATGGTTTTCAGGTGTTTTAGTTTTTTTTTTTTAAGGTAAGGGAACATAGTTTGGCTGTTCCAACGTGTTGAGAGTGGTGATATTTGTTCGGGTTGTTTGGGCTATTCATAGCTGATATCTCACATGGGATCTGAAGTAAGATCAGTCTGTTTGCAGATGACACCAAAATGGGGGTGGTGGTTGATGACATTGAGGGATGGAAGGGGCTACAGGATGACCTAACTAAACTGCAGGAATGGTCAGAAACATGGCAGCTGGGGTTCAATGCCAAGAAGTGCACGGTAATACACTTTTTTTTTTTCCAATTGTTTAACCAGGTGAGACACACTAAGCTGAAAGCTTGTTTACAGGTGCAACCTGGGAGCACAGGGCAGTTAAGTGACTTGCTTAGGGTCACACAGTATCTAAGTGGGGGCTGTGGGATTCAAACCCAGGTCTCCAGATTTGCAGCTCAGAGCCTTAAACCACTGCACTATACTGCCTTCCTTGGAGCAAAGAACCAGGGGAGGGACTATCAGCCAGGAGGGGCACAGTTGGGTAGCACCATAGAGGAAAAGGAGCTAGGGGTACTTATAACGGGGAGCATAAACAATTCTGCTCAGTGTAGGAAGGCGGCAGCGAAGGCAGACAAGATGCTGGGGTGCATAGCGAGAGGAATCTCCTCCAGAAGTAGGGAGGAAGCCCTCCCCCTCTATAGATCACTGGTCAGGCCACACCTGGAGTACTGTGTGCAGTTCTGGTGCCTGTACCTGGGGAAGAATGTCAGATTGTTGGAGGGGGTGCAGCACAGAGTGACAAAGATGATCCAGGGATTGGAGGGCAAGCCCTATGAGGAAAGACTGAGCGAGCTAGATATACTGTACATTCCTTGGAGGAGAGGAGGGATGGGGGGACATGATTGAGACCTTTAAGTACTTGAAAGGGATAAACAAGACTTGAACAGAGGGGATCTTCCAATTAAGAAGAGGACACAAGAGGGCACAGTATCAGACTGGAGGGGGAAGATTCAGGAGGGAGGTAAGGAGACAGTTCTTCTTGGAAAGGGTGGTGGGCAAGTGGAACACCCTACCACAGGAGGTGGTGGCCTGTAAGACAGTGGGCTGTTTCAAGAGGGGATGTGACAGGGTGAGGGTGAGGGTAAATTTAAGGAGGAGTGGGAGGAACAGCTGCGAGATGAGAGGCTAGCTGCACAATCGAGCAGCCTTAACAGACCGTGAGGCCTATTTCTGCTGGCATTTTCATATGTTCGTACGAATGTTCGTATATTTCCTAATGACGTGTACATCGTATGTATAACTTCTAGTAGGTTTCACGGTGTACACATCACAATGTAGTTATTACACTATGGCTGTGATACTTAAATTTATGTGATGGCATATCACTTCACCCATTGTATAAGTATGAATATCATTGATCTGAAATGTAAAACATTTTTTCTCAGATTGAAATCCCATGTCTTGCATTGTTTCAGCCACTTTTGATGGTTGCAGTGATGTTGCTTAAAGCCATACCTCTCAAATGTCCCTTATGTTATCACTTACAATTGCTCTGTCCCACGTCCATCCTACAAGCAAAAGGTGTGGGACTTGGTAATTGCTGGAATGCTGGAACTGCAAGAATGCTGGTCCCCACACAAGGAGTAAAATGAAGAACTGAAGGAATGTGCTCTCATTTTGGGTGGGTTCCTTCATTCCAGCAGCTCTGGACTTTACCAAGTATAGGGTCAGTTACAAGCTAGTACTTAGTAGGAAAAGCCACCCTGACACACAAAGAAAACAACCCTACCACAAAAATAGCTGCCTTGACTCCCAGAATGACAGGTCTCCTGCTGCCAATGGAAACCCCACCTTGCCAACTGAACTGGCTCATTTGTGACCAGTCCTTCACTCTGGGTTAGCATTCTGGGCCAGCCTCCAAGTTGGGTATTATGGCACACAGAGTGGGCATTACAGAAGTTTGAATGGGTATTCCATGAGGGGCACCATTCTGAGTGTAGGGTAGGCATTCCATGGGAAGAAACATGAGTGCAGGCTGGGCATACCATCTGGGTGGGAGGCTGTTCTGGCAGCAGGGTAGGCATTCCATGGGGAAGGAGGCCATTCTTACAGCAGAGAAAGTGTTCCATGGGGAGTCATTTGTGGCAGTAGGGCAGGCTTTCTATGCTGAAAGGATGCCATTCTTGGGGCATGGTGAGTATTTTATTAAGAGAGTAAGGAAATTCCAGGTGCAGGGTGGGCATTCTGTGGTGAGCGGCAGGATGTTCTTGTCACAGGATGGGCATTTCAGCACCTAGAGTGGGTGTTCTGTTGGGGGAAGGGAGGCCATTTGGGGTGCAGGGTGGGTGTTCCATGTTGGAAAGCAGGCCCTTCCTGTAGCAGGGTATGCTTTCCATGGAGAGTGGTGATGGCTCATTCTGACAGCAGGATGGGCATTCTGTGAGGGTGGGAGACCATTCCAGAAGGATGGGCCTTTTGTGGGGGGCAGGAGCACATTCCAGAAGCAGTGTGGATGGTCTGTTGGGTGCAGGAGGCTGTTCTGGTGGCAGGATGGGCATTCTGTGAGGGTGGGAGACCATTCCAGCAGAAGGATGGGCAACAATTACTTGCAGGGGGAGGAGAGGGTGGCTGGGGCTGCTCATTTCCCACCTCCAAATGGACATCGCAGAACTCTAAATTCATTTTGCAGCAGTAAGCAGTCAACCTTGGGGTTGAGGCACTGGTACATTACTGCGAACCGGGTGGACCTCCCCTGATGAACAGCATAGCATTCCCAAAGGTTGCTACAGGATTGAAAGAAGGGGGCTTGGAAACAAGGGGCTGATTGCTTTTGTTCTGCCCTGCCGACCAGGAACTCACTCGGAACTCCTGCCCAAGCTACTTGATGCACCAAATTTGAAAAAGGCAACTGTGCCTAATTGGTGGATCAGTCCGTGACACTCTGGCAGCCTGGACAAAAGGCTGGGTTGGAGCGCCGGTGAACAGCATCACTAACAATTACTTGCAGGGGGAAGAGAGGGTGGCTGGGGCTGCTCATTTCCCCCCCTTCAAACAGACATCGCAGAACTCTGAACTCGTTTTGCAGCAGTAAGCAGTGAACCTCGGGGTTGAGGCGCCGGTATGTTACCGCGAACCGGGCGGACCTCCCCCGATGAACAGCATAGCATTCCCGAAGGTCACTACAGCATTGAAAGAAGGGGGCTTGGAAACAAGGGGCTGATTTTTCGACCCATCCGACCACCCTGTTCCCTCCTCCCATTAAATGCTCCCTGACCACGCCTACCTCGGATAGGAAGCCAATCAAGGCAGAGGCAGCATGAACAGGTGCACGCCCCTTTTCTCACCACCCCTTGCGATTTACTCTGTCAATGAAAATCGATACACTGTCTGCAAACATGCTAACTCCCTAGTTGGAGTGCTGGTCAGTTTAAACCCTCACCCTTGCTGAACATAAGCTAACAGTGTCAAACTGAATCTGTACAGGAATTTAGTATTGCTCCTTCTGTTAATATTGTTACTCTTCCAGTCACAATAGTGGCACTAATAGGGTGCCTGCAATTTCCTCTCCTAGGGTGAAGTACAGTATATGCTGAGATTAGAACTATTAATTTTTTAGACTGCATATGCAAGATTATTTAACTCGTAAATACTGGATAGCCTGCCTGATTGTCTACTTTTATTGAAATTAATGTGACAGTTTGTTTACAGGGGCATTGATAGTGAAAGGTTGACTTTTAGACTGCATATGCAAGATTATTTAACTCGTAAATACTGGATAGCCTGCCCGATTGCCTACTTCTATTGAAATTAATGTGACAGCTTAATTGCAGGGGCATTGATAGTAACAGGTTGACTCCGACCTGATATCTACTAAAATAGTGAGGAGACACTTGCTTATGGTGACCCCTGTGTTATAGACTGTAGTTAAGCCTACCAGCCTGCCAGAGTTCTGGTGGCACGAAATTACAGATCAGAGTTCAGCACCTTAGAAGGTACTGCATATCTTACTTGCTGCTCACGAACTGACCAATCTACCACAGGGGGTTAGTGGCACATACCAGTCCTACATTAGGAGGTGATCCCATTGGCCCATGTCTCTCCCCTGATTAGTCACACTAGGTACTCAGTGTTCCTACGAGATAGGGGATTGTACAGAAGCGGAGTACCTGGGACACAGGGTGACAATGCTAAGGCATAAAACCTTACCCTCATTTGAACTTTCCCTCCGTGGCTGACAGTTTCCCTTTCCTACAAGGATGCTTATAAAGCAAGGACCACCCTACCTTAGCTTCCCAAACAGAGGGCTACTCCTGGCCACCATGTACATCCTGTCCCTACTCTGGGTTGATAGAATTATTAGCACAGGAGACTCAGACTCCCAGAAGTCCCCCTCCGCCTGAGACCCCGCCACGCTCCTACTGACAATGCTACCCCCCCCCACAATAGTACGCAGTCACTCCTGATTGCCCATGAATTCTGCAGGAAAGGAATTTGGTACTCTACCTTAGACTATGCACTAATCTATTCCTCCTCCTCAGTAGCCTCCCTTCACTCTGCCTCCTTGCTGCCCTCCAGCTAATGGCAGGTGACATCCAGCCTAACCCTGGACCCCCTCCTAACAACCTCTTGATCTCCTCCCCTCAGAACTCCCTCACTGGGCATCCTCGAAGGGCCTGTGGATTGCACATATGAATATATGTAGCTTACGCTTCTAAGATGCATGAAGTACAAGCCTGGCTGGACCAGTACAATCCAGATGTCCTTGCTGTATCAGAAACCTGGCTCAAACCTCAAGTACTCTCACTTGAGGTCGCAGCACTTGGGTACCACTCCCATAGAAAAAATAGAGTGAATAAAAGAGGGGGAGGGGTCCTAATCTACACAAAAGATACCCTTAACGCTGTGCAGGTTAACCTGCAACATGCTGCCAGCACGGACGGTGACTCCGTCTTTGTATGCATCACCCTTGGCCCTTGCAAGCATCTCAACATTGGATGCGTATATGACCCCCCAAAGAATGCTCGTACATCACTCGAGACAGACCTAAAGGACATCTCCGAAGAGGTAGCCTCTGAGATACTCATTCTGGGGGACTTTAATCTAAATTGGGCCTCAAATGAAAACCACTCCCTTAAAAGTTTGGTACAGGAAGCAAACCTTGTGCAGGTCATCGCTGGGCCTACATGAATAAACCACAAAACAGGGAACCATTCCACATTTGATTGGGTGCTGACAAGCAAACCTGTTAACATACAGGCAGCAGACACCTTAGATGCCCTGAGTAACCACTCCCCAATATTTTGCACCTGGAAAAACAGGGCTCCCAGGTTCCGGCCACGAATCCTGGCTGCAAGGGACTTCACCCATCTACTACCTGAACATCTATCAGACTACCTAAACAGCATTGATTGGAGCCCAATCAAATTCCTCCCCTCACTGGACGAGGTGGTCACCTTCTTTCAGTAAACAATCCTCGTGGCAGCCGACCGATTCGCCCCATGAAGAAACTCCATACCAAGGGTAGCTGCTACAAGTGGATCACCCCCCCCTTGAAATCCCTAATGAAAAACTGGGACAAAGCTTGGAAGAAATACAAGCTCTCCACACTACCTGCTGACCTGCTGAGCTACAAAACCCTCAGAAACAGGTGTAAGCTGGCCATTAAAGTGGCCAAAAGGGAATATGTCACACAATTACAGAAAAAGAATCTAGGAAACCCTAGACTTTTCTGGGCACACATAAATGGGTTACTAAAGGGGAATGACAAGACCGAACACGGCCCCATTGAGGTAAATGGTCCTAACAAATGATGACCCAAGCATTGCCATGGCACTCAACCGCCACTTCACGAACCTCGACCATTACAAGGCTGGACTGCCTCCCCTCCACCCGGTCCCTAATGGGCAGTCACTCCCTAACCTGGACCGCCCAACCTTCCACATCAGACTGCTAAAACCCAAAGAAGTTCTCCCATTGCTTATGACCCTCAAAACCTCTGGATCTGGGGTACCAGATGGGATTCACCCCAGGATACTGAAGGAAGGGGGCCAGTCCCTAGTCAGACCCTTGACCTGGCTCCTTAACCGATCCCTAATAGAGGGCGCTATCCCTGAACAATGGAAACAGGTCTACATGGTCCCTATCCACAAGAGAGGCCAGAGGGAGTCTGCTAGCAATTACAGGCCAATCTCCCTACTCTGCAGCCTGGCAAAGATTCAAGAGAGGTTGATCTACGGGTAACTCCGCGAATACCTAGCGCTCCATCAACTCTTGGCACCCTCCCAGTATGGCTTCAGAACTAGGCATGGGACGGACACTGCCCTTACCAAATTCTCCACTGATGTGCTCAAAGAATTGGATAAGGGGACGCCCACTGGAGCGGTTTTCTTGACCTATCCAAGGCATTCGACCTGGTCAACCATAATCTGTTACTGACCAAGCTGAGCAATGTAGGCCTTGACAGCCATTCCCTTGTGTGGTTCAATAGCTACCTAACTGGGCGCTCACAGAGGGTAAAATGGAAAGACTCCATATCTGAGCCACTCCAATTAACAGAGGGGGTGCCCCAAGGGTCTATCCTTGGCCCCCTACTCTTCTCCCTCTTCGCCAACAAACTCAGCAAACACTGCGGCAGGAGCTCTGTGGTCCAGTATGTGGACGATGTCGTCCTTTATCGTCCCTCCACTAATCTAGGAGACCTCAGCTCCTGGCTACAAGATGACCTGAGATCCCTTGAGCAATGGCTTGTCCTTAACAGAATGGTCCTCAACACAAACAAGACCAAGGCCATGCTGCTTGGCCCAAGATCCCTCGGTCATGACAGAAGCCAACACCTGCAACTGACCTCTGTGTCGGGCAGTAGATTAGAGGTTGTAGTATCAATAAAATACCTTGGCCTCACCCTGGACCAGGGCTTCACCCTCAAGGACCATGTGGATCAGGTAACTAAAAATGTACATGTGAAACTAGGCATCCTATACAGGTTGAAAGACCAGTAGATGCCGGAAGCTAGGGTTTCCATAGCCACCAGTGTCTTCCTCCCAACAATTACCTATGTGGCCCCAGTGGTTCAGGGAGTAGCTAGACAAGAGATGAATAGACTCCAAGTTCTGTACAATAAGGTGACTCAGTTCGCCGCCCAATCTTATCCTAGGAACCATCACTGTGACACTGTATCCCAACTAAACTGGCCCTCCAGGGAAGCCCGCCTCCAGTACCCTTTGCTCTGCCAAGCCTTTAAATGAATTAGCCCAACCCCCCTCCCAGCCTCTCGGGACTTATTGCACTAAAGAATAACCCTCGGATCCTCCGCACAATGGATTGCAAGCTTCTAGCTGTCCCAAGGGTCAGAACCAAGGTCGTTCACCCATACCGCACCCACCCTATGGAACTCCCTTCCTCCAGGAGTCCAGGAAGCTCCCTCTATCAAAAGTTTCCGCACAAGGCTCAAGGCACATATAATGGCTACCTCCAAGTGCAATTGCTAGAGGGAGAGGTCCACCTAGTCAGACGACTAAAACCTCACAGCCCAAAACCTGCCTCCACATTTGCAGCTTATACCCTCCCAGTTATGGTAGTATCAATAACGAATGCACTAACCTAATGCCGAATTCAGCACATGTAGCCAGCTGACTGTACATCTTTGTATAACCTGTATCATGAATATATTCTGTACACGTACTGTATTGTGATGTATTTTATGTTATGTAAATCCTGGGTCGCCCCTGAAAAAGGGACCTCTGGGGCCCAGCGGGCTCACCCGGTTACCAAAATTTAATAAATGAATAAATAAATAGATAGGGCATTTTTACAGGTGGATTGTGATGCTTGACCAGCTGGTTATGATTATTGTATGATACTGGCATTATAAATAAATGGTCAGTGTATGAAATGTCAGTCTGTCAGAGATTTGGGCCTTTGAATTACAAGGCCAGCACAAGCTTAACAGTTCAGTGTGTCAGCTTAATACTGTACAGCTGATTTGCAAAAGAAGGCAGTGATTTTTTTAAAAGAAACAGAACTATATCATTTTGCTTACAGTCAAGTTCCTGCCTATTTATTTATTTTTTTTTTCTAAAGTGAAAGATAGAGTAGTCATAGCTAGGGAAGAAGATGGCTTCCAACTACAGCAGGTGCACTGCAGACTAGTTGAGGCAGTTGTGCTAGGACAGAGGAGTCCAGTATAAGGGGAAAGCCAACAAGCAGAACCTCATAGATGCCCTGATGTCAGCAGATGCCCAGAGCATCGAGTCACAGACTATGACAGGACCAAACCTTGGGCGTGGAGGGGCCAGTGGCCAGTGCAGTGTCCAGATCTGGTGAGGAGGACAAAAGGGCCAGTGCAAGCCAAGGGCCACAGCAGCAGGGGAAGGTCACCAGCATTCTGGAGCCAGAAGCAATCAAGCTGCAGATTGAGCTACACAGAATGGAGCTGGAGTTCCAGAGGGAGGCTGAGTGAGAACAGTGAGAAGCAGAGCGAGAGAAACGAGCTGCTGAGGAGAAGAGTGAGCGAGAACAGCAAGACATGGAGTGAAAGAAATGAGCCACAGAGAAGAGGGAGCATGAACAGTGAGAAGCAGACCATGAAGAGTGTGAGCATCAGAGGCAACATGAACTGGAGAAGCTACGACTTCAACCACCAGCACCAGAGCAGGTAAGTGACTTGGGTTTAACTGAAACTACAGGACTAGGTTACAAATTAAATTCCAAATTGATAGCTTAATTTAAAGAGGGGGAGGATATGGATGTTGTTTTAAATTCCTTTGAAAAAGTTTGTATTCAGGCAAATATTCCTAGAGGGTCCTGGAGCTTCCAGCTATCCCCATCACTTACTGGGAAAGCTCAGGATGCATTGGGTCAGATGGACAATAAGGACAGTAATGATTACAGCAAACTTAAAGCTGCACTTTTAAAAAAGTTTGATTTAACTGCAGAAGCATACAGAGCTAAATTCCATAAACTCATGAGGAGCCCTGACATGAGCTATGAGGAGCTAGCCACGAAACAATGTCAATGTTTAAAACTTTGGTGGAAAGAAATTGAAGCAAACTCTGTAGATGAAACTAAAAATGCTATATTGTTAGAGCAGTTTTTTTGAGCATGCCCAGCAGAGCTGAAAACCTGGCTGGAGGACTGAGATCCCAAAATAGTGCAAAAGGCTGCTGAACTCTTGGACCGCTATTCCAAGAGCAGACCTGCTCTGAGAGTGAATGGGGCTTGCATGGCAGCACAGAAAGGGGAAAGCACACCTTCAGGGCAGCTAAAACCCTCACTGCCTCCACCGAAACCAGTTAGCCCCAGGTTTCAAAGAAAAGATTTTTCTGAGAAAAGAAACGAATGTTGGGTTTGCAGAGAAATTTAGCATATTGCCAGTGTTCCAAGAGGATGAGCAATACTTAAGGTGGTGCTAGGAAAGAAGTAGGTTGTTTGTGTGTCCCTGGAAGCATGCCTGTGAACATGAGGGACCACATGCACCCTGTCACTGTGAATGGTGTACAGACACAAGGGTTAAGAGACACAGGGGCATCCCTGACACTGGTAAAAGCGGATCTGGTAGTGCCTGGTCAGCTTATACCCAATAAATTTGTAACTGTACAAGGGTTCATTGGGGAGGAGGAAACATTGCCACTTGCAAGTGTTCTCCTAAACTGGGGTGAAACAGGGGGAACTGCGCAACAGGTGGCTGTAGCCAAAACTTTAGCAGTTGACGTCATTGTTGGCAACAATCTCAAACAGGGGATGGTGTGTGCAGTTACCCGTAGCCAAGCAGCAAGGGAAAATTGTAGTTCCCTGGACCCCATAGAAGCCAATGTGGAAACCACTGGGAGGCTGGTTCCCCAGCCTGTGTCTCCTGATATGGAGACTAATCAAAGGGGGGGTAGAAATTTCCCCGGTAGCAGTTAACCAAACAGCTATGGAGGGTTATTCCAAAGAAGGAGGGGTGACCCATTGTCAGAGGGTTAGGGATGACAGTGATCCTGAGTGCCCATCTGCTAGATCTAGGGACCCTAGTTTAGAGACTGGAAGGGACCCGTCCTATGCCATGGGAATGTGTAAGGAGTTTTCAGCTGCTCAGAAAAGTGACCCTAGTCTAGAGTAGCTGAGGGCTTGGGCAGATTCTGATGGGGCACAGGGAGGTGATGGGGAAACATAACGTTTATTGGGAAAATGGACTGATGTATACGCAGGATGCTAAGACAGAGGGAGGGGTGATAGGCAGGCAGCTTATCGTTCCCCCGGGGATACCATGAGCAGTTGCTCAAGATTGCACATGATATTCCCTTGTCTGGTCATCTGGGAATCACATGCATTATGCAGCAGTTAGCCCAGAATTTCTATTGGCCCAACATCACCCAGCAGGTGAAGGAGTATTGCAGGTCTTGTCACCGGTGCCAAGAAATAGGGAAGGCGTGTAAGAAAACCCAAGCCGCCCTAATTCCATTGCCCATAGTGAAGAAGCCATTCCAGAGGGTGGGAATGGATATTGTGGGGCCTTTAAATACCCCCAGCTCCTCCGGGAAGAGGTTCATCCTGACTGTGGTGGATTATGCCACCCGGTATCCAGAGGCAGTCCCCTCTCCTCACTGAGGACAAAGTGGCAGATGCCTTATTTTTTCTCCCATGTTGGGTTTCCACAGTAGGTTATGACCAATCGAGGGGTTCCTTCATGTCGGACCTGATGAAATGTTTGTGTGAGAAGTGTGGGGTGATGTAGAGATGCATGCCACCTTATCACCCACAAGCCAATGGGCTTGTGGAAAGATTTAATGGTACCCTGAAGTCAATGCTCCAAGTGTTTGCTGAACAACATGGGAGGGACTGGGAGAAATACCTTCCCCACCAGTTGTTTGCATACAGGGAGGTACCCCAAGAGTGGACAGGGTTTTCCCCCTTTGAGCACTTATATGGACGCTGGGTACGTGGGCCCCTAGACTTGATCCGGGAAGACTGGGAAAACAAGCATGCCACCCAGGGAACTCCCATAGTGGATTACGTCCTTAGGTTTAGGGGAGCTTATGGGGACAGCTCAGAGCAACCTGGCAGCTGCCCAACAGAAACAAAAAGTGTGGTATGACCGCAGAGCCAGAGCTTGCTCATACACGGTGGGTCAGAAAGTCATGGTCCTTATTCCAGTCTGGAGAGACAAGCTGCAGGCTGAGTGGGCAGGACCATGCAAAGTAGTCAGAAAGGTAAATGATGTGAACTATATCATAGAGTTACCTGATAGAAGACATACAGAAAGAATGTATCATGTCAACATGATGAAGCCGTATGCTAATAGGACTGACATGGTGTTTGCAGTATGTAAACTTGGGGAAGGGACGGATGAAGGAGACCCCCTTCTGGGCTTGCTGGAAGAAAACAAGTGGGAGTCCTCTGTGGAGGCAGTTAAATTGTCACCCCAGCTGGCCCCGGACAAGATCCATGAAGTAAGGAAGGTTTTAGCAGACTTTGCCCCATTGTTTAGTGCCAAGCCTGGACTAAAACCCTTAGTGATGCACGATGTGGAGACAGGGACACAGACGCCCATACGGCGGACAGCATATCGGGTGTCAGAGGCTGTCCAAAAGGACATTAGGAGGGAGGTGCAGGAAATGCTGGATTTAGGGGTAATCCAGAAATCCCACAGCCCCTGGGCCTCACCCGTAGTCCTTGTGCCCAAGCCAGATGTCTCAACTCGTTTTTGTGTGGACTATCGTGGACTGAATGCAATCAATCAATCAATGAATCAAACTTTATTTAACCAGGCAGTTACATCATTGAGCAAGCTCATTTTCAAGGTGGTCTTGGACACACAGGAGCAGAATTACTAACAGTACAAACAGTTCAATATGTAACAGGCAGTAATACAGATTGATATAGGATACACGATCATTATAACTATACTAAACATACAAGGCCAGTGCAAGATATAACATTTAGTATGCAGCGTATGCTGGTGAAAGTCAGAAGGATGTAAAAGGAGGGAGAAAATAAGGACACAGATGAGGGCAATGTGCAAGGAAGGTGTCTGACGCATAGGGGAGAGGGAAGGGGGCAGAAGACTACATGGAGAAGGCCCCCTAGGGGCAACCTAGGGGAAGGCAGGAGGAAAGAGGGGGGTAGTTAATGTGTGGGAATGCCATCCGACCTGAGGAAAAAGAGGACCAAGATGATCTGGAAGTTAGGGGACTGTCCAGACAGAGGGTAACGCTTAGTGGAAGTAGTCACATGCTGTTTTCAGGCCTTTGTAGAGAAGCTGTCTGAATATATAGGGACTAGGCAGGAGGGAGAGCTTAAGTACTTTCTGCATGTTATTCCAGAGCGCTGGTAAGAAGGCACTAATAGCAGTAGAGCAAAGACATGTTCTTGTCCATGGTATCATAAGAAGGAATAGTGAGGAGTTCCTTAGTCCATAGGTACATTGTGAACGTTCAAACAGGTCACAAATACAGGGTAATAGTTTGTTAGACTTAGCTCGGTAAAACCGTATGAGGGCATTTATTTGCCTCCTCAGGGGGAGGGACGACCAGTCTAGTGCTTGGTACAACATGCAATGGTGAGTCTGCAATGGCAAACTAAGAACAAATCTCAATGCACAATGGTACAGATTATCAAGCTTATGGAGCGCATCCTTTGGGCAATGACTGTAAAGGAAGTCGGCATAGTCAATCAGGGGAAGGAAGGTTGTTTGAACCAACTGCTTTCTAGCTTCCAGATTGAGAAGACATCTTATACTGAAGAAAATGTCAAGACGTTGCCTTAGCTTTTTTTGCCAACTCATTTAGATGAGCACTGAAGTTGAGTTTATTATCCAGCCAGATTCCCGGGTATTTAAATTTGTCCACTAGTTCTGTTTGCCTAGGAGGGTGGTAATCTGTGGAGTACCAGGCATCCCCCTATTTAGGGAGGAGGGTGGAGAGATGATCATAGCTTTTCTTTTTTTGGCATTTAATAAAAGCTTAAGGTTCAACCGGTTGTGTTGGAGGATGATAAAGTCCTGCTGCAGCTCCTTGTATGTAAGGTCCAGAGAGGGGTTGGTTGTGAAGAGGACTGTGTCATCTGCAAAGAGATGAACATTTTCTGCAAGCAGGCCAGAGTCAATATGGTTGATATAAAGAACAAAGAGGATAGGCCCCAAGATAGAACCTTGCGTTACGCCTCAGGGCAGTATTTTTAATGGGGAGAGTTCACTTTACGCTTTAACTTGTTTTCAATTTGTGAGGTAGGAGTGGAACCACTTTACTGCAGAGGGGGCAAGACTGAGGCTAACCAATGAGTTGATTAGTATAGAATGATCAACCATGTCAAACGCTTTACTGAGATCGAGGAAGAGTGTTTAGATGTGATGTTTACTGTCCAGGGCTTTTAGTCAGTCGTTAGACACTTTTGCTAGAGCTGACACAGTGCTGTGCTTAGGTCTGAAACCTGATTGGACTGGGTTAAGGATATTTTCACGGTCAAGGTACTCTCTTAATTGGGAGTTGACAATTTTTTCATGTAATTTGAATAAGACAGGAAGCAGCGAGATAGGGCAAGGCCTATAATTATTCAAGTCTGTGGGTCTCCCGATTTGAACAGAGGGATGATGTGCACAATTTTCCAGCTCAGCGGCAATTTCCCTTGGTCTAGAGAACTATTAAATAGGTGGGCAATTGGTGCAGTCAGGTAATAGTAGCCTGCTTTAAGGAAGAAAGTTTCAAGCGAGTCAGCACCAGTGCTCTTTATGGTGTCCATCGAAAGGAGAAGGTCCTCCACTTGTTTGAAAGATACAGGTTAGAACTTGAAGAGGCAGCAGCCGGTAAGGAGGAAGGAGTAGGGCTAGTAGCTATGCTGGCAGTATTTTTAGTATTAAGTTTATTGACAGGCGACGCATCGAAAGCTAGGCCTGCAGTAGTGAAGTGGTTATTTAGCAGATCAAGGATCTCAGACCTGTCTGTGTAGGTGGTGTTATTTGCCACAGTTTTGGCGGGAGTGGGGTGGCAGGACTGTCCTTCAACCTCTCTCAGCATCTGCCAAAATTTGGCTGAGCAGGTTTTATTTAGCTCCAGGGTGGACTGGAAGAACTGTGACTTTTCCAACCTGACCAGTTTGGTACAGGCATTCCAGGTTACCCTGAAGGAGAGCCAGTCAGAGTCAGACTGTGACTTCCTAGCCCTTTTCCATAAGGTGTCTCTATATCACAAGGTCATTTTTAATTCTGTGTTGAACCAATCAGGTGTATGTTTCTTGGATTAGATTTTTCCTAAGGGTGCGTGTTTGTTGATGACCTTTAGTAACAGATCCTGGAAAATACTGAATGCTTCAGCTACAGTGGGTGCGAGGTAAAAGTCCTACCACTTAATATTCCCTAGATCTTTCAAGAAGGCAAGAAGACAGAAATATTTTAGGCTGCGTTTCAGCTTGAATGTAGAGGTGGAAGGGAGATGTGGGGAGTACCTGACACAGGCGACTGCACAGTGATCACTCAGGTCATTTTGGAAACCCCTGCATGTGAGACATTATGAGGGTTGCTGACAAACATAAGGTCCAATAGGGAGCGTCACTTGGGGTTTTTCTTGTTAGGTCAGGTAACTTCAGGGGTGATCTGAGTAAGCCCATGTTAATCGCAGAAATCCTTAAGCCTGTTGGCTCTGACATCATACCAATTAAGATTAAAGTCCCCCCATGATGATGCTTTCTGTGTTTGCTTTTTCCAAGTTGGAGTGAAGATGGGGCAGTATACTCAGGCCAGTTATTGGGGTCCTATAACATGCAGCCACAAGTAAGGCTATGCCAGGCGAGAAGGTAATTTTGAGGGCAAGACATTCAATTTCTTTTTGCATCGATGTACGGGCAATATGGGCGATTATGAATGTATCTTTAATGTAAATTGCAACACCACCACCTCTGGTCAACCTGTCACATCTGAACAGGTTATATCCAGGAATGTTAAGCATTTTGTCAGGTATGGTAGTCTTAAGCCAGGTTTCTGAAAGCATTGCTACATCAGGTGTGGCGTGAAGCACCCAGGCTTGGACCTGGTCAAATTTGTTTGCCAGGCTGCATACGTTCATATGCAGGAAGCTCAGGCCTTTAAACTGTGTGAATTCCCCAGGAGCAGCTAGCAGATGGGGGGGGGGGGCCGGATTTAGTTCTACACTACCTGCGCAGAGTAGCAGCAGTACTAATAGTTTCCTAAGGTATTTTACCAAGACTCTCAGGAAGGCTTTGTTAGTTTGCTTGACCTGGTCCCTGCCTAGGGCAGCAGAGCAGGGGTTGGGGAGCAGCGGAAAGTTGATCAGATTAGATAAAACTGCCCTAATGGAGAGGGTAAGTGAGGTTTGCTTTGTAAATGTTGCACAGTAGGGGATGCAGAATGTTGGAGCTGCGTGTGGATTACTGCCTTTGGCTGAAGCTATCAAGGTAGCAGTCACCATCAGGATTAAGTCCTGGCCTAAGGGGGTATTTGAGCAGGCTGAGTCATTCCTTTAGTATAAGTTTGGCTCCACTGGTAGAAGGAGGATGCAGCCAAGGAGGAAGAGGTGGGCTAAGAAAGTCATCACTAGGTTACTGTTTGGTGGAAGCGGGTGGCACCTTAAGGTCGTTCTTGTATAAGTGTTAATAACTCTGGGGTGGCACCTTATGGTCATACTTGTGCAATTGGTGGCAACGCTAGGTATTAAAAAAACTATACAGTGGCGTGAAAAAGTATTTGCCCCCTTCCTGATTTTCTTTATTATTGCATATTTGTCACACTGGATGTTTTCAGGTCTTTAGACAAAATATAATATTAGATAAAGGGAACCTGAGTGAACAAATAACACTTTTTTTTTTACTTATTTCATTTATTTAATGAAAAAGTTAACCAACACCAACTGGCACTGTGTGAAAAGTAATTGCCCCTAGTTAAATCAACCCAATTAAAGGGATAATTAGAGTCAGCTGATTGAACACAGCCAGGCTTGATTACAGCCAGCCCTGCTCAATATAAACCTCACTTATTTTGGCCCTACCATCAGAGTCACGTTGCCAGCACAAAGATTCAACAAGCACATTATGCCATGATCAAAGGAAGTTCCTGAAAAGATCAGAAAAATTTGTTGCCCTCTATCAGTCTGGAAAGGGTTACAAAGCTATTTCTAAGGCTCTGGGACTCCATCGAACCACAGTGAGAGCCATAATCTCCAAATGGAGAACACTTGGAACAGTAGTGAACCTTCCAGGAGTGGGCGGCCTGCCAAAATTACTCCAAGGCGCAGTGTAAAATCATCCAAGAAGTCTCAAAGGATCCTAAAACAATATCCAAAGAACTGCAGGCTACTCTTGCCTCAGCTAAGGTCAGTGTTCATGACTCCACAATCAGAAAGAGACTGGTCAAAAATGGGCTTCATGTGAGAGTAAGGCATGAAACCACTGCTAACTAAGAAGAACATAAATGCTCGCCTCTCATTTGCCAAGAAGCACCTGGATGATCCACAAGCCTTTTGGGAAAATGTTCTATGGACAGATGAGTCCAAAGTGGAACTTTTGGACAACATGGATCCCATAATGTCTCGCATAAAGCAAACACAGCATTCCACAGTAAGAACACCATACCAACAGTCAAATATGGTGGTGGTAGTGTGATGGTGTGGGATGCTTTGTTGCCTAAGGACCTGGATGACTTTCCATAATTAAAGGAACCATGAATTCTGCTCTGTACCAGAAAATTCTTAAGGAGAATGTCCAGTCATCCTTCCGCCAGCTGAAGCTGAAGCGTATTGGGTCATGCAGCAAGACAATGATCCAAAACACAAAAGCAAGTCCACATCAGAATGGCTAAAAAGAAGTAAAATTAAAGTTTGGAGTGGCTAGTCAAAATCCAGACTTAAACCAATAGAGATCCTGTGGCAGGACCTGAAGCGAGCAGTTCATGCTCAAAACCTACCAAATGTTACTGAATTAAAGCAGTTCTGTGAGGAAGAGTGGTTAAAATTCCTCCACAGCGATGTGAAAGACTGATATTGAATTATAGGAAGTGTTTGGTTGCAGTCATTGCAGCTAAATGTGGCATAACCAGTTATTAAGTGTAAGGAGCAACATTTTTCACACAGTGCCAGTTGGTGTTGATTAACTTTTTTTCATTAAATAAGTGAAATTAAAAAAAAAAACAAGTGTTATTTGTTCACTCAGGTTCCCTTTATCTAATATTACATTTTCTCTAAAGACCTGAAAACATCCAGTGTGACAAATATGCAATAATAGAGAAAATCAGGAAGGGGGCAAATACTTTTTCACGCCACTGTATATGTGACAGCAGGAAAATTACAGCAGTCACAGTTGGGTACTCTTAATTCAGATTCAGGTTAATTTTATCACATCAAGTACATCAAATTTAACACAGCAGGCTGTCTCAAGCAGACGCAGTAATCTGTAGATAGTCCAAGTTAAGTACAGGCAATGCGGATCTGACACAGCCGAAGGTTTAAACAGCCAGAATTACTGATAAAATTATTGCTGTAATAGCTGTGTGGTGCTAGGACACCGAACCATGTCTGAGTTAAGCTACGGCAGTCTCTAGTTTCAAAAAATAGCACCAGGAGACAGAGTTCAGAGAGGGGGCCAGTCAGCAAGGCTCCATGAGGAGACTCAGCCAATAGGCTTATCCCTCTTGGCGAGTTTCAGGCTCAGCATATCTGGCTTAGATGGAGCAGAGTGGAAGTAACCTGGGGCAGAATCCTAGGTGCCTCAGGCCTTCTTCCCCACCAGTTTGGTAGACTTGGAGCAGCAGGAGCACCCGCAGTTACAGGACCCCTGGCTTAGATGGAGCAGGGCAGATGGCACCTGGGGCAGAATCTCAGGCACCTCAGGCATTCTTCCCCGCTGGTTCGGTGGACTTGGAGCAGCGGGAGCACCCACAGTTACAGGACCCCTGGCTTAGATGGAGCGGGGCGGACGGCAGCTGGGGCAGAATCCCAGGCGCCTCAGGCGTTCTTAAGCTTAGTATATTGGTTTAGGTTTCCCTTTCTCTATGCATTTAGGTATTTTATTGGGTCATCCTACACGGCCATATACAATATCAAAACAATCTCAAAGTGTAGGATGAACTCCACTGCTCACACAATTTTAAATTTGCCATAAACAGCTGTTATTAATTTTTAACAGTCCACACCAAAATCCTGGGCAACAGTTTCGTAGCCTAAACGCCACTTCTTCAGGCCCCCATACACAGTGTTGTTTTTCTTATTTCATTTGTTTTCTAAACTTTGCTTTATTCACATACATCTCATCAGTCCATTCATTAAAAAACCTTTGCTTATTCAACATTTCATTCACCGCGTGGAAAATGTTTTTTAGAACTTGTCCTTCTCAAAGCATTCACACTTCATTTTTAGCGTCCTTCTCGCCAGGCGTTTATCACCATTCTCTTCTGGTTTTAACTCAGGCATTCTTCCCAGCCAGTTCAGTGGACTCAGAGCAGTGGGAGCACCCACAGTTACAGGACCCCTGGCTTAGCTGCAGCAGGATGGACAGCACCTGGGGCAGAATCCCAGGCACCTCAGGTGCTCTTCCCTGCCAGTTCGGTGGACTTGGAGCAGCTGGAGCGCCCACAGTTACAGGACCCCTGGTTTAGATGGAGCAGGGTGAACAGCACCGAGGGAAGAATCCCAGGTGCCACAGGCATTTTTCCTTGCTGGTTCAGTGGTCTTGGAGCCACGAGAGCACCCACAGTTACAGGACCCCTGGCTTAGATGGAGCAAGGCGGATGGCACCTGGGGCAGAATTCCAGGTGCCTCAAGCTTTCTTCCCTGCCAGTTCGGCGGACTTGGAGCAATGGGAGTGCCCGCAGTTACAGTCTGCAGTTACAGTTGCAGTCACGAAGTCCGATGCCCACCCGATGCCAAGGACAGACGTACTCCTGGACAAGTTGAGTGGGGCGACATACCTTATGACTATTGACCTGACAAAGGGGTATTGTCAGGTAGAGCTAACTGACAGAGCTAGGGAGAGGTCGAACTTCATCACTCCGATAGGGTTATTTGAATTTAAAGTAATGCCTTATGGAATGAAGAATGCCCAGCCACTTTCCAGAGGTTGGTTAACCAGGTGTTAAATGGTGCTGAGGAGTGTGCTGTGGTGTACCTGGATGACACTGCCATCTTTAGTGCCAGCTGGGAGAAACACCTGTCCCACCTTAGGGAAGTGCTGGGAAGGATACAGAGGGCCAGGCTCGCTGTCAAAGCTGAGAAGTGCCAGGTGGCCATGGCTGAAGTGGCATACCTCAGGCATGTTGTTGGCTGGGGACAGCTCCGTCCTAACCAAATAAAAATAGAGGTGATCAAGGCATGGCCCCAGACCCAAAACACAGAAGCAGGTTAGGAGTTTTCTAGGGACAGCAGGGTACTATAGGAAATTTGTACCCAGTTACAGTGCCCTTGTTGCTCCCCATCTGACCTAGTAAAGAAAAGGATGCCTAAGAAAATTACCTGGGAACCAGTCTGTGAAAAGGCCTTTACCAGACTGAAGGAGGCACTGTGCAGTGCTCCTGTATTGACAAGTCCTGACTATAGCAGACCCATTATAGTCCAGACTGATGCCTCAGACATGGGTATTGGGGCAGTACTGAGTCAGACATCCAACCAAAGGAAAGATCACCCCATATTGTACCTGAGTAAAAAGTTACTTTCCAGGGAGCAGGCATACTCTACTGTGGAAAAAGAGTGTCTTGCCATAGTGTGGGCCCTAAATAAGTTAGAGCCATACTTATATGGACAGCATCTTGAGGTACAAACTGACCACAACCTCCTGGTTTGGCTGATGCAAATGGGAAAAATGAATGGTAGACTATTAAAATGGAGTCTTGCCTTGCAAGGGTATGACATGATGATCTTACATAGGGCTGGAGCAACCAATCAGAATGCAGATGGCTTGTCGCATCTATATGAGGAATGCACTGACTTGGGAAGCTCATCCCATGCAGGGAATAGAGCCCCCAAATTCAGTCTAGGTGGGAAGGATTGTGACGCTTGGCCAGCTGGTTATAATTCTTGCATGATATTTGTATTATAAATAAATGGTCGGTATATGAAATGTCAGTCTGTGAGAGATTTGGGCCATTGAATTACAAGGTCAGCAGCTGAAACCACAGGGTATAATTAAAACTGACCAGGGGGACCAGTTAATTAACTACCTTCCTTCCAGTGGGCATTTTATTACCTTTTATGACATGGTCAGGCTTTTGAAGTGAAAACAGAATTTATGACGTCAGGAAAGAAAGGGTAATTTGGCTGTTCCTATCAAGTTTAACACCTAAATAACAAATGCTGGGATTGCAAAGTTCAAATGAAAAATGGTTACTTATGAAGTTATATATAGGAAATTTCTTTTTTTCTTCTGATGTCAAATTATTTAACATACCTCCTGGTAGGAAATCATATTTGTAATTTTATATTCAAAAAGGAAAAGCTAGATGACTCATCAAGTGGGTGTGGAAATAGAGTTGAAAATGTATCAGTGTACCTGAGATGGAACATATCTTTTTGGGCTCTTAAGAAACAAAGATCTCTGTAATTTAAAGGCACTTACATAGGTACTACATTAGATAGAACAGATCTAAATGTATTGTGGTAGGAGTTTTGTTCTGTAGTTTTCCTTTTCATTTCTTTTATGTGATTGTGATGCGCTTTGATATTTGTTCTGTATTTTATCTTACTATTTTATCCATTTTTAGTAAACATTTTCTGTTAAGATACTGCCTGGGTCTCCTCAATCATTTTTTGCATGTTATTGCTGAACATATATTAAGTCTGACAACTGTTCAAGGGCTTGATGGTGTTACTAAGCTTGGTAAAAGGTAAGAATATATCTAAGGTCTCTTATAGAGTTTTAAGGGTTCATTTTGGATACCTGGTTAGGTAACCTTAGGTGAAAGATATATTGCATCCCCCTGAAGAGAATATTATCTGAGCCTGTACATTTGGGTACGCTAGCATAAGGTTCACAGTTTGAATCCTCCCAGAACTTGAGACTAAAGGTGATTCGGACCCCAAAACAAACAGGAAGGTTACCCTGTCTGCTACCTGTTCACACTATTGTGCTCTGAGGTTGGCACTGTGGGAACAGAGGGCCTGACCCATGGAGTGCGTTTGTGACAGGTGTCATTTCAGGAGTCAGGGCACCTATTCTGGTGGGTGGGGTATGGTTATTCCATGAGTCAAGAATGCTGCTCTGGCAGAGTGCCAACTTCTATTTTTTTTAATTGTATTTATGCCCCATGGAGCTGGAAGGTAGGGCTACACCCCCCCCAATTGGGGGCTCGCATCAGTTCCCGAACCACGATCCCCTCATGCCAAATTTGCACCGAGTTTGGTGAAATCCAGACCAGTGGTCCAAAACAGTAAAAATCAGACTGGCCTGCATCTGATCAGGCTTATCCAGATGCTTGGATGTGGATCTTGATTTTGCTGTGGTTCGGTATTCCAGCAATTACTCATACACAAAAGGTGCTGCCCACATAGATATGCTGATGTAGACTCAAACTTTTAAGCAGAAATTTATATGCCAAATCTAAATAAAAACCTTGTGCAAATAAAAGCACTAGTTCCTATAGTGTCTCAGTTTGCATGGCTGTGATCAGTGGAGGAAATTGGGAGAGTGGGTTGACCTAGGGGAATTCAGGCCCAGGAGTAAAATTAAGAGCCTTACTCAGTTCCATTGTTGATACTGGAGAGGGACTTGCTCCTGCGTAATATTTACCAACCAAAAGACATGGAATTATAAATTATGTGTGAAAATACAACATGTAATGAGGAAATGTGTCCCCAGACCCTTGTCAGGTATGCTTGATCCTACACAAAAGATGGTGGTCATCCTCCCATGAACTGTGTCCATTTCCAGCAATGGCTATGATGGTATCCGTTCAAAAGAACATTTGAATAATAGCACAGTGAAATGCATGCTGTGGAAATAGCATGAGTAAAAACAGCTACATGTACAGATGTGTGTGGGGATATTATAGTGCTGTACATGTAACTGTTTTCACGCATGCTGATATTCACTTTGTCCCGCTCGGAGTTGACAATGGTAAATCCCACCCCCCCCCAGACTTTCTCCCTCCCGGAGTTGACAATAGTAAATCCCCCAACTTTCTCCCTCTTGGAGTTGGGAATAATAAATCGCCCCTACCCCAAGTTTCTCCCTCCTGGAGTTAGCAATAGTAAATTGCCCCCCCTTGTTCTGTCATTGCTTCATGCTATATTAATGATTCACTGTTGTTGCTGTCAATGTTTTGTCTGCGTTATAATTGACCCCGGCCTTTTTGTTTTAGCAGTCTTGTGGTGGACCCACATTGATTATGTGTCCCATATTTTGAGGCTCACTGTGATATCCCCTATTTTTGCACATTAGGTATCAATGTAGGTACTACATTTTGGGGGCAAAATGTCGAGAGAAGGTATGCTTGGTGCCACAAGGGTCAAGGTGGAACTACCTATATGAGAGAAGCATAAGGGAACATATTAAATGTATGGCTTGCTTTTAAAAAGTAGTGGTACACTCTAACCCAGAATACCCCCTCTTTTTGACACCTGCTGTACAGGTCTGAACTGACCAAAGTGTCCCCATGCCCAGGGCTCTCCTTCTTATTAGCATAGGGATTGCGGAAGGGGTGGCGTGTGCACCCCTGCTGCCACAATACAATGTGGATGAAGGTGATATTCCACCCTGTGCTGCTCACTCTCTAGTTTTGTTTCTATATTCTATTTATCTCCCGGTTCACCCCAGCAGCCCCATCTGATCAACCCCCCCCCGCCCTGTCACCTGGCTCCTCCGAGACCTTCCTTGAGCTTAATCCTTCACCACTGGACTGTGGTTGTGCCCGCCCACTGATGAAGAGCCTGCTGGGGATCAATGGTGGTTTTTCCACCATTTCTCCCCCCCCCACCATTGCTGGGATGTGACACGTCAGCATGCACACATGGAGGTATACACACAGTGTGCAGTCCCACAGCATCCTCTCTTCATTGGTGTCCCTGACCCATTCTACCCTCTGACATTCACCTAGGGGCAGTCATTCGGTAGGACTACCAAGCCACCCTCCCTGGGAGAAGAGACCTGTTCTCTGGATGCTTGATCCTCTCCCTCCCAGGCCGACCCCCAACAACCCGCACTCACCACTGAACACAGGTCGGCAGTGTGGCAGGAGGTAAGGTGTGATGCTTCAGCCCTCCATACCACTGGGCTAGTGAATGACTCTTTATTTTTATGGTTCCTTTGCTTTCGTAACAAACTTCTTACAGATGATAGAAGCAGAATGGGCTAAAGAGAAAGCCCGGTGGCATTTTGCTTGCACTATCAGTGCTGGATTTTCATTCCACATGGGTCTCTTAATGCCTGCTCTTGGGTCTGGCTTGAACTTCACTTGATCAAAATTAATTGCAGTGTTCACAAGCAATTAATTGCAGTTTTATTGTTGGGTAGTGGTGGTTAATGCAATACGTTACTGCTGTAGCTCATTGACTTGTCTGGATAATCAATTGGTTGCAATGGTTATTACTCAGAGATGGCCAGTTGGCCAATAGTTCTCTGCTTTGCAAACAGCTCTGCCTTTACTTGTGAAAAAGCTGAAAGTAAATCATTATTGTAATCAGCATTAGAAAAACATTGGTTACCATATACTTTAATCAGTTGTGTGTTGGAGAGGCAGTTCAGTGAAAATGCAGAGTAGACATCACACCTACTGTACATATTCCTGTTACATAGTTTCTTTTATACCAGGTGAATGGGCTCTGTAGAGTCACTGGTAGTTCAGATTTGATTAACCATTTTAATTCCTTAGGCCATTTCATAACATATATTTTTTTCACATTATGTTCTGTCTTGGACGGATCACAAACTAGGCAACAACACTATAGTATAAGTGAACAGCCTGGTATTGAAAATCAAGCATGGACCTAAACCATTTATTTATTTATTTGAAACAGGAGAAACAGTAGTACAATACACAATAACATTTCATGCTAAATTTATCCTGTAGGTTTGCTTGTCTGAATTGTAAAACAAAATAATTTTTGACCAGTTGAGTAAGATGATCGCTTGGGTGTATTGTACACTTCATTTCCAGTACTGCTTGTCCCTCAGGTACCGGCAACCAGAAGAGAAGATCCAAATGAACTAAAAACAATATTTCTAAAGGTAAGATATTAAAAATAGATAGATTTTTCTGTATTCTTTTAATATTTTAGTTTACAGTTAAAATGACGTGTCAAGCTATTTGCATTCATGCTGGTATAAATGACCTACAAACAATGGGAAGTGCGGTGGGGGGGGGGGCAGGTGCAAAATTTTACAGACCAGTAGTGACATAAGGATGCTGCTGAAATATAATCTAAAGTGTTTTACTGTGGGTCTAGTACCTTGGAATAAATGCTAGCTCAAACCTAAATGTAAAGTTAATAGGCTCCTTAATTTAACATACATATTGTGGATAGGTACTTAGGTTTTGTAAATATTTCTTTCCTACAGTTTATTTATTTATTGAAATGTTTCACCAGGAAGGCACACTAAACAACAAGTTGCTCCGACCTGGGGGGAAGGCTACATGAGGAAGACATACAGCAAAAATACAATTACAATACAGTATACAGTGAAACAGCGAATAGGCAACAGTTACAAAATTCAGTGAACAGAAAATAGGCAACCACATTTTTTTGTACAACTGAAGTGTAGAACAATGATTTATATGTACATGACAAACCCAGATAAGGGGGGAAGAATAAGTGCTGGAAGGAGGGGTGGAGGAGTGAGGGGAGAGCTAGATTATAAGGGGAGGGTATAGAGAAATGTTAGGGGAAGGTGTAGAGAAATGGGGGAGGGGAAAAAAAGGAAGAAAGAGGAGAGGAGGGCAGAGGAGAGAGACCAGCTCCTAAACAATCTGTCACAGTATGAACCTTCTCTGCACTACTACTGTATCTAGACTGCTGAGTCTCTAGAAATACCCATATTTTCAAGTTTGCTCCTATTTATAATATATGATTTTCAAAGTGGCTTCCTTGTTTAAATTAAATGATAGAAACAAACTAATAGATCCCCAAAGTGTCTGATACTAGCAACCATGTCATAATTAGGGCCAGTGAATTCCAGCAATCACTGAAATTGCCACGGTTTTTGCTGAAATTACAGTTTGGATACGAAATTGCTATTTTTGCTGACCTGTCTTCTAAAAATGCTGCGCCCTGTTTGCTTCACTGCAGAGTTGCCATGGAGAAAAATCCACATACAGGTCATTAGGAAAACATAAATATTTAGTTTACATAAGTTAGGTGTCCTAGAAAACTGGGAATTTTCAACTTGTTTTCTGTGCTCATAGAGAGTCCTGCACTGAACTGAACCAGACAGATTTAACAGCTGCATCTCACATGCAAATTTGCTGGAGTTCCCAAGCCCCTCCTGTATGAAAGCAGTCCTTGACTTCACACAGATGCACATATTCAAGTAAGGTTAGCAGCGATGATAAATTGACAATTCCCAATCATTCTGATAAAAGGGTAAAACAAGGATGCTTACTAGCCCTTTTTAATATACGTATTGACCAAATTGTCCATAATTTTGATAAATGAGACACTGATGCTCCCACTGTGTATGGCAAAAAAATTAATATCCTTCTATATGTGAACAATGCAGTCCTAATTTCGAATTCAGCGGAAGTTCTTCAACTTCGTTTAGACTCGATAGTGAAAATCTTAGATAAATTACAACTTAAGATTTGAGATGATGATGTCCTGAAAAGTAATACCTGTATTAATTGTGCCATGAAATAATAAAATCCTAAGTTCAAAAAAAAAAAATGACAACTTAAAATAAATATAGATAACTCAAAGGTCATGGCCAATAATGAACCCAAGAGTCTAAGATATACATGGATGAGTGATGGAATCTCATTAGAAGAGGTTGATAAGTGTAATTATCTGGGAGTACATGTAAGGGCCAAGGAAGGTTGGAGGTTACAAATGGAAGTAAGTAAGAAAAAGCAAGACAAGTTGTATTAGCAATAAACAGATTCTCTAAATAATTTATTAATAAATCCTCAGAAGCCATATTAAAAATATATCAAAAGAATATCAATTCTGCAGTTCTGTATGGTGCTGAAATATGGGAAAATTCAAAACTTGACTGATGTTGAAGAACCAATACAGAATTTATTCATAAGATTGACTTTGGGGTTACCACAATTTATGCAACCTGAATTTTGAGAGCAGAGAGCGGCATACTCTCAATAAAACACTCTCCAAATTAAGGCAAATCAACTGTTTCTTAAAAATGTTTAAAAATTAAGAAACAAATCCACTACTATATGGCTGCTGGTTAGAAGCATTAAATGTTTCAGATTCTGGAGTTTTAAACTCAATGAAAGGTTGGTCCTGGTTTAAAGATCTAGACCTTCGGTTAATGCAAATGGGGCTGAAAATCATACTTAAAATATGGAATACCCCTGAATTCCAAATTCATGTTGGAGCTGCAACGAAGAGAGTTATACACATACATAAACAGAAAGACATGGAAAGATTATCTATAACCAGACATTTTTCAGGTTATAAATAAGCTCAAAAAATACATCAAAAAGAACCATATATAGCACAAAGTGTGAAGATAACCTTCATGTTAACCCTTAGACTGCTGACAGAATTAGAATGTATTGGAGTTCTGGATGGATATATCAGTCCATGGCCCTATAAGGATAAAACTATTACTAGATTAAGATTTTATGTAAACACAGGTTCTGGCACATATTTTTTAACTTGGTCCAAATATTAGGAATGCTCAGTCTGTAAGAGCTGTTGCTCAGGATGATGGAGTACAAAGCATATCCTTTTAGAATGTCAACAATTTCAAGATTTGAGGAAAAAATGGCTGAATAATCTTATAGTAAATTTGTTTGGAAGCTCTGTAGATGACAATTTTTTCTATTTGTTAAACTCTGCAGATTTTAAAGTAATGTATTGTGTGTGGCTAGGTTTGCACTGGCTGCTCTTAATATGAAATATGTTTAACTGCTGTATAAATTATAAAATTTAAACAAGCCAAATTCTCTAAAAATGTTAAAAAAAATATTTGCTGTCTTATATCTGGGGATGTACTTATATTGTTATTTTAATCTCTCTTTTTATTTTTTGTGATATTGTATGTGGAACACAAGGGATAATGCCTGAGTAACAGTGGTTAACCACAATGTAATCACCTCATGCAGTTGCCAGGCAACCAAGTAAATCTCATGAGCACAGCTCAAGAGGTTTGCAGTTGTCATGGCAACCTCGAGAGGCGATTGTGTCCATGGTTGACCACCGTTACTCAGGCATTGTATTTTACAGTGTACGGAAAAACTAGCCACTGTGGGGGGGAAAAAATGTTTTCAATGTGTGTTTATTCTTCTGCTCAGCTACTGCTATGAATGCCTCCTGGTTTGAATGTTGAGCAATTGAAGTGCTGAAATTAGTCATTGTGATCTATACTGCAGCGGGTCTGTAACTGTCTGAAAGGAATGTGTGTGCTTTGAACGAATGTCCAAGCAGCAGATCACCTTTTCTTTTCAAACATTTTGACAGATGGCGACATTCTATCCTATAATCCCATCATTATGATATAGTTAAGCAAAGTTGGGAGGCAGTATAGCGCAGTGGTTTAAGGCTCTGAGCTGCAAATTTGGTGACATTCAGCAGACCAGACCTGGGTTTGAATCCCACAGCTTCCACTTGCATACTGTGTGACCCTGAGCAAGTCACTTAACTTCCCTGTGCTTTCAGGTTGCACCTGTAAAAAAGCTTTCAGCTTAGTGTGTCTCACCTGGCTAAACAACTAAAAAAAAAAGGTTTACAGCATACTGATGTCATAACGATGGCATTATCAGGTTATAAACTGATTGAAAACAGGGGCTAATAGACACTGTCCATACATTATATAAATGTTATACGTATGTGTGAAGTAAACAAACTTGAAACTAATAAGGGACCACATGGTGGATTGATGCCCTAAAAAGTAAACCAGTGCAGTCAGGTTTCCTTTTTTGTGTCCAGTGTGTGTGTGTGTGTGTGTGTGTGTGTGTGTGTGTGTGTGTGTGGGGGGTGACTGATTTTGGCTCAGTGCAGTGCAGCAGTAACCAGCAGGTGAGGTGAGGGTATACACATACACTGTGGGGCATTATTAATACAATGTTGTTAGTGCTAAGTCAGCACATTTTGGAAATGGGATTAGAAAATCAGCAGGTTGAAAAAAATCAACCAATCCAGTCAGGTTTTCTTTTCCGAGAGAACCATGGGGGCAGCAAGTAGGACATTTAATTCAGACCACAAGCAGCAGGGCACAGAATTTCAGCAAGTAGGGGTTCCATTTTGGACATGCGAAGGCAGGAAATGAAACGAATAAAATTAATTAAAATATTCACTGTTAAACAAAAGATTTTTTTACAATGAAAGTTTCCAGTTTAACTGTATATTCTGAAAGGTGTCCAGAATTGTCCGTACTTGGGAATTTTTTAACGTCCAGAATTGGGATAATTCCATATACTGAAAACACTGGCCCTAGTCATGATTAAAGCACTATATTTTCTTCATAGTCAAAACCTACTGCTTATTTAATCTACCTGTACACAGCCTTGGCTTTTTGAATTCTGTGTTAACTCATTTGGAAGTACTGTAGCAATGTTTTAAGCTACTTTGACCTATTCTGTTTTAAGAGCTTGCACCATTGATGCTTACATTTTAATAATTAAGGTTCCCTTGGGTGCCAATGTGTTATGGACATTTATAGCTTGCTTTTCAAATTAGCCTTAGCTATTTATAAAAATTTAAATTTTTGTTTGTGTCCCATAAATGGGACCCTAGGCATAGTTTGGTGCATATTTTAGTATCTGATATATCTTACCAACCATAATAATAATAATAACCAGTACTAGTAATAACCCACAGGTTATAAGGGTGAACACGTGCCGGGTTTCCTTCAGTCCACGCGTGCACCAGCTACCGCTCTTCCCTTCCTCTACATCTTTCCTTAGTATTGGACACTTCAAAACATTAACTGGGCTTGTTGTGCTGACATGATAACATTTGAAAAAAAATGAAAAAAAAGGGAAATGGTTAATTGTCTGTGTAACTGCTTCCGACCGTGGACTGGACCGCGGCTGCACAGGGATGTGTTTTTATTTTATATAATTGCTTCTCTCTCTCTCAGGGTTTATGTAGCATCCAACACTGTGTGCGCGTGCGTGTGTGTGTGTGTGTGTGTGTGTAAAATCTAGTTAAACACACCACCCCATGTATTATTCTAGACATAATGAATATCTTCCCAATAATAATAAACCACAATATTATATATCAATAAGTATAGCAGTTAACTCAAAGCAAACTACTTCATTGTATAAACAAGCATTCTGTACTAAATATAACTCAATATGTAGCCTACTTTACAGTCACTATTTGATAATTTCTTGAGATTTTCATGTCCATAAACATGTCGACACTGCCACCACTTTGACAGTCATTGTTGATGGAATGGCTTGATGCAGTCAATGTGCAATCCATTATGACATTCACAACACACAAATTTAGCTTTTTTGAAACAGTGAACACATCTCCTCTGTGTCTCATTTGTTCTTGAGTAGTGACCTTGCTTGTTCCATCACATAGCTTTGGGCACCTTCTCTACTGTTTGGCAACCTGCCTTGAGTAACCAACTGATGCAAAGAGCATTGTGTGCCTGAGCCAAATTCTTAAGCCTATACACATTTCCCACCACTCTTCGCAAAGCCAAGAGGTCCAGAGGGCTGCTCCTGTTCCCTGCAGAATTCCTATTCAGGAGACATGCATTCTGAATGGCCACATCAGATATGAACATAAAGAAGGGCACCCACCACTTCTTTCAGCAGATGGAAATTCTGTAGTAGCTAATGTGTTGGTCCATCCTGTCAATTCCACCCATATACTTGCACTGAATGAGGTATCCATGGTGAGTATTCAGACACCACTACTTCATAACCAACCTTGATTGGTTTGCCCTTCACTGCTTATCTGAGTGATTCCCATGATCGGGAATCATAACCTCATCTACGCCCAGACTTTGCTTGACCTGGAAGGCCTTGTGGTAGCTCTCAATCTTCATTTCATAGAATGGCCTTATCTTGCCAAGCTTGTCTCCAGTGGGCATCCTGCTGTTATCAGCAAGGTGCAACTATCTGAGGATCTCTCCAAACTTATCATGGTTTGTCAGTTGGGAGACTGCAGCATTATATACATCCTCACTCTGTTCCCACATTATTTGTCTCCATGGTACAACAGCATAGCCACTTATAAGCAGCACCGTTAGGAAGGCCCTCATTTCATCAGGAGTGACATTGTACTTCAGCTTCCATTTGTAAGATACATATAATTTGCTCTGGTCACATAGGTATTGCACTACTTCTTCATCAACAAAAAGCTCAAACCAAAGGTATGGTGCTCAGTCCTTTTGAGCAGTTTGCTGTGCAATGCTGTTCCATTTGAATTTCTTCTGTACTGCTTCAGGTAGATCCTTCATGTACCACCTTTGTTGTGCTGATGTTACCTGTTTTTAGAGGGAATGGCTTGATGTGGTGACAGTAGAGGTACTGGTCTGACTGTACTTCATCAGCATCCTCAGTATTCATAGCTTCAGGTGGAGCGTCATCACCATCACTGCCATCACTGTTGCTGTCATCAACCTTTTGATCATGTGTGTACCCAAAGAAATCCACCTCCGTTCATAGCTACTTTCCAGATAGGTTATTTACAGTGCTGCCAGTCTCCTCATCTCCACTGTCTTCTGCACTGTCTGCACCATCATCATCTGGTGGGGTAATAAAAAGGTCAACCATGTCAAACTTCCCTGATTCTACCATAGAAACATAGAATTTATGGCAGATAAGGACCACTTGGCCCACCTGCTCTGCCCATTTTCCCTATCTACTGTATCACCGCAGACCCTACAAGGTCTTTAGTTATTCTCTCCTTGCCTAACCACTAAGGTACCCTTATACCTATGCCATGCATGCTTGAATCCCCATACAGTTTTTGCGCTCACCACCTCTGTTGGGAGGCTGTTCTGGGCATCCACTACTCTCTCCTTAATGAAGTACTTCCTCACGTCTACCCCCCCCCAGCTTCATATCATGGCTCCTTGTCCCTGACTATATCGTACTAACAACTTCATCGACAGTGTATTTTTTCTTAGTATGTGCCATCTCAATTGTAAATAAAGTGCAATACTAATAGAAATCTTCAGCATAACAAACGTTTTGACATCCTGCTTCATCAGATGCTTGAAGTGAGCTGAGGAAATTTCAGGCATCTATTTAAGGAGAATGTGAAAAGAGGTTACACTGGTAGATAGAATGAAATACAAGGTGTAAAAAGAACCATATGTATATGAATAGCAAGGTGAGAACAGAGTAATACATGTGTGAATAACAGTATGCATAGTGATGATCAAGAATTCCAGCAAGGTGAGTCTCACGCTCCATCTGACTTTTGAAGTCTCTTTAGCCGTGTTTACACAGTCACATTTGCACTGGAGTAACCCATGCACTCAGGATGCTCCAGTGCAAATGTGCTGTGTGGACACACACCCAGTTGGGGTAAGCTACTCACTAAGACACTCCCAGATTCTCTGTGAAGCTGGGAGCGCCAAAAGGAGCGAGCGGCTTACAGCAGCTTAAGTGGCAGTGTGAACTGCCTGTGCCACTGCAACCAATAGATGTCTGGCTCCCCTGTGATGCACGCCCCCTCATCAGCACAGATTGCAGCGGTGCAGAGAGGGGCTGTGTAGACAGACAAATCGTGGGTGGCAAATGGTCAGGACTGCACTTCTGCAGTTTGTATTTCCCAGCACTACTGCCATGTAAACATGACTATTGTTTGACAGTAATTCAGGCAACTTCATGGATAATCAACAATATAATTTGTCAGGCACATAAACGTCTTGCATTAGACACCAAAAATTGCATCAGACACTGGAAGTATTGCACCATACACCTGAATTTGGAACTATGTGGCCTCACTGAAAACCTGGAGGCACCTGTGCCTGGTGTCCCATATATGGGACACTACAAAAACAGTCTGCAATTTAGAAAATATACAAATAATTATTATAAAATGGTTACGTATAGATAGGGCAGAACTTAACCAACATACACTGAGGCAGAAATAAGAATTAAAGTTAATGGCTAAATAAACTGGCATCAATATAAATAACCTGTCTCCTCTTTGAATAGGACAGCCAACTTGAAAAATTGCATTTGGAACTGAGGAGAAAAAATGATCAGGCAGCCATATATTTAAAGGATGAAAAATGTAGCTGTCAGGGGCTGTAGTTTACATGTTTCATTACTTCATTTCAATGTACTCATAACTGGGGAGACACGCATCTTCTCCCCGTCCCATACATAGGATGCTAGGCATTAATGGGATATAAACTGTAATTGTATCATAAGTATGCAGATATGCACTTGAAACTGGAAAAAGGTTGTGGTTGTCCTTTACTGCAAAAACACTGTCTACAGAAACCATGCTCACTAGTATTTTCCAAAGCCATAGGCTTCCATAATAGACCTACCCCACAGTTACCTCCCACCCTCCAGTTCCCTTCCCAATATTTCCAAACAGACTCATAAGGCAGTAGAGTCATGGTGAGTGTGTGTGTGCGTGCGCGCGTGTGTGCATGCACGGGAGGTGCTTGCTATACCCCCCTTTTATAGCGGGGGGCAGTCATTGTGTTTCAGATCTCACACATTTTAGTTTGTGGGGCAGTATTAATTTAAAGGACATGAGGCTTAGCAGGCAAGCTGCTTTAAATTTTTTTGTACTTGATATACAGAGAGAGCCCAGGCAACAGAATGTATATTTCTGAAAAGATAATTTTATATACATTTTTGTTTTCCACTGAGAGGGTTGCACTGTGTTGTTGTTGGGGCTTCCTTGCATCTCTCAAAACTCTGCAGACATTGTACATTCTGACCTGGTTCTGCTTTAAGGTTCATGAATAAATTAATGTGAAGAAGCCATGGATTTATCTTCAAAATTTGTGGATGAGTCAGGATATTAAAACACAAGGTACTGTTTATCTATATATATATATATATATATATATATATATATATATATATATATATATATATATTAATTGCAAAAAATGTTGTCAATAGACTAGCTAGGGTTAAAAAGTAGGGAAATGTGGCACTAGGGTTTCTGACCCTAATACCCCCCTACTACCCTGCAGGCAGCAATAGGCGTGGGGTGTGCCTTGGGGATTGTCAACCCTATTGCTCACCCCATTCCATCAGTAAATAAGCTGAGATGGGTACAGTATATGAGAATGGGGTGAGCATTAGGGTTGACAACTCCAAGGCACACACCACACCTATTGCTTCCTGCAGGGTAAGGGTGGGGTGTTAGGGTTGGAAACCCTAACGCCATATTTCCCTACTTTTGTCACTTTAACTCTAACTAGTGCATTAACAAAGTTTTTTGCAATGAAGTGCCTTACTTTTTGAGATAGTATAATCGTATCCTTATTTCCCTGTGCACATCCATCCATACTTTTTTAGGTAGTGTAATTGTATCCTTATTTGCCTGTGTGATACCCTCCCATCTATCCATATATGTATATAAAATATCAACCAAATTGTCACCAAAGCCTTCTTATTACCCCATCTCATGAACCAGGTACTGAAAACTTCCAAATTCCCACGAAAACATGATTCTGCACCACCGCAATGTCACTCCACGCCACAGGTGTGAAAGACAGTTTGGCCAAGATCTGAAAAATTATAGCTGTCACATTCATGAAGTGTTGTAAAAATATGGCAGTGTTGAAAATTTGGGGTCAAACTATTTAAATTACCAGAGTTATGAGCGAGCATAGCAAAATTTCAACGCATGAGCATAACTGCCATTTGTACATAATTTGACCCCAAATTTTCAACACAGCTTTCTTATGACCCCACCTCATGAACAAGGGCAGTAAACATTTTCAAATCCCACCCAAAAGATGATTTCACCAAGCGACTGCAAAATCACCTTTCTGGCTGGATTTGCTTAATTCCACTGACATCGTTCATGAGGTACCAGTACCATGCACTTGCCTCTTCCCAGGCTAAACATTTTTCTTTCTACATTTGTGTATCTTGCTCACTTGCACTGCCGTTATAATGTATGTATACCTGCACCTTGTTATTCGTATCAGCCTCATACCCAGGCTTGTCTTGTAACCTGTTTCAAGACTTGTACTATTATATTTTTGCTTTGTCTCATTGTAAACTGTCAACACCATATATTCAATGAAACTGTCTCTTATAATCTGTTTTATGACTTGTACTATTGAATTTTCACTTTGTCTCACTGCAAACTGTCAACACCTTGTATCTGATGAAACTGTATCTCCTCTTTCCTGCTCCCTGGGTCGCACCTAGAAATGAGCCTCGGCTCTGTGTGCCTCTGGTTGCCAACTTTTTAATAGATAAATAAATATGAGGTGGGGTCCCAAAAAGGCCATGTTGAAAATTTTGGGTCAAAAATGCAAAAATGGCTAAGTTATGCATCAAAGTTGAAAACCCCATTGAAATACATTGAACCACAGTTACCTTAGTTTCTCATATTGCAGTTGGCGGTTCCAGCAGCAAGACGTGTCTTCCATAGGAAAGTGGATCTGCAGCCTAGCACCTGTTCAGGTGAGAGTGTGTAGGGGCTGTGGGTGTGTGGGGTGTTGGGTGCTGAGTGGGAGGTGGGGGTGGGGGGGTCAGATGAGCAATGGACTGTTTTCTTTTTTACAGGTAAAAAAACATTGAGGGACCATTTATTTCCATTAGAGACAGCCATCTGAGGGTGGGGAGTGCCACTAGATACCAGGGGAAAGGGAAATAATGAATGGGGATAGTGATCAAAGGGTGGGGGATGCCACTAGACACCAGGGATAAACACAATAATTATGGGAGTGGTGATCACAGGGTGGGGGGTGCCACTAGATACCAAAGAAATAATAATAATACTGTATTGGGAGGGCAATCAGAGGGTGGGGTGCAACTAGACACCAGGGAAATGATACTAATTTATAGGGATGCTGATCAGAGGGTGGGGGGTTCCACTAGCCACCAGGGAAATATAAAAATAAGTGAAGGGGATGCAGATTGGTGGATGGTTGAGTGCCACTAGACACCAAAGAAAGAAAACAATCGGGGTGCAGTGATCAGAAGGTAGGGGAGTGCCACTAGACATGAGGGAAACAAAAGTATGACAAGGACACTGATTGAAGGTTGGGGGTGCCACTAGACACCAGGACAAGGATTTTCCCATCTTGAAAAATGATCCTTCTTCATGATTAGTGATATGAAAAAGAATCCTTTCTCATATCATGAGTCATGAAAAAAGATTTATAATCTGAAAAAAAAAAGTTCAAGGGCATTCGTGCAACAGTTAAGTGCAGAATCCAGATGAGTGGGTCCCAACAAGGAAGCTACATTTGTTGGTAGCTCTCCAGAATGTCATTTTTGTGACTTTTTAAATTTTAATTTTTAGCGAAAAAGGGAAAACAAGATGGCAGCAAATGAAAAAGATTATTTCCCTCACGTAAAAAAGGATTCCCCATACGAAAACTTCATATAGCTTTTTTTTTAATGCTGACTGAGCATGCTCAGAACCCCGCATTTTTAAATTTAGTAATTTTGAACATATTATTATTTTTTCACCAAACCACCAAAGAAAATTCTTCTGAGGCAAGCCCCTTCTACCCTGAAAATTTCAGACCAAAATATCAAACTGTCTGGGTGCTACTTGATGGCAAAAAAAAACAGCAAAAACATTGAGTTTGTTAAATGTTTTGCTATGTGCAGCTCGGAATCTGAAAGTCCAACTGGAAAAAACTTGGCACGTCAAGAGATCTACACCAGGAGACCATGCATGCAAAATTTTGTGAAAATCTGTTGAATGGTTGCAAAGTTATTAAAGTGCAAAATCTGGTGTTTGACATAGAAAGCCCTGATCAACCCTAATAGTGGTGCGATATATACAGTATATATTTATGCAACACCTGTTAGTATATTAAAGGGCACATATCGGGGATATTTTTCCTTTCCTGAGTCCTAGAGTGAGAATATCAAAATAGCCTCACTCTAGGTCCACAGGAGGAAAAATATCCTCACTGTAGGTCCTCATTGGCTGGACCCGGCAGCGCGAGCAGCACAATCAGAATGCACCTGCTCACTTGTGTGCTGGCTCCAATAACAGTTTCACAACCTCAGCAGTTCTCCCAAGAAACTTTCATTTTTTGCCCCTTGTCCTTTGAACTGAAATTATATTTAAAAAAAACACACACAACTGCCAGCCACAAACAAACTTTCCCTTTCTAGTGAGCATCTCCAGGACCACACAAAGCAACCCAGCTACAGTTAACTTCTCCTACCGCTCTCTCCCCATCCCAAGAATGCCAGTATGTCTCTCCGACCAGCTCTACAGTACAGCTGACACTGCCACCATGCACCTAATCACTGAACTCTTCCCTGGGCCACACCACTCATTCCACTCTCGGCAGCGCTGGCACAAAACTAAACAAAGCACATTGGCAAGACATGCTAATGCACTCATGCAATAACGTCATCTGTGTCAAATAGAAACAAACACACTTGGTCATCCTGAATCACTGCTTGGACATCTGAAATCACTAACTTAAAAACAAATAAACAAAACCCTAATTTAAAACAACAAAACACATCTAGAAAACAAGCATTTGTCAATGCCGAATGTTTGCTTGCTGGTATTAGCATTGGAAATGCAGGAGTTAGACAGATGCAGAATAGGAATGGCAGTGAAGTATTGAACTTCACGCCAACCCCACCTCCACCCTGCAGAGATGGACAGGCATTGGGGTATGTGTTTGGGTTGTCACTCATAACATTCATGCCATTTCACCTCACCCTATCCTGCAGACACCGACAAGTGTTGAGGTGTGCCTTGGGGTGTCCGGTTTTACAGTCACCCCACTCTATAAGGACATATGCTGAAATGGGCACCACCACCTAGACTAATCATTTTTACAAATCTTGCTCATGTCGACCAGGATGTATTTCTTCATGACGTCTCCATTATTGACTGGACAGCCCTCTACCTTGCCACTGATGCGGAGATCGCCTTGCAGATATTCGTTAGAGAATTTCTTGCCATACAGATTAAACATGCCCCCAAGAGTACTAGGAGGGTTAGAGAGAAGCAGACCTGGTGGCTTTATATAGACCTCTTAGCGAACCTGCACCATCGAGACAAGCTTTGGGTTCAATACAATCTAGCCTTCAATCAGACTTCAGTGCCTATTGTGAACTAAAGAATAGGTGTAGGTGTAAGAAACAAGTTATAGCTGCCAAAAGCAAATACTGTAAAGACCTTCTTCACAGCTCTTCCCGTGACACGAGGAAATTCTGGGCCCATATAAAAACTTTCCTGGGTACCTCACAGTTGGTTACTCCTGACGAGATGATTATAAATGGTGCACATTGTAATGACTCTAGGACCATCTTGAATCATTTTAACAAACTTTTCTCTGACCTGTCACAATATGCCATGACATTACAACCTAGTGGAATGCACTCCAATCCTCCTACCACATTACCTTCAGTCAACATTGCTGCCTTATCGAGTGACATTCCCACAGCTCCACCTTTTTATTTCAAGGCTATATCCAGAGCGTAAGTCCTGAAACTTCTCAAGTCCATATTTGTCAATACCAGCCCCAGCTCTGACTAGCTTGAACCTTGCCTACTTAAGCTGGCTGCTCCTCTCATTACCTCCCTGCTTGCCAGAATCTATACTCTATCTCTTACCATCAGTACCATGCCAGGCCTCTAGAAATCTGCCCATATAACGCCTATACTTAAAAAAGGTGAACCTAAGGATATGACCAATTACAGGCCTATAGCAATTCTCTCGGTCCTCAGTAAGATCCTGGAGAAAATAGTTGCGTCTCAGACTATTGACTACCTTGCACGCTATAATCTCCTCTCAGACACCCAGCATGGTTTTAGAAAAGGACACAGTACCACCACGGCTCTTCTCAAACTTTCCACTAGCATACTAACCAACATTGACTCTGGAAAACTCACAGGCGCCATCTTCATTGACCTTACTAAGGCTTTCGACCTATTGGATCACCCACTGCTTCTCTCTGCACTCTATCAACTCCATTTCTCAGCCTCTGTTGTGGACTGGTTCCATAGCTGTCTGTCAAGCAGGACACAAGCAGTTAAATTTAACTCCTTCTTGTCAGATTCATCCACTATTAACATTGGTGTCCCTCAGGGCTCCATCCTTGGGCCCCTTCTATTCTCAATTTTTATTAATAATGCTGCTGATGCCTTAAAATCCTGTTCAGCAATCCTCTATGCTGATGACCTGGTCATCTACACCAGTTCTTCTAGTATTGCCTGCATAAACTCAGCACTTAACTCTGACTTTAAGAAAGTTCTGGACTGGCTGCTGGACCGCAAGCTAGTTCTCAATGAAAAGAAAACTAAGGCCATGCTCTTTGGATCTGCACTGAAGATGAAGGCATGCTCCAATGTGCTGCAGGTTTTTCATCCAGGAGGAATTCCACTAGAAAATGTTACTTCCTTTAAGTACCTTGGTCCTGTTGGACCCATACCCGGACTTTAATCTTCATATTCAATCTTCCTGCAAATCTGTAAACTTGAAGTTAGGAGTGGCTTACAAAATGAGCTACATGCTTACTCCCTCGACGAAGCTAGCTATTGCCCACGGCATTCTGTTACCAACTCTTACTTATGGTGCCTCTATTCTCACCTCTACCCATAAATCCTCTCTAGTGAGATGGGATGTCACATATAACAATGTATGTCACTTTGCCTCCTCGTCACCTCAACTCAAGCATCACTGCCTTCTCTATAAAGATCTTAACTGACTCTCATCCACTGCCAGTAGACAATATTACCTGGAATCTTTCATGGACTCGATCATCCGGGATAAAACCCCATCCCTGCTGGCTGAGCTTCTTGTTCCTCAACCATCCTCCCATGGCTGGTGATCTGCTAACAAATCCCTGCTCTTTGTCCCGAGATGTCGTACGGTGAAAGGCACCGGGGCCTTGCAAAGCGCTGCTCTCCGGCTGTGAAATGCTCTTCCACTCAGCCTTCGGCAGTCTCAGTCGCACCACAGTTTTAAAACAGAATATCGACGCTGTCTACACCCTGCTGATACTTGCACTTGCTTTTACCCTACTTAGACTCCTTAGTCTCTCCTGTACTCTTTCTCTCCTCCAGGGTATGCCCTCTGTTTCTGCATTCATCATATACAGTGCTGCCTCTGCTTATTTATTACTCTTATTGTCTTTATGCTACATTGTTGCCATTATGCTACATTGTCTGTTTTACTTCCTTAATATGTACTCCTAATTAATGTATTTTTTGCAGCACTGCCGTACTGTTTCTCTATTTTTGTGACTGTACTTACATATCACCACATTGTTTCTTGCTATTACATGTTGTACTCTCCCGGGTCATGCCTGAAAATAGTCATTTTATGGCTAATGCACCTACCCGGTCAACAAAAACTAATAAATAAATATAGGAGAATGGAGTGAACTCTGGGGCTGAAGAGTCTAAGGCACGCCTCAATGCCTGTCACTGGCTGCAGGGTGGGTGGTGGGGGTGGAATGGCATGAGCATTACAGTCAGCAGTCCAAAGGCACACCCCTGATGCCTGCCAGTCTGTAAAGGGTGGGATGTTGTGGTTAGAAACCCTAATGCCCTGGGCACAGTGTTGGGCAAGTTACTTTTTCTATTGCTTTCTATTTCTTTTAGAAACTTGATCCAGGAAGCTCTGTGCAGTCACTAGCAAGGATGGAGAAGTACTAGAAAAAGTAATACACCTGACAGTTACACTTACTTATTTCTTTTTATACAAAAACAATACAAAAATAATAAAAAACTATAACAGATGACATTTATTTGAAAGTAATAGGTTCGTTACTAGTTACTTTCAAATAAATGTAATCAGTTACAGTTACATATTACTGTTGTATAAAAAGACATAAGTACTTGTAACTGTAAGGTGTATTACATTTTCCAGTACTTCTCCCATCCTTGCTAGTGACTGCACAGAGCTTTCTGAAACAAATTTCCAAACGTAATAGAAAGTAATAGAAAAAGTAACTTACTCAACACTGCCCAGGCATTTGTTGGTATTTGTACTACAAATTTTCAACACGGCCTTTTTGTGACCCCCACCTCATGAAAGCATTTGGGACCTCTTCTCATGAACAGTGGCACTGTGATTTTGTTAATGTGTCCCAAACTTTGAGTTCCCACAGTGACTGTGCCATTGTGCACCAGATGTACGAAAACACAGATTGGGCAGGATGTGAAGAATGACAGCTGTACCATTCATAGGGAGGTGTGAAAAGATGTCAGTGTTGAAAATCTGTAGTGAAAATATTAAAAATGCTTGAACTTCTGAGCGTACGTGGAAACTGCGTAATGCATGCGTGTAACACAATCATTTAGTGGAATTATTTCACCAAATTTTCAACATAGGCATTTGTGACCTCTGCTCATGAACACTGTCACTATGATTTTCTTAATATGTCCCAAACATTGATTTCCCACAGCAACCATACTATTCTGCGCCAGATGTGTAAATGCATATTTCGGGCAGGATATGAAAAACGACAGCTGTCCTGTTCATAAGGAGGTGTGAAAAAATTAAAATGTTGAAAATCTGGAGTGAGAATATTACAAATGCGCGAAATTACGAGGATGCGTGGAAACTGTGCAACGTACGCTCATTACACAGTCATTTTACGGACTTTTGTCACTAAATTTCAACATAGGCATTTTAGCACCTTTGCTCATGAACAGAGTAATCGTAATTTTCTTAATCTGTCCCGAACACTGACTTCCCACAGCGACCGTGCTATTCTGCGCCGGAAGTGCGAAAACACATTTTGGCCAGGATGTATAAAATGACAGCTATACTATTCATAAGGAGGTGTTGAAAAATGCCATTGTTGAAAACCTGGAGTGAAAATATTACAGATTCGCAAAGTTACGTGCGTGCATGGAAACTATGCAACGCACACTCGTAAAAGTCATTTTTTGGATTTATTTTCACCAAATTTGCAACATAGGCATTTTGAGAGTCCACCTCTTGAACAGTGGCACCGTCATTTCGTTAATCGGTCCCGAAAGGTGATTCTGCACAGTGACCACGAAATCACCTTTCGGGACCGAATAATGCCATGACAATGACTAAATTCGTGAGGAGGGGTCCCAATAACCCCATGTTGAAAATTTGGTGCTTAAATTCCTTAAAATGCCTGAGATATGAATCAAAGTTGAAAAAAAACAAATTTATGCCATTATACAGCTTATCGGTATTTCTTCAGTTTGCAGTCAGCTTTGAAGAGTGCAGAGGTGTTCCTGGTCCACCGAAGATCATCGCGCCAGGCTCCTGAGGTAAGTATGAGATGGGGTGTGTGTGGAGAGGTGGGGTGTGAGAGGTGGGCGTGGGTTGGAGAGGGCACGGACAGTTCGAGGAACCGTTTTCTTATTTTACAGGTTAAAAAATAAATACAGACAATGCAGGTTGGTTTCTACTTTTGCAGAGTGTGTTTGGTACACTGGGACAGGCTCTGATGTACCACATAACATTAATGGGAGGAGGGACTGAAGCCGATGGGAATTGGGTCCTCCGTCAGCACAGAAATGAGTGGGGTGGGTGCATGATGCTGAGGGGGATTGGGCACCCCCTCGGCACAGGCATAAAATAATTGGGGGTCCATTTTGCCAATGGGGAGTGGGCTCTCCTGTCAGCAACTGGAACTGTGAAGGGGGGACTGAAGCCGATGGGGATTGGGCCCCCCGTTGGCACAGAAATGTGTGTGGGATGGGTGCATGATGCCGAGGGGGATTGGGCACCCCCTTGGCACACAAGTGAAATTGGGGGGAACATTATGCCAACAGGGAGTAGGCTCCCCCATCGGCAAATGAACTGGGTCAGGGGTATGCTGACAGGGGGATTGGGCACCCCTGTCAGCTTTCATGGGGCTCTGAGGTGGCGGCATAGAGCCGCCATGTTCCTGGAAATGTTACATCAGGCAAGGTACCACTCTGCAGGGATGGGTTGCTCCCTCATTGCAGCAATGGCTGATGCTGTAATGATGAGGTGGTCCCTGATTGCAGCGGCGAACTCGTTACAAGTTGGTGGCACTTCTGCAGAACCAGTGTCATCAGAACCCTGGGCCTGCACTGGTTGAGCACTGCCAAGCTCAGAAATGCAGTGCCGGGATTTGAAGCCACAGTGACACACCTCCACAACTCACTTCTCTCCTAAGCTGCCACATAATGTTTCTTGCACATGTGCGTAAGCAAACCTAAACAGTGTTGCATAAATTAGATATGCCACGAGGGCATCAGAAATATACCTGACATTTCCCCTCGTGCAGTTTGACCTTTGGCATCACTCCTGGCTTCGCAAGTCATGATGCCATAAAGTCAAACTGCACTCGGGGAAAAACATTAGGCATATTTCTGATGCACCTGTGGTATATCTCAGTACATCCGTCCATCCGTCCATCCATCTATCCATCTGTCCGTCCATCCATCTGTCCGTCCGTCCGTTCGTCCGGCCTGTCTGTCTGTCTGTCTGTCTATCTATCTATCTATCTATCTATCTATCTATCTATCTATCTATCTATCTATCTATCTATCTATCTATCTATCGTATTTCCAAGTTGCCCCAATTTGCCTTGTGTGACCTTTTATCTTTGGATGGGATCATTTCTAAAAGATTGTTTAGCCTTTTGCTCTCTGCCTGTAAGTTTTTTTTATTTATTTAAAATGTTGGTAACTGGGAAAGGCACAATAAGCTGAGGCTCATTTCCCGGTGCAATCCAGGGATCGGGGTTCGATACAAACAAAGGGAAATTATAAAGACTCGTATGCAACAAGTGCAAAACAGGGAAGAGTGACTAGCGGGACAACATATATGTGTCTTGCTGTCATTTATGTTCTTTCGTAACTTCTACATCTGTAACTTTGTTAATCTTATTGTAATTCTGTTATTCCTGAAAATAGGCATTTTTTTCGTCTAGTGTACTTACCCAGTCAACAAAATAGAGAATACGGGATGGGCAACTATGCACAACCAGTGTGTTCTGCCACAGAGGGGTTCTGATTCCCTGTGACCTCAAGAGTGAAGCTTGAGAGGTCCACAGTAATCAGAACCCTGAAGTGGCAGAACACACTGGTTGGGCACTTAGTTGCCCATCCAGTATTTTTTATAACGTATGATGCCCCCTAGGTAATTTAAACATGTTAAGTACATTATTTTTTTTAATACAAAAAACAAGCTGTTTGCTGCCGTGTCCTATATAGGGAGTTAGGGCTGGTTGCTAGGGTGAGTTGCGTAGTTGCCAGGGACCAGACATCCCTACATCTCCAATGCACAGTCTCATTGGTTGTTAGTCCAGTTTGGAGGTCTTTAAAAAAAAAGATGCAGATCTATGTCTTGCTTAGTGAGCAGAGGTGGATGAATGGAGTGTACTGCATAAGTTATTTTTACTATATCTAGTTGATCCTGCTTCTGCGGGATTACATGAGTGTGTGTTGGTCCCATCGCCATGTTGCTTAATCTGGTTGATCCTATGATTTCTGTAAGTGTGGCTCCTGTGCATGACAACTTGGCTGGAGCACTGTTGTACCACAAAAGGGGTGAGCAGCATTCCATGACCTTTGAATTGTGGTACAACAGCTTTTCAGCTGAGATAAAAATCGAGGGAGAACAACGTTCTACCATACACTTTAATGAAATAGATAGATATGTTCAAGAAAGTGATTGTTTTTCCAGTGGCCTGGTCAGATGTGCCATATGGCTTTGCCTCCTGACCTAGGCAATTCTCACTTCCCACTTCTTGATACATTCTGCTACCACTGTAAACAATAGCTCTGTAAAAATAACAACAAAGGAACGCAGTGTCTGGCAACATTGCCTTTTCACTGAGCAGGGCCGCAGTAATGGGGGGAGTGGGGAAGTTGTCCGGGGCCCCAAGCTCAGGAGGGGCCCTTCTGAGGAGCTGGCATTACCCCTGTCATTAGCTGGTGTGGGAAACGGGGGCCCATTCCAAGTGACTTGTCCGGGGCCCCAAAACTCATAGCTGCAGCCCTGTCACTGAGCACCGCCGACACTGATCTCTGATTTCATTTCATTTCATTTTCATTTTATTGTTTATACTGGAAAGGCATGTGAGCAAAATTGCCCATTTTCACACTCATCCAGTGACATCATTTGGTACAATAATACATATTGGTAAACATTACATAGTTTGGAATGAGAGTGCATACAAAATTGGTACAATAACACATATTGGTGAACATTACATTGTCAGGAATAACATCCATATAAAGGGGACAGAACATAACAGGGAAGGTACTATTAAAGATAACATAACTATATAATAATTTTAAAAGGGAAAAGCAAAAATATGCCAGGTGAGAAGTGCAGGAGATTGAAAAGAAGATATTGGAGAGCTGAGCATGGGTCAGGGGCAGCTACATTGGAGTTTGTCTAAAAAGTAGGATTTCAGTTGTTTTTTGAATGATGTAAGTGTGTTGCACAGGACCAAGGGTGAGGGAAGGTTGTTAAAAAGTTTGGCACCTTTGTAGGAGAGGGAGTATTGCCCCTGGGTGGTATGACAGCAAGGAATCGTGAATGTGTGGGTACTAGAGCGCCTGGTGGTCCTGGTGTGTACAGACTAATTGAAGAGGAAGGAGATGCTGCTAGGCATGGAGCCCAATTGGATTTTAAAGAAAAAAGTGAGAATTCTGCTGTCAAAACTATCCTCCAGGGAAGCCAGTTTGCAGCCTTGTAAAGATCACAGTGGTGCATTCTAAGGGGGAGGCCTGTGATGAATCGGATGATGCTGTGATACGTGGTCTTTAATCTAACTAGATTTTTCTGGGAGATGGAGGTTGAGTATACTGTATGAGGGAGCCATAGTCTAAATTAGGGAGCAGGAAACTGTTGGCAAGCAAGGCCCTAGTTTCTGGTATGAGGAAATGTTTTAGTCGTTATAGGTTGCCAAGTCTTTGGTGAATTTTTTTAATTAATTGATAAGTGTGCAGCTCATGGTTCAGGTGACAGTCCAAGTGAATTCCCAGGTATTTGAAGGTGGTGACTCTCTTGATTGGGTTGCTGTAGTTGCCTGTTAGAGTAAAATCCAAATTTAGGGACTTCCTAGAGCCTGAGAATACCATGATCTTAGTTTTCTTGGAGTTGAGGACTAGGCCCCGGGAGGAGAGCCAGGAGTGTAGTTTACTGAAGTCATGTTGCAGTTTGTTCTGAAGGGAGAGGGGGTTCTTATCCTTGCTAAAGAGGGCTGCATAATCTGCATAGAGGATGAGCTCTGTGAATGAACAGATATCGGGGAGGGGGTTGACTGCAAGAGAGAATAGGAGAGGTTCGAGGATGGAACCTTGGGGAACTCCATATTTGATGTGATGAATTTTGAAATACTGGCCTACCATTGTAGTCCTGTGCATCCGATTACTGAGGTAATTTTCAAACCATGTTATCACTTCAGCAGAGAAATTTAGGCTGGATAAGGTGTGGAGGAGAATTTTATGATCAGCAAGGTCGAAGGCCTTTGTTAGGTCTACAAACACTGTGCTGGTGTAGAAACCTTCATCACTGGCTTTTTCAATGAAATTAGTAAGTCTTACTAGGGTGGTCTCGGTATTGTGACTGGTTTGGAACCCATGCTGTGAGTCTCTGAGAAGTTTGTGTGTGTCTTGAAAGTTCATGGTTTGATCAAGGATGATTTTTTTCGATAATTTTGGATAGGGACGTGAGGTGGGAGATGGGCCTGTAGTTACAAATGCTGTTTCTGGAGCCAGATTTGTGGAGTGTTTTTTTTTTTGTGTCTTTGTGTGTGTGGAGGAGGGGGGATTGTAATGTGAATCCAGGCTAATAGAACAGATCCTCACTCCCTAGCCCACAGCACTCTGTTTGTAAGTCATATTGTCATTGGACATCAGCAACTGACACACCCAAAAAGGAGAGGCAGAAGTGGTTTTGCCTCAGTGGTTAGGCAGACTGAAAGGCAGACTGATGTATCATGTGATGCTGCTTCATATGTAAATCAAGATGGGCAAGGGGTGGAACCACCTAATCACCACAAGAACCTAAATATCAACATTTTGGTAAACTTGAATTTTGAAATTAAACTGATGGCTACTGGGGCCTAATTATATGCCAAGTAATCTATTTTCTCCCAATGTCAGACACATCATAAAAATGGAATCAGAACCCCTCTGTGGCAGAACATAGAAACATAGAAACATAGACTTTGACAGCAGAAAAGGACCACTTGGCCCACCCAGTCTTCCCATTTCCCTACCTACTGGATAAGCTGCAGATTCTAGTTAACCAACAGCCTGCTTCCTGCAACCCCGCACTATAATTGCTTTGTGTCTGTCCAAAGCATGTTTGAATTCCCCCACTGTTTTAGACCCAACGACCTCCTCAGGAAGGCTGTTCCATGTATCCACCACTCTCTCTGTGAAAAAGAATTTCCTCACATTACCCCTGAGCCGTCCCCCCTCTATCTTTAAACTGTGCCCCCTTGTTCTTACACATCTCTTTTTCTGAAAGATGCTACCCTCCTGGACTTTGTTGATTCCCTTGAGGTACTTGAACATTTCTATCATGTCCCCCGTCCCTCCTTTCATCAAGGGTATACATATTAAGCTCTCTCAGTCTCTCTTCATATGGTTTCTGATGTAGACCCTGCACCATTTTAGTTGCCCTCCTCTGGACTGCTTCCATCCTGTCTATGTCCTTGCATAGATGAGGTCTCCAAAACTGCACACAGTACTCCAGATGGGGTCTCACCAACTGTCTGTATAGAGGATAATCACTTCCTTTTTCTACTTGTGATGCCCTTCCTATGCATCCCAGTATCCCCTGGCTCTCCTTACTGACTTCTCACATTGCTTACCCACCTTTAGGTCATCTGATATGACTACTCCCAGATCCCTTCCTTTTGTTGTTGTTAGTACCTCCCTGCTATTGTGTACTCTTCTCCTGGGTTTTTGTTTCCCAGGTGCATTACTTTGCACTTCTTTGCATTGAATCTAAGTTGCCATATGTCTGACCATTCCTCCAACCTTGCCAAGTCCCTTCTCATCTTTTCTACCCCCTCTTGTGTATCAACTCTGTTACAGATCTTTGTGTCATCTGCAAAGAGGCATACCTTTCCCTCCACACACTTGTTGTGCATAGTTGCCCATCCAGTATTCTCTATGTATTATACTTTTTATGCCCCCTGAACACCAGAGTTGCCCCCATCTGTTTGGCTATCTTCAAACCCCAGCCTGCATCATTTCATTGTGCCCGCACCTCAAAAAAAGCACTACCCTGCTGGAGAAGGTGCAGAGGAGGGCTACAAAGATGATAGTGGGTCAGCAGGGTACCCCATAGGGGGAGAGGTTGAGGGCACTGAACATGTACTCACTGGAGGACAGGAGAGAGAGGGAGTACATGACTAAGGTCTTCAAGTACTTGAAAGGGATATATAAGGTGGATAAGAAGAGTCTCTTTAAGCTAAGTGGCAATCGTAATAACAGGGGGCACAGTCTTAATCTAGAGGGCGAGGTCAGGAAGCACTTCTTCATGGAGAGGGTGGTGGACATTTGGAATGCACTGCAGAAGAGGTGGTCTTGTTGAAGACGGTAGGCAGCTTCAAGACAGGCTGGGATAGGCATGGGGGAAGGTAAGGATCAGGGGTAGGAAGGATGAAAAGGATGGGAGGAGTGGGGAGGGGGCAAGGTCTAGACCCTGCAATATGAGCAGATTAGGTAGACTGAATGGCCTTCTTCTGCTGGCTTCTTTGCATATTTGTATGTATTTCTTTCTCTTAAAAGTGAACAGTCATTAAAGCCTGCAGTGCATGTTAGAGTTTATATAAACTCTGATCTTTTGTTTGCTGGTCCCACTGTCCTTTCTGTGCTATGTACAGTCACAGAAGACTGTACTTAAAGGAGTAGTCCACCCAGAATTTGCTAAAAACATATGTTATGCAGAGTGTTTTGATATGTATGTTAAGTCCTAGTGTGTTCTTCCCTCTGTCTGCTATTAGGAGTTTTTCCTAAATTGGCCTGCTAGCGGTATGGTAGTTTTAAGACCCCTGGGGATCTCCATCACAAATAGGTTTATTGGCTTTCTTTCTCCCACAATGCACCCTGGCTCATGTGACAGTGATGTAGCCATGCCCTTAGATTTAACATGTGTACTGCTTTAAAATCAGTTTAAAATCTCTTCACAACAGCAGAGCTTTGTAACTATTCTTATCCAGGGAGCACAAATGGCATCAGTTACAGTTTAAGCAGATACCTGAGAGCAAGATAACTGGGGTTTCTGTAAGACAACAGTTACTAAATATCTCTAATTCAGTATTTTTGTTTTCTATGTGCATCAGGTCTAGCTAGCAGGAGTGTTTTAATTTTAAAACTTTTAAAAGTCCTTTGTGCTTACTGTTTCCCTTTAACATCCCTGTCCTCCATTGTGTGCTCCATGGAGGCCTCTGATGGTCAGTGTTCCCTTGCAGAAGCATAGGGGCAGTAGGGTGCTGGAAAGTTGGTACTGTCAGAGTCTGGGAGTACCTTAGCTTCATGCTACTGTGCTCTGGGGATATTCCTTCTTGGTTTCTTCCCAACATGGATGCTTTGAGGCTTGCAAGGACACACATAAGCTCACCTGATGTGAGTAAAACATTGACGGATGCCAGTGGGGTGAGCTGGTTGCTGTTATGGAATAAAATCATTTTTTTAACTACAAGTCAAACTACATGGTTTCTATTTGAATGCCTCACTAGTGTCTTTTAGCCCCACTTTTTTTGCTTTTTGGTTTACTGGTGTTGTGTGTGTGGGCTCCAGATGTAGACACCCTCGACTGCCTTTATTTAACTTTCTGATCGATGCCGTACTACCACCTGTGGTCACCCAGGCAGCAGTGAAGCAGCATCCCCTGCCTCCCTCCCTTCATCCCAGAAGAAGAAAAGCATCCTCAGTGATGCACGATCTTGCTTCTATGATGGTCTTCCACTGCCCTGAGCTCTTTGCTGAACCATAGTCACTAGCATCACAAGCAGCAGCCCTACCATTGCACCAACAGCCCAGATTCAAAAATGTTACCATTCAGCACAATGTCTTTTGGGGCCACCATTACCCTTCAAATAATGCATTTTCCTCAAATGCCATATACTTATAGAATATGAAACTAGTAAGCTGTAAGTATGCAGGTTGAGGGGTCCATCTTTTAGTGTCCAGGAAATCTGGGAGATAAGGGAGATAAAAGGGAGTCAAAAGGACCCAAAACAGAAATTATGGATATGGTGATAATATACAGGGCCTTAACAGCACCAAATGCCAGATCTGCCACATAAGTTGATATATGCCTTAAAAGCTATTTACTGGGGCTACATCCAGTTGAAAAACTGTTGACTGAAGGAGAAAGTACAGTATCTAGGGGCCAGCACTGACCCAAACTGGAATTTTAAAATCTGTCCTCTCTCACTGTGCAGTTTTTATTCATTATCATGACCTCCCAAAATGCCTACTTTGCATTACTGTAGGCAATGAGTACCACCAGTGGAGCAAAGTCTACTGTTTAAAATGCCATGGGTGAGATTATCAAAAATGAAGATGCTTCACTCCCATCCATATTTTGGAATGTGTTGTTTCCAGATAAATGCATCAGGATCCTTGTAGCTTATCTACAGTACATACATCCTGATGCATTTGCGACACTTGGTGGTTTTTCCGGCAGAAAAAATTGATGCATGCATCTAATTTAGATTCATACATCATTTTCTGGATGCAGGTCGGGGAGAACATGTCCGGAAGTGAGACCCCCTTCTAGGTGGTCTGACTATTTTGGTGGATGGCGGGTGGCTGCAGCCATATATTGGACATGGCCATCTGCAAATCCTGCCCTATGTGTCACATGTGTTCATGCTTATGATAACAGGGTATGGTGGATGCTGGAATGTGGAGTGTGCAGATGTCACAATACAATTTTCAAAAGTACTTATGCAGATATTATAAACACTCTTAAATGGCCTTTCATGCTTCTTTGAAAGCTTTGAAAATGATACACAATTTTATTAGCATTTCCTATGTTTCCTGTTTGTATCTTCCTCATATTCTCTATTACTAAGGACATATGTGTGTAAATATGATCTTTGTCATTAGAACGTCATCTGCTCTCTTTGCTTCTCTATACATGATGTCACAATATCATCCTTGTGACATCATAATCACTTCCATGTGTTACAACTGTGATCATAAACAGAGGAGTATGATATCCCATGTAGTCATGGAGCAGATAAATTCTTAGGGACAAGAATCTTATTTTCAAGTAGCTGTCCTTAAATAAAAAGGAGGGGAGAAATACAGAAACTATATGAAACATAAATAGAATTATGTGTAAATATTATGATTTTAAAATTTTCTCAGAAATGTCACAAGATCTTGAATGGAAAAATAGCTTGCTTGCTATATGAAGTTTAGAAAAAAATCCAAGATCCAGATGTGAAAGAAGTGAAAAATATTATTTTTTTTTTGCTGTTTTCGTTGGTCATTGCCTAGCACCCAGACAGTTTGGAATTGTGATCTGAAAATGTCACGGTAGAAAGGGCTTGGGTCACAGTGGTGCCCTTCACTAGTTTGGTGAAAAAATGTTAATCTGTTCCAAAGTTATTGCATTTTGAAATTTCAGTTCTGAGCATGCTCAGTATGATCTTTTGGATAGCTGCTTGGAATGAAAAAATAATTTGGTCCATGTGAAAAGGATCCTTTTTCATATGAGGGTAATCCTTTTCATGAGGGAAAAATCTTTTTTCATATGGCCACCATCTTGTTTCTATATTTTTCAAAAAAAAAGTTTTTGAGAACCCACAAAATGGCATCCTGTACACACACTGGCATATGTATCTTGCTAATTGGAACCCTGTTAGGTGGATTCTGCACTTACTTTTTGGAAAAATGACCCAGAAATGTATGTACATTTTAAAATCCTTTTTCGATACTTGATTTCCTTTTTTTGTATCGCCAGATGAAAAAGGAATTCGGTCATATGAAAAAGGATCGCTTCATATGAAAAAAATAACTTGGGTTTAGTTTCTTTTTTCATATGGAGACATCCTTTTTTGTATGAATGAAAAAGAAAATATGAAAAAATATCCTTTCTTATGCATCCTTTTTCGTATGAATGAAAAAAATATACAAAAGGATCCCTTCTTATGAAAAAAGAATTGGAAAAAACACTAAGTAGAAAATACTTTTTTCATATGAAGGGATCCTTTTTCATGTTTTTTTGTTTATACAAAAAAGGATGTTTTCATACAAAAAAGATTTTGAACTTAGTTTTATTCTGATTCATTTTTTGTATGAAGTGATCCTTCTTTGTATAAGTTTTTTTTCTATATGAAAAAGGGTGCCTTCACATGAAAAAACATTTGGGACTTAGTTTTTTTTCCCTATTTTTTTTTCATACTAATGAATCTTTTTCCGTATGACTTTTTCATTCATGCATGAAAGGATCTCTTCATATGAAAAAAGAATTTGGATTTAGTTTTTCCCCACATTTCAACTTCAACAAGCCATAACTCCATATATCAAAACAAAGGTCTTAATGAGTACTACAAAAATAACACATAATACCCCCCAACAATTTAGGGAGCATATAAAAAACACAAAAATGAATACATCAGAACTCCCTTCGGATAAAATTGGAAGTTTAACAAGCCATACAACCAAGCAAATAAACTGCCCTGTGCTTCCACACCAAGATGGATGTATACATTTATGGAGGGATGGAGGGCCCTGCACTTCCACAGGAGAATGGATATGTTCATGCAGTCCTGATGGGACCCACATGAATGAGGATACTGTTATACTACCTCAAAAAGTAAGGAAGTTCATTGCAAAAAAACATTGTTAATGCACCAGTTATGGTTAAAGTGAGGGAAGTATGGTGTTGGGGTTCCCAACCCTAACACCCCACCCCCTCCCTTCAGGCAGTAACAGGAAAAACTGTTTTGGAGGAGGTGGCAACATAAACTCCAACTGGAGCCCTGATGTAATAAAACTACTACAACTATCAGACAGGAGTCAGGCATCACGGTCACTGAAAACGGACCTAATACAATAGGTTCTATTTAAAAATACATTTATTTAAAGTTAAAAATAAAAGTTGTACATAGCAACACCCTCTACACAAAATGGCAATGTTTCACATATAATGTATGCTTTTCATCCGATCTGGTAGGATACTAGCCAAGCAACACTAGTAACAGGGCTTTAAAGATCCAGTGATGTTGTTGGGACAACTCTGAAAAACATATTTTATCCAGACACAATTTAGCTTATATGTCACCTTTTTTGTAATTGTCACCCTTATTTGTTTATTACTAAGGACATTTGCATGGGGATCGCAGCCATATTTGCTCTGTCTGCTTGTCTACTTCTGCAGTCACAGGACATCATAAACAGGGCATTATGATGTCATGTGTAGAGAAGCAGACAAAGCAAATAAAGTCCAAGTGACAGAAATCTTTTTTTTTTATGTCACTTCCGTCAGTATTAAAGAAAAAGAGGAAAGATTTGCAAAAACATAGTTCTGGCTGAATGGTATGAGGGTAAAAGCACATAACTATAAAACAGTGGGTTACAGGTTTAGTTCCCCTCATTGCCACACACAATATTGTTTAAAAAAATCAGCACTACAGAAAACATGTAGCCAGCCCTGTGGCGTGGAGGGCTGAGGCATTGGATGCCTCATCTCTAACCACACCAGTGACCTTTATTCAAGACTGGACCAAGGTCATGCAGGGGCTGGCAGGGGAAGGAGGAGTTAGCATCCATTGATGGCTCTCCTCCTTTGGGGTGGGGGGTCAGTGTGTACTGCTGCTTGTCTGCCATCTAGTGGAGGGTAGATGGCACAGCAGCAGTCAGCAGAATTGAAAGTTGTAGGCAGGCATTGAAATTCTGCACTGTCTTCAAGGACTATGTGTGCACCATTGCATGCTGCCAGCTCTGACTCAAGGGGAACAATGGGCAGAAAATAACTTTGGTGCAGGATGATGCCGCAACCCTGAAGGCACTGCACCACCACTATCCATGGCACCCACTCACACACTGAGGAAAGAACCACATGGGGTAAGTCCTGGAGGTGGGGTGAAGGGGCTGGGGGTTGATAGTAGAAAGGAGTCAGTGGGGAGGGACAGGAGGGTAAAATCCAAAAAGGATTGCACTGAGGAAAGAAGTAGATGGGGTAAGTCTTGGAGGTGGCGTGAAGGGGTTGGGGGTTGATAATAGAAGGGAGCCAGTGGGGAGAGGCAGGAAGGTAAAGTCGACATAAAAAAAGGATTGCAAAAATATTTGAATGATAAACTGAATTGTGTCTGTCACATTTTTGAAAAGTCATCCAAATGATATCAGAGGCTACTTAAATGAAACATAAACGAAATGTAATTTAAATACACTATTACTGTAGTTTTCTGTTTATTATTGACATGCTGTTGACATATTTGAAGCTATTATGTTTTCATTCTGCATGCTGTTGTTTCCCATCTCTATTTAGTGCTTTCAAACTGGCACCTCTTCTCTATAACTAGAGGGGACACACACACACACTCACACACACACACACACTCTGTGAGGCTTGATGTTTATCTTCAAAAAGATGATATCTGGTACCCAGCTAATAGGCAGAAAATAAATTTGATTGGTGGGGCGTTATCCTTTGAACTACAAAAAGTTTACATCCATCAGCCAGCTGGATACTGTTATTGTCAGCCTTCTCAGCATTGGCTTTTGAGAAGTAAACATCTGCCTTTCTGCATCCATTGGCTTATACAGTGCACATTTATATAGCCGCTGCACTACTGTAACAACATGTTTGCTTTACATGTGTGCAAAGCAAACATAAAAATGAGTCCATGAATTGAGCCAAGAGGTTCATGTATTACACTACAATGAACACCACTCATTTCAGTTTATCACCTTATGAAGGCCATCCATTTAATGCTGCAACCTAGGACTTATTATTTGGCTCCATCTCATTGTCTCTGTATACAGATCCCAAATCAAACTACAAGGCATTGGTCAACATCAAATGTTCGTTTGCTAATATTTGCTAAGTAGTTGTTAGGCACAGATAGCAACATAAGTAATAACACAAATTATAATAGTGATATTGTCATGATTAGGTTCACACATAACATTGTTTTGTGAGACTGTGACTTGTGTGTCTTGTGACTGGGCAAGGACTTCAAAGTGAAAAGGAGAAAAAAGGCAGACAGTGGGCAGAATTAGGAAGCACATTTTGTATTCTGATACTCTGATAGGTGAAGAAAGAACATACTCTCCAAAAGCCCTCTCGAAGTTCAGACTGATACCAATTTATTCACATACTTTACAAGCAAGCATGTTTATCTTGATTTCTGGAGTATATCTGTTGAGCCTTGTTTATTTATGTGGTAATGAGCAAATGCTTTAATTTTAGTGTTCAAAATGCAGGTAAGCAGATTAACACATTGTATAGTATATAAAAATATGTGTTTGTGATTATGATAACACATGTTATCGTGGATGTGGGAATGCAGAGTGTGCAGATGTCACACACTGAACAATTTTTGTGTTAGCTTACGTGTGCACAAGAAACACCTTGCTTCAGTAGGAAGCAGTTAATGAGCATGCCACTATGCTCAAAGAAACTTGACGTCACAATCAGCTGTGTTTGCAAGGCAGTCCCTGACTGCAGCAGCCAATTACAGCTGCATTCTTTACCGGAGGCACAATACAGAAGCAGCAGCTCCCAAATCTCTATACAATACTTAAAGTTAGAATGGACACCACACCAACAGTATCTGGCTATGTAACAGGAAGCTCACAGGCAAGGAAACCAGAGAAGTGAGGGGGGGCCACCACCACTCCATTTTTTTTGGCCAAAGTAGATTGCCCTTTTTAACCCCTACTCACCAGAATTATGTAGAAGTAATTTGAAAAAAGAGCCATGTATGTGTCTTTCAGGCTGAAGGAATTCAGGTGTGAAGGGGTTAATCTTCCCATGCTGATTCAAAGAGGAGCAGTGGAGATGAGATGTATACCAGCTGTATGTTGTAAAGATAGCAGGGGGTCAGGACTGTGGCAGTGGGGCTCAGCTCTGAACTGACAGAGCCAGAGATTTACAATTCTCATTTAATTGCTAAGTGGTCCAGCACTCCACTCGTGTGTCTCACATGCACAAAGTGTGGACAGTTGATCAGCCGGACCAATCAGTACAGATCATTATGGCTTCAGGAATGTTTTTTTAATTTTTCAATTCCCACCCAGTGACTTGACAGAGAAGTTATACTCAAAAGATAGCTCTATATGCAGTCAACTGGTGGAAAAGTTAAGAGGAGTCTAAATTTATTTTACTACACCTCTGCAGTGGGAAACTGAAAATGATCCTCTACAAATTGGGAAAAGTCCCACGAGGCATTGATCAGTACAGGTACTGCCCTACTGGAATTGTGAAAAATGTAAATTTGTTGTAGTATGCAATGCTTTTAAGTAATTGTTTCTTAGAAACATAGGCAGAAGAGTTAACCCCTGGTAATACTACATCTGACACAATCACATATTGGCTACATCTTGAGATTTCAGATGTCAAAATAAATTGCATAAGGGCTTATATCACCTTATTATTATTAAATTAGGAGAACCTCCTTGTAAATGAATGTGTTCAATGGTGTTTTCCTGCAAATAAACTTGAAACTTATATTAAGAGTACACAGTGATCCTGTATATGTAGTAACTTGACTTTTCTACCTTACAGTCTTGATGCTGTGTAAGGCAGTCATCAAAATATTTTAATAAAATCATTTAACAATAAAATCATTTAACAATCCTTATTTTATGGCCCTCAGTACCAGATCTGGTGACTGTATACAAGTTTAGGGCTTATGGGCAGATTAGATGGTCCTACATGTAGCGGTCCTTATCTGCCGATAATTTCTATGTATCTATGTATAGCCATTTAACCGCCAGTAGAAAAAAAAAATGACACATAGCATTTCTCAGTATTATTAGTTGTTTTGGTACTCTATGATTCAGTGCCTATTGTCCTCACTGTGAGTTACTATGCGCAGTATGGCTGAAGTATAAAACTGGGTACTAGTATCTGTATCTAGCTGTTTTATATTTTGTGTACTTTTTGTGTTTGCTTCCACGTGCATGAGCAGGAAACACCTTGCTTCCCGTAGCGACAGTTAATGAACATGCCATTATGCACAAAGAGATTGACTGCTGCAATCAGGGAATGCCCAATCATGATCAGCTGTGTTTGTGGGGTGGTTCCTGACTGCAGTAGCCAATTACAGCTGCATTGTCTTGTGGTGTCTTGTTTCAATTAACATGGTGACGGCTTCTCCATCAGCTTCTCGTGGTCCCCAGGAAGCCAATGGACAGTCACTGTCTTTCACAGTCCCCTGGGGAAGCCAACAGGGTGCCCAATCCCCCTGTTGGCGTGCCCCTTCTCCAGTTCTTTTGCTGATGGGGTAGCCCAAACACCGTCAGCATGATGCGCCCCTCCCCCATTTGTTGTGTGCCGAGGGGGTGCCCAATTCCTCCTGGCTGATGCACTCTCCCCCCAAGCACAATGTATGTCCGAGGGGGGTGCCCAATCCCCGTTGGCTCCACTCCCCTGCCAAACAAATTTCCAGGTGGCATGCTGGGAGCCCACCTCAGCATGCCAAAAGTTCTGAGTCATCTTTTAAAAAAAAAAACTGTAAAAAAAGGAAACGGTCCCTTGTTGAGTCCGGTGGCCCCGCAGCCACCCTCTGCGCACTGCACCTCCATACACCCCCCTCACCTCATACTTACCTCCAGAGCCCGGGCACAATGATCTTCAGTGCACTGGGAACATGTCTACACTCATCAAAGCTGACCGAGAACTGAAGAAATGCCGGTAAGCTGTATAATGACATAAATGGTTTTTTTTTCCAACTTATGTGGATATCTCGCCCATTTTTTTGACTTTTGGCACCACATTTTCAACATGGGGTTCTTGGGACCCCTCTTCATGAATTCAGTCACTGTCATGGTGATATTTGGTCCCGAAAGGTGATTTTGCGGTCACTGCGTGGAATCACCTTTCGGACAGATTAGTGAAATGACAGTGTCACTGTTCATGAGGTGGACTCTCAAAATGCCTATGTTGCAAATTTGATGAAATAATTCCAGAAAATGACTGTGTTATGAGTGTGTGTTGCGCAGTTTCCACGCACACTTGTAACTTCGCAAATATGTAATATTTTCACTCCAGATTTTCAACATTGGCATTTTTTCAGACCTCCTTATGAACAGTACAGCTGTCATTTTTCACATCCTGGCCAAAATGTGTTTTCACAAGCCCAATGCAGAACTGCGCGGTCGCTGTGGGAAATCAGTATTTGGGACAGATTAAGAAAATCACAGTGACACTGTTCATGAGCAGAGGTCCTAAATGCCTATGTTGAAAATGTGGTGAAAAAATTACAAATAATAACTACGTTATGGGTGTGCATTGAGCATTTTCTACACACCCTCGTAACTTCGTGACTTTTTCATATTTTCACTCCAGATATTCAACACTGCCATTTTTCCACACCTCCTTATAAACAGTACAGCTGTCATTTTTCACACCTTGCCCAAAATGTATTTCCGAACCTGTGGCACCAAATGGCGTAGTTACTGTGTGAAATCACCTTTTAGGATTGAGCAATGAAATGCTAATGCCACTGTTCATGAGGTGGGGTCCCAAAAAGCCCATTTTGAAAATTTGGAATGAAAATACTAACAAACACCCACCCTTTAGAGACTGACTGGCATCAGGGATGTGACTTGGGTTTGTTAGCCGTAATGCTTATGGCATTCTACCCTCACCCTACAGCCACTGACAAGCATCAAGGTGTGCCTTGGGGTCTTTGGCCCTAAAGTTCACCCCATTCTCCTATACTGCACCCATCTCAGCTTATTTCCTTATGAAATGGGTTGAACATAAGGGACGAAGACCCCAAAGCACACCGTGACACCATGTCGGTGTCTGCAGGGTGGGGTGAGGTGGAATGGCATAAGCGTTATGGCTGATGACCCAAAGGCACACCCTCAACACCTTTCAGTGTCTGCATGGTAGGGGTTGGTGTTAGTTCAATACTGCCATTCCTATTATGCATCCCTCTAACTCCTGCACTAGCAATGCCAATGCCAGCAAACAAACATTCGGCATTGACAAATACTTGTTAAAAATGCATTGGCAAATGGCTAGGCTAGGCTCCATAAGGTTAACAACATTATAAAATTGTTTTCTTTTTAATTTTTTTTGGGAATGTGTGTTCTATTTCAGTCATTTAACGAATACACAGCACCGTCTCATCTACATACACTTTCATTTTTTATCTTTAATTGTGTTACAAACATTTTATTTCAACCCCAACCAATGGCTAATCTTCTTTGCTTTCCCAGGGTTTGAATGGGAAACCTTCAGAAGATAATAATTTAGCCAGCAAGATACTGAGGTCAATACTTTCAAAGCATTTGCAAGGTAATGTGTATGCACCACCTAAAAGTTGAACTTCACTTAAAAAAAAAAAAAATTGCTTTTAGCATTTAATACTTTAAGAAATGCAGTATTCATAGACTGCTGAAGGACCAAAACACTGACTGCACATGAAAGCTGTTTTTTAAATATTTAATTTCATTTTTATTTGGTGACCAGGGCCAACTTTAGGGTTTTGGGAGCCCCCAGCATGATTAGTGAAATCATGAGGTTCCCCACATGACACACCTTCACCCCATGTACTTGAGTGTAGTCTTCAAGTGCAAGATTTTATATTACTTTCATTACAACCAGTGGTATATATATATTTATATTTTAGATGGAGACAGCAGTGTTACTCATTGGGCTGTTCCTCCCATCCCATCCATTTCTGCCCATCTACCTCTTATTGACTGGCTTATAGCTTGGTGAGACATTTCATGACAGAATGATGCCACATCAGAAGGAGCAGCACTGCCTTTTATTGCTGTTTTGAGAGGACAAATAAATAAAAAAAGAAATTTAAAAATTAAAATTACTTTGGCGGGGAACCCTGCCATAAGCAGGGGGCCCCAAGCAACCATTGGATTCACTGGTGCCTAAAACTGGCTATGTTGGTGACCTGGATAGCTTGTGAGCAAAAGTCTACTTATTTTCATAGGCAATCAGGGTCAATCATTTTATTTATTTATTTATTTAAATTTTGGTAACTGGGTAGGACCACTGAGACCTTGACAGTCCCTTTTTCAGGGGTGACCCAGGATTAGTTACGGGAAAAGCTAAGTAAAAAGGAAACCAATGCTTTGATACAAACAGGGGAACAAGGCTTACATAGTGTATAAGATCATCCATTGCGTCATGTTATACATCACCTAAATAATCCAAACAACACCCAGACAGTTTAGTTAGAAACAGACAAATCAACAAAAACCACATAGATAAGTGCCCTTGCAATAATGTTCTGTTCTACTTTGTGACCCCTCCCTTCTTGAGACTGTGAAACCATTCCAACCATCCCCCTGATGCGGAGAAACTTCCGGGCAGCCTCAGTTGAGGTAGCAGCACAGAGCCCCAGTGTCTAGGTGCGATTTTAGCACTTTCTTAAAGCCCCCAGGAGAGGTGCAGCCCTGCATCTCTCTCAGGAGATTGCTCCAGAGTTTGGGCAGGGCTGTTCTGGCAGACTGAAGGCCAAGGGATGATTTGGCTCTGGGTATTTCAAGTAACTTTCGATCGGTAGACCTGAGCTCTCTTCTGTTTGTTTTAGGGGATAGCAGGTCCCGTAGACTTGGGGGGGGAAGGGGGCCAGGTTGCTGTAGTTTAAAAGCCAAGCACAAAGAAGGATGAGCTAGTCTGGCTTCGAGGGATGGCCAGTCAAGGGCCTGGAGCACCTTGCAGTGATGCTCCATCCATTGCACCCCGGCTGTAAATTGTCCGACCCTGTAGTACAGTGTCCCAAGGCGCTGTCTTTCTGTTGGCCTCAGTGTCTGGAGCATGGTAACTCTGTAGAAAAGAGTGGGTAGTATTGTCCCCATTGCTAACTGCTTTTCTGGTTTCCTTGTTTATGAAGGGGTTTAGCTTATAGAGGAGGCCCAGTTTCTGGTTTATCACCTTTGTAAGGTGGTCCATATGCTTCCTGAAAGAGACCTCCTGGTCTAGGTACATCTCCAGGCACATGATGTTGTCCACTACCTCAATCCCCATCCCTTTTAGAGTGATGAGGAACAGAAGGTTTGATCTGTCTAGGCCAAGTTTCTTTGGGCCAAAGAGCATGGCTTTAGTCTTTTTACTGTTTAGGACCAGCCTGTGTTCCTGGCACCAAGCTTCAAGGGTTGCGAGGTCCTGTTGCAACTCCAGATTTAGGGACCCCGTGTCCTTCCCAGTTCTGTACTGCACTGTGTCATCAGCATATAACGTGACTTTTGGCCCTCCACAATGTAGGGGTAGGTTGTTAACGTACAGGGAGAATAGTAGAGGGCCTAAGATCATAATCTGGGTATCAGCCCAATTTTTTTAACGATTGTTTTGAGAAACTCCCATCAGTCCAGTTCTAATTTCTTAAGAGTAACTATCATATCAATATAGCCTAGAAGACAGGGTAATGAGCTCTGGATGAGCTTGGTACATGCAGAAGACCTGGGTTTGATTCCCATAACCTCCAGCTGTATACTGTGTGACTTTGAGCTAGTCACTTAACCTCCCTTGTTCTCCTGTGTTGCCCCTGAAAACAGTCATTTGTGCCTAGTGGGCCTTATCCAGTTACCAAAGAATAAAGAAAAATGAAAAGCTTGAGATATCTGCTACTGAATAACATTCAAATTAGCAAAGTGAACTATGAAATAACAGTATGTAATGAATTGATAATTCAAGATTCTTACAGGTGTGGGGTAAATTAATAAACTTGCCTTCAGCTTCTGCACCAGCCCCCCAACCTTAGTTATTTGGGAGTGTAAAAGCTCAGAGCATAAAATTATGCTTTAGCGATCTGAAGGACCCCCTTTTCAAATAAGGAAGTTTAAGACTTATAGGGCCACATGTTCAAAGCTCTCAGTACGCTCCTTGCAATGTTCCTATCCTGAGTCCATCTTAATGCATGTACGTATAATTTTTATGTTCAAACATGCTTGGAGCAAACAGTTTGATTATAGCTCCAAGAACAAAGCTCAAATGCAGGCAGAAAATGGTGGCTTGGCACCATTCACAACCCCCTACTGGCCACTGAGAGGTGACACAGGACTTGCGTCAAGCCTTGCTTCAAACCTGTGTTGTGGCACAGCTGCAAAACTGCACCAAGCACATTGCCGTAACTTGCGCCTGATTCAAGATCAGGTGCATTTGTGACACTTTTCCCACTTTACGGCAGCTTGCCCCAAATGTCTGGTGCAAGCCCAGTAAAAGCATCCCAAGATTGCTGCAAAGTATGTTGTCCCGGTGGCACTGAGGGTTGAAGCGCTGGACACCACACCTTGCACCACACTGGCGACCTGGGTTCAGGAATGGACTCAGGTGGCTCAGAGGTCAGCTAGGATGAGGAAGGATCAAGTGCCCACTGACAGCTCTCCTTCTGCAGGGGTGGAGGGACACAGCATCATGCTGTAGACTGACACCCAGCGGAAGCTGGGGGTCAGCAGAGGTGCAATGCTAAGAAGAGGGGTGGACCCATGCACAGGGCATAAGACTGCCTCCGTGAAGGTGGAGACAGTCACCCTGCCCATTGCACATGTGTGGATTCGGGGAGAAAAACTGGAGGAAAAAGATGGAGCTGGCAGGCTCCATGAAGGCCGACTGTGGCTGCACCTGCGCCAACCCCCAGCCATCTAGATGTTGGCTTCCTGGGGTGGGGGGAGGCTGGTGCCCCTCACCACCAGCCCTGTCACGGGGGTTAACCCATGGGGGATGGCCAAGTGGGATGGGTGCGGGAGATGCCTGGCAGGAGACATTAGTCCCCTCTTAGGGAGAGGCCAGAGCCGCCTGCCCGCTCCAAGGAGGAGCAAAATGTACATATAGAAAAAAAGAGATTGCTGCAAAATGAGAATCCTGATTGCCGGCTGGGGAATGCCACCAGCCCCGTGTGCCATATGATCAATGCACCTGGGGCTTGCGGCGGGCTTTCAAGGAGCTAAATGAGTTAGGACATCCCAAGCCAGTTGGTGCTTATGCTCTAAGTCGCTAAATGTGTGTAGTTCTACGCAAGTGACCTCTTTGCCCATGCAAGGTGCTAGGAGGTGATTTGCATCTTATTACAGCCTCATTACAATGTAAGAAGCCATACTTTGCTACTTGAATTGAATGCTGGATACGGGCTCCACACTACAATATGTGTTCAGCAGTGGTGCTGTTTTAAACAAAACAAAACAAAACAGCATAGTCTCCATCACCTGATCCCCATGATTTTAACAAATGGATTCCATGGTGTCCAGTGGTATGTCCACACCATCTCCAATCTTTGGTAACCTATTTAACAAATTCCTTGGTGTCCAGTGATACCCCACCGTCTCCCAATTCCTCTTGGTGTATAATGTACAAATTTCCTGATATCCAGTGGTAACCCCACCATCACTTGATCCCCATAAGAATTATTTTACTGGTGTCTAGTTGTTCCTTCCCCTTCTCCTTCCTGATAGCCTTCTGCCCTCATGTCACCCCCATGGCCCTGAGGTGGGGCCAGAATTTACCCTCTGCTCACCTCCCTGGCTGGCTGCCATCTGCTGCACACAGATCCTGTACTGATATATGCTACTCTATATCGATACGTGAGTTGTGGTTAGAAAAGAAAACTAAGTCTGCTTTGGACTGCTTTGTTTTTTTAACACATTTTTGCTTTTAGTCATAACCAGACCAAATTCAAAGCTTTTTACTCCAAACTTGGGTGATAACTTTCAGATAACCGTCTGCACAGCCATGTCAGTGATAACTTGCAACTCCCACCCAAAATGGGTATTTTGGCACCTGTCCACCGAACACCCATTTTGAGTGAGAGTTATGAGACACCACTAAAGTAGTCACGCGGAGGGGAAGGGTAGTCCAAAAGCTATCACCCAAGTTTGGTGCAAAAAGCTTAAATATGGGCAAATTATGACTATGGGTAAAATTATGTGTATCGGTCGAATGTGTGTGTGTGTGGGGGGGAGGGGACTGTCTAAAGCAGACTAGGTTTTTTTTTCCTGACCACAACTTAAGTACTGATATACAGTAGTATATATCACTACAGGACTTGTGTCTGGTAGCTGGCAGCTGACCAGGGAGGGGAGTCAAGAGTAGGTGATGGCCACCATCTCAGGGCTGTGGGAATGGCATTTGGGGGGACAGGAGTCTACCAGGAATGGGGTGGGACTGTGAGGATAGTGGTAACACTAAACATAAGAACATTTTTTGAACATATCAATGGGGATAAAAGAAGAGTGGGGGACCGTGGACTCCAGGGAATTTGTTACATGTGTCAATGGGGATTGAGAAGGGTGGGAGTACCACTGGACACTAGTGAATTTGCTCAATATGCCAACAGAGCTTAAGGAGGGTGGGGTTGTTTCTGGACACCAGGAAATTTGCTAACTATGCCAATGAGAATGGGAACGGTGCAGGGAAAGGTGTTTCTGTTTTAAACACAGCACTAATGCTGGGGCACTACTATGCACATTGTTAAAAGTAACGTTTTGGAAGCAGTAAATAGTGTTGTTCAAGCTGCCCTTTAGTGCTCCAAAAGCCTTTCAATATACCACTATATAGCAAAGAGTGTTTCATATGCTGCAGCAAAGTAGAAATAATCCATATTCTGTATTTTAATACAACGTTTAAACAGAGCTCAATCTGTAACAAACCTCCATTCAACAAAGGTCAAGTTGCTCTATAAATCAGACTTTCCGATTCTCTCACTCTCTGCCCCCCCACCACACACACACACACACACACACACACACACACAGAAAGCCTGAAATAAACAAATCTACTGCAGATTATTTGCGTGATCCTATGTAAACCTTTGTTTGCAGCATATACAAAAAATCCTTCTCCAACAAACCTGATCTCCTCTTTCAAATCAAGCTGCTCTGTGTTGCACTTTCCCTTGTTACAACTGTATCAGTTCCTCACATATGTATTACTAATGTAGCTATCCCCACAGGTGTCATTGCTCTGTCTGTGCTACACAGGATTTTTAAGTGGTAGTCTATTTACATACTGGTCACAGTTCTTCTAACTGCCCAGCAGCACGACAGCACTCTACTCATACTGTGCTTATAAAATGGTGGAAATTCACAGGATGCAACTTGTACTTATAAAATAGACTCTTCCTCAATGATCCTGAAATAATCACCTCCCCAGTTCCACTCAAAGAAATAAGCAGCCAATGGAGGAGAACTGCTGAAAAAGTGAATGGCACGTGTTTTTTTAATAGAAATTTCAAAGAAAAAAACAATATCTATTTCTTAAAGTGTCTGTGATGGCAACGAATAGTTTTATGTTGGGGGAGGGGATTCTGCCAACTTTAACAGCTCCATGCATCTCTAACTCAGCATGACACACACGTGATTTCGGAGTACAGATGATTTATAAAAACATGTTTCACAGATGTCTATTGGCTAATCAAGGGCATCATATCTTGATTCCTAAGTGTTCCAGAATTGCTTAGTTTCGTCTCGTGGTTCTCGAACACTAACAAGTCAGGATGACACTTGATTAGCCAAGAGACTTTTATAACACCGACATTCATCTGCTGTTTCTCCGACCACCTCTCAAATCTGTTTCAGTTCTTCAGCATTTAATTTATTTCCTGGTACGAGGCAACTTCCATTCACCTCTTCATGTCATAAAAAAAGTGGTGTCGTTTTCTTTATTTTTTATGGACATGTCCTGCATTTCTTCCAGAATAAATTAGTCAGCTAAAACGGGTGATTCCCCAGTTTCAGTCTCAGTCTTGATCATTTACACTCAGAATAGTTAAAACTACCACACTGACTGTGTCATTATTGTACACTGCAACTGCAGACTTTAACCATAGTTTCAAAAACATTATTTATAACTAATTGCATTTTTAGTCAATTATTCATTTAAATGCAAACCCATATTTTGCAACTCAGGTTACAATTTCTTAAAATCAAGATACTCAAAAGGTAAGAACTTAGTGAGTGGACTGTGATTTTGGAATGATAGTCAAAGAAAATCTTAAATGCTAATTTGCTCATTTGTCCTAAATACAACACTCAAATATACCTGTATTTCTTGCAGGGTTTTTGGCAAATATGTATGAGTCTTTGAATAAATTGCTAATTAGAGTAATGACATCTGAAAAGAATATTAGAAAGTTGCTTGGGTTCCTAAGAACTATTAAGCATATTAAAGACTAGGTAGGAACAAGACAGGATCTAGGGAATGCTGCCATGAAAGTGTGCTATTATTTCTTAATGTCATATGTTTTGATATGGGAAAAGGACATTTGAGAAGCTGAGTTATTAAGGCCTACTAGCCTTTTTTCTCAGATTGCAATTAAGGACTATAGGCTACTTTGCATTCATAATGGTGAACAGGCCCCATAAGAGGAATTCCAGGCCCCGGGGAAAGTTCGGACTCCCAAATCACAGCCTAACTCAACACCTACAACCTACTTTCCAGTGCCCAGCATGGTTTTAGACCTGGTCACAGCACTGAAACAGCCCTGGTCAGGTTCACCAGTGATATTATTAAGGCAAACGACAAAGGACAGTACACCTGATCTGTCTTTGTCGACCTTACCAAGGTGTTCAACCTTGTGGATCACAACCTCCTCCTCAACACCTTCCGAGTTTTGCACCTCTCCAATAATGTTGTAAAATGGGTTGGTAGCTACCTCTCTGGGAGATCCCATTGCACTTCCATTCAAGGTCATCTTTCCACAGCATGTCCAGTCAAATATGCTGTTCCCCAGGGCTCCATCCTGGGCCCCTTCTATTCTCACTTTTTAGTAATAACCTTCCCACCATCTGCCAAAACAAACAACTTGTCCTCTAGGCTGATGACACTGCCCTTTTCTGCAGCCACAAAAACCCAGCCTCCATGCTTCACAATCTACAGTCAGATTTCTTGAAACTTCATTCCAGGTTCTCTGGAAATGGCATGGTCCTTAACTCCAAGAAGACAAAATTCATGATCTACTCAGGACTGAGTAGAGCCCCTACATCTGGACTGACCCTATTCGACAACTCCCTTAACCTTATAGAACAGGTGACCAAATTCAAATACCTTGGTCTCTACCTGGACCCCCACCTATCCTACAACCTTCATATTCATATCAGGCTTGGTCTTCTTTACAGGATCGGAAAGTTCCTGATTTCCTCATCCGGCTACACCTGGCTACCTCCTTTCTTCTGCCCTTGATTGACTATGGTTCCGTCATCTACTCTCCACCTACATCCTTGCTACACTACTCCAAACTCAGAGTTACTTACAACAGTATAGCTCATTTTGTCTCCGGGCTCCCCTGGAAATCACACCACTGCACCCTTTACTCCTCCCTCAACTGGCCCACCCTCGAAGAAAGGCTCCACCTAAAAATGCTCTCCTTTCTTCACAAAATCCACCTCAATCTGCTGCCACCCAGCATCAACTCCTTTTTTTCTCTCTTAGCACCTGGGCGGTCGACTAGAAGTGCCGCCACTATGGTCTTTGACACCCCATTCTTGCATACCAAGCAGGCTCAGAACTCCATCTCCTACAATGGCACAAAGCTGTATAATAATTTCCCCCCCCCCGAATCCAAGCCTGCAAGTCTATTCACTCCTTCAACTCCTCCCTCAAAGCCCACCTCCTAAATTTGTCCACCTGTAGATGCCACGGGTGGTCTTTTTGCTAAACCATACACTCTTCACCCCTCCTCCCCAATCCACCTCCCCAGCACAATTCACTCCTCTTCTTCTCTCATCACCAGCGCCCCTCTGACTCCCAATCCCACCAACCATTTTAGTCATGCACTTCCCCCTCATACTGCACTTATGGGTAATGTCCTTATTCTCCTCTTCTCCTTCTACATATTTTGGATTCGTATTGTTCCTCTCCCCCTCTATCATATTATTCCCTGTCATGTTATTACTCTTATGATCGCCACCTCAACTTTGTTGCCATTTATTATGTACTTTCTTGGAACCCTGATTGTATTTTGCACAGCTTTTTTATCGTATGAATTTGGAACTCTTGTTAACATGTTTATTTGTTTGCTGTACCTTGTTATATTTATATTACCTGTATGTATGTTGTATCCCTTACTGGACGTTTGTGAAAATGGGCATTTTTGCTCACATACTTTCCAGTTTATAAATAAAATTGAGTGATGTTTTACTTAATTGTCATATTATGTATCTTTGTAATATTTTTTGTTTGATATTTGTAATGACTTTGTGTTGAACAAAATAAACTAAACTTGAAACCAGGTTACAAAAAATGCATACTATATACAGATGTTTTTTTAGTTTGTTTACATAATTAATTGCTTTGGTCAGCAAGTGAATCTGAATAGACAAGGAATCTTAACTGGAACAGCAAAGGAAATTTCTGGGAAAAACTGATATTCATTTCCAGCAAACACCATTGTGTTACAGTTAGCCTTATTTTTTGCCTACATGACAGGCATCAGTGAACACAGAAGTAGGAAGGTTAAAGAAACACTGGTCACAGCCAAATGGCTGCTAAGGCATTATCCTGCTAAGGGACATCGAATTCATTTGTGGTTGGATTATAATTTACTTGCATTATTGTCATGTAATAATCCTATGCTTACAACAAAATATTAGAACACAAAAATATAATATGCATGTGCACACTTTACACCCCACAACACACACATACAGGTACATGCGTGCCTGTGTGCACACTCACACCACTACATAGATGCAACCACATGCACACCATACAACACACAGACACATGCATATCCCACTCCACAGATACCTGCATGGCCCACTACACTTCATCTGTCCGTGAGTGGACATGAGAATCTTCCAACTGTCACTTGCTGCTTATGCACACTGAAGCCCTCTTTCTGCTGCCATGTATCATCTTACTGGCTTCTTAAAAAAATGTGACCATCTTCTTTCATTTGTTCCCCCCCCGAGATTATTGAGACTCACTACTCCCCTAGAAACAGCACCTGCCACTTACAGTATTGCTTTAACCTGTCTGTAACTATTAATACCATCCTCTCCTCATGGAAAGTTGCTAAATTATAGACTCCTTTCAGAATGCTGGCGAAACTGCTGGAAAAATGTGTCTTCACAGTTGTCTTCATACTTAAACAAAAACAACTTCCTTGGCCCTGATCAACATTGTTTCTGCAAAAAATCACAGTACAGCACGTTTACGGGCTTGATCAGATTTACTGCATAAGCAGTAACCCATACTGGGGTATGGGGTTATGGTGAATAAATACACACCCTGAGTGTGCTGTGAGGTATGGGGCTGAAGGCCAGCTGTCCTCCAGCACCTGAAAAGTACATTCATTTACCACAACCCCAAGCCCTTGGAGTAGGTTACTGTACTTATAAAATGGGCTAGATGTTAAAACCCCAAAAATCTGAAGAAAGTAATTTTTTTAAGTAGAAACCTTAAGAAGTCTATTGTATACTGATCTTACAAGCTAAAACAGTTTGTTTAAATTAACAATCAAAACATGTCTTGTAACATGAAAACATTGTAAAAGTTTATAAACGGTAAGGACTTTAACTGGGTGGCAAGCCTGTTGGTTTAATTGGGCTTTCACTGAACAGATTGTTGGGTTGTTAAAACAAGTTGCCCGAGCTAAATAGTTCTGTAATGCAATGATATAAATCCTTACACAATCAAATATTGCAGCATTGAATTACAGCTGTGCTGCAGTCTGCATCCTGCTGTTTTTCCCCTCAGAATGGTTGAAATACAGTAGTTCGCCTTTTCTGGTTTTGGTCATACCAAACAGACTGCCAATAAAGAAGCTGACATTAGCTTTGCTTAACAGCCTTATGTACTAAAAAACCCTAGGGCTTTGCAACAAACAGTACAGATGTTTAGGGCCCTGAAGCATGATCTGTAATGCCATTTATGGAGGGGCAGGATAGCAAGTGTTTAAAGAAAAAAGTCTGCACGAAGGAAGTTGTGTGTTTTTTTTTTTTGCTGTTTCCCACGTGCCTTCAATATGTCTTTTTTTTTCACTTTTTGAACCCCTGCCAATTTGTTTGGTGAGATGTACTGTACCTGGATAGCAGTCAGTTGTTTAGAGTTCCTCCCACCATATGAACTGACCAACAACACATGACTTCATTAAATGCAGATGTCACATCACAGGTCTTTCTCTGCCCATCCAGTGCTCAGATTGGTTTGTCATTTTATCTGTAACTTCACGGTGATTTTCCTGTGTTTTCCTGTAGATTACATGGAGGATAATGTATGGTCTTTGGTTAGGTTCCATGTTGAAAATCACGATTACAAAATCGTGAATGACTTATTGGCGACGGTTTAATAGCGAGCGCTATTAACGTGACCCTACTTTATCGCACCATCAATATTAGCTGCAGTGTGATAATAGCGAGTGGTGGACAGATAGATGCCTTCATGTATTTATGCTGTAAGCATATTACATAGTTGCTAGCAGACTCCGGTGGTGCCCTTTAACTATGTGGAAAGCACAACGGAAGAAGGTGTTCACTATAGCATCTGCAATAAAAGGTTTCCTAAACGAGGACAGTTCTGCTAAAAACAGGGAAAGTGGCTTGTCTACTTATCCAGATCTTAAGATAGACTAATAGCATGCAAATCCTTCTCCTATCTTGAACTCACTCTGTGCGGCGATCGTGTATGCTACTCTGATCTAGAATTTAATTCAGCGCGAGTTAACATTGCAATGGGATCGGATTGGGTCTGACAGTTTTACATTCTTTTTGGGTTTGTATCACCTTTTGCAACTCGGTATCGTCATTTTAAGATACAGAAACAGGGACTGTAAAAGTCTGGCACGGTTCTCGGTGTGTTGCTCAAATCAGGATCCTATACTGATGTTGCATTATCCTGCATCAAACTGGTTATCTTTATTGTTTTTTAATTTTCTCTCAGTAATAATCTAAATGTAACCATTACATAGCATTTAACTGCTCTCTAAAACACGTGTAATCTCTATGGTTGCGACAATGCAAATGTGACCGCTCGATGGGTGGGTAGCACATTCCATTTTCTGACATTTGCATACCGCTTGAGCTGAACATTTTAGTTATTTTACTGAATTTATTGAACTGCAGTTAGATAGCTAGAAGGTTTGCTCCACTGCAGCTACTTGTTTATTTGTTTATTTTGGTTGATTCGTTGCTTGTTATGTTCTCGTTGATCGGTTCTGTATTATGTATTAATGCACTCTGTAAGCACCTGCTAGACACCCCCCACCGTCCACTTTCTCACTTTGCTCCTCGGTGTTCCTTTGACTTTGACGGTAAGAATCGTGATTTATCATATTCGTGATTCACTGGCAGGCAGCAACGCTATTTGTGTTACACCATGATTATTGAGCGCTCGCTACTATTGAACTCACGATTATTGTATTGCTATTTTTGTTTCGCTATTATGTGTTTGAGATTTTAATGGGTAACCTTTGGTTAAGAACCACATTGTAAACACTTTGAGAGGTTGCCACGACATCATTGTAAACCTCGACCGTGCAGCTCGAGAGGTTTTCAGCTGTCATGGCAACCTGAAGAAGTGTTTTCAGCGTGGTTGTTAACCAAAGACCATACATTTTATTTCATAGTGTATGGGCTACCAAGATTGTGTAATCATGGATTGAAAATAGAATAATACATAGATAAGTGTGTATTACAAATAGAATAATAGATGCATTCTGGTGTATTACAAGACAGTAATTCATCCAGAGGATCTGGGGGCACAGTAAACCTCGAGAGCGAAGCTCAAGAGGTTTTAAGTGCCCCCAGATCCTCGAGATGAATTACTGCCTTGTTACACCAGAATGCATTTGTTATTTTTTGTAATATATGGAAAATAAAAATAGTAGTTTCTTACCTTTGCAATAGTCAGGAATGGTGGGTCCAGTTGGTGGTGAAGTAATTCACAGCCAATGATTGCGGCAACTTGGATAACTTTTGAACAGTTTAACAAAGAAAAGCAAGCAGTGTTAATGAAACTGCAAACAAAACAGTAGTAATTTTTCTTTTTGTTGTTGTGGAACCAGTGACACCTAGTACAGAGTGTTACTCAGAGTCGGAGTACATCAGGTAGTGTCTTTGAAGCAGCCCTAGGTCGAAAGCTGTTTTTTTTTGCAGTGTTTATGTTTTCTTGCTCTTTTATAAAAGTTTTCCTTTCTTCTGACAGGTTTTGTTCTTTTGCCACAGACATTTTTAGTCAGACGCTTACCGCGATGTGAATCTGTAGTGGCTTTTACTGTATGCGACAGTTACAGTAAAAGCCGCTCATGTCAGTGAAAGCTGCCTGTTGCTCGGTGGCGCTCATGCTGTTGTGAGTTTGCAATAATACTATCGTTGAGATCTTCAATCGATAGTATTACGAGATCTCAACGATAGTATTATTGAGTTCCATCGATGGTATTACTGCGTTTTGGGCGGTGTATTACAGGGGATATTTTGTATGTATTTTGGGGGTATTATTTTTATTTTCCATATATTACAAGGCATTAATATATGGATCTTCAATTTAATAGGTCTGTAAAGCATACAAAAATATTCTGGTAATAGCTGAAAGGTTCAATGATAATAGTATTGTCAATCACTAGTAATAGTATTGTCAATCACTGGTAATACTACACTTTTGTGCTGACAATAGTATCGTTCAAAGCTTCCAAAAAGAAACCTCCTGCCCCCCACGTCACAAGCATGCCTCCTCATTGGTTGGTTTTCCTATGTGGGCGGGCAGAACAGTTCAAAAACATGGCGGCGGTTCTCTCGCTTACCGAAAGCGAACTAAGTCCTCGCGCTTCTCATTTTTATTTTATTGTTTTCCCTCAGGAAATAGAAATATCTGGTTGATCCTGCCATTGCGCTCCTGAAGAACAGGTAGGATCTCAAACATCTTAAAAAAACAGACAGGGGGCGGGAACTGTCATGAGCAAGCACACAGCTGAATCCATAGCTTAAGACACTGCGGCGGTCGACCAGCAGAAAGTCAGTTCACTGAAACGGTCGACCGCCCATTCGAAATAAACATCGCATCCATATATTAAAAAAAATTACCAATAGGTTTGTTTGTCCATTACCAGGAAGTACGAGCATCTCGAGGTTCTGGACACATTGGAACCTCTCGAGCTTCGCTCTCGAGGTTCATGTGTCCAGAACCTCTCAATGCTATCTCTCAATGCTATCATATAATACCTTCAAGAGGTTTTGAGGACATGGAACCTCGAGAGCGATGCTCGAGAGGTCTGAAAGTCATCAAAACCTCGAGATGGTTTTACTGCCTTGTAAAACACTTATCTTTCTGTTATTTTTTGTAATATATGGATCCATTGATAATACTGCAGTTGGAGATGACCTTTGAACTGTAGCATTATCAGCACAAACTATAGTATTATCACTGCTCAGGACAGTATTATTGATAGTAGTGATGTATTACTGGGAAATTGCTGAATAACTTAGTCTAGTATTATTGAGGCTTATCCATATATTACATTATAGTATATGGTTAGGGATCATTGTGTAAGGAAAAACTGTGGTTTTCCAAATCTTATTGTAGGACAGTTCAAAGGTCAAAAAGGTTGTTGTACTATCGTTCTGACATCACATCGATAGTACAACTTTTCAGCCTTGTTTTGTCTCCTGGTTGGCTCACTCCACTGGCTCAAACGTAAAAAATTGTGGTAACATGGCGGCATGATTAAGCGAGTGCTGAGCATCGAACTCTCCTACATTTGTCACCAAGATCCTCATATGACTTTGTGTCACAAAAATTAATTATTTTTTAAATTCTTATTTAAAAAGAAAATGAGAGTGAAACAGAGTGAGCGGGAATGAGGAGAAGCCAGAGCCAGCGTGAGCGGGGAGAAGCCTGAGTGAGTGCGAGCAGGAAGAAGCAGGAGCCACCAGGAGATTATGTAGAAGGTACTAATCTAGCAACATAAAAATGAAAAAAAAACACACAAGAAGTGGATACCATATACCATATACCATATACTATATATATAAAATATTGGATGGGTTCACCATCCACAACTAAGACTGTGTTTCAATCTCAGGAGCTGATGATATCAGTAAGACCTCTCAAGCTTCGCTCCCAAGGTCTCTATGATGTCATCAGCTCCCTCAATGGAAATAGCCTTGTTGTGGATGATCACCCATCCACTATTCTATATATTTCTTATGGAATCTGAACTGCTATGTTTTCTTGTATAATCAGTGCAAGTCGAGGGATGAATGTCCCTGTAGATGTCTCAAAATCCCTGTAAAATACAGGAATCCCTATAGATCTGGGAGCTCTGAAGCCCTCACCCCACCACCACCACTGCTTCTGGCAGAGATTGCAGAACCTTGTGTGAAATTGCTAAAAACCAGATGTAATTTATAAACTTCAAAAGTCCTCCATGGTTGTGCTCTGGGGCCTCTCCTTGGCCAGCTCTCTAGGACCAGTATAAGAGGTAGTGGAATGTATACACTGCTGTTCATGGTACTGATCTAATCAACTGCCCAATCTGGTGCTCAGGGGCTTGTTTCAAGAGGTTTGGTTCTGCTATGTCTCAGTCTGCCTGTCTGTGACTGTGCTGGATCAACAGGCAGGGCACTGACATGACTGCGTGCAAGGTGAGTGGATTACATACGAACATACAAATCTGCCAGCAGAAATGGGCCACATGGTCTATCAAGTCTGCTCGAATGTGCAGCTAGCACCCTTACATTGCAGCTGCCCACCCTCCCCACCCTCCTCACAGTTACCCCCCACACACTCTGTCCCATCCCTTTTAAAACTGCCCACCGTCTTACAGGATACCACTTCCTTGGGCAGAGTGTTCCATTTAGCCACAACCTTTTTCATAAAAAAATGTCTCCTCGTCTCTCTCCTATATCTTCCCCCCTCCTATCTGAGACCATGACCTCTCATGTCACTTCTCCTCCTCAGCTTAAAGACCCCTTCTGTACTTGTCTTGTTTTTCCCCTTCAAGTATTTAAAGGTCTCGATCATATCCCCCCGATCCCTCCTCTCCTCCAAGATGTACATATTTAACTCACTCAGCCTGTCCTCGTAGGATTTATCCTTCAATCCCTGGATCACCCTAGTTGCCCTGCACTGTACCCCCTCCAGTAATCTGATATCCCTCTTCAGGAATGGACACCAGTACTGCATGCAGTACTCCAAGTGTGGCCTGACTAGTGACCTGTACAGAGGCAGGATCACCTCTCTTCTTCTTGATGAGATTCCTCTCGCAATACACCCCAGCATCTTGTTGGCTTTTTATTTATTTTATTTATTTGTTTGTATTTCGGATGACACCTTTGAGCTGAAGGCTCTTTTAAAAAGGTTCCATGTCAAGGCAATAAGGACAATAAGGTACAAAACATAACATGATCATTACAATGGAAACTTACAAAAAAAAAAGACAAGTAAAGTTACAATAATAGCAGCCAAAGGCATTGTCAAGGAATTGTGTTGTGAGTTAATTATACAGTACAAGTCACAGGCAGCTGAGTGAAGCTTTGTTAGGAGTGGGTTAGTGGGAAAAGAGAAAGACGAGTGGTGGTGAGGGGGTGGTATGGGAAAGAGAGAGAGAGGGAGGAGGGGAGAAATAGGGAGGGCATTGCGTTGGGTATGTGGTAGATGGGAAATAGCAAGGGAGGAGGAATGGGGGGATGAAAAGGAAGAGAAGACAGATAGCTGCCACCTTCCTGCACCGAGCTGAGTAGATCATATTCCCTGTTATAACCACCAGTAGATCTTTTTCCTCCTGGTGGTACCTAACTGAACCCCTCCCAACTGGTAGCTCCTCCCTGGGTTCCTTGCTCCAAAGTGCAGAACCTTGCACTTCTTCACATTGAAACCCAACTGCCACGTTTCTGACCACTCCTCCAGTTTAGTCAGATCATCCTGTAGCCCCTGCCACTCTACTATGTTGTCCGCCACTGCCCCCATCTTGATATCATCAGTAAGCAGACTGATCTTACTCCTGATGCCATGTGAGATATCTGCTATGAATATCCTAAACAACACCGGGCCCAGTACCAAGCCCTGTGGAACCCCACTCATCACGGCCCCTGGGGATGAGAGTTCCCAACCACCACTCATTGCTGCCTCCCCTTCAGCCAGTTCATGATCCAGTTTACCATCTTTGTCCCCACCCCCACATATTCCAACTCCCCCCCAACCGCCCATGAGGCACAGAATCAAGTACAGGACATCTACCTCATGGCCCTTATCCAGCTCCCTCGTCACCCAGTTGTAATACTCAACTAGGTTGGTCTGGCAGGATCTTTCTGAGACAAACCCATGTTACTAACCGTTCTGGAGTTCATTGTCTTCCAAAAAGGTCACTAGCCTCTCTTTCAGGATTGTCTCCATTAGTTTTCCTATGATGGATGTGAGGCTTACTGGTCTGTAATTGCCTGGTTCATCCTTTGGGCCACTTTTGTGGATGGGCACCTCATGAGCCATCCTCCAATCTTGTGGTATGCATCCTGTGCCCAGGGAAGTACTGAACAGGTCTGCCAGTGGCCCCGCCAAGACCTCCGCCAGTTCTTTCTGCACCCTGGGGTGAATGCCATCTGGTCCTGGTGCCTTATCCACCCTCAGTGCCTTCAGACCCTCCAGCACCCTGCCCTCTGTAATTACCTCATCTGTTACCCCTTCCCCTTGCCTATCTTCCCCATCCCCTGAAGTAGCTGCTCAACCTTCTCCATCATGAACACAGACCAGAACTACTCATTTAGTGCTCCTGTCTGCTCTGCCCCTTTCTCCACCCACCTCTTAATCCTCACTATCTGGTCCTTGCAGTGCCTTCTCTCCCTTATGTACCTGAAGAAGTCCTTTTCCCCGTTCTTGATGCCCTGTGCCAACCTCAGCTCTCTGGAAGCCTTGGTCACCCTGACTAGTCTGGTTATCTCCTGGACTTCTTCAAATACATTTCCCTGTCTTTTCCCCTCCCGGATTTCTCGAACCTCCTAAATGCTGCTTTTTTTGCCCTCACTCCTTCCAAGACCTCCCGATTCAACCAGCTTGGCTTCTTAGCCCATCCCTTCTTGCTCTTGGTCCTGGTGCATGATCCTGTAGCCTCCATCAGCCCTAATTTGATAATTTCCCATTTTTGTCTTGCATCCAAGCAAGGATTAATTCCTGCCTTTCAAAAATGTTCCCAATCTTGTCAAAGTCAACATGTAAGAAGTCAGCCGCCCTGGTTCTTGTACTTACAGCTTCCTTGCCTATGCTGAGCGTGAACCACACTGAGTGGTGGTCACTCCCAGCCAGTGGGTCCTCCACCCCCAGCTCCCTTACAGTTTCCTTGTTAGACAGTACAAGGTCCAGAGTTTTATCCAACTGAATCAGCTCAATAACCATCTGTGTCGGGAAGCTATCCTGGAATGCTTCCAGGTGCACTTGCTCCCTTGCACTCGAGGTGGCTGGGGTGCTCCAATCCATTCCTGGTAGATTGAAGTCCCCCACGATCATGGTGTTTCCCTTCCAGCAGACCCTTCTAATCTGCTCCACTAGCTCCCTGTCCAAGTCCTCTGCTTGAGTTGATGGCCTGTACACCACTCCCATCCTCAGTGTCTTACTTTTTGAATCCTGGAATTGCAACCAGTAATGCCTGTGTACTACCCTCCTCCCCCCTCTTCCCTTGCACACTGTATCCCCTCCCTTACAGAAATTGCCACCCCGCCCCCCTTCCTCTTGCCTCTATCCTTTCTGTATATCCTATACCCCAGGATCATCAAATCCCAGTCTTGGTGTTGGGTGGCCCAAGTCTCCATGATGTCCGTAATATCCACCATCCCCACTGACAATAGAGCCTGTAACTCAGCTGTTTTGTTCCCCAGGCTTCTTACATTTGGGGAGACAACCCTCTAGCTAGTTCCCTTCCCTTCCTTAACCTGTTTCTCCTCATCCTTAACTCCCCCTGTGAATCTGCCCTGATACCATCCCTGCTAGCTTGGGGGTTAAGCTCATTTGGCTCCACTCTCCGGCAGCTCTGCTTACCTGCTGCACACTCATCTCCCCCACACCTAGTTTACATCCATCTTAGTTGCTATGTATTTCCGCAGCCTCTGTCTCAAAACCCCCTGTCCCACCTTACTCAAGTGTAATCTGTTCTCTGCGAATAGGTCACTGTTGTCCCAGATGTTACCCCAGCCTCCCACTAGCCCATATGCTTTGGCTCAACACCACGCTCCCAGCCAAGAGTTGAACTCTATCCTTCCTTTCCTTGCCATGCTTACCCTGGGTACTGGGAGCACTTATGAGAAGGCCACTGATCTCCCTGCCCCATCACACAACTTCCCCAGTTCCTCAGACCTCTCTCTTACCAACTCGACCGTATTACCCCACCAAGTAATTTGTACCCAAGTGCACCACTACATGTGGTTTCTCCCTTCCTCTCCTTGCACACTTGAGAACAGTCTGTCTCGCCCTACCCGTTGTCAGTCCAGGTACTGATTCCACCCATGTTCAACTATGCCGCTCCCCTTTACTTCCCCATCTGACCCCTTTAAGGATTGAGTCCCCTAGTACTAGGACGCTGCCCCCTTCTCACATGCTATGCCCCCTGCACCTGCTTGCTGAACTATCCCTTCTGCTATGCCCTCAGCCTCTACCCTAGTCCCGCCCCTTCCCCTTTCCCTATCCCCCAATCCTCTCCCAGCATCGTTGCCCTCCTTCCCTTCCATGCTGGGCCCATTCTTCCCTCCTGCCTTCGCTGCCTTACTCCCCTCACCCTCTCCATTACACCTATCCCTTTTCCCTTCACTACCCCTACCACTGTCACCCTCTTCTGCCTGACTGTTGCCCCCTGGGCTTTCACTACACCGTTCTCCTCCTGCCCCCTCCTGGAGATCACCTCCCTCATCATCCATCATTGAAGCCGGCACCACAAAACCCATTACCTGACCCTGAACTTCTACTGTTTGCTTCTCCCTCGTGTTATCCCAAGGCTCCTCCTTACTGTTTCGAAAATGTTTTACCCTGTTCCCTATGCCCTTCCTTTCCACTGGTTCTGTACCCCTGGATCCCCAAGGAGGTGGCCCTCCTGTTCTATTGATTACACCCACTCCCCCAATCCTTGCTAACTTTCTTCCTTGCCACTGTACCTCTGCCTTCAGTCCCCTCAGCTTGTGCCAAATGGGACACCCTCCTAGCTTCCATAATGTGCCCATCTGTATTGGTTGGGACTGAGTAGAGCCAGTGTCCCCCCCACCCTATTCCAGCTGAAACCTGTGTCATGCCTCCCAGTCCCATGAATCACTAATGAACCTCCTCAAAGGTGGTGGTGGCAACAGCAGTATAGTGTATAGCTCTAGGGCTAGTAGTGGATCAGACCTCAGGACCAGCTCATATTGATGGGAATGGTGGACTGGTGAATACTGAGAGAACCTGAGACACTGAGACCTGATCATAGCCTGGACTGGCCAATACCCATTGTTCTTATGAGATTTGATTGGAGTCTACAGAAAGCTGATACCGAAACAGAATCTGTGAGACTGAGACCGGACTGGAACCTGGGGTCAGGTATCTACAGTTCATCTGGGGAGCTCAGTGCTGAAGAATTTCTACAGTTGAGTGGATCCGAGACTCTTCCAACTGACACAGTTCAAAAGAAGTGGCAGTACCACTGTGGATCCCCATGCACCCGGGACAAAATTTAACAGAAGCAGCATGCCACTTTAGATCCTGATGTATCTGGGACAAAACCACCAATGCTGCATTAGATCCCAGCCCATACAATACAATAAAATATATCTGGACATGTCATTCATACTACCAGAGTTGGTGGTGGAAACAAACTGCAGTCATCAAACCTAGGAACAGTGACCTCCCCACCTCTGGGAATACTGGTGTACAATTGTACAGACTCCTGCATGATCTATATGATTACATTCAGACTGTGGATGGCTTCTCGCTGACTTTTCCCCTCAGAGTTGTCAAATTAGCATAGTCTGCCTTTTCTGGTTTTGGCTACACCCTGCAAACCTCTAACAAGAAGTCTGCTTTTAGCTTTGCTAAGCACCTCTAAAAAGTAGTGTCACAGTTTGTAATTTACATACACAGGCTAAGGATCAAAATCTTACATTGGGATTGCATAACTATAGTCCAGTAAGGCACAAATGTGTCATTGTTGTTTCATCATAATGGGGGATGATAACAAATGAGAACACTGAAATAAATTGAAGTAGATTTTTAAAACTACAAATGTGTCATAATTGATCAAATATAGTGTTTCACTTTGATTAGTACATTTGAATTGTTATTCTAGGTAATAGTACTGTATGTACAGTATGATCAGCACTGAGCAGAGCAGCTGATTATGAAGCATTACCCACTTCTGTTATTTGGTGACCTTTCTTGCTCTGAGTTATATTAGTCACCGCTGCCTCAGACTTTTAGAAAGAGGGAGTCTCTCTGTTCTTCCAGCTCAGGGACCAAATACACTCAGTATTGAAATGTTCTTGAAAACACTGCATACTGTACTCTTGTGTTGTTGCTGTCTGTGTAAGACTGTTCCATGGTCAGTTAAAGGTCACACATTCTTGCGTACATTTGGCTTGCCTACAGAGACAAATTATGCCCAGAAAAGATTCATTAAAGAGCCCCTGACATCATTGGGAAGACTTTGCAAATATGTAAGGTTTCGACTCAATTTGGTTTATATTTCATTCTTCACCCTTTTTTCTTTATTACTGAGGACAGCTGCATGAAAACAAGGGGCCCCATATTCAAAAGTGGCAGGCTGCATCGTGTAAGTGCATGTGCCGCACAACTCAATTTCGCCGGCACAAAATAATGGTATGTTCAGAAGCTGCACCATAATATGTGATTATACATGTGTGGCTGAATATCCCAGACATGTGCAATTGTGCAATGGGAGATGCATGGCACAACAGTGCCCAGAGCCCAGTACAGAGCATACGGAGGTGTGTGATGCAAAGCCACTTGTGTGGCACACAGATTTGCAGTATTCAGCCAGGATATGCAAATGGCCTCACTGCACAGTCAGTACCCAAACAGTACATTTGCATCCCATTACTGGAATGTATTCAGGCCATTTGCATACCATTTGCATGCGCAGTTCCAGCATTACAGGGCAGCACCACCACTCCACAAAGGTGATCAGGAGGTACTGCTGCCTACAGGCAGGTAGAATGCATGGATGTTTGTGGGTGGATCGCATTGGCCTGAGTACAGTGCTACATACCCCCAACCCCTTAGCACTGAAATGTGTGCCAAGGTGTGTGACAACAGGTCAGAATGTGTGACACAGCAGCAAACAGGACAGTGCAAGCTCAGAAGACTGTGGAAATGAGTGCACCAATGTTGCTACAGTGTGCTGATACCTAGCATCTCATAGTATCATACAATTCTGCATAACAGTCCCAATAGTCGGTGTGTAATGTCACCCACTCTACGTGGGTCAGAGGGTGTCTAAGTGATAACATGAGTGCTGTATGCCCATACTGTGTGACAGTTCAGATGTTAGCAATGCAACTACCCATGGCCATGTCCATGCCCTAGGTGGCTGCATGCACAACACTGGAAGGGTCTGGTGTCCTTGGGGCATGCCTCTGCCCCCTTCAGGCCACAAGTAGTGCCACCCCTGCCCCGTGCTGCTCACAGTTGTGAACTGCCCACCACCAGTACACCACAGTGACCCAAACCCAGGGCCCTTGTGGCATTGTCACACTGCAGGGAAGGCATCAGTGACATGTATGCAGTTCCTGGTGGCGTGGGTCTGGCATGGGCATGCTGTGTGCACCTATGCTGTTCCACCGTGGAGTGTGCCACTGGGTTGTCCCTGACCCATGTCATGCTTCCACCATTACCGCCATGCATCCTGCTCACCATTGTCCCAGAGACCACCACGGGTGCATGCCTCTACCAGGTGACACTCTGATGGCCACATAGATGCAAGCCATTGCAACTGGGATATGTGCTACATTGCAGCTGTCTGCTCCACTGGTGTGCTAGGGAGGTGCTTGACTAGCATGTGGCAGCTGGGCATCCCCGACCTGGGTGTGGTGAAGGTGGTGGCTGTCTGGGCGGTGCTGGCGGTGTCACCCAGCAGGTGCCCGGCAAGCTGGCACAGCGTGGCTGTGGCTTTGGGTACTAGCGTCCTGGCATGAGTATTATGTGTGTGTGCCTGGAGCACATCCTGGTGCACCTCTGAGGGCTGTCTCAGGGTCACCTGTCTGCAGTTCTGCAGCCTGCCTGTGGGTAGCTAGTCGACTTAGGCCATCCCCTTACATACACAATGCCGTGACTTATTACTTATTTATAAAATGGCAAGAAAAAATCTATACACAACAGGCCTTCGACACCGTCCAACATAAAATACTGGTTAACAAGATGGGTAGTATGGGCATGGGGCACAAGGTGGTAAACTGGGTTAGAAACTGGTTAACTGACAGTAAGCAGAGGGTGGTGGTAAATGGGATCCAATCTGGGGAGAGGGGGGTGACCAGTGGGGTGCCACAGGGATCAGTCCTTGGGCCAGTCCTGTTTAATGTCTTCATTAGCGACATTGCAATAGGGCTAGAGGGAAAGTCTGCCTGTTTGCGGATGACACGAAGATCTGCAGCAGGGTGTATACTCCAGATAGGGTGATAAGAATGAGGGGGGACTTGGAGAAGCTTGAAAAATGGACAGAGGAGTGGCAGTTGAGATTCAATTCAAAGAAGTGCAAAATAATGCACCTAGGATGAGAGAACACTGGGGAGAGCTATAGGATGGGGGGGAAGTTGCTGACTATCGCCAATGAAGAAAGGGACCTGGGGTTATCATTTCAGATGACCTAAAGGTGTCTAAGCAGAGTACAAAGGCAGCAGGGAGGGCTAGTGGCATTCTGGGGTGCATAGGCAGAAGTATTACTTACAGAAGGCAGGAGGTGGTGATGCTATTGTATAAAACACTGGTGAGGCCACACCTAGAGTACTGCATGCAGTTCTGGAGGTGGAACCTTCGTAAGGGCATTGACAGGATGAAGATGGTCCAGAGAAGGGCAACTAAGATGGTACAGGGCTTGCACCAGAAAACATATGAGGAGAGATTAAAGGACCTCAATATATACTCACTGGAGGAGAGGAGGGAGTGGGTGTGGGGGTCATGATAGAAATATTCAAGTATCTTAACGGCATAAACAAGGTGCAGAGGGGAGACATCTTCCAATATAGGAGGAGTACTAGAATGAGGGGGCATGATATGAAATTGGAAGGTGACAGGTTAAGGGGAAATGCGAGGAACTTTTTCTTCACAGAGAGGGTGGTGGGTGAGACATAGACAGCCAGCTCTGAGTGCTCGAGTGCTGTATTAATTTTTGCTATTACATATAAAATATGTGAAGGGAAGGTCAGTTCAAGGAGAAGGCTGTCTTACTGGAACTGACACATCAAGACCCCCCAGGGATAAGTTCAAAGGACAGGAGGTATTTTAAACTGCATAGATCTGGGATGCAATTACCTTGTCAATTTGCTTTCATCCCAGGAAATAAGATTAGCCATTTATAATGCCCTCAGGGAGATCCTTTGACTTGCATGGTTACCAGGAAGGACTTGTGGGGAGGGGCGTCGGAGAGAGGCCAGAATGGACGGAACATTGAAGAGGTTTGATGTCTGAGCCAGGAAGGACCCAGATGGATTTGGAATGTCCAAAATACATTTCCCGGGAAACCCTTGAATTACATCAGAAAGACCTGAGGTGTAGATTCCAAGGTCCAAACAGGATTAAAGAGGCCAATACACATTTGCTTTGAATACAGTGACTTAGATCAAAGAAACTTTTGAGATGTATGCGTAGCAGAGCACAAACCAGTTCTAACCAGTTAACCTGTGGAGAGGAAAGTCAGTGAGGTCATCTCATGTGTTTTTTTAAATATTTTATTTGGAGACCGCGTATTGTAAAATATAGAGTTTGATACACCAAGGCGGAGTTAGTGACCTCATAAGAAGGCCGTCTCAGAAGTGTGTTTAATTGCTTAAAGAACCTGACAGAGACACAAGAAAATATTTCTGACTGAGAGAAGAGAGATCCTAAAAGCACTGAAAGAAAGTAAGCATTAGATTATACCAGTCTGAAGTTATAAATTGTAGGAACTGTACTTTTTTTACCTGTTTGTTTTAAGGCTGTATGTATTGGGATATATATTTGTTCTGTAATTATTGTTCTGTTTTGATATTTTTAGAGTAAAGATATATTATTTTTACAAACAAAACTGTTGGAGTGCCTTGACATTTATTTTTATTTTAAGTGGAGCTTTTAAAGGTTATAAGTACACTGTGTATGGGCTTATTGTATACCAAACTGGGAAATGGATAGAGTTCTCTAAAGTCTTGCATAGAGTTCTAAGGGTTCATTTGAAAGACCTGGTTGCGTGCTCATAGGCAAAGATATTTGGCCCCCCAAAGACAGAATTATTTGAACCTGATAATTGGGTACGCTAACAAGAGGTTATCAGTTTGAATCCCTTCAGAGCTTGAGACTAAGGTGACTTGAACTCACAAAACAGACAAGAGGGCTACTTTGTTCTGTTCACTGTACACAAATCATACGATCAGAGGTTGGCACTTTGTGAGTAGAGGGCTGATCGGCTGAGCGAGTTTGTGACAGATTGGTTGGCAGTGGTGGCATAAAAGTATGGTGGTATAAGCTTCATTGTTCAATGTGTTAGCTTGAAACCATTTAGCTCACTTGGAAAAAAAGAAAGGCAGTGTTTTATTTCAAAAGGAAACAGAACTATAGCCCCTGACTTACAGTTACGTTCCCACCCATTTTATTTTTTTTTCTGACGTGCCAGTAAGTATAGTATTAGTAGTGAGAGAGAAGAAATGTCTTCTGACTACAGCAAGCACACTGTAGATTTCTTAAAGCAGTTGTGCTGGGACAGGGGAGTCCCGTTTGGGGTAAACGCCAGTAAGCAGAACCTCATAGAGGCCCTGATGGTAGCAGATACCCAGAACAGCGAGTCACCAACCATGACTGAAAGGGACCAGACCTTGAGTGTGGCAGAACTAACGGCCAGTGAAGGGTCCTGAGCCAATGAGGTGGACAGCAGGGCCACTATCAGTGAAGGACCACAGCAGCAGGGACAAGTCACCAGTATCCTGAATCCGGAAGTTCTCAGGTTGCAACTTGAGTTGCGCAGGATGGAGTTGGAGTCCCTGGAGAGGAGAGGAGAGGAGAGAAGGGGAACAGAGGGAGGCGGACCGTGAGGAACGTGAGCGCCAGCGAGAGGCAGAGGAGAAGAGAGAGCAAGAATGCAGAGCTGCAGAGGAGAGGAGAGAGGAGCGCCAGTGGCAACACGAACTGGAGAAGCTACGACTCCAACCAGCAGCACCAGGGCAGGTAAGTGGCTCGGGTTTAACTGGGACTGCAGGACTGGGTTACAAATTGAACTCTAAATTAATAGCTGAGTTTAAGGACGGGGAGGATATAGACACCTTTTTAAATTCTTTTGAAAAAGTTTGTATTCAGGCTAAAATTTCTAGACAGTCCTGGAGCTTCCAGCTATCCCCGCTACTATCCTGAAAAGCTCGGGATGCATTGGGTCACATGGACAATAAAGACAGTGATGATTACAGCAAGTTAAAAGCAGCACTACTAGAAAAGTTTGAATTAACTGTTGAATCATACAGAGCTAAATTCCGTAAGCTCAGGAGAAGCCCTGACATGAGCTATGAGGAACTAGCCATGAAACAACGTCAGTTTTTAAAACGTTGGTGGAAAGGAATTGAGGCAAACACTGTTGATAAAATTGAAAATGTGATTTTATTAGAACAGTTTTATTGGGCATGCCCAACAGAGTTAAAAACCTGGCTAGAGGACTGAGATCCAAAAACAGTGCAAAAGGCTGCTGAACTCTTGGACTGATATGCCAAGAGCAGACCTGCTCTGAGCGCGAATGGGGAGAGTGTGGCAGCACAGAAAGGGAAAAGCACGTCTTCAGGGCAGCTAAAACCCTCACTGCCTCCACCAAAACCAGCTGGCCCCAGGTTTCAAAGAAGAGATTTCTCTGAAGTAAGAAATGTTTGTTGGTTATGTAAAGAAACTGGGCACATTGCCAGACAGTGTCCAAGAAGGGCAAACAATAATACGCAAAGTAGTGCCAGAAAGGAAGTGGATTGTTTGTGTGTCCCTGGAAGCATGCCAGTGAACATGAGGGAACACATGCACCCAGTCATGGCAAATGGCATACAGACGCAGGGTTTAAGGGACACAGGGGCATTCTCTGACATTGGTACAGCCTGGTCAGCTTATACACAGCAACCCAGAAATATGCCTCAGGGCAATAGTCAAAAGGAGGAATTGCACAGCACAATTCCCAATGCGATGGGGCACAAAGATAATGAATGTGGTTCATCTCCAGGGGGCATGCCCATGCATATGCGGCATATTCCATATTCAGCCCGGGATGTGCAGCACATTTACTGGCACATCCCAGAGATGTGTTGCATACCTGGGCTCAAAGTTGAGCCTTTAAAAAATGGCTCAACTGCTTGCCACCCACAGACAGACTGCAGTAGTGCAGGGCGCAACACAGCAGCTGCCAGTCGTGGGTGGCAACCCCTCCCCAACACCATGCACAAGCACCCACACAAGTCTCTGGTAGTCTGATGGTACTCCCCTTCCCTCCTGTAACCCCGATCGCCAGTAAAAAATATTTGTTTTGGAACCCTGGTGGTCCAGTGGTTCCCCCCTCCCCACCTGTAACCCTGATTGCCAGGACGCAGGTCCGTGGTCAGTCCCTGGTAGTCTAGTGGTCCCCCCACCCACACAGGACTTCTAGGTCCCCCCAGCTCCCCTTGGTCATCGGTGGGCAGCATACCGCCTCACATACCTCCGTGGCTGCCTGCCAAATGACAACTTACAGTGGGTGCTGCGGGCTCATTGGTCCATACCGTGGACCAATGGGCTTGCAGTGCATACTGTAATAGTCATTCACAATTTAGAAACACAGAAACATAGAATTTGATGGCAGATAAGGACAGCTTGGCCCACCTAGTCTGCCGATTTACCTACCTAACAAATAAGCTGTAGATCCTAGTTAACCAACAGCTTACTTCCTCCTACCCCCCACTAGGACTGCCTTATGTCTGTCCCATGCATTCTTGAATTCCCCCACTGTTCTTGACTCCACGACCTCCTCAGGGAGGCTGTTCCATGCATCCACAACCCTCTCTGTGAAAAAATGCTTCCTCACATTCTGAGCCATCCCCTCTATCTTCAAATTGTGCCCTTGTTCTTGCACATCTCTTTTCTGAAAGATGCCACCCTTTTGGACTTTGTTGATTCCCTTGAGGTACTTGAAAGTTTCTATCATGTCTCTCTCTCCCTCCTTTCCTCAAGGGTATACATATTAAGGTCCTTTAGTCTTTCTTCGTATGTCTTCTGGTGCAGACCCTGCACCATTTTGGTTGCCCTCCTCTGGACAGCCTCCACTCTGTCTATGTCTTTGCGGAGATGGGGTCTCACAAAGTTGTGACTGACTATTACAGTATGCACTGCGGGCCTATTGGTCCACGGTGTGGACCGGTGAACTTGCAGCACACACTGTAAGCTGTTATTCGGCAGGCAGACGTGGAGGTATGCAGGTGGGTATGCTGCCCGCCGATGACTGGGGCGGGGGGAGCTGGAGGGGGCTGGAGGTCCCATGTGGGTAGGGAGGGACCACTGGACTACCAGGGACCGATTGTGGACATGTGTTTTGGTGGTTGGAGTTGCAGGTGGGGAGGGGGGAGCCACTGGACCACCAGGGATCTTGAATAAATGTTATTGCCGGCTATCAGGATTACAGGAGGGGGTACCACTAGATTACCAGGGATCACAAATATGTATTATTATGGGCTATTGGGGTTATGGGATGTGGAGGCTGTACTACTGCGGTCCCTGGTACGAGGACTGCATGCTGTGCAGGGCGCCAGGTGCATTTCACTGGTCAGCCCTGCTCAACACAAGCAAATGGGGCCATAATGACAGGCAAATTGCCCCATTTGTGCCTTGCATGCATTATGGCCCCATTTACACATCCAGGTCTGAATATCTGGAAATTGTGCCAAGCGCAGCTCCAGTTGAGGGTTGCACTGGCGCATTGTATTTGCACTGCACACATTCTTTGATATATTCAGAAGAGATGTGCCGTGGCACATCTCTTTTGAATATATCCCTTTGTTGCTCCAGTGCAGCTCAATTGCGCTGCGCAACCACATGCACTATTGCCATGCACAATTCTGAATATCGGGCCTTACAAGTACAAGGCTCACAGCTGTGAGGCAAATACATACATATGAGTCAATGCTTACAGTTATACACTACAAGTGCAGGCTCACAGTTGTGAGGCAAATACATACATATGATTCAACACTTACAGTTGTACAAGTACAGGGCTCACAATTGGGAAGAGAGAGACACATGCAGTCCGGCACAGTTCCAGTCACATTTCAGTTTCAGAGATGAGTTCTGCTTCCTAGAGGCAGAACAGTTTCAAGAGATTACAGTTGCAAGAGAGGGTACTACACTGAGTGCATATAGGTGGGCTAGGTTAGGGTGAAGCAGGGGAAGTGCTTGATCATGCAGAGATAGTATTTTTTAGAGTGGGGGTAGCCCCAACAGACCTGAGTTTAATTCCCCTAATCTTGACTTCAAACCCCAGGTATCTCTTAGTGTGCTTACTAATGCAATCAGCCTGAAGGATTGAGCTGCCCCAGAGAGAGTTATGCCCTTTTCAGGGAACCAGACTGCAAATTGTATTTTTATCTTGTTGGTGTTTTTTTAAGGGGGTCTTTCAAAATTGGCATGTCTGACAGACCCAAAAAAGAAAACAAAACCTATATGCTTAAAAATTGTCTTAAGTGCTACAATCTCTTGGTGAAGACAGACTGCCATGAGTTATGTTTAAGGTGCCTGGGTCCTGATCACTCCCTAACTGATTGTGAACTTTGCAGTAGGTTTTGCCCTAAAATTGTCAAGAAGAGGGCAAAAAAGTTGAAAATGATTATGGCTTCTCCATTTGCCTCTATGTCACCTAAGCACACTGATGAAGGCCCTTCCTCCCATGGTAAACAGAAGAAAAGGTCTGTTAAACGTGTCTGATACTAGGCTTCCTCAAAAAAAGGGAACTCAGAGGTAGCCAAGCATAAAAAAACCCTCTGAGCAGGTTCTGGAGTCGGTTCCTGCAGAAAGAGAAACCTGTTACTGCCACACCTCCTGAAGAAGGACAGGAGCCATCAGTGGACAAAACAAAATGCCCTTTATGGAGTACATGACTAAGGCTTGCTTGGCAATTTTGCTAGGCTTTCCAAGCCATGGTCTCATTAATGGGCATATCTGTTCCTCCTCCAGTCTCTGCCCTACTCCCGGTTCCTGAGGGCCAGGGAGCTGGGTTTTATTATGAGGAAGAAGAGGATGAAAGGGAACCCATTGAACCCGATCTTTCCCCTGAACAGGAGTTCGGTTCCCCTTCCCAGGGTCAGGAGGATTTTTCCTCCCACTATATCTTTGTCAGGCAAATGATGAATACCCTCAACCTATCCACCCAAGAAACTGTAGAGAATGAGATGGAGTTTTTGGATGTGATGGGATTAACTCCAACCAAGAGGTTGCTTCTCCCGGTACACAAACCTCTCAAAAAAACAACCTGCAAATTATTACAGACCCCCTACTTCCACTCTGGAGATTGATAAAAAGATTGAGAAGTACCACCAGCTGGACTCACTTGATGCTGAGTACCTCTGCTCACACCCAGATCTTGAAGGAGTAGTCCAGGCTGCTGCTTGTGACAAGGTCAAGGTTCCCCTCTCTACCCAGCCCCCTGACAAAGATTCTAGGAAGATGGACAGTATGGGGAATAATGTTTATACCTCTGCCTCCCTACTGCTGAGGCAGGCTGCCTATATGGCCTATACTGCCCAATACCAGGAAGCCCTCTGGAACTCTGTACTTGCCATGAGTAATAAGGCCTTGGGAGATCTGGCACAAGGTTTGGCAGGTACAGCCAAATCTGCCCTCGATGCAACCAAATACCAGTTCCATATGGTAGTGGATACCAGTGACATTTCTGCCAGGGTCATGGCCCATGCCATATCTTTAAGGAAGTTTGCCTGACTCAGCACCACTATCCTGTCCCAAGACACATAGGCAAAAGCCATGGATTTCCTGTGTGAGAACAGTTCTATTTGGTGACATGACAGATGCATACATGAAAAAGTAGAAGAGTGCAAAGCCACCTACAAAAGCAACACTGAGAAGTAAGAGTCCTCCACTTCCTATAGGCCTCATGGAAGGGGAGATAGGAGTAGAGGTTATTTTCCCTGTGCCTTCCTGCCCAGTGATTTTTCTCAGATAAGAAGTTTCTTCAGGGGCAGGGGCAGAAGAGGCTCCAGATGGGCTGATCCAGCTCCAGCTGTGAATACTCAGCCCAAGCAGAACTCCTGACAAGTCAGATCAGATCACCCATCCATTGCCAGTGGGATGAAGGCTGGCTCACTTCTTCCAGAAATTTATTTATTTGAATTTTGGTAACCAGGTAGGCCCACTGAGATGGTACAGTCCCTTTATTGGGGTGATACGAAACAAGACAACAGTTGCATAAACATGACAGTGGCATAGAAATACAAGGGCTTGCAAAGCAGTGCTAATACAGGTATGTACAACAAAGAAAATGTCACCACAGACAAGTGGGTCCTGGAAGTGGTAAGCCAGGGGCTCTCACTGCAGTTCAGAAGATTTCCCAGGCTGCAGGTTCGCAGAAACTTCAAACCTACCACTCCAACTGAAAGGATTCTGCTGCAGTTGGAGGTCAAAAGTTGATGCAGGTGAAAGCAGCAGAAAGAGTTCCTCCCTCCCAGTGGGGAAAGGGCCTTTATTCCTTTTCTCACTCACAAGAAAAATGGGGAGTGGTGACCCATTTTGGGTCTCATGTTTCTGAACAAACACCTGAAAAAGGACATGTTCAAAACGATAACCTTGGCTACAATGATACCATCTCGTCAGCAAGGGGACTGTATGGGATCCTTGGACCTGAAAGATGCATATTTTCACATTCCAATCAGGCCCAGCCACAGGAAATACCTAACGTTCAGGCCTGCGTCTAGACATTACAAGTTCACAGCCCTTCCTTTCGGTCTCTCCTCAGCCCCCAGGGTATTCACAAAGTGCTTAGCTGTGGTAGTAGCACACCTCAGAAGGCAGGGGGTGCTGGTTTTTCCCCTACTTGGATGATTGGCTGGTTGCAGGAAAGTTACACCAGCAGGCCAGGGTCTCCCTGCTACTGACAAAGAGCACATTGGAAAGCCTGGGGTTTCTCGGAAGTGCTCAGAAGTCCCAAACAGAACCAGTCCAGGTCCTGGAGTTCATAGGAGCAGAATTGGATGCCTCCAGGGGAGAACATTCCTGCCCCAGGAAAGGATGGAAAGCTTACTAAGCTTAGCAAAATCCTTCATCCTGGGCAAAACCTTTATAGGTACATCAGGGAGTGAAGGAAGACCAAGGGAGGGATAGTGAGGCTTAATAAAGGGCAGGGAGGGTGGGCATAGGGTGACTGTGAAAGGCAGAGATACTAAACAAATATTTTTGCTCAGTATTTACAAAGGAAGAGGGGGAGATACCTAAAACAAACAGTAGAAACACTCTGGATACAGAAGTTGATACCAGCCCATTTACAGAAGAAAGGGTTCTGAAAGAACTCTTAAAACTGAAGGTGGACAAAGCAATGGGGCCTGATGGGATTCATCCCAGAATTCTAAAATAACTAAGGGTAGAACTAGTGACACCACTGACTACCCTCTTTAACAAATCATGGGAGGATGGGGTGGTACCTGAGGACTGGAGGAGGGCAGATGTGATTCCCCTTCACAAAAGTGGGAGCAAGGCAGAAGCAGGAAACTACAGACCTGTTAGTTTAACCTCAGTGGCAGGGAAAATGATGGAATCACTTCTGAAGGAAAGAATTGTTGAGTATCTAGAGGCCAGAGGCACAGGACCCAAGGCAGCATGGATTCACAGCGGAAGGTCATGCCAGACAAATCTGATAGATTTCTTTGACTGGGAGACCAAAGTAGTAGATCAGGAAGGGCTGTGGACATGGCCTACCTAGACTTTAGCAAGGCATTTGACACAGTCCCACACAAAAGATTAATATACAAGTTAGCCAGCCTGGGAGTGGGTCCCAAGATGACAGCCTGGGTAAAGAATTGGCTGGAGAATAGGACACAGAGAGTAATAGTAAATGGAGTCCACTCTGAAGAAAGGGGGTTACTAGTGGGGTACCGCAGGGTTCAGTATTAGGACCGGTCCTCTTCAATGTCTTTATAAGCGACATTGCAGAGGGACTGGAAGGAAAAGTATGTCTCTTTGCAGATGACACAAAGATCTGCAACAGAGTTGATGTACAAGGTGGGGTGGAAAGGATGAGAAGGGACTTGGCAAGGTTAGAGGAATGGTCAAATGTATGGCAGCTTAGATTCAATGCTAAGAAGTGCAAGGTAATGCACCTGGGAAACAGAAACCCAGGGGAAGAGTACACAATAGGGGTGAGATACTAACAACAACAAAATGGAAAGGGACCTGGGAGTAATCATATCAGATGACCTAAAGGTGGGCAAGTAATGTGAGAGGGCAAGGAGGGCTGGGGATACTGGGATGCATAGGGAGAGGCATCACCAGTAGAAAACAGGAAGTTATTATCCTCTGTTCAGACAGCTGGTGAGACCCCATCTGGAGTACTGCGTGCAGTTCTGGAGACCCAATCTCTGCAAAGACATAGACAGGATGGAAGCTGTCCAGAGGAGGGCAACTAAAATGGTGCAGGGTCTGCACCGAAGATATATGAAGAGAGACTTAGGAGCTTAATATGTATAGCCTCAAGGAAAGGAGGAGAGGGGGACAAGATAGAAACTTTCAAGTACCTCAAGGGAATCAACAAAGTCCAAGAGGGTAGCATCTTTCAAAAAAAGAGGTGTGCAAGAACAAGGGGGCACAATTTGAAGATAGAGGGGGCGGCTCAGAGGTAATTTAAGGAAGTATTTTTTCACAGAGAGGGTTGTGGATGCATGGAATGGCCTTCTGGAGGAGGTTGTGGAGTCAAAAACAGTGGTGGAATTCAAGCATGCATAGGACAGTCATAAGGCAATTCTAGGGGGTGGGGTAGGAAGAAGTAGGCTGCTAGTTAACTAGGATCTGCAGCTTATCCATTAGGTAGTGAAATGGGCAGACTGGGTGGGCCAAGCGGTCCTTATCTGCCGTCAAATTCTGTTTCTATGTTTCTATGTTAAATGCATAACTGTACAAGGGTTTACTGGTGAAGAGAAAACATTGCTCCTGGCCAGTATTCTCCTGGACTGGGGTGAAACAGGGGGAACTGTGCAAAAGGTGGCTGTAGCTAACACATTAGCAGTGGATGTGATCCAAGGTAACAATCTCCAGCAGAGGGTAGTATGTGCAGTTACCCATAGCCAAGTGGCCAAGGAAAATTGTAGTTTCCTGAGCCCCCCAGAAGCCATTGGGGAACATACTGAGAGGTTGGTTCCCCAGCTTGTGTCTCCAGAGGGGGAGACTGATAAAAAAGGGGTAGAAATTTCCCCAGTAGCAAATAACCACATAGCTACAGAGGATTACTCCAAAGGGGGAAGGGTGACCCCTTGTCAGAGGGTAGGGATTGACAGTGATCCTAAGGGCCCTGATGCTAGTGCTAGGGACCCTAGTTTAGCGACTGAAGCAGACCTGTCTCATGCCTTGGGAAGGTGTGAGGGGTTCACAGCTGCTCAGAGAAGTGACCCTAGTTTAGAGAAGCTGAGGGCTTGGGCAGACTTGGACAGTGCACAGGGAGGTGATGGAAGACATAGGGTTTATTGGGAAAATGGACTTATGAATACACTGGCAATACAGACAGAGGGAGGGATGCTAGGCAGGCAGCTTGTCATTCCTCAGGGATATCATGAGCAGTTGTTCAAGGTTGCCCATAATATTCCCTTGTCTGGTCATCTGGGAATCACATGAACTATGCAGCAGTTAGCCCAGAATTTCTACTGGCCTAACTTCACCCAGCAGGTGAAGGAGTATTGCAGATCTTGTCACCGTTGCCAAGAAATAGGGAAGGTGGGCCAGAAAACCCAAGCCGCCCTGATTCCATTGCCCATAGTGGAGGAGCCATTCCAGAGGGTAGGAATGTATATTGTGGGGCCTTTAAATACCCCCAGCTCCTCAAGGAAAAGGTTCATCTTGACTGTGGTGGATTATGTCACCCGGTACCCAGAGGCAGTTGCACTTTCCTCACTGAGGACAGACAAAGTAGCAGATGCCTTGCTTGGGATTTTCTCACGTGTTGGGTTTCCGCAGGAGGTAATCACTGATCGAGGGGGTTCCTTCATGTTGGACCTAATGAAATGTCTATGGAAGAAATGTGGGGTGGTGCAGAGATGCACGACACCATATCACCCACAAGCCAATGGGTTTGTGGAATGCTTCAATGGTACCCTAAGGTCCATGCTCCGGGCGTCTGCTGAACAGCATGGGAAGGACTGGGAGAAATACCTTCCCCACCTGTTGTTTGCATACAGGGAAGTGCCACAAGAGTCTACAGCATTTTCTCCCTTCGAACTCTTGTATGAACGCCGGGTACGTGGGCCCCTAGACTTGATCTGGGAGGACTGGTAAAGCAAGCACGCCACCCAGGGAACTCCCATTGTGAATTACATCCTAAGGTTTAGGGAAAGGCTGAAGGAGCTTATGGGGACAGCCCAGAGCAACCTGGCAGCTGCCCAACAGAAACAAAAGGCACGGTACGACCATAGAGCCAGAGCTTGCTTGTACATGGTGAGTCAGGAAGTCATGGTCCTTATTCCGGTCTGGAAAGACAAGCTGCAAGCTGAGTGTGCAGGAAAAGTGGTTAGGAAGGTAAATAAGGTAAACTACATTGTGGAGTTACCTGACCGTAGACAGACAGAAAGAATGTACCATGTCAACATGATGAAGCCATATGCAAATAGGGCTGACATGCTGTTCGCAGTGTGTAGTCATGGGGGTGGGACAGACGAAGGAGACTCTCTTCTGGACTTGCAAGAAGAGAGTAAGCGGGAGTCCTCTGTGAAGGCAGTGAAATTGTCTCCCCAGCTGACCCCGGGCCAGATCCAGAAAGTGAGAGAGGTTTTAGCAGACTTTGCCCCCTTGTTTAGCGCCAACACTGTACTAACCCCCTTAGCAACACACGATGTGGAGACAGGGACACAGACGCCCTTACGGTGGACAGCATATTGGGTGTCGGAGGCTGTCCAAAAGGACATTAGGAAGGAAGTGGAGGAGATGCTGGATTTAGGGGTAATCCAGAGATCCCACAGTCCCTGGGCCTCACCTGTAGTCCTTGTACCCAAGCCAGATGGCTCAACTCATTTCTGTGTAGATTATCATGGACTGAATGCAGTCACAAAGTCAGACGTCCACCCGATGCCCCAGACGGACAAACTCCTGGACAAGTGGAGGGTGACCTACCTCACGACCATTGACCTGACAAAGGGGTATTGGCAGGTAAGGGTGATGGACAGAATTAGGGAGAGGTCTGCCTTCATCACTCCGATAGACTTATTTGAGTTCAAAGTAATGCCTTTCAGAATGAAGAATGCCCCAGCCACTTTCCAAAGGTTGGTGAACCAGGTGTTAAATGGTGCTGAGGAGTACGCCGTGGTGTACCTGGATGACACTGCCATCTTCAGTACCAGCTGGGAGAAACACCTGTCACACCTTAGGGAAGTGCTGGGCAGAATACAGAGGGCCATGCTCACTGTCAAAGCTGTGAAGTGCCAGGTGGCCATGGGAGAAGTGGCATACCTCGGGCATGTGGTGGGCCAGGGACAGCTCCATTCTAACCAGATAAAAATAGAGGTAATACAGGCATGGCCCAGACCAGAAACTCAGAAGCAGGTCAGGAGTTTTCTCAGTACAGCAGGGTACTACAGAAAGTTTGTACCTAATTACAGTGCCCTGGCTGCTCCCCTATCTGACATGACAAAGAAACGGATGCCCAAGAAAATTACCTGGGGTCCAGCTTGTGAGGAAGCCTTTAACAAACTGAAGGAGGCACTGTGCAGTGCTCCTGTTTTGACAAGTCCAGACTATAGCAAAACTTTTATTGTTCAGACGGACACCTCAGACATGGGTACTGGGGCAGTACTAAGCCAGACATCCAGTGAAGGGAGGGACCACCCGATAGCCTACCTGAGCCAAAAGCTGCTTCCCAGGGAACAAGCCTACTCCACGGTGGAAAAGGAATGTCTTGCCCTAGTGTGGGCCCTAAAGAACTTGGAGCCATACTTGTATGGGCAGCCTTTTGTGGTGCAGACTTACCACAACCCCCTGGTTTGGTTGTCACAGATGGGGAAAAACAATGGCAGACTGCTCAGATGGAGTCTTGCTTTACAAGGGTATGATTTGAAAATTGTACATAGGGCCTGAGCCAAAAATAAGAACTCAGATGGACTGTCTAGGGTCTATGAGGAGTGAACTGATTTGGGAAGCTCATCCCATGTAGGGGATGGATCCTCCAAATTCAGTTTAGGTGGGGAGGAGTGTGACGTAGACAGCCAGCTCTGAGTGCTTGAGTGCTGTATTAATTTTTGTTATTACATATAAAACGTGAAGGGAAGATCAGTTCAAGGAAAAGGCTGTCTTACTGGAACTGACACATCAAGACCCACCAGGGATAAGTTCAGAGGACAGAAGGTATTTTAAACTGCAGAGATCTGGGATGCAATTACCTTGTCAATTTGCTTTCATCCCAGGAAATAAGATTAGCCATTCATAATGCCCTCAGGGGGATCCTTTGACTTGCATGGTTACCAGGAAGGACTTGTGGGGTGGGGCATCGGAGAGAGGCCAGAATGGACATTGAAGAGGTTTGACGTCTGAGCCACGGAGGACCCAGACAGATTTGGAATGTCCAAAATACATTACCCGGGGAAACCTTGAATTACATCAGAAAGACCTGAGGTGTAGATTTCAAGATCCAGATGGGATTAAAGAGGCCAATACACATTTGCTTTGAATACAGTGACTTAGATCAAAGAAACTTTTGAGATGTATGTGTAGCAGAGCACAAACTAGTTCTGACCAGTTAACCTGTGGAGAGGAAAGTCAGTGAGGTCATCTTATATGTTTTTTTACATATTTTATTTGAAGATCCCGCATTGTAAAATATAGAGTTTGATACACCAAGGCAGAGTTAGTGACCTCATGAGATGGTAAGCTTATAAGTGTGTTTAATTGCTGAAAGAACCTGACAGGGGCACAAGAAAGTATTTCTGACTGAGAGGAGAGAGACCCCAAAAGCACTGAAAGAAAGTAAGCATTAGATTATACCAGTCTGAAGTTATAAATTGTAGGAACTGTACTTTTTTTACCTGTTTGTTTTAAGGCTGTATGTGTTGGGATATATATTTGTTCTGTAATTATTTTTCTGTTTTGATATTTTTAAAGTAAAAATATATCTTTTTTACAAATGAAACTGCTGGAGTGCCTTGACATTTATTTTTATTTTAAGTGGAGCTTTTAAAGGTTATAAGTACACTGTGTATGGGCTTATTGTATACCAAACTGGGAAATGGATAGAGTTCTCTAAAGTCTTGCATAGAGTTCTAAGGGTTCATTTGAAAGACCTGGTTGCGTGCTCATAGGCAAAGATATCTGGCCCCCCCAAAGACAGAATTATCTGAGCCTGATAATCGGGTACGCTGACAAGAGGTTATCAGTTTGAATCCCTTCAGAGCTTGAGACTAAGATGACTTGAACCCATGAAACAGACAAGAGGGCTACCTTGTTCTGTTCACTGTACACAAATCATACGCTCAGAGGTTGGCACTTTGGAAGTAGAGGGCTGACCGGCAGGAGCGAGTTTATGACAGTGGACACATGGAATAGTCTGCCACAGGAGGTGGTGGGAGCAAGCCCAGTGAAGGGATTTAAGCATGCCTGGGACCAGCATAAGGGAACCTTAGAGGTAGGCAGGAGGGGTGAAAAGCCATTGATCAGGTAGGGTCAGAGGCTACAAACTAGGTAGGGCTCATGGGCAGACCGGATGAGCCTGGCAGTCCTTACCTGCTGATAATTTTCTATGTTTCTATACCTAACTTTGCATAGTACAGTTTTGTGATGCATGACACATGTGCCACACATGGTTTTTGGTTGAATACACACTTGTGTGGCATATTCAGGTGCCCACACCCTTTTTTGCACCACTTACATTATTTCTGCACAATTGAGCATTTGGAAATGTGTGACACATCCCTTCCTTTTGAATATTGTGCTTCCGCACAGTTGCTGGGATGTGCCGCACCTCTCCTTTGAATATAAGAACATAAGAAAAGTGTTGGCAGATGGGGACCATGTGGTCCATCTAGTCTGCCCAAGGTGGCTACTCCCCAATTATATTTTTTTCCTAAGTTGCCCACATTGCCTGTCCCAAGCGAATTTGAAATTACTGTCTTTGATGCCACCACTTCTGGTAGCAGGCTGTTACATGGGTCTGTCACTCTCTCGGTGAAAAAGTTCTTTCTAGAGTTGCTTTTAAACTTGCCTCCCACCAGATGCAAGTTGTGCCCTCTTGTACGCACTGCCCTTTTTCCTGGAAGAGGTTTTCCTTCTCAGTTGTGTTAATTCCCTTGATGTACTTAAATGTTTTAGTCATGTCCCCCTCGTTTCTTCTCCGTTCCAGAGAGAATGCATTCAACTCTTTGAGTCTTGTATGGCTCATGATGCAGCTCCTGCACCATCTTTCTGGCCCATCTCTGCACCGTCTCCAGAAGGTCTATGTGCTTTTTAGGTGAGGCCTCCAGAACTGGATACAGTACTCGAGGTGTGGCCTCACCAAAGATCTGTAGAGGAGCATTATAACTTCCTGCTTTCTGCTTGTAATACCCTTTCCTGTGCATCCGAGGATAATACTTGCCTTCTGCACTGCTTTTTAGAATTGGTTTCCTACCATTATTTATTTATTTTGTTGTTCGGCTATAACCTTTGAGCACAGTGCTCTTTTTCAAAGGTTCCACGTCAACAGACAGCAGGACAATACAGAGGTAAGACATTACAAATTGTTTGTTCACAAGAAACATAGGCAATGAGGTAGAGAAATAGTACAGCTTGATAAACTATCCCCAACAGTAACAAGTAGTCATAACAGATGGGCACAAAGTACATTAAAGAACACACCTAAGAAAAAAACACAGTGAATTGCAAAGTCCAAAAATTAACAAAGGTAAGCAGCCAAGGGAATTAGGCATTGTCAGCGTAGCAGTATGCAGGGGAAGGGGGTGTGGGAGAAGGGGAGGTAAGGACCATATAGGGTACTAGTTTACCAGGTTATCAGCCAAGGCAATAGGGTGGAGCAAGATGGGAGAGCAGGAAGGTAGAATAGGTGGAGTTTGAGGATACACAATGTAGGTGGGAGAGTTGGAAAGATGAAGTGTTGTCAGAGAGGATACTCTTGGAAGGTGGGGGATTGGGGGTAGTAGTAGGGAGTGGAAAGGGGATCCATTGGCCAAAGAAGCAGTCTAAAGTATTAAGTACAATTAAAACAAATATAAGGCTGAGGAACCAGAAGAGGAGGGGGGCAAACCAATACAGGTGAGTTCAAATCCAGGAGTGAGTGAGGAGAAAAGAAGGCTGTAGTGGAGAAAAATATCAGGTTGCAATCCTTCAAGCACAAGAACCTGCTGAAGTGAGGAGTTGCTTCAATTCAGTTTTGAAGGAAGGAAGACAGTCAAGGTTGAGTATATGCGAGTGATCTCATTTAGCCAAAGAGGAGCCCTATATGCAAAGGATCATTGACCAAGAGAGGTTTTCCTAAAGGGGATAGTCGGGGGACATCTAGCCATGCCCCTTGTCAGGTAGCTTGAATGGCTTGCTTGCAGCGCATCTTTAATGCAGGGAGGGGTTTTCCCCAAGGACAGTTTTCTTGCCCAGTAGACATGTCTGGTACTTTATTATTCAGGTTCAGCCAATTGGTTTGTTCATAGAGTGCACAAGAGTGTATGAGGTTGTCAGCACCCAGGGGGAGTCAGCAGACTTTGCTGAGGGCTGTCACAACCCACTTGAGTGCCGTGTCAGACGCTGCTCCATAAACTACCAAGCTGTAGTCAATGATTGACAAGATCGAACTAGAGACTGAGAGTTGGAGGGCAGAGGGTGTTAAGTATTGTTTGTGTCTGTGAAGAACACCCAATTTGTCCACTCTGACAACCTGCTCTATATGCTGTGAGAAGGAGAGGGTGTGTCGATGATGACCCCTAGATATTTGAAAAAGTGCACCTGTTCAAGGGGGGCAGCCTTATTATTAACAATGGACAGAACCGAGTACATTTTCTTGTGCTGATGACTTGAAATCAGCATTGTTTTAATCTTCTTATAACTGAGAAGCAGTTTCTATGAGCTGAACCAATCTTCCAGTTGGTAGAAAGTTGACTGCAACTCTATTTGCAGTAGATCAGTCTGGGAACTGCTACTCAGAATGACTGCATCATCTGCGTACAGAATAATTTTGCTCATGCAGGCTTTTGATAAGTTGTTCAGAAACAAACTGGAAAGTAGAGGACCCAAGAAGGACCCTTGTGGGACCCCAAGCATGATTTCCCTGGCGATGGAGGTTGTTGACTCTATTTTGACACTCTGGAACTTGTGAGAAAGGTAGTCGTTGAACCAGTGGACTGCTTCCAAGGCCAGCCCCCAGGACAGCAGCTGCTCAAGCAGGATAGGATGGTTAACGGTGTCAAAGGCCTTAGTGAGATCTATAAATATAGATCCCACTAATTTTCCATCATCCATAGCCTGATGCACATAATCAGAAAATTCAACCAGGGCAGTATCAGTGCTGTGGCTCTTTCGGAACCATGCTGCTGTGGATATTGTAAATCATACTTCTGAAGGTACTCTGAGATCTGATCAGCTACGATTCTTTCAAGTGCCTTTGATAGGGGAGAAAGTATTGAGATAGGCCAGTAATTGGCAGTGCTGGAATGGTCCCCACTTTTGTGTACAGGGGTCACCAATGCCAGCTTCCAGACAGATGGAAATTTTGCCAAGGCTAAAGATTTATTGAAGATTTTGGTAATGGGGACTTTGACTTCATTAGGTGCAGTAGCCACTAGCTTCATATCAATATTGTCACTGTCAAGCCTTGTTTTACCAAGGATCTTTAGTACATAAGTTCTGGCCTCTTTTACAGTGACACATTTGAAATAGAAGTTGGGTTGATTGGGATGGGGTTTTGGCGTAGGCAGGGACAGTTCAGCAGCTTTGAGGTAACCTGGGGCGAGAACAGAACTAAGATCCGAGAATGCTGAGTTAAAGGATTCTGCGATTTTGTGGGGATCCAAGGTAGGGTACCATTTAGGTTTAGCATCATTGGATGTTTCCTGTCCTCTTTCCTGAGCAGGTCTTTGATGTTCTCCCAGAATCTTTTTCCCATTTCCCCAGTTCCTGTCCATCTGTTCTTGATAATATTTTGCTTCAGCAAGCCAAGTGAGGTTTGTACACCTATTTCTAGCTGCCCTATAATTCTGTAAGTCAACACTGTTGTCCGAGTTCCTAACCTTGCACCACAGATTATCCTTGGCCCTCATCTGTTCAAGGAAGTCCCGAGTAGTCCATCCCTTAGTATATTTCCTATGATTTTTCTTTTCCGCACTGGGGTACAGATGTCGCAGATTTCATTAAACTTTTCTGAGAAGTAGTTCATAGCTAGGTCTATATCCTGTAACTCATCAATAGGGGACCAATTGCCCTATGATATGGCTGCTTTAAATGCATCCATTAATTGCCCTGTCTTGATGACTCTGATTTGCGTAAAGGTTGGAGGAGCTTTTGTATCTCTATTTGCCCATCTACAGATTACCAGGGAATGATCACTAAGGCAATCAGAGAGCACTTCAACATTTTTGATCCTGGAGGGACAACTAGATAGAATTCAGTCCAAGAGAGAACTATTTCCATTCTTATAGTTCACTCTGGTATGTTCAGATGCCATCTGCATAAGGTACACACTGCAACCTGGTCCTTTAAAGGATCTGAGTCCTTGATGAGCCAGTTTATGTTGAAATCACCGGTGACGATAACTTCAGTATTCCTTTTAGCTTTCGAGATTGCATTCATGGCTAAACCTAGCCCCAACTTAGCCTTCTTGGGTGGCAGGTATACAGTGGCAATAATAAGTAAAGTACCATGTTTTGTTTGCCTATGAGGAGTTTCACAGCAAGTACTTTGTAACCTTCATTAGTGCCTGTAATGGGTAGCACACTCCCCTGGATAGATTCCTTAACATAGATGAGGCAGCCCCACCCCTTTTTCCATCTCTATTGAGCCTGTAGGAACAATACCTTGAAGAGCTATAGAATTATCATTTATTTTGGAAGATAGCCAAGTCTCAGTAAGACAGGTGATATCTGGGCAGTGTAGTCACTCTAAAAATTCAAATATATTATAAATACGCGTTTTAAGCACTCTACGAGGGTATTGATGTGATATAATAAACTTGAGAAACATTTAAAAATTATTTTACCTTTAAGATGTGAATTAAACTGTGTAACAAGTATAAAGGTGATATACAAGATAAAGTTCATAAGATACACAGTACAAGCACTGAGGAAGGATTCTTTCCGAAGTGTCTGCAATTTATGTACTGTATCATTTGTGTTACACATCAGTAATATTAATTATAAAATACATTCTTATATGGATACATTTGGTGAGTGGGCTGTTTTAATACCAATCTGACTTTTGAATATTTGCTCACATTGACTGGTTTACAGCTCCTCCCTTTCAGTCACTTTTTCTTTTTTGTATCGAGGTTCTGACTGTACTGGACCATAGCCATATTCCAGGGTAGTCATGCCCACGCCTGGAACTGAGTTAGTTTAGGAATTTATAAATGTTTACAAAAGGAAGGTCCTGCCAAACTAATCTCATAGATTTCTTTGATTGGGTAACCAGAGTGGTGGACCAAGGGGGAGCAGTTGATGTTGCCTACCTTGACTTCAGCAAAGCTTTCGACACTGTTCCACATAGAAGATTGATAAATAAGCTGGGTAGGCTCAGAGTGGGTCAGAAGTTGGTCAACTGGGTGGCAAACTGGTTGACGGGCAGAAAACAGAAAGTTGTGGTAAATGGTATACAGTCAGAAGAGATGCAAGTTACAAGTGAGGTACCTCAGGGATCAGTCCTGGGGCCAGTCCTCTTCAATATCTTCATTAGTGACATTGTAGATGGACTAGAGGGTAAGACTTGTCTGTTTGCAGATGACACCAAGATCTGCAACAGAGTAGATGATCCAGATGGGGTGGGCAGAATGAAAAGAGATCTGGATAAACTAGCAAAATGGTCAGAAGAGTGGCAACTGGGATTTAATGCAAAGAAGTGCAAGATCATGCACATAGGGAAGAGAAACCCTGAAACCACCTGTAGGCTGGGAGGAGAGTTGCTGGCAGTCACAACGGAAGAAAGAGACTTGGGCATCATCATCACCGATGACCTGAAATCATCCAAGCAGACCTCTAAACCAGTAGGTAAGACTAGGAGGATGTTAGGGTGTATTAGTAGGGGGTATCACAAGTCGTAAGAGGGAGGTAATAATCCGTCTTTACAAGACACTGGTTAGGCCCCATCTGGAGTACTGCATGCAGTACTGGAGGCCACACCTTCACAAGGACATTAACCAAATTGAGGCAGTCCAGAGAAGGGCAACCAAAATGGTGCAGGGACTGCATCAGAAGACATATGAGGACAGATTAACGGAGCTTAATATGTATACCCTTGGGCAAAGGAGGGAGAGAGGTGATATGATCAAGACATTCAAACACCTTAAGGGTTAACAAGGTGAAAGAGTCTAACATGTTTAAATATAAGAAAAATAGCAGGACAAGAGGACACAGCATGAGATTAGAGGGAGGCTGATTAAGGGGGGAATGTGAGGAAATTCTTTTTCACAGAAAGGGTGGTGGATTCATGGAATGGCCTACCTCAGGAAGTGGTGGATATGAAGACAAAGCAGGGCTTCAAACAGGCATGGGATAGGCATAAGGGAGCAATACAAATGACTATGAATAGATAGGTCACTGACAGAGCAAAGGCCGATGGCACATTTATAAGGTAGAAAAAAGAAATGGGCAGACTGGATGGGCTTTGCGGTCCTTATCTGCTGTCAACTTCTATGTTTCTATGAAGCAGACTACAGATGTTCATAGCCGCAGTTTTTAAGCCACAGTCCTTATTTCCAGCCAAAAGCCTAGAAGTAGAGGACTGGGATTGGAGTGCACATCACTGGAGAGTAACAGCAGCAGGAGAAAGGTATTTCTTACTGCATAAAGGAGGAAGAATTTTGTCTTACCACTTTCTGTATTTGACTTTGGAGTTTAGGGTGAAATCCCTGCACCACGCAGTCGGAACAATCAGCTGTGTCAGGACAATGATGCAACTGCTGGCTGGATACAGGATTGCACGGGACCGTGAGGGTGAGAGAGGCATTCTGCTGCATACAGTAGATAATGTTCCAAATTGAGGTACACAAGAGGAGGGGAGAGCTGTGCTTAGCTCAGGGTAAATTTGCATGACAAGGATGAGGCGCTGTCCCACCAGTGGAAGGAAAGTGAAAAGTAGTGTCAGGAGACCTTCTTGAGTCCTAGCCATATTTGCAGGCAGGCATTAAGTGGGCAAGACTTGGATTGGAGGGAGGTAAGAGCTAGATAGGGAGGAGCTAAGAAGAAGATTTGCTAGGATATGGTATCTAGTAATTAAAGTAATTGAATGAATAAAGGGGCTTCACAGAGAGAGCCTAGCAAAAATGCTGATGCCCGAGCCTCAACAAGGATACAACAAATGAGCATAGAGGTGCCAACAAGAAGAGAGGCATTTAGTAGTGAGTGGAGAAGAGTCACCTAATGTCAGCTAGTCAACTGGTAAGTGCAGGAGTCATAAAATATCAATAATATTGAAAAGGGCAACGCTAGTAGGACTGAGAGAGAGAGAGAGAGAGAGAGAGAAATAGAGAGAGAAGGTTAGCAGGTGGTGGGATTCGGTATAGCCCCCCCCTACAAATGGGGGTTCCTGAGAAGTCTTTCTCGAGCATGCTTAAATGCTCACTGCCATGCTGGTGTCCTGTGTTTTAGTAGTTTAAATGTGATTGCCAGAGAGTGCCTGTATAGCCTCTGTGTACTGTCTCTTTAAGAGCTGCCTGGATTGCAGTCATAAGTAATCTGAGAGGGAGTTCTGTTGAAAAATGTAACTATTTGCTGAAAATCATTTAGAATGATAATGATAATGTAGTTTGTCTAACCTGCCTTCTTTGCAGCAAGGACTGTTTTGTTTATCTCCACTATCTTGGTCCTGGACTGCCGAATTGGACCAATCAGTTCTGGTGGGACCTAAAATGGAGCCGGACTACAGGAGCTGTCTGGAGTCAAAATCTGCAGGAATTGTAGTTTTGGGCTTTTTGCGCTTTTTTGCACCTGAAGGGGGAGCCTTTGTTCTGATTGACAGGAGGATCAGCCAACCAAATCTTTTGGATCTTGGGGAAATTCCCAAGCTGCTTGCTGTTAGAGGCAGATATAAGTTGGGAGCTGAAGAAGCAAAAGCTCAATACAGTCTCTGTGGAAAGGCCTGAGTTTTGGCCTGCATGCCTGCCTGCTGCTCCTGAGAGGAAGAAAAGAATCAGTTCGGACAGAATCCGAGTTTGTGAGACCAAAGTAAGCCACTGAATTGTGACCAGGATCAACCTAAAGAAGATCGAAGATTTTGCTGAATGTGATCGGCCCGTCAGAATTTCCAGCTGCTTTTGAATCCCTGGTTTGTGCAGAGACTTTGCGATCATGACTGGAGAGTGGTTTGCCTGGTACAGTAGAATTTCCTTACATGTAAATGTGCTGTGAGTTGTTAGTGGGTCGTGATTTGGTTCCCCACTGTACGAACTTTGTTCTGTTTGCTGGAAGCTGTATCCAGCCCAAAACGGACTGTATCCGAATTTGTCTCCATTTGGCCTGGGCCTTGCCATACTGGCCCAGCCAGACTACCTGCTACACAGACAAAGCCATCGACAAGAGACTTTCCTGGGGATCAGCCCCCTGCTTCACGCTTGAACAGGAACAACGCCATGGTGAATCGTGTGGGCCCTGCTTCTCCTGGCACTCCAGATCAACCACCTGCAGTCTCAAATTTCGTTCAGCCAGTGTCCAGTCTTGGGTATCTTGAGTAATCATCAGGGTAGCTCCCTGCAACAACAGCCTAATCTAAAAGTGTGTCATCTGATTGTCTTGTTGTTTTCTTTTCACGAACTGAGACCTCCGGCTCTGGATTACAATTAGTGTGTGTGGTGCATGTTGTTTTCTTCCATCACAGGGCCCCAACCAGCTGCAATGTTCCCGGCTAGCCCACCATTCTACATCTGGGTACCCAGAGTGTGTGTGACTGTTTATGGACCCTGAAGTGCTTGCATAACTGACTGATAGAACCTTTAAGCAAATGAACCTGATTGCACCCTCCCTTGTTCAAGCCCCTTAAATAAATCAGATCTAACTCTTTTTTTGCATTTACCCTGACTGTGGTTCCAGTTTGTGCAATAGTACTGAACTGCTGTTATTTGCTATGAATAACCTTGTTTTACAGGGGGTTCCCAGGGCCGGGCCAGAGGAAAGCCCTGCTGGTAGGTGTAAACAGTGTGGGTACTTGTGGAGTGTATTGGGGTATTGTGAAAGTGATTATTGTTTATTGTTCCGGCCACTAGTGGGGAAAGAGGGGGTTACAGTGTCCTGGAGGGCTGTGCCCAGGTTAGCTTGACCACTACCAGCCTTGACCTCCGGGTGGAGACACCCGTTTCAGAACTCAGGCCTCTTAGCTTGCTACTAGCCAAGCAGACAGGGGTAGTAGCCCTTGGGATAGTGCCACCTAGGGGTTACATTTTGGAGGCTCACTGCTGGGAGTTTGTGCCTTCTAGTTGCCAAAAATTGCAAATTATTGTTGAAGATTAATGGCTACCCCATTAGAAATGGCTGTACACCAGTTGGTGGGGGCGGTGAACTGGGCAGGAGATTGACCCACAAAATGCTCTACTTATACTGGATATTTCCCTGGGCACCAGTAAAGACACTGTAGAGGGAACACTCTCCAATGTTGAATGTTTAAAAAACCCTGTGGTGGTGGGTCGACAGGGCGATTTGATTGCCCAAACTTTCACAGCCTTGGTAGAGTGTAGTGACCTTGTGGACAGCTCTAAAGTGCCAGAGACTGTTGTTCCAGAACGGGTTCCAGCTGCCTGGAGAGTGGTAATAAAAGACAGTAAAGACCCCGGGGAGGATGAGCTCCCACCATTATCTGAGACTTTTGAGGAGAAATTTGCTAAGTTGTTGCTGGAGGAAGGGAAAACCATAGAGGACTTTCAGAAACTGTTCCTGCTAACTGGGGGTGTTCCTTCCCCAACACCCCCTCCCACTCCAGCACCTGTTACTGCCCCACCTTCTGTGCCTGTGCCAATGTTGGCCCCTATATCTGTACCTGCCATTAGTCATGACTCCTACCGAAGGCTGAGAATCTTCTCGGGCACCTTCCCCAACCCCCACCCCAGGGGGAGGATGACTGGGAGATCTGGATAGACTATGTTGCCCCCTTGGTACCTGAGTGGAAGTGTGCGGACGCTGAGAAGCGGAAAAGAATCATAGAAAGTTTGAGGGGTCCCACCCTCAAACCATAATATTTTTAAGCTCCACAAACCCTAATGCAGCTACTCAGAAGTACCTATCTGCACTCGAAGGCAATTTTGGGAGCATTGAGTCGGGAGAATTTGATGTGGAAATTCTGAGGTACCAAACAATGGAAAGGGGAAAGTTTGTCTGCATATGTTACTCGTCTAGAAAGAGCTTTGCAGAAAGCTTACTGGAAAGGTGGGGCAGCCGCCAATGACTTGAACCATGTGAGATTGGGGCACATACTGCAACATGCAAAGCATTCTAAATGGCAGATCCTTCAGTTAAGGCTCCAGGATAGAAGAGGTAACCCACCTGACTACTGTGACTTGATAAAAGAACTCCAGGAGGTTGAAGGGAAGAAGGAGATTGTAATTATGAGGTAAGTGCAGCTCAAGTGATCATGGCACTGTAAGGCCCTTCCGAAATGGAGACCACTAAGGGTGTCCCACCGTGGGCTAAACGGTAGGGAGAGGAGTTGCTGAAGGAAGTCAGAAAGGTACAACCGGATGTTCTCACTGAGGTATTCCCTGTTGACAAAGACCCTGGCCCCTGTCAGGATGTGACTGCCATGGGGGGGGTGCATCATCAGGCATCCGCTACTGAAGGTGGCTTTTCGGCTGAGCTCAAGGAATTGACTGCCATCCTAAAGGAACTTTTGAGACATGGCACACTATTAGCAGGATCCAGATCACCATCTCTAGTTGGTGCTCCTGCATCCCCTGCAATGCTGTCTCCAAGGATGCCCCAAGAGCCTGTCATTTGTCACAGTTGCGGCAAGGATGGTCACATGAAGAGGAAGTGGCATTCTCAGAGGGACTTAGAGTGGTGAACTGGCTTCAAGGGGAGTTTTGGAAACTGAATCAGTGGTCAAGGGGTGCACAAAATGATCATAGTGAAGGCTTCGGACAGCCTAACTCAAACCTCTTTGTGGCTAAATCGTCTGTCCAGACCCCTGCTGCTGTCCCTCCCAACTGGTCTGAAATAGTGGGCCCTTCAATGGAGACTAGTGTGGCTGTGAATGGCATTCCTACTCAGGCTGTGCTTGTCAGTGGGTTGCAAGTGACCATTGCATTTCAGGACTGGTATGACAAATACTTATCTGATATGTCATTACAATCCCTGGAAGGCCTACATGTGTGGGGGCTGAGCGACAAGTCTTATCCCTACTTAGGATATGTCCACCTTTGGTAGTCTTTTCCTGCAACTGTAACTAGTGTGGAGGAGCAAGTAGAGACACTGGTCCTAGTGTGTGTCCCCCACTGGACTGTATGATGGGGTTCCCCTGTTAATTGCAACAAACACCCACATGTTTGGGAGGCTAGCACAACTCCGTCATGAGAAACAAGGGCGATGGACTGGAAGAGCTCTAAGAATTCCAGCTGCGATCAAGAGGGCCTATGACTTGCAACAGAAACCAGAGGAAGTAGACCAGGATGAACCAGTGGGGATCATGTGGAAGAAGGATCCTGATTCAATGGTACTGGCCCCTAACACCCAGTGTACCATTCAAGGGGAGGTCCACCTCCAGAAGGATGTCAAGAACAAAATACTGATGCTGGATGTGCCAGGTGATGGAAAATTGCCAGAAGGATTATTGGTCAAGCCCAGCATCTAGCCTGCTCGTGCCCATGCCTACGCACAATGAGTGATGGTCCAGATTCACAATATGTCAGATTGGGAGATCCAGGTGAACAGAGGGTTCACCCTAGCTACGGTACACTGCACAGACACTGCAGTATTGCCAAAGCAACAAGCACCCTGGTGAGAAGGAGAGAGTGACCCCAGACTTGTTTGACTTTTGTGACTCCCCTTTGCCAGCTGAATGGAAGGCTAGAATTAGCAAGAGACTTGCCCAGAGAGACCAAGTGTTTTCATTGAAGAAATAGGATGTGGGATGTGTCCAGGGTGAGGAGCATCACATACGCCTGCACGATGAACGGCCATTTCGAGAGAGGCCCTGACACCTAGCCACAGCAGACATAGATGATGTGAGAAGACACCTGCAGGAAATGCTCGCTGCTGGCGTGATACAAGAATCAAGGAGCCCATACACCTCTCCCATTGTGGTTGTGCGTAAGAAGAATGGGTCTGTGAGGATGTGTGTTGATTATAAAACCCTGAACCAGAGGGCTGTCCCAGACCAATACACTATGCCTCATTTACAAGATACCCTGGATTGCTTGAATGGGAGCAAATGGTTCTTGGTGTTGGATCTTCGCAGCGGATACTACCAGATCCCGATGGCCCTGGAAGACCATGAGAAAACAGCCTTCATCTGTCCATTGGCCACCTTTCAGTGACTGATGGAATGTGTGGTGGGAGATATGAATTTGCTGGAATGCCTGGTGTACTTGGACGATGTCATTGAGTTTGGGATCACCTTAGAGGAGCATAAGAGCTGACTGTTTAAAGTTCTAGACCAACTGGAAGATTTCGACCTCAAGCTGTCCATTGACAAGTGCCATTTTTTGCAAACCTCCATGAAGTATGTGGGGCATATAGTATCTACCAAGGGGATAGAGACTGATCCCAGTAAGGCTGAAGCACTTACTAACTGGCCCCAGCCCCATAATCTGAAAGAACTACAATGTTTCCAGGGGTTCTGTGGCTACTACCATAGGTTCATAAAAGACTATTCCTAGGTGATTCACCCACTCTTGAACCTTGCCCAGGTTTGCCCTTCTACTAATCATAAATACAAAAAAGGGTCCGTTAAAGAACTAGAAAAAGTATATTTCCACCCAGGTGAACTCTTCAGGTCCTGCTGGACTCCCAAATGTGAAGCAGCCTTCCATGAGATCATATACCAGCTCATCCATGCCCCCATCCTCGCCTATGTTGACCGCACCAACTCCTATGTGCTGCATATGGATGCTAGTCTGCAGGGTCTAGGAGCAGTGCTGTATCAAGACTATGAGGATGGCCTGAGATCAGTAGCTTTTGCCAGTACTATACACTATATACTATATACTAAGAAAGATACATAGAAGGCTGAAGCCCATAATTATGTATCTCCAGCACTTGCTCTTATATCATCCCTTGTTCAACAGATATTGATTGAGTTTGTGTTTAAAATCTGTATGACAATGTGATTGCACTATAGTGTTTGGCAGTGAGTTCCATATTGAGATTATTCTTTGTGTATAGAAATAATTCCTTTTGTTATTTCTTGGATAAGTAAGCGATAATTGATGGTTATGACTTCTAAGGTCACATTCCCGTATATTGAGGGGCATTCCAAGTTGAGTCACTAACTGACTATCAGTTGATAATTTATACATTAAGAGAAGGTCTCCTCTAGTTCTTCTCTGCTCTAATGTATAGAGATTTAATTCATCAAGTCTTGTATGGTAGTCCTTGTTAAACATATTTATTACCATCTTAGTAGCCCTCCTCTGGACACCCTCCAATCTATTTATGTCACTTTTATGATAGGGGTTCCACAAAGGAGAACAATAATCTAGGTGTGGCCTCACATATGCCCTATACAAGGGCAGTATACAGCCTCTGTCCTTGAAATAAAGCTCCTGTTTATACAACCCAGTGCTCTATTTGCCTTATTTATAATGAAATTGCAGTGATTGTGAAAAACTAAGCCACTAGTAATTATTACGCCTAAATCGTTATGCTGTTTGACTGATCTCCTGGGCCGGATGGCATTCATCCGAGAGTACTATGGGAATTGGCGGACATACTGGCTGCACCCCTGGCGGAGCTTTTCAACAGGTCACTTGAGACAGGGAGGGTACCTAGGGATTGGCGAGAGGCACATGTGGTACCAATCCATAAAGGGGGGTCGAAGGAAGTACCAGGAAACTATAGACCCATCAGTTTAACCTCGGTGGTGGGAAAATTAATGGAGAGTATACTAAAGGAACGATTGGGGTTTACTTGGAGGAGGTGGAGGCGGATAGTCGGCAGCATGGGTTTGTGCCAGGTAGATCATGTCAAACCAACCTTGTAGAGTTCTATGAATGGGTAACATCAGAACTGGATAGGGTAAGCCTGTGGATGTATTATTCTTGGACTTCAGCACATGTTGACTCTGTCCCCACAATGGTCTGGTGGAGAAACTGATGGGGTTAGGAGTAGGCCCTTTGATGGTCAGATGGATTGAAAACTGGATAGCTGGACGACTCAGAGAGTAGTGGTCTGTGGGGAGCTCTCAAACCCTACAGAGGTTGGTAGTGGGTACCACAGGGCTCGGTCCTGGGTCCAATCCTGTTTAATGCATACATATCAGACATCAGGATGGTATAGGGTGAAATGAGTCTCTTCATGGATGACTCCAAGATGGGAGCAGTAGTTGAGGGAGAAGAGGGAGGTTGGCCCTGCAAGGGACCTGACACCCTGGAAAGCTGGGCTCACACATGGAAATTAATTTCAATATCACCAAGTGCAAGGTGTTGCATCTTGGTCGGGGAAACCCAAACACAGGTACACCCTGGGAGGAGGTGCTGGAAGCCTCAACAGGGGAAAAGACCTAGGGGTCATGGTGGATACATGTATGAATAACACTGAGCAGTGCAGGAGAGCAGCTAGCAAGGCAAACAGGATGTTGGGATGCATGCAAGGGGATCACCTCTAGGAGCAAGGAAGTGATTCTGCCACTGTACAATGGACTGGTTAGACTACACCTTGAGTACTGTGTACAGTACTGGAGACCACACTTGAAGAGGGACATACAGCTCCTGGAGAGGGTACAGAGGAGGGCAAAACAAAGATGATACGAGGCTAGGGATTTGACTTACGAGGACAGACTTGAGGAGCTCTGCCTGTTTTCATTGGAGGAGAGAGGAGACAGGGGGACATGATTGAGGTCTTCAAGTACCTCAAGGGAATAAATAGGGTAAACATGGAGGGATCTTTAGACTAAAGCAGGGAGGCATCACCAGAGGGCATGGTTTGAAGTTGGAAGGTGGAAGGGTGAGGGGGGAAAAGAGGAGGAGGTTTTTCACTGAGAGGGTGGTGGACCCTTGGAATGCTCTGCCTGGTGAGCTGGTTCAGAGATCCACAGTGGAGAGCTTTAAGAGAGGGTGGGACAGACACAGAAAGTGGATGTATCAGATGATGGCCTGTCCCGGGGGGGTGGGGATGGATGATAGGGGTTTCTGGAGCACAAGGGATGGGAGGGTCTCGGCACCCAACTAAGGATCTAGGTTCGAGCAGACTTGATAGACCATAAGGCCTAATCTGCTGGCAAATAGTATGTTAGTATGTTAGTATGTGAGAATTTGATTACTTAGTGTAAACTGATAGTGATTATTAGTTGCACCAAGATGCATAATAACACATTTATTGATATTAAAGGACATGTGATTTTTTTTGCCCACTCTACTAATATTAGAAAGTCATTACTAAGTATGCATCTCTCCTCATCAATTTTTACCTGTGCTGCTAATTTTGTGTCATCGGCAAATTTAATAATGAAGCTAATTATATTTTCTGTTAAATCTGAAATAAAAATTGAGAACAATATTGGTCCCAATACCGACCCCTGAGGCACTCCACTGCTCACAGAACAGAGATCAGATGAATGTCCTTCAATAGAGACCCTCTGCGTGCGATTTTGTAGCCACTCTTTCACCCAATTAATTATTAAAAGGTCTATTCTTTTTTTTTCTCATTTTTGTACCAATATGCTATGGGGGACTTTATCAAAAGCTTTGCAAAAATCTAAATGAACTACATCCACTGGGTTATTGTTTTCCAACATTTTACTAATGTCCTCGTAAAAAACTAGATTACCAGTCAAACAGGACCTATTTTTTTGAATCCATGTTGATTATGGTCAGTTAAGCCCTTTTTTTCTAAATCTATTTCTAATCTTTCTTTTAGCATTGATTCAAAGACCTTCCCCAGAACACTGGTTAGGCTAATAGGCCTATAGTTAGCTATGTCCTCATGTTTACCCTGTATATATATATATATATATATATATATATATATATATATATATGTTATTACTGCCTCTTTCCAGTCTTCAGGTATAGACAGATTTTGGAGAGACATATTAAAAATCTTAACAAGTGGCATAACTAACCAGTCTCTTATTTCCTTTAGTAGTCTCGGGTGCAGCTTGTCTGGCCCTGGTGATTTATTTTTACATTTAATTTATTTAATTTTGAAAGGATCTCTTCTTTGGAAAATTCAAAATAATCATCTACATTATTACTTAGTGGGATTTTTTTATTAGTGTTTTTTGTATGAAAAACTGCACCAAAATATTTATTAAATTCAATTGCCATTTCCTTAGATGTTATTAGATTCACATAATTAACTGTTAAAGGACCAATTGTTCTAGGTGATTTTTTTTATTATTGACATAAGAATAAACTCCCCCATCTTTTATGTACGCTAATCTGTGTTCAAATCTATTCTTTTCTGCTTTAATTATGTTTTTACATTCCTTTTGAGTTTTTTTATATTTCCATACATTAAAGTCAGAATTATCTTTTTTCATTGCTCTACGTGCTCTTTTTTTGTTCTTAATCATTTTATGAATTTGTTTTTGCAACCCATGGGGGGATCCTACCCTTTTTATTATAGATTATCTTATTGGGTACAAAGATATCTTCCAACTCTAATAATTTGCCTTTAGGGGGACCCATAGCCCCAGTTCCATTTATATAATTCCTGTTTGAATGTGGAAATTAGCTCTACTGTAATTTTTAAATACTGTTCTACCCAATTCCTGTTTAATTTGAGAATTTAGGTTAAATGTTATGACCATATGATCACTATTTTGGATGGGTACTTGTATTTCAATGTTATTCATTTTGTCCATAATATCTGTCAAAAGTAAATCTAATATGTTATTATTTCTTGTGGGTTTATTAATTAACTGATGCAAGCCTTGTAACAGACATGTATCAATAAAATAATTTTCCTGACTATTGGATCCTACACCTTCTCCCTAGTGTATGCCGGGAAGATTAAAATCACCCAACAATATAACTTCTTTATAATTTGATTTATTGTTGATTGAAATCAAAATAATCTGATGTTCATTCTTATTTGAATCAGGAGGCCTGTAGCAAAGCCCAATCAAAATTTTAGATACATATTCCTTCTGTACTTAAATCCAAATTATTTCAGCAGCAGTATTTTCACTACTGTCTATAACTGGTTTAAATATAATATTTTTAATAAAAAATTTTATTCCACCACCTTTTCTTCCTGTTCTATTTTTACAGTAGGTTGTATACCCTGGTATGTTGTTGTTCCATAGAGAGTTCCCCCCCCACCAGGTTTCAGTTATAGCTGCTATATCAATATGGTCCCTGTTTAGAAGCATTTGCAATTCATCTAGTTTAGTATTATGTAGGCTCCTGACGTTTATCATAAGAAAAGACAGACCGTATTTCTTCTTCTTTATTTTTTTTGGTAGTAAACTTTTTTTTGTATTTTTGTTATTGACCTGTGCCAGAGGACCTTCCATATCTTTAGGCCTAGCTGGAATTATTTCTAATTCCCCTTGCCCCTTACTCTTCAGTTTTTTGATGCATTTTGGTTCAGGGCTTCATAGAAAATGCATCCAAGGTGCCTGGATCCCTGTCTACTTAGATGTAAACCATCATTTCTGAATAGTATTTGTTTATTTTCAAATTGCTCCCATGTCTTTATACATTTTACATTATTAGTCAAACACCATCTACGAATCCAGTTATTAAAGTTTTTAATATATCTCATTCTTGAATGACTTGCCCTAGGTACAGGCAAAATTTCAGAAATGATAGGTGTTGCATTTAAATCCCTTATTGTATTTATTGCAGTAATCATATCCTTTATTATATCCCCCACTTCTGGTTTGCCAATATCATTTGTACCCACATATAGCAGTACAGTTTTAGGCTCTAAAATGTTTTTTTTACTATACCCGGTAAAAGCTGTGTAATTTCCTTAATGGTTGCACTTCTGTAGCTGCATCTGGCAATATTTTCTTTATTTCCACTTGTAGAGTACCTGTCAGTATACTTTATCATAGAGTCCCCTAATATAAAAATTTGTTCTTGTTCCTTAGTATTTGGGGGCAAATTTTCTGTTGATGTGGTTAGAGAACTGCTAAAGTGATATGCCTGTTCTGAAACCACATTTATTAGGTTCTCATTAAGATTTAGGTGAATTACAGGATTAGAACAGCAATGCACACTATGAATACCTAAACTTTCTAGTGCTACCTCATTTGTAAAAAGATCTTGCACTGTATCTACTCCTTCTTGTTCAACAGCTGACTTTGTTGCTAAAGGCTGAAATAGATTATCAGTTTTTACAACTTGTGGACTTTCTACATCATTTAGTTCTATCAAAGGGTCAAAACTATTGTGTAGCTACAAGGGTGAAGGCCTCAGCTTTTCTCCCTTCTTAGTCTTTTTTGCTGGTCTATTAAACTGTACCTCAAACCACTCATTATTTTCACCTTCCAGAGATCCCTCTACCCTTATTCTTTTTTTATTTAGAATAGTTTTTGGTGTTTGACTTGTGTTAGGGTCACAATCACTATCTAAAGGGGTAATTGGCATAGTATGGTTTGAAGTTTTACAGTTTGTTTCTGATTGCCCCTCTGTTAGTTTTGAGGTAACTGCTTTTAGGCTATCAATATTGTCATGATCTATAACAATTTTCTTAATCAGACCTTGCTGACTAATTTTGAGTGCTTTTAATCGTGTATTAAACAAAGATATCTCAGTTTGCATCTCAATGTTTTGTTTGCATTTCAAACAAGTAAAATGAGTTTCTAAAACTGGTACCTCTGTAAATAAATACATATCACATGACATGCAGAGCACCCCTGTTTTCCCTCTCAACAGATTTACCAGGTCCATCGTATCCAAAATTGGCAGTATTGTAATACCTGGGTCTGCCCCTCTGACCCATTAACATGCTAAACATGTGCTAGATGTGCTAGCTGTGTGTGTCTCTGTGTGCATCAACCACATGCTCGCCAGCCAGTGTTCACTACACTCTAACGGAGTAATCAGACCAGCCTCCCAGTTTATCAGTGCACTTAGTAAAAAGAGAATGGACTAATAACCACACTCAAAACAGTTTCAACACTGCAGTCTAAATGTTTCAAAAACATTTAAGGCTCTCTGGGACCTGTAGATCCTGTTTGTAAATAAGGCAAATAAACTAATTGCAGCACATGGAGAGTCAGAACCCCTGCGAGTACTGTCTCACACTATACAGTGTCTCACAGCATGTGGACAGGGAACTCAGAAACCCCACTGAGTGCTGTTTAAATGCCCTTTCCCTTGCTTTCTTGCTAAGCAGCTGATCCCACTCAGATAATCAGTAGGAGCTTGACCCCGTCCGAACGAAACTACCCCGTGCATAAGTTGGAGTTCCTTGCACTAAAATGGGCCATCATTGACCAGTTTCATGAATACCTCTATGGGGCAAAGATATTGATGAAGACTGACAATAACCTGTTGACCTATGTACAGACTTCAGCTAAGTTAGATGCCACCGGGCACCGATGGATTTCTGCATTATCAATCTATGATTATGCTGTTGAATACTTATCGGGCCTGAACCATATTGATGCTGATACCCTATCACAAAGGCCTACTTCCAAGAGTGATTGGGTCAGGCTGTCTGAACCTGACATTCAAGCATTGTGCCAAAAGTTTGATAGAGATGAACAGATGTCTGCGGACACAGTGGACTGTTTAGTAGATTGCATGAGCCCTTCTGACACCTGCATACCAGCAGCTTATTGCCACTTCTCTGCTCTAGATATTAGTGCACTACCTCAATTTGACAATGACAGCATTCAGTGGGCTCAATCCCAAGATCCTGTGATTCAGCCAGCACTTGATGCCCTGCGTGCGGGGAAAGATGTGTCTAAAGTTACGTTCCACTGACTTGTGAACTGCTTTATTGTTTAAAGAAGGCCCCAGATTGAAGTTGCTCAATCAGTTGTTGTATGAGAGACAGTAGATCGTAGTGGCAAAGTAGACAAGCAACAATTGGTCCTGTCCACAGCTTTAAAAGATCAGGCACTGAGGTCTCTCCACAATCACATGGGGCACCTCGGTATTGACAGAACCCTTGACCTGGTACGATCTCGCTTCTGCTAGCCCAAAATGGGGGCCGATGTTGAGCACCATGTAAAGACTTGTAGTCACTGCCTACAAAGAAAGGCCCTGCCTCAGAGGGCTGCCCCCCTTGTTAATATCACTACCAGCACCCCCATGGAACTAGTCTACATAGACTTGTTGTGTTTAGAACCTGATTAGTGGAACACTGGCAATGTGTTAGCGGTTATGGATCATTTCACGCAGTATGCACCAGCTTTCCCCACCAAAGATCAAAAGTCATCTACCATGGCCAAGGTGCTAACGAAAGCTTTCTTTGTCCACTATGGTGCCCCCCAGCAGATTCATTCTGATAAAGACAGAGACTTTTACAGTTGGCTAATCAAAGAAATGCTCTCCCTATGGGGGGGTGCAAAAGTCCTGAACCACCCCTTATCACCTGCAGGGGGACCCTCAACCAGAGCGATTTAACCGCACCCTGCTGGACATGCTGGGCATGCTGGGCACCCTCTACCCAAAAGACAATCGTAAATGGAGCCATCAGATTAGCACCTTGGTACACACATACAATTGCATGAAAAATGATGCTACTGGGTTCTCTCCCTACCGCCTCATGTTCGGGAGAGAGAGGCCCAGCTGCCTGTTGATGTCTGTTTTGGGGTCTCTCCTGATGGGGTCCAAGCCAAAAACTACTTTCAATATGTGCAAAAACTGAAAGCTCAATTGAACCATGCCTATCAACTGGCCAAGACAATGGCCGCCAAGAGAAATCTAGCCAACAAAGACAGGCATGATAAAAAAGTAAAGGCTCAAGAGCTTCGACCTGGAGACCGTGTGTTGTTACACAATTTGGGATTGTATGGCAAAACACAAAATTGCTGATCGGTGGCACCATCTTCCCCATGTAGTAGTTGGAAAGTTGGATGATTTACCTGTGTACAAGGTGCACCCAGAGAACAACTCCAAAGCTGTCAAGACCATGCACCATAACCACTTGCTACCTATTGGCCAAGTCATAAATGAGGCTGAACAATCAGAGTATTGATTCCCTTGGGCTGGTGCATCGTGCTGCTGCAAGAAAGAGACAGAGTCAACCTACCCCAGTGGTTACAGATTTAAGGTTTCCTCTGCAGCAGGCTCAGAATGATAATGACTGTCAGTCCACTTCTGATGAAAGTGAGTGCGACTATGCCTATTACCCCTCTTATGAACTGAGTCAGCTGTTTTGAGGTAACCCCATGATTAATTGTGGGGATGAAGCTGGGCCTTCTGGACTGCCAAACCCCCCACCTTTGCCCTTGGAACCAATGCTCCCTGAAAGTGAAGTGCAAAGTATCACGTCTGAAGATGCTGATTCTCTGTGTATTGTGGAACTGTATGATTTGCCTGAGGGAGGCGCTGATAGAATAAGTCTTTCTGGTGACATGCCAGAACTTGAAGAACACTATGAGAGTGCTGACCACCCCCTTCAGTGCCTCAAAGCTTGATTGTGCCTGAGCTTTCGCAAAAATGAGTCAAGTGTTGTAGAAACAGAGCAAGGAGCTGACAGTGCTCCAAGGTTGGACATTCCCATCCAGGCAGAGGCACCCCCTCACAAGTGACAAAAGTCCCCAGACCAGTGCTGAGAGTACAGAGACTGTAGTTGTCCCCCTCAGAAAGACTGGCCGAGCTGTCAAGCCAGTAGTACGCCTCAGTTATGATTCTCCTCGGAGGCCAGTGGATTTGCCTCTCAATGTGGTGCACAAAGGTGTTTATGTCTCACCAAGCTCACTGCCTAAATTGAGCTTGACAGCCAATTCCAGGTTACTTGTCTTTCCCTCTCACCATGGTGCCCCTGCCCCCTCTAGCCCCAAGTTAGCTGATAGGGAAGGCCCCCCTCTTGCATTGTTTAAGGTACAAGAAGTTATTACCTGATTCTGTATAGCAATGTTCAGTTTACCTGTGTGAAATATGCACAATGTGTTGTCAGAATGGATATAGTATCATGAAGTGTAGTGAATATGTATAGTAAAGTAATAAATTTATGTTAACTGATGCATGATGGTACAGACTTTACGTGTACTCTAAGTTTTCTCCAGGCAGGGAAGGGTGTAACCCCCTACAAATGGGGGTTCCTGAAAAGTCTTCCTCAAGCTTGCCTTAATGCTCACTGCCAGGCTGGTGCCCTGTGTTTTAGCAGTTTAAATGTGATTGCCAGAGAGTGCCTGTATAGCCTTTGTGTACTGTCTCTTTTAGAGCTGCCTAGATTGCAGTCATAAGTAATCTGAGAGGGAGCCCTGTTGAAATATGTAACTATTTGCTGAAAATTATTTAGAGTGATAATGATAATGTAGTTTGTCTAACTTGCCTTTTTTGCAGCAAGGACTGTTTTGTTTATCTCCAACATCTTGGTCCTGGACTGCCGAATTGGACCAATCAGTTCTGGTGGGACCTAAAATGGAGCCGGACTACAGGAGCTGTGTGGAGTCAAAATCTGTAGGAATTGTAGTTTTGGGCTTTTTGTGCCTTTTTGCACCTGAAGGAGGAGCCTTTGTTTTGACTGACAGGAGGATCAGCCAACCAAACCTTTTGGAACTTGGGGAAATTCCCAAGCTGCTTGTTGTTAGAAGCAGATCTAAGTTGGGAGCTGAAGAGGCAAGAACTCAATACAGTCTCTATGGAAAGGCCTGAGTTTTGGCCTGCATGCTTGCCTGCTGCCCCTGAGAGGGAGAAGAGAATCAGTTTGGACTGTATCTGAGTTTGTGAGAATGAAGTAAGCCACTGAGTTGTGACCAGGATCAACCTGAAGAAGACCAAAGATTTTGCTGAATGCAAGCAGCCTGTCTGGATTTCCAGCTGCTTTTAAATCCCCAGTTTGTGCAGAGACTTTGCGATCGTGACCGGAGAGTGGTTTGCCTGGTACAGTAGAATTTCCTTACATGTACTGTAAATGTGCTGTGATTTGTTAGTGGGTCATGATTTGGTTCCCCACTGTGTGAACTGTGTTCTGCTTGCTGGAAGCTGTATCCAGCCCAAAATGGACTATATCTGAATTTGTCTCCATTTGGCCTGGGCCTTGCCGCACTGGCCCAGCCAGACTACCGCTGCACAGAGAAAGCCATCGATGAGAGACCTGCCTGAGGATCAGCCCCCTGCTCCACACTTGAACAGGAATGATGCCTCGATGAATCGTGTGGGCCCTGCTTCTCCTGGCACTCCAGATCAACCACCTGCAGTCTCAATTTTCGTCCAGCCTGTGTCCAGTCTTGGGTATTGTGAGTAATCATCAGGGTAGTCTAATCTAAAAGTGTGTCATCTGATTGTCTTGTTGTTTTCTTTTCATGAACTGAGCCCTCCAGCTCCGGATTACAATTAGTGTGTGTGATGCATGTTGTTTTCTTCCATCACAGGGCCCCAACCAGCTGTAATGTTCCTGGCTAGCACACCATTCTCCATCTGGGTACCCAGAGTGTGTGACTGTTTATGGACCCTGAAGTGCATGCATAACTGTTTGATTGATAGAGCCTTTAAGCAAATTAAACTGATTACGCCCCTCCCTTGTTCAAGTCCCTAAATGAATCAGATCTAACTCATTTTTTTGCATTTACCCTGACTGTGGTTCCAGTTTGTGCAATAGTAATGTACTGCTGTTATTTGCAGTGTATAACCTTGTTTTACAGGGGGCCCCCAGGGCCGGGCCAGAGGAAAGCCCTAGTGGTAGGTGCAAAGTGTGTGGGTACTTGTGTGGTGTATCAGGGGTATTGTGAAAGTGATTATTGTGCATTGTTCCAGCCACTAGTGGGGAAAGAGGAGGGTTACGGTGTTCTGGAGGGCTGTGCTCAGGTTAGCTTGACCACTACCAGCCCTGACCTCCGGGTGGAGGCACCCGTTTCAGAACTCAGGCCCCTTAGCTTGCTACTAGCCAAGCAGGCAGGGGTAGTAGCCCTTGGGATAGTGCCACCTAGGGGTTACATCAGGATCAGGAGGATTTAAAAGTGTGTGTTGGAACTGTGTCCTAGAGCAAATGCTGTGCAGCAAGGCTTTGGTCCCTTTAGGAAGGGGAGTGTTCCCGTGTCAGATTGGACTAATCACAGTGAAGTAAGGCATGTACAATGGGTAGAAGGAGGATTTAAAAGTATGTCATGGGCAGGAGAATCTTCAAGTGGAACTACTGAGCTGTACTGCTGTATCTTGGTACAAAGCTACCTAATGTTAGCTCAAAAAGGGGAAAAAAATATCACAAATAGGTAGGCAGTCCAATAATGTGAAGGCAGACAGGTGAAGCAGCCAATAACTGGTGGAGGTCTAGGAATAGCTGCTCAATGGAAATCCAGGGCTTGGATCCCGTAGAAGAGCCGTACCTTGTCTGTGGGTGGCAGTGGGTGGGCAGATTCAGGATTAGGCACAGCCAGTGGAGATCTCTTCCAAACCATTAGTCGGCCAGGAGCTGAGGAGCCCAATCAAGGGCTGGGGAATTGTCCATGGGTGGCAGCAGGTGGGCAGATTCAGGATCAGGCGTGGCTGGCGGAAATCTCTTCCAAACAGCCTCTAAGTCATTGGTAATGATCATGCCCAGATCCTGTTCCACCTTTGTCTCCTCCAATTAATGCCCTCCCAGTATGTACTTTTTTCCTGGGTTCCCCTTCCCCAAGTGCATTACCTTACACTTCTTGGTGTTAAATTTTAATTGTCAATTTCTGGACCATTCTTCCAATCTCCTTAAGTCAGCTTCCATACCTAATACCTCCTCTAGTGTATCCCCCCCATTGCAGAGCTTTGTATCATCTGTGAATGGGCAAAGCTTCCTCTCCAGTTCATCAGTGATGTCACTGATGAATATGTTGAAGAGGACTGGACCCAGCACCCATCCCTGTGGAACACCACTGGTCACACCTCCCTCCCTTGATAATGCCCCATTGACCAACAGTCTCTGGGTCCTATTCTGCAGCCAGTTTCTAATCCAGTTTACTATTTTCTGTCTGACTCCTGTGTTCTTGTTTGTTAGCAAGTCTCCTGTGGGGAATGGTGTCAAAGGCCTCGCTGAAGTCTAGGTACACCATGTTCACCGCCCCACCCTGGTCTACTGTTCTGATAACTCAATCGAACAAATCAATAATATTTGTTTGGCATGAGCACCTGCTGTGAAATCTTGCTGTCTGGGTTTGAGTTTTCCAGTTTCCTTTAGGTAGTCAGCTATTCTCCCCTTTAGTAATGTCTCCATAATTTTTCCCACTATGCAATATATGGGCCCTGATCACTGTCTCCTAGATTTTATCTGCTCTGGCTGTGTTTCTTCTCCTGACATTATAAAGCCCTGTTTATGACAACAACAAATTGTGATGTTATAAACAGAATTGTGATGTTGGGTATGGAACAGCAACCAGAGTGGATAGGGCAGAGATTCTGTTGTCATGCAAATGTCCTTTTAATAAATAAACAAATAAGGACAAGAACTACAGAAAAATATGAAATGTAAGATTAATTGTCTAAACAATATAACATTTTTTTCACTATTGTCCCAACAGTGTCGGGCTCTTTAAGTGAAAGAATTTTCATATGGTTACCTATTAATTCAGAGCACATTATCACATTTTATGTACATTGCATTTTTCAGATGAAAGTTGAATGACTCCTGAAATAGGGTCTTTCATGGGCATGTCACTGTAGTGTGTGAGGTGGATGACCATACCCACTTGTTTGATTGGCAGTGTGGTATCAGTTTGGCATTTTTTTTGGCAACCAGTTTTATGTCATGCTGTGTGAGCATTAAAACCCCTATTTTTTATTACCTCTGTGTGTGTGTGTGTCCATATGTACAGTATACATATATGTATGTAGGTATGCATGAGTGTATGTCTGTCATATATTTTTGTGTGACAACACACAGCAGGGTGTCTGTGTGTGTGTGTATATATATATATATATATATATATATATATATGTGTATTATGTGCACATGCAGCGAAGAGGTTATTTGGCATTAGGCATAGCTGAGTGCCTTAATACAATCCCCAAGGTATGTGTATGGCTGAGTATACATAAACATTCTCCCTTGTAGTTTGTTATAGTACTTATAAGTTGGTTTGTGTTAGCTGGCTTGGTGGTGTTGAGGATTGAGGTGCTGGATGCCACACCTCGCGCTATGCCGGCGACCTGGGTTCGGGAATGGACTCAGGCCACAGGGGGTCAGCAGGGGAAGGAAAGGATTGAACATTTGGGGGACTGCTCTCCTTCCGGGAGGGATTTGGGGTTGTGCTGATCCAGGGTGGCTCCTGGTGGTGGCCGGGGGCAGCACGGAACTTGCAGTGCAAAGCAGATGATGGGGGGTGGAGCATCAGTAGGTGTCAGTGTTTATCACCATGGACACCATTGCACGTCCGCACTCCATAGGGAAAGCAAGAAAAACCATCTGTGTCACCATGGAGATGGAGATGAAGGGGGCTCCAGGGGCAGGCCCACATCCCATCACTGGCCTAGGGCACCAGGGGACTCCCAGGGCAGACCAGACACATGGTGGGCCCCTCTAATCTCAGACAGGCCACTGCAGGTGGGCGGGCCCTCCCCTTGGGGGTGGTCCAGGGGGCTGGACCAGCCTGGGTGTTCGGGGGGAGGAAGCTGGTGACAGGGTTAGGGTAGGGAGTAGAGGCCCTCGCCGACTGAGTATCCTGGAAGGCTGCCCACGTTACAGGGTGAATAATAGAGTTCACAAAAAAATAAAATAAATAAAAATAAGTTGGTTTGTGTTAAGAAAAACATGGCAGTGCACAAGAAAACAGAAAGGAGCTCTGAACAGTGGGTATATTTATTTTTTTATTTCAAGAGTTTCACCACTGAGCTGAGTAGCAGCTCGTTTCCAGATGCATCCTGAGGGGAAAGGGGCAAGGGAGATAAGATCTAACAAATCAGAGCATTTGCAGTACTGTATTTACAATATTTCCAATTTTTCCAAACAAGAGTAGAACCAAATAAGCAATAAGAGGCACTCAACAAAAAAAAAAAAAAAAAGCAAAATTAAATGATCAGTTAAGACGGGAATAGAACGGCGGATATTATTTAAGTGATCTAGGAACTATACAGGGGGAGGCAGTGGACGTTAGACAAGGTTACGGGTGTGGAAGAAGAAGACAAGGATTTTAGGACCTGTGATCAGATTTCACCAGTCACTGTACTGTTTTTTCCCATAAAACCTTAAAGAACACCATTGCATTATGAGCTGTAGCTTGTGGAACTGCAACAGCGAGTTGGGTACTTGAACTAAGTTCTTACGACTAAATACAGAAATATTCAATAAAACAGTAGTTAGTTAGGAGCAGCTTTTATACTGATATATGTGTATGTATGTAACCTAAGGCAAAATAGGGTGTTCTGCACTTGTGTCCTTTTTTATCCGTAAAGTGCCCAGGAATGGATGCTAAATGAAAAAATCACCATGCTTTACCTAATTATGGGCCAATTATTCCACGCCTTGGGTGCATTTTTAGAGAGATAGAGACACTGACAATGTCAGTAGAAAAAGACCATTGGTCCCTCCAGTCTGCCCCATTTTGCCCTATTCTACCCTGTGACCTATTGTCTGATGGGATTTTTGTCCTCCTTCCTGCCTTACTTCTACCCCCCTAAGCAACTATTAATCCCTTTACCCTGTCCCAGCCGTGTTCAAACCCATTAACGTTTTTTGTGCACACACCTCTGCTGGCAGGCTATTCCACTGCTCAAACACTCTCTCAGTAAAGTAAAACCCTATCCCATCTGAATACCCCCCCCACTAGCTAACATTCCTGTTCCCTTGTATTTTGAGCCACCATTCCTGCTAAATAGTTCCTCACAGTTTACCTTGGTTATTCCTTTCAGGATCTTGAATGTCTCCATCATGCCCCTCGTCTCCCTTCTGGCCTCCAGTGAGTACGTGTTTAGTGTCCTAAAGCCAAGCTTCATAAGATCTGCCCTGTTTGCCCTGAATCCTTTTGGATACTCTACCCTGCACAGTCTCCGGCACGTCTGTTTTTCCTCAGGTGAGGACTCCAGAACTTGGGCACGATACTTCTTATGGGGTCTCACTAATGATCTATAGAGAGATAATAATTACCTTTTTACTCCTGCTATTGAAACATCTTTGAATACATCCCAACATTCTGGATGTCTTGCTGTAGGCCTTGTTACATTGGTTAGTTTGTATTAGAGAGTCGCTTATGATGACCCTCCTGATCCCTTTCCTCTGAAGTAGTAGCCAGCTTAACTCTTCCCATCTGGTATTCCTTCCTGGGGCTGTTTCTTATGTGCAATACCTTGTACTTTTTGGCATTGAATTTCAACATCTAGATCATGGTCCACCTCTGTAACCTTTACAGGTTCCTCTGCAACTCCTTTTCTCCCTACTAACTGCTGACCCTGTACCCTGCCACAAAGCTTAGTGCCATCTGTGAAGAGACACATCTTGTCCTGTATTCCTTCTCCTATGTCACTGATGAACATTTTGAAAAGGACTGGTCCCAAGACTGACCCCTGCAGTACACCACTTGTGAGCTCCCCTTCCTCCATTCTGACTGTTTACCATCACCCTCTGCTGTTTCCCCCCAACATACTTCTCACCCTTTTAACTAATCTCGTTACTGCTCCCAGATCCTCTACTTTCTTCAACAACCTTCTGTGTGGCACTGAATCAAATGCCTTGCTGAAGTCAAAACATAGTAAATCTATTGTTTGTCCCTTATCCACCATCTTTGTTACCCAGTCACAGAATACGCTCAGATTGGTCTAAGCATTCGGGTTTTAGGAAAGTCACCAGCGGGGTCCCACAAGGCTTGGTGCTTGGTCTGGTGTTGTTTAATGTCCTCATTACTGATATTGGGGATGGCATAAAAGGCAAGACTGGCCTGTTTATGGATGATACCAAGCTCTGTGGGAGGGTGAATACAGCCCTACATGAAGATCTGGCCAAGCTTGAGAAGTGGTCTGGAATATGGCAACTCAGGTTCAATGAAAAGAAGTGCAAAATCATGCACACTGTTGCCAAGAACCTGAGGACGGAGTACAGCCTGGTAAGGTCCTTGTAACCAATTCAAAGGAAGACACACTGCAGGAAGGTGGTGGCAAAAGCCAACAAAATGCTGGGCTGCATTACCAGGGCAATCAGTAGCAGGTGGGAAGAAGTCATATTGCCACTATACAGATCGCTGGTGTGGATGCACCTGGAGTACAGTGTGCAATACTTGAAGAAGAACATTAACCCTTAGGCTGCTGACAGAATTAGAACGTATAGGAATTTTGGACCGATATATCAGTCCGCGGCCCTGCAAGGGTTAACCTGCTAGAGGCAGTCCAGAGTAGAATGACTAAAATGATTAATGATCAGCAGAGTAGGACATACGAGTAGAAGCTGGAGGACCTGAACAAGTACTCCCTGGAGGAGATGAGGGAGAGGGGGACATGACTGAGACCTTTAAGTACATGAAGTGCATTAACACAGTGAACAGGAGACTCTTCAGTCTCAGTGTCAGTAAAACTATGAGGGTACATTGCCTTAAACTGGAGCGGGAAGGTTCAGGAGAGAGTTTGAGAGGTATTTCTTCACAAAGAGGGTGGTTCCTGGGTGGAATGAGTTCCCTGAGGAGGTGGTCTCACTGGAGACAGTGGAGGGCTTCAAAAGAGGGTGGAGCAGGGTAATGGGGAAGGTCAGGGTCAAGGTGAGAGTGGGCAGTAAGGAGGAAGCAGTTGGGAAGGAGGCGGTGCCCTTAGCTGCCACTTAGGACTCCATAACACAAGCAGGCTTGATAGATCACATCTTCCTCTGCTGGCAACTTTCATATGTTTGTATGTTTATAAGACCCTCCCTGCCACAAACCCACACTGCTTACTATCCTCCATTTCTCCCCAGATAATCCACTAGGTCCTGTTTGACTAAAGTCTCCATTAGTTTACCTACAATCAAGGTAAGACTGATGGGCCTGTAATTTCCCAGTTCCTCCCTGCCCCTTCCTTGTGGAATGTGCCATGTCTGCTGTCCTCCAGTCTCTTGGAACCACCCCTGATTGTAGTGAGCTACTAAATAGCCCTAGCCAGGGGTTTAGCCAGTTCTGATGCCAGTTCTCTGAACACCCTCGAGTGCCTCCCATCTGACCCTGGAACCTTGTGTATCTTCACAGCTGCAAACCCTTTTCTAATCTTTCTCCTGTAATTATTACCTATCACATTCTGGGATCCCCCTTGCAGCAGGCTTTATGCCACTTCCTGGCAGAGGCCCGCTATCCTCCACTGTGAATACTGAGCAGAAGTAGTTGTTTAGAACAGCTGCATTCTTCTTGTCCTCCTCTACACCCTACCCCTGTTTGTCAGCTTAACAATTCACTGTCTCATCTTCTTTTTTTCCCTGATATACCTGAACAACTGATTTTTTCCCTCCCTTTCTTCCCTTCTTCAGGTACCATCATAGGCAAGAAGGGGAAGAAGATGCAGGGCATCAGGAAAGGATGTGAGACGGCATGGAGAGCATATGTACCCAGTGGGCAGCAAGATCACAAGCAGCACATATTTATGGGGGGAAGGTCATGCCAAACTAATCTGATATATTTCTTTGAGAGGGTGATCAGGGAAATAGATCAGGGATGGGCAGTGTACATGGCCTATTTGGACTTTAGTAGGGCCTTCAACACAACGCCACACAGGAAGATGATTAAGAAGCTGACCAGTCTAGGAGTGGGATCCAAAGTGGTAAATTGGGTTAGAAACTGGTTTATGGATAGCAGAGGGTGGTGGTTAATGACAATTCTAAGAATGGAAGAGTGATCAGCAGGGTACCACAGGGATCAATACTGGGACCAGTCCTCTATCAATGTCTTTACAAGGAACATTGCAGAAGAAATGGAAGGAAATGTATACTTTTTATTTATTTATTGAATTTTGTTGACCGAGTAGGCCCAGTGAGACTAGAAGTCCCTTTTTGATGGGTGACTTGGGGGATACAGATGGTAACCAACTGAAACTGAACCAGATTAAGCTGTTGGTGGTATTTTTAGTGAATGGGGGGAACTCTGTCCAGAACACCAGTGAAATTCCTCTACTTTTTTCCAAAAGTGCATTGGGATCTTTAATGTCCACCTGGACAACCCCCAGAACAGGCAGACAGGACCTTGGTTTAACATCTCGTCTGAAAAACAGCACCTCAGGAGTGCAGCATCCCCATCATGATGCACAACAGTGTCAATATTGAGATTTACTCCAAGTGCATGGTGTGGGGCTAGAATCCACAACCTTTCGATCTTCTGGTCTCAGAGGTGAGTGTGCAACCTGCTGAGCCACTGACACTGTTTTTTTAGATAGGAAACAGGGAGGCAGGAGGGTCGCCAGAGACCAGATAGGGTCTGCAGAGTCAGAATAGGCAGGGAACATCTGGACAGACTGGGTGAGCCAAGCGGTCATTTTCTGCCAACAAATTCTGTTTCTTTGACCCCCTCCGCAATATACAGCTCTCTGTCTGCTTTTGTGTCCCTGATTTTCTTCTTGGCCTTCTTTATCTTTACCTGATATTTGTTACATTCCTCGTCCCTCTGTTTCTTCATGTAGCAAGAGAAGGCCCTTTTCTGGCCTGCACTGCCTCCGTGCCCTCCTTATAGAACCAGTTTGGTCTTGTGTGCCTATTACCTTTGGCAACTGTTCTCAATCATTGTCTGGTTGTTTTGAGAATGGTCTCTTTAATTTCTCCCCTGCTCTCCAGCACCCCCTGATTTCGTCCACTAGGCATGAGGTACAACTGTGTTCCATTAAATATACTCAAGAAGTGCAATTACTGGCCATAATTAAATACTCTAGCATGACTGTAATATTTTAGTTTGGGGGGGGACAAGTACTGTACCTTCTCTCTCACACAATTCTGTCTACAACATTGCAACAAATGCTCACTACCGTGGGATCTACAATTGCCCCTCCCCCCATCTTTCTCCAAGATTACTTTACTTTATTGCTGGAGTGTCGTATTGAATATTATACAACGGTTCAATGTTTGGGGAATAGCAATGGGGTATTTAGTGCTTGTGTAACTTGAAGTACTTTTTGTGGCTTTACTCTATTCCCACCCTTGAGTAGTAGGTATGGAGGCAGGAATTTGTAGGGAATAGAAGGCCCATGAACAAGGCTGAGAAGAGCACTGGAGAAGGAGGAGGAGGGAATGGTGGTGGACAAAAAACACTCCCTAAGCAAGGGAGGTGCGTTAGTGGAGGGTTTAAGTAGAGGTTGTGGGAGGAGCTATTCCCCACATTGAACCTTGGGTTTAAGCCCTCCCATTCAATGTTTGGGGAATAGCAATGGGGTATTTAGTGCTTGTGTAACTTGTAGTACTTTTTGTGGCTTTACTCTATTATCACCCTTGAGTAGTAGGTATGTAGATAGGAATTTGTAGGGAATAGAAGGCACAAAAAGATACCTCCTCCAACTCATGGAGAGTATGACCCCTGGCGCTCAGGAGAGAGAAAAACCCCCAGGCGGAGGAAACCTCTGAGAACCCATGGCCGTTGGTCTGCCGGTCCTCTGGGCATACTAAGAGGAGAAAGACCTAGGTTCTAGTAACCACAGCTAATTTGAGGATGGTGAGCTTCATGGAGAGATGATGGCCTGTCCTCGATCTATGGATGATGCAGATTGAATGATGATCCTGAGGTTGAAGAATAGGTCTTTTCTGAAGGAACGGTAGAATCCTAAGTGTGAAGCAGATCCAGTTGAAGAAGGGTGAATGAAGTCTAGATTTCTAAGGTGATGAAGGATGCTTGTCCAAAGGAATTGCATGGGCATAATGAGCAGGGAGAGCATGATTTGATTGATATGTTACCAAACAGTAAACAGTGGGAAATGCGATGATTTGTGAAGTCATAGGTGAATGATCCAACTTGTGTAAGGTTTGACTTTCAAGGTGAAGTCTAGCGGCAAAGAATTCAGTAGTGAGCTATGAGTTGTTAAGCAAGCATCCATGAAGTAGAAAATGAGTAGAGGAGAGTCTTTGAGTGCCTGATGGGAGTAATGCCATAAGTGATTAGTAGATGAATAGAGGAAGATTTGCACATGCAGTCCAGATGGTAATCAAATATATATATATATATATATATATACATACACACACACACACACAGAATGACTGGAAGTTTGCTATAAGGAATTGGATGGCTTATTTGGGCATGATGCCGTAACTATACTTGTATATGCTCTGCTGGTATGCTAGCTGAAGTAAATACGGGTATTTCTGTAGTGTAATTGTCTGAGAGATGCACTGTGGTGGCTTATAGTTGGTTAGGTTTACAGGTAATCCAATGCTGAAATACTTGAGAGAAGCTTAGAGGCGGATATATGGAAGAGTCTGTAGACTGGATTGGTAGTGAGGATGAGTAGTGTGGAATGCCAGAGGATCTTAGTGCTATGGCTGATTAAGACTGGTTGAGAGGCAAGACTGGGATAGAGAATTTGCCTTAATGGTTGCAGATTTCCAGATAGAAAATCAGAACAGCCTGTTCTTGGTGATAGTCTTTACCAGAGAGATTAATGGAGATAATTCATGAAGGATAGGCTGGAGGGTCTGCTGGATGGGTGGCTAACTTGACTGATGGTAACAGATGAAGAAATGTAGATGATTGTATGAGGTATGGTGATGTCCAGGACCTAGAAAACAGTGGTTTGGATAGCTTGATGTTAGTAAGCAGCCAGGCACTAGAGATCCAATGATGAATGTTCTGGAAAAGGCAGCTGCGAAGGTCTTATAACATTGTCTGTTGAGGAAGTAGGAGTCGAGTAACATGGTCAACAGAGTCAGTGATGGTTGGAGAGGCTACAGAAGGTAACTGGATGATGTAAGAGGTGGCATGAGGTATCTTGTGAGTCCCAGTATCTGTAGCAGTGATAATGGATATTAAGTCAGAGCATAACAGAAGAATTTAAGTCTTTTCCATGTAGGAGGATAGCCTGTGAGGCATGGTAGACAGGGAAGTCCACAATGACCGAATGGACGAGATTCATAGGGTTATCCAATAGAGAGAGATGGGAATCTTTCTAGTGTCCAGTCGAATGAGATTCAGGAATGATCGAGGGGAGCTGATTGGGCAGTATAGAAAACTCTATGATGATGATGTGTGAGGCATGTTATCCAAGGAATGTGTGCTAGAAGTAGTTTCCTCAGGTGAAATGAACAAGTGATCCATCGAGTGGTGGATGGGAGCTGATGGAAAGGCCAGAGTAGGAGTATAAGATGGATAAACAGGAGTAGTAGTTGACTGGGTATGAATACTGGCCAGAGATATGGTAGTATGCCCAAGACAGCCTCAGCAAACAGGACGAAGCCCCGAGCCTGCAAGGCTGAGATGACCAGGCAGCTATCCAATGTTGGAATGGAAGTCCGGAGTGAATCCTGATGGACTGAAGGAATAATCCGGGGAAGGTGATGGGCTAGGCAAGCTGGATGACATACAGTGTAGGAAGGAACAGGACCAGGTTGTCAGATAACAGCAGTGGAATACAGGAAGGCTCTGGTAAGGTAGCAGGATGATCCATGGGAAGCCAAGGAGCGAAGCTAAGCATCAAGAGCAACTGGGATGAGATATAGAAATCCCACATCTGATGAAGACTGGAAATGATGAGATGAAAGGATGGAAGGTGCTGGAGCGAGAAGGATGAAATTCCAAAATCTGAAGAATAAAACAAATTTGTACAGTAACCGGAAGGGGTGACCTGCAGCGAGGGAGTCCATGAGGCAGACAAACTGGATTGAGATAGACACTGAACAAGCTGGCAAGATCCAGATCAGAAGGGAATGGAGGCCAGAGAGGTCAAGTATGATGATCCATGGAAGTGCTGGATGGAGACTGGTTAGGAAGGAGGGAAGTCATTGGAAGCAGAAGGGTTCTGTTTCTCAAAGGAATCTGTAATCAGGTAGGAGGAAGAACATGCAGGAGGATGGACAGTCAGGTACAAATGCAGGTTCCAAGTGAGGGAATTGAGGTGAGATGCCCTGGACATGACACACCAGATACACTATGATGGTGCACGCAAAATCAATGAACAGTTCAGGTCCAGCAGGGAGCTGCAAGCGATGGTCTGGTAGAGCGTATGAAGGGATGCAGATGAGTGCAGAAACAAGCTTCCAGTCCTAGTAATTGAGAAGAGAACCAGTAACCGATACCACCAGGCAGAGGTAGGAGGATGGAGGCAACTGAGAGGATGAGATCCTGCTCCAGACGGTGCGGCAGTCGGGTATGAGCCAGGACCAGTACGGAATCAGTGGAGTCACATAAACGGGCGACCAAACCAGGTAGCCAGAAGGTGAAGACCAACATGTGTCACCTGTAGAAAAAGTTGGAAGGTGAAAGGCAAATGGGTTTTTGAGGCCCCGTTCCCGAAGGGAAGTGGCAACCAGCGGCGAGTTTAGGATGCAGAAGGAGGAAACAGTCGAATGCAGATTCAGACATTCAGCCATGGAGTCAGCGTGCTAGGACTGTGAATTGAGGCTGCATATCATGTGGGATGAAGAAGGCAAGTCAAGCAAGGTCCTGTTTCTGAAGGGAGGCAGCATCCAGGTATCAGGCTGAGCATGCGTAATGTTGAAGCAGTGGAATGGTCTGGGGGTTGGGGTAGGAAGAAGTAGGCTGCTGGTTAACTAGGATCTGCAGCTTATCCATTAGGTAGGGAAATGGGCAGACTGGGTGGGCCAAGCGGTCCTTATCTGCCATCAAATTCTATGTTTCTATGTTTCTATGAGATTCAGACACCCATCGGTGATGGCTGAGGCAGGATGATCCTGAGTTGAGGCAGCTAGGCATAAGCAGAATGAAGAGGGCACATGGGGTGAACAGTTCTGTTCCCAAAGGGAAGTGGCAACTGGTATGAGGTAGAGAAGGCGTGATATGATTCAGTAGATTGTAGACATGACTCCCATCCCTGGTAGTTGGGGTAAGCTAACCTTCAATAGATGCTGTCCAGCAGAGTTAGGGATAGAGAATGTAAGGCTGGTAAGCAGTAGGAGGTAGTTAATGTAACAGAATCCCAGCCCCGGTAGACAGGGGAAGCCTACCTTCACTCAGCACCTTAGAAGGCGAGAGTTAGGGCCGGAGTCCAGAGTACTGGTGGTATGGGCTGGCTGAAGCTCAGAACACTGCTGTAGAAGGAGAGTAGATTAGAAACCGAGATGAGATGGGCATGATGAATGAACACAGGATGGGAAGAAGATGTAACATGATGGGAATAGTAGGCACGGAAACAGGCAGCACTGTAGAGGAAGTTTGGGCATGGAAGCAGTAGCAATGCAGGGGAAGGAAAACCCCACTGAACTGAAATGGGAACCTTGGGGAGAGAGGTAAGCAGACACTGGTGATTGGGGATGAAGGCAGTAGTGGTGAGTAGGCCTGGATGCCTGGGAGTAGAAGAATAGAAGTAGCCCCCACAATGCCTGTCCCCCACATTCCCATACCCCCCTTTTCCACACCCCAAAGCCCCCCACCACCAGATGGAGAGATTGTCGAGGACACCCACCACCACCACAAGCACAATGCACAGGTAGAGCAGCGGTCGCAGAAGCACCTCGCCCGATGCTGCTAACTGGTATCCATGGCGGGGAAGAAGACGAAACAACCCCCTTTTCAAAGGTACTGTAGTGGGAGTGTTGAAATATCCACTCAAAGCATCGCTGCCAAGTAGGGTCAATTGAGGAACTGACAATGTACTCCGACCCCTGATGAATTTCAAGGGTACTCACCACACAGGTGACGGTCACATATTGCAGTAAGGGTACGTAGTGTGGGTCACAGAAGTCAGGGAAAGAAGAAAATGAAGCAGCAAGGGGAGCAGAACATCACAGCCAGATGAGCCACACGGGGAGCCCAGGGCACAAAAAACACTCTATCAGCAAGGGAGGTGCATTAGTGGAGGGTCTATATAGAGGTTGTGGAAGGAGCTATTCCCCACATTGAACCTCGGGCCTAAGCCCTCCCAAAGAAAGAATCCTGGACTGTGATTGGTCAGTCTGGGGCTGGACCTGTGATGTTATCCCAGCACAGCATCACGGATCTAGTCTCAACACACACATGACCAACTCACATGAACAAAAAATCAGTACCCATCCCATACTGAAGCAAACTGAAAACTACATTTGTGAACGTCTTTACATCACTGCCCCACTGTACTCACAGTCCCCTCTCGGCAAACATCCCTTTTTTGTGCCCGATTTCTACGTTCAATGTTTTGGCCACTCATCACTGTCATTTCTCCCCCCTCCCGACACAATTTGCAACTGGAAAATTTAAAATAAAGTTAAAAAAAGCCATAACTGAAATTGGATTTCTATCCACTCACCGGCGCAATCATGTGAGAGCATGCACACCACGGTGCTGCACTCGCTCCAGTCGCCGATCACTCAGTGACCATTACAAATGGCCACACTGTTTAGTGACTTACTTTTAAAATATACAACATGCTTGCTGAAAAAAGTCACACTGAAAGCAGTCACTTTGACTTTACACACAAGCACCCCACTGCCTCCCACTCTCCGCAGACTCCCCACTGCAGGCAAATGTAAAGCCGTCATTATGATCAGCTTCATCATGGCAGTCCATGCTGCTCTTCTCACACTGTCAGTGCCTATGGCAACTGAGCTCGAGAACATGACTGCCCGTTAGTTGCTTACCTCATCACCATTTTCTCCCTTCAGTTTCAGCCTTGATAGTGGCCTCTCTCAATTCCATGCTGCTGACTGTGAGAGCATGGGGGGGGGATCACGCCACAACAAAAGAGACTCAGGGAAGAGAGACAGCTTAGTGTGTTAGTCTGTGGAGCCACAGTAACAGCAGCTCTACCTACTGGCAAAAACTGTTAATTAGCATTACTTTTTTCAAAAGTATACCTACCTCCCCAAAAAAACACCAAAAAATACACTTTTAAATGTACTTTTTCATTTTTTTCATTTTTGTTTTACTCAAGAGCCATGGCATAATAGGAATAATGCATGCCAGGGTGTGTGTCATGCTGGGATAATGTCACTTCTCAGCTGTTGGACACACTCAGCCTGTGGTCTTGTGCCCAACCACCCTAGGTGTGACGATATCCCAGCACGACACACACCCTGTTGCGCATTATTCCTTTATTAAAATGGGAAGATAGCCAGCCTGTCGGCACAGAGGTAGCACTACCACTTGTGACTCTGGTGACTGAGGTTCAGGAATGAGCATGAGTTGTCAGGGGGCTGGTGGGAGAAAGAGGATTGCATGTCCCACAGGATGTTCTTCTTTCTTGGGGAGAGAGGGTAGTGGTCTATGCTTTTACTCTGTCATCTGAGTGATCACAGTTGGCAGTGTCGCAAGGGTTGAGATGGAGGGGCATTTTGTGGCTGAGTGTTGTGCTGTGCTTGATGTTCCTGGAGCGCTGACTTTAGTGCGGGAAGGGAAGAACAATCAGGAAAACAGAAGTGGAAATAAACTCAGGATGGCAGGATGACAGGGCATACTCGAGTCTGGGCTGTGGTGACTGTTGATCCCCCTGCCCACTTTGGAAGTACCTACATAGAGGAACCAACTTCTCCCCCTACCCTTCCTCAGTTGGATTGGGGAGGTAAGCCAAGGGGTTCAAAGGGAATGGGGTTTTAAGTGACAGAGATGCCGATATGCTGGGGTAATGGGCTGGGTACTAGCCAGTGCTAGGGACTACTTGGAGATGGGTGTATTAACTAGAAGTAAAAAAAATATATATATATGGGAAATCAATTTTTGGGATGAGTTGGAATGTAGCGTAAATGCTGATTTGCAGAGTAAGGCGATGGTGCCTGTGGAAAGAAGCTCATTAGAAAGTAACCAGATCTTGCAATTATGGTCATGTTGTTGCATGGGATGGAATACAAACTGAACAATCTGGTCCCTCTATGCACGGTCTCTGTGACTGGCAGTAAGACATTGCATGAACCCTTCTGCACTATAAGGGACTTTGTGGCCACAACAAAGCTATGCTAAACAAGGGTTGCAAGCCTCTCCTGCAAAACTGCAAAAGTCTTTGTGACCACACAGGGAAGGACATGGGGCCCAACATGGTGATGGCCCACAGGGCCATACCTAGATATTGATGACACTCTCACACCTTTTCACAGTTTCTTGCACCCCCAACCTGGTGAACTACAACAAGCAGGCAGTAAGTGGAGACTGTGGAACAGGAGGGAGGGAGGGTGGAGGACTTTGAGGGATGCCACAGCCAAATTCCTTTTAAGAGGATGAGGCCTACAGTGGGGACATCATTGGATGCCAGTGACTTACTAAGACTACAGGGAGTTGGTGGAGGGTCCACTGGACTGCCAGAGACAATTGCCATTTGGCGAAGAGCATCAGACCCAATTGTCCCAAAGGGGTCATAGGTATCAGAGGAGGCCAGCACACCTTGAAAGTGCTATACATTATGCAAAGCACTACGCATTCTACACCTAACTGTAGTAGCCTTGCTCCATGAAAATATACTGTTGTTCTACAAAATGTTGGAATTATTATTGGACATAAAAGATTTTAGAAAATTAATAGAAACATTATTTTTTAATACAATATATGGTACCCACAATTTTCTTCTTTTCATAGTCTAGATTAAGACATGCACTGCACATTCTAGCTATTTACTCTGCAGTTTGCAGACCGACAGCCACCACTTTGCTGCATGACTTAGCACCATAAAACTAGGGTTGTGCCATACAGCAACATGCTGTTTATCTTTAGCCACTATGTTAGCCGGTGCAAAACCTGCCTGTACCCTCTTACACTGGTTTTGAATTGCAACAAAGTCACAGTGGAGATTCCTCCCCCTTTGACTTATGAGACCTTTGTGCATAGTGTAAAAGGGTTGAAGTGCAACCGAAAGCCCCTCAATTTGTCCCACCACTATTTGTGACTGTGCATAGGGCTCTAGGTTTTCCAAATTGTGTCTTTCCATTTTAAAAATGAATATTCTTTAGCATCTGTTTTGTGTGAGTCTGTCAGCTCTGCGTGAAACACACAGTATATGTATTTTTTTCCCATACAGATTTTTATCTCCTGCTGCCAGCCTGACCCATTTAGCTTGGCCAGCCTACAGCCCCATCCCTGGCACTTACCACTCCAGATCTCAAATGACTTCCCCCTTGTAGTGGGGCCATGGGGGTTCCTTAAAAACTCTTGGAAAAGGATCCAGTAGTAGTAGTCTTTATTTATTTATGACACCCTTCTCTGGAGGCCCAGGGTGCCATTACAATACAACACAATTTAAAACCAACAAAAATTAACCACATCAAATCCAGAATAAATAACAATAAACAACTAACTGGATTTAATCTAAGACAAAATAATAAAACTAACTGATAATTTGAGAGCTGCTTGGTAAAGATGTTATGGGAAATCCCCAAATGCTTGTTGGAACAAGTAAGTTTTAAGGCAAGTGTGTGGCAAGTTGACTGTGCAGGACCTGCGAAGGTGGCCTGCTTTAGCTTGCTGCAGCTGTGGGGTTTCCACCACATGTTTCTCCCCAGTTTACCCTCAAGATGTCATGAGTCAGGCATGCTGCTTGTGTACATGCTGAACATGCACATATCTTGCCAAGCAACATCTCCCCACCCTCAGCAAGTGGCTCCAACTATGATGCCACCAGTACCTGCCCAGGTAGTGACTGTACTGCAGAGCTCACTGCCTCCTCTCCGTGGAGAAGGAAAACATTCTCTGGGGCACTTAATCCTCTCCCTCTGGCTGGCCCTCAACAACCCATGTTGGTTTTTGACCCCAGGTTGCTGGCATAGCAAGAGTAGCACTATTGCCATGCTATCCGACCTGAGCTTCTGAGTGAATATTAAAGATATCAGTGATGCATGAGAGGAGCTCATACACAGCAATATGCCTAGACTGATTAACAACATTAAACTGCAGCACAGTATGATACGAACCCAAGTCAGGACCAACGTCCATGATTAAACAGTGTTTTGGCCATAAAATGCCAGAGTGCTTTATGACGTGGCCAGCATTTACAGATTGTAACAAAAGATTTTATTTCATTGTAGATGGAGTGACTTACTTTCATTTCATTTCATTTTATTGTTTGCCCTGAAAAAGCACACTGAGCAGCACTGCCCTTTTTCAAGTGCGACCAGCATATTACAACACAACATGCAATACATACAGTAAGATACAAATACACATATTATTTACAACTACATTTAGTCTGTGCATCGAAACTACTTAACAAATGTTTCTTAAAAACAGGTATAGATCTAATAGCCTTAGCTGATTGTGGTAGGCGGCTGTAAGTACTTAGACCAACATAATCAAAAGTTCTTTGCCCAAAACAAGTCTTTCAAAAGGGAACCTTGAACAAGGTTAAGACCTGTGATCTAGTACTATGAGATTTATGCTGTAGTAGAAATAACTCCCCCATAGAATATGGGACCTTACCCAGCATGTGTATACTGTTGCTACAGCAAAAATACCACAGCGACTGATCGTTTACAGCGACAAAATGACAGGTTGCTGTAGGTCACTGTAATGGTCATGCTACAGCGGTGGGACTCCCAGCACAACTTCTCTGGGTGTTGCGCCCCTCCCTGAAATACCTCCAACGTAGAGGTGATTATAGTAAAGATCTAGGGGGTGCCACTATTCCTGATGGCACAGTGTGGACCGCAAATGCGGGTGACATTTATGCCATCACTGGAATGCCGGTTGACAGGTTTGCTGTCAAACCGGCATCATGGAACCCCTAGGATGACCTCATGGAAAAAGACTTAATTTATTATCTTTACTCTGCCATCCAGTGAGGGTAGCTGTGCAGTCTGGGAAACTATCCTTAAGGAGAGGCTGGTGGCCCTCCTAGAGGCCAGAGGACTACAGGACAGCTGACAGCATGGCTTCATATGTGGCAGATCCTGCCAAACCAACCTGGTGGAGTTCTATGACTGGGTAACTAGGCAACTGGACAGGGGCCATGCAGTTGATGTCCTGTATCTGGACTTCAGTAAGGCATTCGACTCGGTGCCACATGGAAGGCTGGGAAGTAAGCTAGAAGGCACAGGGGCAGGTGCAAAGCTGGTGAGATGGGTAGGGAACTGGCTTCAGGGAAGGTAACAGAGGGTGGTGGTGGGTGGGGAGCTCTCACACCCAAGGGTAGTGACGAGCGGTGTTCCACAGGGCTCGGTGTTGGGACCAGTGTTGTTTGGGATATTCATTGCATACATATCGTTTGACATCAAAAGCAAGATCAGTCTGTTTGCTGATGATACCAAGGTAGGAGTGGTGGTGGATGACCTAGGGGGATGGCAGGGGTTGCAGGATGATATGGCAAAGCTTGAAACCTAGTCAGACACCTGGCAACTGGGGTTTAATGCCAAAAAGTGCAAGGTGCTGCATTTTGGTATGAAGAACCCAAGGAGGAGTTACCAGCTGGGGGGATTGCAGCTAGCCCAGACAGAAGAGATGAAGGATCTGGGGGTGCTCATTACAGGGTCAATGAACAACTCAGCACAATGTAGGAAGGCAGCTGTAAAGGCCAACAAAATGCTGGGTTGTATTGCAAGAGGTATGTCCTCGAGGAGGGAGGAGGTGATTCTGCCACTGTATAGGTCATTAGTTAGACCGCACCTGGAGTACTGTGTGCAGTACCAGTGCCCCTATCTGAAGAGAGACATTAAGTTACTGGAGGGAGTGCAGCACAGGGTGACAAAGATTATCAAGGGGCTGGGGGACTTATCATATGAGAGGAGGCTGAGGGAGTTGAACATGTACTCGCTGGAAGAGAGGAGGGACAGGGGGATATGATTGAAACCTTTAAGTACATGAAAGGAATAAACAAGACAGGTACAGAGGAGCTGTTCAAAGTAAGGGAGAGGAGGGACACCAAGGGCCATGATATGAGACTGGAGGTAGGAAGGTTCAGGAGGGAGATGAGGAGACAATTTTTTATAGAGAGGGTGGTGGCTGGGTAGAATGCGCTACCTGCAGAAGTGGTATCCAGTAGAACAGTGGACTGCTTCAAAAGGGGATGGAACAGGACAAGGGAGAGGGTCAATGAAGGGGAAGGGTGGAAGGGAGTGGCAGCTGCAGAATAAGGGGTGCTAGCTGCACATTCGAGCAGACTTGATAGACCTCTAGGCCTTTATCTGCTGGCAAATTTCATATGTTCGTATGTTCGTACTAGACAATGATGAGTTTTAAACAAGAGGCCTGCTATGAAATGACAAATTGCATTATAAACTACTTTTAAGCTATTTAGCACCCTACTCCCAACATCTGAATAAATTATCAAACCATAATCTAAAACTGTAACAACAGGCTGTTTGCCATAAAGGCATAAGTTTCCTGTTGAAGATTATTTTGCAGTCTCTAAAAAGAGCCCAGGCACTGGGTATTGTTTTTATTAAACCATCGACATGGGGTCCAAAGATTAAGGCACTGCTCAATGTAGCTCCCAAGTATCTAAACTGGTTGACTATTTCAATAACTTCATCATTAAGAGTTTTTAATAGAAATTCACTACTCCCAATCTTTTTGGTTCTGCTGAAAACCATGGTTTTAGTTTTCTTAATGTTTAAGACCATCCCTCGGGTATTAAACCAATGCTGTAAATTAATAAACTCTTTTTGAAGGATGTCATTTATGGTTCCCACATCATTTCCACTTTTAAAAATTACTGCGATGTCTGCATGTAAGAGCATTTCTGATGAAGGACAAGCTGAAGGAAGATTATTTAAGGAGAGAGAAAAAAAGTATGGTTCCCAAAATGGAACCCTACAGCACATCACAACTAACTTTAAGAAAACTAGAACAATTTGTCTGATTAATAGTTCTGTGTTCATGGCCTGAGAGATAATCCCCAAACCAAATGACAACATCATCAGAAAAATTACAATGTGACACTGACTGAAGAAGCAAGCTATGATTAACCAGGTCGAATGCCTTGGTGAGGTCCACGAACACAGAGGCCACCATATTTTCAGCATCAGTGGCCTGGTAAATATGATTCGTGAACCTCATCAAGGCAGTCTCAGTATTAGGTAATGCTTGAAAGCCATACTGTATGTGAGTTAACAAATCATATTTGGAAAGAAATTCAACCATTTGATCCATGACAATTAGTTCACAAAGTATTGACATAGGAGGAAACAAAGAAATGGGTCTGTAGTTAGAAACCATCTGCTTAGAACCTGATTTATGAATGGGACATATAGTGGCTTGTTCCCATTTTATGGGATATATTCCTTCACATAATGAAAAATTCAACAACTTAGTGACTGGGAAGACAATGCTATCCTTTGCCGTTTTAATAATTTAGAAATCGGGACCATCGATTCCTTTAGATGATTGTGGATTCAATCTGTCCAAATAACTCAAAAGCAATTCAGGAGGCAGTATTTTAAAGTGGAATTTAGGATGAGAAGATAGATTTGGAAAAAAATGAACATTGTCATCATGTTTATCTACCAATGTCTTGTATGAAGACAAATCATTAAAAAATTCATTACATTTTTCAGCTACAATAGCAGGATCATTTATGATGACACCATTTGATGAAATAGAAAAATACTCCTCCTCTCTTATGTGACCAGTAAGATTTCATTTAATTTCATTTTTATTTTTTATACTTGTTAGCAAGATGAGCAAACTGCCCGTTTTCACATGCGACAAGTTGACAAACAGTAAAGACATACAAAACATTAATACAAAAACATACAAACTACAATATCAAAACATACAAATTACATATAAAGTGCAGTATTATGTTAGGAACCACAATTACAGTCAATCAAACTATTCAACCATTTTACAAGCCTATTCTTGAACATTCAAACTGTCCTAATATTAGTAACTTCAGTTGGAATACCTTTAAAACATTTAATTGACCTGTATATTACTGATCTCTGACCAACTGTTTTTTTGTATAGAGGGATTCTAAATAAACCTTTGGACTGAGACCTTGTTTCAAGATAACGTTGCTGTAGGGGAATAAGATCCTGAATTACCTGGGGAAGTAAACCCCGGGTTCTTTTATACGCAAAAACTCCAAGCTTTAACTTTATCCTATCCCAAAAAGAAGGGCAATTAACTTCCCTTAACAACACACAATGGTGTGTTCTTATTGGGAAACCTATTATAAAGTGTAATATACTATTTTAAGTTACCTGTAGTTTCTGTAACATTTTGTCATTTGTGCCAGAATAAATCATGAAACTGTAGTCAAATGCACTTAACAAAAGACTGTGACCAAAAAGTCTACGAGATTCAGGGATGAGAAAGGGTTTAATCCCAAACAACATTCCAATCCTTTGATGAATTTTTTTGATAGTCTTAGCCACCTGTAAATCAAATGAGAGTTGAGAGTCTAAGGTCACCCCCAGGTAGTCAAAACTATCCACCAGTTCAATTCAGTTCCCCACTAAATCGGTAATCTGAACATTTATATCTCTATGTTTCCTGGGACCAGTAAAGACCATACATTTGGTTTTCCCTAAGTTCAAAACAAGATGACAAGAAGACAACCACATTTGAAAAGTTTCAAAATTCTGATGAACTTTAAGTAACGCCTGATCTGGTATAATTCCTTTTGAAACAATTACTGCATCATCTGCATACATGATTAAGCTGGCCCCTACACAGGTAGAAGAGGCAGCATTCACAAAAAGGGAGAACAAAAGAGGGCCCAAGATTGAGCCTTGTGGTACCCCACAAGATATCTGGTGGGAATCAGAACAGGCCTCACCAATGATTGTTTTATGCTCCCTATTTTTAAGGTAACCTCCTAATCATGAAATTATATCCTTAGAAAGATAGACCTTGTTCAGGACTTTTAACAACAATGCATGATCAACTGAATCAAAGGCCTTGGTGAGGTCCATGAAAATTGCAGCAACACAGCGCCCCAAATCAAGGGAGCTCCGTATGCTGTTCGTGAACCCCACCACAGCGGTCTTAGTATTATGACTTTTCCTGAAACCATGTTGACAATTTGTCAGTAGATCATACCTTGACAAAAAATCCTGAATTTGGTCAAAAATTATTCTTTCAAGAATCTTTGATAGGGGTGCCAGTAACAAGATTGGTCTATAGTTTGAAACAATGTTCTTACTACCAGTTTTGTGAATGGGCTTAATGAGTGCTAATTTCCAAATTTGAGGGAAAACATTGTGACACAGTGAATGGTTAAATATTGAGGCAAGGAGAGTGGCCAAAACTTTAATTCCCATTTTAAGTAATCTATAGTCAGTCCCATCCTGTCCAATTATTGGTCAGGGACTGTTATTAAGAACTTAATCAATGACTACTTCAGGGGTCAAGACATGAAAATAGAAAAAAGGGTGCTCACCATTGAGATCCCCATTCACGACTGAGTTTATATTAGTAAAAATCATTTGATTTTGAAATTTTACTAGATCCCCAAAGTATTCATTAAACATTTTGATTATACGAATAGGATCACTACATAATTGATCTCCATCCTGAAGGGTTATTGCAGTTTCACCAATATTCCTTCCCAGGAGATTATTAAGCATTAGCCAGGTTTGTTTTGGATTACCAAAAGATAGCAGTTGCTTGTTTTTAAAAAATTCTACTTTTGCTTTTCTAATGGCAACCTTGCATCTATTCCTAAGAATCTTGTAATTAATCAATCCACCACGTTATGTGAATTCTAAGCAAAATTCATCCATTGTGCCTTATAATTTTCCCTTTTTGCCATAAAAATATATATTTTTTTAAATTGTTTATGGCCTGTTTATAAGTCATCAGTGTTGAGGAACCTAAGGTCTTCCTATAATGGGTCCATTTTTTATCCTGTTCCCTAAAGCAGTTTAATAAATCGTGAGAAATCCAGTCACTTCTACAACCCCTAACATGAATCGTTTTGGAAAGAACCAATACATCACAAATATTAAGAATATTACAAAAAGGTTGAGAGGCAGTATCTAAATCATGACTAGAGTCTAAGAATGACCATTCAGTAGCCAGAACAGCTATATTTAACTTATTGACATCCAGTTTCCTATAATTTCTACAGGTAATTTTAAACCCACTTAATTTTGCTAACCAATTACAATAGACTGAGGTATGGTCACTGAACCCATCAAGCAACACTCCAAATTCTTTAGCTTTATGCAGGTGTGTGACCACAATCCAGTCCAGTGTTGATTGATAACCTGTTTTATAATTATATGTAGTGGTGGCTTCGATAATCTGGTGTAAACTAAGCAAAGAAAGTAATTCTCAAAACATATCAGATGATTTGTCCTTCCAGTTTGCATTAAAATCACCCAAAAAGTTCCACTCACGACCCTTTGGGTGTAAATTTCCTAAATCTGAAATCAGTTCCCTGTCAACTTCTGTGTGACCCGGGGGGCATATAGATAACACTAATAGTGATAATCTTTTTATTCCCCATGGTAATATTTAAAGACTGAAAATCACAAGAACCTCGATACTCATCTGTTGGATATTCAGCTGTTATAAGTTTATCATATATATAGAATAGGCATCTCCCACCTTTTTTACCAACTCTGTTCTTCCTAGAAGTCCTATATCCTTGAAGGGAGACTTCACTACTAGGAAAGGAACTATTTAACAAGGTCTCAGACAGAGCAATCAGGTTAAACTTATTTTCTGTGGTCCAAGCCTCTAATTCAGCTGTTTTAGATAGTATGCCCCTAATGGTCAGATGAACCATGTTTACCTGAGTATCAATCTTGGGAGAACAAAAACAGTTGTCAGTTGACTAAACAGGGCCAGGGTGGGGATAAATATTTCCTGATATTAATAATAAAAGAAGAATTATTTGCCTAAATTTCTGGATTTAACAGTAGAACACCCAATTTGATTTATTTATTGCCAACTTTGTGTAGAGAGTCTTCTTAAGCAAACCTAGGAAATAGTTAAAATTAAGTAACTCAAACATAACAAACTTAACTTTAAAATCAAGATCTAAAATACTAGAGTACTTACTGATAAAATCAATCTCTTCATAACTGGTGACTTTACTAGTCCAGCTAGCTAAACTTTATGAAATTTTACAATCCACACCACTATGCTGACTGACCTCTACCCCCTCTACATTGTAAGCATTGTCAGCCACATTTCTCCACCTATGATTGTTGACTGAATGCATAGTGCCTTGTGAATACCGATCAATTCTATTATTATTGTAAGTGATACTTAGTATCACTATGTATAATACCACTGCAATGCTCATTTTCTTTTAATTTCTTGTGAAAAATCCCCAGCTATATAAAACAGTGAGGATAGCTATTGTTATATGACCTCAAATTGTAAGCTCCCTAACAACTCCCAAATCACTCAACCCCCACCTAAAACCCAGGGAACAGAGAAAACAATAAGTGATACAAATAACTTTACACAATAACAGATGTTATACTTCCTAGCCCCTTCTCTGGTTAACCTTAATATGATTCCAATAAGATGCTGCCTTATCTAATAGCACTGATGATTAATATCAGCAAATCCCTCACCTTCATGGTGCTGCCACCATTGTGACTGGATCAAGGGCAGGCAAATCAATACTGACCATGACTGGCCAGCCTGTTGGCGCAGTGGTTGGATTTCCGCTTGTGACGCCGGTGACCTGGGTTCGGGAACGGACCCGAGACGTCGGAGGGCTGGCCGGGGGGAGAAGGATGGAGCATCCCAGGGACTGCTTCCCTTCTCCAAGGGGGGAGTGTGTTCAGTGTGTGACAGACCTCTGGCGGAGGCCAGGGGGTACCACAGTGACTGGCACCACAACATTGAACAAGGGGCGGGGTGGACACTGGTCATCATTGCACATCCCCGCCCCCGCATACAGGGTGAAAAAACAATGCTGCCTGCCACCTGGATGAAGCCTGCCCCTCCACTCTGATGAGTTTCCAGGTCAACTCCTGACCTCTCCCGCCGATTGTAGCACTTAGGACCGGTGCACGGCCCCGCCTGGGGTAAGCCAGGGGTGTCAGGAGTCACGGCTAATATGGGAGTGGGAGTGGAGGGGGCCATGACCGAGGCCAAGGGAACAATGGCAGACAGCACAAAACAAAACAAAAATACTGACCGTGAACAGGGGCAACACTGAAATGTAAAATAGAAAAACTTATTCTAATGGAGTGAAAACCCTTTCCAGGGAACACGATACACAAACACACACACATACACACTGATAGGGGAAGGTGGTTTTATAATCCTTAGCAATGATGCTTTGAGGGTATGGGAGTAGAACACAGAGCCTGCCACCCTCTAGTCAAATTCCAGTAACCTCACCCCACCTAGTCTTTCAGATGAGACGTTAAACTGAGGTCCCATCTGCCTGGATTGGTGGTAGTTCAGGTGGATGTTAAAAGATCCCATGGCACTTATCGAAAAGAGTAGAGGAATTTCCCCGGTGTCCTGGCCAAATTTCCCTCATTCACTAAAAATACCACCAACAGCTTAATCTGGTTCAAAGTCAGTTGGCATACATCTGTATTCCCCTCTCCCGGGTTGTGCCTGAAAATAGGCAGGATTTGTCTAGTGCACTTACTCAGTCAACAAAAACTAAATAAATAAATAAAATAAATAAATAAATAGGGACCACGTCTAAATAATGCTGAGATACAGGTCAACAAGATCCTTCCTTTCAAGGTGCTGCCACCACTGTAATAAAACAAGGACAGGCAAACCAAAATGACAAAAGCAGGGACAATGAAACAATAAATTTTTCTCAGTACTAACAGAACCAGTACTGGGAAAAAATAGGCACACACCCTGATCAGCAGTGTTCGATTGTTACTGATAGCAACAGTGTTATAATAAATAAAGCAGCAACATACTTAGCTTTACTTAGTTTTACTGGTAACATCAATATCTGGTTCCCAGAGTAACACGTGGTGGTGAAATTCACTATTTTGAACAAATATGGGCCCTTTAGTTTTTATATAAATTTTGTTAGTGCATTTGAAGAGTTTGAGTTGCTAGTGGGGTACCGCAGGGTTCAGTATTAGGACCGGTCCTCTTCAATGTCTTTATAAGCGACATTGCAGAAGGACTGGAAGAAAGTATGTCTCTTTGCAGATGACACTAAGATCTGCAACAGAGTTGATGCACAGGGTGGGGTGGAAAGGATGAGAAGGGACTTGCAAGGTTAGAGGAATGGTCAAATGTATGGCAGCTTAGATTCAATGCTAAGAAGTGTGTAATGCACCTGGGAAACAAAAACCCAGGGAAGAGTACACAATGGGGGGTGAGATACTAACAACAACAAAAATGGAAAGGGACCTGGGGGTAGTCATATCAGATGACCTAAAGATGGGAAAGCAATGTGAGAGGGCAGCAAGGAGGGCTGGGGGGATACTGGGATGCATAGGGAGAGGCATCACCAGTAGAAAACAGGAAGTTATTATCCCTCTGTACAGACAGCTGGTGAGATCCCATCTGGAGTACTGTGTGCAGTTCTGGAGACCCAATCTCCACGAAGACATAGACAGGATGGAAGCTGTCCAGAGGAGGGCAACTAAAATGGGTCTGCACCGGAAGACATATGAAGAGAGACTTAAAGAGCTTAATATGTATAGCCTCGAGGAAAGGAGGGAGAGGGGGGACATGATAGAAACTTTCAAGTACCTCAAGGGAATCAACAAAGTCCAAGAGGGTAGCATCTTTCAAAAAAAGAGGTGTGTAAGAACAAGAGGGCACAATTTGAAGATAGAGAGGGGCGGCTCAGAGGTAATTTAAGGAAGTATTTTTTCACAGAGAGGGTTGTGGATGCATGGAACGGCCTTCCGGAGGAGGTTGTGGAGTCAAAATCAGTGGCAGAATTCAAGCATGCATGGGATAGTCATAAGGCAATTCTGGGGGGTTGGGGTAGGAAGAAGTAGGCTGCTGGTTAACTAGGATCTGCAGCTTATCCAGTAGGTAGGAAAATGGGCAGACTGGGTGGGCCAAGCGGTCCTTATCTGCCGTCAAATTCTATGTTTCTATATCTGTCTGAAAGCTACATGAAAATAGTAATAAAGCTATAGTCATGTAATATGCCATGCCTTGCAGTGGTTTCTTGCAGAGATGGTATTTGTTGAGGAGAAACTGAGGCACTGTTTTTAGAGACTTCTCAAGTACCAGGCTGCATTTATAGTAAAGAACCTTAATCAGTTTCTGTTCTGTTGTTTGTGTTTGATCTTTCCTTTTTTTTTTAAATATGGTTTTAGAGGCTTGAATCTATTTACACAGTAGTAGGCTTTGAAACGTATTATATTAGGGTGGTACAAAGCAGTTCTCTCTCAATTACTATGCTAAGTGAAATTTTAATCCTTAAGTGGGTTTTAATAGGGCATAAACATGTCTTGTTTTCAATACTACTAGCCCTGAAATGGGTGTATGCTTCTGACTGCTGAGGAAGAGCTACGTACCTGTCAACTGTCCCTGATTTTGCTTCACTAATTTCCTGCATCCCTCCTAGATTTGGCAGTTCTGTCACTGAACAGTAAAGATGATATCATAAAGTAATGTGAGCCATTAGTATTACAGTCTAGGTCTCATTTAGAAAAAAAAAACAGGTTACAAACCTGCAACAGTAGTTCTAGGAGTGGTATATGTTGTTCGTCCACACTCTTTGGCATGTCCCTTTCCCCTTTAAATCTTGCCAGAAATCTTCAAGCTGGCTCTTCCCACCCACCCAGGTGGTATATACCTCGGCTCCGCCCCATGACGCCAGATCTTAGCCTGCAGAAAGCAAGGTGATGCGCCTAAAGCCGGGGAGGTCGGGTGGGTGCGTGTGGATGAACAACATATAGCACTCCTAGAACTACTGTTACAGGTGAGTAACCTGTTTTTCTAGGAGCGTGGATATGTTGTTCATCCACACTCTTTGGCAGACTCCTAGCAGTTCTCCAGGAGGGCAGAGGCAAGGTGCACACCCCCTACTTGGGAAATAGAGATTGGAGAACCGAGACCCCAAAACCAGCAACCCAACGTGACTAAAGGTCGATGTGGTAATGGATAATGAAGGTGTTTGCTGACTTTCAGGTAGCAGCCCAACAGATTTCCTGGATAGGGATGTCCCTGGAAGTAGCCACCGATGCAGCAGTATGGCGGGTAGAATGAGCTCTTATCCCTCTGGGAGGCTCCTTGCCCGCCAACTCATAGCACAGACCTATGCATGATGTAATCCATCTTGCAATGGTCCGTTTGGCTGCAGGTCTGCCAGAAGCGGCTTCAGTGTAGGTGACAAACAGCTGGTGAACCTCTCCCCGAATTTCTGCCGTCCTCTCCTTGTAGTAGGAGAGAGCATGACTAAGGTCCAGGGTATGGAGCCTGTACTCGGCGTCCGAGGTGTAGTTAGAGTAATATAGCGGCAGAGTCAACACCTGGTTAAGGTGAAACTCTGACACCACCGTCAGAAGGAATTTCGGGTGGGGGCGCAGGACAACTTTGCCCCTGTGAAAGACCAGATAAGGGGAGTCCACTGAGAGCACCTGGAGCTCCTCTGTCCTTCTGGCTGATGTGATAGCCACCAGGAAGGCAGTCTTCCATGACAAGTGTGAGAGCTCACACTTGTGCATGGGTTCGAATGGCTTGCCCATGAGCTTTGCCAAAACCAGCAGAAGATCCCATGGAGGTGGAGGTTCATGCCGGAGGGGATATGTGATCCAGGCCTTTGAAAAAGCACCCGACCACTGTCTCCTGTGCCAATGTCGACTGACCGCCCATGCCCGGCAAGCAGAGATGGCTGCCAGGTGCACCCTAAGGGTCGATGACCGAAGATCCCCTTTGGAGAGAGAGAGAGAGAGAGAGACCAAAGGTAGTCTAAAATGTTAGCCACAGAACAGGATAAGGGGTCCAGACTCTTACCCCGACACCAAATGAAAAAACTTTTCCATTTGAAGGCATAACATTTCCTGGTTGATTCCTTACAAGATGCCTCCACCATGGTGTAGACATCCTCGGAAAGACCCAGAGCCTGGAACTCTAGCCGCTCAGGTACCAGGCTGTGAGGTGCAGGGAATGAAGGTCCGGGTGGAATACCTTCCCCTGGTTCAATGATATCGGGTCCCGGCGTGTACAAAGCCGCTCCGGGGCCTTGCAGCTGAGGCTGAGGAGATCTGGATGCCAGAACTGGTGCGGCCAATCTGGGGCTACCAGGACCACCTTCGCCTTGTCCCTCCTCACCTTGAGTAGCACCTTGTGGATCAAGGGAAATGGAGGGAAGGCATAGAGGAGGCCTGGGGTCCACGGCCTCGGAAAGGCATCCCCCTGTAGCGAGCCCTGCTGAGGGGAGTGGGCATGGTACAGCCTCAGCTTGGTGTTCTCCCTTGAGGCAAACAGGTCCACCAATGGTTTGCGCCAATGGGAGAACATATTGTAAGCTACCTCTGGATGGAGAGACCACACGTGGTATGTCTGGCCTATGTGGCTGAGAGCATCCGCCAGTTGGTTCGAGACTCCTGCCACATGGATGGCAAGGAGATCCGCTTCCATCCGGCTGACGAAGGTCCAGATACAGAGTGCCTCCTTGCATAGCAGATGGAGGTGCATGCCGCCCTGTTTGTTGAGGTAGTACATAGTCGCGGTATTGTCTGTCTGGACTTGAACCACTTGACCCCGGAGCTGAGGAGTGAAAGCTGACAGTGCCAGTCTGACTGCTCTGAGCTCCAACAGGTTGATGTGGCAACAGGACTCCTCTGGGGTCCAGAACTCATGGGCTCTGTGGTCCCCCATGTAGGCTCCCCAGCCCATGAGAGAGGCATTGATCATGAGGATGACTGTTGGCTCAGGGCGGACAAATGGGATCCCTTCCTGCAGACGACTTGGGACAGTCCACCATTGGAGAGCGTCCCACATCTTCTGGGTGACAGAGACCAGCCGGTCGAAAAGACCCTGACGCTGAGTCCACTGAGTGGCCAGCTCCCACTGGAGGGGATGCATGTGCATCCTGGCCCAATGGACCACTGAGGTGCATGCTGCCATGTAACCCAGAAGGTGCAGGAAGTCCTGGGCAGGGCGCAAGTGCCCAACCAGAAATGACTGGGCAAAGGGGAAAAGAACCTCCGCCCTGTCCGCCGGAAGCCGAGCTCTGGCTTGACGAGAGTCGAGCTCTGCCCCAATAAAGCCCATCACCTGAGAGGGCCCGAGTTCCGGCTTGGCCTCATTGATCAGGAGGTCTAATTGGGAACAGGTTTGGAGGGCCAGGTCCCTGGACCTCTCCACCTCCTGCAGGGAGGAACCTGCCAGGAGCCAGTCATCGAGGTAGGGGTATATACGAACCTCTTGACACCATAGATGGGCTGCCTCCACTGCAATGCATTTGGTGAAGACCCAAAGGGCTGATGACAGGCTGAACGGCATGGCTCAGAACTCGTACAGGGTCTCTTCGACCCTGAAGGGAGGAACCGCTGGTGGGATGGATGGATTGGGATGTGAAAGAATGCGTCCTGTAGATCCAGTGAACAGAATCACATGTTTCATTCCAGAGATGGTATGATCTGGTTCAGAGTTACCATCCGGAAGGTGCGAGACCTGAGATATTGTTTCAGGTCGTGGAGATCTAGGATGGGGCGCCAACCCCCCATCCACTTGGGCACCAGGAAGTACCTGGACATGAAGCCTGGGTCTGTAGGAGGATCTGGCACTGGAGCTACCGCCTCCTTGTGGAGGAGCTGAGCAATGTTGTCCCGAAGGACTGACTGAGCGCCAACTGAGATCCTTTCCTCCCATGGGGCATGGGCTCAGCAAGGAGGGTACTGCTCGAACTCTAGAGGCAGTCCCCGACTGACCACTTCCAAGACCCACCTGTCCGAAGCTATCTGATCCTCCTTTGAGGGGGCCCCTTCCTGAGGCTGCTTAGGCGGTGGCTCCACCAAAATTGGTGGAGAGACCGGAACAGACTGAGCAGGAATGTGTGCCGGTCCTACTGGAGGGAGAACCGGAGTCCTTGGTACCGGAGGAGTCGGTGTCAGCTGAAGAGGCTGGGGCCAAATAATGGCCGGTGTAGACAGAGTAGCCGGCCTTTGACCGGTCAGAATTAGCTGTTGCCACATGAGGTCCTCATAACGTCGACGGAGCTTCCGTTGAAGTCTCTCCTCGTCTGAGGAGGATGAGGATTGGTGGCGGTGCCTCTTCCAGGAGTGTTTGTGACCCTTTTTTGGTTTTTCAACTGATGAGGTCCTACTCCTCGATCGAGACTAATGGTGTCGGCTCTGTCAATCGGGAGAGGCTGGATTCGGTGAAAACTGAGGTTCTGGCTCCTGTCCCTTGATCGGGATACCCGAAGGATGGGTCTCCTCGTCGGTGAAAGAAAGGATGGGTGTCCTTTCCAAAGAGTCATCGAGCGGGGTCAGCGACAATGGCTCGATCGGGCCGAGAGAAATCTTGGCCGGTTCTGCTGTTTCCTTGGCCTTGGTGCCTTGGCCAGACGGAATGTCCGAGAAGACGGCGGCTGAGGAAGTGATCTTGACCGAGGTCGAGACCGCCAGGTCCTGTGAATCGGACTGCTCTCGGTCCCAGGAACATCTTCTTTGGCCAGAAGAAGATTTAGGGTCCTTGTCCCTTTTCTTAGGGCAGGAGGAGTGCGAGCCCGAGGGCGCCTCACCCTTGGTAGGGAGAGACTGGCACAGCTCCCAAAAGGTCCCAGTGAAGGTGGAGCCCAGGTTAAGTGGCACGAAAAAACTTCGGCTGGCCGAAGCTTGAGCAGCTTCATCTTCAAAAGCCGCCATCTGATTGAGCTGCTCGGCGGATCCCGCGGCCGCGGAAACCGCCCACCTGGCCTCCTTTGATTTCACCAGTGGATTGCGAAGCTCCGGTCTCCCTAGCTGTAGGCATGCCTTGCGGTCGTCCAGGACATTGGGATGGAAGGCCAGACAGATGGTGCAAGCGTTAGTGTCATGCACGACACCCAAGCAATAAACGCACGAGAGGTGGGGATCGGTGCGAGACATTTTCTGTCCGCAAGGACACTGGCGAAATCCGGGGAACGACTTGACCTCCATGTCCGATGTACTCGGATCGGAATCGTAAACTCTTACAAGTTTTAAAGAAAGCAAATGCGGCAAAAAATGTTGATTAGACTCCAGGGCCTACGGTACTTGTAGAAGTAGCACGAGGGAACCTGAATCTTCCAGCGGAAAGGAAGATCTGGCGTCATGGGGCAGAGCCGAGGTATATACCACCCGAGTGGGTGGGAGGAGCCAGCTTGAAGACTTCCGGCAAGATTTAAAGGGGAAAAGGACATGCCAAAGAGTGTGGATGAACAACATATCCACGCTCCTAGAATGCTATTTACACTAAGCAACATATTTTGCACAGCTTCTGGAGCTGATATTACAATTTTTTCCAGTTATGTTAGTTAGTTATCCCTCATTATTTTAGTCTTATCCCTGATTTGTGAGGCAGGAGGTTGAGAGGTATGAATGAAGTGGTATTTTAATTTTACAGTTGACTTCCAGATCTGCATACATACCTGTGTTTTACAGGAAAATGAAGGAGCTGACAGGACAAGTGTAAATGTAAACTTGTGTTATACCAACAGGAAGACAGTGCAATTTGGGTTCCATAGCGGACATAAGATAGTTTATACAAAACTCATCCTGGAACTACAAGAAAAATGGCACTATGATGTGAGGGCTGTTATATAGAAAAAATGGTTTTATGGTCTCCCAAAAGGGAAAGTGATTTTCAAGGAAATATATACTGTATATATATATATATATATATATATATGGAATTTAAAAAACAGGGATAGTGTTAGATCGATTAGTATTTCAAGACCTGCTTAAACAAACCAGTGTTTAAATTCTCTTTAAACATAAAATGCATTTTTTATGTAAAATTATATTTTCAAGTAAAGCATTTTATAGAATAAAATGCTGTCATTTTTGAGAACTACAGAAAAAACACCAGTACTGGCATGTTAGTAATGGCAGCTCACCTTAATTTGTAAGCTTATCACATAGTATGCTAAGCTTTGGCCTTTTATTATAAAATCAGTAATATGTTTTTATTGCCCTCATTTATTTATTTATTGAAAATTGATAACCAGAAAAGGCACATTGAGCCAAATCTTGTTTCTTGGTGTTACTTGGGGGAGGGAACAAGGAAACAAATACATTCAGTAGAAAAGTGTACAGTATTCAATATTACCAGGGAGGGGCTGTGGACATGGCCTACCTAGACTTTAGCAAGGCATTTGACACAGTCCCAAACAAAAGATTAATAATCAAATTAACCAGCCTGGGAGTGGGTCCCAAGGTGGTAGCCTGGGTAAAATAATGGTTGGACAACAGGACACAGAAGGTAAGTGTAAATGGAGTCCACTCTGAAGAAAGAAGGGTTACTATTGGGGTACTGCAGGGTTCAGTACTGGGTCCAGTCCTTTCTGATGTCTTTACAAGTGACACTGCAGAGGAACTGGAAGGAAAAGTATGCCTCTTTGCAGATGACACTAAGATTTGCAACAGAGTCGATACACAAGGAGGCGTGGAAAGGATGAGAAGGGACTTGGCAAGGTTGGAGGAACGGTCAGAAGTATGGCAGCTTGGATTCATGCAGAGAAGTTCAAAATAATGCACCTGGGAAACAAACACCTAGGGGAAGATTACACAATGGCGGGGGGAGGTAGTAACAACAACAAAAATGGAAAGGGACCTGGGAGTAATCATATCAGATGACCTTAAGGTTAGCAAGCAATGTGAGAAGGCAGTATGGAGGGCTGGAGGGATACTGGGATGTATAGGGAGAGGCATCACCAGCAGAAAACAGGAAGTTGTTATCCCTCTGTACAGACAGTTGGTGAGACCCCATCTCAGGTACTGCATCCAGTTCTGGAGACCCCATCTCCGTAAGGACATAGACAGGATGGAGGCAGTCCAGAGGAGGGCAAATAAAATGGCACAGGGTCTGCAAGAGAAGCCATACGAGGAGAGACAAAAGGAGCTTAATATGTATTCCCTTGAGGAAAAGAGGGAGAGGGGGGACATGATAGAAACATTTAAGTACCTCAGTGGAATCAACAAAGTCCAAGAGGGTAGCATCTTTCAGAAAAAGAGATGTACAAGAACAAGGGGACACAATTTGAAGATAGAGGGGGGACGGCTCAGGGGCAATGAGAGGAAGGTTTTTCACAGAGAGGGTAGTGGATGCATGGAACAGCCTTCCTGAGGAGGTTGTGGGGTCTAAAACTGTGTGAGAATTCAAGAATGCATGGGACAGACATAAGGCAATTTTTATGGGGGTTAGGAAGAAATAGGCTGTTGGATAACTAGGATCTGCAGCTTATCCTGTAGGTAGGGAAATGGGCAGACTGGGTGGGCCAAGCGGTCCTCATCTGCTGTCAAAGTCTATGTTTCTATTAACAAAAGAGTGTACTTACAAAATGAATCACCAAAAGTCAAAATAAACAGTAGGCAGGTACAGATAAAATATAAGCTCATCTTGTATCATGCAGCCCTCAGCAGTTAAAATTCATCTTTGCTGTATTGTAGGGACATTCTGTGACACGAGTTCCACTGTTCAGGGGCACTGGAGCAGGGTCTGGTACAATAGGGATCTGTATGCAGGGGACAGATTACATTGTAGTAGGAAGGGAAAGGGGGTGCTAAAACAGAGGTTAGAAGAATACATAGAAGGTTAATTTAAACTGGGTGGCAGGAGGGTGGGGTGGGGTGGTGAGTGGGTTGATGAAGGGAAGACTGTCCAGAGAGAGGAGAAAAATGAGCCAACCCCCTTATAAACTGGGTTGGAAGCAGGGAGGGATTGAAGGGCGGGGCTGAGAGAAGGGTGGGAAATTGGGTAAGGAGTGCAAGGGAACATCTTGGAAGGTTGTCTCCTTGAATGCAAGGAGTCTGGGGAACAAAACCGCAGAACTACAGGCTCTGTTGGTGGAGGGGATGGTGAACATAGCTGCCATTACAGAAACATAGGTCAACCAATACCAGGACTGGCACCTGATGATCCCAGGGTATAGGATTTACAGGAAGAATAGGTACAAAGGGAAATGGAGAGGGATAGCAATGTACCTAAGGGAAGGGATAAAATGTGCAAGGAAAGAGGGGAGGACAGTAGGACAGAGGCCTTGTGGATGCAATTCCAGGACATGAGGAATAGGATTCTCAGGATGGGGGTGGTATATAGGAAACTGACTCAAGGGGAAGGCCTGGACAGGGAGCTGGCAGAGCAAATTAGGAAGGTGTGTGGGAAAGGTAACACAGTGATCATGGGAGAACTTCAGTCTACCAGGAGTGGATTAGGGTACCCCAGCCGCCTTGAGTGCTAGGGAACAAATACTCCTGGATGCCTTCCAGGACTGCTTCCTGGCACAGATGATCATTGAGTTGACTAGGTTGGGGAATACACTGGATCTAGTTCTGGCTAATGGGGAGGCTGTAAGGGAGGTGGGGGTGGAGGACCCGCTGACTAGGAGTGACCACCACTCGGTGTGATTCACACTTAAAATGAGCAGAGAAGCAGTGGGTACAGTGACCAAGGTGGTGGACTTCAGACAGGCTGACTTTGGTAGGATGGGTGAAATCTTAAGGGGGCATCTGGAAGGAATACAGCCACACTGGGAAGTGAATCAGAAATAGGAAAAATCAAACTGGAGATACTGAAGGTTACTGAGACATGTACCAGATTGCAGAGCAAAAAGGGAAGGGCTAAAAAAACAAACTGGTTAAGTAGAGGGGTCTTAGAAATGGTGAGGGCTGAAAAAGCAGCATTCAGGAAATACAAGAAATCTGGGGAGGATAGGGAGGAGTATGTGAAGGGGTCCAAGGAAGTTACCAGGTCAGTCAGAGAGCTAAGGCCTCCAGGGAATTGAGGCTTGCGCAGGGCATCAGAGACAGGGAAAAGGACTTCTTCAGATACATACAGGTGAGAAGGAGCTGCAAGGACCAGATAGTTAGGATCAGGAAGGACGGAGGTGGGCAGAGAAAGGGGTGGATCAGGCAAAAGCACTGAATGAGTACTTCTGTTCTGTATTCATGAGGGAGAAAGGAGGGCAGCTACTGCAGAGGGTGGGCAGGGTGGGAGGAGGGAGGGGGTAATGGATGGAGTGATCACTGAGGGTAGGGTATTGGAGGGGTTAAGGGCTCTGAGGGTGGATAAGGCACCAGGACTGGATGGCATATACCTCAGGAAGTTGAGGGAAATGGCCAAGATCCTGGCTGGACCACTGGTGGAACTGTTTAATACCTCCCTGGACACAGGGTGTGTACTGCATGGCTGAAGGATGGCTCACGTGGTACTAATCCATAAAAGCGGACCAAAGGATGAGCCAGGTAATTACAGACTAGTAAGCTTAACTTCCATCGTGGGGAAGCTGATGGAGACAATACTTAAGTAAAGGCTTGTGACCTTTATGGAAGACAATGGGCCCCAGGACAGTCACCAGCATGGGTTTGTCTCCAGAAAATCCTGCCAGATGAACCTAGTTGATTGTTACGACTAGCTCACAAGGGAATTGGACAAGGGTCATGTGGTGGATGTCATATACTTGAACTTCAGTAAGGCCTTCGATTCGGTGCCACATGGGAGGTTGGGAGGGAAGTTGAGATACATGGAGATGGGGACTAAGATGGTTAAATGGACTGAGAATTGGTTGCAAGGGAGACAGCAGAGGGTAGTGGTGGTGGTGGGGAACTCTCATCTCCAAGGGCTGTGAAGAGTGAGGTGCTGCAGGGATTGATACTGGGGCCAGTGCTGTTAGGAATATTCATAGCAGACATCTCATATGGTGTCAGGAATAAGATAAGTCTATTCACTAATGATACCAAATTCGGGGCAGTGGTGGACGATATAGCAGGTTGGCAGGAGCCGTAGGATAACCTGACCAAACTGGTGGAGTGGTCAGAAGCGTGGCAATTGGAGTTCAGTGTGAAAAAGTGCAAAGTCCTGCTCTTTGGAGCAAAGAACTCAGGGAGGGGATACCAGTTGGGAGGGGTGCAGCTAGGTTCCACCAAGGATAAGAATCTAGGGGTGGTTGTAATGGGGAAGATGAACAAAACAGAGCAGTGTAGGAGGGCGGCAGTGAATGCCAACATGATGCTGGGTTGTATCACGAGAGGGATCTCCTCCAGGAGCAGGGAGGTGATTCTGCTTCTCTACAGGGCACTGGTCAGGCACTCCGAATTACTCTGTGTGTGCAATTCTGGGCCATATCTGAAGGATGTCAAGAATTGGAAGGGGTACAAGCAGGGCAACAAGGATGATCCAGGGATTGGAGGTCAGACCATACAAGGAGAGGCTGAAAGAGTTGAACATGTACTCCTTGGAGGAGAGAAGGGACCAGGGGGATATGACTGAGACCTTTAAGTACGTAAAGGGGATAAACAAGGCAAGCACTGAAGGGATACTTAGGCTGAGGAGGGGGAGGGACACCCGAGGGCATGACCTTAGATTGGAGGGGGGAAGACTGAGAATGGAAATGAGGAGACACTTTTTCACGGAGAGGGTCGTGACAGAATGGAATGCTCTACCAGAGGAGGTGGTAGCCTGTAAGACAGTGAGTAGTTTCAAAAGGGAATGGGACAAGATCAGGTGGGGGGTGATTGGGAAGGGGCGGGGGAGGCAGGGCAGCTGCAAGGTGAGGGTGCTAGCTGCACACTTGAGCAGACTTGATAGACCAGAGGGCCTATTTCTGCTGGCAAATTTGTATGATCGTTTGTTCCATACTATTCAGCTGAATTGTGTGGAATGGCAGAATGGGTGACAGAGAATGTCAAAACAATATGAAAAGGGAGTGCAGTAACTACTGTTAAATACAGTGTACAGTGTGGGCACAAAGACTAAAAAAGTAGGTAACTGATGTAGCACAAAATGTCTTAGACGATCATAATACAGGACGAACACTATAAGGAATATAGCAGGGCATTTTAATGGCATAGAAAATGTTTTCTTTGTTTTTCTGTAGAGTTTTGTCTCCTTCAGCCACATCGTCTTTCAGGAATATATCCTGCTTCCAGGGGATACTCTGTTCAGGCCTTGGTATTCACCTATCCCTTGGGTCTGGCTTCCACCCGACTGCTTTTACTTTATTCTCTCTGTGGGTAGGGTGGGGGATCTGTCCTCCACTAAAGGCAGTCCACCAGGTGGACAGGATCCAGTGTTTGGGACACTAGGACCCAGAGGAGTCAGGAACTCCACCAGTCATATAGACCATCGCCAGATTTTATCCCATTTTCTGCCCTATCCTCCCTCCTCCCCTGGCATTGGTGGAGCCTTTTGAAGGGCATGGTGGCACACATACAGTGACATCTGTGGAAGGAGAAAGCACCCATGGCCCACCACAGGAGACACTGTGGCATTGGGTGCCCGATACCTTCCCTCCCAGCTGCGATGTATTGCTGAACATCAGTTATTGTGGTCTGGCCCACCTCCTGATGTGGCAACTGGAGTTCAAGACTGGGTTGTCTGCATGGCAACATGATGCTTTGTCTTTGGGTCATCGGGGCAGCCCAGAAAATATTTTCTGTCCTCTTGAAAATATATAGATTTTTCATAGTAATAGAAAATAAGGGTATATTTTTCCTCCTTGTCCTCCTGTCTGCCTCCTCTTTGATGGCAACTATCCCAGCCCTGCCTCCTACATATTCCTGGGCATACACATGCCTTTCACTTGCCAAGGACCATTACTGTGGTGGGTGGCGTGCCAGATTGCTAGTATGCAAGCCTGTCGGAGGTGTCAATATTTTCTGCTACATTTTGTTTTTGTTTTTCTCCCCTAGGAATGCCAGTCATGCAGTGATGTGTAGGTGCATGCACTGTGCTGGCATCTGGCAGTTTCCCTCTCCTTCTGGTGGTCCTGGCTGTGATACCACCTAGCCACCACTAGATGTTGGTCACAGAGGGTGGCACAGGTCTCACCCTTCATGACAGAGGAGAGCTGCCTATGGGATGCTCAGTCCTCCGTCCTCTGTCTGGCCCCCAGTGACTTGTGCTCACTGCCGAACTCAGGTTGCCAGTGTTGAGAATAGTAACATTATCACTGAGTCAACAGGCAGCCAATGGGGCCTATGCATAAAAAAAAGGGCTGCCTATGTGCTGCGTATCCGAGGCACGTAGGCAACCCTAAGTTAGAATGCTGTACAGCGAGGGTCCCATGGACCCCTGGTGGCATTCATGATTGGCACGCAAGACAGGTATACACTGGATTCCCTGCCCGCATTGTCAGCTACGTGCCACGGGTGGTCGGGGGATGAGCCTACACTACACGTTATTCACCAAGGTGCATAGTGCCAGGCACAGGGGAGCGCAGGTTCAGGCAGCTGGGACCCTGCCATAACCCAGTGCGTACCCCCATGGACAGTGTCTGCCAGTCGTGGTGGGACCGGGAAATGTCACACCGTGCTGCCCCAGTCCACTAGGCTAATGGAGTGGGCTGGGGCAGCTGATTGGGTGAGTGTCCGTACACTTTATTCTGTGCCTGTCCTTACGTGGATCTGCTCCACCACTGTGAGTCCACCCCCTGGACACAAGGGATCTACTGTGGGATCCCAGTTGGGCATCTGATTGGATGCCTGCCCAGATTTGTCCCTCTGCACTGGGCCATCCTCCACAAAGCTGTGCACCAGGGGGCTGGGCCACGGACAGGTGCCCCCGTGTGCATGCAGTCGTGAATACCGTGCACTCTGCACCTGTCTGTGGCTGTGGAGTTATGCAGGTGGAGCACATGCCTTTGGCGCGTACCTTCTGCCCCAATAGTGCATAGTGCCAGTGCGCATCTTCGCGGGGGCAGCCTGGTGCGGAGGGGTGAACCCAGGAAGGCATCCAGTTGGATGCCTGACCCGGGTCCCACAGTGGATCCCTTACACCCATGGAAAGGGCATACAGTGGCGGAGTGGATCCACATAAGGACAAGCACAGAATAAAGTGTATGGACACTCACCTGATCGGCTGCCCCAGCCCTCCTCATCAGCCTATTGGGCTTGGGCAACAAGCAGTGAGGTTTCACGTTCCCACTGTGACAGGCAAGTGCTGTCCATGGGGGTTCACACTGGGTTACAGCAGGATCCAGGCTGCCATAACTTGTGGCCCCCTGTGCCTGGCACTACACACCTTGGTGAATGGCCTGTAATGCAGGCACACCCCCAGCATGCCCCCAACCACCTCTGATGTGTAGCTGACCATGCGGCCGGGGGATGCAGCATGTACCTGTCCTGCGCACCAATCATGAATGCCACAGGAGGACTGCGGGCCCCCACAGCACAGCATTTCAAGTTAGGGTTGCCTACGTGCCTCGGATAAGTGGTGCGTAGGCAACTGTGGTTTTTTTTTTGTGTGCATAGGCCCCAGTATTTGTAAATTCTAGCTTGATGTGATCTAAAATACTCATTTGAAAGTGAAGCAAAAGTATACACTGAAGAAATTATTTTTCTTTATTTCCGAAAGATCATTTTGAAAACTAAAGTGTGCAGCTTTTGTAACCACGGCAACATTATATCAAGGGCTACTACCCCTGCCTGCTTCCCTGACTGCAGGTTGAGGGCCTGGGTTCATTATCAAGGGTCACTGTGGTGTCACTACCAACAGTAAAACTACAGATATGGTGCATCCACCCAGAGTAATGATTTAGTGGGTTAGAACCTGAACTGATATAACCCTCTGGGAAGCTATACCTAACCACAGCCCCACCTTGTGGCCCCACACTTGACAGCTTCCCAAAATACTCCACCTGTCATTCAATTTAAAATTAACAGCAGGTGCTAATAATATGCTCACGGGGACCACACTTACCAACAGAGTCTGGAACTCTTGCATGCAGCCTGTGCACCTGTAAGAAAATGGTTACCTGCAATAACACAGTACCTTTCAACTATTTGCATTAAGCCAGCACTCAATAATGATATGCTCATTGACCAGGTTAACATCTAAACAGCAAACAGATTTATTAAGGGGTTTAATTAAGGGGAAGGGGAAGCAAACTAAAGTTTGATTAAATGTTACTTTTGATTTTAGCAATATTTTGGCTTTGTATAACATTCAAACAAATGCATTAACCCCTCTGGTCTGTCCAGTTTAAGCTGCTGGGTACCCAGAGTCTGATTAGGTGCAGGCCTGAAATGTTGCCATGGGTCAGTCGGCGTTGCAGTTGGTTGAGGCCCTTAAATAAAGAAATGGTTAAGCTTTCTTTTGTACTTAGCTATAATAACATAAATCACTTTTTGAACATCCAGAAATTGTAATCCACAGGCATCCTCAAGGTCACCGGTCCCCATTAAACCTGGTAGGAGCACTGGGACCAAGAAAGACCTTCTGGTTTGACTGCAAACTGAGCGGTGAGTAAATTAAAGCACTTACGGGCACATGTGCATTCACCGGTTCCATAGCAAAATGCTGGCGACTGATGATGATAGTTTTTAAGCCCCAACTGGGCTGAATTGTATTGCTGGACTGCTTAGGGAACACAGGGGCTGAATGGGAGAACGAAGGGCATCACTGGGGACCTGGCCAGGCAGCAGTTGTGCTGAGGGGAAGATTGTGACACTGGCAGCAGATGTGATAAACGGGGATACATCTAACTAAGGTAAGCCTCATATGGGGGGTTTTCATTCCTAGGAGCTTTAGGAATTCCTTTGCCTTTTTTTACCAAGTTTAGTAGAAGTAAACAACATAGCTGCCTTGAGCATGTGATGTTTAATGCAATAGCCTGTGGAAGAAAATATAACACAAAGAAACCATTGTGCATTGGCTGATGTATCCACAATTGTTGATTTATAGAAAAATGCTACTTTTAAAAGCCATTTTTTATTTTTCTGTCTTTATAGCTCCAACTTTGCTATGATGCTACAAAAATTAAAATGAATAAAATATTTTTAAATGCAATCCTTCATGAGCACATAATCATTGCTTAGGAGATTAATGTGTATCATCAGTATTAATTAAAGGAGCATGGGAGGGATGTCCTCTTCAACTTAGTCTAGTGGTTGAATTCCCATGAAACTCAGATTCTTCTGTTTCTTCATTTTAATCAGTTTTGTAGAAACAGGCACTTGCCATGTAATGTAAACTATCTTGAGGGCATACAAATTAATAAAAAAAATCATCAGATTTATTACTGGCTAGGAAAGCACATTTTCAGGTGTGTCCCAGGATCACAGGGAGGTTAAATGATTTGCTCAGGGTTGCCCAGTATAGAAGCGGAGGTTGGGGAATTAAACCCAGGTCTAATTGACGTACCATGCTCATTCACAGCTCATTGTTCTAATATCATCCTGGCTATAGTGTTGGCCCTTAATTTATATAGGATTCAACCTTGTGGCCACTCACACACCTGCAAACAATTATGTTCACTGGCAAGCATTAACTACTGGGAGCAGAACAATCCTTCTTTGACAGCTAACCACTTAGAGTGTAATATAAATGTAAAATGCTATCATTTAGAATAAACAAATGCTTATTTCCTTATTGAAATAATTCCTTAGAAGGTAAGTGTACCAGTTCCTTTTTAATAATTATTGATACAGTAGTGAGTAGGAAAATAAAGTCCAAGTTGACCCCCAAAACCTGATGGTATCCCCTTTAAAGCATCCGTATTTGTTATATAAAAAAAAAAAGTCATCATACAGTTTTTTTTAGTAATACTGTATTTCTGGCAAAAAAATCAATACAACCATTATTCTTTTTATCATATTTTATTCCTGAATTGAGATGAGTTTTGAAGCTTTTAAAAGTCTTTGTTCTCTGGCCAAGCACACTATCAATAAATTAAACGTTTGGGTGTGTGGCTCTGCTGCTTGTCATCAGAAATGTGTGCTAGCAGTCTCCAAATACATCCGCAGCATGCATCTTGTGTGCAAAATGAAAAAGTGTCCTCGAAGGAATGAATGTTCAAAAAGTGCTTGTGTCAGCCATCTTTAATGACTTGAGTCATTAATTACAAAATCAGTACTAACAGCTGTTTTAAAAACATGTAAGTGAAAGAAAAAGATGATGATGATGAATCAGATTTTTTCATCAGAAGTATGTTAGTGTTAAAAACTATATGATGACATTCTTGCCAACTAACAAACACTGTCGCTTTAAATAGCTGCACTGCTTGCAGAAAGGGAGGGGAGGAGCACCGTGGATTACTTTAATTAAGAAAATTGGACTTGTATAAAAGTAAAAATGCTTTCAGAAATGCTTTCAAGAACTTAAAAACTTAAGAACGGAGATTCAACTGATTGTTTAATGTAATCTTTTAGGCTTTTCTGACAAGGCATATTCTCAAAGGAGTAAATTAATATACAGGCCTCTTGTCACATTTGAAGCTGGTAACTACAAGATACTTTTACCATTTGTGAAGTGAATTCTTCTGTGGTCTCATGGTTGTCACCTACCTAAGATGGGAACATTGAATATTTTTTATATTGCTGGGAGAGGCATGTTCAGATTCCCATAGCGTTGCTGCCAGAAATATTAGAAATTCAGTGTGTTTCCATTTTATCTAGGTGACAGCTTTGAGACCACAGATAGCATTAAGAATGCATTTTAAAAAGCACTAGTTTGCCAGCAACCTGATTTCACCATTTAAATCACTCTAGATTGCCACTTTCCTGGTTTTGTTCAAGACATTTCCATTATTTATGGAATCTCATCTAAAATCTGTAAATCTTAGTTGGCCCTGTAACAAAACTGTGGCATGTTGCATTGCCAACCTGGAAGATTGGGGCTTGCGTATGAGGCCCAGAGTCCCATGATGCTGTTGGCTGGGGGCCAGGCAAATTGCCAAAGTGAGGGGGCTAGACTCCCAGAAATTGAGGGCGAAACTGAAAAGAATAAATCCAGTAAATCTGTCTTAAAATGGAATATGTTTCAGTTAATTTTAAACATCTATGGGCTTGATCAAACATTTATACTTCCTACTTCTAATCGCCTCCGCTGTGCTGTTGTTCTCTCCACTGCTTCACCATTGTAAAAAACCCTGCTCATCATTAGGTATCTTGTGCCCCTCACTGAATGCCCCTCATTGCAATTAAGCGCAGCTTTTTGAACTTTTGCAGTTTTGCTGTTCTCTGGGGCTGTACTCCTCCCACCCCACACTCACAATTGCATCTTACTGTACTGTCAATTACAAATGCACAGATTCTGTGACTGCTTGCAGCAATAACATTATTATCACAATGTGGCTCTACTGACTATCATTATGGCCTAGATTTGTAACTGCACTGCACCTTGCACCTTCCTGTACATTAATAGTGCTAAATTTAAGCAATAATGCATGACTGAACCTCATTGCTGCATTGCTGTTTTGCCCTGTTGCTCCCTGCGTCCCCTCCTCCCAGGACGCATCTGGAAACAAGCTGCTACCAGCTCAGTATGTCTTTTCTGGTACAACTTTTGAAATATATAAATATAAATAATACTGTATGTTGGCTTTGGTTGCCCGTACACATTTTAAAATATTTTTGTCTGGTAGAAAAATGCCAGCCCAGAATTTCTGGGGACATATGCAGAAATTAAACTACTCTAATAGCATGTCATCAGTTTTTTTTCTACGGTGTTGGCCAGTTATTGTTATTGGCAAATGTGAGCACATACTGAGCCACTGTAGTCTTGAGACACTCTTGAGCACAGCATAGTGTAAGACTACATGTTTTTACGGTACAGGCCATCACCATAAACAGTAAGCAAACATTCTATCTGCAGGTAAAACGCAAGAACTGAGCTTATTCATTCTCAGTAGAATCTGAATTTAATCTGATTCTGTGTCCAAAATAAAGCCAGCAGTTCAAATGCAATTTCTGACCTCAAAAAGGTTGCGCTCACTGACTGATATCTTTGAGGCTGATTTTACAAAAATGTATTAAAAGGCTTCACTAGTCGGCCCGTCAGCACAGCAGTTGGATTTCTGCTTGCGACGCTGGCGACCCAGGTTTGGGAATGGACCCGGGACGCTGGAGGGCTGGCCGGGAGAGAAGGCTTGAGCACCTGATGACTGCTCATCTCTTGTCGGGGGATGGGGTGGGGAGGCACCTTGCACTTGCCAATTCCTGGCAGAGGCAAGAGGTATGGCATTGCATTGGATCCCACTGACTAAAGGGGTATGGTGAACATCGGTGTATGCCGTGACGTTAGTGTCACACAATGCCCCAGGGGAGAAATCAGGAAAAGAGCTCCATCGACAACCAGATGATGGTCGCCAGCTCCCGCTGCCATGGGACCCTGGGCAGTCCAAAGACCACCTCAGTAGCAACCGGGCCAAGAAAGAGTGCACTGGCCTGCCTCACTGGCACCTTCTCCCTCGAAGAAGGGGGACCCACTTGGTGAAGAGTAACACCAGGTTACCCTGGGAGGGGCTGTGATGTGGGGTGGCGGTGGCTGCATCAGGGCAGGGTGGCAGTGAGGGGCATAGGTGCCCAAAGGAGAGGCTGGCTATGAGCTGGGGGGGGCACAAAAAAAGGCTTCACTGGGGTCATTGTAAGTAAAAACAGTTCTCAAGGTGGGTAACAGTTGCAGTCATTGTGCTACTCTCACCTTCCTAGCTAGAGAAGATGTGTGATTGGGTGACAACAAATTGGGGGTGATGAGAGGAAAGATTAAAATAAAAAAAGAACTGCCATCCCCTTCAAGAGAGTGTGGAGGGTTATTTATTTTATTTTTTTATTGAATTTTGTTGACCCAGTAGGCCCACTCAGACTAGAAGTCCCTTTTTCAGGGGTGATTTGGGGGGGGATACAGATGGTAACCAACTGAACTTTGAACCAGATTAAGCTGTTGGTGGTATTTGTTTAGTGAATGGGGAAACTTTGACCAAACACCAGGGAAATTCTCCTATTCGCCCTGTAGGGGGAGCGGCTGCTGCTTGACTCATGGCCAGTTGACGGCCAGTTGCACAGTTGGAGTGGTGAAGGAGGTGGTGTCAAATGCAGAGGAGCAGAGGATGAATGATTTTGTTATGAAGTTACAAAGATCTTTACCTGAGCTGGACGTCAGTTCTGGGACTTGTACAGCACTGCAGGAGTTACCTAGGCAGATTTCAGGGCATGCCATGGACTCCTCAGGTGAGTTGCTCGTGGGGTTGAATTGGGATGACTTGGATGGCACTGTGACTGGATTCACTGCGCTGTAGGTGGAGGATGCTTTTTCTGGAGCATCTCTGGCTTCTTTTGGATCTCAGGGGGCTTTGGAGTTAGTTGTAGATGGGAGTAGGCAGACTGGAGCACTCCTGTGCTCTGCAGAGGAGTTACATGAACTGGTGCAGTATACGCACGCACGGGCTGCAGCTGATATTTGGAGGAATGGTGATGGACGCGTCCTTGACACTGCTGTGGCGCAGGTGTGGAAGGCTTTGCCTTCGACTTTCCTTTACTCGGGGAAACAGGTTTCTGGTGTTCAGAAGGGGATGGTGGCGAATCGGTTTGGTACTGAGCTGCATGGAGGTCAGAATATTGGAAGGTCAAAAGATCCTGGAAAGGCCGGGTGTTGTGATGTTCACCCACAGAATTTGGGTCCAGCACATTTAGAGGATGGTACCTCCTCTTGTGGGACTTCATACCCTTCCCTCCCCGTTGGAGGGAGGAACCGGGGGAGATAGACCCCTTTCCCCCTAAGCAGTGGTCCCCGGTCCGTGCTTTGCTGGATGCAGGTTGGATGCGGGACCCCATTGGACAATGGCATACTGAACTCCCATTGGACCCTAGGGAGATCAGTTACTCTATGGAACCTGGACTTGGGGAAATAGCTCAGGTGGGCACTGGGGCTGGGTTTTCAGGACCAGTATCTTCAGTGGATTTAGGAATGCTGCCCTTGTCTGACCCCCCCTTGTCATATTGATACTGCTATCAATATGATTTCTATGGACCTGCCTACTGGGTGTGTTTCCCCCATGCTCCCTTCTATGGGAGTTCTGATTCTCTAAATACCAATGTAGGGAAGGGGCTTCTGGAGGACTGCCCAGATTGCCAGATTTGCCACCTCTTGGTATGTCTTCTATGACTTTGGACCTCCAGGGCCCTAACAAGAATAGGTAGCCACATGATTTATCTTGGGCTGACAGGGTGGACTTGGAGTTTCCTCAGACTTCTGCTCCAGCCTACCACCCTCAGTTGGCGGAGAAGGTTTCTCGGTCTGTAGCCATTAATTGGTCACGATTTAGAAAAACTGACTCTTTTGTGATCTCTCCTGTCCCTGCCCAGCTACGTAATGCAGTCCATCTCTTTTATAAAGGGGTACTGGCAGAGAAGCCTGATAGGACCTATGTGGGGAAGGTCCTGTTGCGAGACTCCTTGCTTATGACACCTCATGAACTGTATGCTTTATTGCATGCCCCTATGGATGGATACTTTGATTTGAGTTTCTGGTCCTCAGTGTATTTGGATAAATTCTGAACTGATTATGAAAAACTTAAGGACATGCTACTGTGGACCCCCTTTCAGGTGGTCCCCGTCACCAAGCCTCCAGTATGGATGCTGACTGTCCTGCTCAAGAGCGAAGGGTTAAGGTTCAAGATGTGCAATATTGGTTGGCTCAATGCTGTGAAGTGCTGGGGAAACCAGAGCCCATTCTGGACACTGAGCTATTCTGGACGGGGCACTGGCACTTCAGGATTAAATTGTGCCACACGGCCACCAGTCTTCAGCATTTGCCCAGTGTTTTTTATCTTGGGAGAGACAGGGCACAGTGCTTCTATTCAGGACAACCTAAGACGTGCTTTCGCTGTGGCTCTGAAGCACATCTTAGTAATGCTTGTGACACAGTGCACTGCAACTTCTGTCTGGAAAGGGGGCACATGGGAGCACAATGTGCCAATGTCTTGTGTTGTAATCTATATGACGATACTGGACATTCCTTTTGTACATGCCCTGGGACATGCATAACCAGAGAGATGTGGTGGACAATCAGGATCGTATTTTAGAGCAGGATCATCGTGCACACCAACAGCAGAAACAGAGGGCACTTGCTGCATCCATAGTACATGCAGTGGAACTGGAGGATGTGATCACTGAGACACAGACTGTGGCCCCTACACTCTTGGAGGAGATGCTCCTTGCGCCTTGGACTCTCCCATCCCGGCAGGAGGCTTTGGTTTTAGCTTCTGTTGTGCCGGCTCAAGTGCTGCTTCCACTTTTCAGCGCTGGAATAATGTGGAACTGTCCTGGTAGAAGTGAACCAATGCCCCATCCAACACAGGATATGAAGGTGGTTGACAGAAAGAGGTCTTTATTCACACAAACAGCAGAAAGTGAAGGAAGGGGAGATGACGATCCCACTTGCAAATAAATACACCAGCTTGATGGAGGAGGAAGGGGAGGAGGAGTGTAGTGCCAAGACAGAGTATTCCTCCTGTGCATTGGAACATCCTTATGCCACTACTAATGCCAAGGCAGATGTCTCTAAGATGTTGGGCAAGGCCAAGGTGTGGAAGAAACAGAAGAAGGGGATACGCCTGAGGATGGATCTGAATATGGACTGTACCTGATGCATGTCTTTGTCTCGTGATTGTTGGTCTTTTTCTTTTCCCTCCTCTGTCTTTTATGGCGGCTTTGTTTCATCTGGCCACCTTGAATGCCAATAGCATTAAGTCCTTGACAAGGAGAGGTACACTTTTCATGACCCTTAGGGATCTGGACTATGATGTCCTTTTTCTTCAAGACACCTGTTTACACAATGCCAATGATATTTACCAGGCTGGTAGACAATGGTGCTGGGGTCCATCTTTTTGGTCAGCGGGTACTGACCGCTGTGTGGGAGTGGGAATTTTATTTTCAGGAGATGCCTGGCAGGTTACAAGATCAGTTGATATTGTCCTGGGATGGATGCTTCTTTTGGATGTCACCTACCAGGACACGCCTCTCCAGTTTATTAACGAGTACGCCCCCCAGGGTAGAAAGGACAGGGTGGATCTTTTTCATCTTATTTGCCCCTTTTTACACACCTCCAGGCATGTAGTGTGTGTGTGGAGGACTTTAATCATGGTATGTCTGCCTCTGATTGGAGTGTACACACTGCAAAAATCTTTTGTGACACCACTGCTCTTTGAGAGGTCATGTGGGGTGTCTCTTTGGTGGATGCATACTGAGTGGAGTTTCACTTGGGGGAGATGTACTTATCATCTGGCTGCATGTGCCTCTCGAATTGATTTTCTTTTTGTTTCAACTTATTTGGTTCCAAGTCAAATGAAGTTGGTTCTGATTGAAGTTTCGGATCATCTTCTACTTGGTGGATCTTTTGGAGTTACACCCTGTCTTGGCCCTGGAAGGGGATACTGGAAACTTAATAATACTATCTTGAGGTGCCAGTTCGAGGGGAGGGTGATAAAGGAATTCCTCTGAGTCCGTCACTTGGTGGCCTGTGTTTATGTAGATCTGGGACGTTGGTGGGTAGACACTAAAACTGATCTTAAGTTATGTCTTCGCCTCACTAGGGCAGTTACGAGGTCTCAGTATCTAGAATATCTGGGGCTGAGACATCAATCAGTACATGCATCTCCTTACCTTACATTATGATATGATATGGGAAGGGATTATTTGGCACAGATTAAGCAGATCAAGATCCGCATGAAGGCTCTCCAGTATGATAGGAGTAAGTCTTTGTACTTGGAACATCAGACAGGCACACGGGGGACGTCTGGGTTGATAGACCCTTATGATAGCTGTCACCACAGAGTGACACGCAGATTGATTACAGGGGTACATATGGCATCAGGGCAAGTTGTTACCCAATGGGATTCAGTGTTACAGGGGGTTCAGGAGTATTTACAGAACATGTTCGGACACACCCAGGGCATCGGTACGACAGATACTTTTCTTGCCCATGTTGAGATTCCTCATATTCCTGAGGAACATCCTGACCGTCTTATGGGGGACATTACTCTGAAAGAGGTGGAATGGGCCATAGCCCATCCACACACAAATCGAGTTCCAGGTTTGGATGACCTGACTTCTGAACTTTATAAAACATTCCGTGTCCAGATGGTGGAAATTTTGATGGTGCTTTTTAATTGGATTCTGGCCGAAGGGCTTCTTCCGTGTTCCATGTCAGAAGCTCTCCAGATCTTGTTGTTTAACAAGGGTTCTTTAACTGATCTCAGTAACTGGAGGCCATTGTGCCTTTTGAACACGGATCTTAAACTTCTGATGATGATACTGAATGCTTGGCTGGCTGCTGTGGCTCGGTTTGTCATTTCTCCAGTCCAGATGTGTGCCATCCCTGCCCGACTCATGATCGACAATTTGATCCTCATGAGGGAATTGTTTAGGGGAAGGAACCTGACAGGACATGGAGGTTTTCTTTTGATGCTTGACCAGTAAAAGGCATTCAATAGGGTGTCACATCCCTATCTGTATGCTGTCCTTAGGCACTACAGTATCCCTGATTTGTTTTGGGAATGGCTCCATATGATCTACGATTCAGCCACACTGATCCCCCTTGTGAATGGGCATTTGGGAACTCATTTTTCTTTGAAGGTAGGGGTCAGGTAGGGGTGTCCTATGAGCCCCCCTCCTGTACACATTTTGTCTGGAGTCCATTCTTCAGAAAATATTGATACACCCTCAAATTAGGGGTATTTGTACTCCCTCGTCCACTGGGACCGTGAATGTCATCGCTTATGCAGATGATGTTACTCCTCTGGTACAGGAAGTAGCTTCAGGGTGCATTGCGCAGGATGCTTTTCACTCATATGGTCCCATTTTAGGCACGGTTTTGAACATCTCAAAGTGTACTGTGATTGCGCTTGGGCCACAGGTCGTGGGGGGGCTAAATAGGAGGAATTCCTCTGACTTTAAGGCCCTTTTGAATATATGGGGTCTATTTTGGGGTTGGGGATATGGCTGGCATTAATTGGGATCTGAAACTGAATTACTGCGCATCCAGAGTTTCCCATTGGAAATCACGGCAACAATCCAAGCATAAATGGGTGGCAGTGGTTACAATGTTTTTACTTCCCCTTTTCTTTCATTTGGGACAGATTTATCTGATTTCCAGAGATATGGAAACTCATTTTTATAGTTTATTTTTTCAGATGATATGGGGAAGTAGGTTAAACCCCATCAGGTAGGACGTACTGTACCTCCCCATCAAGGAGGGAGGGTTGAATTTTGGTTTATTTTCAGATGGGAAGGATAGGTGTTAGAAACCCTGGATGGCAGTTTGGCTTGATCCCATTTTGCAACAATGGACAAGACCAAATTGTTCTCCTCTGTTGTCTAGAGGAGCAGACTTCTATGTCCGAACAGTTCTGGAAAAATTGCGGAGATGGAGGAAGGCATATACCCTTCCTAGGTTGATTCTCCCCTGGCTACTGTATCAGGATATTTTGGCTAATTATGTTTTGAAACATCATGGACACCCTGGTATTCCGGAGGTGTGGTATGCTCTCTTACTGTACATACTAACTTGAACGATCCCCTCACCCCATCCAGGATGTGGGATGTCCTCTGGCTTAGAAGTAATGGTAGACTGAGTGTGAAGGCTAATGCCAAACATAGGATCATGTTGGAATTATTCTGTCCCAGAGAGAGGTGTGCCCAAATTTTGGAATCTATGTCTCATTTTTTATTGGACTGTCCCTTTGCTGGGGCATTCTGGGGCCTTTTGGCAAGGGGTTGGGGGGGATCCAGGTCGGCGGTCCATGTCTTATGAGGTGGTCATATTGGGCTTTTCCTACTCCACTGCAGTGTACGGGGAATCTTGTGGGAGGCTTATTCTTACTCTTTCTAAGTATTTTTTATGGCATGCCTGTTGTGTTTTTCTTTTACAGGCCCAGTTTTTGCCACCGGTTGCTGTGCTCCAAATGGTGGAAAGAGAGCTGCTCTTCAATACACGTCCTATTGTCACTCTGGGAAGGGTGGGAGGTGTTCCTTGATGTGGAAACATGTGCAGGCTCATTTTGAGCCTCCTTGAAGGAGGTCTGTGGTCTGTTCTCCCTCACTGCTCTATGCTTGTAAAGCTGAGAGGGATGGGGTGGGGCTGTTCTTTTTTGCACGGATTGAATTTTTCTTTTTGCTTTGAGATATTGGGGGGAGGGAGGGGGGTTGAGTAGGGATGGCTGAGAGTACTATGTTTTTGTGTGTGGGAAGGGGAGGGGGAAGGATTGCTATTATTTTTCATTTTATTGTTATTGGACTTTTTCTTTACTTGGTAGTATAGACCAATGGTTCTTAAACTTTGTCACAGTGAGCCTCCCCAAATCCATGGAAAAGATTCTGAGCCTCCCCCAAAAACTGAAATAATCTTGGGCCTCCCCAAGGAAAAATAACATGCTGTACTTTGCGCAGTACACCATGAATAAATTGAAACCCCTTTGAGTACTTGGCTCACATTCAGTTCTTTCTTATACTGATGTGGAACCTTTGAAAAAGGGCTCTTGTGCCCATCTGAATAACAAATAAATAAAATGAATAAATATTATTATTCAGTTTATTGTAACCCCTCCCCGGCCAGCCTTCTTGCTCCACTATTTTTATTCTTGAACCATTGTTACCCCTTGTTGCACTACCTTCATGGGTCAGACTACTTTCTCCGTTTCCTCTCTATATGAAATAACCTTCCTACATGCTTTGCCTCTCCCCCTCCTTCCCTGCTCCTAAGCAACTTCTCTGGGATTACTTTGCTCCTTCCTGCTATTGCTCTTAGCACTTCTATGCTCAGCCCTTGTATTTGGGCTGTTCTGCCATCGGTCTACAAATTGATCAATTACCACCACTCATTATTAGTTTACCGTTCATATTTATTTGCACTATTGTTTATTGTGTATTTCTTGATTGTTTTGCAGTTACCTTTTTGAAATATAAGCACTACCTACCCTTCCCCAGGTACACCTGAAATGAGCCTTGGCTCATTCACCTTCTCTTGTCACCTATTAGTAAATAAATACATAAAATTCACCTACTATTATCCTCTTTCAGTTTGCTTCATCTCTTCACACAAAATACATAACACTCAAAATTTAAATACTGTACTTTTTCAGACTCGCTTGAGCCTCCCCTTGAACAGGTTGGGGCCTCCCCAAGGAGGCTGGCCTCACCATTTGAGAACCCCTGGTATAGACAATATGCCATTACTGTTTTTCTTCTCCTGTATGTTTCATTGTCTAAATAAATAAATAAATAAATTCCCCTACTCTTTTCGAAAAGTGCCATGGGCTCTTTAGCATCCACCTGAACAATCACCAGAACAGGCAGATGTACCTTGGTTAACATCTAATTCGAAAGACAGCACCTCAGGAGTGCAGCACCTTCCTCATGCTGTACTACAGCACCAGTATTGGGATTTAACCCAAGTGCCTTGTGTGGGGATAGAACCCACAGCCTTCTGATCTTCCAGCTTCAGAGGTGAGTGTGCAACCTGTTGAACCACTGACACTGCGAATGGCAGCCCGTACCAGATGTTTTTTCAAAGGTGAGTTTGTTAGTATAAAGTGGTGTCACCCCGTCAAGGCTTCCCACCCCTATAAATGTACCTGTAAAGGTCATCAAGAGTTAACCTGCAAAGTAAAACTGAAATACAGAGTAAAGGAAACTAGTCAGTTACCTGTTCTGTTCTACTTCTGCTGTTCTATCACTGATGGATGACCTCTCAGGAACAATGTCCCTTCTCCTTAGCTGTTCTTTTCTCTTCTAATCCCCCAGCCTGTCACTGTAGCTAGTTCCTGGGATGGCCACTCAGGAACAATGCCCCTTCTCCATGGGCCCCTTCTCTCTGCCCACTCCTTTTCCTCACTTTTGCCCTCATGGCCATTTTCATTTTCCTTTCCATCTTGGTTTCTGAGTCTTGTGTCTTCCCACTTCACCTCAGATAAATGCAGCACTGACATCACAGGTTACATATAATAGCTTCACTTTATTTTAACAAGTGCAGGTAGAAATTTACAACCTTCTTATAATAGTGCAGGTAAAAATTCCAGCAGACGAAAGAGTCCCTTCAATTGCTCTATTCTAGTTGATACTATAATATTCTGCATAGAGGGTTCTATGTGCAGAGAGAGCGGACTAAATCATCCAGTGCTTCGTGATCAAACCATCACTTCGATAGGGGTGACATATGAAAGAGGGGCTGTCCTAATATACCCCGATACTTTTGAAAATTTAAATAAATTTGATTATGTAAATATTAAACTTAATTTCTTAAAGATTTATTATTTTAAGTTTACATAGAACAAAGCTCCCAGTTTTATACACCAGCAAGGTACTTGCACATACATTTTATTAATTAGAAATAATGCTGTGTAAAGGAAGAGCTTATTACAATAATCTCTCAATCCCTCATCAATTTTGTAAAAATTCTAGTTTAGATTAATTACAGTGTTTAGGGATTAAATCCAAACAGTATTATTTTTTCTATAGCAAAAACCATTCAGGGTGAATATCATCATATGAACAATAAATAATAATTTATAGTGTATGGTAGAACATTATTGTAGTCAAAATTCAATACAAACACACAGCTGTTGTACCATCGTGGAAACATCATGATGGTGTTGTACCTGCTGAGGATGTCACCACGATGGTACAACTAAATAGAATGACATCACGTGCAGCCAGCAATAAGAATGCTGCAGCGAACGCTCAATCTCGTCAGACATCAATTTAAAATATCCAGTCAGTTGTCTTTTTTTATAGCTTATTAATTGAGTCTGTTTCCTTCCCCCCTTCCTCCAATTACCTTTCAGCTCACATCGTCCAGCATTGACTCTGGTCACCGAACTCATGAAAGTAGCTGCAGTGATTGAAACCCTCAAACTCTGACCTTTAACGTCGAGCAATGTCACATGACATGATTGTCCTATGACTCGGACTTACATATTTAATGTATTTGTTAGTATTTATTGCTCTCCTATGTTTGATGTTTTCGAAAATAAACATAAGCTACATTCAACATCCTAATGGTTTTTTCATGGCCAGGTAAGGTACTGTGTGTGTGTGTGTGTGTGTGTGTGTGTGTGTGTATGTGTGCGTGTGTCAGGGAGGAGGGGTGTCTGGGGCCAAACAAAGCCTAATAAGTAATTTCTCTGACAAAACTTGCCTCACTCACACCATACACCATACAGAATAAAGCATGGGTGGACAGTTAACAACAGCTGTAAATATTTCTCGACATTGCCACAGCAACCTAAGACCTCTCGAGCTACGCTCTCGAGGTCTAGCAGGTTGCCGTGGCAACGACTCGACGCATACACAGCGCTGTTGATAACTTTATCCTCTATAAAACCATTGGCTCACAAAAAGACAATTACATTACTTTCACTATTTAATTCATTTGGTATCAGTGTATTAAGTACAAAAATCCAGAGAGCTTCCAATTGTTCTTTCTCCCCATTTCCACCTCATGGCAGTGCTTGTACTCCATCAATTATTACAAATCTAAAGGACGATGCATCTCCATTATAGACTTCTCCAAAGTGTTGATCCGCCACATTTTCTTTTTAATTTTTAATTTGATAAATGGACCTTAGATGTTCAAAAATCCTTGTGTGGGCCTCTAACTGTTTTGCCTACATGTACTTTTTTGCAGCTACACCAAATAGCATAAATTACATAAGTACTTTTGCAATTATAAAAAATTTTAATATCTGTTTTTCTATATGTAACTGGTTGTATGAATTGCTTAGATCACACCTCATATTTGCAGGCAGAACATGAACCATAATTGTAACATCCCTTTATTCCCTTCCAGAACTGTATTTTCTGAGTAGCGGCTGTCTGTTAGAATATCTACTTGAGTTGCTGCTCTACTGTAAGCAATCATTGGGTTTTCACCAATAATTGGTTTGAGTATGTTATCTGTTTGTAAAATCTTCCAGTTAGAGCATATTATTCCTACAACAGAATTTGAAATATGGTTATATAGTGACACAAACACTATTTTGTTCTTATTAATTTCATTCTTATTTCTATGTTTCTATCTCTTTCTCCTTAATTCTCTCTTCCAGGCTGGCTCTTAGTAATTACTAAGTGCCAGACTGGTTAAGCTAGAAATTACAGCTCAAGGTCTTTTTTTTGTTTGTGTCCATTTTCCCATTAGCAAGTTATACTATACTGCTGCTAGAGGGACACAATCTTTATCTAAAGTGACCCCTGCCTGTTGTTCATATAGATACCTTCTTAAACGACAGCTCCCCCCTCCATCTGACCAGACCTCTCCTCTGCGTTCCCTGCTTACAAATTCTTCCTATTCCTAAATCAGTTATTCACTAATTTCTCTGCCTTTATGAACAATGCATCCTCTACTCTACTCTCTCCCCCTTGTTCTGCTCATATCCCTCTCTTTACCACCTTCACTTGCTCACTACTCATCTATTCCTAATAACTCTCCCAACCCCATCAGTTACTATCTCCAGTCCCCTACCCACATCCATGCTATCACACCCTCCCCGCCATTTGAAATATGGTCTCACTCTACTACTATTCCTCATGCAGCCTTGATGATGTGTCCATTTGCACTGTGGTTCTCCACCTTCTTCTTCCTCACTCATACACTCCCTTCTCCTCAGAACTCCCAACCTCCTTGCCAGCTCCTTCAAAATTCCCTAAGCTCCAATTTCTCATATTTGGCCTCCTCTTGCTCTCCGCTGGGAATATCCACCCCAGCCCAAGCCCTATTGCCTCTAGCTCCTCTGGTGCTTCCTCCTCTACTACCTTCCCCCCCTCTCTCTTCTTTTAGCCCTCCCAAAGGGCTTAAAGATCCTACATCTAAACACCCCCAGTTTGTTGCAAAAATAGACCAGATTCAGACCATGGTGTGCACTCTAAAACCAGACATTCTAATCATCTCAGAAACTTGGCTAAAGAGCACTATTTCTGACCACTCGGGCCCCATTTCTGGCTACTCACTGCTAAGGCAAGACCATGCTGGCAGGAGTGGTGGTATGGCCATTTATGTCCTAGCCCCCATTCACTATTCCATCATCTACTCATTCTCCAATCCTGAGACCCATGATGCCCTAGCTATCCATGTGACCCTCCCCTTCACTCTCTCAATCTTCATAGCCAGCATATACTACCACCCAAATGTCCATCCTTTGGTCATGCTAGACCTCTTAACCTCCATCACTTCCCTTGCTCACTCTGGGGAATTATTCATTCTAGGCGACTTCAATATAAATTGGTTGTCACCCAAAACTACCAAAACTAAAAATGAAATTGGAGCTCTAAACCTCTCCCAGCTGATATCTGAACCCACCCGCCCAAACCACAAGACACAACAACACTCCCTACTCAACTGGGCCTTTACCTCTCACCCCCACCATGTTATCACCTCTGACATCCTCCCCAATGCTCTCAGTGACCATAACCCAATATTCATAGTTAGGAAAGTCCACAGAACTAAATCACCACACAAAACCATACAACTACACTCTTTCTAGACTCTTGACCTTGAACCTCTCCTGTGTAACCTTACCACTTCTGACTAGTCCCCCCATCCTCCTTCCCCTCAGTTGACAAGGCACTTGCCTACTTCAAAGAAATCTTTCTTGTAAACTGGAATGCCTTTGCCCCACTCAAACAAACCAGAGTCAGAGGTAACCACTTACCTTGGATAACCCCAGAACTTCTGGCCTTCTCATGGCTAGAGATGGAGCCTGGAATCGTCATAAAGCTACCCAGCATCCTAGTGACCTCACAAACTACTGCATGCTCTGAAACCCTTGCACCAGGGCTACAAGGTTAGCTAAGTCCGAATATTTCAAATCTGCCTTCATTACCAACATAAATTCCCCTTTAAAGTTCTGAATGGTGGTCCATGCCCTATTTACCCCCTCGTCTCACCCCCCACGGTACTTAAAGTAAATAGCTCACTAGTGTCCAACCCACCAGCTGTAGCTGTGGAGTTTAACTCCTACTACACCTCCTGCACCACTGAGCTACTGAAATCCCTCCCCTCCTACCAATCCCCCTCCCCAACCTCTATCAGTGTGCCTCCTCCACCACCCTCCCACCTCCCCTTCTCTTTCGCTACTGTAACCCCAAACGATGCCCTAAGTGCCCTCCTCACCATCAGTCCCTCTAAAGGTGCCTTCCCTGATGGCCTTGACCCAAAACTCCTCTCCCTCTCTGCTTCAGCCATTGCCTACCCCCTCCAAATATTCCTAAATCTCTCATTCTCTACTGCCTCAGTTCCCTCTTCGTGGAAACATGATGTGGTCCTCCTACTACTACCCCAAAGGAGGTGACCCCTCATCCCCTGGCAACTATCACCCCATTTCTCTCCACCTTACCCTTGCCAAGCTTCAAGAACACATTGTCCTCTCCCAACTCACCTTTTTTTATCTGACACCTCCTTTTTCATCCCTTTCCAGTCTGGTTTCAGGAAAAACCACTCAACCACCACCTCTCTCCTACAGCTCACAGACTCCATCCTAACTGGGATGGACAATGGGCAAATTACCTCAGCCATTTTTGTCAACCTGGCCAAGGCCTTCGACATCGTCTCTCACCCCTTCTCCTCGACTTACTCCTGGCAGCTGGCCTATCTCCCTCCACCATAAACTGCTTCAAGGCCTACATTATTGGCAGAACCCAATCAGTTAAGCTCTTGGACACCACTTCCCCTTCCCTCCTGATTAGCACTGGAGTCTCCCAGGGCTCTGTATTAGGACCCCTCCTATTCTCCATCATCTTAAATGACCTTCTCTCTGTTTGCTCCCCATCCTCTGCTATACATATGTATGCCGATGTTATAGTCCTGTATACATCTGGCTCCTGTCCTGATGAGGTTACAACCAGCTTACAGCAAGACTTTGACAAGGTTCAGCTCTGGTTTGCTAACCAACAACTTTTCCTCAACACCAAGAAGATTGTCTCCATGACCTTTGGCACAAGACAGAGACTCTCTAGGCTTCCCTCCCTACATACTTTCCACACCCTTGATGGGACTTTACTTGAGGATGCATCCTCCTTCAGGTACTTAGGTGTTTGGTTGGACCAACACCTAAACTTCTCTGGACATATTGACGCCATCCAGAAAAAAACTGTACAACAAGCTTCGTGCTCTGTTCAGAAACCGTAATAGCATCCCTTCTATGGCTAGGCGTGAACTTGTTCTGAAGATGATACTGCCCATTTTTGACTACCGTGATATAGTTTATGGTGCTGCCCCTAAGTCTTCCCTGGCCAGACTGGACACCCTCTTCAGTTCCTTCCACTGCTTTGCCCTGGATGCCCCCCTCGCACTCATCACTGTGATCTTTATTGTGCCCTATCCTTTCCATCTCTTACAAATAGGCGACTCTTCCACTGTGCTAAATTCACTTCCATGCACTGGTTGGGTGAGCTCCCTTCCTACCTCACCTCCTCCTTTATAACAACCCCCTACCCTCCCATTCCCTTAGATCAACCAACTCTCATACCCTGGTTGTCCCCCACAGATCCACCCAAATTGGCCAATCCGGTTACTCTCACCGCCTCCCAAAAATTTGGAATTCCAACCCCTCAAATCCATCACTCATCCTCTGCCTACTCCATCAGCTCTGCCCTCAATAATTACCTTGCACCTAGCTGCTCCTGCCATATCCCTCCCTAATTCTCTTCTCTAAGCCCTGGACAAACCCTACCCCTCTACCAAGCCCTGGACAAACCCTACCCCCTACCATCACCTTTATTTTACCCTGTGCACACCCACCCCCCAAATTTCCAGTTCTTCTCCCCTTCCCCCAAATTGATCCCCATTACTGACTTCCCTTGACCTCTCACAGAATGTAAAGGACCCTGAATGCTCTCCATAGGTCCCTCTCCTACCCCCCAAGGGACTTGTACCTCTCATCTACTCCCTTCCCCCACCATCCTAAAGGGGTCTCTCTGTGACACTGCCTTATCCCCTTCTCTCTGGTCCCCCTAGTCCCCTTGCAGGGTTTCTCGCATCCTGAGGGGATCTCCAGGGACACGACTCTCCTGCCATCTCACCCCTCCCTCCCCTTTCTCCCTTTTCTTTCATATAAGCACTTGTTTACTTATTAACCCAGCACTTATTATTGTCCACTCTTTCTACATATTATGTGCAACACTGTTATAACACTATTTGTAACACCTGCATTACAACTGTATGTTAATGTTGATCTTGTAACTTGAATGTTTAATGACTCATTCCTATTGTACCCCTTCCCCCCCAGGTTGCACCAGGAGATGAGTGACTTGTCACTCAGTGTGCCTTCCTGGTAAAACATTTCAATGAATAAATGTTTTGGTATCAATAACTCTTCTCTATCTGTAAATTCAGCCTTTCTATATGCCTTCATTACTGTCTACTTTATAGTTTATAACCCCTACTTTGAAAATGGGTCATTATCTCCTTAGATTCCAAGTGGAATGTTTCCAAAGTACTACAGTCATGTCTCAGTCATATGAATTAATTATAAGGAATATTTTCAATGGTTCTGCATGGGTGTGCACTATTGGGTAGGAGTAAAGTATTGCCAGTGGTTGGTTTTCTATATCCATGGGTTTCTATAGTGCCCTGTGGTGTATTAATCAAACATAAATCCTAGAACTGGATTTGATATGGGTGCATGTTAAAACTAAATTTTGGACCTCACGCATTATCATTTAACCAGTTGGCAAACTGTAAGGCTTCAAGCTGGGTACCATCCCAGATAACAATGATGTAATTCAGGTATCTGTACCATTTGAAAAGGTTCTTATGGTAAGGATTTATTTTCACCCAAAATGAATTCCTTCTCAATCCATGCCATCACTAAGTTTGCATATGATGGGGCAAGTGCAGTACCCATTGCTGTAACATTGTATTAATAATAATATTTTCTGTCAAAAACAAATAATTATGTTTTAAAACAAATTCAGTACCCAGGATAAGAAATTCAGGATCACTTATGTTGTCAAGGTTGATCCCTAACAGCATCTGTTGTAGTGCATGATGCCCTGGATCATGATTAATTGAAGTATATAAACTTTCCACACCTATTGTGAGCCTCAAAAATGTATTTTTCCACTTAATGTGTTGAATTTCCCCAGGACATCCATAGTGTCTCTGACATAGGCTGATGGCTTTTTAGCTACATTTTTTTTAGAAAAAAATCAATAAAGTTGGATAACGTTTCAGTCAAGCAACCTATGCCAGAGACAGTTGAACACCCTGGGGGGATTCTCCAGGTATTTATGAAATTTGGGTATAATATAGAAAGTTGGTGTTACAGGGAAAGGTGTCATTAAATACTTATTTTTGTCCAAACTAATCCAACCACTTTCAAGGGCTGTATCCAAAAAATCATTAAGTTGTTTATTAAAGATGGAGGTTAGATCACTGTTCAGCCTCATGTAATATTTATCATTACTTAATCGCCTCCCCACTTCCATTAAATACATATCACTTTTCATAAACACTACATTCCCTCCTTTATCAAATTTTTTTTATAATAGCATCATTCCAGTTTTGAATTTCCTCCAAAGCAGATTTTTCTTCCTTGATAATGTTTGAATAATAATAATTAAATAATTCCCCTATTTCTTTTTATACTGTTTTTTCAAATACCTATATAGTTTATTTTTTTATTTCACCTTCACACATAGATTGAGGTTTAAATATGTTTTTCCTTTCAGTATAACAGTCTAAGTCAGTCGTATTTTCAGTGTGTAACATTAAGATGGCTTGATCCATTAACATATTTACTGATGTTTGGGAACATAATACATTACAATTAGTATCATTTAATTGTGTTCATATAAGTGTTGAACAGGAGCTTCCATGGTTAGTGTTTCTGATGTTTCCTTTGAGGCAAAATAGCCAGGGGTGGGGCGGAAGGGGCCGAGCTGGTACCTGGCGTGCGCCTCCACGCATGCACTCATACGTGTCTGCTGGGGTCCCGGGTGAGGGAGAAAAAGGGAAGAACTCCATAAAATACATATGAAAAAGTGTTTTAACCCTTGCTGTGCCACGGACTGATATATTAGTCCAGAATTACTATGTGTTCTAATTCTGTCAGCAGCCTAAGGGTTAATCTTATTTTTCTGAACAGTGTATATAATTCAACCTCCAGCTTAAATTGGTTCAAATTTCATGTTTGAATAAAATTAAACCCTGTGGCCTGCATGGTGGCCCATACAAAACAGTGGCCTCTTAGTGAACTCCTGCCTGTGTGGTTTATTTTAGAGCTGCAGTTGCAGAATGTACTGGATTTAGCTGTAGGCCCAGCTTGTATAAATATTTTTTGAGGGATAGGTTACTTTTATGTTATTAAGCATTTGGCCCTCCAGCAAACAGAGTTTGTTTCCCCACTTGTAACTGCAGTGGAAATGGAGGAGAGCAGCTGAAAGGGCAGTAGGAGATACAAATATTTATAAATAAAGTCATGCATTTCATCAAATAAAATAGATAAAATGCCTAAAATGTATAAAAATTCCTGTATATAGATCTACTATCAAAGCAGCCCAGTATGCTCCCAATTGATCCTGTTGTGTGCACAAAACACATACAGTATCCATATATTTATAAAAAGCATCTTTAATGGTGGGGAAACAGAAGTTTTAAGATTACCTGCATGTGGCTATAGCAAAAGCCAAGTGGATATTTTTTTCACTTGAAGCACCAGCAGTGTGATACAAGCAGATGAAGGAAAAGCAAAAGTTTTTGCAAAGCACAGGTTCCTATTGCCTGGTGACTGACAATACAAAATCGGGCACACCCACCTAACAATTCCAGTAGTTACTTTAGAGGCCAGGCCCGGAGGAGTTAGGGTTATGTCTAGGGGGTTATGGGAGTACCCAAGTTGGAGTCTGTTCATACGCACATCGCTAAGCTTATTTTTGTGAACCATAAGCTATGGTGCTTCTTGTTTTTGGATGTCATATGTTTATTCATTATACACTGTCAGAATATCACCTTATACAATGTTAAAACAAGTTACTTTTTGAATTAAAAGAGATAATTGTATTTGTGGGTGCATCGCTTGGTTGCTGGGAGGGGAATATAAGGCACCAGTAGAGTAAAGGTGCTTTTACACCCAGGTTTTTAAAATGGAATCAGCATTACCTGTGTGGTGCCGTTGTATTCTGTTGCATTCTGGTTCCTTTCTACACCCTGAGAGTATTCCGGCAACCCCCGCCTCCATTTGTTTCAACTCCCCCAGAGTTTGCTGCTCTATGTTGTTTTCTGCCTTTCTGCTGGAATGGCTGTTTTACGCAGCCCGATGAAACGGAGCACAATGGTGCAAACCGCGAAAAGCAGAGATTGCGGTTTGGATGAACGGTCACCTAGGGAACGAAACAGATGCACTTTACACACAAGGGATGTAACAGAATACTGTTTCCATAACAGTTATTCCATTACATAAACCTGTGTGTAAAAGCGCCTAAAGAGGTAAAGAGATCAGCCAGTTCTGTTGTGGTCATTGAGATGGAAGGATGTGAGTACTGAGATCAATTCAGGTATGAAGATTTGCAGTGCCCCTGGTCAGTGATAATGTACATACTCTCAACTTTCCTGATTTTCAGGGATGTCCCAGATCCTACTGTACTTAAAATATTTTTTTTTCAGTCTCTTGTTTATATGGCATTTGTGTAACTAAAATGTTGTGATTTCAAGAATAAAATGTTAGGAATTTGGCCATCTGTCCCTAGTTTGGTTTACACCTAGTCCCTGATCTCTGAGATGGGGAGTTGAGGGGCACGAAGGGCTAGGTGATGTTGATTACATCTACCAAAATAATGCCAAAGAGCCAGAGCCCAGCACTGCGTTTGGACACTGGTGTCTGTACCACTCTCTGAGGTAATTATGATGCCAATTAAATTAAGGAAAGTAAATAGAAATTACAAGTTGGGAATATAATAGTTTACCAGTGGATGTGACAGCTAGACAGACAAACAAGCAGACAGGCCTATCATCACTACTGGCCACATAAGTGACATTGAAGTTGCCATGCCAAAGTCAGAGGAAGTTAGAAATCTGAGAGATAATTCAAGGAGACCTGTAGTGTTGCCTAACAGAAAAAAAAAAAAAAAAAAAAAGGTCTATCTATCTATCTATCTATCTATCTATCTATCTATCTATCTATCTATCTATCTATCTATCTCTCTATCTGTAGTGCCCCAGAGTTTGAGGGCACCACAGAAAAATAAAGAATAGAAAAGTGCCAGATGTAGGTGCCTCAGTATAGTAATAAGGTGCCCTATGAAATGCCCAGGTGCCCAGTTTAAAATGCCAACATCTAACCTTATTACTAAGCCTGCCAAAAGTATTGTAAATAGCTTGGAAATAATGTACAAATTAAGCCTTTATGCCATGCTGCAGCTGATGGAATGTTAGGCTGAGCTGATAGAATGCCCACTGTGTGGCACCTGCCATGCTTCCAGAACTAGAATACAGAGTGCTGCAGTTTTGAAATTTGGTTTCTGTTAGGGAGAATGGTAGTGACTGTGGAGGAGTGAGGACACAGAAAGCGAGGAGGGATGAGAAGGGCTTGCTAGGAGGGCTGAAGTTGTCCCTGAGGGCTTTGCTGTGTGCCTTCCTGCCTCCAGTCACTGAAGAAAATGTACCTGCACAGCTGTCCGGTCTGCGGTGCCATCCCGAGCCGCCTGTCCTGTTATGTCTCCGAGAGGGTTTGGTGCCCATTTTGTTATTTTACTTAAACAGTTAATGTTTCAGTCCCATGGAGGCGGCGATCGCACAGCTGCATCGTTCATGCTGCCCCAGGACCTTTTGTGAGGTACCCAGTTGTCCTACACCTGCCAGAAGCATTCTTTCCCCTCAAGCAGCCCCCCCCCCATCCTCCTGTCTTCAGCTTCTGCTTCCTGGTGGTGTGGTGAGTCGACGGCAGCACATTGCAATGTGCTGACTGCTCTGAAACTGTGAAAAGACTATTTATTTTATTTTAGCCAGTTTGCACTAGGTGCAAGAGAAAACAGCTGAGTGCCATGAAGGGGAGGGCCAGGGGTTCCTCATTTAAATAAGTATAGCCTTTGGGGCGTAGTGACGCCCACAGGGGAGGAGTCAGATAAGGAAAAGCCTAAAGAAGGGTATAAATATTCAAGAGAGAGCAGCGTGGCTGGGCAGAAGAGTGGCAGTGTAGCTCAAGCCAGCCCAGCAGTAAAGGAACCTGTGTGATTAAAGGGTCCCTGCTCAGAAGACAGGCCCAGGTATTTTAAAGGGGTTTGTTCAGGAGAGGCCCCAGTGCATTTGCAGGGTACAACTAAAAGGGCCCAGAGTGTTTGCAGGGGCTCACCCAGGAAAAGCCCAGTGATCAGAAAGGGGCCCCAGTATATTTGAAAAGGACTCAGTCCAGTAGGCCCACGATTTAAAAGGGGCACAGCTACAGGGTGGCCCAGTGATTAAAAGGGCCTATTCAAGAAAGGCCTATTATTTAAAGAAGCTCAGTAATTTAAAGAGGCCAGGGTTACAGGGTGGCCCAGTGATTTTAAAGGGGGCATGCCAAATAAAGGCCCAGCGATAAGAGGGGGCCCAGATAAGCCAGGCCCAGTTCTTAAAGGGGCAATACAGGCCCAACTGTCAAATTAAAGGGGCAAGGGGAGCCCAGGACCCATGGGGAAAGTTAGGCCCACTGCTACATAAAGGGGCAAGTCAGGCCCACCAGTTCTTAAAGGGGCCAGTTAGGCCCACCACTGTGTAAAGGGGCAAGTCAGGCCCACCAGTTCTTAAAGGTGCAAGTCATTCCCACCAGTTCTTAAATGGGCAATACAGGCACAAATGTTGAACTAGAGGGGCAAGCGGAGCCCAGGACCCATGGGGCATGTTAGGCCCACTGCTACATAAAGTGGCAAGTCAGGCCCACCAGTTCTTAAAGGGGCAAGTTAGGCCCCCCGCTGTGTAAAGGGGCAAGTCAGGCTCACCAGTTCTTAAAGGGGCAAATTAGGCCCACTGCTAATCAAAGGGGCAAGTTAGGCCTACCACTACATGCACTCCCATTTAAAAGGGCAAGTTAGGTCCACTGCTAGCCATTTAGATTCCCCTGGTGTTATAGGGGCCCAGCAGCATTAGTGACCCCAGATGGTTAGGGAGTCTAGCTAGCTATACAGAATCACAGTAACAGGAAGAACCCAATCTAGTCAGAGAGTACCTGTTAGATAGGTCCACCAGTGCTAGGGTTCAACCAGAAAAGTGAATTGCCTGTATATTTACTGTGGTTTGGACATTAAGACTGAATAAGTGACCACTGCAACAAGAACTGAGACTTTATTTGCATGCTGTTATTGCTACAAGCAGTGAATGTGCCAGAAAGTATTGCCTTGTTACCAGCCTTTCCAGTTACAAGGTGTTCGAATCAGTCTTTTGAAGCTTTCTAGAATCTTTCGTCATTGGTATCCAGATCAATCTTCTTCATTGTACTCTAAAAGTTGTCTCCAGTGCATCTTCAAAGCAGCCAGCAGCAGATCTTCAAGGAACCATGCTGCAGTCGTTTGCAATGTCCTGTTTACTGTTTTCTGCTCTTTAAAGTTTCCCCAAAGTATGGCCTGGCCTGGTACGAAGGTACTGTCCGTTTTCTTGTTTTACCATTCGTATCAAAGTGTTTTCCAGATCTTCTGCTGCAGTATTTTGCATCACCGTCCTGTTTCTTATTTTACGTAGTCCTTGGCTTGTCCAGCCTTGGTGCCCAGAACCCTGTTGTTGCTAATGTTTCACAGACTTCCTGTCTTCGGAATCTTCCTCATGTCCCAGCAATCCAGAAGAGGACTTTGGACTGGTTGGCCAGCACCTTCTTCTTCTTCCTTGTGTCCCGGCAGTCCAGAAGAGGACTTTGAGCTGGTTGGTCAGCACCTTCTTCTTCTTCCTCGTGTTCTGGCAGTCCAGAAGAGGACTTTGGGCCAGTTGGTCAGCATCTTCTTCATCTTACCCCGGCAGTCCGGAAGAAGACTGTGGCCGGGTTTGTTGTGCTTTAGTTCCAGCAGCCCTCAGTGGGTTCTGAGCAGAGGAAAATCTTTGCTTTGTTCCTAAAAATCCAGCAACCTTAGAGAGGTGGGGTATGGGCGAGAGACTCATGGCCTGTACAAAATCCTTTCTGCAGTCCCTTAGTTGTTAGCCCAGTTAGTCAGGTGTTCCCTTTGTTTTAGCCTGCAAACCAGTTTCTTCCCGATGACAGAGAAAGTTCATCCGTGCACGAACTGCCTTTCATGACTAATGTAGAGTGCCATAGTGATATGCTTAGAGTTCCTTAGAGTGGAGTACTCCAGATAATAGGCCCTAGGTAGGGGTGCACCTCAGGGTAGTATTTGAAGGTTGTATAGAGATTTGCTAACTTAGAGTGTAAACCACTCATAAAGCGGAGCTGTTACAATGGACCACTGAAAGTGTGCATAGAGACACCCTCATATAGGGTATAGAGTGTAGACCGCTCGTAAAGCGGAGCTGTTACAGTTATTGGAATTAGAGTTCTCCTCGTACAGGAGAGTAGGGGTAAAAAGTGCACCCCGTGACTGTGTTTTCCCTCCCTGGTTTGGTTCAAATAAAAATCCTGAGAAGTATCTGGAACCTATTTCTGACTCTCGCCTCTCTTTGTCTGGTGCCACCATCCACCCATTTGGAACCTGTGTTAGTAATTTGTGTGCAAGTTACTGGTGTTATTGACACAGTTGCTTTATTTACCCCTTTTATATTGATGTGGAAACCCAGCACACGTTAATATCCTTCTTACCACCTTCAGGGCACCACATATCGATCGATCGATCGATCGATCTATCTATCTATCTATCTATCTATCTATCTATCTATCTATCTATCTATCTATCTATCTTATCTATCTATCTATCTATCTATCTATCTATCATTACTGGGGAGCATTTTTTCCCATAGGGAAACCCAGATATAATTTGCCATTATAACCAGCTGGTTATAACAGCGAACACACGCCGGGTTTCCCTCACTCCGTGTATGCGCCAGCCAGCTGTCTTCCCACTATCACGCTGAAGACTGCATCGCCACCCCGACCACCACTCGCACTCTGTGGTAAGTCTTTCAAAACAAAAAAAGAAACAGAATTGTCATGATGATTACATTTTTTTTTAAACATCCTTACTTGAACTTAAAAAAAAAAAAAAACCGAAAGGTTTCAGGAGCCGCAAACCCGCTACACACAGGCAGGACCATGACTGAACAAGAATGTGTTTTTATTTTATACAATTGCTGTAGTGAAAAAACACTCCCCAGTAATTATATAAAATAAAGGCTGAGTAGGTGTGAAAAACTCAAGTTTTACACCCCCTCCCTCGGTGTGTGATGTCTTTATAAACCCCTCAAGCTTCGCCTCGGGTTTATGGGCATCCCACACCGGGTGTGTGTAAAATTCTTGTTATAACCTCAACATTATTCTCTCTCCCTGTCCTCTCTCTGTCTATATATATATATATATATATATATATATAGATTTATACAATGGGGTGAGGGATAAATGAGTGTGATAAACCATGCTATTTCCACCACAGTGAGGATAAATGCTGATGACATCAGTGGAGTGAAAATAAATGCCATTTATTACACCCCTGAAACCCGCGCTAAACCCACCAAAACCGGCAATCAGCAAAAATCCATAGCAGAGCGCAATCGCATGAAAGTCACCAAAGCGCTTAAACCCATGTAAAGCCATGCAAATGATACATTTGCAAAGAGGCCTCATTGTATAAATAGAACACATGATGGTCAGATCATGGAATATGGAAATATTTTCACTCCTGTATCGTGAGCACTGTATATTTCAGGCTCACCCTGCAGGAGTGAAATATTTTCTATATTCCACTCCTGCCCATCATGTATCCTATATATATATATATATATATATATATATATATATACATACACATATATGTGTGTATATATACACACACGGCTCACTGCTATAAAAAATTAAGAAAATATTTGATTATGTAAAATCACATAGCACCAAAGAAAGAACAGAAGAAACTCCAAATACTAAATCAACAAATAGTACTACAGATTGAAAGACAAAAAGGAAAATAAATTACACAAGAACTCTGAATATGAAGTCTATAAGGATCACAGTGAGCAAAGGAGATAACAGACCAGGATCAACTTATCAGGAGCCCTGAGAAACACAGTTCCCCCATCTCTTACAAAATTACATGAGAATTCCTGCACCTCTGTTGTATTTCTCCATTAAATACTATAGGAGAATTCCACCACCTATAGATGACAGTTCCCCCACTTAAAAATGTAGTATGGAGAGCTTGACAACCTAAATGTTTCCAGTTTAACACCTGGTAACAGGAGGACCTTACATAGTAATAATAATAAATACAATTTTTATAGAACTTTTAAAAATTTCAAGGTGCTGAACAAAGGCAGAATGCAGACAAAAAGGTCAGGGTAGATTAAAAGCACCTTGAAATAGATTGGCCTTTAGTTTACTTTTGAAAGACTCAGTGACAGTGCATGCTCAGATATCCAGTGGGAGCCCATTCCAGAGATGGGGACCATGGAAAGAAAAGGCTTTATCACACCAAAGGTGGCCAGTCTAGTGGTGGGAACATCATAAAGATATCTACCTGAAGAGCGAAGTTGGCAAGTAGGAGGATGATGATGGAGTACTGTTAAATATGAAGGAGCCAAGCCATAATGGCATTTAAAAGTGAGCAAGAGTATTTTGTAATTACATGTGTGTTCTATTTGGAAGCCAATGAAGAGAAGCAATTAGAGGAGAGACAACTTCACATTTCTTAGATCAAGTTAAAACTCGTGCTGCAGCATTTTGAATGAATTGGAGATGATGCAGGGTACTGGACAGAAGATCAGATAAAAGGAAGTTGCAGTAATCCAGATGAGAAAATATGAAGCAATGGACCAGGGTAGCAGTAATACTGCACAATATTAAGGCTTAGATAGGAACAGATCTTCGATGTGGTATGGAGGTAACAGAAGGCAGATCTGACTATGTTAGAACATGGGAGTCCAAGCACAATGTTTAACTGCAAAGGACTCCTGGATTGTGAACAGTGGTTGCTGGATGGATAATGGAGGAACCATAGTGAAAGCTAATGTCAGAGAGAATAAGAGATTTGGGCCCCAATTCACAAAAAATCACAAATCACAGCACAAAAGTTTGCACTGTGATTTGTGATTGCCCAGTCTTAAAAATTGGATATTCACAGTCAGATAGCACACCGCACTGTCTGACTGTGAATAGGGCTCGGTCGCTTTGCCAGTAACCCCATTACTGTCAGCACCACCCTACTAGTGCCGCTCTGACCCGCAACCGAGTGAATGGCCCCACAATGGATAGTGCCAGTGCACTATTTCCAGTTCACTAAGACACCTATGTAAATTAGGCCATTGGGCATGCAAGGCACTAGGTGGTCCATTTGCATGCCCATTATGGGCCATTTGCATAGGCTGCATGTGACTTAGCACGCACCCCCTGCCCCTGCTCACCACACAGACACAGTACCTGGTGGCTAGTGGTCTCTCCTACCCAGTGGTCATCAATCACTGGCCCAAATATAAATAAATATGATACCCTGGAATCTAGTGGTCCCCCCCTCCTGCTGATTGTTGGCCCATTATGAAATGAATAGCTTTCCTGGTGGCAGTGGTCCCCCTTCCCCGATCTCTGGTGTATATATGACACAGAAATGTACCTGGTGTCCAGTGGTATCTTCCGCCACCCAATCTCTCACCCAGTGCATCGATACATATTCCCTGGTGTCCAGTGATCCCCCTCCCCACTGGCACCCATGCCTGAGCTGTTTGTAATATTCCCTGGTGCATAGTTGTGTCCACCCCCCGATCGCCTGCCTAATATACATAAATAACCCTTCCCTGGTGTCCGGTGATCCTTCCTCCCACCCGGACCCTCACTGGACGTTGATAGAATATATGCTGGTGTCCAGTGTGACTCCCCCATCCTGATCCCCTATCTAGGAAAATTATACATTTCCCTGGTGTCTAGCAGACCCACCTTACTATCCCCATTCATCTGTACAAGACCCACATATCACTTCTCTTGCATCTAGTGAACCCCCTGCCCTCCACCTCAGTAGGTAGTATCCCACCACTCTGCTTCTCCCATCCTGAACCCAAACCAGTGACCTGCATAGCCCTCCTTTCTCCGCCATGGCTGGCCACCAACTGAGCTGTCAATGAGCATACATTGTATACAGTAAGGGCTCACTGAATGACAGCTCACTCTGAGCTGTCAGTCAGAGTCAATGAGCACATACTGTATACAGTACATGCTCATTGACAGCTCACTCTGAGCTGTCAGTCAGTGTCAATGAGCACAAACTGTATACAGTGCATGTTCACTGACAGCTCACTCTGAGCTGTCAGTCAGTGTCAATGAGCACATACTGTATACAGTGCATGCTCATTGACAGCTCACTCTGAGTTGTCAGTCAGAGTCAATGAGCACATACTGTATACAGTGCATGCTCACTGACAGCTCACTCTGAGTTGTCAGTCAGTGTCAATGAGCACAAACTGTATACAGTGCATGTTCACTGACAGCTCACTCTGAGTTGTCAGTCAGTGTCAATGAGCACAAACTGTATACAGTGCATGTTCACTGACAGCTCACTCTGAGTTGTCAGTCAGTGTCAATGAGCACAAACTGTATACAGTGCATGTTCACTGACAGCTCACTCTGAGTTGTCAGTCAGTGTCAATGAGCACAAACTGTATACAGTGCATGTTCACTGACAGCTCACTCTGAGCTGTCAGTCAGTGTCAATGAGCACAAACTGTATACAGTGCAGTTCACGACAGCTCACTCTGAGCTGTCAGTCAGTGTCAATGAGCACATACTGTATACAGTGTATGCTCACTGACAGCTCACTCTGAGCTGTCAGTCAGTGTCAATGAGCACATACTGTATACAGTGCATGCTCACTGACAGCTCACTCTGAGCTGTCAGTCAGTGTCAATGAGCACATACTGTACAGTGCATGCTCACTGACAGCTCACCTGAGCTGTCAGTCAGTGTCAATGAGCACAAACTGTATACAGTGCATGTTCACTGACAGCTCACTCTGAGCTGTCAGTCAGTGTCAATGAGCACAAACTGTATACTAGTGCATGTTCACTGACAGCTCACTCTGAGCTGTCAGTCAGTGTCAATGAGCACAAACTGTATACAGTGCATGTTCACTGACAGCTCACTCTGAGCTGTCAGTCAGTGTCAATGAGCACAAACTGTATACAGTGCATGCTCACTGACAGCTCACTCTGAGCTGTCAGTCAGTGTCAATGAGCACATACTGTATACAGTGCATGCTCACTGACAGCTCACTCTGAGCTGTCAGTCAGTGTCAATGAGCACATACTGTATACAGTGTATGCTCACTGACAGCTCACTCTGAGCTGTCAGTCAGTGTCAATGAGCACATACTGTATACAGTGCATGCTCACTACAGCTCACTCTGAGCTGTCAGTCAGTGTCAATGAGCACATACTGTATACAGTGCATGCTCACTGACAGCTCACTCTGAGCTGTCAGTCAGTGTCAATGAGCACATACTGTATACAGTGCATGCTCACTGACAGCTCACTCTGAGCTGTCAGTCAGTGTCAATGAGCACATACTGTATACAGTGCATGCTCACTGACAGCTCACTCTGAGCTGTCAGTCAGTGTCAATGAGCACATACTGTATACAGTGCATGCTCACTGACAGCTCACTCTGAGCTGTCAGTCAGTGTCAATGAGCACATACTGTATACAGTGCATGCTCACTGACAGCTCACTCTGAGTTGTCAGTCAGAGTCAATGAGCACATACTGTATACAGTGCATGTTCACTGACAGCTCACTCTGAGTTGTCAGTCAGTGTCAATGAGCACATACTGTATACAGTGCATGTTCACTGACAGCTCAGTCAGCAGCCAGCCATGGTGGAAAGAGGAGGGCTGCACTGGTTGTTGGCTTGGGTTTGGGATAGAGGGGAGTAGGGTATTGGGACACTACCCACTGTGGTGGTGGGGGGGCGAGAGGTCCACTAGATGTCAGGGAAGGGACATGTAGGTCTTATATAGGGGACTGGGGATAGGGAGGGGGTTCTGCTAGACACCAGGGAAATGTGTAATTTTTCTACACAGGGGATTGGGATGGGGGGTTACATTGAATATCAGGGTATATGCTATCAACATCAGGTGAGGGGGTCAGGTGGAGAAGGGACCACTGGACACCGGGGAAGGGTTACTTATGTATACTGGGTGGGCAATCAGCAGGGGGGACACTACTAGACACCAGAGAATATTACTAACAGCTCAGGCATAAGTGCTGGTGGGCGGGGGACCACTGGACTGCAGGGAATATGCATTGACATATCAGGCAAGGGATCAGGTTGGGGGAAGGACCACTGACACCAGGGAATAGGAATTCTATATTGGGTATTGGAGTGGGTGGGGGGAGGAACCACTGGACACCAGGGACAATTCTGTGTTATATACGACCCGGTGATTGGTGATCGGGGGGGAGGACCACTACTACCAGGGAAACCATTAATTTCCTAATCAGCTGGCAATTGGCAAGGGGAAGGGGACCACTAGATGCCAGGGTATCATATTTATTTATATTCGGACCAACGATTAACAATCACCGGTGGGGGGGGGAGGACCACTAGCACCAGGGAAACGTTGTTCTATTATACCGAGGCTGGTAATTGGCGGAGGAGGATGCCACAGTACCTCCCCCAACCACTAGGGTTTGTGCAGCATTTAAGCAAGGTGTCGGTCGGTGGCATTTGCTCTGTGCAAGGGAACCCCACAAAAGGCCCACGGAGCAAATGCTTTGTGAAAGGGACTGCACTGATATACAGGTCTCCTCTGCTCTCATTTGAATTGTGGCCCCCTCCCCAATTTGCCCCGGTGCAAACCCAGTTTGAGTCTGCAAACCAGGCTTTTGTGAATACCAACGCAAAGCAAAACCCAGTTTTCCAGTGCAAAACTGGGTTTGCTCCAGGCAAAGTTCTGTGAATCTAGCATCTTATCTTTACTCTTGTGTAACCCCCCTGCAAATGGGGGTTCCCAAAAGACTTCCAGGAGCTTGCTTGAATGCTCCAAGCCTGAATGGTGTTTGGCGTTTAAGCCATTTATCAGTGAGTGTTTTTAGAGCCTCTGGTACTGTCTCTTTAAGAGCTGTCTGCTTGCAGACATAATTAGTTTGTATGGGGGGACTGTGTGCTTCTCTGAGTACCACTCGAGCTGCTGCCAATTCACTTCATTTTTGCAGTCACTAGGAGTGCAAAGGGAACCTATCTGAAAGATGTAACTGTTTGCCAGAAATTATTTAGAGTAATAATGAAATTACAGTTTGTCTAACCTGCTTTCTTTACAGTCAGAACTGTGTCTGCTAGTTCCCCATTCTAGTTTTGAACTGCTGAACTGGACCAATCAGTGTGGGGTAAGCTAGCTCTAAAATGGTGCCTTGGACGAATCAGAACTTGGACTCATAATCTGAGCCAGCCACAAGAGGATTGTATGAGCAGTGACTCTGGGAGATGTAGTTTAGACTTCAGCACCTTTTTGGACCAACAGCAGCAGTCTATTGTGAGTGACAGCCAATCCAGTCAAGAACTGGGAGGAACTAAAGGAAGTGCCGGTTTTGTCAGTTGGAGTTTCAGTTGAGCTTTGCAGTGAAGAAGGAAGGAGCCCTGTGCTTTTTCAGTGTGCAGTTTTAGTCAAAAAACGTGTGTAAGGCCCAGAGTTCCGGTCTGCAGCTTGTGTAACAGCTTGTTAGGACTGAATCCGTCCTGTGAAAAGAATCAAAGGATCTCTGAAGAGTAGAAACCAGGCTCACCCTGTAGAAGACTGGAGGAATTGCTGAAAATTGCACTCGGTCTGTCAGGAACTGAATCTGCTGTGTGTTCTCCCGGGTATTGTGCAGTAATTGCGATCGGGATACAGATGCAGCCTGCCTGGTATAGTGCTTTCTTTTATATAGATGTGTGAAGAAGTTTGTGTACCTCAAGTGAGCCCTGCTGACATTGAAGGACCCTATCTTATTTGGAGGTCGTGAGTACTAATTCAGGGTCGCTCCCTGTTGAATTGCCACATTAAATCCAAATGGAATTACTGTACTGCTGACTGTTTAATTCTCCTTTTCTCTGTGTGAAAGGGCCCCTACCAGCTGCCACGGTTTGGACTAGCCACTAGGGCTTGGGTACCCAGGACAGTAACTGATAGGGATAGGCCCGTGCACAGAGCCATAGGTAGATTATTAGAGTGATAAGCTAATTAACCTGATTTCCCCTGTCCTTGTTATATCCCTAAATAAATCAGAGCTGCTTGTTTCAGCAAAGTTATACTGCCTGAGGTATTTGTCTATGTTAAAGTACTGTACTGTGATTGTTGCACTGTATCTCATTTCACAGGAGGTCCCAGTGCGGAACCAGACCTGGGGTAAGTGTATACTGTGAAGGTAATTCTGATATATTGTGTGGGCCACTAGTGGGAAGAAAGGGGGGTTGCAGTGTCCCAGAGGGCTGTGACCAAGTTAGTTTAACTATTGCAAACCCTGACCTCTGGGTGGAGGCACCCGCCATTGGATCCAGGCCCCTCAACCTGTTAGTGGCAAATCAGGCAGGGGTAGTAGCCCCTGGGATAGCGCCATCTAGGGGTTACACTTGGATTACATGCAAGGAGTTCTGCTTTATTGTAATTTAGGCAGAGTGAATTGGTGGTCATCCATGACTGGACATCTGTCAGGCAGGTAGACAATCGATTTAAGGTAGCTTGTGTAACCCCCCTACAAATAGGGGTTCCTTTAATGTCTTCATGGGCTTGCCCAATACCTACTGTCAGGATGGTGTTCTGTGTCCTGCCGTTTAAGATCGCCAGCATGCGAGTGCTATAGTAAGCCTCTGTGCCTGTCTCTTTAAGAGAACCATTATGCCGTGCCAGAAAATTAGTCTGGGCTGGGTCTGAATGATTTAAGGCTCGCGACCAGCCCGACAAGTTGTATTTCTACTCCATTCTGCAGTCACTGCTTGCGCAGAGGGAGCTCTGTAAGGAAACGTAATTATTTACTGTTTATCTGTAGTAGCAATAATAATATAGGAGTTTGCTAACCTGCTTCCATTTGCAGCATGAACATTTGCAATAGAGTCACCATTTTAGTTCTGGAACTGCCGGTGTTGGACCAATCAGAACATCAGGGACCTAAAATGGAGACTGACCCCAGAGGACTTGTGGGAGTGAAATCTGTAGGAATTGTAGTTTTAAGAGTTTGGCACCTAAATGGACCTGGAGGGGAAGCCCTTGCTGTGACAGACAGATCCACCAAAGGTGTGAGCTTTATGCATGTCAGTGTATGCAGTCTGTTAAAAAAAAATTACACTGATTCAGGCTTGGGTCTGCCACACCATGCCTGATGTTCTAGTGGTCACTGAGTCCTGGCTCAGACCTGGAACCAGTGACCATGAGGTGAATATTCCTTCATACTCCCTTTTCAGAACTGACAGGCAGTCAAGAGGAGGTGGAGTTGCCATCTATGTTAAGAATAAATTCCCTGCCTCAATCATTAGCTCTACCTCCATTCCAAAAGAATTCGAAAGTTTGACGCTCAACGTAGAGCTCTCCCCCTCTGTCTCCTTTTGTGTCACAGGATGCTATAGGCCTCTGTCGGCAGGTTTACAGCTCTTGGATCATCTGTGCAACTTGATGGGAGCCTTGTCCATGGAGACCATCGTACTTGGGGACTTCGATTTGGACTGGCTTTCCAGTCCCTCTACACCTCTTAAGACTATATGTGACTCCTTCAGGTCGTCACAACTCATCACTGAAGCCATGCGTCCTAATAAGAAGAATCCAAATAACAGCACTCTGCTGGATCTTGTTGTGGTTAGTAAACCTCATCTTTTTTCCCACGTTGGAGTATTCTTCTCGAATATCTGCAACCATTGTTCTACTGCCTGTGTAAGATCAAACCTGAATTTGCCATCCCAATCCAAATTCATCATTAAGAGGTACCGACGTAACTTTGACCCCCATGCTTACATATCTGACTTACGGGACTCCCCACATTGGCAGAATTTCTATTTAGCAAAGTCAGTGAGTACAGCATATGACATCTTCCATGACATTGTGTTAGGGTCCCTGGACAAGCATGCTCCATTGACTAAAGTCCGTGTTAAGAATAAATCCTGCCGATGGTTTACAGCAGACTTGAAGGCCGCGCTTCTTCACAGATATATGCTTTGGAAACTTGCCCGGAAAACTAAGCTCCAAGCAGACTGAATCTTGTTTAGGAGAGCGAGGAACTCCTGTACCAAGTTAGTCAGACAGGCTTAGGCAAAATTCTCCCATAATGAACCTGACTCTTCCTCTAAGTGTTCTTCCAAATTTTGGAAAACCTTAAAGGATATTGATGGGCACGCATCTGGTACTTCCCTACCTACAAAAATTACTATTGGTGCCACTTCAATCTCCAATAGACTGTCTATCCTTGACTCACTTAATAACCATTTTGCTACTGCAGGTTTAGCCTTTGATACCTCCTCCACCAGCAACCTCTGCTCAGAACTTGGAGTACAGAACCGAGATGTCCATGGCACTAGCACTACGTTTTCTCTTCAGCCTACTTCACTGAAAGAGGCTGAGGACCTCCTGCTTCAGCTGGATACTAAAAAGAGCGCTGTTGCAGACCTTATAGACCCTCTTTTCCTAAAAACTGGTTTTCATGTCCTGGCCATTCCAATCATGCATCTTTTTAATCTATCTCTCTCTCAGGGAGATCTTCCTCCCATATGGAAAACTGCCCATGTAATTCCCCTATTTAAATCCGGAGACTCCAGTGACCTCAACAATTATAGGCCAATATCCTTACTCTCGATCTTGTCCAGATTACTGGAGAAAATTGTGAGTACTCAGCTTAGGAACTATTTAGAGTCTGCAAAATTACTTAACCCTCTTCAATCTGGCTTCAGACCATGGCATATTACCATCTCAGCACTTGCCAAGGTGACTAATGATTGGCAGCGTGCACTGGACCCCAGGAATTTTATCTGCGCAGTATTTTTAGACCTAATCGAGGCTTTTGATACTGTCGACCATGACCTGCTCCTTTTTTCCCTCAGGAATATTGGCCTAGACCCCCCCCTTTCCTTGAGATGGTTCTCTAACTACCTTGTAGGATGATTCCAGTAAGTTAAGGCTGAAGGGGAATTCTCACCATTAAAACCCCAACTAAGAGGTGTACCACAGGGCTCCATATTGGGTCCACTGCTTTTTGCAATATATATTAATAAAATTGATGCCAGTATCAAATCTGCCAACATACATCTGTTCGCAGATGCTACAGTGCTGTACATTAGCAGACCCACCCCTGAAGAAGCACGTAGGGCCCTTCAATAAGACTTCAATCTGCTACAATTCCAGTTACTGAACCAGAAATTACTCCTAAATGCCAAAACAACAAAGGCAATGTTATTCTCTCCCTTTGTCCGTGCGACAAATCCGGCCATCCATGGAATGTTACCACAGATCACTACACTCTTAGGCGAATCACTGGAATACGTATCCGATTTCAAATGCCTGGGTGTTTGGATCAACCATAGACTCTCCTTCACTGACCATACTGAAGAGCTGATAAAAAAGCTCAGGCAAAGGCTAGCTCTCTTCTACAGGATTAACCACCTCCTTACACAGGATGCAAGGAAGAGGCTGGTCCAATCCACTTTCCTTCCCTTACTAGATTATGCGGACATCTTGTACAGTCAGTGCCCCATTGCTATGCCTGCTAAACTTGATACGCTATATCACAGAGCCCTAAGGTTTGTTACTGGTCTTCCCTACTCTATGCATCACTGCATCCTATATACAGCTATGTGCTGGCCTTCCCTCAACTACAGATGTCAGATGAATGCTGCCCTCTGGACCCTCAGGGTTATCACCAATAAGTTGACCCAATGTATCTCGGATTGTCTAGCACTAAGCAGGGTAGGCAACTATGTCTTGAGAGTGCATCCTATAACTCTTTTACTGTACCCAAGTTCAAATCACGCTTTGATAGAGCATCCATAAGTTATGTTCCACCTCTAATCTGGAACAAGTTGCAAAAAACGTTGAAACTGGCTCACCCTATCAATATTGCAGCATTTAAAAATCTCTGTGTTCACTCTTTCAAGGAATTCTGTAATTGCCTTCCCTGATCCTTGCCTCATCCACGGGTATGGAAATATAACATGCTGACCACTATTACTCATCACGTCACACCTTGTATTATTATACTCTTTGTTTGTGATGATGCTTTTTTGCTACCCTTCCGCTTTCACCCTTCTTGCCCCCTTCCCCAACCTGCATCATATTATTTTTTTTCTTTTCCCCCTACCTGTTGAATTCTTTTTGCTTTTCTGCCTTCTGTTACTTTCCAGGATTACTGGGTATGTTGTACTTCACCTTGGAAATTGTCATATTGCCTGTACATACAGATATATTTGCTTTTGTTATTATTATGGTTATTTTTCCTTGTATATTGTTTGGCACAAATGCATTTTGTCTCTTTTTGATATTGATGTATACATTGTGTATGGATATTAATTGTGTATTCTGTCCAGGTCCATCTCGCAAATGAGCTCTGCTCAATGGTGTTTGCCTGGTTAAATAAAGATTTTGATTGATTGATTGATTGATTGAGATCCCTCAGCCAACCAAACCTTTTGGATCACTGGAAAAGCCCAGAGCTGCCTGCAGCAGTGTGTCAGTAGAGAGTTGGAAGTTGTAGAGTGAACAGCTTGAGTCATCGAGCAGCTGCTCCCACATAGAAATGCAGAAGAATCATCTGGAAGGCTCTGCTGGCCTGTCTGCCACATCTTCCAATGTGAAGAACTTCTGTGAGTGTGAAAGTTGGACTTTATCTGAGTTCCTGATTGAGACCTGAGACCTGAAGAGAAAAGTGTGTGTTTGATGCTTGCAAGTGGACCGAAGATTTGTTCCAGAAGCGATCGGCCTGTCAGGTACCGAAGTGAGCCTCAGATCAAAAGACTTGCGCAGAGATCCTGTGTTATTGCAAATGGACTTTTATCCGAACTGTGGCCAAATATTCAGAATGTGTATAACTGTGCTGAAAGTGTTGTGTGGGTCACGATTTGGTTCCCCACATTGAGTTCTGCTACGCCAGCTGGAGGCTGTTCCAACACTTTTCACGGACTGCATCAGAGTTGCTTGCTCTGCCTAGGCCCTGCCACATCAGCCTAGGTTGCCACTCCCGAATCAGAGACATTTCCAGGGAAAGACCCGCTCAGGGATTCGGCCACCTGTTCAACACCACCGAACAGGTAGTGACTACCACGGTGAGTTGTGTAGGCCCTGCTTCCTCTGGCAATCCAGAACAACATCCAGAGGTCTTCATTTTGTCTGTTCTACATCCTGGTCTGGGTAGCGTGAGTACAAAACAGGGTAGCTCCCTGCAATCATTTGTGTTTTCATCTGATTTTCTTGTTCTGGGTTTATTTGCAACAGACAGAGCCATCCGGCTCCGGATTTCAAATATTTGGGTTGAGTGCACATTAACTGTGTTTTGCTTTCTAAGGGCCCCAACAACAGCTGCAACACTGTCCTACCCCAGGCAATGCTTCAGGCTAGCCTGTTCTTCAGCTGGGTACCCAAGGTTGCGGGACTTGGTCAGAGGGACTTACAGTGCATGCTTTACCAACCTGAATATAATCAGATTTGCCAATCACTGCTAGATTTACACCCCACCCACGTTCATATCCCCCTGAATAAATCAGGTTGTGGTTTTTCACGTTTAACCTGGCTAGTGTGTACCTTCTTGGTGGGGATATTGTACTGCCTTTGAATTGTTGCATCACTGGTCTTGTTTTCCAGGGGGTCTCCAGGGCAATTGCAGCTGATCCAGTCCTGGTGGTAAGTGCAAGGAGTATGAACACATTATTATTACTGTCATATGGTTTATGTGATTGCTGTATTACTGATCTGTTTAGGCCACTAGAAGGGTTGATGGGTGGTTATAGCATTCCACAGGGCTATAACAACAGCAGTTACGCTACCCCAAAACCATTCCTCCAGGTGGAGGCACCCATTCACCGAGCTCAGGCCCCTTAACTTGTGCATAGTCATGCAGGCAGGGGTAGTAGCCCATAGGATAGCGCCACCTAGGGGTTACACTTATAAAGTATCAGTTACTGGGGCATAAATCTATGGTACATATATAGGAGAAAACAATAGACAGCTATGATCTGTCCTCTCTCAGTTTAGCCAAGGACCTGAGATAAATGTCTCATGCCCCACTGAAAAATGCCCGCAATAGCAGCTTAATAGCTCTGCCTCAGGGATTAACAGACAAAGTGGCAGCTTTCTAAACAAAGGGTTCCTGAACTTGAAAGCTGTGTGAACAAGTTAAAGATGAATCTGGATAGTAAGTTAACCTGTCCAGAAGGATGACTGCAGGGCACTGAAGGCAGGAAAACCCTTGCCATTTTCGTATATAAAAAAACCCCTCCTTTTTCAACATTATATTCCTCTTCTTCTCTGTATATCTTCTCTCTGAGTATTCTATCCTGGATACTTACATTGATACTTAGTGTTCTGCACATTCATTTTTTACTTAAACATTATGTATGATCACAATACTTTTCATTTTGTTTTTCATTTTAACCTGATTATTATGAACAATTTTAATAGCTGTTTTGTCAGAATATTTGATGGTGAACGTCAACATATTTAGCTTTCATCTTTTGTACTGTACAATACTCAAAGTGCCGTGATGAAATTGCTGAATAATACTTGCCCATTGTTGAGCCATGCATTTTGCAGAATTTGTCACACAAAATACCAACTGAAATAGTCCCTTAATGGGCTCACAACAGTGAATGCCATTTGCAGTGAAGACACCATTACTGTTATGATCATGTATTCTGAAGAAAGTGTTTTTTTTTTTCCTTTCCAGTATGCCACAGTAGAAAGGAATGGAGCACATTACATGACCCCAGTGGATTGTGTACAGAAATATCTTGGACTTCACACATATCAAAATTATAACCCAAATTATGTGCAGCAGTTGGCTGGTGCAGTTGACCAGACAAAATATGGGTAAGACTGCCAAAATTAATTTTTCTGTGTTTATGACTTACCCTCCCCCCGACCTGCAGTATATGTTAACCTTAATTTGTAATGTGTTATGTTTTACTGTTTTCTTAACTATATCATCTTGTTTATTGGTGCAAGACTGATGTAATTTAATACCTTTGAAATAAACCTTGGCAGTACAATGAAGCCCTGTTATATGCATTATGTTTGTTCAGAGCAAATTTGTTTGCTCAAATGGGTTATTTTTATCTAGTATTCCTAATAAGGCTTTATTGATTATGAATTGGCATGGTGCACAGAACATGCAGTTTATTAAACAAGTTTATCCTTCTAAAAACCTGGAAAGCATTGCATACCATCATTCTGGAAAATGAGGACAGAACTGCATAATCACAGCAATAAATCTTGAATTCATTTCTTAAATTTATTAATAGAATATTTTATAAGTCATTTTCCAAAATTCACCAATGGTTGGCTCCACTATTAGGCATTTTATCAGGATTTATGTGGTTCAAAGTTGCTTACACTGTGTATAAGTATCCTGCTCTCCCATTATGTTTAAACTTATCCTTGTCATTTAAGAACTGTCTCCAGCTGAGCACTTTACTCAATTCTCTGTAAAGCTGGCTATAATTCACAAACTAATCACACTATTCCTCTATGGAAAAAATTTTTTTGCTGGAAATTATTGGATTTAATGTGCAATTCTGTCCACATTTTCCTGAATACATACAAGCCCATATAGAGCCAAGCACCTCACCTTGAGACTATTATCTTTACAGATAATTCATGTCTCCCTGGGAACTCTTGCAGTCTAACATTTTGTGTATCACTGCTTTTCCTTGGCATGTCTATTTTTTTGTCAAATGTTCATTTACAGTTTCACTGTACTAGTAAAATACAAATCCATGCACAATAACATAGAAACATGGAATCTGATGGCAGATAAGGGCCGCTTGGCCCATCTAGTCTGCCCATTTCCCTACCTAACGGATAAGCTGCAGATCCTAGTTAACCAACAGCCTACTTCCTCCTACCCGCACTAGAATTGCCTTATGTTGTCCCATGCATTCTTGAATTCCTCCACTGTTTTTGACTTTACAACCTCCTCAAGAAGGCTGTTCCCTGCATCTACAACCCTCTCTGTGAAGAAATACTTCCTCACATTACCTCTGAGCCCCCCCCATCTTCAAATTGTGCCCCCTTGTTCTTGCACATCTCTTTTTCTGAAAGATGCTACCCTCTTGGACTTTGTTGATTCCCTTGAGGTATTTGAAAGTTTCTATCATGTCCCCCCTCTCCCTCCTTTCTTCAAGGCTATACATCTTAAGCTCCTTCAGTCTTTCTTCATATGCCTTCTGGTGCAGACCCTGCACCATTTTGGTTGCCCTTCTCTGGACAGCCTCCACTCTGTCTATGTCTTTGCGGAGATGGGGTCTCCAGAACTGTACACAGTACTCCAGATGTGGTCTTACCAACTGTCTGTACGAGGGCCAACAACTTCCTGTTTTCTACTGGTGATGCCTCTCCCTATGCATCCCAGTATTCCCCCAGCTCTCCTTTCTGCCTTCTCACATTGCTGGCCCACTTTTAGGTCATCTGATATGACTACCCCCAGGTCCCTTTCCATTTTTGTTGTCAGTATCTCACCCCCCATTGTGTATGCTTCCCCTGGGTTTCTGTTTCCCATGTGCATTACTTTGCACTTCTCTGCATTGAATCTAAGCTGCCATACATTTGACCATTCCTCCAACCTTGCCAAGTCCCTTTTCATCCTTTCCACTCCACCTTGCGTATCAATCCTGTTGCAGGTCTTTGTGTCATCTGCAAAGAGACATACTTTTCCTTCCAGTCCCTCTGTAATGTCACTTATAAAGAAATTAAAAAGGGCTGTCCCCAGTACTGAACCCTGTGGTACCCCACTAGTAACCCCCCCTTTCTTCACTGTGGACTCCATTTACTATTGCCCACTGTGTCCTCTTGTCCAGCCAGTGTTTTACCCAGGCTACCACCCTGGGAACCACTCCCAGGCTGGCTTCTTTTATCAGGTAGACATTCATTTAGTAAGTTGGCTTCACAGTAGTTGTAGAAATTTAAAACATTTGCAAGGGCAGCCTTTTGTCTTATTCAAACATTAAAACACTTTTCAGGCAGCAGAAATGTCTTCACAGAATTTCTAGAGGCATTCCCAGTTTATCACTATTGGAAATTCTAGTGCTGTATTATTTATTTAAAAATATTGGCCAGGAAAAGCATGCTGAGCCAAGGCCCATTTCCAGGTGCAATCTGGGGGGAAGGGCATGGGTTATCTAGAGGTAAAGGAATAAGGGTATGGGACTTCAAAAAAGTGGATTTCAGTAAAATGAGGGATTGCTTGGGGATAAGTATAAAGGATATAATGAAGTAGGAGGCACAGAAAAAAGTGGGAAGCATTTAAAAAGGTGATGATAGAAGCAGCAGATAGCTCAATTCCAAAGGTATCCAAGGGAAAAAGGGCTAAGAGGCCATTGTGGTTCACAGCCAATGTAAGGGCAGTGGTACGAATCAAAGGAAGGCATTTTACAAGTATAAAGCAGGGAACATCTGGGCAGACTTGGTGGGCCAAGCGTTCCTTTTTTGCTGGACAATGTTATGTTTCCATAATGGAAGAGAAAGGGAGGAAGACAGGGTGAAGTACATGGAACCAACAAAAGAAACCACCGGGAAGGAGAGGGAGGCCAAAGTGGAGACATAACTGGCAACAGGAGGTGAACCATGGAGATAAGATATTCTTCCAGTACATCCAAAAGAAGCACAAGGTCAAAGGGGGCATAGTGAGACTTAAGAGCAGGTGGGGTGGGAGAAGGAGAACAAGAGGAAAGCAGAGATACTGAACAAATGTTTTGCTCAGTATTTGCTAAGGAGATGGATGGGCCACTGCCAGATTGTGGGGTTGGGGGGAGCAAAGGCACTTGGGGGAAGGTCCAGATAACACAGAAAAGGGTGCTGAAAAAGCTAGCAGGATTATAAGTACATAAACATATAGGACCTGACAGCTTACATCCGCAGATGTTATGTGACATAGAAGGGGTTATAGCAGAGCCACTAGCAGACATTTTCAATTTCTGTTTGAACACAGGGGTGGTACCAAGGGACTGGAGGACAACAAATGTTGTCCCACTATAGAAGAGTGGGAAGAGGGATGAGCCAGGGAGCTATAGGCCAGTCAGCTTCATGTCTCTAGTGGGGAAATTCATGGCATCTCTAAGGTGGAGTTCTTTGAAGAGAACTGGTTGCAGGACTACAGACAGCTTGGATTCATTAGAGGAAGGTCTTGCCAGACTAATCTAGTTGAGTTCTTCAACTGGGTGACCACAGCAGCAGGCAAGGGTCAGGCAATTGATATAGTACATCACAAACACACTCAGCAGGTCAGGCCCTCTGCTCCCACAGTGCCAACCTCAGAGCACAATAGTGTGAACAGGTAACAGACAGGGTAAACCCCCTGTCTGCTTTTGTGTCCAAATCACCTTTAGTCTCAAGTTTTGGGGGGATTCAAACTGTGAACCTTATGCTAGCATACCCAAATGTACAGGCTCAGATAATATTCTCTTCAGGGGATGCAATATATCTTTCACCTAAGGGCACCTAACCAGGTATCCAAAATGAACCCTTAAAACTCTATAAGAGACCTTAGGTATATTCTTACCTTTTACCAAGGTTAGTAACAGCATCAAGCCCTTGAACAGTTGTCAGACTTAAAAATACAGGCACTTCACATGCAAGAATGATGGAGGAGACCCAGACAGAATCTTAAAGAATAGGTACTTTACAAAAAGATGATAAAATATGAAAAATGTAAATACAGAACAATATATCAAAGAGCTCACAATCACATGAAAGAACAAGGGAAAATTACAAAGCAAAACTCCTACCACAATACATTTAGATTTTTGCTATCTAAGGCATTACCTCAGGAATTGTGTTTAAAGGAAAACTGCACAAAAGCAATTGTGCAATTACAGGGCTGCAAAGCATCGATTAAAACAACCTGTATAATTTAAAATGAGATGACCCAACTCGAGCTCCAACTTACTAACAAATTCTGAGTACCTTACACTGCTCTATTTACACTGGGAATTGCTTCTAGAGGTACAGCTAAGAGACCTCTACATGGGGCACTGTTTGTTTTTATTCAGTTTAAATGTACCTCACTCATCATTTTTACCAGCATTCCGGAACAGGACAGCATGCCAGGGTCACACTCCATCTTCTAGTGCAGCGGCTCTTTGGACATGACCACCCAGGATCAATATTGCAACAAGAAATAACTAATTAAAGGTTAGCTGCAGTCATTTTAAATTATTCAGGTTGTTTTAATTGGTCGTTTCTGCAGCCCTGGTAATTGCCACCTCTGTTTTGTACAGTTTTCCTTTAAAGTTAGATCAGAGAGATGTGTCTCTCTTGAGTCCCAAAATGATATAACCTACATTTCAGACACATGTATCAGTTTAAACTCTGTGTCTCCACACCCCTTCTAAAAGGAGGAGCTAGATGACTCACAGAATATAAAATTACAAAAAATTATTTCCTATCAGGAGGTATTTTAAATAAGGTGCCACCAGTTGAAAAAAATACATTTCCTATATATAACTCCTTAATTACACATATTTCCTTTGAACTTAGCAATCCCACACTGGCACCAATGAGTTAAAAAGCTAACAGGAATCAGCCTAATGACGTCCTTTTTCTGAAGTCATAAAGTCACATTTGGTTTGCACTTCAAAAAGCCTACAGTAGGCATGTCATAAACAGTAATAAAATGCCCTTCTGAAGGAAGTCAGTTAATTAAATGGTTCCTGGTCAGTTTTCATATCCTGTAGCTTCACTGAAACGGGGCACCCATGGAAGCACAGGCTGCCTTATGTGAGACAATCACATACTATATTTTTATATTACAAATATCATACAATAATGATAACCAGCTGGCCAAGCATCACATAGTGTACCTTGACTTCAACAAAGCCTTTGACTCAGTCCCCCACAGGAGGCAGGTCAAAAAGAGTAGGGACCTAAAGGTAGAGGATAGGATGGCAAATTAGGTAGAGAGCTGGCTGGAGGTAGAACACAGAGAGTGGTAGTGAATGGGGAGCTTTCAGAAGCAAGGTAAGTGACTAGTGGGGTACTTCAGAGGGCAGTACATGGGCCGGTCCTCTTCAGTATTTTCATCTGTGATGTTGGTGTTGGTATCAAGGGTAAGATCTGCCTCTTTGCAGATGACACAAAGATCTGCACAAGGGTAGACATGGAAGAAGGGAGAAAAGAGCTAAGGGAGGATCTGGACAGGTTGGAAAGCTGGTCCACGATTTGCTAGCTTAACTTTAACACTAAAAAATGTAAAGTGATGCACATTGGAAGAAGGAACTCAAGGGTGCCATACGAGATGGGGTGATGGTGGTGCTTGATAGCACTACAGGAAAGATGCAAGGGTTATAATATTGGAAATCCTCTAAATGTCAGTACACTGCAACAGGATGGTGAGTAAAGCAAACAAAATGCTGTGTTGCTTATTTATTTATTTCATTTTTGTTAACCAGTCAGTGGACTAGACAAATTAGGGAGGGGGATAAATAGTAGAGGGCGATAGGTGATCCTGGCACTATATAGGTCACTAGTGTAGCCACACCTGGAATACTGCACAAGGTACTGAAGCCTACACCTGAGGAAGGACTGCTGCAAGGTGGAGGCAGTATTTCACAAGGCAACTAAGATGGTCCGTGGACTAGGGGATAAGACATACGAGAAGAGGCTGCAGGACTTAAACATGTACTCCCTCCAGAAAAGGAGAGAAATGGGTGACATGACTGAGACATACATATACCTGTATGGGATAAACAGTGTAGACACCAAGTTACTATTCTTCTGGAGTTCAAACACAGGGAGAAGAAGGAATTCACTGAAGCTGGCAGAGGGGAAATTCAAGAAGGACATCCATAAGCACTTCTTCATGGAAAGGGTCGTGGATAAATGGAATATGCGAACTGAAGAAGTGGTACAGATCAACTCAATCAACAGCTTCAAGCAGGGATGGGAGAGACCAATGGGTTTAGTTAGAAAAAAGGGGGGACAGTAAGATAGGGGAGAATTGCCACAAGGGCAAAGCAGACTAGTTAGGTAGGGCGGGCAGACTGGATGGGCCAAGAGCCTTTTTCTGCCACCAGCTTCTATGTATCTGTGTACAATGCGGATTAAAACAATGCCAAAATACTGTAGAAATTATTACAAAATACAGTAGCACAAACTGGGTGCATGACAAAGAATGAAGCCAAGCAAATACAGTAGTATACTGATGATATCCCTAAAATTCTTAGTCAAGCATTTCTCTTCCCACAAAAAAGTATTAGGACTCTGTCATTTGGAAGACAGGGTGCTAGCTTGTCCTCCCTGCTGAGGTTTGGAAAGAACATGTGAGGAGACAAGATCTCTCTGGGTATGCAAACAAGGCTGGGAATATTTACAAATAAGGAATTAGGATGAGTTTATGAAAAACTGTTCACTTTGCTCAGAAAACCATATGGCCAGTAACTGTTGCCCCGAGGAAGAGAGATTTTTTTGCTTTGAACATTGAAGGATATAAGTGGAGAGAGAGTCTATTTCTTCAGAAACGGTAGAGACTTAGATAGGCTCTGTCTGGAACAGGCTCCACTCTGTGGTTTCTTTTTGTTGCCGGTGGAGGGCCACACTTGGTTCCTACGTGGCCTCCGTAATGGCAATCCCCCAGCTTCATCCCCCATCATCTCCTGGACTTACCCCACTCCTTAGTTTCTCCAGGGATTGCGCTCCCTTGTCAGGCCATGGGTGCCCTCAAGTCTCCGTGGAAATCGAATTAAGGTATTGGAGGGGTTGCAAGTGGACAGTGTAGAGCCTGTGAGGGATCCCCACTATGCTGCTGAGGTTGCTTTTGTTCTGTTTTTTGTCCCACTTCCACAGGATGTTGTCAGCAAAGGGTGCACATGCCCACGTACACACGCCTGCTTACACGGCACCAACAGATGTCTGCCATCCCCAACAGAACCACCTGTGGTTACCCAGGTGGCATTTGCCCAGTGGTCTGTGTCACCCACCTAGCCAGGAGGAGGAAAGCACCTGCTGGGATGCTCAGTCCAACCCCCCCGGCTAGCCCCAATGACTCAGGCTTGTTGCCGAACCCGGGTCATTGGCATCATGAGTGATAGTACTGCTGCTGCACTTACAGGCCATAGTCCACAAACAATTGTTTTAAATATGTTTCGGAGTAACCAGGCTGCATGTGCAAATGTTGTTTGAGTTTCTGGCAAGAAATCTTTCTCTACCTAAAAATGTAAGCGATTATAATACACAAACTGTTGACAGGGAAGAAAAAAATCTTCCAGGCATACAGCACACTATGTAATTTGACAGATATATGCACAGGAGAGTGAGATGAAGTCTTGTGATGGATTGGGCTTCCTGTGATAGTTTAGGTCTCCATTGTCCAAAGGCCCTTGTTAGTTTAGCAGCAGTGTTAATATACTGTAACAACTTTTGGGTACTTTTTATGTTGTCGTGCACGCGCAGCACAAGCAACATGTTGTGGCAGCTTGGTGGAGTTGCAGGTTGTGGAGGTGCGGCCTTGTTGTGGCCAATGGCGCCACTGCTTTTTCAGACTGGTCTCTGTGGCAGCAATGAATGAGCATGCTGTCTATCACGTCAGTTCAGAAGCATGCCACCAACTTGAAAGAATTTTGCCGCTGCAATGAGGGTGTGCCTTGCCTGCTGAAACATTTCAAGAAACATGGCAGCGGCTGTCGCCGTCTGCCTCTCCCAGTCTGTAGAAATCTGATGCTGGGGGTGCCCAATCCCCCTGTCGGCATGCCCCTCCCCAGTTCTTTCACCCAATCCCAGTCGGCATAATGTTACCCCTTGTTTTGTGTGCTGAGAGGGTGCCCAATCCCCCTTGACATCATGCCTCCCTACAGATACGCTTTCTTTGCTGACAGGGGGCCCAATTCCTATCGGCTTCAGTGCCCTGTCCCCAAAACACACAGGTGGCACACTGGGGGCCCACCCCAGTGTGCCCAACAGTTGGTTTTACACCTGTAAATAAAGAAAACCTTCCCGCAATGTCCTTTCTAAAAAAAAAAGAAAATAGTCAGTCGTTGCATCGGGAGCACCCCTTCCCCCAACCTGCACCCACCTTCTGTGCACCCACTTCCCTGCACCCCTCTCACCCCATGTTCACTTCCGGAGCCTGGTGCGACGATCTTCGGTGGAGCAGGAACATGTGTGCGCTCTTCAAAGCTGACCGCGAGCTAAAGAAAATCATGGTAAGCTGTATAATGGCATCAATGGGGGGGGTTCAACTTAGGTGCATATCTCGGCCATGTTTGTGACTTTTGGCTCCACATTTTCAACATGGGGTTCTTGGGACCTCACCTCATGAACTCAGTCAATGTCACTTTGTTATTCAGTGCTGAAAGGTGATTTCACTATCACTGCATGAAATCACCTTTCAGGACTGATTAACAAAGTGACAGTGTCACAGTTCATGAGGTGGGCTCCCAAAAAGCCTATGTTGAAAATTTGATGAAAAAATTCCAAAAATGACTGTGTTACGAGCGTACATTGAGCAGTTTCCATGCTCACTCGTAAGTACGAGAATTTTTAATATTTTCACTCCAGACTTTCAACATTGCCATTTTTTCACACCTTCTTATGAACAGTACAGTTGTCATTCTTTACATCCTGCCAAAATGTGTTTTCGCCCATCTGGCGCACAATGGCACGGTCGCTGTGGGAAATTAATGTTTGGGACAGATTAGGAAAATCACAGTGACACTGTTCATGAGTGGAGGTCTCAAAATGTATATGTTGAAAATTTAGTAAATAAATTCCATGAAATTACTGTGTTACGAGCGTGCGTTGTGCAGTTTCCATGCACGCTTGTAACTTCGAGAATTTTTAATATTTTCACTCCAGGTTTTCAAAATTGCAATTTCTTCACACCTCTTTATGAATGGTACAGCTGTCATTTTTCACATCCTGCCTAAAATGTGTTTTCACACATCTGGCACAGAATGGCAAGGTTGCTGTGGGAAATCAACGTTCGGGACAGATTAACAAAATCACAGTGCCACTGATCATGAGCGGAGGTCCCAAATACTTTCATGAGGTGGGGTCACAAAAACCCCATGTTGAAAATTTGGAGTGCAAATACCAACAAACGCCTGGGACATTAGGGTTTCTAACCGTAACGTCCCACCATTTAGAGACTGACAGACGTCAGGGGTGTGACTTTGGATTGCCGGCTCTAATGTTCACACTATTCCACCCCTGCCTCCACCCTGCAGCCAATGACAGGCATCAAGGTGTGCCTTGGACTCTTTGGCCTCAAGGTTCACCCCATTCTCCTGTACTGCACCCATCTCAATGTATTTCCTTATGGAATGGGGTAAGCATAAGGCCTGACAACCCCAAGGCACAACACGACACTTGTCGGAGTCTGCAGGGTAGGGTGAGGTGAAATGGCACAAGCGTTATGGCCAACAACCCAAAGGCACACCTCAATGCCTGTCAGTCTCTGCAGGGTAGGGTGGGGTTGGTGTCAGTTCCATACTTCATTGCCATTCCTATTATGTATCTTTCTAACTCCTGCACTACCAATGCCAATGCCAGCGCCAGCAAGACAACATTCGGCATTGACAAATGCTTGTTTTGTTTGTTTTTGTGTTTAGTTTTGGTTATCAGTTAGACCTCTTGTAAGTATTTCAGCTGAGATAAAACTGTCTGATTAATCTAAGGTTGCATGCTACTGGAGCCCAGGCCTGAGGAAGTCAGCTAGGGGTTTGTCTGGGCAAACAATAGAGTTCCTGTCAGCTAAAGGATACTTACACTTCAAAGAGGTGAATTGCTTTCATAATCACAGGCTCTGTGTTGAATATAAACAAAGTCAGAGCAAGGGAAACAGAACCCCATGGACTTTACCAGGCAGGAAGACAAAAGGATGAATATTGCAATCCACAAAGCCAGGGTCTGGAGCACAAATCCAGTTTGGACCAGCTATCCAGAGAGATGGGACCACCAGGGGACAAAGCAGTGTCAAATCCAAGATGTCAAAGTGACATCTTTGATGATGCATTGTGGGGGACTGGCAGCTGAAGGTTTTTGAGGACTTGTGAGACCCTGGCAAAGTAATTAGTTTGGTACACCAAGCAGTTGCCATCTAAGGTTCAAGTCTGTCCTAATTCATTAAAACCCTGTGGGGTAAGAAATCTTTCTATTTTGCTAGGAGTTGAGAAGTTATAGTAAGGTTTTCCTATGTGTTTCTCCTGTGGTGCAAAACATTTTCCTTTTATCTCTGTAAAATTACAGTTCCCAATAGTCAGTGCAGTTCCTGTATTATATGTGTAAATATCTTGAAGTATTAAGTATCATTTTTTATACGAAATCAAATCAGATCAAACTTTATTTGTAAAAAGTGACTTTCTGAAATCAAGGTGCTTGTACATAATTAATTGAAATAAATCAATAAATAAAAATATACAATCAATTAAAACCATAAATACAACAAGTTAAAACTCATAACAGTGGCATTAAAAATCAGTGTACGCTAGGCTAAAAAGAAACGTCTTCAAAGCCACTTTGAAGCTTTGGATGGTCAGGCAATCTCACTCCTGACAATGTAGATAATTCTACAGGGTTGGGGCCATAAAACTAAAAGACCTGGCTCCAGATGTCTTTAAACAAACCCTGGGAATCTCTAGCAATCCCTAGTCAGTGGATCGGAGAGAGCGGGAGGGACAGTAGGGATGAAGATCTTGCAGGTAATCAGGTCCCTGGTCGTGTAGGGCCTTATAGGTCAGCAAACCGACTTTGAAGGTGATCTGCCACCGTACTGGCAGCCAGTGCAGTCCGTGGAGCACAGGTGTTATATGACTGGTCCTAGACATCCCAGTCAATAGCCTGGCTGCCGCATTCTGCACGAGCTGCAGGTGGTGGATATCAACCCTGGTAACCCAAGGTAGAGGGCATTGCAGTAGTCAAGGCGGGAGGTAACGAAGGTGTGGACCAGGGTTGGAAGATCGTTGGAAGGAACCAGATGCTTCATCTGGGCGATATTCCTCAGATGGTAAAAAAGAGGTTTTGACAACTGCCGACATCTGAGATTTAAGTGTCAAACAGTCATCAAACATAATGCCCAGGTTCCGCACCCGCTCTGAGGTAGTTAGCTGAACACCCCCAAGCCACAGACCTGAAGGTGACCCCACCAACAAATCCACCTCCCGGCGATCTGGGTCCACAGCCAACACCTCTGTTTTTTCTGGGTGTAACAGCAGCCAACTCACATTTATCCAATCCTGGATTTCGGCGAGACAGTTGTTGTTAAAAACCGAAGCAGCAGCATCCTGGCCAGGCACAAAGGACATGTACAGCTGAGTATCATCTGCATAGCAGTGAAAACTCAAGCTGTACTGCCTAATAATCGCTCCCTATGGCAGCATGTACACTGCAAACAACATGGGTGCCAAAATGGAAACCTGTGGCACTACGCAGGATAGGGGGAGTGATGCCGAGGAAAAAATCCCAGACACCACCCAATGAGTCCTACCCTCAAGGAAAGATCGAAACCATCCAAAGACCATACCAGACAGTCCACAGAAGAACTGCAGGCACTCCAGCAACACACCATGGTCTACAGTGTCAAATGCCGTAGAGAGATCAAGAAGGACCAAGATGAAACGGGTGCTTCAATCTCTCACTATTAGGAGGTCATTTAGTACCCGGACAAGGGCTGTCTCGGTACTCTGTCTCTTCCTAAATCCAGACTGGAGAGAATCATAGACATTGTGGCTGGTCAAATGATCATCCAGCTGTGACACAACCACCTTCTCAATAACCTTACCCAGAAATGGCAGGTTAGAGACAGGCCTGTAGTTAGCCAGACAGTCTGGATCCAAGGAGGACTTTTTAAGAAGGGGCCGAACCACAGCCTCCTTCAGAGGATCAGGAAAGATCCCCCTCTCCAAAGACATCCAGACTATCCCGGCAAGGACCAGACCGATTTTAACCACAAAGCCCACTAGGAGACATGTGGGGCCTGGGTCCAAATTACAGTTGGTTGGACGCAATGACTGGATGACCATCACAGTGTCACTGATCATGGGGAGGCTGAAGTCACACAACACAAACTGGGTGTCCGACATCTCCTGATGACCACCACAGTTCCCATTAGAGAGGGTCAAGTGGATGCCAGACCTGATTGTGGCAACCTTAAAAGAATTGAGCAAACTCCTCACACAGTTCTTGAGAAAAAGCACTTCCAGGCTGAAGACAGATTGGATTGCACTATTTGTTCACAGTCCGGAAAAGGTGAGCTGGTCGATTCTGTGCAGCATCAATTTCCATGGACATGATACTTCATGTTTCTTTGACTGAGTCCTTTAAAGTACAGATAACTGGCTTATAATTGACAAAAACTGTGCTCTGTCTCTGAAGAGCAGGCTTTGGTCACCATATTAAAAGCAAAGGGTTTTTCAGCTGTGCAGTGGGGTGGGGTTCACTTGACCTTTTGATGGAGCACTGTACTGTGTGAGTGGTTTCTCTGGTGGGATTCAGACCTACATATTTTATTTTATTTTATTTTGTTTTTGTTGACCGGGTAAGTGCACTAGACAAATCTAGCCTATTTTCAGGCACGACCCGGGGGAGAGGGATACAGATGAATGCCAACTGACCTTGAACCAGATTAAGCTGTTGGTGGTATACAGATGAATGCCAACTGACCTTGAACCAGATTAAGCTGTTGGTGGTATTTTTTTAGTGAATGAGGGAAATTTGGCCAGGACACCGGGGAAATTCCCCTACTCTTTTCGAGAAGTGCCATGGGATCGTTAACATCCACCTGAACTACCACCAATCCAGGCAGATGGGACCTCGGTTTAACGTCTCATCCGAAAGACATCACCTCAGAAGTGCAGCACCCTTCTCATGTTGCACTACAGTGTCAGTACTGGGATATTAACCCAAGTGCCAGATGTGGGAACTGAACCCACAGCCCTCTGATCGCCCAGCCTCAGAGGCGAGTGTGCTACCTACTGAGCCACTGACACTGCGATACCCTAAGTGAGACTGTAACTGAATGGTGATGGAATATCACACCATTTTAGATGTCTGAAGGACTGAGAAAGCTGGTAACAGTCGAAGGCTACGTTTGGAAGAGAATCATCCGTCACAAACTGGAGGTAGTGGTTGGGATCTGAAATAGTTTTGTCAGTATAAAGATTATTCAGAACAGGATATACAAAGGGGACTTCTATTTTACCAGTTTTCTTTTGTTATAAGCAAGAATAGACATATATAAGACATTTTGTCTGGACCATATGAGAAATGTACAATGCTGAACCTGCAGGAACTGTGTAGAAGGAGAGGACCGGGCTATGAGGCAGGCCAAATTTGGATGGAACTCATAGACATCCTCAAAAAAAGTGACCAGGGAAGCGGTGCGAATGTGGTCACTGCTAGCCAAACTTGTGAGATGGAGGCTAGGAAGAATGCAGATGAGCCAGAACCTATGACTAGGACAGCTCGGCAGGCAGACTGGGTACAAATGTTGGAGCTGGAGTTCACCCTGGTTAAGGCAAAGGCAGAAACTGAGAGGCAGAAGGTGCATGCAGAGCTGCAGAGGAGAAAGCTGGGAGATGAGGAGTAAGAAAAGCAGCACCAGCACAAAGATCTAGCTGAGAGAGCATGAGAGAGAAAAAGAGCGAAAGGAGCAAGAAAGGCAGTGCCAGCATGAGGGTGAGGAATGGGAAAAGCAATGTCAGCATGAGATCCAGATGAGGAGCATGAGAGACAGATGGAGATTCTGCAGCAGAGGACAACACTGCAGTCTGTGAGTAATGGCATGAGGGGTTTCACTCAGGAAGCCAAAATTAATTCTGAACTGTTTCCCAGATAGGAGGAGGAGGAGGATTATTTTTTTATTTTTTATTTGTTTTTAAGATCTTTTGAGAGCATCTGTGGGCAGTTTGAATTGGGCAGAGTTTCTTTGGTGACTCACCTGTTGCTATTGCTTACAGGCAAGGCATTAGAAGCTTTTGCTGGAATGGACGTTAAAGACTGCATGGACTATGATAAAGTGAAAAATGCATCGCCGAAGCATTTGCCTATATTCAAAAATTTAGAGGGTTAAGAAAGGAAGACAGTTATGCCAAAATGTGCATGCCACTAAGTAATTTGTTACAACACTGGGTGAATGATGCAAAAGCTTGCTCAGTAGAGGAAATAAAAAAATGTATTTCTTCTGGAACAGTTCCTAAAAACTGTACCTGAGGAACTGAGAATATTATTGCTGGATAAAACTTCGAGCTCCATGAGGGAGGCACCCAAGAGGGCTGATCAGTTCATATCTAGCTGACCATCTTCTCATCACAAAGATAATAGTGGAGGGACATCAGGTGGTTTTAAGAGAACCTAGAGGGAGTAACCTAAAGGAAGCCACCCTGTGCCTGAACAAAACTGGAAGCCACCTTGTTTCAAAAGCAAGGAGACAGGTGAACCGAGGCACTACATCTACCAGAAACATGGTCATTTGTCATATGATTGTCCAAAACATTTGAAACAAGGGGTTAGTGCAGTGCAGGATGGGGTAGCTCGGGGAGCTCACAGCAGACAGTGGCCTGAACACAGAGTACAGTGCTCTGTAACTCCACTGCACATATGCACTCTGGGTTTGTAAATGGGATGGTAACTCAGGGATTGAGGGACACCAAGGCCTCCATTTCTATGGTGAAGCAGGTTTCGATTCAGGAGGAGCAGATGATGCCTGCCCAGTTTTCTAAGATTCGAGGAGTGATGGGTCCTGTGGTCTCTGTGCTAATGGCCCAGATCTTTCTAAGCTGGGAAGGTGGTCAGGACATATGGAAGAGGGTGTTGTACCAGACCTGCCTATCAATGTACTCATAGGTAATGACTTTGATAGTAGGGTCAGTACTGTGTGTGTCACTACCCGTTGCAAGGTGCAGGAACTGGCTCTTGAGGACACAGAGGGGGCAGTACATGATGAAGCAACCTACTACCTCAGTAGCAGAAGAACTTGTAACTAAAGAATGAACTGGGAACAGCAGTTTTGAGCCACAGTTATAGATTGAAGAGAGCTCAGCCATGGGCGGCTCTCCTACAGCAGAGTGTATTTTGGGGGAAGGTCAGGCATTCAGAGCTGGGGAGGGCTCAGTAAACTGACTCATCTCTGCAAAAAGTATGAGTTTTAACCATCAGGGTGGAAGGCAACTCCCAAAGGTTGGATAAAAGGGAGGTGTACTGGGAGAATGGGCATCTGTACCATGTGTGGGTTCCTAAGGGAGGACTGGAGGAAGGGGTACTCTGGCAGATAGTGGTTCCCAGGGAATATAGGATGCAGCTTCTGACCTTAGCCCATGCCACACCGTTTTCTAGACACTTATGTGTTAGCCATACAAAAAGGTGGCTGACTAACAATTTTTACTGGCCCAGTATTTTTAAAGATGTGGCAAACTACTGCTGGACTTGTCTGCAATACCAGAGGGTGGGAAAGGTTGGGGACAAGGCTAAGACAGCTTTGATTTCCCTGCCTATTAATAAAGAGCCATTTTGGTGTGTTGCCATGGACATTGTGGGACCATTCAGCACCCCAAGTCACACTGGCAACTGGTACATTTTCGGGGTCATAGATTATGCCACAAGGTACCCAGAGGCAGTGCCCTTGACCTCCATTGAGGCTGAGTAGGTGGTCGATGAACTGCTGGGGATATTTAGTCAGGTAGGTTTTCCCCAGGTGATGTCTAATCTGATGGTTAATCTTTGAAAGAAGTGTGGGGTACGGCGGCTCAGGGCCTCGCCATACCACCCCCAGACTAACAGTCTGGTTGAGCAATTCAATGAGTCTCTTAAGACCATGTTAAGGGTATTGACCAACCAGCATGCGAGAGAGTGGGACAAGCAATCACCCCATCTCTTATTCTCATATAGGGAAGTTTTGCAGGGCTCATAGGGTTCTCACCCTTTGAGCTGCTGTTTGGCCATCGGATAAGGGGTCCCCTTGATTTGGTAAGGGATGAATGGGAGGGTGAGCTTGCTGCCCAAGGGGAATCAGTTGTGGAGTATGTACTGAATTTCAGGTCATGGCTCAAAGAGCTTATGGGGTTTGCCCAGGAGCACTTAGCCACTGCACAACAGAGGCAGAAGACATGGGCACAACCGTGGGGCCAAAGCCCAGTAGTATGAAGTCAGGCAATGGATGATGGTGCACATCCTCATCTGGCAGAAAAATTATGATGGCTTGCGAGGGGCCTTAGTGGTCAGGAGGGTGAGTGATGTTAATTATCTGGTGGAGCTACCAGACAGGAGGCACAAACAGCGATGAGTCTACCATGTAAACATGATGAAGCCCTACCATGACCGTGACAAGATGGTCCTGGCTGTGTTCAACTATCCAGAGGAGAAGGCTGAAGCAGACCCACTGGTGGATCTCCTGAGAGAGGTTAAAGGAGACTCCTCAGTGGATGCTGTCACCCTCTCGGAGTGGCTAACACTGACCCAAGCTACTGAAATGCGTGGGGTGCTGCATGCATTTGGGGAAATGTTTATGGGGACGCTGGAGTATATCATGCTGGCAGAGCACCATGTGGATGGAGTACCAAGTCCCACTGAGACAGCCACCCTGGAGAGTTTCAGATGGAATAAGACATACCATACAGGGGGAGATCAAGGGGATGCTGGCTGTCCAGGTGATTCAGGAGTCCTATAGTCCTTGGGCCTCCCCAGTGGTACTGATCCTCAAAAAGGATAGGACCATGAGTCTCTGCATTGACTACCATAAGTGCAACAGTTGCACAGAGGTGGACCATACCTATGCCCAGGACAGATGAGAGCCTAGGGATGTTAGGGAGAACTCTTTACCTATCCACCATGAAGACAAACGGCTATTGGCAGGTACTCCGACCCCAAAGCCAGAGAGAGAGGTCAGCCTTCATCAACCCATATGGATTATTCTGAGTTCAAGATATTGCCATGCAGGATGAAGAATGTGCCAGCCACCTTTCGACAGCTTTTGGATCACATTCTGAATGGGGCAGGAGACTTCACTCTGGCGTACATGGATGACATCACGATCTATAGCCAGACTTGGGAGGATCACGTCAGGTATGTGACCGAGATGTTCAGTTGACTGCAGGCCACAAGGCTGAAAGTCAAGGTGGAGAAATGCCAGATACGAATGGCTGAAGTGTCATACCTTGGGCACAGGGTGGGGAGTGAAGCTGCCTTATTGCTTTAGAATAACCTTACCATGGACATTTGTTTTGCCCCATCTGTCACCACCTTTAAAAGTAGATTAAAAACATGGCTGTTTAAACAGGTGTTTGCAGGAAACTGAATCAGCCATGTTATCTGCCATGATTACTTAAGTCTAAAATTCTCAATATTCAGTGTACATGACTATTTTATTATGTTTTCTAGTTTGTTATTTTATTTGTAAAGTGCCTTGATTTTAGAAAGGTGTTTCTTAAATAAATAATCAATCTATCTACAGTATCTCTCTCTCTCTCTCTCTCTGTCTCGATCTATTTATCTACATCTGGCCTGAGCTAGTGAAAATTGAGGCCATACACAGATGGGCCACGCCCAGTGACCAAGAGAAAAGTACGGGCCTTCCTAGGGATGGCAAGATACTACCGCGAGTTTGTGCCAAATTTCAGCAGCATGGCCAAACCCCTGTCTGAACTCACCAGGAAGAAAATGTTGGAAAAGGTTCAGTGAATGGAAACCTGCGTTTTGTCAGCTGATGGAGGAATTGTGTCAGGCACCTCTGCTCTCCAGCCTGGGATATTCTCTAAAGTTTATTATGCATATAGATGCTTCTGATCATGTGCTAGGTGCGGTTCTGAGTCAGGTTGTGCACTGAGAAGAGGAACACCCACTCATGTGCCTGAGCAGGAAGCTGCTGCCCAGAGAAGAGGCCTACCCCACAATTGAGAAGGAGTGTTTTTGGTATTGTCTGGGCTTTACAGAAGCTACAACCTTATTTGTCTGGGAGGGAGTTTACCCTGGTCACTAACCACACACCCTTCACATGGCTGCATCGGATAGTGGACAGAACCCAAAATTGCTAAGGTAGAGCCTGGTGCTACAGTGGACATTAGACACTGGAGTATGTTGCAGCATGGCAACATGGATGGGTTGTCCAGACACTAGTCAGTGCCCCTTTTTAAGTAGAAGAGGTGCTATGAGAAACTAATGTGAGGTTTGCCCAGAGAGTAAACTGAGAGCGTAGTAGATGGAGCCAGTTGTCTAGCCGGCTCACATGAAAAACAAACACCATTTGATGGTGCTAAAGGATTTGTTTTTCATCTATTGGGGGGGGTGTTGGGGGGGATGTAACAACTTTTGTGTATTTTTTGTTTATTTTTGTGTTTAACATGTATCATGTAAGTATTTCAGCTGAAATACAACTGTCTGATAAAGCTAAAGTTACATCCCACTGGAGCCCAGGTCTGAGGCAGTCAGCTAGGGGGTCATTTGAGCAACAATAGAGTTCCTGTCATCTAAAGGGTTCTTGCACTTCAAAGAGGTGAATTGCTTTCATAATCACGGACTTTGTTTTGTGTGTAAACCAAGCCAGAGCAAGGCAGACAGAACCCCATGGACTTTACCAGACAGGAAGAAAAAAGGATGGACATTGCAATCCAGGAAACCGGGGTCTGGAGTACAAATCCAGTTTGGACCAGCTCTCCTGAGAGGTGAGACCATCAGGGGACAAAAAAAGGTGTCAAATCCATGAAGTCAGAGTGACATATTTGATGATGCATCATGAGGGGCTTGCAGCTGAAGGTTTTGCCAGACCCTGACAAAGTAGTCAGGTTGGGACATTGAGCAGTTGCCGTCTAAGGTACGAGTCTGCCCTGATTCACTAAGACTCTGTGTGGTAAGAAATCTTTCTACCTTGCTAGAAGTTGAGAATTTATAGTAAGGTTTTTCTACGTGCTTCTTCTGCAGTGTGCAAACAATTTTCTTTTTATCTCTGTAAATTACTGTTCCCCATATTCTTGGTGTAGTATGATGTATTATATGTGTAAATATCTTGAAGTATTAAATATTATTTTTTATATACTTCATGTTTCTGTGACTGAGTCCTTTGAGGTACAGATAACTGGGTTATAATTGACAAAATCTGGTGGTCTGTCCCTGAAGAGAAGGCCATGGTTACCATATTGAAAGCAAAGTGTTTCTCAGCTGTGTGTTTCAGGTGGGTTGCTTACCCTTTTGGTGGAGCCCTATACTGTGTGAGCAGTGGCTTTGGTGGGATTCATACCTAGAGATAACCTGAGTGGGACTGCAGCTGAGTGGTGGTGGCCTCCCAAGGTGACCCTTTCAGGTGTCTGAAGGATTGAGAAAGCAGGTAACAGTTGCAGGCTGAGTCTCGGAGAGACCAGCTGTTACATATACATATAAGGTTGTGGGAACATATATAAATGTGCAGTTTAAAATAGCCCCATAGACTTCAATGGGGTGTGCCCACGTGCTCTTCCTGGTTAATGTCAGAAAACGTCTGTATGCGGGGCAGGGCCAGTGGACTGGGAAGCGGAAGGATCAAGCTATCCCTGAGTTTGACCCGAGGTATAATCTCTTCCTACCCAAACAGCACCGAATAAGAGAATGATCATTTATGCCAGAACCAACAATTGCTGACCTAAGGTAATAGACTATTAACCCTTACTTAAATCTTTGCAATTCTCTTTAACTAGGAAGATTACAAAAAGAAGAAACTCTCCAGTCACTAGACTAAAATCTAGGAGCTCTTACCACACTCTTGGGTTGCTTTCTCTCTTAGGAATCAAGTTGCCACTAAGGCTTGAGATTCAGGAGACAAAGAGGTCCCTTTTATCTGATGTGTTCTGTTCCACAACTGAATCTGAACTTCTGAGACCAATATTTACCCCCTCAAAGGCCCACCAACCTATCGTATCATCTTGTCAGTCACAAAGATCAGTCTCCCTTTTTCACTTTGCTCACAAAGCTGACTCAAACTGGTTTCCCATCTAATACCCATATCCACTGACAAAATTGTTTATTGGGAGTTACCTACAATAAACCAACTACTTCTATGGTTTGACAAGGCTCCCCAAACCACAGGGGGCTCCTCAGGAACAAGGCTCTGCTACAGACAGCTCTACTTTCAAGCAAAGTGCTTCTTGGTCCGCTCCCAAAGGAAAATCCATTCACCACAGAGGTCCTGTGTAATAGCCCTGAATGGACTACAGCCCCTTAAAACAAAGCCCAATGTAACCTAGCACAGCCCTGTGAGATTCCTTTCAATTCAAACTGTTTTGGGGATTTTCAGTACTTTCTGGTCACCTGATAAAGGTGTCAGGACTACTTCCCAGCTAGGCCACGTATGTATGTTACAAATCTATATTTTTATTGCATACTGACAGACTCCATTTACAGTTTAAAAATAATGTTCTTTACATGAGCAGCAAGTACAAGAGGAATATCCATGGGGTGGTTCAGGAACTACAGTACTATGCACTTGCACAGGCCATTGTCAGTCTGCATTCATCCTTTTCCTCCAATCTGCCTTTTGTCTGGGGTGTGTAAATATACTGTACCACTGTCTATGTGTAAATCAGTGTTTAAAAACACAGCAAATTGATCTCAGCATGATCTTTTCATTATGTTCTCTTGGTAAAAATGTCACATATCTCAGTTTATTCAGAAGATAAAAACAGCGTTTATCTTTTGAGTTGGTAAAACAAGCAACTACTTACAGTGAAGTATTTAAGAACAGATATTTCCGTAACCTAATTACCGGTAATTGCTAATAGGCAAAAATTGCATAAGCATTTTGAAAATCACCACATTTGTTGATTACAAAGACAGTGGGTGGTGTATCAGTTTGGAAAATGGAAAGAAAAAAAAAACAGTGCTGGAAGGGGGAAGGTTCAGGTGCGTGCAGAGCTGTCTTCTTAAATTGAACTTTTTTTTTAACATCTAGTCTTTCAAACTAACATTGTTCCCCCTGAAAAATGAAAGTGCCTGTTGCAGATTTGCCTTGATAATCTAGTAGCTTTAGAATCCAGCTCTTAGTGTTTTCTTAAAACACATCTTCTTCCTGATAACATATTCAGATTTTTTTATCATTCTTTTCATTTATTTTTTTCCTCATATTTCCCATCACACACGTCAACAAGGGGTCGGGGGGAAGGGTGGCGGTCAAGAGAGACACCTTGACAACTGGCATGAATTCCGGTCCTTTGTCAGCTGGCATGGGGTACCAAAATGTTAGGCAGGCATATCCTCCCTTCTTTCATAGGAGCTAAATGCTTCACTTCTAGGAGGTAGTATAGTGCAGTGGTTAAGGGCACTGAGCTGCAAATCTGGAGACTTGGGTTTGAATCCCATCAGACCCCACTTGCATGCTGTGTGAACTTGAGCAAGTTACTTAACTTCCTTGTGCTCCCAGGTTGCACCTGGAAACAAGCTCTGGCTTAGTTTGCCTTTCCTGGTTAAACAATTTCCCCTTTCCTTTCTATGATGCTCTCAGCCCTGTCAGTCTCAGCGTGGGACTTTTATTTTTTTTAAACTAATTAAAGCAGCAGTATTTGTTAGTGGCAAAAAATTGCATAATGCAATTTCTTAGTAATAATGTACATCTGGAATAAAGCATCATAATATCCATTTTTCTTTAATTTCATTTTTGAACTGAGATAATGGGGTTTTGAAGTTTTTTTCCCTGTCTTCTATTTATTCTCCTGGTCTCTGGCCAACCCACGTCTGCTGCGGTCCCCCCAGCCCCATCTTCCACCTTAACTGGGATTTACCTGCTCCATTTTTCCCCCATAGATTACCCCCCCCATGGCAGGGCCACCAGTACTGGCCAGACCCCTCTGTAGCACAAGCCAAATTCTCTGGAGGAGGGCCCAGTTAGTACTGTAGAGACTGCGGGGGACCTGGAGCTTCTTCCTGCCAGTTGTGGATTTGCCTCCATCATTTTTTCTCAGAGGCTGCTGGCCACACAGTGATGTACTATGCACAAGCTTGCTCAAGCAGCATCTGCCAGCAAGCCTGTCGCAGTACTGGATATTCTGACTGTACTATCACCTGGCCTCCACCAGGTGGCAGGCAAGCAGCGGGGCAATGTATCAGCCCCCTCCTCTAGAGGGGAGAGCAGTCCATGGGACACTAATCCTCCCTCCCCTGGCTGGCTCTTATGTGACATGAGCTCGTTCCTGAACTAAGGTCACTGGCATGGCAAGTGGTAGCACTACCATCATGCTGCCAGGCCAACTAGGTTTTGAAAAAATTCCTGCTCAGTTATCAAGCCTCCGTGAATGACTTAAAACTTAACATATAGAAACATAGAATTTGATGGCAGATAAAGACTGCTTGGCTCATCCAGTCTGACAATTTCTCCCTACTACACTACTACTGCAGACTGTACTCAATCTACGGCTCTCTCTCTCCCTCCCCTCTTCCTTTCCATTATGATTTCCTTGTGCTTATCCCATGCATTCTTGAACCCCACCACTGTTTTTGCCCCCACCAACTTGGGACAGGGTTGAATAAAGCCCTGCCCCATTTGTTATGCAGAAAGAGTTTAAAATGCCAAGGGTCTGTTCTATTCTCTCCTTTTCTGTCTCTTCTCTGTCTGGTTGCACAATCAAATTTTCTTGTGAGACCTAGGACTTGATCACCCTGACGGTCTTGCAGTTCTCCACCTCTCACTATCTTTCTGCCTTCCTTTGCAATGTCTGTCTTCCTCCCCTTGCATATCTGCCGGTATAAAAATATATGTAAATCATTTTGTGAATATGTAATTGATACTGGGGTCCCTTTGTTTAAAACTGTATATAGTTATAATGTTGAAATAATTGCAAAAAGCTATTTGGAACTCAAGAGGTTAACCTAAAATGCAGTTTTTAAGCCTCTTGCAGAGATGTAAACAAAAGGTTGGTTCTGGGTCATTATGTACTGTTTTGCTGCACCTGCATCAAAACTGACAAAAACATTGAAAATGTACAAGAACACTGTGCGAGAAGCAATCTGTTTTCTTAACGAGTTTTCCAGGCACAGACTTATAAAAAGAGCAACAATGCTTGTGCGAGAGAGAGAGAGAGACAAAGACTGAGATTTAAAATTAAGAAAAAAAAAACCTCAGAAGAAAGACTGTTTTCTATATTTGTACTGCCATTGTAAATAGTTATACTGAACAATTTTCATTTTTATGTTTGCTTGCACGCATGTGCAAGAAACATAGTGCCATCATCCGAGTTTTTGTAGGTGTGGCACCCTGTCTTCCAATTCAGTTAGTGTGTTTGCAGGCGCGGCCACAGTTCACCAATGAATGCTGCAGCTGTCTATGACAGCAGTTGAAAATGCAGTGCCGTAAAGTTGAAAGGGAGAGCTCCGCTTCAGTGAGCAGTGATGATAGTGCTGATTAGCATATTGCGTGCTCATGCACTCCCCCACACCCCCACACACACTGTATGGCCGCCGGGGGTGCCCAATCCCCCGTCGGCTCTCTCGCTCACCATTGATTAGCATATTCGTGCTCATGCGCTCCCACCCCCACACACACTGTATGGCCGATGGGGGTGCCCAATCTCCCGTCGGCTCTGCTGTGCTCCCCCCCAACAGAGTTCCAGGTGCCATGCTGGGATCCCAGCGTGGCAATGGTCCATAAGGCCGACGGGGGTGCCCAATCCCCGTCAGCTCCACTGCCCCCCCAACAGACTACCGGGTGCCATGCTGGGAGCCCAGCCCAGCGTGACAACAGTCTGTATGGCCAACAGGGGTGCCCAATCCCCCGTCAGCTCCACTGCCCCCCCAAACAGCCTTCCAGCTGCAATGCTGGGAGCCCACCCCAGTGTAGCACAAGTCCTGCATCGTCTATGAAAAAAAAATAACCTGCAAGAAAGAACGCTCCTCGCTGACTGTCCTGACCCCTCCCCCACCCGCACTCCACCCTCTGTACACCCTGCCTCCTCACACCCCACTTCACCCCATACTTACCTCAGGAGTCTGGCGCGATGATCTTCGGGTGGACCGGGAACACGTCTACACCTTCAAAGCCGACCGGTAGCGAGGAAATGCCGGTAAGCTGTATAATGGAATAAATAGGGTTTTTTTCAACTTTGATGTATATCTCAGGCATTTTTGGGAATTTTTTCACCAAATTTTCAACATGGGGTTTTTGGGACACCACCTCATGAATTCTGGCACCGTCATTTTGTTAATCTGCCCAGAACGGTGATTTTCACGGTCATTGCGTGGAACCACCTTTTGGGTCTGATTTATGAAATGACAGTGTCACAGTTCATGAGATAGGCACCCAAAAACCCTATGTTGAAAATTTGGTGAAAAAATTCCCAAAAATGACTGTTTTACGTGCATGTGTTGCGCTGTTCCTATGCACGCTGGTAAGTTCGCAAATTTTCAATATTTTCACTCCAGATTTTCAATATTGCCATTTTACCACACCTCCTTATGAGCAGTACAGTTGTCATTTTTCACATCTCACCCAAAATGTGTTTCTGTGCATGTAGCGCACAATGGCACAGTCGGTGTGTGAAATCAATGTTTGGGACAGATTAAGAAAATTACAGTGACACTGTTCATGAGCACAGGTGTTAAAATGGCTATGTTAAAAATTTGGTGAAAAAATTCCATAAAATGACTGTGTTATGAGTGACCATTGCGCAGTTTCCATGCATTCTCGTAAGTTCATGCATTTCTAATATTTTCAGTCCAGATTTTCACCACTGGCATTTTTCCACACTTCCTTATGAACAGTACAGCTGTCATTTTTCACACCATGGCTGAAATGTGTTTTCGCACTTCCAGCACAGAAATGCATGGTCGCTGTGGGAAATCACTGTTCGGGACAGATTATGAAAATCACAGTGACACTGTTCATGAGCGGAGGTTCCAAAATGCCTGTGTTGACAATCTGCTGTAAAAAAATCCCCAAACTAATTGCATTATGGGTGTGCATTGTGCAGTTTCTACGACGCTCATGACTTCACCATTTTTAAATATTTTCACTGCAGATTTTCAACAATGCCATTTTTTTCACCTCCCCATGAACAGTACAGCTGTCATTTTTCACATCCTGTTTGAAATGTGTTTTCGCACCTGTGGTGCCAAATGGCATAGTCGCTGTGCAAAATCAGCTGCTAATGAACTGATATTGCCACTGTTCATAAGGCGGGTCACAAAACCCATGTTGAAAATTTGGGTGAAATGCCAATGAACGCCAAGGTGTTAGGGTTTCCGACCATAACACCCACCCTGTAGAGATTGACAGGCATCAGGTGTGACTTGGGATTCTCGCCTGTAATGCTCATACCATTCCACACCCTGCAGCCAGTGAGAGGCATTGAGGTGTGCCTTGACTCTTCGGCCCCAAAGTTCACCCCATTCTCCTATACAGCACCCTATCACCGTATTTCCTGATGGAATGGGGTGAGCATAAGGGCCAAAGACCCCAAGGCACACCGTGACACTTGTCGGTGTCTGCAGGGTAGGGTGTGGTGAAATGGCGTGGCCGTTATGCCTGATGACCCAAAGGCACACCCCAATGCCTGTCAGTCTCTGCAGGGTGGTGGTGGGGTTGGCTTCAGTTCAATACTTCACTGCCATTCCTATTATGCAGCTCTCTAACTCCTACACTACCAATGTCAATGCCAGCAAGCAAACATTCGGCATTGACAAATGCTTGTTTATTTTGCTGTTATTAACAATAAAATGCTATTTGAACATTTTACAACTGTACCTGGTTTTCCCATGCTTCCTGACCTGTGCCCAGATGACACACCTCTGCTGGAAGGCTGTTCCAGGAATCCACCACTCTTTCTGTGAAGAAGTATTTCATCACATCTCTCCTGAATATACCCCCCTCCAGTTTCATGGCATGTCCCCTTGTTCTTGAGCACATTTTCTTCTGAAAAATACTTTCCTCCTGTACCTTATTTCCTCCCATGAGGTATTTAAAAGTCTCTATCACATCCCCCTCTCCCTCCTGTCTTCCAGGGTATACATACTGAGGTCCTTTAGTCTTTTCTTGTAGGGCTTTTGATGCAGACCCTGCACCATTTTAGTTGCCCTCTTCTGGACTGCCTCCACTCTGTCTATGTCCTTCTGGAAATGTGGTCTCCAGAACTGGACACAGTACTCTAACTGGGGTGTCACCAGCGATCTATACAGAGGCAATACCACCTCCCTCTTTCTGCTGGTGATACCCTTCTTGTGTACCCGAGCATCCCAGTACCCCTCCTGACTGCCTTGTTGCACTGCCTGGCCACCTTTAGGTCATCAGATATGATTACCCCCAGGTCTCGTTCCTGCTTGTTGGTTATCAATACCACTCCTCTCATTTTGTACTCCATCCCTTGGTTTCTGCACCCTAACTGTATTATTTTGCACTTTTTTGCATTGAAACCCAGCTGCCATACCCTTGACCACTCCTCCAGTTTTCTCATGTCTCTGCTCTTCCTCCTCCCCTCCAGAGTGCCCAACCTATTACAGATTTTGGTGTCATCCACAAAGAAGCAAACCTTCCCTTCCAGCTCCTCTGCAATGTCACTTATAAAGACATTGAAGAAGGCTGGTCCCAGCACTAATCCCTGAGACACCCTGCGGGTCGCTCTCCCTTTCTCAGAGTGAACTTTGTTTACCACCACCCTCTTTTACCTATCCTCTAACCAATTTCTTATCCAGTTTACCACCGTAAGACCCACTTTTAAGCTACCCAGCTTGCTTACTGAGGCCAGAAAATGCATTCAAAAGGCAATAGGTAAATCAAGATACAGTGGAGACGTGTTGGATCTGAAATTAGTGGCCCTCACCCTTGAAGAAGTCCTAGCCCCACTAACCAGGATTCTAAACTTATCACTAAGGTTAGCTCAATTCCCCCAAAAGTGGAAATCAGCAATTATGACTCCAGTCCACAAAAGTGGAGATAGGGCCAAACATGTGAACTATAGACCTATCTCCATTCTCCCACCACTGTCCTAAGCACTTGAGCACATAGTTGCAGACCAGCTGATTAAGTATCTGGAAAAATACAAGATCCAATGCACCCAACGACATGGGTTCAGAAAAGGGCACAGTACTACCTCTGCATTACTGGAATTTACTGGATACAGCCATAGTTCTCTGGACCAAGGTCAGGTGGTGGGAGCAGCCTTTATAGATTTGATTAAAGCACTGGACATCACACACTGCTACTTGAGCAACTGTCCAGCACTGGGCTCTGTAAGGAATTCACAGTCTGGTTCAAAAGCTATCTGGAAAACCGCACTCAAAGGGTGAAAATATCCAACATCCTTTCTGATATGTGGCTGGTCTGCTCAGGTGTCCCTCAAGGGTCCATACTGGGACCCCTCATGTTTAGTCTCTTCCTGAATAACCTCCTAAACTTGTGCCATGAACAGATCCTACTTATGCGTATGATGCCTTTATCCTCACAAGAAACGCGGATCCAAAGCTCCTCGAAAACCAGCTGCAACTCAGATTTGTGAGTGTGGAGAAGTGGTTTAGTAGACACAAGCTGATACTAAACTATAAAAAGACCAAAGTCATGCTCTTCAGTAACTTCCACAGTAAGCACAAATATCATCTGCTAATCACCAGAAACTGCTTGGGGATCATTTTGGAACAAGTTAAACATTTCAAATACCTCGGTGTAACCATTGATAACACTTTGTCATACTGGTACACACTGAGAACATTGCCAAAGCAGTAGGCACACAAATTGGACTGCTCCACAGGCACAAGTGCTGCCTGACCCTGGAAGCTTTATGGCTGGCAATACACAGCTCAGTAATCTCCCTGATAGATTATGGCCTGGTCATCTATGGCTCTGCCACCGATACGGCCCTCCGGCGGATCTCTATTGCTCTGAACAAAGCCTGTAGACTCATCACTGGAGCAGCATGTTTTACTCATACTTGTAACCTCTATGCACTGACCGGATGGCTCCAGTTTAAAGGGCAGATAAATTACCAATCCTGCCTACTGGCCAAAAAACCAATGCTTGGCCTCATGTGTTTAGGGGTTCAAAAACTATTATGCCCTTTCAGTAATCCACACTGTACACGAGGATCAGAAAATCAGCTACTCATGGTACCATGGTGCTGTACTTCCCAAGGGCAAAGATTGTTCACCTACAGAGCCCCACTATTGATTAACTGTCTCCCCCCAGAGACATCTCTGCTGAACCCAAGCTTGGCTTATTCAACTACAAGCTTTGTCAACACCTCACAGCAAATAGCAGCTGTGACTGTTTCCCCTGAGCCTTCCCCTACCTTAGCTGTTTTTATCATGCACTTCCCATAGCCATCACCTTCCCTATCACTTACTCCACTCCTATCCCATCTATTCCCACCATCCCATCCCTCTCATTTCTCTCCTTTCCCACTCCTCATGCCCTTTTTCTCTCCTCCTCTCGCTTTCCTGAACTCCCAGCAGCGATGTAACAATACTGACAAGGCCATTCTTTGGCTGATTCTCGTAGTTTGTATTCCTGTATTAATTATATGTTTAACTTGATGTGCACTGACAATTTTGCTCTATGCACATTTATGTTTTATACCTATGGAATGTTGTGTTTATTTTTCTGCTATGTACGTTTGTTTTACCTGTGTATTTCCATTCTGATGTGGAACCTTTGTAAAAGAGAATTATTTCTCAAAAGTATTGTAATCTGAGATTTAATAAATAAAATAAATACATACTAGTCTCCTATGTGGAATGGTGTTGAAAGCCTTACCGAAATCTAGGTAGGCCACTTCCACTGCTCCACCCTGATCTAAATCCTTTGTCACCCAGTCAAAGAAATCTGTTAGATTCATTTGACATGACCTCCCCTTGTGAACCCATGCTGCCTCGGGTCTTGTAGCCCACTGGATTCAAGATATTCTACAATCCTTCTCTTCAGCAGGGATTCCAGTAACTTTCCCACCACCGATGTCAGGCTGACTAGCCTACAATTGGCAAATGCAGTTTATTGCAGGGCCATAACAAAACCCAGTGCTTTGGTGGTTAGGCTTTCAAAGGCCTAACTGCCGAAGCACTGGGTTTTGTTATGGTCCTGCAATAAACTGCATTTGCACTTTATTCTGTCTGGAGTGCTTGATTCTTTTTGGACTTTGTTTATTGTTGGGGTTTGCTGACCCTGGTTCCTGCTCCTATCCTCAGTTGAGGCACAGCTTACTCTTTGGATTTGTCTTGCCTATAATTGCCAGCCTCCTCCCTGCTAACATTTTTGTGTAGTGGGACTACATCCCCCTGCTCCAGTCCTCTGGAACCACTCCTGTTTCCAGTGAACTGTTAAATAGAACAGTCAGAGGTGCAGCCAGTATTTCCCTGAGCTCCCTTAATACCCTTGGATGCACCTCATCTGGCCCCATTGCTTTGTCCACCTTCAGATTAACTAATCCCTTCAGGACTTTCTCCTCCAAAAAAGGACTAGTGTCCACCTTAGTCCCTCCAAAGCTTCTGTTACTTTTTTGTGGCCCTTCCCCCCTCTGTTTCCTCTTTAAACACTGAACAAAAGTATTTGTTCGGGATGTCTCCCTCTGCACAGTCCCCCCTTCCCTTTTTAACTTCACAATCCCACCCATGGTCTTCCTCTTTTCACTTACATACCTAAAAAATGTTGTGTCCCGTTTTGTTACCTCCTGGCTTATTCTCTCTTCAGTTTGCACCTTTGAACCCCTTACCACTTTCCATGCTTCCCTCTGTTTCTCCCAATACACCTCCCTATCCTCCTGACTCTGGGTCTCCTTATACCTTCTGAATACAACCCTTTTAGCCTTTACCTTTCAAACAACATGAAGTCTTGCTGTATTCTGACAATTGCAGTTAGCTCCAGCACTTGTACTGCCCTGGAGAGTGAAGGGTTAAAATTCTATGCCAGGCATAGAACGTTGGGCTCGAGCTCGGTTGAAAACTGTCTGTAATACTTTGAAACCAAACCGTCAGATTCTTTACTCCACCTCACTGAACAGTCGCTCTGGAGATTTCTCAATCTGCTCGGTTCAAAGTCGGTTAAAGTTGTCGGTTTTAGTCCGCAATAAATTCCGTTTGTCGGTTCAGGACTCTGTCTGTGGTACTGTAAGTACTTAGGATAGTTATTGTGTGGAAATTGTAAAACTGTATTTTTTCAGTCGGTTTGGCTGAACCGATCCTTTAGAGAAATCTTTTGTGAAAAAGTTTAGTGTGTGTTTACTGGTCCATATCGGTTTTAAAAAAAACGTGAATTGACCGTTTTTTTCCAACACCCGTAACACAGTGAGAAACCGATAGGGGAGTCTTGCCTGGTGATTGCTGTATAAAGGGTAAGTTTTGTTAGGTTAGCCATGTCTGAGAAACGCAAGAAAAAAAACGGGCACACTGGGTTTCAACACTGCAGTGTGTGTGGGGAGGTCTTTGCTAAGGCCGATCCCCACACCACTTGTGTTTACTGTCTGGGGTTTGACCACCTCGACTCAGACTGCCAAATTTGCAAGAATTTCCCTAAGTCTACTTTGGATAAAAGTTAGGTAGACTTAGGGATAAGGAGGCCAAGAAATCCGCTGACCCGGAAGGCCAGCCCGGTTCGATTCCTACCGAACCAGAAGGATTGCCCTCTGACCAGGGCGATACTTCTTTGGCCAAGAGGAGAGCCGATCCTGAGGGATCGGTTTCTACTAAAAGAAAGCACAAGGATAAATCGGCCGGTTCAGATCCAGACCCTCATGTTCCGACCACCAAAGAGATAGCCAGAGCGATTCGGATGTTTGAATCGCTGCGTCCAGTTCCGACTGATCCGGCTCCTTCTGCCAGGGGCTCGGTTCGGTCGGTTTTCCCTGTTCAGGATTATTCCCCTGCAGATTTTTACGAACTGGAGTTTGATGAGGAGTAGGACTTTGAAGAGGGTGATTATGATGGTGAAAGTCTGGATGTGCCTGTGGAACAGGACATCTCCCCAGACAGACCTTCTGGTGTTTCCCCTCCTAGGCTTTCTGAGTCCCTTCCCCACTTTCTGTTTTACAAAAAAGTGTCTGGAACCCTCCAGCTTCCCATGGAGGGGGCTGTGGAGGATCAGGAGGAGCCTGGTTTTGTTGAGATGATGGACATTCCAGAGTCTAAGAGACTGTCTATTCCCCTTCATAAGTCCTTTGGGAAACAGACACAAAAAATTCTAAGGTCTCCTAACTCTGTATCTCCTGTTGACAGGAGAATGGACAAGAGGTACATCTTATCAGGCTCAGATACAGAGTTTTTCTATCAGCAATGCAGCCATGTTGGGGTAGTGCAGGCTACAGCCTGTGGCAAGGCAAACATTCCCTTGGCTTCACACCCCCCAGACAAAGACTCCAGGAAGATAGGTGCCATGGCAAAGAAGCAGTACATGGCATCATCTTTGGGGCTCAGGCAGGCTAACTATGTGGCCTATACAGCCAGGTACCAGAAGTCCAGGTGGGACACTGTTCTGGCGCTGGCTAAACAGGCTTCCCCCCAGTGAGCCAAGGAGCCAGAGGGGGTGGCTGCTTATGGGATCAAGGCATCAAAGGTGCAATTTCATGCTGCTGTGGACTCCAATGATGTGTCATCAAGAGTCATGGCTACATCTGTGGCTCTTCAGAGAATGGCTTGGCTCAGATGTACTAGCCTTTCGGAGGACACCCAGGCTAAGGCCATGGATTTCCCTGTGGTGAGTAATTCTCTGTTTGGGGAGCAGACAGAGAATTACATGAAGAAAATGGATAAGTACAGGACCACTTATAGGAGTGCCCAGGCCAAGGAGAGGCAGGCAACTCCTAAAAGGCAGCAAGCTAGGGGCAGGGGCAGGCCTTTTCACAGGCCTTTCTACCAAGCACAGGCCTCTTCTTCCTTTTCTCAGAGGGGGTTCTTCAGAGGGAGAGGCAGAAGGGGGATGAGCAGGGCTGCATCCACCTCTCAGCCTAAGGCTCCTGCCAAGCAGATGCCCTGATGTGTCAGCCAGGGTTGACTCCCCCATTCTGGTAGGCGGCAGGCTAGCTTACTTTGTCCAGGACTGGATGTCTGTTACCTCAGACAAATGGGTCCTGGAGGTTGTAAGCCAGGGGCTGGTTCTCAGTTTCAAAAATTTTCTGAAACTGAGACCCAGATCCTTTCCATGTGCAAATACATCAGAAACCCTTGTTCTAGAGGCAGAGGTTGCCTCTCTACTAGCCTTAAAAGCCATAGCGAGAGTTCCTACCCCATACAGGGGCAAAGGTCTGTACTCCAGGTACTTCCTTACCCCCCAAAAAAGACAGAGCAGTGGTGACCCATCCTAGGTCTAAGATACCTAAACAAGCACTCACTAAAGCCAAAATTAAAAATGGTGACTCAGGGAACAATTCTTCCCTCTCTGAGGCCAGGAGACTGGCTAGCCTCCCTGGACCTCAAGGATGCCTATTTTCACATTCCCATCAGGTGCTCCAACAGAAAGTACCTCAGGTTCAAATTGCCCTCAGGCCATTACCAGTTCAGAGCAATGCCCTTTGACCTAACTTTAGCTCCAATGGTGTTCACAAAGTGCCTAGCAGTAGTGACGGCCTTTTTAAGAAGAAAAAGGATTTCTATCTTTCCATACCTGGACGATTGGCTCCTTGTGGGCCAGTCCCCAGAACAAGTCAAGTCAGATCTGCAGGTTATCCAGCAAGTTCTCACTTCCTTGGGGTTCCTTCTCAATCTCCCCAAGTCAGTTCTCGAGCCAGTACAGCTCCTCACTTTTATAGGAGCAGAGCTGGACACGCTCAAGGCAAGAGCTTTCCTTCCTCTGGAAAGGGCAATAGCCATCTCTCAGCTGGCCTCTTCCTTTCTCTCTCTGGTTTCTTGACCAGCAAGGCATTTTCTTCAGCTTTTGGGCCACATGGCAGCTTCCATGGCAGTGGTCCAAGGACCAGGTTTCAGATGAGGGACATTCAGTTCCATCTAAGGACCTTTTGGTCTCAAAGGAAAGATCCTCTTACCAAACTAGTTCCTGTTACTCAGACCTTAATTCAGGCCCTTCAATGGTGGCAGGACCTGGACAATCTGAGGCAAGGTGTTCATTTGTCACTCAGATTCACTCTGTGGTTCTTACCACAGATGCTTCCCTTTTGGGGTGGGGAGCCCATCTGGGGGCTCTCAAAGCCAAGGGACTGTGGTCCCCTCAGGAATCCCTTCTTCATATCAACGTCCTGGAGCTCAGGGCAGTACTTCGTGCCCTACAAGCTTTCTCTCAGTCAGTACAGAACAAGGTGGTTCAGGTCAGGATGGACAACACTACCACCATGTGGTAGGTCAACAATCAGGGAGGCACTCGGTCCATGGCCTTGTGGATGGAGGCCATGAAAATATGGTCCCTGGCTTATTCCCCTACAGACCTCTCTGGTAGCAGTCCACCTCCCAGGAAAGGACAATGAGCTAGCAGATGCATTGAGTAGGATTTCCCAGGGCCATCACAAATGGTCTCTGGATCTTTTGGTGTTGAAAGTGATTTTCTCAAGGTGGGGCGCTCCAGAGAAAGATCTCTTTGCAGCCCCAGACAATCACCAATTTTCTCTGTTTTGTTGCAGACCCCCAGTCCTGGGCTCAGTCCCTCTGGATGCTTTGATTTTGAACTGGGAAGGGAAATTTCTTTATGCCTTCCCTCCCTTCCCTCTACTGTTCAAGGTTCTAGTCAAGGTAAGGTCACAACCTTGCAAAGTGATTCTGATTGCTCCAGACTGGGCCAGGCAGCCTTGGTACCTCTTGTTGCTGTCCCTAGCAGTCCATCTTCCCCTGTCTCTTTCCAGGAGTTACAACCTGTTAACCTCCTCTCAGGGGATGATTTGGTACCCCAATCTTCGCTCACTCAATCTCAAAGCATGGCTCTTGAAGAGTTAGAGTATGCAGACTTGCATCTGTCCCAAGGGGTTCTGGATATTCTCAAACCTTCTCAAAAGCCTGCCACCAGAAAAACTTACAACTCCAAATGGAAAAGGTTCAGCATTGGTGTTCCAAGAAGCATATATCCCCAGACACTGCGAGTTGTCTACAGTTCTGGATTATATGGTTCACCTTAATGGCTAAGGCCTCAAACCAGCTACTCTCAAAGTTCATTTGTCAGCTGTTTCTGCTTTCCTGTCAGTGGGGAAGTCTTCCTTTCTGTCATCTAATCCTGTATTCTGTAAATTTTCCAAATGATTGCTTCATACCAATCCCCTTTTAGGGATCCTGCTCCTGCCTGGGATTTGAATATTTGCATTGCTCAGCTTATGCAACCCCCCTCTTTGAGCCTATGTCCTTAGCAGAGCTCAAGTACTTGACTTGGAAAACTGTGTTTCTGGTTGCTGTTACCTCTGCCAGATGCATCAGTGAATTGCAAGCCCTTTCAGTTGAGCCTGACTTCATTTCATTCTATAGAGATAAGGTGGTCCTTAGAACCAATAGAAGGTTCTTACCCAAAGTGGTTTCTGATTTCCACTTAAACCAATCTATGTCTCTTCCTGTGTTCTTCACTGATCATACCTCCTCAGGACAGCAGAGGCTACACAGTTTAGATGTTGAAAGGGCCCTTAGTTACTACATAGAATGTACAAAGGGTCACAGATTTGACTCCCTCCAGTTGTTCCTCACTTATGGGGAAGTAGGTAAGGGCAAACCTGCCAACAAGAGAACCATTGCCAGGTGGATTGTGTCCTGTATCCAATTCTGCTATGAGAAACTGGGAAAAATTTCACCCTCAGGCCTGAGGGCTCATTCCACTAGAGGTACAGCTGCATCTTTGGCTGCAGCCAGGGATATTCCTTTGTTAGAAATTTGCCAAGCAGCCACCTGGAAAACAGTTTATACCTTCACCAAGCATTACTCTCTGGATATCCAGGCTAGGAGTGATGCTAGGTTTAGCACAGCAGTACTTCAGAGCTTATTCCCAAAGCAGGTTCTGTTCCTCCTCCTTGGAGGTACTGCTTGGTAGTCTGCAATTGTCAGAATACAGCAAGACCTCATGTTGCTTGAAGAAAAAATTATTCACCTTAGTAATTATGTTTCTTCTAATGGAGTCTTGCTATATTCTGACCTCCCTCCCTGCCTCCCCTCTCAGAACCTGTTTTGGAAAGTGGGTGGGCAGGTGCAGTGTTGCACCCCAGGGGTGTCTTCAGCCCACTTTCTGTTGTGTTGGGTGCTTTGTGTTTGATTAGTTAAGAATTTTTATGCTTTATTGCTTGGTTTTTGGTCTTTGGGTTTCCTGACTTGAGTCTTTTAGGAATCTAAAGTCTTTGTTGCCAGTTGGCTAGTAGAAATTTTACAATTTCCACATTATCTAGTCTGTGAGTTTTAACTCGTAAGAATCTGACGGTTTGGTTTCAAAGTATTACAGACAGAGTTTTCAACCGAGCTTGAGCCAAACGTTCTATGCCTGGCATAGAATTTTAACCCTTCACTCTCCACGGCAGTTCAAGTGCTGGAGCTAACTGCAATTGTCAGAATACAGCAAGACTCCATTAGAAGAAACATAATTACTAAGGTGAGTAATTTTTTCTTTTGAGCCACCTCTTTTGAGAACCATGGTGGTCTCTTTTTCCTCTTGCTTTTGCTCACTTGTTTGACACAGAGGTTTGTTGCCTTTACTATGCTCCATTTTAGCTTCACCCACTGTTTCTCCATTCCAAGCAGGCCATCCCCCCTGCCAGGTCAAGACTGAGACATTCTCCATCTTTACAAAATCTGCCCTCCTGAAGTCTGGGACCCTCACCCTTGTGTGGTTCAATTCTACAGCTGTCCTTATATTGAACCTCACCATATGGTGATCATTGGTCCCTAGGTGGCCTCCCACCTTGATGTCTGCAATACTGTCCCTGTTAGTGAGTACCCGGTTCAGTATTGCCCCATCACGAGTAGGTTCACTGACTAGTTGCCTGAGAAATGTCTTCTGCAAAGAGTTCAGGATGTCCCTGCTTCTAGCTGAAGCCACTGCTAGGAGGCTCCAATCTACATCTGGCAGGCTGAAGTCCCCCACTAGCAGCACCTCCCCCTTTTCTGCCAGCTTACCAGTGGTTTCCAACAGTGCCTTATCTAATTCCTCCCCAGTGCTGGAGGTCTGAAGATCACTCCAGTATGAATACTGGCTCCATTTCCCATCTCCAGGGTGACCCACAGTACCTCCACCTCACCCTGTATTCCCTGTATCTCCATCATTTTTATGCTTTCCCTCACAGAAAGCACCACACCGCCTCCCTTCCTTCCCACCCAGCCCTTCCTGAACAGAGTATAGCCCATTATGGCCATGTGTCAGTCATGGTTTTCAGTGTACCATGACTCAGTAATGACCACAATATCCAGGCTGGCCTCTGCCATGATGGCTTCTAGGCTTATTTCCTAGACTTCTAGCATTCTCACACATGGCCTTCCAGATTTTACTTCCCCTCTGCTTATTGCCTCCCTTTTTCCTTTTGGCCCTCCCTCCTTCCCCACTCTCTTTTTAATGTTCCCATACCCTTCTCCCTTTATGTCAACCACCCTGCTTCCTTTATCAGTTTTCACTCTGGAGGATTTCTCTCTCCTTGGGTTCTCCTTACTCTCTACTTCATGCTGTGGGGGGGGCAGTTTCTGTCTCCTTGATTCCTTCTGCGTCCCCCCCCCCCGACTAGTTTAAATGTTCATCAAAGTAACATTTAAACTGTCCACTGAGGACTGTGGTTCCCTTCTGGATTGATGTAGACCATCACCCCTGTATAGGCCCTTATCCTCCCAGGTGGGTTCCCAGTCCACAATGTAGCTGAACCTTGCCTCTCTGCACCATTCCTTTAGTCATGAGTTGAAACTCCTGATGCAGAGAGATCTCTTTCTTTTCCCCTGTCATAGACAGGCAGCACCTCGACAAAAGCCACTGAGCGAGCTAGTTGCTAAGACTCCTCCCAGCTCCCTAAACTCCCCCTGCACTATCTCAGCCTCATCTGTAGCCAGGTCATTAGTCCCCAGGTGTACAGTGACATCCATATTTTTCTCCCGTCCTGCTGCTCTAGCAATCCTTGGGATCCGCTTCCCATCTCTCCAAGCTGTGGGCCTGGGTAGGCACCTAACCTGCCTCTCCCCATCCTTTCCTATTTCCAAATCTATCACCCTCACAATCAAGTCCCCCACCATAAGTTGCTTCCTCCTTCTCCTCCTCTGGGGTCCTCTACTACTCTCCTTGGTGTCTCCACTATGGAGGACCCCCTCACATCCTCTCTGGTCACTACTGTGGGTGTCTTCTCCCAGCAGTCTTGCCCCAACAGAGTGGTATAGAAATTATGTAGTGGTACCGGTTGAGGAATGTGCCTCTGTCCCACCCTCCCCACCCTTCCAAAGTGCACCATAGTCCAGCAATTCCTCTTCCCTGGTATCCTCTGAGGTAACTGTAGCAGTCTTGGTGGCCCCTGAATGGGGAAAGAGCTCCTCTGAATCCTAGCCAACATGACCTGGAGTTTAGCAACCTCATCCCTCATCCCAAAGAGGTGTGTGAAGATGGGGCAGCACAGCAGTCTCCAGAAGGTCTCTCTGAAAACTGCTGGCACACAGCCACTGCACTGCACCACTATCAACATTTTCAACTTCTGTTTTCTTACTTTACTCTACCTGCATAGTACCCTTAGACTAGAAACAAAATATATGGAGTACTTACTACATTTCCCTTACTCCCTTAACCTTACACAAATACAATGTCTAAAAATTATAGAAATATCTATTTGACTTGTATCATATCTTATTATCTAAATGTTAACAGCAAATCTCAATATTCTAGAATGCAGAGGGCTGCTATTTCTGATGTCCTATTAAAACCAGAACACTATGCCAGGAAAGCTGTTTCTAAGCAACAGTCAGATACGTAAGCAATAAGACAATAAGAGTGCCTTCATCTCCTGGAAGTGCGGTAAAATCTGTTCCATACACACCCCCAGAGTGTCTTATTGTGCTTCTAAAATGGGCTCCTTTTATTCTTTTTTACAGTTGGAAAAAGCATGTTTATATGTAAAAACAATAGATTTTCTTGTGTGCATTTATGATAAAATAGTCCTTCCGCCCACTGCAAATAATGTCATTGATGATGTCATTGTATTTCTGCTGAACAAAGTTTGTCCTTTGCTGGCATCAAGATTCAAGATATGGAATGTTTATCATGGAATGTTTAACATGGAATGTTTACCATGGAACACATGGATTCAAAATTCTGCTCAGTTCCACTAGCAGAATGTTCCTCTTCTAATATACTGTATACACACACACACACACACACACAAAAAAAAACAAAGGCCTCTTCTACAGTCAGAGACTCAATAATCTCACTGTCAGAGCAAGCAGAAGAGACTTACCTGATGAGCAGGTAAAGTTAGAAGGGGGATTTTCATTGTCAGCAAATAAAAAGTTGTAATAAAAACTATAAACAATACTTAGTGTTTCTAATTTGTTTATGTGTGTAAGGAAAGTGTGATGATCAGGGAGACAACATTTAATTAATTTGTTTTATTCTTTATTTACGGTAATTTTATTTTTAGGGCCCAGCTGGTGTTTTTTTACATTGTACAGGTAGCAGCCATGTCTGTGATGGAGGATCAGTTCTGGTTGTAGGGGGACTGATGGAACATAGTTCTGGTTGTAGGTGGACTAATTTGCTCATTGTGTGATGTGGTTTAGGACCAGGATGACTGTGAATGAAACAGATTTCATTCACGGTCACATGATATATTTTGACCAATGAGACTTCTTTATTTTGGATGCCCATTTTATAATGGCAAAACAATGCCCTTAACAAGCTTATTTTTAAAAGAACAGTAACTCAACAGCCCAAAAAGCCCACTAAACAGTGAAAAAATAACAGTCCCACATAATTAACAGGCCACCACAGCAACAAGCCAACAAATCTTAGTCACAAAGACAACCCCACAAAAGCCACAAACAAACTGCCAAACTATAGAAATAAAATTAAATTTACACTAGAAATGATTCACCACAGAACAAATGTGGTGACCACAGAACAAATGTGGGCATTATTCTGTTCCCAGCTAACATCAGGCACACACATCCTACACCTTCATGTAGGCAACAATTCCCTCTTTCTCAATCCACCAACAGAGGACCAGGAAAAAATATTTAAAATGAGGAAAAAGATGGAAATGTTTCACTTAGCTGTGGGAACTGCAGACAGACACAGTCATTCTGCTACTGCCAGAATTCTAATTATTTTGAACCTTTGCACCTTGACCTTTGAACTGTCATACAACAGCTTTCTGAAATGTATCAAAATCCATCTACAATATGTCCAAACCATATACCATAGCATAACTTCTGGCGAGTCTGTGCTGTTTACCATCAGAAACATGTGCTGCCACCATCTTAATTCATTTTCAGTACAAATCTAGTATGTACAGTCAAAAAGTAACCTCAAAGAAGAGAGTTTAAAAGCTGATAATGGTGGCCATCTTTATTAACTTGTCATTAGTTACAAAATTAGAACTAAAAGCTGTTTTAAATTAGAAAATGGCAAGAATCAATTCTTAAAGCTGATTGGCTGAGACAGACTCCAAGCTGGGCATTTATTTTTCAATAGATGCCCAACTAAAAATAAGAGCCAGCCCAAGTGCCACTTCACCAAGTAGCATTCTCCTGTGGTGCCAGCCAGTTTTGTCATTGGCTGAAAGCACAAAGTGAAATCTGAAATCCACGCCATGTTTTCCTCTCGCTTAGCGAGAGCTACTAGTCTTCACACCCCCACGCAACACTTGTCACCTCTGCACTTCTTAGTACAGCTGCCTCTTAATAAAAAGGCACTGCATACAGTTTCCACCCAAAAATAGTACAAGTGAGGGATCCCACTTGCTTGTGTATCTGTCAGTTTATTCACAAAAAATACAAGTTGCAACGGCGACCCGTTCCACTCCATATACTTTCACTGTGTGGCTCCTCTATTCATGGAGAAAAAGAAAAGCTGTGTCCTTAACTTTGCAACACAAGGGTATTGTTGCTTTCTGTTGTACCTGTTGGCTTCAGAGGGATGGGCTTTGCTCGAAATTTTTTTTGGGGGGTCAGGATCTTTTCACGTAATTTTCACGTAATTCAGTCTCCTTGTTGTCAACCATAAAAGCTGACGACATGCAGATAAGTTGCACTTCAGAAACTGCAAAAACGGGGCAGAACTTAAAAAGGATGCTGAGAGTCTGCTAGGTGGATCAGGTGGATGTGTGTGTTTTGGGGGGAAGCCAATTGATCAGAATGGCCTTTGTGGGGAGAAGCAACAGCAGCTGGAACAGCCTTAAAAAATATGGACTATTTTATCAATCATGTTATTTTCTACTAATTCTATTCATTTTTTCTGCCCATTTCCTCTCTTCTTTTAGTATTTTATTAAAACTTACTAAGATAGTCATTCTCTAAGAGCAATAATAGCCTCCAGGGTAGGCATTATTGGGAAATACCGGACCTTCCAGGGGCTATAAAGCCCTCCGCCTATGGCATCGAGCCTCATTACGCCCCTGGGCAGTCCTATATTTCCCAATAATGCCCACCCTGTTGGGTATTATTGCTTACATAGTTGAAGAAATAAAAAAATACACTGATGCTGAGTCTAAGGGTGTCAGAATTCTTGCTAAAAAACTTTCTGATGAAATTGGTTGCCATCTAACAAATATTGCTACTTTAACTCACTCGTACTCAACTGAAATTGTAAAGCATGACTTTAAAGTGATTTGCCAGGTTTCTGCAAAAGAAATCTGCAGGACTCAACTCTTATAATATTCAAAACCATTTTGAATTTCAGGTCATTAAATTATTTTTGTTTGTTAACTAAAGTCACCTGCAGAAAATCATGCTCTTTCACTAAAGACATTTGTAGCAAATCAGGCTCTTTGGCCCATCCTTCTGCTTTTCCCACCATGAAGTCATAATTTTCTGTAGTCTTGTGACATCACAAACTGTTGCCATGGCAATGATTCTGATGTCACAAGAAGAGGAGTGTGACTTCAAGGCAGAAAAAGCAGTAAGAACAGATACAGTCTAAAGTTCTAAGAGCCTGGTTTCATACAAAATGTCTTCATTAATGAACACTTGAGGGCCCAGAAATTTAAATTTTGGGGGAATTTAGTGTAAATTATTTTTACTGATGTCAACATGAATGCTTTCCTGGAAAAAAGAAAATCAGTTTAAGGTTTGCCTGGAAAAGGTTCTGCATACCAAGGGAAGCACAGAGTACCCAGGGTAGTAGAAAGGGTAGGGAATCCCTATAAATCAGTATTTGTTTGCACTAAATACTTATTTATTTCATCCCTGCTTTGAAGTGGGGGGCGGGTGGAACATAAGTGATGACTGAGAGTCCCTCTTAACCCTGAATTACTGTTTTATTATGACTTAACATTATTTTGCTTTCTTTTTCATGAAGTTTAGGGGAGAACAAAATGCATTTTGAAACTGGTGTTACACATTAAAGTGTGATTATTTCAGATTTGTCATTTCTGCTTTTTTTGCAGAATTGGCTGTTTGTATATCGAGCTGTACTGCTTTTCTTATGATGCTGTGTGGCATCCTTCAGTTGTTCAACTTCTCAGTCATATAGAAATACTTTAGCAATAGTTCATGTGTTGGCAGTTTTTGCCACAAGCCAATGAACTACAGCGGTATGTCCCGAGTTGAAGGGAGCAGTGGGCATCCAGGAGAGTTTCCTTGTTGTCCGAGTAGAAAATGAGAACTGTATATCAGACATCAAGGTTCTGTTACTGGCAGTACCAACCACCCCGAAGGGGATGATAACAATTTAAAAACTAGTCCTAATTTTTTTTTTAAAGATTGGTCTAGTGGTACCAAAGCAGTATGTTGTGCTGCAACTTGAGAGGCCTGGGGTTCACTTGTAAGGTCACCATCTTTCAAGAAGCACCAGTCTGGATATTTAATGCCCAAACATAATTTTGACAAGGTCAATGTGTAACTCTGACCAGGTGTGACAGATGTCCTTTCACTAAAAAAAAAAGAACTAAGAGAAAGCCCTTCAGTTTTTATTCCTTCATTTTGATTTGCATTATTTTCTTTCATCTTGTGGATTTTTATTTAAGGTAGTGTATTTATGATTTCTGCCACTTCTTTGGGAAAGTAAGAAAATATTTGTTTTAGAGTTTCAGATCAGAACATTTTTTTTTCCTGTTTTTCACCAGGACATAGTCCGCCACACCAGGATTGTCTTGATGTGATCTGGACAGGTGGCAATCCTATTCACATGTGAGCCATGGAATCCAACACTGTCACTGACTCCGCAGGGCTGGAAGCATCACAGAGGTGATGCATTTGGTTCCCAGTGAGGGAGTGCAACGGCTACCTTACATTCACGCAACCCCTGCGGGTTGATCTAGGAATGGTGGTGGTGTCTGCTCTGATGGCAGCTGATTGCCTACCCTCCTGGCTGGAGGAATGGTGAATCCAAAGCAGCCCTATCATTGATGTGGGTGACAGGGGGACCCAGGTGGAAAAATGGGGCAAAATAATGACACTAAAACAGCAAGCTGGGATGAGAACAGCCTTACCAGAAAAAAGTCATAGACTGACCATGAAGCAAAGTATACAGATTTCTTTATTCAGTACAAGTAGTGTGCAAGACTGAGGACTAGACTGGGAGGCAAGTCCCCAGTCTTGCACACTGCTTGTACTGAATAAAGTAATCTGCATACTTCATTTCATGGTCAGCATATGACTTTTTTCTGGTAAGGATGATCTCAACCTGGTTTGTTGCTTTGGTTCCAGTTCAGTTCATTGTGTGTTGCATCTGTATCCAGAATGGTCCGTTTAATTGTTTAGAGAAAATAAAAAAATTAAAATAATTTTGCAAAATCCCATGCATATCACTTGATCTTGATCTAACCTGGCAGCAAAACAGGTTTTCCCCTCACTTCCTCGGTAAACGAACTAATACAGACCTTTTGGTATCAGAGGGTCTCCAGTAAGCACATACTCAGTGCCTTGATGTGGTCCTCATAAGGCATTGTAAAGTTTGCCTAGATGGGGTCTTTTAACAATAAAAACCAGAGTCGGTTGCAATGGACTTGATTCTAAAATGATTAAGATTGCAATGAAGGTATTGGCTATTCCAGTAACTAAGCTTATGAATATCTTACTTACCCACTGAGGATGTTCCTGACCTTTGGAAACAAGCAGTAGTTGTTCCTGTTCATAAAGGTAATGGTGCTCAGGAAATTATTAAGTACAAATTGAGCTCTGTCCTGCCCCCCCCCCCACGCACGTCCAAGGCACTTGAGCATATTGTTCGAAATCATAATCAGTTGTGGACTATATTAATGAATATGAAATGCAAACCTCTGCCTGACATGAATTCAGAAAGGAACAGCAAAAATGCACCTCTGGTGGACTTGCTAATTCATGATGCCCTGCTCAAAGGGAGCTGGGTGGAGCAGTCTATATCAGTTTAACAAAGAGGTTTGATCCAGTTAATCATAAGTCATTATTAGGTAAGATATGCTGTCTGAGTTATTCTCATTTGGAACTTACATGGTTACATTACCTTTCAAACATGCTTCAGAAGGTAAAGGTAAATACGCTTTTTCATCATTTATGTCCATAAATATGGTATTTCCATAAGTCTTGGTGTAAACCCCCAACAAATGAGGGATTGCAAAAGGACTTCCTTGGGTGTGCCTAAATGCCCTGTACCAGGTTGGTGTCCTGAGTTTCAGCTGTTTTAAAAGAAATTGCATGAGAGTGCCTAATCACCTCTGTGCCTGTCTTGTTAAGAGCTGCCTAATTTGCAGTGTGTAATTGTTCTGGGTAGAGGCTGAGTGTGTCTAGGCTCAAGTCCCACCCGGGCTGCCAGATAATCGCTCCGTTGCTGCCATCGCTATTTGCGCAGAGGGAGCTCTCTCAGAGGATGTAACTGTTTGCTGAATATCTATTAGATTGATAAAGATATTGTAGTTTGTCTAACCTGCCTTCTTTGCAGCATGGACAGTTTCTGTTTGCCACCACCATCTTGGCCCTGGACTGCCAAAATGGGCCAATCAGTTCCTTTGGGGACTCTAAAATGGAACCTGTCCCCAGGAGGCTTTGTGGGAGCAAAATTCTGTAGGAAAAGTAGTTTTGGGCTTTTGGCACCTAAGCAGACCTGGAGGGGAGCCCTTGAACTGACTGACAGAAGAATCAGCCAACTGAACCTTTGGGATCCTGGGGAAAGTCCCAGAAGACTTGCAGTTTCAAGTAGAAGTGAGTTAGAGCTGAGAGAGTGAGCAGCTCCAGCTCAAGGAGCTGCGGCTCCATGGAGTAACGTGGGGACTTGGTGGGAAGGCAGAGTCTGGCCTGCCTGCCTCAACTCTCTCAAATGGAGAAATAAGGGAAGTTTTAATTCAGACCGAATCTCCGAGTCATTTCATTGAGCCCCAATGTATGGGCACGGTGAACAAGAAGCCAGATCTGAGTTGGGAAGTGAAGGAGTAACAGCTCGAGATAGTCGAGCAGCAGACCTGCATAGTTTCGTGTGGGAGAACTGTGGAAAGGCCTAAGTTTTGGCCTGCATGCCTCCCTGCTGCCCCTGAGAGGGAGAAGAGAGTTTATTTCGGACTGCATCCGAATTTAGAGAGTGAGTCAAGCCACTGAATTGTGACCAGGCTGAAATCTGAAGAAGACCAAAGATTTGCTGAATGCGATCAGCGTGTCAGGATTTCCAGCAAACCTTTGAACTCCCAGTTTGTGCAGAGACTCTGTAATTGTGACTTGATAGTAATCTGTCTGGTACAGTAGAATTTCCTTACATGTAAATGTGCTGCATGCTGCTAGTGGGTCTCGATTTGGTTCCCCACTGTGTTTTGAACTGTGTTCTGCTTGCTGGAGGCTGCATCCAGCTCAAACGGACTGAATCTGTGTTCATCTCCATTTGCCTGGGCCTCGCCACACTGGCCCGGCCAGACTACCCGCTGCACAGAGAAAGCCACTGAGAGACCTGCCTGGGGATCAGCTCCCTGCTCGACGCTTTGAACAAGAACAACGCCTCGGAGATTCATGTGGGCCCTCCCTGCTTCTGCTGGCACTCCAGTTCAACAACCTGCCATATCAATTTCATCTTGCCTGTGTCCTGTATTGGCTATCATGAGTAAACATCAGGGTAGCTCAATTCAACAACAGCTAAATCTAAAGTGTGTCATTTGATTGCTTTGTGGTCTTTTTTTTTCACGAACTGAGCCCTCTGGCTCCAGATTACAAATAGTATGTGTTGTGCATGTTGCTTTTTTCCATCACAGGGCCCCAACCAGTTGTGATGCCGGCCTACCACGGGCAACATTCCTGGCTAGCCCACCGTCTTCCTACCTGGATACCCAGAGTGTGTGACTGTATAGGGACTCTGAAGTGCATGTGTAACTGTCTGATTGATATAGCTGTTAAGCAAATCATCCTGATTATGCCCCTCCCTTGTTCAAGTCCCCTGAATAAATCCTATCTAACTCTTTTTGCATTTAACCTGACTGTGGTTCCAGTTTGTATCAAAAGTACTGCATTTTTGCAATTTGCTGTGCATAACCTTGTTTTACAGGGGGTTCCCAGGGTTGAGGTAGAGGAACCCGCCCTGGTGGTAAGTGCAAACAGTGTGGGTAATTGCCTGGTGAATAAGAGTTATTGTGAAAGTGATTATTGTATATTGTTCAGGCTACTAGAAGGGAAAGAGAGGGGTTACAGTGTCTCAGAGGGCTGTGCCCAGGTTAGCTTGACCACTAACAACCCTGACCTCTGGGTATAGGCACCCGTTTCAGTACCCAGGCCCCTTTACCTGCTACTAATAACGCAGGCAGGGGTAGTAGCCCTTGGGATACCGCCACCTAGGAGTTACATTAAGGCAATTACTGTTTAGTTTATTTTTGAATAACTTGACTAATGTCTGTATTAATTCTAGTATCATCCTTTATAGTGATGATGCTAAAAAACAAACCAGTGTTGTTTGAAAATAACAAGAAAACCTGTAATTCCCTGGAACTTTCTATTGCAACCTTTGTGGGTGACCAGATCAAACAGATTAGCACCTTTAGTGTTCTGGGACTTGTTTTGGACAGCTCTTTGTCCTATACAGGTCACACTGATGCTGTGGTTAGAACAGTCAACCAGTGCCTAGGAATGTTGCACAGAAACCGGATTAATTTTAATAGAAGAAGCCCTTCGCCAGGAAGTTGCAAATTTTATTTTCTTTGTCAATAACTTTTAATCTATCGAGCTACAGTGGAGCAGGGGACAATGATTTGTCTAGAACTGATACACTTTTGAATAAGGCTTGTAGACTTGCCCTTAATGTGCATAACATGACTCCATTGTTTATTTTTTGAAATGACTAGCTAGCTCCCATGGGACCTGAGACAGAAATTGACATTATGTAGCTGGTCCTGGAAGATTTCCAACCTATTTTGAGAGTTAGTATAGTAAGTAGGTTATTAAGGCAGAAGAGGAATATACAGAGAAGCATGGATCAGATGAGGAGCATTTAGAAGCTCGAATGGGACTGATGCAGTCTTAGCATAGTGGATCACTGCCACAGTTAAACAGATATCAGGTCATGGGGAAAGATGTAAATGTGCGGGAGGCTGTAAATTTTGCATATGATATGATCAGCTGGTTTTACTACAGAGAGAGCAAGAGCACAAGCACTTTCATTCATGAGAGGTGGCCTAACGTTGAGGAGGGTGGGTTTGTGCCAATCATGTTGGGGGATAGAGGGTGGGAGTAGGGTGCTGCCAGGGTGGGGGACATAACTGATATATTTTTATGCACAAACATGAGCTATACAATCCGAAAAACAACAGCTGGCCATGGAGGTGGGCAGGTTGTGATGGTCATTCATCAGGGGATTTATTTACAATTTGCTAATTAAATATAACAAATTGTGGGTGCTAGGGAGAGGAGGGTGGGATTGGGCTGCTGACAGAGGGTGGGGGGACAGGGGTTACATTTTACTTTTTTGTGGGCTGGGAAGGAGAGGAGGGCCTTTTTATTAATTTTTTTGATTTAAAAGTTTCACCAGGAAAAGCGTACTGAGCAGAATTGCTTGTTTGCAGATGCATCCTGGGGGGAAGGGGGGGGGAGATACAACTATGATAGATATTGAGTTCAGATACTTAAACATGGTTGTAATATGTTACATACAGGAAAATAGCAAAATACAAGTTAAACGATACAGGTATGGACAAGAATACATCAAGCAAATTACAATAGTACGGAGACGAGTTCAAAGTGCATTCAGGGTGTTGTATGTTACATTCAGGCAGTCACCGTTTACAAGAATAATGATACAGGTAGGATCATGAGTAAATTAAGCGATTACTAGGGTCAATTACAAGGAGTACAGCAGTGGTGGGCAACCTGCAGCCCCCGAGAGGTTAACCTGCAGCCCCTGCATCCATCACTGAATTGAAAGCAAATTTCCCCTATTTAAAAAAAAATATTTAAATCCTTGCTTGCATACCATTGCTGCTGCCACAGACTGCCATAATTCCCTGCTGTAATACCTCAGATACACTGTCGCCGTTGTAACCACACAAAGACTTAGGTGCTAATTAGGATTGCGTTTGAAATCCCCTGCTTTTGTGTCGACTGCAGACTAGTCATAGAGAAATATTGACCGAGAACGGGATGTAAAGTGTAAACAACAGAGCGGAAAGATCCCGTTGTGAAATTCCCTGCTTCTGTGAGAAAGATTGAGTGAACACTGAAAAAAACTAGGTTTGTTGTTGAAAGTCTAGTTTGGGAATTTTTAAAAGACAGCTATAGAGCACTCCAGGCTTGAGTTTGGGGCTGAAACGCAGGATGATGCGGTGAATATCTTCTGCTTGTTAAAATTTTCTCTTATGTGTGCTTTTAATACAGAGCTATACTAGAGTTATGAGGCAGAAACTCGGGATCAGGTGGGCATTATCTGCTGCTTAGAAAATGGACTAGAGAATCCTAGCATTCTGATTGGCTAGGACACGCATCTAAGCGGGCTGGTATTTTTCATTATACAATGGCAAGAAAGAAACCTGGCTCCTGATTGGTCAGTTGGCCATCACAGCAGGGATGTTATCCTGGCATAACATCCTTGCTGATCAACTAGATGATGCTGCTTATTTCCTTTTTCCACTCGATGATTGTTTGCATCTTCTCTTAAAAATATATTTTTAAACACTAAACAAAATTCTTTAAAATTATTTTTTTCTGTATAAAACAATGAGCCATTGTATAATAGGAATAATGCCCTCCGGGGTGGGTGATATGCTGGGATAACATCCCTTCTCGGGTGTTGGACTCCCTCGGCTGGTGGCCTCGGGCCCAACCACCCGAGGTGGGGTGGGATGTTATCTCAGCATCACACTCACCCTGTCAGGCATTATTCCTTTAATACAGCCCACTTAGAAAAAGTGCCTATTCGGGGTGCCCCATCACCAAGGATATGCTTGGCACCTCGAATTTTCAAACGTGCCAACCGCCATTTTTTCTGCTCGCTTACTGGGTGAGTTGGTGGCTGGCCAAGCTCCCCTTCCCTTCCCCGGTTTGTCTTTGCTCCATTTAGTTAAAAAAAATACAGAACTGTTTCAACCCCTTACATTTTTACACAACTGCATTTCAGACAGCAGCTCTGTTCTGTCACAAACTGACCGACGCCCCCGATTTCCAACCAGCCTGCAAAGACAGGGAACTGGAAAACAACAAGAAAAACTCCAAACAACTCCCATCTCCAGTGACACCGCTGTAACACAACATTATGTACTCCTCTTTTACACCCAGCTTTAGACAAAAAAACATCTCTTACAAGGAAAAAGCAGTACTGCTACCATGTCGTGTGCTCAGCACTAGTCTCAGGTCCTCCCGCTCACATTAAAAATTTTTTTTTTTTAAATGTAACCCAGTTACCTACATAATGCTACTTATCGGTGCTGATGTTCTAAGCTCATAAGCACACTTAAGTGATCACAGGAGAAGTAGCTCCCAACTGCAGTTAACAAAAGACATTCCTGGAAAAGTTCCCCAAAGCAGTAGCCTTCTGTAACAGTCACCTTCTACTGACAACTGTGCAAGCAGGCAAAAGATACTTTGACAGACAGGGACTAATTTACATAAAACTGATATTTTTCGTACTTTTAAGATTTTTTTTTAATTTTGTACCTACCTATATTTTAACTCCTGAAAGAAAAATGTAAGCTGATGCCCATTTTCTAACTGCAATAATACCCTCCTGGGTGGGTGGTATTGGGCAATACCTGCCCTACCAGGGGCTATAAGGCCCTCCACCTGCAGTGTTGGGCCTCGTTATGCCCCTGGGTGGGCAGGTATAGCCCAACACCACCCACCCTGTAGGGTATTATTGCTTGCTTGTTTAATTTGATCTTCAGTGTGCTTTGACTACTGAGATATACTGGAGTTTGGGGCAGAAACTCATTATCGCGTGATAAACTAAACTGAAGGAGAAATCGGGATAAGGAATCATGTTTGTGGTCTGTTAGGGTCAGGAGTTTATCATTTCATTTGATGTAGTGCACAAGACCCCCCCAGGCAAATTAAATTAAATTAATTGAATGACTGCATCTTGCTAGTGTACCTTAATGAGCAGCAAGCACATATAAAACACTGACAAACAACAGCAGCAGTAGCATTTAGAACTGTATTTAATACTTTGTACTGTTTAAAACTTTTAATGATGTTACCAATCCATTAAATAAAGTGTATTGCATTGAAATCTGTCATTCTGATTCATTCTGAGGCAAAAGGGGGTCTTGTGTTGGTCGTCCGGGGTCATGCGGCTCTTGAGGGGGTTTGTGGGCTGCACCCTCAACCCTTTGATTATGTTAGGTTGCCCAACACTGGTGCAGAGGAAGAAACCTGAAGCATACAGGCAGCAGAGCAATTGCAACACAATAGGGGATAGGGGACAGGGGATGAAATAAGTTAAGAACAGTTGCAGGAAGGGGAGATAAAATTACGGAGAGGGGGGACAGGGAACATGGGGTGGAGGCATTGGGGATGGATAGGAGAAGGGTGTTCCAGAGTTTAGGGAAGTGATATAAGGAAGCGGCCTAGTCAGTGGTTGTAGACTGGGGGGGGAGAGCAAAGGTCTGATGAGCAGAGTTATAAAGGGAGTAGGGGTCGGTAAGGGGAGGGATAAGGTAAGAGGGGATGGACCCAAACCACTATTTAGCTATGAAGCTAGCACAGTGGGCAAGACACCTGTCATCAAGAGAAGGTTGGGAGAGAGATTTATAGAAGTCACAGTGATGAGTCTGGGGTGGACAGTCTAGAGTGAAGCAACAGAACGAGTGAAAAAGTGTATCCAGTCTAGTTAGGGAGGACTTGGGAGTGGCACTGTAGACTGTGTCACCATAGCCAAAGATAGGGAGGATAATTTTCTGGACAAGCTCAACGGTGGGCCACCAGGGGAATATAACCAGGGTTCCTATATAGTGCAGCAAGCTTGGGAAGAAATTTCTTGTGAATGACATCCACATGCCCAGAAAAGTTGAGGAGTTGGTCAAACCAGACCACGAGATACCTAAAGGAGGTAATATCCTCAATCATTGTCCTGTCCAGGGAGTGGAAGGAAGGGAGGAAGGGAGGAATGCCTAGAGAGTCTCTGCCTGGTGCCGAAGGTCATGGAGACAGTCTTCTTGGCAGTTAGGAACAGTTGGTTTGAGCGGCACTAGAGCTGAACTCTGTCAAAGTCCAGCTGGAGACTGGTCACCAGGTCAGAAGGGGAGGGATCAGAAATGTACAGAACAATGTCATCCGCATACATGTGTATAGATGTAGAGGAGCAGATAGTAGGGAGGTCATTTAGGAAAACATAGAAGAGAAGTGGGCAATTTTTTCTTTTGTTTTAACTAGGTTCAGAATACGAAAACCCAAATACCCGAACATTTGGCTGCTGAATACAAATATTCAGTCAAATATTCGGAAAATGTTATTTGCTCAGCTGTAATTTTCAGGTGCAAAATGGGGGAGGGGGAAACTTATTGAAAGGAGAAACAGTTATACAAATTGATTACCATACAATGAATAGTGACACAAAATGTAAAAATTGTAGCAAGAAAATGTATAGTGCAATGACTAGAAATGAATAATTCTACTATTTAAGCAGAGTAAAAAAAAATACAAAAATAATGCTATACAAGTTAAAGGTTGAAATATACAAGTAAAATGGGATCATTTCCCAAAAGGAAGTAATTATCAAGAATGCAGTGTCAAACTGGGAAATAGTACGGATGGCAAAAAAGGTGCAAGTATAAAGGTGGGCATCCATCCCCAGCTGAAGTCAAGGGGAATCAGGGTCACCACAGTACAGGGGTAAGGATTTGGAGAGTAAAGACACAGAGGGAGGGGGACATGTGACAGGAAGAGACTAGAGGAATGGATAGGAGTCAGGATTAATTGCATGTATAAATATATACCTTGGTTACATATTATAGTATGAGCATGAAAGCAGGCTTTTAGGCCTATCAAGCCTGCCCTCTCATGACCTCCATGATAAAAGTCTTTAATTCCCTGGAGCTCATCAATCTATCCACACCATTTTTATTAAAAGCCCTGTCATCACTTGCCTTTAAAAGTCTTACTGGGAATGTGTTGCATATCCCTACAACCCGCTATGTGAAAAAGTGTTTTCTTCTCTAACTTTGGAATAACTTACTCTGCAATTTAGAGCCACAATCCCTTGTTCTATTGTTTCCCTCTATAAAACAGAAATCCAAATTATCTTGTAAGGTATTGTTTCATAGGATACTATTTAAAAGCAGATGATCACCTATCATTCCACGTCCTTCTAAACTGTGGTGATCTAGACTGGATAGCTGCTGTTCATAAGTGTGTTCTCTCAAACTATGGATTATTTTATTCTTGTCTACACTCACTCGACCCTGAAATGTCTTGTTTGCAATACAGGGTCCAGAACTGAGAACAGTAATTGAGAAGTAGTCAAACCAGGGATCTATACAGTGGAAGAATGATACTCCCTGATCCACCTTCAATTAATGACAGTACCGGGTTGGTTCTGCTAACAACCTAATTACAGTGGGCATTGACCCTGAGGTCATGCGTCATTTTTGACTTGCAGGTCCTTTTCTTTGTGGTATTCCTGATTATATTTCCATTAAATTAATATTATATATATATATATTAGGCTTTCCTACCCTCACTCACTCACTGCTCTCCCCTCTGCTCCCCTCCTACTGCTCGCACTGGTCCTCTGACTCCTGTATTTTCTCTTCCCATCCAGCTGTCAGACCTCTGCTGATCAGACTGCTTTCTCTGTATGTCTTCCCTCCATCTGAAATAATCTTTCAAACAACATGAAGTCTTGCTATATTATAGACATTAGCAGTTTGATCCAGCTCTAGAACTGCCCCGGAGTGAAATGGTTAAAACCATTCCAAAATAGAATTTTGGCACGAGAGCAGCTCTATCTGTGTCATTTCAAACTTGAACTGTTAGATTCTTTACTCCGCCTCAGTGAACAGTCGCTCCGGAGATTTCTCCTTCTGCTCGGTTCATTTCTCGGTTTAAAAAGTGTTTTCTCAGTTGGATTTAACCAAGAATAGTTTTATTTTAACTGCAAAACCGTTCAGTTCAAGCTCTATCTGTGGTAACCGTAAGAAAATGAAGGTTTTGTCTGTGTGGAACTTGTAAGTTATCGGTTCGGTTTTGAACCGATCAGTGGGTTTAAAACTCATTTAAAACTAAAAGTTACTATTTTAGAGTGCGGTTCCCGGTTCTTATCGGTTCTAAAAAAGACGGATTTATTACGTTTTTCCAATACCCGTGACACACGGTTAGAACCGATATGGGTGTCTTGCCTGGTACTGCTGCTAAAAAGGGCAAGTTTTTTGGTTAGGGCTGGCATCATGTCTGAGAAACCCAAAAGAAAACCGGGCCCACTGGGTTTCAACACTGTGATGTTTGTGGGGAAGTCTTTGCCAAGGCTGACCCACACACCACATGTGTTTATTGTCTGGGGTTTGACCACCTCCAGTCAGACTGCCAGGTATGTAAGAATTTCCCTGCGGCCACCCTGGAAAAAGATTGGGCGGCTCAGGGAATGAGGCAAAAGTCCGCTGACCGGATGGCCAGCCCGGTTCGGTGCCAAACCGAGACCAGAGGAGTGCCCTCTGACCAGGGCCAGACTTCCTCGGGCAAAGAAAAGCTGGTTCTGAGGAACCAGTTCCAGTAAAGAAAACAAGAAAATCAGCAGGTCTGAGTCCAAAATTCCTTCTCCAACTGCTGCAGAGATAAGCAAAGCCATACAAATTGTCCAGTCACTGTCTCAGGGTCCGTCCGAACCACCACTATCTGGTAAAGGTCAGTTCGTCGGTCCCAGTGGTTCAGGATTATGATATTGAGGAATTTTATGAACCAGAGGAGGGAGGAGGATTATGAACAGTATGAATGTGGCTGGGAAGGTCTGGGTGTGCCCATTGAACCGGACATCTCCCCAGACAGACCTTTAGAATCTCCCCCTATGCTGTCTGAGTCCCCATCTCATTTTATGTTTTATAAAAAAGTTGCTGAAACCCTCCAGCTTCCTTTAGAAGAGGCTATGGATGAGCAAGAGGAGCCTGATTTTGTAGAAATGATGGATATTCCAGAGTCTAGGAGATTGTCTATTCCTTTACATAAGTCTTTTAGGAAACAAACAATTAAAATTTTAAAAGCTCCTAATTCTGTGCCTCCTGTAGATAAAAAGATGGACAGAAGGTATACATTGTCAGGCCCTGATACAGAATTTCTTTCTCAGCAATGCAGTCATGTTGGGGTAGTTCAGGCTGCTGCCTGTGATAAAGCTAATATTCCCTTGGCTTCATCCTCCTGACAAGATTCCAGGAAGATTGATGCCATGGCAAAAACAATATATGGCAGCCTCTCTGGGACTCAGGCAAGCAAATTATATGGCTTTTGTAGCTAGGTATCAGAAATCTAGATGGGATACAGTTATGCAATTGGCCAAGCAGGCCCATGGCCAGCTGGCTAGTGAACTAGAACAGGTGGCTGCTGATGGCATTGAAGCCTCTAAGGTTCAGTTTCATGCTGCTGTGGATGTTAATGATGTTTCCTCTAGGGTCATGGCCACATCTGTTGCTTTTCGTAGGTTGGCCTGGCTCAGGTTTACTAGTTTGTCACAGGATACCCAGACTAAGGCTATGGATTTTCCTGTGGTGGGAAATTCTCTGTTTGGAAGCAGACAGAGGAATTACATGAAGAAGATGGATGAATATAGGACTACTTACAAGAGTGCCCAGGCTAAGGAGGCAAGCCACTCCTCAGGTATGCCCCCAGGGTAGGGGTAGAACCTTTTCACAGGCCTTTCTACCAGACTCAGGCCTCCTCTGCCTATGCTCAGAGGGGCTTCTTCAGAGGCAGGGCAGACGAGGGAGGCAGATCTGATCCCACCCCCCAGTCTAAAGCTCCTGCGAAACAGGCACCCTGATGGGGTGCCCAGGGCCGATTCTCCTGTACCAGTGGGGGGCAGGCTGGCTTACTTCAGTCAGAATTGGGCTTCTTTAACCTCAGACAAGTGGGTTCTGGAAGTAGTAAGCCAGGGTCTGGTTCTCAGCTTCAAAAAGTTTCCCAAGTTGAGAAGCAGATTTTTCTACCTGCAAGTGCTTCAGAGACCCTCGCTCTGGAAACAGAGGTCTCATCCCTGTTAGCTCTCAGAGCAGTAGAAAGGGTTCCTCCCCTGCATCAGGGCAGAGGTCTGTATTCCAGATACTTCCTTACCCCAAAAAAGACAGGAGAATGGCGGCTCATCTTAGATCTCAGATATCTGAACAAGCATCTTTTGAAACCAAAGTTCAAAATGGTAACTCTGGCAATGATTTTACCTTCCCTAAGGCCAGGGGACTGGCTAGCCTCCCTGGACCTCAAGGATGCCTATTTCCATGTCTTAATCAGAAGATCCCCTCAAAAGTACCTCAGATTCAAACTGCCCTCAGGTCATTACAGTTCAGAGCAATGCCCTTCGGCCTTACCTCTGCTCCAAGGGTATTCACAAAGTGTCTAGCAGTGGCAGTGGCCCACTTAAGGAGGCAGAGGATTGCTGTTTTTCCCTATCTAGATGACTGGCTCATTGTAGGCCAGTCCCAGAACAGGTAAAATCTCACCTGCAGGTCACCAGCAGCTTCTCACCTCCCTGGGTTTTCTGCTAAACCTACCAAAGTCGGTTCTGGAACCAGTCCAGGTACTCACCTTTATAGGGCAGGGATGGACACAAAGCTAGCCAGAGCCTTTCTTCCCTCAGAAAGGGTAAGGAATTTAGTGGCTCTGGCCTCTTCCTTCACTCTGCAGGTCTCTCGACCAGCAAGACACTTCTGCAGCTCCTGGGGCACATGGCTGCATCCACAGCTGTTGTGCAGGAGCCAGATTTCAGATGAGAGACATTCAGTTTCACTTGAGAACCTTTTGGTCTCAGAAGAGACCCCTTTCCAAGTTGGTCCCAGTGACTCGAACTTTGATCCTAGCTCTCCAGTGGTGGCAGGATCAGAGCAATTTAAGAGAGGGTCCCCTTCATTTCCCCTTCTCACGACTTGACTCTCACTACAGATGCTTCCCTTCTGGGTTGGGGAGCCCACATGGCGACCTTTCCCTCAGGAGTTTGGTCCCCAGGAATCTCTGCTCCACATCAATTTTCTGGAACTCAGAGCTGTCTTTTTAGCTCTTCAAGCTTTTCTGCATCTGTCCACGACAAGGTGATACAAGTCAGAACAGACAACACCACAACAATGTGGTACATCAACAAACAGGGGGGCACTCGGTCTTCGGCCTTGTGCACCGAGGCAATGAAGTTGTGGTCTCTGGCCTATTCCCTGAACACTTCCCTCATAGCAGTTCATCTTCCAGGGAAGGACAATGTCCTAGCGGATGCCCTCAGCAGGATTTCCCAGGGCCATCACGAATGGTCCCTGGATCCTCAAGTGCTGGGGATAGTTTTTGCCAGGTGGAGCATCCCTCAGATAGATCTTTTTGCAGCCCCAGACAATCACAAACTTCCTCTGTTCTGTTGCAGGCCTCCAGTGTTGGGCTCAGTTCCCCTGGATGCCCTTCTTCTGGATTGGGAGGGGAAGTTCCTCTATGCTTCCCCTTTCCTTTCCTATTCAAAGTACTAGTCAAAATCAGATCTCAGCCTTGCAGGGTGATTCTGATTGCCCCGGATTGGGCCAGGCAGCCCTGGTACCCACTTCTTCTGTCTCTGACAGTCCATCTTCCCCTGTGCCTCCCAGGAATCACAATCTGTTGACTTGTGCCCAGGGAAGGGTTTGGTATCCGGACCTCAATCCCTCAACCTCAAGGCCTGGCTCTTGAGGAGTTAGATTTGCTGATTTACACCTCTCTCAGGGTGTTCTTGAGATCTAAAGGCTTCCAGAAAGCCTTCCACTAGAGCTACTTATAGTTCTAAATGGAAAAGATTTTCCATTTGGTGTGCTGAAAAATATTTCCCAGAATCTGCTGAATTGCCCATTTTGTTAGATTACATGGTACATCTTAATTCCTTGGGTCTCAGACCAGCTACCCTGAGAGTTCATTTGGCAGCTGTGTCTGCTTTTGTTCAGCAGAAAGTCATCCCCTCTTTCCTCTCATCCTGTGTTTTCCAAGTTTTAAGGGATTACTCCATACTAATCCTCCTTTAGGGAACCGGCCCCTGCTTGGGACCTTAATGTTTGCATTGCCCAGTTAATACAGCCCCTTTTGAACCTCTGTCTTCTGCGAGCTTAAGTACCTAACTTGGAAAACTGTTTTTCTAGTGGCTATCACTTCTGCCAGATGCATAAGTGAATTGCAAGCCTTGTCAGTGAGACTGACTTTATTTCTTTCCACAGGGATAAGGTAGTCCTTAGGACTAATAGGAAGTTTTGCCTAAGGTGGTTTCAGATTTCCATCTTAATCAATCTATCTCCCTTCCAGTATTTTCACTGATCACTCCTCTTGGTGAGAGGAGGTTGCACAGCCTGGATGTTAGAGGAGCTCTAGTTATTATAGAGCGTACCAAAGGTCACAGGTTGAATCCCTCCAACTTTTCCTTACCTATGGTGAAGTTGGGAAAGGCAAACCTGCCACTAAGAGATCAGTAGCCAGGTGGATTGTCTCTTGTATCCAATTTTGTTATCAGAAAGTGGGCAGAGCTCCCCCAGTTTGAGGGCTCATTCTACCAGGGGTACAGCTGCGTCTCTAGCTGCTGCCAGAGATATCCCTTTATTAGAGATTTGCCAGGCTGCTACTTGGAAAACAGTACACACTTTTACCAATTTACTCCCTGGATGTCAGGCCAGGAGATGCTCGGTTTGGCACAGCCTGCTTCTTCAGAGCCTATTCCTAAGTAGGTTCTGCCCTCCTCCATGGAGGTACTGCTGTGTATTCTGCTAATGTCTATAATATAGCAAGACTTCATGTTGTTTGAAGAAAAATTACTCACCTTAGTAATGTTGTTTCTTCTAATGGAGTCTTGCTATATTATAGACCTCCAACCTGCCCTCTCAGAACCTCTACTTGGTGGGTGCGGGCAACTTAGTGCGGGCACTACTTATGTTCTTTAGCATTTTGTCCCTTTGGGACTTTGGGGTGTGTGTATGTGTGCGCGTGTGTGTTTTATTATACTTATGTTCCATTTTCATATTATTAGAATGGTGTTAGTATTTCTGGTCCCTGACTTGAGTCTTGGGTGTTGGGACCATCAATGGTTGTTATTATTTAGGTAGCCATTTGGCTGAGTGTAGGTTACAACTTCCACACAGACCTTAGTGAGTTTGGCTCGTAAAGATCTGACAGTTCAAGTTTGAAATGACACAGATAGAGCTGCTCGTGCAAAATTCTATTTTGGAATGGTTTTAACCATTTCACTCCGGGGCAGTTCTAGAGCTGGATCAAACTGCTAATGTCTATAATATAGCAAGACTCCATTAGAAGAAACAACATTACTAAGGTGAGTAATTTTTTCTTCTGCACCCATCCGCCTTTTCTTCTCTCACCACTGTCTTAAATCCTTCCTAAAAGACCTATTTACCTCCACTTCCACCTGCTTCCAGCTACCCCATCTTCATCTCTGTGAAACAGTGCATTGCTGTCCACTTGTAATAAATGAATTGTAATTTTTCCCCATACGGAAAAATGCAAACAAAAAGTCAGTAATACTATCACTGTGATATCATCTTTCTTATAGTACTGTGGTGATCCGGTGGTATGGTGGTGTGCTGTAGTCCAATTATAGTAAAAGGGTGACAAGAACAGTTGTGCTATGATGACCCAGGTAAACTCACGCTAATTACCAACACCAGTGTCGCTCCCAGCAGGTGGGATGCGGGAGAACACTTCAGATTCTAAGGAAGGTGAATGGTATCACCTGACAAAGAGAGGCGGGAGTCCTGAATGAGATTCAGATACTTTTCTGTATTTATTTATTAACCAGGGAAAGAAAGACATGGTCACAGGGAAGAAGGGGTAGACTAAGCACTCTAGAATTCCCATACAAGGAAGACTCTAAACTGTAAAGGTACTGTAGTGCAAGAGCTGTAAGAGCATCTAAGTTGTAACCGTACTGTACTTCAAGAGCTATACGAGCTTCTAAACTGTAAGAGCACTGTAATAGTTATGCAAGCTTCTAAACTGTAAGGGTACTGTAATTCCTATACAGGTCACTACCATTTTCTATAGGAGGAAGACTCTAATTACTATTCAGGTCACTCTGCCCTGACCCTGAGGTGCACCTCTACCCAAGTGACTACCCCCTTGGAGTACTTCAGACCTGATAACTGTTACTGTATACTATAGCAAGACTCTAAAAATGATACAATTTGCAATCCGTGCACAACTGTCAAAGTCTCCATCCATGTGATGGTCGGTCAATTGTAGAAAGGAAAGGAAACAAGGGGAATCCTGAAAGGGGAAAAAGCAGGCTCACCGGCTGGCGTGACTATGAGAATTTCTGTGGGGCTAGAGGGATGTGGAGATTTTTTTTTTTTAACAGGCCATCGGTCCATCATCTGCACCCACCTCTCCTGGGTTGCCTGAAACAAGAAATCAACATAAGAACTCTCTCAGCTCAAAACACGCTGGTGGACCACTGGAAATGAAGAATGAATGCAAGAACTCTTTGGCACAAAACTTGCTGGTGGGCCACCTGAATTGAAGAACAAGCATAAAGGATCCAGCCACAGTCCTCTGGTGGACAGTCAGGATGAGATGACAGATGCAGAAGACCACCCTGCCACAGCCCTCTTGTGGACTGCTGGGACTCAGTAGATGCAGAAGACCACCCTGCCACAGCTCTTTTGTGGACTGCCAGAACGCGATAGATGCAGAAGACCACCCTGCCGCAGCCCTCTTGTGGACTGTCAGAACACGATAGATGCAGAAAACCACCCTGCCACAACCCTCTTGTAGACTGCTGGAACACGATAGATGCAGAAGACCACTCTGCCACAGCCCTCTTGTGGACTGCCGAAACATGATAGGTGCAGAAGACCACCCTGCCCCAGCCCTCTTTTGGACTACAAGGACACAGTAGATGCAGAAGACCACCCTGCCACAGCCTTCTTGTGGACTGCCAGGACACGATAAATGCAGAAGACCACCCTGCCACAGCTCTCTTGTGGACTACTGGGACACGGTAGATGCAGAAGACCTCCCTGCCATAGCCCTCTTGTGGACTGCTGGGACATGGTAGATGCAGAAGACATTGGGAGGGCCCCATGGAAACTGAGAACCAGGATGAGGATATCTTCGGAAGCCAGGCGAATGGTAGAGTTCTGGGTGCCAAGACCAGACGAGCCAAGAATAAATGTAAAACAGCAAATAAGAAGTTGGTTTAGGAAACTAGAATAGAAGATCTTGAAGAAGCTGTGATGAAGGAGGAAAACTACACAACAGATGACAGGATCTGCACAGGGCTAGGCCGTAAACTGGGACTAGCGGAAACAACAAACATGACATTGCAGGGGTATGGATATGTTTGAGGATCTTCAGAAATTCCTGCTGCAGACTGATTCTGGAATACGCATACCAAACGCCCTAAAAAAAGCTGCTGAAGACTGATTCAGGAATAGACTTGCTGAATGCCCTTTGGAGGCTGCTGAAGACTGATTCAGGAATACACTTGCTTAATGCCCTTTGAAAGCTGCTGAAGGCTGACTGAGAAATAAACCTAGTCCAAGATGCTGACATACTGAAGTGTAACTGCAACCTGGGGCAATTACACAGTTCCAGAGGCAAACAACCGATTGTGGGTCAGCTGCACAGTTCCAGGGGCAAACAAATGACTGTGGGGCAATTGCACAGTTCCAGGGGCAAACAAATGATTGTGGAGGCAATTGCACAGTTCCAGGGGCAAACAAATGACTGGGGGCAATTACACAGTTCAAGGGGTAATTACACAGTTCCAGGGGGTTTCAGCCAATGTAATACAGTTTGGGTACAAGTTCAAATACTTTACATATCAAATACAGTTCATGCAATGCCCAAATGTCTATCATACCAGGAGTGCTGGGTGCCCTGTTATGCTCTTCTAAACTACAGGGTTTCTCCTTTGCTGGGCCCTTTCCAATTATGGGGTTTCACTTTCTGGGCTCACTTCTTAGGCACTGGGTCTCCCTGTGTTAAGCCCATTTTTAAAATCTCTGGAACACCCTTAGCTGGGCCCCTTTCTAGGCTCTGGGCCTCCTCCTTAGGCTCTGGGCCTCCTTGTGTTAAGCCCCTTTTAAATCTCAGGGCCTTTCTTAGCTGGGCCCCTTTTTACACACTGGGCCTTTCTTAGCTGGGCCCCTTTTAACATACTGGGAATTTCTCAGCTGGGCCCCTTGTAACACACTGGGCCTTTCTTAGCTGGGCTTCTTTGCACCCCTCTCCCAAAGGGTTGCCCTTTTAAATAATTATACAGGCCTTAAGAAGCCTTTTACACTCCTGGCCCCACCTCAGCTCTGCCCCTGGGAGCTCCTCTTATAAATATTTATAAACCTTGTACAGGGCCAGGACCTCTATGCCTGGCCCTGCCTCTGGGCATTGCTATGCCCAAATGACTATTAAAATATTCAAATTAGCCCTTGGTCCACCCCCTCGGCTCATAGTCAATTTTTCAGGCACCTATGGCGCTTTTAACAGTTTAAAAAAGTTTTCTCTTCACAGTTTCCTTCAGATGGTCAGCACCTCTTGCACTGGTGCTGCCACCGACTCACCGCCCCGATCCAGGGAGAAGACTGTAGCTCTGGGAGGCAGGAGGCTTGCTGGCAGTGGGAGGGACCACTGAAGGGAATCAGGCAATGAGACAAATGGTGGGGGCCTTGGGAGGTGACGACTCTCTCCCAGAACAGCGACGCAGTTCTTTAATGCCACCAATGGGGGACCAGTTAAACTTAAAAAAAAAAATTGGGTAGAACAGCACCCTCACCAGAATCACTGACTCCTCTCCTCCTTCTGGTGGCCCAACAGTACTGGTGACCACACAGTGAACAGCAGCACTGGTGACTGGAGGCAGCAGAGGCACACAGATGGCAGAAAAGGGTTGTGGTAAATGGGGTCAGATCGGAAGAGAGGGAAGTCACAAGTGGAGTGCCACACGGATCTGTCCTGGGCCCGTTTCTCTTCAATATGTTCATCAGTGATAATTGGGGAAGGAACCCAGGGCTGGTTGTATCCCTTCGCAGATGTCACAAAGCTCTGTGGCAGTGTGTACAGCAATGAGGAAATTAAGGAGATGCAGAATGACCAACAGAGACTGGAGAGGTGGCCTAAGGTCTGGCAGTTGAACTTCAATGCCAAAATGTGCAAAGTGATACACCTAGGGAACAAGAACCCCATGATGGAGTACTTGATGGGAGGGGTTAAACTAAGCACTGAAACTGAAGAAATTGACCTAGGAGTCATCATTAGTGACACCCTCAAGCAATCAAGTCAATGCAATAAGGTCATTAGTAAGGCAAGTAGGGTGTTGGGATATAGTGAGAGGGTATAGACAGTAGAAGGAAAGAGGTAATATTACCTCTTTAGAGGCAGATAGTAAGGCTACACCTGGAGTTCTGCACACAATTTTAGAGTCCTCCCTTCAGGAATGATTAGGACAGGCTAGAGGCAGTGCAAGAAGGGTGCCCACAATGATACAGGACCAGTAAGGCAGATCTCATGAAGAGCAGCTTGAGGTGCTAAACGTGCACTGACTTGAGACCAGACAGAAGAGAGAAGTTTTGATAAAGATCTTCAAATTCCTGAATGGAATAAATAAGATGGACTATGAGGAGTTATTTAGCATAAGCACAAATTTTAGGTCACAGGGGCATGAGTGAAAACTAAAATGGGGACGGGTTAAGAGGGATATGAGGAAGTATTACTTCACTGGGAGGGTGGAGGAACCTTAGAACAGTCTGCCAGCCAAGGTGGTAGGAGCTAAAACCATAAAAGTGGTTTCAATCACAGCTGGGACAGAGTGAAGGCTTTTGTGGCTACTCAGGACAATAGCAGCATGGTGGAGAGTAGAGAGGAAGAAAGGGAGGACTGGTGCCCTGGATGACAGTAAGATCCCAGGGATAGATAGGGAACCATGGGCAGACTGGATGGACCATCTGTCATTTTCTGCTGACATTGTCTGTGTTTCTATATTTCTATAAGTGTGTGCATCCTATAAGAAAATATTCAGTGGAAAATGTATTGCCAAACTCTTTTTAGTGTCTTTTATACTGCAGTCATCATGTTACACCCTCTAAAAACTCTTTATCTGATACAGAATTATACAATACAAGTCTGCTACATATTAAATTAACTGAACATGAAGGTATCTGCTGCACTGGGGGCTGTGGATACTCAGGTGAAGAAAACAATTTGCAGACTAACAAGTAATCCACTTAAATTTGACCAAATCTATATAATATCTTCAATAAAATTAGCATCATCACAGCTACAATACCCAGAGGGATAACAGTGTTTAAATGAAATTATATGACTCTACTTTTATCACTCTCTCTCTCCCAGTAGCTATGTTTTAACTTTAATATAGGAAGTTCCTCTCCTCTCTCTCTCTCTCTCTCTCCTCTCCTCTCTCTCCTCTCCTCTCTCAGAAGTGACCGATTTATTCCAATTGTTTTTGGAGCCTCTATTTTTGTTGTACAATAACTACTGAAAACTACTGCGGCCATTGCTTTCCTGCCTTTTCAGTTGCTATAAACCTATTACTGCATACGAAGTACCTGTGAGTTACAATCCCCTGTGCATAGACGTGATTTTCACAAACTCCCAGTGAGAAGAGTCAATGAGTGGCATTCCTTTTGCCATCAAATCTGTCATGGACATGGCACTCCTTTCTCCACCAAAACTGTTCATTGGGGTGTATCCCCCTCCAACAAAGTTGTCATGGGAGAAGGCAATCTCTTCTTCATCAAAGCTGTCATGGCAGGGCACTCCCCCACCACCAAGCCATTCATTGCATGTTTCCTACTCTACCAAAACTGTCATGGGGGAACTCTCTCCTTCTCCAGTGCTGTCATTGGTGGGAACTACCCCCTTCACCAAAGCTGTCATAGGGGACAGTACCCCTACACCAACCCAGTCATTGGGGGTGCTTTCACCTCCACCAATGCTGCCATAGCGGGCACTCCCAGTTCTACCAAAACTGTCACTGGGCACTCCCTTGTGCACCAAAGCTATTCATTGAGTGCACTTGTCCTCTACCAAACCAGTCATGGGGTGCTTTCCCTCTACCAAAACTGTCATTGGATACTCACCCTCTGGCAAAACTGTCATAAGGTGCTCCTCATTTACAAATGGGCATGCTCCCCCACTGAAGGTGCTGTGACAGGGGCACTCCCCCTCAGCTCAATCTGGCAGTGTCACATTATTTCTTACTCATTAAAGTTTGTGTTTTGAATGCCTAGTGGAGGCTAAGTCTGCCAGCCTCATCTCATCTAAAACATCCCAAGTGGTATGATTTGTAGTATAAGAAAGAAGAGAGGCCATTGAAATCTCAGGATAACCAGTGGAGCTGATTAATTGGAGCTGTTGAAGCACTGGGATGGTATTCCAGGAGCCTTGGTTCAGTTCTTAGTTCAGTGGACTTTATTAAGCTTATTAAACGGATTAAGGACAAAATGGGGAGATTATAATATCTGGGGTACTACCGACCGTTGGAAGACAGCATCACAAAAATGAATCTATTCACATATTGAACACTTGGTTACGGCAGTGCTGTCTCAAGGAAAATATTGGGTTTATGGACAATTCTGTCACCTTTAGTAACAAGACATGTTTCAAATTTGATGGCCTTCACTTGAATTGGATAGGCACCAGAATCCTAGGCAAAAAAATAAATGATGTCTTGAAGTTTCATTTAAACTGGAAAATATGTGTATGTGGGGGGAGTCAGCGAGCACCTGTAATACTGTCCCAAACATAAACTTGCCAAACCTTGATGGTCAAGGATGGAAGGGAGTGTTAATAAGCACTAGGAGTTTGGTGAATAAATCTGAATAATTTAAACTACTGTTAGCCTTACAGGATATTCATCTGGTGTTAGTTACTGAGACTTTGTGGGAGAAGAATGATTCATGGGCTAAAAATATAAAAGGGTATTACCTTTTCTCAAAAAGCAGGGAGCACAGGAAGGGTGGATGAATAGCCATTTATATTCATGAATCAATAAAATGTGAAGAGATATAGGGAGATGCTGACAATCTGGAGTTATTATGGGTCAAGTTACTTCCCCAGGTCGGCATCAAAATCAAATTGGGTTTGATATATAGGCCACCTTCAATATCATCAGAAAATGATACCATTTTGCCAAATCATATTGGCAACCTGGATCCAGCAGACATAATCCTATTGCTAGGGGACTTCAACTTGCTACATATAGGTTGGTTAACAATGACAGGAGTTAACAAAACAGATAAATCATTTTTGGATATGTTTGAACAACTTGGGCTTGATCAAAAAGTTCTTGAAGCTACTAGAGGTGATAATACACTAGACATTATATTAACTAACATGGGTAACTCTGTACATAATGTCAGTGTTAATACACCACTAGGTAAAAGTGGTCACCAGTGGTTTTTCATATTCAAGGGCAACATGAACAAACTGGGACAGGAACTAAAGAAAAATGAATTTTAGTAGGGCTGATTTTATGGCAATTAGGAGTAATCTATCTAAATGGGACTGGTCTAAGGAATTTTTGGGCCTTGCTGTTGAAGAAATGTGGAATCTACTGTTATCAAAGCTGAATGAACAGGCTAAAAATACTATTCCTAGCTTTAAAAAATATAATAAAAAAAGAACAGTACCTGGTTGGCTGAATTCCTCTATAAAAAGACTAATTAACAAAAAAATAAAATGTTCAAACAATTTAAACGAGGCAATCACTTGGGCTACTGTGCCTACAGGGATCTAGCCAGGGAAATAAAATTCAAGATCAAAAAAGCTAAAACTCAGCACGAAGTTTGGCTGGCTAATAGGGTTAAAGACAACAAGAAAACATTCTTCTCTTATATAAACAGCCTAAAAGGGAACACCAATATGATAGGTCCCTTCATAAATGAGTTAGGACAAACAGCAAACAATAAGGAAATGGCAGACATCCAAAATAATTACTTTTGCACTGTAGTCAACAAAGATAGCTCTAACCCCCTTAGAGTTACTGAGAGATCTCATCCAGGACAGTTAATTCTAGAACTAAAGATGTACATGAAAGACTATGGAAACTGGGTACGAACAACTCACCAGGGCCTGATGATGTGCACCCCAGAGTGTTACATGAACTTGCTGACTTATTATATCTACCACTGACTCACATATTTCAGTTTTCACTTGATTCAGGTGAAATACCACAGGGTTGGAAAGTGGCAACTGTGGTACCCCTCTTAAAGAAAGGATCTAAAAGTAAACCAGAAAATTTCAGACCCGTTAGTCTGACCTCTTTTATGGAGAAGATTCTAGAAGCCATAATAAAAGAACATATACAGGCTTTTTTGGAGAGACATGGTCTGACAGATCCACTCCAACATGGATTTTCGAAATCTAGGTCTTGTCAGACCAATCTACGAACATTTTATGAGAATGTAAATAGGGAATTGGATAAGGGTAACTCAGTCAATCTTATATTCTTGGACTTTGTGAAGGCCTTTGATAAATTGCCACATTTTGAGTTAATTAAAGCAACTTCAGTTGCAGGCAAATATCCTAAATTGGATTTCAGAATGGCTTGAGGAAAGAAAGCAAAGGGTTACGGTCAATGGAATGTATTCTGAATGGGTCCCTGTTATGAGTGGAGGACCTCAGGGGTTGGTCCTGGGTCCCTGTCTTTTTAATATCTACATTACCTCACTTAAATTGAATATACCAAACATTTGGTTATTACTACACCCTGCAGGGTGGGGACAGTGGTTAATAGTTCTGAGAATATAACTGCATTACAACAAGCCTTAGATAACAAATCTACCTGGACCAACCTTAGCAAGTTAGCCCTGAATCCTGGTAAGTGTAAGGTTATGCACCTAGGTACACAAAATAGACAACAGAAGTATACGCCGGGGAACTAAACTCTTTTGGTAACCCACCAAGAAAAAGACTTAGGGATGAAAATCAGCCCCGATTTGAAATTCAGCTCCCACTGCAAAGACCAAATCAAAAAGGTAAATCAGAACTTAAATTGTATTCTCAGGCACATATCTAGTCAGGACAAAGAGGTGATGCTTCCACTCTATGGGGCATTGGTCAGACCTCACTTGGAATACTGCGCCCAAGTATGGTCCACCTACAAAAAAGAGAATATTCAAAGGGTTGAGGGTGTTCAGCAAAGAGCCACTAGGGCAATAACCAGGTTGAAGGAATTACCCTATAATAAGAGACTAAGAACACTAAATCTGTTTTCCCTCCAGTACAGGAGATTCAGAGGAGAGATGTGTATGTTATACAGAGCAATAGGTGATGTCAAACTTAGGGAAAATTTGGGTTTTGTGTTAAGGAATGACAGAGTCAGTGACAGGAGGCATTGCAAGCAATTGTTCCTGGCCAGATGGAACCTGCTACGTAGGAAAAACTGGTTTAGCCAAAGAGTGGTTACATCATGGAATCAGCTCCCACAGGAGGTGGTGGATAGTCCAAATATGGTAATATTCAAAACAAGACTGGACAAAGCATGTGGAGATAGGGTAAAATATAACTTAAAGTACGTTTTAAATGGCAAGCACTAAGGACGAAAGTCTATTTAAGCTTGAGCAAACCTATGAAACCTGTGAAACATATGAAACTATATTTCTTATTCACTGTGGTTGGTGTATTGAATACTTTGTGGAAACATATCCATGCAAACAACTTCTTTCCATCTAAAAAAACAATTCCAGAAAAAGCCTTAGAGATTATGTTGACTAAGTAACACATACTGAGGAGGCAGTATAGCATAGTGATTAAGGGCACTGAGCTGCAAACCTGGAGACCCGGGTTTGAATCCCATCATCCCCCACTTACATACTGTGTGATTCTGAGCAAGTCACTTAACTTTCTTGTGCTCCCATGTCGCACCTGGAAACAAGTTCCAGCTTAGTATGCCTTTTCTGGTTTAACAATTTCCCCTTTCCCTACTGTATCAAGTACAACACAGTCTGAGAAATGGCTTTCTCAACCTGTCAAAAGTGTCCTGTACCTCAGCTGACTTTGTTTTTCTATATTTTTTTAAGTTTATTTTTATTGTCTTCAAAAAGATTGCATACAACATAGTGTTTTACAGAGAATGGCAGTACACTTACATAATACATTCACAACTGTTAATAAGGGAAAACCATCACACATTCCTACTTGTTACAGCTAAAAAGAGGGCTACCACTTATCAAATGTTACACTACAGATAGAAGCCACAAGGAGCCATAACATGGCCAGTGCAGCGGTGAAAATTACAACATAATTAAAACAAACACTTATTCTTGTTACCTGCCTGAATGGCACTAGGCATGTATGCAGTATATATAGCTGCTCTCTCTTGGACCTCCAGTCCCTATTCAGATAGGCCTGGATCTGAACTCACATGTCAAACAAGAGTACATTCATCATCTTGCTGCATGGCTTACTCAAAAGAAAATAACTTTTTTCTACAGAACCCAGCTATAGGAATTTAAATAATAGACATCCAGAACTATATCTTGGTATGCAACGCAAAAGAAAGAGTGCTGGCCTCAGTGCGGGGGGAGGTGAGGGGACCGTGCTCTGCCACCCGCTTTGGTTTCCCCCATTGCAACAGAAAAGGATGCTCTAGAAGGATATACCTCTCACGCAAGCTGGCATGAGTTCCATGGCATGGCGGCCACCATCTTAAAAAGTTAAACACTTGTAGAGTATAGATGTGAGTAGAGCACCTACAAGTTTATTTCTAGGGTTCTTCCTTATGGCATACAGTGAAAGATAACAAAAAATCTGAATGGGAACAGTCGGGAAAACTGAGGTACTAACCCCACTGTTCAAGCACCTCCACCCTAGTAAACACATAAGCAGCAAAATATTAATGCAAGAGAGTTTAACTTTTAAGTATTCAGAAATCCAAGGTTCAATGTGCTTAGGCAACTTGATGTGATGTATGTTTGTGTGACTTAGATACATTGTGGCTGCTCGCCTCTCTATCTATGGGATATACCACCCTATGATGGCGAGGAACCCTAGAGGAGGGTTCCACCCCTATAGGTGCTGAGGAAATTATTCCCTTGGCTAAAGGTAGCTTAGGAAGAAGCCCAAGAAGAATACCCAAAAGGGTGTTGAGCATCAAAGGGGTGAAAAATCAGAATATATCGAGACCAGAAATTAAAGTGGTAGACATAGATGGGAAGGACAGGAGAAGAACAAGATATGACGAGGACGATGAATGAAAGGAAATCTGACAAGATGCAGAAGGGAGGACTTCCTAAGGAGAGAGGGAACAGCCTGAACCACCGTCCGACTCCATCCAACATCGGAACCTAACTACGGAACTATGAAAGCACAAACCCCATCTTATATTATGACCATTGGCACAGAGGAGAGGAGAGGGAAAAAAACCCTTTGAGGAGGAAACTTCTGGGGATCCCTCCAGGCTGAAGGGTGTTTTGGTTAGTGATGGCTCAGCTACTGCAATTTAGAGTCGATACTGAGGGAAGAGGAAAAGATTCCAACTTAGATGAAGCTCTTGCTCTGTCCTTCTAACAGGAATGCTCTTGAAGGTTGCGAGCGATGTCTCTGCAACTAGACACCCAAAAGCAAAGGAGGAGGAGAGAAAAGATCGCTGAGGCACTCAGCCAGCCTACACAAACCTATGAAAACAGATCAGGGGAACCAGAGGCAGTCTTGATGGAGAATAGCGTAGAGGGTGTTCCTGAAACCACTCAAGCAGCCAAAGGGGCCCTGATGATTAGAGCCCCACCCCTCGCAGCTTGAAGTCATAAATTCAACATCCAGAGGTGTCACCGAAATGAGGGACGACTGAAGGTCCACCAGCATCAAAGACATTCTCACTATGGGCCAGGGAGAAGGACCCCACTCCAAGCTTCACATGCTCTAGATGCAGACTTCATAGGTGCAGAGTGAGACCATCATCTACAGGCTAGCCATGAGCCATGGAGCAATGGACACAGAAGGCATGTCTCGGAGTAGAGAGCAGGTCAAGTCAAGGTAGCATAGGACCCATATGAAGGGTATGCTCGATTAGGTGATGTGAACGAGTAGACCTACTGAGAGGTCGGATTGAGTGAAAGAAACCCCAACAAGGGTCCAGAGGAGGCAGGTTGCAGTAGCAACCACAGGAGTGCATGCCGACCGGGTCCATTGAGAAGCCAAATTAGGGAAGGATCGAACTGCATGAAGGTAGAAATGAGAACGGCCGAGTGAAGCCCGCAGTTGATGGTTGAGGTATGAAGTACCAAGATTAGAGAGGTAGGAGCCATGAAGCAGGAATGGATGAGTGGAAGTTCGAACATGAACATACGAGATATGCTGAGGAGAGAATCATTGAGGGCCAATGTGGAACTGCATAATTGAAGTGAACAGGATGAGGGGAAGAGACAAAGACAGCCTGGTGAAGCCCGCAGCCTACGAGGAGGGGGAGAAATCAGTATGGGAAGAGGAGAAGTCGATGCGGGAGGACAGAATGGTTGAGAAGGAATGAACAATAAATGATGGTGGATTGAAAGCTTTGAAGGCCTGAACAGTTTAAGGTGAGGAATGAAATGGATGATGTACGATAATGAAATGAAGCCTGGAAGGCCAGTACGGTGAAGGTGAGATATGAAATGGATGATGTATGGTAATGGAGAGAAGCCTTGATGGCTGGTACGGTTAAGGTGAAATATGAAATGGACAATGTACGATAATGGAGTGAAGCCATGGAGGTTGGTACAGTGAAAGTGAGGTATGAAAGGACGAAGTACAATGATGAAGGGAAAGCCTTGAAGGCCGATATGGTGAAGGGTAAGAAAGATAGCAGGTGGGGTACAAGAGGGATGAGGCTCGGTAACGATAGAGGTCGAAATGGAGTGGAGAATAAACGAGTTGAGTGGTCCAGAACATAGGATTAGGGAAAAGGAGGATATGGATAGGTAGTAAGAGGAGGATATGAATAGGTAAGGTGATGGTAAGATAGGAAAATACCAGCAGCGAAGACGGTATGTGGAGAGGTGGTGGGTAGCAATGGAGTAGTGAGAGGGGCAGCAGGCAGACTATGGGGAGCCCAAAAAAAAGAACAACAACAGAGAGCCATGGGAAGAGAGAAGGTTCAAGAAAGAAAGACACAATATGACAGGGGTATGGCGCAGAAGGCTGGTACCGAAGGTATGAAATGAACGATGTACGATGGCGGGATGAAAGCTTTGAAGGCCAGTATGAGTGCACACTAAGTAGGATGGCAGGTAGAGTATGGGAAGGACGAGGTTCAATAATGAATGGAGGTTGGCACAAAATAGAGGGAGATACAAGGCAAGTGGTCCGAAATGTAGGACAAGGGGAAGAGGAGAGACAAATAAGTAAAATGGAGGCAGGGTAGCGAACACCCCTCAAAAGAAAAGATGAAACAAGAAAGCAGAGGAGGTGAGGGACCACCAGTGCAGAGAACCAGCAGAGCTAAGCAATAGAATGTACACTATGAAAAATAAGCAGTGAGCAGGGTAAAAGGCACCTGGAGGAGAAACACATCGAGGCAGGAAGCCTGAACAAATGACCCCCAAGTGATGTACCCCGTAGGGTCCCGACTGACCATACCTCACAAACACATGACAGTAAAATCATAGCACTGGCCTTCAAAAACACAGCAAAGGGTGAGAATGTGTAGCACTTCCTATCATGAACAATAAAACATCTACAGACAGTGGGCACCATGTAAGTAGAGAAAAGGAATGATTATATCAACTTAGTGCATGATTTAGAGATTGGGGCCGATGTGCTGGGAGGCGAACATCCACTAGAGAAACCAGGAATCGAAAAAGAGGAGTACATACCAGCAACGGAGCCAGACTAACTACCAGCAGTGCTCAGGAGGAAATAATTCTCTGTAAGGAAAAAACAAATGGGAAAGCTGCAGTGAGGAACCTTGCAATGTGTCCCAGTTTCAAGGAGACAATGATGGGAGCCAATGAAGAAATGGTGCCAGGATGAGGGAGACACAGGTCCAGGAGCTGATGAGAGAGCCCCAGACCAGTGAAGGAGAAACAGAGTGGAGGACTGAGCTCAAGGCAGGATGAGTGGATATGCCACTACAAAGGAGGAGCCAGAAGGTAAGCGGTGAAACAGAGCCAGGAGCTCCAAGCAGGAACCAGGAGAGGCGCAACCGGGGGCCACCAAAGCAGCCAGAGAAGCGGAAAAAGCACCTGAAGAGAAGCACCACTGGATGGGTGCGAGGCACACCACTCAGCACATAGCAGTCACCTGTTCCAGTGGACCTCTCGCACCCACTCGGTGCACTGTGTATTTCCATGACTCCCTTCCGCCAGCCGCAATGACCGATGTGGTTGAGCAGGAGGGGAGAAAGAGCAACCATCGAATGAGGAGGCAGATGGAAGGTGAGGCAGGAAGGTACGAGGTGGGGTGGTAGTAAACTGAAGTGGGGAATGGGAGTGAACTGGCAGTCGGAGGCAACTGCAAATGGAGAGGCGAAAAGCCCAGGAAAGAAGAACAGGAGAGAAGGCGGATGGGCAGCACCTCCGGCCATGAAAAAAATGAATAGAAAAAACGAACCTGGACGATCCAGGAGGAGTGGCCTTTTAAGGCCTGATGGGGGAGTGACGTTGTTGCTCTGCCCATTGAACCACAGGCATAGCCTTTACAATTGTAAAAGCAGGCCTCAGGTACCCCCTCCCTCTGTCCCTTCTCATGACTTGCCTCAGCAATCAGTTTGCATCATACTCCTTCGGCACCTGCCAGCCCCCCTCCCCCAACTCATAGTCCTGTGAGTGTTCCTTACAGTCACTACTAATTCAGGCTGCCTGACTATGCCCCCTCACACCTCACCATTTACTCTAGCATGTCTTCTCTGCTCAGCCTCCCCTCACCCCACCATTTCTCCCCATACCTTATTGCTCTTCTTTCCCCACCCTTCACCTCCACCGCAGTACATACCTCTCTCTCGTACCTCCTTTCTTCACCCCACTGCCAGCTGTCCCCTTCCCTCTGAACTACTGACAAGGCACTTTGTGGCTGCCTATCCCCCCCCACCCTCATAAAGTGTTTTTCTTGTTATTTTAACTTGTACCTATGTTTTGAGTTATTCTGTAAATTCTGAATCCAAACTGTATCGTTCATTGTAATGTACCTTTGCTTTCTCCTATCGTACTTGGTTTTGCAATCTATGACGTGGAACCTTTGTAAAAGAGCTTGCGCTCAAAGGTCTTTTCCGAATTGCTAAATAAAAAATTAAAGAGTACCAGTCATGCTCATTTCTATTTAAGTCCTGAAGCTCCCCCACTGGTAGCTTACCTGCACCGGAGTTAAACTGTTGCTCTTTTAAAATGTAGTTTTTCATATTTTGTGAAGGGATCATACACGACAGCTGGCCACCTGATCCCTTCCCCTTCCTGCTCCCGATGTTGCCCAGCCCTGTCCCCATGCTGCCCCTGCATGCTTACCTTTTGTGACATCGGAGTTTATAGAGTGCAGTGGTGTGTTCCATTGCTATGAATAGGAGTATCTTTTACAATATATATTTTCATTTATTTTAGAGGGTCACTGGGGTCATATTCATGCCACAGATCAACAAAGAAGAGCCTTCTTGGCTGATTGGTGGCACTTAGGGCACAGGGTCATAACCTTGCACACAAAGACAGCGCAGCAATGTACCGCACTGTCAATACAGCAGGTACATTGCTAACGCTGAGCCATATCGCTGAAACGTAATGTTGGCTAAAACAGTGGAAATTCTTTATTTTTTGTGGGGGGCCCTACCCCCGAAATCCCCCCATTTAAATAATCAACTCGGGGAGGGGTCAACACAGGGATGGGGAGAAACACGGGTGTGAGGGAAAAACCATATCGCACAAAGTGTGAAACGATAAAAAAAAAACCTTAACGGCTCCATTCGTCTTGGACTGGGATTTGAGATCTGGTCCACAGATGTACCACTTCCCTTGCTGCCTGTGGCTCATCCCACTGAGCCATGGCAGCTTCTCAGTGGACCCTCCTCCCAGCAGAGGTCTTATCCTCTATATGACTAGCTACCCAGGCAAGAGCGACAGGGTGCAAAACTGCACTTACACCATTTCATCCTTTAGCGGTTTTTCACCCTGTCGCTATATCCTCACGTGTCGTCTGTGATGCACGGTTTTGACGACGTCATTTTATATACGGTGTATTGACCCAGTACCAGCACTCGTATGACCCCGATGACCATCTAAAATATGAAAATACGTATTGTAAAAGTTGCTCCCATTTATAGCAATGGAACATGCCCCTGTGCTCTGCAAACTCTCCAATGTCGCAGAGCTTGGGGTGGCACAGTACAGGGGCAGAGCTGGACTACATTCAGGACCACGAAGGGGTAAGGGTCGGGCAGCCAGCTCTCATTTACAATCCCTTCTCCTTCACTGATTATGAAAAATGAAATTTTAAAAGAGCAAAAGTTTAACTCCGGTGCAGGTAAGCTACTGTTGGGGGGGCTTTGGGAAAGCATCGAAATGGGTGCTCTTTAATGTACAATGAATTATTATCTGGCTAATACCAGATTAAAAAACCAGTAACAGAGTCACTGCTAAATGAAAGTTTTCTAGGTAAGGGAAGTGTAATCATATCCCATGTACTCACAGTCCACCAGTTCAGATGAGAGTATTTCTAAAAGGGAAAGGGTAATCACAAATCCTCCTGGCCCCTCCTCCTGCTCATCTGCTGCTACCGAATCAGGCTTTGCTAGTTTTTCAGCAAAAGCACCTGCAGTTTTGGGGTCAGTGAAGCAATAAGTTTATTTTCAATCGAAAATTAAAGTCTTGCAGGAAAACTCAAATGATATTGCATCCTGGCTTCTCGTGGCTTAGCTATAACCCCCTCAAATGCCTTTTGTCTAAGCTGTGTCACATATGCATAGTCAGGGAATAGGAGTATTCAGGAGTCATCAATGGTGGGCGTCTGTTAGTGAGCCACCCACGGGATATGGTCTCGTTCATCAATGGAGCTAGTGGCCATTAATATTGTCCTTGGCCCTTTAACTTGTCCACAGGCCTTCCTAGAATTAATCCAATAAGCCTTTATGATCTGTGGGTGTCTAAGACCAAACAACTGTGTGAGTCAGTGCTCCAAAAAACCTTGTGGCATCCCTTCTTCTGTAAGGCAAGGCAAGGCAAATTTTATTTAAGAAGATGCCCATCCCGGAGGCTCTGGGTTCCGTACATCAATCAAATAAAAACAGCACAGCATAATAACAATCAATAAAATACACTGCTCCAAACAAGTTAAAACAAAATTTGCTACACAATTTGCTTCATTCAGCTACAGCTACATTTGAAATCTCTAAAACTAAAATAAACCTTAAAAATTAAATAATATAAACTATAAAACATAGTCCTGGGAAAGCCTGATCATACAAAAATGCCTTGAGTCGGGCCTTAAGAACCTCAACAGACGGGGCCTTCCTAACAACTAAAGGAAGCGAATTCCACAGGACGGGGGCGGCGACACTAAATGCTCTGTTGCCAGCAGTTTTTAACCTCGTCCTGGGAATCGCAAGGAGGCCCCTAGAAGAGGAGCAGAGGGAACGGACCGAGACAGCAGGTGCAAGAAGGTCACTCAGGTAGCCAGGGCCCAGGTTGTGTAGGGCCTTAAAGGTGAGCAAACCCACCTTAAAGAGGACCCTCCACCTAACCGGCAGCCAGTGCAGATAGTGCAGCATGGGAGTAATATGACAGTATTTAGACTGTCCTGTATCAACAACCTTGCACCACATTCTCTAACAGCTGTAGTTGGCGCAGGGTACCCCCAGAGACCCCGAGAAAGTGCGCATTACAGTAGTCAAGCCTGGACATCACAAAGGCATGCACCAGAGTGAGGAGGTCCAGAGGCGGAACTAAGGGCTTGATCCTGGAAATATTCCTCAGATGATAAAAGCTAGTACGGACAACGGAGGCCACCTGAAACTCAAGTGTCAAACCGCTGTCAAGAATAACACCCAGATCACGCACCCTAGAGGAGGCCTTCAATGGTATAGAGCCAAGGCAAAGTCCTGTCTCTGCACCAGAGGCCAACCTATCACGTCCTCTGTTCGTCTCCACCATCAGTACCTCCGTCTTACTGGGGTTAAGTCGCAACCAGCTTGAGGCCATCCAGTCATTGATTTCAGCAAAGCAGCTGTTAAGCACTTCTACTGCAGAGGATGTTCCAGGGGCAAAGGAAAAGTACAGCTGGGTATCATCAGCAAAACCCAAGCTGTACTTCCTGATGAGCTCTCCCAGGGGTAGCATGTACGGCAAACAGCATCGGTGACAAGACCGAACCTAGGGAACTCGCACAACAGGTGGTCAGGGGAGGAGGAGAAATTCCCCATCACTACCCTCTGCCTCCTGTTGGATAAAAAAGACTCAAACCAGCAGATGACAGAGCCAGTCCACAGAATTCCCTTAGGTGGTCAAGTAACACTCGATGGTCCACTGTGTCAAATGCTGAAGAGAGATCGAGGAGAACAAGAATTGTCCCCTCCCCTCGATCTTTAGCCCTAAGGAGGTCATTGTGCACCCAAACTAGTGCAGTTTCTGTGCTATGCCTTGCACGGAACCCAGACTAGAGCAGTTCATAAAGATTATGGGCCACGAGGTGCTTCTCAAGCTGAAGCGCCACCACCTTCTCCACAATCTTACCTAAAAATGGAAGATTGGCAATAGGACGGTAATTTGCCTTGACGTCAGGGTCCAACGATGTTTTTTTCAGAAGGGGTCTCACCAATGCCTCCTTCAAGACATCAGGAAAGACCCCCTCTGACAAGAAACACCAGACAATCAGGGCAAACACCCAGCCAACAGAGTCAACACATCTCATTAAGAAATGAGTTGGCACCGGGTCCAGTTCACAAAAGGTATGCCGAAGCTTGGAGGCAATCTCAATGACCTCAGCCACCTCCACCAGTCTAAACTCACCCCAAACAGGTGGAGTGCTCTCCAGCAGCCCATGGCAACCACTGTCGGCCAGATTCTGGTCCACTGGCAGAACTCCCTGCCTGATGGCAGACACCCTGTCCGAGAAAAAACGAATAAACTCATCGCACAATGCATTGGAAAAGGCTACCTTCAGCTGTAGACAGGAAGGATGAAGAAGCCTGTCCACGGTCTGAAAGAGCACAGTTGGTCAGTTTCTCCCAGCAGCAATCTCCCTGGACAGGAATTCTGCCTTCTTACGGTTGATTGCCCCATGGTATGCACCATAGTGCATACGTAGGGCCAGTTTGTCTGCCCCAAGGCCAGACCTCTGCCAGCAGTGCTCTAATCTCTGACCCAAGGTCTTCATCTCCTTGAGCTCCCTGTCAAACCAAGGGGACCTCAGAGTGGAGAAGACCTGGAGTCGTGATCTATGAGCTGGTCTTGAAGTCAAGTGCACCAAGCGCCTTAATATAGGCGTCCACTACTGCGTACACACCCCCTCCGCATGCATTGTCCACACTAGATAGGTCAGCCACTGCCAAAAAGCCCTCAGGGGTAAGCCCCCTCACAGGGCGATAGCTGACCATCTCTGCAGGGGGAGGGCTACTGAGGGGCGCCCCGAACCAGAACTTCACCGTGCAATGATCAGACCAAACGACCTTATCAACCCTGGAACTATTTATCTCAAGCCCCAGTAGAACACCAAATCCAACACGTGGCCACCATGATGAGTCGCAGAAGAGACACCCTGTGCAAAGCCCAGAGATGACATCATCTGGAGGAAGTTATGACCAAGCCGAGAGGATTCATCCTCGGCCCAAACATTGAAGTCCCCCAGCACTAAACATCTGGGGGCCTCCAATGTTTCACCGATGATGAAATCGGCCACTTCCTGCAGGAAATCACCCGTCACCCCAGAAGACCAAGCAACCTGCGGCCGGTCCCCCATGGATGACCACACACTCAAATGAATGTGGTGCTCTCACTGGGTGCACAGCGAAGCACAGCTCAGCTCTAAAACAGATGGCAACCCCCCACCCCTGCGTTCCACTCTGGGACAGTGCACTATGGTATACTGTACCTGGACGGGATGGCAGCCTCTAAAACTGGGACAGCATCATCACCAATCCAGATCTCCTTAATGCAAGCCAGATCAGCAAAGAAACCAAGTCCGCCATAATTGCAGTCTTGTTTCTGACCGATCTGGCATTGCAAAGCACCGCCCTCAGGGGATTGGTGGACAATGCAGCCCTTCTGGCTACCTGCCCACTCGGTCTGGTGGGAACCCTGGTGACAGGAATTAAACATGTCAGACCTCTCCCCAAGTCTCATCTGACCCCAGGGTGCCTTCTACACCCACTACCTTGATCCTACCACCCACAGTGCAAGGGGCACCCAGCCCTGATCGAATTCTATGATTCCTCCCAATTCCAACCTCCCTATAGCACCTTGCTGTGGTATCTGACACAGGGGGGCTGAAAAAAGGGCGAAGATTGAGCAGCCGGGATGCCCCATACACTATCCTGGCCCGACCCAGGTCTGCATGCATTCGTAGACACATCCTCCCCAACTACGTAATCCCAAAACCAAAACAAAACTCAATACCATGACCTCCACATACACAAACACAAAAACACACACACTCACAACACACACACACACACACACAAATCAGATAACCAGTAAACCCCCAAACAACCCCTTAAAAACAAAACTCAGGTTTAAATCTTCAAAAACAGTTCAGAAAAGCAAACTGCAAATCGCATAAAACGCATAAATCGCATGCTGTACCCTCCAGCATCCTCCAAAATGTGAATATTGGGGGCTCAGACAGTATTCCGTAACTGTTCAAGCCATATACAAAGGAGCCCCTGCTCTTTGACCTATATTGCAGCAGCTACAAGAACTTTCCAAGCCACTGCTGCAGACTCTACTACCGAGCAAACTAAACCATCCACTTTATTTTTGACTACCACAAGTCTTTCTGTGTGTGCATCCAACAATTTTTCAAATTTGTTGGTTTGACTGTGTAAGAGTGAGCACTTGACCCCCTGAAAAAGATTCATTTAGAATCGAACTATGTTGTACACTTGTTTGCCGTGGCCATTGCACCAGGTTGTGGAATAAATATCCACTTTAAAAGCATTTCCTGGTAATTGCCTTTGTTACTGGTCCGAGTGCAGTGATTTTCTTTGTTTGCTGTGTAAGAGTGAGGACTGCTTTGTGTAAACTGTACAGAGTAGTCAGCGTGTCAGCATCAGCGGTCGTCTGAAGGAGCAACGGCTGTACGCGCTTGAGGGGCCCCAGAGTTGAAGAGTCTGATTTTGCTGCTCCTTTTGCTGTCCCCATATCCGCAGAGGAAGTATTTCCCAACAGCAATCCTTACTCTATCTGTCATGTGAAATTTATTCTGAAATAGGTGAAAGAAAATGCTTTTTTAAATGTTTTTCAGTCCAATTCTGGAGGAGCTCCACCAAAAGCATCTTGCTGTCCGTTACTGTCCAGCTGTCCTGGGCTCTGGAAAACTCTCAGTTCCAACCCCTGGGTCCAAAAAAACACTTTGAATTGTCAGAGAGTACTAACTGCTGCCATCCTGACAAGCCAGCCATCTTTTTCAGCGCATTTATGTGCCTTTGCAATCTTCCTTATGGCACCGCTATGGCCTTGTGATCCACGCTTTCCCCTGTGGTAGGAGGGAGAACCCCCCCTTTGGTCCACTGTAGGGGTTGCTGTGGCTGTGAAATGCAGTTAGGCCCTCCTTAGTCAGGAAAGTACTACTGCTTGCAGCACCCTGACCTTTGGCCACCCAGTCGCTGGTGCCCCAGGCTTGCTCTCAAACCCTGGGTCACCCCATTTTCCAGAGTACGGCGTTCTGCTACTGGCCCACTAAGCAGCCCTAACAGACGCCTTTTATAATGGGAGTTAATACAGCCTCTGGGGGGCCCTCTTGTTATATATTTATTATTTATTTATTTATTTAATTTCAAATGTTTTACCAGGAAAGCCATACTGGGCTGATAATAGATTGTTTCTAGCTGCATCCTGGGAAATAGGGAGAGGGGAAAATCTGAACAATGAGGTACAGTATTGCAAATAATACAGGTGGCACAAATGAATGTTAATAAGCATAAAAAATTAACAATTAGCAATTTTGTAAAGGCAAAAATAGGTACATATTATGCATAAAGTGGTGAGGGAAAACAAGTAGCAGAGTGCATTATGTAATAAAGGGCTTATGGTGGGAGCAAATGTAGTAAATGAGGAGGGTGAATGACACAGCTGCACTAATGAGCACTAATGTGGGTGAAGGGTGAAAGGGGAGCAGTGCATGTCAAGTGGCAGGCAACAGCCCAGGGCTCAGTTTTGGAGCAGTTGCAGGAGTGAGTGGGGCAGGCATAGAGAAGTGATTTGACAACATGAAGTGAGGGGGCTGAGCGGATAGTAAGGGAGAGAGAGCCCCATAGTTTGGGGAAGCAGAAAGAGAAGGCAGCTCAGCCAATATAGGATTTCACTGGGGATGTGCGAGAGAGCAGGAACCAGAGTTGAGAAGGGAGTAAAAGTTAGTATGGAGGAAGTGAGGAGGGAAGCAAGGTAGGAGTGGAGGGAGCCAGCCAGATTTTAGGTGAGGAATAGAGGGTATGATAACCTTCCAGAATTTGGTGGGGGAAGGGGGGAGTAGTTATGGGTGTTGTTGAATGGATGCAAAGTATTCTCACTTAGCAAGCCTGGTAGCTCTGGTAAAGACATTACAAAGGGTCTGATACTTGATTAGGTTAGCAGGGGAGCCAGTGGACTTGTGGGTCCACCAGGCATGGTCATGTGCATGGAGGCAGGCTAGCAAATCTGCTGAGATCCATGGGAGGTGGTAACTTTCTGCCTGCATGACTAGTTGCAGGTTAAGGGGCCTAGGTACTGAAAACTGGTGTCTCCACCCAGAGGACAGGGTTAGTGGTATCGTAGCTGACCTGGGTACAGCCCTCCAGGACACTGTGACCCCCCCTCTTTCCCTTCCAGTGACCTAAACAATGAACAGCATACACAGGTACCATAGCCCCTAATCAGCATACAAATCCCCACTCTGTTTGCACTTACCACCAGGACTGTTCCACCAGTCCGACCCTGGAAACCCCCCTGTAAAATAAGTTTAGACACAACAGGTAACAACAGTACAGTGCTTCTGGCACAAAATGGAACCACAGTTAAGTTAAATGCAAAAAGAATTAGATCTGATTTATTCAAATTGAATGAACAAGGGTGGGGTGTAATTTGGCTGATTAGTTCTGTAACTGATTCAATCAGGCAATCATGCATGCACTTTAGAGTCCTTTCACAGTCACACTCTCTGGGTACCCAGTTGGAACAAAGGGGTGCTGGCCTAATTCATTGCCTGGGGTAGGCCGGCGTTGCAGCCGGTCGGGACCCTGTGATAGAAAGAAGAAGCGTGCACAACCACACACAATTTGTAATCCGGGGCCAGGAGGATCAATTCATGATAATTATGTGTGGTTCATAGCTCAGTGCTTATGTAACATATATATTGGAATGATGTAGGTGGTTGTTGGATACAGAGGCCAGCATTAAGAGGATAATGTTTATTAGGTAGTAGTATAGAATGTTTGTGCTTAGGTACTTGGATGCTTGAATTGAGTTGTTTGATAATATTTGATGGTTTTGGCCTTTCTCTGTATCCCACCTGTAGGAAGGAAGCTGGGTTTAGAATTATGAAAGCCCTCCGGTGGGATAAGAGTGCAGCAGAAGGAGGAGGTGTCGGGGAGGATGGAGGGTGAGTGCAACTCACTCTAAGCAGAGCGGGAGTCAGCTGCTTCCTTTAAATAGGCTGTGGGGAAGGAGCTTTTCCCCCACATAATACCGGGCTACTCCCTCCAATTATGTGTGGTTCATAGCGCAGTGCTTATGTAACATATATATTGAAATGATGTAGATGGTTGTTGGATACAGAGGCCAGCATTAAGAGGGCACTGTTTATTAGGTAGTAGTATAGAATGTTTGTGCTTAGTTACTTGAATGCTTGAATTGAGTTGTTTGATAATATTTGATGGTTTTGGCCTTTCTTTGTATCCCACCTGTAGGAAGGAAGCTTGGTTTAGAATTATGAAAGACCCAAAAATGATATATATATATATCAAGTATTGTTCTTTAACTGAATGCTGAAGAGTCGTGCATTACAACACCTAATAATGAAAGGAATAGAAGATCACCTCCTCCAACTCCGGAGAGTGTGACCAGTAGCACTCAGGAGAGGAAAACCCCCCTTTGGGGGGAAACCTCTGAGGACCCATGGCTACTGACCTGCCCATCCTTCTGGGCATACTAAAGGAGGGAGATCCTAATTAAACTAAATTAATCAGCTAAATCTGAATTATAATTTGTAGAATTTAATCCAGATCAACGGAGCTTAAGAAGAACTGAATTGTAAATATCCAGTGAAGTAATTTCCTCCTAATAAAGTCCGAGTCCGAGAATCTATGTACAATTTGGAATAATGGACAGTGGATATGAAGAACCTTCTTCTGGACTTCAGTTTATAGAGGGCATAATCCAGGAAATGTATGGTGGTGGAGATGAAGTTGATGACTGACGAATTCAATACAGGAGACCAGACGCAGATAGTTGCATCCAAACTTGATGTCAATGAGGCAAGATGAATAGAAGTAGTACGACTTCCTGATTTCTAATACAGGGCTTGTATAGTATGTGTAATGAGAAGGCTTGTAGCCAGGCTACCGACTGGTGAATCCAGTTCTGATAAGTGAAGTATAGTCTTAGGAACTGATATGAAGGCAACAGCTACAGAGCTGAGCTGGAATAATGTGGCTGTGAGGATAATCGGAGACACTGGTGCGAGGGTATGACATCCAAGTGAGTAGAATATGGTGAGCCAAGGGAAGCAAGTCAGTTGGACTGCTAATTCGAAGTGAGAGGTAATAGGAGCAGGATTGCACCCTATGAAGGCAGATGGGAAGGAACAGGCCGTGGCAATCAGCCCCTGAAGAAAGCGCAGCTTAACCGACAGCTGGTGAGGTAGGAGAGAGAGGCGGCTGATTCCAGGATTGGAAGCGCAGTCAGACCCATGGAAGACTGCTGGTAGAATAGAGCATGGCAGTTAGTCCTTCTATGAGAAGTGCAGCTTGCCACGAGCTGGAGAGGTAAGGAGAGAGGCGACTAGCTCCAGTTAACAGGAAAAATGCAGCAAGACCTACAAGGTCAGCCATTAAGAATAGTGCGTGGTATACAGCCTCCAGGAGACGTGTCTTGAGTCAGTTTAGAGCAGAGTAGGACTGCAATTGTAAGGCAGATGTAGAGAATGGAATGGTGCTGAGGACTGACGGATCCAGAAGATCAAGGATGGCAGGAATCGCATTGAAGAAACCGTGGCAGAGAGATGGCAACTGGACAAGGAATATCATTCGAAACTGTAGGTGTGCAATGATTGAGGCAGCAAAGATGTGACGAAACCCAAATAGTCGAGCATAAGAGTCCTGGATGGAGATAACTGAAGAAGCGGAGTCAGTTGGAGCAGCATTGTCCCAGGGTCCAAAAAGCGGTAGAGCAGAATCAGGATAAGGTCTTCATGAGAGGCGCAACTAAGTGTCCTGGAAAGGGAGAAGCAGCAGCAAGTCCACACAGCTGAAGCAGCAGGGCACAGCATCCAAGAATAGAGGAGGAACAAAGAAACGGCCAGATGCAAATCCAAAATAAAAGAGCTTCCGGCTGGCTGACACGGCAGCAGGTAAGCGTATAGCAGAAGTGGGAATCTCCAGGCCCCGAGCCGGACGAGGCAGGAGTAGAGCAGAAGCAGGTAAACTTCCTAGCCCGAAGGGCGAAGGCAAGTCATAGAAGCAGGTGATTAGAGGACAAACCTCCCAGCCCGATGGGTGAAGGCAGATCATAGAAGCAGGCAAGCAGAAGGTAAAGCTCCTAGCCTGATGGGCAAAAGCATGTCGTAGAAGCAGGCGATTAAGATGTAACAGAATATAGGAACAAAGGACCTCCGGGCCCGGGGGGCACAGGTCCAACGAAGCGATGGCTAACCTCCGGCTCTTCGGGGCGAGGCAGGTTGCAGAGCAGTCGTACATAATACAATGGAAATGGCGAACTGCAAGCAATGCAGAGGGTCATGTCCTGGTATGGAGAGGTCACAGTAAATACATAAACAGAGGTAGATTGATGCCAGTTCAGGAGGAGCACAGTAGAATGTAATGGCAGGTTAGACGGGAGGACTCCAAAGGCCTGGGAGGGTGAAGCAGGTAATATGAGCAAGGAAGGTAAGAAAGGGAACCAGCACAAGTTGCAATAGGAAGCATGCTGCATAATGTAGATGTAGTATCAGGGAAGCAGGGCAAAGCATCCAAAGAATGGATGATGAATGTTGAAATACAAAATGTGAATCCATAGAGAGGAGCTCCTTGGCGGGCTGCTGCGGCAGCAGGTAGGCATATAGTAGGATAAGTGAATCTCCAGGCCTCGAGCTGGGCGAGGTATTGAAATGGAGGTAGCATCCTGAGCCAGATAAGTGTGAAGTAGCATTGTAACTGGAAAGCAGACGTACGAAAGTAAAATGATGCTGTAGACTGATGGAGCCTGTAGATCGAGGATGGTAGGGATTGCAGCGAATATCTTGTCAGAAGAGTAGGCAACCTGTCGAGGCAAAGAACATCCAGAATCTGGAGTCTATGAATGAAGCAAAGGTGTGATCATGGCAGCATTGCAGCCAGGCATGGTCGAGGAGCCAAATGGAACATCCAGAAGCACATTTAAGGAGAAGGTCTGAAAAACCATACATGCCCTGCAGAAGCCCTATAGGGAAGAATCGATGGAGGCTAAGACAGGAAGGAGCAGCGTAGGAGCTGAGGAGCCAAGGGCATTGGAATAGCCAGGAAGGGAAGAAGCACGCTTCCCAAATCCCATCAGTGAGCCAGAACATAGCCTGCAATTCATATGAATAGCCAGAAGGTGGAGCAAAGCCCAATGATGTGAGAAGCATGCATACCCCACAACTGTCCCAGAATGTCAGGGACATCTCTGACTGAGCCACAAAGTGCACTTTGACCCTCCTAATTTGTGTGTGTCCAAGCTCATGGAAGGGTTAAGAAGGCAAGCAGGAAGGCATCCGAGGTCATTCTGCAAAATGCAACTTGAAGCATTAAAAATGTCACAGTAGCTTGGCCAGCTGTAAGCAGATGAAGTACACCCAGAGCAAGCAGAAACGATGCCAAAGTCACACTCCCCACACAATTGCCAGAATAGAAGGGAGCTGAGGTACCGTGAGTCCATGTCAGGTTAGCAGCAGAGGAGATCCAATAAGCATGGAGGGGCAGCGCAGTAAATGCAGAGGAATGAGCCAGTAGTGCAAACGTAATGGCAGACCACAAGCAGCAGGGCAGCATACGAACACCTAAAGGTACGCAATTTGGCGAGGCTGAAGCTCTAAACGGTTCAAACTGATAGCTGTGTCATTCAGAAGTCAGCAAGTAGTCATTCGTAGAGCAGTGGAATTTCATGCAGGAATGGAGCAGGGAAGAAACTATGGAGCGTATGAGGAAGTAGAATGAAGGCAAGTCAGGATAAACAATTGAGCAGCAGACAGCTGAACTTGCAGTGGGGCTGCGAACGCTGAAAGGCAGTGGAGGAACCAGCCCAGAGTAGTCTTATGGCACAAGGAAGGTCCACAATGGAGAGGACCCACCAGGAAATTCAAATGATGGCAGTAAAGCAAAAGGAGGTGACGATCTAAGTGGTGGCACGAGGCGGCGGTTGCAAAGGGAAGAGACAGCATACTAACAACAAGAAGAGGAAGCAGGAGTGAAAGCGAAGCGTAGGCTAAGAAGGAGGATGGGGGGGGGAGAGTATACATGGTGGCAGAACCCTCAAGAAACATAAAGAAACAACGAGAAGACAGGCAGGAGGAAAGGGAGATGGAGACGGGACAAAGCACAGAAGAAAACGAGCAGGAGACAGCAGGAATGTAGGCAGATCGTAGGCAGAGCAGACGAGGACAGAAAAAGAGGGGGTTCAGGAGTAAAGGCATGGCGACATAACTCCCAAAGAAACGGAAGAAACAAACAACGAGGCAACAGGCAGGAGGGAAAGGAGACGAGACGGAGCAACAGAGGGAACAAGCAGGACGGGGGGAGAGGAAACAAACAGAAGCAGCAACTGTGCCCCAGAGCACGCCAACGAGTGTGACTCACTCTAAGCAGAGCGGGAGTCAGCTGCTTCCTTTAAATAGGCTGTGTGGGAGGAGCTCTTCCCCCACATAATACCGGGCTACTCCCTGAAATTAGACAAAACAACTAAATCAGATGACACACTTTGATTGAGCTGTTGTTGCAGGGAGCTACCCTGGTGTTACTCACGCTACCCAGTACAGGACACAGGATGGATGAAATGGAGACTTTAGGATGACTTGCTGGTTTGCCACGAGAAGCAGGGCCCACACGAATCACCGAGGTGTTGTTCCTGTTTGAGGTGTTGAGCAAGGGGCTGATCCCTGGGCAGGTCTCTCGTCAGTGGTTTTCTCTGCATCGCGAGTAGCTGGCTGGGCCAAGTTGGCAGGGCCCAGGCCAGGTGAACAGTTTGGATTCAGTCCGGTAAATGCTGGATGCAGCTTCCTGCAAGCGTGACACAATTAGGCAGTGAGGAACCAAATCGCGACCCACTAACAGAATTCACCACACTTATAGTAAAAGAAAAGCAATACCACAGTTTGGATGACAGTCTAGTTGCAATTTCAGCTTTCCTGAGCATGACTGTGATCTCTGTGGTGATTCAGATGTCCTGACCGGCTGATCGCATGGAGCAAATCTTCGGCCTTCTTCAGGCAAAGGTACAGTCACAGTTCAGCGGCTTTTATCACAGTTGGTTTGGATACAGTCCAGTTATTTAAGCACTCTTTAAGGATCCCTTTCAAGGGACAGCAGGCAGACAGGCCAAACTCAGCCTTTCCACCAGTTTCCCACGCGACTACACAGGAGCAGCTGCTTGAATCGCTCGAGCCGTTCACTCTCTCAACTCCAAACTCAGACTGACCCTCTGCTGCAGGCAGCACCGGGACTTCCTCTGAGATACAAAAGGTTTGGTTGGTTGATCAATCTGTCTGTCACAGCTAGAGCTCCCCCTCCAGGTCCATTTAGGCGCCAAAGTGGAAAAGCTACAATTCCTACAGAAATTAACTCCCACAAAACCCCTGGGGACAGACTCCATTTTAGGGTCCCAAAGGTACTGATTAGTGCAATACAGACATGTCCATGCTGCAAAGAAAGGCAGGTTAGATAAACTATAATATCATTATCATTTAGAGAAGCTAATCAGCAAACAATTACCAGTTCTAACAGAGCTCCCTCTGCACAATTAGCGATGGCAGAATGGAGCAATATTACAGCAGCTTAGGCGGGACTCGAGCCTGGAAACCCTCGGCCCCTACCCGGATTAATTATACACCACAAAATGACGCCTCTTAAGGAGACATATACAAAGGCTAGCTAGGCACTCACATGTGCAACACTTATAAAATGCTAGGACACAGAACACAAGCTTGGCAGTGGGCATTAGGCAAGCCCAGGAAGGCACTTTAGGAACCCCCATTCGTAGGGGGGTTACACCTGGTTTTTCTAAGGGGGGCATGTTGATCCCAGATGGACATGAATCTGGAGTTGAAAAAATGTAGGGCAGACTTTATGTTGCTAACTGTAGGGATAGAGGACCAGTCTATAGCCATCAGGTCAGCATGGAGGGAGGACAAATCCAACGACCTGAATGACCAAATCTGGATGAATTTAGGGGGGCTTTGGGACATTGACTCTTATGCACACAATAGACAACATGATGGTCACTGAGAGTGTCAGGGATGGTGCCAGCATCTATGACATAGTGAGGGTCAGAGGAGAGGACTCAGTTCAGGAGGGAGTGGTTGAGGGACTTTTGACTGAGCTGGGTGGGGTTAGTGATGAGTTAGGAAAGTTGAAGGGACTTTTGGCACAGTTTATTATAGAGGGGGCGAGCCAATTGAAGTTAAAATCGCCATGGATGAGTAACTCACCAGAGGAGGCATGGGAGGCAGTATTGGTGAGGAGCTCAGTAACTAAAGGTGGGGACATGCTAGGAGAGCAGTAAACACCACTAACTACAAAAATGGGGACAGAGAAGTGGAGAGACAGTTTGAGTAGAAGCATCTTATAGTCAGAGGGGGAGAAGGCAGGGAGCACAGCCTCGAACTGAATGCTAAGGTCAGGTAGATTGTAACTCTATCGCCCCTTTTTGCATGATTCTGCTGGATGATAGTGTTTAATTAATTAATTAATAATTAATTCATTATTTATTTGTTTGTTTGTTAACCGGGTGGGTGCACTAATTCAAGGGACTGTTTTCTGCCATGACCTGGGCCATGAAGATGGCACAATAACACGGTAGAAAAGAAACTGGCACAAAAGGTAAAGTGATTGCAAGTAGTTACAGCTCACAGGTGAACACATGTAGGTAATACCATACAAATGGAACAGCTTTGTGCAAAATTGAGCAGAAAGTGAACACAGAACAAACATGTCAAGTGCACAGATGTACAGTGGCAGCACAGTGCCCACATAATACAATCCAATAACAGTAACTACAAGAATACACTATGCCAAAAGCAACAATTTCCAGAGCCGAGTTGGACAGGCTGGCTTCCCTTAGGCAGAGTCTGGCAGTCAGCTGGGGCCGGGGGCAGGTACAGGTAACTGTCGCCGCAAGGGAAGTCTTATAGTGGGAGATGAATAGGGGGTGTGAGCCCAGAGGCCATAGGGGATGGCAACAAAGGCATCAGTAATCTTATACTGTATATATAAGTTACAAGGGCCTCCACAGGGCCAGCCTGACAGCAGAGTGGTAGTACTACCACTCACAAACCCCGGGACTTGGATTCAGGAATCCCCATGACTTGGATTCCGGAATGAGCATGACTCATCAGAGGGCCAGCTAGGGGAACAATCTCTTATACCACAAGAGACACTCCATGAAGGATTAACTTGTAATAGGGCCTCTCAGGGTGTCTAGTATGGCATAAGAGACTCCTCTCTTGAGACCTGAGGAGCCAGAACTGCTCAGCTTTGTGGTCCTCTCCTCCACACCTCATGCTGGGTATCTCTTATACTATAAAAGATACCCTGTGGAGGCCCTCATAACTTATAATAGGGTCTCTGCATGGTGTCGCTTATAGGATGAGACTCCTCTCACCAGGTATAAAAGATATAAGAGACTCTGTATGTGAGGTTTAGACAAAAGGACTGTGAAGCAAAGCTGAGCAGCTCTGGCTACCCAGACCTCCTAAGAGGAGTCTCTTATACCATAAGAGACACCCTGTGGAGGCTCTGTGATTTAATTTTTGCTCCCAGTGGAGGGGTGACGTGGTGGGCCATGGCCCATCACAGTTACCGCTAGGTCCAGAGGTGGGTGCCAAGGTCAGTGGTGCAGAAGCCTGTGTCATTGTGCTGCATCTTTGGGGGGCACGTCATAACTGTGTTGCCCTCCCCTGAGTTGCTGATTTGTGCGGAGCTTGCAGCTCACAATCCATATGAGTGTGCATCAGTGTGTAAGGACTCCATCAGCATCCCCCCTTCTTGAGTGCCAGCTCTGTATGCACCACCACCACCTGTGGTAGCAGCACGGTGGAGGTTGGGAACCCTCTCACCCCGAAGAGGAGGATATCCTCTGGAACACTCGTTCCCTCCTCCCCCAGCTGGCCCTCTGATGACTCAGTCTTGTTCCTGAATCTCGGTTGCTGGGATTGTGAGTGGTAGTCAGGGGCGTCATGCAGTCAGAAATTCTGGAGGGGCACAAAATCTCAACCTCTCTAGGGGTGTCCAGGGGCATGCCCCCCGGAAAATTTTGAAAAATTGAAGTCAAATGGTGCATTTTGGTGACTTTTAGCAGCCCAGAAAGCTGTTCCCCAACAAGCTAAGTGACATAATACTGATATAGGTTAGAGAAATTATCAATTGTTTTTGTCCTTTGTTCATTGTACTTACAGTGTTACCTGTTGTATTTTTTTTCTAAGACTTAGTCAGAACTTGTGCATTTTGCGAGTCTTTTATCATAAAAGACTCACATAATGCACAAGTTCAGTTTTATCATATGTAATCACATAACTACTTAGTCCACTTGTAGCTGATCCCTTGACTTCTAAATGACATAAAATGGCAGGGTAAAATCATGGAATCTGATTGGCTGTTATTTATGTGTAAAATATGGTTTACACATGGCTAAAAAAAAGGACTGCGAAGTGTCTGGAAACCAGATCAATAGGCATTTGGAACATAGGCATTTCAGTTAGCCCTACAACCAGAACTGATCTTCCACCACAAAACATGGCTGCCAATCAGATTCTTGGATTTTCTTACCCATTTGATAATGTAACAACATGCATGCACTCATTCACCCGCGCACAGACACAGGAAAACCCTCCACAAAGCAAATTTAGCCACACTTAGATTTTGCCAACTGGAGTGGCAGGCAAAATGAGCTTGGTACGTCCAGCAGACTGGGTTTGATTCCCACAAACTCCACCTGAATACTGTGTGACCCTGAGCAAGTCGCTTAACCTTTCCAGTGCTTCTGGGTTGCCCCAGAAAACAGGCACTTGTGCCTAGTGGGCCTTTTTCAGTTACCAAAAGAATAAGTAAAGATTCAATGTAAATCAGGAGGCAGAGTAAAGTCAGTTGGGACTAAACTGGGCAGGGCTGAAGCCACAGGATTAAAGAAGTGGGCCAGCAGTGCATAGGTAGCATGCAACACTGCCATCTGGATAACCACTGTTGACATTTGAACTCTGGGAATTTCACTTTGAAGTCAGCTGGGGATGGTGCATCATGAAAAAGAGGCACCCAGTTCTAGGGAGGGAATGTGCAAACTGACTTGCATTCAGCCCGCCCCCCCCACCACTAGCCAGCAATGGATGAAGAAGGGGACACGCCAAGGCATCCACAGCATTTGAGTTCAAAATGAGGAAACCAATAAAGAGTATAACTATCAAAAAAAGATAAAAAAAAAAACAAAACAGAAAACCAGGTGCTCTGATTTTATTGTAGCACTTAATGCAGCAGTGCAACAAAAATGTTCTTCAAAAAAGCTAGTTTCAGCTACAGTTAAGAAAAGTATTAGTATTCCTGTCAAATGTACTTGTCTCAGTACCTCCTTTGCTGTGCACTGCCTTTTTTTTTTCAGTCCTAACCGTTTCCATCTCTGCAATGTTATTACTATACAAAATGTGGCAGCCTTCTTTTTTTGTTTGTTTGCTTTTTTGAGACAAAATTAAATTAAAACTTTTATAAAATATTCAAATGTTGGTAAAATTAGATAAGTGTGAGACCTAATAAAATTGGAAAATGCCTGGAATCTAGTATGGTGGAAAAAAGGTAGGGTCAAATTTTATGCCCAGTTTCATTGCACTACTGCTTTAATACCACAAGTGTGTCTGTTGGCAAGAATGTCACCAACCTCCCTCACAGTAACGCATGGTCACCAACATCCTCGACACCACTAGGTCCCAACCCCGACCGGGGATCACACTGACACCTGTTTAGTGTTCATGCAAGGGGGGCTGAGCCCCCCACACACCTCAGACCTATAGATTCCAACTCTGGGGGGGACAGATGTCGGGGGAGACTAAGTTGAATGCACGATCATTGCTCCTGCAACCCCTGTCGATACTGTGGGTGTCAATGGGTTGGTGTTGCCGTAATGGCGTCACTGTAAAAGTGTCACTGTTACAACGGTATACAGTGTGTCTGAAACTTGCACCTGATTGGCTAAAAAAAGCCAGTTGCTGATCCCCATCATAAAACAATGGCTAATAATGGAGCAGTCTAACTGACTAAAATGCATTCTAAAAGGATATTTTAATGGCTAGAAACTGTCATGTTCAATAATTCCATTTAGAGTTTTACTTTAAACTATTTATTTATTAAATTATTTTCTCGGGAATGTGCATTTGTCCTATGGGACCATTTTTGGACACAATCTGAGCCACAAAGACGGCAGCAAACTAGAAGCAATACAATCACAATGCAGAGGAGCCATGAAGATTTAAGTAGTCAAAGTACAAGATATTTATTTGAATCTTCTGGTATCCAGGTAAGACCCACTAGGCACAAGTGCCTGTTTTCAGGGGCAACCCAGAAGCACTGGGGTGGTTAAGCAACTTACTCAGAGTCGCACAGTATACAGGTGGAGATTGCGGGACTCAAACTCATGTCTCCTGGATGGAGCAAGCTCATTCACAGCTCAGTACTCTTACCTCTAGGTTATACTGCCAACTTCATATAATGTATGTAGTCAGGTTACCTAATCTGCAAGTGGTGACAGCAGAAGGACACATCACAACAGCATTAATTAAAAGAATAAAATACAAATATTTCAGTTTAATACTAGTGTTTAGGCACCCTAGGGAATGGGTTACCATTGCTGATGTAACCCTCAGGGCCAAGGTACTTAGCTGCATGATGCATCTAAAGCTGTGCCTCGTGATCCCCCTAGGGGTAGAATGACTTACGATAACCTCACCTCAGGTTGTAATCAATTCTTAAGTAAGTGCCTTGAAAAACTAGGTATTGTCCTAAAACACCATTCATGAAACTTAAAAACAATATATAAAGTACAGCAAACAAAAAATAAGGAAGCACATGAGAAGAAACACTGGAAGATAAAAAGTACTCTAAATCAAGGCATACTCAGCTACCAAAAAACATTCTGTCATCATCAGCAGGCCTGTTTTCTGTTTTTTTCATGTACAGTTTTAGCAGTAGGTTTACTACCTGAACTTACTGTACTACACTGACCTTTTTAATCGAGGAACGGAAGGAAGTGATTAAGCAGGCAGCCAGAAATTTCACACAAAGTCACCGATCGACCACCAGGCGGGCTCAGCTGTCTTACTGCCGACAGACTGATAGCGAGTCTGTGAGTGTCTGTGTGCGAGGTCAAAACTGAAAATGCTTGCCGCGGCCGCCACTCAACCGAAGTACTCGGAGGATCATGGAGGAACCAATTTGCAGCGCAAGCTACTTTTTCGCGCCTCCGACATACAGACACTTGTCTTGATTGGTGGTAACTGCCAGGCAGCAACCAATCACAGCGCCTGTTGTGACTGTCTTACTCTCTCTGTTTTACAGGCACTCAGCCCCAAAGCAAGTTGACTCATCAGCACAGCACAGCTGCAGCGTGAGCAAAAACTCAGCCTTCCACAGCAATCACTTTAATCATTCGTATCCCCCCACTCCCCAGCACCCACCAAAAAGACAGTGAAAAACACCATATTTTTGGCAGCCCACAGTGTACCATTAAAAAATTAAATACTAAGATAATTTTTGGTGTAGCCCTCACAACAATTTTGGGAGGACACATGCCCCCTCGGGCCCTATGGGCATGACGCCTCTGGTGGTAGTGCTACCACTGTGCAAACAGGTTGGTCCTGTGGAAGCCTTTTTAACTGAAAAAATTCTGAGAATGAGGTCTGGGCAAGAGGAATGCACAGCCACGTAGTTCTGGTTGCCCAACCCTCATGAAAAAAGTCTCATACCATAAATGACAACCTGCAGAGGCTCTATTATAAGTTTTTAGGGCCTCTGCAGTGTGTCTCTTATGGTATAAGAGACTCTTAGCATAGGACCACAAAGCTGGGTGGTTCTAGCTCCCCAAACTTCATGAGCGGAGTCTCTTATACCATAAGAAGCACCCCACAGAGTCCCAGTTAACTAATTATATGTCAAATTTGAGTTAGAGTGATTTATCATAACTTTTATTTATAATTTCAGAGCTAAATGACACTGGCCTCCCCTGTCTGTGAAGTAGAATGCGCCACTCCTGATGTTCTCACAAATACATGGGTCCAAGGAGCATCCTAAAATTAGGGAGGAAAAAAATTCTAGAATTTCTATGTGACATGGCAGCCATGTTTTCAACAGACTTCTGTGTCTGGGTGCTACTGTATTTTCAAAGTAGGCACCTAATTTCTTCTAAGGTATTTTTCCTTGAAATTAACAACATCATCCCCCAGTCAAAGTAGCAGCACCGACTCTAAGGAAGTTGTAAGTTTGTTTGATGTACTAAACTGTGAGGAGGTATTAACCTAAAAAAATCCTGTAAAATGTACGTGTTTGCTTTAAGAATAAGAGTGCCTTGTTTGAAAGGAGCAGTAAAAGTTAACAGAGCATTTTGGAAGTACAGGTGGAATTTATTTATTATTAATTTATTGAAATCTTGGAGTTATATACCTTTGGGCTAAAAGCTCATTTACAAAGGTTCCACATCATACAATCAAAGACAAGAAGGACACATGTACAGTTAGTACTGTAACTGAGCAATTATTACAATAAAAGTGCGGGTTCCAGAGCACAGATACATAGGAACAGTATAAGTGCAATGCTATGGAGTTCAACTTAGTTACAATTCAGCTAAGGGAAACATAGTGGTCAACAGAAGAGGAGGCAGCCAGAAGATAGGCTTTGTCCGGAGTGGTGGTGGTGGGGAGGGGGGGGGAGAGAAAGGGGAAGGGAGAGGGTAATGTAGTTGGGAGAAGGGTGAGGGGAGAGATTGCTGGAGGCGAGGGAGGGTGAGGACAGGAAAGAGATAGGAGGAGGGAGCTAGAGTGGTAATAGAGGCAGAGAGGTGGGAGGCTATGTAAGGAGGGAGGTGGATAAAGGGAGGATAAGGCAGCTTGGAGGTAGGCTGTTGGGGTTGGCAGTCATAGCTGCTCAGGGAGGTCAGGTGTTAGAGGAGTAGCCTCTTAAATGACCAAAGTTTAGGCTCATTGGCTATGCTAGGGGGGAGATCATTAAGCCGTTGGGGGGCCAGATAAGCAATGGACCGCTGCGCCTGAGAGGTTTGAAAGAAAGGAACTTTCAGCGATTGCCTTGACATACCTCTTGTGTGGTGGGGGTTGCCTTTGGGGTTAGGAGGTTTTGGAGTGAGGGTGGGGTTAAGCCGAGTCTTTTTGTTTTCCGTGGAGACAGACTTGGTATTGAATCCTGTCCTGGAGGGTAAGCCAGTCTGTTCGCACATAGAGGTCACAGGTGTGGGTAAGTCTATGTGCCCCCAATGTGAGCCTGCAGACTTTATTTAGGACCATGTTTATTCTTTTTAGGGTGGTGTCAGAGGCTGCTGCATACAACACAAGGCCATAGTCTAAGATGGAAAGGATAGAGCTTATGACTGTGATTAATAGTGCCTCAGGGGTCATGCTATGGTGATGCCAATAGAGAAGGCCTATTCTGCTATTGACCTCCTTGACAACATTATCAACATGCTGTGCAAATGACAGGGAACTATCCAGGGTTACATCATGGTATTTAAAGGTGGATACTTGGCCAGCCCACTGGCGCAGTGGTAGGGCTACTGCTTGCGACACCAGTAACCCAGGTTCGAGAATGGTCTTGGGTAGCTGGAGGGCCGGCCGGAGGAAGAAGGATTGAGTACCCACAGGCTGCTCTCCTTCTCCAGGGAGGAAGGGGATGCCTGTCTCACTGCTCTACCACCACCTGGGTGACTATGAGTGGAGGTGCAGTGGGACGGCATGAAGGGGGAGGAAGGATGTCAGCCGGGAGCCGGGACGACAGCACGTTGCTATGTGCCCCACCCCTTGGCTCTCCAAGCGTGTCAGCATCCTGAGGGGAGGGGTGGAACAGAAAAACAGAAAACCCCGTAGTGGATGCCTGGAGACAGGACCTGGCTGCCCGAGAGAAATCCACAGCCAGGCTTCAGGATGGGCCTATGCAGCATACTCAATGCACACTAATGGACTGGAGGGGACTATATGGGGAGTCCCTCACCTCCCCGCCCAGGGGGGCAAACCGAGGCAGGATGGGGGCAGTGCTGACAGGACCCCGAATGGAGATACCTGGGGAGGACCTACGGGAGTGCACATAGCCTAGGGATCCCTGAGGATAGGGTCCAGAGCAGTGAGAAAGGGGGCATAAACATTGAATATAAAAAAAAAAAGGTTGATATTTACTGTAATGGAGTTAGAATGCTGTTAAGTGTTGTCAATTGATATGACTTGTATTTGCTGTGGGTGTTCGCGAATACCGTGACCTTGTTTTTTTTTTGTAGTTCAATAGTAGTTTATTTTTAGCAAACCAGCCCTCAACAGTGAAAAAAGTCCCTTTGGAGCTGTGCTTCTAGGTGGTGTGAGTCATGAGTTTTGGAAAAAATGACGACATCATCAGCATGTGAAAGTATTTGTTCTGTACAGACTAGTGGAAGGTGGTTCAGGAAAAGACTGAATAGCAGTGGGCCAAGGACTGATCCTTGTGGCACTCCCAAATGTACCTGTGTACTGTCAGAAAGGGTGTTGTTAATTTTTACCTTTTGCGATTGGTCGCTGAGGCAGCTATTGAACCATCCCACTGCATCCATTGATAGACCAGTGAATTGGAGAGTCTTTAGCAGGGTGTTATGATTGACTGTATCGAATGCCTTTGTGAGGTCAATGTAAATTGACCCCACTAGCTGGCTATTGTCAAGGGCCCTATGGAGGAAGCCAGTGTATTCCAGCAGAGTCGTGGTGGTACTGTGTACCCACCGGAAACCGTGCTGCTGAGGACATTCGATTTTGTACTTGCCAAGGTAGTCGGCCAGTTGGTTGTAAACAATTCACTCTAAAGCCTTGGAAAGGGGGGTAGGATTGATATAGGGCGGTAGTTGGAGTAGAGGGCTCTGTCACCACTTTTGTGGACAGGGGTGACTACTGCGGCTTTCCATCTTCTGGGGAATTGTCCTTGGCTGAGGGATAAGTTCAAGAGTTTTATAAGAGGTAGTAGGATTTCATCTCGTGTGAGGGTAATTAGCTTTAGGACCAGAGTGTCACTGCTGCACCTGGATTTGCCTATTGCCCACAGGAGATATTTTTTAGCTTCGGCCATGGTGGCTACCTTAAAATAGAATGGGGGTTGGCCAGTCGGGGAGCCTTTGTAGGAGGCTGTACTGCATTTCACATTGCCATCAGTTGCATCTAAGAAGTCAAGTGGTAGGATGCTCCTGAAATCAGAGAAAGCACTGTTAAATGAGTTAGCTATGGTTTTATGGTCCTGGGTGATCTCTTCATTAACTGAAAACATAGATGGTGGGAATTTGCTAGGTTCACCAGTTAGATCCTTCAGGTCATCCCAGAATTTCCTACCATTGCCCCATGAGTGAGAGAGGCAGGCTTTGAAATAGTTAATTTTAGCTAGTCTGATCTCATGGGTGCAGAGGTTTCCAGCCGGTTTGTATTTCTGGATGTCTGATTGGGTGCCAGTGGCCGTGGCTTGTTGCCATAAATGATTTCTAGTGTTCATAAGGTTTAGCAGTGCGGGAGAGATCCAAGACCTGTGGGTGCCCTTAATTTTACATTTAACGGATTGGCGTATAAATGTCACAGGCTTCATTAAATAATGCAATTAAAATGGTCCGGCACCTGGTCCACATCATTAAGGGAGTCAAGGGTGGAACAGTCAATGTTTTTAAGGTAGGTTTTGAGTGCATGTAGCTGTCCTCATTTAAGAACACAAGTTGTTAGGGTTATGGGTGGGGGCTTAGGAGCCTTGTTGGCCCAGCAGCAGTTGACATGGGAGTGGTTGCTTAATGAGTCTGTGAAGACAGTGGTACCAGAGATCCATTTGGGGTGGTTTGTGTGGATCCAGTCAAGCAGTATACTGAACCATGAGTGGTAGTTGACCCTAGTGGGTGATGTAACTATCTAGATTATGTTGACACTCAACAGGGCATCTTTGTATTGGACTGTGTCATGTAACAGCCAATTTACATTGAAATCCCCTAGGACTACCACTTTTGTTTTAAACCTTTGAGACAGTCCATGATCTTGCAGAAGCCAGAGAATTGTTCCCTTGGGTTATTCTAGTTTACCCACACTAGAAGCTGATCCAATATAGCCAGCAGGCTGCATATATTAATTGACGCTAGCTTTAATATACCTGAAAACTAAGACAACTCTCTCTAAATGGCTCTATGAAGTCTGATAGCCCACTTCACTGAAAGGCATCATCTCTCTCCCCCCCTCCCTTTTGTATCCCAGTGCCTCTGATTAATTAACCTTGGGTGACTTTAGACAGGTTGGCTGTTGGTGTACTTTATGCTTGCAATAGTCTGATGCAGACAGAGAGAGAGAGAGAGAGAGAGAGAGAGAGAGAGAGAGAGAGTGTGTTCTGTATTTCTGTCACCTTTCAGTTTTTGCATATGCACCACATGCACAAGCAATGATGATTTGGCTTCATTCCAGGGACAGTAGGAAGGTCCATGATGAAAATTAAGCATTTAAATAGTCTTGAGGGAAGTAATTGTTAATGCCAAATTTACATTTTATAAACTGAATTAAAAAACACAAATCAGGGATGTTTTAATTGAAAATTGTGTTTTACTTTGTAATATAGTACTTAACTATTAATAACACAAAATAAACTCCAAGTGATAATTGCACAAGTTGAAATGCTAATGATGGAAAATGAGTAAGAAGTAATGATTTCATAGAGCATTGTACTTTAATTATGTATTGATATAAAATAAATGTATACCGTAAATGCATGGAGCAAAAATGTAAATATATGCACTAAATTCTTGACTGTGGCAGAAGATTTTTATGTCTGATCCATTAAGGATTAATACATTCTCATCTTTAAACAGACCTTTGATAGCTGCAGCATTGTGTCATTTGCGTTTTAGGAGATTAGCCAAGTTGCTGTCTAAATGCAAAGTAAAACATACTGAATTGTGCTGTGTTCATTTATAGGTTCATCTTTCATGAGTTTCTGGCATTTGAGACAGTTTTCTGTGCCCCGATGTCATGTACGTTATAACCTTTCAACTATCTGACAAGAATGGGACAGGTGAAGTGACATTTGGTAAGTGGTTGGAATGAATATGTTCCAGTGAAAGTCCTGAGAGTGAGCCACTTCTGTACTGAAGCATTCAAGTACTGGATTAGTCCTAACTACACCTGCGGACAATACAGTCAATCTGAACCTTAGTGCTTGACTTGTTCACATCTGAGACCAAACTTTCCACTAGGCACAAGCACTAGTTTAGTGCTATGGTAATTTCCTAAAAGGATTTATGTGGATAAAACATAAAACGTGTTTACTTTGGTGTAAAGCATTAGCTGTCACAAGGGATTAGGGAAGTATATGAGTGCAATTATTGCAGCTCATTGAATTATTGTCACTTTCACATTCCAGAGGTAGGTGGTATGAGTCTTGCTTGTTCGGGGCCAGCCTGGACAAACTACTTCACAGTGTATTGCCTGTAATCCTTTCATTCTTTAGAGGATTTTGGTAAGAAGTTTAACACGTTCATGTGGCACCTTTGCATTATATGTAGAGTAACTTGAGAAGATAAAGTGAAAAAAAATACATGCAAAGACATCATGAGCTAAGGCTTAATCTGTCAGTCATAAACCCTACTGTCATGTCTCCCACTAAAGTGCCAGAAATAAATGGCAATTTCTTTTGTTGGTGAATACAGGACTCATCCTGTATTTAGGATTTTCCAGTTGGAAAAGCATATTGGGCTCAGAGGAGCCTGGAGCCAGTACATCTGTGGTCTGCTGACTACCCACTTGGAGGGTAGTTCACGCCTCCTCCCACCCCAAGGTGGTATTATTTAAAAGCTGGCCACAGAATGCATTGTTTTAATCTAAAAGTTTAAAAAAAAAAGACTTTTGTTATTGAAAATAACCTTCCCCCATCCCTCATCCCAATGATCCTGGTGGCCACAGCTACAACATTCCTCTGTCTAAGAGGGTGGACAGCAGGCTGTCTTCACAGCTGAAGCCAGCTGGGTGGGGGTGTGTGGAAGCCGGGCGGCCAGGGTTCTCCCTTACCATGAGCCAAGTATCTCTATGCACAAGATGCTTTACCTTTAGCCATCCTCAGGTGCTGGCACACCAGGATGGCAAGCGAACCCTGGTCTCATAGGAGGCATTTTGCCAAGAGGCTGCCCCTGAAAAACGTATTTTATTGCCAAACTCCACTAGGTTCAGTTTAATGGCAATAGTGTGTTCTGTGAAGGAAGTCCCTTATGCAAGCATTGTGGGTAAGCATCAAATTGCTTGGGCTGTCAGGTTGCTCCTGTCAATGGGTCTTACCCGGTTACCAAAAGAATAAAAAACACAAAAAGTAGGCACATCACTGTGCAGTATCAGGTTTGTTATATCAGAGTGCTACATGCATATCTCTGAAGTCTAATCTTTTTTTTTTAATATACTAAGTGTTAACATGGGAACTATAGGAAACAAAATCCTGTTTCTAGCCATGCATATATTTTCCAGAAACAAAATGTTTAACAAAGCTGTACAGATGTTGTATCATTTTGTATACAATGTATGTAGGATTCCACTACTTAAATAAATGCATTATTTTCCCAAGACTCTGACCCAAGTGATGGATAAATGTTGTTATTCATCCAATGGTTGAATAACACTGTTTATTTTTCACTTGTCTACATCACAATCAACTTGATTGACAGCCCATTCTGTCAATCCCACAATGAATCTGCTCTTAATTGTCACACAGAGCACAGACATTGTATACTCAGAACATACAATGGACTATGTTCAAATATGCCGTTAATTTCCATTCGTGAGGAGGCGGGACTTTCATAACTCACTCGTGGCTTTGACACTCGTGAATCATAGTCCCGCTCCCTCACTCATGGAAATACATGACATATTTGAACACATGCCATTGTATATGCTCTATTTATGCAATGTGATAGAATTTCAAACCAAACCAAACATGTATTATTTTCTCAGTATCAGTACGACAATGTGGTTTAAAATTATGTGTAACACATAAACATCATCACTAAGGAAAAAAATATTAGACACACTTTTTTTGTAACAAATATACTTCGCAAATATTCTAAATTTTCAAAATTATCAGTGGCTCTTGTTCTATACTTTTTCAGTTGTCATGTTTTTTTTTTTTATTATTTCCATTTGATGTTTCTGCTGAAGAACTCTTGGATTTAGTTTATTTATTTACTTGTTCACTAGGCAAATGCATTGGTCAAAGGGACCATGTTCAGGCACGACCCAGGCCATAAAGATGGCAACAAAACAGGTATGGCAAAAAGTACATACAGGACAAGAAGCATATCAATCAATCAATCAATCAATCAATCAACTTTATTTAACCAGGCATATAACACCATTGAGCAAGCTCATTTTCAAGGCGGTCCTGGACATAAATTCGATACAATACAGAGAATACAGTAAGCGGAAGGTAAAAAACAAAAACATGACATAGTACAGATATGGTAGACATTAATGTGGTGATAGTGAACAGATGTAGGCCATGGGAGGCATATACATAAGGTCCAATATAGTTTACATACACCGTTTCCAACATAATTTACAAGAAAGCAAAGTGTACCATCCTAGCTGTTACCGCTAATTTAGAGGCTAGTATCTTTATACTAGAAGCAAGGCAGAGGGGAAAGAGCAGATAATGGAGGAGAAGAGGAGCGAGAATATGCCAGGAAGGGGAAAAAAAGGAAGTTAGGCTAAGTTTAGGGGAGAAAGGAATACGTGCTGGGGATCCCTTGCTAGGAGAGAAGGGGCGACTGTCGGAGTGTAAGGTTTGCAGAAGGACCAGTAATTGAGGTAAAAGAGTCATCTAAAGCAACTGCATGTATCCATCAACAGGTCCCATATCAGTGTTTTGAAAGTGAAGATGCTAGGGAGCATGGAAAGCATTAAAGATTTTTGCACAGAGTTCCAAAGTGATGGCAGAGAAAAATTGATTGCTGCCAGGCCAAGGGTTGTTTTCACTCTAGTAGTCTGGAAGCAAATCATGGAGAAGCATCTTAATCCATAAGATCCCTTGGCACGTACAAAGGAGCTCAAGATATATGTAGGGAGATTATTGGATAGCGCGTGAGGGCCATCCCAGCTCCTGGTACAGTAGACAGTGGTGAGTGCAACGGGGTAGGTTAAGGATAAATCTTAGGGCCCGGTGGTAAAGGGTGTCAAGTTTGTTGAGCGTCGTAGTAGGGCAATGACCGTAGAGGAAGTCAGCATAGTCCAGTACAGGTAGAAATGTGGATTGCACTAGCCTCTTCCTGGCTTCTAGGGTAAGCAGATGTTTTAGGCGATAAAAAAGGCCTAATCGCTGCCTTAATTTCTTTGAGATTTCATGTAGGTGGTACAGGAAGTTGAGCTTATTATCTAGCCAGAACCCTAGGTATTTAAAAGTATCCACTGTCTCTAAGTGTTCATCTAGCAGCGTTAGAATCTGGGGGGTATGTGTAGACCCAGAGGCAGACTTTGGCGACAGGATCATGGTTTTAGTCTTTTTGGGGGTTAGTGTCTCCAAATGTTTAGGGATTGCTAATACTGTGGCAAGAATGGACCCCATTCTTTAGCCAGGGCATATTCAAAACTCAAGAAATTAGTACTGTATTAATCTTTGATGTTTGCTGAGAGCGCTCTTCTCAGCACACGCAACGTTCCCAAAATAGCTTCCTTTTGAAGTTCATAAGGTGTCACAAGTATTGGTAGCATATTTAAAGGTGCCATTGGCATTGAGGAGAAGCTTATGTTTGATGAGGTTATATTGGAGAGTGATGAAGTCTTGCTGAAGGTTCACATGGGCCAAGTCCAAGGAAGAGTTAGTGGTATAGAGTACGGTGTCATCTGCAAATAAGTGCACATTGGCTTGTGCAGGTGTAAGTCCAAGTTGTTGATGTAGATTGCAAAGAGGATTGGGCCCAGTATGGAGCCTTGTGGAACACCTCGTAAGAGGGATTTTTGCGGGGACAGATCGAATATAGCTTTGACTTGCTGAAGCCTGTTGGTTAGGTAGCTGGTGAACCATTTGATGGCAGAGCTATTGAAACCGATATTACCCAGAGCAGTAAGTAAGATGTTATGATCCACAGTGTCGAAGGCTTTGCTAAGATCCAGGAATAGGGCAGCTACATACTTCTTGGAATCCAGGGCAATTTGCCAATCAGTGGGTACTTTTGCTAGGGCCGAAACGGTGCTATGTTTGGCTCTGAAGTCAGACTGAGCTGGATTTAGTAAGTTATTTGAGTCAAGGTGTTCTCTGATCTGGTCGACAATTTTTTCGAGTAGTTTTGAGAGGACGGATAGGATAGAGATAGGCCGATAATTGTTTAGATCACTTGGGTCCCCAGATTTGAATGAGGGTAGGATGTGTGCAGTTTTCCATGACACAGGTAGCTCACCCTGTTTGAGGAAGGTGTTGAATAAGTGGGTGATGGGGGCGGTTAAATAGAAGTGGCCGAGTTTTAGAAAGTAAGGTTCGATATTGTCTGCACCAGTGCTCTTTTTTATATCCAGGGACAGGAGGAGGTCCTCAACTTGTTTAAACGTAACTGTTAGAAAGCTAAAGTTGGCAGGATGCGGTCGGTTTGGGTCGATTTTAGTAGTATGATTAGCAGTAGCATCCCCTGGAGGATTGAGATTGTTGATGGGAGAGTTGTCAAAGGCGAGCCCTGCAGTAGCAAAGTGTTCGTTGAACTGTTCTAATATAGCAGCTTTATCTGCGTAGGTATTACCTGAGGACACAATTTAGGTTGGGAGGGATGAATCGGCCGTCTGACCTTCGACCTCCTTAAAAATATTCCAAAATTTGGCAGAGTTGTTTTTATTATTTTCTAGTTCAGTGTGGTAATATCTGGCTTTTTCAGACCTAATTAGTCTGGTGCAGGCATTTCTAGAGGTGCGAAATGCCAGCCAATCAGTTTCTAGGAGAGATTTCCTTGCTTTTTTCCAGCAAAAATCCCTATCCTTAAGTGCTTTCTTCAGGATGGGAGAGAACCAACCGGGAGGTCTTTTTTTAGATCTGATCATTCTTAGAGGGGCGTGTTTGTCAACTAATCCTATGAGTAGGCTATGAAAGATGTTAAAGGCTTCATTAAGGGTGGGTGCCAGATAGAAGTCATGCCATCTGATGTTGCTTAAATCTTTTAGGAAGGAGTTCTGGCAGAAGTTTTTCAGGCATTGTTTGACTTTGAATTTAACAACTGGCTTCATGTGGGGAGAATGTCTGATACAGGCCATAGCACAGTGGTCACTTATGTCATTGAAAAATACTCCAATGTGCGAGATGTTATGTGGTTTGTTTACCAGTATGAGATCTAGAAGGGAGCTATGCTCAGGATTTTTTCTGTTAAGTCTGGTGGCAGTGGTTGTCATTTGTACCAGTCCATTTGCATCACAAAGTTCCTTTAGCTTCTTTGAGCTATCATCATTTCAATTTTGGTTGAAATCTCCCATCAGTATACATTCGGAGTTAGCACAGTCAAGAAGATTTTGTAGGTGTGACAGCAACGCCACGCCTCCAGAAGGTGGACGATAGCATGCTGCTATAAGAAGTGACTTATCATTGGAAACGGAGAGTTTTAGGGCCAAGCATTTAAATTCTTTAGCCTTTGAGGTACAGTCAAGGATTGTAGTTGTGTATTTACACTTCACATAGATTATGACCCCTCCTCCTCTAGAGGGTCTATCACAACGATAGGAATTGTATCCTGGTATATAGATAGATTTGTCCGAGTTTGAAGGCGTCAGCCAGGATTCAGTTATCATGAGGACATCAGGCAAAGCATGTAGAGCCCAGGCCTGAATAGGGTCTACCTTCTTTAATAAGCTACAGGCGTTGATGTGGAGAAAGCTGATACCTTTATATCGTGGTAGGTCTGCAGGGGTGTCCAGAGGGGAGGGTGGGCCTGGATTTAGTTCAATGTTTCCCAAGCAGAGTAGGAGAAGTAATAGTAGTTATTTTAGATAATGTGTTAGCCTGCTGAGTAGCCTTTTTTTACTCCTTCTGGAACGAGTTGCTTTATTGGTGGCAGTGTTCTGGGCAGTAGTACATTTAGGAAGGGATAGGATATACATGGTTATTAAGGCTAAAAGTGTCAGAGGCCTTCGCACCTGCTTATTAATCATTGTCTGGTGCTGGGGGGGATATGGCCATAACGAAGTCTGCCCTTTAGAGTGAGATCAAGAATTAATAAAAAAGGGCCCATCATGGTATGAGTTAGAGGGAGATTTTTGGCCTTGGTGCCAAGTGTCACCTGGACTACTGAATGGTATATAAATTAGCAAAATGAGACAGCTATTAAGGAGAGCAGCCACAGGGGTCATTTTTGCAGGGAAATATCTCCAAGGTATGGCCGGAGTGGTTAGAACAATTACCTTATATGAGGCTAGTAGTGTTATGTTGCACTAGTTTTAGAAGGCTGATCAGCAACAGCTTTAAGAGGAGGGGTTATCCAAGGGGGGGGTGGACTAAGCACTGGTGTGGCTGAGTGTGCTGAGACCAATACGAGAGTAGGAGTTGACCTAGCTTCTTACAGTAAGAGTATTTAATAGAGGCCGGGGTTGGGGCGGGTGGTGTGAGAAGAAAAGTCCCACCAGAAGCGTACAGTGACCAGGTGCCCAAAGTAGCTTTTTTTTTAAAAGGAGAGGATTCGTCAGGCAGCCAATCCCAGATGGAGCCGTATCTTAGCGGCAGCCAATCGGAATGGAGGAACAGGGTTGCCGCCCAGTCGGGCTTCCAGGAAAATCCCCGATGCTGAGAGCAGGCTTACCGGGTCAAAGGCGCTCCTAGGCGGGCAGGAGTGGTGCGCGGTGTCTGCTGGTTCCAGCCACAGCGCCTTACAGCGTGAGGTGGTAGCCCAATCAGGGGCTCTTGAAAGCTGAAAGAGAGAGAGAGGTAGGGTTTTTTTAACTATATTATCGGGACAATACAGCTTTAGCAATTCGCAGTACTAATCGGAGGGCAGGGGTGTAACAGCTTAAGCAGATTGCAGGACTAAATCGGAGGGCGGGGATGAGATATATGCAAGAGGAGTTATACAAAGCAAGTGGGGAGGAGGGGGGCTGAGACCAGACAGTAAGGTAATTTACTGCGGTGCCGCTAGCCCTAGGTGGTGAGGGGGGGAGAGAGAGATAATAGAGTGAAGCGTGAGGGAGAGAGACTGAATAAGGGTTTAGGAAGATCGAGGGGAGAAAAACACAGCAACCAGAATAACAGTAGCAATAATCACTTTTGTCAGTAATGCATTCCCAGAAAGTTTAGTTTACAGTTATTAGGCAGTCTAAAGATTCCCCACAGTAAACATTCACAATTAGCTGAAAAATTCCCACCAGAAGCATACAGCGAGCAGGCACCCAGAGTAGCTTTTTTTTGAAAAGGAGAGGATTCGTCAGGCAGCCAATCCCAGACGAAGCTGTAACTTAGCGGCAGCCAATCGGAAGGGAGGAACAGGGTTGCCATCCAATCGGGGTTCCAGGAAAATCCCCGATGCTGAGAGCAGCAGGCTACTCGGTCGCTGTGCCCTAGGCGGCGGGAGTGGCGCGCTGTCGGCTGGTTCCTCCAGCTGCGGCACCTCACAGTGTGAGGTGGTAGCCCAATCAGGGGCTCTTGAAAGTGGGTCAAAGGCGCTCCTAGGCAGGCAGGAGTGGCGTGCGCTGTCGGCTGGCTCCTCCAGCTGTGGCGCCTAACAGCATGAGGTGGTAGCCCGATCAGGGGCTCTTGAAAGCATATAACAACATAACATAACATAACATAACATAACATAACATAACATAACATAACATAACATAACATAACATATGGTCATCATAGTGAGAATGTTATAAGCAAAAATAACTACAAAAAATACATTCAGAACACAATAAACAAAAATGCACCAAAAACAAGGCCACAAATCAGGATTCATAAATGGGTAACTTACCCCAATCCCAAAATCCAAACTCGGGGGTAGCATTTGAAAGGCCGAGTCAGCCAGGAGGGCAGCTCCACAGTGAACTACCTTTTGTAACTTTAAGATTATTTAGATATCTGTAAAAGAAGCCATAGACTGCAGAGAGAGGAGAGTGAGTGAGTGAGTGAGTTCCATTGTTGTAGTGTAGTGCAATCAAGTGGTGTTAGCCAGCCAGACAGGTTAGAGGGATAGGCGGAAGGCGGGGTGTAGTCATATATGTCAGGAAGGGCATAGAGGCTGTAAAGAACTAACATATCAAGAAAAGCAAAGAAGAAACAGAGTCAATGTGGGTTCATCTCACAACACTGTCAGACAGGAGAATACAGAAGGTGGTGCTCTATAGACTACCAGGACAAGGGGAAGAAAGAGATAGGGAGAGCTGGCAAGGGAAGTAATGATGGGGGAGGTGGTAGTGGTGCATAATCTGAACCTGCCAGATATCGACTGGGACATTCCAGTGGCCAGGTGCACTAGAAGTCATGCCCACTTAGATACATTTCAGAACTGCCTGCTGGTGTGGCGTGGCTGGTTAAACAACCCACTAGACTGGCAGCTATTCTCAATTTGGTGCTTACTAACTCAGAGATGGTGGGTGAAGTGAGGGTAGGGGAGCCACTGCTGTCTATCGACCATAGCTCCATTTGGTTCGAACTGGCCCTCGGGACTAGAATGCCCCTATCAGAAACTGAAGTCCAAGATTTCAGAAGAGCAGACCTCAGTTGAATGAGGGAGCTGGTCCCAGACAAACTAACCAGGGTGGACTGCATCGGAGGTGTAAAGGAAAGATGGGCGGCAATCTAGTGGACCATTCTCGAGGCAAGAAAATTATGCACGAGAATTGTTATAAAACAGGGATGAGAGACCAATATGGTTTTCAGAAAGGATCAGAGAAACAGTGAGGGCCAAGAAAAAGACTTTCACTAGGTACAAGGAATAGCAGGGGAAGGAGGAATGGGGAGACTACCAAATAAAAACTAAGGAAGCAAAGAGGACAGTCAGGGAGGCAAAGGCAGACACAGAGTTTGTGGCAGGGAGGTCTTGTCAGACCAACCTGATAGTTCTATTTGACTGGGTAACAAAGGTAGTAGATAAGAGCCATGCTGTGGATTTACTCTACTTCAGTTTCCGCAAGGCTTTTGACTTGGTGCCACACAGAAGATTGCTGAAGAAGCTGGAGAATGTTGCTGTGGCTAGGGGCATAGTTAGATGGATAGGAAACTGTTTGAAGTAGAAACAGCAGAGGGTGGTGGTAAATGGGGTCAAATAGAAAGAGAGGGCGGTCATGACTGGGGTGGTGCAGGAATCTGTCCTGGGCCCTGTTCTCTTCAATATGTTCATTGGCAACATTGGAGTGGGCAACCAGGGCAAGCTGTGTCTCTTTGCAGATGACATGAAGTTCTGCAGTAGGGTAGATAGTAATGAAGGGATCAGGGAGCTGCAGAGGGATCTACAAATGCCAGAGAGGTGGTCTAAGGCTTGGCAGTTAAAATTCAGTGCCAAAAATTGCAAGGTTATGCACCTAGGGAGAAAAACAACAGGACAGAGTACAGGATACGAGGGGTTAAACTGAGCTTTATGGCAGAGGAAAGGGACCTGGATGTTATCATTAGTGACTTCCTCAAACAATCAAGCCAATGTAACAAGGCCTATAGCTGTTGTGTCATGAAGGGGTACTGATAGCAGGAAAAAGGAGGTACTAGTACCTTTATATGGGTCACTAGTGAGGCCACACCTGGAATTTATATTTATTTATTTTATTTTAAATGTGTTAACCGGCTAAGGACACTTGGCAGATGCCCTTTTTCAGGACCAACCTGGAAAATAAACAAGAACATACAACAATAAATAAAATCAGTCTCGTACAATATCAGGTAAAGCATTTACATACATCCAAAGACAATAAATAAGTTTTAAACTGAATGTTAACACTAGACAGAGATGTAACTGAATGTAGTAATACTGTGCTCAGCTCTGGAGTCCACTCCTAATGAAGGGCAAGGGCAGGCTGGAGACGGGGCAACACAGGGTGACCAAGATGATTCAGGGTCAACAGGGCAGATCTTACAAAGATCATCTCAAGGCACTGAACATGTACTTGCTGTAGACCAGGTGAGATAGGGAGGATATGATAAAGACCTTCACATTCCTGAAGGGAATAAACAAGGTGAAGTGTCAACATAGAAGTCCCCTAGAAACAGAGGGTAGTACTATAGTTGAAACCGAGGGTTTCAGGAAAAGTACAGCAATGAACTCACTATTACATGCACGAAGTGCACACCCGAGGGCATTGAAGGATTCAGTTCCTTACAGTCAATTTGTAAGAGTAAGACAGAACTTCAGTTCTATACAAACATTCGACAGGAAGAAGAACTTACTAGTAGAATCTTGTCAAAGGGCTACAACAAAAGGCTATTAGAATAACATTTAGCAAGACATGAGACATAAGGGACACGATGGTTCACTGTCAATTTGAGTATGAATAGATACAGAGAGCTGGGAACTGGTTACCCACAAAACCAAAAGTTTTTTTATAACTGTAACAAATGTAATATTTGTTCACACACTGTCCTGGGGAAGAAATTCAAACACCCTTAGGACAACAGGGAGACTGAGATCAGAGAATTTATTAACTGTAACACGACTTCTGTCATGTATGTATTATGGTGCATCTGCAACTTGATCTACATAGGTAAGACTGTAAGGAATCTGAAACTTAGAATCCAAGAACATGTAAGATCTATCATGAATAATAGACAAGATACCCCTGGGGGTATGCACTTTAATGAGATTCATGGGTCAGATTCTAGACATTTAAAGTTTATGGGATTAGAAAGGGTACCTAACCCAAAGAAAGGAGGAGATAGGAAAAACTTGCTTCTCAGAAAAGGAAAGTGCTTGGGTCTTTAGTTAAACTGGAAGTGTAAAACCAAAGAGTATGAATGAAACATGGGACATTAAGCCATTCTTGCAATGACATGATTCATTATTGATTAGACAAAGGATTTTGTGGCTGTTTTTGGCTTTGTTTTGTTCTGATCTTTTGACCTCCTCTTTTTCAGAGATGCTTCATTCTCCCTTTGTACTATTGGCTGGCTTAAAAGTCTATGTGGATCCCCAGTCACTCCAAAACACAAGGGCCTGGATATTCAAAAGGGATGCACCATGCGCAACCCACCAATGCGCCCCGGTGCGATATTCAAAGGGGCAAGTTGTGATGCGCAACTCCCGATGCACCGGGGCACATCAGTAATGTATGCGGTGCAAGTGCGGGGGGCGTGTCCATCCCGATATTCAGCCTGGGATGCGCAGCACATATGCTGGTACAACTCCACCTTGCACTGCTCAGGGGGGGTGCAAAGATGTGCCTGGTAAAACCAGGAACAAATCCTGGCTACCCACAGGCAAGCTGCCATGTTGTAGAGTGCAGCACAGCAGCCGCCGGTGGTGGGTAGCCACCCGCCACCCAGTACACTGTCCATATGCTCACTGCCCTGGGAGTGGTGTGCCCCCCCCCATTGCCCAATCATGGGCATAAGTAAAATATAATCCCCAGTGGTCCAGGGGAAAGCCCTCCATCGCTCGGTCGTGGGCATTAGTAAATATATATGCCCTGGTGGTCCTGGGGAAAGCCCTCCATCACCCGATCATGGACATAAGTAATAATAATCCCTGATGGTCCAGGGGAAAGTCCCCCATTGCCCAATCATGGGTGGAAACATCACTAGATACCCTGTTGGTGGTGGCAATTCTCCCCACCTCGCCCACTGAGGGTCCCCACCCAGCACTTCCCCTGTCATTGGTGGGTGGCAGCACCCCACCCACATGCCGCCCGCTGCCCGTGGAATGACAGTGTGTTGTGCTGTCTGTACACCTATTGGTCCACTGCATGGACCAATGGGCGTACGAACCATGCTATTACTACACAGGCCCAATATGTGAATGCACGTGTACATTCACATATCGGGTCTGTGTAGTATAGTATGGTCTGCACACCTGTTGGTCCACACTGTGGACCAATAGGCGACAGACTGTAGTGTATGTCATTTGGCAGAAGGCCAGGTGGCATGTGGCGGGTGCTGCCACCCACCAATGACAGGGGTGCTGGGTGGTGGGGACCCCAGCGGGCGGGTGGGAGGGGGTACCACTGGACCACCAGGGTATTTAGTGATGTTTCCACCCACGATCGGGTGATGGGGGACTTTCCACTGGACTACCAGGATTATTTTTATTTATGCCCACGATCAGGCACTGGAGGGCTTTCCCTTGGACTACCAGGGATTATTATTACATATGCCCACGATCGGGCGTTGGAGGTCTTTCCCCTGGACCACCAGGGATTATATTTCACTTATGCTCACAATCGGGTGATGGGGGGGGCTTCCACTGGACCACCAGGGAGATTCACTCTACTTATGCCCACAATCGGGTGAATGGGAGTGGGGACTGCAGGGCATCGGTTCCCGATGGCTGCAGCCTGGCAGGGCACCAGGCGTAAGTCGCCGGGGATCGGTGCACCACATGCAAATGGGGCCATAATGACATGCAAATGGCCACATTTGTGCCTTTCATGCATAATGGCCTAATTTGCATGCCCAGTGCTGAATATCACGGATGATGTGCCTAGTGCAACTGCACTTGCGCATCCCCCTGCTCCCGTTCTGCCACTTGCACTGGCGCAGTGCCACTGCGCTGTGTGCAGTGTGTGCGCCCTCAGTGCTATATTCAACAGTGCTGAGCCATGGCACAGCACTGTTAAATATTGCCTGGTCCATGCCCTGGTGCAGCCCAGTTGCGCTGTGCCCAGGCTTGCGTCCCTGCCCGGCGCAGTCTGAATATCCAGGCCAAGGGATACAGGAAATGGATGAAATAGGGTGATTGCAATATCATTTTCAAGCCTTCTGACCTTCTGACTTCCTCTTTCTTAGAGACTGTTTTAACTACACTTTTACCTTTGGCTGGTTCAGCGCCTCATGTGGATCACCAGATTATTAGTATAATTGAATAACAGAGACAAATAAAGTGATGGCATGGTTCTGCTCCAGCAAACTGCTTTTTCTCTAAAATGCTGGTGTTTCTACAATGGTAGCTTTATTGAGAAAAGGGGCACTTAGCAGTGAAATATATATGATGCTTTAGGTTTATAATACATATGAGATTTTTGAAATGCTATACTTGTGTGTCCTATTGCGTCATGACATTGGGGGGAGTTAATGTGATACTGCTGTTGCCATTGTTTTAAAATTCAATGAAACTTCATGAGAATTTTGTATAATTAACTGCTGCACTAGGGTGTTATATGATATCATGGAATTAGGGGTATTAATTGTGATGCTGCCATCCCTCAGACTCTTCCCCCCCCCCCCTTCTGAGGAAGGCTCAGTAGAGAGCTGAAGTGCTGGGGTACTGATTCTAATGCAGGATGAGCAGACTGCATTTGTAACAACTCTTTATTTTGTACTATACTATTGTATGGGTGTGAGGCATGTTTTGAGACTGCTGAGAAAATAAACTATGGGCTGGATATTCAAACTGCGCCATTCAGAGGCGCAAGCCCTTGAGCTGCGCAAAATAGTTGCGCAGGGGTGTCTCCGGGGCGATATTCAAAGGAGTTGTGCTATTGAGCAACTCCTTTGAATATCACCCCCCAGCCACAGCCACTGTGCATGGCGCAGTGGAACTTGCGCCACCGCAAGTTGACAGAGTGGAGCACTCAACTTGTGGTGGCGCAAGTACCATTGCGCCATGCGCAAAATCCCGATATTCAAAAGGTGACATGCAAATAGGGCTATAATTCATGCAAGGCACAGGGGGGGCCATTTGCATCTAATTATGGCCCCATTTGCATGCCATTAGTATGCAGGTGCTCTGATCCCCGAGGACTTGCGCCTGCGCCCTGCCAGGCAGCAGCCGTCGGGGATCGAAAGCCCCTCTGACTGTCATAGTATAGGCTGCACGCCCATTGGCTCTTTTCTGCACCATCGGGCGGCAGCCCTACTGGGCTGTCAGTCGGCATGGCGGCGGGGCGGCAGGCGGGAGGGATGCTGCCGCCTGCCGCTGTGGAGGGGAGCAGGGTGGTGGGGCTTCGTGGGTGGGTGGGAGGGGGGACACTTGCCACCAGGGCAATGTTGGGGGATTTGTGCAGCATTTACATCCCACGATCAGGATGTGCCACCAGACCACCAGGGCTGAATTCGGAGGGGGATTCTACACTACCGCCCGCGATTGGCTTTTCGGTCCACTGACCACCAGGGATGATTTCGGAGGGGGTTTACAAACTACTGCCCGCGATCGGGCTTTTGGTCCACTGACCACCAGGGATACGCTCGGGTGGGGAGCTACATTGCTGCCCGCGATCGGGCTGGTGGGGATTAAACTATGCCCGCGATCGGGCCAGTGGGGGTGGTGGTGGGGATTTACAGTTGGCTGCCCGCGATCGGGCTGCGGGGGCACAGGGACTGGGTTGGGGGCCAGCCACAGGTGGCAGCTGCTGTGTTGCGCCCTGCAATGCAGCAGCTCACCTGTGGGTGGGCCTCAACTTAAGACTTTTTGCTCAGTTGTGCAGGCGCAGGTTGGGGTTGCGCTGCAGATACTCTGCACAGCCCTGCTGAATATCGGGCTGTGCAGTTTATGCATGGTTCCTCCCCCTCCAGTTCAGCATGCATTCATTTGCATTGCGCTATTGCTCAGCATGTTTTCTGTGGCGCAACTGCCTCCTGCTGAACATGGCAGAATGGAGCAAGTTCGGACTTGCGCAGGCGCAACCCTATTGCGCATGGCGCAACCCTTTTGAATATCCAGCCCTATGTGTCTGCCTCAACTTTATAGTCTGCGCTAATCTTTAAGTGCGCTATCTGACGGACTTGTGGTAGAGCGCTGGACTAGCCGCCCTGATAGCAGCACCATTTGCAAATGGCATTCGCAGCACCTGTCTGGAGGTGTTTTATTTATTTATTTATTTTTGTAGTTGTTTAACCAGGAGTAGCACACTAAGCTGAAAGCTTGTTTACAGGTGCGATTAACACCTTTGAGCCAATGGCTCGTTTACAAAGGTTCCAAGCCAAACATAGGACAGAACAGAATAAATAGCAGCAACAGTATATACACAGAAATACAATGGCGTACAAAAGATAACTTGATTTCAAGGTCACATAGGTTACATAAAAAACTATTGTGCCTAATTGTCAAGTTACACCTTGGTTACAGATTGTCTTGAAATTTACAATGAAATTTCACCGTCAGTCCAACATATATAGACAGGCAGTTCAAGCCTGTTCCTAGAAGTAAGCTTCCCTATGCTGAGTGCACAGGTTGCAGAAGGATGTCAGGAACTCATGCTTGGATAGGGTAGGGCCACCAGAAAGAAAGGCTTTGTTGAAGATGTGCTTGAGTGTTAGCCTGAGAAGGCTTTGTCATTGGAGGTGGAGGGTCAGTTGTGAGGGATAGGGGATGGGGAGAAATAGGAAGGGGGAGGTCGAGGAGGTTGGCAGTAAAGGGTCAGTTGTGAGGGATAGGGGATGGGGAGAAATAGGAAGGGGAGGTCGAGGGGTTGGCAGTGAAGGGGAGGAGTAGTACAGGTGGGAGGGTGGATAAGATGAGGGTGGTAATATGTGGGGAGGGGTGAAGGAGGAAGCAGAAGATAGGATCAGGGCAGGGGGCTAGGGGGGCAAGGGCAGGAGGGGATAAATCTATAGTAATGTTGCAGTGGGAGGTTGGAGGGGACATTTAGTGACATTCCAAGTGCTTGAATTAGAGCAGTCAGCGGACTATCAGTTGTTAGTATAGGGGCTAGGTTGTGTTGTGGCACTCACATATACAAGAGAGAGCTAGGAGTGCTCAGAGACCAGCTTTGAATCTGCTGACCTTGCTACATTTCACAAGCAACCAGTTGGACCTAGTGGCAACTAAGCAGTTCATATTTAAGGAGGTGCTTAGGTAGTATGAGGCAGCCCCTTGACGAAGCTGATAGCAAAGCACCAGGGCACCTACTTGTGGCAACACTGTGTTGTGGATCTGCCTTTTTCCGTGGTTGCCTGTGTTGGATGTCACTTCAACCCTGTGATTTAATACCTTTACTTTCTGAGTTTTGGGTGCTAGCTTGTCGGGATGTGCTGTACCCTTGTTCCTTTGTCTGTAATTTGGGGCAAGCAACCCCACAGCTGCACCAGGTACCAGCACTGTTAGAGCATGGGTCCTTCCTCCAGGACTGTTTGTAGAAAACATAGTACTGTGTTCTTATGTTGTAGTACGTAAGCTCACTGTCTGTGCTGCAGTCAGATTCATGTTCCCTTGAAATGTGTTTTGCCAATGAACTCTAAGGGTGCCTGATGTTGCACCACTTCACAAGAATGGGGTTAAAGATCATCCAAGATGCTACAGGCCAGTTAGTCTCACTTTGATAGTAGAGAAGCTGCTGGAAACCATCATAAAGAGTACCTGGTAGTGTTCACAGGGGCTAACAGGCTACAGGACCATAGGCATCATGGGCTCATATGGCAGAAAGGTCTTGCCAGACTAATCAATTTTTTTGATTGAGTTACAAGAGTAATGGACTTGGGTCAAGCAGCTGATGTGCTATACAGTACTTGGACTTCGACTTTGTAACTCACAGAAGGCTGGTTAAGAAAAACAGAAGACCTGGGGTGTGGAAAAACTCACCATATGGATAAACGTCTGGTGGGGGGGGGGTAAGAACTAAGTAGGTTGTAGTAAACGGGGAATTCTCGGGTGTTGTTAATGGCAGGGCAGACTGGGTGGGCCAAATGGTCCTTATCTGCCGAAAAATTCTATGTTTCTATTCAGTCAGGTCAGGGAGGAGATCATTTACCCACTTGGGTCCTCTATAGGAGAGAGATCTCTTGGCTACTGAGGTACGCTTAAAATTACCACCAGCCCCCCCTTCGATGAACTTCGTGTATTGACAGTTGGTTGATCTAGTTTGAATAGACAAGAGGTGGATTCAGGATCTAGCCCGAACATATCTTTCTTTGCCTGAAGACAGGCCTGGTATTGAGCCCTGAGGTGAAGGGGTAGCCATTCAGATACTTTATAGAGGTCACAAGTGTGTATCCAGTGATCTGCTCCTAGGACCAGCTGACATACTTTATTAAGAAGGGTTTTTACCCTTTTGAGGGCTGTGTCAGTTCCAGCACCATAGATTATAAGGCCGTAGTCTACGGTAGATAGGACTGTGCTGCTTGTGACCAGCTTTAGGGCCTCAGGGGGCATGTAGTGATAGTGTCGATAGAGAACTCCCAGTTTTGCATTGGCAGTTTTGACTACATGGTCTACATGAGCTGTGAATGACAGGGCATTATCCATGTGTACCCTGAGATATTTAAATGTGTCAGCCTACTCCAGTATATCCCCTTTGCTACTCTGTACCTGCAGTTTCCCAAATTTCTTTCGGTTTTGAAGAACCGTAAAAAGCATGCTCTTAGTTTTTTTTATAGTTGAGCAGCAATTTATTATTAGAGAACCATGTCTCAGGCCTGTGAAAATTTGCTTTCAGTTTATAGATGATAAATCTTGATGCCCGGTCAGGGTGATCTGGAGTATAATCTGCAAGTGGAGAAATCAATACTTAGTCACATGATCCCCATAAACTATAAGAGGCAGACTAGTCAAGGGTAGAAGATGTAACCCTCTAGTAGCTAGAAGTTATAAACTGCTAATGGAAAAGTGAAAAAAAAAAAAAACCCTTGTGCCTATAAATAAAAACCACCAAGCAGGGCAGGCAGGTGGCCTGGCTGGCAGTCGGGCGGTCACTGTGGAAGAGCCGCCGGAGAAGACACAGCTCTCATGGGAGAAGTTGGAGGTGGACACCCGTTCAGGGCAAGTGGCCTGTGGAGGGGAGAAGGGACAGTCAATTTAAAGCAAAAAATACAAAGGCAATGGCAGCTAATCCCTTTGGCCCCAGGCTGGTGGGAGGCAGACTGCCACAGCTCCCCCTGCAATTGACATGCTGAACTCTCGAGATGTCTCTTGAAGGACTTTAGGACTTCTACAGGTAACCAGAGATGGGTAGCCAGCTGGTTAAAAGCCTTGCTTATGTTTTGACTGTTGTCCTCCATCGCGTGTAATATGGGGAACTATCCAGCTCACTGTATCAACACTATGAATACAAGCTTTAGGGCACAAACCTTATAATGGAGCATTTGCACATCACAATCTGACCTCCCCCAACACACACACACTTTTTGGTTTTTCAGAGGTTGGATGCATGGGGCTAGGAGGGGGAGGAGTGTGGTGGTGTTGCAAAGCCACCTTACCCTCTACTCCCCCGTTCTCCTTGCTTGACCCACTTTGCCAGCTAAGGGGAGGTAATTTGGAATTTGAAGCATTGAGCAATGTGGTTTCTCCTTTAGGAGACAAACTGGGCTGGCAGATTACTAGTACTTGCTGGTTTATAGAACAAAAATATTGCATAGAAACATAGACTTTGACAGCAGATAAGGACCACTTGGCCCACCCAGTCTGCCCATTTCCCTTCCTATTGGATAAGCTGCAGATTCTAGTTAACCAACAGCCTACTTCCTGCAACCCCCCACTACAATTGCCTTATGTCTGTCCCATGCATGTTTGAATTCCCCCACTGTTTTAGACCCAACAACCTCCCCAGGAAGGCGGTTCCATGCATCCACCACTCTCTTCGTGAAAATAAATTTCCTCACATTACCCCTGAGCCGTCCCCCCTCTATCTTTAAATTGTGCCCCCTTGTTCTTACACCTCTCTTTTTCTGAAAGATGCTACCCTCCTGGACTTTGTTGATTCCCTTGAGGTACTTAAAAGTTTCTATCATGTCCCCGCTGTCCCTCCTTTCATCAAGGGTATACATACTAAGCTCTCTCAGTCTCTCTTCATATGGTTTCTGATGCAGACCCTGCACCATTTTAGTTGCCCTCCTCTGGACTACTTCCATCCTGTCTATGTCCTTGCATAGATGGGTGCTCCAAAACTGCACACAGTATTCCAGATGGGGTCTCACCAACTGTCTGTACAGAGGGATAACCACTTCCCTTTTTCTACTTGTGATGCCCTGTCCTATGCATCCCAGTATCCCCCTGGCTCTCCTTACTGACTTCTCACATTGCTTACCCACCTTTAGGTCATCTGATATGACTACCCACAAGTCCCTTTCCATTTTTGTTGTTGTTAGTACCTCCCCTGCTATTGTGTACTCTTCTCCTGGGTTTTTGTTTCCCAGGTGCATTACTTTGCACTTCTTTGCATTGAATCTAAGTTGCCATATGTCTGACCATTCCTCCAACCTTGCCAAGTCCCTTCTCATCCTTTCTACCCCCCCTTGTGTATCAACTCTGTTACAGATCTTTGTGTCATCTGCAAAGAGGCATAGCTTTCCCTCCAGACCATCTGCAATGTCACCTATAAAGATGTGAAAGAGGACTGGACCCAGTACTGAGCCCTGAGGTACTCCACTAGTAACTTCCCTTTCTTCGGAATGTGTTCCATTCACTATTACCTTCTGTGTCCTGTTGTGCAGCCAGTTTGCTATCCAGGCTACCACCCTGGAACCCACTCCCAGGCTGGCTAACTTGATTATTAGTCTTTTGTGCGGGACTGTGTCAAATGCCTTGCTATAGTCTAGATAGGCAATATCCACAGCCCCTCCCTGGTCTATTACTTTGGTCACCCAGTCAAAGAAATCAATTAGATTCGTCTGACATGACCTTCCTGCTGTAAATCCATGCTGCTTTGGGTCCTGTGCCCCGCTGGCCTCTAGGTACTCAACAATTCTTTCTTTCAGAAGTGATTCCATCATTTCCCTACCACTGAGGTCAAACTTACAGGTCTGTAGTTTCCTGCTTCTGCCTTGCTCCCACTTTTGTGAAGGGGATCACATCTGCCCTCCTCCAGTCCTCAGGTACCACCCCATCCTCCCATGATTTGTTAAAAAGTGTGGTCAGTGGTGTCACTAGGTCCTCCCTTAGTTCTTTTAGGATTCTGGGTGAATCCCGTCAGGCCCCATTGCTTTGTCCACCTTGTGTTTTAGGAGTTCTTTCAGGACTCTTTCTTCTGTAAATGGACTGGTGTCAACCCCCCTACCCAGAGTGCTTCTATTGTCTGGTTTAGGTAACTCCTCCTCATCTTCTTTTGTGAATACTGAGCAAAAGTATTCATTCAGTATCTCTGCCTTTTCACTGTCTCCTCTGCCCACCTCCCTCTCCTTTATTAGTCTTCACTATTCCTCCTTAACCTTTCTATGCTCCCTAATGTACCCATAGAAGGTTTATCCTCTTAACTGAGTTGGCTATTTTTTCCTCGGTTTGGGCCTTTGCTATTCTGACTGCCTTCCACTTCTTTCTGCTTTAATTGATACAGTTCCTGTCGTGTCTCCTTCTGTGATTCCTTATACTTTTGAATGCAGCCTTTTTCTCCTTAACCTTCCCTGCCACCTCTTTTGAGAACCATAGTGGTTTTTTACTCCACTTTGTTTTCTTTATTTGTTTTACACAGAGGCTTGTTGCCTCTATGATAGCAGTTTTGATTTTTCTCCATTGTTCTTCCACCCCTCCTTTTTGGCCATTTGCTAGTGCATTCCTCAGGTATTCACACATTTTGCCAAAGTCAGCCCTTGTAAAGTCCAGTATCCTTGTTTTTGTATGGCTTGTCTCCATGGTTGTGCTTATTGTGAAGCACACTGTGCAGTGGTCACTTGTTCCCAGATGTCTACTGACTTCTAAATTTGTGATCCTGTCTCCATTTGAGAGTACTAGGTCTAGTATTGCTCCTGCTGAGTGGGTTCCAACACTAGCTGTCTAGGTTGCTTTGCAGGCATCGAGAATGACCTCCTTTTGGATGTGGCTGCAGTACATGTCATCCAGTTAACATCTGCATATTCAGATCCCCATCAACAGTATCTCCCCTTTTCAGCCATTTTGAGAATGTCCTCCATCATTTTCTTTCCTGCTTTCCTCCCTTGAGACAGGGGTCTGTATACAACCCTGTGTGGATTGTGATGCCATTCCCTGTCTCCAAGGAGACCCAGAGTGCCTCTTGTCCTTCCACTTTACTTTTTAGTTTTGTAGCTTTGATCCCTTCCCTTACGTATAGAGCTACTCCACCTCCTCTTTTACCCTCCCTGTCCCTTCTGTAGACTGTGTACCCCAGTATGTTGACATCCCAATCATGGTTCTCCGTGTACCATGTTTCCGTGACTGCCATAATATCCAATTTTTCATCTTCCATCAGGGCTACTAGCTCAGGAAGCTTATTTCCCAGACTATGGGCATTGGTACTCATTGCCCTCCATTTAATGTTGGCTTTATCCTTTTTCCCCCATCCCTGCTCTTATAGCCCTTGTCTATTTTTCCATTTACCCCTGTCCTGCCCTCTGTTGAGCTCTGTACCTCAGTATTTACCTTACTACCTGCCATGTTTTGTGGGGGGAGGCTTGAAATTTCCTGCCTCTTATCATCACCTCCCCTCTTGGCTAGTTTAAAAGCTTGCCAAGGAAGCATTTAAACCTGTCACTTAGGAGCTTGGTTCCCTTCGCGGACAGATGCAGACCATCGTGCCAGTATAGACCTTCATCTCTCCAGGTGTACCCCAGTCCCCAATGAAGCCAAAGCCCTGTGCTCTGCACCAGTTTTGCAACCATTCATTAAACTGCATGGTGTGCAGTACCCTAGCCTCACCCTTGCCATGGACTGGCAGCACCTCTGAGAAGGTAACCGTGCTTGCTACCTGTCTGAGGCCCTCCCAACTCCACAAATTCATCCTGCACTGCACTGATTCCATGCCTAGCTAGGTCATTTGTCCCAAGGTGGACAATGATATCTAGTTCCTCTCCTGTGATGCTGCTTCTGCAATTGTGAGGATTCGCTTCTTGTCCTCCAAGCCATGGCACCAGGCAGGCACCTTATTCCGCCTCCTCTCCCTTCCCCAGTTCTACCCCTCGTAACAATTGAGTCCCTATCAGAAGCTGTTTCTTCCCTTGTGGTGTCCCTTGCCACCCTTTTGTGGGTCTCCCTGTGGATGTCCTCAGCATTCTTCTTGGTCTCCACTGAGGGTGCCATCATAGAGGAACCTTGCTCTGCCAGACTGGCATATGATTTGTGTAGAGGTACAACTAGGGGGCTTCACCTCTGTTCCACCACCCGCACCCTCCCAGAACCCACTGTGGTCCAACTGCTCTTCATACTTGGCAACCTCTGAGGCAGTGGTTGTGGCAGTGGTGCTCTTTGGGTGGGGGAGGCCTCCTTAGTCCTTGTCAGTTCAGCCTGGAGGTGGGCAATCTCCTCCCTCAGAGCTGACAGTTGCCTGCAAATAGGACAGCAGCGCAGTTTCCAGAATGTCTCCCGGAAAACTGCAAAGTGGATATTCTCTATTTATTGTAACTTCTGTACCTCTAAAATGTGGGTCCTGTCCTTTTCCTCTCCTCATGAGATGGGGGGGGAAGGGAGATGAGGGGCAGTATGGTCAGAATTCCTAGCATTGTTCTGGAATTAGGATGGTGTTACTCACTCCTTATGGTCTCAGTTTTGGCAGTCTTGCACTGCACACATGGGGCCAGATTTTCAAAGGGCCCTTAGAATGATGCAAGGTGCTTCAAACATCCACTTTGCATCCGATCCAGGTGTGCCAAAGACTGTGCACCCTATTTTTCAAGAAACACGTTTTCTGTTGCAAAGTCCCCCAAAATTATGCTAGAGGTTTGCTGTGTCAAATGTGATGCATAGGGTGAGAATGACACAAGCTGAGAATTAAGCAAAGCTGAGGCAAACATGCGATGCATGGAGTGAGGTGGCACAAACATGACTGCAGGTTGAGTCAAAAATGTGATGTGAAGTGAAAATGATGCAAGTTGTGCCAAAAACATGAAGCAGGTTGAGTTAAAAAACATGAAGCAAGTTGAGTCAAAAAATGAAGTAAACTGAGTCAAGAATCACATGTGACGCAAGCTGAATCAAAAAAAAGCAAGTTGACTAAAATAAATGAAGCAAACTGAGTCAAAAACCACCTGATGCAAGTTGAGTAAAAAAAAATGAAACAAGTTGACTCAAAATAATGCAGCAAATGGAGTCAAAAAATGGTGCATGGAGCAAAAATGACGCAAGCTGAGTCAAAAATTACTGCAGATGAAATGGCCAAGACAATGGCATGTTACACCCCCAAAACACTGTCAACTAGTCCGACAAGGGAGTATTGTCTCTATAACCAACCCTCTACATAATCTACTTTCACCTTTATATGCTCCAGTGTCAGACCAGCTCTGGCTGGTCTAACAGCAGCATGCATCTTTGGCACACTATCAACAGCTTCCACCTTAGGGGAAAAAAAAAAGGGGACAGTGCATAAATTTTTGATGTAAGCCCAGCTGCGACATGAAGCACTCATTTTTTTGATACAAACCACTTTGGCACAGCCAGTTCTGCTTTTGATGCAAGCAGTGTTAGAAAATCAGAATTGACACAAGTTTTGATACAGGTTACTCCTTGCATCATTCTTTTCTGGTGCAAGCACCTTGCGTTGTTCTTGGTCTTTTGAAAATCGAGCCCACTGTCTCTTGCAGATGGAAGAGAGGGCAGGCGACTGGCTCGTAACTCTAGGGCCTAGAAAACAGGCTATGATGGCAAAGGTCTCTCTTTCTTTGGACGTAGCAAATACCTCTTGTCTCCCCTTTTCACTGTTTGGTCAGTTACAGACTGCAGCTCAGAGTTTCCTGGTGAATGTTGGCCTAACTGCTTCCATAGTGGTGCTTTGCACAGAAGCATAGCAAATGAATCAACCTTTGAGTTTTTTTGTATAGGCTTTTACTACACTTTGTAGTGTTTTATTTTATTATGCTCTGATTGTGAGCATGTTGTTCCTTTTTACATATACTTATATTGTAGAATAGTTCAGTTTTGCGCTTCTCTCTCTCTATATATATATATATATACTGTATATATTTATAAAATGGGTAGGGAAATTGCTGCTCTTTATTGGATGATGAGCATCACATGGCTGTGCGTATTTCAGAGCATGACTGCACACCTGCACTTTTACCCCTTCCAAAACAATTTGCCATTTTATGATAGATAACCCACTTGAGGTGCGGTCGACTTGATGTAATGCATGCCCAGGTTGACGCACCAGTCTGCGGCCTCGTATGTAATAATGCACATCAAGGCGTGAGTATCAGAGTGCGACCGACACCCTGAGTGGGTTATCTACTATATATATATATATATATATATATATATTTTGCCTCAGGCGGTAGAATGCACACTACAAATGCGTATATCAGAACATGACAACATACCTTACAGTGGGTTATCTATTACATATATCTATATTTTTTTTTTGGGGGGGGGCTGCTCTAGAATCATGTTACTTATCCATAAACATTTTTAGGGGTTTCTGGACTTTTATGTGCCTATATAGGGGGCTCATTGTTACAATGGTTGATCTTGTTTTTATATTTGCTTGCACATGCGTGCACAGCAAACATTTTTTTACAAGAATGGCATTTTGGAGGTGTGTCACTGTCAGGTACAGTGTGGTTCAGGCTGCAATGGGCTCGACAGTGACAGCCCAATGATCAAGAGGCTGATCATGACACCGTTCAGTGCTTGTGGGGTGGAAACTTCTTGTAGTTGAAAGGACAGAGTCATTCCAATGAGAGAGCGGCTAGACCCTTTCTTCTGCATGAAACCACCCAGGAACCAGCTGAGCAGCATCATGATCTGCCTGCTCCCCCATTAATGAAATCAGAAGTTCCTGGCAAATGTGGCTGTATCTTTTGGTGTCAGCAACTAACGGTCCTGATACAGTAGTAAAGAATTCATGGCAATCCTCCACCACCACCCCCACATGAAGCTTACAACTCAGATGGTAAATCTGCTGTGAAAGCCACCCCACAGCATGCGTCGCTACATCTGCACCATCAGTGCTCTTCATAGAAGCATAGACAATGTCGGCAGAAAAAGACCACTGGTCCATCCAGTCTGCCCAATTTTGCCCTACTCTACCCCATGACCTATTTTACAGATGGGGTTTTCACCCTCCTTGCTCCCCCCCCCTTTACTGCTACCACTCCAATTAACTATTAAGCCCTTTACTATGTCCCAGCCATTCTTAAACCCATTAAAGAGCTAATGACACATTCAAGACAATTTTAGCAAAACATAATATTTAGGTACTCTCCAGTGTGTATTTTCCATTAGTTCTGTATTCCCCCTTCCCATTATTTAGTAGTGAGGTGATCTGTATGAAAACAGGATTTTTGCTCCTGAGCAGTTCATCTATTCCTACCGCTTTCTCCCTACCTGAAGTCATAGAGCACTGCTTGGGACATCAGTTACTATCATGCTAACAGACTGTGATGTCACAACACAGGATTATGACTTGAAGTAGGGAGTAAGCTAGAGAGGCAGATGAACACAAAATGAACTCTAAGGGTTAATGATCACATATTCATACACATTTCTTTAGTAATAAATTATTGGGGAGGACAAATATATAAAATATAAATGGAATGCAAGCAGAGCGCCCAATAGGGGCTGGCTACCAAGCAGACACGAAAGACCGTCAGGCCTATTCTGCTGGCTTTTAGTATGTTAGTATGTTAGAATTGTACCCAATTATGTTTTTTAAAGTTTTATTTGAGGCATCAGTAGGTCTACTGCTTTTGATATGATGGGAATTTCTAAGCTGTCATGGGTGCTTTGAAAGGTGCTAAGGAATTTCACACTGCCAACTATGGCCCATGATTCCAAGATCATTTATCAGTGTGCCTTCCAAGGGTGATACAGACATCAGCTCAGTACATGCTAGCACCACTTTATATGTTGTCTTGCACATGCACAAGCAACATCTTATGGTAGTACATTCAGAGGTGTGTCAGTGTTGGTGAATGGAGGAAACGCTTTAGTGGGTGCGTCCCTCAGCCACCAATTAGCGAGCATGCTAGTGATGACAGCAGTTTTAAAGAGAGCCAAGGAGTTGAAAGGAATCTGCCACTCCAATGAGGTGCAGTTTCCTCACTGGAGCGTCAGATGACAAGGCTCTGTTACGTGCCTTTCCTGGTGAAACATTCCAATAAATATGGCGGCACCTGCCGCCCACCACACAATCCCCACAAAGCCGATATCGGGGATGCCCAATGCCCGTGTTGGCATGTCCCCCCTCCCAGTTCAATTTGTTTGCTGACAGGAGTGCCCAATACCCGTCAGCATCATGTCCCCCCCAAAAAAACTCGTGGCACACTGGGAGCCCACCCCAGTGCGCCCAATTTTCTTTTAACCTGTAAATAAAGAAAACTGTCCACTGAAGTTCGGTTTCTATTTTACCTCAAAAAAAAAAGAAAAGAAAAAGGGTCCCTTGTCTCCTGCCACGCCCTTCCCCAACCCGCACTCTACCCTCTGACACTTACCTCCCTGCACCCCTCATCCCATACTTACCTTCTGGAGGGCCGGCGCTGTGATCTTCTGTGGAGCAGGAACACATCTAAACTCTTCAAAAGTCGACCGAGAACGGAATAAAATGCGGTGCGTTTTATAATGGCAGGCAATGGGGGGTTTCAACTTAGGTGGATATCTCAGCCATTTTTGGGAATTTTAGTACCAGATTTTCAACATGGGGTACCTGGGACCCCACCTCATGAACACATGCACCGTCATCTCATTACTCAGTCCCGAAAGGTGATTCTGTGGTCACTGCGTGGAATCACATTTTGGGACCGATCAACGAAACAACAGTGCCACTGTCCATGAGGTGGGGTCCCAAAATGCCCAAGTCGCAAATTTGGTGAAAAAAAAAATCCAAAAAATAGCTGTGTTACAAGCATGCATTACTTAGTTTCCACACACGTTCATAACTTCGACAATTTTTAATATTGTCACTCCAGATTTTCAACATTGCCATTTTTTCACACCTCCTTATGAACAGTACAGCTGTCATTTTTCACATCCTGCTCGAAATGTGTTTTCGCACCTGTGATGCACAATGGGCGGTCGCTGTGGGAAATCAACTTTCAGAAACGCTTACCGTTCGGTGCCAAGTTCTGTCCAATACATCAAAAAGTGCCCAAATTCTGCATTGCAGACAGTGCAAAACCCCACCCAGAATGCATAAACAAATTCACTGGCCATAAAACCAATAAATACACGCCGACACCACAAACGGTGCACTGCAGCAAACCAAGCAGCATGGACCTGAGTGTGTCACATGGAGTTGTGAGAAATACAGCACCATCAGAAACCAGCATCAATGGTTACTTATTTCTTTTTTTATGTTGTGCCCATATATTTTACAAGATATATTGCTTCTCCTCCCATCCAATTAACCCCTGTGCCTCCCCTAAAATTAAGTTTAAGTTCAGTTGTGCCGCCTCAGTTTCAGTGGTCCCTTACCACCATGTCTGGCTGCATTGCAAGTAAGTTGCTGCTGGGTATCCTTATGGTGCATACAGCCCAGATGGTAAAACTATTTCACAAGCTCCCCCCTCCCTGCATGTGCTGCTATAGCGGCTCTGTCTGTGCCCTCGAATTACTAAAAAAAAACCCCAGCACCATCAGAAACCAGCGTTAAGGATTTCTTATATTTTTTCCATTGTGCTTAGTTGAGAAGCAACCCTCCCCTCTTCCAGTTCATGAAACTCCCCTGCTGAACCTCCTTTTTTTCTTTTTTACAGCCACGCTTGGTAGTGATCCTTCTTGCTCCTCCATGGGGGGGGGGCATCCTTTCACAAGCCACATTCAGCAGTGATCATTCCCACTGTCCTCAAGCCATGGTCAGCGGCCATCATTCCCACCCCCTTGGGAGAGGGGTGGTATCATTTAGCATGTCGCACTATGTGGCATTCATTCCCACATCCCTTGAGAGAGGGGCATCCATTAGCAAGTCACAAAACGTGAGAGGAGGCATCCTTTGGTATGCCGTGCTCATCTGCAATCATTGCCACGCCCCTCAAGCTGCACTTGTTGGTGATCATTCCCACTCCCCCTCAGGAGAGATCACACTAACACTACTTCTGCCTGGCCCTGGGCCCTTGATTGCCTTCCAATGTTCTTGTTGCCTGCTGGTCCCGCCACCCCTCAGCCTGCAGCCTCCATCTGCCCCCGACCAATCCAATGTTAGTCTAAAGAACAAAAAAATTCTGACTTTGCAGAGAATGTGATAGTTCTCTAAGTCCTGACTCCCTTCCCTCCATGTCCTTTGGTTCTGTTGTGGCTTTTGTGATGAGGACATTTCAAATCCTTGTGACTGTTGCTGCCTACTGGGACTGCTTACACTCTGCATTCCTGCTGCTCCTTCTTCTTATTGTGAGTCTAGCACTCATGAAAAAAATGTATCCTTTAAGTCTAGTATAATTTCAAAGGGGGGTTGCAGGTTTTATTAATTTATGTTTTATGTATGAAGCAACCAAGAGGTCGGGTTGGGTGATCAATGTCCAGTGTTCATTACTCATAGTGCATAATTTCTGCATGAGTCTAGAGGTTCTGTTCTCAGTCACAGTGGTGGATGATGGAATTTGGGGGTGTACTGGCCCCCCAATACTGCCATCCACCAAAACTGCAATACACAAAAAGTAGACAAAGTCTGCGGGGGACAGAACATCCACCTGTGACAGCTGTGCTGCATAGCATTATGCAGACTGCAGTTCCAGATGTCAGTGGTTGCACATAGGCTGTACAAACACTACAGTGCAGGAACTGCATCTGCCCTGGGCATTAGGTGCTACTGTTTGCTGATGGTGTCCCCCACCCTACCTTACCTGCACATTGAGGCCTGCTTGTGGGTCGAATATTTAGTTGATCCCATGCTGGTTTTCCCTGGTGGTCCAGTACCCCCCAAACTACAACACCTGTCCAGACTCACTTCCAAGCATCCAATGGATCCTTTCTCCCTGGCCCCATCCCTGAATGTTGTGGTGGTTTTGAACCCTTTCCCCTGTCAAAACAATCATTCTGGCTCACAAGACAGCAACCCCTTGAAGAGGTACTTTCTTGTTTTTTTTTTTTTTGAAATAGCAATTTATTCAAGGTTTTTCGATTACAGACAATGAAACATACACAGTCATACAGTAACACGATACAATACATTCTACCTATACCCCATCTAAATACCAAAGACCCACCACTGTAATAAAAATGCAACAGTCCATTGTGCCTTGTCTTAGACTATCCAGAGAGCATCTGACACATCAGAACAATGGATGTCAGGGATATCTGGGTGTAAAAGAAGAAAAAACTGACAAAAAAGAGAGGAAAACATGATAGGAGAGGTAAAGAAGAGAAAAGACTAGGTGGGCCAAGCGGTCCTTATCTGCCATCAAATTCTATGTTTCTATGAAAGAAGGAGAAAAAAAAATCCCCAGGGGAAGGAAAAAGGGAAGTATAGTGGTAAAAGGTGGAGGAGGGTGTGCACATATGAGGTCGGGGGGGGGGAGAAGACCCCATAACTGTGATCAGTCAATCTTGAGTATCCCCATCCTGAATGAGATTGCACCCTAGTCTTAATTCAGGTATACAGGAGTAAATGTGGAAATAAGGAGACTGGGGAGTGAGAGGTTACCACTTAAGCATATTCTGCAAGGATTTCCAAAATATTTTTCTGTTCCTTAGATGCTTTATAGTGAAAGAACGGTAGCCATCTACCTTTAAATTTGTCCATATTAAACCTTAATTTAGCAGTGAGATTCTCCATCTCCAATATACCAGGCAGATGTTATACCATGAGTTTAGGGAAGGTTTCTTGGGGGTAAGCCAGCAGAGGGTAATTAGCCTTAAGGGCTACAGTTGCAAATATATAAAATAAGTAACAGAGTGAGCTGGATTTTAGAGGGTCTGGAGGAAGCCCAACCAGCCAATGTTCGGCTGCTGAAGGGAGGGGAAGATCAAAAACCTCTTCTACCACCTTCTATATTTTGTCCCACTATCCTGCCAGTTCTGTACAATTCCAAAAGATGTGAAAATACATGCCCCTGGTCTGGCAACCTCTCCAGCAAAGATCCAAGGGATGTTTCCCATAGTGTTTAGTTACCACCGGGGGACAGAAATACCTCACTACCACCCGCCATCTGAATTCCCTCCAGAACAGTGAGGAAGAAGTGATATGAATGCCCCTCCAGACCCTCATCCACTCTGACGCCATCAAATAAATTCTGGATTCTATTCCCCAATGTTCTTTAACATGAGTTAAATGATCTGGCTCTAACATAGATAAGCACTGTGCAATTCTAGATACTTGTCCTTTCGAATCTGACAACCTCATCAAGCCACGACATACATTCTTATAAGGGTTGGGATGTAAATATAGGGGGAGACCTCTATGGCCCTCTAATAAATAGTGTCTCAGTTGCAAATAGCAGAAAAAGTCTGCATGTGGGAGACTAAATTATTCTCTAAGTTGTTGGAAGGTTTTCATGTGTTCCCCAGTACAACATTGTTCTAGGGTACAGAAACCTATTCTCACCCATCGGCGGAAGGTCAAATCCCATTTGAGGGGAAGGAAGTCTAAGCAACTAAGGACTGCTGTCTGGGGACCCAGTTAAAGAGGCAAGTGTAGCCTTCGACAGGCCTCGCCCCAAACCTGGTTCAAGACTTGGGTCCAAAGGTTATCGAAGGAGACCAATCGGAGTTTAGGAATATCCAGAAATAACATATCTCCTATACTGGGCATGGGGAGAGGGCCTAGTTCTATTTCTGTCCAGTGTTGGGGGGGAGGGATCTCCAGTCAAAGGGATCATTGCCTGCAGCTGAGCCGACCAAAAGTATTTATGGAAATCTGGGAGTCCAAGGCCTCCTTTCTCCTTAGGGGCTGTTAAAACACTCCACTTAATCCAGGGTTTTCTTCCAAGCCAGACAAATTTAGACAATGTGGCCTGAAGACATGTCCAGAACCTCTTAGGGGGATTAAATGGGAGTGACATAAGAATGAATAAAAATCTGGGCAAAATATTCATCTGTATACACTCTATTCTGCCAGATAGTGACAAGGGCAATTCTTTCCAGTGGTTGCAGTCAGCCTGTACCTCCTGGAGTAGTTTCAGATGATTTAAGGAGTATAATTTTTTCTGGTCCCTGGGAATCCATATTCCGAGGTATCTGAAGCCTTGTTTCGACCATTTAATGTGGCCCAGATCAGGAAGTGACGCCCCCGTCAGGGCTGCTACTGGGAGTATCTTGGTTCTTGCTTGATTCACTTTATATCCAGATATTTGTCCAAGGTTTGCTAGGAGTCTGAAGATCTCTCGGAGGATGTGCAATGGATCCGACATGTACAAGAGCATGTCATCAGCGTATAATGACACTAACTTCAGTGTTCTGTACCTGGATGCCCTGGAAAGCCTCCGACTGTCTAATATGGGCTGCCAATGGATCCAGGTTCAGAGCAAACAGGAGGGGAGAGAGATGGCAGCCCTGTCTGATACCCCTCTGGATTTCGAAGGGGACGAAGGTGACCCCATCCACCTGGATCTGAGCCCGCAGATCTCTGTATATGTTCCTAACCCAACTCCTGAACTTGTCTCTGAAGCCAAATCTGCCCAGGTAAGGTCAAGATAGTACCAGTCCAGGCAGTCAAAAGCCTTTTCTATGTCTAAAGAAACTATTGCCTGGAGAGGACCCCCCCTCCCGGGGGAGGGTTGGCTAAGGAGAGAACATTCAGCAGAATGAGGATGTTATCTTGAATATGACTGTCTGGGATGAAACCGGTCTGATCCAGATGCACTAGATCCAGGATGGTAGTCTGGAAGTGTTCACTAAGGGCCTTTGCAAAAATGTTTGCATCCTGATTTAATAAGGAGATGGGTCTGTAGTTCGAGCATTTCATTAGATCTTTCCTGGGTTTAGGTAAAACCCAGATGAGGGCCTCACCCCAGGTGTCAGGAGTTGCTCCGGGCTATTGCGCCAGGCTATAGATCCGAGTGAGCAAGGGGGTCACCTCCTTAACAAAACATTTGTAAAATTCCAAAGTAAACCCATCCGGTCCAGGGGCTTTTCCGGATTTAAGGGAGCGAAACACCTTTCCCACATCCCCCTCTAAAAAGGGGGGCTTTCAACCTTTCCTTTTGGGTACTGAACAGGGTAGGAACGTTAGTTTGACTAAGGAATTCCCGAACTCTGTGGGCATGTTCTGGTCCCCTTTCTACAGAATAAAGATTTTTATAATAGTCCAGGAACTCCCCAGCTATATCTGAGGGCTGAGTCCAGGGGGGCAATAGTGAGTCCTCCAGGCTAACAATTGGGACATATCTGTCTGCTTCCTGCTTTCTAAGTCTTTGAGCCAATAATTTGCCAGCCCTCTCTCCTCTCTCATAGTAACGCTGTCTAGTGAACTTCAGCACATTCTCCATGCATTTCAGCATAAGCTTATCATAGACGGAGTGTGCCTCCTTTAAGAGAACCAGGGTGGGGGCCAATCTAGTGCATTTATGCTCAGTTTCTAGTTTTTTTTATCTTTTCCAGGGCTTCCCTGAGATGGGTCTGATGCTCCTTGTTTTTATGGGAAGTGTATGCAATGGTGTGGCCCAGCACTACTGCTTTGAGGGCATCCCAAATAAATTTGGGGACGGAGTCTGCCTCTGTGTTCACAATAATCCTGTATCACTTTTTTAGTTGAATCTACGTACTGTTTGTCATTAATTAGCCCCAGGTCGAACCTCCAGCCCCTGCTGTGGGTTGGTGATTCCCACCTGATATGTGCTTAGATCATAGCATGGTCCAAGACAGTAACTGGGAGGATACAGACATTGGGGAACATATGCACTAGTCCTCTTTGGGTGTAAACTCTGTCCAGTCTCAAGTACAAGTTGGTAGATGGGGGAGTAAAAGGAATAATCCTTAGACGAGGGGTTTAAGTGCCTCCAGGGGTCCACCAGTCCAGATTCCATGCATAAATTCCTATAAGTAAGCGTGAACAAGTCTTGGACGTTGACCCTTCTGAGGGACTCCTGTCTAGGCCCACGTCCTCTATGCAGTTCCAATCCCCAGCACAGATGATGTGACCTAAAGGTAGGCCAGTCACCGTGTGGAAAAGAGAATGAAATAATTCCCCCATCGGGGGTGTAGGAGCATACACAGCCACTATATGAATAGGACGGCCACTATATATCCCAAAAACCACCACCAACCGGCCCGTGCTAGCTTTGATCACCTTTTGAACCAGTAGAGGGAGGCCTCTCCAGACTAAAACTGCTACTCCTAACTTCTTGGCTTGGGGGTGTTCATCTGAATATACTGTCCCTAGCCAGGCCCTGCGGAGCTTAAGGTGTTGCAGAGCCAAGAGTCTGGTCTCCTGCAGACAGGCTATATCACATTTTTGTCTTCTGAGCTCTGCCAAAATTTTTGTACATTTAATGACATTATTATTACCCTTCACATTCAAGGAACAAACCTTTAGCTCAGCCATAGTGACAGTGTTGAAAAAATAGCTTCTGCATAATCTTGTCCATCAGAAACAGATTCAGATTCCCCTCTCTCATTTCTCCCACCAACACAAGTAAAATCAAAGAAAGAAAATAACAGAGTAAACGCAAACGAGGACAGATAGAGCAATTGAAAAAGTACAGCATTAAACAACATCACAGCTGGTGATTCAAATGGGTTCTTCCCCCTGGTGTAGGTGGGGGAGGTCAGTGTCTGACCTATTCAGGCAGTACCCTAAGGCACTACTAGTCTGCCCGCTATGGGAGATATACATCCCCCAAGTCGGCAGAGGGGGGAAAAAATTCCCCTGAGGGAACTATACCCTAAGTTGTAGGGTAAAGGGACTAGGCCTCTGCTTTACAGCCTGAGACCTAAGGCCAGTGCCCTCTGTGTGGAAGGCTCCAGTAAAGAAAATGGGCTCAACCTACCGACCCCAAGCGCACATAACAACAACATTGGAAAGAGCTTTGCGCACTATCACATTTTCTAGTTAGCTTGTAACAATAGTTTAAAAGGAAAGAACAGCTTTTGAAAATAACAAAACTCAGTTCAGGGCTGATTAACCACAAGTGACTAGCCCACTCCAGAGCAGTCACCCCTCTTAACTTGGAGTGGTGATGTGGTTAGCCTTGTTAAGAGACTCTGTGGTGAAATACTATCTCAGCGGTTTAAACCTTTTGTTACCCCCCCAACAGTCCCAGCCAAGCATCTCTGACTCAGTGAGTATAAAGTTCTTGTTCCCCATTTTAGATTGTCCCAATAATTCAAATGGTCCAGAATAAAAAGAAGCCAAGCATAGGAACGAACCAGCTGCTTTTACCTCCCGACCCAACGCCTGACAGTCTGCATATGTAGTAGTTCTTTGGGAGCTTTCCCGAGACCAAGAGTGGTGCAATAATTAAGAAAAGCAGTCTCAATCCTTTGAGTAGAGAGGAAAAAGTCAAGCTCATAAGTAGGTGAGGGAGGAACTCCCAATCTAGACAAGTGGACAAGCCAGAGCAACTGTTTTTCAGGAGTAATCAATTTACCTGCAGCTTAGGGTGGGGCTGATATCAGTCTGGAAGATGGCTGAGCTTAATATCCCCTGCTCTGTGAAGCAGTGAGAAGTGAGGAAAGTTCCAGAGTAGTACCTCGAGGGGAGTCCCAGTGCCATGGCACTGAAAGAGGATGTCGGAGCAGGAAGTCGGATATGCGAACACCAGCCCAAACAGAAAGGTTCCTATCTGACATCGGGATGGCGATGCTGGGATTCCCCCATTGCAGCCACCCCAGAACAGGTAGGGGGAAGGGGGAACAGAGCTCCACTGGTGTTGGCCACTGAGTCAACTCTTACCAAACAAAACAGGTCTTGTTAGTCTGCAAACCCACTGTGTAGGACCTCCTGAAATCAGGGGGTGATGTTAGCTGCAAAGAAAGTAGTTGCCATCATTAAGGATTCAGGGTTTCTTTGAGGGATAATCCTCCTAGCCAGCTCAGAGTGTAAGGGGAGTAAGGTCTCCGATCTGGATCTGGTTGCTTGATGGGTCCCGGGGGCTAGAGACCACAGTAGCTCCTTGATTTCTACTTCAGCTTTCTCCTCTTTCAAATCAGGGAGTGAGATCCCTTCTGCTTCCAAGAAGGGACTGGCCTGGAAAAGATTCTCAAAAATCTGTGGTCCTTCCTTAGATTCCACCCACAGCCTGGTAGGATAGCGGAGCTGTGCCCGAAGACCTTTCTCCCGGAGTTACTTGACCACGAAGAGCACCTTTTTCCATTTGGCCATCATAACTGGGAGAAAGTTCTGGTTTACATAAACCCGGGTGCCATCAAAATATAGGTATCTCTTCACCCATGCCAGTCTCAGTATTTTCTCTTTGATGGGGTATTTCAAAAATTTTAAGATCGCTCGCGGGGACACTCCTGGTTTGGGTTTTGGAGCAATAGCCCGATGTGTCCTCTCGCTATCCAGTGAGTAGTCCTCTCCCAGGTTTAATTCCGTCTGAAGCCAGCATTCCATATAGCCTGCCATATCTTCTTGTTCCACCTCCTCTGGGATGTCAAACATGCAAATGTTATTTCTTCTAGATCTGGCCTCCGCATGTTCGGCCCGGAGGGTGCGGGCACATTCCCTTTTATGGAAGTAGGCCAATGATCTGCCGAAGTCATGTGTTCATTTTGTAGAATTTCCAAGTGATCTTCTACAGCAGAAGTACGCACCTCTAATTTCTTGAAGTCCTTCTGAATGTTGATGACTTTACCATCAGTTCTGTGCAGTAGTTTTAATATTTTGTGTGTTTCTGTTCTGGTGGATGTGGACTCAGTCTGAACCCAACTCATCTTCCAGGGAGCCTGAGACAAGGGATGACCATGAGGAGGTGGGGCTGAGGCCTCCAGATAGCTGGGTTTTCGGGGTCAAAATATGCGGCTGTTGATTTGGAAGCCCTTTTCTTTCAGTGCGACCCATCACTGCAAGATCTCCACAGACCAAATATCCATGTATTACCACAATAGTCACTTGATAGACGCATGATTAACTTAGATTGTGTGCTTGGGGAATGGAGGCACTCAGTTAGGTGGCCATCCATGATGGTTGCATCTCTGGAAGTCCCTTGAAGAGGTACTTTCAGCAGTTCTCCTGCCTATGGGGTCACTGTGGCTTGCAAGGGTGTGGTGGTGGACAGGGTGCTGGGGAGATGCTTTGCATTTCACAGCACCTCCATTTATACCAGTGCCCTCATTAGTGAAGGCTCCCTGTGCCTTTACCTGTGCTATCACACTAACCTGCGCGCTAGTGCAGGGAAGTACTTGAGACTGCTTTCTATATAGCTCAAAGGGGTAGGTACAAGGTAGAACTGTGTGGTACAGAATAACTACTGAAAATGAGAGTCTATGTCTCTATTTGTTTTTGTTTTTCTGTTGATCAAATCCGTAAAAACTCTATATAGGTGGGATGTGTGACTGACATTTTGGTGTGAGCACTCCTGTGGGCCTGCTGCTCCTCTAGGTACACGATGCTCTGAGATGGGCTGACTCCCATGATTATTCATGTTCAGTTCCAGAAGTTTTTTTTTTGTTTGACATATTTCTTTTCGAGGCCCAGAAACAGAAGATCAAATGTATAAGAATGGACTATGTGGATAATCAAGTAGCAATGTCGTTTTTTTAATATCTGTTGACTGAAGCCTATTTGTTTTTATTTATTATGTTATTTATAATTTTTTGTCTGGGGAAAGGCTTGAGCACATTTCGGGGTGCAACACGTGTGGTGGGGGTTGGGAGAAACTTTAATTGACTTGCTAAGGGTGACACAGTAAGTACTGTATAAACTTACATATAAGTCTATTTTCTGATGCTAGCTTATCTGCGTGGTTGACCTATCTGCAGGCTTTACAATGGTAAATCATTTTTTTGTCCAGTTCTGGCTACAAAGACAGACTATGTGCCTGAGGTGTGTCACAAAAATGATTTTTCCATTCAAGTTTGGACAACAAGTTAATGTCTGTAATTTTTGTTAAATTGACAAGGTAAAGGTGGTTGACTTGTATGTGAGGTTGACTCATAGGTGAGTATATATAGTAAGTGGCAGTTTTAGGATTTAGACCTGGGTCTGCTGGTGGCACCATATAGATCCATTTTATTATAACATGGCTATAGATGTTGATGAATATTTCCTGTTTGAAACAGATTTGTACTTAAATTCTGTTTTTTTGTGGCGTGTGAATAATACCTTCACACAGCAGAAACAGAAATCTGTGGTAAATGATAAGATTATATATGCTCCTGCCCACACACACACACTCCTATGCACCTGATTTGTCTTTCGCTTTAATATTTAGGAATATATTCACAATTCTTAAGTAATATGCATCAGTGGGTGACATATTCTGTCAGTGGCTCAGTAGGTAGCACACTCGCTTCTGGGGCCAGAGGATCAGAAGGTCATGGGTTCTAGTCGAACAACAGGTACTTGGGGTGATAACCATAACTGACACTCTAGTGCAGTTTGAGGGGTGTGTTGCACTACTGAGGTGCCATCATTTGGATGAGATATTGAATCAAGTCCCTTCTGCCCATTTCTAGTAACTGTCCAGTTAGAAGTTAAAAACTCCTTGGCACTTATCCAATAAAAGTTTTGGAGTTTCCTTGGTGCCATGGCAGTCCTTACCCCTGGCATTAAAACAGGTCCCTGTTCCCTCCACCCCCCAATGATACACCTGGAAACAAGTTATTACAGCTTAGTGTGCCTATCCTGGTCAAACACTGAAAAATAAATAAATATGTAACCCCCCCTCTCCTTTGGGGGTTACAATGGTGCCCAGCTGGCATCGGTGCCCAATGTGATGCCAGGACCCATGGAATGGGTTGGGCCCTGGCATCAGGCAGTATAAGGGGCAGCGTGGCAGGAAAAGTGGAGTTCAAGGGAGTTCAATGGGAGTGGAAGTTGAGAGTTGTCTCGAGGAGGTGTTCGGGGCCTACAGCGGTGAGCCGGGAAGTGGGCAGTTAATCAGGGCTGGTTGGGCCAATTGCCCCTACGGTGCCATGGTGAAAAGAAAGTCCCCAGTCATCCATTGGGAAGGATGAGAGAATTGCTGAAATGTGCCATCTGCACCAGTGTGAGGAGAGACAAGGAACCCGCCTGACTCTGAGGTGGAACACTGTGTGACCATTGGCTGCTATGGCAGGCCCAGATCCGGTAAGTGACAGACTGCATTCTGGAGGGCTGGGGTGGCAGCTCGGGCCCTGTGCCGTAAGGCCATGTCCACCCACGTAGGAGGCAGAACATCATCTGGTGTAGCTGGTCTGGAAAGGAATGGCATCCAGCCTTCAGCCCCACTTCAGAGCTGCAAGGTGTGTGATTGCCATTGTGGAAGGAGGGACTGAGCCCAAATAGTGCCCGCTGAGAAGCTATGGTGTCCCAAATGCACCATGGTGGGGGAGTTAAGTTCAAGCCAGTGTAGAGCTAGAAAGAAAGTGATAGAACCACTGCCTGCCATTCACGAATCATTGGGATTCTGCTTTGCACCACAAATGGGAAAAAGGATCCAGGTTCGGGACTTAGATCCCCTAAGAGAAATGTACCATGGGACTGGCCGTTGTTCAAGTGCTTGTAACTAATGTTCCCCCACATCTCCATGGAGCCGAAATGAGTTTATGTGACTTGAGCCTTTGGACAGTGTTTAAAAATAAATTCTGCCTGATTGCAATGGAGTTCCACCTGGACAGTGATCTTTATGCCTTGCCAATGAACTGTTTGAACTATGTGATGTTTCCTAACAAGTTTGCCCCCCAGAAAGAGAAGGCATGATGCTTTCCAGCTGCTGCAAATACCATTGCACCCAAGACTGAGTTCCTTCTGTCAACAAATGAATCCGTGTTCTGAGGTACTGTTTTACACTTTTTTTCTTTTTTTTTTTCACTTTTTGTTTATTCTCTTACCCTTCTGCTCCAGATCCCTCAGTCAAAACTCCTCAAAGGCATTTGGTGCATTCCTACTGGATCAGGAAGTCTGCTCCTAGAGTGCCACACATGCTCTCTCACTCACATCAAGGCATCTGGTTTACCCTCTGGGCAGGGCAAAGGAAATGCTCCCCCAGTCTTCCCTCTTAAGACCTTAGTGAGGCGTGCGCACAACGGAGTCTGCCCCCGGTTCCTTTCAGGACACAGTGCCAGAGGTTCATCACCTAGATCTGGGGCAGTGTTTTTTCCACTGTTCTAGTACCCCTGATGTCTGTGTGCAATGAGGACCAACGAGCTAGATGCACACAGAGACATGCGTCCGCTCCTGTCCTCTGCCAGCGACAATCCCTTGCCACTGCTTTCCCCAACTGCACCAGCAACCCTTAAAATCCCCAGGTGGTGGTGGTGGTATCGCAGCAGGGCTAGCTTCTCCTCCCTTCCCAGAGAAGGAGAGCAAGCCGTCAGGTGCTTGATCCTTCTCTCCCAGGCTGACCCCCGGTGGCCCGAGTCCCTTCCCGAACCCGGGGTGCCGGCATGGAATGAGGTGTGGCATCCAGTGCCTCAACCCTCAGTGCCACTGGGCTGGCTGTTTTATACATTTTTTGATGAGACTGTTTGCTGGGTGAGTACTGACCCGGGGCCCTCCCCCTTCCCTGTGACTGTTACCATCATTATACTCCTAGACATGGGAGGGGAGGAGAGGCACCCGGAGGTACCAGAGAAATGAAAACCGAGGGTTACCACTTGTGCTAAGGTGTACTCTGGTGTGAAAAAAGAAAGAAAAAGGGGTGTGTACTGTGATGTAGACAGCCAGTTCTGAGTGCTGTATAATATTTTTTTTAATATACTGTAGAACTTGAAATTTTCACTGTTAAATCATTTTCCCTATTTTTGCTGAAGCACCAATTTGCATGAAAATAAATTTGCGCTAACTAGCACTTTTAGTATTTTTTTCCATTATAGTGAATGTGGTGACTGTGACTTAGCGCTAAAATAAATTTACACAATTATGGTTATATTTGTGTTTACGCTAAATTTACTTTGCGTGAAAATAACTAGTTCTACAGTAAAATGTATTAATGACTATCTCTGCTGAAAAATTCTAATGCTTTAGGGGTGACCTCAACTCCCCCAGTTTTCAGCTGACAGATGCAGGCTAAGAGAAATGCTGACAGCACGTATCACACCCACTCAGTTTTTAGAGACAATGTGTTACATGGAAGACTTTAATCAAGGATCTTGGTTACGTGAGTTAATTACAGAGTTGTTTAAATTAACTTTGCTAAGAGGGAAATCATAAAAAAGGTTTATGATGTTGAAGAGAAAACACAGGTTATTACACAGAGGTGTGAGGTTTCAAACCTTGTTTTGTTTAAAGATATGTATGTCTTGTGATATAAGAGTTCTGTATTGTATATTTGATGTATTATTATATATTTTAATAAAAACTCTAATTTTAGAGCATACCTGGTCTGTCTTTGAATTGCTTTCTTTTGCTAAGAAATATTTATGGTTATAGCAGACAGCAGACATAAGCTTGTATGGTGGTACCAAACTGGAAAGAGAAGTGTTTTAAATATGAGGTCTTTATTAAAGTTTTAAAGGGTTCATTTCTGCACGCCTGATTAGGTGCCTGTAAGAAAGATATCTGGCCCCCCCGAAGACAGATATATCTGAGCCTGTGCATTGGGTATGCTAGCAAGAGGTTAACAGTTTGAATCCCTCCAGAACCGAGACCAAAGGTTGATCCGAACTCACAAAAACAGACAAGAGGGTTACCTTGTCTGTTACACTGTTCACAAGACTGCACTCAGAGGTTGGCACTTTGGGAGTAGAGGGCCTGATCTGCTGAGTGGGTTTGTGACAGATTGGTTGGCAGTGGTGGCATAATTTTGGTATCACAAGCTTTATTGTTCTGTGTCAGCTGAGACTGTAGGCTCTCTTGCAAAGAAAGAAAAAGACAGAGTTTTATGTTGAAAAGGCAACAGAACTATATATCACTTGGTGTACAGTCAAGTTCCTACCTATTTTTTTTTCTAAAGTGCAAAGTCAGAGTAGCCGTAGTCAGGGAAGAAGAAGAAGGCTTCTGACTACAGCAGGCACACTGTAGATTACTTGAAGCAGTTGTACGGGGACAGGGGAGTCCTGTTCGAGGTGACAGCCAAAAAGTAGAACCTCATAGAGGCACTGATGGTAGCAGATTCCCAGAGCAGCGAGTCACTGACCGTGACTGAAAAGGACAGCAGGGCCACTGTCAGTGAAGGGCCACAGCAGCAGGGAATGGCCACCAGTATCCTGAATCCAGAGGTACTCAAACTGCAAACTGAGTTGTGCAGGATGGAGTTGGAGTCCCAGGAGAGGACAGAGTGAGAGAAGTGAGAGGCGGACCGGGAGGCAGAGCGAGAATGCAGAGAGGCAGAGCGACAACAGAGGGGCACAGACCATGAGGAACGTGAGTGCCAGTGAGATGCAGAGGAGAAGAGAGAACGAGAATGCCGAGACACAGACTGTGAGGAGCAGGCGCGCCAGAGGCAACACAAGCTGGAGAAGATGCGACTCCGACCAGTGGCACCAGAGCAGGTAAGTGGATTGGGTTTAACTGGGACTGCAGGACTGGGTTACAAATTGAACTCCATATTAAAGCTGAGTTTAAGGAAGAGGAAGATATGGACGCTTTTTAAAATTCTTTTGAAAAAGTTTGTAGTCAGGCTAAAATTCCTAGAGAGTCCTGGAGCTTCCAGCTATCCCCGCTACTTACCGGGAAAGCTAGGGGTACACTGGGTCAAATGGACAATGAAGACAGCAATGATTACAGAAAGCTAAAAGCTGCACTGTTAAAAAAGTTTGAATTAACTGCTGAAACATACAGAGCAAAATTCCGTAAGCTCAGGAGAAGCCCTGATATGAGCTATGAGGAGCTAGCCACGAAACAACGTCAGTTTTTAAAACATTGGTAGGAAGGGATTGAGGCAACCTCTGTTGATAAAACTGAAAATGTGATTTTATTAGAACAGTTTTATTGGGCATGCCCAGCAGAGCTAAAAACCTGGCTAGAGGACCGAGATAAAAAAACAGTGCAAGAGGCTGCTGAACTCTCGGACCACTATGCCAAGAGCAGACCTGCTCTGAGAGTGAATGGGGCAGGCATGGCAGTGCAGAGAGGGAAAAGCGCGCCTTCAGGGCAGCTAAAACCCTCATTGCCGCCACCAAAACCAGTTAGCTCCAGGTTTCCAAGAAAATATTTCTCTGAAGTAAGAAAAGCTTGTTGGTTATGTAAAGAAACTGGGCACATTGCCAGACAGTGTCCAAGAAGGGCAAGCAATAATACGCAGAGTAGTACCAGAAAGGAGGTGGGTTGTTTGTGTGTCCCTGGAAGCATGCCAGTGAACATGAGGGAACACATACACCCAGTCATGGTAAATGGCGTACAGACGCAGGGGTTAAGGGACACAGGAGCATCCCTGACATTGGTAAAGGGAGATCTGGTACAGCCTGGTCAGCTTATACCCAATAAATACATAACTGTACAAGGGTTTATTGGTGAAGAGAAAACATTGCCATTCGCTAGTGTTCTCCTGGACTGGGGTGAAACAGGGGGAACTGTGCAGCAGGTAACTGTAGCCAACACATTAGCAGTGGATGTGATCCTGGGTAACAATCTCCAACAGGGGATGGTATGTGCAGTTACCCATAGCCAAGCAGCAAGGGAAAATAGCAGTTCCCTGAACCCCACAGAAACCAGTGTGGAAACCACTGAGAGGCTGGTTCCCCAGCCTGTATCTCCAGATGAGGAGACTGATAAAAAGGGGGTAGAAATTTCCCCAGTAGCGAGTGACCACACAGCTACGGAAGGTTACTCCAAAGAGGAAGGGGTGACCAATTGTCAGCGGGTTGGGATCAACAGTGCTCCTGAGGGCCCTGATGCTAGTGCTAGGGACCCTAGTTTAACGATGGAAAGGGACCTGTCCCATGCCTTGGGACTGTGTGAGGGGTTTGCAGCTGCTCAAAGGGGTGACCCTAGTTTAGAGAAGCTGAGGGCTTGGGCAGACTCAGAGGGCACACAGGGAGGTGACGGCAGACATAAGATTTATTGGGAAAATGGACTTATGTATACACAGGCAGTACAGATAGAGGGAGGGATGCTAGGCAGGCAGCTTGTCGTCCCCCAGGGGTATCGTGAGCAGTTGCTCAAACTGCACATGATATTCCCTTATCTGGTCATCTGGGAATTGCACTAACTATGCAGCTGTTAGCCCAGAATTTCTACTGGCCTAACTTCACCCAGCAGGTGAAGGAGTATTGCAGGTCTTGTCACCGGTGCCAAGAAATAGGGAAGGCGGACAAGAAAACCCAAGCCGCCCTGATCCCATTGCCCATAGTGGAGAAGCCATTCCAGAGGGTGGGAATGGATATTGTGGGGCCTTTAAATACCCCCAGCTCCTCAGGGAAGAGATTCATCCTGACTGTGGTGGATTATGCCACCTGGTATCCAGAGACAGTCGCCCTATCCTCTCTGAGGACAGACAAAGTGGCAGATGCCTTACTTGGGATTTTCTTCCGCTTTGGGTTCCTGCAGGAGGTAATCACTGATCGAGGGGGTTCCTTCATGTCGGACCTGATGAAATGTTTATGGGAGAAGTGTGGAGTGGTGCAGAGATGCACGACACCGTATCACCCACAAGCCAATGGGCTTGTGGACTGATTCAATGGTACCCTAAAGTCAATGCTCCGGGCGTTTTCTGAACAGCATGGGAGGGACTGGGAGAAATACCTTCCCCACCTGTTGTTTGCATACAGGGAGGTGCCCCAAGAGTCAACAGGATTTTCCCCCTTCGAACTCTTATATGGATGCCGGGTACGTGGGCCCCTAGACTTGATCCGGGAGGACTGGGAAGGCAAGCACACCACCCAGGGAACTCCCATTGTGGATTACATCCTTAGGTTTAGGGAAAGCCTGAAGGAGCTTATGGGGACAGCCAAGAGCAGCCTGGCAGCTGCCCAACAAAAACCAAAGGTGTGGTATGACCACAGAGCCAGATCTTGCTCGTACATGGTGGGTCAGGAAGTCATGGTCCTTACTCCGGTCCGGAAAGATAAGCTGCAAGCTGAGTGGGCAGGACTGTACAACGTGGTTAGGAAGGTAAATGACGTGAACTACATTGTGGAGTTAACTGACAGAAGACAGACTGAAAGGATGTACCATGTCAACATGATGAAGCCATATGCAAATAGAGCTGACATGATGTTTGCAGTGTGCAGTGATAGGGAGGGGGATGGACGAAGGAGACCCCCTTCTGGATTTGCTGGAGGAAAGTAAGCGGGAGTCCTCTGTGGAGGCAGTAAAATTGTCTCCCCAGCTGGCCCCGGACCAGATCCAGAAAGTAAGGGAAGTTTTAGCAGACTTTGCCCCCTTGTTTAGTGCCAAGCCTGGACTAACCCCCTTAGCGACACACGATGTGGAGACAGGAACATAGACGCCCATATGGCAGACAGCATATCGGGTGTCAGGGGCTGTCCAAAAGGACATTAGGAGGGGAAGTGGAGGAGATGCTGGATTTAGGTGTAATCCAGAGATCCCACAGCCCCTGGGCCTCACCCGTAGTCCTTGTACCTAAACCAGATGGCTCAACCCATTTCTGTGTGGACTATCGTGGACTGAATGCAGTCATGAAGTCTGATGCCCACCTGATGACCCAGACGGACGAACTCCTGGACAAGTTGGAAGGGACGACCTACCTTACGACTATTGACCTGACCAAGGGGTACTGGCAGGTAGAATTGACAGACTGAGCTAGGGAGAGGTCGGCCTTCATCACTCCAATAGGCTTATTTGAGTTCAAAGTAATGCCTTTCAGAATGAAGAGTGCCCAGGCCACTTTCCAAAGGTTGGTGAACCAGGTGTTGAATGGTGCTGAGAAGTACGCTGCAGCGTACCTGGATGACATTGCCATCTTTAGTACCAGCTGGGAGGAACACCTTTCACACCTTAGGGAAGTGCTGGACAAGATACAGAGGACCGGGCTCACTGTCAAAGCTGAAAAGTGTCAGGTGGCCATGGGGGAAGTGGCATACCTCGGGCATGTGGTAGGCCGGGGACAGCTCCTTCCTAACCAAATAAAGATAGAGGTGATCCAGGTGTGGCCCAGACCAGAAACCCAGAAACAGGTCAGGAGTTTTCTCGGGACAGCCGGGTACTATAGAAAATTTGTACCCAATTACAGTGCCCTGGTTGCTTCCCTGTCTGAACTGACAAAGAAAAACATGCCAAAGAAAATGACCTGGGGCCAAGCCTGTGAGGAAGCCTTTACCAGATTGAAGGAGGTGCACTGTGCAGTGCTCCTGTTTTGACAAGTCCTGACTATAGCAAAACCTTTATAGTCAGATGGATGCCTCAGACGTGGGTATTGGGGCAGTACTGAGCCAGGCGCCTAGCCAAGGGACAGATCACCCAGTTGTGTACCTGAGTAGAAAGCTGCTCCCCAGGGAGCAAGCGTACTCCACGGTGGAAAAGGAGTGTCTTTCCATAGTGTGGGCCCTAAAGAAATTAGAACCATACTTGTATGGGCAGCATTTTTGTGGTGTAGACTGACCACAACCCCCTGGTTTGGCTGACGCAGATGGGGAAAAACAATGGCAGACCACTAAGATGGAGTCTTGCTTTACAAGGGTATGATCTAAAAATCGTACATAGGGCTGGAACGAAGAATCAAAACTCATATGGACTGTCTAGGGTCTATGAGGAGTGAACTGATTTGGGAAGCTCATCCCATGTAGGGGATAGATCCCCTCCAAATTCAGTCTAGGTGGGGAGGAGTGTGACTTAGACAGCCAGTTCTGAGTGCTGTATAATATTTTTTTTAATATAAAATATATTAATGGCTATCTCTGCTGAAACATTCTAATGCTTTAGGGGTGACCTCAACCCCTCCCCCCCCCAGTTTTCAGCTGACAGATGCAGGCTAAGAGAAATGCTGACAGCATGTATCACACTCACTCAGTTTTTAGTGACAATGTGTTACATGGAAGACTTTAATCAAGGATCCTGTTTCTCTGAGTTAATTACAGAGTTGTTTAAGTTAACTTTGTTAAGAGAGAAATCATAAAAAAGGTTTATGACGTTGAAGAGAAAACACAGGTTATTACACAGAGGTGAGAGGTTGTAACTGCTCATATGAAGCCTCTGTGAGGAGGATGCAGCATGAATTAAAAGAGGTGCCATTGAAATTGAGTTATGCTAAGGTTGCAGAATTAATACTTTGAAATTACATCCTGTGATTGTATAGAAAAATATATATTTTAAATATTTTGACGGGGAGGAGCTAGATGACCTCATGCAAAAGAGGTGGGCAAAACCAGATTTTAAAGATTATTCTGTTTCCCTACAGACACACTTTTATCTGACACTGACCAAGAAAACATCTGAGCACTGAAAACAGGTATTTAGAAAGCTAGAAAAATCTAAATATTGTTGTAGGAATTGCACTGTTTCAAACCTTGATTTATTTAAAGATATATATGTCAAGAGTTCTGTATTGTATGTTTGACGTATTATTATATATTTTAGTAAAAACTCTAATTTTAGAGCATACCTGGTCTGTCTTTGAATTGCTTTCTTTTGCTAAGAAATATTTATGGTTATAGCAGACAGCAGACATAAGCTTGTATGGTGGTACCAAACTGGAAAGAGAAGTGTTTTAAATCTGAGGTCTTTATTAAAGTTTTAAAGGGTTCATTTCTGCACGCCTGGTTAGGTACCTGTAGGCAAAGATATCTGGCCCCCCGCCCGAAGACAGATATATCTGAGCCTGTGCATTGGATATGCTAGCAAGAGTTTAGCAGTTTGAATCCCTCCAGAACTGAGACCAAAGGTTGATCCATACTCACAAAACAGACAAGAGGGTTACCTTGTCTGTTACACTGTTCACAAGACTGCGCTCAGAGGTTGGCACTTTGGGAGTAGAGGGCCTGACCTGCTGAGTGGGTTTGTGACATGCACCAGAATAGATCAGCAATGAGGGCAGCACCTATTGGAGACACATAGGAAAAGGAAAGCACGCTTACAAAAATGGGGGCTATTGTCTGGGATTTGAAGAAATGGATGCTCAACACCTACCTGAAGTGCTGGAGGTGACAGGTCTGGGAAGAAGAGAAGGCCCTGAGGTGCTAAGTAAAGTCTGGAGTTACCACCTGGGGACTGAGTGTGCCTTGTGAAAGACAAAATGGCACCTGGAGCCTTGTGACAGGAAATGTGCCTGCATTCATAATGAATAAGGGGATCTGGAGTTTGGTTGATGGAGCAAGTGGGGTAAGTTGGACATATAAAAACTGGTCACAACGTGAGACTGTGCAAACCACCTGTGTGACCCAAACTGACTGGTGCTGTAGAGACTGTAGAAAAAGCTAAAGTTTGAGTTTTGGAGGTAGAACTGTGGAAGAGCAGGAAATTCTATGACTGCCATGGGGTCTGCACCAAATCCTATGGGCAGGACTGCAACTGTGCCTGAGTCGCTATTAAGCTGACTTTGGAACATGTTGGAGAGGAGCAGCTGAGCAGAAAAGTGTGTCCTGTGTGGGCACAAAGGAGGAGAAGTATTGCACCAGCCGCTTTGTCTACAGTGCTCACACAGTGCTACTTTGATGCCCTCCATGCAACCACTGCCAACAATCACTTGGACCTGGGGAGACTGGGGAGGTGCATCCACCCCAACAAGAAGTGAGTGTTCTACTATGGAGCCCTTGTAGAGGTGGGAAGATGCCTAGTCTAGCATTCCAGAGGTGAAACCTGTGAGGTAGGGGCCCAGCCATCTGCCCAGCCCTTCCCCACTGCCTGCTGCTTGAGAACCTCCTCATGGCAGAGGGAGGGGCCATGGGTGGGCTAAGTCATCTGAATTCCCTGAGGCTGGGTTTGTGGAAGACAGACTGGCTCAGGATAGACCACCCACGGCTGTAGCAGTAGGCCCCCTGGTGAAGGAGAAAACTCCAGATATCCCCCAGGCACTGGAGAGCAATAAGGGTGCTGAAGGACTGGATGTTGTGGTGGAGGCTGTAATCAATGAAGATGGATCAGATTCAGAAGCGTAGAGTGTGGCAAGAGTGACTTTGATCAGGGACCCACAGCCACGTGAAGGAGTTACCAGAATATACAAAGATCTGGTGATCAAGAGTGATATTCCACAGTCTTATTCCCTCCCAGTGCTAGGTTTGCCTGATGCTGCCCCTCTTCTGCCAGACAAATCCAAATACAAGCTTGCCGACATGGAAGCCTTGCAACCCACAGGGCTGAACAATTTAAGATACCGTGAGGGTAGCTGGCTGCCAAAAGGACAGGTCCCATGGACCAGCATCTGGTCCATACCTGCCTGCAGCCAAGTGGAGCACTGGGTATGGAGGTACCTGAAGAAGGAATACCCAGGGGAGAACTACCACTATGTGAGTGAACGCTTATGAGACATTATTGAGACCAGGCGGGCGGACTGGGTGTTTTATGATGCCATTGAAAAGATTCACCTAAGGAATAAAGAGGGGCACTCTGATCCTGCATATGACCAAGGGAATGTCATTACTACAGCAAGATCAATGAGCATCCACCATGTGGGAAGGTGTTACATTGTTTAAGACTTTCGTTTTGGTGCAAGATCTGACCGGACATCGAAGAAAGTATTAGTGATCAGCAAGAACTGTTGCAGAGCGTAATGTACAAAGCCTGACCCCTGTTTTTATTTTGCCACAGACAGTCCGCCCAAGGGCTCCCAGGTGATGAAAAGAAGAAATAAGTCACTTGGTGCCCCCTAGCACTGATGTGAGGACTACTGCTGCCCTCTCTGGATAAACTGCCGGGGTGAGACTGCTTCTAAATGTGTTGTGATGTCTGATAAAAAAAACACAAATGATACTGCTTACTATCAATCATTATGCTGTATTTCAATGCATGCCCAGTAAAGTAAGGCATAATGTTAAGCAGAATGTAGCTTATGCCATAGCATAAATTAGATATAGGTAAATGGAGGGGTTGTTGATATAACTGCTGTTAGCAATGTTAAGCAGAGGAGTGTTCTGATAAGCAGGAGGTGGAGAAAGGGACATGGACTCTATGTGAAGAGACTGCCACCAACTGAACTTCATGGAACTTAATCGCAGAGCACTTTTAGTGTAATCTGGCACCTAGGTGCTGAATGTTAAATGTTAAGCAGTATAGAATAAAAAAATGTAGTGTAGTGAGCCAATAGATAGAATACCTTGTTATAGTACAGAAACATACTTTTAGATAGAGTAGTGAGATAGTATGTTATGAGAGGCAGTTTAGTGAGAGGAAATGCAGCACTGCAGCCTGTATTATGTTTAGTAATGTTGAAAGCAGTGTTCCACTCGGTGGGTTAAAAAAAAAAAAAGAATGTATTTTGCCTTAGAAGTTGTGTTACGTATAATTAACTGGATGTATCAAATGTTCCCCAAGAAGCAGTTTGGATCCTGAGTAGTGATGGCAGCAGGGTTGAAGGTTCGGGTCCCCTTTGGGGAGAGTAGGGTGGGACGCTGGTCCTGAGTGTACCAGGCAAACCGTCTGTGGGACCTCAGGCCAGGTTGCCATGCCCCAGGGTAGGGACAAAGGTTAGTAAAGGGTAGATGTTTGTAGTTAGGTGGCTTTGCCCACCAGGGTGATAGGAAAGGTTGCCAGAGAGCAGCCCAGTTGGTGGAGCCATTGTTGCTGTGGCCAGTGGGAGAGATGCGCATTATCCCACTAGGCCCAGCACAGGGGTAGCCAGCCCAAAGAAAGGCTTCACTAGGAGGTGAAGCATTTCTGTGAGGGGAAAGTGTAACCCCCCCTCCATTTTGGGAGTTACTATGGTGCCCAGCTGGTATTGGTGCCCAATGTGATGCCAGGACCCTTATAATGGGCAGGGCCTTGGGATTAGGTGGCATAAGGGGCAGCGTGATGGGAATAGTTGGAGTTTGAGAGAGTTCAATGGGAGTGGAAGTTGAGAGTTTATCTCAAGGAGGCATTCAGGACCTATAGCGCAGAACTGGGAAGTGGGTAGTCTGTTGGGCCAGGGGCCCAGGACCCTGGGCTGGGGGGGGCGATTGCCCCTCTGGTCCCACGGTGAGAAGAAAGTCCCCAATCATCCATCAGGGCAGGGTGAGAGAAGTGCCGAAATGTGCAATCCATGCCAGTGTAAGGAGAGGCAAGGAGAACGCCCAGCTCTGAGGTGGAACACTGTGTGACTGTTGGTGGCTGCCATGGCAGGCCCAGATCTGGTAAGTGGCAGACCAGGTTCTGGAGGTTCCAGGGTGGCAGCTCGGGCCCTGTGCCATAAGGCCATTTCCACCCACATAGGAGGCAGAACGTCATCTGGTGTAGCTGTCATGGAAAGGAATGGCATCCAGCCTTCAGCCCCCCACAAAGCTGTAAGGTGTGGGAATGCCATTGTGGAAGGAGGGACTGAGCCCAGATAGTGTCCTCTGAGAAGCTGTGTCCCAGATGCACCATAGTGGGGGAGTTAAGTTCAGGCCAGTGTAGAGCTAGAAAGAGAGAGAGATAGAACCACTGCCTGCCATTCACGAATCAGAGTAATAGTAAATGGAGTCCACTCTGAAGAAAGGGGGGTTACTAGTGGGGTACCGCAGGGTTCAGTATTAGGACCGGTCCTCTTCAATGTCTTTATAAGCGACATTGCAGAGGGACTGGAAGGAAAAGTATGTCTCTTTGCAGATGACACAAAGATCTGCAACAGAGTTGATGCACAAGGTGGGGTGGAAAGGATAAGAAGGACTTGGCAAGGTTAGAGGAATGGTCAAATGTATGGCAGCTTAGATTCAATGCAAAGAAGTGCAAAGTAATGCACCTGGGAAACAAAAACCCAGGGGAAGAGTACACAATGGGGGGTGAGATACTAACAACAACAAAAATGGAAAGGGCCTGGGGGTAGTCATATCAGATGACCTAAAGGTGGGCAAGCAATGTGAGAGGGCAGCAAGGAGGGCTTGGGGGATACTGGGATGCATAGGGAGAGGCATCACCAGTAGAAAACAGGAAGTTATTATCCCTCTGTACAGACAGCTGGTGAGACCCCATCTGGAGTACTGCGTGCAGTTCTGGACACCCAATCTCTTCAAAGACATAGGCAGGATGGAAGCTGTCCAGAGGAGGGCAACTAAAATGATGCAGGGTCTGCACCGGAAGACATATGAAGAGAGACCTAAGGAGCTTAATATGTATAGCCCTGAGGAAGGAGGGAGAGGGGGGACATGATAGAAACTTTCAAGTACCTCAAGGGAATCAACAAAGTCCAAGAGGGTAGCATCTTTCAAAAAAAGAGGTGTGCAAGAACAAGGGACACAATTTGAAGATAGAGGGGGTGCTCAGAGGTAATTTAAGGATATTTTTTCACAGAGGGTTGTGGATGCATGGAATGGCCTTCCGGAGGAGGTTGTGGAGTCAAAACAGTGATTGAATTCAAGCATGCATGGGACAGTCATAAGGCAATTCTAGGGGGTTGGGGTAGGAAGAAGTAGGGTGCTGGTTAACTAGGATTTGCAGCTTATCCATTAGATAGGGAAATGGGCAGACTGGGTTGGCCAAGCTGTCCTTATCTGCCGACAAATTCTATGTTTCTATTGGGATTCTGCTTTGCACCACAAATGGGAAAAGGATCCAGGTTTGGGACTTAGATCCCCTAAGAGAAATGTACCATGGGATTGGCCGTTGTTCAAGTTCTCGTAACTAAAGTTCCCCACATCTCCATGGAGCCGAAATGAGTTTATGTGGCTTGAGCCTTTGGACAGTGTTTAAAAATAAATTCTGCCTGATTGTAATGGATTTCTACCTGGACAGTGATCTTTATGCCTTGCCAATGAACTGTTTGAACTACATGATGTTTCCTAACAAGTTTGCCCCCCAGAAAGAGAAGGCATGATGCTTTCCAGCTGCTGCAAATACCATCGCACCCAAGACGGAGTTCCCTTCTGTCAACAAAGGAATCCCTATTCTGAGGTACTGTTTTATACATTTTTTGATGAGACTGAGTACTGACCTGGGGCCCTCCCCCATCCCTGTGACTGTTACCATCATTATACCCCTAGATATGAGAGGGGAGGAGAGGCACCCGGGGGTACCAGAGAAACGAAAACCGAGGGTTACCACTTGCCCTAAGGTGTACTCTGGTGTGAAAAAAAAAAGAAAAAGTGTAAGGGGTGTGCGCCAGTATAGATCAGCAATGAGGATAGCACCTATTGGAGACACATAGGAAAAGGAAAGCATGGATACAAATAAAATATGTCAATCATATGTGCAATCATTTATATCCCATGTCTCATGACCTCAGTCCTTGAGAGATGGGACAGGGGCTTTAACAGCTGTGCTTGCTGGGATTTAGGGCAGCACCTATTGAAGCAAAAGTAACATTGGCTAACTTTCCTTTGGAAATCATATTACAGTATTTATTTGGTATGTAATATATATTGCTGATCATAGTTTATTATTGAGACCTGTGATCAGTCTGAGAGATTTATAACCTTAAAATATTTGTTTGAAGGTTGTAGGTTGAAGTCCTTTAAAACCTTCAAGATTTGGGTCCATACCTAGTAATGATGCTGAGGTGCAGTGCAGGCTGCTGTATTGTGGTAGGTCTCATTCTTTAGATGAGATTTTAAAGCAGCAGTATTTTTTGTTGGTTGCCATAAAGGCAAATGCTAGGCAACGTATGGTCACCCATGCTGCCAATCACACAGCCGGCTTGAACTGCTGCTTTAAATAATCCAAATTAGTGAGCTGCCCAACAGCCCAGCGGTGGTGTGTCATGCTCCAGTGTGGGTGACCCCAGTTCAAGAGTGAGCCTGGGTCATCGGTGAATGGGCATCTGTAGTTGAGTTTAGCTGCCAGTTGCAGCCCTTCTCCACCTGAGGGTGACACCACGTTACATGATCACAGTGAACCCTGTGGCAAGCCATGGAAGGTTAATCCTCCATGTGCACCAGAAGGCTATTCCCCATGAGGCTACCAGCAGGCATGGCGTTGTGGCATCAGGGAGGAGGAAGGGGCAAGAAAATAAATGGTTGGGGAGCCACTGAGGCCTGCAAAATGATAGCTGTCAGTACTCATGGGCCCCACATCGTTTGGAAAGAGCAGACAGGGACCCAAGGTAATTGCTCTGGGTGGTCATCAGGGTCCCAAGAGGGAGATTAGTGCTCATAGCGATGGGAAAATTGGCTGCATAAAAAAAAAATCTAAAGTAGAATGTACTTTTTAGAACTTTTTTTTTTTGCAATAATGAATATGACATCCTTTAATTATTTTATTTGTAATTTTTGACTAGGAAAGGCTCACTAAGCTGTGACAGCTTGTTTCCAGGTGCATTTTGAGGGGTGGGTTACCTGGACCTGTTTTACTGACAGGGGGAATGTTGGCCATTGCACTGGGGAAACACCCTCACTCCCCTTTGATAAGTGCTACAGGATCATTAATGTTCATTTGGACAGTGACCAGAGATGAGCAGATGGGACCTTGGTTTTTTAATTATTGCCTTTATACTATCAATGCCAAACACCCACACAGCAAATACAAGCAAGCCAACATTTGGCATTGCAAAATGCTTGTTTGCTTAGTCTGGGCTGTAGTGCATAAGGGCTTGTTACTAACACTGATACTGGGTTGTTTCCTTTATTATTGTTCATTAGCCATCTGTCCCTCATGCTGTATCAAACTGTTTTTTCAGCATCTTATTCTACTGTAATGTTACATGTCATGGGTGCTATACTACCACTGTGTCTCAAGAGTATTAGTTTTATTTGAAACTAATACTAATAAAGTTATAAAAACATAACCTCCACAAAACAGGAGGTTAAGCAGGATGAAATGGTCCATGCTAACTCTTCTGCCCATGGCTCGGAGCATCTGTGGTGGGTCCTTAAACTTAAATATAAGATTAATTAGGTTCTATAGTACAGGACACGACAGGCAGGTAATAAAACTTGTGACAAATATTTGGAATACAGGGAGAAGGTATGCAAGTCCCTTACCTACTGTGCCCAAATACAGTAGGCTAACAATCACATCATAGGCATAGCCTCAGTTGAGGGAAAGATTCAGACAGACATCAAAGACATTAATGGAGTATTCTGAGCTTTTTACTCCTCCTTATATAGCACACAACTGGTTCCTAAACCCCCATTACAATCCTTCATGAATAGAATTTCCCTCCTGCAAGCCCCCTAGAACCAGAGGCCTCCCTGAATTCACCAGTATCCGAAAGTGAAATTGCCAGGCTATAAAAAATCTTACCAAATCCCAAACTCCTGGATCAGATGAATTCCCTTCTAAATTCTACCAAACTTTTAACACTTCTCTAGCTCCTAGACTTCCACAAGTTTACTCCCAAGCCTTAGAAATGACTTCTTTATCACCATCTCTGGGTGAAGCCCAACTCACAGTACTGCCGAAGGCAGGAAGAAAGGATCCTTTGCAGGTTGCTAATTACTTTCATATCTCCTACCTACTCCTAAATGTTGACACCAAAAATCCTATCCAAAATCTTGGCATACAGACAGGAGCTGGCACTGCCTCACATAATTAGCAGGCAATAAGCAGGTTTCAAGAAAAATCACATAGGGATGAACAATATTAAAGCAGCTTCCCACACTTCATAGGTGCACCCCTATGACACTTCCTGTTACCCTCATGGGACTAGGAAAAAGACTGCAACACCTACAGGGGTGTGCTAACAGATTACTGCTGTAAACTTCTGATTCAAATTGTCTTTTGCAAGGTATATCTTCTGTTATTGCTTTATTTTTCTCTGTAGCAAACTGTTTCTTACAGGGTATAGCTTCTGTGAAATTATTACAGGTGGTGCTTTACAGGTTTTGCAGTTTTATCTGTCATTAGTATAAGCTTTCAGGGCTACTGCATTTGTTGCTGACTGATTGTTTCTGCTCTTACCTCCTTGTTTCTTTTGTCCGTGGTTCTTCTTTCTTGGCAGGGGAAGGGCCCAGCCACCCACCCCCATCCCCAACCACCCCACACTACGCTCCTTTTATAAGGTAGCACAGTCATGACATTTCCTGTGGCAAAGCAGGAAGAGGCGGATCAGTGGGGTATCCACAAGGTGACCTCATTTAAGGGGCACTAGTAATTTAACTTGTTATAACAAGTTATACAAAAACAAACAAAACACAAAATCAAACATTTGCTTTCATTTTCTTCCTTCTAATTACTCTGACCAGGTTATAAACCCAGCAACTTATCTGGAATGGATATCATTAACTGCAGGTGCTGCGGAACACTTTTCAGAAGGGCAGTATTAAAGGATTTAAGACACTGTCCTACATGCTGGGCCAGTGGAGATCTAAGGGTTCAGCTCCAGGCAGCATGGGCAGAGATTGCATATTCAAGAGGAAATATATTATAAGAACCACCCGGCATTTCCCCAACATCGAACAGAAGCACCTCGACTGCAGAGGGTGGTTGGTCCGGGAGGTTGGCAGGTGGTTAGGAGGGGCAAATCGGGGGCCCCATCACTCGGTGTTCTCCAACAGATTACCTCCAAAAACCATATAAAAACTACAAACAGGTGTCTACCTCTATCTCTGAAATCAAACAAAGGGGCAGAGGACACTGTAGAGCAGGACACTGCAGCACAGGAGCTAGCAAAACAAAACTCACCCAAAACAGGAACCAAAACAAAAAAAAAACAAAAAGGAAATCCAACAAACTTCTGATCATAGGAGACTCCATGATTCGGGGAGTTGATACTTATCTCCAGCTAGGGGTAATGGTCAGATGTCTCCCAGGTATATCAGCATAGAGAGACACTGACTGCATTTCTGAAATTGTTCAGGAAGCAGGAGAAAACATTGACGTCCTGGTACACATAGGGACTAATGATCTCGGCAGCCGGTCAGTTGTGGAGACCAAGGAACACCTGACCAAGCTGGGTGACAAACTATCATCCATTTTATCCAGCATCTCCTTCTCTGAGATCCTGCCAGTCTGGGAGAGGGGGGCAGATGGATGGAAGGTCAGAGAAGGGGGGATAGGGGAGCTAAACATGTGGCTCAAGGGCTGGTGCCAGGAGAAAGGACACAAATTTGTAGGGAACTGGCAACAGTTTTGGGAGTGAAAGTTCTTTTTAAATTTGATGGACTGCATCTGACTAAGGAGGGAGTCAGTGCATTGGGGCAGAAGTTTGACATCTTTGCAGAATATTTAAACTAGCAAATGGGGAGAGGGGTGCAGCGCACCCCATACGTCAACTGAGAAGAATACCCCTTCCTGCTCAGCTAGTGGTCAAACAGGAGTTCAGGATGTTTGCAGTTCATTTCATCACCAGGTAAGGAAAAAGGTCCGGCTCCCCATATGACGTGGTATACCGTCGCCGCATCAAAACCCTGATGACGAAGACCACCACAGTGACAGGATTTGGCCAAAATCCACCTGTCACTGTGATGGTCTCCCAAGGCCAGGGGACTGCCTCGCAATGTGTTTCACCCCCCCAGTCCAACTCCCACTCAGAGTTGGAATCCTAGAGACCGTGGGGTGTGGGGATTCAAGGGCACAGCCCCCCCCGATGGAAACAAGAGGCATCCCCGACACTGCATTGCCGACACTTGGCAATGCAGCTGTCGCTGTTGGGGATGTCTCCATAGCCGCTGTCGCTGCGGCATGGTAAAACCATGACGCATGGAAATGCTAGACCTCAACAAATAACACCGAAATCTGGCCAATGGAAAATCATGTACACAAATGCTCGCAGTCTGGGAAACAAGATCCCAGACCTGCAGGCAATAATTACTGAGGCTAAACTGGACATAATAGCAATTAGCGAGATGTGGTTTACCAGTAACCACACTTGGGAGACTTCAGTACCTGGCTATGTACTGTTCAGAAGAGACCAAGGAGCAAAAAGGGGGAGGGGGTGTGGCCCTGTATGTCAATGAAAATATCAAAGCTACAGAAATTCAGAATACACATAAGGAGACAGAAGAACTGTGGGTCACCCTGGAAACAGGAAATGGACAGCCATAAGAACTGGGGTTGTCTACCGGCCCCCAGACCAGGGGGAGGACATAGACACATTACTGTTAGAAGATATACAAAACATGACAGCTAAAGTGGAGGATGTGATAATGGGAGGCTTCAACATACCAGATACAGATTGGTCAATACCAGCAGGAACATCTGCCAGAATTAGACACCTGGTGGATTCCCTGCAGGGGAAGGGCCTCAAACAATTGGTACAACAACCCACAAGAGACAGGGCTATCCTAGATCTAGTACTGACTAACAGGGAAAGGATCACAGATCTCCAGGTAGAAAGGTCACGTGGAGGCCAGTGACCATCACATGGTATGATTCAATTTGGCCACTAGAACTAAATCATCCCATTCCAAGGCAAAAATATGGGACTTCAGAGGAGTTGACTTTGATAAGATGGCCAAAAGAGTTAAGCTAGCCTTGCAAAAAGAAATACAGGTGAGGATGTACAGGCAAAGTGGGCAAGCATTAAGGATGCAATACTTGAAGCAACATCCCATTGTGTTACAGAGAAAAGAAAGTGCAAAAGAAGAAGGAAACCGCTTTGGTTCTCAAAAACAGTAGCAGAAAAGGTCAGAGCCAAAAGGCTGGCCTTCAGAAAATATAAGGGAACACAGTGGGATGAAGATAGGGAGGCATACCAAACTTCCCTAAGGGAAACAGGAAGGCAGTAAGGCAGACAAAGGCCCAAACTGAGGAAACACTAGCACAAACAGTAAAAGAAGGTGACAAGACTTTCCATAGATGCATTAGTGAAAGGAGAAAGGTATTGCTAAGATCAAAGGAAATAAGGGGGCATGTGAGGTGGAGGACCATGTAAAAGCATCTATCCTAAATAGATACTTCTGCTTAGTTTTTACTGAAGAGAAGGTAGGGCAGGGCCCACAGCTCAGCACCATGGACATGGGGAGGGGAAGTGTGCACTAGTCCCTTCACAAAAGAAAGGGTCCTACAAGAGCTCAATAAGCTCAGGGTGTACAAGGCAATGGGACCTAATGGCATATATCCCAGGGTACCAAAGGAGCTAAGGGTGGAACTAGCACAGCCATTATCAGACCTGTTTAGTGAGTCTCTGAGCACAAGAGAGGTCCCAGAAGACTGGAGAAGGGTTCATGTGATCCCGCTCCACAAGACTGGTAGCAGGGTGGAGGCAGGGAACTACAGACCAGTCAGTCTTACCTCAGTAGTGGGCAAGATTATGGAGGCACTCCTTAAGGATAGGATAGTGCAACACCTGGAATCCATAGGAGCACAGGATCCAAGACATCATGGGTTTACAAAAGGAAGATCCTGTCAAACTAATCTCACAGATTTCTTTGACTGGGTAACCAGAGTGGTAGACCAAGGGGAAGCAGTTGATGTCACCTACCTTGACTTCAGCTAAGCTTTTGATGCTGTTCCCCACAGAAGATTGATTACTAAGCTGGGTAGGCTCGGTGTGGGTCAGAAGTTGGTTAACTGGGTGGCAAACCGGTTGACGGGCAGAAAACAGAGAGTGGTGGTAAATGGTATACAGTCAGAAGAGATGCATGTCACAAGTGGGGTACCTCAAGGATCAGTCCTGGGGCCAGTTCTCTTCAATATCTTCATCAGTGATATTGCAGATGGACTGGAAGGTACGGTTGTCTGTTTGCAGATGACACCAAGATCTACAACAGAGTAGATGAACCAGATGGGGTGAGCAGAATGAGAAGAAATCTGGATAAACTAGCAAAATGGCAACTGGGGTTTAAAGCAAAGAAGTGCAAGATCATACACATAGGGAAGAGAAACCCTGAAGCTACCTATAGGCTGGGAGGGGAGTTGCTAGCAGTCACAAGGGAAGAAAGAGACTTGGGCATCATTATCACCGATGACCTGAAATCATCCAAGCAGACCATTAAAGCAGTAGGTAAGACTAGGGGGATGTTGGGCTGTATTAGTAGGGGTATCACAAGTCGGAAGAGGGAGGTGATAATCCCTCTTTACAAGACACTGGTTAGGCCCCATCTGGAGTACTGTGTGCAGTACTGGATGCCACACCTTCACAAGGACATTAACCAAATTGAGGCAGTCCAGAGAAGGGCAACCAAAATGGTGCAGGGACTGCATCAGAAAACATATGAGGACAGATTAATGGAGCTCAATATGTATACCCTAGAGCAAAGGAGGGAGAGAGGTGATATGATCGAAACATTCAAACACCTTAAGGGCATCAACAAGATGAAAGAGTCTAACATGTCTCAATATAAGAAACATAGCAGGACAAGAGGACACAGCATGAGATTAGAGGGAGGCCGATTAAGGGGTAATGTGAGGAAGTTCTTTTTCACAGAAAGGGTGGTGGATGCATGGAACGGCCTACCTCAGGAAGTGGTGGATATGAATACAGTGCAGGGCTTCAAACAGGCATGGGATAGGCATAAGGGAGCAATACAGATGAGTATGAATAGATAGGCCATTGCCAGAGCAAAGGCCAATGGCACATTTATAAGGTAGAAAAAGAAATGGGCAGACTGGATGGGCCTTGCGGTCCTTATCTGCTGTCAACTTCTATGTTTCTATGTTCTAGAGTGGTTGCACCTCTACCAGACTATGGCAGGGACGGGCCTTGAAGAACAAGTCATAAAAAGGGTTAAACTACTTTGGACAAGAGCAAGAGTGTCTATTTTCACTAATGCTGTTATATAAGATCAGTTTTTCCTTGGCAGAGGTACCCAGCAGGGATGCTCACTATATCTGCTGCTGTGTCTTATAGCTATGGGACCTCTTCTTATTTAGCTACACAACTGCTAGACATTCAAGGGGATAAAAGTGGGACCCACTCATGTCAAAACCCTATCCTATTCTTATGATTTGTTCTTAACCATATCCCACCCTACCAACTAGGTTCCAGCAATTCTTCATATACTGAACACATTTTAATGCACCTCAGGACTAACAGTTAATTTGAATGAAACCCAAATAATGCCCCTCGGTGACAAATGAACTCAGGATCAGCTATACCAATGGAACCTTATGTGGACTTTGTCCACTTTTAAGTATCTGGGTATTTGCCTGTCAACCTCCCTGGAGCACACCACAAAACTGAATTTTGATCTTCTGGTAAAAAAGCTGGAGAAGGACTTTTTCAGATGGAAAGTTAAGAGCACCCAGTCTTAAAGGGGATAGAACTTATCATGAAATGGACATACTATGCAGTGGTGGGCTTCAAGAAAAATCTATGTTGGCTTCTTCCTCTTCCAAGAAGACCACTTTGTGGTTGGAAATGTAATGGGGGCTTAACAATGCCCCAAGTTTGCTTATTGATTGATTTGTTAAGTTGGAGCTCAGTGTACCTCGGAAAAGGACATCACACCACTCATTCTCATGAATGCCAAAATACACATGGTCTGGTGTAGCTTCAAAATCTGACTTTTCCTCATTTGGTATGGTGGGACCCCTGGTCCAACCCCTCACCTCAAAATTGAAGGTACCATCATAAACTGGATGCCTGGAATCAGAGGAGTATCCTACTGGTGGGACACCTTTTGGACACTATGACTGGAGTGTTGACCTCTTTCAAGCAACTTACAGAGGATTACTTCTTGCACAAAGCAGACTTCTGAAAATACTTACAGCTTAAACATACCCTCCGATCCCTCATGGGCCCCTCTCTTAAAACTCCTGATACTGAGGAATGATACTGAGGATCATATAATGTCAAATAGATAGACAAAATCTCTTAAAGTTCTTGGTGGGATGATATATATGGTGATAAAGAAGAACATACCTTTGTGGTGAAACACTAAATGCAGTGGTAACAAGATTTAATGCCCACAGTCACAATGGGACACTCGGACACCTATTTTTTGGACTGCCCATACCGTCTGCAGGGGTATTAGGCATCAACTTATTTAAGAACAACTTTTATACAGATGGTACCGCACGCCAGTGGTCCTGAAGAAAATTAGCCTTCTGCACTGTGATTCCTGCAGGCACTGTCACACTGCTTCTATCACCCTTTGCCATATCCCATGGGGTGTACTCTCTTTCAGGATTACTGAGACAGTGTTTTTTTCTATGAGAAAACCATGAATAAGGATCTCTCAAGAGACCCTCGACTGTGGGTACTGGCTGACCTAACTCGATTAAGTAGGCAACCTGAAGTCCACCAGAGGTGGCTACTTTCCTGTAGCACTGAAGGCCAAAGAGCAAATTTTGCTGAAACAGCATTCCATGCAGCCTCTGTCTCTCCAGGAATGGATGAGTGCCATGGCCAGTCTAGGCAGATATGGAAGAATGTCCCATGTTGCTGCCCATAAGTACAACAGATTTGAGCAGGCTTGGGCACCTTTCTTAGCCAACCTTTCTCCACAGTAATGCCATATACTTGACAAGTTTAGCAGTAAAGATCAAGCAGTAGCTACAATTCAACTTTCCTTTCTAGTAAATGATAGAGTAATTCCTGTGTTTCTTGTCTGTTGACTTATAGGGATTCTTCATGTAACCCCCAGGTGGCACTATCGCAAGGGCTACTACCCCTGCCTACCTAACTGCTAACAGGTTGAGGCGTCTAGGTTCTATGGTGGGTGCCTCCACCCAGAGGTCAGGGTTTACAGTAGTTCGACTAACGTGGTCACAGCCCTCTGGGACACTGAGACCCCCTTTTACGCCTACTAGTGACCCACACCATACACCAGAAGTACCTTCACCAGAGACACTTACCCCAGGACTGGTTCGGTCAGCTTGACTCTGGGGACCCCCTGTAAAACAAGATGATGTAATACGATAGCCACTGTACAATACTTCAACATAAATACATACCTTAGTCAGTGTAACTTTGCTGAAACAAACATATCCGATTTATTTAGGGGATGGCAACAAGGACAGGGGGAAATCAGGTTAATTAGATCAATCACATTAATATTCACAGTACTGTACGCAATTTCAGAGTCCCTAAATGTCACTTTCACTGGGTACCCAGGATGGGGGGGGGGGCTAGCCAGGATCGGTGCAGCTGGTTGGGGCCCTGTGATGGAAAAACACTTGCACACTACCCAATTGTAATCTGGAGCCGGTTGGCTCAGTTCATCTAGTCAGAAACAGAGAAAATCAGATGAAACACTTGCAATTAAAGGTACAGATGGCAGAGAGCTACCCTGATTTGTACTCACTAACTTAATGCTGTACACTGTCCCCGAGAGTGGCGTGGATTTCTGGATGCCCTTCGCAAAGCAGGGGAACAAGGTTCTGCAAGCAAGACACACCCCACACATTTATATGTAAAAGAAGTTACTATACCAGGCAGCTGCTCTCAGGTCCCGATCGCACTTACTGCCAACCCGGGAGTTCGCGATGCAGCTTCACTTTCCTGACAGACCGAGCGCGATGAATCAGTTTCTTCAGTACTCTACAGGGTGAGCCTGGTTCTTGACTATTCAGCCTCTCCTTTCCTCAGTAACAGCGGATTCAGTCCGAGTCGCCACGGCAAACGCGCCGCCCAACTTTAGGCCTACACACGTGCTTCCCGCATGAAAACTCTGCAGCGCAGAAGCCTGGAGCTCCTTCCCCAGTCGCGGTCACAACGGATCTGCCTTCCCAGACACCAGCAGGGAATTACAGTCGGGTGCCACCCGGTCCAATTGGTGGGCTTCAGTTGCCATTCACTCAAAACTCCCCCATTGGTGTGAAAAGGCGCCACAGTCCAGAACTTCACTTCCCAGAATTACTGGCTATATCCCTTATGGCCAGCCGGCTCCCGAGAGAGTCCTGATCTTGGTTGGTTGGCTTAAACTCCATTTTAGGTGCCCCTTTTGCCTGATTGGATCTATTCTGCAGTTCAGATCCAAAATGGAGGGGCAAAGCACACAAAGTCCCAACTGCAAGAAAGGCAGGTTAGACAAATTACATTTCCACTAACACTCTAACTGATCTCTAGCAAACAGTTACATCTTTGAAAAGTGCTCACTCTGCCCATTTAGTGATGGCAGAAATGGAGCGATTTGTCAGCAGCTCGAGCGGGACTCGAGCAGGGAACCCCACAATCCCCCCCATGTACTAATCCTGCCTGCAAGTAGACAGCTCTTAAAGAGACAGTACCAGAGGCTCTAAAAGCACTCACAAATAAACGGCTTAAATGCCGAACACCATCCAGGCTGGGGGTATTTAGGCAAGCTCCTAGGAGACTTTTGGGAACCCCCATTTGCAGGGGGGGTTGCATTCAATTACAAATGTTGCAAGCTATACAAGAACAAGACTCATTGTCCACACAGGTTTACTGTTGAATCCACGTGTGTGATTAATTACACCTTCAGGTTATTGAAAATAAAGAATTATGTTAAATGCATTGAATTGTATTGTTTTTATCTCTCAATAAAAAGAGTGTGACCAAAAAAAATATTACATAAAGTGGGTATTGAAGACCTGTAGTACCTGGTTGCTTGTCCAAGGTATAGTTTAGGCCATGTGATGATGAAATAGTTTATTAGGGTGTTCATGTTTTGCATTATCTTCATTTCATGCTTTCTTTGACACACATTGCAGCCAGTTACATATCTGGTGCTGCACAGTCAATAGTGCATCAGCCAATGAGCATTTGCAATTGGTCAATAGAGCCTCCCCTTCTGACTGTTGTTGATCCAGTACAGTAGCTATTAGCACTTAAAACAGAACAATGCTAAATTGGTTTTTGGAAATAGTATGCATTTATACTAAATTATTAACATAAGAAAACTATTTTTTTAAGCTGGAAATGAATCTGTTGAGAATGAGGTAAACAATAGTACTAACATGAACCAATAAAAAATTAAAAACATGCCATTTGATACTAAATTGACAAGAAGTCCCCTTACTTCCTTTAATCTGAGATACAGAGAGCCCTATAGCTATTGATGTTATTGGTAACTCTTACTGTGAGAAACTTTGAAGCTTACTGTGTGAAACTGGGGGAAGAAATACCAAAAAGAGAATCAGACATCTGACCCACTGGTACTGGGTGTGGTGCATTGGGCAATCATGCAGGAGACCAAGATTCATGTTGCAATACCAACTCCCTTCACAGACCAGAGGAGTCATGTGAGCACTGCAAAGGGAGCACTGTCAGACTGCAGGAGGAGGACAGCCAGCTTCAGTCTGAGCCAGCACATCCTGTGGTGGAGACTGGAGCAGCACTGGAGTCGTCAGTGACCAGGCAGCTCCTGCACCCACCTCAGGTCAGCATGTCAGATAGAGGGTGTTGCATGGGTTCATGCCACACAGTGCATAAAATTACTAGCAAGTCTTTCATGGTATCTTGAGTGATGCCCGCATTAACAGGACCTGGCCTACCCCTTGGCACCTCCCACCCTCTTTTAAAACTAGATTTGTTTTAAAGGTGTCTCAGGCAGTAGACCCATTTTGTCCCAGGTTTCCATGAGGTGACCACCAGTGCCTCTGATGGGAGTTGCCTGTTGGTATACTCAAGATTGCAAGAGATGCAGGTAAGCTGACCAGTGGTAGATAAAAAGTAATAAAAAAAGAAAACCTCACTTTATAGTAATATTCAGAACCACCAATATGCAATTTAAATGAATAGCAGGCAGCATTTAGCCATGTCTCCCTTGTAATAATGGAAACATATCAATAGGCTATTACTTAGTAAAATGAACATTTAAAAATTAATTTTCTAGAGACTGCTTCATAGGATAGACTTAAGTATTCATGTACATTACCCAATATCCATAGAATCCTGTTGCTCTGACTGGTAATCTGTTTAAAATTGTCGATTGGATCAGTCAATACAACCTTGTGAATCTGAATCGTGAGTGCTGTTGCTTTGGGACATTCAGACTAAAGCATACAATTTGGGAAAGGAGTACGAATAACAATATATAAGAAATACATTAAAAATTCAATGAGACAAGACTAGCTGACAGGATACTGTTGGTATGGCGCAAGTTATCAGGACATGAGTGTAACAATGGATGGGGGGTAGGGAGGCAGCATGATATTGCCAACTGGGAGATTGGGATTTGTGTTCAAGTCCCAGATTCCTACACTGAGGACAGTTGAGATCTGAGTATATTGAAGAGGTGAGGTGCTCAACTCTTGAAGAGGGAAAGCATGTGATGATTGGTATTCGCACAACCCTGCCAGCCAACCAAGGAGCAGCATTGGCAATGGCTGTGAAGTGGTGACCCCAATCATCTGTAGCAAACAAGGGGACCATGGGTAAAATATGGTGATAAAGAAAATAATGAAAAATGGGTAAGGGGTATCTTTACAGAGTGGTTGGGTGTAATGACCAACACAAGATTACTGAACCAGCACTGGTAACAGCCTGGCCATATGAGGAATTAGTTTAGGCATTCAGATCACAATGGCCTTTCTGTTCATGATGTTGCAATTTTAAACTACTTGTTTAGTTTTTCTTTTCTTTTTTTTTTTTAATGGCTGCAGGGGAGGAGCCTGCACCTGTCTTGCGATCAGTTCTGAAAATGACTCTCCAGATTCCAACCAAAGAACCAATTTTGAGCTGCAGCACAATCCTTCTGCAAGCGCAAGTTGAAGCTCTCCACTCATCGGTCATCTCTTTAGGAGGCCCCCCCCCATGGGTACATTACTTTAACATGACCAAGATGGCCGCAGGAGCTAAGTGTGCATGCACAACTTCATATATGCACTTGCAGTGAACTCACGCATGCACATTGAGCTCACAGCAGAACAGTCTGTCGTGGTCAAGTTGGTCGTCGGAGGTCAAAGCACATGCGCAACTTCACCACAAGTACAGAAGTGAAGTCACACATGCTTAACTGCTTCCGCATGTGTACTGAGCTCCGATGGTCATCTTGGGCATGGTAGGCTGTTCCTCCGTGAGCTCAGCGAGCACTCATAAAGCGCAACTGTAGTCATGTCAGCTCTGGCTAGAATTTGTTTAATCAGGAAACAGTAGCATTTCACCTACCTACTGTATATTGAAAATGTCTCATATGTATAGATGGAATAAGTGTGCTGTGCACTAAGGCTGTTTTTTTTTTTTTTGCCATAGAGCTTTTTCTCCTGTGGGATGGCAACCAGCAGGCTATTCAACCCTGTCCTTGCCTCCCCTGCCCAGTACCATCATCCCCAACTCACCTTGCCCTGTAGTTTCCCCCATGGATTGCCCCCAGTGGTGGGACCAGGAAGGGGGAGGCTGTCCTTCCCCCACCTGATAACTCTCATCCAGAACCAGTTGTCGGTGGTCAGTTGGCAATGCAGGAATGGGGGCAGGCAGGTAGGCAGAGCTTCATTATGCCAGCGCCTACCCTTTTTTACCTTGTCACCAGCCATGGTGGTATGTAAACATATGCCCAAGGAAATGTACACACCCTAAGGAACCGTGGCCCCTCTCTTCCATGTTGCTTGTTCTCTGGTGCTGTCATCTGTCCTCCACCAGGTGGCAGCCAAGGAGTGAGATGGCATACCTCCCCACCCCAGGTGAGGAGAGCTGTTTATCAGATGCTCAGTTCTCTGCTCCCCCAAGTTGACCCCCCATAAACCCAAGCTTGTTCCCAAACCTGGGACACCGGTGTGGGGAAAGGTAAGGAGCACCAGGCACCTCCACCCTCTTCACCACTGGAATGGCACCTAAGGCTGTATGTTTAACTGTATGTATGTATGTACATGGTTCTGCTGAACAAATGATGGAGAGCCCAAAATCCATGATTACAACTGATTTGTTTTGGCATATTTCTGAGTAAAAGAAATTCCACTTTATGATCTATGCAATATGCAACATCACAAACCCTTGACCTGTCATTTGGAGTAACATTTAAACAGACTGAAGGTGTTACAGAATGAGTCACATTACAGACAGCTGCCTGAAGAGTTGCAGAATCAGATCTGGAACAGTTGACACAAATATCCCAATTCTAAAAATCAAGATATGCCCTTAGTACAGCAGTGACTAAAGGAACAATAGAAAACAGGGGGCATAATCAGAGTACAGATGTCTGTGACCAGAGCACTGACGTTAAAAATCAAGATATGCCCTTGGTACAGCAGTGACTAAAGGAACAATAGAAAACAGGGGGCATAATCAGAGTACAGGTGTCTGTGACCAGGGCACAGATGTTTTGAGACTGGGCACACTGGCACATTCATTGCCTTGTACTGAGCAGTAGGGCACAGGCCTGCTCAGGCCCCAGTTTAGTGCAGCCACTGCCTTGATACTGGATTGTTTTGAAAATACAGTACAAAGCATTCTTGAAAGTGTGAGGACTTGCATAAATATTCCCTCTGGCCATAGCTGAGGACAGAAAAGACTGCTGAGGTCATCCACAAAGCAAACCTTTTGATTGACCAGACAACTAATAAACATGAGCAGGTAGAAAGAGGTAGGAGAAGTGGTGAAAAGGGGCAACAGAGGAATGTGTAATTCCTTTGTAGTTTGCTGCCTCAGAATATCTCTTTGTTGGAAGGCATGTAATACACTTACTGCCAGTAAACAATGTATTTCACATGATGGGAGGTAAAATACCTCCACTCAATACCACCAAGATCTAGAAATGCTTTTTTTTAGCAAGCCTGTTTTTGTAAGAACATAAAACATTCTGACAGTTTCAGAAATATAGGTACCCTTATTAGATGCTGCATTTTCTGAAAGGGAGGGGTATGGAAAATGCACTGGGTGCAGAGATGAGTTAAAGCTGCTTGTCCAGTGGTTAGCACAATGCACATTGTTACTGGAGAATCTACTTGAATGAATACCTGTTTAAAAAAACACACCTGTTACATTTATTTTTGTTTTACAACTTGATTGAGGAGAGACCAGCTGAGATGAAACATTTAATTTCCAGTTGGGTTCTGCATCTACCCATTTCCAGTGTTGGGTGGACTGGAGCACTGGGAAGTTAAGTGACTTGCTTGTGACTTGCTCAGTGTCACACAGTAAGTGTTTGCCTCTGGTGGTGCTTGAACCTGTGATCTCCCAGTTCTCAAGCTAGTGTTCTAACCACCAGACCAGACCTGTACCAAAGAGGTGAATAATTTGACATACCATAGACTTATATGTGTCCTATATGAGGATGTTAAAATACTTTTAATGAGACACTGTCACAGCTGATCCTTCTGGGGTCCTTCTTTTTGTTTACCTGTTTATGCTCCTGCTTAATTCAAGGGCACTTGCCTTTTGCAAACCCCAGTACCCAAGAAAGCTGTTACAGTCATGTTCCTATGTGGCTGCGCCCCCACTCTGCCATGGTGGGCACCACTTCTCAGGATTTGAAGGCAGGACACAGATTTAGAAAGACTAGTGGTAAGGTTGCCAGCCACCTGGCCAATTTTCAACCAGCATGGGCAGTTTTTCTGCGGGGTTGCCAGTGAAACACTTTAATTTGCCGTTTCTTTTTTTTTTTTGCGACAGTCAGTGACATGCACTGTTTCTTCACCTGACCTGTGTGCCGGACTGCAAACTTGCCCCAGTAATGAATGTTCCAGTCACATTTATCCATAAAATGCATGCAGGACAGTTTTGACCATAAAAAGTTAGTTTTTGTTACTCATAGAGCACTCCTGCTAAGCGTCACCAAGAGGCACTGCCATCAGCTAGCCTTTCTCCGAGTTCCATGCATTCACACAGTAGGGTTGCCTGTATGTACCCAGGCAGCCATCACGCTATAAACCATCTCCCGTCCCATAGCATCTGGTGCACTCAGCAGATGCTGGAGGAGACTGACTGGGGAGCATGCAGCCGAAGACACTGGGAACTTATATACATATTATGTAAGTACATTATATAAGTACAGATTTTAGTGTGGGGGGGTGGCTCTTGTTTTTGCATTATGAAGGTGGCAACCCTAGCTGGTGGTTACGCCCCACTACTTTACCTTTTTCCTCAACCTCCCTACTACTGTAGATGCACAAGATCACAAGAGCCTGTACTGCCAAATCGCAGATCTCCTCCAGCCCATACCTTACAACTGTGCAGCATCATGTGTGTCTACAGCACAGAAGTGGTGAAGGCCCAATACTGTGAGTGGCCACTGTAGATCAGCGCCCAACCCATTCCCCCAACCCCTAGCCAGGAAGCACAGCATGCAGCTACCCTCCTGCCTCATGGCTGCCTGGCAGTAGGGAACTCATGTTCATGGTTGTGCATGGGTCAGCTGCACAGACTAACACCTCTAGGCCAGCTAGGTGGCCTTTTTGTGGGGCTGTTTCAGTGTCACAGTTTGATCTTAAATAACTGCCTTAGTGACTAACAGGTCTGCTCATTGGTGTCTGGGCAGTTTGTTTTCTTCACTAAATATTTACATTTTTATATGAGGTGACTATTTGATACAGCTTAAAAATGTCCCCTTCATTAAAAAATGTAACCTATTACTGAAAAAGAAACTGTTTCAGCTGTGTATAAGGCTGCTGATGATGTTATTTAGAATTATACTGTCACAATAAAATGGGCCAGAGTGGGCCAACATGACAGCAACAGCATTCCTTTAAAAGGACACCTACTACATGCTGGCTCAGTGGCGGGAGGGCTGAGGCACTGGTGCCTTACCTCCAGCCACATCAGTGACCCAGTTCGCTAGGGGGTTGTCTGGGTGAGGGAGGACTGAGCATCCCAGGACAGCTCCCCTCCCTCGGGGGGGATAGATTTTAATTGTTTTATTTCATTATGTTATTTATATTACACCAGGAACTGATAACAAAAATAAACCTGTTAAATGAATAAATGTTCTGTGCTCCAGTTTTTCCCTATGCATTTTTTTTCTGTCAATCACTCTCAAAGGGATAACTGATAAAAGAATAATTCTGTTCATGCTGAAGACTGATAACAAGTAGACTTGTCTTGCCTATTGTATTTGGAAAGTGTCTCAGAAGTATTAAAAGAATAAATGCGCTATGCACCAATGCTGTATGTTTAACTGTTTTAATGAACAAACAGTGGAGTGTCCAAAATCTATTATTACAACCAAATTCTTTTTGTGTATTTCTGAGTAAATATTCTACCTCGTATTAAAGATCTGCACAATATTAACCATACTATAGGCTATTGTAGAGTCTTTTGTACAGGAACTAATTTAATTGACTGAGGCTGGTGCTCTGTTGAAGTGAATTATGAAAGACAGCCTTGTCAAATTGTACAGTATATATGTTCTACAGTGACAATGACCAGTAGTGTACTGTATGCAGAATATAAAATGTCTGCAGGAAGCATTTTGTATTACAAACAGTGACAGTTGTGGCACTATTCTTGAGACACTGATGGCAAACTAAAACTATTCAGCTATCTGGCTGAAGAAAAAAAAATAGACAGGCACTTTTCTCCATTCAGTGATTCATCTTTAATGGAAGTTTGCTTGTTGCTGCAAAAAGCAAAAGTGTGCCAATAGTTCCCTGGGGCCCTATTCATAAACAAAGGTCTCCCTTATTTTATGTACATCTGGAAGTTTTAGCAACTCCTAAAATAACAGGGATTTTAAAAAGTGGAGAATCGTAGATATTACTGCAATCTTTAAGAATTCAATACAGAGGGTTGGATGTTTATTCTAGTCAAAGCGTATTTCACTTGGAAGTGGAAGACTGATGTCTCCGTCTGACCAAAGAACTAAGGGACCATGGATCTAGCTGTAGTGCTGTCTTATACTGGGATTTTAGGTTGAATTTAAAAAAATTATATTGGATTTCCTAGAATATACAAAATAAAGGATCAGGAACAACTGCCCCCCATACACAATAATGCACATTTGTCTTTTATTTACAGTTCTTAAAGCACCAAGCAGTGAACTAGGAGACCAAGCAGATGTGGGTTTAACACTCACAACTGTCACATGCATATTTTGTGACTCTGAACAAGTCACCTCACCTCAATGTGCTCCTGGGACATAGCTGGAAATGAGGTTCTGCTCAGTGTGCCTTTTCCAACCACAAATTGTAAAGTAAATAAAAAAATTAATAACTTTAGATTTGATCCATGGTATTCTCATGTAGTCCATGCGATGGGTGTAAAATACTGATTCAGCTGATTTTGAATCAATAAGTTAGTATTTAAATTACTTTTTGAGTCATGGGCATATGACAATTAATTATGAGGTCATAAAAAATAAATATGCTGTATTTGTATTTATTAAACATTGGATTGAAATGATGGCATCTAATTGGCCAATACCTGGTCACATGACGAAATAGCTGGCTCTATTGCCCTACCTTACCATGACAAAAGGCAATAATCCTAGCAATGGGCAATAGTTCAAAAATCATTGCCCGCTATGGATCACGTGATGAGCTGATCTAGGAAGGATATCCTGAGTGCAGCTCCCAGGCCCTGCTGAGTCTATTAGATTATAAAGCTATTTTTGACTCCAGTGTGGTGGTCGAAACTACGTGGCCAACCCTCTAAAGACAGCAGCACTCCTCGAGAAACCTTTCTGTGTAGATTGCGGGACTTTATTTAGCATATTGAGGTGACTCGTAGGGCCGACAGTGACGCCCGCGATGGAGTATGAAACCCCTGAGATCTTGGATGAGCGAGCGCCGGCGACGAAGCGCCCGAAACTCCCCTTGCCTGTGCCAGAAGATCAAGAGCCTCGATCAGATACGACAGGAGGAGATCAGGCATCCCCCGATGATATTTTTTAAATTAAAGCTTTACTTTGGGGGTTAGTGGCTGATTTTTCAACAGTCAAACCAACGTTAAATGCTTTGTCCCAGAGAATTGGGGATGCGGAGGCACGAATGGCTTCTCAGGAACGAAAAACTTCAACACATGAGCAGGAGTTGGTAGCCTTATGAAAACAAGTTAGAAAGCTTGAGGATCTAGTCGAGGATCAGGAATCTCACAGCCAGAGGAATAATTTGATCCTGGTGGGTCTTCCAGAGTGATCAGAAGGATCTGATTGCATAGTGTTTACCCAGGATCTACTATGGAAGCTGCTGGGTCCACTCCATATGGCGATTCATATAATATTGAGAGAGCCCATCGTTCACTCAGAGAAATACCTCCACTGGGGGCTCGTCCACGAGTCATTATCATGCGGTTCTTAAATTATAAGGAGAAAACTCATGTTTTAAGCAAAGCCAGAGCACTCAAAAACCTGTAGTGGAATGGAACATCCTTGTGGGTATTCCAAGATCAAACACCTGCGATTCGGAAGAAACAGAAGTAGTATGGGGATATAAAGAAAAAGCTCTACTTGGCTGGAGTGAAGTTTAGAATCCAGCACCCTGCTACCTTGGTGGTGAAATTGCAGTCCGGAGATCGGAGATACTTAACTAAGAAGGATGTGGCAGAGGGACTGCAAGTTGAGCTCCCAGACTTGTTCATGCCTGTAACCTGACTGTGATTCATGGGAGAAGATCTTAAGCAGACCTGAAACTTGCTAGTGGTGTGGACATATTAATCTGAAGCAAGATAGTAAGGCAGAAATGCCTGAAAAATTATTCAAGGAGCATTTTCTTGAATGGGACTGCTGTTTTATTTTTTGGTTTTATTCTTTTTTTTTTTCTTCTGGCTAGAAATATCCAGAGGAACTGATTAATTTTATTGAGGACATAAGACCCATTAAAGAAGGTCAAATACGATTTGTTACGTGATCTAGGCTTAAGTGTGGGCCTAAGAATTTGTACACTGATTTAACCCTGGACTTAAAGGGACTGGATCCTAATTTGGGGCCCCAGAAAGACAGGAAATTGATGTTTTACATTTACAAAGTGTAATTATATTTGCTTTTGGTTATGTGGGGGCCCCATTATATATCATAGTCACTATTATTATTATTGTTACTACTTCCTGCATAGCTCGATATATTATATTTAGGGTTATGAGGGAACATTAATGGGGCACAATGGGAGGGGCGTGCAGTCACGTAGGGGAGTTAGGAAGATCCGGGTGTTCCTATAAGGATTTGGGGGACCTGGGGGCACTCTCAGGGGATGGCTCATCTTCGTATCCACTTGTGGTAGGAGGGCGATCGAAGGATCGGGGATTATGCTGAGGTGGGGAGGGATCAGTGGGAATGGGGAAGAGAGAGCGTCCATGGTATGTGTATGTACAAGGGCAGAACTTGTTGGAGTGAAAAGGAGGGGGTATAGAAAGACAATATGATAAGTATCAAAATTGTTTCTTGGAATGTTAAAGGCCTCAGAGGGAGAAAGAAAAAAATGGTGATATTAAAGCATATTCATCAGTCAGGGGCTCAAATAGCAGCATTGCAGGAAACCCACCTCTTAAAAGATGAGCTAGGTCTTTTAAAGAAGTTGTGGATAGGTCAAGTTTTAGGAGAGGGAAAAACAAAAGCTTCAGGGGAGGTTGTGATTTTGATTGGGAGAGACTGCCATTTACAGTTTCGCAAATAAAAGTTAGAAAAGACTCTAGAGGGATCTATGTTACGGGCACTATTATAGGCAAATTATTATCAATTGCCTCTATATATGCTCCTACTCCATCTAACTCTCATTTCTTTGCTTCAGTGGAGGTGGACATAGCTTCTTTTTCATCTCATCCTTTAATTATAGCAGGAGACTGGAACCTGTGTCTTAATAATTTGATGGACAGGAAACCCCCATCGAAAAAAGTCACCTTCTACAGCCCAGGTAGCTATGGCTAGACTCCTTGAGGTAACAGCGTTGGTTGACCCACTCCAGGCTTATAATAAAGGGGACCGCAGTATGACCTTTTACTCAGGGGCGCACAAAACCCACTCAAGAATTTATGTTTTTTGGTTAATAAGGAGGCATTACAGGGAACTAGGGAGTTGATCACCCATACTAGAATTTTATCTGACCATTCTCCAGTCCAGTTGACCTGGGTGATGGAATCTTTCCCAATGAAACCCTATAGATGGAGGTTAGATGAATCCTTATTAGTAGATGATAGTATGTTAGCCCGGTTAGAGGATGCATTGCTGGAAATTATTCAGACTCAAATCCCAACACTTCTGGATAAGAGACTAGCGTGGCCCACACTTGTAAAGTCTTATACGCTGGTATAGCCCAGAGGTATACAGCCAGAAGAAATAGTATGAGAAAAGTGAGGGAAGAGTTTATATTGGGTGCTATTAACTCACTGGCTCCCCTAGAGGGCTCTTCCGATGGGGTGGACTCTGAGCTTCAGGAATTAAGAGACGAAATGGCAAGCATTCTTTATGGTAAGGTAGACTTGTGGCTTGAAAAGATTCAAGCTAACTATCTAATGCAGGGGGATGTACCTAGTCGGCTTCTTGCTAATAGAATTAAAGAATGGGAAGCTACTCACATGATTCCGCTGATAAACTTTCAGGGGGAAATAATAACAGAGCCTCAGAAAATGGCTGATGCCTTTGCGGCTTATTTTGCAGAGATCTATCACGGGTGCGTGCCCGCTAAAGAGGTGGATATTTTTGGTTTTGTGGAGAGTATACCGTTACCTAGATTGGATCAAGTGCAAGCCTGAGGATTGGCGGCCCCTATATTGGAGTCTGAAATAATAGAGGTGATCAATTCCTTGCCAAATGGCAAAATGCCGGGACCAGATGGTCTATCAGCAACATTTTACAAATCCCATTCTTCAACTATATTGCCCCTATTGAAAGAAATATTTTCAAATGTTATGTAGGAATGGGTCCCACACCCACCGCTATATCAGGCCTACGTTACACTTATCCCAAAACTGGATAAGCCCAAAGAACTCCCTGGGAGCTATAGACCAATTGCTTTGATGAACCAGGATCTTAAATTGCTGATGAAGATACTGGCTAATAGAATTTTAAAAATTGCCTCTATGCTAATCAGTCAAGAGCAAGTTGGGTTTATGCCAGGTCGAGGGGCACATGATGCCCTTTGGAAGCTCCATCATATACTTAACAAAGCCTCTTGCTCTAGGTTACCCATGGGGCTAATCTCATTAGATGCTGAGAAGACCTTCGACAGGGTCTCCCATGCTTTTCTAGTTGCAACCATGAGGAGTAAGGGTTTCACGGAGAGCCTTCTTAGAGGCATTAAAAATCTATATGCTGCTCCTACGGCTAGGGTTCTTTGCAATGGCTATCTGTCAAAAGAAGTTTTGCCTTGATAATGGGACCAGACAAGGATGTCCCCTATCACCAATTTTGTTCAACATATATCTGGAACCCCTATTAAGAGCGATCCAGATGGACTCGGCAGTACAGGGGATTGTTGTTGGGGGGAAGGGAATGAAAATCTCTATTTTCGCAGATGACATTCTGCTGCACCTACAGGAACCAGCAAAGAGCTTTAATAGGGTACATGAACTAGTAAAGAGATTTTCTAGGGTCTCGAATTATAAGTTAAATTTGAGTAAGAGGCAGGTTCTCCCTCTCACCTTATATACCTATAAAGCGGATTTTGAACCTTTACAACTGAAGTGGTCCCCAAAAAGGATTAAATATCTTGGCATTTGGATCACTGCCAATGTAGAGGAAGGAGTGGAAGCAAACATATGCGAGGTGCTATCAGTAGTTAGAACAGATATGACTAGATGGAATAAACTCCCCTTGAACTTGACTGCTAGACTTGGTTTGATTAAAATGAATCTATTGCCTAGACTCTTGTATCCAATACATTTGTCCCCGTATAATGTCCCAAAGTGTTGGTTCATTAAAGTGCAAAAACTAATCTCTAACTTTTTATGGAATTCTAAACCCCCTAGGAGAAAATATAATATTCTACGGCTTCCTCATAGTATGGGAGGTCTCAAAATTCCAGACTTCCATTTATATTATGTCACTGGACAACTAGGTATAATGGGTCGGTGGTATAGAACATTGGAGGAAGGGAGATATATACCAACTTGGCTTCATGTTAAGAGACAAATTCTTAAAGACATCTGCATTTCCCCAGAAGCAGTGCTCTTCCCCAATCCAGAAGGACTACTGGATGGGGGAAAGCAAACTCCAATTTACAAGTCAGTGTTGGCTTGGTGGGCTGTCTTGTCTCCGAGTCAGAAAAAAAGTTCAAAAGGGCTTCAGGGAGCAGCCTATATTGGGTAATCCCAATATGACTATTGGGGGTTGAATAATTAGAAAGCAATGGGCTCCTCAATTGTCTAATTTAAATTGGGCAGATTTTATAGTAGAAGATAAGGTGGTTTTCCCAGCTCAGTGCAAGAATATGAATTTCTTTAAGAGGATACAGGTTACTAAAATGGTGCAAAAAATGGAGAGAGAGAGAGAGAGAGAGAGAGAGAGAGAGAGAATAGGGGTATTCAGGGTACCCTGCTTACCTGGGATAGCTTTAAGGAAATTAGCCATTTACAAAAACCCCTCTCTAACATATATAAAGTCCTATTAGATTTTCTAGGCGGGGATGTTTCTGCAAAGGTTCCATATTGGGAAAAAAAAATATTATCCCACTGGGGCCTGATTGGAATGAAACTTGGAAGAACAGCAGGTATATTCCTATACCTCAGTACAGGATCATGCAGTTCTTTGTATTCTCTAATATATACTATACCCCTGCTAAACTATGTGCTCAGGACCTTAGATAGACAGACCTATGTTTTAGATGTGGCATGAACCCAGGGGATATATTACATGTAGTGTGGGATTGTCCTAAAGTTCATCCCCTCTGGGATCAAATTAAACAAAATATGGACCCTGTGGTAAACTATATGGACTTTATTTTGCCGGAGATCTGTGTCCTGGGAGATATGACCCAAATTCCAAGCGCACTCACTAAGCATCATATATCTTTGATGTCCGCTTTAGTTAACGCTTTTGTCCTGAGGCATTGGAAAAATGACCTTATCTATACATATGACCAGTGGGTGGGAGATTTGTTGAAGACCCTTGATAGGATCAGGAAGCAAATGCTTCGGGATGGACGAAAGGGAACTTATGACAAGAGGTGGAGGATCCTGGAGGCGGTTTACTCAATACAGTCTAAAGGTGCCCAAACACGGGTCTGTCTGTCTGATTGTGCTTAGTTTAGGACTTATGGATAGGGAGTAGATGATATAACAGTGGGATATACTTTAGTTATTTTCCACTGCAGGAGGTTATGTATACTCCTATTGATTATTATTGTGATTATTCAATGGGAGTTAGAGAATCTGCCAAATGATTGTGGGTGGGGGTGACTCTCTCTTTTCCCTAGGGACACAGCTGCAGGGTTTTACCCCAATGTGTCATTACCTTGAATGAAATTGTTTTAACTATATGAGGGGACATCTCTTGAAACTGATGCTTAAATGTAAAAGTTAGCCCTCTAGACATAAGATGACTTTTATAGTATAAGCCAGTATAGTTGTGGATGTTGCCTGTGGGGTATTTATTGCAGCTGTGCATGTATATAGTTATTATTGTATATAGTGACTACACTCAGTTTTGGGATGTGGGCTTGGGTGGTACCTGAGTATCAATGTATGTTTGTCTAATGGATATTAAAATGACAATAAAAAAGTAAAAAAAAATAAATAAATGATTGCCCGCTATATTGGTACATGCACATTGTTGGGTTAGAAAAAAAAAACTTGGTACCAGTCTCCAATACCAAACGAAAGTAGCAACTTCTACTTCTTTTTGATATTTCCCTCTTGTGGTCTAGCAGCCCATCCACCTTTCTGATCATGATAATGACCTCTCCCTGAGCTAAGCCAGTTTCTAACCTCCACCTTCGCTGCTGGGGGATGCCATATCCAGCACTTGCTTTTTTTTTTTTAAAACCTGACTCACTTATACATCTCTCTGTCCCCTCTCTCTTGCTGTGTGGAGATGGACATCACTGACATAGCCGGGGGTTGGGAGGTGGAATCCAAGAACAAAGTTTAACAAAACAGATACTAAATGGATTGTTTCAATCAACAGTATAAATCCAGAGCTATTCGAGGATGTTCCATTGACTGACACTAGTGATATTGCCCTCAGCCTTTGGCTTTGGGCAGTAGAACAATTGTCAAGTCAAAGGAACATCTCCCGGGGGTTCTATTTTTGTATTATTGACCTCAACTCCATCAATATTTGTATATTATTTATTTTGCCAAAAAATATGTTGTTCCTCAGATTTTTCAGAACATTTTCCTAGAGCAGAGGACAAATTTTATTTTATTTGGTTTCCATATGCTTAGATTTGCTAGTTATAATACTAAAGACAACTTATATATTCCAGGGGACATATAGGTGTCAAAACCCATATTGATCTCCCTTGAAATGACAATTCAAGAAACAGTTATGCAAAACTAGATGAAGTAAAGAAGAAAAATATTAGTTGAAGTGAATCTTGAGAATCAAAAGATCACGTTTTTGTTATGGCCTAAGCCAGTAATTATCTAATTTGTGATTAGTTAATACTATAAGGGCATTCGTGGATGCATCAGAGTGACACATGGTGGGGTGAGTGGGCTTCCTCACTGATTAGCAAAGAAAACCACTTAACTGGTACCATGACAAGCAGTGTGGTAACAGTCGGGCATGTTTCGCCAACCAATTTTATATCACCCTGTGTGAGGACGAAAGGTCCAATTAGGAACAGAGTGCTCTTTTAATAGAGCTAGAAAAATATATTAGGTATGCACTGAAATGTGTGAAAGAAAGTGTTCTCAAATTATTGTGATGGAGTGGAAAACATTTGTGAAAAATTAATATTATATGTGAGCAATAATGTATACAGGATATTTGGGCTCCCATTTTCAGAAGGTTAAACATGTTCGTGCATTCTAACTTGGATAAGTGCGGATGGATGGGGCAGCTCCATATTCAGCACCCCCCAGTGCACGGCACTAAACTGATAGGATGTATGCTCATCATATACAGCTATGCCCATCAAATGAGGGATCACCTTCAGCATACAGGGCACAGCAGTGGTTTTGAAAGCACTAATTAGCATTTGTTGCTGCACTGTTTAATGTTTTCAGAACCCCACCCTTAGCAAAATGCATAATGGTGTGTTTTGCCCCCCACGCCCAGAATGCCATTTTCAATCCCCCTTTGAAAGTAAACCTAGCTATCCCTGCCAGTCTCGTGGCTCCCACCCTTTGAAAGTAAACCTAAGTATTCCTCACTCACAGATTCTTGACCTAGCAGACCTCCAGATGCTGGCTTCTCTCCGGCTCTGGTCCTGGATCATCTTTCCAGTTGATTCTCTTAGATGCTCCTCAGACAATCGAACACTCTGACATAAAAACTGCTCTGGCCTGTCTCTGTCAGTGCAGTCATCTCTCTCTCTCTCTCTCTCTCTCTCTCAGATGATCACCTCTCGGCTCAGTTGGTTGGTCATTTCTCAGCTTTCTCTGCTGGTCACTTTCTGGCACCTCTTGTAGATCAGCTTGCTAGATATACAGTAGCTTCAGCCCTAAGAGTACCTACTAACCTGACAGTGCAGTGACCTTGCAACTCCCACAGCACTGTTGACCAATCACCTGGCTGTAGTGTCAGGTGGTGATGGAGTGCTGCACTCTGAGCTGCATATTTCTGGGTCAGCAACCCATTCAGTCAGTTCACAGGCTTGGGGATTTGGAACATTCAGCAAATCTCCCATTCTCTGCATTTCTCTCAGTTACCTCTCTTTCTTTCTTTCTTTCATCAAGCTTTTTGCCCGTTGTTGCCACCTTATGCCTGCTTTCAGGCCCTGGGCTCAGGACTCCTAGTCCTATCTACTGCTACTACCCCTGCCATCACACCAGCAGGGATGGATACGATCGTGGAACCTGAGAGTCCCGAGGGCCATCTTATACGTCAACAGGGGGACATGGTGTTTTTCTGTGTTTTCTCCCCTTAACTCCTCAGGACCTCAGCGACACGATCACTCATGTGTGTGGAGGTGCGCATGTGCACCAGAACTGGTGACCCCGTTCCACCTACTCAGTCTATTGCCAGCCCCCCATTTGCCCGATGCTACCACCAAGCCTCCTCGTGGTGGCAGACAAGAGCTGGGAAGGCTCGCCTCTCCAATCTGGGAGATGAGAGCTGCCTAGTAGCTGCTTAATCCTATCCTAGCCCCCCCAACTGACTGACAGTGGCCGGAGCTCATTCCTGAACCCAGGTCGCTGGCATGGGAGAGTAAGGTGCCCAAGGCACCTCAGCCCTCTGTACCACTGGGCTGCCCCTTATTTTCTCTTTCTTGCTGTTCAAGCCAAGCAGTTCTTTCCTGTCTAATGTTTGTGGAAACCCCAAGTAAGCCTCCAGTGCTGGCACAATCAGGCAGCAGCTCTGCCTCCAGGCATTGTCTGATGCAAACTGACAAAAAGTTGTGGAACAGCCTCCGCTGTTCACTGGGGAATCCAGCATTCTCAGTGGTCAATTAAGCAATAATGCCCGACAGGGTGTGTGTTGTGCTGGGATAACGTCACGCCTCAGGTGGTTGGGCACGAGGCGCGCAGGCCGAGTCGATCCATCTTTGAGGCGTGGCGATATCTAAATAACATACACCCTGGAGAACTATTCTCTAATGGCTCGTTGTTATACAGAATAAAAAAATAATTTTAAAGATGTTTTGCATGGAAAAATATTTTGTTTTTTTAAAGAAGATGCTAAAGCATATCTAGCAAAAGTTCATCTACAGGTTCACAGTGAGGCTGAGACTAGACCCGTGATGTTGTACTGGGATAACATCACGGGTCCAGACCAAGACTGACCAATCAGAGTCCAGGATTTTTTCTTGCCATTGTATAATCTTGGTTTTCAGTCACTGATGAAGGCTGTCTGGCTGTTACTTGATGCCCTATTTGCTGAAATTCCTGTGCAAAGTCAATGAGTCCTCCAGTGTCATATAATTATAAGGCTATGCCTATGGTTCAATGGGCAGGAGCAACTAACCATGCCCCAGATTGGGCCTTAAAAGGCCGCTCCCCTCAGTTGCTCCTCAGATCGTTTTCTCGTTGAGTCCGGAGGCTTCGTCAGTTGGTCCCTTACCTGCTTCCCCTGTTCCTTGTTACCTCTCATTTCTCTGCTGCTTGCTGCCTGATTCCACTGCGTTCTTTCCTGCTTTCTCTCTCTCTCTCTTTTTCTTTCCCTACCTCTCCTACTCCATCTCTTGCAGGTTAGTTTTCCCATTTTTTTCTCTTTTATTCCCTCTGCTCATTTTCCCCCTTCCCCCGATCCTGCTTCTCCCTTGGCTGTGCTCCCCATTCGTTCCCCTCCCTGCTCCTCCTCTTGTCTTCCTCCCTCCCCATACCTCCTTCATCTGCTTCTCATCCTCACACCATTTTGTTTGGGCTTTTCTTTCCTGCCTCCATCCACCACTCTGTTTTCAGTGCTGGTGCTCTGGCTGTGATGTCACTCACCTGGCTTGGCTCCGCTCCTCCATTCTCCCCCTTGCATCGCAGCTGATGCTTGCCCTGCACAGCCTTTGCTCTGGTCCATTTCTCCTGTTCTGCCACATCTCCCACCATTCCTGCTGAACAGTGCTCCCCTGCCTCCTCCATCCTGGTGGCACTCTCATTCCTCCTTCCTGCTGCTCTTCTGGAACCTCTGCCAGCTTCAGCTGCCAGCACTTCTTGGTTCATGTCCGATTTGCTCGTCACTTCGACCTCTGTGTGCTGTTTTGGGGTCCTCCCCTACTGTTTGCAACTCTCTCCTAATATATTTCTCGTTCTCCTTGTCCTAACCACAGGACTTGTCTGCTCATACTATCCTGACTCATATCAGTGTATTTCCTACCAATATTTTCTTACCCATTGTCTTCATCCTCCGTTAGGACCTCTATATATTTATTCTCATATCTACCACTCAATATGCCCATTCCAAGTAGGTTGGCCCAACTTCAGCTGCTGGCAGTGGCCCATTGTATTTACCTCCCTGTTTTACTCACCGCCTCACTTTATATATCTTAATGTTTTCTTCGTTATCTGATTCTCCATGTCAGCCGGCTACAGCTGTTGGCATTACCTCAAATACTTTCTCATACACTTTTTCAGCTGTTTGGAGTCCTGGTGCCTAGTTTGTGGCTTCCCTGTTTTTTCCATGGTGGGGGACTTCGTTGTCGCGAGGGGCATCATGGCTCCAGGCAGCAGGAGCAACTTTATCATCCCCATGTCATTACTCAGCGCTGGCTCGCCCTGCCTTCTACTGCTCTATTCTGGCCTTCAGGCTTTCTCTCCATTAGCATATCTAGTCTATTCATTCTCTGACCTCCTCTCTTCCCATACCAACAGCGCTGCTCCTACCTCACAATCGGCTGTGGGCTTTGCCTGGCTGTTCCGTCACTCCCTCCTAATTTGGCACTTAATGGACCTGGTTGGCATACACTCCTGTGGTTACTGATTGTACTCTGCCTTCTCTGTACCTATGTCGTGGTCTCTTTCTCTCAGTCTGACCTCTCGGCAGGTCTACTCATCCAAATTGTCTATCCAAGCACAACCCTTGTGTAGGTCCCGTGCTATCTCTCTAATTTACCTTCTCTCCACTTCCCCAGTTTTGAGTGCAGTCAGGCTCCTCCATCAGTAGCAGGGAGCTGTAGCAGTGAAGCCATGAAAACTTGTGAACAGCCAGGATCTGGTTACAGAATGGCACCAGAAGCTCTGTAGGCCCTGGTTCTCCTCTTCACTCTGCCTCCCATCTCAGTGCTAGTCCCTGAGGACCAGAGGGAGCAGCACCGGTGGGCAGCTTTGCTACAAGCTGAAATTCATTATATGAATTAGAAAATTTGTTTAGTTTACAATGAAGTCCGATTTGTGATAGCAACATCAGTATGAGGTCATCAACAAAAGTTAAATGTCTGGACACAGGGTAGATGGATTTGGATTAACCAGTTGGTTTAACAGTACATTCATATTCTCATTTATACAAATCAGAAGAGAGGGGGGTCTTCAGCAGGGTAACACAGGCATCTGTCCTGGGTCCAGTCCTCTTCAATATGTTCATCCGCGACACTGGTGAAGGAATCCTGGACAGGCTGTGTCTCTTTGCAGATGACACTAAACTCTTTTTTGGGGAGGGGGGGCAACAGGGAATCAGGAAAATGATAGGGACTTACAAAAACTGGAGAGGTGGCCTAAGGTTTGGCAGTTGAAATGCAACACAAAGAATTGCAAGGTGATGTACCTAGGGAACAAGAATCCCAGGACAGAGTACTGGATGGGTGAGGTGAGACTTAGCAGAACAACTGAGGAATGGGACCTTGGAATTATAATCAGTGACTCCCTAAAACAAAGTCAGTGCAGCAAGGCATACAGCAAAGTGAGTAGGATACTGGGTTATATCAGAAGGGGTACTGATAGCAGAAGGGAAGATATAATATTTCCTTATACAGCTCCTTAGTGAGGCACACCTGGGCCCTGATTCACAAAACTCCCCCCCCCCCCGGTGCAAACTGGATTGTGCTCCAAGTTGGTATTCACAAAAGCCTGGTTTGTGCGCTCAAACTGAGTTTGTACCAGGGCAAAGTGAGGTGGTGACAGCAGTTCAAGTGAGGAGGAGGGGACCTGCATGTTGGTGCATTCCGATACACAAAGCATTTGCTCCGCACAAGGGCCTTTTGCAGGTTTCTCTTGTGCGAAGCAAATACCACCAACTGAGACCTTGCTGTAATCCCGAACAACCCTAGTGGTTGTTGGAGGTACTGCAGTGACCCTCCCCTCCCCCCATAATCACCAATCGCTGGCCCCAGTATTGAATATTGAATAGAAATATCCCTGGTGGCTAGTGGTCCCCAAAAATGCTCACCAATTGACAGCCCCAGTATTGAAAAAATATATCCTTGGTGGCTTGTGATCCCCTCCCCAGCCGATTGCCGGCCTGATCTGTCAAAATAGTTTTCCCTGGTGGCTAGTGGTCACCTCCCCCGCCAATCACTGGCCTGATCTGTCAAAATAGTTTCCCCTGGTGGTTAGTGGTCCTCTCCCCCATCAATTGCCAGCCCAATATGCCTTACAAAGTGTCTCTGGTGTCCAGTGGTCCTTTCCCCCACCTGATCCCTAGCCCACTTTGAAAAACAAATGTCCCCAGTGTCTAGTAGTCCCTCCCCCACCTGATCCCTCACCCACTGTAAATAACAAATTTTTTCCAGTGTCTAGTGGTTCCTCTCCCTACCCAATCCCATGCTCAAGAAGAATTAATAATGCCCTGGTGTCCAGTGGTCCCCCTCCTTGATCACTGGCCTAATATATACTAAAGCTTGGCCCTGGTGCCTAGTGGCCCCCATCACTGATTGTCTGCCCGATATATCATATAGAGTGTCCCTGGTGATCTAGTGGTCCCCCTCACTGATTGCCAGCCCAATATATCATAAAGAGTGTCCCTGGTGGTCTAGTGGTCCCCCCTCACTGATCACCAGCCCGATATATCATATAGGGTGTCTCTGGTGGTCTAGTGGTTCCCCCCTTGCAGATCGTCAGCCCAATATAAATTAATATATCTCCTGGTGGTCTAGTGGTCCCCCCTCGCTGATCACTGGCCTGATATAAATAAAGATATTCCCTGGTGGTCTAACGGACCCCCCTTCCTAGCCCTGATCTGCCTGTATAATACAAGTTATATTTTTTCCTGGTGTCTAGTGGACCCCCCACCCCTGGCAGGTAGTGCCCACCACCCCGTTCCCCCATCCTGACTCTTAGCCCTTACGGCTTAGTTGGCACTCCTTCATATTTTGGCCCTGAATCATTTTTATCACCTTGCACTGAATAAGGAATACCTGTGGATAAATTGCAGGTTAGCACCACCCAGGAAAATACAGTAACTGCCCCCACCGTACCTTCCCCAGACAGTGACAATTCCCCCTTTTCACAATAAATCACAGTACCAGTATGTAACATTAACGATTAACAGTTTTTATTTTAGGGAGGGGAGAAGAAAGGAAGAAAAACAGCACAACCACCTCAACAACTGTTGAAACACTCTTACCCTACACAATCCTCACCTCCTACCTACAGGTGCACCTGGGATTCCAAATGGCAGCTGCCCAAATGTCTATAAAGTCCCTTGGGTGGGTACCACACCGACGTGAAGAAGACACTGGGGATCTTTCACTGGGGCCCAAACAATTTTAAGCATGTAGCAACAGATGCAAAACTTTACTAATCCTGGCACAGTTCTGCCCAGGACTTAACCCCCTTAATTCTGATTAGCTAGCTAGCTAAATAAAGACTTCCCAAAAACCACAGCCCAGGGTACTTACAGTTCCGAAGGTCAAAGGGGGTGGCAGAAACTTGTTTCACGGTACTGTGCTGGTATCCAAAGTTGTTGGTATAACACAGCAGCAGTTGCCTGGAGAAATGCGGAGAGCTGGTCTTCACCTGCCAGACTTTTCTGATCTTCACCCCAGGGGCCTTTGTATGCAGTGTTCACCTGGCAGGCCTCTTGATGTTTTCCTTTCCGGTGGTCTCCTCTTCGGGCTTAGTACAGAGCAGGCTGGTGGTTCTCCAGACTGATGGCTGGTACACACTTTTCTCTGATACAGCAGAGGGGCTGGGAGTGGCCACAGTATCTGGCACAGCACACACAGTTCTCTGCCTTGCAGCAAAACAGTCTCTAATACACTTACCCCACTAAGGGGGAACACAGCTTGCAGGTCCCTTTACCTCTGTTCCAGACACTGTGGATGTAGAATGTGACCTTTACAGTCTCTGCTTTCCAACTGCCAAACTCTGTTGGCTCCTTCTGCACTGCAGGGAATCATTATCTCTCTCTCTCTCTCTCTCTCTCTCTCTGGCAACAAATCTTAAAAGTCTCTCACACTAGCTGCGGAGTCCAGGGTTGTGCCAACGACTGTAAGGGCCCCCCTGCAAAATATTTTGTTGGGCCCTAACTCCCCACCACCAATAAGTGTAAAATATCTATAAGCACAAATAGAATGTTTATAGCTTGGTACTTTTGTATCAGTCCTGTTACGCATCCATATTTTGTCAATACTGTCCCCCGTCTGCCTTGCTGGCACCACAGTCATGGAACTGAACAATGCAATTTGTTCCTGCTCCTCCTGTGATCATCTTCACCAAGAACAGATGTTTTGAGTAGTGGACTCTATTGCTTCTCTAAATGTACTCCCACTAGTCCAAGAACCTGGAGCTGGAATCTGCAGCGCAGACCCCAGTGCTGCAAGTGCCAACAGCCCCAATTTCAAATGGATAAGCAATGTACAAAATGTAAGCTTATCTGTGACAATAGAAGATTTTTTTTTTTATGCTGACATCTGAGTCAGCGGGCCCCCTGACAGTGCGGGCCTTACTGCAGTCGCACCTCTTGCACATCTCTGGGCATGACCCTGGCAGAGTCTAAACTTTCTTGACACAGCCACAGGTTCCAATCTCAGCAGCAACTTCCAAAGTCTCAGCAGCAAATTCGCTCAGCCACATGTTCAAATCTCACCCAGGGAACCTCTCACACAGTCCAGTTCATATCTCAGGGGCTATGTGCTTCTCCAGGTGTTCTGCAGCTTGTCCAATACTGGGGCCAGGCAAGGCCATTGGGCAAACAGGCAGGCCTTTAGGGCTAGCAAGCCCACTGCAGTTTCTTTCCTACTCACCTCTCTGGCTCAACACTCAGGAATCCCCCTTCACAGGCAAAACAGTCCCTTTTATCAGTTTTCCAGCAGCCCCTTCTCATTGGCTGCAGCAGTTGTCCCACTGAACAAATTAATATTCATTTAGCAAACTTGACACCATATTGGTCCCTCGTTTGGATGTCAAGAATTGTCCCTGCTTTTACTCCCACAAGTCCTTTTGCAGTCCCAATGTCCTCTGCCAAAATCCTTACTTTCCAACTGGCTGGGGCAGGGGTTAGAAATGAACTGCATGGCTGCAGAATACACAGTCCCCAACGGAGTCCTATTTTCCAAGTCCCTTGCAGCCAAATTCCACTGAGTTATATTTTAATCCCCCCATAACTCTATAACAGCTCCTCTGCCTTTTAGCAACCATGCATAGTTTAATATTTTAACTTATTTCCATGCCTGTCGCTGCTGCTGAAAAACACAGTCCCCAGGCATTAGACAGGCTCATTAATATTCATAGGCCCTGCCTCATTAATATTTATTGCTGTCCCAGACGCTTATTGGCACTCTTAAAATACACATTTTTTCCACTCCTCTTGTGCCTCCTCTGTGTCTCCGGACCCTGTTTTGCTAGGTAAAGGGTGCAGGAGCACCGGAGAGGCTTTTGTCTTGCCGCAGTGGTGGCAAGAAAATGAACATGCATAACTGCATGCGCGGACTGCCGGCTCACACATTCGTGGTGTGGCAGCTAAGCGGTTCCACGGCTTTATTCCTCCGGCCTCATTCACACAAGAAAATATGTCAGGGGCTGGACAGAAAGTCAGGGGCTCGTCAAACCCAGGAAATGCAATGGTGAGGATGCGGGGACAGCAGGAGCTGAAACAGGTAAGCCCTACAGTGTTGGGGAGCTTATAGTTAACACAGCCACTAGAACCCGACCACGGACTGCACTTCAGCACAGCCATAGCTGCATAGCAATGTGTATTTTATATGATTGCTATGGCGAAAAAAACACTCCATAACAATTATATAAAATAAAACATGGGGTGGTGTCTAAGACATGAATTTTACACACACACTCGATGTTGGATGCTTAAATGAACCCCTCGAGTTTTGCTCTTGGGGTTTATGTAGCATTCAACACCTCAAGTGTGTGTGAAATTCTCATTAAACACACCACCCCATGTACTATTTTATATGTAGCACATATCCAAACTGACCGGAGGACTCTCAGAATCCCAGCGCTTCAGCCATACAATTCAGCCTTCATCAGGGAGCGTGTCAACTCCAAGGCCCCTAGCCCCTAGATATGTTCAAATTTAAAGCCACAGTACATACAAATCTAAAACAGTATCATCACAGGGACGTAATGAGGAAGTGGATTTTTCACCCTACTTAAAACACTGAATAGTGACGCTGCTATTCACTGCTTGGTGACCCTTACCAGAGATACCTGTGCCTTTGTTGTGTCCATGTGATTTGTGCATATTTAGTGTTTTTTTTGTTTCATGTTTTCTCTCCTAGATTCCAGCTGGGACCAGTTGGAGACCATTCATGAGTTCAAATCCCACTACCTCTGTTTTAGCCAAAGTGAGAGAGACGATTATAAAGTGCTTTGAACTCACTTGAACTTTGAGTCATATTTAAGTGACTATATTGAGAAATAGTATATGTGATGGGATTTTCTTAACTTAACAAGCCCTTTACAACTGGTTTATCAAATTCTTATTTTGTTACATTGCTTTATTTTTGTCTTGGTGTTGATCTTCAGCTCCACACACTCACATCCTGCCCCCCTCACCCCCTCCCAGCAGCACAACCCCACACTTTTCATCACTCCCCTGCACTTTTCCCTGGGAGTTGTGGATGTTTATCTGTAACTAATCTTTTGAATTTGCCATATTCCATATGATTGGCAGGTGCAGATAATGGAATACTATAATTGTATTTATATCACAATGCTTTTTATGTACTGTTGCATTAAATTTTAACCTATTTAGGGGCTAGGGGCCTTGGAGTTGGCATGTCCCCTGACGAAGGCCAAATTGTGTGGATGAAGTGCTGGGGTCCTGAGAGTCCTCTAGTCGGTTTGGATATGTGCTACACATTAATTATTTTCTTTTTGGAAGAACCTGTTCCCATTGTGATTTTTGAGTGCAGGAACCTTGCTGCAACTATTATTTTGGGCTGGCTGCCCTTGCCTATCACCTCCAGTATTTCCAGGACATGCTGAATCCACGTTGCCTAGAGGAGGCGAATTCAATTGAAAGGAGGGTTGCCTTATACAACCCTTTTTGGTGTATGACTTCTGAGAGATCTTGCCTCCACATCTCTAAAATGAATCCTGAGTCAAAATTTGCTAAGTCTTGGAGGCCCCTATAGAAATTCCCTATAACATGCCCCCATGTTTCTCCCTGGATTGCTGACATCAATATATGACATATCAAATTTAGAGAGTCTGGAAGTTTAGCTTTATCTCTGCCTTTGTTTGAGCAAATATGCTCATACCTGGAGGTATCAAAAGTATTCTCTATCGGTAAGTCTGTACTGAGATTGAAGATCATCAAAGGACTGTACCCCACTCCCATCTAAAAACTGAAAAAAGTGATTAAGGTCTACCTGATGCCATGTGCAAAACGTATGGTCAATGTTCATGGAAGGAGCATTGGCATCATAAGACAAACTGTGACAGAAGAGCTCAGTCAAGAGACACAGAATAGAACCTCCAGCCCTTTCCAAATTTTCAAAGTGCAGGCTGTGACCAAGAGAAAATTTCCATGGGGGGGTTATAAAGGGGGGAAGAAAAAAGTTATCTAGAGATATCATATAAATCATTCAAGTGGAATTCTGTTTTATCCACAATGAAGTATGCTGGGGGGCGGGGCAAAAATAGATTGTGCAGAGGTGGGATGCCTCCACATACAAATGTAAGTCTGAAAGATTCAAACCACCCCTTTTCTGTGAAAGTTGTAAAAGGGAGAATTTTATCTAGGTGGGGAGGAGGTGTTCCCAAACCATATAAACAGGAAAATACGTTTATACTAAGACCTAAAATAAAAGGGGTCCGGGAATATTGGTAATGTTTGAAAAAAAAATACAAAAGGTGAGGCAAAAAATTAATTCGGATACTTTCTATCCTAGCTAATGGATTTAGTGGGAGCTTCCGCCATTGATGTAAATCTGAGGTAAGTGACGTGGCTTATGGATTCCAAATTAAGCAGCTCTAGGTGCCTGAAGTTTTGGGGAAGAACCACTCATAAATATTTTATAGCTATTTTACTTCATTGAAAAGCAAATATCTGTTTAAGGGCTGAACTGGGAGTAAAATTAAGGCACAGTAACTCAGTTTTCTGTATATTAAGTTTAAAACCAGGTACATGACTGAAGTGCTCTAACTCCAGCCCCAGGGCCACAAGGGATTCCTCTGGAGATAATAAAGTTAACAATATATTATCGGCATAAAGTATTAAATTATATGCTGCACCCCAATGGAATGCCCTTTATAGTATTATTATCCCACATGGCCATATCTAATGGCTCTATATAAAGGGTGAATGACATCAGGGATGGGGGCACACTTGTCTAGTGCCCCATTGTAGGCCAATGGCATGTGACAAAGAGCCATTAATACATAGAAACATAGACCATTATGACAGAAAAAGACCAGAGGTCCATCCAATCTGCCCATATTCCCTATAATTCCTGGAACCTTCCCTGGAACCTATTGTTCCTCCAGGGTACTAACCCTCCCAGTCCTATCCTCATTCTCCTCCCTGGTCTTGTTGCCCTGGGCAATCACTATTCCCTTCATTCTATCCCATGCCTGCTTGAATCCCCTGACTGTGTTTGCACCCACCACCTCGGCTGACAGATTGTTCCAAGGTTCCACCACCCTTTATGCAAAGAAGTAGTTCCTCACATTCCCCTGAACCTTCCTCCTATTAATTGCCACTCGTGACCATATGACCTTGAGCTGGTATTCAGGGTAAATAATTCCCCACAATTTACCTTGTTAATTCCTTTAAGGAACTTGAAGGTCTCTATCATATCTCCCCTTTCCCTTCTGGTTTCCAGTGAGTACATATTTAGTGCCTTGAGGCACTCCTCATAAGATCTGCCCTGCTGGCCATAAATCATTTTTGTTACTCTGCATTGCATTGTTTCCAACCTATCCCTGTCCTTTCTGAGGTGAGGGCTCCAGAACTTGACACAGTACTTCAGATGAGTCCTCACCAAGGATCTGTATAGGAGAAGTATTACCTCTTTTCTTCTGCTGGCAATACCCTTCCCAATAAATCCCAGCATCCTGTTAGCCTTGCTATAAACCTTGTTGCACTGGCTCATTTGTTTAAGAGAGTTACAGATGATAACTCTTAGATCCTGTTCCTCTTCTGTAGTGCTAACTCTCACCCCACCCATCCAGTACTCTGTCTTGGGATTCCTTTTCCCTAGGTGGATTGCCTTGCACTTTTTGGCATTGAATTTTAACTGCCAGATATTTGACCACCCCTCTAGTTTTTGCAGGTCCCTCTGCATATCCCTTATTCCCTCATTACTATCCACCCTCCCACATAGTTTTGTGTCATCTGTGAAGAGACACAGCCTGCCCTGGATTCCCTCACCAATGTCACTAATGAACATGTTGATGATCCACAGATGTGATTACAGATCAAGACTTGTGGGAAATTGCATATATTTTGCAGCATAGTAAGACAAGCTCTAGACAGAGCCGATATAGCTGTGGCGAGCTTCCAAAGCTCCGGAGATCTAGCACCACCAGAGCTGCCGAGTGCCATCGGCAAGATGGTGGCAGCGACACAACTGCGCATGTGTGGCATTCGCACATGCATAGTTGTGGTGAATGGCAATATGCCATTCACAAGATGGCGGCATCAAGTGGAACTGCACATGCGCACGAGGTGCACATACGCAGTTCTTGTCCCAGAATGTGGAAGTAACAGCTGAAATAGTGCAGTTGTTACTCCATAGCAGCCGACCGTGGTGGAGTGTTACAAGCTCTGTTAGACTTTCAGAAGGATACTTCCAAAAGTCCAACGGAAGGTGCCACGATCGGCCGTTTTCAGCCAGAGAAAGAAAAACAGCTGTATTCTCCACCCACAGCTGTAAAAAGGGGCCAGGAAATCAATGTTTGATAGGGTGTCACAGAGAAATGGCTAGAACACCATGTTGAATGCCTTGTCTGCATCCAAACTAATAACTACTGCAGGTTTCACCCTGGTGGACACAAATTACATTAATAGAAAGGTCCTCTGGATATTAAAAATGATTTCTAGCTCCTAATAACACAAGACTGATCTCCGTGTATTAAAGTTGGGAGAATTTTATCTAAACGGGAGGCCCATACTGACATGAATACCTTATAATTAGTATTTAAAATGGAGATTAGCCTATATGAAGGAGGTATAAAGGGTCATTCCTCGGCTTTAACAAGGCTGATATGGTGACCTGTATCCAAGACCGAGGGCGCCTTCCCGTACCTCTCAAAATATTCTAAGGAAGGAAAGGAAAGGGAAGGGAAGGGGGGGAAGGGAAGGAAGGAGGGTAAAGCCATTGGGGCCAGGGCATTTGGCTGTCTTAGCTGCCTTGAGAACAGCAAGTATTTACTCACCTTGAACAGGGGTCAGCAAAGATTCCTTCTGAGCCTCCTGTATGACAGGAAATTGTACTTTATTTTGATAGGTAGTAACTTCCTCCAGCTCAGTTGGAGGAGCTGAATACAAGTTTTAATAATTCTCCTGTAAAATGGCTTCAGTCCTTTCTGTACAGTGCGTAACCTTACCTGTAACTGGGTCATACAGAAGAGGAATACAAGCTTGCCATCTACTGGCCCGAATTGCTGTGCCAAATGGCGAGATCCCCTGGCAACCCCCCTTATAGTAGTATTGCTTGAGGTAAATAAGTGCCATTTCAACCTTCTGATCCATAATTTTCTGTATCTGCTGCTGTACTAGATGAATCTGAGTATCTACAGCCAAATTAACATAGAAACATAGAATTTGATGGCAGATAAGTACCGCTTGGCCCACCTAGTCTGCCCATTTCCCTACCTAATGGATAAGCAGCAGATCCTAGATAACCAACAGCCTGCTTCCTCCTACCCCCCACTAGAATTGCCTTATGTCAGTCCCATGTATTCTTGAATTCCCCCACTGTTTTTGACTCTACAACCTCTTCAGGATGGCTGTTCCATGCATCTACAATACTTCCTCACATTACCTCTGAGCCGTCCCCCCTCTATCTTCAAATTGTGCACCCTTGTTCTTGCACATCTCTTTTTCTGAAAGATGCTACACTCTTGGACTTTGTTGATTCCCTTGAGGTATTTGAAAGTTTCTAACATGTCCCCCCTCTCCTTCCTTTCCTCAAGGCTATACATCTTAAACTCCTTTAGTCTTTCTTCATATGTCTTCTGGTGCAGACTTTGCACCATTTTGGTTGCCCTCCTCTGAACAGCCTCCACCCTGTCTATGTCTTTGCGGAGATGGGGTCTCCAGAACTTTACACAGTACTCTAGATGTGGTCTTACCAACTGTCTGTACAGAGGGCCAACAACTTCCTGTTTTCTACTGGTGATGCCTCTCCCTATGTATCCCAGTATCCCTCCAGCCCTCCTTACTGCCTTCTCACAGTGCTGGCCCACCTTTAGGTCATCTGATATGACTACCCCAGGTCTCTTTCCATTTTTGCTGTTGTCAGTATCACCCCCCCCCCCATTGTGTACTCTTCCCCTGGGTTTTTGTTTCCAAGGTGCATTACTTTGCACTTCTTTGCGTTGAATCTAAGCTGCCATACATTTGACCATTCCTCCAACCTTGCCAAGTACCTTTTCATCCTTTCCACCCCACCTTGCATGCTAACCCTGTTTCAGATCTTTTTGTGTCATCTGCAAAGAGACATACTTTCCCTTCCAGTCCCTCTGCAATGTCACTTATAAAGACATTAAAAGGACCGTCCTAGTACTGAACCCTGGGTACCCCACTAGTAACCCCCTTTCTTCACTGTGAACTCCATTTACTATTACCGCTGTGTCCTGTTGTCCAGCCAGTGTTTTACCAGGCTACCACCCTGGGACCCACTCCCAGGCTGGCTAATTTGTTTATTAATCTTTGTGCGGGACTGTGTCAAATGCCTTGCTAAAGTCTAGGAAGGCCATGTCCACAGCCCCCTCCTGCAGTGGCAGAGCTAGAGGGGGGCTGGGAGGCGGTCACCCCTCCTGGCTACCCCAGTGTGAGTAGTGGTGCCCCACCACCTTCATTATTCAATGTTTAGTGCCCACTGTGGAGCCCATGATTGACTGAATGCCCTCCCCGGCTCCCAAATGCTCCCAAACCTGGCTCCACCACTGCCTCCCTGGTCTACTAATTTGGTCACCCAGTCAAAGAAATCAATTAGATTTGTCTGACATGACCTTCCTGCTGTGAATCCATGCTGCCTTGGGTCCTGTGCCCCACTGGACTCTAGGTACTCAACAGTTCTTTCCTTCAGAAGTGATTCCATCATTTTCCCTACCACTGAGGTCAAACTGACAGGTCTGTAGTTTTCTGCCTCTGTCTTGCTTCCACTTTTGTGAAGGGGAATGACATCTGCCCTCCTCCAGTCCTCAGGTACCACACCATCCTCCCATGATTTATTAAAAAGGGTAGTCAGTGGTGTTATAAGTTCTTCCCTTAGTTCTTTTAGAATTCTGGGGTGAATCCCATCAGGCCCCATTGCTTTATCCACTTTCAGTTTTAAAGAGTTCTTTCAGAACCCTTTCTTCTGTGAAAGGACTAATATCAACCCCCTATCCAGAGTGTTTCTATTGACTGGATTTGGTATCTCCTCCTGCTTTTCCATTGTGAATACTGAGCAGAAGTATTTGTTCAGTATCCCTGTTTTTTCACTGTCACTCTCTGCCCGACCACCTTCCTCTTTATTCAGCATCAGTATCCCTGCCTTAGTCTTTCTTTGCTCCCTAATGTACCTATAAAAGGTTTTATCCCCCTTCTTAACCGAGTTGGCTATCTTTTCCTCAGTTTGGGCCTTTGCTATTCTGACTGCCTTCCCCGCGTCCTTCTGCTTTAACTGGTACAGTTCTCTGTACTGCTCCTTCTGTGTTTCCTTATACTTCCTGAATGCTATCTTTTTCTCCCTTACCTTCCCCGCCACTTCTTTTGAAAACCATAGTGTTTTTTTCTTTCGTTTTGATTTGTTTATTTGCTTCACACAAAGGCTTGTTGCCTCTGTGATGGCGGTTTTGCTCCACCCCACCTTCTTGCCTGTTTGCTAGTGCTTTTCTGAGGCACTCTCCCATTTTGACAAAATCAGCCCTCCTGAAGTCCAGTACCTTCACTTTTGTGTGGCTTGACTCTACAGCTATGTTTATCATGAACCACACTTGTTTGGTGGTCACTTGTTCCCAGATGGCTACCCACTTCAAGATCAGAGATCCTCTCTCCGTCTCCATTTGAGAGTACCAGGTCTAAGATTGCTCCCTCCCAAGTGGGTTCCAAAACTAGCTGTTTGAGGCATGCCCCCTGTAGGGCATCGAAAATGACCCAGCTCTTGGATGTGGCTGCAGCAAAGGTGCTCCGGTTAACATCTGGCATATTCAGGTCCCCCATCAGCAATATCTCCCCTTTCTCTGCCATCCTAAGGATGCCTTCTGTCATTTTCTTGTCCATTTCCTCCCCCTGAGATGGGGGTCTGTATACAACCCCTGTGCAGATTGTGGAGCCATTTCCAGTCTCCAGGGTGACCCACAGTGCCTCCTCTCCTCCCTGTTTACCCTTTAGTTCTGTTGCTTTGATCCCTTCCCTTTCATAGATAGCTACTCCTCCTCCTCTTCTTCCCTCCCTGTCCCTCCTGTAGATTGTGTACCTTGGTATGTTGACATCCCAGTCATGGTTCTCTGTGTAACATGTTTCTGTGACTGCTACGATATCCAGGCATCCCTCTTCCATCAAGGCCACCATTTCAGGGAGCTTTTTACCTAGACTAAGGCGTTGGTACTCATTACCCTCCATTTTTTTATGGCTTTATTTATTTTGCCCCATCTCTGTCCTTACTGCCTTTGTCTTTTTCTCCATTTACCCCTGCCCTTCTCCCTATCGACTGCTGTATCTTGGTGTTTACCACACTAGCTACCTTGATTTTTTTTGGGGGGGCTAGGATTTCCCTTCTCCTTTTCAGTGCCTCCCCCCTTGGCTAGTTTAAAAGCTTGCCAATGAAGCATTTAAACCTATCACCTGAGATCCTGGTTCCCCTCCTGGATAGATGCAGACCATCGCACCTATATAGGCCTGCATCCCTCCAGGTGGAGCCCCAGTCCCCAATGAAGCCAAATCCCTGAGCTCTGCACTAGTTTTTCAACCAGTCATTGAATCCCATGGTGCGGAGTACCCTAGCCTCATCCATGCCATAGACAGGTAGCACTTCCTAGAAAATTACCATGTGTGCTACTTGTCTAAGGCCCCTCCCCAACTCCACAAACTCCTGTTGCACTGCTCTGATCCCATTCTCAGCCAGGTCATTCGTTCCTAGGTGGATAATGACATCCAGCTCACTCCCCCTTGAAGCTGCTCCCATGATCCTGAGGATTCATTTCCTGTCCCTCCAAGCCATGGCACCGGGCAGGCACCTTACCTTCCTTTCCCCTCCCTTCCCCAGTTCTACCCCCCTAACAATTGAGTCTCCCACCAGGAGTTGTTTCCTTCCCCTGTGGGGTCCTGTGCCACCCTCCTGTGGGTCTCCATTGTGGAGGTTCCCAGCATCCACCTTGGTCTCCACTGCAGGTGTCTCCATAGAGGAACCATGCTCTGCCAGAGTGGCGAATGAATTGTGGAGAGGCAAAACTGGAGGGATGCACTTCTGTTCCACCACCTTCACCCTCCCTGAGCCCACAGTGGTCCAACCACTCCTCTTTCTTGGCAGCCTCTGAGGTAGTGGCAGTGGCCTGGGTGGTCCCTGGGTGGGGAGCAAGTTTGTCGAATCCTTGCCAGGTCAGCATGGAGATGAACAACCTCCTCCCTCAGACAAGAGGTGCCTGCAAATAGGGCAGCAACGCAGTCTCCAGAATGTCTTCCAGAAGACTGCTGCTCCACAGCCAGTGCATTGCACCACTCCCCACATGTCTGTGTTCCTTCCTGTTACAGATGCTTTTCTTTTTTTTCTTGTTTTAGTGTGTGTGTGCTTGTAGCGTGTCTCTACCCCTATTCATGTGCAGTGCCTTTAAGGATATGAACAGGTGTATGTTGTTAGCAGTTTTGGGAAATGATGTCAGAACCCCTGCTATAAAGGAAGTTATGCGCTTGGGGTGGGTGGGGGGAAGGGTGGGAGGGATTAAACCTATGCCGTCCAGAAACAATCAACTACAACTCTAACCCTCCACCCCGGGAAGTGCCTTCCTTTCAGACACCTATTTCACAGAGGTTAAGTAACAGGTCTAGTCACAAATGACTGCAAATATCTCCCAGCTACAGTTCCTCCCTGGCAAATTAAAGTTAAGAGTAAGAAAAGTCAACCCCAAAAACAGAATCAATACTAGTTACTTACACAGGTCCAAAAAGTAATAATTCAATTCAGTGTAGTCTAGAAATTAACCTCCTTGATTCAAGGAAGCTGTGGCTACTTTCTCTCTCTCTCTCAACAGACAGAGACCACAAACAACTCCTGTTTCTCCTCCCCCTTAATTGTTGCAATGTATAGATGGCCCAGTGGTGCTGAGGGTCGAGGTGCTGGACACCACACCAGTGATCTGGGTTCAATTTCGAGCTTGGGCCACTGGGGGTTGGCCAGAGGGAGGGGGAGGAGCCAATCGAGCTTTGGTCTGGTGGCTCTCCTCCTCGGGTGGGTTGAGGAGGGTTTCCTTGGTGCTTGGCTGCCTCCTGGTGGAGGCTGTGTGGCAGCGCCATGTCAAGGTGCCCTGGCGTAGGCTGGGGGGGAAGGAGGAAGAGGCCATCATTGGAGCTGCGGTGTGCAAGTGCGCCTCCACGCACATGCACTTCTGCGTTCCGGGGCCTTGGGAAACGGGTAGAAAATGAGTAAATTACGGGGGTCGCGGCAGGATGAAGTCTCCGGGGCTGGCTCTGGGGATCTGCTGGGACATGCAAAGCATAGGTAAGTGCCCGCATGACCCCAGAGCTGGTGAAGGTTGGCGGACATAAGCAGCGGCCCACCACGGAGGATCAAAACCTACGTGGAAAAAAAATTGTTGCAATGTACAGAGGGTTTGCATTGCAGCCTACAACTTAGTTTCTCTGTCTTAAATTTTTTTCTCTGCATAGGAAATAACTTTCCCCAAGAGTACTGCCTTGAGGGCATCCCATAATATAGAATCATGAACCTCCTCTGTATCATTGTGTTCCAGGAACTGTGCCACATTCTTCCTAATCAACTTTGTTATTGTTTTGTTTAGTTAATCTTTTTTTCCCTCCTGACTGGCTTCTCTCTCCCCTCTGAACCCCTCAGTCCCATCTCCTGGCTTCCCCTGGACTTACTTGGTTCCAGCTTGCCCTACAACTTGCTGTCCATGGCAGAGTGGTGGAGAGCCATTGTATAACCCAACAGACAGGATAGAAACATAGAAATATAGAATTTGATGGCAGATAAGGACCGCTTGGCCAACCCAGGCTGCCCATTTCCCTACCTAATGGATAAGCTGCAGATCCTAGTTAACCAGCAGCCTACTTCTTTCTACCCCCAACCCCTAGAATTGCCTTATGGCTGTCCCATGCATGCTTGAATTCAACCACTGTTTTTGACTCCACAACCTCCTCAGGAAGGCTGTTCCATGCATCACAACCCTCTCTGTGAAAAATACTTCCTTACATTACCTCTGAGCCACCCCCATCCTTTCAAATTGTGCCCCTTGTTCTTGCACACCTTTTTTTAAAGATGCTACCCTCTTGGACTTTGTTGATTCCCTTGAGGTACTTGAAAGTTTCTATCATGTCCCTCCTCTCCCTCCTTTCCTCGAGGCTATACATATTAAGCTCCTTAGTCTCTCTTCATATGTCTTCTGTGCAGACCCTGCACCATTTTAGCCCTCCTCTGGACAGCTTCCATCTTGTCTATGTCCTTGCGGAGATTGGGTCTCCAGAACTGCACGCAGTACTCCAGATGGGGTCTCACCAGCTGTCTGTACAGAGGGATAACAACTTCCTGTTTTCTACTGGTGATGCCTCTGCCTATGCATTCCAGTATTCCCCCAGCCCTCCTTACTGCCCTCTCACATTGCTTGCCCACCTTTAGGTCATCTGATATGACTACCCCCAGGTCCCTTTCCATTTTTGTTGTTGTTAGTATCTCATCCCCCATTGTGTACTCTTCCCCTGGGTTTTTGTTTCCCAGGTGCATTACCTTGCACTTCTTAGCATTAAATCTAAGCTGCCATACATTTGACCATTCCTCTAACCTTTCCAAGTCCCTTCTCATCCTTTCCACCCCACCTTGTGCATCAACTCTGTTGCAGATCTTTGTGTCATCTGAAAAGAGACATGCTTTTCCTTCAGTCCCTCTGCAATGTCACTTACAAAGACATTGAAGAGACCGTCTAATATTGAACCCTGCAGCACCCACTAGTAACCCCCTTTCTTCAGAGTGGACTCCATTTACTATTACTCTCTGTGTCCTATTCTACAGCCAATTCTTTACCCAGGCTATCATCTTGGGACCCACTCCCAGGCTGGCTAACTTGTATATTAATCTTTTGTGTGGGACTGAGTCAAATGCCTTGCTAAAGTCTAGGTAGGCCATGTCCACAGCCCCTCCCTGATCTACTACTTTGGTCACCCAGTCAAAGAAATCTATTAGATTCATCTGGCATGACCTTCCTGCTGTGAATCCATGCTGCCTTGGGTTTTGTGCACCTCTGGCCTCTAGGTACTCGACAATTATTTCCTTTGGAAGTGATTCCATCATTTTCCCTATCACTGAGGTTAAACTAACAGGTCTGTAGTTTCCTGCTTCTGCCCTGCTCCCACTTTTGTGAAGGGGAATCACAGGATCTGGTGGAAGCCATGCCTGGCTGCCGGTGCAGGGCCTGCGAAGGGTCAGAGGATCATCCTTGCTAGCCAGGGTGATTTTTCCTTGTTCTTCTGTCCCCTTGGTGTGGAGGAGGTGACTAGAATTATGCCAATGGATGAACTATGCATGTTTCTGCATGAAGCACGCTGAGCATCTGCCTCGCCTCTAACCCACATGTGTGTTCCAGTAATTCTGCCCCTAACCGCACCCAGAGGCCAGGCTCATGCCAGGCACTGATCCAACCCCTCCCTGGTGGAGGAGAGCAGCCCATGCATGCTTGATCCTCCTCCCTCTGGCCCTCTGACTCCTGAGTTTGCTCCAGAACTCAGGTTGGAATCATAGCAAGCAGTAGCACTACCGCTGCACTGATGGACCGGCCTCAAATCAGCTTTTGTAAAGGTTCCTTCCTGAGAAGGAAAAAATTAAAATGCCAAGTTGTTTGCTTCCTCTGTTTACTCAAATCTAACTTTATACACAGGAGGAATGATCTGACAGCATCCTAGGGCTGCAGAGATATCTTATACTGATCCTAAATGCTCTGTTGGCATGAAAAAAAAAATCTGGTCTGGCATGACTGGCAGAGTGATCTGAATAATGTGTATATGTATATAATCATTGCACTAGTTAGGCTTAAAGTAACAAAAGTAGGGAAATGTGGTGTAAGGGTTTCCAACCCTAACACCTCATCCCCACCCTGCAGGCAGCATCAGGCATGGGCTGTGCTTTCTGCCTGTCAGCCCTAACACTCACCCCATTCCATGAGAAAGTAAGCTGAGATGGGTACAGTATATGAGAATGGGGTGAGGGTTAGGCTTGACAACCACAAGGCACACCCAATGCCTGTTGCTGCCTGCAGCGTGGTGGTAGGGTGTTAGGGTTGGAAATCCTAATGCCACATTTTCCTACTTTTGTCACTTTAACCCTAATTAGTGCCTTAATGAAGGTTTTTGCAATGAATTTCTTGACATTTTGAGATAGTATAATCTAACTTTATTTGCCAAAGGGTCCTGCACTTCCATCCCTCCATAACTGTTTCCTTATTGAGTGTGGGCCCTGCGCTCCCATCCATCCATACTTTTTGGTCCCTGCACTCCCATATCTCCTTAGACGCATATATGTATCTCAAATGCACATAACTGTGCCATTGTTACATATTTTGACCCCAAGTTTTCAACATACGCTTCTTATGACCTCACCTCATAAACAATGGTGGTGTAAATTTGCAAATCCCAACCGAAAGGTCATTTCCTCAAATGACCAGAAATCATCTTTTAGTCTGGACTTGTGTAATTCCCCCTACATTGTTCATGAGGTGGGGTCTCAAAAAGTCCATACTGAAAATTTGGTATAAAAATATGAAAAAATGGCAAAGCTATGCATCAGAATTGAAAACCCCATAGAAATACATTGAAACTCAGTAATCCCAAATCCCTTTTCGCGAGTAGAAATCCTTTTTTGTGAATCCTTTTTCGTACTCTTGAAAAAGGATCCTATCTTTCAAAAAAGTCCCAAATCCTTTTTCGCAAGATAGGAACCTTTTTTGCGAGTATGAAAAAAATTCATGAAAATCTCACAAAAAACGATTAAAAAAATATAACTAAGTCCCAAATCCTTTTTTGAGAGATACTGTAGGATCATCTTTCGTAAGTATGAAAAAGGATCCTTTCTCGTGAAAAAGGATTAAAACAAATTAAGTCCAAAATCCTTTTTCATGAGATGGGATCCTTTTCTGTGATAATGAAAAAGGATTCACGAGAAAGAATCCTATCTCTCGAAAAAGGATTAAAAAAAAACCGAAGTCCCAAATTCTTTTTTGCAAGCAGAAATCCTTTTTCATGAGAATGAAAAAGGAGTCATGAAAAAAGAATTAGCAAGTTGTGAAAAAGGATTTAAAATGCTAAAAAACACATTGCAGGGTTATTTTTCCACCAGATAACTTCAGAATCCGCCTAACAGAGTCGTGATGAGCAAGATACATTGTTGGTGTTTCTGGATGAGTTCTTTTTTGTGGGTTTTCAGGTTTTTTTTTTTTTTTAAATGGAAAACAAGATAGCAGCTTGTGAAAAAGGAATTTTTTTCTCACATAAAGGATTAGCCCCTTCAGAAAAAGAATCCCTTTTCATGAGACCAAATTCCTTTTTTGTTCCAGGAAGCTATTCAAAAGACTGTACTGAGCATGCTCAGAACACAAAACTTTAAAATTAAAAACCTTTGGAACAGATTAATATTTTTTCACCAAACCAGCAAAAGGCACTTTTGTGTGGCAAGCCCTTTGTACCCTGAACATTTCACACCAAAATTCTAAACCATCTAGGTGCAGCACGATGACAAAAAAGCACAAAAAAGGCAATTTTTAACATTTTTGCACTATGCAACATCACTATGAAACAAGAACCCAGGGGAAGAATACACAGTGGGGGGGAGGTAGTAACAACAACAAAAAAGGAAAGGGACCTGGGGGTAATCATATCAGATGACCTTAAGGTTAGCAAGCAATGTGAGAAGGCAGTAGGGAGTGCTGGGGGTATACTGGGATGCATAGGGAGAGGCATCAGCAGCAGAAAACAGGAAGTTGTTGTCCCTCTGTACAGACAGTTGGTGAGACCCCATCTGGAGTACTGCGTCCAGTTCTGGAGACCCCATCTCCACAAGGACATAGACAGGATAGAGGCAGTCCAAGGAGGGCAACTAAAATGGTGCAGGGTCTGCAAGAGAAGCTTATGAGGAGAGACTAAAGGAGCTTAATATGTATACCCTTGAGGAAAGAAGGGAGAGGGGACATGATAGAAACTTTTAAGTACCTCAGTGGAATCAACAAAGTCCAAGAGGGTAGCATCTTTCAGAAAAGAGACGTTACAGAACAAGGGACACAATTTAAAGATAGGCGGTTCAGGGCAATGTGAGGAAGTATTTTTTCACAGAGAGGGTAGTGGATGCATGGAACAGCCTTCCTGAGGAGGTTGTGGGGTCTAAAACTGTGGGAGAATTCAAGAATGCATGGGACAGACATAAGGCAATTCTTGAGGGGGGTAGGAAGAAATAGGCTGTTGGTTAACTAGGATCTGCGGCCTATCCTGTAGGTAGGGGAAATGGGCAGACTAGATGGGCCAAGCGGTCCTTATCTGCCATCAAAGTCTATGTTTCTATGTTTCTATGCGCAGCTTGAAATCCTTAATCCACCAATCTGACCAAAACAAAACTTGGCACTTCAAGAGACCTCCCACATGAGACTGGGCATGCAAACTTTCATGGAAATCCATTGAATGATTCCAAAGTTACTAAAGTGCAAAATTTGAGGTTTAACATTAAGTGCCTACTCAACCCTAACTATAGGGGTGTGGCCGCACCCCTATAATATATACGCTTGACAACAAACTTCATTAATGCATCAGTTAGAGTTCCAGCTACAAAGTCTGGAAATGTGCTGTTAGGGTTTCCAACCTTAACATGCCACTCCCACCATGCAGGCAGCAACAGGCGTGGGGGTGTGCCTTGGGGTCATCAACCCTAATGCTCACCCCATTCCATGTGTAAGAAAGCTGTGATGGTTACAGTATAGGAGAATGGGGTAAGCATAAGGATTGACAACCCCAAGGCACACCCCATGCCTGTTGCTGCCTGCATGGTGGGGGTAGGGTGTTAAGGTTGTTAACTCAAACAGCACATTTCCAGACTTTTGTTGGTGGAACCCTAACTGATGCATTAATGAAGTTTTTTGCCAAGAATTTCCTTATTTTTTGAGAAAGTATGATCGTAGCCTTCTTTGCTCCAGGCCCTGCACTCCCATGCCTCCATAGATGCTGTGCAAGCATTTGAGCCAAAAGAGTAATCAAATTGTCAGCATAGCCATGTTATTACCCCGCATCATGAACACTGGGCTGAGAATTTTCAAAAGTCTGACAAAACATACCGCACCACCGAAACGTCATTCCTGCCATAGGTGACAAAACACATTGGCGAGTAACTGAAAACTGACATCTGTCACATTTATCAGGTGATGTAAAGAAATGGCTATTTTGAAAATACTGAACATTACAAAAGTTAGGAGAGAGCATAGGGAAATGTTAACAGATACACATAACGTTGCTATTATAACACATTTTGACCCCAAATTTTCAGCATACCTTTCTTATGCCCCACCTCATGAACAAGTATGGTGAAAATTTTCAAATCTGGCCTGAAAGATGATTTTGCCAACCAACTGCGAAAGCACCTGTCAGACAGGATTTGGGAAATGACACCAACATTGCTCATGAGGAGGGGTATCAAAAAGGGTATGTTGAAAATTTGATGTCAAAATCTTTTAAAATGACAAAGTTTTGCACCAAAGTTGAAAACCCTAATGAAAGACATTGAACTGCATTTATCTTAGTTTGTCAGTTCCCTGGTAGTTTAGTGGTCCCACACCCCTTCCCTGATGTCCGATCGCTGTCCCGTTATTTCTAAAAATATTCTCTGGTAGTCTAGTGGTCCCAAATCTTTTCTCATGATTCATTATATGAAAAAAGATTATTTTTTATATCATGAGTCATGAAAAGGATCCATTTTTTTTTACCGGAAAATCCTTTCCCTGGTAGTCTAGTGGTCCTACCCTCCTCCCCAATCACCAATCATTGACCCATTATTAAGAAAAATATTCTGTGGTAGTCTAGCGGTCCCTCCCCCTCCCCAATTGCTGATCGTCCTCCCGATATTGAGAAAAAAAATCCCTGGTAATCTAGTGGTCCCATCCCCCTCTTCCCCGATCACTGATTGCCCTCCCAGTTTTTAGAAAAGTATTCCCTGGTAGTCTAGTGGTCTCACCTCCCCTCCCCTCCTTCCCAATCCTCCATCGCCTCCGGTGTTGTGTTTTTTTTTTTTTATAAACTTACCTGGTAGTCTAGTGGTCCCTCCTGTACCTGAAATAGAAAAAAAAGATAGTCGTGTGGTCTAGTGGACCCCCTCCCCCCACCCTGTCTGGTACTAACCCACCACCCCTCTCCCCCATTCCGAACCCCAGCTGGCAATCAACACAGCCCTCTTCTCATCACCATGGCAGGCCACTGACTGAGCTCTGAATGAGTGCGTACTGTATACAGTATGCAGTCATTCAGAGCTCAGTCAGTGGCCAGCCATGGTGGTAAGAGGAGGGCTGTGCTGGTCACCGGCTGGGGATCAGTTTGGGGGGAGCAGGGTGGTAGTTCAGTACCTCAGAGGGTGGTTGAGGGGTCCACTAGACTATCAGGTTATCTTTTTTTGCTATTTCAGGAAACAGGGATTGGAGATGGTAAATGACCACTAGACTACCAGGGAAGTTTATAAAAAAACAATACCAGGAGGGCGATGGGGGATCAGGGAAGGAGGGAGTGGGGCCACTAGACTAGCAGGCAATACTTTTCTGAATACCAGGAGGGCAATCAGCGATCAGGGAAGGGGTGGGACCACTAGACCACCAAGGAATATTTTTTCTCAGTGTTGGGAGGGTGATCGGCAATTGGGGATAGGGTGGGACCATTAGACTACCAGGAAATATTTGTAGAAATAATGGGATGGCAGTCAGACATCTGGGGGGGGGTGGAACCACCAGACTACCAGGAAATATTTTTAGAAATAACGGGACAGCAAACATACATCGGGGGAAGGTGGAGGGAATACTAGACTACCAGGGAAAGGATTTTCTGATCAATGAAAAGGATCCTTTTTCATGACTCATGATATGAAAAAGAATCTTTTTTGTATTACGAGTCATGAAAAAAGGATTTATAATGTAAAAAAGAAGAACATTTACAGGCATTTGTCCAACAGTTAACTGCAGAATCCAGCTGAGGGGGTCCTGACAAGCAAGCTACATATGTGGGTTTCAAATAAACACTTAATTTTTAGTTATTCCATTTTTTTCCCCTTGCTAACTTTAAGATAAAATGGTGGCAGCATGAAAAAGGATTACCCTTTTGCAGCACAGGATTACTCATTTGCGACAAAGGTTCCTTTTTCGAGTGGGACATCTAACTGATCCCACTGAAAATAATGGGAAATTTAAACATTTAATAACTTTGGAATTGATTAATATTTTTTCACCAAACCTTCAAAAGGCACATCTGTGATCCAAGACCTTTCTAGCCTAAGAATTTCAAACCAAAATTCCAAGCTGTTTTTGCACAGCGGCATGACAAAGAATTTGACAAAACATGGTCATTTTCACATTTTTATACTCCCTGGCCCAGATATTCAAACTGCGCTCAAAATGAGCGCAACAGCAGGAGAAAGCACAAACCAGTTGCGCAAATGCGCAACAGGTGCGATATTCAAACATGGAGCAGAACAAATTTGCGCAAGCAACCAACGCCTGAATATCGCATATACTGCGCCATAGCTCAACCAGGAAGGAGAAGCTGAGCTGAAATGTTGCGCTATGTAGCAACCAGGGCAGCCCAGCTGAGCATTCCAGAGGTGCCATAGCGCAAGCAGAGCCCCCAGAGCAATGGAACTGCACATCCAGGGAGGCAGGCTGGGGCCACCGCCAGCCATGCCACACATGGGCACAGGAACACCTGCAGAACCCACACCACACCTGCACACCCAAGCACAGCATCACTGGGGGTGGGACGGATGATCTACTTGCCCATGGGGACAAGCCAACAAAGCATAGCAGAGCCATGACACCCCAGCACAACCACTGGCAGGCTGAGAGTGCCACACAGGGGTTGACAACCACAGTGCACACAGCCCCCATACGCACAGCACACCCTGCACTGTGACCCCAAGACACCACCTATGTGCAGTGACTGGCACTGCAGGAAACCATGCATCCCCCAGCACACGTCAACCCGTGCAGCACAAGAGCCTACAAGCCAGACACACCTGTGCACCCAGCAGTGGGTGGCGGCGGCAAGATCAACCGAAAGTCACTGCCATGCTGGAGATACCTCCCCATGCACACACACGCACACACACACACACATACCCAGGACCATACCAGCCCAGATGGCATGTACACCTCTGCAACTGAGCACCCATAGGCAGCTGCAAATCAGAGAGCAACACATTATTCGTATAAAAATATAAAATGTATTTCACAACAACAAACATTATCAAGAACAAGTACAACTATTTACAAGGGGTGGATGGGTACAAGGTAGGGTTGGTCAAGGGGTAGGGGTGACAAACTTGGAGAGGGAAGGCAGGGTGGTAGGGATGGGAGAAGTGGGAAGGGTAGAGAGGTCATGGGCCAGCCGGCCGCCCATCCTCCTGCCGGTGTCCTGCAGTTCTCTGCCACCTCCTCCGCACGCCATGGCGGTGAATGGATTGCAGGATGTCGCTGTTCTGGCCACAAGCTGTCGGATGGCCCTGACATCCCTCGCCATCCTCTGGAGAACCTCGAGGCCTAGGAAAATGGGAACACAGTCAATGGCTGTGACTGACCACAACCCTGAACACCGCAACCTGCAAGCCATATAGCCCAATGTCCGCACCTGTGATGGCATGCACCCACCCACAGTGAACATGCACATGGCCATCACAAACAGGCGGCACCAGCTATGCGCACCACTGCACACACACACACTGCCCATGTCCATCACAGCACAAACAAGGCTGGCAAGTGACGTGGCAACGTGGTGCGATGCCAGTTACACAGCTATGTGCCCAGTGCATGCATGGACCACCAGTGATGCATGCACAGACGTGCTGTGAAACTGGACAGTGATGCATGTCGCCTGTGTCGTGCCTACAGACATAGATACATAGCCAGTGTCGGCAGATAAGGGCCTATGGCCCACACAGTCTGGCCATTTCAGCCTGTAAGTTACTTTGTTTACCTAGAAGTCTGTTGCTCCTTACCCCTGACCTCAAGAATTCTGTTATGTCTATCCCGTGCAGTCTGAAATCCCGTGAGTGTGTCAGCCCCACCACTCCCTGTGGCAGGGTGTCCCACTTGTACACCACCCGTTCTGTGAAGAAAGTCTTGCTCATGTTTCCTCTGAATCGTCCTCCCTCCAACTGCATCCCATGCCCTGTAGTCCTGGAGCATCTTTTGCACTTCAAAATAGTGTTTCCCTGCACCCTGTTCCACCCTGTAAGATACTTGTATGTCTCAATCATATCCCCTCTCTCCCTCCTCTCCTCCAGGGAGTACAGGTTCAGTTCCTTCAACCTGTCTCCCTAGGAGTTGTGATGCAAGCCATGCACCATCCTTGTTGCCCTCCTCTGAACCTTCTCTGCCCACTCGTCCTTACCGTAGGTATGGTCTCAGAAATGTACACTGTACTGCAGGTGGGGCCTCACTAGTGTCTTGTATAGTGGAATTATGACCTCCTTTCCTGCATGTTTGTATTGTGCATGGCTACTGGCCCCCACAGCATGCAATGCATCCATGAAGTCATGATACTCACACTGCTCAAGCAGCTCATGACTGGCGCTGTTGTTGGCGCTGCTGCTGCTGGTGGGCTCCAACCCCTGCTGGCAATGGGTCCTGGCACGCCCTCTTCACTGTTGCCCCGCATCCACATCCGGGCCTGTGGAGACATATGTTGAGACAAACATCAGTGTGACTCAAAAGCAGACTGCCCCCTGCCCCAGTGACAGTGCCTGCCCACACAGCCATACCCAGTCATCTCACAGCTGCACACACTGACACAGCAACCGTGGCGAGCCATCACCTATGCACAGCCACCAAAACACACACACCCCTACAGATAATACAGGTGCATATATGGCACACCCACCTAGCCTAGGCACCACGCCCACCACAGCACGTGACCGCAGCCGCATCCAGCAGATCAGGATCCCTCGGCGGAGGTCACTGACCGGTGCTGGCACTGCTCAGCTGACGGCACCGTCAGTGACCCCCACCAGGTCAGTGGCCACTTGCTGCCACACCTGGGTCAGGCAATGGTGAGGGGCGCCTCACCATAAAGTGCCCCATAGTGGGGCTCCACTAGGACCACCAAGTTGGCCACTTCAAGCTGGCTCCAGGACACCGCCCTCCTCCTAGCCATGGCACCAACTTTACAGCAGGCAATATGGCGCCCAGCTGCGCCGTAACCCCACGTGGAGATGTTGCGCAATAGACCACCACAGGCTCCAATCACGCTGTTCGAACAGCGCCGTCACTTCACATAGCGCTGTCACCAGACAGGCGCAGAGAACGATACACATGGCAGGCGAACAGTGCCAGGGGCAAGGTCGTACACAAGGTCATGGGCAATGGCGCCAAGGCTACGCACAGCGCCATCTGGCGTATAGGCATCCTGTGGCGACCGACCAGCTGCGTACCAGTGCAACAGTGAGTATTGCGCGGTAGTGCCACAGCGCCATATAGTGCCCATTGCTGTAGCGCCACTGGCACAATGGTGGCCATGGCCTGAATTGCCAATCACGCTCAGCACATCAGCAGGCGACAGATGCCTCGTAAGCTATCTGGGCATGCGTACGGTGTCACACAGGCACAGATCTGCGCCATTGGCTCAGCCGACTCTTCCGTGATTGCATAGCGCAGATTCGCGATATTCAGCCGACACATACAAATCATCTGATCAGCCATTCAAGGCGCAGTGGCGCGATTTCATGTCATTATAGTTGCTCCACTCTAATTTGCATGTATTGCGCTATAAATGCGACATTGGGCTGCGTTGGCCAGATCTAGTTACTGCAGGTGAGAGGTGAGTTGCATGCTGTGTGATGTTCAAGACGATGGTGATGGGAAAATGCTGTAGACTGCACAGTGACAGGTGTCCACTTCCCCCATACAGATCGCCATGACCGAGCAGAGTCATTGTGAGGTGAGGGCGGTGGGCGTGGGAGGCCCAACTTTACAGCAGCAGAGACGGAGGCTCTTCCAGGCCTACCTGGATGAGGAGCCAGTGCTGAGTGGACGGAGGGCACCCCTCAGTCCCGTCGCGGCTGCATGGGAGGGGTAGCTCGGGCGTTAACCTGCGAAGCCACCAGTGCTCCTTGCAGGAATGCAAAAGAAAGATGGGACAGACCACAGGAGGTTGAAGGAGAAGGTGGCAGCCTTCAGGGCGTGCGTGCTGGCACTGGCGGGGGCCCGCCAGTGGTGTTGCAGCTGACCCCAACTGAGGAGACACTGGTCACAGCCATGCAGCCGAGCGCCATTGAGGGCGTACCAGGCAGAGGATTCCAGACAGGTTGAAGCCCATCACTGCACGGTATGACATGGTGGTGGTGTTTGGGGGGGGGGCGGTTGTTCACATGCACTCACATGTACTCTCTTTCTGTTACAGATCCTGTTTGTCTTCAGAAGACGGTGGTGGTGGGTCCAGACAGTGATGCTGACCTGCTGGACATGGAGGAGGGTCCATCCACCTCCACCACCAGCCAGCAGGCACTGCAGCAGCATGCACGCTGGGCCGCAAACTCTGGTGTCAGTGATACGGGTGCGGGAGGTGCACAGCCTGTGTCTCAGCAGTCTGGCATGCAAGCATGCCAGCACGCTGTGACCATGGCATAACGTACCTGCACCATTGATGATAGAAGGCCTGCAATGGGCAGTGATGGTTGTGTGTCCCATGACGGACACACGGCAGGCCCAACCGTGCCCCTGGGCCTGTCTGATTCCAACTTGTGTACCAGCATGCTGGCACGGTCCCAGACTGTGCCTGTCAGCACCCGATGGGGCAGCGCCAGTGGCTGTGGGTGTCTGGCACTGTTGCCAGCACAGCGTTGGACGAGTGGACAGGGGCACAGCGGTTGGAGGGCAGCAGCAGCAGTCGCCCACCAGGTCTGGGGGTACAGTGTCAAGCAGTGGCACATGTCCGCCGCCCTTTGATCCACCCATTCCTGGTCCTGGTGAAAGTGCCCACCCTCAAGGGGTGTTGTGGATCAGGACCGTCCACACCCTGGGGGTCAGGATGCCGTTGGGACACAGTACCCACTGGACGAGCACACCCGCCTGCTGCAGGAATCAGTACAGTTGCAGAGGCAGGTTGCAAGGTCCGTGGAGGCACTGTCTGTGTCCGTGGAGCGGCACAGCAGGGAGTGTGCTCGGGACGAGCCGAGCTGGTCCGTATGCAGACGGATGTGACCGCCGCCATTGACAGGCTGACCCAGGCAGTAGTCTCTGTCGTGGACGCATTGGGCACACAGTCAGGTGCCCCTGTACCGCACACCCCACACAGTGCACTCTCCACTCCCCATTCCCGGCGTCGTGCGACACCAGGCCTGTCGACGCCGGGTTCTGCTGTGGGCATCCCGAGCACCCCTGGTGCAGGTTTGTTCGGCATGCTGCAGACCCCTGTGCGGGCAAGGTCGCGTTTGCGCAGTGGGACCCCTGGTGGTGCAACAGTGCCACCCCATGTGGCCCCTGCTCAGCCTGCCCATGCTGTTGGGTCACGGCGGGGCCGCCCACGCATCCACGGTGGCCGTGGGACAGTGCTACATGACTGAGCTGTTTCCAGTGCGGGCCCTGTCTGGTGCTGCCATGTGTGCAATGTGTGTCATGGTGGGCAGTGCACTGCTGGGTGCTCTGCTCACCACGCCGACACATGGACCACCTGCACACCCTCCCAATTGCTGTCCACAGGTGCGTGTGCATGATGATGCCTGCATTGCACTGTACACCAAGGTGCAAGGGTGCCCAGGTTCTGACACACGTACTTGGACAGTATGGGTGGTGGGGGTGGTCGGTGGTGCTGTGTGTTAGCAATGTCGGTTCTGCAGTGCTGTGCATCTGCCCATGTATGCTCTGTGCCTGGTGTGTGTGTGTGTCCATATGAGTGCTCACCCCTCCCTGATGGTGTGTTTGTATGCCTGGACCCTTCCACTCCCCTGACCATCATGCACCCCTGGTGTGTTCCCCTGTGTGCCTGTGGTTTGCGCATGGACAGTGTTGGTTGCACATGTCCCCTTGACTTACCTGTGTTGTGCGTAGTGCTCCTCTGTGATGGTGTCCCGGTGCAGCTGGGCCTGCCGGATCAGTCGGGGGTCCCTCCGTCCTAGGGGGCTGCTCATCACCATCATCACCGGTGCCACTGGCGTCCCCATCGCTGTCCCCCTGTTCAACCTGTATGGCTATCCCATGGTCTTTGGCCATGTTGTGCAGAGATGCAACAGGCCAGGAATATCCACAGGCCTTTGGGGCTGTACTGTGGGGCACCGCCCGGAGGTGTCTAGGCATCGGAGCGTGCGCTGGAGCATCCCAAACACCCACTCTATGATGTTGCATGTTGCGGCATGTGCCTCATTATAGCATAGCTGCGCTGGGGTCATGGGGCACTGGTACGGTGTGAGCAGCCAGGGACGGAGTGGGTATCCGCAGTCACCTGTGTGGAGATAGTGGAGATCAGTGTCATGTTCAGGTCCATATTGGCCATCTCCCTGTGTGCCACTACCATGGCACCTGTGGCATTCCCACCCTTGCCCAGAGTTTGCATTCCATACATGTGTACTCACCCACTAGATGTCCTGTGGGGATGTCCCCACTCTCAAATCGATGGCACAGTGCAGACTGATACCATATGAAGGCATCATGTGCTCCACCAGGGTGTGTGGCACAGACATTGATTATGTGCCCAGTGGCATCACACACCACCTGGCAGTTGACACTAGGGAATCCCTTTCTGTTCTGATATGCATGGCCATCGAGGCCAGGTGGCGTGCGGATGGCCACATGGGTGCAGTCTATGCCCCTAACACACCAGGCATGTGCTACCCTGTGGAACTCCTGCATGTTTGCTGTACGCTCTGCCGCAGTGCTGGGGAAATGGATGTACTCCGCGGCATGTGGCAGCAGTGCGCTGAGGAATTGGGTGAGGATGCGTGGCGGTGGCCGACTGTGTGATGCCTGTGGTGTCCCCTGTCAGCCTCTGGAAGGTGCCCATGGTGAGCAGGCACATGCAGGCTGTCACCTTGGTCTCCACCGACAGAGCGTGACTCCGTCGTGAGGTGCCTCATCACATCACTGCACAGCTCACAGAGCCGCCTCAGTATTGCCCTATTCAGGTGGTACCGCCCACCGATCTCTACATCTGTGTACAGCTCAAAGCTGATGCGGCACGCATCACTCGTCGGGGGCGTATCACCGACTGGGCCCTTCCACGCCACGCCCCTGCAGCATGCATTCTCACCCCTCATTACAGCTTCCATGTGAAACTGGCACTGTCCATCTCCTGGCTTCTGACCCCCTGGCTGGTGTTGCTGTGTTACCCCCACTGTTCCTGACTGCTACTTCCACTGCCGGGCACCCGCTGGCCTCTACAGACTATGGGACACACTTTCCTTGCCTGCCCTTTGCTGTCTGTCTGTCTGTCTCTGTCTCTCTCTCTCTCTCTCCCCTTGGCAGCCTGGTAGCGTTCTTCCTTGAGCCTTTTATTTTGGCTCATTTCACGCTCGTCTTAATTTCTGGCTGTGCCCTTCTTGCGCATCGCGCAAGTCTTTGAATAGCGCATTGCGGTCTTTATGCATGGATCCGCCCCCTTCAGTTGCGCATGCCTTCATTTTCATTGCACTGTTGCTCAGCATGTTTTCGGGGGCGCAACTGCCTCCTTCTGAATATCGCAAAATGGCGCAGTTTTGGACGGGTTGCGCATGGCGCAACCCTTTTGAATATCTGGGCCCATATCTCCACATCCACACATCTGACCAGAATGAAACTTGCCACATCAATAGATCTTTGGTTTCTAATGGAGCATGCAAAATTTCATGCGAATCGCTTGAACAGTTGTGAAGTTATTAAAGTGCAAAAGTTTGAGTTTAACATAGACATGACTGTTGAATCCTAACTATAGGGGTGCGACTGTGCCCCTTTAATTTATTTATATGCATCTTTGGGAAGAGGGACTGCACTACGTCTACAATACCCAGTTGCCCCAGGAAACTATAAAAATACTTCTGTGCTGCAGATACCCGGAATCTACCTGGGCACGTGGCATCTAATTCAGGATTCAGAGTCAATTAATGTCCCCACCCATTATCAGTTGATAAATGTGACCAATGTGTCATATAATGCCCCCACTACAGCAACAAATTGACCCTCTGAGTCAGAATATGAGTCTTACATATGAAATCTAGTGCCGTTTGGGAAGAGAACTGTGACTCTTCTGCTTTTTCCCCTATGATGGGAGGAGGAAACCACAGTAGAAAGCCAATATTTGCTGAGCTTAGCATGCTTCTCCTCTAAATGATGCATCTCTTGAAGAAAGATCACATCTGGATGGTCTCTCTTTTGTATAATCCTGGTACAGCGGACAGAGTTATGCATTCCATTAATGTTGAATGACAATAATTTTACGGGGCTTACCGCCACAGTGTCCAATGAAGAAGACAAGACACACCAGAACTGACAGAATGAAGGAAACAGAGCCATATGTGACAATCTGGGAAAGTGGCAAATAATCACGGGCACCATTTAAACCTACTATGATTACACTGCCAAACCAGTTGTGGCAGAGTACTGAAACAGATACAAAACTTGGAACAATAACAAGGACATGGTACAAAGTAGTAATACAAAACTATTTGAGGCTAACTGGGACATTCTATGTGCTTCCTAGGTAGGGAGTGTTGTCCCATGTGCACTCCTATAGGAGTCTGTTAGTATGACCTCTGGGAGGAAAAATTTTCCACAGTTGTTCCCAAAACTGAGGTGCATCCTGGAAAGCAAGCCTTCCAAACCGGGTAGTCTTGTTGAAGAGAAAGGCACCTCTGAGCTTTAGAATTTCATATTTCCTGACACCCCACCCTTCCAAACCCTACCACCAGATGAAGGGAGGCTCAGGGTCATGCTTAACAAACAACATAGATTCACTCCATCACATCGCTGTCCGAGGGGAGGCCCCAGGGTAATCATAGATGCCCACGTGAAAGACATTGGAATTACTTGCCAATGAACTGAGACCAAAAGGAATGTGTGGCAATTGCTCTGTTAAAATAGACCTGGTGTTTTTGCTAGTCTGGGGCATAGAAGGCTGCTGAGCTCAAGGATGGGTGAGAACCCAGTCTCCCCCAAGTGGCTGTACCCTCCTCGTCAAAGAAAAAATGAAAAAACAAGAAACACAATGCTATTGTCTGGTTTACCATGAAACAATACACTTCTAAGTCAGGAGGAAGTGTCCACAGCCAAATTCAAATTGAAGCCTGCATTGCAGACAGCCACCACTTACTTGGCAACCCTGTCACGAGGCCTGGCCTAACTCCATCAGGAAGTCCAGAAGGAGGGGATGAAGGACCAGAGGCACCCACATTGTGCTATTGCTTTTGAGTTGAAGGGAAAACTATCCCTGAAGTGGTCTGGCTCAGCCAGCCCATTACTGAGCCTCTAAACCAGCAACCCCATGAAAGTCAGGGGAAATACAACTGTTCCAAAAGGTAACTTGTTCCCTCTGCTTAAAAACAGGCAAGTCAAGATGAACATAGTCACACTGTAAGCGTTAAAGTGCCCTCGTCCCACCGCTGCCATCTGCTGCAGTGTGTGTGTGACTCCCCCAAGCCATGTCCTAACATTAAGTAAAGGAGTGCAGCCAGCCCAGAGAAGAGAGACTGACCCCCCCAGCCACCATAAGCCCCCATGGCCTCACTAATCTCTAGATCCTTGACAAACATATTCAACATAACAGACAACACCAGAGATAGAAATTCGTTTTGATCACCAGTGTCAACAAATGTTCACAGAGTACTGGCAGTCTGTCTAATTGGGCGTTGAAACTGTTTCAGCAGCATGCCCACTGTACTGCATCCTCCTGTGACATGTCGTAATCCTCTGCACCATCCAGACTTCTCTGCCTCCTGTCTCCCTGTCCTCCAGTGTTATTACATGGGGGCTGCAGGATTTCCAACCTCCGGTGCTCTAGGTCTTTCTTTGCATCCTCTGCAGTATGGTATAAGATCTCCCCATCCAGGCAGGAGACTCAGAGCAGGGCAGGGTATGGTGTCTGGAATTTAAGGACAGCCTTTTTTTAAGCCTGCAAACAGGGGGCATAGGGTCTTTAATTCAGCTGGATAGTTGGGGCAAAATTGTTGTCAAATTAAATGTGGCCATCTCCCCAGTGAATTTGTTTTAATCTCCAGGCAGTCAAAAGTACATGTTCCCTGGTTTGAAATTTCAAAAATTTCATTATGATTGAGCAGGGTCTGTTTTGTGGTCCCAGTTTGGGGCTGAGGGCTCTGTGGACCCTCTCCAAGTCCATGATGTAGTAATCTGGCAAAGATAATACTATTTAATGAGTTTTTCTGTGAACTCTCAGATATCTGAACATTCCTCCCATTCCGGAACACCATAGATTCATAGATTTTTCTGTCTGAGGTGCTCTTCAAGATCTACACATTTGCTTTCCTATTTGCATCTGATGATGATATAAATGAAGTAGGAGATCACCCATGTTATCTGTCTGTTCCCCAAATTCAGTGGTGAATTCCATTAATGCCCATTTCTTTTTTGTGCTGATCAACATCAGAGTGGAAGGACTGAAAGGCCACATTAGTTTCTTTGTGAAATGCAACCAACCCTTCAAAACTCATTCACTAGTGACAATGTCCCCACCTTCGAGTCCCTCAGGCTGTGGAGAAGAAGCCATGCCGGACGCTGCACATGACACAGATTCACTCGGTGGTGCTGCCCTGCTTCCTTGACTCCCCTGGTCAGCTTGTCCCTCTTCTTGCCTGAACCTCCTATGGCAGCATGATATTCTCCAGCTCTAGATATGGAAAAATAGTGATTTAGGCAAAACATGTTAGCTTAGGAGCCGAGTAATCAAGTGGAGTAATGTAAAGCTGATGACTCAGGCTTCCATCCCGCTTTATGACATCACCGGAAATCATTACTCATCATCTATTACTGTTATTTCACTACTGGTATTCCTTCCACAGTCATACTGGTGCAGTCTATTGAGTATGTGGGAATTCATTTGAAACCCCATTTGCTAGAGCATCAGCTCCTCCCCTTTATCTTGCACCTCAGCCCTCCATACTCCACATCTTCTATCAAACCACAGGACAAGTGAGGAATCACCCTGTCAGCACCAGAACCTAAGGACCAGTAGCCAGAGGAGGTAGGGTGGGCCATGTGACTGTGTAAGGTATAACAGCAGTGAAACAATAGTTCTACTATTGTGGATACAGTTCACTATGCACACTCTGGCAGTTAGCTGGAGACAGCTGAGTCACCAGATGCCTTCAAGCTAAACTCCTTCCACTACCTGTGGTGGCATCTTCTGGCTCTGCCCTATCAACATCAGATTCTCTCTTCCACCGGAAGGGACATGTCTCCTCCTTCACAGCTCTGTATTCATCAGAGGAATCTAGTTTCCAAGTGCTAAATTCTTCTACAAACTTCCACTTTTCTAGAAAGTTTTCCACTCATTGAGCATATTTCATTGATGATTTGCAGCAGAGAAAAAAACAAAACCAGTTTTAAGCACAGTATGGGCTGTAGCTAGAAGATGTCAGGCACAGATCAACATGACACATGCCTATATTGCCTGGGAGAACATCATGATGTGAAACAATGTCTTTCATGTCAGGCCATGCAGCTGATGTCATTGAAAGAACAAAGGCTCGTTTCTACCTTGATAGGCTCAAGGACTGCAAACCATGCTCAGCTGCTACTGGGATAGTAGCCCAAATTGCAGTCTTGGAAGAGGAGGAGGTGGAAGCCAGGGTGGGCTCATCCTCAGTGTTGGTGGTGGTCCTAGTTGGGCCCATTGTCGGAGGGCCATTCATAAATGAGTTTTGTGAGAAGTGTTTGACCCTCCAGATTTTGGGGAGAGCCCCACTACAAGCAACTCAGCCAAGTCTGAACTGGTCCCCATGCAGGTGATCAAGTTCATCGAGGCAGAACTGGACTCTCTTCAGGCCAGGGCTTGCCTTTCTGTGGACAAGGCATTGGGTCTGACCTCCTTTGCCCAATCATTTCAGGTTGGGAAATTGTGCCCAGTCTGGGAATACCTTCTGCTGTTGGGTACATTGCTGCTTTGACTAGCATAGTCCATGGGACATGCTGACAAATGCACCTTATCCAGTAGGAGCTGGGCCACCAGTGGTTTCAGCACCACGGTCACCTAGGTCAGCTGGTCTGGGCAACCTAGCCAATGCATGATGCCACTGAATGATGGCTGTGTCCCCAGCACCTGAAGGAAGATATTCCCTCTGTGAACCTGGAGGTGTCCATCACTTTGATGATGGATGTGTGTCTGGTGGGGTAGGGTGTTCATGTGGGAGACCATAGGACCCATGGTTCTGCTCACCCCAGGAGTCCCAATGCACATCAACCTTTTGGAGCACCATTCAGTGCAGCTAGCTTTGATGGAATATGCTCAGGTGATACAGGGTCAGGTTCTTCAGTTCCAGATGGACAAACTGACCACCATGTTCTGCCTGAACAAGCAAGATGGAACACATTCCTTTCCCTTTTGTCAGGAGGCTCTCCACACTTGGTCACTGGGGTATAGCCTGCAGGCCAATCTCCTAGCAATTCATGTTGTAGGAGGGAACAACCAGCTGGTGGATGCTCTCAGCCAGGTCAGAGAGATGTCATGTTACATAAGTGGTCCTCACATCGGGATACAGTAGACCAACTGTTCTCCCAGTGAGGCATCCCTCTGGTGGACTCCCAGTGAGGTATCCCCCTGAGAGAACAGAAAACTGAGGCTGCTCTGTGCCCATTCCACTCAGACTGGTATGTTGCAGGGGATGCCTTCTCATGGGTCTGGACCCCAGGTCAACTGCATACCTTTCCTCCCTTCCCCTTGATTCACAAGCTGGTGATCAAGGCCCAGAAAGACAAGGGACAGATGATCCTGATTGCTCCAAACTGGTCCAGACAGTTCCAGTACCAGGACTACGGTATACAGTCAGAAGAGATGCAAGTCACAAGTGGGGTACCTCAGGGATCAGTCCTGGGGCCAGTCCTCTTCAATATCTTCATCAGTGACATTGCAGATGGACTGGAGGGTAAGGTTTGTCTGTTTGCAGATGACACCAAGATCTGCAACAGAGTAGATGATCCAGATGAGATGGGCAGAATGAGAAACGATCTGGATAAACTGGCAAAATGGTCAGAAGAGTGGCAAATGGGGTTTAACGCAAAGAAGTGCAAGATCATGCACATAGGGAAGAGAAACCCTGAAGCCACCTATAGGCTGGGAGGGGAGTTGCTGGCAGTCACAAGGGAAGAAAGAGACTTGGGCAGCATCATCACAGATGACCTGAAATCATCCAAGCAGACCACTAAAGCAGTAGGTAAGAGCTAGGGGATGTCAGGTGTATTAGTAGGGGGGGTATCACAAGTTGTAAGAGGGAGGTAATAATCCCTCTTTACAAGACACTGGTAAGGCCCCATCTGGAGTACTGCGTGCAGTACTGGAGGCCACACGTTTGCAAGGACATTAACCAAATTGAGGCAGTCCAGAGAAGGGCAACCAAAATGGTGCAGGGACTGCATCAGAAAACATATGAGGACAGATTAATGGAGCTCAATATGTATACCCTAGAGCAAAGGAGGGAGAGAGGTGATATGATCGAAACATTCATACACCTGAAGAGCATTAACAAGGTGAAAGAGTCTAACATGTTTCAATATAAGAAAAATAGCAGGACAAGAGAACACAGCATGAGATTAGAGGGAGGCCGATTAAGAGGTAATGTGAGGAAGTTATTTTACAGAAAGGGTGGTGGATGCATGGAATGGCCTACCTCAGGAGGTGGTGGATATGAATACAGTGCAGGGCTTCAAATAGGCATAGGATAGGCATAAGGAAGCAATACAGATGAGTATGAATAGATAGGCCATTGACAGAGCAAAGGCCGATGGCACATTCACAAGGTAGAAAAAGAAATGGGCAGACTGGATGGGTCTTGCGGTCCTTATCTGCTGTTAACTTCTATGTTTCTATGTAGGACTTCCTCAACCTCAGCAGCAGGTCTCCATGGAGGTTGCCTTTCTGCCACAACCAACTGTCTAGACAACAGGGGACGGTCCTACTCCCAAACCTTCAGTTTCTGACCCTCTCAGCTTGTTTCCTGAGCAGGTAGAGTTCCAGGCCTTGGGCCTCTCAGAAGACACACTCCATATGGTGGAGGCATCCCAAAATGAGTCTGCTCAATGAATGTATGTATTTAAATGGAAGAGTTCTCACTCTGGTGCCAAGGGGAGGATCATGATCTTCTCTTCTGCCCAGTAGCAATGACCCTTTACTACCTTTGATCCCTGACTCGGTCAGAACTGCAAGTCATGATCCTAATGGTGCACCTGGCAGCCATCTCTACATAGTAATTGCCTTTGGTGATTCCTGTGACAGAATATACCTCTGGCTGTTTGTGTGCTTATGAAACTTGTACTTGTATTTTTTGTATCTGCCTTTGAGCATGTAGTCTGACTGTATTCCCTGGAGCCCTGGACTTACACGTTGGAGGAGGAGGAGCTGTTGTCCCTTCATTTTTGCTAAGGACTACAACTCAGTGATTGAGCTCTAAAACTGCACTTGGGGACAGGTTTCAAGTGTTTAGCAACAGCCTGATTAGTGGGGCACCTTTTAAATTATTTTTAAAGTTATTTTGGAAGAGTTTATTTTCTCTCTCTCTCGTTCCTGACCTCGGAAAAGCACTTCCGGGTCACCAGTTTCACTATTTAAGCATGCACTGTGGCGAGCACACTTAGTAATTGCCTTTGGTGATTCCTGTGAGAATATACCTCTGGCTCTTAGTGCGTTTATGAAACTTGTATTTTTTGTATCTGCCTATAAGTGTGTAGTCTGACTGTATTCCCTGGAGCCCTGCACTTACACTGTAGGAGGAGGAGCTGTTGTCCCTTCATTTTTGCTAAGGACTACAACTCAGTGATTGAGCTCTAAAACTGCACTTGGGGACAGGTTTCAGGCGTTTAGCAACAGCCTGATTAGTGGGGCACCTTTTAAATTATTTTTAAAGTTATTTTGGAAGAGTTGATCTTCTCGCTCATTGCTGACCTCAGAAAAGCACTTCCGGGTCACCAGCTTCACTATTTAACCTCACACTCCGCGTGTTTGGAGGGTGCGGAGGGATTCAGGTGATCATACATTTAGTCTGTTGTAACTAACACAAGGTAATTTGCCTAGTCTAGTCGAGATAATACTGTTGTATTCATTCCTACGCTCTGAGTGAATTGATTTGCAGGCTTCTTTGTGCCTGACTGTGTATTATTGGCTGTCTTTATAAATGATTGTCATCAACTACACCCTTGTACTAGTGCAGCATTATTAATCTAACAGTGGTGTCTTAATTTATATTTGTTCAATATTAACTCTCATACCCTCTGTGTACTATTTAGTTAAGTTTCCCTACTGTTGAAACCACCAGCACTGCTCACTCACTATACTGCATTTAATTGAACTATTGGTTTAAAATGGACATTAATGAAGGAATCGTTACCCTTACTACTGGGGAAATTGCTATGGCATGTATCTTGTGCAACAACTTCTGTTTAGAAAGTAATATAGGTTTTGAGGGGCTAAAATGCAACCAATGTCAAGAAAATGAACACTTCAGAGAAAAGATACTTGACTTACAGAAAATTATTGATCAGTTGAGGCAGGCTAATGATATCTTAAACCAAAAGATATCTCTCTTAAACACTCAAAACATCAATGAGGTGAAAAACAATGAAAAGCAAAATAGAAACAGAGAAGACAACAGTGATGATGAGCAGGTGTGGCAAACTATGACTAATAAAAAAAAATGTAAACAAGGTAGAAGAACCATGGAGTTTGACATCCCCATGCAAAATTCCTTCACCCCATTAACTGAGTTAGAATCAGATTCAATAGTTGATGATCAGAATAACTCCTTCAACCCATGAAACAAAGATTAGAACAAATTCCAATATGAATAATCGAGTTAAAATCACTACTGCCCAAGTTCATGCCGAACATGATTCAGCTGTTAAGGTATCTATTCCCCAAGGTAATTCAGTCTGTAACACGGTGGCCCAACAACTGTGCATCCCTTGATAGAGGAAGTTGACATAAGTGCGTTTCCTTCAAATCCGGACTAAATAGATATTATGGATATTATCCCTTTAAATCGAAAAAAACCCAAAAGGGTCAGCACTCAATACACCTTTAATAAATAGTAGCATAAAAAAGCACAGCAAAAATAACACACAATGAATGGCACCAATCTCACCCGTAGAAGCAAAGTTGCAGTGCAGACTGTGTTGTCTAAAGTTTCATGCAGCCAAAAACTTCTGTGGGTCTTAGATAAGTGCAGGTGCGCATAGTCAGCATTCTCTAGGAACTATACAGTGGTGTGAAGCGTGGACAATATGTGCTAACTCACTTACATAAAAACGGATGGCTAAATGTACTGCCAAACTGATTCTAGGTGAAACGCAACCCAAAATGCTATCACGCGGTAAAATCAGAACGCCAGAGAGACCTACTCACAACCATGACCCTCGGCATGCACGCACAACGCTTCCGGGTATGCTTATGTATCGACCATGTAATGGTCTTCTTCAGAGCTCTCTAGCCATACATTTTTATGTAGGTGAGTTAGCACATATTTTCCACGCTTCACACCACTGTATAGTTTCTAGAGAATGCTGACTATGCGCACCTGCACTTATCTAAGACCCTCGGAAGTTTTTGGCTGCATGAAATTTTAGACATCACAGTCTGCACAATGACTTTGCTTCTATGGGTGAGATTGATGCCATTTATTGTGTGTTATTTTTACTGTGCTTTTTTATGCTACTATTTATTAAAGGTGTATTGAGTGCTGACCCTTTGGGGTTTTTTTTTTGATTTAGGAGGATGCTCAGCTCCAGGGTATTGTGCACTCTCCTGTAAGAGCCCCTTTACCCTCTTAGAGTTAGTCAAGAGGTATTTTTTTTGATTTTCAGATATTATCCCTTCCAGACAAACTTATGTTTTGGGAGACAGTATGATCAAATACATTGATGCCCAAATATGTAAGAACTCAGCTAAAACAAAAGTTATGTTATTTGGCACACAATTTATGTTGGTGGACACCCTGGAACTAAGGATATCTGATTTTCGGGGTGGTCTGCTTGAACAAGTGTCTCAATTTAAGTATTTGGGCACATGATTGGATCCCAGTTTGACCTTTTCACCTCAGATTCAGTCAATGGTTAAGAAAGTAAATCAAAGAATAGGGATGTTATACAAATTCAAGTCATTCTTCTCACAAGCAACTAGATTAGCAATTGCTATTGGTTCACTTCCATCTTTTGATTACAGTTTTTGTTTATATTATAACATACAGTAGGTACAAATGAAATGCAAGCACTAACTGTGGCCTATAATAATATTTGCAGATTTATTTTAGGAGCCCCCAATAGGACACATCGGTGTAATCTTTATTCTCGGTTGGGGTGGTTTTCTCCTAGTTGCAGAATAGAATATTTAGTTGGCTGTCTGATATATTAATGTTTTTACTTTGGCTCCCTTTTTCCTCTTTCTGATCTTGTTGTAATAAGAGAATTGCTTCCCAGCCTGAGGATGGCTGACGGACCCCTATATTTTGTCGCTAGGTCTCAGCTTAGATTAAGCTCTAGAGCTTTTTCAATAGCAGCACCATTGTATTGGAATTCACTCCCACTTGATGTTAGGATTCCTCCCTCTGTTTTATCTTTTAAACAAAGGTTAAAAAGTTATTTATTACATTAATCTGTTTGTAACTGCAATTTGTAATTTGTATATGTTAGTTTTGTATTGCTGTTGATTGTATTTGTGTATTTTTGCATGTTTTTTTGTCCGGGTCGGGCCTGAAAAGGGACCTTTTGTCCAGTGCCTTTATCCGGTTACCAAAGAATAAATGAAAATGAAATGAAATAAAGAAAATAGAACATGCTCCAGCCTTCGTGGAGCTTGGATTAGGGATATAGAATGAATGGCACCTAACATCTTGGAATCTGCAGGCCCCAACCTCTTGGTTAGTGGTCCATGCAGGAACTAATGATGTCAATAAATTCACCATTGATGATATCAAATACAGTTACATTTCCCTAGTTAGTTTATTAGAAGATAAGGGTTGTGATGTCATTATCTCAGAAATCCTGCCAGTTCCCAGAACAATGACTAAAATTCAAAACAAAATTAAAGCAATTAATGAATGGTTACAGAATGGACATTAAATAGACATATTGACTGTATAACCTATTGGGAAAAATTATTTGACGACTATAGCCTATTTAGTTGGGATGGTTTACACCTGAGTAAAAAGGGTAGTGCGGTTCTCAGTAAAATTATGTTAAAATCGAGAAATATTTAAACTAAGTACTCGGGGGCAAAAAGGGGTCCAATTAAATCCAGACAACCCAAACTCCATACTTCACAGCAAGGCCTCAGCTACTTCCTATACGATTCTTATAACTAATGCTAGAAGTCTGAATTCCACTAAACTTAGTGAACTTTCAGCTGTTATTAGCATAAAAAAATTGACATAATTGCCATCACTGAAACATGGTGGGATGGCTTATCCGATTGGGTAAACATTCCTGGTTATAATTTAATTCACAAAAATAGAACTATCAGAAGAGGAGGAGGAGTCTGCCTCTACTTATGGAATTAAAGGAATCTAATATCTTTGAAGAGATTAATAATATAGATGATACCTTAGAAGGCTGCTTTGTTCAACTTAAAAATAAATCAGGAAAACTACTTATCTTAGGTATTGTGTATAGACCTCCATCTGCGTACACAAACTATGATGAGAATCTGTGCGCTTTATTTACTTCCCTAACCAATAACTCTGACATCCTTTTAATGGGATACTTTAATCTTCCGGGAGTTAATTGGGATCAACTGACAGCAAAAAATCAGATTGAATCCCAATTCTTGGACCTATTTATAACTCTTGGCCTGAATCAATTGGTAACAGAACCAACTAGGGACAAAAATATTTTGGATGTAATATTGACTAACCTTGAATCTAACATTGATAATATTTCCATAACTAATCCCCTAGGTAATAGTGATCATAATGTAATACTGTTTGATCTGGTCACTTTCTAACCAGTAATAAAACCACTGGTTTCAGATTTAGCTATCCTAGGGGTAACTATGACGCTATTAGATTCTCTTTAGATAAAACTGATTGGTCTATCTTATTCTACAACCTTAAGGCTACTGATAGTTGGAATTTATTAAAAAACACCTTAAATAAATTAGAATTATTACATGTCCCTATTAAGAAAACATTCAATAACAAGGGTAAGATCCTGCCATGGTTCACTCCAGCCATTCATAAACAAATCAAAAGAAAAGAAGCAACATATTACAAAATGAAAGAAAACAAAAATACTGTCACTATTTCATTATTTAAAAAGGAGGTAAAAAAAAACAAGGCTTTAATCAAAGCAGAAAGAAAGAAATTAGAATTTAATCTTTCTCTTTCAAAAGGGAACACTAAAGCATTCTATGCATATGTTAATTCCTTTAAAAAGACTTTGAACCCAATTTCTTCTATGGTCAAAGATGGTAAGGATATAAATAATACTCAGGAAATAGCCGAACTCTTTAATGAGTATTTTGGTTCTGTGTTTTCTGGATACCATTCATCATACATCACATCTCCCCTCTCACCATCACGAGTTTATCACATATGATGAAATAAAAATTGCAATGCAGTCTCTTAATAAAAATTCTTCCCCTGGTCTGGATAATCTCAATAACTATCTTTTTACAGAAATCATTGACCAGTTGGTTGTCCCATTGTACATCATTTTTAACAAATCACTGGTCACAGGGGAGGTTCCTGAGGACTGGAGGAAGGAAATTGTTGTCCCTATTTTCAAAAAAGTTAGTAAAAAATTAACAAACAACTATAGACCAATCAGTCTAACCTCTATTGGAAGTAAACTAATGGAAAAAGTTCTGAAAAACAAAATTGAAAATTAAATAAACACCTTGAATTTAACAGACACTACACAGCATGGCTTCCAAAAAGGAAGATCATGCACAACCAATTTGATTACTTTTTATGAAAAGGTAAGTGCAAGTTTGGATCGAAGCATTCCAATGGACATCATATATCTCAACTTCAAAAACGCCTTTGATTTAGTACCGCATCCTTCCTTAATAAATAAAATGATTAGATTAGGTTTTAGTAATTATCTAACCAACTGGCTCAGCAATTGGCTAATGGATAGGTCACAAAGAGTTAAAATAGGTATCTCATTATCATCTAGCATTAAAGTGATGAGTGGAGTCCCCCAAGGATCAGTCTTAGGCCCTATATTGTTTGGTATTTACATTAGTGACCTCCATATTGGTGTGCCCAATAACATCTGCAGATTTGCAGATGACACAAAACTTTAGGTCGAGGTTGACAATCCTGAAAAAATTTTACTCTTACAGAAGGATTTATGGGTTATTGAATTGTGGGCCCGTAACAATAAAATTAAATTTAATTCTGAAAAATGTGCTGCTATTCATCTTGGAACAAAAAATTTAATTTCTGACTACTATCTGAACAATTCAAAATTTAATAATTCAAAATGGGAAAGAGACTTAGGGGTAATTATTAATGACTCCTTCACTTCTACTGATCATTGCTAAAAAATTGCTCAGACTGGTAATACTATATTCTCAGCTATTAAAAGAACCTTTGTCAGTAGAAGTGAGTGTTGTTTACTACCCTTATATAAGTCTTATATTCACCCACATACAGATTATGCAGCCTCCTTCTGGGTACCTCATTATAAAAAAGACCAAAGAATGGTAGAAAGTATGCAAAGAAGGACAACTAAATTGATACCAAGAGTCAAACACTTGCCATATGAACAAAGACTACAGGCACTTGACTTATATGACCTCAAATTATGACGTGATCGTGATGACATGTTGCTTCTATATAATATCTTGAATGACACCACATTAATGGAATGTGCTAATATCGAAATTGCTCCAAAACCTAACAATCTAAGATGTCATAACAGACAAATCAAGATTCCAAAATCTTGCACTACAAAAAGACAGTTCTATTATACAATAAGAGCTGCCTCTCTCTGGAATTCATTACCCAGCTCAGTGGTAAATAGGACTTCTTTTGTGTAATTTAAAGCTGAACTAGACAAACTCTTATTGGGCTAGTGTTTAATCTACCCTGTTCATGCAGGGAAGGTGGTCCTGATGGGCCTAGAGCCTCTGTCCACCTTTTACATACCGAGTAATGCCAAGTAATACTGGGAAGAAGCTGGTATGCTAATGGTGGCACAGAAGAAGGTGGTTGGGCACTTTTTCAAAAGCCTGAATCACTTGACCCCTTTGGTGTGTGAATCAGTGCCTCTATGGGTCCTGCTGTTGGTACAGGCTATGCTCATGGGCAAACCTTTTGAGCAAAAGCGTAAGTGTGAAATGTCATATTTGTCATGGAAGTCTGCCATCTTGATGGCCATCATATTAGCTAGAAGGGTGAATGAGCTCCAGGATCTCTTAGTGGAGTCTCCCTATCTCATCTTTTACAAGAACAAGGGTGTCTTTCGCCCCCATGCAAAATTCCTACTAAGGTTGCACTGGAGTTCCACCTTAACTGGGTAATTAACTCCCTGGTGTATTTTAATAACCCAGACTTGGACCCTGATCACAAGTTCACACCCTATACCTGTGTAGGGTGCTATCTTATTATAAGGAGCGCATCACAGGAGTTTGTGGTGAGGCTCACCAGCAGTTTGTAACATATGCTGAATCCACATGTGGCAGACCTACAGCAAAGTGGACGATTGCTAGGTGAATCACATCCTCCATCAACCTCTGCTATAGGTTGCCTGGTAGGAAGGAGTAAGGAGTCACCCAAGGGGCTGAGGGCTCATTGAGCCAGACATACTGCTGCTTCTGTGGTTGCTCCCAGTATATCCTCATTGAGGATATCTGCAGGGCTGCAACCTGGGCTAAAGCACATACATTCATTTCCCACTACAGCATCCACATGTTCCGTCATTGTGTTATTGCTTTGGGACCTCATTCCTTCAATCTCTGTTCATGAAACAGGGGATTCCCACCTTGCCCCCTCCTCCCAGAGAACTGCAAGGAAACTGCCAGAGTGTGTATGGTGATCTGTCTCCACTATGGTAGAAATATAGGTTGCATCTATAACCATAGTTCTACTTGTGGCGTACAGTTCACATCCACACAACCTACCTGACCTCCCCTGGCAAGTGATGCATGAATCTGTGTTTTCAGCATGCAGGATCTGACATCGAAAGGCGAGAACTGGAGGATGCCACCTCTGAGGAGAGGGAGGTGATCAGTGGGGTGTCAAAGAGATCAGTCCTGGGACCAGTCCTCTTCAATGTCGTTATAAGTGATATTGCAGAGGGGCTAGAGGGGAAAATATGTCTTTTTGCAGACAACACTAAGATCTGCAACAGGGTTAACACTCCAGAGGGGTAGAAAAAATAAGAAAAGTCCTAAGCAGGTTGGAGGAGTGGTCAGAAGTGTGGCAGCTATAATTCAATACAAAAAAGTGCAAAATAATGCACTTGGGGAGCAGAAATTAAGAGGAGATATACAAGATGGGGAGAGGTACTGGCAGCCACCAGGCAGGAAAGTGTCCTGGGAAAAACAAGGATGGAAGGTGATGGAATCGATATGAAATTGATTTCCATTGCCTTACAAGAGGTCGTTTTTCTCATCACCAAGCTATTTAACCTGTCTCTCTGCCTGTCCACTTCCCCTCTGCCTGGAAATACGCTCTGGTCATTCCTGTGCACAAAGGAGGCGACCAGGCACTAGTATCCAACTACATACCTATCTCAATTCTGTCTGCGCTCTCCAAAGCACTGGAGAAAATCATAGCCAACCAACTCACTGACCACTTGCATAAATATAAACTCCTCTGCTCCCAACAGCATGGCTTCTGCAAGATGCATAGCACTAACGCTGCCCTAATTGCCTTCACAGACTACCTACATGAGGCACTTGACCAGGGCCAACTAGTCAGAGCAATCTTCATTGACCTAATCAAGGCTTTCAGCCTTGTGAATCATCAGCTGCTGCTCATAGACTAAACTGCCTTAGACTATCCCCAGACATGGTCAGTTGGTTCTCCAGCTACCTGTCCGGGTGCTCTCAGCAGGTGAAAATCAATGGAGCCATCTCTGAGACCAGTGAAGTCACAGTGGGGGTCCCACAGGGGTCCATCCTGGGCCCACTCCTGTTCAGCTTCTTTGTGAACAACCTTCCAGAAGCATGCCTCTTCTCCGAGAGACTGCTCTATGCAGATGACACGGTGGTGTTCTCTCGAGACTCTTGACAAGATGCACTCACTAAGAACATGTAGTACAACTATGATCTGCTACAGGACTGGCTCAAAGATAGCCTGCTAGTGCTCAACAGCGAAAAAAACAAGTCAATGCTCTTTGCCGGAAGCCAGAAGAGGAGGTATACCACTTCTTTTTCAATTTTGTGCAACTCCCACTCCACCCTTGAGCAGGTGCCTTCATTCCGGTACCTAGGGATTACAATCGACGAGTCCCTCTCCTTCAATGAACATATACGAAATATTGCCACTGCTGCCAATAGGAAGTTAGGGGCCCTATATAGGCTTCGGTTCTGCCTCACACCTGAGGCTAGGGTTCAGGCAGTAAGAGGGATAGTACTACCCATCCTGGACTATGGTAATGTGGTATATGGTGCAGCCTCTGAAACCGGCCTGTGCAGGGTCCATACTACCCTCAACAAAGCATGCCGCTTTGTTTTAGGCGCAGATCGCCTTACGCACACGTGCAACCTTTACATTGGGACATGATGGCTTCCTCTCATGGGCCGAATCAAGCTCCACTCCTGCCTTCTAGGGAGGAAGGCCCTTCTAGGTCTTGCACCCCCTCCCTACAAGCCTTATTCTGTCTGGTTCTGGCTGAGCACTCCATGAGAAGTGTTACAAGACACGACCTAGCAGTGCCTTTCCAAAGAACTGCCTTGGAGAGGCAAGCCTTTGCTGTAAGGGCCCCCACCTGGCTAAATGAGCCCCCAGGCCACTACTAGCCTTACTCGCCTTGGTCAGTTCAAATCTGAAATTCGGAAGACCATCTCCCCTCCAGTACAATCTTGCTGTAAAGAACACCCCAGCCATTTCTAGCCCTGTCAGTGCCCCCTGACACAATATAGCTTGGCTGTGGTGACCCGTGGCTCTTAAGAATCTCCCACTAATACCCACCTACCCACCCCTTGGTCCCCCATTCCCCCCAACCCCTCACCCACTTAGCCCTCCTGACCCTCCATACCCCCACCTCCACATCCGCTTAGCCCCCTAACCCATAAGCTATCACCCATCGTTGTGCTCTCCCCCTCACCCGTGTAGCCTGTAGCCTACTCTCCCTTAATGGCTGTACTTGTTGGTAGTCACATTAATTGTTCCCTCTGGGAATCTATCTAAGCTCCATAGCTGCATTCTGGGAATTCTCATACTTTGTACATAGTTGGAATCTGCACTTTATTTACCTAATCTGTTACAGGACTATTTTCCTCTGTATTATGTAACTAAATGATGGCTTTTGCAATGTATTCTGTCTCTCCCAATCCTTCTATTTGTAATACTGTATAGCCTTTTTAATGATGTGTAACTGACAATGCCTATTAGCTGCTTCTGTTTTTCTCCACTGTCCATGTACTTGATGTTCCCCCACCCTCTGTTCGACGAGGATCCTTTGTAAATGAGCTTTTAGCTCAAAGATTGTAATTCCGATTTTTACAATAAATAAAATAAATAAAAAAATAAAGGGATCTATGGTACTCGTATCAGATGACCTAAAGGCGACCAAACAATGTGAGAAGGCTGTGGGGAAAGCCAGTGGAATGTTGGGGTGCATTGGGAGAGGTATCACCAGTAGAAAGAAGGAGGTGGTTATGCCACTGTACAGATCTCTGGAGAGACCTCTGCTGGAGTGCTGTGTTCGGTTCTGGAGACCACATCTCCAGAAGGACATAGACAGACTGGAGGCAGTCCAGAGGAGGGCTACAAAGATGGTGCAGGGCCTGCATGAAAAATCTTATGAGGAGAGGCTAGGGGAACTCAATATGTATTCCCTGGAGGAAAGAGAGAGAGGGGACATGATAGAAACATTCAAGTAGCTCAGGGGTATAAACAAGGTACAAGAAGGCAGCATATTTCAAAAAAGAAGATGTGCAAGAACAAGGGAAAATGAAATTAAGTTGGGGGAGGTTCAGGGGCAACATGAGGAAGTACTTTTTCATTGAAAGAGTGGTGGATCCTTGGGCAGGCCTCCCAGTGGAGGTGGTGGAGGCAAAAACAGTTATGGAATTCAAGAATACATGGAATAGACATAAGGGTACCCTAGAGACAAGTAAAAAGGAGTGAGCTGCAGATGAACTAGGATCTGTGGTTTGAAATAGGTAGGCAAAATGGGCAGACTGGGTGGGCCACATGGTCCTTATCTGCCATCAGCTTCTATGTTTCTGTGGGCGATGGGAAGAGTTTAGCATGAAGACTTCTGGTGACTCAGTTGTCTCCAGCTAATTGCCAGAGTATGGATGTGAACAGCATATCGCTAGTAGAACTATGGCTACAGGAGAGTTTATTATATTTACAGGTCAGTAACTTAGTTTTTTTTAACTACTTTAATTCTTTCCATGTAGTCACACCAGTGCAGACTATGAGAAGCACCTGGACTGTTGGGGGGGAACTCAGCTCAATTAAAGAAAGATTTCAGGATGGGCGACCCAAAAGCAGCACAGTCATCAGACTGTAGGTCAAGACTGTAATGGGCTGTGAGAGTGTTTGTGGATGACTACATGGCAGCCAGACAATGTCACTGATCTGGATGCCCCCAAGCAGTGGTGGTGGAGGCAGACGTGTGCTGGTCAAGTGGGCTGTAATACCCTCAGAGGGCATACAAGAGGCCAAGGTGTGGCAAGGTAAAATGCATGACACAATACACCGTGAAATGGTCTGCTTAGAAGCAGGACAGCCTCAAATGACTTTGCATGGATTATGACCAATGGGGAAGTGGTCCCACTAAAATCCTTAGTTCTCTTAGAGTAGAACAGGAGAACACGTATATCATCACACCTGAACAGCATCACAGTATGAGGGTTGTCATGAGGTCAGGGAAAGAATATCAGCAGTGCTAAAGAACTGGTTAATGTAGAACACAGAGACCATCAAGGGGAAAATATTGTGTTGGTGCACAGCATAACCTTGGTCTTTTGGAAAATGAAATAGGTTGGGTTGAACAAAAGCACCTACAATTTGCTACTTTTCATGGACAATGTAATCACCACTAGGAAAGCCACTTTCCTGAACAAGAAACCAAGGTTAAAACTTTCTAGAGGCTTGATAAACTTGTCCAGGAGCTTTGAGAGAACCAAGATAAGGTAAGAACCCACAATGGAGGGAGGGGAGAAATATGATCAAGCCCCTTGATGAAGAATCTCACAGCTGGATCCCATACCACAGTTGGGTACCAAGCTTTTGCATGATAGGCCAAGATAACAGCCTGGTGAACCTTAAGATTGGTGATATAGAGGCTTTTTGATGCCAATGACCAAAGAAAGTTGAGAATATTTGTGATCAAGTATACCATGGGTGACAGGCCATGCTCATAGCATCTATTTTAGAATCTCTTCCATGTAAAAACAATAGGCCTATCAAGTGGAGCACATTCTGGAAGTCTGCAACACTGACAGAACATCCTTCAGAATGCAGAGGGACACAAACCATCCTCTCATGATCCTTGCTGTCAGATGCAGGGGTGATATGTCTGGGTGCTGAATGCTCCCCTGGACATAGCAGGAAAATCCGGCTTGAGTAGGAGCTTGATCAATGGCTCAGAACTGAGATGAAACAGGGCCTGGTATCAGTGTTGGTGTAGCTATGTTGGTGCAATTAGTATCAGATGAACTAATCTTAGGTGATCTCCAACAGAAATATGGGCAACTGGGCAAACGGTTAGGCATAGAGGAACTTGCCCGTCAGTTCAGGGCAAGGCCTTGTCCAGAATCATCCTGTGTGCTGGTTTGATGGCCACAGAGCAGTGGCAGTTTGTGATCATCCCAGGAAGTGAACAAATCAATGTTTTGGGCTCCCCACCACTGAAAAATATTGCAGACAGCATCCTGATCTAGTGGCTAGTCATGGGACAGGTTTTCCATATGGTAGAGCCTGTCAGTGTTCACTGCCACTCAGGTCACAAACAGTCATGTACTGAGACTCATTGCCAGATTCACATCTCCTGGGCCCCCGATGGAGTCTAGAGAAGCAGGATCCCCATTTGTTCATGTAGAACCTGTCTGTCTTATTTTCTGTTGATCTAGCCTAACTAACTGGTCACAGTTAAACAGAATGCCTGAAGCAAGGTGTGTATTGTCCTCAACTTGAACACGTTGATGTGCATCTGTTGCTCTCAAGGCGTCCTCATCCTCTGTTCTAGCAGGTCCACCAAGTAAGCTCCCTAGACCAAGAGGGTCCACCAATGATGAGGATCAACACTGAAGGAAGCTGGATGAATGGAACCCTCTATCAGGTGGTTCAAATCCAGCCACCATGAAATTACATCAATTTTGGATGGCATTACCATGACAGAGTGATACAAGTATGCCAACTTCTGCAACCACTGGCTTTCAGCTCACCCTGGAGATAGCATGTATAAAGACAAGCCTGGGGACTAACGAATGGGTTGATACCATCAGGCTGAGAAGTTCAAGAAAATCCCTGAACAGTCGACTGTCCCAAACTTGAAATAAGTAAACCTGCTCTAGCAAGTCATGAGGCTGCTGAGATGAAAACTGGGCTCAAGCCTCTCTGGAGTTGAGATCTGCCTTGATGAACTCCAGTAACTGAGTTGGGGAGAATTGGGATTTCTGAAAGTTCAGAATGAACCCTTGGTTGGAGAAAGTCTTCATGGTTACTCAGAGAGCCTCCTGAGTCTCCAATGGTGGCCAACCTCAAATCAGCTTATCACTGAAAGAGGGAAACATTACGATCTACTTTTTTTTCCCAAATATATTTTATTAAAGATTAAACAAAAGCAGAGTACATTCAGTCATTCTCCCATTTGATATGCTGGCTACATATAAGATTAAGAACTGTAAAATATACATTAGCTTGTTCAGACAGTGAGCAGTGGAAGCACCTGGGGCCAGATATTCAAACATTAGTGTGGGCTAAACAGGGTGTTTGCCTGTGCTAATTGGATTTTGTGCCCAGTCTGTGGGTATTATCTACATTCATGCATCCCCATAGCATGGGCAAAACCCTATTAGCACCCGAGCACTAACTTACTGCTGCTCCTATGCAAATCAGGGGGTCCTCCCTTGCATAAGGGTGTAGCAGCAAATTACGAGGTTTGAACTATTGGTACATGTCACCCAAACAAGTGCAAGTTACCACCTTTACAAACCCCAACTTAAAGGGGCACAAGGCCCTGGTGGTGGGCAGCGGTACTGCAGCCACCCACCCCCTCACCCCTCAAACCCAGGTCCACTGAATCAATGGACACCCTGGTGTCCAGAGGCACCCCCTGTCCTCTGATCACCTGTTACATCATATTTACATTGTCCCTAGTGTCTAGTGGCACCACCACCCTCTGATCACCCATCTCTGTACTTTATGTGCTGTCCCTGGTGTCTAGTGGCACCCCCCCATCCTCTGATTGCTTGTCCCCATCATATTCGTGTATTTTCTGGTGTCTACTGGAACCTCCCCGCCCTCCAATCGCCCACCCCTGTAAAGTAAGTATTGGCTCTGGTATCCAGTGGTACCCCCACTCACCGATTGCCTGATGTATTTGTCCTCCATATGCAATGTTTTGCCATTTAGTCTGTATTGCACTCAACTTATGCTCATTATGTCATCCTCATTGTAACCATATCACCTGACTGGCTGTATTTTGTTTGTAATTGTGCTTTTCCCCTTCCCTTTCCCCTTCCCCCGGGTCACACCTGGAAATGAGCATTGGCTCAGTGTGCCTTTCCTGGTTACCAATTTTAAATAAATAAATGAATAAATAAAATAATTCAGAAAATGCCCCTTTAATTATTACAGATCTAAAAAAATGCTGAAGCAAACTCAAAAAATGGAAAGCGCATCTTAGAGGAGTGGAGAAAAATGGCAATATAAGATAGAATGAAAAGGTATAAATATGGCGTTGGGACTGGGCAGAGGGAGGAGGACTGAGCATCCCAAGGAAATTTTTCTCCTCTGGTGAGGGAGGGCAGCAGCCTCTGCTGCTATACTGCCACCTGTGATCACAAGTGGTGGTGCAGCGTAAGTTGCTAGTGGTACGAAAAATGCAGTCTGACTTCAGAGCATGCAGCCATATGCAGTATGCAGATGTACTCCATGAAGTCCTCTCTGCCTGCATCCTAACGGAAGGGGAAAACACCAGCTGAAAAACCCCAGAGCACAGCAGAATGACTCCAGCAGTCTGGGGCCCCACTGAACCCAACCGCCCACCAGCCTGCCACATTTCACAGACCTGCGGGGTGACCTACCTCCACCCTTCCAGGAGAATCCTCCATGGGGAGTATGGCTCCCTTTGGGACCCCTGGTGGCTTGGTGAGTGATGGAGAAGAGAACAGATGGGTTGGGATGTAACCAAGCAGTGATGGCATCACTAGTGAAGAGGAATAAAGAAAAAAACCAGAAAAGTTTTAAGTACAACGTTTTCATTGTAACATATAGTGCTGCTTTAAATTAACACATTTCAAAACACAGTCATGAGATACCTATAGCTAGATGATGAATTGGGGGAGAAATTAACTTTTTTGAGCATCACATCATGGGGGATCGGAAACAACTGGTACCACAGAGGTCAGGTAAGGGAGCTCATCAAATCATCTGTACATTATAAAAAATAATGGGCAGCTGAGTTACAGGAAAATAATGCCATACCTAGGGTCTGTGATGGATATACTGTACGAGCATATGTGATTATCTAAATGCATGCTATCCCAGGCATTACACAATAGCAGTAGTGATCTCCGATACAGCCTTTTACATGTTAGGTAATGATCAGCTGTGTTATAGGCCCTCATCATCTCTTCATTGCTCTAACCACTTATTAAGTGCCATTAAAATACAGAGCATCAGTCATTATTGTTTAAATGACCACCCAGCCCTGATATGGTTTAATGGATAATAAGGATGATGTTGTGAGGTCTTAGTAGTTTTGTGAAGAACACCTCTTGTACCTGTGGATTTCTGTAGAATTGTGTTTTATATAAATATCTTATTGTATTTGTTCTTAATTCCAGGAACTCCAGTCAAAGCATGTGAGACAGGCCTTTGCACAGAAGGATAAAAACAAAACTGGCATAATTGCAACCTTGGGCTTTAGTGAGGTAATGGCTACTATTCACTCATACAGGCTTACTCTGTTTGTAGCTGAGACCTGTTTGCAGTAAGTATTGATATACCTTTAAATGAAAAGAGTTTGCTGTCCATTCATTTCAGTTAAAGGAGAAAAGCATGTTAAAAGCTATTTAAACCATTTGTTACACACAACTGTCTTGTTAAAATTATTGAAGTAATAAGAAGCAAAACGGTTTGTATTTATTATTTTTTAAATCCAGTTCCAGTTTTCCCCTGTTTTGTCCTCCTTTTCTCATGTGCCCCACTCCTTCTTATGGTGCCATCGTGTTGGCACTGAGATGTTGACCTACCATGTAAAGGATCTGCAGTGTTAGGGCCCCACCCCCCCATCAGGAAGGCCTCCCATGTACATCAATTTACCAGGGACCTCAACTAACAGTCATATCTGTGATTCTGAAGAGAGAGCATTCTGGTGACCTAATCATCACCTCATACTGGAATGGTCATGTCACATCAGTGATCCTTGGTGGTAGAGGACATCAACTGATCTCTCTTCCTGGCCTTGCCACTAGCTACATTTGGTACGCTACTAACTAGTGAGCATGTGTTAGGCTACCAGTGGTGGTTGACTGTGACAATAAGTCTGTTACTTCCAAGGGATGCCCTAGCCACCTGCCAGCCTATTAGGAGTGCCCTCTTGAACACAGGACACCAGCACAGCAACCTAATGTGATGCTGTGCCACTGGGATGGGTATTACTTAATTTTATAATGCTTGCATTTATAGTGCATGGGTTAATGTTTCAGCTTGATGAGAGTTTGCTCACAGAGGGCTGAGAAGTTTGAGTACATGATAGAAATACAAATAGGGATGTGTGTGGCTTTGGTGGGTTCAAGGCAATATTGGGTTTTACAATAGAAACAAACAGCCTGGCCTGGTTCTGGGGATAGCTCTCTGGGCTACCATGTGGGAAAACAAGGTTTATTTACCGAGTCTGTCTCACATGCTGTACAGTGAAAGGTAGGGTGCACTGTGCAGGAAACTCACTCAGATTAAAATGGTGGAAATCAGGCAGCCTGCTGCACACTCAAAAACCTCCTACAGTTGGGGCTTAGAGTGACATTGCCAGTGCAGGTGACCATGCAACTTTTGCCTTTCCCTTGAAAGCCAGGCATGGTAAAGGGGGTGTTACAACAAGGAGGTGTTAGGGGTTATAGAGGGAGAAATGGGTTAAAATGTTGGGGACGCTGTTCATGCCCACCCTACCATGCTCAAGTGGCTCAATGATGGTCCCAGAAACCCCCTCATAGTGGATCCTGGGGAGGTAAGGCCCACTGCAGGGGGTGAAGCTGCAGGATCAAAAGTTTGTGGTACCAGAAGAATGACCAGGTGTTGGCCAAAGAGTGGGAGTCTGGAAGTTCAGTAATTCTAAGAAACAAAAACTGGAAGCTGGGATGATATTGGTAGATAGCTACTAAAGGGGCTGCTAAATCTTAAGGAAAACAAATCCCTTGGGCTGGATGAGCTACTCCAAATGAGTTTCATGGAGACAGATTTGATCCTACTAGTCTCCTATCAGACATGTTTAGTAAGTCTCTAGAAATGGGTGAAGTGAAGGTTGGCCCAGTGGTAGAGCACTACTATCTCTACTCCAGTGACGCTGGTTCGGGAATGGACTCTGGTCACTGGTGCGCCAGCCGGGGGAGGGAAGATCGAGTATTTGAAGGTCTACTCTGCTCCCTCTTAGACGGTGGATGCTGCGTCCCCCTATTTGACTGCATCTGGTGGTTTTCAGGTGGTAACACACAGAACAGGGAGAGGGGCAGACGCCAGATGCTAGGTACGCATGCATGCATGTCATTGCAAGTCAGCACCTTTAGGAGGAAAACCAAGAGCTAAAGGTAAAAACTGTTGTCTGCCATTGCACCAACACCCCTCTACCCCCCCGCAAGCCCATGCATGGCAGCTTACCCACCCCTACTGTGGGTCCTGGGTAAGCAATGGATAACCAGTAAGTCCATGAGAAGGATGATGATGGGGCTGGGGGTGCTGATGGGCAAGCCTGGGATGAGAAAAAGCTTAACAATAAAAAAACAAACAAGTGAAGTGACACTGGAGAGGAGGCAGGGTTGTGGTTGGCGTGTCTCTCTTCAAGGGCAGGGACAGAGAGAATCTGGGGAAATACAGGCCAGTGAGCATGACATCCACTGTAGGCATGCTGCAAGGGACCATAATCAAGGAAGAGACAGTGTAATTCCTCGAGGCACAGAGTCTGCGAGACAAAAAACAGCATGGGTGTATGCAGGGTTTGTCATGTCAGATATATTTATTAGATTTCTTCAAAGTTATATTTATTAGATTTCTTCAATTACATGACAAAGGCAGTGGCAAAGGCCAGGTAGGGGCATCCTTAACCTGTCCTTCAGCAAGGCCTTTGATTCTGAACTGCACAGAAGCCTGGTAATAGAAGTGGGTGACCTGGGTTTGGAGGAAGGACTGACTAGATGGATAGGTAGCTGGTTGAAGGGTAGGATCCAGACGGTGGTCCTAAATGGTGCATTCTCAGGAATGAGTGTAGTGACTAGTGGGTTTCAAGAGGGATTGGTACTAGGACCAACCCTTTTGCAATATGTATGTATCAGTAATATAGGCAAAGGGCTACAAGGCAAGGTAAGTCTTTTTGCAGATGACACTTAGATCTGTGGGAGGCTGGACAGTATGTGGGGGGTTAAAGCAATGAAAAGGATGTGGAGAATCTACGTAAGTAGGCTAGCATCTGACAGCTGAAGTTCAATGCCAAGAAATGCATGGTCATGCACATTGGCACTAAACCCCACAAGCTGAATACAGCATTGATGGGACATGGTAGAACATTCTAAGGAAGAAAGGGATCTGGGGTAATAATTAGTCATAACATAACGTCCACTTCCCAATTCAGTATAGCATATGAGAAGGCAAATAGGATGATGAGATATGGTGTATTAGGTGGGGATCACCTGATGCAGAAAGGATGTGATTATGCCACTGTACAGGCTGTTGGTCAGGCCACATCTTGAGTACTGTGTGTGGTTCTGGAGTCCATATCTGAAATAGAACAACAGGCTGAAGACAATACAGTAGCGGGTAACCAAGATGATACCAGGGTACTGTAGCAGGATAAGACTTATGAGGACAGGTTAGAGAGTCTTAGTGAGTACTTCCTGGAGGATATGAGGGAAGTGGGGTGTGACAGAGATATATAAATACCTGCAGGGGTACAAGGTGGACCATGCAGAGCTGTTCTGACTGAACAAAAGTTCATCCACCAGAGGATACAATTTAGAGTTAATGGCAGGTGCGCAGCTAAGATTTAGAAATGGGGGGGGGGGGGTTTCATCAAAGGAATAATAGGAATCCCATTATTTAGTCCCAGTGTATAAAAAACCTGTTTAAGGAAAACATAATGGAAGCAAGATGGGAGAAGGTTTCTGAGCACCCAGAACCCCCCTCCTCTCACTCTGTTTATTTTTTTTTATACTTCCTTTATTAAGAAAATGTTTGTATACATCAAGTAATATAATAGTAATACTGTTCTTCTTATACAAAATAGTACAAGTATCAGCTGTTACAACATACAGCCCTTCAAATATATGGCAACTTTAAAAAAGAAAAAACTAAAAAACTCTATAGGCAGGACATAAATAGCAGTACATGAGCATCTTCCTACATACTAATAAATTTCTTTTTTTGGAACCCATTTGAGCAGCTTCATTTTCCCATATATTAGGGGTGGTGATTTATCAAGTATAATATTTTAAACATTAGGTGGTCAGAGCCCCTCACTATTGCAGCAGTGAGTGTGTGAGGGATGACCATTATTTGATCTAGTATGTATCTCTACTTGTCATAAACATCCTAAAGAATTTGATCTTGATTTAATTCTCACCATGACCATCTCGATATGTAAGTCTCCATCTTATCTTGGAGACCAAAAGATATCTGCTCATTATGTTGTATGTTAATTATTAAAGCTTTCCAATCAGACATCAGTGGTGGGGATTCTTGAAGCCACTTTTTCGTGATAGATTTATAAGCAGCTCCCAATAAGATGGCCCATAGATATAAGGTAGCTTTATCCTTGGCCTCTAAAGGTGGGATCCCTCAATACTAGGTTGATCCGTTTAAGAGGGTGTTGGATGTTTAATATTGTTTTCATGTGGTGTGATATCTGATTCCAGAACCCAGACAGTTTAGGGCAGTCAAAGAAAACATGTTTATGTGACACCCTTATCTCCCCACATTCTCTCCAACACTGTGCAGATGCTCCTGGGTTCCTAATGGCCACTACTGAAGGAACCAGAAAAAAACTCACCCTAACTTTCCACATGAACTCCCTCCAGATTGGAGAAGAGGTGGTGGTCCATGCTCCCTTCCATACTCCGAGCCACTCCCTACTAGAAATTGGTTGGGCAAAATCTTTCTTCCACTTAGATTTGACTGATGCCATAACGTGTCAATTGTTGCGTAAGGGATTTATATATTATGGAGATTGCTTTTTCCCCCTTTAAGTGAGGACCATATTTGACTAAATGGAGTATTGTCTTCCCATATCTGGGAGCTCCGTTCTCTAATTCTAATTTGTTTAAGTTTATAATCTCTAGTTTGATAATACTATAGTCTGTCCTTCTCCATCCAAGAGCATCTCCTCTGACCCTCTTCAAAGTCAATGACCCCATTTCCCTTTATCAAGTGCCAAGGTGCTTCCAGTTCCTTCTTAATCTGAGACTTATACCATGGGTTCTGTAATGGTGAATTAAATGGAGGAGTTAGTACAAACCAATTGTATTTCCAAGATTGTTGCTGAAAAGTTTTACTTTTCGTTCCTAATTGCCAACCTCTCAAGACAGCTGCAGTGGCCTGTGGGACTGCTTGCATAACTTTCTTAAAGTGTGATGGAGAGAATAAGCAAGCTGGTAGTGAAGTGGTTGTTGGTCTGGCTAGATCTATTTGTTTCCAGGCTGCTTGACGTGTTTTAGTACCCCATAGTAGTGCCAGATGCATCTGAGCTGAGATCCAATAATTTTGGAGGGAAGGAAGGGCCCCCCCAATTCTTTGGGCAAAAATAATTTGGACATACTAATCTGTGGTTTTCTCTGGTTCCACTGAAAGGTGTTCAGGGTTTTCTGCCAAGAAAAAAGTTCTTTAGTCGATATGGTACATGGTACATACTGGAATAGGTATAAAAAACGTGGCAGAGCATTCATCTTAAGGGAGAGGGTCCGCGTATAGAAAGAAGATGGTAGGAGGTCCCATCTTCTCAGGTCCTGCTTAATATTTGTTAGTAGGGGGTTATAGTTGTGGGAGAACAAGAGTGCTTAGTCCCTAGTAATCTGTATACCTAAATATTTTATATATGTTTTATCCCACTTAATAGGGTATTGTGCTTTGAGCGCGGATGAGGGACTATAGCCAAATGTGAAGGCCTCTGATTTGTTGATATTGAGGGAGTAGCCTGATAGGAGGGATAATTCCTGTATTTTTTGAAAAAGGGCCATCACAGAGGTATCAGGCTCTGTTAAATATACCAGTATGTCATCTGCAAATAAGGCCAATTTCTGTTCTGTTTCTGCCATCTTAATACCGTTAATGTCTGGAGTCGATCGGAGATATTGGGCCAGGGGTTCAATATAAAAGGCAAAAAGAAGGGGGACAAGGGACATCCCTGTCTAGTTCTTCTATATAAGGAAAAGTTCTCTGAGATATGACCATTAATTCTAATAAATCCGGTAGGTTTACTGTAAAATTTGAAAATGGTCTGAGAACTGAGTTGGAAAGCCAAACCCATCCAGGACCCCTCCAAGAAATTTCCAAGATACCATATCAAACACTTTTTCCGCATCTAGCCCCAACAAAACTGCAGGGATGCCCTGGGATTGAATATGCTCTATAAGATATACTGTGCGTCTGACATTTTCCTGGGCCTGGCGACCAGGTATGAAGCCACATTGATCAATATGTATTTTAGTCGGGGCACATTGAATGAGCCTCTTGGCCGAAATAGGAGCAAAGATCTTATAGTCTGTGTTCAGCACAGATATGGGTCTGTATGATGAACAGTATGAGGGGTCCTTGCCCGGCTTTGGTATCACAGAAACTATGGCCTCATTCCAAGATGGGGGAACTACTCCCTCTTTCGTTGTTATAAAAGAAAATACACTACTCAGTACTGGGGAAAGGGTTTTGGAAAGGGTCTTATAAAACTCCCCTGGGAGGCTGTCAGACCCTGGGTATTTCCCTGTTTTTAAATCTCCAATTGTTACTGCTATCTCTTTAATGGTAATGGGGGCTATCAACTGGTCCAATTGCTCTTTAGATACGGTGGGGAGGGTAAAGGGGTTTAGAAATTCTTGAATTTTCTTATTTGGGGGTGCGGGTACCTCAGAATAAAGTGATGCATAGTATTTTAAAAAAGCTTCAGAGATACCTTTAATATTATTTCTAAGTTCTCCTGATACAGGATGTCTTATGTTTAGGATAGTAGATTTAACTCTCTGAGCCTGTAGTTGGCCTGCAATTAATCTCAGAAATATGGGTCCACCATCATAATATTTGTGTCTTAAAAATACTAGTTTCTGCTGTATAGCATAGTCCAGAATATTGTTGAATTCTTTCCTTAAAGAGGCAAGCTCCCGAGTTCTGGATTTACACAGTTTAGTACATTGGAGGTCTTCCAGGGCTTTTATCTTCTCCTCCAAGGCAAGTCTACGAGATTCTCTCTGTTTTTTCTGGTAGGATGAGATTCTTATCAGTTTACCCCTTATTACTGCCGTAATAGTATCCCATACCATTGATATTGTGGTACCCTGGGTATCATTATCTACTAAGGCCTGGGTTATTGTATCTCCGATTGACTCCTGAACTTCCCTATCCCTTATGAGGGATAAATTTAATCTCCAAAAAGTTCTCTTCCGAGTAGTTTGTGTATTTACTCTACAAAAAATAGGGGCATGATCTGAAAGACAGAAATCCTCCTGCCATATATGTTGCATAATGCTTAACTGCTCCCTTGGAGTCATGAGAAAATCGAGACATGAATCGGTTTCATGGGCCTGAGACTAAAAAGTGTGCCTATAGGAGGGGTCATGTATAAACTGCCATATGTCCTCATATCCCAGTTCCTGAATCAGTTTCTGAACTTTTCTGGTTGTTTTATTTGCTCGGCCCTGGGAAGGGTGGTCAGTCCCTCCCCCAGAGATATCAAGGTTAAAGTCCCCTCCACAAATCACCTGGCCCTCGGCCCACTCTGTTTGTTGGGAGAAAAAAGGTTTTCTACAATGTAAAATCTGCTGCAGGAGGTATATAGACTGATGCCAAAATGACCAACTGTCCATCCAGCAGTCCCTTTAAAAGAACATATCTCCCTTCTCTATCAACAATCTGGTCCTTAGGTTCAAAGTGTACACCCTGCTTAATCATTATTGCAGTCCCTCTCCTTCTGCCCCCTCGATATGAAGAAGCCACCACACATGAGAAGCCCAAGCATTCAATTTTTTTATGTTCAGTATGAGAGAGGTGGGTTTCTTGTAGCAATAAAATATTAGCCTCCCCTCTTTTCATATACTGGAGAATTTTGCTTCTTTTAATGGGATTAGTGACTCCGTGCACATTATATGTGCAGATAACATAAGATTGTGCCATATTTAAATAAGGTATATTTTACCTGGTTCAAAATGTATTTGACAATTCTGGCCTCTCGCCCGTAGTGGTGGTTTCCCTTCCCCTAAAGCATGTACATATTTATATTTAGAATCGTTGCTCATAGGCTCCTGCTACCCTGCTGAAATAGAACCAAACTTCCAAGCCAACGTAGCTTCAGTTATAATTTCAACCATAAAAATTATTAACAAAAACTGTTTGCTCCCAAAATTGGGGGCTAATCTACCTTATTAGCTCCTGTGTTCTCCTTTGAAGGAGAACGAGGAGGATTGTGTGTGCCTCCGTTGCCAGAAGACCTCCTCTAGAGCCTTGGTTACAGTGGGCTCCTAATGAGTAAATAAATTGGTACCTTTAGGTACTAACGACATGGGCTATATGAACTTCAACATGCTCCCATCTACTGACCAACCTCAAATTTAGCTTAATCTGAAATATATATAACAGAGACATAATCGTATTTAACAGGTGTATCCCGTCCTAGTTATAACACCAACAATGATTTTTGGCATAGATAGGGATTATTCTCTTCTTTTACATTTACTATATTTTATCCCCTCAGGCTTCATCTATATTGCTTTCCACTTCATGGGAAGTTACTCCTCTGTCAGTGATGTCTCCTATTGGGATAGACAAAGCTTGGTATAGGATTCAGAGTGGAATAAATCTCCCAAATTAAGTAGCACTGAGTTTTAGCCCTATCTACGAGCAAAGTATGAAAGGCAACATTAAATGACAAAAGAATATCTTAGTCCTGTTAATATGAGGCCATCCATAGAAACATAAAAGTCCCATAATGTTCAGTCCAGCTAGTGAGTGCATAGCTGGATTATTTAAATCCGCTTTTCTCAATCCTCCCTCCCCCATGTGCGACCACCGGCCCAAAGAGAAAAAAAAAAAAGAGCCGATCAAATATTTTTAAGTACTTAGACAACAGTTAGTCCACTGCTACATGAGGAGCTTTCGGTAGACCTCAGAAGGCAGGATAAATGAATTCAGAGCGACAGTTTGTAAACTTTTTGGCATCTCAGGTCACTGCTCCAGTCTGCCCAGATTTCTTGCAAAGCAACATTTGTATTCTGCATAGTGCCTCAGTATGTTGCATTGCTTTGGTTCCCCCACGCTTCCTATTTGTGGTGCGCTGCCAAACCGGTCTGCTCTTCCCTTCATTGGGGTTCCGGATGTCTGCTATAGGGATTTTTCTCTCTCTGAGGGCTTCCGTGGCCTCTTTGACTGTAGAATAGATCTTCACACTATCCTCCCAAAAAATCTGCAGCCTAGAGGGATAAAGAGTATATAATCATATTGCCTTCTCACGGAGAGATCTCAAAATTGGAAGGTATCGTATTCTCTGCTGCTATACTTCCTGGGGGTAGTCATGATCCAGGAACAATCGATGTGAAAGATATTTAATTTCTTTTTTAGCCCAGGCTCGCCTTAATATCTCTTCCTTTGAGCTGTAGGAGTTTAGTTTAAAGACAATAGAGCGTGGGTGCGCTGTTGGGTCTGATGGCTTCCTTTGTAGGGATCTGTGCGCCCTCTCCACGTGGAACGATAGTGTAGCTGGGAGATCTAGTATATCTTTCAAGAGGTTTTCTATGAAAGGTGCCACAGGGGCCATTTCCATATCTTCTGGGAGCCCATAGAGACGTAAATTTTCACGTCGAGAGCGGCCTTCTAAGTCAAGGCATTTAGCGTGTAACTTCTCGGTTTGAAATAGCTGGGTCTGCACTACTTCAGAAAGCTGTATCATTGTGTCTTCGGTTTCTGAGACCCTCTCATCGATCATGCCAATACGAGATTCTAAAGTGGACAGCTGTTTTTGTACCGCTCTAAACTCTTGTTTATTTTATTTTCTTGATTCCTTAATTTTGTTTAAAAGTGTCTCAAATCTAGTGTTTGAAAGCTGTTCACTTTCACCATTGGTGTCATATTCGGCCGCATGGGAGCTGGCCAGCGAGATGGATCTGCTGGGAGGGTCCGCTTTCAATCTGCTGCCATCCTTAGGTTTACCTTTGCCATCGGGGTGATTTCTACCTCTGTTGTTTGTTGTAGGTGTCCGTCCTGAGCTTTTAGACATTTTAAAGATGAAAAAAATGAGTTTTAGGAGGGCTTGTAGGTCGATTGGCTAGGGAGCTCTAGTGATCAAGCTTTCTTCAGCTCCGTGATGTTGCCGGACGTCCCCTCACTCTGTTTATGAGTGGGGATCAGAGTAGATGTTAAAATGAACTATTGTCATGGATAACTCAAATAGCCCACCCAGTGCAGCAGTCAATTCCCAAAATATCACTTGGTTTAAAAATGGCTGGGATAGCTACAAAAGGATTATTGATCCAGGGATAAACAGGGTAGAGTGTGGGAAGCTTTTTAGGTTAAGCACAAGCATGGTTACAAGAGGGAACACAATGCCATTAGTGGGAGGGAATATTAAAGCGGGAGGATAGGGAGCATTTCTTCACAGACAGCGTGGTGGATAGATGGAACGCTTTGCTTAGGGAGGTGACATGGCAAAGACAGTGACTAGAATCAAGCATGCATGGGACAAGCACATGGGATATCATTAAAAGGAAAAAAAATTGTATGAAGAGGGTGGGGAAAACTGGGGGCTGCATAAAGCCCCTTGCCACTACATAGATACATAGACACTGTCGGCAGATAAGGGCCTATGGCCCACCTTGTCTGCCCATTTGAGCTTGTAAGTTCACTTTATGTTTTCCTTGAAGTCTCTTGCCCTTTACTCCTAATCTCCAGAATTCCCTTACGTCTATCCCATGCATTCTTAAATCCCTTGATTGTTTCAGCCCCCACCACTTCCTCTGGCAGGGTGTTCCACTTGTCCACCACCCGTTCTGTGGTTCTGTGAAGAAATTCTTCCTCATGTTCCTGCTGAATCATCCCCCCCCCTCTTCATCCTATACCATCTAGTCCTGGAACATATGTTTCACTGGAAAATAGTGTGTTCCTGCACACTGTTCCTCCCTGTAAGGTACTTGTATGTCTCTGTCATATCCCCTCTCTCCCTTCTCTCCTCCAGGGAGTACATATTCAAGTCCTTCAACCTGTTCTCATAGGACTTGTGATGCAATCCATGTACCATCTTTGTTGCCCTCCTCTGAAGCTTCTCTACCCTGTCTATGTCCTTACGTAGGTAAGATCTCCAGAACTGTGAACTGTACTCCAGGTGGGACCTCACTAGTGCCTTGTATAGTGGAATTATGACCTCCCTTTTCCTGCTGGTGATGCCCCTGCCTATCCATCCCAGCATCCTATTTGCTTTACCTGCTGCCTTGTCGCACTGTTTCCCCTACCTTGAGGTCATCAGAGATGATAACTCCAAGGTCCCTTTCCTGCTTGGTGCATGCTATATCCTCACCCCCCAACTGATATGTTGTTCCAGGGTTTTTGTGTCACATATGCATTATCTTGCACTTCTTTGCATTGAATTTCAACTGCCAAACCTTTGATCATTCTTTAAGCTTCTGCAGGTCCCTCCTCATTCTATCTACACCCTGTGGTGTGTCCACTCTGTTACAGAGCTTCGTGTCATCAGCAAACAGGGAAATTCTCTCTTCTAGGTCCTGTGCAATGTCAATGATGAAGATGTTGAATAAGACCGGTCCCAGCACTGATCCCTGTGGTACCCCACTGGTCACTCTTCCTTCTGTGGAGTGACAGCCATTTACCACCACCATCTGTGTCCTGCCACCCAGCCAATTACCTACCCACTGCATTACTGTCCTGCCCACTCCCATATTCCCCAGTTTGTTTAATAGTCTTCTATGTGGCACAGTGTCAAAGGCCTTGCTGAAGTCCAGATAGGCCACCCACTGCCCTCCCCGATCCACCTCCCTTGCCACCCAGTCGAAAAATTCAGTGAAACCATGCTGCTTTTTGTCCTGTAGTCCATTGGCAACCAGATGTTCCACCAGTCTCTCCTTCAGTAGTGCTTCCATGATCTTCCCCAATACTGAGGTCAGGCTGACTGGTCTGTAGTTCCCTGCTTCCTCTTTGTTCCCACTTTTGTATAAGGGGACTACATCTACTGTCCTCCAGCCTTTGGGTACGTCCCCTGTTTCCAGAGATCGACTAAACATGATTGCCAGAGGTTCAGCCACCACCTCTCTTAGTTCCTTTAGGACCCTGGGGTGCACCCATCTGGCCCCATTGCTTTATCACATATAGGGTATGTTGAATTAGGACAGATTGGGTGGGCCTTGCGGTGCTCTTTTGCTGATGAAATCTGTTTTTAAGCAGGGGAGGGTGAGGAAGAGCAGGGGCAGGTTGAGGGCAGAGGGAGGAACCATCTTAGAGCAGCTCTAGGTAGGGTTTCAGGGCAGACTTTAGGGACTGCAAGCCTTTTTCTGCCCTTATCTTCTTATGTTGCTATGAACTGGGACTGAGATTATGCTGGTCCTGACCGGGGATAAGCAGAGAATTGGGGGTGCTAGAGAGCTGATCCCCAGGCAGAAAGCTTTCTCTGCAAGCTCTGCAGGTCAGCACAGCAATTTTTGTTAAAAACATGATGTAACTGCTTCCATCATTGCAGAACAGCACTGGATTGTACTCTTGAGTGCCAGCAGAATCAACCAATACATAAATTACAATGGTAAAACAAAAAAAAAAACAGCAGTCAGGGGTGCAGAAACAACGGGTGCTGAAATTGAGGAAGGCCCAAAATGACATCAGCCATGAGGATGACAACACTGCAGCCCAATCACTGAACCCCCCAGTGACAGCTGATCGCGTCTGTGAAGGTGATGGATACCAAAATCAAGAAAACCCTTTCCAAATTAGGGAAGCATGATGCAGCTTTACAAGAACTTACTGGATCAGTTGTTGGAGCAGACAGAAAGGTGACAACTACTCAGGTGGCAGCTTCCATGCTGACTCAGCAGAACTCGTAACTAAGAGGGTGCCTGGAAGTCCTAGAGAACGAAGTCTGCACCAGTAATCTAAGGCTAATGGGTGTACTGGAGGGAGCAGAAGGAACTAATCTACTAACTGTCCTGATCAGCTGGCTGTGGTCTTCATGAGCTGCCCCTGGGGATTTTGATTGGGAAACCCTCAGAAGAGTTCATAGGGTTAATCCTTCCAGACTAGGGTGAGAAGAAAGTGTTTTGATGGAGTGCAGCAATGCCTCAAAGCTCTGGGCATTATTTACTTCTTCTTGCTTCCAGCCAGGCTCTGGATTACATAGAGGGCAAATCCTGGCAGTTCACTGACCCAAAAGATGTGGGTTTGTGGCTAGAGAAGACTGAAGAGGAGTTTGCAGCCAAAACAGTTCCAGAGGTGGCATCGAGAGGAGAAGGGGACTCAGGTGGAGGCTGAGCACCATTGAGATTACTGTATCATGAGTACGGGACATGAACTGAGATGGTGGGATAAACGGTGATCCTATGAGTGAGGTGGAGGGGCCACAGTTTCAACTGTTTAAATAAGTTTGGGGTTTACATATCTCCCTTCAAAAAGCGACTTACAGGGGACATTTCAAACTCTTTTGGGACTGGGCCTGTGGCAGAGGTTGCATGGGCCACTCATGGTGAGTTTCTCACCATCATTTTGTGATGAGTGCTGTCCTTGTTCTGTGGGTTAAGTGAAGTGGGAATGTCATATTGCTCATTTCAAGCCATACTTCCAAGTTATGTTGGGCAAGATTGTTGTACTCGTTACTTGTTCTCTATGTTTATAATATGCCCTGTTTTCCATGCTGCGTTGCACTTGAAAGCATATTACTACCTACTTTATTAGTGTTGTAGAACTGGATACATAGCACTCCAGTGAGATTGTGTTAACCTATCCTTGTCAGTTCTCCCTGTGTATGGACAGCCATAGCCACTGAGATGGCTAGCATTCATGGACTTTCTTTCTTTGGACTATAAAATGGACTTTACAGAAACCCTACCCTCTCCTATTGTGCCAGAATACAGGGGGAACCAAATCTGAATATCAACTATTTTGAAAGTACAATAGCTGTTTCCTCATACCTTGTATGAGAATGTGAATTATGTTCATATTATATTGAAAATAACAAACACAAAGTTAAATGAAAAAAAAAACAATGGGAAAAAGACAGTAAATAACTCGACGGATGTTCCCATCTACAAAATGGCTCTCAAATAACTTACAGTAATGCTTTAAATGTTTAATTTAATCTGTTATCACGGGAATGCATGCACCATGAATGATGTACAAGTATTAGCTTTCTGCATTGCTTCTCTACTCCCCTGATAAGATGATTCTTGCATTCTGTTTGAACTAATGAGAATGTGAATACATAACATTGAGTTCTGTTATAGTTTTCACCGATTACAGGGCACATACTTAAGAACAGCATTGGGATATGCAACTGGGGCAACAAATTTAGTTATGTAGACAGCTGAAAGGAGGGGTCACTGAACATAATTATGATGTAGACAGTTTTATTTCATTAGCTATGCCACGGTTTCTGATAAGTTAGACAATTACTTTGGGTGGTTGTGAGTTTCTTCCCCTTGTTTGGAGCTCATTTAGTTTAAATATAGGTCTAAAATTAACACCTTGTGGTGGGCTGGTCAGTTATCCACTGGGCATAAGTTCTGTTTACTGAAGGTCACACAGTAAATGGAATTATCAACCTAATGAAATGATGTGAATTAGAAAATGGCAGTCTGATCAGTTAGTTGCCAGCAAGTAAACTCCAGGAAATGATAGGTGATATAAACTGAAATAAATAAATGGTCACGTATGTATGTATTTTTTAAAGTTAATGTGTGTGTATATGAATATATATACTGTAAATATATACACACTATTTCAGGTGTTTTATAATAGCAATAATGATCTCTGTTACGGTCCTTTAAATGTTAGGTAATGACTGACTGTGTTACAGACCTCCATTTTCTCTTAATTAGTCTAGCCATTCATTAACTGCCATTAAAATACTGGACCATCAGTTGCTATTGCTTAAATAACTACCTAGCCCTGATAAGGTGTAATGGATAATAAGGCTGGGGTAAGGCCTTACTGCTTGTAAAAATGTTTTAAGCAACCAGTTCAATTACAGAGCACTTGAAGAAGGGATCTGAGAGGCCCTAAAGCTTGTGTATTTCACTTATTTGTGTTGATCCAATGAAAGGTATTCTGCTATCTTACACATTTATGAACTTTGTTTCCTTTGGTTAGTTCATAGAGAATGACAGTATTCCTCATACCTGGCTGTCTCATGAAATTATTCTTTTTAAAGCAATAACTGAAGGCCTGATCCACAAAGGTCTGGAGACTGGAAAAAAATATATAATCTGGCTCAGAGATTGTGCTGTGTAAGTACTATACACAATGTGTGATCCACAACACTGAAAGGAGGGAACGACATGTGCAGAAGGGAGTATAAAGAGGTGCATAGTGACCAGGGGCTGGTTCCACAGAACCACGTTTAGTCCCACAGAATGCCCATGATCCCACCCTATAAGGATGTGTACATGCCGTAGAGAGCTACATGGCCATGACCACTGTGGATAGCGTGCTTATACATGGTACTGACCGGAACAGAGTTGAAACCAGTTTACAGGCAGAAGAACTACTCTGATCTACCACAGCCCTTCAACCATACTGCCAGATGGAATGTCTGAACAGCATTCATAACAGCCGTTCAAAACCTTAGAATGGCAGCTCTGACAACTTGTGATGGGCATCAGTCACAAGCTGCATAGTGGTGTGGCCTAATGGTGTTCAGCAATGGCAACACAAAGCTGCCAACTAACGGTTCATTCACAGCTACAGATGTTATACTGTGACTATGTGGCATATGTGAACTGTAGACCTTCATGCCTGCCCCACATAAATGAGCAGACAGCACTACATACATACAGTGTATCCATCCCACACAACTTGACGGGGCAGGACCAGCCAACATAGAATCACAGACAGGACACATAGTACAGCCCTGTATAGGTGGCAACAGCATTAGTTAACCACCGGACACAAAATTCAAAATGTAGCAAAACAGGATGTTTTGCAAGGGTGGGAAAGGTGTTCACTGGGATATGGATCAACAGTGAAAAGTACAAAACAGTGATGTCACAGGACAGCAGAAGGAAGGGTTACTCCCCTCCAGCTGCTGCCACCTGCACATGCAGGCTTAGGTCCCACATCTGGCGATTATTGTTGTGATCTGGGACCTTAAACAGCAAAATGGGAACATTGTTGTTACATGCCTTAAGCTACTGTACCTAGAAATATTTATACAGACTATACACATGCAGTGACACTAATGACAAACTCACCAAGTAGTCGATGATGCCTCCCTTCCAGGTCATGTGGGTTACAGTATGCTTGTTACCACCTATGCAGGTGAGGTAGTGTGGGAGTAGTGTGCTATCCCCCATAAAGGGCCTGTGATGCCCTGCAACAGCCTGGCCCTCCATACATATCTCATAGAGCTCCACGAGCAGCCCTGCATTCATGCCCTGTGAAAACACTGCAAATAGGAGTGTGCCAAGGGCCTGTCCCGCATAACCCAACAGAGCTGTATGTTGCATACATACATACACACATACAGTAACTGACACTAAACACTAGTTATGGTATAGTACACGGCCCACTAGTACTGATGTGCGCCACATCTGTATAGCCAGTCTCTGGACCTCTGTATGACAGGGTGAAGTGGTCTGGGACATTGGGGAACTGTCTCATAAACCTGCTGACATCTTGCAGACACACACTGCCCCAAAAGTGAGACACAGCTGATGCATCACAGCTGTGGAATCAATGTATAGTGTAGCCAATCAGCCATCTGCAAGGGGACAGCGTATGTCCAGTGCACACATCACCGAGTCCGGTCTGCCCACCCTACTCATTATATCAGGCATCCATGTGTTTACCTTAATCACACGGTGAAGCAGTCAGGGTGGATAGCTCCATTAATGATGTTCATGATGACTGAGATGTCACTGCTACAGTTGGGGCCTGTGCTATGGTATGTGTGCCAGCCTGCATAACAATGCCACCCCTCAGCAGTCTTCCTTTTATGTGCAGGACTTATTGGTCATGTTCCTATCCAATGGGGTGGGTGGCTGTGGGATGTCCCACTGGGGTTTCAATGTGAACCATCTGGTACACTCATTTGCCTGTAAGATAGAAACATAGAAACATAGATTGTGTTGGTAGAAAAAGACCCAGAAGTCCAACCACTCTGCCCATTTCCCTGCCTAGCTCTAGGCACAGACTTATGCTGGGCTGGATTTAGAGATACAATAACTCTAGTGATTGATTGATACTCTCTTCTCAGGTATCCTGACCCCATGACTCCCTCTGTGTCCCACTATTCTCTTTTATCTGACACACTCAAGTTTAAACCCTGTCACAGCCTTCACTTCAACCACATCTCTGGGTAGTCTATTCCATTCATCCACAAACTGCTCCATAAAAAGGAACCTCCTCATATCCCTCCTGAATCTCCCCCCCACCAGTCTTCACTCATATCCTCTAGTCACTGTGCCCTTGTTCCTCATTAACAAGTCCTTACAGTCCACCCTGTTGATTCCTTGGGTATCCCGTTAGAGGAGTGATGGCATCAGGGCAACCCAACTAGTTCACCTGTCACAGTGGCGAACTGTTTGTTGGTGCGCCCTGCAGTAAAAGCACAACACGGGTGTTGCACCCTCTTCCCCGATACACCTCCGCTGTGGCGGTGATTATCATAAGTTTTGGAGCATGCGGGAAGACCACTCACGTGCCCTACTGCGTTTTGCCCACTCAGGTCGGGCGGTACAGTGCCTGGTGCCGTGATTGTCATCAGCATTGTGCTGTCACCTGAAAGAGAGGTGCCCTGTGGCTGTCTCCCCAAAGTGGGTAAACGGATTCCTTGCAAGAACTTGTACATCTCAGTCTTATACTCTCTTTCTGTCCAGGTCTCCAGTATAAACATGTTATGGTTTGCCAGCCTTTCCTCATACAACTTCACCTCCTTCCCCTGAATCATCTTCATGGCTGTCATTTGTATAGTTTGTATGGTCTCTATGCGGTCCGTCTTGCCTGAGGTGTGGACTCTAGAACTGCATGCAGTACTTCAGGTGTGGCCATAACAGGGACCTGTACAGGGGCAGCAGCCCCTCCACCTCTTTCATCCTGCAGTCAGATCCCCTCCCTATACATCTCAGCATTCTGTTTGACTTCCTGTATGCTTTGTTGCACTGAGCTGCGTGGTTGTGAGGCTGTCAACAATGATGCACCCCCCCCAGTTCTCTCTCTCTCTCTCTCTCTCCCCTCATTTGTCTGCACCATCTTTAGTCCCTCATCCAGTAGTCTATTATTTGGTTCCTTCTATCAATGTTCATCACTTTGCACTTTGTTACATTCAACATTATGTAACCCTGGCACCATTATACCAAGGGCTACTTCCCCTGCCTGTATCCCTAATAACAGGTTGAGGGGCCTGGGTTCATAACTACTACTTATGGCAGGAGGGGCCCTATCAGTAGTAGTGCTACAATTATGGTGCCTCCACCCAGAGTAATTACGAGGGTAACTATTACAGTGTTACAGTCCTCTGGGAAGCTAATACCACCCATAATCCTACCTAGTGACCTTTTACAAAAACCTGAACAGTTGCGATGTTTAACAATTGGAATATCAAACAGTTTGATCATTAATGATATGGTCACGCTCAGCTCACTTACCAATAGGGTCTGGATCTCTGGCTTGCACCCTGTACTCCCCCTGTAATAGACAGTTTCAAGGCAAACATGCACTGTAACAGTACTCAGCATATATCTTATCACTGTAAACCAAGTAATAATATGCTTATACATAGTCATAACATGAAACACTCCAGTGGTTTATTTGGGTAAATGACAGGGGAGGGCCAGAATCAAACAAGCTGGTCAGCTCGAGCATTTAGCTTAGAAAACCTGTAACAACAGTTTATCATGCACTGGATACCCAGAATGAATAGGTCAACAGGCCTGCTCGATGCCCGGGGTGGCCGGCATTGCAGCTGTAGTTGGGGCCCTTGGGGGGAAAAAAACAGATTAGCAGAAACCACATTAACTCTTAGTTTCAATTGTAATCCAAGCCATATGGCTCAGTCTATTGAAACCCTTGCAATTTAGCCGAATGCACTCAGATGGTACCACAAAGATTTTAACACTCATTGCAGGGAGCTACCCTGAGATTACTCACTGTACCCAGACTGGGGATTGAAGGTTGATGTCTTCAGGGCCTTTCCCACAGCTGACTGCAACCTCTCTTCATGACCTTTCCCACAGGTGACCGCAACCTCTCTTCGCAGCCTTTCCCAAAGGTGACTGCAACCTCTCTTCATGGTCTTTCCCTAAGGTGGCCCCAACCTGCGATGGACAGCAGAACAGGGCGCTTCCCCGGTGGTGGTCTCTCACTGAGCTGACAGGCATGGTGGCTCTGGGATAGTCTGCATGGGCCCAAGATGGTATGAACTGAGGTGAAACACACTTGATGGTTGCAAGAACAGTAACTGTGCTGGTGAAACCTCCAGCTGGTGTTTGTCAAAATTCTCAGGTGTCTCAGACGACTCCTGAATCAATACAGGAGTTCCTGGATAAGCTTTCCCACCCATGAGGTAGACCACAACTGTGAGTTGAAGGAACAACAAACTCTTTTCAAATTGTTTCTGGCTGGTTCCTATCTCAGCAGCTTGCTGAGGAACCTTTGCTGGTCTATTGGCGGGCAGTTCCAAGTCCCAATCCCCTTTTGGATTGGAGGATTTCTCACAGGGACTTCCCTGTGAAAAAGCAGCACACAGTCACAAGGGCTCCTCTTTCCTCGAAGTCTCGAGCTAAATCCCATACTGTCAAAAAACAGTTAAGGGCTAAGTCCGGTTTTCCAGTGATCTGATTGGCTGTCAAAGCTGTCACTCGCAGTTCCAGGTTTCTGATTGGCTGGAGCTTTGCAGCCAGGAATTTGTCCCTGATTATCTCCCACAAGCTGTTGGTAATGTCCCAGGAGCCTCTTTGTTAAACCCAGGCTAGTGACTGGCTATAGGACCCCCAAAATGGTGGCTGCTGTAAAAGTTTGTGTGCAGTCCAACACATGTTCCCCACTTTCAAGTTCTGGTGCAGCCAGGATAATGACATTTTATTTACAGTTCCCCCATTGCTGTAGCCCCTTCTTTGTCCTCTGAAACAAGCCCACACTTATATATGTGTACCCTATACCTGTGCTATCACTGCCCCCGTAATAGTGTCCCTAGCAGTAACAAGCACCCTCATTAATATGCATGAGGGCTCAAGTTTTATTCATGAGCCCTTATCTATGCCCCATTTTGTAACTTTTTAATTTTAGATTTTAGCCCTCCAAGCGGCTTCTTGGCCACAATGTTTAGGTCACCGGCCCCCATTTAACAGAGGAGGGGTGCTGGGACCGTGAAATTCCTCATCGGCCAACCGCAAATTGGGCAGTTGGTATATCAAAGGTGCCGCTTGCACCTACGCTATCCCCGCTTGCACCGTGGTGCATTTTTTAACAGCGGGAGATTGCACTTTGCATTTATGCCCGAAATGGGCTGAAATAAACTATGGGGCAGCTCAGGGAGTACCAGGGGGAACACACAAACTCAGGCTGTGGTGGTGACATTGGGAAGAGAGAGCAGGATGCCGGGAGGCAGCAGAAGGGAATGGGAAGAACGAGAGGGACAAGGAGGCAATTAAGGTAAGCCCCCATGTGGGGGTTACATTTATTTGCCATAATCTGGACCACTTTTTAATTTCTCCATATCTTTTTTCATTTCTCCAACTCCGTTCTCAATGTTCACTGTGCCACAGATCTTAGTGTCATCAGCAAAGAGATGTACATTATTTTAGATTCTAATGAAGAGGTGCATTGAACTCGAAGTGCTGGGGTTCTTGGCTGTACAAGTTTGCCATAAAATTTAATCTAATATATCTCAAATTCCTAGTTGGTTACAGATTGCTGTGGGATGCTCCTGACTCCAATTTGACCTCAATCTTTACTCTGTATCTTACTGTTTTCCTACATTTAGTATGAGAGTGTGATATAAAATTCCTCCTCATTTTTACAATCTTGGATGTATATGAGTATGAAGTTTTGCTCAATCCTATCCAAACAGTCTCAACTCTCTGTATAAGTTTATGTAATTGATTACCCACATTTTTATTTTCCTTACTACAACTGGATGTATAGTACACATTATAAAAAAAAGTGTCTCTTGAATCTTGGCTCCTGATTGTTTGAGAGCTACTTTAAACGGGCCAATATCCCAGCACAACAGTCTGGGTGAAAGTAGCTCCTGGAAGAACAGACTCTGCATCTTAGAAGAAGCCCTATGCTCAACTGCCCACAGCTTGCCCCACACAACACCTAAGACTTAGCAGGAATGATCATCTCCTCCGTGCCCACGCTTAACAGATCTGCCCTGTATACCCGGCTCCTGTGTCCCTGGTGTCACATTCTTTAAACAGGTTTCTCTCTCTCAATGTTTTAAAAGCTGCTTTTCACTACTTACAGTACATGGCTGAATCTGTGCCTCGCGCATGCAGCACCAAGAACGGCCGCCAATTACCATGTGTTCCAAGTAACAGAAACATTAAAAAAATAGACTAAAATGCTTGACGCCAGTTAGGAATGCTACTTTTTTGTTTCTCCAACAGTACTAACACAGACCAGAGCATTGGACCAAGACCCAGAAGTACTGAAGCAGGAAGTCACTGGCAGCGAGCGACACGCGCGGGCAGCGAACAAGCAGGTACTACTTTTCCAGTTTTCCACTTCTTGTTTAAATGTTATTTTGTGATGTAAAAAACAGAAAAGGATGTTTTAATTTTTTTTTTATTTATTAATAGTATTGGGACCCATTTTATAATCACAATAAGACACTCCAAGGGGGCGGTATGGTGGGGATAACTGCCCTTCTCGGGTGGTGGAAGCACTCGGCTTCGCCTCGTGCTTCAACCCACCTAAGATGGGCTGTTATCCCACCATAACACCCCCCATCATGCCTTATCGCTTAATTAAGACAACAGTGCCAGTGCTTATAGCCCTTTCGTTGTGGGATTTACCACTGGTGTAATTAGTGGCACAAAATCTCTGATGTCATTCTCTAAAATGACATTTAAGGGCTCAGGTTCTGCCAGGTACTGCACCCTGATAAAGCTCCACCTGAACGAAGTGCCAGGATATCTGGGTAATGGCTACTAGCCCAGCTTGCTTGTAAATTGGTGTGTTGATGCACTTTGTATTGTACTGAGACTAGATTTCTAATAAATTCTTCAGCATTTATGCTTTTTGGTGTGTGTGTCTATTAAGTTTACAAACCTTAACACACAGGCTCTTGGAGTGCTGTCAATTCTTGTGTTTGTTTAATAGTTAGGATCTCCCTCCCACACAACAGGATACCCCACAAACAACAACTGTGACACTATAAAGAAACTGTTAATATGCCCAATATAAAATGCAATAAACACCACTTTATTTTGGAGGGAGGGGAGGGAAAGAACAAGGGGACACAAGGGAAAATGGGAAGCAGTGTGGTAGCAGTAAAACTATACTTTAATTTCAGAAGCACACCCCTCCTCAGTCCAGGATTCCCCTGGGCACATGCACCCAACATTTCCCCTAAAGGTCTTATGGGAGAGCTCTCCTCTTAGTTGAAGTGGGTTTCACATCACACAGGAGTTATTGGCTAGCGGTGCCAAGGCCTGTCGGCACACAAACAGTAATTGTTACATACATTTTGATGAATTAGAGGGATTTTTCCAGATTTTTTTTGCTTCATCAGAATTCAAGAAAATGCTTCAGAGCCTGTAACATGAGGGGTATCAAGTGATATTTGCCACTCAAATTAAGTAACTCAATTTGAGCGACTCAAGTTTGAGCGCCTGTAACTACAGCGAGTGTGGAACGAGTGCTAATGTGGAAATGTTGACGGTAGAAGGGCTATAACGGTGACCGCAGGATACAGTGCCAGTAGGAGGGACTCCCAGGAAGCAGGATATAGGAGGTAGTTCAGGAAAGCAGTGCTGAGCTGGTCGTGTGGACTTGTGGAGGCAGTGTATGCCTCCAGTGTAGAAGGACCTGGGTTGGCGCGCTAGGGTTTTTGGTTGGTGTACGGTTTGGGAGTTGTATTTTTATGGCTGTGGATGGAGTCTACAGGCATTTTGGGATTGATCTTTCCCTTAAAATGGCCAATCATGGCACCTTCATTGGACTTTTGGAAGTATCCTTCCGAAAGTCCGGTGGAGCTCATAACACTTCGCCATGATCGGCTGCTACGGAGTAACAGCTTCACTATTTCAGCTATTACTTCCATATTCCAGGACAAGAACTGTGCATGTGCACCTCTCATGCATGCGCAGTTCTGCTTGCACCACCATCTTGTGAGTGGCAGAATGCCATTCACTGCAACTACATAAGTGCAAATGCTGTGCAAGCACAGTTGTGTCAAAGCTGCCATCTTGTGGATGGCACTCCTCCCACACCCTCCCACTGCTCCTGTCCTTCCCACTCCCTCCCAGTACCAGCAGCTAATAAAACCCTCCCTCTCCCTTCCACTGCTTCTGTCCTTCCCACTCCTTCCATTTCCTGTCCCCGCACTGACATCAGGGTGCCCAATTCCCGTGTCAGCATCATGTACCCCCAATTCATGTGACACACTGGGAGCCCACCCCAGTGTGCCCAAATTTATGTATTTTCTCCCCCGCCAACATCAAAGTGCCCAATCTCTGTGTTGGCATCATGTCCCCCCCAACTCATGAGGCACACTGGTAGCCCACCCCAGTGTGCCCAAATTTATGTTTTTTTTCCTGTAAATAGAGAAAACCATCCCCCAACATCTTTTTTACCTGTAAAATAGAAAATGGTCCCTTGTTGTCGCCCCAGTCCCCTCTCCCCCATCTCCACCCTCCCACTGAGCACTCACCTTCCTGCACCCCCCTTACCCAATACTTGCCTCTGGAGGTTGGCGCTGTCATCTTCTGTGGTCTGGGACACGTCTGTACTCTTCAAAGCCAAACTGCAAACTGAAGAATCAAAGGTAAGCTCCATATAATGGCAGTCAATGGGGCTTTCAACTTATGTTTATATATGAGCCATTTTTAGGAATTTTGGCCACAAATTTTCAACATGTGGTCGTTAGGACCCCGCCTCATGAACACTGTCACTGTCATTTCATTACTCAGTCCTGATAGGGGATTTTGCGATTGCTGTGTGGAATCACCTTTTGGAACTGATTAACAAAATGACAGTGCCACTGTTCATGAGGTGAGGTCCCAAAAAGCCCATGTTGCAAATTTGGTGAAACAATTTCAAAAAATGACTGCATTATGAGTGTGCATTGTGCAGTTTCTATGCACACTCCTAACTTTGCCAATTTTTAATATTTTCACTCCAGACTTTCAGCACTGCCATTTTTGCACACCTCCTTATTAACAGTACAGCTGCCATTTTCACATCCTGCCAAAAATGTGTTTTCACTCCTGTGGCACAGAATGGCGAGGTCACGCTACAAATTCACCTTTCGGGACAAGTGAATGAAATGACAGTGGCACTGGTCATGAGGTGGGGTCCCAAAAAGGCCATCTTGAAAATTTGGCAAAACAACTCCAAAAAATAGCTGAGTTATACCTGGTTGTTCAATATTTTCTATGCACGCATGTAACTTTGGTCATTTGGCAGCTCGCCACATCAGTACTGGCTCTGGCTAGAGCTTATTTTATGTTAAACTGAGTATTTTGCACTGTTGTGTTCCCACTCCTCCTCTGTCCTGCTCCCCTGCCATCCTGGTGGTCCCCCATTTGTGCTCCCTCTGAATAGCACCCTCCCGAGTTGGCTCCTTACCCCATAGAATGTAAAGTACTGTGTGGTGGAATGGGTTCTGATATTGTGTTCGTTATAGTACACGGTCACCATTTGTGTTTTCGGCATTGTGCACTTGCCCCTGTGTATGGTGCTGTTATGTCTTCACCATTGTCACATGGAACCTCCCTGAGGTGCTGATGGTTTTACTGACTTTGTGGAAGCATTCACTTGAAAAAGTCCACTGCTCAGCAGCAGCAGGCACTCTGTGATATCAAGCAGGGTGCAGGCTTTCTGGCTGAACCTGTAATTTCTTTCAGAACACTTTAGATATTCACTGGTGAAGTACTCAGCTGGGATTTGACTCTCTCTCTCTCTCTCTCTCTCTCTCTCCTCTCTCTCTCTCTCAGACTGTGGCTAGTGACCTAAATCCTGGCCTGTGGCCCAACAGCACTTTACTCTAGGCCAGTCACTACCCCCTGCAAGACAGGAGTTTGGATTGTCCTTTGGAAGAGCACAGTCAAAGATAAAGAATATTATTAGATTTTAACAAAGTTCTTCTTTTCTTGTGGCCATTTAGCACGTGAAGTGTCATTTTCAGTCAACTTATGTTTGTCCATGTATTCATTCATCGTAGTAGTTTTGATATAGTAAGACATTATAAAAGCCTATTAAGGTAAGCCCCACAAAAGAGGAGCTTACACTCCCCAGACTCTTGACACGTCTCTGTCAAGATGCATTTCATGTTGTCCATAACAGTCCATGTCTGGCAGTGGCAGCATCACTATACACATTTCTAGCTAACACCTGATTCCTCTGTAGCCAGGTGTTTCAAATATATTTACAAGACAACACATTTCTATTTAGGCAATTGATGCTTACCTATCCAATTTAAGCAGTACGTTTAACACAGGTATAACCCCAGTACATTTCCTCATCCTGACCTATATTTCAGAATGGAAATGGGGAATTACTGGCATGGATAGAACTATAGGCACAAAATCTTTATGCAGCACATGGATGTAGACATTGGTGGCGGCACCAGGGAATTCATATGTTAGCTTCAGAGGTGGTTTGCATTCACGGCCAGAGTGTGTGGGAAACACTGGCTCTTCTTCAGAAAGGGAGGGCCATAGGTTCAAGTTTCAGCTCCTCCACAATAGGAACCTCATCAGAAATAGTAGAATCACTTCAGTCTCTGATGCAAAATCTTCCAATAAAGCCTCCACATCTATATCTCCAAATGGCATTTTCAGTCTGTCCCCTCATGGTGTTGCAGAGAGATAGATAGATAGATAGATAGATAGATAGATAGATAGATAGATAGATAGATAGATAGATAGATAAGATACTGTAGATAGATAGATAGATAGATAGATAGATAGACAGACAGACAGAAAGACAAATGGATGTACAGTATCTCTTGCAGAAACAGTCAAGCACTCACTACCATGCATAAATATGACACCAAGCTCCAACAGTTACATTTAAATTGCATTTATTGACAATCGCAGACATGCACCTGTCTGACGCATTTCGGACCAAAGATGGCCACTTTGATAAATGTGTCAGGTGGGTACATGTCTGCATTTGTCAATAAAGTACAATTTATATGTAACTATTGGAGCTTGGTGTCATATTTACATATGGTGGTTAGTGCTCAACTGTTTTTGCAAGAGTAGTTTATTTGTCATGAAGCATCGCCAGCCCACTGTGAACATTTGTTTTGATAGAGGGATAGATAGATAAAATCAATAGAAAGATTTATAGATTGATTGATAGATTTATTTGTATTTATCTAGCATCTTTCCCAGGCTCAAAGCCCTTGACAAGAAAATACAATAACAAAATAAACATTTGCAAAACACTAACATAGATCAAATACACCATGAACATTTTTGTTTTCAATTTCAACAGCATAAATTTAAAGACTATGCTCTGACTACCAGTCAAATCTGTCAGTCACCTAAGAAAACTATATAAAATAGGCATGTCTTCAATTTTGATTTAAAGACTTCTAGCAAGGAGGTAGGGTGTGTAGATTTATGGACAACATTCCAAGACCTTGGGAGCAGCAACTGAAAAAGCTTGATCCCAACAGATTTTAACCATGATGAAGGAACCTTTAGAATCCCCTGAGTGTCAAAGCAGAAGACTCTGCCATCCTCAAAATCTTCCTGGTGGATTGCCAGTAGCTCTTGAATATATTGGGGACCCAGTCTGTTTATCGCCTTGCAGGTACAAGGGGATGACCTCAAGATTAGAAATGTGCAAAGACTCTTGCATTACTTGATCCAGATTATGTCACTGTGTGTTTGGCATGGGTGCATACACCATTTCTCCAGGTGGATGAAACCATTCCTTGAGCTCATCTTCCTCACTGTCAGAACTTTTAACTGTTTCAGAGGTAGGAGCAGGGACAGTGCCAGATGCTGGTGTGACATTAGAGTCTCATATAACTGTAGGTGCTTTTCACCCCCCTGCAGCTTCTAACCCTGGGTATCTCACCCCCAACTCAGGCTCTGGAACAGGAATGAGTTGTCCATTTGACAGTAGGCGATTGCGATGAATAGTCTTTATAATCTCTGTGCTCTGTTCTTGATGAAGATGATAAACAGATAAGCCAGGTAACTTTTCCACAGTAACATAAGGCTCTAGGGCCCAACTGTCAGCTATTCTTTATTTGCTCCTCAGTCCAAGATTCCTTAGGAGAACTATATCTCCGGGCTGCAGGAGCTGAAGTTGCACTTTCTGATCGTACCTCTTTTTTCGCTGCACTGACTTTACTGGCGGCCTCAGTGGTCAGATGATAGGCCTCTTGCAACTGAAGCCTAAGATTCTCTGTGTACTTCAAATCCCAGTTGATGTCCAAAATGCAGAAACTCCAAAGGAGAGCTGGCCCACTGGCATGGAGGGCTGAGGCCCTGGGCGCCTCATGTCCTGCCACATTGATGACCTGGGTTTGGGAATGGATCACTAAGGGGCTGGCCAGGGGAGGAGCACTGAGCATTCCAAGGACAGCTCTTCTCCCTCTGGGGGAGGAGTACACACATTCCATTCAGCAGTTGTCACCTAGAGTAATCTGGCTTGCAGAGCAGCAGGATGCAAGGGACAGGGATCCCATCCACAGGATGCCTCAGTTCAAGATTCTTTAGAACTATATCTCCAGGCTGTAGTAGCTGATGTTGCACTTTCTGATCGTACCTCTTTTTTCACTGCACTGACTTTACCGGTGGCCTCAGTGGTCAGATGATAGGCCTCTTGCAACTGAAGCCTAAGACTCTCTGTGTACTCCAAATAAGGTTTGGTTGATGTCCCATATGCAGAAACTCCAAAGGAGAGCTGACCATTGGCATGGAGGGCTGAGATCCTGGGTATCTCACCTCCTGCTACACTGGTGACCTGAGTTTGGGAACAGATCACTAAGGGTCTGGACAGGGGAGGAGCACTGGGCATTCCTAGGACAGCTCTCCTCCCTCTGGGGGAAGGGTACATACATCCCATTCAGCAGTTGCCACCTTGAGGAACCTGGGTTGCAGAGCAGTGGGATGTAAGATACAGGGATCCCAGTCACAGGATGCCGGGAGATATCTTCATGGAGGTAGAGCATGTACAAAGTATCATTTGCATATGCTGTGGGTCTTAGAGGAGAAAAACAGCAGAAAAACCATTGACCACAGCTAGATGATGGCCCAGTCCCCTGCAGGCCCTACACCAGTGACTGGGCACTTCTAACTGTTCTGTGGAGGTGGACAGCTGGGGCATGAAGGTAAGACATAAAGAAGCCAGGTGATGGGGGGGGACTGATCCAAATAGAGGCAGGTTGGACAAAAAGGGGGAGCAAAAGAGTCACCCTGGAGATGTAATACAGACCTCTAAACAGTTTAGTGGAGAACGATGCCCAGCTGTTTGGGGAAATTTTCAGAGCATCCAAATCCAATGTAGTGGTAATCCTAGTGGACTCCAGTCTTCCAGGCATAGACTGTCTAACAGCAGGGCTAAGACAGACTTTCTGTCCACCTTCAAGGACTACTTCCTAGAGCAGCACGTCCTACATGGGACTAGGTTGAAGATCACCCTTGACCTTATTTTCAGCAGCTGTGTTGATGGGATCACCCCCAATCTGAATGTCCAAGTACGTGTCAGAGGCAGTGACCATAACCAGGTAACCTTTTGTCTCTGGTTACAGAGAAAGTGAGTCTACCCTTAACTTGTAGGACCTGGAATCACAGAAAGACAAACTTCATCAAGGTGAATGACCAGGTGTACAAGGGTATGTGGATACTGATGATGGTAATCCAGAACACATGTGGGGTTCACTGACGAAGGTTCTTAAAGTAAAAGCATAGCTCTGTATCCCAGTAAACTGTAAGAGAAAAAGGGAAAATAAGTTGCACCCTGGCTCAACAGGGGCCTAAGGCATGCAAAAGAGCCAGGGCAAAGGATGAGATACTGAATGAGTACATAGTTTCAGTGTTCACCAAAGGACCCACCAAGGGAGAATGGTGCTCATTAGGAGGGCCGATGGCATCAGAGATATCCACAATGCAGCCAGAAAACATAGTAACTGACTACCTGAGAAAGATCAAGCTGGGTATGTCCCAAGGGACAGACTGGATACATCCCAAGATCATTGTAGAACTAAGTTAACTATGGGAAGGCCCTTTGCTGTTGTCTTTCAAGGGATCTGTTCAGACAGGTATTGTACCAGAGGACTGGAAAGTGAGTAGTATAAAACCATTATCAAGAATACGGCAAGGTTTAGCCCAGTTAACTACAGGTCTCTCAGTCTGACATCAGTGCTGGGAATGGTCCTGGAAGTCATTACCAAGGACATAAATTATAAAGCAGTTAACTGAGGCCAGTGTTCTTGCCTCCTCTCAGCATGTTTTTTTTAAGAAGCAGAGTATGCTAAACTATCCTAAACACCTTGAGCTGGTGACCAGGGTGGTGGACATGGGTAGAGCCATGGATGTTCTCTTTCTGGACTTCAGCAAGGCCTTTGATACTGTGGCACATGAATTGCTAACTGGTTTGGGGAGAGAAAGCAAAGGGTGGTGGTGGACAGGCACTACTCTTAGTCGAGTCCCTCAGGGATCAGTGCTGTGGTCAATGTTTTTTAACATTTTCATTAATGATCTGAAAGCTGGGATCTCCACTAGGCTGCTTAAGTTTACTGATGAAACAATGATTGCCAAGGTGATGGACTCCCTTGTGGATGTAGACAAACTTCAGGAGGATCAGAACAAGCTGGAAGATTGATCCCACTCCTGGAGCCTACGGTTCAATGGCAAGAAAGAATCCTGGGCTCTGATTGGTCAGTTTGGGTCTAAACCTATGATGTTATCCCAGCACAACTTCACAGATCTAGTCCCAGCACACACAGGACCACATGAACTGTGAAGCAAATCACTGCACGTACTATGTCCAAGTAAGCTGCCCACACTTGTCATGGCCATTTTGCAATTTGCCAGTACTTCACAAATTTTGTTAAACATAAGTCCGTTCCTCCCAATTCCACAAAGTGTAACCCAAACCATCCTCCACACATTTGATGTGTTCAACATGATGCAACGTAATCATTTAGCTAGTTATTTACTTTTTTTAAATAATCTGAAACCTGAAAGGAAACCAACACTGCTATCAGCTTCAAGCATTCCCTGCTGGCACTGCAGTCATCTTGACTGTACCCCTCAATGGCTCAACAGCTAGCACAGTGTAAGTTCATCTGTTGCTTTTCAAAACTGCAGGGTGCTTCAGGTTAGACGTTATTTTAAACCCTCACACCCACAACACACAAAGTACATTTTCAATGAAGCCATCACTCTGATTGGCTTCAGCATACCAGTGCTGCCCCCCCCCAACAGTCTCCACACAGTCCTTGCTCCTACCTCACTTAAACACCACATCTTCCATCAGCAGTTTCAATTCACCACTACACTCGTTCTCCCAGTGTCTATGTTACAGGGGGGAACTATACATATCCCATGATACTGTGACAAACAGAGCTATAGGACTGGAGCATACGGTGTTCGCGGGAAACAAGACCAGAGTGATCAGCACTGTAGAGAGTCTGGCCAGGCGAGACCATGGAGATCAGCAGCTCCAGACTGGTATGCAGAGAAAGCCCTGATGGGATGTCAGTGTGCGGGTGGGATGGGGGGGGGACTCAGGTTACCAGACTGGATCTTAACAGGATAGACAGCACCACTGAATATAATTACAAGGGGGGGCAGGGTGTGACAGAGACACAGTTACACCACAGCAGCTCATGTACTGGACAACAAAATCAGCATTGCATTTTTTGTAAGTATACTTAACCATAAAAAATAGTAAAAATCTAGTTTTAAATGTAATTTTTAATCTACCGCTGTATTACAACATGTTTAAATTCTTATGTTGGTGACAGTATTGGCATCAGTGTTTGATGTTTCAAACCCTTCTGGTTATAAAAATTAAAATCCTTTGTTTTGTTGTAAAAGTTAAAATGCTTTGTTTTGTTCTTGTTATTGAAAATCCTAATAAAACTTTATCAGCAGAAAAACAGGTATCCTGTATAGTACAGTGCAGAAGGAATCATTAATTAGTACACGTTTGCACAGAATGCTGTTTTTTTATCTGTGTTTATTAAACAGAGGGGATGGATATGGTGGACTAAGTGTCCTTCCCACTCTTAACTTACTGCGTTACTATGTCATACAACAGACCACAAATATGTATTTTTAATTAATATCCCTTGCCTCCCTCAGCCTTTCCCCTATCTAGTCTAGAGTTTGCACCTTCTACTTCCCTTCTTCAACTAACTGTCTGTAACATTCCTCTTGCAGTTAGGCTCATCCAGACTGCCACCACGCTTTCAGAATGTATGATTCATGCTGGAGTATGGAGGTTGGAAAAGACCCTGGGCCTTATTGCACAGCTGGGAGGCAGATTTTCACTTGTGTATTAGCAAGAATCCTCCCCAGGGATGTCAGCATAGGTACAGTACAAGTGATAGCTTCCTGCAGAAATCCAATACACAGCCTTTTTGCTGGTCTGTGGACACACTGCTTTCCTGGCCAGAAGGGGACAATCATGTTTCAGCTGAGATCCCCTATTCTGAAGGAGAAGCAGGATCACATATCATGTTTTATGCTGGCTGCACTTACACACCCATTTTGTGGCAAGGAATAGGGAATATCGGGGGGTGTCACTGCCGAGCACATTGCAGTTCACAAAAGCAGAGGCTTGGCAGTCTACATTAGTGAGCACTCACTGTGGTCCTGACGTCACTGGCTGCTTGCTGGATGTAAACTTCATGTACTTCAAAGAACTGAAGCTGCTCCAATCAAAGAGGACTTTGGTCCTTTGATTTGCATGAAGCCAGTCAGCAAACAGCAGCTTTCAACGTCAGGATCCTGTTAGCCTGTAAGAAAGAAAACCATCCATTGATGTTTATTTCTGGCCCCCCTGTAACTGTCCGTCCCCACCCGATGCTCTCTCTCAGCACCCCCCACCCCCAAAACATAATGCTGACACTGGGGGTGCCCAATCACCCAGTGTCAACACCTCGTAGTTTTCTAGGGAAATACAGATCAGTGAGCATGACGTCCATTGTAGGCATCCTGCAAGGGACCATAATCAAAGAAGAGACAGTGTAATTCCTCGAGACACAGAGTCTGCAAGACAAAAACAGCATGGGTGTAGGAGGGGTTGGTCATGTTAGATACATTTATTAGACTTCTTCAATTAGGTGATGAGGGCAGTGGCAAAGGCCAGATGGAGGCATCCTTAACCTGGCCTTCAGCAAGGCCTTTGATTCTGAACTGTACAGAAGCCTGGTAATAGAAGTGGGTGACCTGGGGTCATAGGAAGGACTGACTAAATGGATAGGGAGCTGGTTGAAGAGTAGAATCCAGAAGGTGGTCTTAAATGGTGCATTCTCAGAAGTTAGGGTAGTGACTACTAGTGGGTTTCAAGAGGGATTGGTACTAGGACCAATCCTTTTGCAATATATATGTATCAGCAATATAGGTAAAGGGCTACAAGGCAAGGCAAGTCTTTTTGCAGATGACACTTAAATCTGTGGGAGGCTGGACAGTATGTGGGGGGTTAAAGCAATGAAAAGGATGTGGAGAATCTAGATAAGTGGGTAGCATCTGGCAGCTGAAGTTCAATGCCAAGAAATGCATGGTCATGCACATTGGCACTAAAACCACACAAACTGAATACAGCATTGAAGGGGCATTTATTTATTTATAAATTTGTGAACTGGGTAAGGACACTGGGCAGAAGCCCTTCTTCAGGTCTGTCCCGAACAGAAAACATATAACAATAAAAGACAAAATACATACAATACAATGAATAAATAATCAATTCATCAACAATCAAACATTAGAAGTATTAGTAAGTATTGTTTGAACCTAGATTTAAACCCTGAGAATGAACTGATTGCTCTCAAAAAAGGGGTAAGCCATTCCAGAGGTTAGGGGCCTGACATTCAAAAGAACTATACCCTGGTTAGATCTTAAATTGGCTTGAATTTCTTGAACTACCACCAAATCAGTCAAAGGACACAAATCTTTAGCATAAATGGCCTGATGGACCTACCTAAGGCATACATATATTTAAGCTGAGGTGATAACCAGCCCAAGGATGACTATAAGGAGCAGTGATGGGTCATAACTGGAACATCCAAAACAAAATGCAAATATTATTGTAAGCAACGCTTAGGACTTGCCTCTCCCTCGCACCTAGTTTGTTATACAGAGGGGAGACATAGTCCAAGTGTGGCATTACGATCCCCATAGCTAATGTTCAACGGGAATCATAAGACAATTATGATTTGAATTTGTAAAGCATCCCTAACTTATGATTACTAGTTCTCCTGACCATTTTTACCTGTGAGGAAAAGGTTAAAGAGGGATCAAGTAAAACTCCCAAGTATTTAAACTCAGGCACCTGCTCAAGTAAAGCACCTTGAACATCATGAATTAACAAACGTGGATTTTCCTCAATCTGAGTGGAACTACCAAAAACAATAACGTTAGTCTTCCATACATTCAAAACCATCAGATTAGAGGACATCCAACTGCATAATCTTTGAAACTCTAGTTCCAACACCTTATTTATATAATCAATCGATTGGCCCTGAAAATACAAAATCAGATTGTCAGCATAAAGTAGTAGTAAAATGTAATTTATACAGTGACAACACCATTAGGACTATGTATTGCCCTTTTCATAAGTGCACCTGTGTATAAGTTACAATAAATAAATGTACACAAGTGTAACAGACATTACAAATCACTTCACAACATGTACATTTATTTATAACAAGCATGTTATCAAATATCAGTCAATTATCTAAAAGTATCCATTACATGCACAACAGTACTTCAGTTCCCTTTTTATAGCAGTCTTAAACGTGTTTAAATTCACTTCTAAGTCCCTAAGATGTAAAGGAAATTGCTTCCAACAGATGGCTGCCTTATACTGAAATGTAATAGCAGTAAATTTGTTTTTGCTTTTTGGTATTACTAATTCTCTGGCCCCTTTTTCCTCAACTTGAGACCATGTTTTGGTTTTTCAAGCCTCCCTACTAGGTCGTGCAGTATATTATTCTTTAAAATCCCCCATACTTGTACTGCCCAAATCCATTTCCTTCTTATGTCTAGTGAACTCCAACCAGAACCATATATAATACAATGGTGGGGGTTAAACTCACATGCCAATATAAATCTTGCCAGTCTGTTTAAAACTAAATCTAACTTCATCAAATACTGTTTATTTGCGTGGCAATAAATATGACTTCAATGATTCATAACCGGCAGTATTAGCTGGTTTACCATGTTTAGGCATACTTCCTTGGTTGTACAGTGAGACATCCATTTTACTGCCCCAACCTTATATTAACTTTTTTTACCAGTTTGTTTATGTCGTATTCAAAGGTTAAATGTTGGTCAATGTGAACCCCCAAGTATTTATAAACCTCAGTTTGTGTTAAAATTTTCCCTTCCTTAGTTTTAACTTCAAGTTTGAAATTCAGTTTGTCTTTTGTTTGCTCTGGGGAAAAAACATTGTTTTGAGTTCTTTTATTGTTTATGACCAGCTCTAATACAGAAAAATATTTCTGCATAGCTATGAAATCCTTTTGTAGTCTATCCTCCACTTCCTTAGGGGGTCTCCTTCAGCAATTAGAACAGTCTCATCCACGTATAAACGGATAGAAGAATTTTTTATATGGGTGGGCAAGTTGTTTATGTAGGTGATAAAGAAGACACTTACTTGAATGAAATATAGAGGGAACCTGACTAATAAACAAAGAAAATAACAGGGGACCAAGAATGGACCCTTGAGGAACACCATATACAACAGAACAGGAAGTTGACAAAATGGAGTCAATTGAAACATTTTGAGAACAACTAAGCCAAAAATCTCTAATAAGAGACACCACTGAATCAGTCAACCCCAGATAAATGAGTTTCTGACAGAACAAGGAGTGATTTATCAAGTCAAAAGCCTTGGACAGGTTCACAAACACTGCCCCCATAAGCAAGCCACCACTGCAACCTTGTAGGACAGCGCTCATGAACCTGACCAGGGCCATACCAGCCCCCCGACCATGTCTAGAACCATGCTGCTTGGTACACAGGACATCACCCTCCTCCAAAAATTAATTCAGCTGATTAACCATCAGCTTTTCTAAGATCTTGCTTAATGGGTTTAAAATGGAGATTAGATGAAAATCCTCCGCTCCAACAGTATTGGCCTTTTTGGGAACAGGCACAACTCCTGCTTGCTGTACTGAATTGCACTGAAATACCATTTTTACCAGAGGACGCAGAAACCAGACTAGAAATATCAGAAAAGCAATGATTTAACAAATTGACCATCTCTAGAGGATCAGTAATCAATTCCCCAGAAGACTGAAGGGAAGTAATTAATGCTTTAGCTTCAGGGGAAATAAGAGAATTTACAGTATTCCCCAATTTTGGGGGGTTCAAAGTTACACCCTCTAATTTATATCTAAAGAAATTAGTCTTGGCCTGCTATATCTTTTTACTTAATAAATTCCTAGCGGCCCTGTAGTCTTGTAAGTGTGTCAGAGAAAGGGATTGTTGGTAGGCCTGCAAAGCTACCTTCTTCTGTTTTATAAAAGACTTTAAATCATGTGTAAACCATTGATGTGTTACCCCTGTAATGTTTGGAGTGGAAACAATTTGTTTTGAATGACCAATAATTGTTGCCAAAAAAAGTCAACAGCACAATCTAGGTCAGGTATGGATTCCAGAAAAGACCAGTCCACGTTCCACAATTCACCAGTCAATACATCAGACTGAATACTTTTGAAATTAAGGAACTGAACTAGACTGGATGGAATCTTACATTGCTTGAAGTTAAGAACACCAAATGTGACCTGATGGTCACTCACTGAGTCACCAAGAACACCAACATGAGATACAATATTAACTTTGTTGGTGACGAACCAAATCTAGAAGTGAGTGGTTCATGGAATCCATATTTAGCCTGGTAGGTTCCTTAATAAGTATAGGAATTTAACAAATATTCAAAACCACTATCTGCCTTCTCCCAGTTCAAATTAATATCGCCCACCATGACAAAATTGCAGTTAACAATAAAAGGGGAGGCCATATCAAGAAAATCTTGCAATCCAGATTTACCATATTTAGGGGGATTGTAAAGAGCCTCCACTACAATGTGTTTTTCACCACCTAGGAGCAAATTCAGTAATATCCAGTCATTTTTCAACTCAGAATTCTGGCTAGAAGAAAGTAGAGTAACCTCCAAGTATTCCAAATAATAAATAGCGATCCCACCACCTAATTTGGTTCCTTTTCGATCAGATCTCACAATCTTATAATCAGGCAACAAACACATACCATCCGGTATAGAGGGTTTTAACCAAGACTCAGTAATGACCACCATATCTGGTTTAGATAATGTCATAAGAACCTCAACATTAGCCAATTTAGGGAAAAGGCTTCTAGTATTTAAATTTAAAATTTTGAAACCATGAGAAAGATGCCATTTTGAACCATGCATTACCTCTGCAGAAAGCAAGGGGCGGATAGGCCCAGGGTGAGGTTCAATATCTCCTGATAACACAAGCATTAAAATAAGAAACATACATTTTCTAAAGGACCAGACATGTGTTAACAACCCCTTAACCAGTGATGTCATTAATGAGACCAAAATGCAACCAATCATCCTCCAAGTCATTTTCTCTGAATATAGTAAACAAAATGGATTAATATCACCCTTGCCCCGCCTTAAAAGGTTGGACATGGTAAAGTCATTATGATGTACCCTCAGATTAATATGCACAACGCCCTCTAAGAATACACTCAAGTCACTGAGGGCTAAAAAACAACTCAGCAGAATAACGCAACTACATTTCAACATCAGGCCCATTTTTAGGGCTGTGGGCAGAGCCTACAGCCATGTTGGCATTGATCGTACCTTACAAAAATGGCCGATCGTGGAACCTACTGCTGAACTTTTGGAATTATCCTTCCGAAAGTCCAACGGAGCTTGAAACCCTCCACCATGATCGGCTGCTACAGAATAACAGCTGCACTATTTTGTTTGTTACTTCCACATTCCAGGCAAGTACTGCACATGCATGACTCATGTGCATGTGCAGTTCCACTGGCATCATCATGTTATGAATGGCAAATTGCCATTCACCGCAACTATGCATGTGCGCATGCCATGCATGTGCAGTTGTGTTTCCACTGGCAGCAAAGAAAACCCTCCCGCACCCACCTCCCACTGCTGCTGTCCTCCCTGCTCCCTCTGTTACCATCACCATACCAACATTGGGGTCCTCAAGCCCCATGTCAGCATTATGTAGCCCCCCAAACTCATGTGGCACACTGGTACCCCACCTTATGAACACTGTTACTATCATTTCATTACTCGGGTCTGAAAGGTGATTTTATGGTCGCTGCGTGGAATCACCTTTTGGGACTGATTAACAAAGCAACATGTGATGCTGTTCATGAGGTGATGCCTCAAAAACCCCATGTTGCAAAATTGGTAAAAAAATTCAAAAAAATGACTGTGTTACGAGCATGCATTACACAGTTTCTACACACGCTCCTAACTTCGCCAATTTTTAATATTTTCACTCCAGATTTCCAACATTGCCATTTTTGCACAACTCCTTTTTAACAGCAAAATATGTTTTCACACCTCTGGCACAGAATGGCGCAGTCACTCTGCAAACTCACTTTTCGGGACAAGTGAACAAAATGACACCGGCACTCTTCAGGAGGAGGGGTCCCAAAAAGGCCATGTTGAAAGTTTGGTGCAACACCTCAAAAAAATGGCCAAGTTACACCCGAACATTCAATAATTTCTATGCACACATGTAACTTTGGTAATTTGGCAGCTCATCACAGCCTTAACAGCTCTGGCTAAAGCTTGTTCAGTATTGTAACAATAGGAACCCAACATACATGTAAATACTGGAATACAGCCCTCTACCACCTCTATCTCCTCTGCCTCCTCTAACTCCAGAGTACTTAGTCGCACTTCTCCACTCTGAGGCCGCTCAGGCCACGGCTACAAATGCTGCCACATTTGGTAGGAGCAAGATTTAAACCCCTCAACCCCACCCAGTGGGCTGCCACTGCCAATGAGGGGGGAAGGTGCAGCACAACTAGTAGAGGGTGAAGTTCACTAACTGGTTGCCATGGTAACACCTCATGACAACTAAGCCGAACAACAGGAAACAGCACTAGTATTCAATAGTATACAATTTAGTTCAAGCCACCCAGTCATGCATGGTAGAACATTCTAAGAAAGAAAGGGCTCTAGGGGTAATAATTAGTGATAACATGATGTCCATTTCCCAATTTAGTATAGCATATGAGAAGGCAAATAGGACACTGAGGTATATTAGGTGGGGATTATCTGTTGCAGAAAGGAGGTGATTATGCCGGGATCAGTACCACTGTTCGACTCTTGTCTCATCGACACATCAATCACCAACTCCATCTAACCGAATCTATCAATTAACCAAATTCCTATTTACCGCCAATCAAAACACTGAAACAACTTGCAAGTAGCAAGAGAATTAGACAAACAACATGCAAGTTGCAACTGTGCTCTGAGTGAAGTTAGTGAATTTATTATACAACTCGCAGGTAGCGAGTAGCAGGCAGAATTAAACAAACAAAGGTGAAATGGCCAATGAAAGGCCATTATATTGTGCCTGAAGCCTCTGCCTCAAAATGACCACAAAGTAATTGGAAGCCACACTAGATGGCTCTCGTGGTGAACATGACTTTCTTTTGCTAGCTTGCAGCTTCACCTTACTAACATGCCGAACAGGTAATTATGCAACTAGCAACTGGCACATTGCAAATCGCGAAACATAGCTCAATTAAAGGTAATTGTGCAAATAGCAACTGGCACATCGCAAATCGCAAATAACAACTGAGTCGGTGTTTTGAGTGTCGTGCAATTAAATGAGGCGGTCATTCAGAATTCGGGCAAATTGGATACGGCAAAATAGTAGGCGGTGAATTGAGAGTCGATGAAACATACCTAATCCATTATGCCATTGTACAGGTTGCTGGTGAGGTCACATCTTGAGTACTGTGTGTGGTTCAGGAGTCCACACCTGAAAAAGAACAACAGGCTGAAGACAGTACAGTAGCGGGTAACCAAGATGATACAGGGGTACTGTAGCAGGGTAAGACTTATGAGGACAGGTTGGAGAGCCTTAGTAGGTACTTCCTGGAAGATATGAGGGAAGGGGGATGTGACAGAGATATATAAATACCTACAGGGGTACAAGGTGGACCATGCAGAGCTGTTCTGACTGAACAAAAGTTCATCTACCACAGAGCACAATTTAGAGTTAATGGCAGGTGCGTTGCCAAGATTTAGAAATGGGGGTGGGGGTGGGGTGTCATCAAAGGAATGATAGGAATCCCATTATTTAGGCCCAGTGTACAAAAAGCTTTTTTAATGAAAACATAATAGAAGCAAGATGGGAGGGGGTTTCTGAGCACCCAGCACCCTCCCCTCACTTTGTCTATGAGTGAGGATCAGAGTAGATGTTAAAATGAACTACCTTTTTTTACAGAGAAATTGTCGTGGATAACTCAAATAGCCCACCCAGTGCAGTAGTCAATGACAAAAATATTGCTGGGTAAAAAACATCTGGGATAGCTACAAAAGGATTATTGACCCAGGGATAAACAGAGTAGAGTGTGGGAAGCTTTTTAGGTTAAGCACAAGCATAGTTACAAGAGGGAACACAATGCCATTAGTGGAAGGGAATATTAAAGAGGGAGGACAGGGAGCATTTCTTCACAGAAAGGGTGGTGGATAGATGGAACACTTTGCTTAGGGAGGTGGTGAGGCAAAGACAGTGACTAGATTCAAGCATGCATGGGACAAGCACATGGGATATCATTAAAAGAAAAAAAAAGCATGGAGAGGGTGGGGAAAACTGGGGGCTACATAAAGCCCTTTGCCACTACACAGGGTATGTTGAATTAGAGCAGACTAAGTTGGCCTTGTGGTTCTCTTTTGCTGATGAAATCTGTTTCTAAGAAGGGGAGGGTGAGGAAGAGCAGGGGCAGGTTGAGGGCAGAGGGAGAAGCCATCTTAGAGCAGCTCCAGGTAGGGTTTCAGGGCAAACTGTAGGGACTGCAAGCCTTTTTCTGCCTTTATCTTCCTATGTTGCTATGAACTGGGACTGAGAGTATGCTGGTCCTGACTGGGGATAAACAGAGAATGGGGGGTTGGGGTGCTAGAGAGACTATCTCCAGGCAGGAAGCTTTCTCTGCAAGCTCTGCAGGTCAGCACAGTAATTTTTGTTAAAAACATGATGTAACTGCTTCCATCATCGCAGAACAGCACTGGATTGTACTCTTGAGTGCCAGCAGAATCAACCAATACATAAATTATAATGGTAAAACCAAAAAAACAGCAGTCAGGGGTGCAGAAACAACAGGTGCTGAAATTGAGGAAGGCCTGAAATGACATCAGCCACGAGGATGACAACACTGCAGGCCCAATCACCGAACCCCCCGACAACAGTTGATTGCATCTATGAAGGTGATGGATACCAAAATCAAGAAAACCCTTTCCAAATTAGGGAAGCATGATGTAGCTTTACAAGAACTTACTGGATCAGTTGTTGGAGCAGACAGAAAGGTGACAACTACTCAGGTGGCTGCTTCCATGCTGACTCAGCAGAACTCATAACTAAGAGGGTGCCTGGAAGCCCTAGAGAACAAAGTCCACACCAGTAATTTAAGGTTAATGGGTGTACTGGAGGGAGCAGAAGGAACTAATCTACTAACTGTCCTGATCAGCTGGGTGTGGTCTTCATGAGCTGCCCCTGGGGATTTTGATTGGGAAACCCTCAGAAGAGCTCATAGGGTTAATCCTTCCAGACTAGGGTGAGAAGAAAGTGTTTTGATGGAGTGCAGCATTGCCTCAAAGCCCTGAGCATTATTTACTTCTTCTTGCTCCCAGGCAGGCTCTGGATTACATAGAGGGCAAATCCTGGCAATGCACTGACCCAAAAGACGTGGTTTTGTGGCTAGAGAAGACTGAAAAGAGGAGTTTGCAGCCAAAACAGTTCCAGAGGCGGCATCGAGAGGAGAAAGATGCAGGCAGAGCACCAGTGAGATTACTGTATCATGAGTACAGGACATGAACTGAGACGATGGAATAAACTGTGATCCTAAAAGTGGGATGGGAGGGCCACAGTTTCAACTGTTTAAATAAGTTCGGGATTTACATATCTCCCTTCGAAAAGTGACTTACAGGGGACATTTCAAACTCTTTTGGGACTGGGCCTGTGGCAGAGGTTGCATGGGCCCCTCATGGTGAGTTTCTCACCATCATTTTGTGATGTATGCTGTCCTTGTTCTATGAGTTAAGTGAAGCGGGAATGTCATATTGCCCATTGCAAGCCATACTTCCAAGTTATGTTGGGCGAGACTGTTGTACTCGTTACTTGTTCTCTATGTTTATAATATGCCCTGTTTTTCATGCTGCGGGCACTTGAAAACATATTACTACCTACTTTATTAATTTTGTAGAACTGGATACATAGCAATCCAATGAGATTGTGTTAACCTTTCCTTGTCAGTTCTCCCTGTGTATGGACTGCCATAGCCACTGAGATGGCTAGCATTCATGGACTTTCTTTCTTTGGACTATAAAATGGACTTTTCAGAAACCCTACCCTCTCCTATTGTGCTAGACTACAAGGGGAACCAAATCTGAATATCAACTATTTTGAAAGTACAATAATTGTTTCTTCATACCTTATATGAGAATGTGAATTATGTTCATGTATATTGAAAATAATAAACACAAAATTAAATTAAAAAAAAACAGACAATGGGAAAAAAGACAGTAAATAACCCAACGAATTAGCAGGAGCTAAGGAGGTAGCAGCCAACACAGTGAGCGGAGTGGTGGATATGGTAAAGGGTGCTGTGCAGGGGAGTATGGAGATGACCAAGTCAGTGGTCACCAGCAGTGTGAACACTGTCCTGGGTTCGAGAGTTGGACAGCTGGTGGTGACGGGAGTGGATACTGCACTCAGTAAATTGGAGGAATGGGTTGATCATTACCTTCCAATGACTGAGGAGGAACTGGCTAAGCTGGCAACCTCACTTGAAGGATTCGAGGTGGCACCATTACAGAGTCAGAGTTACTATGTCAAACTTGGTTCCCTCTCTTTCAAACTTCGTCACCGTGCCTATCAGCACTCTATGGAAAAAGCTAGACATGCTCTGCAAAGCACACAAGAAGCACTCACCCAACTGCACAGCACCATTGATCTGATCGAGTATGCTAAGAGGAGCATGGATTCACCCAATCAGAAGCTGCATGATGCCCAGGAAAAGCTTCATCAGATCTGGCTAGACTGGAGAAAAAAACAACCTGATCAAAGTGAGGAGGATATTTCCCAGAAGCCCGAACAAATTGAATCCCAAACACTGGCCATGACTCACAGCCTCACCCAGCAGGTGCAGACAGCATGTCTCTCACGGGTCTCCAGTGTCCATGGCCAGCCTCAGAACATCCAGAAGCAAAGCCAGCAGATGTGCAGGACAGCTGAAGAGCTCAACACCTCCTTTTCCTCTGCTCAGTCCTTCTGGGACCTGTCTGGACAGATCCTGACACAAAGCAAAGAGAAGATGACAAAGATGAGGGAGTCCGTGGATGAAGTGATGGAGTACTTGTTAATCAACATGCCTCTGAGCTGGCTAGTGGGACCTTTTGCCCCACAAGTGGTGGAGCTCTCATCACTGAATCAGACAGAGGGGGAGAAAATGGAGAGAGAGTAGTGATTCTTTCTGCATTAGCAGCTAAAACAGGGCTTTACAAGGCTAAATACACGAAAATTAATCTCCGCTTTCTAAATGCTTAAGCATTATATAAATAATTTTACAAGAACCATTCTGAGTGCCATATATAATGTTAAGTATCCTAGGAAAAGAGAATGTAAATCCTGAAATGTTGTGTAATTTGAATTAGCTATGTATCAAAGGTTCCTTTGAAAGGTGGTTCTCAAAACAAGAGAAAGTTGACATTTGAAATCCACTCTTTTTGTTTTATTGGTAATTAAGACAGGACTGCTTGTTAAATTGTTGTCAAGTACTGGCCATCAAAATTAATACCAGTGGTACAACTTTAGGACATGGTTTCCTACTTGTGGGAGGAAAGAAGTCCAGTTGATTCAAACATCACTACTGTCTGAGTGTCAAAAAGAAGAAAATAACCATTTACTGACTGGTCTAGCGGAGCTGCACAGACGGAAGCTGCTGCACTACAGACACCTGTGTGTATTTTTATTCCTGATCTTGCCTTCTTAAAATTTGTTATGTTGCAAAAGTAACATGTAGACTATAGGAAGCAGCAACAGATGATTGTGTAGTTAAGGTGTAAGAAACGGTGACTGCTTCACTTAAACTGTTCTGTGATGCTCCTCTGGTACCCCCCACCATTGCACTCTCCTTACTCCCCTCTAACTCTCTGATATCACTTTACACATACCCCTCCTGTCTGTCCGAGTCACTCATAGCCCCTCAGTATATTCCATCCTCACACTGTTTCCCTCACTCATGCCCCTCCTCCCCCAAAATCCTTTCACCCCTTGCCAGAGTTATCTACTCACCACCACTCCCCTACTTACCCTATTCCCCTCCTTCCCCTTCACCCATTCTCCCTCTCCTCCCTCCTCTCTACCTCTTCTCTAGCTCACACCCATACCCAGCTCCCTACTCTCTCCACCGATCCTCTCTGCTCTCTTTATTTCCCTCAGACTTTATTTTGTCATCCAGCATCCCCCTTTTTACTATGCTCACACCTGATGATACCCTCTGCCTCTGTAAGAACTTGTAATCTTCTCACCTCTGATGCATCTGCCCCAAGCATAGCTTGTACAATGCCTGGAGTATTGTTCCAACTGCTTTTCTTATTTAATCACATTTCGATTACTGACAAAGCCTTTAGTAGCTCCTCATATGGAACCATTCTGTATGTTTGTACCTTATCAATGCTCTGATTTATGTTTTTAACCTGTCCTTGTAACACGACGTGGAACCTTTGTAAAAAAGCCTATGGCTCAAAGGTGTCATCTGAAATCATAATAAATAAATAAAATAAAATAAATAAATAAAATGTTCCTCTTTCTACAAAATGGCCCTCAAATAACTTACAATAATGCTTTAAATATTTAAAATTTAATCTGTTATCACAGTAATGCATGCACCATGATCTATATGTATTATCTTTCTGCATTGCATTGCTTCTCTACTCCCTGATGTTAAAAGATGGTTCTTGTGTTCTGTTTGAACTAATAAGAATGTGAAGACATAAAACTGAGTTATGTTATCGTTTTCACTAATTATAGGGCACACACTAAAGAACAGCATTGGGATATGCAACTGGGGCAACAAACAGGGTTATGCAGAAAGCTGAAAGGAGGGGTCACTGGACATAATTATGATGCAGACAGTTTAAGTTTTATTTCATTAGCTATGCCACGGTTTCTGATATGTTAGACAATTAGTTGGGTGATTGTGGGTTTCATCCCTGGCTTGGAGCTCATTTTGTTTAAATATAGGTCTAAAATTAACACCTTGTGGTGGGCTGGTCAGTTATCCACCTTGCATAAGTTCTGTTTACTAAAGGTCATACAGTAAATGGACTTGTCAACCTAATGAAATGCTGTGAATGAGAAAGTGGCAGTCTGAACAGTTAGTTGCCAGCAGGTATACTCCATGAAATTATAGGTGATTTAAACTTAAAAAAAGGTCACATAATGTATGTATTTTTTAAAGTGTGAATGTGTGTATTTATGTATATATAAATACATACACACTATTTCACATGTTTTGTAATAGCAATAATGATCTCTTTTACGGTCTTTTACATGTTAAGTAATGACTGACTGTGTTACAGACCCTCAGTTTTTCTTAATTAGTCTAGCCACTCATTAACTGCTATTAAAACACTGGACCATCAGTTGCTATTATTAAATAACTACCCAGCCCTGATAAGGTGTAATATTTATTTGTTTTGTTTGTTTGTTGTTTGAATTTTGATGACTGGGTAGGCCAGCTGAGACAACCAAGTCCCTTTTTGAGTGACGACCTGAGGAACAAAATGTTTCAGTCACATTGATACACAATATACAGCACAGTAAACATTCAACATTGGGAGATACACAGTTTAGGTACAGAGTAGAAGAACAGGTGTTCTGGTTACGATGTGACAACATATACGTAGCTTAGTATAACATTTAACATTGGAAGGTATATAGTTAGGGTACAGTGGAGTGGAGCAGAGTCAATAGAATAAAATGAAACAGGAGTACATTATATTAACATTTTAAGATCATTGTGAGGGATTAGTCCATAATAACATCTTATACTCTGCATGTAGGCTCGTCATGCCTCAGTTATACCATTGGGAGAATAGGGTGTGTGTGGGAGGGAGTAGAAGTAAAGGGGGAGGAGAGAGGGATGTGAGAGATGAAGCAGAGAGGTGGAGAGGACAGGACTGGTAACAGAGTAGGAAAGAGGGTAGGAGGGCTGGGGAGCAATGAGGTGTTAGGAAGCTTGTGGGGCACAGTTACCATCACATTCAGGAGGTAGAAAGGTTTCTCTATAGTGCTTTATAAATGTAGGGAGGGTCTGACATGCGAGTAGGGCATAAGAGAGATTGTTGCACTTTTGGGGTGCCGCAAAGGCGAAGAACCTTTGGCCTATGGCTAACCGAGTTTTGGGCATGTTAAGCATCAGGAGGTGAGAGGACCTAACAGTTCGGGAAAAGGGTTTCAGGGTGATCTAGTTAGATAAACTGGGTGGAGAAGGTAGGTGGGTGAGCTTGAAAGTGGTGCAGAGCACTGGGAGGTCTAGCTTGGCATTGAATGAAAGCCAACCCAGTTTGTTTAACACCATACAGTGATAGGCCCTTGCTGGGGCCATAGATGCAAATTGAATGATTCTGTGGAAAGCCATTTTTTGCTTGGACAGGAGCGTAGCCTTGACCAAGTGAGTGATTGATGCACCATAGAGGAGGCCCGGAAGGAGGGTGGTTGAGGCAATAGTTTTCCTTGTGGTAGTCGAGAGATTGGGAACTGTGCAGTACAGGAGACTGAGTTTTTAATTGGTAGCTTTGATGATAATGTCTATATGTAGCTCGAGGGATAGGTGCTCATCAAGTGTGAGGCCAAGGTATTTGAAGGAGTTGACCCTTTCGAGCGGGGTACCGGTGGAGGTTCTGATTGTCAAAGGGGGGTTAGAGTACACATTGAAGAAGGAATGGTGAAATAACAAGGTTTGGGTTTTTTTTCACATTCAAGACCAGTAGGTTATCCTTAAACCAGGCCTCTAATGTATGGAAGTAATTTTCTAGACTAGTAGTAATGCTGTTGATGTTCTTAGAGGAACTGTATAGAATGGCGTCATCATCATAAAGCTGGACAGATGCTCCACCACAGTTGCTCGGCAGGTCATTTATAAATGCTGAGAACAGGAGCGGGCCTAATATCGACCATGGAGAACTCCGTCTGAGATAGGTGCTAGGGGTGACAGAGCTCCATCCCATTTGACACATTGGAGTCTATTGGATAAGTAGTTTGAGACCCAGGCGAGAGAGTTAGAATCAAGTCCTAGGCATTGAAGTTTTGAGAGTAATAGGGGCCGTTGACAAGGTTAAATGCCTTTGTAAGGTCAGTGAAGATTGCTCCAGTGGCTTCCCCCTGATCTATTGCTTGAAATATATCAGAGGTGACCCGTAGGACAGTGGTTTCAGTCCTGTGTGATTTACGAAAGACGTGTTGGTGGTCAGTAAGGGCACTGGTCTGTTCAAGATATAAGTAAAGTTGGTTATATAATATTCGTTCTTGAATTTTTGTGATGGGGCATAAAATGGATATGGGTCTGTAGTTTTCAACATGGTTGGTCTGCCCATTTTTATGAACAGGGACAATGACTGCAGTTTTCCATTTGTCCGGTATTGTACCAGTGGTAAATGATCTCTTGATTAGTAGGGTGATTGGGAGGGCAAGTGCTTGTGCTCCTGTTTTGAGGAATTTGGGAGACAAGGTGTCGGACCCAGGGGAACTATCAGTGTTGGGTTTTCTCAGAAGTTTTAGGATCTCTCATCTAGAGGTGATTCTAATATGAAATTGAGCATGTGAGACTGGTGTGTGTGTGTGATCGGCTTGTGAGTCAGGGCAGGTAGACAGTAGGCAGGCTTTGTATATATCAAGGTTAGTAAAGAAATGGATAATAAGGCTAGGGTAAGGCCTTACTGCTTGTGAAAATGTTTTTAGCAACAAGTTCATTTACAGAGCACATGAAAAAGGGATCTAAGAGACCCCAAAGCTTGTGCATTTCATTCATTTGTGTTGATCCAATGCAAGGTATCCTGCTGTCTTACACATTTATGAACTGTGTTTCCTTCACCTAGTTCATAGAGAATGACAGTATTCTACATACCTGGCCGTCTCGTGAAAGAAGTTATTTTTAAAATAATGACTGAAGGCGTGATCCACAAAAGTCTGGAGATAAAAAAAAAATATGAATCTGGCTCAGAGATTGTGCTGTGTAAGTACTGTACTATACATAATGTGTGATCTACAACACTGATAGGTGGGAACGACATGTGCACAAGGGAGTGCAAAGAGGTGCATAGTGAGCAGGGGATGGTTCCACAGAACATAGAAACATAGAAGCTGATGGCAGATAAGGATCGCAAGGCCCATCAAGTCTGCCCATTTCTTTTTCTACCTTATGAATATGCCATCGGCCTTTGCTCTGTCATTGACCTATCTATTCATACTGATCTGTATTGCTCCCTTATGCCTATCCCATGCCTGTTTGAAGCCCTGCATTGTATTCATATCCCCCATTTCCCGAGGAAGGCCATTCCATGCATCCACCACCCTTTCTGTGAAAAAGAACTTCCTCACATTACCTCTTAATCGGCCTCCCTTTAATCTCATGCTGTGTCCTCTTGTCCTGCTATTTTTTTTATATTGAAACGTTAGACTCTTTCACCTTGTTAATGCCCTTAAGGTGTTTGAATGTTTCGATCATATCACCTCTCTCCCTCCTTTGCTCTAGGGTATACATATTGAGCTCCGTTAATCTGTCCTCATATGTTTTCTGATGCAGTCCCTCCACCATTCTCTGGACTGCCTCAATTTGGTTAATGTCCTTGTGAAAGTGTGGCCTCCAGTACTGCATGCATTACTCCCGATGGGGCCTAACCAGTGTCTTGTATAGAGGGATTATTACCTCCCTCTTACGACTTGTGATACCCCTACTAGTACACCCCAACATCCCCCTAGCCTTACTTACTGCTTTAGTGGTCTGCTTGGATGATTTCAGGTCATCTGTGATGATGATGCCCAAGTCTCTTTCTTCCCTTGTGACTGCCAGCAACTCCCCTCCCAGCCTGTAGGTGGCTTCAGGGTTTCTCTTCCCTATTTGCATGATCTTGCACTTCTTTGCATTAAACCCCAGTTGCTACTCTTCTGACCATTTTGTCAGTTTATCCAGATCTCTTCTTATTCTGCCCACCCCATCGGGATCATCTACTCTTGCAGATATTGGTGTCATCTGCAAACAGACAAACCTTAACCTCCAGTCCATTTGCAATGTCACTGATGAAGATATTGAACAGGACTGGCCCCAGGACTGATCCCTGAGGTACCCCACTTGCGACTTGCATCTCTTTTGACTGTATACCATTTACCACCACTCTCTATTTTCTGCCTGACAACCAGTTTGCCACCCAGTTGATCAACTTCTGACCCACCGGAGCCTACCCAGCTTATTAATCAATCTTCTATGTGGAATAGTATCGAAAGCTTTGCTGAAGTCAAGGTAGGGGACATCAATTGCTCCCCCTTGGTCCACCACTCTAGTTACCCAGTCAAAGAAATCTATGAGATTAGTTTAACCGGACCTTCCTGTTGTAAACCCATGCTGTCTTGGATCCTGTGCTCCTATGGATTCCTGGTGTTGCACTATCCTTTCCTTAAGGAGTGCCTCCATAATCTTGCCTACTACTGAGGTAAGACTGACTGGTCTGTAGTTCTCTGCCTCCTCTCTGCTACCACTCTTGTGCAGCGGGATCACATGAGCCCTTCTCCAGTCTTCTGGGACCTCTCCTGTGCTCAGAGACTCATTAAACAGTTCTGATAATGGCTCTGCTAGTTCCACCCTTAGCTCCTTTAGTACCCTGGGATGTATGCCATCAGGTGCCATTGCCTTGTCCACCCTGAGCTTATCGAGTTCTTGTAGGACCCTTTCTTTTGTGAAGGGACTAGTGCACACCTCCCTCCCCCTTGTGTCCAGGGTGCTGAGCTGTGGGCCCTGCCCTACCTTCTCTTCAGTAAATACTGAGCAGAAGTATCTATTTAGGATAGATGCTTTTACATGGTCCTCCTTCTCACACGCCCCCTCATCCCCTTTGATCTTAGCAATACCCCCTCTGGACTTTCTCCTTTCACTAATGTATCTATAGAAAATCTTGTCACCTTCTTTCACTGTTTGTGCTAGTGTTTCCTCGGTTTGGGCCTTTGCCTGCCTTACTGCCTTCCCTGCTTCCCTTAGGGAAGTTTGGTATGCCTCCCTATCTTCATCCCACTGCGTTCCCTTATATATTTCCTGAAGGCTGACCTTTTGGCTCTGACCTTTTCGGCTACTGTTGTTGAGAACCAAAGTGGTTTCGTTCTTCTTTTGCACTTCCTTTTCTCTCTAACACAATGGGATGTTGCTTCAAGTATTGCATCCTTAATGCTTGCCCACTTTTCCCGTACCCCCTCACCTGTATTTATTCTTGCCAGGGCTAGCTTAACTCTGTTAGCCATCTTATCAAGGTCAGCTCCTCTGAGGTCCCATATTTTTGCCTTGGAATGGGATGATTTAGTTCTAGTGGCCAAACTGAACCATACCATGGAGGGTCACTGGCCCCCAGGTGACCTTCTATCTGGAGATCTGTGATCCTTTCCCTGTTAGTCAGTACTAGATCTAGGACAGCCCTGTCTCTTGTGGGTTGTTTTACCAGGTGTTTGAGGCCCTCCACCTGCAGGGAATCCACTATGTGTCTAGTTCTGGCAGATGTTCCTCCTGGTATTGACCAATCTGTATCTGGCATGTTGAAGTCTCCCATTATCAGAACCTCCCCTTTAGCTGTCATGTTTTGTATATCTTCTATCAATAATGTGTCTATGTCCTCCCTCTGGTCTGGAGGCTTGTAGACAACCCCAGTTCATATGGCTGTCCCATTTCCTGTTTCCAAGGTGACCCACAGTTCTTCTGGCTCCTTATGTGTATTCTGAATTTCTGTAGCTTTGATACTTTCATTGACATAAAGGGCCACTCCACACCCCCTTTCTGCACCTTGGTCTCTTCTGAACAGTACATAGCCAGGTACTGAAGTCTCCCAAGTGAGGTTACTGGTAAACCATGTCTCGCTAAAGGCTACTATGTCCAGTTTAGCCTCTGTTATTGTTGCCTGCAGGTCTGGGATCTTGTTTCCTAGACTGCGAGCATTTGTGTACATGATTTTCCTTTGGCCAGATTTCAGTGTGTTAGTTGCTGGGTGAGGTCTGGCTTTTCCCCTGTGCATCATATGGGTTGCCAGGCCTTTTTCCTTACCTGGTGATGCAAATGAACTACAATCATGCTGAACTCCTGTTTCACCACTATCTGAGGGGGGAGGGGTGTTCTTCACATTCGATGTATCAGATGCTGCATCCCTCTCCCCATTTGCTAGTTTAAATATTCTGCAAAGACGTCAAACTTCTGCCCCAATGCACTGACTCCCTCCTTAGTCAGTTGCAGTCCATTATATTTAAAGAACTTTCGCTTCCAAAACTGTTGCCAGTTCCCTACAAATTTGTGTCCTTTACCTGGCACCAGCCCTTGAGCCACATGTTTAGCTCCCCTATCTCCCCTTCTCTGACCTTCCTTCCATCCATCTGCTCCCCTCTCCCAGACTGGCAGAATCTCAGAGAATGAGATGCCGGATGAAATGGATGATAGTTTTTCACCCATGATTAGTCCCACAGAATGCCCACGATCCCACCCTATAAGGATGTGTACATGCTGTGGAGAGCTACATGGCCATGATCACTGTGGATAATGTGCTTATACATGGTACTGGCAGGAGCAGAGTCGAAAACAGTGTACAGGTAGAAGAACTGCTCTGATCTACCACAGCCCTTCAACCATACTGCCAGATGGAATGCCCAAACACCATGTGTAACAGCCATACAAAACCTTAGAATGGCAGCTCTGGCAACTTGTAATGGGCATCCATCATAAGCTGCATAGTGGTGTGGCCAAAATGGTGCTTAGCAATGACAACACAAAGGATGCTTGGACATTCCCCTTGCTCGTCCAGCTGGTGGTACATGCTACACCAGAACATCACCAGCCCCACCCCCAGTCTGGTGTTCACCTAATAACAGATGTCACCCAGATAGCAGGGCAGGAGTGTGGCCTGTGCTGCATCAGTGGCTGGATGTGTGACTGTAGTGTACAGTATAGCTGCCAACTAATGGTTCATTCACAGCAATGGATGTTATACTGTGACTATGTGGCATATGTGTACTGTAGACCTTCATGCCTGCCCCACATAAATGATAAGACAGCACTACATACACACAGCATATATATCCCACACAACTTGACGGGGCAGGACCAGCCAACATAGAATCACAGACAGGACACATAGTACAGCCCTGCATAGGTGGCAACAGCGTTAGTTACACAAAATTCAAATGTAGTAAAACAGGATTTATTGCAAGGGTGGGAAAGGTACAAAACAGGAATGGCACAGGACAGCAGAAGGAAGGGTTACTCTTCTCCAGCTGCTGCCACGTGCACATGCAGGCTTAGGTTCCACACCTGTAACTATTGTTGTTGTCTGGGACCTTAAACAGCAAAATGGGAACATTGTTTGTTGTTACATGCCTTAAGCTACTGTATCTAGAAATAATTATACAGACCATACACATGTGGTGACACTAATGACAAACTCACTAAGTAGCCGATGATGCCGTTCTATCAGGTCATGAGGGTTACAGTATGCTCGTTACCACCTATGCAGGTGAGGTAGGGTGGGAGTGGTGTGCTGTCTCCCATAAAGGGCCTGTGATGCCCAGTAACAGCCTGGGCCTCCACACATATCTCATAGAGCTCCACGAGCAGCCCTGCATTCATGCCCTGTGAAAACACAGAAAATAGGAGTGTGACAAGGGCCTGTCCTGCACAACCCAACAGAGCTGTATGTTGCATACTTACATATAGTGAGCGACACTAAACACTACTCATGGTATAGTACATGGCCCACCAGTACTGATGTGAGCCACATCTGTATATCCAGTCTCTGGACCTCTGTATGGCAGAGTGAAGTGGTCTGGGACATTGGGGAACTGTCTCATAAACCTGCTGACATCTTGCAGACACACACGGGCCACACAAGTGAGCCACAGTTGATGTATCACAGCTGTGGAATCAATGTATAGTGTAGCCAATCAGCCATCTGCAAGGGGACAGCGTATGTCCAGTGCACACATCACCGAGTCCGGTCTGCCCACCCTACTGATTATGTCAGGCATCCATGTGTGTCACCTCAATTACGCGGTGGAGCAGTCAGGGTGGATAGCTCCATTAATGATGTTCATGATGACTGAGATGTCACTGCTACAGTCGGGGCCTGTGCTATGGTATGTGTGCCAGCCTGCATAACAATGCCACCCCTCAGCAGTCTTCCTTTTATGTGCAGGACTTATTGGTCATGTTCCTATCCAATGGGGTGGGTGGGCTGTGGGATGTCCCACTGTGGTCTCAATGTGCACCATCTGGTATACTCATTTGCCTGTAAGATAGGAACATAGATTGCGTTTGCAAGAAAAGACCCAGAAGTCCATCCAGTCTGCCCATTTCCCTATCTAGCTCTAGGCACAGACTTATGCTGGGCTGGATTTAGAGATAGAATAACTCTAGTGACTGACTGACACTCCCTTCTCAGGTATCCTGACCCCATGACTCCCTCTGTGTCCCACTATTCTCTTTTATCTGACACACTCAAGTTTAAACCCTGTCACAGCCTTCACTTCAACCACATCTCTGGGTAGTCTATTCCATTCATCCACAAACTGCTCCATAAAAAGGAACCTCCTCATATCCCTCCTGAATCCTCCCCCCCCACCAGTCTTCACTCATATCCTCTAGTCACAGTGCCCTTGTTCCTCATGAACAAGTCCTTACAGTCCACCCTGTTGATTCCTTGGGTATCCCACAAATGGAGCAACGGCATCAGGGCAACGGCATCAGGGTGACCCATCCAGTTCGCCTGTCACAGTGGCAAACTGGTTGTCGGTGCGCTCTGCAGTAAGAGCACCACACGAGTGTTGTGCCTCCCTTCCTGATACACCTCCAGCATGGAGGTGATCATCATAAGTTTCGGGGTGTGTGTGGAAAGACCACTCGCATGCCCTGCTGCGTTTTGCCCACTTGGGGTCGGATGTCTCAATGCCTGGTGCTGTGATCACCATCGGCATTGTGCTGTAGCCCAAAAGAAAGTTGCCCTGCAGCTGTCACACCAAAGTGGGTAAACTGATTCCTTGCAAGAACTTGCACATCTCAGACTTGTTCTTTCTTTCTGTCCAGGTCTCTCAAATATACATGTTATGGTCTGCCAGCCTTTCCTCATACAACCTCACCTCCTTCCACTGAATCATCTTCATGGCTCTCATTTGTATAGTCTGTATGGTTTCTATGCGATCCCTGTCTTGCCTGAGGTGTGGACTCTGGAACTGCATGCAGTACTTCAGGTGTGGCCTTAACAGGGACCTGTACAGGGGCAGCAGCCCCTCCATCTCTTTCATCCTGCAATCAGATCCCCTCCCTATACATCGCAGCATCCTGTTTGCCTTCCTGTATGCTTTGTTGCACTGAGCTGCGTGGATGTGAGGCCATCAAAAATGATGCCGCCCCCCCCCGGCCCCGGTCTCTCCTCAGTTGTCTGCACCATCTTTATTTCCTCATCCAGTAGTCTATTATTTGATTCCGTCTACCAATGTGCATCACTTTGTAAGTTGTTACATTCAACTTTATTTGCCGTAATTGGGTCCACTTTTTAATTTATCCAGGTTTTTTTTTCCATTTCTCCAACTCCGTTCTCAGTGTTCACTCTGCTGCAGATCTTAGTATCAATAGCAAAGAGATGCACCTTATTTTTGCATTCTAATGAAAAGGTACATTGAACTCTAAGAGCTGGGGTTCTTGGCTGAGCAAGTTTGCCATAAAATTGAATCAAATATATCTCAGACTCCCAGTTGGTTGCCGTTTGCTGTGGGATGCTCCTGACTCCGATTTGACCTCAATCTTTACTCTGTATCTTACTGTCTTCCTACATTTAATATGAGAGTGTGATATAAAATTCTTCCTCATTTTTAAAATCTTGGATGTATATGAGTATTAAGTTTTGCTCAATCCTATCCAAATAGTCTCAAATCTCTATAAGTTCATGCAATTGATCATCCACATTTTTCTTTTCCTTACCACAACTGGGTGTATACTATACATTAAGACAGCAGTGCCAGTGCTTGTAGCCCTTTCATTGTGGGATTTACCACTGGTATAAGTAGTGACACAAAATCTCTAAAGTCATTCTCTAAAATGACATTTAAGGGCTCAGGTTACGCCAAGTACTGCCTCCTGACAAAGCTCCACCTTAAAGTGCCAGAGCACCTGGGTAATGGCTACTAGCCCACCTTGCTTGTAAATTGGTGTGTTGATGCACTTTGTATTGTATTGAGACTGGATTACTAATAACTTCTTGGTAGCAAACCACCACAATTACTTTTTTCAGTGAACACCACCACAGTGACAAAATCTCGCCAGGTCGCTGTGGTGGTCCTCTGTACAGCGTCGCTGTGAGTCCCAGTGATTCGCCCCCACCCCAAACCAACTCTGATTTGGAGTTGGTTATTTAGAGATGGAAAAAACACTTTGTCTTGATGGGAACAATGCCAGTGGTCGGCATTGTTCCCATCGCTGTTGGGGATATCAACAACAATGCCGTCGATATCTTGATGTGGAACCTAAATTCTTCAGCATTTATGCTTTGTGGTGTGTGTCTATTTAAGTTCACCAACCTCAACACATAGGCTCTTGGAGTGCAGTCAATTCTTGTGTTTTTTAATAATAAGGATCTCCCTTCCACACAACCTGATGCCCCACAAACAACAATTGTGACACCATAAAGAAACTGCTAATATGCAAAATATAAAATGCAATAAACACCAATTTATTTTGGAGGGAAGGGAGGGAAAGAACAAGGGGACATGAGGGAAAATGGGAAGCAGTGTGGTAGTAGTAAAACTATACTTTAATTTCAGAACCACACCCCTCCTCAGTCCAGGATTCCCCTTGGCACGTGCATCCAACATTTCCCCCAAAGGCCTTATGGGAGAGCTCTCCTCCTAGTTGAAGTAGGTTTCACATCACACTGGGGTTATTGACTAGCAGTGCTGAGGCCTGTTGGCACACAAATAGTAATTGGTACATACAGTTTGATGAATTAGAGGGATTTTTCCAGGTTTTTTTTTTGCTTCATCAAAATTCAAGAAAATGCTTCAGAGCCTGAGCTCTGAGGGGTATCCAGTGATATGGGCGACTGAGATTGAGTGACTCAATTTGAGTGCCTGTAACTAGAGTGAGTGTGGAACAAGAGCGACTGTGGAAATGGCGAGGGTAGAAGGCCTAAAATGGTGACCACAGGATATAGCACCAATAGAAGGGACCTCCCAGGAAGCAAGATATAGAAGGTAGTTCAGAAAGGCAGTGCCAAGCTGGCCATGTGGACTTGTGGAGGCAGTGTATGCCTCTGGTGTGGAAGGACCTGGGTTTGAACCTGGGTTGGTGCACTAATGTTTTTGGTTGGTGTACGGTTTGAGAGTTGTATTTTTTTATGTTACACTGCATCTTTTGCACTGTTGTGTTCCTGCTCCTCTTCTGTCCTGCTGCCCTGCCATCCTGGTGGTCCCCCATTTGTGCTCCCCCCGAATAGCCCCCTCCCGAGTTGGCTCCTTACCCCAGTGTCAGGTCCCCCCTTGGAGTTGATTACATTGAGGGGGGCTGGGGAGGCACAGCCCCCTGCATAGAATGTAAGGTACTGTGTGGTGGTATGGGTGCTGATATTGTGTTTGTCGCTGTGCCTGCCACATTTGAAGCTGCCATGGACTGCCCCATGTATGAAGCTGTATGTCTTCTCGCCATTGTCACATGGAATCTCCCTGAGGTACTGATGGTTTTATTGACCTTGTGGAAGTATTCACTTGAAAAGGTCCACTGCTCAGCAACAGCAGGCACTCTGTGGTGTCAAGCAGGGAGCTAGCTCTCTGACTGAACCTGCAATTTCTTTCAGAGCACTTTAGACATTCACTGGGGTTTGACTCTCTCTTTCTCTCGCTTGGTGTCTCTGTCTCTGTCTCTCTCTCTCTCTCTCTCTCTCTCTCTCTCTCTCTCTCTCTCTCTCCTCTCTCCTCTCTCCCTCTCTCTCTCTCTCTCTCTCTCTCATTTGCAGACTGTGGCTAGTGATCTAAGCCCTGGCCTGGTGGCTAAACAGTAATTCACTCTAGGTTCATCACAACCCCCTGCAAGAAGGGAGTTGGGTTTGTCCTTTGAAAGAGCACAGTCAAACATAAAGGATATTATTAGGTTTTAAGAAAGTTCTTCTTTTCTTGTGGCCACTTAGCATGTGAAATGTTATTTTCAATCCAGTTATTTTTGGCCATGTATACATTCGTCATAGTAGTTTTGATACAGTCAGGCATTATAACAGCCTATTAAAGTAAGCCCCATAAAAGGGGAGCTTATACTCCCCAGGCTCTTGACACGTCTCTGTCAAGATGCATTTCATGTTGTCCATAACAGTCCATGTCTGGCAGTGGCAGCATCACTATACACATTTCTAGCTAACACCTGATTCCTCTGTAGCCAGGCATTTCAAATATATTTACAAGACAGCACATTTCTATCTAGGCAATTGATGCTTACCTATCCAATTTAAGCAGTACGTTTAACACAGGTATAGCCCCAATACATTTCCTCATCCTGACCTATATTTCAGAATGGAAATGGGGAATTATTGGCAGTGATAGAACTATAGGCACAAAATCTTTATGCAGCACATGGATGTAGACGTTGGTGGAGGCACCAGGGAATTCATATGTTAACTTCAGAGGTGGTTTGCATTCACGTCCAGAGTGTCTGGGAAACACTGGCTCTTCTTCAGAAAGGGAGGGCCATAGGTTCAAGTTTCAGCTCCATTTGAACATTAGGAGCCTCATTAGGAATAGCAGAATCACTTCAGTCTCTGAAGCAAAATCTTCCAATAAGGTTTCCACATCTATATCCCCAAATGGCATCTCCAGTTTGTCCCCTCATGGTGTTGCAGAGAGATAGACATATAAGATACTATAGATAGATGGATAGATAGTAGATAGATATATAAGTATATAGATAATTAGATAGATAGCTAGATAGAAAGACAGACAGACAGAGACAGGCGGACAGACAGACAGACAGACAAACAGATAGATAGATAGATTGATAGATAGATATATCTCTTGCAGAAACAGTCAAGTACTCACCACCATGCATAAGTATGACATCAAGCTCCAATAGTTACATTTATATTGTCTTTTATTGACAATCGCAGATATGTACCTGCCTGACGCATTTCAGACCAAAGATGGCCCCTTTGATAAATGTGTCAGGTGGGTACATGTCTGCGTTTGTCAATAAATTACAATTTAAATGTAACCACTGGAGCTAGGTGTCATAATTATGCATGCTGGAGAGTGCGACTGTTTCTGCAAGAGCTGTTTATTTGTCATGAAGCATCACCAAGCCCACTGTGAACATATGTTTTGATAGAGCGATAGATAGATAAAATCAATCGAAATATTGATAGATTGATAGATAGATTTATTTTTATCTAGCATCTTTCCCAGGCTCAAAGCCCTTGACAAGAAAATACAATAACAAAATAAAAATTTGCAAAACACTACCAAAGATCAAAAACACCATGTACATTTTTGTTTTCAATTTCAACAGCATAAATTTAAAGACTATGCTCTAACTACCAGTCAATAAATCGATCAGTCACCTAAGAAGACTATATAAAATTGGCATGTCTTCAATTCTGATTTAAAGTCTTCTACCAAGGGAGGCAGTGTGTGTATAGATTTATGGACGACATTTCAAGACCTTAGGAGCAGCAGCTGAAAAAGTTTGATCCCAGCAGATTTTAACCATGATGAAGGAACCTTAAACATCCCCTGGGTGTCACACAAAAATCTTCCTGGTGGGTTGCTAGTAGCTCTCGAATGTATTGGGTACCCAGTCTGTTTATCACCTTGCAAGTACAAAGGGGTGATCTCAAGATTAGAAATGTGCAAAGGCTCTTGCATTACTTGATCCAAATTATGCCACTGTGTGTTTGGCATGGGTGCATACACCACTTCTCCAGGTGGATGAAACCATTCCTTGATCTCATTTTCCTCACTGTTAGAAGTTTTAACTGTTTCAGAGGTAAGAGCAGGGACAGTGCCAGATGTTGGTGTGACATTAGTGTCTCATTTACCTGTAGGTATTTTTTTCCCCCTGCAACTTCTAACCCTCGGTATCTCACCCTTTACTCCAACTCAGGCTCCGGAACAGGAATAAGTTGTCCATTTGACAGCAAGTGATTGCGATGAATAGTCTTTATAATCCCTGTGCACTGTTCTTGATGAAGACAATAAACAGGTAAGTCAGGTAACTTTTCCACAGCAACATAAGGCTTTGGGGCCCATATGTCAGCTATTCTTTATTTGCTCCTCAGTTCAAGATTCCTTAGGAGAATTATATCTCTGGGCTGCAGTAGCTGATGTTGCACTTTCTGATCATACCTCTTATTTTTGCTGCACTGACTTTACTGGCTGCCTCAGTGGTCAGATGGTAGGCCTCTTGCAACTGAAGCCTAAGACTTTCTGTGAACTCCAAATCCCAGTTGATACCCCAAATGCAGAAATCCCAAAGGAGAGCTGGCCCACTGTCATGGAGGGCTGAGGCCCTGGGCACCTCACGTCCTGCCACATTGGTGTCCTAGGTTTGGGATTGGATCACTAAGGGTCCATGGAATGCTCTCCTCCCTCTGGGGGAGTGGTTCACACATTCCATTCAGCAGTTGCTACCTAGAGTAAGCTGGGTTGCAGAGCAGCGGGATGCCAGGGACAGGGATCCCATCCACAGGATGCTGGGAGATATCTTCATGGAGGTAGAGCACACACAAGGTGTCATTGCATATGTCGTGGGTCTTAGAGAAAAAAACTGCAGAAAAACCCTTAACCATGGCTGGATGATGGCCCAGTCCCCTGCAGGCCCTACACTAGTGACTGAGCACTTCTAACTGTAATGTGACAGAGGACGGCTGGTGCATGAAGGTAAGACTCAAAGCCCGATGATGGAGTGGGCGGAACCAGTCCAAATGGAGGCAGGTCGGGCAAAAATGGGGACAAAAGAGTCACCCTGGAGATGTGCTACAGACCTCTAAACCGCTTAGTGGAGAATGATGCCCAGCTGTTTGGGAAAGTTTGCAGAGCATCCAAATCCAATGCATTGATAATCCTTGTGGACTCCAGTCTTCCGGGCATAGACTAACAGCAGGGCTAAGACAGAGCAGCATGTCCTACAGGGGACTTGGTTTGAGATCACCCTTGACCTTATTCTCAGCAGCTGTGTTGATGAGGTCATCCCCAGTCTGAATGTCCAAGTACCTGTCAGAGGCAGTGACCACAGCCAGGCAACCTTCTGTCTCTGGTTACAGGGAAGATGAGTCTACCCTTAGCTAGTAGGACTTGGAATCACAGAAAGACAAATTTCATCAAGATGAAGGACCAGGTGTCCAAGGGTATGTGGATGCTGATGGTGGTAATCAAGAACACGTGTGGGATTCACTGATGAAGGTTCTTGAAGTAAAAGCATAGCTCTGTATCCCAGTAACCTGTAAGAGAAAAGGGGAAAAGAAATTGCACCGTGGCTCAATAGGGACCTATGGCATGCGAGAGAACCAGGGGCAAAGGATGAGATGCTGAATGAATACATAGCTGAAATGTTCACCAAAGGGCCCACCAAGGGAGAATGGTGCTCATTAGGAGGGCCGATGGCATCAGAGATATCCACAATGCAGCCAGGAGACATAGTAACTGACTACCTGAGAAAGATCAAGCTGGGTATGTCCCAAGGGACAGACTGGATACATCCTAGGATCATTGTGGAACTAAGCGTACAATGGGAGGTCCCAGTGCTGTAGTCCTTCAAGGAATCTGTTCAGACAGGTATCGTACCAAAGGACTGGAAAGTGGGCAGTGTGAACCCATTATCAAGAATACAGCAAGTATAAGCCCAGGTAACTACCGGTCTCTCAGTCTGACATCAGTGCTGGGAAAGGTCCTGGAAGTCATTACCAAGAAAATGAATTACAGAGCACTTGGCTAAGGCCAGCTTTAATGCATCCTTTCAGCATGACTTTATGAGAGGCACAGCATGCTAAACTAACCTGAACACCTTGAGCTGGTGACCAGGGTGGTCGACAGAGGCAGAGCCATGGATGTTCTCTATCTGGATGTCAGCAAGGCCTTGGATACTGTGGTACATGAACTGCTAACTGGCTTGGGGACAGAAAGCAAAGGGTGGTGGTGGACAGGCACTACTCTTAGTCGAGTCCCACAGGGATCAGTGCTGTGGTCAATGTTTTTTAACATTTTCATTAATGATCTGACAGCTGGGCTCTCCACTAGGCTGCTTAAGTTTGTTGATGAAACTATGATTGCCAAGGTGATGGACTCCCTTGTGGATGTAGACAACATTCAGGAGGATCAGAACAAGCTGGATGATTGGTCCAACTCCTGGAGCCTATAATTCAATGGCAAGAAAGAATATTGGGCTCTGATTGTTAAGCATGGGACTAAACCTACGATGTTATCCCAGCACAACATCACAGATCTAGTCCCAGAACACACATGACCACATGAACTGTGAAACAAATCACTGCACATGCCATGTCCAAGTAAACTCCCCACACTTGGCATGACCATTGTGCAGTTTGCCAGTACTTCAACACATTTTTTTAAACATAAGTCCCTCCCTCCCTCCCTCCTCCCAGTGCCACAAAGTGTACCCAAACCATCCTCCAACATTTAATGTGTTCAACATGATACAACATAATCAGTTTGCTAATTATTTACTTTTTCTAAAATAATCTGAAACCTCAAAGGAATCCAACACTGCGATCAGCTCCAAGCACTCCCTGCTGACGCTGTAATCAGCTTCACTGTACTCCTCAATGGCTCAACAGCCTGCACAGCGTAAGTGCATGTGTTGCTTTTCAAAACTGTAGGGCACTTCAGGTTAAACATTTTTTTAAACCTTCGCACCCACAGCACACAAAGTAAACATTCAATGAATCCGTCACTCTGATTGGCTTGAGCATGCCAGCGCTGCCCCCCCCCGACAGTCTCCACACAGTCCTTGCTCCTACCTAACTTACAGACCACATGCTCCATCAGCAGTTTCAGTTCTCCACTACCCTTGTTCTCCCAGTATCAACGTTACAGGAGGAATCATACATATCCCATGATACTGTGATGAACAGAGCTGTAGGGTTGGAGCATACAGTGTTCACACTGGAAACAAGACCAGAGCGATCAGCACTGTAGAGAGTTTGAGCAGGAGGGGAGGCCCATGGAGATCCGTGGCTTCCAGACTGGTATGCAGAGAAAGTTCTCGATGGGATGTCTGTGTGCAGGTGGGGATGGGGAGGGACCCAGGTTATGAGACAGGATCGTGAAAGGATAGATAGCACCACTGAATATAATTACAGAGGGGTTGGGGTGACAGAGACACAGTTACACCACATCAGCTCCACCTACTGGACAACAAAATCAGAATTTTTTTTTGTAGGTATACTTAACCATAAAAAATAGTAAAAATCTAGTTTTAAATATACTTTTTAATCTATATATTTATTACAATGTGTTTATGTTGGTCACGGTATTGGCATCGGTGTTTGATGTTTCAAACCCTTCTGGTTGTAATAGTTAAAATCCTTTGTTTTGTTGTAAACGATAAAATGCTTTGTTTTGTTCTTGTTATTGAAAATCCTAATACAATTTTATCATCAGAAAAACAGGTATCCTGTATAGTACAGTGCAGAGGGAATCCTTATTAATTAGTACATGTTTGCACAGAATGCTGTTTTTTTTCGTCCATGCTTATTAAACAGAGGGGATGGACATGGCAGACTAAGTGTCCCTCCCACTCTTAACTTACTATGTTACTGTCATATAACAGACCACAAATATGTATTTTTAATTAATACCTCTTGCCTTCCTCAGCCTTTCCCCTATCTAGCCCAGAGTTTCCCTTCTGCAACTAATTGTCTGCAACATTCCTCTTGTAGTTAGGCTCATCCAGACTGCCACCATATTTCGGAATGTAGGATTCACGCTGGAGTATGGAGGTTGGAAAAGACTCTGGGCCTTAATGCATAGCTGGGAGGCAGATTTTCACTTGTGTATTAGCAAGAATCCTCCCCAGGGATGTCAGCATAGGCACAGTACATGTGATAGCATCCTGCAGGAATCCAGTACACAGCCTTTTTGGTGGTCTGTGGACACACTGCTTTTCTGGCCAGAAGGGGACAATCATGTTTCAGCTGAGATCCCCTATTCTGAAATAGGAGCAGGATGACATATAAATTTTTAATGCTGGCTGCACTTACTCACCTAACATTTTGTGACAAGGAATAGGGGATATCGGGGGTGTGACTGCCGGGCCATTGCAGTTCACACAAGCAGGGGCTCGACAGTCTACAGCAATGACCACTCGCTGTGGTCCTGACGTCACTGGCTGCTTGCTGGGTGGAAACTCTGTGTGCTTCAAAGGACTGAAGCTGCTCCAATCAGAGAGGACTTCAGTCCTTTGATTTGCATGAAGCTGGTCAGCAAACAGCGGCTTTCAACGTCAGGATCCTGTCAGTCTGTAAGAAAGAAAACCATTCATCAATGTCTGTTGCTGGCCCCCCTGTAACTGTCCCCCCACCTGATGCTACCTGTCAGCATCCCCCCCCCCCACAACATAACACTGACACTGGGGGTGCCCAATCCACCAGTGTCAACACCTCAGAAGTTTTTATTTTTATTTTATTTGTATATGTAGTCTATAACAAAGAAAACTATCCCTTGATGTCTGTAGCTGGTGCCCCTGCAACTGTTCCCGGAACTGTTCCCCAACTGACCCCCTCTCAGCACCCCCAGAAAACATAACATTGACACTGGGGTCCCATTCCCCAGTGTCATCATCTCATAGTTTTCTTTATTTTATTAATATAACTAGATTGCTGTAACAAAGAAAACTGTCTATCGATGTCTGTTGCAGGTGCCCTGTAACTGTTCCCCCCACCTGACCCTCCCTCTCAGCATCCATCTCCATCCCTACCCATAACTGTAACTCTGATACTGGGGGTTCCCAATCCCCCAGTGTTATCACCTGCAATACAGCAAACCGTCCCTCATCGTCTTTTTAACCCTGTAAAACAGAAAAACGTCCATCATTGTCTGTTGTGCTTTTAGTCTCCCTTCCTGATCCTCCCACTCCACACTCACCACCACACCCCCCCCAAACCCTTATTTACCCACTGGGGGTCCGATGCCATAATTTTCTTTTGACTGCAGAGACATCTTCGCTCTTCAAAGCCAGACCATGAACTGATTAAATCAGGTATGCGGTGCAAGGTATTTCAATGGGGGTTTGAACTTAGTGGCATAACCTGGCCATTTTGAATATTTTTGCCCCAAATTTTCAATGTACATTTTTTGGGACTTCACCTCATGAACAATGACAGTGACATAAGGCACATCATCTCGAAAGGTTATTTCATGGTCACTCTGCAAAGTCATCTTTTGGGCAGGAGTTGAAAACTGTCTTTGCCTTTGTTCATGAGGTGGGGTCATAAGAAAGCTATGGTGAAAATTTGGTGTAAAAATATAGAAAAAAACAAAGTTATAAGCTTATGTTGACATCTGCAACTGCAGGCTCATAACTCTGGTAATTTTCAATATTTTCACTCCAGATTTTCAACATATCCATTTCTTTACAACACCTCATGAAAGTAACAGCTTTCACTTTTGCAGATGCTGGCCAAAATTTGTTTTCACGTCCTGAAAGGTGATTTTGCAGTTGCTGCATGAAATCAACTTTTGGGCAGGAGTTGAAAAATTATCTTTGCACTGGTTCATGAGGCGGTGTCATAAGAAGATATGTTGAAAATTTAGGGCCAAAATATTAAAAAACAACAAATGTATTCTTATATGATAAAAAAAAATAAATAAATTATGAGCCTATGTTGAAATTTACTAACACAGCCTTGTAACTTTGGTAATTTTCAATATTTTCACCCCAAATTTTCAACATAACTATTTCTTCATAGCACCTCATGAATGTGACAGCTGCCTTTTTTCAAGTCCTGGACAAAATGTGTTTTTGTACCCCCAAAGGTGATTTTGCAGTCATTGCATGAAATCACTTTTTGGGCAGGAATTGAAAATTTTCTCTGCCTCTGTTCATGAGATGGGGTCATAATAAGGCTATGTTGAAAATTTAGGGCAAAAATATTAAAAAACAACAAACGTATGGGCCTAGTTAAAGAAAATTAATCTGTTCTTCAGTTTTATAAAACAGTGATGTCAGAGCAACCAATCTGAAAAGTTGTTGCTGTAAGGAAAAATAATTTGTTTTTTTCTTCTAAACACAAAGGAGTTTACCTATTCTGCCAACAAATTTCACCACTGGAGGTTAACATCTTTTTTCAACTTGCAGATCTGTACATTCCTCAAGGGTGAAAATGTTAAGTATAATTTACTATGAAATGTTTTATAACCACATGATAGCTTAATTAAATAATAAGCCCTACTGCTCAGGATGGTGTAATACTGATGCTGATCATGCTTTCTTAAAGTCTGTTATGTAGCAAAAGTAACATGTAGACTGTAGGAGGCAGCAAAAGATGATTGTGTAGTTAAGGTGTAAGAAACTGTGACTGCTTCACTTAAACTCTCTGCAATGCTCCCCTAGCTTCCCCACCACCACCACTGCATTCTCCTTACTCCCCTCTAACTCTCTGATAGCACTTTACACATACCCCTCCTGTCTGCCCTACTCACTCACAGCCCCTCTGTATATTCCACCCTCACACTGTTTCCCTTACTCATGTGTCCCTCCTCCCCCAAAATCCTTTCATCTCTTGCCAGTTATCCACTCACCACCACTCCCCCTACTTACCCTATTCCCCCTCCTTCTCCTTCACCCGTTCTCCCTCTCTCCTCCCTCCTCTCTACCTCCTCTCTACCTCTTCTCTACCTCACACCCATACCCAGCTCCCTACTCTCTCAACCAACCCTCTCTGCTCTCTTTATTTCCCTCAGACTTTATTTTGATGTCCTGCATCCCCCCTTTTACTACGCTCACACCTGATGATACCCTCTGCCTCTGTAATAACTTATAATCTTCTCACCTCTGATGCATCTGCCCCAAGCATACTTTGTACAATGCCTGGAGTATTGTTCCAACTGCTTTTCTTATTTAATCACATTTCAATTACTGACAAAGCCTTTGGTAGCTCCTCATATGAAACCATTCTGTATGTTTGTACCTTATCAATGTTCTGTTTTATGTTTTTCACCTGTCCTTGTAACATGACGTGGAACCTTTGTAAAAGAGCCTATGGCTCAAAGGTGTCATCCGAAATCATAATAAATAAATAAAATAAAACAAATAAATAAAATGTTCCTCTTTCTACAAAATGGCCCTCAAATAACTTACAATACTGCTTTAAATGTTTAAAATGTAATCTGTTATCACAGGAATGCATGCACCATGATCTACAAGTATTATCTTTCTGCATTGCATTGCTTCTCTACTCCCTAATGTTAAAAGATGATTCTTGTGTTCTGTTTGAACTAATGAGAATGTGAACACATAAAACTAAGTTCTGTTATTGTTTTCACCAATTATAGGGCACACACTAAAGAAGAGCACTGGGATTTGCAACTGGGGCAACAAACAGGGTTTTGCAGAAAGCTGAAAGGAGGGGTCACTGAACATAACTATGATGCAGACAGTTTTAAGCTGTGTTTCATTAGCTATGCCATGGTTTCTAATAAGTTAGACAATTAGTTGGGTGATTGTGGGTTTCATCCCTGGCTTGGAGCTCATTTAGTTTAAATATAGGTCTAAAATTAACACCTTGTGGTGGGCTGATCAGTTATCCACTGGGCATAAGTTCTGTTTACTGAAGGTCATACAGTAAATGGACTTGTCAACCTAATGAAATGCTGTGAATGAGAAAGTGGCAGTCTGAACAGTTAGTTGCCAGCAAGTATACTTCAAGAAATGATAGGTGATTTAAACTTAAAAATGGTCACATAATGTATGTATTTTTTAAAGTGTGAATGCGTGTATATATGAATATATATAAATTCATACAGACTATTTCACATGTATTGTAATAGAAATAATGATCTCTGTTATGGTCTTTTACATGTTAGGTAATGACTGACTGTGTTACAGACCCTCAACTTTTCTTAATTAGTCTAGCCACTCATTAACTGCCATTAAAACACTGGACCATCAGTTGCTATTGTTAAATAACTACCCAGCCCTGATATGGTGTGATATTTATTTGTTTTGTTTGTTTGTTGCTTGAATTTTGATGACCGGGTAGGCCAACTGAGACAACCAAGTCCCTTTTTCAGTGGCGATCCGAGGAACAAAGTGTTCCAGTCAAATTGATACACAATACACAGCAAAGTAAGCATTCAACATTTGGAGATACACAGTTTAGGTACAGATTAGAAGAACAGGTGTTCTGGTTACGATGAGACAACATATACATAGCTTAGTATAGCATTCAACATTGGAAGGTACATAGTTTGGGTACAGTTGAGTGGAGTACAGTCAATAGAAAAAAATGAAACAGGAGTACATTATATTCACATTTTAAGATCATTGTGTAGGATTAGTCCATAACAACATCTTATACTCTGCATGTAGTCTCATCACGCCTCAGTTATACCATTGGGAGAATAGGGTGTGTGTGCGAAGGAGTAGAAGTAAAGGGGGAGGCGAGAGGGGTGTGAGAGATGAGGTAGAGAGGTGGAGAGGACAGGACTGGTAACAGAGTAGGAAAGAGGGTAGGAGGGCTGGGGAGCAATGAGGTGTTAGGAAGCTTGTGGGACACAGTTACCATCACATTCAGGAGGCAGAAAGGTTTCTCTATAATGTTTTATAAATGTAGGGAGGGTCTGACATATCAGTAGGGCATAAGGGAGGTTGCTGCACTTTTGGGGTGTCGCAAAGTCAAAGAACCTCTGGCCTATGGCTAACCGAGTTTCGGGTATGTTAAGCATCGAGAGGTGAGAGGACCCAGAGTTTGGGAAAAGGGTTTCAGGGTGATCTAGTCAGATAAACAGGGTGGAGAAGGTAGGTGGGTGAGCTTGAAAGTGGTGCAGATCACTGGGAGGTCTAGCTTGGCGTTGAATGAAGGCCAGTCCAGTTTGTTTAGCACCATACAGTGATGGGCCCTTGCTGGAGCCTTAGCTGCAAATTGAGCGATTCTGTGGAAGGCAATTTTTAGCTTGGACGGGATTGTAGCCTTGACTGAGTTAGTGATCGATGCACTGTAGAGGAGGCCTGGATGGAGGGTGGTTGAGGCAATAGTTTTCCATGCGATAGTCGAGAGATTGGGAACTGTGCGGTACAGGAGACTGAGTTTTTAATTGGTAGCTTTGATGATATTGTCTATATGTAGCTCGAGGGATAGGTGCTCATCAAGTGTGAGGCCAAGGTATTTGAAGGAGTTGACCCTTTCGAGCGGGGTACCGGCGGAGGTTCTGATTATCAAAGGGGGTTAGAGTATACATTGAAGGAGGTATGGCGAAATAACAAGGTTTTGTTTTTTTTTCACGTTCAGGACCAGCAAGTTATCCTTAAACCAGGCCTCTAATGTATGGAAGTCATTTTCTAGACTAGTAGCAATGCTGTTGATGTTCTTAGAGGACCTGTATAGAATGGCGTCATCATCATAGACCTGGACAGATACTCCACCACAGTTGCTCGGCAGGTCGTTTATAAATGCTGAGAACAGGAGCGGGCCTAATATCGACCCTTGGGGAACTCCATCTGAGATAGGTGCTAGAGGTGACAGAGCTCCGTTCCTTTTGACACATTGGAGTCTATTGAATAAGTAGTTTGAGACCCAGGCGAGAGAGTTGGAATCAAGTCCTAGGCATTGAAGTTTTGAGAGTAATAGGGGTGGTTGACAAGGTCAATTGCCTTTGTGAGGCCAATGAAGATTGCGCCAGTGGCTTTACCCTGATCCATTGCTTTAAATATATCAGAGGTGACCTGTAGGACAGTGGTTTCAGTCCTGTGTGATTTACAAAAGACGTGTTGGTGGTCAGTAAGGGCACTGATCTGTTCAAGATATGAGTAAAGTTGGTTATATAATATTCGTTCTTGAATTTTTGTGATGGGGCATAAAATGGATATGGGTCTGTAGTTTTCAACACGGTTGGTCTGCCCATTTTTATGAACAGGGACAATGACTGCGGTTTTCCATTTGTCTGGTATTGTACCAGTGATAAATGATCTATTGATTAGTAGGGTGATTGGGAGGGCAAGTGCTTGTGCTCCTGTTTTGAGGAATTTGGGAGACAAGGTGTCGGACCCAAGGGAGCTATCAGGGTCAGATTTTCTCAGAAGTTTTAGGATCTCTCATCTAGAGGTGTTTCTAATATGGAATTGAGGACGTGAGACTGGTGTGTGTGATCGGCTTGTGAGTCAGGGCAGGTAGACGGTAGGCTGGCTTTGTATATATCAAGGTCAGTAAAGAAATGGAAAATAAGGCTAGGGTAAGGCCTTACAGCTTGTGAAAATGTCTTTAGCAATAAGTTCGTTTACAGAGCACTTGAAAAAGGGATCTAAGAGACCCCAAAGCTTGTGCATTTCATTTATTTGTGTTGATCCAATGAAAGGTATCCTGTTGTCTTACACATTTATGAACTGTGTTTCCTTCACCTAGTTCATAGAGAATGACAGTATTCTGCATACCTGTCCATCTCGTGAAAGAGGTTCTTTTTAAAATAATGATGAAGGCGTGATCCACAAAAGTCTGGAGATAAAAAAAAAAAAATAATATGAATCTGGCTCAGAGATTGTGCTGTGTAAGTACTGTACTATACACAATGTGTGATCCACAACACTGATAGGTGGGAACGACATGTACACAAGGGAGTGCAAAGAGGTGCATAGTGAGCAGGGGCTGGTTCCACAGAACATAGAAACATAGAAGCTGATGGCAGATAAGGACCGTAAGGCCCATCCAGTCTGCCCATTTCTTTTTCTACCTTATGAATGTGCCATCGGCCTTTGCTCTGTCAATGACCTATCTATTCTTACTCATCTGTATTGCTCCCTTATGCCTATCCCATGCCTGTTTGAAGCCCTGCACTGTATTCATATCCACCACTTCCTGAGGTAGGCCATTCCATGCATCCACCACCCTTTCTGTGAAAAAGAACTTCCTCACATTACCCCTTAATCAGCCTCCCTCTAATCTCATGCTGTGTCCTCTTGTCCTGCTATTTTTCTTATATTGAAACATGTTAGACTCTTTCACCTTGTTAATGCCCTTAAGATGTTTGAATGTTTCGATCATCTCACCTCTCTCCCTCCTTTGCTCAAGGGTATACATATTGAGCTCCATTACTCTGTCCACATATGTTTTCCGATGCAGTCCGTGCACCATTTTGGTTGCCCTTCTCTGGACTGCCTCAATTTGGTTAATGTCCTTGTGAAGGTGTGACCTCCAGTACTGCAGGCAGTACTCCAGATGGGGCCTAACCAGTGTCTTGCAAAGAGGGATTAATACCTCCCTCTTAAGCCTTGTGATACCTCTACTAATACACCCCAACATCTCCGTAGCCTTGCCTACTGCTTTAGTGGTCTGCTTGGATGATTTCAGGTCATCTGTGATGATGCTGCCCAAGTCTCTTTCTTCCCTTGTGACTGCCAGCAACTCCCATCCCAGCCTGTTGGTGGCTTTAGTGTTTCTCTTCACTATTTGCATGATTTTGCACTTCTTTGCATTAAACCCCAGTTGCTACTCTTCCGACCATTTTGCCAGTTTATCCAGATCTCTTCTCATTCTGCCCATCCCATCTGGATGATGTACTCTGTTGCAGATCTTCGTGTCGTCTGCAAACAGACAAACCGTACCCTCCAGTCCATCTGCAATGTCACTGATGAAGATATTGAAGAGGACTGGCCCCAGGACTGTTCCCTGAGGTACCCCACTGGTGACTTGCATCTCTTCTGACTGTATACCATTTACCACCACTCTCTGTTTTCTGCCTGTCAACCAGTTTGCCACCCAGTTAACCAACTTCTGACCCACCTGAGCCTACCCAGCTTATTAATCAATCTTCTATGTGGAACAGTATCAAAAGCTTTGCTGAAGTCAAGGTAGGTGACATCAATTGCTCCCCCTTGGTCCACCACTCTGGTTACCCAGTCAAAGAAATCTATGAGATTAGTTTGACCAGACCTTCCTTTTGTAAACCCATGCTGTCTTGGATCCTGTGCTCCTATGGATTCCAGGTGTTGCACTATCCTTTCCTTAAGGAGTGCCTCCATAATCTTGCCCACTACTGAGGTAAGACTGACTGGTCTGTATTTCCTGCATCCTCCTCCCTGCTACCACTCTTGTGGAGTGGGATCACATGAGCCCTTCTCCAGTCTTCTGGGACCTCTCCTGTGCTCAGAGACTCACTAAACAGTTCTGATAATGGCTCTGCTAGTTCCACCCTTAGCTCCTTTAGTACCCTGGGATGTATGCCATCAGGTGCCATTGCCTTGTCCACCCTGAGCTTACTGAGTTCTTGTAGGATCCTTTCTTTTGTGAAGGGACTAGTGCACACCTCCCTCCCCCCTGTGTCCATGGTGCTGAGCTGTGGGCCCTGCCCTTCCTTCTCTTCAATAAATACTGAGCAGAAGTATCTATTTAGGATAGATGCTTTTACATGGTCCTCCTCCTCACACGCTCCCTTATCCCCTTTGATCTTAGCAATACCCCCTCTGGACTTTCTCCTTTCACTAATGTATCTATAGAAAGTCTTGTCACCTTCTTTTACTGTTTGTGCTAGTGTTTCCTCAGTTTGGGCCTTTGTCTGCCTTACTGCCTTCCCGCCTTCCCTGCTTCCCTTAGGGAAGTTCGGTATGCCTCCCTATCTTCATCCCACTGCGTTCCCTTATGTTTACTAAAGCCCAGCCTTTTGGCTCTGATATTTTCTGCTACTGTTTTTGAGAATCAATGTGGTTTCCTTCTTCTTTTGCACTTCCTTTTCTCTCTAATGCAATGGGATGTTGCCTCAAGTATTGCATCCTTAATGCTTGCCCACTTTGCCTGTACCCCCTCACCTGTATTTCTTCTTGCCAGGGCTAGCTTAACTCTGTTGGCCATCTTATCAAGGTCAGCTCCTCTGAAGTCCCATATTTTTGCCTTGGAATGAGATGATTTAGTTCTAGTGGCCAAATTGAACCATACCATGGATGGTCACTGGCCCCCAGGTGACCTTCTAACCGGAGATCTGTGATCCTTTCCCTGTTAGTCAGTACCAGATCTAGGATAGCACTGTCTCTTGTGGGTTGTTTTACCAGTTATTTGAGGCCCTCCCCCTGCAGGGAATCCACTATGTGTCTAGTTTTGGCAGATGTTCTAGCTGGTATTGACTAATCTGTATCTGGCATGTTGAAGTCTCTCATTATCAGCACCTCCCCTTTAGCTGTCATGTTTTGTATATCTTCTAACAGTAAGGTGTCTATGTCCTCCCCATGGTCTGGAGGCCTGTTGGCAACCCCAGTTCATATGGCTGTCCCATTTCCTGTTTCCAGGGTGACCCACAGTTCTTCTGGCTCCTTATGTGTATTCTGAATTTCTGTAGCTTTGATATTTTCATTGACATAAAGGGCCACTCCACCCTCCCCTCCCTTTGCACCTCGGTCTCTTCTGAACAGTACATAGCCAGGTACTGAAGTTTCCCAAGTGTGGTTACTGGTAAACCATGTCTCGCTAATGGCTACTATGTCCAGTTTAGCCTCTTGTCATTTTTGCCTGCAGGTCTGGGATTTTGTTTCCAAGACTGCAAGTATTTGTGTAAATGATTTTCCATTGGCCAGATTTTGGTGTGTTAGTTGTTGGGTGAGGTCTGGCATTTCCCCTGTGCATCGTATGGGGAGCCAGGCCTTTTTCCTTACCTGGTGATGCAAATGAACTACAATCATGCTGAACTCCTGTTTGACCACTGGCTGAGGGGGGAGGAGTGTTCTTCACATTCGATGTATCAGGTGCTACACCCCTCTCCCCATTTGCTAGTTTAAATATTCTGCAAAGACGTCAAACTTCTGCTCAATGCACTGACTCCCTCCTTAGTCAGATGCAGTCCATCATATTTAAATAACTTTCACTTCCAAAACTGTTGCCAGTTCCCTACAAATGTGTGTCCTTTTTCCTGACACCAGCCCTTGAACCACATGTTTAGCTCCCTTATCTCCCCTTCTCTGACCTTTCTTCCATCTGTTCCCCTCTCCCAGACTGGCAGGATCTCAGAGAAGGAGATGACGGATGAAATGGATGATAGTTTTTCACCCATGATTAGTCTCACAGAATGCCCATGATCCCACCCTATAAGAATGTGTACATGCTGTGGAGAACTACATGGCCATGACCACTGTGGATAATGTGCTTATACATGGTACTGGCAGGAGCAAAGTTGAAACCAGTGTATGGGTAGAAGAACTGCTCTGATCTACCACAACCCTTCAACCATACTGCCAGATGGAATGTCCAAACACCATTTGTAACAGCCATACAAATCCTTAGAATGGCAGCTCTGGCAACTTGCAATGGGCATCAGTCACAAGCTGCATAGTGGTGTGGCAATAATGGTGCTTAGCAATGACAACACAAAGGATGCTCGGACATTTCCCTTGCTAGTCCAGCTGGTGGTACATGCTACACCAGAACATCACCAGCCCCACCCCCAGTCTGGTGTTCATCTGATAACAGATGTCACCCAGACAGCAGTGCAGGAGTGTGGCCTTCATGCCTACATCACATAATGATCAGACAGCACTACATACACACAGCATATATATCGCACACAACTTGACGGGGCAGGACCAGCCAACATAGAATCACAGACAAGACACATAGTACAGCCCTGCATAGGTGGCAACTGCATTAGTTATACAAAATTCAAATTTAGCAAAACAGAATTTATTGCAATGGTGGGAAAGGCACAAAACAGGAATGGCACAGGACAGCAGAAGGCTTACTCCTCTCCAGCTGCTGCCATGTGCACATGCAGGCTTAGGTTCCACACCTGTAACTATTGTTGTTGTCCGGGACCTTAAACAGCAAAATGGGAACATTGTTTGTTGTTACATGCCTTAAGCTACTGTATCTAAAAATGATTATACAGACTATACACATGCGGTGACACTAATGACAAACTCACTAAGTAACTGATGATGCCCCCTATCAGGTCATGAGGGTTACAGTATGCTCGTTACCACCTATGCAGGTGAGGTAGGTTGGAAGTGGTGTGCTATCTCCCATAAAGGGTCTGTGATGCCCAGTAACAGCCTGGCCCTCCATACATATCTCATGGAGCTCCATGAGCAGCCCTGCATTCATGTCCTGTGAAAACACAGAAAGTAGGAGTGTGTCAAGGGCCAGTCCTGCACAACCCAACAGAGCTGTATGTTGCATACATACATATAGTAAGTGACACTAAACACTACTCATGGTATAGTACATGGCCCACCAGTACTGATGTGAGCCACATCTGTATATCCAGTCTCTGGACCACTGAATGTCAGGGTGAAGTGGTCTGGGACATTGGGGAACTGTCTCATAAACCTGCTGACATCTTGCAGACACACACGGCCCCAAAAGTGAGACACAGCTGATGTATCACAGCTGTGGAATCAATGTATAGTGTAGCCAATTAGCCATCTGCAAGGGGACAGCGTATGTCCAGTGCACACATCACCGAGTCCGGTCTGCCCACCCCACTCATTATATCAGGCATCCATGTTTCACCTTAATCACACGGTGAAGCAGTCAGGGTGGATAGCTCCATTAATAATGTTCATGATGACTGAGATGTCACTGCTACAGTCGGGGCCTGTGCTATGGTATGTGTGCCAGCCTGCATAACAATGCCACCCCTCAGCAGTCTTCCTTTTATGTGCAGGAGTTACTGGTCATGTTCCAATCCAATGGGGTGGGTGGGCTTTGGGATGTTCCACTGCGGTCTCAATGTGCACCATCTGGTATACTCATTTGACTGTAAAATAGAAACATAGAAACATAGATTGTGTTGGCAGAAAGAGACCCAGAAGTCCATCCAGTCTGCCCATTTCCCTACCTAGCTCTAGGCATGGACTTATGCTGGGCTGGATTTAGAGATATAATAACTCTAGTGACTGATTGATACTCCCTTCTCAGGTATCCTGACCCCATGACTCCCTCTGTGTCCCACTATTCTCTTATCTGACACACTCAAGTTTAAACCCTGTCACAGCCTTTACTTCAACCACATCTCTGGGTAGTCTATTCCATTCATCCACAAACTGCTCCATAAAAAGGAACCTCCTCATACCCCTCCTGAATCTCCCCCCCCCCCACACCAGTCTTCACTCATATACTCTAGTCTCAGTGCCCTTGTCCTCAAGAACAAGTCCTTACAGTCCACCCTGTTGATTCCTTGGTTATCCCACCAATGGAGCAATGGCATCAGGGCGACCCATCCAGTTCACCTGTCACAGTGGCAAACTGGTTGTCGGTGTGCCCTGGAGTAGGAGTACCACGCGAGTGTTGTGCCTCCGTTCCCGATACAGCTCCACCATGGAGGTGATCATCATAAGTTTTGGGGTGTGTGTGGAAAGACCACTTATGTGCCCTTCTGCGTTTTGCCCACTTGGGGTCGGGTGTCACAATGCCTGGTGCTGTGATCGCCATCAGCATTGTGCTGTAGCCCGAAAGAAAGTTGCCCTGCAGCCGCCACCCTGAAGTGGGTAAACCGATTCCTTGCAAGAACTTGCACATGTCAGTCTTGTTCTCTCTTTCTGTCCAGATCTCTCATATATACATGTTATGGTCTGCCAGTCTTTCCTCATACAACCTCACCTCCTTCCCCTGGATCATCTTCATGGCTCTCATTTGTATAGTTTGCATGGCTTCTATGTGGTCCCTGTCTTGCCTGAGGTGTGGACTCTAGAACTGCATGCAGTACTTCAGGTGTGGCCTTAACAGGGACCTGCACAGGGGCAGCAGCCCCTCCACCTCTTTCATCCTGCAATCAGATCCCCTCCCTATACATCGCAGCATCCTGTTTGCCTTCCTGTATGCTTTGTTGCACTGAGCTGCGTGGATGTGAGGCCATCAAAAATTATGCCCCCCCCCCCCAGATCTCTCCTCAGTTGTCTTTACTTCCTCATCCAGTAGTCTATTATTTGGTTCCTTCTACCAATGTGCATCACTTTGCATGTTGTTACATTCAACTTTATTTGGCATAATCTGGTCCACTTTTTAATTTATCCAGATTTTTTTTTTTCATTTCTCCAACTCTGTTCTCAGTGTTCACTCTGCTGCAGATCTTAGTATCAATAGCAAAGAGATGCACCTTATTTTTGCATACTAATGAAAAGGTACATTGAACTCAAAGAGCTGGGGTTCTTGGCTGAGCAAGTTTGCCATAAAATTGAATCAAATATATCTCAGATTCCCAGTTGGTTGCCGTTTGCTGTGGGATGCTCCTGACTCCGATTTGACCTCAATTTTTACTCTGTATCTTACTGTCTTCCTACATTTAATATGAGAGTGTGATATAAAATTCTTGCTCATTTTTACAATCTTGGACGTATACGAGTATTAAGTTTTGCTCAATCCTATCCAAATAGTCTCAAATCTCTGTATAAGTTCATGCAATTGATCATCCACATTTTTCTTTTCCTTACCACAACTGGGTGTATACTATACTGTACATTAAGACAGCAGTGCCAGTGCTTGTAGGCCTTTCATTGTGGGATTTACCACTGGTGTAATTACTGACACAAAATCTCTGAAGTCATTCTCTAAAATGACATTTAAGAGCTCAGGTTACGCCAAGTACTGCCTCCTAACAAAGCTCCACCTTGACAAAGTGCCAGGGCACCTGGGTAATGGCTACTAGCCCACCTTGCTTGTAAATTGGTGTGTTGATTCACTTTGTATTGTATTGAGACTGGATTACTAATAACTTCTTGGTAGCAAACCACCACAATTACTTTTTTTCAGTGAACACCAGCACAGTGACAAAATCTCGCCAGGTCACTATGGTGGTCCGCTGCACAGCGTCGCTGTGAGTCTCGATGATTTTCCCCCACCCAAACCAACTCCGACTCACAGTTGGTTATTTTGAGATGGAAAAAACACTTTGTCTCGATGGGAACAATGCCAATGGTCGACATTGTTCCCGTCGCTGTCGGGGATATCAACAATAATGTCGTCGATATCTTGATGTGGAACCTAAATTCTTCAGCATTTACGCTTTGTGGTGTGTGTCTATTTAAGTTCGCCAACCTTAACACATAGGCTCTTGGAGTGCAGTCAGTTCTTTTGTTTTTTAATAATAAGGATTTCCCTCCCACACAACAGGATGCCCCACAAACAACAACTGTGACACTGCCCCCACCCCCTGAAGCACCGACGAACTTACAAGGTATCACCGCTACAAGAACTGTGGAGCACGCTGTTTAGCAACTCCTGTTTCCAACCTCTGGGAGTTTTTCCTACCTTGGACTGTAATTGTGACATTTTCTGAGGAGCCTCCACATTGCCAGCACGCCTGGCCCAGTCGTCTTTGTCTCGCTGCCTGCTCTACACGAGCTTGTGCTGTGCGAGGTTCTGGGTCAGCTTATGAATGGAGATAGTTTTTTTTCCAAGCCCTAGCACAGTTCTACGAGCCATTTCTGCTCTTACTTTAAGAGGTCAATGTACGAGGTCCTAAACCTGCCTCTCTGATAGTTACCTTAACTGGGCTGTTTAGTTGCCACGTATCTGTGCATGCCATTTTAATTACTGAGGTTGCCTAATCCGTAGCTGTACCTGCCATTTTGTTTGTGTTAAAAGGCTGTAATTACCTGTACCTGCCATTTTGTTTGTGTTAAAAGGCCGTAATTTCTAAAAGCCTTTGCACACATTTTCACACAAAAGCCTCAAGCCCTAGCTCAGTTTTAAGAGCCATTCTGCTTTTACTTTAAGAGACCAATGTGCAAGGCCCTAAGCCTGCTTCTCTGATAGTTACCTTAACTGGGCTGCTTAGTTGACACAAATCTGTGCATGCCGGTTGCCTATAACATAGCTGTACCTGCCATTTTATTTGTTTGTTTGTGTTGAAAAGCTATAATTACCTGTACCTGCCATTTTGTTTGTATTACGGACTGTAATTTCTAAAATGCTAAAGCCTCGTGGGTGGCATACTCGCCATGCAATACTGGGATGTTATTCTGATAGTAAAGCCACTACCACAGCGCTGTAATTTAAAGTTTTGTGCACCCAATGTTCAGCTACATCCACTCTGGCTGTATAGTCGCCTCGCTTCTTATGCCAGACATTTTAATCACCTAGGTAGCCTTACAACATAGCTTTACCTGCCATTTTGCATGTTATAAAAGTCATCCACACAGGGAAATCATATTTAAGTTCGAACCTACAGTATTCTTGCTAGCTTATTGTCTACTTATACAGGGCTGAAATTGTCTATACATCACTCACTCGCTAAGGGCTTAAAAGTTAGGTTTGTCTAATTCAATACTGAAGTTAAACCAGAGTCACCTCTGTAGGGAAGCTATCTGTATACCTCTGTACCTGCCTAAGCTGCTCTCCCCATACTCCGCCCATGTTCTCTAACCTGGTCCCCTCCACCACTCGTAGCCCTAGTTCTACTCCCCTCCACCTTCTATCTACAGTATAAAAGTGCTCATATCAATTTTCCTATCTCCTACAGGGTGCACAGTCCGATGAGGGATCCGAGGTCGTGAGGGCTGCCTGGATTGGCCCTTCCCCATCCCCCCCCCCCAAGCACCAACGAACTTACAAGGTAACACCGCTACAATAACTGTGGAGCGCGTGTTTAGCGACTCCTGTTTCCAACCTCTGGGAGTTTTTCCTACCTTGGATTGTAACTGTGACATTTTCTGAGAAGCCTCCATGTTGCCAGCACGCCTGGCCCGGTTGTCTTTGCCTCACTGCTTGCGCTACACGAGCTTGTGCTGTGCGAGGTTCTGTCCCCGACGGCTGCATCGGCTGCCTCACAGCTCCCACCACCACCCATGGTCGTCACTCCAATTTATAGCAGTGGCCACGTGTTGGCTGAAAACCTATCAGCCCATTTTTCCATTGGCAGGCTATACAGTCTCACCACTAGGGACATTTCTACTTCCTCGTGTACTTCCACATTCAATTCCTGTAAGCCATCACAGTAGAGTTCACCTTTCCTTCATTTTCACTGCTAGTCCCCTCCCACCTTGTATTCGCTGCTCCCTCCAACTCCCAGCCCTACCTGCGGCCCAAGTTCCACACCCTGGCCCCCCTGCCGGTCATTTCCTGCCTGCCTGCTTGCCTACATCCCTAAACCTTCCTTCCTCGTCTGCCTGCTGTGGCTAACTCTGCCCGGTTTATCCCTCTATTGGGTCCTTTCCCTCGCAGTACACAACATCTGGCCAGCTCACAACCCAGGGACATGGCCCGTCTTGCTCGGACGGGTCACTCAGCCAGCAGCCTGGGTCTCCCAGCCTCCCGGCCTCCTGAGCCCCAGCCTGGGGGCAAAACCTAAAAATAGCCCACTTTAACATCCGCAGCAACCTACAAAACATTGCGGAGCTAACAGCTTGGACAGCCTTCTATAAGCCTGACATTTTAGGCATCACTGAAACGTGGCTTAAGCCATGCACCCCTGACTCTGCCTGCTCCCTCCCGGGCTACAGCCTTGTCTGGCTCGATAGGGCAGGCAGTAAGCATGGTGGGGAAGTGCTCATATACTATAAAGTGCACCTGAATTTGTCTATTGTTGCACATCTACCCCTGTCACCCCAACCCTGAGAGTTTCTCCACACACTCCTCTACTAGTGAATACTAAAAAGGTGCATCTTGTTTGCCCTATAACCCACCAAAGGGGGGCATGCTGGGGCTCACTTCCCTACTTGAGCAACTTAGGGACAGGGTTGGCTCAAATGAGCTCCCCATCCTAGGGGACATTAACCTCAACTGGCTGGGGCCCAATTCTAGACAGATTGAGCCTCTGCTCTCTGGTCTTGCCCTCAGTCAGGTCATCACGGAACCCCTAGGCTCTCCCATCGTGGTGACAATGGGACGCTCATTGACTGGGTAATGAGCAACTGACTTGACAAAATTGTCCACTGAGGGATACTCCCTAACTCCATCTCCGATCACTCGCCAATCTACTGCGGTGGGGGTCTCTAACCCGTCCAAAGTCCCCTGTAGAGTGATCCAAATGAGGACTACTCGAACTCATAATTAATAACTACCTGAGGACATACAGGAGTTGACTGGTCCAATGTCACTGCTACAAATGACCCTGTCAAGCCCTAGACCACTTCCTCAGTGCATTTGTCCCACTGCAAAATAGGCATGCACCCCTCTCTAAGAGGAGAGTAAGAGGTACAGTCACAAAGTGGCTCCACAGTGGTCTTCTCCTCATGAAATGGTGAGACAAGTCTTGGGTAAAACACAGGCTCTCTCGCAACCAAAACGACCTCCTGGAGTATCACCAACTAAGAAACGCCTGTAAACGGGCCATACGTACTGCTAAAAGTTAGTACTGCAGTACTGCCCTGCTTGCCTCGGCAAATAACCCTTGGCACTTCTGGAAAAACATAAAAAACCTCGTCGGAGGGTCGGCCAAGGAGCAACTTGCTGACATGCTCATCGGGGGAACCAACTGCAATAACCCCTAATCATTGGCACTTCTTTTAACCACATGTTCACTGACCTGCTGGCTCCCACTCCCCCCTTCCCTCAGCCGCTAAACTGCTTTGCGGGCCCCCCACCCCGTCTGCCTTTCTACCTTAAAAGGATCACTGTTGACGAGACCCAGGAACTCCTTGCCGGTCTCTCTCACCACACGAGTGCTGGCCTTGACAGCCTAGAACCTAAGCTGCTCAGCCTGGGGGCTCCTCTCCTCGCCCGACCAGTCGCTCACATCTTCAACGCCTTGCTTATCTCAGGGATCATCCCTGACATATGGAAGGTTGCCAAGGTTTGTCCCTGTCCTTAAACATGGTGACCCAAAAGATGTCAATAATTACTGCCCCATTGCCATACTATCGGCCGCCTGCAAGCTCCTAGAAAAGGCCATTGCCTCACAACTTTCCCACTACCTCCAGGGGTACGATGTCCTTTCCCCATCTCAGCACAGATTCAGAAAAGGCCACAGCACTTCAACAGCTCTTGCCGTGGTCACCTCCAAGATCAGGTCCGCATCCGACCAAGGCAAATTGACTGGGGCTATATTTGTTGATCTTTCCAAAGCCTTTGATCACGTGGACCACCTCCTCCTCTCCACCCTGCAGTCACACGGATTCTCCCTCCGTGCCCTTGACTGGTTCTCCAACTACCTCAGGGGTAGGCAGCAACTCACCTGTTTTAATCAAACCCTCTCACCTGTGAACAGCGGGGCACCCCAAGGGTCTGTCCTTGGGCCCATTCTGTTCTCCCTGTTCATCAACGAATTACCCTCTGCTGCTACTAAAGGGCACCTAACCCTTTACGCGGATGACCTGGTCATCTTAGCCAGTTCGCATGATACCACCAGCATCAACACCCAGCTCAACTCTGACTTCTCCCTTATCCGGAACTGGCTTGATGGCCACAAACTGACGGTCAACCTGAAGAAAACTCAGGCCATGCTCTTTGGCTCCGAGGCCAAAACCTCCTCCTGCACAACGCTCCTCAAAATCTATGGGTCTAATCATGACTCCCTCCTGCTGGTCATTGAGTCTGCCAGGTACCTAGGAGTTACCCTCGATCCTCAATTGGATCTCTCCTCTCGCATTCAGAATATTTGTAACACGACAAACGGCAAGCTCGGCCTAGCCTACAGAGCTAAAGAGTGCCTTACCCCCACAGCCCAGCTTGCTATAGCTAGGGGGATACTACTTCCCACACTCACTTATGGGCTCGTTGCCTTTTCTCCTGTCCCGTCCTCAAGCCTTGCTAAATGGGACACCACTTACAACAACATATGCCGCTTCGCAATCTCGGCTCCCCGACTCACACATCGCTGTATGCTCTACTCTCATCTGGAATGGCTTCCCAGAAAAGCACCGCACCTAATATCCTGGCAACTTCATGAGAATATAGTTAGAATGGCACTTCAGCTTCTGCCGCCTTCCCCTGAAGCACGCCTCCCCCGTCTACCACCTCAGGTCATGTGCAACCCAGGCCCGTCTGGTCCCCAAGACCCGCACCCTCGCTGGTGATCGGGCATTCACCGTCCATGCACCTAAAATGTGGCACTCCCTTCCAGCTCAAGTTCGTGCCTCCCCCTCCCACCCCTCCTTCAAAACATCCCTATGGAACTTCCTAAAAGCAGCATCTACCTGCCTGTGTTCTGCATAATACCCAGTCTCCGAGCACTGTTACCTCCACTGGTAACCCTCTTTAGGAACTTACTGCCCCGGTGGAGCATCATTACTGTTCAGTATCACTAACCGCCCCCTGTCCGGCACTGAGTCTCTCTTTCACTTTAGGTGTTCAGGTCTGGCCAGAGTAGACAGGCGTGCTCCAAACAATTTTGAGGCTGCCACCATTCGAGTTGTTCTTTTATTCTAATTTGTAGTTTATGTCTTGATGTTATTCTACCTCCCCATGATGTTTTTGAGCCTGTATGAACCTTAAGCTGTTTTACCCACTGTTGGAGCATGTGGATCTTGTATGTCACCTCGACTCTGTATTCGTTTCATGGATACCTTGTAACTCTTCCGGGTCGCACTTGAAAATAGGCACTTGGCTGTCTAGTGTGCTTACCTGGTTACCAAAAGCAAACAAATATAATAAAGAAACTGTTAATATGCCCAATATAAAATGCAATAAACACTAATTTATTTTGGAGGGGAAGGGAGGGAAAGAACAAGGGGACATGAGGGAAAATGGGAAGCAGTGTGGTAGCAGTAAAAATATACTTTAATTTCCGAAGCACACCCCTCCTCAGTCCAGGATTCCCCTGGGCATGTGCATCCAATAATTCCCCCAAAGGCCTTATGGGAGAACTCTACTCTTAGTTGAAGTGGGTTTCACATTACATTGGGGTTATTGACTAGCAGTGCTGAGGCCTGTTGGCACACAAACAGTAATTGATACATACAGTTTGATGAATTAGAGGGATTTTCCCAGTTTTTATTTTGCTTCATCAAAATTCAAGAAAATGCTTCAGAGCCTGAGCTCTGAGGGGTATCCAGTGATATGGGCGACTCAAATAGGGAGGCAGTATAGGGCAGTGGTTTAAGGGTCTGAGCTGCAAATCTGGAGATCTGAGTTTGAATCCCACAGCTCCCACTTGCATATATTGTATGACCCTGAGCAAGTCACTTAACTTCCCTGTGCTCCCAGGTTGCACCTGTAAAAAAGCTTTCAGCTTAGGGTGTCTCACCTGGTTAAACAACTGGAAAAAAAAATTGAGTGACTTAATTTGAGTGCCTGTAACTAGAGCGAGTGTGGAACGAGAGCGACTGTGGAAATGGCGAGGGTAGAAGACCTAAAATGGTGACCACAGGATATAGTGCCAGTAGGAGGGATGTCCCAGGAAGCAAGATATAGGACGTAGTTCAGGAAGGCAGTGCCAAGCTGGCCATGTGGACTTGTGGAGGCAGTGTATACCTCTGGTGTGGAAGGACCTGGGCTTGAACCTGGGTTGGTGCACTAATGTTTTTGGTTGGTGTACAGTTTGAGAGTTGTATTTTTTTATGTTACATTGCATCTTTTGCACTGTTGTGTTCCTGCTCCTCTTCTGTCCTGCTCCTCTGCCATCCTGTTGGTCCCCATTTGTGCTCCCCGCCGACAGCCCCTCCCGAGTTGGCTCTCACCCAGTGTCAGGTCCCCTCGGAGTTGATTATATTGAAGGGTGGGGCAGCCCCACATAGAATGTAAGGTACTGTGCGGTGGTGTGGGCGCTGATATTGTGTTTGTCGCTGTGCACAGTTGCCGTTTGCGTTTTCGACGTGCACTCGCCCATGTCTACGGCGCTGTTATGTCTTCGCCATTGTCACATGGAACCTCCCTGAGGTGCTGATGGTTTTATTGACCTTGTGGAAGTATTCACTTGAAAAGGTCCACTGCTCAGGAACAGCAGGCACTCTGTGGTTTCAAGCAGGGAGCTGGCTCTCTGACTGAACCTGCAATTTCTTTCAGAGCACTTTAGATGTTCACTGGGGTTTGACTCTCTCTTTCTCTCATTTGGTCTCTCACCCTCCCTCTCTCTCTCTCTCTCTCTCTCTCCCTCTCTCTCTCGCAGACTGTGGCTAGTGACCAAAACCCTGGCCTGGTGGCTAAACAGTAATTCACTCTAGGTCCATCACAACCCCCTGCAAGAAGGGAGTTGGGGTTGTCCTTTGAAAGAGCACAGTCAAACATAAAGAATATTATTAGGTTTTAACAAAGTTCTTCTTTTCTTGTGGCCACTTAGCACGTAAAATGTTATTTTCAATCCACTTGTTTTTGGCCATGTATACATTCATCATAGTAGTTTTGATACAGTAAGGCATTATAACAGCCTATTAAAGTAAGCCCCATAAAAGGGGAGCTTACACTCCCCAGACTCTTGACACGTCTCTGTCAAGATGCATTTCATGTTGTCCATAACAGTCCATGTCTGGCAGTGGCAGCATCACTATACACATTTCTAGCTAACACCTGATTCCTCTGTAGCCAGGCATTTCAAATATATTTACAAGACAACACATTTCTATCTAGGCAATTGATGCTTACCTATCCAATTTAAGCAGTACGTTTAACACAGGTATAACCCCAATACATTTCCTCATCCTGACCTATATTTCAGAATGGAAATGGGAATTACTGACAGGGATAGAACTATAGGCACAAAATCTTTATGCAGCACATGGATGTAGACATTGGTGGAGGCACCAGGGAATTCATATGTTAGCTTTAGAGGTGGTTTGCATTCACGGCCAGAGTGTCTGGAAAACACTGGCTCTTCTTCAGAAAGGGAGGGCCATAGGTTCAAGTTTCAGCTCCATTTCCACAATAGGAGCCCCATCAGGAATAGTAGAATCACTTCAGTCTCTGATGCAAAATCTTCCAATAGGGCCTCCACATCTATATCCCCAAATGGCATCTCCAGTTTGTCCCCTTGTGGTGTTGCAGAGAGATAGGCAGATAAGATACTATAGATAGATAGATATATGTATATATAGATAATTAGATAGATAGATAGATAGATAGACAGACAGATAGATAAACAGATAGATATATCTCTTGCAGAAACAGTCAAGCACTCACCATCATGCATAAATATGACACCAAGCTCCAGTAGTTACATTTAAATAGTCATTTGTTGACAATCGCAGACATGTACCTGTCTGACGCATTTCAGCCCAAAGATGGCCCCTTTGATAAATGTGTCAGGCAGGTACATGTCTGCGTTTGTCAATAAATTACAATTTAAATGTAAGCACTGGAGCTAGGTGTCATAATTATGCATGGTGGTGAGTGTGTGACTGTTTTTGCAAGAGTTGTTTATTTGTCATGAAGCATCGCCAAGCCCACTGTGAACATACGTTTTGATAGAGCGATAGATAGATAGATAAAAATCAATAGAAATATTGATAGATTGATAGATAGATTTATTTTTATCTAGCATCTTTCCCAGGCTCAAAGCCCTTGACAAGAAAATACAATAACAAAATAAACATTTGCAAAACACTAACATAGATCAAATACACCGCGTAAATTTTTGTTTTCAGTTTCAACAGCATAAATTTAAAGACTATGCTCTGACTGCCAGTTAATAAATCAATCAGTCACCTAAAAAGACTATATAAAATAGGCATGTCTTCAATTTTGATTTAAAGTCTTCTACCAAGGAGGCAGTGTGTATAGATTTATGGACGACATTTCAAGACCTTAGGAGCAGCAACTGAAAAAGCTTGATCCCAACAGATTTTAACCATGATGAAGGAACCTTAAAAATCCCCTGGGTGTCACAGCAGAAGACTCTTCCATCCTCAAAATCTTCCTGGTGGGTTGCCAGTAGCTCTCGAATGTATCGGGTACCCAGTCTGTTTATCACCTTGCAGGTACAAAGGGGTGACCTCAAGATTAGAAATGTGCAAAGGCTCTTGCATTACTTGATCCAAATTATGCCACTGTGTGTTTGGCATGGGTGCATACACCATTTCTCCAGGTGGATGAAACCATTTCTTGATCTCATTTTCCTCACTGTTATAACTTTTAACTGTTTCAGAGGTAGGAGCAGGGACAGTGCCAGATGTTGGTGTGACATTAGAGACTCATATACAGTACCTGTAGGTACTTTTTGCCCCCTGCAACTTCTAACCCTTGGTATCCCACCCTTGGCTCCAACTCAGGCTCTGGAGTGGGAATGAGTTGTCCATTTGACAGTAGGTGATTGCGATGAATAGTCTTTATAGTCCCTGTGCCCTTTTCTTGATGAAGACAATAAACAGGTAAGTCAGGTAACTTTTCCACAGCAACATAAGGCTTTGGGGCCCTTCTGTAAGCTATTCTTTATTTTCTCCTCAGTCCAAGATTCCCTAGGAGAACTATATCTCCGGGCTGCAGTAGCTGATGTTGCACTTTCTGATCGTGCCTCTTTTTTCGCTGCACTGACTTTACTAGCATCCTCAGTGGTCAGATGAGAGGCCTCTTGCAACTGAAGCCTAAGACTCTCTGTGAACTCCAAATCCCCAGTTGATGCCATAAATGCAAAAATTCCAAAGGAGAGCTGGCCCACTGGAGTGGAGGGCTGGGGCCCTGGGTGCCTCATGTCCTGCCACACTGGTGTCCCAGGTTTGGGAATGGATCACTGTGGGTCCAATGACAGCTCGCCTCCCTCTGGGGGAGTGGTACACACATTCCATTCAGCAGTTGCTACCTAGAGTAATCTTGGTTGCAGAGCAGTGGGATGCAAGGGACAGGGATCCCATCCACAGGATGCCAGGAGATGTCTTCATTGAGGTAGAGCACACACAAGGTGTCATTGCATATGCCGTGGGTCTTAGAGAAAAAAAATGCAGAAAAAACCTTAACCATGGCTAGATGATGGCCCAGTCCCCTGTAGGCCCTACACTAGTGACTGAGCACTTCTAACTGTAATGTGACAGGGGACAGATGGTGCATGAAGGTAAGACCCAAAGCCCGGTGATGGAGTGGGCAGAACCGGTCCAAATGGAGGCAGGTGGGGCAAAAAGGGGGCAAAAGAGTCACCCTGGAGATGTGCTACAGACCTCTAAACCACTTAGTAGAGAATGATGCCCAACTGTTTGGGGAAGTTTGCAGAGCATCCAAATCCAATGCATTGATAATCCTTGTGGACTCCAGTCTTCCGGGCATAGACTATCTAACAGCAGGGCTAAGACAGACTTTCTGTCCACCTTCAAGGACTACTTCCTAGAGCAGCAAGTCCTACAGGGGACTAGGTTTGAGATCACTCTTGACCTTAATCTCAGCAGCTGTGTTGATGAGGTCATCCCCAGTCTGAATGTCCAAGTACCTGTCAGAGGCAGTGACCACAGCCAGGCAACCTTTTGTCTCTGGTTACAGGGAAGATGAGTCTACCCTTAGCTAGTAGGACTTGGAATCACAGAAATACAAATTTCATCAAGATGAAGAACCAGGTGTCCAAGGGTATGTGAATGCTGACGATAGTAATGCAGAATACATGTGGGGTTCACTGACGAAGGTTCTTGAAGTAAAAGCATAGCTCTGTATCTCAGTAACCTGTAAGAGAAAAGGGGAAAAGAAACTGCACCGTGGCTCAATAGGGACCTATGGCATGCAAGACAGCCAGGGGCAAAGGATGAGATGCTGAATGAATACATAGTTTAAATGTTCACCAAAGGGCCCACCAAGGGAGACTGGTGCTCATTAGGAGGGCCGATGGCATCAGAGATATCCACAATGCAGCCAAGAAACATAGTAACTGACTACCTGAGAAAGATCAAGCTGGGTATGTCCCAAGGGACAGACTGGATACATCCCAGGATCATTGTGGAACTAAGTGTACAATGGGAGGTCCCAATGCTGTAGTCCTTCAAGGGATCTGTTCAGACAGGTATTGTACCGAAGGACTGGAAAGTGGGCAGTGTGAACCCATTATCAAGAAGACAACAAGGATAAGCCCAGGTAACTACCGGTCTCTTAGTCTGACATCAGTGCTGGGAAAGGTCTTGGAAGTCATTACCAAGAAAATGAATTACAGAGCACTTGGCTAAGGCCGGTTTTAATGCATCCTCTCAGCATGGCTTTATGAGAGGCACAGCATGCTAAACTAACCTGAACACCTTGAGCTGGTAACCAGGGTGGTGGACAGAGGCAGAGCCATGGATGTTCTCTATCTGGACATCAGCAAGGCCTTTGATACTGTGGTACATGAACTGCTAACTGGCTTGGGGACAGAAAGCAAAGGGTGGTGGTGGACAGGCACTACTCTTAGTCGAGTCCCTCAGGGATCAGTGCTGTGGTCAATGTTTTTTAACATTTTCATTAATGATCAGAAAGCTGTGCTCTCCACTAGGCTGCTTAAGTTTGCTGATGAAACTATGATTGCCAAGGTGATGGACTCCCTTGTGGATGTGGACAGCAGTCAGCAGGATCAGAACAAGCTGGATGATTGGTCCAACTCCTGGAGCCTATAATTCAATGGCAAGAAAGAGTCTTGGGCTCTGATTGTTAAGTCTGGTACTAAACCTACGATGTTATCCCAGCACAGCCTCACAGATCTAGTCCCAGTACACACACGACCACATGAACTGTGAAACAAATCACTGCACATACCATGTCCAAGTAAGCTCCCCGCACTTGGAATGGCCACTGTGCAGTTTGCCAGTACTTCAACACATTTTTTTAAACATAAGTCCCTTCCTCCCAATACCACAAAGTGTACCCCAAATCACCCTCCACACATTTAATGTTTTCAACATGATACAACATAATCAGTTAGCTAATTATTTACTTTTTTTTAAATAATCTGAAACCTAAAAGGAACCCAACACTGCGATCAGCTCCAAGTACTCCCTGCCGACACTGTAATCAGCTTCACTGTACCCCTCAATGGCTCAACAGCCTGCACATAGTAAGTGCATCTGTTGCTTTTCAAAACTGTAGAGTACTTCAGGTTAAACATTTTTTTAAACCCTCGCACCCACAGCACACAAAGTAAACTGTCAATGAATCCGTCACTCTGATTGGCTTGAGCATGCCAGCGCTGCCTCCCCGACAGTCTCCACACAGTCCTTGCTCCTACCTAACTTACAGACCACATGCTCCGTAAGCAGTTTCAGTTCTCCACTACCCTTGTTCTCTCAGTATCAGAGTTACAGGGGAAATCATACATATCCCATGATACTGTGATGAACAGAGCTGTAGGGTTGGAGGATACAGTGTTCACATGGGAAACAAGACCAGAGCGATCAGCACTGTAGAGAGTTTGAGCAGGAGGGGAGGACCATGGAGATCCGTGGCTTCCAGACTGGCATGCAGAGAAAGCTTCCATGGGATGTCTGTGCAGGTGGGGATGGGGGACCCAGATTATCAGACATGATCGTGAAAGGATAGATAGCACCATTGAATATAATTACAGAGGGGTGGGGGGTGACAGAGACACAGTTACACCACATCAGCTCCACCTACTGGACAACAAAATCAGAATTGTTTTTTTGTAGGTATACTTAACCATAAAAAATAGTAAAAATCTAGTTTTAAATATACTTTTTAATCTATATATTTATTACAATGTGTTTAAATTCTTATGTTGGTGACGGTATTGGCATCGATGTTTGATGTTTCAAACCCTTCTTGTTGTAATAGCTAAAATCCTTTGTTTTGTTGTAAAAGATAAAATGCTTTGTTTTGTTCTTGTTATTGAAAATCCTAATACAATCTTAGCAGAAAACAGGTATCCTGTATAGTACGGTGCAGAGGGAATCCTTATTAATTAGTACATGTTTGCACAGAATGCTGTTTTTTTTTTTTATCCATGCTTATTAAACAGAGGGGATGGGCATTGCAGACTAAGTGTCCCTCCCACTCTTAACTTCCTGTGTTACTGTCACACAACAGACCACACATGTGTATTTTTAATTAATACCTCTTGCCTCCCTCAGCCTTTCCCCTATCTAGCCCAGAGTTAGCACCTTCTGTTTCCCTTCTGCAACTAATTGTCTGTAACATTCCTCTTGCAGTTAGGCTCATCTAGACTGCCATCATGTTTCGGAATGTAGGATTCAAGCTGGAGTTTGGAGGTTGGAAAAGGCCCTGGGCCTTAATGCACAGCTGGGAGGCAGATTTTCACTTGTGTATTAGCAAGAATCCTCCCCAGGGATGTCAGCATAGGCATAGTACAAGTGATAGCTTCCTGCAGAAATCCAGTACACAGCCTTTTTGGTGGTCTGTGGACACACTGCTTTTCTGGCCAGAAGGGGACAATCATGTTTCAGCTGAGATCCCTATTCTGAAACAGGAGCAGGATGACACATAATTTTTTAATGCTGGCTGCACTTACTCACCTAACATTTTGTGACAAGGAATAGGGGATATCGGGGTTGTCACTGCCGGGTCCATTGCAGTTCACACAAGCAGGGGCTCGACAGTCTACAGCAATGACCACTCACTGTAGTCCTGATGTCACTGGCTGCTTGCTGGGTGGAAACTCTGTGTGCTTCAAAGGACTGAAGCTGCTCCAATCAGAGAGGACTTCAGTCCTTTGATTTTCATGAAGCTGGTCAGCAAACAGCGGCTTTCAACATCAGGATCCTGTCAGTCTGTAAGAAAGAAAACCATTCATCAATGTCTGTTGCTGGTCCCCCTGTAACTGTCCCCCCACCTGATGCTCCTCTCAGCATCCCCCACCCCCACAACATAACACTGACACTGGGGGTGCCCAATCCCCCAGTGTCAACACCTCGTAGTTTTTTTTTTATTTTATTTGTATATGTAGTCTATAACAAAGAAAACTATCCATTGATGTCTGTAGCTGGTGCCCCTGTAACTGTTCCCCGGAACTGTTGCCCCCAACTGACCCCCCAGCACCCTCCCCAACAAATAACATTGACACTGGGGTTCCTAATCCCCCAGTGTCATCATCTCATAGTTTTCTTTGTTTTATTAATATAAATAGATTGCTGTAACAAAGAAAACTGTCCATCGATGTCTGTTGCAGGTGCCCCATAACTGTTCCCCCAACCTGACCCTCCCTCTCAGCATCCATCTCCATTCCCCCCCATAACTGTAACTCTGATACTGGGGGTTCCCAATCCCCCAGTGTTATCACCTGCAATATAGCAAACCGCCCCTCATCGTTTTTTTAACCCTGTAAAACAGAAAACCGTCTGTTGTGCTGTTAGTCCCCCTTCCTGATCCTTCCACTCCACACTCACCACCACACCTCCCTCAAGCTCTTATTTACCCACTGGGGGTCCGATGCCATAATTTTCTTTGGACTGCAGAGACATCTTCACTCTTCAAAGCCAGACCATGAACTGAGGAAATCAGGTATGCCGTTCAAGGTATTTCAATGGGGGTTTGAACTTAGTGGCATAACCTGGCCATTTTTGAATATTTTTGCCCCGTATTTTCAACATACCTTTTTTGGGACCCTACCTCATGAACAATTACAGTGACATTAGGCACATCATCTGGATATGTTATTTCATGGTCATTGCGAAAAGTCACCTTTTGTGCAGGAGTTGAAAATTTTCTCTGCCTCTGTTCATGAGATGGGGTCATAATAAGGCTATGTTGAAAATTTAGGGCAAAAATATTAAAAAACAACAAATGTATGGGCCTATGTTGAAATTTACTAATGCAGCCTTGTAACTTTGGTAATTTTCAATATTTTCATCCTACATTTTCAACATAGCCATTTCTTCACAGTACTTCATGAATGTGATAGCTGCCATTTTTCAAATCCTAGCCAAAATGTGTTTTCATATCTGTGGCACGGAATTATGTTTTGCTGGGGATTTGAAAGTTTTCACCTACCACATTCATTAGGTGCGGGTAATAAGGAGGCTATGTTGAACATTTGGTATACAAATATGATAAAATGCCCAGGTTATGACTGAACGTTACACTATTTCAACGTTCACTCATAACTTATCTAATTTTCAATTTGACTCCAACCTTTCACCATAGCCTTTTTTCCATACCACCTCATAAATGTGACGTGTCATTTTTTAAATCCTGGACGAGATGTGTTTTCGCACCTCTGGTGCGAAATGAAATTTTTGGCCAATATACTATAAATGTCACATATTATGTTTATAAGACAAATCCTAAAACAAGTATCTTCAAAATTTGGGGTCATAATTGCAAAAAAAAAAATTGTTTACCAAGCAGCCAACATTTGGCATTGACAAATGTTTGTTTTATTCTGTTTTTAGACCCCCACTGACAGTGTGGATTTAACTGCCATCTAACTGTATAGGCCTTAATTATCCCTAAGTCATAGGGCAGTATAGCATAGTGGTTAAGGGCACTGAGCTACAAACCTGGAGACCTGGGGTTGAATCCCACCAGCCCCCACTTGCATACTGTGTGACCCTGAGCAAGTCACTTAACATCCATGTGCTCCCAGGTCACAGCTGGAAACAAGCTGTGGCTTAGTGTGCCTCTCCTGGTTTAACAATTTCCCCTTTCCCTAGTCTCTCCTCCCAGAACATCAGTACAAGGACGAGAGTCCAAGCTCTGGTGTTCAGGTGCATGCCACTGCCATGCACCTAACAATGGCCTCCCCTCTTCCACACTGCAGCTACTGTACCACTACCTGTGAACACACAGTTGGTGGTAACAGAGTTGGTGGTAACAGAGCGAGGTTTTGCTACCTGCCTTCCCTGGACAGTCTTACAGGATTTAGGACACTGTCCTACATGCTGGGTCTTTGGAGATCTTAGGGCTCAGCTCCGGGCAGCATGGGCAGAGATTGTACGCCTCAAATTTCATATTCAAGAGGAAATACATTATAAGAACCACCCGCCATTTCCCCAGCATCCAACAGAAAAACCTCGACCGCAGAGGGTAGTTGGTCCAGGAGGTTGGCAGGTGGTTAGGAGGGGCAAATCGGGTGCCCCATCACTCTCTGTTCTCCAACATATTACCTCCAAAAACCATATAAACACTACAAACAGGTATCTGCCTCTATCTCTGAAATCAAACAAAGAGGCAGAAGACACTGCAGCACAGGAGCTAGCACAACAAACTCACCCAAATCAGGAACCAAAACAAAAAGCAAAAGGAAATTCAAAAACTTGATCATAGGAGACTCCATGATTCAGGAGTTGATACCCATCTCCAGCCAGGGTAATGGTCAGATGTCTTCCAGGCATCAGCATGGAGAGACACTGGCCGCATTAGCAAAATTGTTCACAAAGCAGGAGAAAACATTGATGTCCTAGTAACATAGGGACTAATGATCTCACCAGCCGGTCAGTTGTGGAGACCAAGGAACACCTGACCAGGCTGGGTGACAAACTATCATCTATTTCGTCCAGCATCTCCTTCTAAGATCCTTCCAGTCTGGGAGAGGGGCGCAGATGGACGGAAGGTCAGAGAAGGGGAGATAGGAGAGCTAAACACGTGGCTCAAGGGCTGGTGCCAGGAAAAGGACACAGATTTGTAGGGAACTGGCAACAGTTCTAGGAGCGAAAGTTCTTTAAATTTGATGGACTGCATCTGACTAAGGAGGGACTCAGTGCATTGGGGCAGAGTTTGACGCCTTGCAGAATATTTAAACTAGCAAAAGGAGAGGGGCAGCACCCATACGCCGAATGGGAAGAACACCCTTCCCTCAGCTAGTGGTCAAACAGGATTCAGCATGTTTGCAGTTCATTTGCATCACTAGGTAAGAAAAGGTTTGTCTCCCCATATGACATACAGGGTAATGCCAAACCTCACCCAACAACTAACACACCAAAATCTGGCCAATGGAAAATCATGTACACAAATGCTCACAGCCTGGGAAGTAAGATCCCAGACCTGCAGGCAATAATGACAGAGGCTAAACTGGACATAGTAGCAATTAGTGAGACGTGGTTTACCAGTAACCACACTTGGGAGACTTCAGTACCCGGCTATGTATTGTTCAGAAGAGACCGAGGTGCAAAAAGGAGGGGAGGAGTGGCCCTGTATGTCAATGAAAATATCAAAGCTACAGAAATTCAGAATACACATAAGGAGCCAGAAGAACTGTGGGTCACCCTGAAAACAGGAAATGGGACAGCCATAAGAACTGGGGTTGTCTCACAGGCCCCCAGACCAGGGGGAGGACATAGACACATTACTGTTAGAAGATATACAAAACATGACAGCTAAAGGGGAGGTTCTGATAATGGGAGACTTCAACATGCCGGATGCAGATTGGTCAATACCAGGAGGAACATCTGCCAGAACTAGACACATAGTGGATTCCCTGCAGGGGGAGGGTCTCAAACAACTGGTACAGCAACCCACAAGAGACAGGGCTATCCTAGATCTAGTACTGACTAACAAGGAAGGGATCACAGATCTCCAGGTAGAAGGTCACCTGGGGCCAGTGACCATCACATGGTATGGTTCAATTTGGCTACTACATCTAAATCATCCCATTCCAAGGCAAAAATATGGGACTTCAGAGGAGCTGACTTTGATAAGATGGCCAACAGAGTTAAGCTAGCCCTGACAAAAGAAACACAGGTGAGGGGGTACAGGCAAAGTGGGCAAGCATTAAGGATGTAATACTGAAGCAACATCCCATTGTGTTAGACAGAAAAGGAAGTGCAAAAGAAGAAGGAAACCACTTTGGTTCTCAAACACAGTAGCAGAAAAGGTCAGAGCCAAACGTTGGCCTTCAGGAAATATAAGGGAACACAGCGGATGAAGATAGGAGGCATACCAAACTGCCCTAAGGGAAGCAGGGAAGGCAGTAAGGCAGGCAAAGTCCCAAACTGAGGAAACACTAGCACAAACAGTAAAAGAAGGTGACAAGACTTTCTATAGATACATTAGTGAAAGGAGAAAGTCCAGAGGAGTATTGCTAAGCTTAATGGAGAAAAGGGAGCATGTGAGGAGGAGGACCCTGTAAAGGCATCTATCCTAAATAGATACTTTTGCTCAGTATTTACTGAAGAGAAGGTAGGTAGGCCCACAGCTCAGCATTATGGACACAGGGGAGGGAGGAGGTGAGCACTACTCCTTCACAAAAGAAAGGGTCTTACAAGAGCTTGCTAAGCTCAGGTGGATAAGGCAATGGGACCTGATGGCATACATTCCAGGGTACTTAAGAAGCTAAAGGTGGAACTAGCAGAGCCATTAGCAGAACTGTTTAGTGAGTCTCTGAGCACAGGAGAGGTCCCAGAAGACTGGAGAAGGGTTTATGGATCCCGCTCCACAAGAGTGGTAGCAGGGAGGAGGCAGGGAACTACAGACCAGTCAGTCTTACCTCAGTAGTGGGCAAGATTATGGAGGCACTCCTTAAGGAAAGGATAGTGCAACACCTGGAATCCATAGGGGCACAGGATCCAAGACAGCATGGGTTTACAAAAGGAAGGTCCTGTCAAACTAATCTCATAGATTTCTTTGACTGGGTAACCAGAGTGGTGGATCAAGGGGGAGCAGTTGATGTTGCCTACCTTGACTTCAGCAAAGCTTTTGACACTGTTCCACATAGAAGATTGATAAATAAGCTGGGTAGGCTCGGGGTGGGTCAGAAGTTGGTCAACTGGGTGGCAAACTGGTTGACGGGCAGAAAACAGAGAGTGGTGGTAAATGGTATACAGTCAGAAGAGATGCAAGTCACAAGTGGGGTACCTCAGGGATCAGTCCTGGGGCCAGTCCTCTTCAACATCTTCATTAGTGACCTTGCAGATGGACTAGAGGGTACGGTTTGTCTGTTTGCAGATGACACCAAGATCTGCAACAGAGTAGATGATCCAGATGGGGTGGGCAGAATGAGAAGAGATCTGGATAAACTAGCAAAATGGTCAGAAGAGTGGCAACTGGGATTTAATGCAAAGAAGTGCAAAATCATGCACATAGGGAAGAGAAACCCTGAAGCCACCTATAGGCTGGGAGGGGAGTTGCTAGCAGTCACAAAGGAAGAAAGAGACTTGGGCATCATCACTGATGACCTGAAATCATCCAAGCAGACCTCTAAAGCAGTAGGTAAGGCTAGGGGGTGTTAGGGTGTATTAGTAGGGGTATCACAAGTCGTAAGAGGGAGGTAATAATCCCTCTTTACAGGACACTGGTTAGGCCCCATCTGGAGTACTGTGTGCAGTATTGGAGGCCACACCTTCACAAGGACATTAACTAAATTGAGGCAGTCCAGAGAAGGGCAACCAAAATGGTGCAGGGACTGCATCAGAAGACATATGAGGACAGATTAACAGAGCTCAATATGTATACCCTTGAGCAAAGGAGGGAGAGAGGTGATATTATTGAGGCATTCAAACACCTTAAGGGCATTAACAAGGTGAAAGAGTCTAACATGTTTAAATATAAGAAAAATAGCAGGACAAGAGGACACAGCATGAGATTAGAGGGGGACGATTAAGGGGGAATGTGAGGAAATTCTTTTTCACAGAAAGGGTGGTGGATGCATGGAATGGCTTACCACAAGAAGTGGTGGCTATGAATACAGTGCAGGGCTTCAAACAGGCATGGGATAGGCATAAGGGAGCAATACAAATGACTATGAATAGATAGGCCACTGACAGAGCAAAGGCCGATGGCACATTTATAAGGTAGAAAAAGAAATGGGCAGACTGGATGAGCCTTGCGGTCCTTATCTGCCATCAACTTCTATGTTTCTATGACAACATCCACCAGACCGCTCACACCTCTTCCGCCTCTTGTCCCTCTCTGGTGTTTTTGGCTTGTTCCTGAACTTAGGTCGGCAGTGTGGCAAGGGGTAGCCCTTCAAATAGTTTTTAAATCTAGTTGACCATTACAAAAAGGATTCAGGCCCAGACAAAAAATTTTATTTTTATCTTTCCGTCTACCAGGATATCCAAGTCTCATTTGTTGGATGGGGCCAAGTTGAAAGCAAGACTACATGGATTTAATCTTTTTTTTTCCAATGAGATTTTAATAAATATATAAATGTATTTTATCAGTGGGGGTCTGCTGTGACTCAATTTAACAGCTGGGAGGTTTAATGAAGCCCAGGGAGGTCAAGTGACTTGCTCAAGGTCACGCAGTGAGTCACTGGCTGTGGTGGAATGTAAAGCAGCAGTGTAAAGAAGTAAGACAAAAAAAATTGGCCCTACCTTTTTTAACTGTAACATATTCCAGACATCTTCCACTTTCATTTGCAGGTAGAAATCTCCAGTTGTATTTCCAGAATTCAGGTATTTTATAAATGTTTAAAATTACTTTTTTTCTAACAAAAAAAAAGATGTCTGCTTCTTTTGGTTTAGAAATAGCATTTAAAACTGACAAAGGGTTAGGATGCTTCTAATGCTCCCTCTCGACTGAAAAAAAAAGGATAGCATTTTGAAATTCAAAATTCTATGGGCAGTGATATTACAAGATAATTGGGCAGCCAGAGACTGAGACTCATTATTTCCCAGTCTCTGTTGCTTCGTACCAGACCGGCTACGTGGGGAGGTTAGCCAGTCAGAAACTAGAATTCTCCCTACTCATTTTCTAACCAACTACTGAGGAGGCAGTATAGTGTAATGGTTAAGAGCACTGAGCTACAAACCTGGAGAACTGTGTTTGAATCCCACAGCCACCACTTGCATACTGTGTGACCCTGAGCAAACCACTTAACTTCTTTGTGCTCCCAAAAATGCACCTGGAAACAAACCTCGGCTTAGTCCAGCTGCTCGGGACAGAAGAACTTTACAGAGGTGATGCACTCAGCCTCCAGGGAGGGGAATACTTACTGGTTTTGCTCATGATGAGTGCCCCCTGTTAGTCACTGAGTACATTGGCAGTATGGAACCATCATGGCAGAATCTAGGATGGGGCGAGATGACAGAATACGTCCAAAATTGTGCTCAGGGATTGGGGTAGAGCCTGTAATTCCAGCCAAAAATCTGTGACATACAGCATGAACTCATTGCTCCAGTAGCAGTGTTTGCAGCATATTCCTCTTGGTGGAGGCAAGTAGAGGTAACATGACAGCCTACTCTAGAAACTGGATAAACTGACAAATACTTTAAAAACAAAGCATTAGTACTTGCAGCTAGTTAAAGCAAATTAGTCTGTTCTTCAGTTTTATAAAACAGTGATGTCAGAGCAACCAATCTGAAAAGTTGTTGCTGTAAGGAAAAATAATTCGTTTTTTTCTTCTGAACACAAAGGAGTTTGACTATTCTGCCAACAAATGTCGCCACTGGAGGTTAACATCTTTTTTCAACTTGACGATCTGTACATGCCTCAAGGGTGAAAAAGTTAAGTATAATTTACTATGAAATGTTTTATAACCACATGATAGCTTAATTAAATAATACGCCCTAATGCTCAGGATGCTGTAATACAGTACAGAATATTTTCTAAGTCATGGACCAGAAGTAAAGTTAAAGGCTTACTGTACCAAACTGGTTAGTATTCCATGATGTTGCTCAATATCGAAACATTCAAACATAATGTGAGGAAGTTCTTTTTCACAGAAAGGGTGGTGGATGCATGGAACGGTCTACCTCAGTAAGTGGTGGATATGAATACAGTGCAGGGCTTCAAGCAGGCTTGGGATCAGTGGTGTCACCACGTTTATTTTGGGGAGGCTACAGACTCCCCAAGCTAAGTTAAAGCCCCCCCAATTATTTTGGCTCAAAAAGCAACTTTTATGAGTAGCAGTAGCCACTAGCCACTGGGATAGGCATAAGGGAGCAATACAGATGAGTATGAATAGAAAGGCCATTGACATAGCAAAGGCCGATGGCACATGTATAAGGTAGAAAAAGAAATGGGCAGACTGGATGAGCCTTGTGGTCCTTATCTGCCATCAACTTCTATGTTTCTAATATGGAAGATGTTATTGATATAGTAATCTGATGGAAACACAATATATGTTTTTCTTTATTGCTGTTATGCTTTTATGTTGTGATTTTGAACTTCATGGAATACAGATCAGTTGTCAGTCAGACAATCTGTGAATTTCCAGGCCATGGCCTACTGTGTATTCATGAACATTTTTTCCAGCTGTAACACTACTCTGTTTTGACTTTTACTAACCCAGTTCAGCAATGTGCCATTGAACACAATGGAGACTGCTGAACTGGGTTAGCAACAACTAAGGAAAATGTTTTAGTAATGGTCATGAATATAGGCTCATGGGTTTATCATACTAAACAGGTGTCCCATTCAGATAGCTTCAAAACTATGAAGTACTCTGTTCAGCTAGAATGTGGTATTTTTGCACACTTAGGGCTGAATCAACATAGGTGACTCGGATACACTTGAATTGAGCATATCCTGGGCATGACTCTGCACACCCTGATGCCAGTCTGCACCAGATGGCATCCACAGCCCCTATTCGCTGTACTTCGCTAGTGTGGAGCCGTGCATTAGGGCAGGGGGCAGCAGGGGTGAGTGGCACTATCCTGGACTAAGGACATCCAATCAAATGCCCATGCTGGGCTGTCAGTGGATCCCTGCCTGTGCAGAATGCAGGGAATGATGGGATATAGCAGTCCTTCAAGGGCTGCCATTACTCTGTTAGGATGCCAGCAAAAAGTTAAAATTGTTGAACCAGTGCTGGCCAGGGCTGGTACTGCCTCCAAGAGCACAGTGGAGATTCCTAGGGCTGGGGGCCTGGTAGAGGAGGGGCCAGTCGGGACTGGAATGAACAGTTGTAATGTTCTTTGACCCTAATGCCTTCCTTCTTGACCTGCAACACATCAATTGGCAGGACTTCTACCTGGCCCCCTCGATTGGTGAAGCCTATGAAGTCTTCCAAAATATTGTCCTCAGCTTCATCAATAAACATGCACTTCTTGCCAAAACTCATACTAACAAGAAAACATGCCCATGGTTCTCTGCCAGCTTGAAATCAGAGCTGCTTCATAGAGACTCACTTTGGAAGAGGGCAAGAAAGTCCAAACAGCCTGCTGATTGGGCAGCCTTCAGAGTTGCTGGAAACCGCTGCACCAGATTGATTAGGGAAGCAAAAGCTAGTTACTACCATTCTGAACTTGAATCCTCCACTAATAGCACAACTAAATTCTGGAAAACTTTAAAGGATATTCAAGGGCACAGCTCTTCTAGCCTATTCCCACCTAAAATTTCGACTGGCAACTCCACCACTACTAACAAACAAGAAACCCTCGAACTTTTTAACAACCACTTTGCCACAGAGGGTCTATCATTCAACGCTTCCCCTGCCAACAACCTCCATGCACAATTATGTACCTCAAACTCTACCTGCCCATTCCAGGTCCCTGCCTCACCTGCCCCACACAAGGCATTCTCCTTCTCCACTGTCACTGTGAAGGAAGTTGAGGCCCTCCTGCTCCAATTGGATAGCAGAAAAAGTGCAGGTGCAGATCTGACTGAGCCATGCTTCCTTAAACTTAGCTTCTACGTCCCGTCGCCCTCAACTACCCATCTTTTCAAAATGTCCCTTGCCAGGGCTCACTCCCCACCATATGAAAAACTGCCCATGTCATACCACTCTTTAAATCAGGAAGTACTAGCCACCTAAACAATTACCACCCAATTTCCCTACTCCCTACCCTCTATAAGCTTCTCGAAAAGGTAGTTAATTCCCAGCTTAGACAGCACATTGAGGACTCCAACTTACTAAACCCCAATCAGTATGGCTTCCAGCCTTGCCAGAGCACCATCACAGTGCTTGATAAGGTCACGAATGATTGGTTGCCAGAAATTATGTGTGCACACCCTTTCTTGACCTTAGCAAAGCCTTTGATACAGAGGACCACATCTTGCTCTTGGCCGCCTTAAGGAATATTGGCATTCACAATCTGGACCTCGAGTGGTTTTCCAACTACCTCACTGATCTTCACCAACAGGTCAAGGCGGTGGGAGACCTGTCCCCCTTCAAATCTCTACCAAAAGGGTACCCCAAGGGTCCATCCTTGGCCCACTCTTGTTCGCCATCTATATAAGTGACCTAAATGCTGGAGTCAGTTCAGCAGATATCCACCTCTTCACTGATGACACCATGTTGTATGTAATCAGATCTACTCTTGAACAAGCGTGTAATGACCTTCAAACAGAATTTAACCACCTTCCGACTAATCTACTGTACTCTAAGCTTTTGTTAAAGGAAAACAGTCATTTGCAAGGGCTCCCGCCCCTGCAAACCTCACCCTCCAGTTAAGCTTTTCTCCAAAAAGTACCTTTTTTTGTCTCCAGGAAAATAATTTCTTTACAAATGAAAAATTCGCTACCCGGAAATATGGTGGACTATCGGGCGGCTCCATTAACTGTAAAGGTGCGGCGCTGCACCCTGTGCTTCAATGCATTTGTATTGAAGTGCAGGGTACAGCGCCACACCTTTACAGTTAATGGCACTGCCTGATAGTCCACCATACTTCCAGGTAGTGGACTTTTCATTTGTAAATTAAATTATTTTCCTGGAGACAAAAAAGGCACTTTTTGGAGAAAAGCTTAACCGACGGGTTAGGTTTGCAGGGGCGGGAGCCTCTGCAAATGACTGTCTTCCTTTAAATGCTAAGAAAACAAAGGTCATGATCTTCACCCCAGCAGTGAACACCTCCAATCCCTGCACTGCGGTGACAGTCCCACAAATCCTCACCTTGCTCGGTGAACTGTTGGACTACATGGAATCCTTTAAATACCTGGGGGTGTGGATAGACTTAAACAGTAATTCAAAGACCATATTGAAGAGATCTTATAAAAGCTTAAACAGAGGCTCAGGATCTTCTTCAGAATCAGTAACCTGCTAACAAATGAGGGGAAAAAAAGGTTGGCACAAACAATGTTCCAGACCCTCCTTAACTATGGAGACTTCTTGTACGGGCATAGCTCAGGCGTGGCCCTCGCCAAACTAGACACCCTGTACCACCAGGCACTTAGGTTCATTTCTGGTGCCCCCTACTCAACACACCACTGTACACTCTACAGGAGTGTAGGATGGTGCTCACTTAGTCTCAGGTGGCACAAGAATGCTGTGCTCTGGACCTATAGGGTCATCTCTAATAAGCCGCCTCAATACATCAAGGATTATCTACCCACCTGCAACCCTGGTGGCTATCTGCTAAGAAGTCTCTCTCTCATTTTCCTTTTCATCCCCAAAGTTAGGCCACGCTTTGGCTGTGCAGCAATAAGCCATGCCCTACCTGTCCTCTGGAATAATGCACGAAAAACACTACAACTCGTCGCACCGGTGCCGCTGTCCTTCTTTAAAAACCTTGTCTTACGATCTTTTCAGGAGACTTGCAACTGCTTCCATCAATGACACCCCTTAATCCTGGCTCTATCTTTACTCCTGCCAGTCTCCCACCCTTGCCTATAAGCACCTAAACCTTCTCTCCACATTTACTTTTGACTTACCTTGTCTGTCCAGTATAAACTGTGCCTCTATATGTAGTTGCCATCACATCTCCACCACCCGCTCCCGAGCACTACATCCTTTTATTAACCCTCATTTACTCTTCTCTATACTTTATGCACACCCAGTGCATATACTGTTATTCTGAGCACACTATACAAGGGCCATGCTTTACTAGGCTAACTTTCGGTCAGTCAGAAAATGGCCTATCATGGCGTACGTGTATCTGCCTTGTATATAAATTGTTTATGGTTGTATTCTGTCTGCCTTTGTACTTTCCCTGTATCATATGCCTGTATTATTGTGTTCTTACTAATGCCTCACATGATACTGCCTTGTCATGTTAATGTAAATACTTGTATACTGTCTGCCAATGTACGCATGTCTATACCAGATTGTTGAATTGTTGATTGTTGATGTGTATCTACTCCAGGTCCATCTTGTAAATGAGTCATACTCAATGGTGTTCCACCTGGTTAAATAAAGATATTGATGGATTGATTGACTGATTGAGATGTGGCCAGGCAGAAGAGGTGAATAGCTACTAATGCATCCTTTAGAGCTGTGTAGTATCCACCCCTCTGCTAACTCTCTGCACCCTGGAAATTGCTTCCAGGATGTGTCACATGTCTACACCTGCCCCATTCTGGACAACCATGTAGCCATGCACAGGCTCAAGATCAGGTGCAGAGCAGGCCAGCTGCAAGGGTTGTGGATGCACAGGATTACTCACATGTGTGTGCAGTGAGACGTTCTTACACCACAAGCCCACTTAACAGCCACTCCACTGGTGCAAAAGGGGGTACTAGGCCGTTGAGTACTGGGCCCAAAGAATAGCTTTAAATATTTGGGGAAAATATTTCAATTTTAAATTCAGAATTTCAAGGTATTTAACTTGAGTTAAGAATACTTATATATATATATTTACTCTGCCTCTTAAGGTGGAAGTGTTTACTCACAAATTCTTTGCATGCTGGAACTGCTTAGGTTTGCTGCACAGTTCCCCACGCAAAATAAGACAACTATTATCTAAATACAAAAGCGTACATACAAATAGCAATCTATCTGTTAAAGACCTGTAATTCCATTGGAAGATTTAGGTGACTTTATAAATTTCAAGTGCAAAGCTTGAACCAGTGCTAGTACTGCCCCCAGACCCCCGTGGAAAAACCCAGGGCTGGGGGCTGGTAATTGGGGCCAGTCAGGCCCAGAATGAACAATTGTGGCTGGGCAGAGGAGGTGCATAGTCACTAATGCTGTCCCTAGGGCTGTATAGTACCCGCCCCATTCACTGGCTGACTTCACCCCGGAGATTGCTTTCAGGATGTGGCACATGTCTGCAGCTTCCCCCTGGTGTGCCTCACTCTGGACGCCCATGTAGCCATGCACATAGCTCATGATCAGGTATAGAGGAGGCCAGCTGCCAGGGCTGTGGATGCATAGAATTCCTTGCAGGTGTGGAGTGGGACCTCCTCACACCTTAAGCTGTCGTAACAGTTCCTCCACACGTGCAGAAGGGGGTGCTGGGATGCTAATTATTGGACCCTAAGGGTGACTTTAAATTTTTTTGGATAATAAAGTATTTCAGTTTTACATATTTTAAGGCATTTAACATATGTTAAGGATACATTTATATTTATTCTTCCCCTTAAGGTGGAAGTGTATACTCCCAAGTTATTTGCATGTTGGAACCGCTTAACTTTGCTTCACAGTTCCCCACTGAAGATAAGACAACTATAATATAAATAGAAAAGCCTATAGCATAGCAGCTAGCAATCTATCTGTTATGTAAGAAATAATTCATGGTTGGGTGTGCGGCAATATTATAATGACCATACGGCTTGGGTGGGTTGTGAGGCCTGAGGCACAGCCAAGGGCCTTCAACCACCCAGGAAGTGAGGTTATTACAGCACTGATATACACTCAGCTGATTATTATACTTAAAACATTCATAAAATGGTCAAAAATGTTATAAAGGGCTGTAATTCTATTAACAAAGTTAAATGACCTCAAGCCTCAAGAGCAAAGATCAATAGGTCTCTGATGTCAGTGGAATCCTGAGATGGAATGTTCAGCCCTGTAATAGACAGAGCACTATTGTCTTCAGATCCCCACCAATAACGACACAAACAAGTAATGTGTGAGTGCTCAGATCTGGCAATTAATTTACTTAATTTCTTTGTTTCTTTGTTTTCAAGTATCCATTACCATCCATAAATCCATAGATATACATATACATCAGACATATTTCCATATACATCATACTGTTCAAATCCACCATATCATGCACTAATTAATTTCTTAATTTATTTCTTAATTTCCTTCTGCTTTATTCTCTTATCTTCTTCTCCCCTCAGATGTACACCATGGGGGTCTGACCTTCCTTCCTCCCTCCTCCTCTGTTCAAAGGGGTACGAGTGTACACCCGTACCCCTGCTTCCTGCTGTGTTGTCTTATGTCCTATTTATCCTCACTTATTCCCCCTATCCTATCCTCACCCTTCCCTATTTTTCTCCCCTGCCTCTGGTGTATCTGCCGTCCACCTTTGGCAGTATCTGCTCCATTGCACTCCACCTTCCGCAGTGACTGCACCAGAACCAAAACTGTGCTCCACCTTCCGCAGTGACCACACCAGAACCAAAACTGCACTCCACCTTCTGCAGTGACCACACCAGAACCAAAACTGCGCTCCACCTTCCGCAGCGACCACACTGGAACCACACTTCCTTGTCTTAAAGGGTGAATGGGTGGGAAATTCTCCTTAAAGCAACATTGTGAGCTCCCTGAGCCTGTGCTCATCCTGAAGTACCCCTGTTGCTCACCCCTCTCTCTCCCACTGCCTGGCCAATCCCTGTCTCCCACCTCACCACTACATTGACCTTATAGGCCCGCCCCCTTTGTGACCTCATTTCACCTTCCCCCAAACCCCCCTCCCTTCCTAACTCTTCCTCTGCCAATCCAACCTTTTAGGTCCCCTATACCACTTGGTCTGGGCCTGTGGACAATGGGGTCTGCCCCTTTAATTGGACAACCCTCTTTGTTCCCCCAGATCCCCACCAATAATGACACAGACAAGTAATGTGTGGGCGCTCAGATTTGGCAATTAATTTACTTAATTTCTTTGATTTCAAGTATTCATTTCCATCCATAAATCCATAGATATACATATACATCAGACATATTTCCATATACATCATTCAGTTCAAATCCACTGTATCATGTAATAATTAATTTCTTAATTTATTTCTTAATTTCCTTCTCCTTTATTCTCTTATCTTCTTCTCCCCCAGATGTATATCATGGGGGGCGACCTTTCTTCCTCCTCCTCCTCAGTTCAAAGGGGTACAAGTGTACACCCATATCCCTGCTTCCTGCTGTGTTGTCTTATGTTCTATTTATTATTTATCCCCCCATCCTATCCTCCCCATCCCCTATTTTCCACTAGTCCACCTCCCACTTGTGATGGACGGTGGACATCCACCCCCTGCTTTAGCCCATTTTCTATACACATCCAGGGCTCAATTGCATCAGCAATTTCGGAACCGAACATTGCCAGGCCTAGGTTGGAGAGGTGTACCCCATCCCCCTATAATACTCGTCATTTTGCTCCTCCACCCCTCTGTGTATGACTGTGCCCCATAGCTCCTCAAACAGCCTACCTACCCTGGCATTCATGCATTTTCTGGTCATGTCCATGGCTTTATGACATTATGCATGCTTCCACACACTTCGTGGAATGACATCCGACCAAACCAGAGTAACCTATGGCCACCATTCCTTTATTTTATGAATGTTTTCCTTTATCTGATAAAATATGTCCAGCTATGGTCTGGTCCCCAAATCATTGCCTCCTAAATGGATAATTATTAGATCTGGGCAGCTGTGATCCCTTCTCATTTCCCTCAGCACTGGCAGGGGCTTTGCCCATTTCATGCCGCACATGCCTCTCCAGGTCAGCTTGATTGAAATGAGGTCCAAATACAGCTGCCTCCCCCCAGGCCTCCTGGATGCCCATTTTTCCACCCAGTGGACAAAGGAGTGACCACATATCCAGGCTTCCAACCTCCTTGTCCTTCCTGAATAAACCACAACAGAGACAAAATGAGTTCCCATACAACAAATCCCAACCTGCCTGTTACCCTTTATCTATCAAAATTTCACTCATAGGCAAATTCCCCCCCCCCCATTACTTGTATCTAACTGTTCATGCCTGCTTATGAGGGAGGAAAGAAAAACACCATTCGTAAGGATGCATCTGCAACCCTCCTGCAAATGGGTGTTCCCAAAAAGTCTTCCAGGAGCTTGCTTGAATGCTCCAAGTCTGAATGGTGTTTGGCGTTTAAGCCGTTTATCTGCGAGTGCTTTTAGAGCCTCTGGTACTGTCTCTTTAAGAGCTGTCTGCTTGCAGACATAATTAGTTTGCATGGGGGGACTGTGTGTTTTCCTGCTTGAGTCCTGCTCAAGCTACTGCCAAATCACTTTGTTTCTGCCATTGCTAAGTGGGGCAGAAGGAGCACTCTTCAAAGATGTAATTGTTTGCTTGTAACCTGTTAGAGTAATAATGAAAATGCAGTTTGATTTAACCTGCTTTCTTGTAGCAACGGCAGTGCAGAGTAGCTCCCTCATGTTTATTCTGAACTGCTGAATTGGACCAATCATGGTGGGGATCCTTTAAAATGGAGCCTGCTCTGGGCGAATCAGAACTTGGACTCTCCTCTGGAGCCTGCTGTAAGGGGAATTTAAGGCCAATGCTTCTGGGGAATTGCAGTTTGGACTTTGGCGCCTTTTTGCACCAACAGGGGGAGTCTGATTGTGAGTGACAGCCAAACCAGCCAACTGAACTGGGAGGAACTCAACGGAAATGCCCGGCTCTCTCTACTGGAAAGATAAGATCAGTTTGGGCAGTGAAGAGACAAGGAGCTGGGTGCTTCTTCGGTGTGTAGTTTTAGCATGGAAAATGCATGTAAGGCCCTAGGTTTCGGTCTGCAGCTGGTCAAACGCCCATTCGGACTGAATCCGACCGTGAGGAGAATCAAGGAGATCTGAAGAGTAGAAACCAGGCTCACCCTGTAGAAGACTGGAGAAATTGCTGAATCGAGCTCGGTCTGTCAGGAACTGAAGCTGCTGTGTGTCCTCCCGGGTATTGTGCAGTAATTGCGGTCGGGATTGAGAAGCAGCCTGCCTGGTATAGTACTTTCCTTTTACATATAAATGTGTGTAGTGCTTGTGGGGAATCGCGTTTCAAATCCCCTGTACAGTGAATTGAGTGCATGAAGCTGGAAGTAAACCCCAGCTTAATCCAGACTACATCTATTTGCTCTAATCTGCAGTGGGGTCCAGTCACAAGGACCTTTTCCACAGGTTCTGCTCCTCCTGGCAATCCAGGACAATCTGCCTTCCATCCAGTTCCCAGCATTGAGTCTGTGAGTACAAAGCAGGGTAGCTCCCTGCCATCTGTTTATCAGATTGCAAGTGTGTCATCTAATTGTTGTTTTCTCATTTCTTCACTAACTGAGCCATCCGGTTCGGATTACAATTGGGTATTGATGCAGTATTTTTTTTCCATCACGGGGCCCTGACCAGCTGCACGATCCTGGCTAGCCCCCAATCCTGGGTACCCAGTGAAAGTGACAATTTGGGACTCTGAATATGCACAGTACTGTGATTATTAATGTGTTTAACCTAATTAACCTGATTTCCCCCTGTCCTTTTTATATCCCCCTAAATCAATCAGATTTGTTTGTTTCAGCAAAGTTACACTGTCTGAGATATTCATTTATGCTAAAGTATTGTTCTGTGGCTTTTGCACTGCATCATCTTGTTTTACAGGGGGGCCCCAGAGTCCAGTCGACAGAGCCAGTCCTGGGGGTAAGTGTACATTGTGAAGATGTTCCTAATGCATTGTGTGGGCCACTAGTGGGAAGAAAAGGGAGTTGCAGTGTCCAAGAGGGCTGTGACCAAGTCATACCACACAGTATTAACCCTGACCTCTGGGTGGAGGCACCCGTGATTGGACCTAGGCCCCTCAACCTGTCAGTAGTCAGTCAGGCGGGGTAGTAGCCCTTGGGATAGCGCCACCTGGGGGTTACACATCATATTGCGAACATATCTTTTATAACAATTAGAAGACAACCGCCCCTTCTGCTTTATGTCCCCTGGCATGCCGCCTTGTGCTGTCAATTCGGAAGCCGCCCCAATGCAAAATGAGTGAGATGAATGCCCATTCTGCTCTTCCCCCAAGAAAGCTAACCCTTTCTTTACTACTGCTATCACTTGTGATCCCATCACCGGGGACCCAACTCCATGCAAAAATATCAGGGTGTTTCTCCCATTAGTACCTTGTCACATACACGAGCAAGGCCCCTACTGGACATATGGTGAGATTTACTTGTTGTTTTAGCCAAACCCTATTACTTTTTCCAGCTTGGTCAGTCTTTGACCATCTTACTAGCACTGAAATCCCTTCTCCTGTCCACACTGTGTCCTCCCACCATAGTCCTGCTGAACTGTCCCTCTTTCCATGCCCTGCAACTTCGTTGACCCTAAAGGCCCTGCAGTACATGGTGGCGTACACTGCTCTAAATAAAACTGCTTCACTACTGGACGTGCACACCTGGTGCAAAATCCCTAACAACCTCACCAGCAGGACTTCTGTCAGTGGCCTTCTATTGTCCTGCACCTTGTTGGCTCCCCTCAGCCAACCCTGCATCATGCGCCTTATTAGGTTACTTTTTGTCGGGTCCTCCCACCCTTTTAGGGTACACATCTGACCTATTGCCTCTAAATGAACCCCATGGTCGAATGTGCCATATCATTACTCCAGCTTGTCACTATAAATTGTGCTACCCGATCCTCTGTTACCACCCCACTAACCTGGCAGCCATTTTTGAGTTTGAAATGCCAGAAAAACCCTCCGAGAAGTTTCATATGCTTTTAGGGTCCTGGGGGACCAGGAGTTGCAAAACAAATGTTCGGCTCCCCTGATACAATCCTCCAGACATAGTCTGGAATTACTGTCTGTCTGGGTTCTGCTCCTGGGGCGACGGCACGAAACGTGTCCATCTGCAGGTGGGAGAGGCTGTCAGCTACCACATTGTCCATACCATCTATGTGCCTAGCCCTAAATGACAGGTTCTGTGTCAGTCCCCTTAAAATCACAACTACTCTGTTGTCACTCCAAAACGTGACCTTCTAGTTACTGAGAGCCTCCCCCCCTAGGGATACCAGATTTTAGAATGCCAAAATGAGGACACTTATTCCCTCCCCTGATGAGCCCTTATACCAGACCCCGAGTAAATAGGTTTAAAGCCTCCACTGCCTTCACAACTAATTTATACGGAGATCCTGGGTAGGAGAGAGTAAAAATATAATAAAAATAATAATACAACAGGATAGAGAAGGTACATGAAGAATATCTGGCCGCTGGAAAAGAGGACATGTCCTCGTAAAAGAGGACATCTGGTAACCCTACTCCCCTATACTTCCATTGCTACCCATATGGGAAAGATTTCCAGGAAGATGATATTCCTCATCACACCGGCCTGAAACCAGGTGCTGGGCCAGGCCACAACAAACCATTTTTCCCCAAAGTATGCTGCCATACCTATCCCCCGGCCACATCGATGTATAGCTGCATGTTTGTGTTGAAAATCATTCTTCCTGCCAGAATGTCCTACTGTTGTAGCTGTTTAGAAACATCTCCCACACATCTAGGTCCTCCTTGGTTCCCCTAGCTATATCCACACAGTGATGCAGCCTGGATGCACCTTGCATTGCCTTAGCCAGGCACCATGTAAACATGCGACTCGGTGCTGTGGTCCTACATGAGAAATTCAAATGCCCCATTTTTTTGTATCTTCTATTTTTTGCACCAACCTTCAAGGAACTCTCTCTGGCAGCCTCCAGTACCCCCAGCTCTACCTCCATGTCTGAGAGGCCTCCTTCTACCTGGCACCAACCCGGCAATCCCCCCGGCTCTGAGCCCCTGAGATAGGGCCGTCCTATCCACCCAGGATGCTCTATCTACAATCTGGCAGGCCGGGTTGGGCTCAGCCCAGGAGAAGAGTGTGATCAGTGGTAGAATGTGGCTGGGTGGATGGAGGTGCCATCGCCTATCCCTGAGGTAGGGGATTTTCTATTGTAGGTTCCCCCCTGGGAGTGTGACATGCCATGACATCCGCACACAACTGCCCTGCTGATGTCTGCCGCACTCTCATGCCCCACTGTTCTGGCTGGTGATCCTGTAGTACCCCCAATCTCCATCGAGGTTGTGAGGATAATGAGCAGACCCAGGAACCCTCCCCAGGGAGAGGAGAGCAATCCTCCGGATGCTCAATCCTCTCCCTCCCCTGCCGACCCCCATCTCCCCAAGTCCGTCCCCGAACCCGGTTCACCGGTGTGGCAAGAGGGGTGGCGTCCAGCGCCTCAACCCTCAGCACCACCAGGCTGGCCTCAAATGCCCCATTAATCCCTGCACCTGTTGCAACTGCACCCAGCGCCTAGCCTTGACTTCCCTTAACAGTGTTTTCAGTTTCTGCACCTTGGAATCTGGAAGTCTAAATAATTCCCTTACAGTATCTATCTCAATATCCAAGAATTCAATTATTGTCTGGGGACAGGGGCACACCTAATTCCTTGCACATAGTTTCAATGTACCGCAGCATCCTTTCTGTTTGCTGTCGTCCTTCCCTAATTAACAGGAAATCATCCAGGTAATAAATCACTACCTTGTACACATATCCTGACTGGAATGTCTGTTGCAGCCAAGTGCTGAACATCTTAAATGTAGCACAGGCAAGAGAACAACCCACGGGCATGGCTTTATCAAAATAATAGTCATTCCCCACCTAGAAACCTAACAGGTCCCAATCCTCAGGCCGAACCGGTAGCAAGCAGAAGGCCACTTCAATGTCTGTTTTTGCCAGCCATGCCCCCTGCGAGGCCCTAATCAGCCTGACTACTTCCTCCAAGGTAGCGTAGGTCCCCTTGCTGTCCTCCTCGCTGATGTGATCATTGACGGAATCCCCATCCGGGTATGACAGGTGGTGTATCACCCGATATTCTCCCGGCTGCTGCTTTGGGATCAAACTCAAAAGGGATATCCTTAGGTCTGGCAGTGGCGGCTGCCCAAATGGCCCCTCCACCCTGCCGGCCATTATTTCCTTCTGAATTTTACGTGCTAACAATGCCTCTTTACCCCTTACTGACTTCAAATTTTTCGCCTTGGTCCTTTTTCTGCTTCCTTGAAAGTGCAGACTGAAACTCTCCTGAAAAACCCACCAATAGGGTGTGAGCTGCCTCCCTATCTGGGTAAAACCTCAGCCAGTCTTCTAACACATCAACCTTCATGGGTGTGTCTGCCAGCCTAAAGGACCTGTTTTCCATACCTTTAATTATCCTGCTGTCAATTGTAGTAGGCCTGGTCTCTGCCACTGCCTGCACCCTTCCCCCTGCTACCCTCCCCCACTGCTGTCCCCAATACCCTGACTGGTTACCCTGAAAGGACTGGTTGTAAGAGTTGTCATGATTGGCAGTTCTTTTCTCCCTTTTATACCGGCACTTAGATGCTGGGTGGCTGCCCCCGCAGTTTGAACAGGCATGCCGGAAATGTCAGTTCGGCTATGAACAAAAGGTCCGTTATACCCCCAACATCGCTTTGGCACTGCTACCCCCTTTTTGTCCCCTTCACTATCCATGCTTGTTGTCCCCGTACAGATCTCCAACCATAGATCAATCTGTCTTGCATCCCATTTTACATCCCCGAAGTGTGCCATCCTCTTTCTGAACTTCTCATCGTACTTTAACCAACTATACCCCCCTTTTTATATGTGTTCTTTATTAATAGGGAATAGGTAAGCAAAGGAGTGGCCATCTCTGGCTTCTTCTCTATGACCATGGCTGTATAGTATGTAAATCCCGTGGACCAATTGTCCCAGTTCTTCCCTTTCATTGATTTCTCTTCCTCCCCTTTTCCTAATAGCACTACCACTGCAGCCATGTCTTTCTTTTCGAAACTTACTTTCTCATCGTACTTATCCATGTTGTCCACATTAGCCAAAGCAAATATGTCGACATATTCACCCTTCCATATCTTCTCCTTCATGGCAAGTCACACATGGTCCCCCATGAGGACACCCGGTGCCCCTATCTCTGATCTTACCCCAGTGTCTATGCTGGTTCCCCCTGCTGCCCCAACCAGTTCCCCCTTGTCCTTATTCCTGATCTCCCCAGGGCTTTTTCTAGTTTATCCAGTCTAGTATCCCCCATAGTCTTAATCATCTGCTCTACACATTCTTTCATACTACTTTCAAGTGTGATATCCTTATTACCTGGCTGGGGATCCGGATTTGGGCCGGGCCCTGCTGGTAGGAGCTGCTGGTTGCTGTCAGGTGCAGGTACAGGAACCAGGGGTGCTACTGGGGAAGGAGGTACAGGACCTAAGGGGACTGGTGGCTCTGGCAAAGGTAAAGGGGTAGGAACAGGTGCTGGAGGGGCACTGGAGCAGGCGGAGGTACTGGGTCAGCTGGCACTGGATCAACTGGGCTAGGATCCAAGGGCCTAGGTGTGGGCAGAGCCCGCAGCACCTTTTTGCTGTCTTTCCCTCCCTGCTTCTTGTCCCCTTGCCGCTTCTATCCTCAGCCAGGCTGGGCAGATCCACCGGCTCAAGCAACTGGTTTGCTTTGCTCATCAACTCCATCACTGGTAGCACTCCTCTTTGCTTGGTTTATTCCTCCTAGAAGCATAATACAAAACCTGCAGGAACCTGCAGAGACACAAGCACACAGTTACTACTGTATATTATCCCACTGTCGGTTCCTTCTCATAGCAACCCTTCTTAGCTTATCCACATAATCCCCCAGTGAGGTCCAGCATACACCTAGCAATTGGATCAGGTTCGTTAAGGTCTCTTTATATGAACCAATGACCCCCCCCCCACACACACACTTTTTATTGTGTTATATAATCCCTAAATTCAAATGTTCTTTTCTTTTTCTTTTTTTTAATGAAATGAATCCCTGCCCAGTCAGGAATCATGCTGGCTGCCAGGCGTTCCTGGTGGCCGCCACCCACCACACTTCATGGTTCTGCTCCCGCCACGCACCTCCCTTTTATTGGCGCCGGCTGCTACTCTGGGCCATGCCTTTAAAACACCCTTTTTTTTTTTTTTTTTAACTCTGGATGCCTATAGTCCCTCCTATATGACAGTCTTTTGTGGAAACCACAAATATAAGGCAAGCACTATTACAGGTCTGACTTTACATACCGAAAAAGCAACATAAGAAACAGTTTTGCTTTTATCTCAAGTAATATTTATGTTAATTCAGACTTGTCTGCTGTAATACTTTTTTACAAAGCAGTGCAAACATATAAACAGAGGCCTGCATAGGAGAAACCACTGACTAGCCAGCCACCCACTAACCCCTATATGCTATCCTGTTGTGGGGAGTATAAAATGGCTTTTTGCTGCTGTAGCCATTCGCCTGCAGCTCACCAATTCTCTCTGGTGCCCCCTCCCAAAACTGTCTGTCTTGGGTGACCATGCGGTGATGATGTCAGATGCCATCACCACAAGACCTTTGCTGGCCTACATCATCGACCCGCCCCTCCAATCCCAAAAAAAAACCCACCCCATTCCTGAGGTGCAACCCACCTTGGTCTTTCATTTTTGTATTTTAAAAACCTCCTTTGTTTTTGATCCCCTTTGCTGCCAATACGAGTTGCGGCCCGAAGAAAAGAAGAATTCCCCCTGAGGCAAAATGCCCCAGCCGCCCTCTCAGTGGCCGAAGATCAGCTTCCGAGCCGATCGACCATGTGGTGATGATATCAGATGCCATCACCACGTGGCATGATTCTGGGCCCAGGTCGGTTGGCCAGGTCTTTCCTCACCGCAGCCTTCATCAACCCAGATGCTCTCCTGGTCTGACACACTCCAGATTGTCCCTGCATCCATGGACACATTTCAGGAACAAACAGGCACTGCTGCCCTGAAGCTATGACAAACAAACCAGGGAAACATCTCAATAGTGGGGAACCAATGGGAAAACAGGCACAAAACCACAGCACACATCAACTTCAGACACAAACTTCTTTTTAACAAACAAACATTCTTTACCCTGACTATCTGCTCCAGCTAATGATTGTACTGCCAACTATTTGGCACCAAGGCCCAGCTCAACAATAGCTTCCCTACTTCTAGCTGCAGCTACTGGCAAGAAAAAACTATTTTTGTTATAAATATTTAGCTTTCCTTTTTTATTTAAAACACTTACCTTGCTCTTCTGCAGTTCAGGAATACTCTATTGTTGAGATCCTCCACACAGGTCGATGGAATCCACTCCCTCACCACTTACGAATTACCCTTAAATATTGTAACACTAAAATTCATCAACTTAACAATTTACAGATTGCAATTTTATAATTAACTCCAAATACTAGCACTAAAAATAGCCAAATGGCCAAAACAGATCAAATACCAAGTATTAGTAAATGGAGTCCACAGTGAAGAAAGGGGGTTACTAGTGGGGGTTTTGCAGGGTTCAGTACTGAGGCCAGTCCTTTTTAATGTCTTTATAAGTGACATTGCAGAGGGACTGGAAGGAAAAGTATGTCTCTTTGCAGATGACACAAAGATCTGCAACAGGGCTGATATGCAAGGTGGGGTGGAAAGGATAAAAAGGGACTTGGCAAGGTTGGAGGAATGGTCAAATGTATGGCAGCTTAGATTCAATGCAAAGAAGTGCAAAGTAATGCACCTGGGAAACAAAAACTCAGGGGAAGAGTACACAATGGGGAGTGAGATACTGACAACAACAAAAATGGAAAGGGACCCTGGGGTAATCATATCAGATGACCTAAACTTGGGCCAGCAATGTGAGAAGGCAGTAAGGAGGGCTGGGGGAATACTGGGCTGCATTGGGAGAGGCATCACCAGCAGACAACGGGAAGTTGTTGGCCCTCTGTACAGACAGTTGGTGAGACCACATCTGGAGTACTGTGTACAGTTCTGGAGACCCCATCTCCGTAAAGACATAGACAGGATGGAGGCTGTCCAGAGGAGGGCAACCAAAATGGTGCAGGGTCTGCACCTGAAGAAAGACTAAAGGAGCTTAAGATGTATAGCTTTGAGGAAAGGAGGGAGAGGGGGGACTTGATAGAAACTTTCAAGTACCTCAAGGGAATCAACAATGGCCAAGAGGGTAGCATCTTTCAGAAAAAGAGATGTGCAAGAACAAGGGGGCACAATTTGAAGATAGAGTGGGGGATGGCTCAGAGGTAATGTGAGGAAGCATTTCTTCACAGAGAGGGTTGTAGATGCATGGAATAGACTTTCTGAGGAGGTTGTAGAGTCAAAAACAGTGGGGGAATTCAAGAATGCATGGGACAGACATAAGGCAATTCTAGTGGTGGGTAGGAGGAAGTAAGCTGTTGGTTAACTAGGATTTCCAGCTTATCCATTAGGTAGGGAATTGGGCAGACTAGGTGGGCCAAGTGGCCATTATCTGCCATTAAATTCTATGTTTCTGTGTTTCTATGTTATTGTTCAGAACATTGCCAAAACCGAGGTGCGTCTCAGAGAAATTCTCTGTAAAGCAAAATTGTGAGCTCCTTGAGCCTGAGCTCATCTTTAAGTACCCCTGTTGCTCACCCCTCTCTCTCCCTCTGCCTGGCCAATCTCTGTCTCCCACCTCACCACTACACTGACCTCTTAGCCCCTCCCCTTTGTGACCTCATTTCACCTCCCCCTAACCCATCCCTTCCCTTCCTAACTCTTCCTCTGCCAATCCAACCATTTAGGCCTCCCGCACTACTTGGTCTAGGCCTGTGGACAATGGGGTATGCCCCTTTAATTAGGCAACCCTCTTTTTTATAGCTGTATGGGTGGAGCCATGCTGACATATTGCTGTGATGGAAGAAAGAGAAAGGACTGTGGAAGCACTTGATTGGATACCTAGACTGTCTTCTTCCACTGAGTGCTTTGAGTGGACTTGAAGCAACCATGCCTGTATCCACTATTTTTCTTTACTGTAACCACCTCATGATGTAACTCACAATGCCTCAAATGTTCCTTATGTCCTTGTTCATTCTTATAACTTGTATTGTTGTCCCGGGTCGCCCCTGAAAAAGGGGCCTTCGGGGTTCAGTGGGCCTACCCGGTCACCAAAATGTAATAAACAATAGTATATCTCATTACCTCCTCTCCATTTCTCACAGTGGTGTTCCTTTGTCTACCCCCCCCCTTCCCTGCCCACACTACACTGAACTATTTCCTTCCTTCCTTCTGATTTGAAATAACAGACTGACCCCTCAGGTCACAGCAGTAATCCTGAACTGTTAAAACTTCTGCTGTCAGTCTGGCAGTGGTACCTCCTCCAATAAGGACTGTCTGCTCAGTTTACATTTAACAATATAAGGTGAAATAGTAGCCATGGTAATAAGTAGTCCATTACTGTTATTCCAGCAGTTTTATACCTGATTATTTCACTGCTGTCTGCTGCCTTTCTTTTGAGTGAGCTATGGGGAGAGAGAGAGAGAGAGAGAGAGAGAGAGAGAGAGACAGAGAGGACCTAAGTTATCTGGAGGATGGCAGGAGAAGAAGAGAGATGAGCTCTCTGTGCACAGCTAGGTTTACTTGAAATTACTTGCTTGCACAGAACATTTAGCTTTTTAAGTTTTTCTCAGGATAGGCAAGCCAAAATGTAAAATATTTTATTTAATTTGAGAAAAGTATTTAAACTCTTTTTAAACATTGTATTTTACATGATATGCCAGTTGAGATGCAATATCTTATTTACAGTGTAGTCATGCTTTTATCCATTTTTCTAATGCGTTTGCACAACATAGATCTGCTGAGACGCAATTTCAATGTGGTTTTCCTTTAACACATTTTACAATGTATTTTCCTAAAATATGCTTGCTGATTACTATGCATTTAGTCTTGATAGTTCACAGGAGATATGACATCTTATTCTCAGTGGGGTTCTACATTTACACATCCTTACATTGCACTGAGTAAAATCAGAACCCCACTGAAAACAATATTTTACATCTCTACTGCTCTACCCTGGATAAATGCATTGTAAAAAATGGGTAAATCATGACCCCACTGAAAACAAGATACTGCATCTAACCTGGGATATCTTGATTAAATACAATGTAAACACATACAGAATCAGGATCCCGATTAGAAGGAGATAAGGCATCTTCACTGTGCTATCCAAGATAGAAAACCTAGGATTGGAAATATTTAGAGGAAATCTGTAATTCATTCTATACCATCACTTTTTGAATCATATAGTCGAGACATGGTGGAAGTGGAGAAGAGGTTGAGTTCATGGATATGTTATTTTAATCATTAAATAACTGAATGTAAATATATAATTTTGTTTATCATCGTAGGAAATTCCAGATTATAAACTGAACATAACTGTGTTCCATATGATAAAGACTGGCATAAACAATTTATTGTTCTATTTTATGGTATGGTGGTTGAATGGGCGGGGGGGGGAACTTTCAGTTAGCATGGTCAACCACTGTATACAACTGAAGAACCACTGAGCATCCCAAATACTGATGTGCACATAGGCAGATTGTAAGCAGGCAGAGTATGTCAGGAGTGTGATTCTGTGGTCTGACATTATATGCAACCAGTGATGCTAATCACTTTATCCTGCTTCAAGCTTACTAAGAAATTGTTACATGGGGTGAGGATATAGCATGCACCAAGCAGGAAAGGAATCTTGGAGTTATCATCTCTGATGACCTCAAGGCAGGGAAACAGTGTGACAAGGCAGCAGGTAAAGCAAATAGGATGCTGGGATGCATAGGCAGGGGCATCACCAGCAGGAAAAGGGAGGTCATAATTCCACTATACAAGACACTAGTGAGGCCGCACCTGGAGTACACTGTGTGTTCTGGAGACCTTACCTACGTAAGGACATAGACAGGGTAGAGAAGGTTCAGAGGAGGGCAACAAAGATGGTGCATGGATTGCATCACAAGTCCTATGAGGACAGGTTGAAGGCACTGAACATGTACTCCCTGGAGGAGAGGAGGGAGAGAGGGGATATGATAGAGACATACAAGTATCTTACAGGGAGGAACAGGGTGCAGGAATGCACTATTTTTAAGCGAAAAAGATGTTCCAGGACTAGAGGGCATGGGATGAAGTTGGAGGGAGGACGATTCAGAGGAAACGTGAGGAAGAATTTCTTCACAGAACGGGTGGTGGACAAGTGGAACACCCTGCCAGAGGAAGTGAGGGGGGCTGAAACAATCACGGGATTTAAGAATGCATGGGATAGACATAAAGGAATTCTGGAGATCAGGGGTAAGGGGCAACAGACTTCCTGGAAAACATAAACTGAACTTACAAACTTAAATGGGCAGACTGGGTGGGCCATAGGCCCTTATCTGCCGACACTGTCTATGTATCTATGTATCTATGTAATCTACATCTATGCTTATAATAACACAGATATGGGGCAATGTCTGATTAACATAATCTTTGCTCATTAATTGAATTCTGTAAAATTAATCTGTGCATTGGATAGTCACTAATTTGCCTGGGCACTACCCTTGCATCCTTCTAATAGGATATGATAATGTTTGTAAATTATCTATTTTTCCATGGTATTACTTCAAAGTAGGCAAGTTTAGAAGTTTTAGCATGTATGTACAACAAAGGGCACATCTGAAATACTATGAAATTATTATATAAATACTCTGGGTATCTGGAAACAAGGTTACCCCTTGTTGACAAGTAAGATGTGTCCAAATGATTAGCTGCCAGTATACCCTAGAGGTTAGAGTAATGAGCTGTGTATGAGCTTGATACATTCAGCACAGCAGGGTTTGATTCCCACAACCTTCATTTGCATACTGTGTGACTCTGAGCAAGTCTCTTAACCTCCCCAGTGCTCATGGCTTGCCCCTGAAAACAGGCACGTGTGCCTAGTGGGCCTGACCCAGTTACTACAATTTAAAAAAATGACAGCAATGCCCATGTCATTATTTTTATATATTTTTAACTTGGTTGAGGATGCTGATGCATAAACTATATGAATATGTAAATCTCTGTTGCATTTCACTATTATTGCAAGATTGTTTCTAGGTAGTGGGCATAACCCTTTTTTATTACATTTATATTTCCCATATTGACTGCTTTGGTGGGAAGGGTATCCAGTCAAAACTGCTAAGAAAAAACAGTGCAGTCAAAAACAGCGCGGACATTACAGCATGTGCAGTTTTGGAGTTGGTTTATATATATTAGAATGTTTCAAACAACATGAAGTCTTGCTGTATTCTGACTATATGCAGTTAGCCCCAGCACTTGAACTGCTCTGGAGAGAAAGAGTTAACTCTATGCCAAAGCATAGAACGTTGAGCTCGAGCTCGGTTTTCAAACCTCTGTCCCAGGTACTCTTCAGTGTAACCGTCAGATTCTTTACTCCGCCTTACTGTGAAGTCGCTCCGGAGATTCTCTCCTTCACTTCGGTTCAGTTGTGGTAAAATCGGTCAGTTTAATAAACCACTTCTTTATTTTTTCGGTCTTTACATCTCTGTCTCAGTACAGTAAGTGTATTAGTAGGTAGTAGTACGGTTTAGAAAGAAATCGTCTTTTGTTTTCGGTTTTATTCTGGTCGCTCCGGTTGGGAACCGAAACGATTTGTTGTTTCTATTTCTACAGGTGTATTTGGTGTGGTTTTCCGGTATCTAATGGTTCCTGTAAAAAACATTGATTCTCTGTTTTTTTTCATCTGACCCATGACACGGTTGGAAACGATAGGTTTGATGGTCGCCTGGCTTGAACACTGGTAAGGGTGACTTTGTATCTAAAGGCATGTCTGAGAAACCCAAAAAGAAAACCAGGCCCACTGGGTTTCAACACTTCACTGAGTGTGAGGAGGCTTTTGCCAAAGCTGATCACCACCTCATCTGTGTTTATTGACTGGGGTTTGACCACCTCAAAGAAGACTGCCAAATCTTCAGGAACTTAGTCCTAAGGCCACTGTGGATAAACGTTTAAGTAGGCTGAAGGAAAGGGAGGCCTAAAAATCAGCTGACCTGGATGACCAGCTTGATTCTGTTCCGACCGAACCTGAGTGGGTGCCCACTGACCTGGGCGATACTCCCTCGGGCAAGAGGAAAGCTGAGTCTGCGGAATTAGTTCCTGCAAAAAGAAAGCGCAAGTCAGCCGGTTTGGATCCCGGTTCCCATGGGCTGACCTCTGACGATATAGCCAAAGCGATCGCTATTGTGCAGTCGCTTCACCCGGTTCTGACCGAACTGACACCGATGCAGAGACGATCGGTTCGATCGGACTTGTCTGCTTCTGAATATGACCCCGAAGCATTTTATGAGGCAATTGGGAAGGAGACGCAGATGATGAAGACGAAAATTATGAAGACCTAGATGAGCCTATTGAGCCTGACATCTACCCAGACAGGCCTTCTAATGCGTCTCCTCCCAAGCTTTCTGAGTCCCCCTCCCACTTCTTGTTTTACAAGAAGGTGGCTGAGACTCTTCTGCTTCCAGTGGAAGAAGCTGAACAGGATCAGGAGGAGCCTGATTATGTTGAGATGATGGATGTCCCAGAGTCAAAAAGGGTGTCTATCCCTCTGTACAAGTCCCTGGGGAAATAGACCCAAAAAATATTACAGTTTCCAACATCCATACCTCCTGTGGATAAGAAAATGGACAGGAGGTATGCTCTGTCAGGCCCAGGTATGGATTTCCTTACTAACCATTGCAGCCATGTTGGGGTAGTGCAAGCTGCAGCCGGTGACAAGGCTAACATTCCCCTGGCATGTCACTCCCCAGATAAGGATTCCAGGAAAGTGGATGCCATTGCAAAGAAGCTGTACTTGGCATCCTCTTTGGGACTCAGGCAATCCAACTATATGGCATATACAGCCAGATACCAGAAGTCTAGGCGGGATACAGTTCTGGAGCTGGCTAAGAATGTTCCTCCCCAGCTGGCCAAGGAGCTGGAGCAGGTGACTGTGGATGGCATCGAAGCTTTGAAGGTCCAGTTTCATGCTGCTGCTGTGGACTCGAATGATGTTCATTCTAGGGTCATGGCTACATCTGTTTCCATGAGGAGATTTGCCTGGCTCAGATATACCAGTTTATCTCAGGATACCCAGACCAGGCCATGGATTTTCTTTTCACTTGTAACTCTCTGTTTGGGGAGCAAACAGAGACGTACATGAAAAAGATGGACGAGTACAGGACCACATACAGGAGTGCTGCAGCCAAAGAAAAGCAGATCAATCCTCAGAGGCAGCAATCCAGGGCTGGCAGGGGCAGGTCTTTTCACAGGTCTTTCTGCCAGGCCCAGGACTCCTCTTCTTTTCAGCAGAGGGGGTTCTTTAGAAGAAGAGACAGAAGGGGGATGACAAGGGCTGCATCCTCTTCTCAGTCTAAGCCCCCTGCCAAACAGACACCCTGATGTGTCAGCCAGGGTCGCCTCCCCAATTCCTTTAGGGGGCAGACTGGCTCACTTCTTCCAGGCCTGGAAGTCTGTCACTTCAGACAAGTGGGTCCTGGAAGTGGTGAGCCAGGGTCTTGCTTTCAGCTTCAGCAGGTTCCCAAAGTTGAGAGCAAAGGCTTTCTGTCCTTCCTTGGCAGAGGAAATACAGGCCTTAGAAATAAAGGTCTCTTCTCTACTGCTTCTGCAAGCAGTAGAAAGGGTACCTCTCATTCACAATGGAAAAGGACTGTACTCTTGGTATTTCCTTACCCTAAAAAAGACAGGGGAGTGGCAACCCATCCTGGATCTACGATACCTAAACAAACACATGTTAAAGCCAAAGATCCAGATGGTGACTCTGGGACTAATTCTTCCCTTTCTGAGACCAGAAGACTGGCTAGCCTCCCTGGATCTCAACGATGCCTATTTCCACATACCTATCAGGCAGTCCCACAGAAAGTACCTTCGGTTCGAACTGCCCTCAGGCCGTTGCCAGTTCAGAACAATGCCTTTCGGCCTAACATCTGCCCCAAGAGTATTCACCAAATGCCTAGCAGTAGTGGTGGCCTTCCTCAGAAGGCAAGGCATCTTACTGTTCCCTTACCTGGATGACTGGCTCATAGTAGGCCAGTCCCCAGACCAAGTCAGGTCAGCTCTAGGGGTCACTCAAAATCTTTTACACTCCCTAGGATTCATTCTAAATCTGGAAAAGTCTATTCTGGAACCAGTTCATCTTCTCACATTTATGGGAGTGGAGCTGGACACTGTTCAGGCCAAGGCCTTCCTTCCTTTCTCAAGGGTCCAGTCCCTCATTTCTCTGGCTTCCTCTTTTCATCCGCTTTTGTCTCAGCCAGCCAGACACTTCTTGCAGTTGCTAGGCCATATGGCAGCCTGCACTGCAGTAGTGCAAAGGGCAAGGTTTCAGATGAGGGATATTCAATTTCATATAAGAGCCTTTTGGTCTCAGAAAAAGATCCCCTCTCCAAATTGGTTCCTGTGTCTCTAACTTTGGTTCAGGCCCTCCAGTGGTGGCTGGAAGAGGACAACTTGAGACAAGGGGGGTTCCTTTCCTCAGTCAGGGTCCCACAGTGATTCTCACCACAGCTGCTTCCCTGCTGGGATGGGGAGCCCACCTGGATCAGCATACTGCTCAGGGAACTTGGTCTCCTCAGGAGTCTCTTCTACACATAAATCTTCTCGAACTCAGGGCTGTCTTCCTGGCACTTCAGACATTTTTGAGTTTAATTCAGGGGAAAGTGGTGCAGATCAGGACAGGCAACACCACAACCATGTGGTACATCAACAAGCAGGGTGGCACTCGGTCCTCTCGCCTTGTGCACCAAGGCCATGAAAACATGGTCACTAGCTTATTCCCTGCAGGTTTCCTTGATTGCTGTGCATCTCCCAGGGAAGGACAATGTACTTGCAGATGCTCTCAGCAGGATTTCCCAAGGTCACCATGAATGGGCCCTGAATCCTCTCATTCTTCAGATCATTTTCAAGAGATGGGGCACTCCAGAGATAGATCTCTTTGCAGCCCCAGACAACCATCAGCTCCCTCTCTTCTGCTGCAGGCCCCTTCTGTGGAGATCTGTTCCTCTAGATGCCCTCCTGTTGGATTGGACCAATAGGTTTCTCTATGCTTTTCCTCCCTTTCCTCTGCTATTCAGACTTCTGGTTAAGATCAGGTCCCGACTCTGCACTGTGATTCTGATAGCCCCGGATTGGGCCAGACAGCCTTGGTATCCTCTGCTATTGTCACTATCAGTGACACTTCCCCTTTGCTTTCCCAGACAGTTCAATCTCCTCACCTCATCGCAGGGGAGGATATTGTACCCCAATCTTCATACACTCAGGTTTAAGACCTGGTTCTTGAGGAGCTAGAATATGCAGACCTGCTTCTCTCTCAATCAGCTCTGGATATCCTTAAGGCCAGTAGAAATCCTTCCATTAGAAAAACCTATGATTCTAAATGGAAGAGGTTTGGATTTTGGTGTTCCCAGAGGCACATTCAGCCAGACTTAGTTGATATTGCCACTGCCTTAGATTTTTTGGTATATCTTAACAGTTTAAGCCTTTGGTCTACTGCTATCAAGGTGCATTTGGCAGCTATTTCTGCTATTCTTTTGGCTGGGAAGGTCTCCTCTCTAGCCTCCCACCCAGTTTTCAAGAAATTCTTCAAAGGTTTGATCCACATCAATCCTCCCTTCAGGGATCCTACTCCTTTATGGGACCTTAATATCTGTATTGCACAGCTGATGCAGTTTCCCTTTGAACCATTTTGCTGAGCTCATCTCAAATACCTGACTTGGAAAACTGTATTCCTGGTTGCTATTACTTCTGCCAGGAGAATCAGTGAGTTACAGGCTCTATCAGTGGAACCTGATTTAATCTCATTTCATAGGGATAAGGTGGTCCTTCGTACAAATAGGAAATTTCTCCCTAAAGTGGTATCAGACTTCCATCTCAACCAATCTATGACACTGCCTGTATTTTTCACTGACCACTCCTCCTCCTCTGGAGAGAGGAGATTATACAGTCTTGATGTAAAGAGGGTTCTGAGTTACTACTAAGCCCACTAAGCCCTACAGAAATGACTGCTACCAGCTGTTTCTCACTTATGGGGAGGTGGGTAAAGGTAAGCCTGCCACCAAGAGAACTATTGCTAGGTGGATTGTCTCTTGCATACAATTCTGCTACTCAAAATTGGGGAAAGAGCCACCCTCAGGCCTGAGGGCTCACTCTACCAGAGGTACAGCTGCTTTGGTCGCAGCAGCTAGAGACATACCCTTAGTGTAAATCTGTAAAGCAGCCACCTGGAAGACTGTGCGCACATTTACCAAGCATTACTCCCTGGACATTCAATCAAGAAGTGATGCTAGGTTTGGCACTGCAGCACTGGTTCCCAAAATAGGTTCTGTAGTTCCTGCCTCCTTGGGGGTACTTCTTGGTAGTCTGCATATAGTCAGAATACAGCAAGATTTCATGTTGTTTGAAGAAAAAATTACTCACCTTAGTAATTGTGTTTCTTCTAATGGAGTCTTGCTGTATTTTGACTTCCCTCCCTGCCTCCCCTCCTGGAACCTAGTTGTTTTGGGATGTGGTGGGGCAGGCACAGTGTTGCACCCCAGGGCTATACCTGGGTGCCTCTTCTTATTGAGGTATTTCTTGTTTCTATGTTTTATGATTGTTTGCTTATCACCTACTTGGATTCTTTTTGGGGGGTCTCGACTTGAGTCTTTGGACCTTAAATTTATGTCTTTTGATTTTTGGCACAAAAGCTCTAAAAACAATTTCTGGGTAGTTAGTTGGTTAGTATAGGGCTCATAAGAATCTGACGGTTACACTGAAGCGTACTTGGGATAGAGATCTGAAAACCGAGCTAGAGCTCAACATTCTATGCCTTGCCATAGAGTTCACTCTTTCCTCTCTGGAGCAGTTCAAGTGCTGGGGCTAACTGCATATAGTCAGAATACAGCAAGACTCCATTAGAAGAAACACAGTTACTAAGGTGAGTAATTTTTTCTTTTTACCACACCCATTTTCTGGTATCTGCACCATGTGATTATTGACCATGCCATTTTTTCTTAGCTATTTTGACCTAGTCCTGGTGGGAAGTCATGTATTTGGGGGTGGAGCTACTAATGTTTAGTACTTTCCTATAAATAGCATATGAAATAATGAAATGCCATGTACAAGGCTCCTTTTACTGTATCATGTTCTGTGGTAAAAAGATATTACTACCATCTCCTATATCATAGCACTTTCTGGCCATCTTTCCTGCCCATCTTCTGTGTTACACAAGCCTGACCAGCAAATCAAGAATATACTGTACCAGTGATCTTCTACTATATGCCAGACAGTTACTTTGGAATGTATGGACTCTGGCTTTTCTTTGCTGATGAGTAGGCTGTTATTACCTATAGATTTCTGCTGGCTTTTCTGTGTTTGCCAGGTACTGAGACATGGATTCTCTCCCCATCTCCTCCTTGGGTGTTCCTTCCATTTGAAATGATTTAAATTATTTAAATTTAATACCGAATGTAACATTTGGTAGTGCATTGTGAATACTCTCTCATCATCCAGTGTTTATTTCTGAGATGCTGGTGGTAAGGCTCATGACTGTGTTTGGGGTGGGGTGGGGAGATTTGACTGAGCAGATTCTAAGGCAGTATGCCTTATGCTGGGGCCGCAGTTTTACAACCAGACAACTGAAAAGTTTGCTTTGTTTGTAAGCCTCTCAATAAATTCTTTAATACTGCTGCAATACTGGACACCACAGAACTATTATAAAGTGAATATCCAGTTTGCATTGAATAGCAAAGTGCTGTCATGCTGCTAAGGTGAAAAAAGTAATTTTCTGGAGCTATGCAATATCATCTAATCTCTCACCCCTCCATCCCCAAATCACATCCACGTGCACAGTGATCTCACTTAAAAAATGATATATTTGTAAGTAAATCATATTGCATGTTTAAGACAAATTACCTGTACAGTAGATAGCTCTTAGTTCCCTGTTGATTTTAGTCATAGCTTACTGTTATCGCGAATCAAAGATCATTGCTCAAATGTTGAATTCTCTCCCTTTATATATGACATTACTGCACTAACACTAACAACATAATATGAGCACCGAATCATTTACCAGAGTAAGTGATGCTAGCACAATTACAGGTAAACTAGTGACACGATTTCATTTTTAACACAATTCAACTTCATACTGCAGTTACATAGAATGTATAAAGGCAGATGTAATCAGTTCTTAGTACCTCTGTTCTGTCTGCCTCCTGTAGTAAAATGTTGATTTTCATAACAGTACACACTGACAGGGTTAGACAAACAAGTAAATAAACAAAAATGACACACTGTTTGGTAAATATTTGTTTATTAGGTTATTATTATATATAAAACACCTTTAGCTGTGGATAATTGAATTCATGTCCCCCTTAAAATACAAGAACCAAAAAAAGAAATGTGTAATAAGGTTTAAATGGTGTCACTGTAATGCACCTTGTGAGTGAGGGCAGCTGCGTGTCTCCAGGGATCCAGGAACGAACTGCCTTTCCTTGAATGAGTGCCTCCAGGAACAGGAGGAGCTGCAAAGTCTGTAGCTCAGTATTTCAAAACATCAACTGAAGCCCTACTCATTTGGTGCTGCTCATACTCCCATTATTTTAAGATATTGTTTACACACAAGTCCATGTTTTTTTAACTGTTTTCCATATACTGTAGGTGTCCAAGATGAACTCTATATTTAAAAACATATTTTTAGGGCTATTATTTATAGGATATTGCTTACCTTTTTGATAGGTTCTGGTCACATCATATTTGTGGGTCCACTCTTTTCTTAGGTCTGAGGGTATTCTAGGTCCATCACTTGCCCCTCTCCTACACTGCCTTAATAAGTGCAGAAGAAAGTACTGTGCAAATACAGACACTGAACGCCCATTCTACTACATAGGATACTCTCTGATTCCCTTGATAAGCAGAAATTTGCCAGGCTTTTACCTTATTGTTTGCTTATTTAGTGTTAAACTGTATGCAATGCACAGGATGTGTGCTTTAATCACTGATAGAAAGGAACAATGTTGTATCCCTGGATGTACGCGCACCTCTTTTCTCCTGCTACACAATCTCCATCTGAAACACAGTTTGGTACAAGCAGTGGATAGTTTCTTTATAAATATGCTTTAAATGTGGTTAATTAAAAAAATGCACCAAGGAGGAATCTTTTGAATATGGCTTTTATTGTGCTCAAATGATATTTCTAAACATAGGAAACAAATATAAAAATGATGTAACTTAAATGTTTTTTTTCCATGCTACCACTTTATTTACCTAGAAGGATAGCCCAGCTGATATACAGCATCTCATTTACATTGTAGTCCCACTTCTATTCATTTCAATAGCTGGGCGGACTGGACCACAGGAAGATTAAGTGACTTACTCAAGCTCCCATTAGGCTCTGGTGGGCTTTGAGCATGTGAACTCTTTCCATTTCCTGCACTGGTATAGAAAGCTGCTCTCTTAATCTGCTGTTTGTGATGTTTCAGCTTATAACATTTCAGGGGTGAGACTCTAATAAAGCTCAGTGGTCTGCAGCTATCATGCAACATTCCTGAAAATCACAACTTAGTAAACAGAATGTCCTCAAAGGTCATTCCTTAATGTTGTCCCTTGGACTGCCAAAGGAAATTGTCTGTGATCATTTCTCAGGGCCTGAAATGCCAAGATTCAAAAGCACTGAGTCATAACTTTCCTACATTTTCCTGGTGTATTGTGAGTCACTTAGGAGGCATTTCCTTGCCATGTAGAGCTGCTGTTTCCACTTGAACCCATATAGACTCCCCAAAAACTCAGATATATCAGGTCAGGGAATGCTGCACTTGGAAGAGTTAATGTGTATTCTTCTTTACCCTCTACAAGCATACAATCACCACTCACCGAAGCAGTAACCCTCTGATCTGTTTCTGCAGTGGTCAGTGATCAGTCACTATTTTCTCCTCTCCAACAGGTGAGAGATTTTTAGTTTCCCCAATGTACTGCAGTAATTGCAATTTATATATGCTCTGCTCACTTACAGTACAGTACTTCTATTTGTTTGCGGCATTACTAAGTCTTTGTTCTACCAGACAAAACATCCTTTGCAGCAAAACTGAAAACACAAAATAACATATTATATGGATGCATTGTCGATGTGATATGATCTGCTATAATCTACTGGCATGCCAGTGCGGGCACTGCCTAAAATTAGCAAGGTACCACCACACCTGTTACCAGCAGAGCAAAACTAACATTTCAGTGTTTGAAGAAAAAGAGGTGAAAATCAATATGTATTTCTATTTATATTTAGTTTACCAAAAAAAAAAGCTCAACTGAGCAATGCTCATTTACAAGGAGGTATTGGGAAGGACAGATAACATACAATGGGTTGTAGTGCAATTTCAAGCAGTACAGAAAAACAGAATTTCATTAACTACTGGCAAACAGTTATAGTCTAATACAAAGATAAGAATAGCAGGAACATTGATAAACAGGACTTCTGGCAAAGATGATTTCAACAGAGCACTACTACAAATACTCACAAGGCACAACCAAAAAATAGGGAACCACTCCATCCTTGACTGGATACTTGCCTCCAACTCTGCCAACATACTGTACAAGTGACTGGCATGATGTCAGATGCTGTAAGCGATCACTCACCCACTTTCTGCATCTGGAAAAATCGGCCTCCCAGGATTCTGCCCAAGCTCATAGTGGCCAGGGATTTATCTGGATTCTCTGCTGAGTCCTTCCAGAGCTCCTTGAGAAATACTGACTGGTCACTGATAAGACTTCCCAGTAGTAATTTTCTCGATAATGTAGTTCAGTACCTCCAGTGCACGGTTTCTGCGGTGGCCAACATACATGCCCCAGGTAGGAGAAGATGAGCTAAGGGCCATTGTCACAAATGGATTTCACGTGACCTAAAATCACTGATGATGGCCAGAGACAAGGCATGGAAAAAGGCAAGGAGCTCTGCTAGCCCTACAGACTTTGCTGCCTATAGATCACTGAGGAACCAGTGCCAAAAAATCTCCAAATCTGCCAAAAGGGACTACATAAAATCCCTTCAGCAGCGAACCCTATCTGACCCAAAGTCCTTCTGGACAAGCATCAACTCCCTGCTAAAAGGTACAAAAACACCCCAGCAGGGTAACATAATCTGTAACGACATAACACTTATGGATGGAGGAGAGGCTGCCTCAGCCTTCAATTGCTTCTTCACTGACCTAGGGGCGCTCAGATCCAGTCCCCCACATAGCTTCCTGGGCCCTCTGGCCACTGAATCCTAGGACCCTCTGATTGCCCATTTTCACCTGTGGCCAGTGCGAGCCAAAGAAGTGCTGCCTCTCCTACAATCCCTAAAACCCAACGGATCACCAGGACCTGATGGACTGGACCCTAGGCTACTAAGGGCTGCTGCCCCAGCCATTGCACTACCTGTAGCCCTGTTAATAAACAGATCCCTGCAGGAAGGATCAGTTCCAGTAATATGGAAACAGGCCCATGTAGTTCCAATCCACAAGGGCAGACCAAGGGAACTGATAGGCCACTATAGACCCATCTCCATCCTATGTCACCTGGCAAAGATCCAGGAGCGGCTAGTGTACAGCCAACTAAGGGACTACCAGGAAGCCAACAGGCTACTGGCCCCCTCACAACATGGCTTTAGACCAAAGCATGTGACTGACACTGCCCTCATTAAATTTACCTCTGATGTCTTGGCTGCCTGGGACAAGGGTGCCCCCACTGGGGCCATGTTCGACGACCTATCCAAGGCCTTTGACCTGGTAAATCACTCGCTCCTACTAACAAAGCTTAGTCAGCTTGGACTTGATCAGCACTCCCTCAACTGGTTCCGTAATTACCTCACTGACCGCTCTCAACAGGTCAAGTGGAGAGGGGTCACCTCTGAACCCCTACCTTTAACTGAGGGGGTTCCACAAGGCTCTATCTTAGGCCTACTTTTGTTCTCCCTGTTCATAAATGACCCCTATGGCCATTGTGGGGGCAGCGCCATAGTACAATACGCTGATGATGCAGTACTGTGCAGAACGGGGGTCCACCCATCCAACCTAGGACCTATGCTCCAAGCAGACTTCACCAAGGCAGAGACTTGGCTAGTTGAGAATCGCTTGGTCCTTAACCCCACAAAAGACAAAGGTGATGCTGTTCGGGCCAAAATCCCTGGGTCCCTCCAGGGCCCATTTTCTGCCACTCGCTACCATACCTGGCTCCAAAATAGAGGTAGTACAATCTGTCAAATACCTTGTACTCACATTAGATCAGGGGCTCACACTGAAGCCCCATGTGGACCTGATAATAAAAAACATCAACCAAAAACTGGGCCTCCTCGATTGTCTAAGCCACAACATGATACCAGAGACTAGACTGGCAATCTCACAAGGTATCCATCTCCCAACCTTAACCTATGCAGCCCCCATTATACTCGGCATCACTAAAATGGACTACAGCAGATTACTGACCTTATAACAACAAAATCGCTCACTTTGCTTCTAAATCTCACCAGAGGACCCACTACTGTGATGCCCTCACAGCCCTCAACTGGCCATCCCTGAACAACAGGCTCCAGCACCCCTTATTAAGCTGGACCTACAAGCTCCTCGATGCCCAACCTCTGGCAAGTCTGATCGGACTACTTGCCCCAAAGCGGACCAGATGACCATTCCACTCCTCAAATAAAAAACTACTGGAAATTCCCTTGGCCTGCTCTGTCACTGGGAGTAAATCCTTTACTCACCTAGCCCCTGAATCATGGAACAATCTCCCCAGCCACCTTCAGGAGGCACCCACCCTAGCCATATTTCAAAAGAGACTGCACACTCACCTCCTTAAACTTAGTCCCTGCCCCTGTACCAATGGCTAGTTAACCACACCTTGCGTCAATTTGTGTTAGTACAAAATTGCTCCCCTATAAGGGTAACGGCTAATGACTGCATAAGCTGGTACTCTATCCTACATGGAACTTATTGTGTGCATTTAAAGTACTTACCACCCCACGTCTATCTGCTGTCACTGTTGTACTCTGTATTGTAATGTATTTACTGCCCTCTTCTACAGAAACAGTATACTGTCCTTATAACCCTGTATTATATGTACTACACTGTTCTGTTGCATTCATTAATGTAATGTACCTCCTGTATTAGATGTACTACACTGTTCTGTTGTATTCATTAATGTAATGTACCTCCTGTATTAGATGTACTACACTGTTCTGTTGTATTCTCTAATGAAATGTAATGTACCTCCTGCCCTCTTCCACAAAAACTGTAAAACTGTATACTGTCTTTGTAATCCTGTACGATATGTCCGACACTGTATTACCTGACTGTATGAGCAAAATTATATGTAACTAACTCAGGGTCGCCCCTGAAAAAGGGACCTTCAGGGCCCAGTGGGCTTACCCAGTTAACAAAATTTAATAAATAAATAAATACAGAAATTGTAACATAACAGTAATACACACTTTACATGTTTCTGTTTTCTCAAAGGCAATTTACTTAAACAGTCATACTTAAAAAATAATTAGCTTTGTGCCCTTCCCTTTGCCATTTTTTTTGGGGGGGGTACGCTCTTTCCATAATGAGAAGTGATTGTATTCTCACTTTTTTCCCACTTGGAGAGAGGAGATGCACGGTTTCTGGAAGCATAACTTATTGTGCACTCCTCTTTGCTTTTAATGGGAAGGGATATGCACTACTTACTATAATTGTGCACTTCCATCTATTGTTTCCTTTTTCTTTGGGGGGGTGATGTTGGTGAGGGATACATACTTTCCATAATGAGAAGTAATTGTGCACACCAACATTTTTCATTTTGGGGGGGGGTGGTACACACTTCCTATAAAGAGAAGTGCTTGTGAACTTCTCCATGTCTTTTTCATTGAGGGGACACACACTTCCTTTAACAAGAAGCTACTGTGCTGTGCACTTCCCATTTGTTTTCTTTTTACTGGGGGTGGAGGTTTGCACACAGTTCCCATATTGAGAAGTGATTGATCATAATTTTTTTCATTATTGGAATCTTTGTAGAAAGATACATACTTCCAGTCATGAGCAGTGATAGTGAACTCTCCTGTTTGTTTTCAGGGGTGGGGGGGTGTCACTTCAGGTACTGATCACTAATTGTGCATCCCGTCATTTGGTTTCTTTGGATGGGGTCCACGCTTTTTGTAATAAGAAATGATTGTGCATTCCCCATGTGTTGTTGTTTTGCTTTTGGAACTACACATTTCCGCTAAGGAGAAGTGTGTGTGTGTGTGTGTGTGCATGTGTGTGTGCATGCATGCATGCATGCATGTGTGTGTGTGTGTGTGAGGGGGGGAGTTACACAAAATGTATAGTGAGAAGTGATTGTGCATATCCCCTTTGTGGTTCTTTTTGAGGGTACATGTTTTCTATGATGAGAAGTGATAGTGCAGCCCTCTATCTGTTTGCTGACTGTATGCATTCTCAATAATAAAAAGTGACTGTGCGCACCCCATTTTAGCTGGGATACACTTTCTGTAATGAGATGTGATTGCGTACTCCCTTGTTTGCTGTTTTTCAGGGGGTACATACTTTCTACTATATAAGAAATGTGTTTGTGTTCTTACCATTTTTTTGCTTTTTGGTGGTTAGTACTTTCTACAGTAAGAAGTGATTATATTCCCCATTTCTTTCTTTTTTGTTGTTGAAAACTTTCTATAAGGAAATATGATAATGTAGTCCCCTATTTGTTTTTTAGAGTATATGCTTTTAATACTGAGAAGTGAGTTTGCATTCCCCCATTTGTTGTTTGTCAGGGGTACATATTTCGATTAATGAGAATGAGTCCAGTGTCACCAATCTCTTGTTTTCTTTTGGGGCGCAGGTGCATGTTTTCTATCTTTTTTTTTTTTTTGTAGAGTCTATTTGTGCACCCTACCCTCGGGGCATCTCTCAGAGTCTCGCAGACAGCTGCCACACTCAACCGCCCACCTGAACTGGCTACTTCAGGAACTACATCGGGTATGTGAGGTCTGGGGCTCTCCTGCCCCCATGGAGAGGCCCCCCCCAGACCCCAAGGAGAACCGGAGAGTCAGCCGGCATTGTGCATGTAGTGGGTCAGCTTGCTTATGATTGCCGTCGCCTCACCCGAGGGCAGAGGGATTTTCTTGATGTTTCCTCCCTTGGGGCATGGACATGCAATGACATCCTGCATGGTGTGCGCATGCTCCCACATGCACCCGGAGGACATTTGGCACTGCCTGAATCCCCATGCTACTGTTGCCATGCACCGTAGTGCCTCCAACCTCTGCCAGGGGTTTCCAGTGCAATGGAAGAGCCCCTGACCCACCCCAGGACTAAGAGAGTTGTCTATGGATGCTCAATCTTAGTCCTCCCCCCGTCGACCCCCGATGACTTGCGTTCATTCCTGAACCCAGGTCACCGGCATGGTGTGAGGTGTGGTGTCCAGCACCTCAACCCTCAGTGCCACCAGGCTATGTTTTCTATCTTGATACTGTAACTAATAATACTTTCCCCATTTGTTGTTCATTGGGGTACACATTTCCTATAATGATAAAGTTACTGCTCTCTCCCTGTCACACAAAGTGAAGAATATGTTGTACTGAGAGCTGTGCCTCCCAAAGGTGCCATCAGAAACTTGAGGGGAATCATGTACTCAAAATAAAAAAACACATACGCACCCACCAATGGACTTGTGCAAGTAAGTTTCTTTCTGGAAACTACATACAAAGCAAGCTACATACCCATGCACATTTGCCTTCACCACATCTGCAACCCTGCCACCATCCCTCTCATACAGCTTGGTACAGACTTCCACCTTACTTAACCCGATTCTATGTCCTGCACCCACACTTGTCCCTCTGCACTGTTGATATATTCCAAACACCTGGACCCAAAAATCCAGTCACCGGTCCTGCTACATCAAGCTAAGGGCAACTGCTCACATTCCAAGTGGAGTGCAGTCATGTTTACCAATTTTTACTTCACTGTTTGCCAGTATTACAATGGATTACACAGTAGTATTTATTTACTTACTTACATATTTATTTATTTCAAGACTTTCAGCAGGAAAAACGTACTGAACCAAACAGCTAGTTTCCAGATGTGTCCTGGGAAAGAGGATGAGGAGAATGCAATCAGTTACATCACTAATGTTACAATTATAATAACAATTATTAAGTAACAATAATACAAGTACACAGTAGACAATTATGAATGAGTGGCAAGGAGAAAAGGAGCTTAATGAAGCCTATGAGACACTTGAGTAATGTGGAGAGAGGGTAGGGGGAGTGAGGGAGAGAGACGAGGAGGAGGGAGAGAGGCTCCTGATGACATCAAGTTGGATCCAGGTAGAAGGGAGCAGGCTGCACCTAAGAGGTCAAGAGAGTGATGGGGTGGAGGGTGCCAGTGGAAAGGAGAGGGAGAGGAGAGGGGAAAGTAAATAGAAGGGATGTTGAGGGGAAGGTATGGGGGACAGCAGGAGAGGTTACTAGGAGGGGGAGGAGAGTGAGGGTAACTAACAGCATGATGATGTGGTGGTAAACAGTTGCCCTGAGTACTTCAGCAGGCAGGCAGGCAGGCATGTAGAAGCTGTTCAGAAACAAGGCTGTACCTTGAATGGATTGCGGTGGATGTAATAAACTAGGGAGAGGAGAGGGATCAGGTGAAGGTTGAGTATGGGAGCTTCACCCCCATTAGGAGTAAGCTAAACAGAGGGACTACACCCAGGAGGGGTGGCAATGCTATTAATGAGAATGGGGATGAAAGCTGCACCCACGTAGGGAAAACAGTGTATGCATTACTAAGGGAAAGCAGAGCATGGAGGCAGTAGGGTAATGTAGTAACAATAACTAACAAGAAACAGTATGAACTTAGCAGTAGATTAATGGACTGTTTACTCACTGACTCAATTGTAAACTCTGTCTTAGTACAATACTACTCCACTTTCATCATTCTATACAACACAACCAGAACCTACCTCACACACATTAGGCATTGACAAATGCTTGCTTAAGCTAGTAAAGTAGTCTTTTTTGGGGTATGAGCTGTTTTAGTTTCAGTTTTCTATGCATCACTGCAATATCCCACCCTAGCACCCTCCTTTCAAATCGCATTCATTATACAGCATGCAAGTGATTCAGTAGCACAGTATGCTTTACAAAAAAAACAGTGATAGAAAAAACAAATGTCATTCAGCATAATCTACAAGATACTATGTTGAAGGATGTCCCTATAATGATTTTTAACAAAACTGATCTAAATAAAATTTTTTCAACAATGGTTATATGTGCAATCTTTAGCACATTGTTAAAACTTTTAAATGTAATAAATTTTATTTTCAGCTGCAATGGCAACTGACAAACAGAGGTTCATGCTCTTATAACTGTATCCAGTATACAACATCCAGTGTAAAGTAAGCATAATACTATCAGCAGTTTTATGCTCTTCAAAAGATATTTGCCATCTAGATTGATTCTCATGCATTTTATTTTTGAACCAGCCATCACACCATACAGTATGTTGAAATGAAGACACAACGTAAAATGTCCCATCCAGACTGCTGCTCTTGAATCTACTAAAGTAGCCTCTGTATCGAGTCGAGTGATCCTGAACATGTAGTTGTCTTTCTGACATGAAAATGAGCACCAGAAATACCTATAAAACATGTTTGAAAAACAGAGCTAACATCATGCACTTCCAGTGCTCATTTTAAGTTCAGAAAGACAGCTTCATGGACTGCTTGATTTCTTCACAGTGTTATTGTGGACTGGAAGACCGTGGCTGGCTGTGTGTGTTTTAATGATTATTTGAGAGAGCATTGTTAACATATATTATTGTGGTATATCAATAGGCTTCGCGATAGGAACATCAAAAAGGTTGGGGATGTGGCCAACTAAACATTTTAATGTTGCTACTTTTAGCATTAAAATGATACATTGCAAAGAAAATAATCCAGCTATTTCAGTTCAGTTCAGTTTTATTTTATTTGTATGTATATAAAATATTTTGTCACATTCAGAAATTGATTAAAAATTTCAATAACATACATCCACACATCATTATTTCTCTATCATATATGTCATAAAAACTAATTATACATTCAACTTTAATTTCCTAGCGATCAGCAATTTCCCATAAAAAGGCAGAGTTCCTGTCCAGGGAAATTACTACAGTGGAGAATAGGCCAGCCCAACTCTTCTGGACTGTGGACAGACTGTGTAATCTAGCCTGTCTTCCTTCTGGTCGAGCGTTGTCACAAGTACAATATGAGGAGTTTGAGCAGTTCTTTGTTGATAAAGTGTCCACCATCAGGGATGAGATCAACCAGTGCCTTCCCATTGGACCTTGCATTAATCAGTTGGGTGGTAATCAGTCGGGTGGTACTAATGCCCGACAGACCTGTTTCACCTTTAGTCAACCAGTAGTTGTAGATATAGTGAGGATTATTCAGACTTTGCGGCCAGCCTACTGTAGTTTGGATCCATGCCCTACGTGCCTACTAGTGGGGTGTGTAGAAGTTATAGGCCCGGTCCTTGCTGGGGTAGTGGGGGCTTCACTGGAAAGAGGGATCTTCCCAGATCCCTTAAAGGAGGCAGTAGTGCACCCCCTTCTGAAAAAACTCTCCCTTGACCCCGACTGCCCAGCTAATTACAGACCAATCTCGAACTTACCCTTTATAGGGAAAGTTATTGAGAAGGTGGTCGTTTTGCAGCTGGAAGATCATTTAACCAACCACAATATCTATGACCCTCTCCAGTCTGGCTTCAGAAAAAGGCATAGCACCGAAACAGTCCTGGTACAGGTATTCAATAACCTTCTGATGGTGAGAGATCAGAGAACCTGCTCCATTTTGGTTCTCCTTGATCTCTCATCAGCATTTGATACCATGGATCATGGGGTGCTGCTTGAGCACCTATGGTTCTTCTGTGGACTGAGGGGGACAGTCCTCAGTTGGTTTTGATCTCTCCTCAAGGGCAGATTCCAGACAGTGGTGTTGGGGATTTATTAATTGGCCCCTCACTGGCTGCCCTGCGGAGTGCCACAGGGTTTAGCGCTGTCCCCCATGTTATTTGCAGTGTACATGCTTCCATTAGGGAACATTGTAAGATGGTACAGGTTGAGTTTTCATTGCTATGCTGATGACTCTCAACTGTATATGTCTTTTGTACCTGAACAGGAGTTAGATTCTGTTATGGTGTTTAATAACTGCCTGCTGGAGATTCAGAACTAGATGAGTGCCAGTTGGCTTCAGCTGAACTCGGGAAAAACAGAGGTACTGGTGGTGGATCCTGGTTACAGGATGACAGGGGCATGGGCGGGAAAACTCTCAGTATTAAATCTTGGTGGGACCCCACTTATTGCCTTGGGCCAGGTGCGTAACCTAGGTGTGGTATTTGATGAAGGCCTGACCCTGAGGGCACAGGTTTTGGTTGTAGTCAAATCATCCTTTTACCATCTAAGGAACATAGCCCCGGTGAAGCACCTGGTCCCACCCGAAGATCTTCCTACCTTGGTCCATGCCTTTGTCGCCAGTCATTTTGATTACTGCAATGCCCTCTACCTAGGGCTACCAGGGGTAGATATCTGCCGCTTGCAGCTAGTGCAGAACACGATGGCCAGGTTGTTGACTGGAACCCCTAGATTCAGTCATATAACACCTGTGCCACATGAACTGCACTGGCTGCCAATACAGTGGTGGATCACCTTCAAGGTTGCATTGCTGACCTACAAAGCCCTACATGAGTAGGGACCCCACTACCTGAAAAAACTCTTATGCCCTTACTGTCCTACCCACTCACTCTGATCCTCTGGTGAGGGATTGCTAGAGATTCTCAGGGTATCCCTAAAAAGATTAGGAGGAAGATCTTTTGCCTTCATGGCACCTACCCTGTGGAACTCTCTACCTTGCCAGCTATGAGACAGCCTGACTGTGGAAGGTTTTATAAAGTCACTAAAGACCTATCTGTTTAACCAGGCATTTTTAGGGATGTATTGAGTGTGTATTAATACATTTTATCTGTTTTTAAGTGTAATGTTATGAAGTTTTCTTTTTAATGTGTATTGTAAAGGCACCCTGAGCACAGGAAGGGTGCCTTATACAAATAACATTTTACTTACTTACTTTTGTGCAAAACTTGCCAGTGCAAAGATTTGTTGTGCACATTCACAATTTAATATCAAGGTTATTTTCTGTTGATTATTCATCTTTTCCAATTTTTTTAAGCACAGGAAAATATAAAAACTTCTCTCTTGTACAAAAGCTTCACAGTCACAGAGTAAATATTTGCTGGACAACACCTCCTTTTTACAACCTCCACAAATTACTAGGTATAGATTATTTTTCCAGTCATACCAGCTGGAAAATAGTCCAAATCTCAATCTGGCTAGCACTTTTCTTTGTTTTACATGCTCACATTTAAGTAGGTATTTTTCCATTTCAAATTTAGTTTTAATAAACTTTAATGGATCATTTGCCCATGAATCTCTCATCTTTCAAAAATCCATGCTTTTCGCATTATCCTCTACACATTGTACAGCTTCATTTGTGAATCTAACTGGGTTTACCTTTCTCCAAAAATATAATTATATTCTAAACCATTTTTATTTATTGTTGGTTTAGTATTCCATGCCAGGTCCATTCTCTTTTCTTCTCCTCCTTATGTCTTTGCTTTTCCCCAGCATTTTTAAATTAAACTTCCTTCCATAGCTGTTGCCATTTTCTGCCAATATAGCAATGCTTTCTTTAACGTTCTAATATAAATTGATAAGGTTCCAGTTTCTCTTCTTACCCCAGCAGTCAAAGCATGCCTGGGTAGACCCAGAAGATTTCTTAAGTAGTTATTCTGAATTACTTCAAGTTCTTTAAGCTTATGGTTATGGGCTATACCCCATTCTTCTGCACCATACAACATTTGTGCCTCAGCCTTCATCCTTAAACATCTATATTGTGCTAAAAACGAGTTAGCAGCTATGGAATTTGAAAAATGCCTAATGCCATTCAAGGCCTTCATTGCCTTATTACATACCAGTTCTCTATGATCTTTCCATTTCAGGTTATTGCTAAAAATAACCCACTAAATAGCAAAAGCTACTTACTTCTTCATTTGACAGATTACTGATCTTCCAATGTGTCAAATTTCTATCTTTTCCTTTTCCAAAGGTCATAATTTTAGTCTTTTCTTGCTTTATTACCATATCTAATTTCCCAAATATCTCTACAGACACAACTATGGCCCTTTTTAGTCCAATTTTAGTCTGGGACAGAAATATGGCATTCTCCGCATATAATAATAATTGGACACCCTCCCCATTTATTCTTGGTGGAAATGTATCTACCTGCTTTAACTCTTCTACCAATACCTCAATATAGAGATTAAACAATGTCCTTGTTTCACTCCAGTATTTACCTTAATAGGGTCTGTCATATCTCATTCCTTATTGTATTTAACTAAGATCACATTTTCTTTATGCAAAAGTTTTATAACCTCAAGAAGCTTACCATTTATGCCTTTAGCTTTTAAAATAGCCCAGAGTGTTTCATGGTTGACCATGTCAAAGACTGTCTTGATATCTACAAATGCTGCATATATTCTTGTTTCTTTTGTAATTATGTATTTCCTGACAATGTGTCTCTATATAAAAATCTGATCCACTGTAGACCTACCAATTCGGAAACTAGCTTGTACTTCAGATATGATTTTATTAGATTCCATCCAGTAATTTATTCTTGTTAATATCAATCTTGAGAATATTTTTTGGTTAATATTTAAAAGCGCAATTGGCCTATAATTCTCTATTTTCTCCATATGACCTTTTTTTACATATGGGGGTTATTATTCCCTCTTGCCTGCCATTTGGTAACTTCATGTATTTTACTATAGTCCTATAAAGGCAAAGTAGGAGTTCTGCCCACCAATTTGAGTCACTATGGTACAATTCAGCACCTATATTATCTGTGCCAGGTGCTTTGTTTTTCTTTTGAGATTGTATTGCATTTATAATTTCTTCTTTTGTGAAATCTAACCAACCATTTTCATTATCTTTTTTTTTCCTATTAATTCTAATATTTGGGTCCTTTCTTTGAAAAAAAGTGTTTCATAGTAATTGGTCCTGTCTTCTGGTAATACTACTGCCAGTATGTTATTTCTGGTATTTTTAGTACCCTGAGCCACTATTCTCCAAAAGCCTCACCATCTTTCTGCTTAATGGAGTTTTGTAACATATTCCAAAGTTCCTCCTGGTATTATTTTTTCTTCATCAAAATCAGATCTTTATATCCTGCTTTTAAATTTGTTAACACCTTTTGAGATTCTATATTGTTATTTTTAACTATACCTCTACCCACCGTTTGGATTAATGTCCTTTTTTGCATACATCCATTATCATACCATTCATTATCATAGATGTTTTTATTTATACGTTTTCGTGATTGTTGTTTTGTCAGTTCCTCTAAAATCTTTTGTTCAATTGTTTGATATAAGATGAACAGTTTGTTCATCTCTTTATTTGTTCCCTCATCTTCTAAAAAGCCATTTAGCTTTAACAGACATTTTGTTTCATAAATTCCATTTCCTTTTTATAATCCAGCTATTCACTTTTAGTGCACCAAATTAGAAAAGAATGATAGCACGCTAAATTTTGCAACTCCATGTCAGATACACCTAGGCAAATATAACCTCCTAGAACAACCACTACAAACTGCTAAGCATATCAACTGTAGAACTAGTTTGCACTTCTTATGCTGGTGCTGTTACCTAAATTCAACAAGCACTTCTTCCAACATGCAAGGAGATGGCTTGCTGATTTTGTGTTTGGCAGTATGCGAATTATACTGCCACCCATACTTTTATGATCAAGGTTGCATTTCAGACAATTTATACAACCAAGCTTCAGAGACAATCATGACTTTAGTTTGTCTGAATATGCCCCCGACAGCAGTGCCCGAAAAGGCACACTTTTATTAGGAACTAGGCCTTTCATTTATTCCAAAAGAAAACCACTGTCTGCATTGTTTTTTCTTTTCAATGAAACAAGCATTATTTTATTATAAACACTTTTTAAGTCCCTTTCATTCCCTCAGAGCCTTCTCTAGCCTTTGAAATTGTGGTGACAGTAAGCCAGAGAACACCCTTGCTGCAGCTGGGCACTTTTGCCTTTGCATAACTGCACTACACACTGCAGTCCAGACTGCAGCCTACTGGTTGCTGCAGCCCTTAGCATTACCTTGCAAAGCATTCAAATCTGAAACCTGGCTGGACATTTACAGCCTGGAGAGGCCTCACTGGGAAATTCCTGCCAGCACCTAACTATACAATCCCAGTGAAGCATTATCATAAATAGGACTAAGCCACCTGTTGCTGGGACCCTGCACATGACTGAACACTGCCATGATGACACTGGCATAGCTCTCTGAGCATATGCACTCTGGGATAGACAGGAGATTGGGCAGGGTAACCTCAGGGAATGCTCTGATTGGTCTGTGCAGAAGAATTCCTGCCATCCCATCAATGCTCATGCCAATCTGGCCCCATCAGTAGTAAATGAAAACCCTATAATATAGTACATTGAGGCACTTTAAACAGCTCACAGTGCACCCCTTGCTCCCACACAGCTGGCATCTGACAATGAAATTATTACTAATTCCAGACTCTGTCTGGAGCATGCCAGTTAGGGGACAGTGATTCACAAGAAATCAATAACAACAACATGCACACAGTTATCAGATGTGTCACATTTTACATGTCAAAACAATGCAGAACATTGGTATTTCTGGAAATGGGCACTTTAAAACAAAAGCTTTAGCAAATGAATATCTTTCACAACGTGCATTTTAGCAGCTGCTGAAATGAAAGCTCTCTCTGTAAATCATTCATCAGAAACTGTTAGATGCTTGAAGGAGTGTCAATGCTTTACAGTTTTTTTCAAAACATTCCTCTACATCAAATCTGCAAGATGGGCAATATGGTCTTAAGCCTATAATTTATATTGCTGTCCCTTTCCTACTGAGCTACTACTACTACTACTACTACTACAGTGGTCACATATTGATTTGGCATTCTCCCTGTAACACCAGGGCAATTTCTCTATGTTTCCATGTAGATTACATTGTTTCCTATGAAAGCCTAATTGCTGTATTTTCCCATATAACCAATGCATGTCTATGGGAAGAATTTCCCTGCAAACAGTTCCTAATCCCTGTAAATTATAATTTTGCAGCTGTATTGGCTCTGACCAGAGTTTGTTTTATATATGGGTGTTCTCTTTTGAGTATTAAAACAATTGTTCCTTTCCTTTCTTGTCCAATTTAACTGGCCCAGACTGTTTTGTCTTCAGATCCTCCTTTCCCTACCTACAGAAATGTTAATGCTTGGCTTACATTAAAATAACCCCCTCTGGCCACCCAGCTGTGTACTTCCCTTCTTTACAAAATATGAATTTAGTTCAAATTGTACCCCCTTCTTAGTGGTACAGTAGCTAACATTCTGAAAAGTTGCTTCATGCTGTCTATCACTAGTGACCTTTAAACTGTGAAGTTTCCCCTTGCATCTCAAAGGTTACTAGTGAACAGGAGCATGAGGAGACTTTTGAGAAAGTTTGCCACCACAGAGAAGGAGTATGATTTCAAGGAAACTTGTATTTTGAGAGGGAGAAAAGTGCTAAGCTAGGTGGTCAGATAAGGGTATATGAACTTAACATGTCAAGCATAAACATTTCTGTAGGCAGGGAAAGGGGCATGGAGAGAGACAAAGGTGCTGTGATGGTGGGGGATTAAAAATGGCAAGCGCCTCAACAGTCCAACTCATAATGCCATGGATCTAAAGTCAGATTGATGGTATTATGACTTTCTATTGCCACATCAATTGTATTACAAATTCTGGGTGTCTCTGCTTCCTTATTACAAATAAGTGACTACCCCATATATTGCAGACATACTGTATACGATGTTAAGGCATCCGAACCATTTAATATTTACTTCACTGAGATTTACTTCAAATTTCTCTAATTTGCACATGCATACTTGGTAGCTTCTCATTACAGTTTGTGTTCCAAAATACTTAGAAGGGGCTTAGACTGCACCAGTCACTTCTTGCAGTTTAAACTAATTCCAGTTGCAAGATCTACAGGTTAAGAAGGAAAGTGACTGCAGGAAGCTTAGGCTAGCCAGTTGCACTGATGACTCAGCTAAATCACTGGGATGGTATTCCTCTGGGCCTGGGTTCAGTTCCTAGTTAGGTCACACTTTTCTCTTTAACAGTTGTGTATCACAGTGCTTTGAAATATATGTTTATTTCATTTATTTTATTTATTTGTTAACAAGGCAGGTGTGTTGGACCAGTGGACACTTTTCAGGTACACCTTAGGCCCAGAAGGGCAGTATAGAAATAGAGAATGATTGGGATGACACCAGCAGAACTATGCATAAGACAGTGTCTTGCTGTTTGTATTTTTCATACCAGTGTTGCTTCTGTAAAAGGGAATACTGTAGTTCATCATTTAAAAGCTGCCCTTGATTAGAGGACATGCTTAAAATGAGAAGCTACAGCTGAAAAAAAAGGAAAAAATGTTTATTAATAAAAGCCACCTTGATTAAAAACTATTGCTTCTAATCAGGAGTGCTAGTATTTTCTATGGGCACCTACTGTTGTAAAGAAAAGATGATCATACAATGCTGATTGTGAATGTCATGAATGCATTTACAATGTATAGTTGGCCCTTGTTCTATATGGATTTCCATCTCAGCTGAAATGTTGTTGCACAACAGTTCAAAAGTCATGGAATGTTGTTGTACCCTTCTGTGGTACAGCAACATTCCAGCTGATCAGAAATCCTCATAGCATCTGGTGTTTTACACCACCTTGCTGCATGCACAATAATCAGTTAAAGATCTAAACTGAAACCGCAGGCACATTGGCTGTTGCCGCAGAGTGCTGTGAGGCCACTTTTGCTTAAGAAAAAGAGAAAAAATATACACTATATAAAATATTGATTGGGTAATCACATGCATAACTAGCATGTGCCACCACCTTTGGCTTCTGATTGCATCAGGCCTCTTGAGCTTTACTCTTGAGGTCTGATGCAATCACAGCTCCTCTGTCGCAACACTGGCTGGTTGTGTATGGTTGCCCAACCAGTATTCTCTACACTTAATACATTTAGTGCTCTTAGTGCTTTTAAAAAAGGTTAAATTAAAAGTTAATGATTCTGATTGACAGATCATCTTACTAGATTTAGTTTTATCTATTCAATTTCCTGTTCAGAGTCAGTCTGTCCCTCAGAATCTCCTTCAGGCTCTGAACTGGATTGTGCTTGTGACTGATCCATGTCCTCAGTGGTGCTTGTGGTCCAGGTATGGCATTCTAGCAGTTCATCCCTGGTCCTGCTTGTTATACCCTCCTCCTTAATTCAGTGGATTGGATGTGGTCATCCATCATAATGTTGGAGACTGGGAAGGTGTTAGCAATCATCAGCTTGCTGACAGATGACCATGACCCCTAAACCCATTTGAGCATTTTCTGTTTTGAAGGTGTTCGACAGTTATCTATAGCATTGTGCTCCTGCTCCTCCATGTCAGCCAGTAATCATAACACTCCTGGTACCTAGATTTGAAGACAGCATTCCACAACATGTTTGCAGGAGTATTAGATCTTCCAAGAATCAGTCTTCTCCATAAATTCCATGGGTATGAGTCAAAGGCGCTAGGACCCCTTGGGAGCCAGAAGTTTTCTGGAGGATAGGCAGCACATTTTGGCCCTGTGCACATATCACCACATGCAGCTGTTAGTATACACGGGCATTAGCCCCCAACCTCCTCCGTTTCTTTTTTTCCCCACAGAGTACAGAGCAGCAACATTGCCACCATTCAAGTTGGGGCAAGAACTACTCAGACTATGTGACAACAGCATTCGGTTCTTCAGTTTTAGTTTAAAATACACTAAAGTTTATTATTTTTGTGTCATTTTAGTTAGTTTAGCACACAAAACTTTACAGTTTTCTCTAAGCCCTACCTCGTGCAGTCGTGTTAACAGCTGATGACCATGGAAGTTAGTAGGGAGCCTGAAAAGGCAAGTTGCTCCAACAATGTGGCTGTGTATGACCACCACCTTTTCTGGGTAGATGTCTGGCAATGGGCAGTCCAGTGCTCAGAAGGATGTACAGTCCTCTAAGAGTCACAAAATGAAATGGTCCCTATCATCCAGCCAGCCCTGGAGAAACTCTCTCAAGTGACTTGGAGGCCTGTTATTGTGGCAGCTGTCCCCAAACAGGTTGACAAGAAATATGCGGTGCCTAAATTTAATCCCATGTATTTCACTCAGCCAATAGCAGATGACATTATTATTCTGGCTGAAACTTACAAAGCTGTAGTGCCAAAGAGGTCACCCTGCACCTCGTTGACAAGGAGTCACACAAGGTAGACACTATGGACAAGCAGTTCTATGCCTCAGCTACACTTGTGGCATGAGGATAACTAGCTACTATAGCCAATTCTTTAAGTATAAGTATGCCGTATGGTGCAAATTGAAGTCTCTGACAGAGGCTCTGCCGGACAGAGATGCAAAACAAGGAATACTACTTGCTGTTAAACAACGTATTGTATCTAACAGCCAACAGCATAAAGCCTCTGTGGATGCCTTTGATGCAGCAACTCACTCCACAGCTGCAGGTATTTGCATCAGATGGCACTCCTGGCTGTGTACTGCCGGCTTCACCCCAACAACAGATCATGAATGTACCCCTTGATGGCACTTATCTGTTTTGACAGCAGGTAGAGCACTCTCTGAAGGAGTCTAACAAAACAAAAATGACTCTTAAGATTTCCAGGCCAGATCCCTATGACCCACAAAGTGGTAGATGAAGTGGCTCCTTTCACAACAAGCAGTCTTTTCATGGTGGGGGCAGGGGAGCCCAAAACAACAAGTCCCAGCTTCCCCAGTCCCAGAAGAAAGTGCAGCTGAAGGCACAGGTGCCAAAAGCGCTCAGTGCCACCATCTGAAGCTCCGACCCCAAATCCGCTTCAGCTGCTTTATGCGGGCCACTCCTCTCTGGTGGGTGAATGTCTCACCCAGTTTTATTTTCTGTGGGAATCCATCTCAATTGCCAAGAGGGTTCTAAGGGTCATTTGAGAGGGATGCTCCCTGGAATTGTTGGACCCCCCCCGACAATCCATCCAGAAGGCAACTCCACTTGTCAGTTCACGTATCAGAACTTCTGGTACAAGAGATTGCAGGCCTTCTGAGAAACAGAGCAGTGGAAATGGTGCCAGGGTCAGAAGAGAACACAGGGTTTTACTCCTACTACTTCCTGGTACCAAGGAAATCAGTGGGCAAGTGCTTCATTCTCTATCTCAGAAAACTGAACAAATACATGGACTGAGAAAAATTCTAAATGATTTCTTTAGGATCTTTACTACCTTACCTGAAGCATCAGGATTGGCTAGCACCACTGGATATGCAGGACACATACCAGCGCACACTGGTGCACTCAAACCACCACATGTACCTCCCATTCTACATGGAAAGGTGACACCACCAGTTCAGAATCCTACCATTTGGACTTTCCTTGGTGCTATGAGTCTTTATAAAGTGCTTTGCAGTACTCATAGTGTACCTCAGAAAGGATGACTGGATAATTTCAGATTGGAGACAGAGTTTGTAGTGGCCACTGCCTCTCAGTTCCTAGCATCCATGGGAGTTCTGCTGAACCTCACAATGTCTCAGCAGGAGCCCTCCCAGGAACTGCTGTTCATAGACGCTGTTCTGTCCCACCAGGGAATGTGTTGTTTTACAAAGGGGACTGTGATTGGAGGAGGGGAAAGGACCACTGGACCACCAGGGATTTCATTATATGGAACGAGGGTAGCAACAGAGGAATGGGGTGGGATGGGGGAACACTGGAACACCAAAACTACTTTCATCTATATGGGGACAGAGATCGGGGTAGGGGAGTGACACTGAACTATCAATGGTTTTATTTTCATCTATGGGGCTGGGGAGAGACATTGAACTGCCAATGTTTGTTACTCTATCTATGGTCCCGGGGATCAGGGCCAGGGAGGGACACTGAGCTCCCAGTGGTTTTATTTTTACCTATGGGGACGGGGATGGGGATTGGGGCTGTGGAGGGACACTGAACTAATAATGTATTATTCTTTATGACTTCAGCAGGGATCAGGGAGGGGAGGGAATTCTGGACCACCAATGTACCCAGCCCTTGACAGTGCCTAGATGGGGTGCACCTCCTCTGTGCACTGTTAAGGGCTGGGCTTCAGAAGCATTAAACTGCACTGCTGCTGGTGGCCATTTAGCACTTCTGAAAACTTTTAATATTGTGCTGCACTGCATGTGCATGAGGGAACCCTCATTTGCATAGGTGCAGCACAATATTGTGCGTGATGATGTTGTCGGGGGTGAGACGCATATATATACCCTTTGAATATGGACACACTCCTGACAGCTGGTGCTATTCACGGTTAGCGTGGCACAAATCTGGTTTGTGCCACACTTACCTTTTGAAAATAGGGCCCTGTGTTTCTTTCAACACTAATTGAAAGGGACAGCCTCTCACATTTTTAGCCTGGACATGGAAACATAGAAACATATAATCTGATGGCAGATAAGGACCGCTTGGCCTACCTAGTCTGCCCATTTCCCTACCTAACGGATAAGCTGCAGATCCTAGTCAACCAACAACTTACTTCCTCCTACCCCCCCCAATAGAATTGCCTTATGTTTGTCCCTTGTATTCTTGAATTCCCCCCACTGTTTTTGACTGTACACTGCATTTGCCACTGCTATGCCATGGCAAAGGTTAAACTGGATGGCAAGGTATATTCCCACTCCACCAGAGTGGTTGCAACTTCCCTGGTAGAAATACACTCTGTGTCAATTGGAAAATGTGTAGAGCTGCAACTTGGAGCACAGTGCATTCTTTACTAAGGACTATGCCCTGGATATCCATGCCAGGCAGCATGCCACCTTTGGCTGGACATTTCTGAATGGATTATTATCCTCTTAACAATAGCGATCATAACATAATCACCTTTAATCTGAAATGTTTATGGGAAATTGATTCTGAACCAGTTCTCATTTATGTGTACAAGAGAGCTAATGTAATTGAAATGGAACAATAGTTGTCATTCATTAATTGGCACAAAGAATTCAAAGATAGATCACTTCAGGACTATTGGGAATTCTTGTATAATACACTGGTTTTCTTAAAGGTGGAGTTTATACCTTATAAATTAAAACATACAACAGGTAAATTTAAGCCTAAATGGCTGACCAAATCAGTCAGGAAATTGATAAAACAGAAAAATGTCAGATATGCTGCTTATCTTAAGTCTAAATCTGTGAGTAATTGGTCTAGATATAGTAAGACACAAAAACATTGTAAATCTGCCATTAGGAGCTCAAAAAGACACTGGGAACTGGAACTAGCAAAAAATGCTAATAAAACAAATAGTAAGCTATTCTTCTCTTACATTAATTCCTTTAAAAAAACAAAATGTAAGGTGGGCCCTATTCAAGAGGAAAATCATATTGTTCAAAACCCTAAGGAAATGGCAGATATATTCAATAATGTTTTTTGTAAAAATAACACAATTTCTGACAAATCTGTTTCTTGACTTCAAAATACCAGTTTACTTTTTCATCTATAGACATTCTAAATAAATTAAAATCTCAAAAAGGCAAAACATGCATGGGACCAGATAATATACCTGGACAATTGCTATTTCTACTAAAGGATTATCTGGTGATACCCCTTAAATTATTATTTGAATCTTGCTTGTTACAGGGTTTTGCCCCAGAACAATTGAAAACTGCCATTATTCTTCCCATACATAAAAAAATGTTTAAAAACCGATAGTTTGAATTATCGCCCTGTCAGCCTTACCTCTACCATCTGCAAAATTTTGGAAAGCTTAATTAGAGATTCATTAAATACAATATTACTTAATTCAGACAAAGAACAGCATGGTTTTATAAAAAGGTAGAGGTTGCCAGTCTAACCTGATGATTTTTATTAACATATCAGTTCATTTATAGACAAACGTATACCTTGTGATGTTATCTACTTGGATTTTAATAAGGCATTTGATGCCATGCCACACTGGGCCTTACAAATAAAGTTACAAAATAAAAAAAATGAATATGAACATTATTGTCTGGATTACAAACTGGTTATCTAATTGTACACAGAGAGTACGTATCAATGGTTGCTTATCTGATGTTGGTAGTGTGACCAGTGGAGTGCCTCAGGGCTCAGTGCTGGGTTCTGGTTTGTTTCAGGCCATTTACTTCATCTATTAAGTATGCAGATGATAAAAAGATCGAAGATCCATGTGACAGTATAGAAAATTCAGAGAGATTTGGCTACTATCTATGAATGGGTAGGAATGTGGGGCATGGCTTTAAACTTTTCCAAATGCAAGGTGATGCATCTAGGTAATACTAATCAACATAGACTCTATAGATTAGGCCCACATCGACTCAATATAACTACTGATAAAAGAGATTTTGGTATAAATATTTCTAATAATATGCATTTTTCTAACCACATTAATAATTCTGTTAAAAAAGCTAACAAAGTGATATGGTCAATTAAAATAAATATTTCTACAAAAAAAACTGAAATATTGCTGCCACTGTTTCGTTCATATGTTAGGCCTCACCTTGAATATGTGTCTCAACAATGGTGTCCCTATAAAAAAAACGAATATAAATCAGTTAGAAAGGGTCCAACGTAGATTTACTAAGCACTTAAAGGGTATGTATCATCTGTCTTACAATGGTAGGCTTCTAGAATGTAATTTGTTTTCACTTGAAACCCGTAGGTTATGTGCTGACCTTTTGTTTCTTTATGAAGTTATTCAGGATCCTGAATTAATGGTTGCTTTGGGTTTATGTTTTAAGGATCCTGTACTCAATACTAGAGGGCGTTCACTTCAATTAATGGGACAGTCATATAATAACATTAGGAGAAAGTATTTTTTCACCTTACAGGTAATTAAGCCATGGAATAGTTTACCTTTACACGTTATTATTCGTAAAGACAAAGCACGATCCAAAATCAGATTGATAAATATCTATTAACTGCTAAGTCTATGACATATTAATAGGTTAGAATGTGAGCAATTATGGGTCTTTGGCCTTCTAACTCTCATAAATCCTTAGTATGAACCTTAGTATCCTAAGCGAGCCCTTAGCTCCAGCCTCCCTAATTCAGGGACTTTCTCTGAGACTGGTGCTCTAACTCATTAGTGAGAATCTATGGAGAAGATTAATTCTTGGAAGATGAAAGTTATGTACTTACAGCCGGCCAGGTGGCACTGAGCGTTGAGGTGCTGGATGCCAAACCTCGCGCCACACCTGTGACCCGGGTTTGGGAATGAGCTCGGGGCACTGGAGATTGGCAGGGGAGGGACAGGATTGAGCATCCGGAGGACTGCTCTCCTGTCCTGGGAGGGAGGCGGGTTCATGTCTTAGGCTTTGGGGACCCCTAGCCATGGCTGGGAGCACAGCAGCCTGAGACCAGGAACTTACTAGGGATTGGCTGAGGCAGCGACCCTGTAGGCACGCACGGGAGCGTGCATGCCTGCACTGGGATGCATTGCACAACTGAGCCAATGGGGTAGGGACTTAAGTAAAAAATCCCCATCCTTGGAGATGGGCAAAAGCACCACCTCCCTCAGCCACACTCCACTAGCCGGGCTCGCTCCTCTCCTGGGCCGAGCCCAGCCCGGCTCAAATTCTACATAGAGAACCCTGGGCAGAGAGGGTGGCCCTACCTTGGGGTGCTCAAAACTGATGGATAGCCGAGCTGGTGCTGGGAAGATGGAGGAGTTTCAGGCTCAGAGGTAGAGCTGAGGAGTGGTGGATACCTGAGAGAGTTCCCTGAGAGATGGTGCCAGAAACAGAGTTAAAAAAAAAAGTTACATACTTACCATAATTGTTGATGTTCTAGAATATCTTTTCCATAGACTACCACACCTGCCCTCCATCCCCTGGACTCACTCCAATATTGTTGTGTTGGTCTTCACCCCTTTGCACTTGGTTTGGTTTGTGAAGACAGTGTGTTACTGGGTTTGGTGGACCTTCATACCCGGGCCACTAGGGCTGTCTTATGCCCTTACATTAAGGTTACTCATTAGGTTCATGCTGCTTGCCTCCTCGGTAAAAAAGGTACTGAGGTGGTTGGGGACTGGTACCTCTGTATACCAGTGGGCATGTGCAGTGACATGCACATGGGACCTACTTTCACTGCCAGCCCTCCTGAAAAGTTCTGGCTCAACGGGTTCCTAGCACCTCTGGCTCAGACCCCTTAGTGGTATTCTTTGTAGAAGACATTCAGGAAGATCAACAGTTATGGTAAAAACATAGCTTTCATTTTTGTGCAGTCTCCAGATATGGCACACATTATAGTGTTTTTGCTTTTGCAAAGTTGTTTCACAGCAGTTGAAATGTGTCACCTGAAGGTATTCCAGACTAGCATCAACTTTGAAAAAGACAGGCTACCCAACACCATCTCCAACCACTTGAGTGTGAGCTCTTCTGTCATCCACTTGTTTGGTGACATAGCTGTGACAATGCTGGGGTTGTTTGACACATCTTTGGGTACCCGGTTACCTTTAAAAACTACAAATGGGAGGAGGGACTTTCTTTCTTTTTAATTATTATACTTTATTGATGTTTTAGACTGTGATTTGTACAACATCACAAACAAGAAAGAAAAAGCAAACCAACCATACAAGGAGACAGTTGACAGTCATATACAATCTTTCCACATAAACAGGAGTAAAAAGAAGATATTACTATTCATATTCCTTCAGTTAGACTATCTCCTCCACACAGGAAGGCCTCTTAAAGTATAGCTTTTAATGACTTATGTTAGTTTTAAATTTGGTCTATTTATTGTTCTATGTATTGTACAGGCGCTTTGGTTATGAGAAAAGCGCCTTTCAAAAATAAAGAATGAATGAATGAAAAACATTAGAACAGCCCAAATTGACAGTTAAAGGCCTATCCTCTTGAAAAAACAGAAATGAAACTGATCAAAACTAAACTGCCTACTAGCAAAATCACCCCAACACCCCAACCCTGACCCCCAACCCTGGAGCTAGGAAATAAAGAGACGAGCCAAGGAGAGCAATCTGAGTACAATAAGAAGTCTGGCATGTGAAGGCTGAGGTATTCATCTAGACCCTTAAATAGAAACCTATCAGGTGGATATCCCAGGGGACCACGGAGAACCCCCAACCTCTTTAGGGGGCCTTAGGTTGCGCAGCTGTGCAGCTAAGAGGTATCAGAGCCATAAGCTGGCCCCATCGATTGTTGAAGGCCTGCAACCTATCCTGTCTGTAGGCTATATGTTTTTTCTAGTTCTAGCGCCTGGAATATTTCTGCATGCCAGTCCTGGAAGGGAGGGCATTCTTGATCAATCCAATGATGAGCGATAATCAACTTTGCCACTGCTGAGATGAGGGCCATGTGTGCCTTATGGACACCTGTCATATCAGCAGGAAATAGACCCACTATACAGATCTGTGGTGTGAAATAGGACTCCAGTACCAATATTGGGTCAAGTGAGTCCTTGATTCTTTGCCATAGAGGTGCCACTCTGTCACAGTCCCAAAAAAGATGTTTGATCATACCGTCTGGATTTTGACAAAAAGTGCATAGGGAGGAACTCACTTTCCCCATCCTATATAGTCATGCAGGGGAGAAGCATAGATTGTGCAGAATATGAAACTGCAAGAATCGTAGTCTATCCTGTTTTATATATTTGTATAATTGCTGCCATAACCTCTTCTACTCCCCACTTGCAAGGGAAAGATCAAGTTCCTGCTGCCAATAATAGCAAACACCTTGATGAAAATGGGGCATCTGGGCTTGTAGAACTTTATAGAAAGAGGAAATTATGTGGGTTGGGATGCCAGTTTCAGAAAAGGTGGTTTCGAGGAGCTTGTGGGTGGGTCCCATGGGGGAGGGCCCAGGAAATCCACCAACACCTTCCACAGCTGCAAGTACTTGAAGGAATGAAACACAGTGATTGACTATTTGGACTGAATATCTTGCGCTGACCTAAGGTGACCTGAGTGCAGCAAAGAGGAGAGCAGTATCCCCCATAGTTTAGGGCAGAAACCTCTTGGAAATCCACAGCCCGCAATCCTGAAGTGCGGGTTGCCCAAGATTGGTTGGTCCAAGTCCCTAGACAGGTCCAAAGAGAGGAGGGAACTAATTTGGTGAAGGGCTTTAAGAGACCACCACAGAGGAGGGGCCTTTAAAGACTTCTGCAACGCTACCAGTTTAATATACAGGAGGGATTTTAGATCTATTCCATTGGCCCAGCAAAGCTGCTGCTCTAAAGACAGCCACTGGGAAAAGTACTTCGCAATACTGCTCCCGATCCTATCCGCCCCCAACGAAAAATGTTACTGCAATGGATCGCACAATAATATAAAAAGAAGTTAGGAAGGCCAAGACCACACACTATCTTCAGAAAAGTCAACTTAGCATAAGCTCTTTGGACCGCTTTCCCTTGCCAGAGAAAGTCAGGGACTAGAGATTGCAATTTACCAAACCATCTTTTCGGAAGATATGGGCAGATCATACTCAGAGGGTACAAGGGGCGTCGAAGCACATTCATTTTTATAACACTGATGCATCCCCACAGAGAGAGAGAGAGAGAGAGAGAGAGAGAGAGAGGAGGTGCCGCCATCTAAGTAAGTCGGCCTTTATCACCTGAATGATCAGGAGTAGATTTAGGTTGATCAGACGTGAGAGGTTGCAAGAAAGTTTTATGTCCAGGTAAGTAAGAGCTTCTGGTTCCCACTCCAGGCCAAGGTCAGTAATCCAATGCTTCTGAACTAGTTGATTAAGGGGCATAACAGATGTTTAAGTTAAGTTTGTATCCTGAGACTGAAGAGAATTGGTTGATGATGCTTATTGCTGCCTGGATTGACTGCTGGGGATTTTCTAGATGCATCAGCAGATCATCTGTGTACTCCGATAGAGAAAATGCGGTCTGACCCACTCGAATACCTTGAACCACAGTGTTAGCTTGCAACAGACAAATCAAGGGCTTGAGATAAAGGTTAAAGAGAAATGGGGAAAGGGGACACCCCTGTCTAGTGCCACAGGAGAGAGGGAATGGAGTAGAGAGGATTCCATTACATTGAGCCTGAGCTGTAGGACGAGCATATAGCGCTCAGAGCCAGTCACAGAATGTGGAAGGGAAGCCAGATTTACCAAGCACCACAAAAAGAAATGGCCAGGAGACACAATAGAATGCTTTTTCGGCATCGAGTGAGACTAGGACTGAAGGGATAGGGCGATCTTTGGCCAGAGCCATGAAGTGTAGTACCTTACGAGTGTGATCTGAGGAGAGCCACCCCACTACAAACCCCACCTGTGAAGTACTGATTAACCCCTGCCAGACCTGGTGGAGATGATTTGCTAAAATTTTAGCTAAAATATTTATGTCAGAATTCAACAGTGAGATAGGACGGTAATTGCCTGGGGCCAAGCGGGACTTAGCCGGTTTCGGAATAACCGAAATCCAGGCTTGGGTGAGCGAGAAATCCAAGATACCAGAAGACTGAATGAAACTGAAGAGAGAAGGGGTTTTCTTCCATTGGCCATGACAAGATATACTGTAAGACACTGCTTCTCATGGCCGGTGGTGAGAAGGGGTATGCTTTTTGCTCCTTTAAATTGTTTTTTCACCATGCAGGTCAACCCACATTGCTGTCTCATCCACGTTGCTAGTTGAGGAGCACATTATGTTGTATGTGTTGATCTGCCTGGTACAGAAAGGCACAAAATGGGCAACTTTGGGGATATAATCTTTTGGCAACATTTGCCCCACTGTTGATTTTTTGGTACGTCATGAAATGCCACCTTCAGAGAAATCTATCCACCCACTTGAATGTGGTATCTGTTATTAGTATGGCAGCTTTGAAGGTGATAGTTTTTCTCATTACTTTCAAGTACTGCTCACATTGTAATGCAGTCCACTATGTAAGGCCAGTCTCTTTGGTAGGGAACTGAGCCTTACCCTAGCCCCCATCCAAGAGGTGGTGCTTTCAGTTGCTGCTGAAGAGCTTGTACCAGCAGCAGTTGGCATTTCCTCTAACTGAGCCTTTTGTTTGCCAATCCCTGATTTGCCTATTGTTATTTTTCTACTTAAGAACTATGGGGTGAATACCTGCCTCCCTCTGCCTTATGCTTTGCCATCAGCTTGTATGCCAAGTCATATGCCTTTGTTCTAGACACCGTGTTCAATGAGAATCATAATCAGTAGCGGCACAAGCTACGATTAGTACAGACAACCTGTGCCTTAAACAGCTGACTGGCATATAAGCCCTACCAGCACAGATGACAGCCTATCCTGTCTGATGGCAGCTTATTAGTGCTAACTTAATAAAAGTCACCCTTGATTAAACGCTGCCCCTGATTAGAAGCCACAGCTAAAAACATATTTGTAAATAGAAACTGCAGCTTCTAATCAGTGAAATACAGTATTTTTCCCCCATGACCATAGCCGGTTCACAAATACTTAAGTAAAACAAATAATTAAATGATAAAAAATGGAGGGATATGCCATGGACTGGCTAAAATATTGCATTTATTTTTATCTGCAGGTTTTGACCTCTATGACCTCACTAGTGGTGGAGCCATGACTGAGGTCTACAGAACTCTTCAGATAAAAATAAATATGATGGGCTCAAATTTCAAAGCATGGTGCAGGGCTTGTACCAAGCCCTACGCCATGACACTTAAGTTCTGGCAGTGCCCCATACCAATTTGCCACAACTGCACCTGATTCTTGACTCTCAGGTGCAATTCCGACAGTTTCCACATTTTACAGCAGCTTGAGCTAAATATCTGACACAAGCTCTGTAAAAACAGCCCTCAGGAATGCCGCAAAATAGATCACAAAAAGTTGGTCTAACTTGTGGCACCTGGTGCATTGGTTGAAACTCCTGGTTGCTAGCTGGGTGATTGCCACAAGCCCTGTTTGGTGCACCCGGAGCTTGTGGCAATCAGGGACTTTGAAAATTGAGTCCAATATTTGTAACAGCATGTGGCATATTTCATTTATACAATGACAGTGACTCTCTAGCAAAGTAGAATTCTAGTGCTCAAATTCTTGTCTTTTATAATAAAATTACTTTTAAAACCCTGATTCTGAACTTTTTTTCCTTTTTACAGTGGATCAATCCACTGTTGTCATGCACATTCAAATGAATTCTTTCAAATGAATAAAGTATTCCAAATAAGTCCAGGTAAGGACTTACATCATTTAGGCAAGGCAAGGCAAGGCAAATTTTATTTAAAAAGACGCCCATCCCGGAGGCTCTGGGTGCCGTACATCAATTGAATAAAAACAACACAGCAGAATAACAATCAATAAAATATACAACTCCAAACAATTAAAACATAATTTACTACACAATTTGTTTCATTCTCTAAAACTAAAATAAACCTTAAAAAATTAGACAATATAAACTATAAAACATAGTCCCAGAATGCCTGGTTGTACAAAAATGCCTTGAGTCGGGCCTTAAAAACTTCAACAGACAGGGCCTCCCTAACAACTAAAGGAAGCAAATTCCACAGGATGGGAGCGGCGACACTAAATGCTCTGTCGCCTGCAGTTCTTAACCTTGTCCTGGGAATTGCAAGGAGGCCCCGGAAAGAGGAACGTAGGGAATGGACCGAGACAGCAGGTGTAAGAAGGTCATTCAGGTAGCCAGGGCCCAGGCCGTGTAGGGCGTTAAAGGTGAGCAAACCCACCTTAAAGAGGACCCTCCACCTAACCGGCAGCCAGTGCAGATGACGCAGCACCGGGGTAATATAACAGTATTTAGATTGTCCTGTCAACAACCTCGCCGTCATATTCTGCACCAGCTGCAGTCAGCGCAGGGTACCCCCAGAGACCCCGAGATAGAGTGCATTACAGTAGTCAAGCCTGGACGTCACAAAGACATGCATCAAAGTGGGGAGGTCCAGAGGTGGAACTAAGGGCTTGATCCTGGCGATATTCCTCAGATGATAAAAGCTAGTACAGACAATGGAAGACACCTGAAATTCAAGTGTCAAACCACTGTCAAGAATAACACCCAGATCACGCACCCTAGAGGAGGTCTTCAATGGTACAGAGCCAAGGCAAAGTCCTGTCTCTGCACCAGAGGCCAACCTATCACGTCCTCTGTTCAACTCAACCACCAGTACCTCCATCTTACTGGGGTTAAGTCGCAACCAGCTGGAGGCCATCCAGTCATTGATTTCAGCAAGGCAGCTGTTAAGCACTTGTACTGCACAAGATGTTCCTGGGGCAAAGGAAAAGTACAGCTCGGTATCATCAGCATAGCAGTGAAAACCCAAGCTGTACTTCCTGATGAGCTCTCCCAGGGGTAGCATGTACATGGCAAACAACATCGGTGACAAGACCGAAACCTGGGGAACTCCACACAACAGGTGGTCAGGGGAGGAGGAGAAATTCCCCATCACTACCCTCTGCCGCCTGTTGGATAAAAAAGACTCAAACCAGCGGATGACAGAGCCAGCGAGTCCACAGAATTGCCTTAGGTGGTCAAGTAACACTCGATGGTCCACCATGTCAAATGCTGAAGCGAGATCGAGGAGAACAAGGATTGTCCCCTTCCCTCGATCTCTAGCCCTAAGGAGGTCATTGTGCACCCAAACTAGTGCAGTTTCTGTGCTATGCCTTGCACGAAACCCAGACTAGAGTGGTTCATAAAGATTATGGGCCACGAGATGCTCCTCAAGCTGAAGTGCCACCACCTTCTTAACAATCTTACCTAAGAATGGAAGATTGGAGATAGGACGGTAATTTGCCTTGACATCAGGGTCCAACGATGGTTTTTTCAGAAGGGGTCTCACCAATGCCTCCTTCAAGACATCAGTATAGACCCCCTCCAACAAGGAACACCGGACAATCAGGGCAAACACCGGGCCAACAGAGTCAACACATCTCATTAAGAAACGAGTTGGCACCAGGTCCAGTTCACAAAAGGTGTGCCGAAGCTTGGAGGCAATCTCAATGACCTCAGCCACCTCCACCAGTCTAAACTCACCTCAAACAGATGGAGTGCTCTCCGGAAGCCCATGGCGACCACTGTCATCCAGATTCTGGTCCACTGGCAGAACCCCGTGCCTGATGTGTGTCAAACTTTATTTATAAGCACAATTCCAGAATGATCAGTGCGCTGTACATCAAATATGAAATCCTTAAAAACATCAATAAAATTTTTAAAAACAGAATTCTAAAACATAGTCATAAATAACAATAGCGGTACGTTATATATAAAGTTAAAGATGAATATCAAATTAAGATATATCAGTGAAGTTAAACCCATGCCAGACAATAATACAACAGATGAATTCTGACTCCCATAAACAAGTAACAACTACAAGAGAACAACAGTCACCCAATTATGGAACAACATATAAGGCACTTAAATTGGTACAAGAGCAGGTAAGTGACAAACCTGCCCCAACAGTACTATAAAACATTATTTTTTTATACTTAACGCTTTATTCAGTAGAACTGATATAACAAGACAACCATAGTAAATGCAATAAATGTTACAAATCCATAGTACAAACATTAGAAACAGTATAGGAACTAGTAACTAATCCATTAGGTCTATTAAACAAAAAATAAAAATAAAATATTGCTAACAGTGTATGGTAAATCAGAGAGAAAAAGCACATTTAGCCTAATTAGGTTCAGCCCTCTTCTGGACCGATAGCTGTATCACCGTCAGGTTCCTTCTGCCACCGTCATGACTGCTGAATCTTAATCACCCATTTTCCAGCATCTGAGGGATCTGTTAATACATATACAGTACCTTGCCCAGGAACACCACTCAGAGTTTTGCTGGGAAGAAAATAACATTTGTTACATTTAAATCTTTCAAGATCCCCCTCATTCCATCAAATTTTCTCTGGCACTGGTGAGTAGCATAGCAGATACTGGGAAATATACAAACAGGTTTGCCATCGAACAATATAGGATAGTATCGCTTAACCAAATTTAATAGTTTATCCCGAGTAGCTACTGAATTTAATGTAGCCAAAACTGCACGTAGTGCATCACCCACTTGATATCCCCTGGGCTGGGATGGGCAGACTGGATGGGCCATAGGCCCTTATCTGCCGACACTGTCTATGTATCTATGTAAAAGGCTTTAATTATGGGCCAATCTTTCAAAAAGAGGGGAAAATGGTCGGCATACATGCATTGATCACACTAGATTTTCCAATACCTCCAGTCTGTTTTGCATAGCCTTAGAATCTTTCGCATACTGTGAGAAGGTAGCATTGTAACGTTCCGTTTGCTGACGAGTGACCTCAACCTCCACCTTGAGGCCCTCCACGGTGGTTTCAATTGTTGCCATCCTAGTAGTTAGGGCATCAAATTTATTATTTACAGCTGTAACCGATGCCAAAAGTTGCTTCATTTTATTTTCCAGTTGGTCTGTTTCTGCTGGCACATTTGTATGTTCATACGTTCCCAAAGATTGAAGCGTTTCCTCGGTTCCCGCTTCCACGTTGCCATCTTGATGCATAGTTCTTTACTGGGCCCAGGGGTCCCCAGCTTCAGCGGATCTTCTTGTTTACCCTTTACAACATTTTGTGGAGCTTTAGACTTGCCCATGATGATCCAGAAAACTTCAGCTCTTGAGGAGTAGGTTTGTAAGTAAAAACAGATAATATTAAAGGACAATCCAAGCACCTAAATTGTATCAAATGACAGAGCTCTAAATCTCAAGCATCTACCAAGCTTAGGCTGCACAGCACACCACCCAATATCTATTATGACATCCCCAGAGTTGAAATAATTGATTTTAACTCCAGGTGCAAAATAAATATGGGTTATACAACAGGCGTGACAATACATTTTCCAAGATAAATATTGTTTTTGGCAACATGAATAAAATAAAGTTTGTCACTGAGCATGCTTAGAAATGTCTCACTCATTTTAACTACACTGAGCATGCTCAGATATTTATTCTTGCATGTGAGATGTCATTTTGTTTTTTTGATTTCCAGTAGTTATTGAGCTGAATTTCTGCTTTTATGCTGAGCCATCAAACAGAGGGGCACAGTCTATTTACATTTTGTACTTTTTTCCTTTTTTAGCTTTTTCATCATTTTTATCACACAGCCACCTAAACACCTTTGTATGCCTCAAAAATGACATGGGCTAACTTAAGATATCATTCTTATCTTTGAGGGTATTGATCTGTTGCTATCTCACTTGTGGCTTTGCCACTCATGAGATATCAACAGATCAATTTTCTTTCATAAAGACAGAAATGATATCTTAAGTTAGCCCATGTCATATCCCATATTTAGAAGGAAATTATTCTCATCCTCATTATATAAATACTGGTAAATAATACAGCACCAGTAATTCCTTGCCATCTACGTTGTTGCTCTGCACAGTATGTTTTTTGTTAAAATAAAGTTTACAACTGGGTAATGAAAGAATGGAAAATCTGACTGTATGCTCTCTAAAGAGTAATATAAAAGAGCCTACAGTAGGTTGAGGTTTTGCTTGCCATTTTTTCTAATGAGCTATTTCTTCTGTGACTCTTGCCTGGAGGTGATTGACATTGGTAGATACTGAAAGAATAGCACCACTGGAGGAAGGAACCCTGCCCTATAATCTGGCAGAACTCCAAAGGCAGGTAGGAGGCAAGCCATTCAATTAATGAAATTCAAAAATGCTCAATGGCATCATCTATTGGAATGCAAATCTATAAAGCATCTTGGCTAACTATTTTTACTACATTTTATTATGCAAAGGAATGTGCTTTTTTGTTCTTATAGTCAGCTAATACTGAATGTCAGATAACAAAGCCTTTCAAGTACAGGAAATGGTGGGTTTACTGAAGAAAATAACTATTGAAACAAGGTTACTGTGTAAATTACAGATGTTGCAGACATATGGCTCCTCTCTCTTTAAATAACTAAAATAATTAGAAGTACAGACTAATAAACACAGTCTTACATACCCTTCTAGGCACTTCTCTGTGACATTACAGGCACTTAAATAACCTGTGTAAACCAAATATAAGGTTGCAAAATCCTTGTACTTTAAAAATCAACAAATAGACAACATACTGTAGCAAATCCTAACAAAAAATTGGCATGGTATCAAAAGTCTTTTAAATCTTGAATTACATTGTCTAAATCTTTGATTGACAGTTTTGTCTTCCAATCTAACTAACATTGCAAATGCATTTAATGTCAAATTTACCAACTTAATGGAATACAGGGGTTAACTACCTAATTCTCGTGATACTGAACCCCTGTTCATGTCCCACTAACCTATTCTTCCTTCTATGTATATGTCCCTTTCCCAAAACCACAGTTCTACCTGAGGACCATGAGTGCTAGTGAATCTTTTAAACTCCTGAATTCACTAAGTAAGGATGCTTTAGTCCATAGGTTTATTTCATACACTACCCCTATGATTTCTGAACCACTTGTGGAGATTTTTTATGCATTTTAAAGTACCTAGGGGTATATGTAGTTCAAGCTAGCACATACAAACTACATATTGATCACCTAACTAAATCTGTAAACCAAAAGTTAGGACTTCTGTATCGGCCAAGCTTCTTTCTCACTAATAAATCTTATCAAAGGATTGCAACTGGCATCCTACCCACTTTGCTTTATGAATCCTAGGTACTATATTCTGTCAGAAGCATAAAGATACAAAAAGCTTAGAATGTTATACCAAACAATTGGAAGCTTTGCAGCAGGGGCCCCTTCTATGGAGCATCACTGTAATGTGCTACAGTCCCTGAATAAGCCATCAAACTAACCTGTTCCACCCTATGCTTGGCCTTTAATCCCAGGTGCAGCAATGCTCCCCCTAGCCTGAAGGACCTGATAACAGCCAAGCCAAACAAGCACTCACTTAGGTCCTCTGACCATTTGTTTCTCCATGCCCCAAGATCTAAGACCTCCCTCTAGCCAGGTTTTCAACTCTGCTGAGACAGCTCAAAAGAACTGCTCTATCAACATAACCTCCTCGATTTTTTTCTACAGAATTTGCTTCTTCTCCCTCCCACCAACATTTCAAAAACTGACATTGCTTTGTGGCAAGTTCCTCATAGCTCATGTCAGGGCTTCTTCGTAGCTTACGGAAATTAACCCTGTATGCTTCAGGAGTTAACTCATACTTTTTAAGCAAAACAGTTTTAAGTTTCTCATAATTGTTACTGTCCTGATTGGTTATATGACACACCCATTCTGACCCTGTAGAACACCCTTTCCAGAAACCTCCAAGAAAGCACTTCATTTTGGGACTTTAAGAGGGGTCTAAAGACTCATTTACTGGAACTCAGGGTATGCAACTACAATCGCTGATACCCTACCATTTGTGAGGGCCAGTTTGACTCGCTTGCCCCTCCTAACTACAATCAGATGTAAACCTACAGCATTAGGCTACACATCTTCCTCTAACTTTAATCTCTTCTGACTGCACTTCCAACTGGGTGCTTATGAATGGTACCAAAAACATCTCCACTGTCACTGCTTATAGTGCTTCATCCATGCAATAACCATTGTGGTATATGTATCTTAACTATGTCATCATTTCCATTGTTATTTGCTATGCCCTCTTGTCTGAACTGTCCTATAAATTTCACCTTTCCTATTGTAATTTTCACAAATTATCACTGTGCTTTATGTGTGCTTCACCGTAAATTGACTTGGTGTCATCTGTAATTTGATGTGCTATCTGCAATTAATCCTGGGTCGCCCCTGAAAAAGGGACCACAATGTTTCTAGTGGGCTCACCTGGTTATCAAAATTACATCAATAAATGAATACATTTTTGTACAGGACAAATTTCAGCAATATGGAAACACTCCTTTGGGGGTCCAGTTCATAAGGGTAGGCAAACTACATGCCTCAATAGCTAAAGTCAAATTTGGATCCAATCCAGTACAGTTAAAACCCACTCAGCTTGTCTATTGCATTGAGAAGTATAATCTCCTGACTGACAGCCAAGATGGACTAAGAAAGGGGCACAGAACAGATACCACCTTAGGCAGGTTCACAGATCAACTGTAGAAGGCCGTAGACCCAGGCTACCTGACTAATACAGTCTTTGTAAACTCAACCAAGTCATTTGATCTGTTAACCATGGGATCTTATTAACAAGATTATAATCCTTGAATTTGAGGCAGTCACCCTGGATTGGTTCACTGACTACTTATCCAACAGGGCAAAAAACAATAAATTTGGTGACTGTTATTCCTTGAAGAGTGGACTGTCATTCCATGAAGAGTATGGCTTATTACGGCATACCATAGGGTTAAATTTTGGGTCCATTCTCATTATTTATTGATCCTATTGCCAACATTGTTTCTACTATTATATGTGGTATTATATTACCATGCTTCCCCTGTTGAACAAATTAATGCGGTCTTGGATGCTGATTCTTTTAAACTCCAATCCTGGGTGGAAATTAACAAATTAATCTTTAAAACACAAACCTTTGCACGTTGGGAACCCTGGTAATCCAAGTGATCAGGGAACTAATTTAATGCTGTTTATTTCCCCAAGTAATGTTCTTGACTGTGTTGAATCATTAAATAGTTTGGCATATACCTGGATCCAAATGAATATTGAATGTCACATGAAGCATGTCTTATTTTATATATGTTTTTAGTACACACATATCTGTTACACTGATTTGTCTTCAATTTTTGATTATGCTCCTTAATATATTGCATTAGCTGCATATGATTTTCCACATCCCCTACCCCCAGGACACATCTGGAAACAAGCTATTAGCAGATTGGTATGTTTTTCCTGGTGAGACTTTTGAGATAACTAAACAAATAAATGAATAAATAACGGTAATCACCCAGTCCCCTGGGGTTACTAGAATCCCATCAGTGTCAGTGCTAGGTAGGGAAAGGTAGTTGGTGAATAATTAGTTAAATGGGGGTTTCACCTACTCACTCTCTGGTTTACTTGGTCTCAGTTGAAATGAGAGAGATAAGGTCATTCAGAATTCTCGCAGCAGCATAAGCCACAGCAGCTGGCTGTGAGTGGGGAGTTTTAGAATCTTCTTGGGTCAGTCTGTAAGAGCAGTTGGTCAGAAGAGCCAGCAGTTGAAGTGTGAGGAGTGAGAGCTGCAGTGTGGGCCCTGACAGAAGAGCCTATTTTCTCACCCTAGACCTTAAAGTCACTAATCTGCCAAGAGAAGTAGTAGAAACCATTGTCTATAGCAGGCTGTCCTGATTTTCATCCCTGGGGGGTAAAAAGGACTGCTACAGGGCCAGCCCGGTGGCACTGAGGGTTGAGGCGCTGGACGCCACACCTCGCGTCACGCCAGCAACCTGGGTTTGGGAACGAGCCCAGGAGCTGGGGGTTGGCAGGGAGGGAGTAGGACTGAGCATCCGTAGGACAGCTCTCCTCTCCCCGGGGGGATCCAGGGGTATCCCAGTGCAGGGGGGACCCCTGGTGGAGACCGGAAGTACCACTGCCACTGGGAACACAAGTTCAGAGCCGGAGGCTGATGCCTGGCTAGAGTGTGGGCAAACACGCACACGCTCATGGCCATTGGCATCAGTGCATGCCTGCTGGCTCAGGGGACAGAAAAAGGGGAAAACTGGGGCACCAGCCATGGCGGCATGATGGCTGTCTCTCGCAGCAGACTCTCTCGGCGCCCGAGGGCGCGTGGTGTACTGGATCCTGATTGGGGTGGGTTGAGCTCCAGAGGGAGTGCTTCCCACCACCCCACCGCAGGGGGCAAGCCGCGGGGGTCACCGTGAGGCCCGAATGTGGATGCAAGAGGCAGCCCAAAGGAGAGATGGCAGCCAGATGGACCTGAGGGAGATGCCGGGACGTGGGAAGAGGTAAGGCAGACTGGTGGCTCCTGGGGGGGATAAAGAAAATAGCAAAAAAAAAGAAAAGGACTGCTACAGAATGGATCCTAGGGGCAATCCCCTATTTGATCCAGGGCAATTTGACGCTGCCTGTACTGTTCTAACTGTGAGTAAATCTGACTTTGTGCTTCCTGAAGAAAGCACCTGTGTCTTGGGGTTTCTCTGGTTAAAAGGGAAAGGTATACCAGTTTCTGTTCGGAAAGTTGAGACTTTTCTCTGTGTAAAGTTGGCTGGCAATTGTGGGGTCCAGAGGCAGACTCATGCATATTGTTCAGGACTTTAATTTTTACACTCGCAGAGTAGTGTTTTCTTAAATGCTGGATGTGAAAGTTCATTCAAAGATGCATTTACCTAAGTGTGTTCAAGAAGTTTTATGGTGCAACTCTGAAAGAATGGCAGGGTATGAATTTGGAAGCAAAGGGTGGGCAGCCCCCCATCTGGAGTAACCAGTTCAGCAGTATAGGTTCCGTAAGGGTGCCTGGTTATTTTGGACATGGTGGCCAATGTCTGAAGAGAAGTTTACCCCCTGGAGTGGGTTGTGCTAGTTATGAGCCCCAGTGTGCTCAGTTGTGCTTTCTGTGTGGTGTTACTGGGTACCCCTCCAGAAGTATAGGTATAGCATAACCCTAGCAAAAAGTTCTCTCCCCAGGACCTGGGTTATTGGTCACATGTATTGCTTTTGTACACTGCCACCCCTTTTTCTGACCTCTAGAAGTGATGAGCCTGGTATACATTCCCAAAGCTAGGAATGGTACCAATTTCCAAAGTAGTTTGTGCCCAGTCAATGGTACCAGGGGTAGCTAACTGTGTAAAGTAGCAAGGGGGGGGGATTAAATAACTATATAAACAAACAAACATGAATCTGTCTGATGACAGAAGGATACCGATGGCCCATTAAGTATGCCCATGGCTGCTACCACTTATCCTCCATCCTAGTACCATGATGGGTTATTTACCCCTTCCCCCCCCTATTATTTCTTCTCCTTTCTTGGTTCCTGCAATTTGGCTTATAAGTCCCCTGACCTTATCCCATTATGATTTCAACCAATTAATGGTCCCTGCCCCCACAGCCTCTACCAGTAATCCATTCCAAAGCTACACCACCCTTTCATTGAACAAAACCTTTCTCACATTCTTCTTGAATTTACCCCCACCAATCTTCAAGTGTGCCCCCCTATGACTGCATCTCTGTTTCTAACAAACAGGTCCTCACAATTTAATCTAATTATATCCCTCAGGGATTCAGATTATGGGGACAAGGTCTACGCGTGTATTATATTGATTCAAATTGAAAGAAATATGTCAGTATAATTAAATATCTAATTCATTGTATCAGTTTATGAAATGTGGTCTGGCAAGTTCTGTTCCCTCATTGTTCTGGGCCCCGTCACATGGTATTGCATTAACATAGCACATATCCCTACTCAGACAACATGATAGGGGGTGCACTAATCAAGACCACAATGTGTCAGGGTCAGATGGTTAATATGCAAATCATACAACCTAGCAAGATCAAAAAGACAGCATGCAAATAATTAAAAATACACAACAAAAATTACCACCTTGCCTTGGCAGAGGAAACATTGCTCAACAATCATAAATTTCAAACCAAAACATCAAAATATTCTGTTATAAAATCACATTTAATAACTATCCAAATAAACATGAACTCTAACCAACAAAACTTAAAATTCTAAAATATCCAAACTGGAAAGGCTTCAGTCCAGGGTCATACAAGGCCCCCCCCCAACTAGTGAGCATCAGCCTAAATCTGGGTGAACTACTGTCTAGGGCTCTCCTGTAGCACATTGTTACTTCTACCTTCTGTGTGCTATCTCTACAGTCATGAAAACAACAACAATGAGTAACATAGAAACATAGAATTTGATGGCAGATAAGGACCGATTGGCCCACCTAGTCTGCTCATTTCCCTACCTAACAGATAAGCTGCAGATCCTAGTTAACCAACAGCCTACTTCCTCCTACCCCCCCACTAGAATTGCCTTACGTCTGTCCCATGCATTCTTGAATTCCCCCACTGTTTTTGACTCTACGACCTCCTCAGGAAGGCTGTTCCATGCATCCACAACCCTCTCTGTGAAGAAATACTTCCTCACATTACCTCTGAGCCGTCCCCCTCTATCTTTAAATTGTGCCCCCTTGTTCTTGCACATCTGTTTTTCTGAAAGATGCTACCCTCTTGGACTTTGTTGATTCCCTTGAGGTATTTGAACGCTTCTATCATGTCCCCCCTCTCCTCGAGGCTATACATCTTAAGCTCCTTCAGTCTTATAGATAAATTGTCTCTGTATGTATCTGTGTGGGATATCAGGAAACACTAGTTGTACTGGTGCAAAGCTTGCTGGGAGACAGGAGGACCTTGATTTCTGCTCCCAATACTGACCCTCACATAGTGAAGGGTAGGGTCCAGAGGGACCTTTTTTAGAACTTTTTTAGCCTCTTATTACATCTCTCTGGGCTATTTCAACCCCTTTTATCCATTTTAAAACTCAGTTGTGTATTTTTGCTGGACCAGAAGTAGCAGCTGTGCTCTTCCAGTCCAGCATCATAAAAGGTTCCCCTCTAGTGAGTGTTAATGAGTGCCAAGTGGAGGTGATGCACTGGGAAGAGGTAATCATGTCTACCGGCATCAGCCAGAAGGGAGCCAGAAGCCAGAAACTCTGTTTGTGACATATTTGCTCAATAATGTAAAACACAAATAAACCCTAAAAATGGATAAGGGGATAGTCAAGTTAGAGAATGGGGAAATTGGTGCAAAATGCATAATTTGTAGTAAATTCAGCATGGAGTCAGTGCAGGATTTTGTAGCATTTAATATGTAGGCAATGCAATGAAATAAAGGAACTCAGAATTAAAATAATGGAGCTTAAAATTAAAATACTGGCGCTTGAAATGGAAGTTGGGAACTAAAAAAATAAATACCTACTTCAAACAATGAAAAATGAGAAAAGGGCTGAAAATAGCAATACAACATGAATAGTTCTTAGTGAAAATAAAAAAAGAGTGGATCAGATAAAGAGAATGAGGAATGGTTCACAGTTAACAGGAAGAGGAGAAAAAAACAGAGGAAAGCAATGGACTTTGGACTAGAACTGATCAGTACTTTCCAACTGTTAATTGACCTTGTAGGATCCGATGATCCAGCCACCACATTAGTAGGGCCCAATGATACACCTGGAACAGACCCCTGGCATGGAGCGAAGAAAAATAGTTTTCAGCCACTGACACCACTAACAGATCTAGTGGGGCATGATGGTATTTTTCCTATAGTAGTTGAGGCTGCACTTATATATTCGGAACAAGATAAAGTCCAAACAGATGCACCTAAGGACAGGTCAAGGCAGATTTATGCGTTGGGTGACTCCATTCTAAAAATATACAGACCGATATACAGCAAAAGATAAAATCAATACCACAACATGCTGTTTTTCGGGGCAAAAATAAAGGATCTTGACAACAAGTTATCAAATACATCAAGTGTAGAATAGAAACCAATTGTAGAAATACATGCAGGAACAAACAATACAGGAAAACTAAAGGATGAGGACATAATTAAAGAATTTATGGACATCACAAAAAACTTGAACTCAATGGAATATAAAATCATATTTTCTGAATTTCTCCCTGTAGCATGAGCTAGTATAGGTAGAAATAAAAACATAAAAGGCATTAATAATTGGCTAAAATGGTCAGTGGAAATGGCATTACATGTTTAATTCACTGGGAGAGATTTGGTGGGTATCTAGACTTGTGCAGTTATAAGAGACTCCACTGTGGTGAGCTATACCCTTGTCAGCCATATGTACAAATATATGATGTTGTGTTTTATGTGATTTCTGTGTATGTTAAAAAGCCAATGTGAAGAGAAGGGAATGCTTTTTTTAATGGCAGATAGTCCTGTAACCTGCAAAACAGCTTGCTTGGCAAGAAACTAATTGCATTTCCTGACCCAGAGATAATAAAATCATCTCATATACTCATAAACCTTACACGATCATCCTTGTAACTTAATTGAAGGAAGCCAGTTCAAAGCCCAGGATGTTTTAGCCAGGATTTAAGCAGCAAATGACCATTCTGACAGGCTAATGTGAACGTTATCCTACGGGTGAAAATTGTCTACACGGGACTTCAAAAGGCTTAAACTCTCAATGTCATATCCATGTTAATTATATGTGTCAGGATTTCATGTTTGATGTTCTTGGAATTTTGGAAACAGTGGAACAGTGACATCTCCTGGCTAAACAGAGTAGTTGCTCTTTCTCACCTGATAGGTAAATAGACCAGTTTCTTTAGAACTGGGATAATTAATGGCACTGCAGGTTACAGAAGGTATTTAAAGCCCTCAGCTCAGGGCATGTACACACTTTTCATCTGGACTCTCTCCTGAACACACAGAGAAGCAAAACTGCCACAGCACAGAAGTGAAGTACTAGAGACTGCACTTAGTCTTTGTGGACTTCAACTCATTACAAACTAAGGAAGAACTTTAGATAACTGTCATACTGTGTTATTTTTGTACAGTTCCACTTTTTGTGTTATCCTGTGAACAAAAAGATTGTTTAAACCTTTTTAGTTCTAACTGTATAATTAGTAACTATTTTGTAAAAACATTTTGTTTTTAAGAAAATTATCCTGAGCAAGATTTTCTTATTATTGTGCGTGTGATTCTGGGAGGTTCAGTATTAATCTGTGACTAAACTATTATTGCTAAGGAGTGCCATCATAAGCTACCAAATTGAACAAAGGGTCTGAAAATGGAAAGTCTGGGTAAAAGATAGGGAGAATGCAAAAGTCTCAAAGAAGGGTCTTTGGAGATTTGAACCAGGTTATTGCACATCTTGTGGGAGAAGACAGAGTCAGGGTTACAGTGCTATACTGAAGCGGTTGTAACACCTGGATCTGCCCCCTTTGTGTAACAACTGAGAAGGGATTCTCATTTGGCTACAAGACTCGAGACTGGTATTGTACCCCAATCCAGAACAAAGAGGGGACCCTGGAACTTCATGGTGAGTGTTCAGTTGTGAAGTCAGTGAGCCTATAGAGGGACTTGAAGAGGTTATCCCCTGTTTTCCCCCTACCTGTCACAGATTGCACTTAGGGGTGGGCACTGTGAGCTCAGTGCACCTGACCCTCAGGAGTGTGTTCGTGACTGATCTGGTGCACAGAGGCGGGATCCGAGAGATCAGGTAGCAATGAGATTGAAAAAATATTGGTGGCACAGGCGTAACAGTTGAATTCGAGGCCAGTATATCAGATTGATAAACTGAAAGCAATCCACGCACAATCAAGAAAGAGATCTGGACAATAATAATTTGGTTACCGTACAAAGTTCTCTACCTGTTTTCTTTTTTTTTTTTCAGTGTAAGCTAGTGTAGTAATAGTTAGGGAAGAAGATGGCTTCCAACTATAATGAATGCACTGCAGACCACCTAAGGTAGTTGTGTCAGGAAAGAGGGGTCCAGTACGACAGGCAAATCAAAAAGCACTTCTTGAAGGTTCTCATGGCAGCCTATGATCTAGCAGCTACCCAGAACCTCGAGTCACTGCCAGTGACTGAAGAGGATCAAAGCCTGGGTGTGGGGGTGCCAGGGTCCATCGCAGAGTCTAGTTCCAGGGAGGAGGACATCGAGACCAGAAGGAACCCAGAGCCACAGCAACAGGGGAAGGTCACTACAGAGCTAGGTCTAGAAGGGATCAGGCTACAGCTGGAGTTGAGGAAATTAGAGTTGGAATTCAAGCAGAGAAAGTTTGAAGCACAGCAGCAGAGGGAGTTCGAGCAGAAGAGGTTAGAACTGGAGATGCAGGAAAAAGAAAACCAGCATCAGAGAGAGGCTAAGAGAGGAAAAAGGGCACCAGAGGGAATTCGAATTGGAGAAGTTAAGACTCCAATGAGAAGCGCTAGAGGAGGTAAGCGGCAGGGTTGAAATCAAAACTCTAGGGCTGGAGTATAAGTTGAATTCTAAATTAATAGCTGAATTTAAAGAGGGGGAGGATACGGATGCAATTTTTAATTTGTTTGAAAAGGTCTGCATCCAGGCCAAAATACCTAGGGAGCCCTGGAGCTTTCAGCTATCCCTGCTACTTACTGGTAAAGGGCATGAGGTGCTAGGCCAAATGGACAATCAGGATGGTAACAATTATGAGAAACTTAAAACTGTTTTGCTTAAAAAGTATGAGTTAACTCCTGATGCATACAGGGTTAATTTCTGTAAGCTACGAAGAAGCCCTAACATGAGCTATGAGGAACTTACCACAAAGCAATGTCAGTTTTTGAAATGTTGGTGGGAAGGAGTAGAAGCAAATTCTATGGAAAAAATTGAGGAGGTTATGTTGCTAGAGCAGTTCTTTTGGGCTTGCTCAGCAGAGTTGAAAACCTGGCTAGAGGACCGAGATCAAAAAACAGCACAGCAAGCTGCTGAGCTCTTGGACTGCTATGTCAGGGGCAGACCTGCTCTGAAAGGGAGCTGGGCAGGTGTAGCAGCGCAGAAAGGCAAAAGCGCACCTTCAGGGCAGCTAAAACCCTCACTGCCTCCACAGAAAGGGGGAAGCCCCAAGTTACAAAAAAGGGATTTTTCAGATAAAAGAAATGATGACTGTTGGTTTTGTAAACAGCCAGGGGATCTTGCTAGACCGTGTCCTAAAAAGGCACGGAGTGGACAAGTGGTGCTCAAACAGTTAGGTTGTTTGTGTATGCCTGAGAGCATGCCTGTAAACATGAGGGACCACATGCACCCGGTTACTGTAAATGGGGTGCAGACCCATGGGTTAAGGGACATAGGGGTGTCTCTTACCATAGCAAAAGGGGATTTGGTTGGGCCTGAACAGCTTATACCTAATCAGTTTGTAACAGTGAAGGGATTCACTGGGGAGGAAAAAACTCTGCCACTTGCTAGCGTTCTCTTGGACTGGGGTGAGACAGGAGAGATGGTGTAAAAAGCGGCAGTGGCAGACAATCTCACCCTGGATGTGATAACAGGGAACAATCTCCAGAAGGGGGTGGTGTGAGTGGTTACTCACAGTCAGATGGCAAAGGCTGATTGTAGTTCCCTGAACCCCATAGAAGCCCCTGTGAGAAAAAATGGGAGGCTAGTTCCCCAGCCTGTGTCTCCTGAAATGAAGGGTAGTGAAAGGGAGGTAGGACTTCCCCAGGTAGCTGTTCATAAGACAGCTACAGAAGGTTACTCGGTGGAGGGAGGGGTAACAAATGGTCAGAAGGTTAGGGATGGCAGTAACCCTGAATGCCCTGATGCTACAGCTATGGACCCCAGTTTAGGAAATAAAGGGGACATGTCCCATGCCATGGGAAAATGTGAAGATTCTGCAGCTGCTCAGAGAACTGACCCTAGTTTGGAGAAGTTGAGGGCTTGTGCAGTATCTGACAGAACACTGGGAGGTGACATACTGTAAGACATAGGGTATAGTGGGACAATGGACTGTCATATATGCAGGACATGAGGACAAAGGTGGGGGTGATGGGCAGGCAGCTTATTCCCAGGGGTACCATAAGCAGTTGCTCAAGATCACTCAAGATATCCCCGTGTCCGGGCATCTGAGATTTGTGCACACCATACAGTGACTGGCCCAGAATTTCTATTGGCCCAACTTCACCCAGCAGATGAGGGAATATTGCAGGTCTTGTCACTGGTGCCAACAAATAGGGAAGGCAGGCAATAAAACCAAAGCTGCCCTAATTCCTTTGCCCATTGTGGAGGAGCCATTCCAGAGGGTAGGAATGGATATTGTGGGACCTCTGAGTACCCCAAGCTCCTCTGGGAAGAGGTTTATCCTGATGGTGGTCGATTACACCACCTGTTACCCAGAGGCAGTCTCCCTCTCCTCACTTAGGAGAAACAAAGTGGCAGATGCCTTGTTACGGATTTTCTCCCGTGTCAGATTTCTGCAGGAGGTTATCACTGACCAAGGGGGTACCTTCATGTCAGACATGATGATGTGTTTGTGGGAGAAGTGTGGGGTGCTGCAGAGATGCATGACACCTTATCATCCACAAGGCAAGGTTTAATGGTACCCTAAAAGTGATGCTCTGAGTGTAACCCCCTTGTTCCCAGGGGTTACTAGAATCCCATTTAGAATCAGTGACAGGCATGGAGAGGCGGCTTGTGAAATGCCAGTTAAATGGATTTTACACTGCCACACTCTGTTTTCAGTCTCAGCTGAGCTGGAGTGATGATGTCATTTTAGAACTGTCGCAGCAGCAGAAGCCACACTGGAATGCTAGCTGGGGAGTTAGCTGTAGAATGCTTGAGTTAGAATAGAGTAGTCCATAGAGTGGAGAGTGAGGAGGAGGCTACTGCCTGGGCAGCTCCTCAGTTTTAGCTCTGACAGAGAGCTATATCCATAGTTTGGGTAGTTTGTTCTCGCCCTAGAAGAAGAACATAGCAGACCAGAGAGTGAAGTGGTAGAGATCATTCCAAGAGGGGTTTCCAGTGCCCCATCCCCAGAGAGATGGGGGGGATTCCAGGATTCAGGGGCAATCCCCTGGTCCAGCCTGGACTGTGTTGAAGCTACCTGAGATTCATCTGCTCTGTGAGTACACAAGACTTTTGTGTGGAAAATGCCCTGGGGCACCTGCATTCCTGTAGTGAATTTTTCTCTGTCAAAGGGACTCTGTCACCAAGACTGTTTCTGTTTAAAAGTGTCTGTCTACTATGGGGTCCGGAGAGAGACTTGCCAAGTACAGAACTTTTAGTTCATGTCTGATTTAAAAGTGTCTGCCAAAGTGGGGGCCTAGTGAAGAGAGATTGCCAATTACAGAACTTTTAACTTCATGACACCTCAGAGGTGGTAAAGTAGTATGTTAAATGTGAAAGACATTTCAAGATAGCATCTACAAGTTTTCTGAGAAGGGTGTTATTAACCAGATGAATGGCCAAGTACAAATTTGGAAGCAAAAGGTGGGAGACCCCCCCCATCTGGAGTAACCATGTTTACCTCTCTGGGTTCAGTTTGGACACCTTTGTTTTCTCTAAGTGCATTTGGTCAGTGCCTGAAGAAAATAGTTTACCCAGACGTGGGTTTGGGATTTTCTGTGAACCAGTATGTGCTCTTGGGTGGTCGAGGGTGCCACCAGTAACTCCTCATGAAATATGGGAAAGTCTCCTTGTACTGACCCAGGGTCCCTAGTCAAGGGACGTGTACCAGTTCTGGCCGAGTGTGCCAATCTCCATTCATAACCCGACAGTGTTCGCTGTTTCCATTTCAGAACCTGAGGGTTCACTGTGTGTGTGCTCTGTACCTCAATAATCTGCATTACCAGTGGGAGTAGCCCTGTGGAGGTCCATCTTCACTCTATGATTATTCTCTGTGTATGTGAATAAAAGCCACACTCTAGAAACCCAGCCTGGTTTGGACAGTATTGTTATTGCTTCCACTGTGTCTGGATTTACTTGGATGCCCCTGACCAGAAGTAAAAACCTAGCATAATTGTGAGCAAACGTCTTCTCCCAGGTACCCAGGTTAATGGCCATGGTAAATGGTTCCCCCAGGTGTGAGCCAGGTAGTTGCCACACTTGGTTTGCCTGTCTGAAGATGGCAGGCTCTGAAGCAGAAATATTGGTAAACTGAACTGTTGTAGTGACAACCCCCATCCCTCTCATTGGTGCCATGTGTGAGGAGTAGCCCTGCTAGTTGACCAAGGGGGCCGGTGGGGGTGGGTTACACAAACATTTGCTTAACAGCATGAGAGGGACTGGAAGAAATAGCTTCACCACCTCTTGTTCACATACAGGGAGGTGTCCCAAGAGTTGACAGGGTTCTCCCCCTTTGAACTTTTATATGGATGTAGGGTGCGTGGGTCACTGGACTTGATCCGGGAGGACTGGAAAGGCAAGCATGCCACCCAGGGAACTTCCATAGTGGAGTATGTCCTTAAGTTTAGGGAGAAGCTGAAGGAGCTCATGGGGGTGGCCAAAAGAAACCTGACAGCTGCCCAACAGAAACAAAAAGTCTGGTACGACCACAGAGCCAGAGCTCGCACGTACAGTGCAGGTCAGAAAGTCATGGTCCTAATCCCAGTCCAGAAGAACAAGCTGCAAGCCAAGTGGGGGGGGGACCATACAAGGTAATACAACAGGTAAATGATGCAAATTATATAGTGAAACTGCTTGACAGGACACATAGCCAGAGAATGTACCATGTCAACATGATGAAGCCATATGCAAATAGGGCTGACATGATATTTGCAGTGTGTAGTCCTGGGGAGGGGATGGACAAGGAAGACCCCCCTTGACTTGCTGGATGAAAGCAAGCAGGAATCATCTGTGGAGGCAATCAAACTGTTGCCCCAGTTGATCCTGGAACAGTCCCAGAATGTGAGTGGGGTTTTAGAGCACTTTGCTCCTTTGTTTACTGCTAAGCCATGACGTACCCCCTTAACGACACATGATGTAGATACAGAGATGCAAGCACCCATCCAGGACAGCCTACCAGGTGTCTGAGGCCATTCTAAAGGACATTAGGAGGGAAGTAGAAGAAATGCTGGATTTAGGGGTAATCCAGAAATCCCACAGTCCCTGGGCCTCACCCGTAGTCCTCGTTCCCAAGCCAGATGGCTCTACTCACTTCTGTGTGGACTGTTGTGGATTCAATGCAGTCATGAAGTCCAACATCCACCCAATACCATGGATGGACAAATTATTGGACAGGTTGGGAGGGGTGACATGCCTTACCACCATTGACTAGATGAAAGGGTATTGGCAGGTGGAGTTAACTGCCAGAGCTAGGGAGAGACTGGCCTTCATCACTCCAATAGGATTACCTGACTGCCAGGAAATGCCTTTTGGAATGAAGACTGCCCCTGCCACCTTCCAATAGTTGGTCAACCAGGTGTTACATGGTACTGAAGAGTACACAGTGGCTTATCTGGATGATATTACCATCTTCAGTGCCAGTTGAAAGGAACACCTGTTCCACCTGAAAGAAGTGTTGGGCAGGATGCAGAGGGCAGGGCTCACTGTCAAAGCTGAAAAGTGCCAGGTGGCTATGGCAGAGATGGCATACCTGGGCCATGTAGTGGGGTGGGGACAGCTTCGTCCCAATCAAGCAAAGATTGAGGCGATAGAAGCATGGCCCAGGCCTGAAGCCCAGAAGCAGGTTAGAAGCTTTCTAGGAACCACCGGGTACTATTGAAAGTTTGTACTAAATTACATACCCTAGCAGTTGCCCTATCTGGCCTGCTAAAGAAAAGAAAGCCCAAAAAGTAAACTGGGAGCCAGCCTGTGAATGAGCCTTCACACGGTTAAAGGAGGCATTGTGCAGTGCCCCTGTGTTAGCCAGTCCAGATTACAGTAAGCCATTTGTAGTCCAGATAGATGCCTCAGATGTGGAGACTGGAGCAGTCCTTAGTCAAACCTCTAATCAGGGAAAGGATCACCCAATAGTATACCCGAGCAAGACATTACTTCCCTGAGAGCAGATATATTCCACAGTTGAAAAGGAATGCCTTGCGCTGGTATGGGCCCTGAAGAAATTAGAGCCATGCCATTATGGGAGATACTTCAAGGTACAGACTGATCACACACCCCTAGTGTGGTTGAATCAGATGGGTAAGACAAATGGTCCTCTCCTAAGGTGGAGTATTGCCCTGCAGGCCTATGACATGACAATTACCCACAGAGCTGGATCAGCCAATGCCAACACAGATGGCCTATCTCACCAGTTAGAACAGTAACAGAATTTGTAAAAATCATACCATGCATAGGGATGGATTCCCACAACTTCAGTCTAGGTGGGAGGGATGTGGTGAGCTATGCTGCTGCCAGGCATATGTATAAATATATGATGTGTTTTATATGATTTCTGTGTATGTTAAAATGCCAATGTGAAGAGAAGGGAATGCTTTTATTAAATGGCTGATAGTCTTGTAACCTGCAAAACAGTTTGCTTGGCAAGAAGCTAATTGCATTTCCTGACTGGCTGCCCCAGAGGTAACAAAATCAGCTTTTAAAGTCATAAATTGTAAAGAATCTTCCTTGTAACTTAATTAAAAGGAAGCCTGTTCAAAGCCCAGGATGTTTTAGCCAGGATTTGAGCAGCAAATGACCATTCTGACAGGCTAATGTGAATTTTGTCTTATGGGTGTGAATTGTCTACAGCGGACTTCAAAAGGCTTAAATTCTGAATTTCATATCCATGTTAATTATATGTATCAGGATTTGATTTCTGATATTCTTGGAATTTTGGAAACAGTGGAACAGTGAGATCTCCTGACCAAACGGAGTAGTTTCTCTGACTCACCTGATAGGTAAATAGATCAGTTTCTTTAGAACTGGGATAACTGATGACACTGCAAGTTACAGAAGGTATTTAAAGCCTTCGGCTCAGGGCATGTACACACTTTTCATCTGGACTCTCCTGAACACACAGAGAAGCAAAACTGCCAGAGCACAGAGACTAAGAACTAGAGACTGCGTTTACTCTTTACAGACTTCAACTCACTACAAACTAAGGTAGAACTTTAGACAACTGTCATAGTGAATTCTTTTGTACAATTCCACTTTTTTATTATGCTGTGACCAAAAAGATTATTTAAACCTTTTTAGTTATAACTGTATGATTAGTAAATATTTAGTAAAAACATATTGTTTTTAAGAAAACTGGCCTGAATGAGATTTTCTTATAATTGCGTGTGCAATTGTAGGAGGTTCAGCATTAATCTGTGACTAAACTGTTATTGCTAAGGGGACATCATAAGCTACCAAATCGAACAAAGGGTCTGAAAAAGGAAAGTCTGTATTAAAGATAGGGACAATATGAAAGTCTCAAAGAAGGATCTTTGGGGATTTGAACCAGGTTATTGCATGCCTTGTGGGAGAAGGCAGAATTAGGGTTATAGCACTACCCTGAAGAGGTTGTAATACCTGGATCTCTCCCCCCCTTTGTATATAACCAAGAAGGGGTTCTCCTTTCTCTAAAAGACTTGAGATAGGTATTGTACCTTGATCCAGAGTAAAGAGGGGACCCTGGGACTTCATGGTGAGTGTTCAGTTGTGAAGCCAGTGAGCACTATAGAGGGACTTGAAGAGGGAATTCTCTGTTTTCCCCCTCCCTGTCATGGATTGCACTTAGGGGTGGGCACTGTGAGCTCAGTGGACCTGACCCTCAGGAGTGTGTTCGTGACACTCCACATCAGTAGTAAAGTCAGTCAGGTTTTGGGCAATAGAATCAAAACTCTAGTAAATACATGTTTAAACCTGACAGCAGAGAGACTTGGGTTTCTATAATGCATCCTAAATCAGTGAAAACAAAGACTATAAGAGCAAGGAAGAAAGATATTAACATAGTGGTTACAAATGCTAGAAGTCTAAACATATTGAAGACATCAGAATTTGAAATTATAATGAACAAGGACAGTTTGCATGTTGTTGCAATAATGGTAAAATTTAATAACAACACTATTTGGGGAGGAAATATAACAGGCTGCACTTTATATTATATAGATAAAATGCACAAAAATGGAGGGGGTGGCGCTCTACATAATGCAGGATTACACTTTCAATTAAATTAATATCACACAGGACAGTAGTAACATGGTATCCTTTTGGGTTAGAATAAATCCACTGGGAAGAAATAAATTAATACTGGGAGCTTGTTACATGCCATCCAGTATCAGCGAACAGATTGATGGTGAATTAATCCAGGAAATAAAAAAAAAATCTGATATTGGAAATACTGTAATCAAGGGAGTTTTTAATTGCCCACATATTAACTGGAATGAAATGTCAACAACTAATTCAAGGGAACAAGCATTCACAGATGTATTACTTCAGGAAGGCTTACCAACACCACTCTGAGGTGACAATACATTAGATCTGGTAACTATTAACAGACATCACTGTCAGGGAACATCTAGGAACTAGTAACCATTCCATTCTACAATTTAAACTGAAAACATCAACACCTAAATTAGAAGTAATTACAGTAGCAAAAAATTAGAACAGACTACCAAAAATAAGTAAATAAATAAATAAGAGAGAACTTCTAGAAATGAAATTGGAAAAATATACTCAAAACTAGTAATGTAGAGACATTGGCCCAGATATTCAAAAGGGTTGCGCCATGCGAAACAGGGTTGCGCGTGCGCAACTCCAAAAATGCGCCATTCTGCTATATTGAGAAGGGGCCAGTTAAAACACCAAAACACGCTGAGCCACAGCGCAATGGAAATGAAGGCATGCGCAACCGAGGGGCGGTCCATGCATAAAGTGCGCAATGAGTTGAACACCTGCGCACGCGCAAGAGTGGCTCAGCCGGAAGTTGCAAAAATCGGATTTGAGCCAAAATAAATGGCTCAAGGGAGCGCGCAAGAACTCGAGCAGGCCGCAAACCGGGGAGAGAGACAGAGAGAGAGACAGAGCAGGAAGGACAGAGAGGGACAGTGGGTCCTGGAGGACAGAGAGGCCAGTGGGGTGCCCGGTGCAGTGGAAGTAGCAGTGGGGCAGTGGGGTAACACAGGAACAGCAGCTGGGGGGCAGAAGCCAGGGAGATGGACAGTGTCAGCTTCCACATGGAAGCTGTAATGAGGGTGAGACAGCATGCTGCAGGGGACGTGGCGTGGAGGGGCCGGCGGCGGTATGCCCCGACAGGTGGTATCGTGCCCGCATCAGCTACGAGCTGTACAGTGATGTTGAGATCGTGGCCTGCACCGCCTGAACAGGGCAATACTGAGACGGCTCAGTGAGCTGTGCAGTGATGTGATGCGGCACCTCACGACGGAGTCACGCCTGTCCGTGGAGACCAAGGTGACAGCCTGCATGTGCCTGCTCGCCACGGGCACCTTCCAGAGGCCGACAGGGGACACCACAGGCATCACGCAGTCAGCCACGTCACGCATCCTCACCCAATTCCTCAGCGCACTGCTGCCTCATGCTGCGGAGTACATCCATTTCCCCAGCACCGCGGCAGAGCGTACAGCAAACATGCAGGAGTTCCACAGGGTAGCACAAATGCCTGGTGTGCTAGGTGCCATAGACTGCACCCATGTGGCCATTCGCACGCCACCTGGCCCCGACGGGCAAGCATATCGGAACCGAAAGGGCTACTCGAGTGTCAACTGCCAGGTGGTGTGTGATGCCACTGGGCGCATCATCAATGTCTGTGCCACACACCCTGGCGGAGCACATGATGCCTTCATATGGCACCAATCTGCACTGTGCCATCGATTCGAGAGTGGGAACATCCCCATGGGTCATCTAGTGGGTGAGTACACATGTATGGAATGCAAACTCTGTGCAAGGGTGGGAATGACACAGGTGCCATGGTAGTGGCACACAAGGATATGGGCAATATGGACCTGACCTAACACTGATCTCCACTATCTCCACACAGGTGACTGTGGATACCCACTCCGGCCCCTGGCTGCTCACACCATACCGGCGCCCCGACCCCAGCGCAGCACGGTTTCAATGAGGCACACGCCGCAACACGGAACATCATAGAGCGGGTGTTCAGGATACTCAAGGCACGCTTCCAATGCCTGGACACCTCCGGCGGAGCCCTACAGTACAGCCCCCAAAAGGCCTGTGGGATATTCCTGGCCTGTTGCATCCTGCACAACATGGCCAAAGACCATGGGATAGCCGTACAGGTCCAAGAGGGGGACAGCGATGGGGACGCCAGTGGCGCCGGTGATATGGGTGATGAGCCGCCCCCCCTAGGACGGAGGGACCCCCGACTGACCCGGCAGGCCCAGCTGCACCGGGACACCATTGCAGAAGAGCACTACGCACAACACAGGTAAGTCAAGGGGACATGTGCAGGCAACACTGTCTATGCGCAAACCACAGGCACACAGGGGAACACACCGTGCATGAAGGTCAGGGAGTTGAAGGGTCTCAGCATACCAACACATTAGCAGAGAGGGTGAGCACTCAAATAAACACACACACACACACCAGGCAGCATACAGGGCAGCAGCACAGCAATGCGGAAATTCCACGCTATCACACAGCACCACCAACCACCCTCAATACCTGGACTGTCCACGCGTGTGTCAGTACCTGGGCAACCTTGCACCTTGGTGTACAGTGCAATGCAGGCATCATCATCCACACGCACCTGTGGACAGCAGTTGGGAGAGTGTGCAGGTGGTCCGTGTGTCAGTATGGTGAGCAGAGCACCCAGCAGTGCACTGCCCACCATGACACACATTGCACACAGGGCAGCACCAGACAGGGCCTGCATTGGGAGACAGCTCAGTCAGGGAGCACTGTCCCACGGCCACCACGGATGCGTGGGCAGCCCCGCTGTGGCCTAGCAGCACTGGCAGGCTGTGCAGGGGCCACATCGGGTGGCACTACTGCACCACCAGGGGTCCCAGTGCGTGACCGTGACCTTGCCCGCACAGGGGTCTGCATCCCGCGAAAGAAACTTGCACCAGGGGTGCTCGGGATGCCCACAGCAGAACCCGGCGTCGACAGGCCTGGTGTCGCACGACGCCGGGAATGGGGAGTGGAGTGCGACTGTGTGGGTGCATGGTACAGGGTCACCAGACAGTGTGGTCAATCGCGGTCACCACAGAGACCACTGCCTGGGTCAGCCTGTCGATGGCAGCGGTCACATCCGTCCCAGATATGGACCATCTCGACCCGGTCCTGAGCACACCCCTGCTATGCCGCCCACGGACACAGTCAGTGCCTCCACGGACCTTGCAACCCGCCCCTGCAGCTGTACCGACTCCTGCAGCAGGTGGTGTGCACGCCCAAAGGGTACTGTGCCCCAATGGCATCGTGGACCCCAGGGTGTGGATGGTCCTGGTGCACACCTTGAGGGTGGCCGCTGTTCGCCAGGACCAGGTATGGGCTGATCCAAGGGCGGTGGACAAGTGCCACTGCCTGACGCTGTCCCCCCAGGCCTGGTGTGCAACTGCTGCTGCTGCTGCCCCTCCAACTGCTGAGCCCCCAGGTCCACCTGTTCCACCCCTGTGCTGTCAACAGTGCCAGACACCTGCTCAGCCACCGGTGCTGCCCCACCGGTGCTGACAGGCCCAGCCTGTGACTGTGCCAGCATGCTGGTACACAGGTGTGGAGCTGGACGGCCCGGGGCACGTGTGGCCTGCCGTGGTGTCCTCGTGGGACACACACCTCTCACCGGCCATTGCAGGCCTGCCATCCTCAATAGTGCCGGTGCGTACATCGCCATAGGCACAGCATGCTGGCACACCTGCATGCCAGACTGCTGTGACACAGGCTGTGCACCCCTGCACCCGTATCACTGCCGGGCGGAGTTGTCAGCCCAGCCGCCTGCTGCTGCAGTGCGTGCAGGCTGCTGGGCGGAGGTGGAAGGTCCTCCTCCTGATCCAGCAGGTCTGCCTCACTGTCAGCACCCACCACCACCGCCTCCTGCAGACGAACAGGATCTGAAACAGAAAGAGAGTACATGTAGTGCATGTGAACAACAGCCGCCCCCCACAACATCACCATGACATACCGGCAGTGATGGGCTTCCACCTGTCTGGAATCCTCCGCCAGGAACACCCCGCAATGGCACTCGGCTGCATGGCTGCCACCAGTGCCCCTCGGTCGGGGTCAGTTGCAACACCACTGGTGGTCCCCACCAGTGGCAGCACGCGCCACCCTGAAGGCTGCCACCTTCTCCTTCAGCCTCCCGCGGTCAGTCCCCATCTTCTGCGGCACTCCTGCACGGAGCGCTGGTGGCTTCCTGCAGGTTGACGGCCAGAGCTACCCTCCCATGCAGCTGCACGCTGCTGAGGGGTGCCCTCCGCCCACTCAAAAGCGCTCATCCTCCAGGTAGCCTGGAAGAGGGCCTCGTCTCTGCTGTGGTGAAGTTCGCCTCCTCCTACGCCCGCCGCCCACACCTCGGCCTGGTTCTCATCAGTCATGCTGATCTGTATGGGTGGAAGTGGACACCTGTCACTCTGCAGTCCACAGCATTTCCCCATGAGCATAGCTGAGGCCGGGGGCAGAAGCCCCCTTTCCTCGCTGCCTGGCAGATACTGATGGAAAGGGTGCCCTCTGCCCCTTCTAAGTGCCCCTCATCATGCTCAGCCCCTCATCCCGTGACACCCTCCAGCACCCCTGCCCATGTGCATTGTCCTGAGCATCACAGAGCATGTAACTCACCCTCAGCTGCAACAACCAAATCTGGCCGCCACAACCCAGTGTCGATTTTTATAGCGCAACACATGCAAATGAGGTGTGGCGCAACTTTAATGACATGCTAATCGCACCACTGCGCCTTTGAATGGCTGATCGCCTGCTTTGCATATGTCGGCTGAATATTGCGAATGCGCTTAGCGCAATAGGGAAGGTCCGCTGAGCCGATGGCGCATGTTTGTGGTTGTGTGTACACTGCATTGGCGCAAGCCCAGACGGTTACAGATAGCCAATCGCGCTGCAGAACTGCTGAGCGCGATAGGCTATTCTGGACATGGCCACCATTGTGCCAGTGGTGCTGCAGCACTGGCACTATATGGCGCTGTGGCACCTCTGGCGACAGTCCCTGTGGCACTGGTGCTGTGCTTCACAGATGCGCAGGATACCTATGCATCCTATAGCGCCGTGCGAGCCTTGCGCCATTGCCGCGGACCTTGGGTATGCCCTCTGACTCCCGGCGCTGAGTGCATGCCAGTGTACGTCCCTATTGGCGCTGTCTGGCTACAGCGCCTAAAAGTGATGGCGCGTGCGAACAGCGCGATAGGTGCCTGTGCTGGTCTATTGCGCAACAACCCACGCGGGTCACAGTGCAGCGGGCGCCATATTGCCTGCTGTAAAGTCGGGTGCCATGGCTAGGAGGAGGGCGGTGCCATGGAGCCAAGTTGAGGTGGCTAACCTGGTGGCCCCAGGGAGCCCCACTATGACCAACTGTATGGTGAGGCCCCCTCACCGGACCGAGGACCCATGTGTGCAGCAGGTGGCCACTGACCTGGTGGGGTCACTGGTCGGGGCCAGTCTGCGGAGCAGTGCCGGCACCGGGTCAGTGATCTCCTGCCGGAGGGACCCGGAGCTGTTAGCGCTGGCGTTTCCGCACAGGCGGGCCTGGTGCCTAGGCCACGTGAGTGTACCATCTATTCACCTATATTCTCTGTAGGGTGTGTGTGTGCCTGGGTGGCTGTGCACGTGTGTCAGTGTGTGCAGCTGCGATGGATGGTTATGGCTGTGTGGGCAGGCAGTCTTACTGGGGCAGGGGCACTCTGCTTTTGAGTCACACTGATGTTTGTCTCACCACATGTCTCCCACAGGCCGGATGGTGACGGCGCCGACGCGCTGATGTGGGCCATGCCAGGGCCCCAGTCCCACAGGCCGCCGGCCGCAGCGCAGCAGCAGCATCAACAGCAGCAGCAGCAGCGGCAGACTGAGCTGCTGGAGGAGTGTGAGACATTACGCCATGGATGCTATTGCATGCTGGGGGCAGGACCACCAACCATGATGGACACAACCAGATGGGTGGTAGTAGTTCCACTATACGTAACACTAGTGAGTCCCCACACTGAGTACAGTGTACAGTTCCGGAACACATAGCTGCTGTGGACAGGGACCAGGTGGAGAGCGCTCACAGGAGGGACATGGATGGTGCATGGATTGCATCACATGTCCTATGCAGACAGGTTGACAGAACTGAACATGTACTCCCTGGAGGGAGGAGGGTGTGGGATATGATGGGGTCATACGAGTATTGTACAGGGGGAACAGTGTGCAGGAACCAATATTTGTCAGCGAGAGGATGTTCCAGGTGTAGAGGGCATGGGATGCAGTTGGAGGGGCTCGATTTAAAGGAAACATTTGAATGTGTTTCCTCACATCATGGGTGGTGGGCGAGTGGAACACCCTGCCAGAGGATGTGGTGGGGCTGACTTGGTCCACGGAGATCTGTATGTGTGGCTCGCCATGAGGGACTTCTGCAGTCAGGGGTGAGGGGAATGGACTTATAGGACATGAGAGTGATCGTGACAAGGCCAAATGGCCAGACTAGGTGTCCATAGGCCCCTATCTGCTGACACTGTCTATGTATCCATGTATGTAGGCGTGACACAGGTGACTTGCATCACAGTGCAGCATCACGACACGCCTGTGTATGCATCACAGGTGGTCCAGGCATGCACTGGGCACATAGCTGTGTGACTGGCATCGCACCACGTTGCAACATCACATGACAGCCTAGTTTGTACTGTGATTGACGGGGCAGTGTGTGTGGGCGTGGTGCGCATGGCTGGTGCCGCCGCTTTGCTTGTGATGGCCATGCATGTTCACTGTGGGGTGGGTGCACATCACATGTGCAGCACATTGGGTTAGCTGGGTTGCAGGTTGGGTGGTGTTCAGGGTTGTGGTCAGTCTCAGCCATTGACTGTGTTCCATTTTCCTAGGCCTCGGTGTGCTTCAGCGCATGGCGCACGATGTCCGGCGCCTGACACAGCTGGTCAGGCGACAACAGAGAGCTCCTGCAAGCCCTACAGCAACAGGGGATGGGCACAGACACAGGAGGGAAGACGCAGGGGAGGAGCAGAGCCTGCTGTGCCGTGCCTTCTGTTGCCCTTCCCCATCCCTTTCACCCTGACTTCCTCTCCAAGTTGTTTTCCTCCCTGCACACCCTGCCTTTACCCCCCAACTTGTACATAGTTTTAGCTGTTTTGTTACCTCTTTTTGTTTGAATATAAAATTCTATTTTGGTACAACTGCTGTGTTGGTAGGTTCGCTTTGCAACTGGCTCTGGGTGCTCCGTTGCAGGGGTGTACATGCGATCTGGGCTACTATGGTCCTGGATATTGTGTGTGTGTGTGTGTGTGTCCATGGGGAGGTATCACCAGCATAGCATTGCCTTTCTGTTGCTCTCGCCATCTGCTGCCACCCACTGCTGGGTGCACAGGGTGGGTCTGGGTGGTCTGCTTCTCTGCAGCATGGGATTTGGCGTGTGGCACGGGGTGCTGGTGTTTCACCAGTGCCTGTCACTGCACACCGGCCCGATGTCTTGGGGCACGGTGCACACTGTGCTGTGCGTGCAGGGGGACTGATGTGCACTGTGGTTGTCAACCTGGGTGTGGCACTCTCTGCCTGCCAGTGGGTGTGCTGGGCGTCGTGGCTCTGCTATGCTTGGTTGGCTTGTCCCCATGGGCACGTGGATCAGCCGTCCCACCCCAGTGATGCTGTGCTTGGGTGTGCCAGTGTGGTGTGGGTTCTGCAGTGAGTTCCTGTGCCCATGTGGCATGGCTGGCGGTGGGCCCCAGCCTGCCTCCTGGATGTGCAGTTCCATTGCTCTGGGGGGCTGTGCTTGCGCTATGGCAGCTCTGCACTGCTCAGCTGAGCTTCCATGGTTTGCGCCATGGCGCCAGCATTTTAGCTCCTTCTCCCTTCCCCTGATTTAGCGATGGCCCAGTATGTCGCGATATTCAGACGTTGGTTGCTTGCGCAATTTGCTCTGCTCCATGTTTGAATATCGCACCTGTTGCGCATTTGCGCAACTGGTTTGTGCTTGCTCCTGCTGTTGCGCCAGTTTTGAGCGCAGTTTGAATATCTGGGCCATTGTGGTCTATTCTGAGATAAAGGATTCTACTAATGGAAAAAATGTTTATCCCAGATAAAAACCTTATATAAAAAAGGAAAAGGTACCACAATGGTTCTCAAGTAAAGTTAAAGAAATAATAAATAGGGAAGAATCTGCATTTAAATTAATGAAAAAGGACCATTCAGAGTATAACATTAGCAAATACAAACAAATATTAATGGAATGCAAAAAAACTAATTAGATCAAAAAAGAAAAAAAAAGTAGAATTTAGAATAGCCAATACAAAGGGTAATTTAAAAACGTTTTATGCATACATTAACAATAACAAGAAGATTGATGGAAACATTGTTCCAATCAAAGATTCTGGGACTCAGATAAGAAATACAGGTATGTTAGCAAACACTTTTAACAAATATTTCTGTTTGGTATTTGACTTGACAAATTGCCTAAATTCAGGCTCACCAGTACTGTCAATGAAACCATCAGAATCATCGCCTTTTAACATCAAGGAGGTCACAGAATTATTAAATGAATTAAAGAGCAACTGACACCACTTCTGCTACATTGCAGAATTAGAATAAGCATACCCCCAGTAAATCTTATACCAAAAACTAGATTTCTACATTACTTTATTTCAAAGATATGAGCTATTTTGTTACCGATTTCACTACCTGTTCAAAAAAGCCTGTGTCAGTGAAGAGCTGCTGCTGATGTCATCTCAGGAACTCACAGTCTAGTACTCCCTGTCAGCAAGCTTATAGGACTTGTGTCGCCAAAGTTCTTTTTTTTTTTATTTACTTTGCTTTTTCTCACCCTTCTGTCGTCACCATCAGACATCCACCCTGGTCACTGTGCCCCCAAGATTCCACTGCCTAATTAGCCCCTCGCTCCCCCGGTCACTCCTGGCATACCCCCCAGGAGGCAGGGCATGGCATCGTAGGAGGGACCAGTGCTGTGGGACCGTATCTGGTTGGGGGAGCCCTCGGCCAGGCAGCTGATCATTTCTCAGGGGCAGGGCATCATACAGACATCCAACAGAGAGGGATTTTGAATCTCTATAGGCTGGGGTGAAGACATGCAATGATGCCGGTGTCTGTCCCACCCTAGTGCTCCTTGACAATGCATCGGTGCTCAGGGTGATACACCCAGCTGCCACTAGGCATCACTCCCACACCGAGTGCAGAAACCCCCCACCCCCAAGAGAAGGAGAGCAGTTCAAGGGATGCTCAAGCTTTCTCCACCTGGCCGGCCCTCTGGTGACCCAGGCTCGTTCCTGAACCCAGTTCGCTGGCGTCGCAAGCAGAAATACAACCACTGCACTGGCAGGTCAGCTGTCTCCAAAGTTCTAAAGATCATGTGCAATGGTTTTCACAAGTAAAACAGGCAGCACCATTCAATAAACATTGCTTTAAAAACTATGTGTGTTTCAGGTTTTATAATAAAGTTGACAATTGTTTTGGGGGTGCCTTTTTGTTTAAGTCCTTTTCTCCAGGGTTGCTGGATGCTGGGTCATAGCACACTATTGTGAGGTTTTCAGATTGAATAAGTTCCTGATGTGGTGAAAGGCTGAGATCATTCACACCTATCATTTAATTGAGGTGATTTCTAAGGATGGCACTTTAAAACAATTATTCCATCTCCTTGTCTTAGGGGTGGGAGAGGTAATGCTGTTTTGAAACCTTACTAGGAGTTTCTAATTTAGCCACCCCCAATATTTTCTCCCTGTGAGGCTGTTTTTGGTATACGATTTACTGGGTTATGCTTATTCTAATTATGCAATGTAGCACCTTTTGCCAGAGTGGTGTCAGTTGCTCTTTAAAAACAAACAGATCAGTAGGTACTGACCAACTCCACCATAAATTGTTAAAGGAACATAAAGACTGCATAGCGGCATCGCTAACAGGGTTATGTAATAAATCATACTTCTTCAGTGAGGTACCAAAGGAACAAAAAAAAAGCTACTATGGTACCCATCTTCAAAAAGGGGTGACAAATCGAAGACAGAAAATTATAGGCCAGTTAATCTAACATATTTGCCAGGGAAAATTATGGAAAAAAATAATTAAGAGTAAATCAGAGGCTGGATCAAAGAATAAAGGTTTACATGATAACTCATAACATGGATTAAAAAACAGATCATGTGTTACTAACATGTTAACTTTCTATGTAAAAGTAAACTATTATTTATTTTTATGTTTATTTATTTATTACTAGGATTACAAATACATTTGAACCAAGTTATTTTACAAAAGTTCCACATCAGCAATGAGTGCAAGCAAAACAGTGCTAAGATACTATACAAGGTCAGGAGGTTAATATAGAAGTAAGCAGTGGTAAAATACAATACAGGTCAGGATAGGTTAACTTAGTAGCAAAACACAGTATATGTGTATAGACTAGCACAGTAGCAGATAACAATGCACAATTAACAATACGGGTGTATATATAGCAAGACACAGATACAAATGAAAACCATCCTGGGGTGACATAAGTGGAGCAAGGGGTTGGGAGGATAAAAGGGGGGGTGGGAAAATGGGGATAGGCAGTCAAGAATTTGACGTTGCAAGTGCAAGAACAGAAAGATAAGTGCTAGGTATTCTGGGGGTAGAGCAACAAGAGATAGGGTGATAGGGAGGGGGAGACAGGATGAGAAGAGCGGGAGAGGGGGTGGAATGGTAGGTGGGAGGTGAGAAGGGGTAGAATGGTAGGTGGGGGGTGGGAGAGTTAAATAGGAACAACTCAGTAGATATTATCTAGCTAGACTTTAAAAAACATTTGATATGGTCCCACATACAACACTTGTAAACAAACTTACAGTATCAAATATAAATAAACACATTGTTAACTGGGTACAAAACTGGTTGCATAACAGAAAACAAGGTAAGAATAGAAGGTTCTGTATCCAAGAAGGGAGAAGTGCTAAGCGGGGTGCCTCAGGGCTCTGTTCTGGGACTGACGTTATTCTTATTCATTATAAATGACCTGAACAATTTAACAAAAAACTGGATAGTAAAAAGCTTGGTGGTGTAGTTAACTCCCCTGAAAATTATAAAACAATAGCAGATGAGTAAGCGCCCTCATTTTTGTATACAATGCTGTATATATTGGACTTACAACCAGGCATTCCTCTCCCAACTCTCTATTTGTCAGAGAACGAACACTCTGTGTCACCCCAGTAGAAGGAAGCAATCTTATAACACCAAACTGCTCAATGAGAATATCAAAAGGATACTTCTACTTCTGCTCTTGCTCTCTGGCAATATATATCCTAACCCTGGACCACCCTCTAACTTGAATACTCCTTGGAATCCCACAGGGTCACTTAAAATGGCTTCAATAAATATTTGTAGCCTGCTCCACAAACTTGATTGCCGACAGGTGTGGATCACCCAAAATAATCATGATGTCCTCTCTATAGTGGAAACCTGGCTCACCCATGATGTCCGAGATGCCTCAGTTCACATACCGGGATACCAGGCCTTCAGACAGGACCAGCTCACCAAGATGGGTGGAGGATGTGCAGTCTGTCTAAAGGACACTATACAGGGCCTTGCCATCCCAGTACCCAATGCAGGGGATCAACTACAAATGCTCACCATCAAACTGCTCCTTGGGGCACACAACAAATCACTTATGGTATTCTCAGTCTACATCCTGCTAAAGCATACAACAACTGGTTTCAGATCACTTCTGAGCAGCCTTAGCAATATGAGCCTGCACTCCAAAATAATAATGCTAGGTAACTTTAACATTGACTGGCTCTTGCCCATAGCCTCTACCCACAAGGATGCACTGTCAGCCATCCACTTCTCACAGCTTGTTGAGACCCCTACTAGGCTAAATTATCATGCAGGAACTGGTACCCTGCTGTATTGGGTACTTACAAACCGGCCAGAGCATATAACCAAAACCACCATCCTTTCTGACTGTCTGAGTGACCACTCCCCTATCACATGCTGTTGGACTAATAAGTACTGCAAACCCCTTCTAGAACTATTACCAACCGGGTACTTATCCATGGCCACCTTAAGCAGCTAAAATCTGACCTAAGGCACATTGACTGGTCTGCCCTATGCTCCACAAACAATGTTGACACTGTGCTTGACCTGTTCATTAGCCGGTTCAACGCTGTCTGCGACAAACATGCACCTCTAAGAACAAGAAAACTAAAGTGGACCAGCAACCCATGGATCACCCCTGACCTCATTGAACACCTAAAAGCAAGGGATCACCTCTGGCACAAGGCTCGGGCCTCAGGAACCCAAATTAACTTACAAAACTATAGGAAGGCTAGAAACGAGTGCATCAAAGCAGTCCGGACCGCAAAAAGCCAATATTACAAGGATGCTGTCAATAACAGCAGGTCATTCTGGAAAAACATAAATGACATCATAAAGAAGGACCCCAAGATTACTCCTCACATGTTAAATCTTGAAGGAACCCTAACTACGGAGCCAAAAGTCATTGCGGACACTTTCAATAAGGCGTTCTCAGACCTGAGCAGTATTCTCCTCCTGGACTACTTCAACCCAACCCGACCCATTAACAACTTAGGAACACCAGACTTACAACATAATCACCCTCCATTCTATTTCAAGTCTGTCTCTGAAAATGTAGCCAGGCGCTACCTTATGAAAGTCCTGGGGAAATCAAGGCACAGAGGTGGCTCTCTGGATCTTAAATTTATCAACCTCACTCTGGATGAAGTCCTTGTGCCTTTTACCAAAATAATCAACCTTTCTCCTAACCTCTCGCAATTCCCACAATGCTGCAAATCTGCAACTGTCACCCCGTTTTTTTTTTTTGTTTTTTTTTATTTATTGAGTAATCAGAATTACAACCTTTGAGCTAAAATCTCATTTACAAAGGATCTTTGTCATAAAGGGAGGGGAGAATACATGAACTTGGCAGTCAATTGCAGCTAAATAGACATTGTCAAAAACATCATAATTTGATCAGTAGCAATCAATAACACTGGTAACAGCAACACAACATAGGTAACAAAGGCAAAAGCAACACATTACCAGAGCGTGGGTACAGGGTACATGGGGATACAGCACACACAGCAGGGCAGACAATATAGTGCATAAGTCAAGTTAGGTACTAGATGGAGAAAATCAGAGGCTGAAGCTATACAGGAGCTTTTAGGGAGGAACAGAAGATGTGGCTGAACATCATTCCTGATACCTAAATTGGTTACTAGGCTACATCCAGGGGAGTAAGCATAGCTGTGGTAAACAGTCAGGGTAGTGGGAACTAATCAGGAATAGGTAGCAGAAGAGGAATCAGAGGAGGGGAATGGAGGTTAGGCTCATTGGTAGGGAGGGTATGGAATAGGGAGGATGAGAGCTAACAGGGAGTAGGTGAGGGGAGTGGGGGGGTGCATGGTAGGTAGGCCGGTAGGGCAGGTGTAGAGCAGGGAGCTTCAGGTCAATTTGTAGAGAGCAAGATGAACCTTGGCAGGCCCTGGGTTCAGGGGTCAGGTAACAGCCGGGTTAAGAGTGGTGGTAGCAGTGAACAGGTAGGGAGATAGTCTTTATTGCTCATGCTTGTGAGGACAGTGGCATGCAGGGCTTGTGGGTTAAGAGTGGCACTAGCAGTGTACAGGTGGGAGATAGACTTTCTTAGATTGGACGTGAAAGGACCAAGGCATGTATGGCTTGTGGCAGTGGTTCATAAGAGTGGGGATTGTGCACTTCATGGAATTACCGCCCAATCTCAATCTTACCATCGTTTTCGAAAGCCCTGGAGCACATCGTCACTGACCAGCTTGTGGAATACTGGGAATTATACAATCTTCAATCTTCCCAACAGCATGGATTCAGGCATGGTCATACTACTATAACAGCCTTATTGGAATTCACAGGATACAAATATAACTCTCTGGATCAAGGGCTCTTGGTTGGGGCAACACTCATTGACCTCACCAAGGCCTTTGATACTGTAAACCACTCACTCCTAATCAACCAACTTAATGACATTGGATTCTCCTCTGACACCACTAAATGGTTCACTAGCTAACTAACTAACTAATCGAACTCAGCAAGTACAAATTGAGGATGTCCCCTCAGACAGTAGACCAGTATGCTCAGGGGTCCCCCAAGGATCCATCCTGGGTCCACTACTACTATTCAGTATCTCTCTAAACAAGCTTCTGAACTCCTGCCAGGGCCACATCCTCGTTTATGCAGATGATGCTATTATCTTCACTAGGCACCCTCATCCGATACACCTTCAGGATCAGTTCCAACAAGGCTTTGTGTAAATTGAAAAATGGTTTACTGATCATATGCTCATAATGAATTATAAAAAAAACAAGACCATGATGTTCACCAGCTCCCATAGTCAGCACAAGAGCTTCCCACTAACCATTAAAAATGATGTGGGTTCCCCCCAGAGCTAGTACAACAATTCAGGTACCTGGGTATAACCATTGATTCTACCCTGTACTACACACAGCATATAGACAATACAGCAAAAGCCATTAACAGAAGAATGGGTATGCTGTACAGGTATAAAAGAAATCTAACCCAGGAAGCACTGCACCTAGCCGTACATAGCACTGTTACCTCACTCGCTGACTATGGCCTGGTCATTTATGGATCAGCCACCGACACTGCTCTTCAAAGTGTCAAAATAGCGTTAAAAAAACCTGCCACCTTCTTACTGTTGCTGCGTGACAGATCCATATGTGTGACCTATATTCCCAGGCAAATTGGCTACAGTTTGACAGTAGGATCAGGTACCAATCCTGCATGCTAGCTAAAAAAAAATCAGTCTAAATATGATGCCTCCTGGTGTTCAAGCCCTTCTAAATCCATGCACTACCAGAAGTTTCAGCAATTAGATTTTCAGAACTCCTTGTTATCGTACCGCACTTGAACAGCGAACTTTCGCCTACTGAGTCCCACTCTGGATCAACTCGCTGCATCCTGATATATCCAATCCAACTACATTGGGTCATTTCAAGCACCTGCTGTGGTAGCACGTAGTAGCTGAGGCTTCCTGTGACTGCTACCACTAAGATCTTCCCTCTCATGCCTTCACCATAAGGCCAGCCATTCTACCCCTTACTTACCCCAACTGCATTTCAGCACTTTCATAAGCACTCACCGTTGTTTATCTACCTCCACCCCTTTCGAGCATCCCTCTCACTACCACTCCTCACGCTACTCCCTCCTCTCACTCCCCTCACTCACTCCCTCTCCCCCCTCCACCCCACCTCTTCTATTCCCCTTTCACCTTTCTGACTTTAAGCAAGTTAACAGTTACCTGACTCAGGCATACATTGTAAAATGCCTCCGTTACTTGTAAGAAGAGCTCTGTTAGTTGTCTCTGTCATTTATCCTGCCATGTTTTCTGACAAGCTCTGTACCAGTTCTACATCTGTCTTTGAGAGATTGTACTAGTATCCTACTACTGTTATTTTCTCTCACTCACCTTGTGTATTTAGGCCTTGTGACCCTTGCAATTTGTGTCAGCTGTATTACCAATTATACTCTGTCTATGTTGTCCTTTGACTTGGAACCTATTGAATGAGCTTATGCTTACAGGTATCAATCCAAGAATTCAATAAATAAAAATAAATAAATGAAATATATTGAACAATGGGCACATGTAAATGAGAGGCAATTTAACTTTGGAAAATGTTCTGTCCTTCACGTAGAGCATACTAATGCAAAGAACACTTATACCTTAAATGGAATCACTATAAAAAAAGAGAGATGCTGAAAGAGACTTTGGTGTTATTGTCTGTAATGACCTCAGTTTCAACAAACACTGTAAAAAGGCTACACAAACAGCACATATGGTTCTAAATAACATTAAAAATGTGTAAGTAGTTCTGAGCATTGCATTATTCCAACATATAATACATACATAATACATTTGTGAGACCACATGTGGACTATTGTTCACAGGTTTGGAGCCCATACCGCAAACAAGACATTGAACATAGAAGTTGACAGCATTTAAGGACCACTAGGCCCATCCAGTCTTCCCATTTTTTCTACCTTATGAATGTGCCATAGGCCTGTACTCTGTCAATGGCCTGTCTATTCATACTCATTTGTATTGCTCCCTTATGCCTATCCCAAGCCTGTTTGAAGCCCTGCACTGTATTCATATCCACCACTTCCTGAGGTAGGCCAGTCCATGCATCCACCACCCTTTCTGTGAAAAGAACTTCCTCACATTACCCCTTAATCGGCCTCCCTCTAATCTCATGCTGTGTCCTCTTGTACTGCTATTTTTCCTATTTTGAAACATGTTAGACTCTTTCACCTTGTTAATGCCCTTAAGATGTTTGAATGTTTCGATCAGATCACCTCTCTCCCTCCTTTGCTCTAGGCTATACATATTGAGATCCCATAACATGGGAAAACAATCCAGCATAGGGCATCCAAAATAGTTCAAAACCTTCATAGCCTTCCTTACACTGACAGAATACAAAAATTAGGCTTATTCACTTTAGAGAACACCTTAGGAGAATGGGAGGTGACATGCTGCAAATGTTCAAAATAATGGAGGATGATGCACTAATTATAGAGATGGGTCTAAAAATTCCTGATAAAGAAATTATACTCAGAATACATAAACAAATACGGCTCGATAACAATGGTAAAAACAACAGAAGGGGTTTCTTTGCTCAATGAGTAGGTAAAATTTGGAACGCATTGCCTAAGGACATTGCCCAAGTTAATGTCAACATATTCAAAGCAAAATTAGATGAAGACATATTAGGTAATAGAGGGAAAAACTGGCCCCATAAATGATGGGAGTCAGACACAATGGGCTTAAGGCCTTCTTCTGCCTTACAATTCAGTATAAGACTCAGTATATGCATCATGCTTTTTTTTTTTTTCATTTCTTTCACTCTGGTCGCTGCTCATGGGGCCATCTCTCAGGCATCCAGTCTTTTTATCCTGCCTGCCTGTGAATCTCTCGGACTGTGCCTCCTCTCCCACCCTGCAGCCGGCACCCCCGATTTCACCCGCCCAGGGAGAGCAGCCTTATGCCTCTTGGGCTGTCTTAGAAGACAGACTATGACTGTAGGTGGGCCCCAGAGGGAGGAACTGGAAGGCCAGCTGAGGAGAACCCAGTGAAGGGCATGAGGGACTGGTGCCATCACCTGCCTCATGAGCCGGGTTTTTCCTTTGTTCTGCGCTGCTTCACCCCCCTGCGTGGGCATGCCCCAACGCATAGGTGCACGGCAACCCTGCCAGTGTCGGCCACGCGATTACATGCAGCCCAATGCTCTGCAACATCCCTGATCTCCACCAGGGGATGCCGGATTGACGGGCTCCCCGATACCCTCCCCCCTGGGATAGGAGAGCAGCCTAACGGGCGCTCAATCCAATTCCTCCCCTGCGACCCCCGGTACCTGAGCTCACGCTCAAACTCGGGTCGCCGGCGTGGCATGAGGTGTTGCGTCCAGTGCCTCAACCCTCAGCGCCACCGGGCCGCCTGCATCATACTTGTGTATTATGGCAACTGTGCACTAACAAAACCAAAACCAGTGCAGGCATAATCCAAATTGCTCAAACACCCCGTTTATGACCATGGTAAACTTAAACATTAAAAGTCTGTTTAAAAATACTTATTACAAATCATGTAATAGCACTGCTGTGCTTAAGTTACATCAACAGGATCCTGAAAACATAGACTTTCACTTTCCTATTGTGGCATGACCACCAACTGACAATTCATTTTATTTTTCTAGTAATTATATCACATAAATTGTGGAGAGTTGTGATTACTTGTTTTTTTACACACCCTCAGTGTGTGATACCTATATGTAACCCCCATGCTGAATTTGGGGGGGAGTTACTAATTTGGATGCCCTGTTGGCATCAAGAGGAGTGCGCTCTGCCAGGTTTGACAAGGGAGCAGGGCCTGGGCAGCAGGTGAGAGATTCAAGTTCTCACTGGCGCTGGAACAACTGTTGGGGGATAGTTGGTGAGAAAGTCATCATGAAGGAGGAGTGCAGTACGTAGGCCTGAGGGAGAGCCTCCAGTTGGGGCCGCGTTGGCCTGGGGCCAGTGTGGGGAGATTGCCCCCCGGCCCCCAGCTTGCCACAAGTCCATCATGGGGAAAGAAAGAGGAAGCCAGAAGTCACATAGAGAGAGAGAGAGAGAGAGAGAGAGAGAGAGAAGGCTGATTAGGAGTCTGATTCAGCTCTGTTGGGACTGAAGTAGAGAGGTGGCTGCCACAATGCAGGGACCGAGGCCAAGGTGACAGTGAAGTCTCAGAGGGGCCATTAGGGCAGAAGGAGCCCCTACCCTTCTTGTCCACCAAGGGAAAGTGTTGGGAGGTTGATGGAGATTTTCTGATGACTGCAGAGCGAGGGGGCAGCTGTCATGTGTGAACCCTGCTGTGGATCAGCCGATGGCTTGACCCGAGAGGAGTGTACAAGACTGTGCCCTGGGAGATAAGAACTCCCCCTCCTCCATTTAGAGGTCAATGAATATGTAGAGATAAAGCACTGCTCCCACTGGTGGGGAAAGGCTGAAGAAAAGGAGAGACTAGTCAGAACACTGCAAATGTTCTTGCTGTTTGAATTGGAGCCCCAAATGGCTCAGCTCAGAAAATGGAAGAGTTGTCAGGAGCTAGGTTTGAACCTGGATCCCCTGAAGTGATGTGCCATGGCACCTTGCCATAGTGGGAGATGGGACTGACACAAATGAATTGTGCACCTCCATGGAGTGTCTTTGCTTGAGCATTTGGTACACAAAATAAAACTGTTTGGTTGACTTTACTCTGTTTGGGCCGAAATCACTGGAGTCCTGCAAGTGTGTGTGTGTGTGTGTGTGCTGTGCCTAACCCTGTTTCCACGAATTTCATGCAGTGAAAGAAGCCACTTGCCATGGAGTGGGAAGTGTCATCTGTCTGCAACTCGACAGAGTTCATGCTATCACGGAGGAATCCTTCTACAACCAAAAGGTACTGTGTTTTCCCTGCTATTGAGCTGCTCAGTCTAGCTGGTACCCCTCCCTTTTCCCAGAGACAGTAACCACCAAAACCCCTAGACAGGGAAGGGAAGGGGATGGCCTCCTTTGAAATGCAAACTTCTGGGACTGAGAGCAGAGTTCACTGCAGTAGCCTGTGATGATGGCGACCACGATTGAGTGCTTTCAAAAAAGGGCAACTCAATCAGGCGCCTGTGCACAGGCGACGGACAGGGGTTGGTGAATATAGTGCAGGCATAGAACGCATAAAAAATCCAAGTCTTGTGCCGTTTTGCTTGTGTGCCATGAGTGTACATCGGGAATTGATTTTTGGTGATGTATACTCACCCAAACTTTCCCTACTACCCTCCAGCATCTCTGTTTTCCCTTCCTAGTCACTTTGCCTTTCTTCGTTTCCTTATCTCCTTCTCTCCACCCCTCCCTTCCTCTTCCCCTCCCTCACGTATTTCCTACTCCAATTACAAAAGTCCTAAACTTCACTATTTCATCCTTGCCCTCCTCCTTCTTTCATCAGGGAACATCAACCCCAGCCCTGGCCCTATTTCTTCTCCTACCCAGGTTTCTTACCCAAATAACATGTCTCCAAACCCCACTCCCACTACAACCCTCCCTAACGGATTGAAGCTCCTCCACCTAAACATCTGCAGCCTGCTACCTAAAATTGACCTCCTACAAACTCTTATGATTTCACACACCCCTGATATCCTAATTATTACCGAGACATGGCTCAAAAAAGCACCCCTGACAGTGCCATTGCTATCCCTGGGTATTCCATCTCCAGACAAGATCGCTCGGGTCTTGGAGGGGGAGTGGCCATGTATATCCTGTCCTCTCTGCAGTTTACTACCACCCTATCTACATCCATCCCAGCTACCTATGAAGCCCTTGTCACCTGCATTACCCTTCCTTTCTCAATCCCAGTCTTTGTGGCTGGCATCTATTGCCGCTCAAGCATTCAACCCTCGGTTATGACTGAACTCTTTGCCAATGTAACCCCCTTGCAAATGGGGGTTCCTAGAAATGCCAGTCTGGGTTTACTTTAGCCCGGTTTGTTCTGTCCTTCTCCTGCTGTCTCTCGGGCTTCTCCTGACTTGGCCTCTAATTTTTCTGGCTTTCCAGGTCCTGTTTGCCCTCGTGTGTGCCCCAGCTTGCAGTCAAATGAAAATCCAGCCCCTCGGGGCTTAAACTGCTGACCCTAGTGGCCTATTGCAAAAGCGTCTGCTTCCAGGGCAGCGGAGTCACATGGCATGCAAAGCACTTTGATGTGGGAGTCGCTTTGTTTTGCAGTCACCTGGGACTGTGTCGTGGGTCCTGGGATCCCTTCCACCTATTTGGGACCCGGTGACCACGGGCAGCCTACTGGGGGACCGCTCAGATGAAAATTAAAGGAGTTCTGACAGGGGCTCATTTGAGTATGCCTGTGCAGGGCCCCGGTCACCTGAATAATGCATAACAGTGTATCTGGCTGTCTCCAGGGTGGCTATGTTCAGCTCCAGCCGAAAAATAAAGAATTAAAATGTTTTACATAATGGAACTGTTGCTGCTTGTTGGGAATATAATGTGCATGTGGGGAAAAGTGTTTAAAGTTAAAATGAGTACTGTTTCCCTGGCAATTCTAGTATCTGGGACTCTCTGTGTCAGCCTGTCAGCTGCTGCAAGGGGAGCTTGCATAAGTGCAGTAGCGACAGGAAAAGTAAAAGAGCCATGTTTTTCATCTGTGCAGCGACTGCAAGTACAGCCTTTAAGCTATAGAACTGTGGGGCAAATAATTACTTCTTTCTGGCTGCACCAGGACATTATTCAGGACTGTATCTAATCTGCTATAAGGGACAGTGGGTTAAGCAGCCACTGCCAGCAGTACAGCCAATTGGAATTGCAGCAATAGACAGCCAGGACTTGTGGGACATTCACTGCATCTCATGGGTAAGCACCCAAGTGCTTATGGGGACTTACAGGGACAATATTTTAGATGCAAATTCCACAACCCAATTGTGCCTCAAGTGTTCTGATTGACAGGTCCTTCAGCAACTTGGAGACATGTCACCCCATCCCTGCTACCAATCAGGAGTCCAGCTAGGAGCTCTATAAAGAGACAATGTTGCCAGTTTGTCTGGAGATTCAGAGATGCAGAGCTGAGAGAGAGAGAGAGAGAGCAGCAGAGCAGGCTCCAGTCTGCTGGGAGCCCCCCATGAGGGAGGGGCTCAGGCTCGAGCCATGCCATCAGGCCTGGGCCACTTAATTCAATCCCTTTCAGTCTTCAGAGGGCATTTGTTATTTTCTTCAGTTAACAGTTCACTACTTACAGTAATTGTGCTTTCTGCAACAGCTAGTCTGGAGGTTGCCAGTACTGTCCTCCAGAGGCTAGCCTTCCCTCCCACGTCGGGGAAAGATGTGGACTGAAGAATCAGATGTCCAGCAGCGGTGAGAGCGCTGACCAGACCAGATGACATCATGCAGTGGTGAGAGCGCTGACCAAGCACCTCAGCGGTGAGAGAGCTGAAGAAGTCTTCAGGATGCCTTCAATTGTGGATGAGACCCGTGGAGGACCTGAGTGAGTACCCTCGTACACCCAGGTGCGAGGGAGAAGCTAAGCAAGTAATCTTGTGGGCTCCTGCCCTATTAAGAAATGTGTGTTGTCAAGTGTGAAGTATTGAAGTCATCAGTCTGGGCTACTAACCCCATAAGAGACTACCTAGTTCAAGTAATGGATGCATCTTGTCTGTGGCCCAAATGGCTAAGTTGCAGGTGCAGCAAGATGCTGGGCTTAGTGAATCTTATAAATGTGTAGCTATGGGTTAGAGTCATGCCTTTGTGGAGCTGTCTGCCAAGACGCGCTTGCCACTTCATGAGACAGGAGGCCCTAGAGCATATTAATGTCTAAGTTACCCTGAGGAGAATGTACCTGTGTCTGCACAGAATTTCGTCTAAGAGCGCTTGGTATAAGTGTTAAATGGCTAGACGTGCTGGATAGGATTCCGCTTGTGGATAATGTTCTTGGTATACAGAATGTACTGGATGTGACTCCTGTGACTAAAGTATGGGATGCTTGATAAAAGTGTTGTTGCCTACTTACTCTGGATGCATGCCTTTTGGTATATAAAGTACTGGATGTGACCGTGTTTAAACTGCGTTTAGGATGCTTGACAGAAGCATCACTCTCATTGCATTGGATGGGACTTTCAAATATTGTGCTGAATGTTCTAGATGTAAGATCCACATAGTTGTTCTGGAATGTTCAGAAGTCTGCGAGTGCAGGGCAATCCCTGCTTTGTCTGCTAAAGTGCAGGGCAATCCCTGCTGTGGTTGTAAATAGTAATTTGCTGCTTTACAAAAATCTGTTTCCAAGTTGCCCCCACCCTCAAATTAATAGCCGACCACCTCGACCAGCTGCAACTCCATCAGGCCTGCAACATCTTGGACTGTGGTATCTGTTTAACCAGTATGGTATGGTATGGTATGAGATTGTGGGGTTTCTGCTGTATCTGGGACTGGTACCAGTGTGGGTAAGATTAATAATTATGTTTAACATCTGATTTATCAGCAGCTAGATAGTCAGGAAGCTAGATCTCTTAAGTCGAATGGTAAAATGTGATTTACATCTGCCTGTTAATATGTAGCCACCCAGCTGGAGGGTTTACCAGCAAAAATCTAAATAATATATGTACATGTGTAAATACGGTAAGATAACCTCTACTCCTCCTGTTTCCCTTTCCTAGCTCCTTTATTACCCCCGAAATAAATATCTTGTTATTTGTTGTTTGAAATCCTGTGTGAGCATACTATTAGAGAGAGCCTTTAATTCAAAATGTTGAAATGTGGGGAGCTGTATCTTGGGACATGTCTGGGGAAGGTAACTGGTCACCGTGGGTAGTGTAGCAGCTCAGGGGGCTACACCCAGCACCATCTCACCCACATAAAGCACCCTGAGTGGAGGCACTGCGCAAAGGTTTTAAAAAATGTTATAAATTAGTGAACTCAACCCCCTTAGCCTATGTCCAGGGTAGTAGGCAGGGGTGTAACACTGAGGGGTGGCGCCGCCCAGGGGTTACACCAATATCACCTCCCTCTCGCAATCTGGTGAACTTTTCATAATGGATGACGTGAATCTAAATTAGTTGTCTCCCATGTTAAGCAAGCTACGCAATGGTGTCGCTGCTCTAAACCTCTCTCAACTTATACTTGAGCTCACATGCCCTAATCCCAAAACACAAAACCACACCCTGCTTGACTGGACACTCACAACCCACCCGCACCACATCATTAAATCTGGTCTCCTCCCCGATGCCCTTAGTGACCACAACCCCATTTTTCATAGTTCGTAAGGTTCATCTCCCCAAACCTCCCCTAAAATCATACAGCTCTGGTCCTTTAAATCCTTAGACCTTAGCCCAATCAGCTCTGCACTCACTTCCACCGACTGGGCCCCCACTGCCATTTCTGTTGACCAAGTACGTGACTATTTTAAGGACAAATTCATTGCTACCTGGAATGCCTTTGCTCCTTTCAGATGGACCAGAGTCCATGGACTTCACCTCCCCTGGATCACCCCCAAACTCCTGGCCTGCTTCAGGGAGCGTGATCGGGCCTGGAGAAAACACAAATCTACTAAACATCTAAATGACTACACCAAATACGGAATACTACGCAATTCACGTATTAAAGCTACTAGACTGGCTAAGTCTAATTATTTCAACTCCTCATTCCTGACTAACACCAACTCTCCATCTCAATTCTGGAGGGTAGTTCATGACCTATTCTCTCTCCCCTCTCACCGTCCCCCTTCAATTCTCAAAATAAGTAGGTAGCACACTCGCCTCTGAGGCCGGGAGATCAGAGGGTTGTGGGTTCAGTTCCCACATCTGGCACTTGGGTTAATATCCCAGTACTGACACTGTAGCGCAGCATGAGAGGGGTGCTGCACTTCTGAGGTGCCGTCTTTCGGATGAGACGTTAAACCGAGGTCCCATCTGCCTGGATTGGTGGTAGTTCAGGTGGATGTTAAAGATCCCATGGCATTTATCGAAAGAGTAGGGGAATTTCCGGTGTCCTGGCCAAATTTCCTCATTCACTAAAAATATCACCAACAGCTTAATCTGGTTCAAGGTCAGTTGGCATTCATCTGTATCCTCCCCGGTCGTGCCTGAAAATAGGCAGAATTTGTCTAGTGCACTTACCCGGTCAACAAAAACTAAATAAATAAATAAAATAAAATAAATAAATAACTCCCTAGTTTCCGACTCTGGCTCCGTGGCCAATGAATTTAATGCCTACTACACCTCGTGAGCCATGTCTCTTCTAAATTACCTCTCCCCATTGCCACCTACTAACTTCAGCCCTTCACCTCAGCCAGTGCCTACCCTTCTCCCATTTTCCTTTTCTGCTATCTCTCCTGATGAAGCTCTTAATGCGCTCCTATCCCTTGACTCCTCTAAAGGCTCCTCACCAGATGAGCTCGATCCTAAACTTCTCTACCTTTCTGCTCTTGCAATTGCTTATCCTATCTCCCTAATTCTTAACCTGTCCTTTATTTCTGGCCAAGTACCCTCATCCTGGAAACATGCTGTAGCCCTTCCTCTCCCCAAGGGTGGTGACACATCCACTCCTGGCAACTATTACCCCATTTCCCTCCTTCCTACCCTTGCTAAACTTCGAGAACTTTTAGTTCTCTCTCAACTATCACCCTTCCTCTCTCATTCTTCCTTCTTCACCCCCTTCCAATCTGGTTTTCGGAAGAACCACTCAACAACCACTTCCCTCCTCAGGCTTACTGACTCCATCCTTTCAGAGATGGACGATGGCCTGATCACCGTGGCCATCTTTGTTGACCTAGCCAAAGCTTTCGACACTGTTTCACATCCCCTGCTTCTTGATTCACTCTTCTCAACTGGCCTTGCTCCATCAGCCACCAACTGGTTTAAATCCTACCTCATTGGCAGGACTCAGTTGGTGAGAATCCTTGATTCCATCTCCCCTCTACTCCCCATCAACACTGGTGTCCCTCAGGGCTCAGTGCTTGGTCCCCTACTCTTCTCCATTTTCCTTAATGATCTTCCCACAGCCTGCTCATCCTCTTCTATCCACATGTATGCTGACAATACTGTTTTGTACAGTTCCAGCAAAAACCCTGCTACTGTGCAAACCAGTTTACAGCATGACTTCAACCAAGTTCAGCTCTGGTTTACTTCTCACCAGCTTTTTCTAAATGCCAAGAAGACAGTCTCAATGGCCTTTGGCACCAGGCAGAGACTCTCTAGGCTCCCAGCCCTACCCACCTTCCACACCCTTGATGGGACCATCTTGGAGGACGCCTCCTCATTTCGATATCTGGGAGTTTGGCTGGACCAGCACCTCATCTTCTCTGTGCATATTGATGCTATCCTGAAGAAACTGCACCCCAAGCTTGGTGCTCTGTACAGGAATCGTAGTTGCATCCCGCTGACTGCGAGGCGCGAAATTGTCCAGAAGATGATACTCCCCATCTTTGAGTACTGTGATGTAGTCTATGGTGCTGCTCCCAAATCTTCTCTGACCAAGTTGGACACCCTCTTTAACTCCCTTCTGCCACTTTGCTATCGACTCCCCTTCCTGCTCCCACCACTGTGAACTCTATCGTTCTCTAAACTTCCTTCCACTATCTCACAGATGCATCTCTCACTGTGCCAAACTAGCCTCCTGGTACACTCATGCACTATAAATGGTTCTATCGCATTATTACTGTTTTGTACATTCATATGTTCTTTTGTATGATTTTGGACATGTAATTTACCCAATGTTCCACTACTGTTTATTGTACAATACCTTGTGTTCCAACTGTTGCACAATCTTACAAAGTTGTATTGTTTGTAGTACCCACATACTATTGTAACTGATCATCCTTCACAACCCTATGTAACCCCTCCCCCCAGGTCGCACCGTGAGACAAACAAACTTGTTGTTCAGTGTGCCCTCCTGGTGAAACATTTCAATAAATAAATAAATAAAATGACGATTGCCTTTCTGCAGTCGCCGTCATCACATGGAACCTCGTCTGCCTGCATGTGACAAACTCAAATCCCACCCCCCCCAGGCAGTAGTGACCGAGTCTAGTGACTGTAAAATATTATACCAAAGTGAATTACAGTATGGGAAATATCCAGCAGTGGAGGAGGTTACAAAAATGGGAGTGTGTGTCCAGGATTTGAATGGAGGTGCTAATTACATACTTGACATGGCGTGGAGGAGCTTCTAAGGTGATGGAACATTGGTGGCCATAGCCTGTTCTAGGAGCTTGAGGTATAGTTTTGGGACTGTGAGAATCATCCTGAGGAGACAAGATGGCGCCTGCCCCACATGCAATAAAAATGTGATGATTGAGTAAGAGGAAATTGAACAATTTGATTAGTGGATGGGACTAATGAAATGCAGCACTAGAAAATGGAGATCAGGTGGTCTTAGATTCAGATTGCTGAAAACCTCTGAGGAGAAAGAAGTGTTGCTGTTGTGCTGAGAAAAATTTGTGTTCCACATCCAATGGTGGAGCCTGCTGCTAGATCTACTGCTTTCAGAAGTAAAGGGAAAGTTTCACTCAACCTTTGCAGTTGGAGAAAAAATATTTTTGGAGACTAAATTTCAAAATACTTTCATTTGGAATATTTGATACACTTGACTTTGGGGAGGAACAAGCCATGGCGAATACACCTGGGTTTGGAGGTCAGACCATTAATGTGCCTGAAGGTCTGGTGAACTGGCTACGGAGCATGATCGAGAGGAGTGGTTCTGGTGAGTCATGTATTTTTTGTGGACAATGTGGGAGTGGGGTGATCAGACAACCAGTCTGCATTTCATGCACTTGTGGGAATGTTCCCAGGGTGATTTTACCTTCCAATTTGCCCATGCAGGAAGGAAGATATGAGGCCCTGTGCCCCCAGCTACTGTGCCCTGGCAATGGCAGCAACCAGTAACTAGAATATCCCCAACCCCTAGTATGGCCACTACAGTGGAGCCAGTGGAATAATGGGAGAGGTTATACAGGACACTGTATAAAGTACTTTATAGTCAGCCACGACAGTAGGGGGGTTGAATGCACCAAACCTGACCCCTGCCTGTACTTGGCACCTGAGGACCCCATTGCCAGATACAGAACCCCCCGAGAAAAGAAGACCTTTAAAAGGCCCCATGGCTTGTGGAGAGACTGAGTATAGAGGACTGCAACTACTGGTGAGATTGTTTCATTTTATTTTCACAAAAAAAAAAAAAAAATAGACATTTGCACTTCAGGTGGACAGAAATGTGCTAAAGTTGGATTGCCTTTTAAAAAAAAATCTTTGCTGTTTGTTTTTAACTTCAGCCATTGTAATTTTTTTTCTACCTACAGTATGTACCCTTTAATGATGTTCGCCTGAATAAATAAAGATTTGATGATGATGATGATGATAATGTGAATGATTTTCTAATCTGCATATTTAGTTAGATAATTAGAGCCTAGAAATGTGTGGTAGTGTAGGACTGTAAGTTTAAGATTGTTAAGTAGGGACCCCCTAGAGATTAAGCACGCTTACCCACTGGTGCTGTTTATGGGATTACTTGGACTTTGCTAAATAGAGACAGTTTTCCAAAGACTTCAATAAGCACCATAGCATTTAGTATGGACATTCAAAAGGGTAAAGTGTGCCCCCTTTCCCATTACTAAGTAAGGTAGTATGCTAGAATTGTAGAAGTAAGTTAAAATTAGATAGCATGTTTCTGCCAGTAGTTTTGCACTGTTTTGAGTGGTAGTCAGACATTTCTGTTGGGGGGAACAAGTTTAGTAGTGCAAATTTAGAGCCAGTGCGTAGTAGTATACGCAGTAGAATGTAGCTGAGTAGTTATATTTATGCAGGAGTACAAGCAGACTACTAGTCCGAGTTTAGCCTACCACCCCTGGTGGTGTAGTATAGTCAATTCCTTTCTTGTAATAGATAGACAGGAATGCTGCGGTAAAGAAATGTTTTGAAAAATGTGTTTTAAAAAAATGTTTTGGGGTGCCAAATAGGCCCAGTTGGGTGCTGAGCAAGGTCCAATGGGGAATATCTTGGAGCCAGAAATGGATAGATTAGGGTGTCCCTAGGGGGGTGAGTTAGGGTGAGACATCGGCCTGGGGGAACAGCCATTGTTTGGGAAGCCAGGTTGAGTTCCCATACCCCTTAGTGGAGCCAGGGAACTGTAGGTAGGTGGGTAGGCCCACCTAGTTCTAAATCGACTGCTACCATGCAGTCAGACTGGTAGAGCCTGGATATGGTGGCCTGTGGGATAGTGTGCACTACCCCACGGAGCACAGCAGCCATGGCTGGCCAGGATGGAAACCGCTTCCTCAGGAGGTGAAGCATTTCTGTTGAGAAAAAGTGTAACCACCATGCTGAATTTGGGGGGTTTACTAATTTGGATACCCTGGTGACATTGGGAGGGGCACGCGCTGCCAGGCTTGCCAAGGGGGCAGGGCATGGGCAGCACATGAGGGATTCAAGTACCCACTGACGCAGGAGTAACCATTGGGGGATAGCTGATGAGAGATTTGTCATGATGGAGGAATGTGGTGCAGCACGTAGGCCTGAGGTAGGGCCTCCAGTCAGGGCCATGTTGGCCTGGGGCCAGGGTGGGGAGACTGACCCCCAGCTTGCCACAAGTCCATCATGGGGAAAGAAGGAGGAAGCCATCAGCCACATAGGGAGAGAGAGAGAGAGAGAGAGAGAAGGCTGATTAGGAGCCTGATTCAGCTCTGTTAGGACTGAAGTAGAGGGGTGGCTGCCACGACACAGTGACCGAGACCAAGGTGGCAATGAAGCCTCGAAGGGGCCCTTAGGGCAGACACGGCCCTTAACCTCCGTGTCCAACAAGGGAAAGTGTTGGGAGGCTGATGGAGATTTCCTGATGACTGCAGATTGAGGGGGCAGCCGTCATGTGTGAACCCTGCTGTGGATCAACCGCTGGCTTGCCCCGAGAGGAGTGTAAAGGACTGTACCCTGGGAGATAAGAATCCCCCCCTCCATTTAGAGGTCGGTGAATATGTAGAGATAAAGCACCCACTCCCACTGGCGGGGAAAGGCTGAAGAAAAGGAGAGACTAGTCATAACACTGCAAGTGTTCCTGCTGTTTGAATCGGAGCCCCAAATGGCTCAGCTCAGAAAAGGGAAGAGTTGTCAGGAGCTAGGTTTGAACTTGGATCCCCCAAAGTGATGTGCCATGGCGCCTTGCCGTAGTGGGAAATGGGACTGTGACAAATGAATTGTGCACCTCCATGGAGCATCTTTGCTTGTGCATTTGGTATAAAAAATAAAAACTGGTTGACTCTACTCTATTTGGGCTGAAATCATTGGAGTTCTGCAAGTGTGTATGTGCTGTGCTTAACCCTGTTTCCACAGAATTTCTAGCATTGAAAGAAGGCACTTGTCATGGAGTGGAAAGTATCATCTGTCTGCAACTCACTGGAGTTCACACTGTCACGGAGGAATCCTTCCACAACCAAAAGGTACTGTGTTTTCCCTGCTATTGTGCTGCTCAGTCTAGCTGGCACCCATCCCTTTTCCCAGAGACAGTAATCACCAAAACCCATAGGCAGGGAGGGGAGGGGGGTGGCCTCTTTTGAAATGTAAACTACTGGGACTGAGAGCAGAGTTGGCTGTCTGCATGTGACAAACTCAAATCCCCCCTTCCCCCAGGCAGTAGCGACTGAGTCTAGTGACTGTAAAATATTATACCAAATTGAATTACTGTTTGGGAAATATCCAGCAGTGGAGGAGGTTACAAAAATTGGGGCACTCATCCGGGATTCGAATGGAGGTGCTAATTACATACCTGACATGGCATGGAGGAGCTTCTGAGGTGATGGAACATTCAATCAATCAATCAAGTTTATTTTATACTGGAAAGAGTGTGAGCAAACATGCCCATTTTCACAGTCATCCAGGTTACAGAGTATCACAACATATACAGCAAAAGCAAAATACAAGAGCAGAAATAACCATATTTACAACAAATTTAAATAAAAATTAAGACAGTCATAAATATCGGTGAGGATGAGGGAGGTACACAGTGGGGGGGGGAGGTAAAGATGAGACGGTAAACATAAAGCTTGGGGGAGAGGCTGGGAGGTGTGGACGGAGAAAAAGGAGGGAATGTAAGGGATGCCCTTAAGGGAGAGGAGCAGAACCTCACAACTGCTGTTTGAAACTCATCACAGGGTGCACTTACAAGAGTAACTCTCCAGGAGCAAATGTGTTGCGGAGGCAATAAATAAGGGGATGGAGCCACAGGACTGGATGCCAGGAGGTAGGCTCTCGTAAAGTTTCACACCCTGACTTTTTTTTTTTTCCAATTGTTTAACCAGGTGAGACACACTAAGCTGAAAACTTGTTTACAGGTGCAACCTGGGAGCACAGAGAAGTTTAATGATTTGCTCAGAGTCACACTGTATGCAAGTGGGGGCTGTGGGATTCAAACCCAGGTCTCCAGATTTGCAGCTCAGAGCCTTAAACCACTGCGCCATACTGCCTCCCTTGATGTTGGTGGGCCACAGCCTTTTCTAGGAGTTTGAGGTATAGTTTTGGGACTGTGAGAAGCATCGTGAGGAGACAAAATGGTGCCTGCTCCACATGCAATAAAAATTTGATGATTGAGTAAGAGGAAATGGAGCAATTTGATTGGTGGATGGGGCTAATGAAATGCAGCACTAGAAAAGGGAGGTCAGGTAGTCTTGGATTCAGATTGCTGAAAACTTCTGAGAAAAGACTGTTGTTGTTGTGCTGAGAAAAGTTTGCGTTCCACACCCAGTGGTGAGCCTGCTGTTAGATCTACTGTTTTCAGAAGTAAAGGGAAAGTTTCACACAACTTCTGTAGTTGGAGGAAAAATCTTTTTGGAGGCTTATTTTCAAAATACTTTAATTTGGAATATTTGATACACTGGACTTTGGGAGGGAACAAGCCATGGCGAATACCCCTGGGTTTGGATGTCAGACCATTAATGTGCCTGAAGGTCTGGTGAACTGGCTACGGAGCATGGTTGAGAGGAGTGGTTCTGGTGAGCCATGTATTTTTTGTGGACAATGTGGGAGTGGGGTGATCAGACAACCAGTTTGCATTTTGTGCACTTGTGGGAATGTTCCTAGGGTGATTGGACCTTCTAATTTGCCCACGCAGGAAGGAAGCTACAGTATGTGGCCCCTGTGCCCCCAGCTACTGCACCCTGGCAATGGCCACAATCAGTAATTAGAATATCCCTCCCAGTGTGGCCACCACAGTGGAGCCACTGGAACAATGGGAGGAGGTTGCAGCTGAGTTACCTAAAATCAAGCCAGAGGTGGTATCAGGGCACAGCCATCTGCCCAGCTCTGTACCACCACCGAGTGCCCCAGAACTTCCCAGTGGCAGAGGGAGGGGCCGAGGTTGGACTTCATGAATTAGAAGTACTGCTGCAGGGTATGTGAGGGACATGACTGAGCAGTCAGTTTCTCCCAAAGCTGTGGTGCAAGGCTTGCAGGACCAGAGTAAAGTGCCAGCTAAACCCAAATTCACCCAGGAACCTACAGTGAGCCCTAAGACTTTACTTAAAAATTGGAAGAGGCCAAACCATTGAAGTTAAGACCCCCTCTCCCCATGGTGCTGGAAAAAGACCCAGGTGCTACTGACCCAGACCTCCTGGTGGAATCAGTCAAGGGAGATGCTGGCATGGAGGAAGACACTATTGTTGACCCTGCTGCAGTAATTTCCATATAAGATCAGCCCAGGGAAAGCACTACCCGCATGTTCGAAGATCTGGTGATTGACAGGGATATCCCCAAATCATATGCCATGCCAATCCTTGAAGTGGTTGAGATCACTCCATTGCTTCCTGATGTTTGCAGATGTCATATGGTGGGCATGGATACTAGGCATCACTTGGACCTCACAGTGCTGACCTACTGAGATGGCATATGGTTGCCCAGGGGAGTGGCCCCATGGCCTAACATTAGGGCCCTACCTAACTGGAGCCAGGCCGAGAGGTGGGCGAGGAGGTATTTAAAGGTTGAGTGCCCAGGAGCCAATTACCCGTATGTAAGTGAAAGGACTTGGGATCTCATTGAATGCCGGAGGTCTGAGTGACTGAATGAATGAATGAAAGTTTATTTTTATACAGACAGTATATTGTTAGGGTGACACCCTATATACAACAATTATCCTGTACAAGACCATACAATAAGCCACACACACATACAATTGCATAATTTATCACTCATACAACACAATTAATGTTAAAATACATTAATCTATCTGGGTGTTCCAAGGGGCTGTAGAGAAAGCGCACTTCAGGCACAGAGTGGACTTGTAAGAACAGGCCTATGATCGGAACAAAGTAAATTTCCTGGCTAGATCTATGTGCTGTCCTCAGCTTGGGAAGGACTGACTGTTTAAAAACTTTGCAATGGTGCAGGACAGGATTGGACAATGTATAAATTGCTTCGTAAACCGCAAATTTTTAATTTGAATAACTTTGCAACCATACAACCGATGCTCACAACATTTTTCATGCGCTGTCAGGTCCCATAGATCTCTTGATCTAGCAAGTTTTAGTCTGTTCAGATGTGCGGTTGCGGAAATGTGTAATGTCAAAAAAATGTGAAAATTACCATTTACAGCATGTCAAATTCTTTGCCGTACCACATCTCCAAATGGCTTGGAGGTCTGGTCTGAAATTGTTAGGGTATATGGGGTCTGGGTCACAGATGTGCCTTTTGAAGGTTTGGTGAATAAATATTAATCCTTTCAAAAGTTATTCAACTTTAAAGTTTCCCATTATATCCTACGGGGAAAAAATAGATATGCTGTGCGAAAGCACTTTTTCCAGAGTGAATTGACAAAGGAAGGGAGGACTAGAGTTTAGGAAAGTGGTAGGAGAAAACAGATCGACCAACAGAAGATTTTCTAGAAGGAGTAGTGAGGGAATGGGAAGTATTATTGTGTAGAGCGTAGTAGGAAACTGAGGTAGAGGATAAGAGGGATGCAAGGTAGGAGGGAAGGGAATCAAAACTGAAAGCACAGAAACAGAACCCTCACAGTCCACCCAAAGGATCAACTGCAGTAACTGGCAAATCATGTCAGGAAACACATAAAGCAGCAAAACACTCAAACGGAGACCACTTTCAGATTAAGGTACTTTTCTGTGAGGACACACAGCCTATACCCCAGCACTTCAAGGGAGCAATCCCTCTTCATCGGGGGGGGGGAGACACCAGTATCACTGCACACTTTTAAGGGTAAAAAACAGTCACATGATGCATTTAAATATGAAACAGGTGAACGTATACCTAATTGGTAACTTCTAACAGACTAGTGACTGCCTATAAAACCCAAGTTACAATACAATAAACATACCCCCAAAAAATCCTTAAACACCCGAAATAATAAAATATTTGTGACAGGTTTGTTAAAAAACAAGGTGCAATTAATACAACAGACACATACCAAATCTCTGGTAGAAACAGCAGATGTAAGAACACATGCATTCAAGTTTCCATATTTCATATTGCATACATTTCTAAGATTAGAATATTGCACTTGGTCTTTGTTGTATATGCAGTCATAAATGACAGTTTGTGTTCTTTTTATACGTCTATAAGACCATCTTAGCTCAAAACTACTTAGGACATGACTTAACGAGATGGTATAGTGAGGGAATGGGAAGTATTATTGCGCAGAGTGTAGTAGGAAACTGAGGGAGAGGATAAGAGGGAAGTAAGGCGGGAGGGAAGGGAACCAAACCTGAATTTAGATATTAAGGAGGCACAATGGGAAAGGCCCCTGTCATCAAGAGAGGGGAGTGAAAGAGCAGAGTACAGTGAGCAATGGTGGGTATGAGGGGAACTATCTAAAGCAAAATGACAAAAAGAGTGGAAGAGGGGGTTCAGTCTAGCAAGGGAGGATTTCGAAGCACCACTATAGACAATGTCACCAAAAACAGGGAGAATCCCCTTTAGAATAATCTTTCAGCAGCCAGGGAATGGGATATTTGCTTTGTTCCTATACAATGCACCACGCTTGGGGTGGACCTTTTGGTGTATGGCATCAATACGGATCAAGAAATTAAGATGATGGTCAAGCCAGATCCCGAAGTGGTTGAAAGAGATACATCCTCAATAGTAGCACCATCAAGATTGTGAAATGAAGGAAGAGGGGTGAGTCTAGAGAGCCTCTGTTGGGTCTCAAAAGTCATTTCAGCATTGAGGGATAGTTGGTTAGACTGGAACCAGCACTGAACATTGTCGAAATTCAGCTGAAGCTGTGAGGTAAGATCATTGGAAGTGGAGCCAGATGCAAAAATAACTGTATCATCAGCTTACATATGAATGGACACAGAGGAACAGGCAGAGGGGAGGCCATTCAAGAAAATGGAGAAGAGAATAGTACCCAGGACATACCCCTGAGTGACACCTGAGCAGATAGGGAGTGGTGATGAAATGGAGCTACCTATCCAGACAGCTTGAGACCTTTTCTCGAGGTAAGAACAAAACCAGCTGACTGCAGAGTCAGAAAGACCTGCTGCTTTAAGCTTGTCCAAAAGCAGGGGATGTGCCACTCTGTCAAACGTTTCAACAAAAATGACTGATGCGATCACACTGTGATCCATATCTGTGAGGATGGAGTCAGTGAGCTGAAGGAAGGAAGCCGAAGTGGAGTGGGATTTCCTAAAACCAAACTAAAAGGGGGTGAAGGAGGAGTCAAGGAAGGAAGAGAGTTGCGATAGTACAAGGTGATCCTGTAACCTGAGCTGTGGTAGGAAGGAAAGAGATTGGCTGGTAGTTACCAGGAGAAGAGGGGTCACCACCTTTAAGGATAAGAATGACAGTAGCCTGCTTCCCGGCAGCAGGAACAGTAGCAGAGGAAAAAGGAACATCAAGAAGCAGGGTAATAGGCAATGCAATAGCAGGGTCTGAGAGAGGTAGAAGTTTGGGATCAAGGCCATCAGGGCTACCACATTTGTGAGGATTAAGAGCAAGCAAGGACTTAGAGGAAGCAGAGATAGTAGTGGAAGAGAAGGAAAAAGAAAGATTTAAAGGAGGAGAAGGAAGAGAGAGGGAAGAAAGGGGGAGCGAGGAGGAGGAGAAAGCGCTGAGACAGAAGGCACAGGTAGTAAAGTAGGAGTTAAAGGAAGAGCCAACAATAGAAGGTTCAGAGATCAGGGAGTCATTAACCCTGAGAACAGGAGAGGGAGACTGGACCAGAAGGGAGAACAGGGAATGGATAACTTTTTCAGAAATTAGAGGGATGAGTAATGTTCTGGGGTGTGGCTGCAAAATACTCAGATTCTGTAAGTCTTATGGCTTTGGTATATGGGTTATGAAGGTGACAATAGTTTGCCAAAGCAGCCGAGGATCCAGTGATCCTAAAAGAACATCAGGCCAGGTCTCTAGTATGGAGGCAAGCCATAACCTCAGCAGCAATCCAGGGAAGATAACAGCTCCATACTTTGTTTTTTTCTCAGGGGAGCACGACGATCCCATACAGCCAATAATTTGGATTGAAAGTATTGCACTGCTAAATTTATATTATTGGCTGTTGAGATTGGGGACCAACCAGTAACCACAAGGTCAGCTAGGAGAGAGGACAAGTCCAGTGACTTAAAGGACCTGAGATGAATAAATTTAGAGGGGGGGCTCAGGACAATATATCTTGCACATACAGTAAACCATGGTTACTGAGTGCATCAAGAAGGATTCCTACATTCACAATACAGTGGGGATGAGATGACAGGACCCAGTCTAACAGGGAGTGATTCTACTTCAAGCTTTTATTTAACGAAAAAAAAAGTATTTCTTAGCCCTACTGGTGCCAAAGTTAGCCTATTGAAAATATAATTTGTTTGAAAAGGGCTGACTTTGAAACTGCTAGGGTTAGTGTGATGTAACTCTCTCCACTGATGTATCTACAATTCTTATTCTTGTATTAAATATTAGGTTTTGTGTTTCTGTGTAAAACTATACATACAAATTTAAAGGGAAGGAAACCTTGCCCCACTGAACATAGTGGAGCAGGTTATGTCCTGATGAGCAAAATAAATAGTATTTGAAATGTTGTTAGTACTGACATTGCCAGTACCGTTCTCCCCTCATTGGGGATGGGAGAAACTTTAGGAGGATCTGAACAAGCTGGATGACTGGTCGGACTCCTGGGGCCAGATATTCAAGCACTAAGGGGTGTTTGCCTGTGCTGACTGGGGTTTGTGGCTGATTTGAGGGTGGGGTCTATATTCAGTGTCACAGGGTGACCTGTGATGAGTGAGGGTTTAAGAAAAATGTCACCAAACCCCCCCGCAAAGGATATAAAGTGCTTAGGTGATTTAGTTATTTATAGTCAAGGCCCTGAATTCCCTTAGTTATGGAATTTGCCGCAGAATTTGCATCATGCCGCAGAATATATATAGTGCCGAGAATTCATTGTTTTTGGTGAATTTTCAAATAAATATACTGTTTTTCCATAGTGTCAGGCTTTCTTTCCCACCTCGTTTATCCTGAAGCCCCTCCTCTGTGCTCAGCATATGATGTCATCGATGACATCACATCATATTTAGCCAATGACAGGACTGCATTCTGCCAGAGAAATGAATAAATCATGCCGCAGAAATCAGAAAATGCCGCCGCAGAAGTCAAGGAGCCCTGCCGCAGAAATCAGAAAATTCTGCCGCAGAACACCAGGGGCCCTGTTTATAGTATAGGTATGGATGCAGCTTTGTAATGAAATGGGGCTGGTTGAGGTTCCTTTGGGGATTCGTTTTTCTAATGGGAATTACAGGTGTCCTGAGGACGCTATGAAGTAGTGAATGCCCGAGTTAGAATTCCCTGCTGCTTTTGGAATGTATTCGAATAATAACAGATGCTAGTAAGCAATAGCGCATAAAATGGTGCTTTGAATTGTGCAGTGCTCTGCTATTTGTCCCTATATTTTTAGTGGGAAGCAGGAGTGCTTGAATAGTAAGTAGATAGTGAAGGTAATTAGTGGAAACCTCCACTCGGGGACTAGCAGGTGGTAGATAAAGGCTGTTCCTTGTGGTGGTGGGGCTTCTCTAATTTCATGTTTATGCAGACTGCGTTTTGGGAGATAAAAGGGTTTAAGCGCAGTGCCGTGGGTCCGGTAGTTTTGTTAATTATGGGTTTAGTTGCAGTCCAGGGAGATTGACAACAATAGGTTTGAAGGAATGTCTGCAAAGGAAACACACAGTTTAGCGCTATTTTGCACTACGTGGGGTAGATATTTGAATGGGGAAAGGTAGACTGTTGTAAGAAGTCCCCCTCCTCTTTCCGGTGAGAACAGCAAGAAAGCCTGTGTTTTCTTAAATTTAGCTTCCACTTATAATTCGGAGCTACTGCTAATTTGAATTGGGCTGCTTGTTCAATTTCAGAACGCTGCCTTGTGGCCTGCTTGCTCTTTCAAGCTGCATGTGAGGTGTTTTTGCAACCTTTAAGGAGCAATAAAAGAGATATAAAAATAAAATTACAAATAAGACACAGAGCACCGAGGGAGGTGAGCAAGATAAGTATCTGCTTCCTCTCCTCGGCGTCTCAGTTCTTGTGTTTGTGTTTCTGTTTGACTTCTATGAATGTTACTTAAAGGGCCTTAAAATGCTGACATAGAAACTGCCCAAAGAAACTGAAGCAAGTGAGTTTTGTTACTACTTGTTCAAATGTTTACAGTTAGGTGAAACAATGGTCCTAAGGGAAAGGAACTCCACTTACCCCTCTCATTGGTCTGCTCTTCCCTGTGTGATTTCAGGACTCCTTTAGGAGCCTGCTGGCCTTGTAGTTGCTATACTTATACAGCCTAAGGCAGGATTGTTTGAAAGAAGGTGCAGTCCATTAATTATTCATGAAGTCTTTTGGGTTTTCTTGTAAAATACAAATTAGAAAACATTTATTTCTAGTGTTATGTTATATAACTATTATAACAATACTGTTGAATGAAGATTGAACTAAAAACAGTTTGTTTTGTGTAAATAAAAGTTTGAAATACTAGATGGGGGTGGGCTGAGAGTCACATGGGTTTGTAAACAAGTATATATGGACTGTCATTGCAAACTATTTCAGATAGGTGTTGAGTCTGGAGACGGACTCCAGCAGGGAGCTCTGAGCATTGCTCCCAGGTTTTAAAGTAGAACCCCTGGGATGGCTAGCTCTTTCTGGCCATAGATTCCCAGTGATTTCAATGCTGTGAGGTTGCCATTTATTTTTTTTATCTATGTCGTACCAGTTCTCTGTTTAAATATGTCTTGCTAAAAAGAAGAAAGACGCTGAAGTAAAATAAAGTTGCTGAATATTTACCTGCCCTTGTGTCACACTACCGTGTAATTTGTTCAGTCCACAAAGTCACCCGCACCCTACGACATTCAGACAACTCCACAGCATGGGCAAAACCCATTAGCACCCGAGCCCTAAGTTCTTGATGCACCCATATAAATGAGGTGGTCCTCCCCTATATGCAGATGCAGCAGGATATTGAGAGGCTTGCACAGGCAGACAAATTCCACCTGAACGGGTGCAAGTTACCACCTTTGAAAACCCCAACTTAGCAGGGCACAAGGCCCTGGTGATAGGCAAAGGAACTGCAGTTGTCTGCCCCGACCCATGGAAGCAATGACTTCCCCGGTATCCAGTGGTACCCCCTGCCCTCTGATCACCTGCCACCTTAATCAGAAAGAATTCCCTGGTGTCTAGTGGCAATGCCCACCTGTTGATTGCTGGTCATCATGTGTGTTTAAGTTTTCCTGGTGTCCAGTGGTCCCCTGCACCCACTGAACACTGGTCCCGGTGGTCCCCAGCACCCTAGTGTCTAGTGGCTTCCCTCTCCCACCATCTGCACCAAGCACATCACCCTTCCACCCCCCCACTACCTATAAGGAGCATGTGTACTGTCTCACATACCCTCAAGTTAGAGATACTCCATGGTACACCCTTGAGGTACTGAGGCAATGTAAATTGTCGATGGTCCATCTCTGCCCGTTAAGACACATAATTCCTAAAGCAGAGAAATTTAGTCACTATACCGTTCTCTGTGTAGCCCAAAAAAAGTTGCTTACAGTTTACATAATCCATTCCATGACTTACTGAGGACTGCTGGTGCCACACTCAGCACTGTGTCACTCTGCTGTATCCAAGTAGCAGTGGTACCCAGTGCACTAACCCTTTCCCAGCTTGAAGTCTGGGTGCTGCTTACATTAGGTTGTAGATACTGTGGCAGGAAATGCCTTTTCATAACAGAGCAGCCTGTAGAGAGGCTGAGGAATGATAAGTAACATACAGAGAAGGAACAGTAATGGTAAAGGCACAAGAACAGGTGTGCACATCCTGTGTATTGTATAAGGAGTGTTTGTACTGTCTACAGTAGACAGTTTGCGCACTCCCTTTACAGTACAGTGTAAGTATGCTTCTATTCTCAGTCCTTTGCCAGTACTTCCCATTCTTTGTATGTTATTCCTCAGTCTGTCTGCAGGCTGCTCTGTTACAGAAGGGCCTTTCCTGCCATAATATCTACAGCTTGTTGTAAGGAGCACCCAGAGTTCAAGCTGTGAAAGGGTTAGTCCACCTGGTACAGCAGAGTGACACAGTGCTGAGTGAGGCACCAGTAGTACTCTGTAAGTCATGAGATGGATCTTGTAAACTGTAAGCAATTCTCTTGGGCTACATGGAGAACAGTATCATTACCAACCTTCGCTGCTTTATGCATGCCATGCTCTAATGGGCAGAGAAGGACCATTGACAATTTACATTGCCTCAGTACTGTAAGGGTATACTATGGAGTACCTCTACCTGTGAGTATGTGAGACAGTACAGGTGCTCTCTGAAGGTGGGGGGACAGGGGTGGTGTGCTTGGTGTGAGCAGTGGAGGAGGGGGGCCGTGATGACATTGGGGCCACCGTACCAGTACTTTGTGGGTAGGGGGGACCGGCCGATAATTGTGTAAAACTAAAACACGTGACAGTAGCCAAGGCGATTGGTGGTGTGGGGTGCCACTTAGTCACCAGGGACTATCTCACGTAATAAGGGGCTGACCAATCAGAGTATGGGGGGTGCCTCTAGACATCAGAGACTATCTAACTTTATATGGGGGTTGGCGATTGGAGAGTGGGGGGTGCAACTAGACACTAAGGACAGCTGTCTAAATACCTTGACCGGTAATCAGAGGGTGTGGGGGTGCCACTGGACACCAGGACGTACATGTCTAGTGCAGGGACAGGTGTTTGGGGGGAGCAGTTGCCACCATGCCTGCCATAGCGTGTGCGCATAGGAGGGGGGTGCAAACCTGCCACCACATCCAATACAAATGAGCCCTTAATGGGCATGCATATGACCCTTAGTACCTTGCATGTCCATTGGGCTCATTTGCATGGAGCCGGCAGAATATCCTGCTAGGAATTCCTGGTGCTATCAGATTTGGGGGCACAGTTGTTTCCCTGTACATTCTTATGGGCTGTATACAGCCCAGGTCCATGTCAGGGCAGCAGTACTCATCTTTGTGTTGCCCTGACATGGCCTTTTATTCAGTCAGATAGCACCAGTGCACTATCCAAAATAGCCTCCTCAAGTCAGGCACACGGACAAGCACAGCGCAAACCTTTTGCTCCACTTTTGCCCATATTCCAACATTGGGCACTGGAGTCTTAGATTAAATGTAGTTAAATGCAAGGTACTGCATTTAAAGAGGAAAAACAGAGGTAGGACCTAAGCTCTTGTGTGCTTACTGTGCATGGCAAGCAATATTCCCATCTTATTTAGAATGCTCAATCAAACTAACTCCGAATACTGTGCTGAATATAAAAGTAGCTTACTGGAATACACTTGCCAGTTCATGTAAATACAGTATTTGAAATTCTGGATATCCAGTACTTGGAACACTGTGCTTAATTCAGCAGCATGTATGCAACTCATTGAGAAATACTTAATCAACTCATTGTTGGGACAATTTGATGTGAATTGTAGAGCATGCAGTATTCAGGATGAAGCCACTTAAAGGGGACACCTCCATGGACACCCTTTCGTCCCCTTTAACTGATCGTTTCTATTAAGAAAAGTTGCAATTTTTTTAGGACCAGTCCATTGCAACCGCTAGCTATCATACCAAAATGCTCAAACAAACAAAACACAAAGTGAAGTGTTGATCACAGCGCTTTTTTGAATTACTGTATTTGTGTTTGTTATGGTAAATGGTATCTTCATTTAGTAGAGTGTGTAATCAGAGAAAGACATTTAAAAGGGCTAAAATCACTTATCTTCGTCATCAGAATTACTCGCAGCATCACAGAGTCCAACTTCAGCATCTTTAGCATTTTCGTCTTTGCTGTTCCCGAATAGACTGGATGTGGAGAACAGTTATGCACACTCGTTTCCATTTCTTTAGAGGGTCTAAAATCACTTATTTAGCATCGCAGAGTCTGACTTCAGACACCAGTCTCATAGAGCACAAATAGGTGCACTCGTTTCCATTTCTTTAGAGGGGAACACTGGGAGCAGAGACTGAGCAAAGTGTTGTCTGCTCCTGTGTGTCTGATGTGAGCGCACAGAGAAAGAGAAACAGTGTGAATCGGGGGCTCCAATTTTATTTAACATAAGCTCCCATGTTTCTGTTATGAGCACATGGAAAGAGAAAGACAGTGCAGCTCAGGGCTTCTTTTCTAACATGAGCTTCTTTAACAATTGTTGTTAAAAGCTGCAGTTCCCACGAATCCCTTTTAACACCTACGGCAGGAAGAAGGCAGAAGGTGATAAGCACATGCTAAAAGGGATTAGTGGCACCAGTGACTGCAGCAGCAGTTGAACTCAAAGGATTAGTGGGATTAATGGGACAAAATCGTCCCAATTAAATGGCTTCCCCATCCCCATTAAGCAGCAGTATTGTCCATAGGAATACAAAGCCACTTAATCGGTTCCTGGTGAGATGTCCCAATAAAGCGAATGTCCCCATTATCCACGTCCCGATTAAGTGGCTTCTACTGTATTAAGACCATGTAATGGCACTGATAGTGTGGTGCTTCTCCTACTGGTGTGGAAGAGGAGGAAAAGGACCTTGGAAACATAATAGGCAAGAGACTAAAGCATGCCTACCATTGTGATGCTGCTTTCATGAAGGCAGGAAGAATACTGGGGTGTATGGGGGTGGAGGTGACCAGCGGAGCAGGGGAAGTAATCCTTCTGCTTTACAAAACCTTGGTCAGGCCCAACAGGGAGTACTGTACACAGTACTGGGATCCCCTGTACAAAAAAGGCATTGAGGCACTAGTCAAGAGGGTGCAATGCAGGGTTGCCAAATTACATGGAAACATCAAAACATAGAAGTTGCTGGCAGATAAAGACCACTTGGCCCATTGTGTCAGCCCTGTCCTACCATACTGTGGAATGTAAACGTCTCAATGGCTCTTCACACCTTCTCTCCCCCTCCACTTTTGATACTGTATTTACCAGTCCCATGTATCTTCCCCACTCATGTTTGAATCCCCCCACTGTTTTTGTACAGACCAGTTCTTTCGGCAGCCTATTCCAACCTTCCACCACCCTTTCCGTGAAAAAATACTTTCTGCTATCCCTCTTTAATTTACCTCCACCAGCTTCCTGCAATTATCCCTGTTGTTTGTGTACCCACTCAGTTTGAACTATTCCCTGTTGTCTACCTTGTTTACCCCATGGAGGCAATTGTATGTCTCAAGCATGTCCTCTCTCTCCTTTCCCTCTTCCAGTGTGTGCATGTTTAGACCTTTCACTCTCCTTGTAATTCCTTTCCTGCTGTCCCCGGATCATCTTGGTTACCCTCCTCGGCACTACTTCCATTCTGCCCCATCCTTCCTTGAGTGCAGTCTCCAACACTGCACACAGTATCCCTTGTGATAAATGTCATCAGATTAAAGGGACCCTGTCAACTGTCTTAGGCCTCAAATCGTTTTTAGTTAAAAACACGTTATGATTGGTAACATTCTGTAGAGATTGCTGCTGTAGCTAGTAGATTGACTCTGATTGTTTTCCCTTTTTAAAAGTAAAAAACTGACTGCCCACCATATTGGTGTCACCACACAAAATTGTATTTGTTTATAGTCCTTGATCAACTCCCATTGCATCTTTCCTGGACATGGAAACACCCCAACACAGTCTAGCCACTCAAGATAAAAGGGAAGGAGAGGAGACTATTGCATCATAAGTTGCTGCACTGTTTGGGGGTGTTTCTAATGTTCTGGAAGTATGCAACAAGAGTAGATCTAGGATTTGAAGAAAACAAAGTTGGACATAATTACACCATTATTATGCATTTCAGTTCTACTAAGAGAGGAGGAAGATAAAACAACCAGCAACGTCAATGAATTTCAGAGAAGGTAAGCAATTGTAAAATGTCTGTTTTCAGCTAAAAATAATATGATTCAAAAAACGGTTGACATTGCAGATCTGGCCAACAGAAAACTAGGTGCACTCTTCCAACAACGTTTAAACCTTACTGTTGAGGCTAGACACCTGGCAATCTCAAGTATGGTCCTCCGTCTCATTGACAATGGTCTACCAATCTATGGAGCTGCCTGTGAATCACTCCTAGGCAGGGTAAAAATGGTCCTCAGTAAAGCCTGTCATTTCATAAATGGGGCTGATAGACTCACCCACACTTGCTCCTTGTATGCGCGCACCAACTGGCTCCCCTTGCAGGATAGGCTTATACCAGTTCTGTCTGTTGGTTAAAAAAGCCCTACTAGGTCTCACCCCTTCTGCAATTGGTGACCTCTTCTGCCTGGTCAACAACAGCTACTCCACAAGGAGTATGTCCAGACATGCTCTGTAAGTCCCCTTCGCAAAACAAGCCAGGGTAGACATACATTTGTTATCCAAACTGCACAGTGGTTTAATGAACTCCCTGAATCCCTAGCAGGCCTCCCCAAAATCGCACCTTTTAAGAATTTCCTAAGAAAAGAACAAGCTGAAATCTGCTTGCCGTTGTTTTAAATGACCATATACTCCTCTGTATAATGTTGTGTCTTGACTGCCATCTGCCTAATTTCTTCGCTGCTGTACCTCTGTTTGCAACCCTATTGTCTGTACTTGACTAGGCTCCCCCTGAGCTGGTGAAATTGTGAAGTGAATACTGTACCTATTTTGTTGTTATCTGTTTGCCACTGACGAGGCTTCCGTATATCAATGTTGCATATACCTGTTTGTTACTGACGTGTAACTTTTGGAAAAGAGCACTTGTGCTCGAAGGTGTTATCCAGATTGTAAATAAATAAATCAAATCAGGGGTATGCAGGGCAAAAGCTATGAGGAGAGACTGGAGGCCCTTAACAGTCAGAAAACACAGCAGGTTCACCACTCATCAAAGCTGAGAAGGACAGGATCAAGGAAGGATGGCTGCAGCACAGTTACAGTATGATACGTACAGTCATACCTCTCAACTGTCCCTGATTTTCAGGGACATCCCTGATTTTGCCTCAAAATTTTACTCTGTCCCTCCTAAAACTTGTGTTTCCATGACCAAACAGTGGGAGCTGTAAGCACAAAATAATGTCAAACATTAAAGTTACAGACTTGTTCTTCCTTAGAAAATGCATTTTACACTTAAGTCCCTTATTCTACCAGCTTCCTGAGTGGATACCACCAATTTTGAAAATGTGTCCCTGATTTTGGTCCTTTGTCCCTGATTTTTTAAGCCTTGTCCCTGATTTATGAGGCAAGAGGTTGAGAGGTATGTGTACAGTAGGCTGTCCTGCAGGGAATCAGAAATGGCTGTCTTAGGCTCCACTGCTTGTAATTCTTGAAGCTATTCAAGACACATTGTGCGTTTCTCTGTATAAATGATTTGTGGACAGTAGACATGCTTTTGCCTCTCCCCCCATGACATTCTCTCACCATCAAAAATAGTTTGTTTTGCATAGTTTGTACATTCTTTCCCTGCTTGATGCAGCCTCATAAAATTCAGTTGTTTCACCTCAGGTTGAAAACGTTGCTTTCCTGCAAGGCATCCTATATGGGATTTTATGGCTATATCATAAAGCTGCAGCCTGACTGTCTGTGGTTTGCTTTAACCAGTGTTATGATTCTCACGAAGGATGCCTGCAACTTGTTGTTGTGGGTAAGGAGGCAACAGACAGCTATTGTTGTCCCAGGTATGGGAATGTTGCAAATGCTGAATCAGATGATAGCAAAACAAAGATTGCAGTTCCACTGAAACTATTAACCCTTTAATATACTGTTCATTGGGACCTTTATAGTATCCCAGGCCTTGGTTGTATAATACAGATAATTGTATGTCAATCTGTGATTGTAAATGACTGTCATTAGCATATTTTCTGATGGTTACCAATATCAGTTAAGTTCTAAGGAGTGGGTGGGATACAGCCCAGGATCAAAGTGGAGCTCAATTTTTGTGACCCCCTCCCCCGGTTTACACCCCTGCCTAGTGACTGTAATAGGGCACACCTGGTTGAGTGGGTTGGGTTCATTTGTTCTCCTGTAGTATGGGGCATCATCCCAAATTAGTAAATAGCATGGTGCTGCCATCCAGAGAGAATAAGTGGGCCAGATATTGTGTGCAGTACCACCCTTTGGGATGCAGTACTTACCCACCTCTCTACACTGGAGAAGACCACCCCCTGGGAACCACCAACAGCTGTTACCCTTATCAAACAGTAATTCAGTCATGATGCAGAAACTGAATGCCTACACAGCAAGAAAATGCCACAAATGAAACTGTGCTTTATTTTGGAACACAGGCCTAGAGACTGTGGAGAGAGCAGGGGTTAGACAATAACAAGTTGCTGTATGCTCAGCCACTCTCAGGCAATTTCTCTTGAACCCCACTGCATATACACACCCACCCAAGCAAGGGGTACGTAAGATGGCTATTTTACACTGGGGTGGTAACTTTGATCTGGTACCAACACATAAAACTACAAGTACAAGTATAATATTACACATTAGACTCTGTGTACCCAGGTATTGTGACTCTGATCCAGTGCAGGCCTGAATGAAGAGTTGCCTGGGATCTTGCAGTGACGCACTTGACGGAAAATTCAACAAGCTTGCATTTTAACCCCCCAACAGGTCACAGTGTGCTAGCACAAATTGATAAACAAAAATAACCCTCCAACATATTGGCTAGACTTTTCCAGATGAGAATGAATGCCAGTTGTAATGCAATAGAGAAAACAGAATGTCTCGCCAGCAATGCCACCACTCATGTGACCCTTGGAGCAGCACACAGGGGTAGGAGAGCAATTCCAAAGATGTAAGCAGTACCACACCAGAGCAGAGCAGCCATTTAGAGGATGCAGGGAGTAACACCCAGGAGCATAAAAAACAGCGCAGAAGCTTTTGATTCTTCAGAGCCTTGTGGCCTTGTTAAACGGCTTACTGATTGTTTGTAACACTGTCTACTTTGTTTTTGTACTTAATGACGTGGAACCTTTGTAAAAGAGCCTTGGCTCAAAGGTATTAATTCCTAGAACTTCAAACTTCAGAGCAAATGACCACAGCACAGCCATTCTCCATTCTTGTCTCATACCTTTGCGAATGCAGCCCTTCTGGCTCGACTTCTTTGGTCACAGCTGTTCTGAATCTCAGCCAGGATACAGGAGCACTGCTTAGCGGCTTCCCAGTTCCCAGGGAGCAGAGACCCCAGGAGTGACCACACAGTCCGACTCCCCCAGTTGGGTAGAGACTACCCAGCACTCGGGCTGGCGCACATGGCTCCCTGTTCCCTGATTCACCCCACTTGATAAGGGCTAGTTGGCCCCTTACCTGGCTAGAGGTGGCCTGAGCAGGATGCAGTCTCTATCCCCAACTAGATCAATTCAGAAACTCTTGGACGAAGAGCCTCCTTTGATTCACACTTTCCACAATTTCTTCCACACAAGGCTCTCAAGATTAGAATGGTCTCTCATTCTGGAGAACTCAAGGAAAGTTCACAGGCAACAATAGGAATAAAACCCTGGGGAGGACTTGCACAAATTATTGGTCTGGCTAGGCCTCTAGATCTCTTTCACTAACAGTAGGCCTGCACCCTTCTCAATCTCCCTAAGACTGCCTTTCCTTCTCCAAAGCCCCGCAGACTCATTCTTTTCTCCCTTTCATTTCTCATTCGGCAGACAGGCATGTCCGTCAGTCCTTCTGACCTGTTCTGCCCTCTAATTGGCTCAGAGAAACCTGCCAATCCAATCGGGAGGACCCTGTTGTATATTTCTCCCACAAACCATTGCTTTGCCTTGCTGCCCTCTGATTGGTGGCTGAACAGGTTGTGGGTCACAAAGATGGTGGCCCTTTGTACTAATGGAGCCCTGTGCTCCAAAGTCTTTATTTTTATTTTAATTAGAAAGTTCCCCAGTCAAGTATGCTGTCCCCACTTTGGTTACAGCCCCCCCCCCCGGGCTGTTATCCGATGGTGGCATGGAGTGGGTTTGACTCCCGTGCTCCCTGTCTGGAGCTCTATTCTTTGCTCCCCCTCCCCCCGAAATTCAGACAGCTCTGTGTGCAGCTGGGAGCTGCTCTCTTAAAGGTGCAGCATGCCAAACATCTCATTCTTTCTTTCTTCCTCCTCCCCCAGTGCCTCCAAGCCCCCCCCCTTGTATACTGAAGTCCACGGGGTTGAAGCACACTAGGGGAGGACTGTGGCGGTTGCTTGCCAATGTGGTTCTTGACTGGTGGGCGCTTCCAGAGCTGAAACACACTCAAGCTTGGAAAGACAGCTCGTACACTGTGGTGCAAAATTATGGCAGTCTCCTGCTGACTGCTCCTCTGATCCCCAATTCAGCTGCAGTATGGGGCCAGAGCAAGCGAAGAACTATAAGAGAGTTCGGGGGTGGCATGAACAGCATCCAGGTGAGCGCCCCCTCCCGGGGGTTACATTTAGAAACAATTTTGGAAGCCACTTGAAGTAATCTTTCAGGATTGTGAACAAGTGTGATTCCAGAGGACTGAGAATTGGCCAGTGTGGCCCCCGTCTTCAAGAAGGGGCAAGGTCACACCCATGCAACTACAGGCTGGTCAGCCTGATATCAGTGCTGGACAAGGTTCTGGAGGCCATTGGAGTACTTAGTTGAGGCCAAGGTTCTTGCCCCCTCTTAATACAGCTTTATGAAGGCAGATCATGCCAAACCAACCTGATTACCTTAGTGTTTTTTTGAGGGGTCAGCAGGGAGATGGACTGGGGTAGGGCCATGGATATAGTCTATCTGGATTTTAACAAGGCCTTTGATACTGTGGCACATGACAAACTTCTGGGCAAAGTTAACCAGCGTGGTATACATGAGGCATATATGTACAATGTGGATTGCTAACTAGCCTGGTTGCAGAAACAGAAGGTGGTGTTGGGTGGGCACCACTCCAAGTGGAAAGGAGTACTCTGATGTGTCCCTTAGGGATAAATGCTGCGGAATCTTCTCTTCAACATCTTCGTCAATGATCTGAAAGCTGCAGTCTCCAGCAAGCTGCTTAAGTTTGTGGATGACTAGTCAGCCCGGTGGTGCTAAGGGTTGAGGCACTGGACTCCACACCTTGCGCCACGACAGTGACCTATGTTTGGGAATGAGCACAGGCCACTGGGGGTTGGCACGGGAAGGAAAGGATCGAGCATCCTATGACAGCTCTCCTCTCCTGGGGAAGGGTGGGCATGCCGTCCCGCTCCTTGGCTTCCCCCCGGTGGAAGCTGGGGGGTAGTGCCAGAGCTAGGGAGATTAGTAATGTGGCATCATGGCACATGCGCCCCTCCACGCATGCGTGTTCACAGCTGTGGGGGCAGGACTAAGAAAAGCAGAAAAACATCACCTGCCGGCTCCATGGAAGCCCCTCCACTGCTGCAACGCTGCGGTCTCACAGAGCTCCCAGGCCCACTCTGGATATGTGTTCAGGAGGGGGGGAGGACAGCCCTGCCCCCTTCTGCCCCACCACGGGGGGTAATCCGTGGGGGATACAGGGCCTGGGAGGCACCGGGGAAGTAATAGCGGTGGGAGGGGGGAGTTGGAGGAGGAGAGAAACTGCAGGCAGGGCGAAGGAGGAAAAACAAATAATGGAAAAAAGAAAAGAAAAAAAAAGTTTGTGGATGACACTAAGCTGGCCAGGTTGTGAACTCCGCTGTGGATGGGGCCTAACTTCAGGAGTACCTGAAGATGCTGGGTGAGTGGTCTGCATCCTGGATCCTCAGATTCACAAGGTAGCCAAATGTAATGTACTACATTTGAGGAGGAAACATAGAGGACAGAAGTAGGACTTTCACACTGTATGGAGCTCCTCTTGCAGCAGTCGATTAAGAAAATGATTTGGGGGTCATAATAGACAAGGAGTTGAAGCATGAAAAGTAGTGTGCAGCCACTGTGAAGAGGGCTAGCAGAATACTGGGGTGCATCAAAAAGGAGGTGAACAGCCTGCTCCATGGCACTGAGTAGTGGGGGACCACTCTAGCATGGTGGTGACCCAGATTTGTTCCCTAGCCCAGGACGTCAGGAGTGGAGGCTGGCAAAGAGGTGCCAGAACATCCATCATGGATGTCCTTTTCCTGGAAAGGGTGGTTGCTCAACACTGCACATGGAGTGACAACTACTGGATACATACTGCAGTGCCATTGACAATGTGGGCAACCACACTTTGCCAGGTGACCACTCCAGGACTGTTGCATGTGCATACAGTAGATATGGGTGGTGGGTGGGACCATCGCAAGGGAGAAAATACCCTCCCTGGTTGGTGGCAGAATGAAGAGGCAGGTTTGACCACTGCCCATTCCCTACAGACATGTAAGGAACTGTTGTCCCCTCTCCCACCGGCTGTAGCTGAGGTAATTCTGATTGTCCCCCTGTTTGCTGTAACCAGCCTGGTGCTGGGAACCCCACCTCAGGGGGAAAAGTAAGCCAAGGACAGATGTGGCAACTGAAGGCAGCAAGGCTTGCCTTGGAGGTGGCTCTAACCAAGTACTGTTGTCTCTGTGTTGAAGACGGTGGAGAGAACTCAGCTCTGGTGAAGAACACAACTAAGAGACATCATCAAAAAAACCAGGCCCCACCAGGATTACTGTGTGCATTTCTGTTCTCCTCAATACAAAAGGGACATGGACACAGTCAAGAGGTTGCAAGGCAGGGCCACCAAAATGATCAGTGATATGGGGGACAAAAGCAATGAGGAGAGGCTGGCAGTCTTTAGCATGTTCACAATGAAGAAAAGGAGGTTGATAGGGGACATGCACATAGTCAAAGGTATCAACATGATTTATCTTTTGGACTTGTTTGATCTCCTGTACTGCAGCATAGATACATAGACACTGTCGGCAGTGGCCCAACCAGTCTGCCCATTGGAGCATGTAAGTTCCCTTTACATTTTTCTAGAAGTCTATTGCCCCTTACCCATGACCTCCAGAATTCCCTTATGTCTATCCCATGCATTCTTAAATCCTGTGATTGTTTCGGCCCCCATCACTTCCTTTGGCAGAGTGTTCCACTTGTCCACCACCCTTTCTGTGAAGAAATTCTTCATCACGTTTCCTCTGAATCACCCTCTCTCCAACTTCATCCTATGCCCTCTAGTCCTGGAAGATTTTTTTCGCTGGAAAATAGTGTATTCCTGCACCCTGTTCCTCCCTGTAAGGTACTCGTTTGTTTCTATCATATGATATCCCCTCTCTCCCTCCTCTCCTCCAGGGAGTACATATTCAAGTCCTTCAACCTGTCTTCATAGGACTTGTGATGCAATCTGTGTACCATCTTTATTGCCCTCTTCTGAACCTTCTCTACCCTGTCTATGTCCTTACGTAGGTAAAGTCTCCAGAACTGTACATTGTACTCCAGGTGGGGCCTCACTGGTGTCTTGTATAGTGGAATTATGACCTCCCTTTTCCTGCTGGTGATGCCCCTGCCTATACATCCCAGCATTCTATTTGCTTTACCTCCTGCCTTGTCGCACTGTTTCCTTACCTTGAGGTCATCATAGATGATAACCCCAAGCTCCCTTTCCTGCTTGGTGCATGCTATATCCTCACCCCAACTGATATGTTGTTCCAGAGTTTTTGTGCCCCATATGCATTATCTTGCACTTCTTTGCATTGAATTTCAACTGCCAAACCCTTGACCATTCTTCAAGCTTCTGCAGGTCCCTCCTCATTCTGTCTACACCCTCTGGTGTGTCCACTCTGTTACAGAGCTTTGTGTCGACAGCGAACAGGGAAATTCTGACTTCTAGGTCCTGTGCAATGTTACTGATGAAGACATTGAATTGGACCAGTCCCAGCACTGATCCCTGTGGTACCCCACTGGTCATGCTTCCCTTTGTGGAGTGACTGCCATTTATCACCACTGTCTATATCCTGCCGCCCAGCCAATTACCTTCCCACTGCACTACTGTTCTGCCCACTCCCATATTCCCCAGTTTGCTTAATAGCCTTCTTTGTGGCACAGTGTCAAGGGCCTTGCTGAAGTCCAGATAGTCCACTTCAACTGCCCTCCCCTGATCCACCTCCCTTGCCACCCAGTCGACACTGGGACAGGCTCTGAAGTCCAGAGGTGGTATATTCAGAAGTAATATTAGGGACACTTTTTTTTTTCCCCTGAGGGGTTTGTGAACCTATGAAACAGCCTACCAGTACAGACCCTGAATCTGAAGACAGTGAAGGCCAATAAAGCAAACCTGGACAAATTCCTGCTTACCAGAGGGGAATCACCAGGAACTCAGGCTAGTAGAGAGGGTACGGAATCCCTATAAATCCGTACATGTTTGCACAGCATACTTATTTCATCCCTGCTTATGAAGCACGGGTAGGGAATGGTAGACATGATATACCTAGAGTTCCTTACAACCTTTAATTACTACTGTATGTTATTATGATCTGTAAGTCTGGATCTCTCTCTCTCTCTCTCTCTCTCACTCTCTCTTCCACCACCATGGCTAAGGGATGCATGCAAGGGGTCCATATTAGGGCTAAAGGATATTATGTCTCAGCTAGAAAGTCTGGAGTTTTGCCTGTTCCTTCATGCTGAGCATTATTTTCTGTCCTTAGGCCCCCACTTTAAGTTTGCCACCACTGTGACAATACTGTACTTTAATAGAAGCAAATACAGCTGGGGCATGGAACAGAGCATCCACTTCTGCAGGTGTTGCCAAGGCTTGGACTGGACAGCAGGACCTATTCATACACAGGGAGGCTGGCATTCTCTTCATGAAATCTGAGGGTGTCATCACTACTTCATGAGGTGAGAGTCTTCAAGTGGACCGCTAAGAGACAACTGATGTGTCATCTTTTTAGTAATTGTTCATGTTTGCAAAGGCTTTTATATAAACTGAGAAAAGGAATTTCTGCTGTAAATATTCTGTTCTTTCAGTAGCCCCTGTATTGAGCGACCGCGATTGAGCCCTTTCAAAAAGGGCGACCCAATCAGGACACTTTTACACAGGGCTATTGGGAAAGGAGGCTGAAAGGATGGGGATTGGCGAATATAATGACGGGACGTCGCTACATGTACACGCGCGCGGGGGGGGTGGGACCACGCCGAGTGATGTGTGGAAGGGGAGGGAGGGAGAGTTTGTGAGGTGTTGTGTGGCAGTGGGTCGCTGAGCTGGCCATATAGCGTGGTAGGTTGGTGGCAGGTTAGGATTGGGAGGGTGGCAGGTTCAGTTCCAGGCACCCACTTGCTTTTTGCGCCGATCAGGAATTTTTTTCCCCCTCGTTTTGCACCCCCCCAACATGCACCCCTGGAGTTAAGAATCCTTTAGTATGGGGGTGCAGGGTGCAGCCCCACATAAAAGTAAACGACAGTGTCCGCACCCTTTGTTTGTCTGTTATCTACATCGCCAAAATTCATTTTCGACGATGTAGACTCGACCAAATGACGATCGCTGTTACGCAGTCGCTGTTAACACATGGAACCGTTATTTCTGGTAATTGCTATATGTTTGTTTTAAAACTGTCAGGCACATAAGTGAAGCCCCAAATGGGTGTCATAGAAATAAAGTGAACTTGAATTTGATTCAGTTCCTTTTAAACTTTGCATATATTTAACCAGCCTCTTTCTTCTCCCAAGCTTGAGACAGGTTATTAGAGACTACTCAAAGGGATAACCCAGTCACTGAAAGTTGTTTCCTGCTGGGCAACAGCCAGGAGACAGAGTGTCTGAATGCTTGTGTCTTCACACCTTCTTGGTTGTCAGGGAGGGCGGAGCATAAATATTCATGATTCTACTCTTCCCCCTTTTTGCCTATAAAGGGCAGGGGGTTGTCTGAACCGAGCAGTTCAGTATTGTGATCTCCAGGGGATAGTCAACTGAAGGCTTGGAGCACCAACAGAGAAAAGAAGAGAGGGAGAAGCCTCTGGGAAGCCCTGCCCCCCCCCCATGGGGAAAGGCCCTATGGATAGCAGTACTGGGAGGGAAGAATCCTCTAACCTTGCCCAAAGTGGGACAAGACATCTGTCTCTACCTGAGATGCACCTGGGAGTAATGGTCGGCCTCCTCCCAAAGAAGGTAACCGGGGTACATGCGGATCCACTCCCATGCAAGCAAGAGTAGAGGATATGATTAGAGTATACCTCCATGAGAAGCTTAAGTAGTAACTGGTACCAGAGTAAGTAGGAAACATCTTTTGAAGTAATGTTGTTATGTATTTGGCATGTCAGGGACGAGGTTCCTGGCAAGAGTCAAGGTCAGCTTAAAGTCCCACTAAGACTGGGCTGGGTGACAGAGCCTGTTGTGAAAACAAGGTCACTAGGACCTAGTAAGCATGATGCAGGAAAACATACACAGGCTGAACTGACTGATGGGAAAGATCAGTGAACCATAAACTGGTTCCAGAATTTACCTTGGTGTCAACAGCTGGCACATAGCTAAGCACAGGCTTAAGTAGCTCCCCAGGGTAATGTCCTGCCTTGCTTGGAAAGAGTGCCAATGCACACCCATGTTGCAGGGTAGCATGCATGGGACTCCATGATGGGAGACAGGACTGTAATGAAATATAACTGAGATGCAGCAGTGCCCATCCTAAGCTGAAGGCATAGAGAAACTGTATGAACCTTCCCTAATGAACTTAATGAGGAGTGAGCAGTAAGGGGAAGTAACCCTTTAAAGAATGCATATCATTTAGTGAATAAATAAACACTGTCCTGCTTGGTCCCAGCTCCTAGCGTGGATATCAGGAACCACAGTTGCACGCCTCCTGCGGCTAGGCAAGATCTTGTCCAGAATCAAATCAAATCAAATCAAATCACTCTTTATTTGTATAAGGCACCTTTCTTAAACCAAGGCACCTGTACAATATTACATAAAACAATAAATAGTTAAAACAACATTAAAATATTCAGAAATCATTATAGGCTTTACTAAAAAGGTAGGTTTTCAAAGCTCCTTTAAAACTTTGGACAGTCGGGCAATTTCACACCTGACGAGGTAGAGAATTCCACAGGGTTGGGGCCATGAAACTAAAAGATCTGGCCCCTGAAGTTTTTAAGCGAACCCTGGGAATCTCCAGCAATCCTTCAGCAGTGGATCGGAGACAGCGGGAGGGACAGAAGATGATCCTTCCCATTTTTGACTACTGCGACGTAGTCTGTGGTGCCACTCCTAAGTCCTCCCACCACTGTGACCTTTATCGAACCCTTTCCTTCCCCTCCCTTACAAACAGACGCCTCTCACACTGCACTAAATTCACTGCTAAACACTGGCTGGGTGAAATCCCTTCCTACTCCTACCCTTCATTTATAACACCCCCTCCTCCTTCCCATTCCCTCAGATCTACCGACACTCATACACTGACAGTCCCCTACCACTTCACCCTTTCCAGCCAGTCTGGGTATTCTCACCATTTCCCTAAAATATGGAACTCTCTACCTCTCTAAATCAGACAGTCCTCCTCCCTCTATTCCAGCAACACTGCCCTCTCCAACTATCTTGCACCTAACTGTTCCTGTTATGACCCACCTTAATTTCCTTCATCTTGCTCCTTACAGTTCGTCCCCCTTCAGTATTTACCCAATGCCTCTATCGACTCTACTGCCTCTACTGACCCTAGCCCTTCCTAGGTGCTAGTTCTCATACCTTTCTCCCTTTCCCTACTCTCTCTCCCTTTTTCCCTAGCCTTCACACTCCCCTTTCAGGGTTCTCAGCATCCTGAAGGGGTCCTATAGTGCCTAGGCTTGCCACTTTTTCTTCCCCAATCTACCTATCCTTGGCCTTCCAGGTCCCTTTGCAGGGTCCCCAGTAGCCTGGTGAGTTCCTTGGATCATGCCTCATCCCCTCCCAGGTGTTATTTCTCATTCTCTCCCTCTCACTATCCCTCTATAATTACAACTTCTAACCGCAGGAGGGTTTACAATTGCCTGAACTTCCCTGCCCCCTTGCAGGGTTCATCACATCCTGAAGGGTTCTCTATTTGGGTCAGGCCTTATTTCCCCTCCTTGGTGTTAATCACACATACTCCCTCTCTCTCTCTCTCTCTCTCCCTCTCGAATTCCTACTCCAGTCCCCTGTCCCCTTGCGGGATTCCCCATATCCTGAAAGGGTCTCTCCAGGACATGACTCTTCACTATCTGTCATCTCATCCTCTCTCTCCTTCACCCCTTATTTCACAACAGCACTTGTTCGCTTATTACCATTGCACTTATTAATTGTTCTCACAAATTACATATATATGCAACACTGTTTGTAACAACTGCCTAAACTAATGGTATGCTATGTTGATCTTTGTAATTTGAATGTAAAATGTCTCATAATCCCTATTTTACCCCTACCCCCAGGTCACACCGGGAGACAAGCAACCAATTGCTCAGTGTGCCTTCCTGGTGAAACATTTCAATAAATAAATAAATAAATATTCCAGTTTGTGTGTGGTCTCCTTGATCGTCAAGCCTCTGTGGTTGTTAAGGCCCCTGGTCCCCATTTCCGAGGTCTGTGGTGAACAATCAAGGTGCAATGTCTGGTGTAAGCAGACCTCCTCTGGATGGGAAACACTTTCTTATGCCCCTAGATATGGGGGGGGGGCTGGCCTTACTTCTCTATACCACATTATTCAGCTTGTGTTTAAACTGAGTAGGTGTAATATGTATTTTGAGCAAATTTAAGGATTCAGTACTTAGATTAATTCTGTGGCAACCATCTGTTAAGCAGAAAGCAAAAGGCCTGTCTCCTGCCAAGCCATATGAGACTTGGCTCTGTTCCTCCTCCTCTGCAGTTGTTTAGGTCTGCCTGAGGCTGTGCTGCATCAAGCATACTGCCCTTTGTAAGTTTTACCCCTGGGGCAAATGCAACTGATTGTCATAACAGGCTCTCTGAGGGAAATTGAGTTTTTGATATTATAGGTTCTGTCTAGGCATACAAGATGAGACAAGTATACTGGTAACTCACAGCTACTGCATGCCTATGGTATTATGAACATCACAGGGCTGCCACGCTACAACCAAATCCCAGCATGCTGCCAGCAAAAAACAGACCAAATGCAAACAGAAATGAGGCCCCATGTAGACATACAAAGGCTTCAGCAAACAAATGAATGTGCAACAACACTTCATTAAACCCCAGAAATCCCAGTGAAAAGCATCAGGGAGCAGCTAAACCCAAGCACTTTGTCCTATTTCATGAGGCTTCATCGGGGACCCTCCCCGATGAAGCCTCATGAAAGAGGAGACACACCAGGTTTTCGCTTACTCCTGCTGTTTTTTCACTTGGATTTCTGGGCTTTAATAAAGTGTTGTTGACTATGGTATTACCCGTAGCTGGTCATTAGTCATTCGATACCAGCATATTTACCTCACTTTAACCACTTCATGGGGGAACAAAAGTACCTATATAAGATCCACACATTTCCAGTTGTAATGGTAGCACAGCTTGTAGTATAGTGGGAAGGGTATTCTGAGCAGGCTCAGATTCAAATCCCAGCTAGGGCACTTACTTTTTCTCACTTCTGAATTGTACTTCAAACATATGCACATCATACTCTATATACAAATGCAATTCTGATTTGTGTGACTCCAAGGTGTGCATTGAGAAAAGACGAGTGCCTTTGGGATCTCTAGATTTCCAGTTGGCTTGGTAGCACTGCTGGTAATGCAGAGGAATGGCATTCTGAGTAAGCTTGGGTTCAAATCCTAGCTAGGGCACTTATTGTTTCTCACTTCTTCATTGTGTTTTAAATATATGCACATTAGACTCCTTATAAAAATATAGTTTATCAAATGCTGCAATCTGTCTGTCAGTGCCCTAAAGACAATTTATCTCAGCACAAATCACAATTCCATACTGAAGTCATACCGAAATTGCAGCACAGCTTGCAGTTTGGTACTGTTTCAGGGAACCCCATTCAACTCACAGCCCAAAAGCCATATGGATGTTTTTTTAACTCACAGTTTGGTACTGTTTCAAGGAACCCAACAACAATTTTGTATTCATGTGGTGTATGGAGGAGGGCTTTGGCTACATTTCAATTGGGGATCAACCTGGGAAGAGATGGTCCTATATAGGGGAGCTAGCCTGCATCCTTCCAGGAGGGGGACCACAGTCGCTTTCCTCTCTTCCATGGTGTACATGTTGAGATCCCTCAGTCTCTCCTTGTAGGACTTTTGGTGCATCCCACTGACCACTTTGTCACATTGCCCTGCCACTTTGAGGTCAATGGATGAGATCACCCCAAGGTCCCTTTCCTGCTTAGTGACTGTCAGTACCCCGTATTCTATACTCAGCTCCTGGGTTCCTATGCTCCAGGTGCATAATTTTGCACTTTTGGCATTGAACTCAAACTGCCATGTTCTTCACCACTCCACAAGTTTCCCAATATCCCTACATATTTTCTTCATCATCTCCTGAGTGTCCATCCTATGACATAATTTGGTATCATCTGAGAAAAGGCATATCTTCCCTTCCAGTTCTTCTGCAATGTTGCTTATGAAGACATTGAAGAGGACCGGTGCCAGTACTGAGCCCTGTGGCACCCACTGGTCACTCTCCCATCATTAGAGTTGGTGCTGTTAATGACCACTCTCAGTCTCTTATCCATTAACTAGTTTCTAACGCAGTTCACCACTTTGGATCCCACCCCTAGGTCGCTCAATACTAGACTCAACAGGATTCTTTCCCTGTTGTTTTTTTCTCTCCACAGTGCCATTGTCATATACAAATCTTAAGACATTTTTATTTTAATACAATGTATGAGGGAACTGCTGTGATGGTAGCAAAGGAACTTAATGAACATCTAGTCTTTATCATCTTCCACTTCCTATGTCCCTGCGTACATATTTCAGTGTCAGTGGCTCAATAGGTAGCATGCTCACCTCTGGGGCCAGAAGATCAGAAGGTCATGAGTTCAAACCCCACACCAGGTGCTTGGAGGAATACCCATAACTGACTCTGCAGTGCAGTACAAGGGAGGTACTGCACTACTGAAGTGCTGTTCTTCAGAAACGATGTTAAACTGAGGTTCCTTCTGCCCATCTCTGCTAACAGTCTGTTTGGCAGTAACAGATCCCATTGTACTTATCGATGAAGAGTAGGGGAGTTTCCCCAGTGTCATGGCCAACATTCCCCCATCAATAAAACAGGTTCATGTAACTCACCCCAAGGATGCACCTAGAAACAAGCTACCACAGCTTAGTGTGCCTTTCCTGGTTGAAAATTACAAATACAAAACATAAAATACTTGCTTTTATTAAATGCTTTAAAAATGTGTCAGGTCACATATTTGTTTTATCGGTTAATATCCATAGATGAAGGCAAGCCCTGAAGTGCAGCGGTATGGCTACCACTCATAGCACTGGTGACCCAAGTTCGAGAACAAGTTCAAGACATCAGAGGCCTGCCCCAGAGAGGAGGACTGAGCATTCAGAGGATGTTCTATTCCTCTGAGGAGCAAGGGTAGCTTCTGCCACGACAACACTGCACCTAGTTGAATACAGGTAGCAGTACACTAGTTGTACAGTAAGGGGGTGGAGGCATCAACTGGGCTCCACTTGGGTACACTCTGTGTGTGTGAGCACATGGTCCCTAGTGTTCCACTGTCTTGAAGTCGGGAACCATGAATAAGGATGCCTGATACATGAACAATAATTCCAGACATGCTCAAGGCCCAACTGCTGCCACTGCTTGTCTCTCTACCATGGGAACTCCTGCCTCCAGAGGAGATAGCAGGTTGGGCTGGCACAGCTGGGCCCCACCACAGGTGGACGGGTGGATAAAACCCATGGAGTTGGAAATGAAGATGGAGGTAAGTGGTAGAGATGAAGGGGGTGTGGCTGTATCTGGCTTGAGGGAATGGGGCCAAGTCAGTGCAGGGACATAAACAATAAATTATAAACACATACAGCTGAATATTCTTTTTGAAGGTGTGTATTTCAATGAATGTTAGCAATTAAATAATTTATGTGGCCATCTAGGAAATCCTTGAGGATGTTTCAGCTTTAAATCACTTTTTTTTAATTTTCATTTGTACTTCTTAAATACAGTAGTGTGGGGGGTTGGGTGGGAGCAAAACAATGGGGATGTTAAGAACAAACATGATAGCAGATGGATTGCTGAGATGTATTTTGGGCAATTTGGTGGTGGACAGCATACAGGCAGTCGATTTGCTGGATGGTAATGGCCAGAAAAAATAGTTTCTGGTTTTCAAAATGCTCTATACATGTAATGCAATGTGAAAACGAAATAAATAAATAATGCAATGTTTTTTCATCCTGTTTGCAATATGTGTAGACAATACAGCTAGTCACTCTGTGGTCTAGTGCTTAAAGCACTGGTTTGTAAACCAGGAGGTCACAGGGTCAAACCCCACTGGAGCCAAGCACTCACCATATAACCCTGGGCAGGTCTCTTAATCTGCTAGTGCTCCAGTCCATCAAGCTGCAGAAATGGGCAGAAGTAGGACCTCACTGGAAACAAGAGCTTGCATTTCAGATGGACTTTTCTGGGTAAATAAATTGTAAAATAAATTACCAGATGCTAAATCAGTTTGCAAACATCTGGAAAACAAGAAGACTGCTTCTGTTACCAAAATGATCAGTCTTAAACTTTAATAAGAACTGCTCAATACTTTTTAACCTGAAGAGAAAATGTATTCATAACTTACGCTGCTGAGATGATGTTGCATTAAAATTGTTTGGTAGATATTGGCTTTGACAAGAAGTATTAAAGAAATTACACAATGCTGCATATTTTCTAATAAAACAAGTCATTTTTTTTATTTAGGTTTGCTGATATTGTCCCTGCTGATAGGTCTTATTAGATAGCTTTTTAAACATACTCTGTGATCTAACAAATGGAGAGGAAAAATAGTGATCAAAGTGATATCTGCTTCAAAGAAGCTCAGACATCTACTGTCGTAGCAGCTTCTGGCAAGAAAAGGCTTTGGCATAAAACATATTTTAATCTTTTAGACTTGATGTGGCTTTGCTAAGCTTACAGAATAAGTGCCTGTCTTTAGAAGGATGAAACTGAGCAGGTGCGCTTAAGGTAGGAGACACCTCTGCGGGATGAAGGAAAGAATGTTCCTGTGATTTAATTTTGGCTGCACTGCTGCGTACCTTCATTGGGTAAAAGATCAAGAGGAGGTCTTATGTCTTGTTTCTTTGCTTTTGAGTGGCTGAGAATTTTAATCCAGCATTTTTGGGACTTCTGTGGGAAATTCTACAGATGTTGCTCATAGACTAATGAAAACCTCTTTGATGACCAAATAAGTTAAGAAAAGGGGGAGGGGTTACAGAAATAATTCTCACTGACGTGGCTTTATTTGCAGAAACAGCTAAGTTAACAAGAGATTCTTGTCTCCCAAACAAATTAAATATAAGCCTAGTTTCCTTCAAGTAGAAAGGTTTGCTTAGTACAAGTAATTTATTTTTATTAAAAATGATTTTATTGGTTTAAGTTTTTATTTACTTTTTTATTGAACTTTCTCACATAACAACTTGCATTGTTATTTCACCTATAGTGTTAAGAATTTTAAAATAAATAAAAAAGCCCTGGCAGATAGAGGATTGCAAGCCATAAAGCCTAAGCACAAATGTAAACACAACTTTACTGTTAAAAAGAAACATTCACATTTCCTTAAACTTATAGCAAGCCTTTTGTGAAAACCATACCAATACAGAAAGCCTGAGATCAGTGATGCAGTTCAGGCATTGTTTACAAAGACAAAGGGTGAAATCCGTGCCTGGGGAGGAACAGGTGTGATGTCACTGAATTGTAAAGCTGTGTGTTTAGACACAAGTCAGGTACAGTGCAGGGATCTACCATACAGCCTCTTCACACTGGTTTGCTAATGCACTGCCTTACTAGACCAGAAGGACCTTCTCTCGAGCTTGGTAACTAAGCTCCCATGTTCAGGCTAGGGACTCTTGAACCAAGACTACTAGCTGTTCCAAATCTGTCATGCCAGGTTTTTTGGCGGTGATTTTGGGGCTAAATCCATATCAACTGTGCAACCCAAGCTGAGATTCAGAACCAGACCTCTAGAAATAAAGGGCCAGGGCTTTAACCACCACCTAGCCACCTGGCTCCCACCACAGCATGTGACTGTTTTTAACAAAGCACATGTAGGCTAAACCATTCTGCTGCCTAAATCTTCTCCAGCTTCAAACCAGAGAAAACTGCCATCCTCCAAAGCTTGCCAATTGCAGTGCATTAAATTTGTCATTTGTACATATTCTCCAAGACATAACCTGAGGTAACCCGAGGTAAGGCTTTAAGAGTTTATGTTTACTGAGGCAGCCCATTAGCATGTATGGATGCTTCTGCAACATGATATAGGTGCAACCTTTCAGTCCTACCATTCACTGCGGCAGCCAATGAGGATGTATGCATGCTTGTGCAACATGATATTTGGCGATTTGAGTGCATGGGTCTGTCCTGTGCTCAGGCATATGGACCTAGGCCAAAGAAAAAAGGACTACCCAAAACAATCAGATAGTAAATGGCCTCAGCATGGAGGACAGGAAAAACCCTATTTCAAAGAGGAATTCTCCTGGGGATCCTAGGCCTTAGTTAGCCTTCCCTCCAAGCCGATGTCTAGAAAGAGAGCTGTTTGTGGGCAGTCTGAAGTTCAGACACAGGATTACAAATGTAGGATTTACAGTATGAAGATAACCATCTTCTAAGCTGTTTAATGCTGTGCATTGGGATGTTCCTTTTGGAGGTAGAGATTTCAGCTCCTATGTGGAAGCGGGGCATGAATATTCCAACGTGTTGAAACCTAGAAAAGAAAGAAGGTTATGTACGCGAGACAAGAGAAATGAGCCATGTAGTAGTCATAACAGTGCTGGAATCTGTTCCGAATATTGATTGAATATCTATGTGTTATCCTTGGCTTGCCCAGTTTTCAGATGTTGATATGAGACACAACACATTTTGCATTGTGAAATAGGGCGCATACGGTATGTTCCTGTAGTATTTCTGTCCATCTTGGAAGAGGCTAGCAGATGCAATACTCATCTGGAGCTTTTTTGTGGAGATCTCAGAATTTAAGATGATTTATGGGAATCAAATTTCGGTTCGGCAGCTGTGAATTCTCATGACTGCGAGAATCTGAAAAAGCAAATGTAATGGATTTGTAAAGGATAAGATTCAGCAGTCTGAAAATAATTCATTCTGAGTAAGTCCATAAGTTGTTTTATTGTGACATTAAGAGTTTCCTTTTGTGTTGTGCAATAGGGTTCTTTCATGTTAGACCCTGAAGGAGCAGAATAATTGATGACTGTGACATGAAGGATGTGCTGTCTGGTGAACGAAGATGGACAATAAACTGAATGCCCACCAGATATTGTTTACTGTAGTATAACTCAGCCTCTTTGAATGATGGCAGTAGGTGGCAAAAGCAAGCAGTAACCTTGTAGAAGCAGGAATTGGAGATATGGCTTGCAGAGAGCAGAAAGTGGAGAACTTATGCCAAGCAGTTCTATGTGCAGATTGTGCAGAAGGGCAAAAGAAGACTAAAAGCAGTTGTTTGCTTGTTGAATGCTAAGTCATCATTACGAGTGTATGGAATTGAGGAGGTCAGTTTATTCATAGCCTGGTGGAAGGAAGTAGAGTTTAGAAAGTCTGAAAGTTAAAACAAAATAATGCATTAGCTGCCAGATTTGGTTCCCTGGTAATGTAAACTGCATGCACTTGGAAATGAAAAATAAGGGAGATCCAGGTCAAGCTTCTTAGAAAAGACATCATAGGCAAGACGACCTGCCTTTGTTGACTATTTGGGCCATAGCTTGATTGTCAGAATAAACTGTAAGTACTTTTGAATGTCATTTGTGGCTCCTGGTAACTGTGGCAGCTGTGAAAGGATAAAGCTTAAAAAGAGTCAATGTCATAATTGAATGAGGAATTGAAGTGAACTTAGATGCTCAGAACCATCTGTCTAAATATTATTGTGAAGCCATGTGATGGAGAAGAGTCTGTGAAGATCTTCAGTGAACCAGCTGGAAGACACTGTGGAAGAATATTGAAATATCATTTCACTTTTCAGTTTATGACGATCAAAAGGATAGGATGAGAAACATCTGGGTCAAAACCTTTTACAAAAAGGGATGATGAACTACAGCTCCTTGACTGGCTGTAAACATTCTATTAGGCTTATGTTAATCTTAGGTAAACATATATGTAGAGTCTAATCAAATCCTAAACAGGGTATAACTTTATTTTAAAGTGACCATTTGTTATAATAGCAATAATATACTGCCAGGAGTTATGATAATGTTCAGTTACTCACCTTCTAATGGCACGAAGCACTCAGCTATACCTCATGCCATATTGCACCCATAAAGCATGATTAACAGAACATTTACATAACCCTGCTCTTGCCTTATTTCTTACATCAAATATACAAATTTCTGTAGTACAGAAGCTAAAAGTTGGCAAGAAAAAATACTTTCTTACTGTTACCTTTTCCATATTTTAGCTATTGTTATAGACTGGATGCACCACTATGGTCCCACTGTCAAGTGGAAGGTGAGTCATTTCTGGATAGGCTGCAAGATTTTCTTTTTTTCCCAGTCTATAGCGCTGTCCCAGGATAGGTATCTGTAGATCTTATGTTATAGTGGGCGTAACAAGTTGAAGAAAGTCAGTGACAAATGATCTGTCTTGAGGTATGATTCACATGGTGAAGTCAAGAAAGCTCAAGAGAGAGACAAGTTCTCTTGTCATACATGCCTTTCTGGATCTGAAGGATGAGATGAAAGCGGCAATGTGCATTACTGTGTTCTGGAATAGGCTGGCTTCCATTCATATGGAACTGAAGAGGATGATTAGAAATTCTGTTTCTGTTGTTGGTCCAGCCATCTATTCAGGACAAAGGCTGATGCCCAGAAATTAAGATAAACTGGAGGGGATGGAAAGGCTTGACGCTGGTGGAGAAGTTGGGTAGTTGACTAAAAGAAAGTCTTTGAGAAATGTTCCACAAAATCCAACATACTGCTTCCAAAAGGTGATAGAACAGTTTGAGACTATTGTTACAGCCAAAGATTAAGCATACTGTGAATTAATAGCGACCCAAGAGACTCCATATAAGAGCTACAAAGAAGGGGGATCAAGAGAAGTCTGAAAACGTCTATGATGTCGGCTTTGGAAAGCCAAGTACCTTTTCCAGCTCATTTGATAAATATGATGGCATCTTCTCTTTGATTGTAACTGAGGGAAAATTCTTCATATAGAAGAGTGCATTGATGCTGAAAGTAATAAAGCCATGAGTTGCCGAGAAGTCGATTATGAACCTTTTCTTCAGAAGGAATTTACCATACTAATACTAAGTGGGCTTATATGATTAATGGGAAATGGTGACTGTTGAAATGGGATGATTTGCAGCTGCAAAGTGACATCAGGCACTTGGGTGTCTGACAGCAAATTAGGACTAAGGTTTAATTCCTGAGGAGATGCCTGAGTGCCTATATTGCAGCCATATGGCACTGAATTTGTAAATGATAAATGGTGTAGATGGATATGTTAAGCATCAAGGTGACAGCTGTTGAGTGCATTTGACATGGCACACAATTTTGGCATGGGCACTTCCACAATTGTTACTTATGTGAAGTAGGCAATAAGCCAAGAAAAGGAAAGGTATATCCTTAAAATTATCATAGATTATTTTGCCAGATGAGAGAAAATCGGCTCTTCCTTCTTTTTTTCAACTTTATCTCCTATCTTGACGGACTCTCTCAGGTGTGGATTCATGACCATGGCTCTGTTGCCCACCTGAAGCCTTCGACTCACCGGTTCAGGCCTCTCCCTCCAGCCTTACTCGCCACACCACCCCCAGGCTCTGAACCACCGAGGTGGGGCAACCATCCTCCGGTGCTTTATCTAGAACCAAGTGGAGTGACGGTGTGGGGGAGGGAAGAAGACTGAGAACATGGGTCTGTAGAGCCCGACACTATGCATAGGGCAGCCACTGATCCCATCGTCACCTACCACCGAGATAGGGTTTTTCTGCTGTCGCTTCCCCGGGATGTGGCATGCAATGGCTTCTGTGTGGCTATACCTCTAACATTCTAACATACTAACATACTAAAATGCCAGCAGAATAGGCCTAATAGTCTTTTGTGTCTACTCATTTGGTCACCCCCACCCTGGAGCTGACCTTGCTGCCCTCCTTGCCTTCTCTGGCTTCTTCCTTCCCAGTTCCGGATATTCTCGGTGCACTGGATTTTGCTTCCAGAACCCTTCCCCTGTACCTGTCCCAACCCCTCTTGAACCCATCCACCATCTCTACCTCTGTTACTATCATTGCAATGTTGGGTGGTGACCAGTCATTTAGCCTTTGGTGCAGTCTGAAATATGCCTCTTTCCACTGGAGCCTGCCTTTGTCCCGGCCCCTTCTACGTCCCAACACCTGTGCCACCTCCGGTCTCTACCAGAGGCTGCTACTGCACCAGGAGTCTCCATCTACCCACCCTGGGACAGGAGAGCAGTCCTCTGGATGCTAAATCCTCTCTCTCCCATGCTGACCCCCAATGGCTCAGGTCCATTTGTGAACCCAGGTCACCAGCGTGGTGCGAGGTGTGGCATCCAGTTCCTCAACCTTCAGTGCCACTGGGTCGGACTGATCTTCCCTTCTTATCTATAAAATTTCTTGGAGCGAAGAATACCTGTGCATGGATGGTTGGAAAGTAGTAGCAGGAGTATCAGACATTTTTAACGGATCAAAAGATGACTGATGAGTTATCAGGCTGCAAATTCCCCAGCTCACTAGAACTCACTCACTGAGACCCAGGCTGCTGGAATATTTCAGACTGCACCTAAGACTAAATGACTGGTCACCACTCGACATTGCCAATGATAGTAACCAAGCTCTTGATTACTTCTGCTCTGTCTTTACAAATGCTTGTGATATCTTTTGCCTTACAAATCTAAAAAGTAAGAGGGCTAATAATCCCCGACTCTCAGGCACCATAATTAACCTCATGCGACTCAGGGACAACCTGTGGCATAGGGCCAAGGCATCTGGGAATATGGCTGATCACACTGCTTACAAGGCAGCCAGAAATAAATACATGAGATTAGTCAGACTGACCAAGGCCTCTTACTATAAAGATCTTCTAATAAAAAGTTGGGGACGTGGAAAGGAGTTCTGGAACTCAGTGAAATCCCTAACGAGCAAGATCTCCAAGGCACCTCCTAACCTTATAGTTACTTCATCAGCGACACTCCAGGAACATAGGGACATGCATTTAATACTGCTTTTACAGACCTAAGTGCTGTGCTCCCTAGGGACTACCTCTCCACCCCACTGACTGGGCAGCTCCCCCACTCGAATCCACTGCCTACTACACCTAATGGCACCCCACCTTTCTACTTCAGACAGCTATCCAGGGCTGAGACCATAAGGTATGTCAAACAGGTACTGGGCAAGACCAGGGTGGGGAGCGACTCTATCGATATGAAGCTAGTTGCCCTAACATTAAACAAATTAGCGAAACCACTTACCAAAATCTTTAACACATCCTTACGAATGAGCGTATTTCCAGACCAATGGAAGACAGCACTCATCACACCAGTTTTCAAAAGTGGTGATAGAACAAGCCTCTCAAACTATTGACCCATCTCCATTTTACCACCACTCTCCAAAGCTTTGGAACATGTGGTATCTGACCAACTCCCTGAATACTTGGAGAAACACAATCTACTTTGCGCACAGCAGCATGGCTTCTGAAAACATCATGCCACCCAAACCTCCCTGGTAGACTACACTACACAGCTCTATGAGGTAATAGATAATGGAAGGGCAATGGGGTATATATTCATAGACCTCACCAAGGCATTTGACACTGACAACCACCAACTTCTACTACAATGTCTCCTATCCATTGGCTTGTCAATAAACACTGTTATCTGGTTTGAAAGCTACCTATCACACAGAACACAATGTGTGAAGATCATCAACACACTCTCCAAGCCTAGAGAACTCAGCCTTGTAGTCCCCCAAGGTTCAATATTGGGACGTCTCTTATTTAGTCTATTTATGAACTCCTACCGTCTGCCTGCCCAGCAGTATGGTGCTTACCTAAGCTGATGCGGTCATTTCAGCACCTGGTAGTGAAATCTCTGCAATCACCACTGATCTGCAGGCCAGTTTTCAAAGGCTGGAATCTTGGTTTTCTCAGCATAAACTGTTACTCAACTACAAAAAACAAAGTGTATGCTTTTACGGTGCCTCAGAACAAGAAAAGCATGGTCCCTTACAAATAATGAGCCAAAAGGAGTTGCTGAAGTGGGTCGGCACCTTCAAATATACACCTTGATGACATGCTCTTCTTCTCAACACATATTGAACAGGTCATTAAAACAGCTAACGCCAAACTGGGAGTTCTATACCGACATAGACACGTTATGCCTCCGGAGGCTCTGAAACTGGTCACTTGCAGCTCTGTGTTATCTACTATAGACTATGGTCTGGTGATCTATGGTGCTGGTTTGGACACCACTCTTAAGAGGATCATTACCTTCTTCAACAAGGTTTGCCGCCTGGTCCTTTGGGCTGACTATCTGATGCACACATGTACAATGTATGCAGAGACCGGGTGGCTTCTCCTCCATCTCAGAATCAAATACCAGGCTTGTCTCTTGGGGAAAAAAATCATTGCTTGGCCTTATGCCCAAGTCTACTTCAAGATTATTCAAAAACACTCAACCTACCGTGAACACCAGAAGTGTAACAAAGGGGAGTTCCTAGTGCCCTTTAAATGCACCATACTCACACAACAATCCCTTTCCTACCGAGGTCCTAAATGGCTTAATGACCTCCCTACTGAACTCCTTGACTGTAGCAAAATTAACCAGTTCAAATCTGGACTCCGTAGTCTTCTGGCACATGAGACCACATGCAATTGTTAACTATAACCCCACCTCTGATGGGCTTTCTACCATCTCAGCTCCCCTTACTGTCCTGTTTTACCTCCCCCACCCCACCCTTACCTACCTCCTCTCCCCTCTACTGGACAATGCCTCCCTGGCTGCTACTCCCTCTACTACTGTATAAAGTCCTAGCCTGGGATCTGTCCCTGACCATAAGTTCGCACAAGTATAATTCCACACTATTGCAGTGTTGTTGTTGCTATCCCTTGCACTTTCTGATTGCATTTCTGCAACCAGTCATACTGATTTTTCTGCCACCAACTGTTCATTTTTTACGTTTCTTGTGTTTTACTTGTATCTCTTTTTTCCTCACTGTATATTGTTCACTGCCTTAACCTTCATCTCTGTATTTTGTTATTTGACTTGAAACCTTTGTAAATGAGCCCATGGCTCAAACGTAATTAATCTGAATCTAAATAAATAAATAAAAACTGAACAGGCAGGTTCACTGACCTGCACAATATTGGCAAAAAAGTTAATTATTGAGCACTGCCTAGTTAAGTTTGGTCATGAATTGAAGCAAGCAGGAGGCTGCTTTGACTGAGAAAGCCTGATAATAATCATAAAAGCAGGCCCCTCCTTATCGGATAGAGAAGTCAACTATAAGGTAGAGGCAAGTGTCTAATTGAATTCATTTGGCTGGGAAAGCATTGCAAAAGATGCCCCTGAAGATGTTGAAACCCACTGCAAATTTGGGGACTGTTAACCTTTTCAAGAGCTGAGGATCCTTTGTTTTCAGGTTAACTGAAATGTTTATGCAGAATACCACCCTTCTGCGGTATCAAGTGAGAATAGGAGTAAGGCGACAAGATATACATCTTTACCGTCAATAATATCCTTTCAAATGGGCTCGGATAAGATGAACTGGACTAGAAGTAATGACAGCAGGAGATGGTATGGAAGATGTCACATTAGTTTCAGTTTTTAGTTTTTGCTTCACAAAAAAACGTTAGTCAGATGCCTATTTTTAAAGTGTTTAAAATCAAGTGTAAACATTAATGCAAAGAGATTACAGTACAGTAATTAATACAGACAGATACAATTACATTAACAATACAGTACATATAGTAGTTAGTATGGTAAAATCAGGCAGCAGACTATTTACAAGGGTGCAGTTCAGTTCAGTTAAACTTTATTGCTCAGTGAATACAACATTACAATATACTAAAACCATTACAATTTCTGATAAATCATCACATATTTAAAAACACAATACAATATATATAAAAAGAGTGAGAGTGCTTAATCAATCCTTTTTTCTCCCCTTTTTCTTCTTTCTTTTCCCTTCCCTTTCTTCCCCTTTCTCCTTTTTTTCCTTTTCCCTTCCCTTTTCCTTCTTTCTCTCTTTCCCTTTTCCTTAAAGAGAAAAAAAAATAAAATACAAAAGGAAAGATACTTAACAAGTTTTTCCTGTCTAACCTATGTTTTTCCTAACAGCTGTGAAGCTGCTAGTAATACATACTTTTTAATTTCATCCCCAAATTAATTCTCAGAGGCAAGGGATGTTTTTCTTTATACTTCATCACTTGACAAAAAAATGTTGAGGCCATCTTAGCCTCCTTTAATGTATAGGATGTAAAAGTATGAATAGAGGATCATATTTTGCATTTACATATTTAATAAGAAAGTCATTTAACAAATTAAACTGCAAGGTTTTATATAAAGGACATTATACCATAATATGATAAAGATTTTCTTCAAAGTCCCTGTTACAATTACATAATTCCGGACCTGAGTTTGGTAAAGTTTTCTATTGAAAATATATATTTAGAACAAATAATTTCCATCCTTGCTCAGGTAATCATTTTCCTATCTAGTGGGCTCAAAGGAAGAATTAAATAGTTCTCAAAAATGCATCAATCTTATTTTGTGCTAGCCAGCTAGCCTGGCATTGGACTCTAAGAAGATCCATTTGTTTTTCTTGAGCAGACCTGAGTATTCTGTTTTAACAGACTCTTAAATAAGGGAGATATTATAATTGATTTCTCCCAATCTGACCAGAGATGAAACACATCAACTCTTCCCACAATGCTCTGAATGTTTTAACCCAAAATGACCTAAAGTCTTGTTTATGCCAAGACAGCTTTTCTTTCAGGCACAATAAAGGCAAACAATTGGCCTACTGATTAATAATTTTAACCAATAGCCCATGGAACGTATATCAATTATTGTGGCGATAGGAACTCTGCCCAATTCAGCCCTAACTATAACATTGGATGTAGCTAATGGGACCTGTAGTAAAGATTTATAATAAAAGGAAAGTGGAGTTTCCAACCATAAAGGAACATTATTGTTCCAAACCTCTGCTCCATATGTGAGAATAGGATTGATCTTTGCTTCACCAGCAACTAATGCTGGTAAGACCGAATGGCCTGCACATTTCATGCTAAAGCGTAACAAAGCTTTAGCAATCAATTTTGCCCTTATCACTTGTTCCCTCCAATGCTCTGTCTAGTTTCCATTTGATGCAAACTTCACCCCCAGATATGTATAAGAAGTTACCCCCTCTATAGGTTCATTATTTAAATAAAACCTTCAAGGTGCAGTAATATATATATATGTATATATGTGTGTATATATATATATATATATATATAGTACTAGTAAGGTTTGGTGCAGTTCATTTAAAACATTTACAGATACCAGAGGCAAGGAGTGCAGCAAGCAACTGAATTTTAAATGACAAAATGGTGACTGCAATAGGATAGTACACAGAAGCATAGAATTTCTGGGCAGAAAAGGACCGCTTGCCCCACCCAATCTGCCCAGACGGTCCCTAACTAATATATCTCTGAAGACCCTAACTGGTCTCCAGTAACCCTGCCTTCTCCTTGCCTATTTTCTAATATGTGCCTACAGAATGTTCATCTCCTGCATGGTTGAAGCCCCCCACTGTTTTCACCTCTACTACTTCCACTGGCAGTCTGTTCCAGGCATCTACTACCCTTTTATTTACTTATTTATTTATTGAAATGTTTCACCAGGAAGGCATGCTGAACAACAAGTTGCTCATCTCCTGATGCACCCAGGGGAGGGAACATGAGGATAGTATACAGAGATTTAGTACGTAATATAAATATACAATTTGTTTACATTCAATAAAGTGAGCAGACTATACAGAAGTATGGAAAAGGAGGCATGCTAGCAGTATGAACTAGATGGATACAATGCTAACAGTCTAGAACTAGATAGATATGATAGCACAAATATTTTTGCTAAACACTTGGTGGGGCATAGCTTTGTAGTTAGAAAATGGCTGGATAGAATACAAGGAGGTTGAACTAGGGCAAAATTGCAAGGAGAGCCACAGACAGAACAAAATTTGCAAGGGGTAACAAAAGTGCAAGGTTGACTATAAGTACATTAGAGATTAGGGCTTAGCCAATAACTCTGGCAAGGAAGGAGGGGGGAAGGTGGGTGGGTGGGGGAGGATGTAGGGGGAGAGTTTTGCAGGAAAGAGGTAGGCGTGAAGCTGAAGCAGGCTCATATGGGAACAAGTTAAGGAGGATTGTAGCAAGAGTACCTAGCAGAGAGAAAGTTATGTTAGGCAGAGGCAATGGAGTGGAAGGAGGTAGAGTGTCATATTTGAGGTGGGAGGGAGTTCCAGATTTTCGGGAAGCGATGGGAGGAGCCTGATTGGCCGATGAGGATGGTACAATGGGGGATTAGCAGGGTGCGAGTGTTGGAGGATCTGAGGGAGTGGGTGGAAGGCAGGGGGGAGGGAAGGAGGGAGCATGAGAGGTAGGAAGGAAGTGCACCAAGCCAAAGTTTGGAAGGTAGCTTAGCACAGTGAGTCAAGCATCTGTCAGCAAGCAGGGGAAGGACAGGGTACGGTAAAGGTCACAATGATGGGTTCAAGATGGGGTATCAAGAACGAATCGACAGAAAGAGTTGAAAAAAGAGTACAATCTGGTAAGGGAAGATATGGGTGCGGCACCATACACTACATCACAGTAGTCAAAAACAGGGGAGGATCATCTTCCGGACAAGTTCCCGCTGAGCCATAGGAGGGAGGCAACTATGGTTCCTGTAAAGGGCTCCAAGCTTAGGGCACAGTTTTTTCAGAATGGCGTCAATGTGACCAGAGAAGCTGAGGTGTTGGTCCAGCCAAACCCCAAGGTATCTGAAAGAGGGGGTGTCCTCAAGGATGGTCCCATCAAGGGTGTGGAAAGAGGGTAAGGGATGGAGCCTAGAGATTCTCTGCCTAGTGCTGAAGGTCATGGAGACTGTCTTTTTGGCATTCCTTTCAGTGAAGAAGTATTTCCTCACATCTCTTTTAAACTTCCCCTCTCCAGCTTCATTGCATGCCCGCTAGTCCTGGTGCTCTTACTCATTTGAAAGAGATGTCACTGCTGCACCCTGTTCACCCCTGTGAGGTACTTGTAGTTCTCTATCATGTCACATCTTGCTCTCCTCTCTTCCAGGGTGTACATGTTGAGATCCCTCAGTCTCTCTTCACAGGGCTTCTAGTGCAACTCCTGCACTCTTTTAGTCACTCTCTTTTCAACTGCCTCCACACTGTTCCTGTCCTTTTTGAGGTGCAGCCTCCAAAACTAAACACAGTACTCCAGGTGGGGTCTCACCATCAAGCAATACAGTGGCAACACCACTTCCCTCCTCCTGCTAGAGATACCCCCATGCACGCCCAGCATCCCACTGCTTTTGTCACCCTGCCTGCCACTTTGAGGTCATCAGAAATGATAACCTCAAGGTCCTTTCCTGTTTAATGACTGTCAGTATCCTCCCCATCCTATACTCAGCTTCTGGGTTCCTATGCCCTAGGTGCATGACATTGTACTTTTGGCATTGAACCCCAACTGCTATGCTCTTGACCACTCCTCAAGTTTCCAAAGGTCGCTGCATTCTCTCACCTTTCTGAGTGTTCACCCTATGCATATTTTGATATAATCTGTAAAGAGGCACAACTCGCTTGCAGTTCTTTGCAATATCATTTATAAAGACATTTAAGAAGACTAGTCCCAGTACTGAGCCCTGTGGCACTCCGTTAGTCACTCTCACATTATTAAAGTGAGTGCCATTATCCACCACCTTCTGTCTCCTATCTGTTAACCAGCTCCTAACCTAATTCATCACTTTGGATCTCAACTGGCTTCTCACTTTCTTTGTAAACCTCTTGGGTGTCACAATGTTGAAGGCCTTGCAAATGTCCAGATGGGCCACATCCACTACCCTTCGCTGACCTATTTCCCTGGTCACCCAGTTAAAGAACTCTGTCAGATTCATTTGACATGACCTCTCCCCTCAATGGATCCATGCTGCCTGTGGTCTTGCAGCCCATTGGATTCAAGATACCCTACCAGTTTTTCTTTCATTAGGGTTTCCATTAATTTCAGGAGACCTGCGCGAAGTTCCAAACACCACCACAAGACCAGAAAAGCTTTGCAGTTTCAGTAACATTTACTTTAAGGTCAATACGCCCACATTAGGCTATTTAAATATCTACAAGTGTTTCATGATATGAGTTACAGCTTTTTCAAGGGATATGGTCTGAAGAGTAAATCAAAGATAAAACATTATCAGTGCTTGTTTGTTTACAATGTTTTACAGTACGAGAATTCATTCACTGCTGTACTTACATTACGGCATCTGAACAATGCCTTTGTGATTTCTAGACTCGACTACTGTAATGCTCTTTACTTTGGGGTCACAGGAGGGACCCTCTGCAGGCTGCAGCTGGTGCAGAAAGTGGCGGCCAGGTTATTGGTTGGACTATCTCGGTCGTGCCATGTGACACCAGTCCTGCGTTTTCTGTACTGGCTGCTGGTCAGGTGGAGGGTCCTTTTCTAGATGAGCTTGCTCATCTAAAAGGCCCTATACAGGCTGGACCCTGACTACCCGTCTGAGCTCTTGTTGCCTGTGACCTCTGCCCACTCCCTCCGTTCCACTTTGAGGGGCCTCCTGGATGTTCCCAGGGCTCGGCTCAGAACCTCCGGTGACCAAGCATTTACTGTTTCTGGGCTGACACTATGGAACGTTTCCTGCTGAAGTCTGGGAGGCTCCCTCAATTGGTGTCTTTAAGCAAATGCTTAAGGCCCATCTTTTTAGCCAGGCTTTTGGGGATTAAGCCGTCTCTCCCCGACCCTATCCTCAGCTATCATATATTTTATAGTTATGTTTTTAAGAATGTCGTTTTAATGATTTTATTACTGTACAAATGCTACTTCTGTATTTTGTATCTTGTTCTTATTATGTACAGTGCCCAGAGCCTCCAGGATTGGGCGTCTTAGACATAAAGTTGCCTTGCCTTGCCATTTGTTAAAGATGCAATTTTCCTATCTTTCTTGCAGTTTGTAACTACCCCTTGGGCCAGGACAGGTGAGCTTTGCACACACCAAACACTATTACCATTGCTATCTGGTAAACACTGTTTGAACTAGCCTCCTTCTTGCGGCATTTACACTGAGCACTCTGCTGTGCATGATGATGTCATTCCCTGGCATGTGTTGGCAGTGCCAGACTACCCTGGTGCAGCAACACAGCATAGTATTTGTCAATTTCAATGTCTCTCAGCCTAAGCAGGAAGAACCCTCCCATTCTCTGTAGTCAGCTGCTAGGTCCTGAAGTAAATGTAATATTCTGTTTACCTTTACCCTTGGAAGGGTTTAAGAATTTCTCCAGCGCCTTAAAGACATCAAGAATGCTATCAAAGGGTAAAAGTCAATTTTCATAATACCTTTAAGTACAATATGAGGTGTTGGTGATTGTTAGAGGTAGGAGAGAGCGTTTGAGGTCCGTACCCCCCACACTGGAGAGCCTCCGCTCTCATCAGGGATCGTGACTGGAGAGCCTTCCACTCTCATCAGGGATCAGAGCACTGGAGGAATTGTTCAAGGCAGCAGGAGCCATCTGCTCCTGAATCAGGATTGACTGTGCTGGCGCCGAAAGGGAAGCTGAAACTGGGGTAGGAAAGAGTGTTTGAGGACCACGCTCCCCCTGCACCAGAAAGCCTCTGCTCTCATCAGGGATCGGAGCACCGGAGGAGTTGCTTGAGGTGGCAGGGAAAGGCAGGAGCCATCCACTCTTGAATTGGGACCATTTCTGGGAATGAGAAATTCTCTCCCACCCTTCCCCACCCCACCCATCTCTTTTAAATGCCCTAGGAGCTGTCTGAAGATTGGGCAGCTCAGGAGGAGAGGTGGTGCATGGAGGGAGGAGTGCAAAGGACAAACTATTCCTCAAAATCCATATCAACATTTAAACTGGCTTAGAATAAGGGGCCAAGGTACACAAGGGCAAAAGCAAAAAACCTTTCTCATAAGATATAATAAACACTGGGCAGGGCCGTTGGAGGACTGAGTCGAAGGGTTCGATGCATATCTACAATTCATTGACCTTGTGAAGGGAGGAATGCATATATTCCTTTTTATTTTACTTGCAGTAAACAGCAAGTAAGGGTGAAATAGAGGGGTTTTGACCTTAAGTGTATAAGTGCTCTTATCTGTTCACTGTGAGTGTTTATTTGTGCATTGTGCTTAAAACGGGTGAGGAGGCAAGGGACACTGGGGACTGCTCTGGGGAGACAGAGGAGGGGGGTTTTATCTGCCAGAAGTAGTGGCTGGTATCAGATATTACAGTAAGCAGCAAGGAAGGGGAACTAGAGGGGTTTTAACCATAAGTTTATACTGTATAGCAGGTTATATTAGCGCCCGATATATTTAGTGGTAGCAGCCTGGCACACATATTGGCGCCCGATATATTTAGTGCTCGGTGTAACGGTAGTTACAGCTCAGGAATCATAATCGCCAGCCTCAGTGTGTACCGAAATCTTCTTCAGACACTCACAGCTGATTTCATTTAAATGCCAGTGCTCCCCCGCCCTGAAGCTGCTGACTTTCCCTGTTGTTTGGTGCAGTACTTACAGGAGCTGTATGTCTCTGCTGAAGTGTATGCAGTAGTCCCAGTCCCAAGTCAAATGTAAATACCCCATAGAGGCTGGTGCTGTATCTGAGCAGGATCTCGCCGAACAGCAGAAGCGCAGTGGGTACAACTGCAGAAATTCAGCTTTTTCATGCAGCAGGAACATAATGCATAGCATAAAAATCCTTAAATAATCGCTGTCTCTGTGTTTTTTGTTGCCTTCAAATCAATTTTCCGAACAGTCGTCAGCTTTATGGCATATTTGAGACAAGAGAATATTTAACCTATAAAAATGAGGATGATACTAAATAAAGTACTGTATTGGTAGCAGTACGTTGTTTAGGCTGCCTGTCAAGTCTTCACAACACAGTATCGCTAAGCACTTTCTGCATATAATTGAAAATACTAGCGCCAGATAATATTAGTGCATGCGGTGTCTCCGCTTAATAAGCGCCTAATATTATCAGAGTGCTAATATAACCTGCTATACAGTAAGTGTTCTTATCTGTTCACTGTGTGTTCTATCTCATGCATTGAGCCTCAAAAGAGTGGGGAGAAATGGACAATGTGGGCTGTACTGGGAAGGCAGAGAAGGGAAGAGTAAAAGGCAAGAAATAAAAATGAATTATACTGGAAGTGGGGAGGGCAGGGGCTGGGGTCTCATAGGATGGGAGGGAGCTCTGGTGGTGCACAGAAAACAGGCAGAATAGTGGGATGCAATTGTTGTAGGGCAGTGGTATTCATGAAAACACTGTGGAGGTTAGGAAGTTGTCCGGTATGTATCAGGCTGGGGCAATTAGAAGCAGAGATACACAGGCTATGGGGTGAGGTGATGAGAAAGTGACAGGGCAGAGGAGAGAGAGGGGGACACCACAATGGCAGCAAGGAGATATGGGGGGGCTGCATAAATGGAAAGAGGAAGGGATGGGACTAGCTGAGGGCATGGAAGTAAGGGGAAAAGCAGAAGGGTACAAGGAGGTAAGGGGTTCAGTCTGAGTTGGGGGAGGGTCTTGCAGCTCAAGGTGCTCTGGGAGGGGCTGGGTCAAACAAGTTTTCTCAGGATGTGGTCAGGAGGAGAGTGTGGTAAGGGAGGGATGGAGCTAAGGGGGCTGGTAATGTCAGCCTGGGTAGGGCAAGGGTGGGGGGAAGGACAGTGACGTTGCAGGAGGTGTTGTAGTGAAAAACAGGTTTACACCTCTACAAAAAAGAATGGACACTGGGGAGCTTGTAGAGATGGAGAAGGCTGATGTTGTGAGGGGGGCAGGAGAGATGGAGAGGTAGGTCAGAGGGTAGTGAGGGCCCTGAAAAACAGTTGAGGATGGAGGGGTTGGGATTAGGAGTAATGAGACATTAGGAGCAGGTTGGGCACAGGCACAGGGAAATTAGTAGACAGTGGGAAGGAAATTGTAAGCACTGGGGTTGTGGATCATACTCTGGGAGGGGACTGGTCCAGGTAGTGGGAGAAAGGGTACTTGGGGGGAGGTGCAAGGTTGACACATATAGGGAAAAGGCAGTAGATAAAAGAAGGCAAGGCACGGCGGAAGGGGAAAAGAGGGTCCTGGTATTGGGGGACTCCATCATTAGAGGAATAAGATGGGGGGAAAGAAAGGGGGGCCAAGAGCACTCTATATGGGTGGAATGTATGCCAGGGATGACAGTGTTTAGGGTGGGGCACCTTGTGAAATCATTGCTAAGAAAGCACGGAGGGGTGCCCCCCATTGTGGTACACACTAGCACTAATGATGTGGAGGAGAATAGTGTGAAAGAAGTGCAGGCCAGATATAGGGAACTGGCAAGATTATGCGTAGCTGAGAACTGCACTGTCACATTTTCAGAAATATTTCCAGTACTGAAGGATACTCTGGAAAGAAAGCAGAAGATTAGGAAATCAACACCTGGTTAAGGTAATGGTGTATGGGTTGGTGGAAGAGTTCGATTTGAACATTGTTTACTAGCCCAAAACCCATTGCAAATTGGCCAGGGCTAGTGCAGCTAACCCTCCACTTGTTCATCTTGATTAGTGCAGATTTTCCATGGCTGTTAAATTGAAAATGTCCCTGCCAATCTCTCTCAGTGTTGCAGATGGCCTGGTGTGATTAACACCTCATTAAGAGCTGCAGTTATCTGGCAGTTTAAGAAGGGGATCCCACAACATAGAAACATAAAAACATAGACTGACGGCAGATAAGGACCACTTGGCCCATCTAGTCTGCCCATTTCCCTACCTACAGGATAGGCCACAGATCCTAGTTAACCAACAGCCTATTTCTTCCTACCCCCCACAAGAATTGCCTTATGTCTGTTCCATGCATTCTTGAATTCTCCCACAGTTTTAGACCCACAACCTCATCAGGAAGGCTGTTCCATGCATCCACTACCCTCTCTGTGAAAAAATACTTCCTCACATTGCCCATGAACCGCCCCCCCCTCTATCTTTAAATTGTGTCCCCTTGTTCTTGCACGTCTCTTTTTCTGAAAGATGCTACCCTCCTGGACTTTGTTGATTCCACTGAGGTGCTTAAAAGTTTCTATCATGTCCCCCTCTCCTTCTTTCCTCAAGGATATACATATTAAGCTCCTTTAGTCTCCCTCATACGGCTTCTCTTGCAGACCCTGCACCATTTTAGTTGCCCTCCTCTGGACTGCCTCTATCCTGTCTATGTCCTTGTGGAGATGGGGTCTCCAGAACTGGATGCAGTACTCCAGATGGGGTCTCACCAACTGTCTGTACAGAGGGATAACAATTTCCTGTTTTCTGCTGGTGATGCCTCTCCCTATGCATCCCAGCGTACCCCCAGCCCTCCCTACCACAAAAGGCCCAGATGAGTGATTATCACTCCACTGTCAGAACTTTCAGCTAGTGTCCAGGGTATGCTCAAGGGTAGAAGCTGTTAAATCATTAGCTTCCAGTTTTCTGAATGTGTCGGTGAAGGTTAGGGAGAAAAAGATAGCATTTAGGAAGTATAAGGAAACACAGAAGGAGCAGGACAGAGAACTGAACCAGTTAAGGCAGAAGGAAGCAGGAGGGTAGTCAGAATAGCAAAGGCACAAACTGAGGAAAAGATAGCTAACTCGGTTAAGAAGGGGATAAAACCTTTTATAGGTATATCAGGGGCGTGAAAGACAAACGGAGAGATAGTGAGGCTGAATAGAATGGATGGTGGTGGGCAGAGAGTGACAGTGATAAACAGGATACTGAATGAATACTCTGTTCAGTATTCACACAAGAGGAAGTGGGGAGGTGCCTAATCCAATTAACAGAAGCACTCTGGAGAGTGGGGTTGATCCCTGTCATTTCACAGAAGAAAGGGTTCTGAAATAACTCCTAAAACTGAAGGTGGACAAAGCAATGGGGCCAGATGGAATTCACCACAGAATTCTAAAAGAATTAAGCAGAGAACTAGTGACACCACCTACTACGCTTTTTAACAAATCATGGGAGGATGGTGTGGTACCTGAGGACTGGAAGAAGGCGGATGTGATTCCCCTTCACAAACGTGGGACCAAGACAGAGGCAGGAAACTACAGACCTGTCAGTTTGACATCTGTGGTAGGGAAAGTGATGGAATCACTTCTGAAGGAAAGAATTGATGAGTACCTAGAGGCCAGTGGGGCACAGGGCCCAAGGCAGCATGGGTTCACAGCGGGAAGGTCATGTCAGACGAATCTAATTGATTTCTTTGACTGGGTGACCAAAGTAGTAGACCAGGGAGGGGCTGTGGACATGGCCTACCTAGACTTTAGCAAGGCATTTAACACAGTCCCACACAAAAGATTAGTAGTCAAATTAACCAGCCTGGGAGTGGGTCCCAAGGTGGTAGCCTGGGTAAAACATTGGCTGAACAACAGGACACAGAAGGTAATTGTAAATGGAGTCCACTCTGAAGAAAGAGGGTTACTAGTAGTGACCGCAGGGTTCAGTACTGGGTCCAGTCCTTTTTAATGTCTTTATAAGTGACATTGCAGAGGGACTGGAAGGAAAAGTATGCCTCTTTGCAGATGACACAAAGATCTGCAACAGGGTTGATACACAAGGAGGCATGGAAAGGATGAGAAGGGACTTGGCAAGGTTGGAGGAATGGTCAGAAGTATGGCAGCTTGGATTCAATGCAAAGAAGTGCAAAGTAATGCACCTGGGAAACAAAAACCCAGGGGAAGATTACACAATGGGGGGGGAGGTAGTAACAACAACAAAAATGGAAAGAGACCTAGGGGTAATCATATCAGATGACCTTAAGGTTGGCAAGCAATGCGAGAAGGCGGTAGGGAGGGCTGGGGGGATACTGGGATGTATAGGGAGAGGTATCACCAGCAGAAAACAGGAAGTTGTTATCCCCCTGTACAGACAGTTGGTGAGACCCCATCTGGAGTACTGTGTCCAGTTCTGGAGACCCCATCTCTGCAAGGACATAGACAGAATGGAGGCAGTTCAGAGGAGGGCAACTAAAATGGTGCAGGGTCTGCTAGAGAAGCCATACGAGGAGAGACTAAAAGAGCTTAATATGTATACCCTTGAGGAAAGGAGGGAGAGGGGGGACATGATAGAAACGTTTAAGTACCTCAGTGGAATCAACAAAGTCCAAGAGGGTAGCATCTTTCAGAAAAAGAATGTGCAAGAACAAGGGGACACAATTTGAAGATAGAGGGGGCGGCTCAAGGGCAATGTGAGGAAGATTTTTTTCACGAGAGGGTGGAGGATGCATGGAACAGCCTTCCTTAGGAGGTCGTGGGGTCTAAAACTGTGGAGAATTCAAGAATGCATGGAACAGACATAAGGCAATTTTTGTGGGGGCTAGGAAGAAATAGGCTGTTGGTTAAATAGGATCTGCAGCTTATCCTCTAGGTAGGGAAATGGGCAGACTAGGTGGGCCAAGCGGTCCTTATCTGCCGTCAAAGTCTATGTTTCTATGTTTCTATGTGTCTGTGTCTGACATTTTGTCCCACATTATCAAGACAAGTGCCCCTCATTTCCTTACATTTTGAGTGTCTGTATCCAACATTCCAGTGACAAAATGCTAAGAGGTATACATGGTCTGCTCTGCAGGTGGTAGATTTTATCTCAGCCTCACCATAGCTGCTCACTCTCCCCTCCAAACCTCTCAACTCTGTACTTTCTATGGACACCACTGCAGTCCACACTCTGAAATGACTATCCATAGACACATAGCTGCCATTACAGGTAAGCGTAGGGGTCCTCAGCTTTTCTAAATGGACCATGCCAGCCAACAGCATCCATATAGTCCCACCCTTATCCTACTCAGCTGTCCTTTCATCCTAAAACAAAGCTTTGGAGCATGTATGGTACAAAAAACCTTAATAAAACACAATTTGAAAGGTTAAAATAAGCACTCCTTAGGTGCATAGATCATCCTTTATAGAAACAAGGGTAGTATAGTATCATGCCTGTGTACTGTTTACCTTAGCCTGATGAAAGAAGAATATTTAAAATAAAATATGTTACTGTTGGGGCACAGCATGTTAAAATCAATACTTTTCAAAATAAAAATGTCTTAAAGTTTTCTGTTTCCCCAAGCCCCTTAGGTTTGTGTAGCACCCTTCCCAAAGAAATCCTAGATATGTGCCTGGCTAACTTGACACTGTACAAAAACTTCCAGAGGTGCCGGGCTCCAAATGACCACAACATGGGTGCTGAGAGTGTCTTTCTCTGCCTGATTCCCTTCATTGCCCTGTGGGTGGTGGTGAGAGTGTGGTGAGGTGCATGATGATGCCAGTTATTGTGTGTGCAGAGCTAGGTCTGCTTGACTGAATATTTGCTGCTATGTTATCCTCTGGTTCAGGGAATGCAGAAAGAGGAAAAGAGGAGGCCATAGTACAAAACAATGGGGGGCACACTGTGTGTGATGGCATTGCAGTATTTTTTTCTGCTGGGGCCAGTAGCAATGCGGGAGCTGGATAACTGAGCAATAATCTGAGTATTTTCTTGACTTACATTTTTTCCTGTATAAGTGATCAAAATTTACCATTAAAATTGTGGGCTAGTGCAATCATCTATGGGCTAATGCAATTTTGAATCAACTTGTTCCACTGGTTAGTGCAAAGAAAAGTTAAAGTTGACCCCTGGTTGGTGGGCGACTGAGGGACTACTTGGGAAAACAAAGAACTTTTGCTAGGGACAGACTACACTTGAGTAAGTGGGGAAGGAGGTCCTTAAAAACAAGCTAGGGGATTATATATCTAGGCGGTGGGGATTAAACTAGATGGGGGGGAGGGCTGGAGAGTACAGGGCTCTTGAGTGAAATAGGTGGTCATAGGCTGTTCTCCCATTATGGAGGAGTACAGGAAGTGAAGGCCAAACCTGGAGGAAGGGAGGTAGGGGGCAAGGTGGTTAGTAAGCTAAGGGAAAATTCTGGGAGGGGCTGGAAAATTGTTCTGATAAATGCACGGAGTCTGGGAAACAAGATGCTGGAGTTGCATGCATTGTTGGTGGAAGGGGGGGTTGGATTTGGCTGCAGTCACAGAGACTTGGGCCAACCAGTACCATGACTGGGACATGAAAATACCTGGTTACGCCACACTTAGAAAGGATAGGACAATGGGTAGGGGGAGGGGTTGCACTATTTGTTAGAGAAGGGAAAGTGTGCAGCAGAGAGAAGGTGGGGGAGGATAATGTGGCGGTGGTATGGGCCACGTTACAGGATAGCAAATGGAGGAGGGTTAATCTGGGGTGAGTCCACAGGCCACCCATGCAATCGGAGTACATGGATGGGGAATTAATTGACAACTTGAGAAAAATACAGGAGGAGGAGGAGGAGGAGGGTATGTGATACTAGGGACTTTAACATGCCAAGAGCAGACTGAGCTGGCCATAGGGCGAGCCGTGCCTGGGACCCATAGTGGAGGGCCTGCCCTGGTGGCTGAATTACTTCCCTGGGAAGGCATGGGTTGGACTCTGTATGGGTGTCCCCTCTAAAAAAAAAAAATGTCCTTCTTGCTAATGTTTGTGACGCTTGTTGAACTGCTGAAGTTTTTTTTGGTATTCCACTTCAAGGAACATCTTGCAGAGAATTTAGATTCTGGCAGTGAGAGTGCCTGAACCTTTTTAATTTCTGCTCATACTTACAGTGTTTTCATGTAGGGTTAAGGTGAGAACTAAACTGGGGGTGAAATCACTGACTGGTTAAATCTTCGGAGGTGAGAGTTCTGAGGGTTCTTATTATTTCAAGACATACAAGAAATGTCAGTTTTGAGACTGGAATTTTTCTACAGTGGTACACAAGTGGGAAATTGACTGGGATTTCATGTTCAAATTCTCTGAACTATCCTTTTTGAATTAATATCCTGTTTGAAGGGGAAGGGTAATTGTTTTATTTGGTTTTGTTAAAGCTCTCCCTTGCTATGTGAGAGGTGGGGGGGGCTTTGGTTTAATTTAGTTAAAATAGTCTAATTTATTGTTGTTTTTTCCTTTTTGGAAACTGTTGTATAAGTTTATTTAAATAGGGTAGTGGTGTTGATGGTGCTAATTAAAATCTGTTGACTGACAGTAGTTTTTAAAATAGGAAACATGTGTTGGGACCGAGTTTCGGTTGGCAGGTGCTACACCCCCTTTAGGCTGAGGGACCTGCGCCCCTTCAACAGCCCCCTGTTGCAACCTGAGGTATATAGGCATTGTCGTGCCTTTGGGATTGCATGGAGGAGGCGGGGGGGGGGTTCAGCTGGGGGGGAGGAGCGGCGTGGACAGATAAGGGTGGTGAGGTGAGGGAGACGCTCTGGGGTGAAATGGGTCCAGGACAAGGGTTCGCGATGCCTGGTTCACATACCCATGGGTTCCACTGATAGTGGGCAAGTTGCCCATTCCTCCAAGGCCTCTTATCCAACTCGGGTAGTGTTATGCAATGCCAGGTCTATAAAGAACAAGACAGCAATTATTGCTGATCTTGTTGCGTCATCTGACCTGGCTTGCATCACCGAGACCTGGCTGGACGAGAATGCTGGTCCCATTCTGGAGTCAGCTGTTCCAGCTGAGTACTCTGTGATACATCACCCGAGATTGGATCAAAGGGGGAAGGGGTCGCTATTTGTTTTAAATCAGAATTGGACCTTGTAGAGGTTCCAGTGGTGACCCCTAGATCCTTCAAGTGTATCATGGGAGCAGGTGTGGGCAGCAGAATCTTACTCGCCTACCATTCACCCGGTGATGAGAAAGTTTTTCTGCAGGAAGTTGCAGACTTCATTGTTGACATGGTGTTGGAACCCTCCAGGTGGTTGGTCCTGGAGGATTTCAATGCCTGGGTCGATGATGAACTCTCGCATTTTGGTCAAAACTTCCTCCAACTGATGATTTTGTTGGGCTTTACACAGGTTGTTACCACTGCAACCCATATTCAGGGTCACTCTCTGGATCTGGTGTTCACCCTGGGATGGAGATCACGGAACTGGTGGTGGAACCAGTTGGGTGGTTGGACCATCACTCTATAAGGTTCAATTTTGCGTCCCCATGAGACCCCCTATGGAGATGGTCCAGTACACGCCCTTTGAGGGTATAACACCTGTGGGTCTGATGGCGTGCTGGACCTATCAAGCTGGCCTGTGGAGTGCATGGAACCAGATGTCTTAGTAGTACTATAATAATATGGTGCTGAAGGCTCTGGATTCCATAGCACCTGTCCGTGTTCGCCCCCTCTCCCTCTGCCCTTGGTCCCCTTGGTTTGATGGGGCATTGAGGGAGTTGAGGAGAGTAGGCAAAGATTGGAACGCTGCTGGCGGAAATCCGGCCTGGAAGGGGACAGGCTTAAATTGATTGTCCATTATACGAACTATCAATCAGAAATCTCTCGTAAGAAGGCTGAGTTCCTGTCCAGGGAGATAGCTGCATCAAGGAATCGACCAGCTCAGCTCTTCCAGACCGTGGACATGCTGTGCAATCCAGCCTGCCCGTGGGGAAGGAGAGCTTTTTCACAAATAAAGTGTGATGAGTTTGCTCGGTTCTTTGATGATAAGGTGTTATCGATCAGGCCGGAGATCCGCAAAACACATTCAAATGAGCATCGCAGTGATTGATGCAAGGTCACAGGCCCTCGGTCTGCCTGGACAGATTTTGACCAGCCAGCGATCATAGATATCATGAAGATTGTCCAGGCTTGCGACCAACTTGCTGTAGTTTGGATCCTGGTCCTCACGCAGCCTCCTTGTGGGTGTGTGTGGATGCGATCGGACCAGTCCTTGCTGAGATAGTCTGGCACTCATTGGACCAAGGGGTGTTCCCGAGTCTCTGAAAGAGGTTATCGTGACACCTTTTAAGAAATCTTCCCTTAACCCAGACTGTCTTGCAAACTACACACCGATCTCTAACCTGCCCTTTTTGGGCAAGGTTATTGAGAAAGTAGTCGCGTTGCAGCTCAATGACTTTCTTACCACCCATGTAGTCTATGATCCTCTCCAATCCAGTTTCAGGAAGAGGCACAGTACTGAGATGGCATTGGTTTGAGTACTGAATGATCTCCTAATAGCAAGAGATTGGAGGAGCTGTTCGATCTTGGTCCTCCTTGATCTCTCTGCAGCATTTGACACCATGGAACATGGGATGTTGCTAGAACACCTGCGGCTACTCTGTGAACTGTCAGGGACAGTCCTCAGATGGTTCCATTCTTTCCTCACGGGCAGAACTCAGAGGGTAGTATCAGGAATTTTTTCCTCTGCTCCCTTTGCTCTGCCTTGTGGGATGCCGCAGGGTTCTGTGCTTTCCCCCATGTTGTTCATGGTGTATATGCTGCCATTGGGAGACATTATAAGGTATTATTGGCTGAGTTTTCACTGCTATGCAGATGACACTCAGCTCTAGATGTCCTTTGTACCTGAACAGAATGACGCATTATCGGTCTTTAACAACTGCCTCACTGAGATTCAGGACTGGATGAGTGCTAACTGGTTGAGACTGAATCCGGACAAGACTGAGGTGCTGGTGGTGAACCCAGGAGACTGTGTAGAGAAGTTGACTCCTGGGTCTCCCTCTGGCCTTGTGTTAGGGGGTAACCAGTTGAGACCTTCTGAACAGGTGCAGAATCTGGGCGTAATACTTGACAGTGAGCTGGCGCTTAAGACACAGGTGTCAGATGTTGTCAAGTCCTCTTTTTACCATCTGAGGAATATAGCCCGGATAAAACACCTTGTTCCACACAATGACCTCCCCGTGTTGGTTCACACCTTTGTTTCTTCACGTCTTGACTACTGCAATGCTCTATATCTAGGGTTGCCCGGGGGGTGGATCTCTGTCACCTGCAGCTGGTGCAGAATGTGGCAGCCAGGTTGTTGACTGGGTTACCAAGAACTTGCCATATCACACCTATGCTGCGCAAACTGCACTGGCTGCCGGTGCGATGGTTGCTGACCTATAAGACCCTACATGGACTGAGACCGGGCTACTTGCAAGATCTCCTTCGGCCATACCACCCTCTCTGCCCACTCTATTCCACCAATGAGGGATTGCTAGAGATTCACAGGGTTCGTCTTCAGTCATCTGGGGCCAGAGCTTTTTCTTTCGTGGCACCAACCCTGTGGAATTCACTACCTTATCGGACCAGAGAGTGCCTGTCCACTGAGTCTTTTATAGCTTCATTGAAGAGTTATTTATTCAAATTAGGTTTTTGAATATAGCATCTAGTCTATCCTGTTGCCTTTAAAATGTTTTTATATTTGTATTTATTATTGATGTGTGTTATCTTTGTTATGTACTTGCACTTTGGTACTTTGAAAAGCGCGATACAAATAAATATTGATTTGATTTGATTTGATCAGCAAAGGTGCAAAGAGTGCTCAATGCACTCCAGGATGAATATCTGACTCAGCTTATTGAAGAGCCGACTAGGGAGGGAAGCATTCCAGACCTGGTACTAGCCGATGGGGAGCAGGTCTGGGATCTGGCGGTGACACAGAAAGAGGAAGGAGCTGCTGTTATAACTTTACTACTCTACTGGACTAAAGAACTAGAGCTCTGTTACTGGGAACTTCAATTTAGGGTAAAAACAAACAAAAAAGGAGTGTGTTTGTCTGAGCTGGGTGAAGGAATTGTTATCTGTGCAGTTAGCTAGGTGAAGAAACAAACTGTTAATTAGGGGGAGTGGCTTAGAGAGAAGGAAGCCAGGTGTTTGCATTTAAAAACTGACCTAGATAGCTTATGGCAGAGAACAGCAAGAGGAATGAGCTGCAGTTAGAACTTTACTACTCTACTGGACCAAAGAACTAGAACTCTACTACTTGGAACTTCAATTTAGGGTAAAAACAAACAAAAACCAAAAAAAAGAGTGTGTTTGTCTGAGCTGGGTGAAGGAATTGTTATCTGTGCAGTTAGCTAGGTGAAGAAATAAACTGTTAATTAGAGGGAGTGGCTTAGAGAGAATGAAGCCAGGTGTTTGCATTTAAAAACTGACCTAGATAGCTTGTGGCACAGAACAGCAAGAGGAAGGAGCTGCTGTTAGAACTTTGCTGGGACTATATTGCTCTCCACCCCCCACCCTTAGCCTGTTCTACTTTTATAGGCACATGATTTGACTGACAACAGGAACTTCCAGTTTGGGAGCAGGAAGGAAGTGATCACATAGGCACAAAAGACTAACCATCCTTGAAGGAAAAGAGTAGCGCTCCACCCCCCCCCCAGCTGCTTGAGGTCTGACTCTGAGCAAGTAAGAAGGAGACTGCTGAGAAATATAGGAACTTACTGTCCCAGAACAGGAAGGTCAGAAGCTTTAAGGGCACAGAGGCAGTAGGAAAGTAGGGAGAAAAATAAAAATTATATTAAAAAAATAAAATAAAATAAATAGAGAGGAAAGTGTAAGTCTACAAAACAACAGTTAAGGGGCCACAAATAACACATGATGGGAGTGATGCAGTGCAGTGGCTGTGGAGCAGCAGTCTTCTGGAAGACGTTCTGGAAGATGCAGTGTTGTCCCATCGGCAGGAACCTCTCTGGGCTGAGGGAGGAGGTTGCTCATCTCCAGGCTGAGTTGGCCAGGACTCAGGGGACTGCCTTTCCCACCTAGGGACCACCAGGGCCAGCCCCACTGCCTCAGAGGTTGCTAAGAAAGAGGAGCGGTTGGACTACAGTGGGCTCAGGGAAGGTGAGGATGGTGGAACAGAGGCACATCCCTCCAGTTGTACCTCTTTACAAATCATATGCCATTCTGGCAGAGTATGGTTCCTCTATGGAGGCACCCCCAGTGGAGACCAAGGAGGATGCTGGGAACCTCCACAAAGAAGACCCACAGGAGCATGGCATGGGGCCCCACAGGGGAAGGAAACAACTTCTGGTGGGAGACTCCATTGTTTGGAGGGTAGAACTGGGGAGGGAGGGAGAGGAGGTAGGTGCCTTCCTGCCTGGCACCATGGCTTGGAGGACAGGGAGTGAATCCTCAGGATTGCAGGAGCAGCTGCATGGGAGAGGGAGCTGGATGTCATTGTCCACCTAGGGACAAATGATCTGGCTGGGAAAGGGATCAGAGTAGTGCAGGAGGAGTTTGTGGAGTTGGGGAGGGGCCTTAGACAAGTAGCATGCACGGTAACCTTCTCGGAGGTGCTATCTGTCTATGGTATGCGTGAGACTAGGGTGCTCCACATCATGGGATTCAATCAGTGTTTGAAAAACTGGTGCAGAGCTCAGAGTTTTGGCTTCATTGGGGACTGGGTGTCCACCTGGAGGGATGCAGGCCTATATTGGTGCGATGGTCTGCATCTGTCCAGGAGGGGAACCAGAATCTTAGGTGATAGATTTAAATGCTTCACTGGCAAGCATTTACACTGGCCATGGGGGGGGGGCACTGAAAAGGAAAAGGGAAATCCTAGCCCCCACCAAAAAAATCAGGGTAATTAGTGAGGTAAACACCAAGATAGAGAAGTCAACAGGTAGAAGGGCAGGGGTAAATGGAGAAAAAGACAAAGGCAGTAAGGACAGGGATGGGGCAAAAATGGGTAAGGCCATCAAAAAATGGAGGGTGATGAGTACCAATGTCCATAGTCTAAGTAACAAGCTCCCTGAACTGGTGGCCTTGATGGAAGAGGGATGCCTGGATATTGTGGCAGTCATAGAAACATGGTATACACAAAACCATGACTGGGATGTCAACATACCAGGGTACAAAATCTACAGGAGGGACAGGGAGGGTAGAAGAGGAGGAGTAGCTCTCTATGTAAGGGAAGGGAAGGGATCAAAGCAGTGGGACTAAAGGATAAACAGGGAGGACAGGAGGCACTGTGGGTTACCCTGGAACCGGAAATGGCACCACAATCCACACAGGGGTTGTATACAGACCCTCCCATCTTAGGGGGAGGAAATGGACAAGGAAATAATAGAAGGCATCCTTAGGATGGCAGAGAAGGGGGAGATATTGCTGATGGGGGATCTAAATATGCCAGATGTTAACTAGAGCACCTTTGCTGCAGCCACATCCAAGAGCAGGGCCATTTTCGATGCCCTACAGGGGGCATGCCTCAGACAGCTAGTGTTGGAACCCACTCGGGAGGGAGCAGTCTTAGACCTGGTACTCTCAATTGGGGATGGAGAGAGGATCTCAGATCTAGAAGTGGGTAGCCATCTGGGAATAAGTGACCACCAAATATTGTGTGGTTCATGATGAACTCAGCTGTAGAGTCAAGCCGTACAAAAGTGAAGGTACTGGACTTCAGGAGGGCAGATTTTGTTAAAATGGGAGAGTGCCTCAGAAAAGCACTAGCAAACAGGGAAACAGGCAAACAGGAGGGGTGGAACAACAATGGGGAAACATCAAAACTGCCATCACAGAAGCAACAAACCTTTGTGTGAAGCAAATAAATCAAAACAAAAGAAAAAAACACTATGGTTCTCAAAAGAGGTGTCTGGGAAGATTAGGGAGAAAAAGACAGCATTCAGGAAGCATAAGGAAACACAGAAGGAGCAGGACAGAGAACTGTACCAGTTAAAGCAGAAGGAAGCGGGGAAGGCAGTCAGACTAGCAAAGGCCCAAACTGAGGAAAAGATAGCCAACTTGGTTAAGAAGGGAGATAAAACCTTTTATAGGTACATTAGGAAGCATAGAAAGACAAAGGAAGGGATACTGAGGCTGAATACAGAGGAGGTGGGTGGGCAGAGAGGATAGTGAAAAAGCAGGATACTGAATGAATACTTCTGCTCAGTAGTCACAAAGGAAGAGGAGGGGGAGGTACCTAATCCAGTCAATAGAAGCACTCTGGATAGGAGGGTCGATATCAGTCCTTTCACAGAAGAAAGGGTTCTGAAAGAACTCTTAAAACTGAAGGTGGACAAAGCAATGGGGCCAGATGGGATTCACCCCAGAATTCTAAAAGAACTAAGGGAAAAACTAGTAACATCATTGACTACCCTTTTTAACAAATCATGGGATGATGGTATGGTACCTGAGGACTGGAAGATGGCGGATATGATTCCCCTTCACAAAAGTGGGAGCAAGACAGAGGCAGGAAACTACAGACCCATCAGTTTGGCCTCAGTGGTAGGAAAAATGATGGAATCACTTCTGAAGGAAAAAATTGTTGAATACCTAGAAGCCAGTGGGGCACAGGACCCAAGGCAGCATGGATTCACAGCGGTAAGGTCATGTCAGATGAATCTAATCAATTTGTTTGACTGGGTGGCTAAAGTAGTAGGCTTAGGCTGTGGACATGGCCTACCTAGACTTTAGCAAAGCATTTGACACAGTCCCACACAAAAGATTAACATACAAATTAGCCAGCCTGGGAGCGGGTCCCAGGGTGGTAGCCTGGGCAAAACATTGGCTGGACAACAGGACGTAGAGGGTAATAGTAAATGGAGTCCACAGTGAAGAAAGGGAGGTTACTAGTGGGGTATGCAAGGTTCAGTATTGGGTCAGTTCCTTTTTAATGTCTCTATAAATGACATTGCAGAGGGACTGGAAGGAAAAGAATGTCTCTTTGCAGATGACACAAAGATCTGCAACAGGGTTGATACACAAAGTGGGGTGAAAAGGATGAGAAGGGACTTGGCAAGGTTGAAGGAATGGTCAAATGTATGGCAGCTTAGATTCAATGCAAAGAAGTGCAAAGTAATGCACTTGGGAAACAAAAACCCAGGGGAAGAGTACACAATAGGGAGTGATATACTGACAACAATAAAAATGGAAAGGGATCTGGGGGTCATTATATCAGATGACCTAAAGGTGGACAAGCAATGTGAGAAGGCCATAAGGAGGGCTGGGGGGATACTGGGATGCATAGGGAGAGGCATCACCAGTAGAAAACAAGAAGTTATTATCCCTCTGTACAGACAATTGGTGACACCCCATCTGGAGTACTGCGTGCAGTTCTGGAGACCCCATCTCCGCAAAGACTTAGACAGGGTGGAGGCTGTCCAGAGAAGGGCAACCAAAATGGTGCAGGGTCTGCACCAGAAGACATAAGAAGAGAGTAAAGGAGCTTACTATGTATACCCTCGAGGAAAGGAGGGAGAGGGGGGACATGCTAGAAACTTTCAAGTACCTCAAGGGAATCAGCAAAGTCCAAGAGGGTAGCATCTTTCAGAAAAAGAGATATGCAAGAACAAGGGGGCACAATTTGAAGATAGAGAGGAGATGGCTCAGTGGTAATGTGAGGAAGTATTTTTTCACGGAGAGGGTTGTGGATGCATGGAACAGCCTTCCTGAGGAGGTCGTGGAGTCAAAAACAGTGGGGAATTCAAGAATGCATGGGACAGGCATAAGGCAATTGTAGTGGGGGTAGGAGGAAGTAGGCTGTTGGTTAACTAGGATCTGCAGCTTATCCATTAGGTAGGAAAGGGCAGACTAGGTGGGCCAAGACAGTCCTTATCTGCCATCAAATTCTATGTTTCTATGTTAAGCCCTTTGGTTGGTAGTGACCATCCATGGTTTGTTTACCTTGGACATAGGGAAGGGTGGAACCAAATGAAGACCACAGTAGTGGACTTCAGGAGGCAAACTTCAAGGAGATGGCAGATATTCTCAGGCAGCATATAAGTAAAATCAGAACTGGGATGGACATGGAAAAGCAGTGGGAAATTCTGAAGATGGGCATACTGGAGGCCACAGAACCTGCGCAGAGCACAAAACAAGATGGCCAGAGCTAAGAAACCTTGCTGGTGGACAAGGGAAGTTCAGAAGGAATTGAGGAATAAGAAGTTGGCCTTTAGAAGATACAAATGCTCCCGTAGTGAGGTAGACCATGAGGAGTATCATAGGATATCCAGGAGGTTAGCAGAAGGGTTAGAAAAGCCAAGGCTGATAAGGAGCTTAGATTAGCAAGAGTGATCAGGGTGGGAGAAGAATTCTTTAGATTTGTTAGGGAGCATAGGAAGGGGGACAGATAAGCCAGCTGAGAAAGGAGGGATGGGTAGAGGGTAGAGCAGGCTGAAGTGTTAAGCAATTATTTCAACTCGGCCTTCATGAGGGAAAGGGATGGATCATTGCCACAGGAGGGGGCAGAAGGGACACCAGGGGCTCTCACAGATGGGGAGATCCAGATAGGGAGGGTGAGGGAGCTCTCAGGTCCTTGAGGATGGATAAAGCTCCAGGGCCAGGCGGCATCCACCCCAGGGTTCTGAAGAAACTGGCAGATGTCCTGTCGGCTCCAATGATGCAACTATTCAATTCCTCCTCAAACAGGATGTGCCCTCTGACTGGAGGTTGGTCCATGTCATGCCCTTCCACAAGTGGACCTCGGGATGAACCAGGAAACTACAGACCGGTCAGCCTGACATCCATAGTGGGGAAAATGTTGGAGGCCATCTTAAAGGAATGGTTGGTGGGGTTCCTGGAAGTTAATGGTTTTCAGTATGATAACCAACATGGGTTTGTCAGTGGGAAATCGTGTCAAAGCAACCTGGTCATATTTTTCGACTGGTGACAAGATCCCTAGATGGAGAAAAGCTGGCTGATGTCCTGTACTGGGACTTCAGGAAGGTTTTCGATTCAGTCCCACACAGTACGTTAATTTGGAAATTGAGGGAACTGGGGGTGGGAGAAAAATTGGTGGGGTGGGTAGCTAATTGACTTAGGAATAGACAGCAGAGGTGGTGGTAGGAGTGAAGTCTCGACACCCAGACAGGTCATCAGCTGGGTTCCACAAGGTTCAGTTTTGGGCCCTATCCTTTTTAATGTATTTATTATGGACATTGGGGAGGAGGTTGGTAGTAAAATGAGTTTGTTCACTAATAATTCTAAATTGGGGGCAGTGGTAGACAGGGGAGGGCACTACAGGATGACCTGGGGAGGCTGGAATACTGGGCCCATGTGTGGCAGTTAGGGTTTAATGCACGAAAATGTAGTGTTCTGCACCTGGGTGTTAGGAACCCTGGGTATAACTACCCGTTGGGGGGGTACAGCTGACTGTCATGATGATGGAGAAGGATCTGGGGGTGTTGATTGATGCTGAAGGGAACCACTTGGAGCAGTGTAGAAGAGCAGTGGCTTAGGCAAACAAAATGCTTGGGTGTATAGCCAGGGGGATAATGTCCAGGAGAAGAGAGGTTATACTTTCCTTGTACACCTCACTGGTGAGGCCACATCTGGAGTACTGGGTGCAGTTCTGGTGCCCCCGCCTAAAAAAGGACATCACACTGCTGGAGAGAGTCTAGAGAAGGGTGACAAGGATGATTAGTGGTCTGAGGAGTTTGTCATATGAGGACAGACTTAGAGAGCTGAACATGTACTCTCTGGAGGACAGAAGGGATAGGGGGATGTGATTGAGACCTTCAAATACCTGAAGGGGTCCAACAGAGGGAACAAGGAGGGTCTGATCAAATTAAGGGAGGAGGAGACTACGAGAGGCCATAGTCTAAAGTTGGCAGGGGGGCAGTACAGAGGAGAGGCAAGGGGACATTATTTCACAGAGAGGGTGGTGGCACCCTGGAATGCACTGCCAGATGACCTGATAAAAATGGTAACTGTGATCGGTTTCAAGAAGGGTTGAGACAGGCACAGGGGCACAGTACAGGGTGGGGGGGTTGATGAACAACAGGGGTTTACAGGGAGGGGAAGGGGGAGGGAGGGGGAAATAAGGGGGAGGTAGAGTAGTTACTATACACTACCAGTGAGCTAGGTCAGGCAGACAAGATAGACCATTAAGCCTAATCTGCTGGCAACTATGTATGTATGTGTGTAATGCAACTGCTTTGGGTCACAGAGGGTCAAAGTCACAGAGAATAGATACGTATATTGAGGGTTCAGAAGAGCAAACAAAGACGCATTAAATTATAAAAATACATACAAATGCTTACACATCAAAGATACTAAGTGCCGTTGACAGAAATACAAAAACATGAGTCATAGTATTAGAGCCTTTATATATTCATTTCATTAGTTTTTAATATAAAATGGGCAAGGAAATCCCTGTGTCCTGATTGGCTGAGACTTGGTTCTAGCCATTGCACTACTAATGGCTAAAAACAAGTCCCTGCCAACTGGGGCAACTCACAGAATTCATAAGCCCCTGCCACTTGCTTCCTAATCTCCATCACAAACATGGCTGCATCCTTTATTCATATACAGAAACCTTCAACTAGGCCCTACAAATGAAAGTTCATTAAAATAACTAAAGTAAGTAAATAATTTAATGTTATTATCACTCAAGAAACTCTCCTTACACACATACACAAAATATAGAAAATCAAGTAGTGTTCAGAGTTAGAGTTTCTTTGATGACCATGAAAAATAAATCCCTCTCCTATCCCCACCAGTTTGCTACAGAACTCCCTGCTTTGTACCTGGCAACAGATGAAACTGAGGTTCTGGCTCTACTTGAGGTCTGTATGTGTGTATGCCACTGGAACTCTGAAGAATTTTGAATTCATGTATTCCGTGTTATCATTCTATATGTGTGTGTGTGTGGGGGGCATTCTACTATTGAATAACGCAGAGCTTTGAATTCTTCTATTCCATGGTAAACAATCACACAGTGTACTGAATATGAAGAAAGACAGATGACTGACAGGTGAAAAACATCTGTGGAGGGACTATTTTACATTATTTAGCAACCTTTTATGATATAATTTTGTGGATTTGAAAACTTTTAAAGTGTTTTTTTAAAAGTTGCCTCTGGACCCATGTTATATAAGCAATAAGGCACTTCAGGGACATTGGTTGTACTAGGTTTACCCCACGGTGAGGGGCTGAAGGCACTCGACTTTGCCTTGTGCCTTACAACACCTCTGACCATGGGGTAAACCTAGTACAACCAACGCACTGTCATGCCTTATTCCTTAATTAGTCAGGTAGGGTGCACTAGACAATTATTTGCTTATTTTGAGGCACTACCTGCGAGAAGTACAACCAAAAAACAATACAGTATTTGACAATGGCAAGAAAAAACATATAAGAATACTATTATGATGAAACTGAATACAATGGAGAAATACAGATGTGCCTCCATCATAACAGTTACACAAAGTGACAAGTGCAAAGGTGTCCATAAGCAGCAGCAAAATGTTTGTCGGAATTCAATGTCTAGAGGCTGGTACATACAGCCAACTGTTGCAAGTAGGAACGGTCACCAGTTTCAGAAGGTGCAGGCAATGGGACGGTGTCTGATATTGGCCGGTATGGTGTTCCATAGTTTGGGGCAGAGACAGAGAAAACCATCTCATCTAATTTTGTCCTAGCCCTGGGTCTGACTAAGAGGTCATGGTCAGATGATCTTAGTGGGTAGGCACTTTTATAGGGCATCAGAAGGGAGGCCTGATTCTGAACAACATTGTGGATGATGCCTCCCAAGTAGATGTCACACATTGCAGATGGAGGGAGTCAGCCAAGATTACAGTGCAGAGTGCAGTGGTGGACATATCGATTACTAGCCAGGGCAAAACCACAGATGTTATTATATGCCACATCCCATTTATTGGAAAGGCGCAAGCCTGTAGTTATGTGGGGGAAGAACTCCTCCCCCACATCTAACTTACATCACCTGACTACAGCAGCTCTGCTTACAGTGAGTCACACTCAGTTCTCACTCCGTGTTGCTGCTGGTCAGCGGCTGCACCTCTTTTCTCCTTGCTCTTGTCCCCACCCCCGGTCTGTGTTTCCTTCCCATTTGCTCCCTTCCCTTGTGCCTCGCTCTTTTCCCCCTGTTTTTTCCCCGTACCTTTGTCCTTGTGTTCTTCTTTTTTGTTGGGGGGATCTCTGCATTCGCTGCCTTGCCTCCCAGGGCCACCCGCCTGCTCTCCACTGTTCTGCTCCTTCTCACTGCTGCCATCCGCTCCTTGCTGGCTGTGCTTCCTCCCCAGCCATGGTGGTATCTGTCCCTCCTTTCGAGCAGCCACGCCCTGCTGCCTCACAATTTAGCTCGGGCCTCATCCACCTCCTCCACCTTTTTTTTATCTTTTTCCTCAGCACTTCTGGACACTTTACGCTGTCCTCTGTATTAGACGACTGCGCACCAGCTCCGGTGCTGCTTGCTACTGCAGTCCTCACTGAGATTCCACGTTTTGTTACCTGGCATCAGCATTCAGATTGAGCTGATTCTTTGAGTTTCACAGCAAGGCAGCAGTTCTGATTTTGCTTTCCTCATTGCCCTGTGCTGCGACTGCCTCTGGGGGCTTTTTCAGCCTGCTAAAATTCATTTGGATCTCCAGCTCGTAACACTTGGCTGGTTGTCTGCCGCCATTTGCTATTGTACTTCAGAGCCTTGCACTTCTGCTCCCAGATTTATTTGAAGGAGCTCTGTAACAAGCGTTCTACTTAACAGCTTCATTCTACAAGGCATTTATCTGGGTGGAAAGACCAAGGATGACGGTGGGTAGAGATGCATAGCAAAAGGGCATGGGCCTTCCAAATCTTGAAACGATCTGTCAAGCGGCTTAATTAGGGAATGGTTCTGATTACGCTAAAGGCGAGGACACTATGGCAAGGCTTGAATTCTACAATTGACACATAATAAGGCTTAACTGTTCCATATCAACCAGCCTCAGGCCCTGATTGGCCAATACCTGACTGGGAAGCATGCAATAACATTTGCCATACGTACTACTCAGCCTGCCTGCACTGTCGTACTCTGTGTTTCCATACATGCAGGAATTTCCCTGTCTTCACATAAGACTGGTCATGCCGACACCCCTTAAATCAGAAACAGTATACCTCAGAATGCTTGCAGACCCATATTTCATGATTCATGGCCCATCCTTTATGCTATGCTTATGTGCACCTTCCACTCCTCCTCTGTGCTGGCTATGGAGCCTCCCTCAGCTTTCCGGTCTCAGTACTTTGGCACATTTACACCTTTACCGTTGCCTGTAGCAATTCTCCTTCTCGTTCAAACTGCAGGGGTCTAGCTCCACCCCCTTTGCTGACCTATGTGGGGTCTGGTGTTTTCTGCTGGCAACGCTGAGGCTAGCCTGGTGGACTTCATTGACCTTGAAGCCCTACGTGTGGATTTGCGGTTTGCTTGACTTCATGGGGACAGCTTGCCGCTCTCTACGCATGACCTATGTGTGGTCTAGCTGCCCATCTACCCCATGTTAGAGGCCTAGCTGGTCACTTTGTCCAGGATGCCTGCATGCACTTTAGCTGTGCCCTCTATCACGGCTTTCAGCGCCCTACTCATTGGACTTCCGTTGCTTAACACCTTCATTCCATGTCACTTACTCATCTCACTTTCATCAGGATTGAACACTGCCAGAACGTCTTGTCATCATATTTTCTAATTAAGTCTGGCCTCTGCAGACATCACTTCACCTACTCGTACTTATTTCCACTCGTACATAATAACTTCCTTAACTATTGTGGACTTCCATCTTGCCTACGTCCCAAGATTCAAGTCCATTCCCTAGCATCCTTCATGCCCTGCTGCTTCAGTTCATTTGTAATTACTATGACTGCCATTACACTGCCAGAGCTCTCAGCCAAGCTATTCTGCCATCCTATCTCATGGCTTAAGCCTCAGATGTTAACTTGCTTCGGTGCCCTGAGGATTACTGAATCTAGTCGAACTGCCGGCTCAGCAGACTCAGTTTTCTGCTGCATTCTGCTGCCATCATTGCTCATCTGGAACACAATGTCTACAGGGCTTCATACTCTCTCATAAGTTTGCCTTTGCCTTTGCGTCTGCCCTGCTGTTCTGGCATTACCATTCAAATTATTGCTACTCTGTTGTGCAGATGTGTAGGTCCACGCTTGGTTCCAAATTCATTGCTCATTGCTGCCACACATTTGGCACTACACACTTACTGCCATCCCCTCTGCTCATCCTCTGGGATTCTGCTGCACTCTATGCCCATTCACCCCTCCAGGGTGTCACCGCTCAAAGCTTATGCTCTCAGTACTCAGTGCTCCTTCAGTTCACCTGCTTTAGCTCTCCTACTCCACCTGCCTCACCCTGCTCAGGGCCTGGAGGTTCGACTACTCCTACTCCATACCTGCTTCACCCTGTATCCGGGCCTGGAGGTTTGAATATTTCCATTCTACTCCAACTACCCAGCTTCAGGGCCTGGAGATTCGAATATTCTTCACTACACTTGCCTTGCCAGCCGAGGCACAGAGGTCCCGTTCCTTACCATACTTGTTTCGCCAAACGATTGGAGGATTTCAGAGCTTTCTGGCCTATTGTCCATTTCTGCTTCACCCACTCAGGACCAGGGTTCCTTTGCTCTATGTTTTTCAGTTGCTCGTCTGCATCAGCTTACTTGCCTCTTCTCCATTGACTCATACTCCATTACCTTACTTGCTGGACCTTGGAACACCGTCCAGCTTATCTGATCCAAACTGAATTCCGATAACTTTCTGTCAATGTCTATCCTGGACTTTGATTTTGATCTGGGACTTTGTTTAGGATCCATGAAGATTCACAGTCTGCTAGTCTCGACGAGCTCCTTTCTCCATGGACTTACATCTGGATTTGAACATCGTCATCTGTTCTTTTGGATACTTCTACCTTAATGTGCTCTGCGTTGCCATACATACTCTATGCAGTACCAATCCTTGCTACTATGTCTGCTTCATGCATACCCGATTTTACTACTGTTACTACTCCTGACCTATGTACAGGTCCAGTGATTTACTCTATCTGCTCATACTGACCTCCCTCGCTCTTACAGGGCCTGGGGATTCATCACAGACTGTCTCACCCTATCTCATTACCTGCTTTATCCTCGGCCTGGAGGTCCATCAAGCTTATGGCTACCTAGCTGATTCTGACATCTATTGCTAATTCACTTTACATGATTTTTCGCTCCAGACAGAAGGTTTCTACTGCTCCACCATCTCCAGATCGTGTAGCCTGCATCTAGCTCCTGCTCCATCACTAAGGCCTTCATTCCTAAGCTTGCCAATCGGAACACAAACTAGTCTTCATATTGTGCATCTAGAGACTTAGTCATCGGTTATAGGTTCTCTCTGGAGAAGATTTCTTTACCTTCTGAATTGTTTGGCTAATGCCACTTTCAGCGCTACGAATTGTTCATGCTTAACCATGGATTTCAGTCTACTATCAGATTTTGCTCTAGACATGGATTTCTTGGACTAGGATTCATGAGAAGGACTTGCTGCCTTCTTCACCCGTCGTTCAAACATCAGTGTGATGATTCCAGCTTCCCTGCTTCTCTGGTGTAGGATCTTCAGATTTGGACTTCGGATTAGCTGACAACTTGATATTGTTAGTTTAGGATTATTCTCCTTTAGTATGCCCAGAAGGATGGGCAGGTCAATAGCCATGGGTCCTCAGAGGTTCCCCCCAAGGGGGGTTTTCCTCTCCTGCATGCTACTGGCCACAATCTCTGGAGCTGCAAGAGGTAATCATAAGATATCATTATTTCTTTTTGGGGGGTCTCATCCTACTTGACTAAGCCTCCTTCCTGTGGTGGGTTACAGAGAAAGGCCAAAACATCAAGTCATAACAAGTTACTCATCAGTCCAAGCATCTAAGCACCTTATACATAGCATCCAGTTCACATGTACTATAATCACAAACTTGCTCACCTCGATGCTGAAGCATCTAAGCACTAATCATGTCATACGACTACTATCATGTAAGCATTGCCCTACTTACTCGTCTGGCCTCTGTATCTAAGCACAGCCTACATCATTCAGCTACAGTATGGAGCATAAGCACTGAGCTATGAACCAAACATAATTGAAAGGCGCAAGACTATAGGTATGTGGGGAAGAGCTCCTCCCCCGCATCCTACTTATATCACCTGACTACAGCAGCTCTGCTTAGAGCAAGTGGCACTCACCCTCCTTCCTCCCCTTACACCTCCTCCTTCTCTGGCACTCTTATCCCACTTGGGGGGGGGCTCATCCTACTCGATTAAGCCTCCTTCATGCAGTGGGATACAGAGAACAGCCAAAACATTATGTCATAACAAGTTACTCATCAGTCCAAGCATCTAAGCACCTTATATATACTGTTCAGTTCACATGTACTAAATCACTGACTTGCTCATGTCAGTGCTGAAGTATCTAACCACTAATCATGTCATATGACTACTACCTTGTAAGCATTGCCCTACTTACTCATCTGGCCTCTGTGTCAAGTACAACCTACATCATTCAGCTACAGTATGGAGCACAACCACTGAGCTATGAACCACACATAAGTAATATTGAATTGGAAGCTACTGAAAAAACATGCAACCCATAGGAGAGTTTGGGAACAGAATACCTGGGCAATAGCAATATGGACTCTAGGAGGAGGTTACAGCTAGCACTATAGGAAAGCCCTAGAATCATAGAAACTTGGTGGCAGAAAGGACCCCCATCAGCCCATCTAGTCTGCCTCTTACCCCTCTTACTCCTCCCCTTCCACTGGTCCCCCTCCCCACTACTCAGCTCCATATGTTTGTCCACGCCCTCTTGAATCCTACACCATTTCAGCCCCCACTACCTCCTCTAGCAGTTTTTCCAGGCCTCCACTACTCTCTCCATGAAGAAACGCCCCCTCACATTGCCTATATTGTGTATTACCTTCAGTGCCGTCATACCCGGTAGGCACTCAACCCAAACTGCACTGCTCCTGTCTCCCCTGCCCCCCCATCTGATTCCTTTTATTGCTGAGTCCCCAATTAGTGGGACCCTGACCCTTTTCCTTCTGTTTGTTCCTTTTTTCTCCTATCCTACTCCTGGCTCCTGGTATCCCTTTACTTCTCTTTTCTCTTTTCCCCCTTGTCTATCTCATCTCCCCAAGTCCTGTACCCCTGGGCTACTTCCCCTTTCCCCCTCAGCATCAACTCCTGTTCCACTCACCCCTGCCTCTCCTTCCGTGAGCACTTCTCCTGCCTGAATTCTGACTGACCCCCTTGGTGAGCAGGTGACCTCCTCCTTACCTACTTCAATTGGCCCCACTAATCTTGTGCTTGCTGCCTTCCCTCCCATGGGGCTTGTCCCTTTCAAAGGTATTTTCACCCCTGCAACCTTCCCCTCTTGTTTACTTCCCTCTTGTTTCCTTCCCAAAGGTGCATCCCCCTTTCCCCTTCCTCCAGAATATTCCTTTATTTTTGCCTCTCCTCCTCCTCCTCCCCCCTAAGGCCTCCTCCCCACAATTCTCCTGTTTCTCTTCCTTTTCATGTGTCCCCAGGGGTGAAAATCTGTTTTCTTGCTCTATGCCCACTTTCCACATCCCACTGACTGAGGTGCATCCCCTTGCTTTCTCCCCGTTTTCCTTCTGTGCTGGCTTTGCACCTTGGTACCTTATCTCCTGCCATTCCCCCTGGTCCCTCCTGTCTTCCATGTTATCCTTACCTAAGTCCCCTGCATTCCCCCTTATGCTCTCTTTACTCCTCCCTTCCTCCCTTCCTGCTTGTGCATCCTTTTGTTCTCTTCCAGTCCCCTCCCCTTTGTCTCCTGTCTATCACTATACTCATTTCTAGTCCCCCCCGCAACACCCTCTGTGGTCACTCTTCTACCCCTCACCCATCTTTCTCCCTCTGTGGACCCCTACCAGTCCTTCCCATACCCCTTTCCCTTAACCTGCTTAGTATCCACCTCAACCACCCCACCTCCTCCCTTAGCTGCGAAAGCTAACTACATACCATGCAACCCCCCAGCCTCCATGCTATAGCCAGCACAATGGCCATCCCACATCCATTGCACCCTACCACCCTTCCAAAGCTGCCTCATGCCCATGCAGCCTGGGGGCCATACCCAAGACCTGCCTGCACCCCGTTCAGGCTATCCCTCCAACTTCACTGCCACTCCATCTATCCCATAGTCTTAAAAGCAAGAAAGAACCCCCTCAATCTTACCTTTAAAAGCCTTTGTCCCCTTGGGCGGTGTGCTGATCAGCTCCACAGCTTCTATGTACTAAGCAGCCAAGGCAACTTGTTTGTTACATTATATATACCCTACATGAATCAATGGAGCTAACCAGTTGCCTGCTACATAACCAGTTATTTGCTTTGTACAACAAGTCCTCTTACATCAATCAGTTTAGCTAATCCGGTCAACAGTATCTATATTATCACATTCTACATTACCTAAAATTACCTAGAATCTAAAATAATAACCAGTTCAATAATATAATACTAATCATTTCAATAATATCTACTTTACCACATTCTACATTACCTAACAGATTCCTAGAGTTTGAAATACTAATCAGTTCAAAAATATCTACTCTACCACATTCTTCATTACCTAGCAAGTACCTAGAATTTGCAATATCCCTCCATGAATCAGCTGTAATAATCAATTTAACACAACCTATAATTATCTAGAATCTATTAGCTTCATAATACCTATTTTACCACATATTACAATTTCAAAAAAGTACCTAGAATGCGAAATACCGCTTCATGAATCAGTTGTAGTAATCAGTGTAACATTTCTTATAATCTATGTAGTTCAGAAATTATATTCGTTATGCATATTAAGATACTTTAACATGAACTCAATCCTACTAAACAGTTAACAAAATCAGTTCGCAGACTGTGCTGCAAACTTAGTCTGACATTAACTGCCTTGCAGGTAAATGCCACACGGAGTGCAAATCCAGAGAGTGGTCAAGCGCAACACCTGGATACTAAAGGAGGGGACAGTAGCCAAACGTGTACCATTATCACAAACCACTGAACTACAGTAGGAGTTAGGATGTTCTTTAGCTGAGGGACAGATCCAAATAGCATAGACTGAGATGTTTTAGTATTCATTAAAAGTCTATTTTTATGAAACCATTTTTGAAAATCCTATAAGTCTGATGACAATTCTCTGTTGATGTAAGCCACATTCAGGGCACTGAAGAAGAACACCAGATCATCAGTATAGAAGATAGGCATATTTAAGCAATAAGGCATGACCAGGGGTTATGTTACTGATATGTTAATCACTCTTTAGGGGTGTAATGTTGGAGGAAGCATAGTCAAGTGCCATGTGCTCCTAGATGGTGATTAACTGACCATTAACATAACCCCTGTGAGTGGTATTATAATAAAAAAAGTATTTTTAAACAGTGTTGACCCTTGTTCAGCATAAGCTAGGCTCTACATGTACAGTGGCATCCCTCAGGATGAAACCCAATTCTGCAGCATTTTGCAGCACTCTGCAGAATGCTGCAGCAGCTGGTAAAACAATCTAATTTTAATGGCAATTGGTTCCTATTGTCGTTGAGGAAAATGTGACACTGCCAGGATGAAGTGAATGCCCAGTTTCCTGCATGACAAAGGGACTAATTGCCATTATTATTCAATGGAATCTCTTCAGCACTACTGCAGAGTGCTTTAAAGTGGGTTTCATCCTGGGGGATGCCACTGTATGTTAATAAAAGAGTAACATAAAGTTAATAGAATACCTATAGCCAATCAGAAAGCTCTATTTCTCAGATCCTTTTATAATGTTTAAAATACAGTGGTGGATGGAGTTAACATGGAGGGAGAAGAAGAGGGCCCAAATACTGAGTCTTGAGGGATTCAAGTTGTGACGGGGGTAGGCACCCAGAGGGTAGATCCAGACCTGTCTTATTGTTCCCTATTAGGAAGTAACTTTTGAACCAGGGGAGGACAATGTCAGATATACCCAGAGCTGTTAATTTATTGCAGAGCAGAGTTTGTTTAGCCATGTCAGAGGCCTTTGTGAGCTCAATGAAAATGTTACCTGTAAGCTCCCTTTGTCAAATACATTAGAAATGTTGTTAGTAAAGGCTAAGCAGTGCCGTGGTAGTACTGTGGTTCTGACCAAAACCACACTGAGCAGGTGAGAGGAGATCATGGGCTGAGAGATAATCAGAGAGTTGAGTGGCAACAATTTTTGTCATGACCTTACTGAGTACAGGTAGGATGGCAATAGAGCTCTAGTTACCAATATTTTCATTATTGCCTTTTTTAACCACAGGTACAGTGTGTCACATCTTCCAGGAATCTGAAACAATGTGAGAGGACAGGGAAAAATTAAAAATTCTAGATATCAGGGAAGCCAGTTCATTAGCTGCAATTTTAAGGAGTCTAGGCTTGATCCCATCTGAGCCAACAGTTTTAGGTTCTAGGATCTGCCTCAGAAATTTGCACACCTCTGAAACCCTGATGCTTTTAAAGTAAAACTGAGGATGTTGCACCAAAGTTCCATGTCATAATAGTGATCTCGAAACAGCGATCGCTGTTATGGTGTGTGTACAGTATATCGCCGAAAAGCATATCGGCGATATACAATTCTGTAAACCCACTTCCGGGAACACTTAGTGTTTTTGCCCCCCATGTCCCCCTCAGAGGGAGCTTTCCTGTTAGATTACCAACTCCAGGAGGGTGTCTGTTGAGGAGGGGCAAAACTTGGTGCGAGTGCAAAAAAAAAGGCATCCACAAGCAGAGGTAACATTTTCTCCCCAGTCTGGCCCAAACCCAGTGCCTACTGTACTGAGCCAGCTACCTCATCACTACACCACAGGGCTGGCTTGGCTGCAGCAGCACTCCCCAACCTAAAACCTCCTTCCTATCCCTCCCCTTCTGGTCACTCTCCTCACTGTTCCATCGCTACCCTAGTGTATAATAATAGCACTAAAAATGAGTCGCTGTTCTTGCAGTCACTCATTTTTAATCGCTATCATCACTGGATATCTTCACCAGTTCAAGAGTGGAGGAGGATGTCAGACTAGACAAGGTGTGAGGAATACTCCCAGTCTAAGCTGAGAGGTCAGTAAAGAATTTGTTGAAGGCATTAGAGATTGTGGTTGGATTGTTGCAGTTTACTCCCCAATGTCAATGTCAGTGGGTATGGGGTTCTGTCCTGACCAGGGTTTTCTTAACATTCATGAATAATACAGTTATCAAGAAATCTCTTGTGGCTCGGGCATGGATTATCTGTGGATAATTACAAAACAGTACAAACAGGCACTCACCACTACCAATAAAACTGACGCTGCACTATAAAACAAATAACTTAATGTATGCCTGACATGTTTCTGGTCTAATGACCCTTTCTCAAAGGTTATCTGTGGATAACTGTGTGGGTAGCAGTGTCATAAAGGCAACCCCATCAATCAACCATTTAGCCCTATATTGGGGTACAAAGTGCCAAAGTGTTTGATCCCAAAACCTTCTTGTTCCAGGAGAAGTGGCCTAGATCCCTTCCTCTTGGCATCAAAATTCTTTCATATCCAAGAATATGAAGATAATAATTGAATGCCTTTTTTGCAACAAAGTGTCTTGCTACCACAGATTTGTTATCACCCCTCCTAATGTCTGATTTGTGCTGAGAAACTGACTTTTTGAGTTCCTGGCTGGTTTTTGATGTTGCAGGGACTCTTCAATAAGTACACCAGAGAGTCAGAACTGCATGTGTCGTGCTGCTGAATCTTTATTTTCTCATCCCTGCACTTATTGTTGATTGCATTAACCTTGCTTGTATTAGAGCAATGATCACAATGTCCACAAGAAAACATTTCCTGGTTAATAATCAATTTTATTTGACCGAAAATGAGGGTACAATTAGTTCAAAATACTGATCTAGTAGTTTCTGCTTGTCTGGGTCACTGACTGGTCAGGAGAGTAAGTCTGTCTCTTGGGTATGCCTGAGTTATTGCCACCTGGACCACTATAACTGGGTAACCTCTTTCCATGAAATGGTCAATCATCAGTCTTTTCTCTGCATTGTACTCTGTTGCCTTAGAGCAATTTATTTTCGCTCTTAAAATCGGTCCCATTGGTATATTATTTACCCTCTGATGGAAATTGTCATACCTTAAAAGCATGTTCCATTCAGCTGGTTTACGACAAAGTGCATTTACATTTTTTTTCCATATAGCTTTTTCTCTTGGGGCTCTGGAGGCAGGCAGCTGTGGTCCTCCCTTGGGGGATCTCAATTCACCCTGTTCACAGGGCTTCATTGAGCCTCCCTCAGTGCCACATTTTCCCATTTTCTCACCCATTATTCTGGGACCCCAGAACACAGTTGCGCATGCACGTGGAGGCACGCATGCATTCCATGACTCCAGTAACAGCCTCTACCTCCCACCTGGCTTAATGCCTGGCTGCTTACAGCTTGGCACTGCCACCTAACCCCCACTGGGTGGCAGCCAAGAGCTGGGGAAACCACACGTCCCTCTCTGGGTGAGGAGAGCAGCCTTGCAGCTGCTCAATCCAGCTCCTTATCCATCTCCCCTGGCCAACCTCTGGCACCCAAGGCTCGTTCCTGAACTCGGATTGCAGGCATGGGAGGAGGTAAGGCATCCAGCACCTTAGCCCTCCATGCCACGGGCCAGCTTATGGTTAAAAGTTTACAATTTTCAACAAAGATCTCAAGATCTAGAAATGGTACCGAAGTTTGACTATAGATTAGGGAGAATTTAAGATTTTCCTTACACATGTTAAGGTATTGATGAAATATATTCAAATCTTGATCTGTCCTTGTCCAGAAGAAATAAATAATCAATATACCTCTTAAATAACAGAATGTTGTGTAAATGGTTAACTGCTCCATTCATTATGTAAGTTTCACCAAAATTATACATGAAGAAATGGGCGTAGGATGGGGCCATTGCTCCACATCTCTGTTCATAACACAGTATGTGTATTCATAATGAAAGTAATCAGTTTCAAGAACAAGTCAGGGCAGTCTATTAAAAATGCAACGGGTGAGGTTCCCCCTTCCTTACACATGTTGAGCACAGCCTCCAATACAGACAGACCCTCTGAATGGTGGGTACACATATACAGATTTTCTTCATCTATTGTGAACAGCCAAATTATATTTATGACAGTGTTTTGATAATCAAACTGCCAGCTAAACCTTGCAGCAGAGTGTCAACTCCTTTGAGAACTGGTTCTTACAGAATAAGCTAGACTAAACCACAAAAAAACCCAAAATCTATTATATTTGCCAGCCAACAGAGGAAGAATAAGCTTCTACCCCAGTTCATTTACAGCCAAGATAGTTAGGTCTTAGAACAGGTTAATTTCTTTAAATATTTTGGTATACACCTTGACAACTCACTAACATTTACTCAACATATAGACCATGTTGTTAGTACAGTAACCAAAAATCTGGGGGTTCTATATAGACACAAGAACTTTATGACAACAGAGACTAGAAAACTTGCTGTAGCCTACTCAGTCCTCTCCACCCTGGATTATGGACTGGTAATCTATGAAGCTGCAAGAGATGCCAACCTCAACAGAATCAGGACCATCCTAAAAGAGGCCTGTCACCTGGTCTTTGATGCGGACAGCCTCATACACTCAAGCAACCACTATCTGGATACAAAATGGCTTCCACTAGACCTCAGGATAAAATTCCAAGGCCCAACTAGGACCCCCCCAACCTCTAATCCCTGCTACGTACCTCCTTTAACCACCAATCTACTATGAGTGTAGCAAGAAGTACCCTGTACATCCACGTTGCAGGACCAGCCAAGCCATGAGGGCCTTCCCTTACCAAACATCAACCTAGCTAAATGAATACCCCACCACACTACTAGAGTTACCCAAACTGAGACAATTTCAATCATCCCTGAAAAAATACCTTGCCCAACAAAATGTATGCCTGTGCAATCACTAGCTAGATCCCACTAACAACGTCTTCCCTGGCTGTGTTTTCTATGGCGTACTTGAAATATTGCAAAGTTGCAATTCTGCAACTGCCTCAAGCTTTAACCATTGACAATGCCATGCCAGCTGCTACTGTACCTTTGTATTAAACTTGTAAATAGGAACTTGTTCACTCTAAGTTTGTGTTTGAACTTCTAATCTTGTAAATATACCTGGGACCTTGCATGGCCCTTCATCATGTATTACTTTGTAACTGTATCCTTACCTTAACCTGTAGGTCTGAATGGAATCTTTGTGTTACTCTGAACAGTCCAATAAAATAAATAAATCAAAAAGTTCTCCAAGATGTTGAGACCATTCCTGGAGTCTTTTAGGTAAGAAGATAACTGTTCAACAAATTCACGTATGCAAAAATCTACAAAACTGAACAATGGTTCTAATTGATAACTAAATATATTATATAGTTAAGGTTGTACAGGCACTTCTATGTTAAATTCAAAATTTTGTACCTTAATAATTTTGGCATTTTTTGCGAAATAGCCCACAGTGTCGCATGCACAGTCATTCTACAGTGTCTCAAGATGTGGAAAGTTTTGTGAGGGCATCTTGTATGGTTTTGAGATATGGAGTGGTAAAAACAGGAAAAGAACACTTTTTCCTATTAGTTAACATGGGATTGCTTGCTCTCATCTACGCCCAGATGGGAATAAATTTTTTCTTGAAATGTTCAGGGATGATGGTGTCTGTGCCAAGGGTGTGCCTTTGGATAGTGTGTGAGAAGATATCTTACTATTTTTAATTATAATGTTTTTGTGATCACCACTAGACAGTCAGGTAAATTAAAACTGTTCGAACTGTTAATTGATAAGGATTTACTGTTCTCACTCAGAGAAATACGGTTTGTGCTGTCCACCATCTTGTGTTTTTTCATTTTAAAACTGATTTCTGAAGAAATGCAACTTGGTAAGGAATGACCAAGACCTGTATTTAGGTCTCAGTCACATGCTTAGTTCCATTCTTGTATTATTATTTAAAATTTTGATGACAAGTGTGTCTTTCTGGGGTGAAAATCATATCGCCTGTCACTCGTTGAGGATCAGTCGATCCGAAATAACCATTCACAGTTCTTTACAGTTCAAACTTTACTGTTCAAACTGAAAAGACTGCAAACAGTAACCTCCATGACTGTTCAAACCGTCATAGTTCCCTGCAGTCTAGTGGCACCACTCACCGCCAATTTCCATTGTAATGTATTCCTGGTAGTCTAGTGGTCCCTTCCCCCCTTCCCTGTTCTCTGATCACTATCTCCATGTCAAAAACATATTCCCTGGTAGTCCAGTGGTCCCTCCCCCCTTTCTCTGATTGCCCTCCCCATTTACTAAACATAAATACCTGGTGGTTCAGTGGTCCCTTCCCTCTCCCCCATTCTCTGATTGCCATCCTCATGTCAAAAATATGTTCCCTGGTAGTCCAGCGGTCCCCCCCTGTACTCCAATCTCCATCCCCATGTCCAAAATATATTTTGGTAGTCCAGTGGTTCTCCATACTCTGATTTCCATCCCCATATCCAAAATATATTTCCTGGTAGTCCAGTGGTCCCTCCCCTTCCCCATACTATGATCACCATCCTGATGTTTTTAAGCCTGCAAAAAAAAGTCCTTCTCTATCAGCCCCCACTCCCACCTCCCACTGAGCACCCCCACCTGCAGTACACCCCCACACCCTCACTCACCTGTCTACTTGTGGTATTTGTGTTTGTAATTAGTGCAACTTATAAGGTTCAAACGGGACTGTCTTGTGAACAGGGTTGTATATACCCTAATGACATGTTTTCCTGTATAAAGATAAAGATGCTATCTATCTATCTATCTATCTATCTATCTATCTATCTATCTATCTATCTATATATATATCTAGTCCAAGGTTCGAGATCTACTCTCTGATCGAAGACACATCTTGCAGCTGGAACCGGTGACTGCAATATGAGAAACATCTGGGGTCAGAATATGTAAAAATGGTAAAGTTATGCCCAGTTGTTGCAATTTTGCTACGCACACTCATTACTTTGGAAATTTTAACTGTTTTGACCCCAGATTTCCATTTTAATTGATAAGGATTTAGTGTTTGCGCTCAGAGAAATACGGTTTGTGCTGTCCACCATCTTGTGTTTTTTTTCAGTTTAAAAACTGATTTCTAAAGAAATGCAACTTGGTAAGGAATGACCAAGACCTGTATTTAGGTCTCAGTCACGTGCTTAGTTCCATTCTTGTATTATTATTTAAAAATTTTGATGACAAGTTAAGGATCAGTCGACCCAAAAATAACCATTTGCAGTTCTTTACAGTTCAAATTTTGCTGTTCAAACTGAAAAGGCTGCAAACAGTAACCTCCATGACAGTTCAAACCATCATAGTTCCCTGCAGTCTAGAGGCACCAAATAAATAAATAAATATTACTCCACCCCATGTATGTCACAGCTGTCATTTTTCAAATCCTGGCCAAAGTGTGTTTTTGTACCTGTGGCGTGGAATGGCATTGCAGTTGCACAAAATTACATTTTGGCAGGGATTTGAAAATTTTCTGTACCAGGTACATGAGGTGGGATAATAAGATGGCTATGCTGGCAAATTGGTTACTGTTCTCCTATGGCTACATTCATATAAGCATCTATGGAGGGATGGGGCGTAGAGCCATGTGCTCCCACAGGAAAATAAGGATGCGATTACTCTATCTCAAAACTATAGATGGGTGGGGCGCAGGGTTGGGAGGCCATGTACTCTCATAGGCAAATAGGGCTATAATTACACTATCTCATAAAGTAAGAAATTCTTTGCAAAAACTACGTTACTGCATCAGTTAGGGTTCAGAATAAAAGCAACAAAAGTAGAAATATGGTTAGGGTTTCCAATCCTAACACCCCTCCCACCCTGAAGTGAATGAGGGTGGAGTCTTCCTTGGAGTTGTCAACCCTAATGCTCACCCATTGTATGCACTCATGAAACATACACACCTGTCTCCATCACATCTTAGCTTTTCTGTTACTGCAATGGGGTGAGCATTAGGGTTGACAACCACAAGGATGACTCTACACCTCATTCGCTTCAGGAGTGGGGCAGGGGTATTAGGGCTGGAAACCCTAACGTCATATTTCTCTGCTTTTGTCACTTTATCCTGAATCCTAACTGATGCATAAACATAGTTTTTTGCAAAGAATCAAATCTTATCTATCTATCTATCTATCTATCTATCTATCTATCTATCTATCTATCTATCTATCTATCTATCTATCTATCCATCTGTTCTAATTAATATTGAATTCAGTCCAGACATGATACGTCAGCCTGGTGGTGCAGTCAGGCCCTTGTGAGTCTTTGGAAGGCAATAAAAAACTGGCCTGACCAGATACTTTTCGACAAGTGCTTCTGCCACCAGCTCTTCCAGACAGATTTCTTTCCTTAATTCTGTGCTAATAGACTCAATCGAATTCCCTTCTAATTTTTCATAGTGCCATTTTCCAGCTGTCTGAGGCATTCTTTTTGGTAGCCTTCATGGTTCATTATCACAGTCCCCTACTTTGTCTGCCTTCTTGATAAAAACACAGGTGTCAATTTCTAAAATTTTTAATGTTTCCTTTTCTTTCAGTGTCAGATTATACTTCACTGTATCATATTTTTTAGAGCATCCTGTATTTCTTTGTGAAAACATGCAGTGAGGCTTTCTATAATAACAGGGGTTGGGCCTGGGGGAACAAAAACATGATTTCACTTGCAATTCTGATTTTAATCTTCTATCAATATCAGTGGTTTTATCCTATGAGCAAAGAAATTTTGTAATCTAAGCCTTCTTATAAACCTTTGAATATCCAATTTTTATGTTAAACTCATTTGGTGGTCTGTTGGGGCAAAAGACAGCCCCTTAGAACTTTCTGTTCTTCCCCATTTAGTTCCCACCTCAAGAGGTTGAAGATGCTGATGCCACATTCCTGGTTATTACCCCTGAGGTGTCTGTTCCTTTCCTTTATTCTTCCTGTTGGTGCTTTATTTTTTTCCTTTTGTCTTTTTATTTTTATTTTTTTTGGGGGGACTACTGTTTCCCCCTGTGCTATCTGTATGGGAGATCTCTCCTGAGTTCTGTTCCCTTACTTGTGCTTCTAGTTGGTGGGGTGGGGTTTTCTTACTCATCCCCCTCCCTGAAAAAGACTGACCATGGCCCCTAACACCAGTGCTGTCACCGTTTTCAGAGCTGGTAGAATTTTCAGAGTCAGACAGGGCTGGTCTCCGCTTACCTCTGTTTCCCCCTACTGCCCCTCCCATCCACTCTAATCCACTGATGAGGGATTGCATTTGGCTAAAAACATCGGGTGCACATGCTTTTTCTTTTGCTACCCCTATCCTATGGAATTCTCTGCCCCTTCGGTTAAGGGAATGCCTGATCGTCTCAAGTTTCAAATCTGAGTTTAAAACCCACCTGTTTCGTTTAGTATTCCCTGATGGTTTTTAAGGTCTGTAGCTGTCTATGGATGTTATGATTTATTTTAAACTGTTTTAAAATGATGTGATTTTATGATTGTAAAGCACCTTGGTTTTGAAAGGTGCTCTATAAATAACGTTTTACTTACTTACTTACAGTACTCCCATTATAAACCTTTTGGTCCCTGTAGTCAATGGTATCCCTTCTGTATATTTTTAAGTTTATGTGCTTTCAATTCCTTCAAATTTTCCTAAATCTTGTTTGATTCTATCTACATTAGATAGAAGTTCTTCTTAGTGTAATGAGATAATTCAAATGTTCCTCTCAGGCAACTATTTCTGCTTTGATTCTTTGGGTTCCACAGTGTTTGACTCAACCATGACTAACATAAAGTCAATGGAGCACTTGCCCTAACAGAATCCCATCTGTCTGTAAGTTTCTTACTGTGGTATCCCACATTTGGCTCTATTAGGATTCAGTAGGCCTCTGGGGATGTGTCTATTTTTCACATATTCTGCCAGTGGGCTATGTGCAGTTCTAATTTGACATCTTTCTCTTTGAAATTTTTTAGTTACCTGAGATTTGATTTACTATTGCTTTATTATTATTATTACAGGAGGCAGTATAGTGTGTAGTGGTTTAAGGCTCTGAGCTGCAAATCTGGTGACATCCAGCAGACCAGACCTGGGTTTGAATCCTACAGCTTCCACTTACATACTGTGTGACCCTGAGCAAGTCACTTAACTTCCATGTGCTCCCAGGATGCACTCTGTAAAAAGCTTTCAGCTTAGTGTGCTACTCCTGGTTAAACAACTAAAAAAAAATAATAATAATAATATTAACAGATGGCTGCTGATTTATTTTAGCACTTGTGTGTTCCTGCACTATTTTTTCCAAATCCATTGAACTATCCTCACACAGGTTCGTGTAAGTCTTGGTTATTTCACTAATTGTGTCAAATATGCTATGATTATATTAGTCAAACAGTTATATCAGTTTTCTTGTCCCCTGAGAGTACACTGGCTGTGGAGTGTGGTTCCACCTACTGTAAATAGAACACCGGCAGCAGTGTACTCGGTCATTACGGCACCAAGTGCATAGGTCGCATTATCTCTTTAGCTGGAGAAAGGCACCCCACCCCCTTCTAATGATACCAACTCTGGGGTGGGGGGGCAAACCTTAGAGAGGGGCACCATATCCAGCATTTGGCATCGTAATGACCCAGTGCTGTAATGCCACGCTCAGAGTGCCATAAGGGGTGGAGTGCATGGGCAATACAGAGGTTTCCTAGAGCCCAATCTGCTCAAACCAATCAGAACACAGAAATGCAATTGACATGCTGATTTTACAAGCATCAGTGGCAAAAAGGAAAAAAAAAACAGAAAAACATAAGAGAATCACAGTTATACAAATAGTTTCTGTGTCTTGAACTTTACTCCCAAATGGGTAAGGTGTAAAGTCAAAAACAGTTTTTTGTAATTTTCTCATTCTTGAAATCTACTACAAAATTGGTGAATAAACTCAGAAGATGAAAAAGTTGTAGGCCAGGAAGGCAGTAACAGCAGTCCATGTATCTTAGACACAAGTCCTCTTCTGCACTTTGTGCTACTTTCCTTTGATTTGTCCTTTTGAAACTTCTACTGAGGCTACACACATTTTGTGGAAAGGTATTCCTGCAAATTTGGAAAGGCTGTTTGGTGAGGCACTAAAGAGGAGTTTATTCTATTAATTTCCCACCACTGAAGTAAGACCGATCGCTTCCAGTTGCCAGCTTCCTCCCTGCTGCTGCCCTTATGTAGAGGGACCAAGTCAGATCTTCTGCAGTCCTCCAGAACAATACCAGTTTCCAGTGAGCTATTGAACAAGGTAGTCAATGGTACAGCTAGAACCTCCCTGTATTCTTTCAGTACCCTTGGGTGTATCCCATTGGGTCCCATACCCTTGTCTACCTTCACAGCTGCAAATGTCTTCAGGACTCTTTCTTCTAAAAATGGACATCTGTCCACCCCCCTTCCCATTCCTGCTTCTCCCTGGTGATCCATACTCCCTCTCTTCACTGTGAAGGCTAAGCAGAAGTACCTGTTCAGGATGGCATCTTTTTCTTGGTTTTCTTTTGTACAGTCTCCCCCTTCTGACCTTCTAATCCTTACTACCTCTCCCCTCATTTTCCTCTTCTCACTTATGTATCTGGAGAAAGTCTTTTCCTTTTATCAACCCCTTTGGCTATCCTTCATCTGTCTGTGCCTTTGCTCCACTCCTGCCTTTCCTGCTTCCTTCTGTTTTACTTGCTATACCTCCCTGCCTCCTCCTCTGTGTTTCCTTATACCTTCAGAATACCAGTCTTTTTCCTTCACCACCTTATAAACTTTCATAAAGAATCATAATGGTCTTTTTCCTCTGTTTTTACTCACTTGCTTTCATGACAGATTGCTTATTCTAATTATGCCCTTCTTATTTTTCCCCACTGTGCCTCTACCCTCCCTTCTGAAGCAGTCTCCCATATCTTTAAAATCTGTCCTCCGAAGTCCAGGACCCTCATCTTCATGTGGTTTGCCTCTGTTCCTGTGTTTATGTTAAACCACACTGTATGGTGATTACTGATACCGATGGGACTGCCCACTGTGATGTCTGCAATGCTGTCCTGTTTGCAAGCACCTGGTGCAGCACTACACCATCCCTAATGGGTTCTTTGACTAGCTGCTGAAGAAAATCCCCTTTTAGGGAGTCAATGATATCCCTGCTCTTTGGAAAAGCCACCATTGGAGGGCTGCACTCTACATCTGGCAGACTGAAGTCACCAACTAGCAACATCTCCACTTACTTGCCATTCTGATGATGGGTTCCCCAAGTGCCGTATCCAGCTTGTCTCCTGTGCTGCAGGTCTGCAAGCTACCCTGGTATGGATAGTAGATCCATAGCCTGCCTCCAGGATGACCCATAGCACCTCCCAACCCTTCCTTTTTCCCTCTGGGTGCCCTGTACTTCTGTGGCCTTGATTCTCTCTCACATATAGTACAACCCTCCTCCCTGCTTCCCTTCCGTCTCTCTCCTGAACAAAGAGTAATCTGGTATGGCCACATCCCAGTCCAGCACGACTCCCTTATGGCTGCTAAATCCAGGTCAGACTCCACCATGATGGCTTCCAGGTTTGGAATTTTATTTCCAATACTCTGTATATTGGTGCACATTGCCCTCCACAACTTATTTCCCCCAGCCTTCTTTTACACTTCCCTCTTCCTCCCTGTGCTGCTCCCTGAATTCCTCTAACCCAGTTTTTCCCTTTTTACCTTCACCATTCTCTGTCTCTTTAAATCCCTTACCCTCACTTACCTGATTTAGAACCCTTTTTTCCTCTGTTTTGTCTTCACCCCTGCCTTCTTGCGTCCTGCTGTAGGGAAGTTTACTCCCCTTAGATACTCCCTCCCTAATGTTCCATCATCTGGGTGGGAAATTTTTGCCTCCCTTGGATTTACTGCCTCCCATCCTGGCTATTTAAATGCTCATCCAAGTAACATTTTAACCTCCCACCAAGGACTTCAGTCCCCTTCCTGGAAGGATACAGGCCATTTCCCATATAGCGGCTCATATTCTCCCAATCTCCAATGTAGTCAAAGCACTTCACCATACACCATGCCTTTAGCCAGTTTTTAAATGTCCTGGTGCAGTGTATGCTTGCCTCCCCTTGGTTGGACACAGGTAATATCTTGGCAAAGTCATGCATTTGTGCCACCTGCAATGGTGGCCAATGACATCTAGCTCTCTCCCACCTCTTGCTGCCCTAGTGATCCTCTGAATACTCTCTCCATCCCTCCAAGCCAAAGCACTTCTCAGGCGCACCACCTCCCTATCCCTTTCTCCTCCCACTCCCAAGTCTGTATCCCTAACATTAGCGTTCCCCACCAGCAGCTGCTTCCTACTTGGCTGGGGGCTTCTTTCTTTCTTTCTTTCTTTCTTTCTTTCTTTCTTTCTTTCTTTCTTTCTTTCTTTCTTTCTTTCTTTCTTTCTTTCTTTTTCTTTCTTTCTTTCTTCCCTTGGGGCCTCCCTCTGAGGACCCTGTCTTCCTCCCTTCCCAATGTGACAGGAGCCACCTCTCAGCTGTCCCATCCAGTCAGCATGACAAAGTAATTCTGCAGTGGTAAAGACTGAGAGAGCACGCACCCTTCCCTCCACCCTCACCCTTTCCGATCCCACCAAAGTCAGTCCACTCTGCCTCTGCCTAGACATCCTCTGGGGGAGTGGAGGCAGTCCTGGTGACCCCTGGGTGGACCGGAAGGTCCTGTGTACTCTTGTCAGTTCAGCCTAGAGTTCAGCAACCTCTGCCCGCAACGCAGTGAGGTGAGTACATATGGAGCATGGCCTCAGTCTCCAGAAGGTGTCCCAAAGGCTTGTGATCCCACAACCATTGTACCGCATACTCCCATGATCTTACCTTGCTTAGCCTAGTGTCTATTGAAGCTCTGCTGTTCACTTCTACCTCCTTCCTATTTCCTTATACTCCCAGCTCTCTTTTGCTTCTCTGAAACTGTTTTGTTACCCTACCCTAGATAGGTGTCTCCAGCTTTCCTTTTCTAACTCTCCTACTTGTCCTACCTTGCTAGGAAGACTACTGCCTTTTATACAGTTGTAGTATAGTTACAAGCTGTAGTTACCTGCTCCTTTAGCTAGTTATTAAAGGATGCAGAAAGCAGATTTATGTTCCTTCTACCCCTAACATGGTGTCCCACCTGCAGAGTCTTCTGTGGATTGCGGACTGTCTGCAGCACCCACAGAAGCTCCTAAGGCAGATGCTTCTCTCCTGCTCTGTGCCACTCATGTGATGGGACATGACCTGGATGGGATTTGCTGGATGTTACTTCTTTTATCTCCCTTTCCTGCTTCCTGATGTCCCTAATTGCCTGTTCCCACTAAGTCCCTTGCATGTCCACCCCCAATCACACACCTGTCTCACAGGGCATTCTTAATCTACTCAAATCAACATTAATTTCCTGAGCTAGGTTTCCCACACTAAGTGTTATAAATTTAAAGAAAAGTCTCAAAGTGCCCCCAAACACTGACTAAAAATATCTTTCCTCCACCAACCCACTTATGCTGCTACTTTAAATATGGAGATAATATATATAATATTAATTGCAAAAAACGTCATTAATGCAAGAGTTAGGGTTGACAGCACAGTGACAAAAGCATGGAAGTGTGATGTTGGGGTTACCCACCACCTCACCCCCTCCACACACACACCAACAGACGATGGGGTGAGAGAATCATCAGGCCTAACTCTCACCCCATTCTATGTGTAAGCAAGCTGACATGCTACAGTATGGGAGAATGGGGAGAGTTAGGCCTGATGACCACATGGCAGACCCAACGTCTGTTGGTGTGTGTGGACGGTGGGGAGTGGGTGGAGGTGGTAGGGTAACCCTAACATCACATTTCCATTCTTTTGCTGCTGTGCTATCAACCTAACTGCTGCAGTAATGAAGTTTTTGCAATGAATTTCTTCTTTCTGAGAAAGTGTAATGTAACTGATAACTGGTGCAGTTGGTGCCTGGAGCGCAGACCCTCTGGGCCTCACTCCTTCACATTGCCCAGTTTTTGCATGATGGCATGTGTATGTGGGAGGCAGGCCCTCTGGGCCCTGTGCTTCACACTACATAGTATGGAGCCACAGCAGCCCCATATTACTCAAAAGTAACCCTTGTTACATATTTGGCAATATCTCAGTAACCGTAGCAACTATGAAAACAATTCCACTGCAGTTGTAATCATGACTTCCAAACCTCCATGCATGCTAGTCTACCTAAGCTGCAGGTAACAAAAAATCCGTATCTTGAGTCATTTTGAGATACGGGCACCTAAAGGCACCACGGGCACCACAATGTTATCCTATGGTCAATTTCTCGACTTTGGAGCACTGTAACTTTGTAACCTTTTTACATTTTTTTACCTAACCACCAAAAGACACATATGTGGGGAGAGGGTTTGCCACCCTGCAAATTTCAGCCAAAAAGCCCTAACCATTTAGGTGCAGTGGTGTGGCAAAGAAATTGTATTTTTTTGGTGCAGTAGTGTTGCAAATTGCAGCAGTACAGATATGGCAGCATTGTGATTTGTGACAGTGTCGCAAATGTACTGTCATGATTTGTGACACTACAGGGGACCCAATTTTAAAAAAGGTATTTCTCGGAGTCCTAGAAAAAAACTGATAGCACCATTGTGTTCCTCAGGCTCCCTTTAGGTAAACACAACTGTTAGTGTTTACCCAAGGGCAGTAAAATTTGAATTACAGAAGTTTGTCTTCACTGCTAACTGAAACAAGATGGCTGCAGCATGACAATAAAAGGGCCATTTGTAACAGTAAAATGTACTGGCGGCAGCTTTCATGAGACACACATATTTTTTCCCATTGACTGTAATGGGAAAATTAAAATTTGCATAACTTTTGAATGGATTAATATTTTTTCACCAAATCTTCAAAAGGCACATCAATGAACCAGACTGCATCTTTCCTGAAGATTTCAGATCAGTCGGATAAATTGTGTGGGCTGTAGCCATGAGCAAAGAAACACACACACAAATCCTGTTTTTGTGCATTTTTGGTGCTCTGCAGCTCTGCAACTGCTCATCTGACCATAACACAACTAGATCCAGAGTTCTATGGTGCCCAGTGCACTTGCAAAATTTCAGGCAAATCCGGTCATACGGTGGCAAAGTTATTCAAGTGCAACATTTGGGGTTTAACATAGAAGTGGCTGGGCAACCTTAACTATAGCTGCACTACCGTGCAGCTATTATATATATATATATATATATATATATATATATATATATAGTGTATCTTTATTTATTTAGTTTTTGGTAACTGGGTAGGTGCACTAGACACAGAAGTGACTATTTTCAGGCATGACCCAGGAGGTCACAACATGGGGAGGTACAGGTACACAGGTATAAGGGAAAATACAGTGTCAAAAAAATACAACATAGGAATTTCAGGAGTGGATAACAGTTTTCACAGTTTCAGTCCCAGGGCACAATAAGAATATTATACAAGTGTATGGTAAGTGCACATGTTTACAGGTAGAGTAGCATACAATTCAAAGTACAGAAGTGCCAAGGAGTAAGGTTTAGATCGAGCGTGTCATACAACCAGCCAGCTTCATACAATATATAAAGGAAAGAGGAGCAGGAAGGCAGAGAAATGGAAATATGAAACTGTAGGATATAGCAAGGAGAGAGAGAGAAAGAGAGAGAAAGAGAGAGACGAGGAGAGGGATAGGGGATAGGGAGAGGAGGCATAGTAGAAACAGATGGGGGAGGCAGATAGATGCAGGGTGACATTTAATACAAGAGGAACTTCATAGCAACATAGCAAGGGTAGACAAGACCTAGGATGGGTTGAAACAGGTGCACTGGGCATGTACATTAAGGAGTGAGCAATGCCTTCCACAGCAGTTCTGGACAGTCGTGAGGGGCTACACGGAGAAGCTCTCCCCGAACAACAGGAGACCCTGCTTGGAGACCGCAGCACAGCAGTTCCGACGGTCGTGAGGGCTACACCGAGAAGCTCTCCTCGAACAACAGGAGACCCTGCTTGAGACCGAACACAGCAGTTCCGATGGTCGTGAGGGCTACACCGGAGAAGCTCTCCCCCCTCCGAACAACAAGAGACCCTGCTTGAGACCGCAGCACAGCAGTTCCGACGGTCATGAGGGCTACATCAGAGAAGCTCTCCCCCCCACCAAACAACAGGAGACCCTGCTTGAGACAACAGCACAGCAGTCCTGATGGTCATGAGGGCTACACAGGGGAAGCTCTCCCCCCCTTAACAACAGGAGACCCTGCTTGAGACCGCAGCACAGGTACTACAAATATGGAATCACGACTGCTGTTGAGTAGACCGCTGGTTTTGATTTGAATCTTGCGCTTTTTATTTTTGTTAAAGGACTCAAATAATCGGCCCAGCAGTGGAGATTGTGTACTTTTACAATATTAGCCGTAGCACTGCTGTATGTAATGTAACCTTTCCATCTAAGAATTTCCCTTTAAGGCTTTCTTATTATTACTTTGAAGTCGTTGCTACAATTTAGTTGCTTACAATACAATAGCCTACCTGGTGTATTTTCTGCCCTTTACTGCAGCTGCCGAAATTGTACTCTGTTGCCTAATGACTCCACTGTTTTGCTTGTAGTCTCTGCCCCCCACCCCCACTGTGACCCCTCCTGCGCTGTACCTATTTTAACTGCTGTACTTCTTTTCCCCTCTTCCACAACAGTTCGACCCTGCTTGAGACCGCAGCACAGGTACTACAAATACGGAATCGTGACCGTTGCTGGAGTAGACTGCTGGCTTTGGATTTGCCCCGCTGAATGCTACGCATTCGGCTCCCCACCGCCCCCACTACCACCCTTGCTCGGCACTCGGATATATAGGCTGATTTCTGATCACATGGTCACGAAATAACCCATCAGCCCACTTTTCCATCTGCAGCTTATCCTCGCCCACCACTAGAGGTCCCCCTACTATTCCCTCTGTTTCTATCATCAGTGCAGTGACTTCCCTCCTGTTTTCCTTCCCTCCACTAAAGGTCCCTTCCTCCTCCTCGTTTTTCTTTCTCTCCAGTCCTGTCACTTGGTCCTAACTCTCCCCTACCATGCTCCCACTTACCCTCATCATTCTCCTTCTGCAACTCCATCAGGCACTCTCACCTACCACTCAATATGACTTGTTGAGGTGCAAGAACGAAGCCCTCTGTGAACAAGAGGCCAGGCACCCCCAGCCTTGCTCCCCCGCAATATACACTGACACCCCCACCCCAGGTTATCATCTTCCAAGGCAAGGCACACACCAGTGCCCCACCCTCCCTGACCAACCTATACTCTCTACAGCCACCATCCTACTTGTCCCCCATTCTCACAACTTACTCCCCCTGTCTGCCCCCATTACTCTGAAACTCCCTATACTCACCATCGGTCACAAGAAACATAAAGGCCTAAGACCTACTACCCGAACCAACAGTTACCGCCTCAGACTACTCATCCTTCTCCTTCTTCTGACTGCCAATGTCCATCCAAACCCAGGCCCACAAAACAATACTACATCCCACCCATCTCCAGGAAATGGCCTGCGCATCGCCTCTCTTAACATTTGCAGCATTCAAAAAAAATGGGACTCCTTTCAATGTTGGGTACTCCAGAATCACCCTGACATCATTTCCCTGACTGAAACCTGGCTCTCCCCCTCGGTCCCTGACTCGGCCGTATACCTCTCTGGATACCACCTCTACCGCTCCGACCGTCTGGGAAAGCGAGGGGGTGGCTGTGCTGTCTACCTCAAGGACTCCCTCTCCGGATACCTCCTCCCTCTGCCCACACTAGCATCCATGGCTCAAGCCCTCACCCTCAAACTCACTCTAGGTAGGTCTACATCCCCCCTCTTCCTCACCTCAGCTTATGTCCCCCCCAGGGACCAGAAGAAAGTCTTCCAATCCATCATGCACTACCTTTCTACCCTACCCCCAAAGCACGAAATACTGCTACTGGGGGATTTCAACATAGACTGGCTGGCCAAAACAGCTGCCCCTTACATCAATGAGGCTGCCGCCCTCGATCTCACTCAGGTTGTCAGAACCCCCACCCGGCTACATACCCGCACGGGGTCATCCTCCCTCCTAGACCTAGTCTTCACAAACCACCCGCACAAAATTACCAGCACCCTGGTCCTCCCCGACACCCTTAGTGACCACTCGCCAGTACTCTGCAACTGGGCTGGTACCCCCCTCAAAATCGCTCCCAAAATTACTTTCAACGTAGACTAGGGCCAGGTAAACTAGCCCTTCTTAAAGCCCACCTTAGGGACTGGGACTGGACACCCCTATTTAATACCCTCGACCCAGACCACGCCCTCGAACTATTTATCAGCACATTTAACACTGCCTGCAACAAATACGCCCCTCACCAAAACCATGACCAAAGGGAAACAAGTCCCTTGGTTCTCGGACCACCTCCAAGGCCTGTTACGTCACCGTGACGCCTTGTGGCACCTTGCTAATGAGACACAACAGCCTCTGGATAGGCAACGGTATCGGGAGGCCCGTAACAAGTGCACCTGGGCCATACGCACCGCCAAAGCTAACTATTATTAAGCCTCCTTAACCTCCACCTGGGGCACCGGACGCAAGTTCTGGGAGAACATCAAGGAACTCTGTGGCAAGGCCCCAAACCCACCACCCGATCAAATTCTTATCAACGGTAAACTCTCCTTGACCCTGTCGAATATAGCCATGGCCTAAATACCGCTTTCACTGATCTCACCCATGTGCTGCCCCCGATTTCTTCTCGATCCCCACCCGCCGCTGGGCACTCACCCCACCCCTCCCTTGCCCCGCCTTTCCACCTGCTAGTCCTTACCCCCCGAGTTTGCTAAACCCTACCTCACCAAAGCTATTGGCCAAAATCACTATAGTCACGATTTCCTGGACCTCAGACTTCTCCGCCTCACCCTACAGGTAGTCCTAGCACCCCTCACCCACATTCTAAACTGTTCCCTCTGCCAAGGGAAGTTCCCCTCCCTCTGGAAATCGGCCCACATCGCTCCCAAACACAAAAGTGGTGACCGCTCTTCCACAAACAACTACCGCCCCATCTCCATATTACCCCCCCGTCTAAGGCTCTAGAACGCATAGTCGCCGACCAACTCACTTACCACCTTAACAAATACCACCTTCTATCCAGGCAGCAACATGGTTTCTGAAAGGGCCACAGCACCACCACCGCCCTCCTCGAATTCACCTCCCATGTCCACACAGCCCTGGACCACGGCCACCTCACTGGGGCCATTTTCGTGGACCTATCCAAGGCTTTCGATACTGTTAACCATATCCTTCTACTAAACACCCTAGCATACACGGGGATCTCCAACAATGCCCTAAAATGGTTCACCAGCTATCTCTCCGATAGAATGCAGTTAGTCAAGGTAGGACCTGCCTTGTCCCCCCGTCTCCCCATTTGCTCTGGTGTCCCTCAGGGCTCCATACTCAGCCCCCTCCTCTTCAGCCTATACCTCAACTCCCTCCCATCATCCTGCACTGGAAAAATGCTCCTATATGCGGATGATGCGGTCCTGTTCACCTCTGACCCAACCCCCCTCAAACTTCACCAAACCCTTCAACACTCGTTCCGTGAGGTTGAAGACTGGCTCATCGCCCAGCGTCTTACTATTAACTACAGTAAGACAAAAGTCATGATATTTGCCCACCCCCAGAACCCGCTCAAGAACCTCTGCCCCCAATTTCTCACTGCCAACCAGTCCTCACTTGTACAAGTTAGCCAGTTTAAATACCTAGGGATCACATTAGACCCTGTCCTAAGCTTTCATCAACATATCCTACACTTCTCTACAGCCCTTAGCTCAAGGCTGAGAGTCCTATACTGCTTCAAACACTGTCTCACCCCTGAAGCTAAAACTTACCATAAACTCCTCAGTCCTCTCCTACTTGACTATGGCATCCCTAATCTATAGTGCTGCACCACCCACAACCCTAAACAGACTTCGTCTCATGCTTAACAAAGCCTGTCGCCTCTTCCTTGGATGTGATCGGCTTACTCACTCCTGCTCCCTTTACAACAGCACAAACTGGCTAAACCTTGACAGCCGAATTAAGTACCACACCTGCCTCATGACCAAAAAGGCCTTATTTGGTTTCACCCCTCCTACCCTTGACCAAATTATCCACTCAATACCCCCAGGCAGAACAACACATAGCTCGAACAAATGGCTGTTATGGGTCCCCCACGGCCGGACCTCCCAATTCCAGTGTACTTTCAGCTACAGAGCCCCCACCTGGTCTAATGCCCTCCCTAGCCACATAACAAACGAATTAAGGCTTGTCCCCCTATAAATCCAAGCTGAGGACTCACCTACTTGCCACCACCCAATGTGACTGCCCTTAACCCAGTATGTCCTTTTCCCCTAACAACAAACCCTCTTGAATCTTTATGACTATCAGCTCTACAGAGCCTCTGTATTTTCTGGCTGTGCTATAGGAATGCTAAGCAAAACTAATCTGTTTCCCTACTAGTAACTGTTTAACATGTTGTAATGTTTCTGTAACCTGTATTGTCAAGTTAAGCTCCTATGCCTGTATGTATGACATGGAACCTTTGTAAATGAGTCCCTGACTCAAGGTCTTTCTGAATATTACAATAAATAAAAATAAATAATTGTGGGCTACATGTGAGAATTCTGATTTACTATTATAGTGGTGCAGTAGCACCAATATAGCTAGGTTTAAGAAGGTGTTTAATGTTAAAACTCAAATTTGTGCATCTTAATAACTTTGACAGTGTTCAATGAATTTGTACAAGTTTTGGCATGCATTGTGTTGAAGGCAGGTTCTCAAGATGTGAAGTTTCATGTTGGCAGCCTACACAGTTTCTGAGATACAGAATGTTCATTTCTCATTAAAAAGAACTTTTTTTTTTCATACTTATTACATTTTTTTCTGTCATGTACAGCTAGATAGTACAGAATTTTTCCCCAAACTTTTACGGTTGAAGCAGCCTGTGCCAAGGTAGTGCCTTTCAAAGGTTTCATGAAAAAATATGAATCTGTTCCAGAGTTATAAGGATTTAAAAGTGTTTTTCTGAGCATGCTCAGTAGGGTTTTTGGATAACCCTCTTATACGACCTGAAAATGTTGGTGTTGTGAGACCATTTTGCATTTGCACCACTTAGTCATCATGACCCGAAAGCCAGTGTTTTGGGGTCATAACTGCTGCCATCTTTTTTAGCTAAAAACATGGAAAACATGTAAAACGATGTATTTAAAAAAAATAAATACCAAGTATAGCTAAATGGGACCCTTTTAGCTAAAATCTGGCATTTATTTTTATGAGTAGGGTCAGAAGTGCCTTTTTAGTTTACTCCATAATCCTAGGTGCCAAGTTTAGCAAGAAGAACCATTTTTCATTTTGTGAGCTCAGAATTCCCTGTTGCACACAAAGTGGTGCGACAGAGGAATTTTTCGGCTTGCACACAAAACCAAGTCATTTGCATGCTCCCTCTTCAGCCCAACATCTGAAATGCCATTTACAGAACTGTTAATGAAATTAGGGCATGTGTCAAAAAACATCTACTTCTAGTTAACAGACAAAGCAAAGTAGCTATATCGAAAATCATTGAAAGCCGTGTTTGAACTCCTCTAGCCAGAACCACCTATAATTAATGAAACGATACTTATAACATTTTCAACCCACCTGGAACAGCACCTCTGAAGCAGGAATAATTAGTTTAGCAGCCCACACTTATCTTTCTTGCTACTGTATAGCTCTCAGAATCTAAAGTTCAGCTATTGAGCAAGACCCCCATGGCAGTGGATACTCTGCAGATGGTGCTGCAGTTGATTCCGATGAGCTCTTTAACTTCAGAACCTCATCCTAAATGCAAGTTAGTGGCCTTCCAGCCTTTGGCAACTTAAGTACTGAATGAGAGCTGTCTCTCTCTCTCTCTCTCTCTCTCTGACCATTAATATTATTCTGCTAAGTAGATGATGACATGAAGTCTCTTTCACACTGTGCAGGTTGGGGAACTTGTTTTCCCCAGCAGAAGTTTTTCTATTGATTCTTCAACTCATGAATACAGTATCTAAGAGTTAAAGGGATTATACACAATCTATTTATTTTGCCATAGGCTGCATTTCAGCAGCTCACATGAGGCTGCTTTAAAAACTCCTTTAGTGGTGCTACTGCAAGAAGCACATTGGGGTAACCAGCCACCCCTATGCATTGCACGATATTTAAAAAACATTCTAAAATCATTCCTTGTGCTTGGTGACTATTTTAGATGGCATTTTTAAAATGATATTGATTCAGCTGAGGGTTACATTGCTGTCTGCAAATTAAAAAAAATGGAAATTGCATTTTTAAACATAAGTGCTGCATTGAAGAAAACAATTAGGGCCCCATTTTCAAAAGGTTAGCGCAGCACAAACCGGGATTGGGCTGTGCTAACCGGGAATAGTGCCAGCTGTCAGGGCGTGCCCATATTCAAAGGGCACACATGCGCGGCACACCTCCAACAGCACCATCACGCACAATATTGTGATGCACCTATGCAAATGTGGGTTTCCCATGCATATAGAAACATAGAAGTTGATGGCAGATAAGGACCGCAAGGCCCATCCAGTTTGCCCATTTTTTCTACCTTTCAATACTGTGCAGCACAGCACAAGATTGAAAGGTTTCAGAAGTGGTGAACAGCTGCTAGCAATGGCATAATTTAATATTTGTGAAACCCAGCTCTTAACAGTGTGCATACTCGTCTGCCCACTGTCAAGGGCTGGTTACCCTGGCCATTCAGTGGTCTCTCCCTAGCCCTGGTCCATGTAATAGGATAAAATCCCAGATTCCCTGGCAGTCTAGTGGTCCCCCCCGAGCCCTGATCTCTGATCCCTGTATGAATAAAAAGCACCCCACATCCCTGGTAGTCTAGTGGTCCCCCTCCCCAAGCCCTGATCCCTCTATTAATCAATGATCACCCATTTCCCTGGTAGTTTAGTGGCCCCCCCACTCTGGTAGGCAGTTAGCCACCACCCCGTTCCCTTCCCCAACCTAATCAGAGCTGGGGATGGGCACAGCCCACCTCACATTGCCACAGCCAGCCACCAACTGAATTGTATCAGAATGCATACAGTGTACAGTACACGTTCATTGGTTGGAGGTGTGGGGGGCCACTAGACTACCAGAGAAATGGGTGATCATTTATTAATACAGGGATCATGGCTCAGGGAGGGGGGCCACTAGACTACCATGGAAATGGGTGATCATTTATCAATATAGGGACTGGGGCTTGGGAAGGAGCACTGTGCATGCCCAATGGACTTATCTGCATGTTTGTGCCGAATATCGCCCATAGGGGTAGCGACGCTACCCAGTTTGTGCCACGCTTTACCCCTATGGCAGGTCTTCAGTCCCACCCTCAGGTAGCGCTGTGCCAAACATGGCAACTGCTCACTGTGGGCTGTGCTACCAGAGTTCAATATTCAAACCGATAGCGCAGTCAGTTCGGGTCATGCTATTTGTTTGAATATGGCGCCAGAGTTGGCCGGCCCTATTTTTACACGCAGCGCAACTGTCTGTATGTGCAGCCGCCAGCTCTGAATATGGGGCCTTTAGTGCTTTTCTAGTGACTCACTGTTTGCAATTAGAGAATCTGAAAGCTGTAAAGATCCAAGTACAACCAGGGAGCAGCCTTAAAATCACTTGCAGGCTTCATAAGAGTTGTATGTTTTTCTTCATTGAACCTGTGTTTTTATGTATGTGTATTTTGCCCATGAACTTTCATTATGATTAAATCCTACCTTGTGGAAAATCATGCAAGGCCTGTTCCAATCCAAGTTTTTCCTCAATATGTTCTGTCTTCAAAAAGAAAATGTTTTTCAAACTAAAATATAATTTGCTACACATTATTCATGAAGTCAGATTTTAGTTAACAGGAAAATGATTGCCTTTGAAATACTTAGGGCATTTTTGAAGACACTTGGAGCTTGTTCTTTTGCCTATGTGGCACGACCGTGTGGAACTCTCTACCTCATCGGATAAGAGAGTACCAGACCACCAAGAGTTTTAAAGAGCAGGTTTTCACTTCAAAAAAATTCCTCTCCCCTTCCCCGATTCTGTAGCTTACCCTCTGAGTTAAAGATCCTTATATGTTCAGCATTTATTTGTTTAATACCTTTCTAGTATTATCACTCATAAAAAACAGCATGGAGACCTGTGGCCAAAATGCCCGTACTTCCCGACTAGTAGGCACCCCCCCACGCTCACACGTTATGTGATGTCAGTCCAGGAGTAGCGGGGGGCGCGCTTCATAAGCTATAATGGTGCCAGTTTTGGCATTAGTTTTTAAACACTTATATGTGTGGTTTTGAGAAAAGAAAGTCACCACCCTACTAACAAGGACCTTGTTAGTTGAGCAGTGACTTCTTTTCTCAAAATACCACATGTTTTCCCTGGTGTCTAGTGGCAACTCCCTGATCACTGTCGCCTTGTATTCCTGCTGTTTAGTGGCACCCCCCACCCTCCAATCGCCGTCCCCTAGTTTGTTTCTTTATATAATCCGACACTTGGATGCCCACCCCCAGTGTCAGATGCCCCCCAACCTGTTGTTCGATTAATTAGATGACATCGGGGGGCCCAATCCCCATATCAGCATCTAGAGCCCCCCAGCAGTGCGGGACACTGGAGAGCCCACCCCCAGTGTCCCAAAATATTTATTTAGTTGAAACCTGTAAAAATAAGATAGTCCCCTGGCATCTTTTTATTTTTTTACCCTGAAAAAAGAAAACAGTCCCTCATCGTCCCATTCATTCCCCTCCCCATCTCGACCCTCCCACTGAGCACCCACCAGCCCACACCCCCTTTACCATACACCTACCACCAGAGGTCATAGGTTGTCATCTTCTGTGGACCGAGACACATCTGTACTCTTCAAAGCCGAACCGTGAACTGAGGAATCAAGATAAGTGCCGTACAATGTATTTCAATAACATTTTGAACTTATTTTCATAACTTTGCCATTTTCTCGAATTTTTCACAAAAATTTCAACATAGCCTTTTGGGACTTCAGCTCATGAACACTGGCATTGTCATTTTGTTACTCAGGTCTGGAAGATAATTTTATGGTCACTGCATGAAATCACCTATAGGACTGAATAACAAAATTTCACCACCATTGTTCATGAGGTAGTGTCCCAAAAATGCCATGTTGTAAATTTGGTGACAAAATTCCTACAAATGGCTGAGTTATGAGTGTTTGTTGAAAGTTTTCTACACATGTACTTAACTGGTAATTTTCAATATTTTGAGTCCACATTTTCAATGTAACCATTTTTTCACAGCATAGAACAGTACAGCTGTCTTTTTTCATATCCTGTCCAAAACATGTTTTCACAGGTGTGGCATGGAATGGCATTTTGGCACTGATTTGAAAATTGTCACCTATAGGGTTTATGAGGTGGGGACATAAGTAGACAATGTTGAAAATTTGGGGTCAAAATATAAAAAAATGCAAAGTTATGACTATAAATTGTGATTTCCACTACGCCTGCTCATAACTTCAGAAATGTTAAATATTTTTACCCAGATTTTCAACATAGCTTTCTTATTACCCCACCTCATGTATGTTATTGCTGTCATTTTTCAGATCCTGGTCAAAATGTGTTTTCACACCATGGCGTGGAATGGCGTTGCAGTTGTATAGAAATACATTTTGGCGGAGATTCGAAAATTTTCTGTACCAGGTACATGAGGTGGGGTAATAAGATGGCTATGCTGACAATTTGGTCACTGTTGTTCTATAAATGGAAGTGCAGGCTCTGTGCTTCTACAGCTAAAACAAATGCGCATCTATGGAGGGATAGGTGCAGGGTCCAAGGACCCTGCACACCTCATAGTAAAATAAGGATACTATTATACTAGTTCAAAAGTAAGGAATAAGTTGCAAAAACATTAATGCTCCAGTTAGGATCAAAGTGACAAAAATTGGGAAATGAGGTATTAGGGTTTCCCTAACACTCCACCCTTCCTGACAGGCAGGAGAGCAGGTGTGGGGTGTGCCTTGGACTTCTCAAGCCTAATGCTCATCACATTCTCATAAAGTTTATACATCTGACCTTATTTGCAGATGGAATGGGGTGAGCATTTATGCAGTACAAGACATTGTACTGCATAAAAAATTCATGGAGAAAGTAGAGCTATATGGAGTCCACAAAGTGCACATGTTGCGGATAGTTGAGTGGCTGACAGGTAGGAAGCAGGAGAGTGGTGGTGAATCCCCATTCAGAGTGGAGGAATGTTCTGCATGTGGTACCCTGGATGTCAGTTCTGGGTGTGTTGCTCTTTAGCCTTTTTATTAATGACCAGGAGGAGGGGTCTACAGCAGGCTGCTGATGCTTTCTGACAACACCAAGTTAACAACAGAGCAGACACAGTGGTGGGAGGGGTACACTACAGGGGCACCTGCACAAAACTGGGATGTGGGCCAACAAATAGGGCTTAGATTTCACAGGGAAAAGTGGAAGATACTACAGCTAGAGTGGAAGAACCTGGCTCACGTAAACATCCTGTGTGATGTAACAATATACAACACAATCAAGAAGTGAGTCCTAGGTGCAGCTAAAACCAGTCAAGCAGTATGATGCAGCAGTCAGAGAAGAAACACAATGTTGTGATGCATTAGAAAGGAGGGGTAAAGAGCAGGTCAAGGAGTGATCTTCCCCATGTCCAAGGCCTTGGTTAGACCACACCTGGAATATTGCGCAGTTCTGGTCACCAAAGTCCAGAAAGGACATTGAAGAGGGTTGAGAAGGTCTAGCAATTGGCCACAAACTGATCAGTTTAGGGAGCAACAGCTAGAAGTTGAGACTGGACATACTCAAATACTCCTTCTACAGGACAGATGACTGAGAGGGGACATGATCATGTTCCAAATACTGAAGGGGTGGACAGGGTGGAGTACACACAGCTAGCACTGTTCAGACTTTCAAAGCAGGACCAAACAGATCTAATTTTCCTCCCCTACGGGGGGCTTATTTTACGGTCTTTTCTAGGAGCAGCAACTGCCCAGCCACCCACAGCAGGAGTAGGGAGCTGCTTGAATGTTTGTTGTTCTCATCCAGGGAGCTGTGCCACATCTCACAGCCTCTCAGCTGCACAGATGGCAGCATCTTCTTTCTTGGCCCCATGCACTGGCAGAGGAACGGGCGCATCCACTATAGCAACTTCTTTGTACCATCAGGTGCACAACAATTACCACAACCAGTATGACCAAGAGACCAGAGATAGGCTTTTCACCTACAAAGTAGGACTGAATCTTTAACTCCCTGCCAGGAGCACAGCCAGAAAACAGATGAGCCTCACAACAGGAGCAGAGCCCACCCCTATCAACTCAGAATGTTGGTCTGGCACCACGTGACCATCACCTTAGTTTTTAAGCAGCTGTGCCAAAGCCGTAATGAGGGATGTGGTGTTTTAAAGCCCTGGTAATGTAGGCTGTTGACATCATAAATTCCTCTGATCCCATGGACAGTAACAGGAGTCACAATGTGCAGTAACCAAATCTGCGACACCAGCTGCCTTTGCACATAGTTGCCTGCTTCCTGTTTTGCTGTATATTGCACATGAACTCCATGCTGGGAAGAAATACCTGTGTCATATCAACTGGCCTCAGTGATCCTAGAGCAAGTAGTGCTACAATTTTTTAAAAGTGCTAAAATTATAATTACTAAAATATGTTTCCCTATGGCATATCATGCATGCGTATTCATTGTGCAAACCATTGACAGCCCAAAATAAAGCAAAAGATGCTCATCAGTGTTTTGGGGAGACAACACAGGCATCTCTGGTTTCACAGTTGGGGGCCACTGTCTTTCTGGCCCCACTGTTGTAGCCCATAGCTGCACCCTTCCTCCATCTTGGAGTGCAAGCAACATGACAACGTGTGTGCGGGGGGTGAACACCGAGAAGCCCCCCACTCCTTCCCTGGGAACTGAATGCCTCACATTTACAATGTACTTAGCCCTAGATGGCAGCATGATGGGCTGTCATGCATCACTGGGCCAGCTCATAACTGATGTGTTTTATACCTTTAGAGGTTTGAGCTGAGTTTTCTCTTACTGTTTGTGATCTTTCAGTCCTAAGCTTGCACTAGATTTAAACAGTAGAAAAGTACCACAGATTAGTAAAACAACAACAAAACAAAAAAAATTATTCATCATTACAAATAACATGCTGCTTAAACTACAAGTAGCACAGTTTTACTTTTAACAGGCAGTTGTGCCAAGTAGGAAAAATAATACATATGTGCTTTAAAACACCCGTGCCCAAAAGAATTATCTAATTTCTGGCACACTGGGCATTATAAGGGTCTTGGTGGGTCTTTGGTTGGGGCAAATGGCTCTGGATTTCTGATTATAAAAGTTCATACTTTGATTGGTGCACGGTGCCTCCACCTTGATGTAAAGATGCATTCATTCATGTATCTATTTATTTAGGCATTACTGCCTTGAATAGCAAGTGTTTTTTATTTATTATTGTATTAATAGTGCCTTTCTTCTGCTGTTCTACCTGTATATTTTGTCATGGCATCCTGAGCCTCCAAGGAAGAGTACCACAAAGAAACAAAATCTACTACTACTACTACCTGAGAGGACTTCTTTCAAAGGGCAGGTTAAGAGGGATTGTCCTTTGGGAAATAGTACTATAGTTACTTTGGTACTTGGAGTTAGTTGTCCCCTTGGAGGTGGTGGAGTCTCTGGTGCAAGCTTGGGTGCTGCAGTCTCCTTGATAGCTGGGCACCCTCTATTCTTATGGTGACTGACTTAAAACTTCACTAAACAATAGTTCCCAATTTACCTGTCAATCTTCAACACAACACTTGCCACCTTTTGAGTTGTGGTTCACAGCATTAAGCTAATCTAAACATGGTAAACAGACTTCCAGTTGCAATACAGTAAAGAAAAGGTTTATTTGCAAATTTGTATACATAGGCCTTTAGATGTGAACACTCATCCAATGGTACAGATAGTCAACAGAGATGCTATTTTGGCATACCCTGTCTTCTGTTTAGAGCAAATAAAGACTTTTGGAACTGGAAGGCTCATCAGTGCCCATTCAGCTTCAGTGCTGAATGCCAGGGGCCCAGGTGGGCTTAGAACATGAAGCACCCTAAAAGTGTATTGCCACTCCAGTTCTTGCATCAGGGAAAGAAACAATTAATTATGTGTGTTCTTTGTTACTCCACAATCCTCTCCTGGCACAGATTTTACACCCCTACAATCCAACAGAATTCAGGTGAAACTAGTTAGTTTACGTTTATTCGATCGACATGCAAGTCATTATGAAACAGATAAACAGATAAAAACAATAAATGTGCAGTGCAATAGACATACACTTTTCAATCTGTCTCCCCAGAACAATATCACATGCTGTATAAAACAGGATAAATATTTCTTCAGTTATAGCTTTCTACAAATAACTTATTAATCCAGGATTCATGCATTGTAATTATGTATGCAGGATTCCAATCCATCCTCTGGAGTGTTGCTGTATAGATCAAGCTCAATTAATAAAAGCAACGCCTTGCCTGAATGTGCTAATAATCTATCAGTTTAGTAATTAATTAGCTCAAAACACATTCATTTTTATGCAATGCTTCTAAGTTAGTAAAATTAAACAGTTTTCCTATTTGAGTTTAAAATCACATTATCCTGCTTAGCAATCCTGCTTAATGATTCAAGAAAAATAAACAAACATCCCAAGTTCAATTAAGCAAATATTTTAGAACTTTTAAAAAGTTAAATTATTCCAATAAGATCCAGATGAGTGCAAGTTTCAGAGGCTCCACATGATCCTAGGAGTCCACAGATTTAGGAATAAATCACTTGAAAAGGCTCAGAAATCCTCGTATTTGTCAGCAAGGAGCATACGGTAGCTTCTTACCCACTTAATTAGACTGATGCTCAGTAAGTTACCATTAAATGTTCACCAAGCAGTCAGATTTTAATACCATTCCAGATACATTTGCAACCCCCCCCACTGGCCCCCCTTGTTTAACTAGCAGGGCTCCTCCTCTCACCACAACGTCTAGGGGGGTAAAGGGGGGGGGTTACATTGTAAAAATCTATCTGCACATGTACACTATATGCAGCTACAATAGCCACCATATACAAGGTGGACTAGTCTGTTATACAGCACAGCCAACTAAGTGTGGCAACTACCTGGCACACACCTGGTAGGGACCAATTGCCATGGCCAACAGCCTGGGTCCCTGGGAGAAAACATTTGCTTAGGGCTATGCTAGGTTTGCACTTCTGGATATGGGCACCCAGGTAACTCCAGACACAAGGAAGCAATAACATTACTGTCCAAACCAGGTTTGGATTATAGTGTGTGGCTTTTATTCATTTAGCAGAGTAGGAATAATCACAAAGTGAAGATGGACCCCCAAAGAGCTACATATACTGGTAATGCAGATTTCTGAGGTACAGACATTCCTGAATTGCCATTTAACATAGGATGAAGAAAACACACACACACTGGTAAACGTATTGGTTCCTACTGGAAATTGGCACATTCGCCAGGTACTGGTACTGTTCCCATATTTCACAGGAGTGGAGGTGGTACACCGACCACCAAGGAGTACATACAGGCTCAGAACTTTCAGAACACACTATACTGGGGCAAACTGAAAGAAAACAACCCACGTACAGGTGTAAACACTTTCACAGGCACTGGGCCAATTGCACTGAAGAAAAGGTAAAGGTGCCCTTCAGAACCTGTACAGGTAAACTGGTTACTCCAGATGGGGGTCTCCACCTTTGCTTCCAGGCTTATACTCACCCATTCATCCAGTTAATAACACCACATAACTGTAGAAAACTGTAGTTGTTGTCTTAAATGTTTATCACACTTAACATACTACACACACCCTGGGGTGTCAGAATTAAAAGTTCTATGCTTGGACAGTCACATACAGGGCCCCAACATAGGCAGAAAGCTTTTAAACCAAAGTCTAGGTGACAGGATCCCTTTGTCAGAGAAAATCACCTCACAGGCATTGCAAGTACTCCTGGGTTTTACTCAGAAAACAAACAAGGTACTCACAGAGCAGTTGTCATGAGGCGAGCTTTAGAGTCCAAAAAGACCAGGGTATTGCCCCTGCATCCTGAAGTTCACCCCATCCCTCCTGGGATGAGGCACTAGGAAAACCATAGGACAAGGTCTCCACCACTTCCAGAACTGGTACAGTTGTCAACCACTAGGGTGAGAACTTAGAAATACAAACTGGTAGCTCTCTGACAGAGCTGAATGAGGAGCTGCCTATCACTGCAGCCTCCTCCACTGAACCCAACTACAGACTCCTAAACATTCTAAAGCTAGCTCCCTAGCAGCTGGTCAGTGTGGCTCATGTTGCTGCGACAGTTCTATATGACATCATCCCTCCAGAGCTCAGCAGATACCGAGAACAGAGAGAGACAGAGTGAAACCCATTTAACTGGCATTTCACTAGGTGTCTTCCCTGCCTACCACTGATTCTAACTGGGATTCTAGTAACCCCTGGGAATGAGGGGGGTTACACAATATTTTCTGGAGCTTTCAGGGTTATTTTCCAACCTAATATAACAAAGATCCCAGAGTCTCATAGTTCCAACATTCGACCCCCTTAAGCACAAAGAAGAGGCGCGCGCTGATCTTAGCATCCATACAATAGCACCAAGCCAGACAATTATCCCTCAAGGGAGTAACTTTATTCATCATTTCAGCTCCTCAGACAGGAATCCTAAAATAGGTAGTTAAAGAGACTTTGCACCTGGGGTCGATAATATGCCACAGAGACAATAAAGATGGCGCCATTTTCAAATAAAGTGTCCTGTTGTTTAAACTTTTATAGTGGGTGATACATTTTGTAAAAGAAGTATATGCCAGTGTGTGCCAATAATTGCACAAAGAGTATTTGTCGAAAATCAGATTTACTTTCCAGAGTAAGTATCTTTCAGCAACACAAGTAAAAACTGAGGAGTCTCACACAGGGTCTCTGTTTAAATAAAGTACTCTTAGAAAGACTAAAATTAAATAGGTTTTAAATAAAGAAATGTAAATAAAATTAAATAAAATTAATGCTCCCTTTAAAGTGTTGGATCCGTGGGGTCTGGGTCCAAAACTACCACCCAGATATTTTGTCAACCAGCCTGTCCAGTCCGTTAGCATATAATAGTAAACAGTACCTTAAAAGGTTGTTTACACAATTGGCTTCCACCGTCACCTTTTTATCCGCAATAACATACAGGAAACCACTGCGTCCATTCAAATATTAAGCCTCAATCAGATGAACCAGACTTGAGTTGAACAAAAGGCACCCTTTCTCTCCTATTTCTCAATAGATGCTGAACCTCTCCTTTGGGTCAACATTTCATGGTCTAAAACTGCTGCAAGCCTTCTCTGGATTCACCTCTCCCATTAGTTACATACACCTAAGAGAGAAAGAGAAAGAAAACACTCCACTGAGCGTAGTAAAACTTTAACAAATGAGCATATCAATTGAGGAGCTAACCCCTCCCCAGGCAAGGGTGTCATAACTCTTTAAATTATTTCCAAGCATTTTGGCACATTTGTGCTCCCAAAACTCAATGTCCTTTGAATTTATCTTTGGCTATTAATCTTGCCTGTAATACTGTTGGTTGGCATTTTCTTCTGGCTCCACACTTAACCTCCGGACTTCTTGTGTTATTATGCTCCATCCATTTTGGTTTAGTCCAGCATACTTGCTTTTTAACTTTCGACTTCACAAACATTTGGAACACTCCATCTCAGTCACACCAGTCTTTTCCAAGGTGGAGGCATGCTGCAGAGAAAATTCCTTCTCTCTACTTTCATTCACAGAGTAAGGCTTATTTTCACATTTGTCTCAAAGATAATATCTTCAGCGCTCCCTACTAGCTTCCATAAGCCACGGCAGCCACAATCAAAGATGGTACATTCAAACGATGTTCACGTGGCCGAAAAAAACTGTTACTGCCGAACTTTAGCTAGTGTTCCAGCACTTGTCCTATACAAATAACGGCAACCGTGCCAAATAAACTCAATACGGTGAGTCTATAATCAACTTGAACATAGGTTTATTTCATCCAATTCAAATTATGGGAGCAGAAAACCTCAACTTAAGGCATAGAAATGCCAAAACAGACATGGAGCAGTGGGGAGCAGAGCAGCACCGCAGCCATCTTGCTGCTCCGCCCCACCCCCACATCAACATCCAGGGTTGAAACAGCAGGGTCAGTCACAGCCAGGTGAAACTAGAATTCAGGTCCAGACAGAGGAGGAGAAACGTGTGCTGGAACTGTGTCAGAGAAGGAGGTAAACTTAAAAGGAATTATAAGGATTTTAATGATCTTGATTAGAATTGACTGACAAGTTTACTTCACTGATAAACACCTTTGAACATGCCTGGAAATGTTTTCTCCCCAACATCAGCTAATGGCTGTTCCATGTCACCTTATCTCTTCTTGTGTCTATGATAAAAACAAAGGTCTATTATTAATACTTTAATGTATTGATGTATTGTTACAAGTCTAAAACTCTTCTTGCTTTTCCTGAATTATAGTGTACATCGTATTTTATGTATTTTTATGTTATTTTTCTGTAGTTTGTAAAAGCTCTGCTTATCAAATAAACTTTGCATCTACTACTGCTACACCCCTGCATGTAACTTTTTTCTCACTGAGGGGGGGCTTTTGAGTAAGCACCATTCTACCTTATTTCAGAGGACCCTAACATGGTTCTCATGGCACCTGATTACTCTATACCTTCTCACAGGTCACTGGCACTCTCACCGCCTAGGTACTGTAGTTACCTCCCAAACACAATCTTTTCCCTGACAGTTTACTAGACAGGCAAATCTGTGGGTGGGGCTTGGCTCTTAATAGCGTTCAGCCTCAGTTCCCCATGCCAACATCAGCTGACTCTGGACTCCTGTGCCAGGTTGGCTGGTGGAGAAGTTGGGTAGTTGACTAAAGAAAGTCTTTGAAATGTTCCACAAAATCCAACATACTGCTTCCAAAAGGTGATAGAACAGTTTGAGACTATTGTTACAGCCAAAGATTAAGCATACTGTGAATTAATAGCGACCCAAGAGACTCCATATAAGAGCTACAAAGAAGGGGGATCAAGAGAAGTCTGAAAACGTCTATGATGTCGGCTTTGGAAAGCCAAGTACCTTTTCCAGCTCATTTGATAAATATGATGGCATCTTCTCTTTGATTGTAACTGAGGGAAAATTCTTCATATAGAAGAGTGCATTGATGCTGAAAGTAATAAAGCCATGAGTTGCCGTGAAGTCGATTATGAACCTTTTCTTCAGAAGGAATTTACCATACTAATACTAAGTGGGCTTATATGATTAATGGGAAATGGTGACTGTTGAAATGGGATGATTTGCAGCTGCAAAGTGACATCAGGCACTTGGGTGTCTGACAGCAAATTAGGACTAAGGTTTAATTCCTGAGGAGATGCCTGAGTGCTATATTGCAGCCATATGGCACTGAATTTGTAAATGATAAATGGTGTAGATGGATATGTTAAGCATCAAGGTGACAGCTGTTGAGTGCATTTGACATGGCACACAATTTTGGCATGGGCACTTCCACAATTGTTACTTATGTGAAGTAGGCAATAAGCCAAGAAAAGGAAAGGTATATCCTTAAAATTATCATAGATTATTTTGCCAGATGAGAGAAAAATCGGTCTTCCCTTCTTTCTTTTTTCAACTTTATCTCCTATCTTCGACGGACTCTCTCAGGTGTGGATTCATGACCATGGCTCTGTTGCCCACCTGAAGCCTTCGACTCACCGGTTCAGGCCCTCTCCCCTCCAGCCTTACTCGGCCACACCACCCCCAGGCTCTGAACCACCCGGGGTGGGGCAACCATCTCCTCCCGGTGCTTTATCTAGAACCAAGTGGAGTGACCGGTGTGGGGGGGGAGGAAGAAGACTGGGAACATGGGTCGGTAGAGCCCGACACTATGCATAGGGCCAGCCACTGATCCCATCGTCACCTACTACCGAGATAGGGTTTTTTCTGCTGTCGTTTCCCCCTCGGGATGTGGCATGCAATGGCTTCTGTGTGGCTATACCTCTAACATTCTAACATACTAACATACTAAAATGCCAGCAGAATAGGCCTAATGGTCTTTTGTGTCTGCTCATTTGGTCAGCCCCCACCCTGGGAGCTGACCTTGCTGCCCTCCTTGCCTTCTCTGGCTTCTTCCTTCCCAGTTCCGGATATTCTCGGTGCACTGGATTTTGCTTCCAGAACCCTTCCCCTGTACCTGTCCCACCCCCTCTTGAACCCATCCACCATCTCTACCTCTGTTACTATCATTGCAATGTTGGGTGGTGACCAGTCATTTAGCCTTTGGTGCAGTCTGAAATATGCCTCTTTCCACTGGAGCCTGCCTTGTCCCGCCCTTCACGCCCCAACACCTGTGCCACCTCCGGTTCTCTACCAGAGGCTGCTACTGCACCAGGAGTCTCCATCTACCCACCCTGGGACAGGAGAGCAGTCCTCTGGATGCTAAATCCTCTCTCTCCCATGCTGACCCCCAATGGCTCAGGTCCATTTGTGAACCCAGGTCACCAGCGTGGTGCGAGGTGTGGCATCCAGTTCCTCAACCTTCAGTGCCACTGGGTCGGACTGATCTTCCCTTCTTATCTATAAAATTTCTTGGAGCGAAGAATACCTGTGCATGGATGGTTGGAAAGTAGTAGCAGGAGTATCAGACATTTTTAACGGATCAAAAGATGACTGATGAGTTATCAGGCTGCAAATTCCCCAGCTCACTAGAACTCACTCACTGAGACCCAGGCTGCTGGAATATTTCAGACTGCACCTAAGACTAAATGACTGGTCACCACTCGACATTGCCAATGATAGTAACCAAGCTCTTGATTACTTCTGCTCTGTCTTTACAAATGCTTGTGATATCTTTGCCCCTTACAAATCTAAAAAAGTAAGAGGGGCTAATAATCCCCGACTCTCAGGCACCATAATTAACCTCATGCGACTCAGGGACAACCTGTGGCATAGGGCCAAGGCATCTGGGAATATGGCTGATCACACTGCTTACAAGGCAGCCAGAAATAAATACATGAGATTAGTCAGACTGACCAAGGCCTCTTACTATAAAGATCTTCTAATAAAAAGTTGGGGACGGGAAAGGAGTTCTGGAACTCAGTGAAATCCCTAACGAGCAAGATCTCCAAGGCACCTCCTAACCTTATAGTTACTTCATCAGCGACACTCCAGGAACATAGGGACATGCATTTAATACTGCTTTTACAGACCTAAGTGCTGTGCTCCCTAGGACACCTCTCCACCCCACTGACTGGGCAGCTCCCCACTTCGAATCCACTGCCTACTACACCCTAATGGCACCCCACCTTTCTACTTCAGACAGCTATCCAGGGCTGAGACCATGAGGTATGTCAAACAGGTACTGGGCAAGACCAGGGTGGGGGACTCTTATCGATATGAAGCTAGTTGCCCTAACATTAAATGAATTAGCAGAACCACTTACCAAAATCTTTAACACATCCCTATGAACGGATGTATTCCCAGACCAATGGAAGACAGCACTCATCACACCAGTTTTCAAAAGTGGTGATAGAACAAGCCTCTCAAACTATTGACCCATCTCCATTTTACCACCACTCTCCAAAGCTTTGGAACATGTGGTATCTGACCAACTCCCTGAATACTTGGAGAAACACAATCTACTTTACGCACAGCAGCATGGCTTCTGAAAACATCATGCCACCCAAACCTCCCTGGTAGACTACACTACTCAGCTCTATGAGGTAATAGATAATGGAAGGGCAATGGGGTATATATTCATAGACCTCACCAAGGCATTTGACACTGACAACCACCAACTTCTACTACAATGTCTCCTATCCATTGGCTTGTCAATAAACACTGTTATCTGGTTTGAAAGCTACCTATCACACAGAACACAATGTGTGAAGATCATCAACACACTCTCCAAGCCTAGAGAACTCAGCCTTGTAGTCCCCCAAGGTTCAATATTGGGACGTCTCTTATTTAGTCTATTTATGAACTCCCTACCGTCTGCCTGCCCAGCAGTATGGTGCTTTACGCTGATGACGCGGTCATTTCAGCACCTGGTAGTGAAATCTCTGCAATCACCACTGATCTGCAGGCCAGTTTTCAAAGGCTGGAATCTTGGTTTTTCTCAGCATAAACTGTTACTCAACTACAAAAAAAACAAAGTGTATGCTTTTTACGGTGCCTCAGAACAAGAAAAAGCATGGTCCCTTACAAATAATGAGCCAAAAAGGAGAGTTGCTGAAGTGGGTCGGCACCTTCAAATATACACCTTGATGACATGCTCTTCTTCTCAACACATATTGAACAGGTCATTAAAACAGCTAACGCCAAACTGGGAGTTCTATACCGACATAGACACGTTATGCCTCCGGAGGCTCTGAAACTGGTCACTTGCAGCTCTGTGTTATCTACTATAGACTATGGTCTGGTGATCTATGGTGCTGGTTTGGACACCACTCTTAAGAGGATCATTACCTTCTTCAACAAGGTTTGCCGCCTGGTCCTTTGGGCTGACTATCTGATGCACACATGTACAATGTATGCAGAGACCGGGTGGCTTCTCCTCCATCTCAGAATCAAATACCAGGCTTGTCTCTTGGGAAAAATCATTGCTTGGCCTTATGCCCGAGTCCACTTCAAGATTATTCAAAAACACTCAACCTACTGTGAACACCAAGAATTGTGACCAAGGGGGTATCCTAGTGCCCTTTAAATGCACCATACTCACACAACAATCCCTTTCCTACGAGGTCCTAAATGGCTTAATGACCTCCCTACTGAACTCCTTGACTGTAGCAAAATTAACCAGTTCAAATCTGACTCGGTAGTCTCTGGCACATGAGACCACATGCAATTGTTAACTATAACCCCACCTCTGATGGGCTTTCTACCATCTCAGCTCCCCTTACTGTCCTGTTTTACCTCCCCACCCCCCCTTACCTACCTCCTCTCCCTCTACTGGACAATGCTCCCTGGCTGCTGCTCCTCTACTACTGTATAAAGTCCTAGCCTGGGATCTGTCCCTGACCATAAGTTCGCACAAGTATAATTCCACACTATTGCAGTGTTGTTGTTGCTATCCCTTGCACTTTCTGATTGCATTTCTGCAACCAGTCATACTGTTTTTTCTGCCACCAACTGTTCATTTTTTACGTTTCTTGTGTTTTACTTGTATCTCTTTTTTCCTCACTGTATATTGTTCACTGCCTTAACCTTCATCTCTGTATTTTGTTATTTGACTTGAAACCTTTGTAAATGAGCCCATGGCTCAAACGTAATTAATCTGAATCTAAATAAATAAATAAAACTGAACAGGCAGGTTCACTGACCTGCACAATATTGGCAAAAAGTTAATTATTGAGCACTGCCTAGTTAAGTTTGGTCATGAATTGAAGCAAGCAGGAGGCTGCTTTGACTGGAGAAAGCCTGATAATAATCATAAGCAGGCCCCTCCTTATCGGATAGAGAAGTCAACTATAAGGTAGAGGCAAGTGTCTAATTGAATTCATTTGGCTGGGAAAGCATTGCAAAAGATGCCCTGAAGATGTTGAAACCCACTGCAAATTTGGGGACTGTTAACCTTTTCAAGAGCTGAGGATCCTTTGTTTTCAGGTTAACTGAAATGTTTATGCAGAATACCACCCTTCTGGTGTATCAAGTGAGAATAGGAGTAAGGCACAAGATATACATCTTTACCAGTCAATAATATCCTTTCAAATGGGCTCGGATAAGATGAACTGACTAGAAGTAATGACAGCAGGAGATGGTATGGAAGATGTCATATTAGTTTCAGTTTTTAGTTTTTGCTTCACAAAAAAACGTTAGTCAGATGCCTATTTTTAAAGTGTTTAAAATCAAGTGTAAACATTAATGCAAAGAGATTACAGTACAGTAATTAATACAGACAGATACAATTACATTAACAATACAGTACATATAGTAGTTAGTATGGGTAAAATCAGGCAGCAGACTATTTACAAGGGTGCAGTTCAGTTCAGTTAAACTTTATTGCTCAGTGAATACAACATTACAATATACTAAAACCATTACAATTTCTGATAAATCATCACATATTTAAAAACACAATACAATATATATAAAAAGAGTGAGAGTGCTTAATCAATCCTTTTTTCTCCCCTTTTTCTTCTTTCTTTTCCCTCCCCTTTCTTCCCCTTTCTCCTTTTTTTCCTTTTCCCTTCCCTTTTCCTTCTTTCTCTCTTTCCCTTTTCCTTAAAGAGAAAAAAAAATAAAATACAAAAAAGGAAAGATACTTAACAAGTTTTTCCTGTCTAACCTATGTTTTTTCCTAACAGCTGTGAAGCTGCTAGTAATAACACTTTTTTAATTTCATCCCCAAATTAATTCTCAGAGGCAAGGGGATGTTTTTCTTTATACTTCATCACTTGACAAAAAAATGTTGAGGCCATCTTAGCCTCCTTTAATGTATGGGGATGTAAAAGTATGAATAGAGGATCATATTTTGCATTTACATATTTAATAAGAAAGTCATTTAACAAATTAAACTGCAAGGTTTTATATAAAGGACATTATACCATAATATGATAAAGATTTTCTTCAAAGTCCCTGTTACAATTACATAATTCCGGACCTGAGTTTGGTAAAGTTTTTCTATTGAAAAATATATATTTAGAACAAATAATTTCCATCCTTGCTCAGGTAATCATTTTCCTATCTAGTGGGCTCAAAGGAAGAATTAAATAGTTCTCTAAAAATGCATCAATCTTATTTTGTGCTAGCCAGCTAGCCTGGCATTGGACTCTAAGAAGATCCATTTGTTTTTCTTGAGCAGACCTGAGTATTCTGTTTTTAACAGACTCCTTAAATAAGGGAGATATTATAATTGATTTCTCCCAATCTGACCAGAGATGAAACACATCAACTCTTCCCACAATGCTCTGAATGTTTTTAACCCAAAATGACCTAAAGTCTTGTTTATGCCAAGACAGCTTTTCTTTCAGGCACAATAAAGGCAAACAATTGGCCTACTGATTAATAATTTTTAACCAATAGCCCATGGAACGTATATCAATTATTGTGGCGATAGGAACTCTGCCCAATTCAGCCCTAACTATAACATTGGATGTAGCTAATGGGACCTGTAGTAAAGATTTATAATAAAAGGAAAGTGGAGTTTCCAACCATAAAGGAACATTATTGTTCCAAACCTCTGCTCCATATGTGAGAATAGGATTGATCTTTGCTTCACCAGCAACTAATGCTGGTAAGACCGAATAGCCTGCACATTTCATGCTAAAGCGTAACAAAGCTTTAGCAATCAATTTGCTCTTATCACTTGTTCCCTCCAATGCTCTGTCTAGTTTCCATTTGATGCAAACTTCACCCCCAGATATGTATAAGAAGTTACCCCCTCTATAGGTTCATTATTTAAATAAAACCTTCAAGGGTGCAGTAATATATATATATGTATATATGTGTGTATATATATATATATATATATGTAGTACTTGGTAAGGTTACGGTGCAGTTCATTTAAAACATTTACAGATACCAGAGGCAAGGAGTGCAGCAAGCAACTGAATTTTAAATGACAAAATGGTGACTGCAATAGGATAGTACACAGAAGCATAGAATTTCTGGGCAGAAAAGGACCGCTTGCCCCACCCAATCTGCCCAGACGGTCCCTAACTAATATATCTCTGAAGACCCTAACTGGTCTCCAGTAACCCTGCCTTCTCCTTGCCTATTTTCTAATATGTGCCTACAGAATGTTCATCTCCTGCATGGTTGAAGCCCCCCACTGTTTTCACCTCTACTACTTCCACTGGCAGTCTGTTCCAGGCATCTACTACCCTTTTATTTACTTATTTATTTATTGAAATGTTTCACCAGGAAGGCATGCTGAACAACAAGTTGCTCATCTCCTGATGCGACCCAGGGGGAAGGGGAACATGAGGATAGTATACAGAGATTTGGTACGTAATATAAATATACAATTTGTTTACATTCAATAAAGTGAGCAGACTATACAGAAGTATGGAAAAGGAGGCATGCTAGCAGGTATGAACTAGATGGATACAATGCTAACAGTCTAGAACTAGATAGATATGATAGCACAAATATTTTTGGCAAACACTTGGTGGGGCATAGCTTTGTAGTTAGAAAATGGCTGGATAGAATACAAGGAGGTTGAACTAGGGCAAAATTGCAAGGAGAGCCACAGACAGAACAAAATTTGCAAGGTAAATAAAAGGTGCAAGGTTGACTATAAGTACATTAGAGATTAGGGCTTAGCCAATAACTCTGGCAAGGAAGGAGGGGGAAGGTGGTGGTGGGGGAGGATGTAGGGGAGAGTTTTGCAGGAAAGAGGTAGGCGTGAAGCTGAAGCAGGCTCATATGGGAACAAGTTAAGGAGGATTGTAGCAAGAGTACCTAGCAGAGAGAAAGTTATGTTAGGCAGAGGCAATGGAGTGGAAGGAGGTAGAGTGTCATATTTGAGGTGGGAGGGAGTTCCAGATTTTCGGGAAGCGATGGGAGGAGCCTGATTGGCCGATGAGGATGGTACAATGGGGGATTAGCAGGGTGCGAGTGTTGGAGGATCTGAGGGAGTGGGTGGAAGGCAGGGGGGAGGGAAGGAGGGAGCATGAGAGGTAGGAAGGAAGTGCACCAAGCCAAAGTTTGGAAGGTAGCTTAGCACAGTGAGTCAAGCATCTGTCAGCAAGCAGGGAAGGACAGGTACAGTAAAGGTCACAATGATGGGTTCAAGATGGGGTATCAAGAACAGATCGACAGAAAGAGTTGAAAAAGAGTACAATCTGGTAAGGGAAGATATGGGTGCGGCACCATACACTACATCACAGTAGTCAAAAACAGGGGAGGATCATCTTCGGACAAGTTCCCGCTGAGCCATAGGAGGGAGGCAACTATGGTTCCTGTAAAGGGCTCCAAGCTTAGGGCACAGTTTTTTCAGAATGGCGTCAATGTGACCAGAGAAGCTGAGGTGTTGGTCCAGCCAAACCCCAAGGTATCTGAAAGAGGGGGTGTCCTCAAGGATGGTCCCATCAAGGGTGTGGAAAGAGGGTAAGGGATGGAGCCTAGAGATTCTCTGCCTAGTGCTGAAGGTCATGGAGACTGTCTTTTTGGCATTCCTTTCAGTGAAGAAGTATTTCCTCACATCTCTTTTAAACTTCCCTCTCCAGCTTCATTGCATGCCCGCTAGTCCTGGTGCTCTTACTCATTTGAAAGAGATGTCACTGCTGCACCCTATGTTCACCCTGTGAGGTACTTGTAGTTCTCTATCATGTCACATCTTGCCTCTCTCTTCCAGGGTGTACATGTTGAGATCCCTCAGTCTCTCTTCACAGGGCTTCTAGTGCAACTCCTGCACTCTTTTAGTCACTCTCTTTTCAACTGCCTCCACACTGTTCCTGTCCTTTTTGAGGTGCAGCCTCCAAAACTAAACACAGTACTCCAGGTGGGGTCTCACCATCAAGCAATACAGTGGCAACACCACTTCCCTCCTCCTGCTAGAGATACCCCCCCATGCACGCCAGCATCCCACTGCTTTTGTCACCCTGCCCTGCCACTTTGAGGTCATCAGAAATGATAACCTCAAGGTCCCTTTCCTGTTTAATGACTGTCAGTATCCTCCCCCCCCATCCTATACTCAGCTTCTGGGTTCCTATGCCCTAGGTGCATGACATTGTACTTTTTGGCATTGAACCCCAACTGCTATGCTCTTGACCACTCCTCAAGTTTCCAAAGGTCGCTGCACATTCTCTACACTCCCTTCTGAGTGTTCACCCTATTGCATATTTTGATATAATCTGTAAAGAGGCACAACTTCGCTTGCAGTTCTTTGCAATATCATTTATAAAGACATTTAAGAAGACTAGTCCCAGTACTGAGCCCTGTGGCACTCCGTTAGTCACTCTCACATTATTAAAGTGAGTGCCATTATCCACCACCTTCTGTCTCCTATCTGTTAACCAGCTCCTAACCTAATTCATCACTTTGGATCTCAACTGGCTTCTCACTTTCTTTGTAAACCTCTTGGGTGTCACAATGTTGAAGGCCTTGCAAATGTCCAATGGGCCACATCCACTACCCTTCGCTGACCTATTTCCCTGGTCACCCAGTTAAAGAACTCTGTCAGATTCATTTGACATGACCTCTCCCCTCAATGGATCCATGCTGCCTGTGGTCTTGCAGCCCATTGGATTCAAGATACCCTACCAGTTTTCTTTCATTAGGGTTTCCATTAATTTCAGGAGACTCTGCTTGAAGTTCCAAACACCACCACAAGACCAGAAAAGCTTTGCAGTTTCAGTAACATTTACTTTAAGGTCAATACGCACATTAGGCTATTTAAATATCTACAAGTGTTTCATGATATGAGTTACAGCTTTTTCAAGGGATATGGTCTGAAGAGTAAATCAAAGATAAAACATTATCAGTGCTTGTTTGTTTACAATGTTTTACAGTACGAGAATTCATTCACTGCTGTACTTACATTCACGCATCTGAACAATGCCTTTGTGATTTCTAGACTCGACTACTGTAATGCTCTTTACTTTGGGATCACAGGAGGACCCTCTGCAGCTGCAGCTGGTGCAGAAAGTGGCGCCAGGTTATTGGTTGGACTATCTCGGTGGTGCCATGTGACACCAGTCCTGCGTTTTCTGTACTGGCTGCTGGTCAGGTGGAGGGTCCTTTTCTAGATGAGCTTGCTCATCTAAAAGGCCCTATACAGGCTGGACCCTGACTACCCGTCTGAGCTCTTGTTGCCTGTGACCTCTGCCCTCCCTCCGTTCCACTTTGAGGGGCCTCCTGGATGTTCCCAGGGCTCGGCTCCAGAACCTCCGGTGACCAAGCATTTACTGTTTCTGGGCTGACACTATGGAACGTTTCCTGCTGAAGTCTGGGAGGCTCCCTCAATTGGTGTCTTTAAGCAAATGCTTAAGGCCCATCTTTTAGCCAGGCTTTTTGGGGATTAAGCCGTCTCTCCCGACCCTATCCTCAGCTATCATATATTTTATAGTTATGTTTTTAAGAATGTCGTTTTAATGATTTTATTACTGTACAAATGCTACTTCTGTATTTTGTATCTTGTTCTTATTATGTACAGTGCCCAGAGCCTCCAGGATTGGGCGTCTTAGCATAAAGTTGCCTTGCCTTGCCATTTGTTAAAGATGCAATTTTCCTATCTTTCTTGCAGTTTGTAACTACCCCTTGGGCCAGGACAGGTGAGCTTTGCACACACCAAACACTATTACCATTGCTATCTGGTAAACACTGTTTGAACTAGCCTCCTTCTTGCGGCATTTACACTGAGCACTCTGCTGTGCATGATGATGTCATTACGCGTGGCATGTGTTGGCAGTGCCAGACTACCCTGGTGCAGCAACACAGCATAGTGTTGTCAATTTCAATGTCTCTCAGCCTAAGCAGGAAGAACCCTCCCATTCTCTGTAGTCAGCTGCTAGGTCCTGAAGTAAAATGTAATATTCTGTTTTACCTTTACCCTTGGAAGGGGTTTAAGAATTTCTCCAGCGCTCTTAAAGACATCAAGAATGCTATCAAAGGGTAAAAGTCAATTTTCATAATACCTTTAAGTACAATATGAGGTGTTGGTGATTGTTAGAGGTAGGAGAGAGCGTTTGAGGTCCGTACCCCCCCACACTGGAGAGCCTCCGCTCTCATCAGGGATCGCACTGGAGAGCCTTCCACTCTCATCAGGGATCAGAGCACTGGAGGAATTGTTCAAGGCAGCAGGAGCCATCTGCTCCTGAATCAGGATTGACTGTGCTGGCGCCGAAAGGGAAGCTGAAACTGGGGTAGGAAAGAGTGTTTGAGGACCACGCTCCCCCTGCACCAGAAAGCCTCTGCTCTCATCAGGGATCGGAGCACGGAGGAGTTGCTTGAGGTGGCAGGGAAAGGCAGGAGCCATCCACTCTTGAATTGGGACCATTTCTGGGAATGAGAAATTCTCCACCCTTCCCCACCCCACCCATCTCTTTAAATGCCCTAGGAGCTGTCTGAAGATTGGGCAGCTCAGGAGGAGAGGTGGTGCATGGAGGGAGGAGTGCAAAGGACAAACTATTCCTCAAAATCCATATCAACATTTAAACTGGCTTAGAATAAGGGGCCAAGGTACACAAGGGCAGAAGCAAAAACCGTTCTCATAAGATATAATAAACACTGGGCAGGGCTGTTGGAGGACTGAGTCAAGGGTTCATGCATATCTACAATTCATTGACCTTGTGAAGGGAGGAATGCATATATTCCTTTTTATTTTACTTGCAGTAAACAGCAAGTAAGGGTGAAATAGAGGGGTTTTGACCTTAAGTGTATAAGTGCTCTTATCTGTTCACTGTGAGTGTTTATTTGTGCATTGTGCTTAAAACGGGTGAGGAGGCAAGGGACACTGGGGACTGCTCTGGGGAGACAGAGGAGGGGGGTTTTATCTGCCAGAAGTAGTGGCTGGTATCAGATATTACAGTAAGCAGCAAGGAAGGGGAACTAGAGGGGTTTTAACCATAAGTTTATACTGTATAGCAGGTTATATTAGCGCCGATATATTTAGTGGTAGCAGCCATACACATATTGGCGCCTGATATATTTAGTGCCTGCGTAACGGTAGTTACAGCTCAGGAATCATAATCGCCAGCCTCAGTGTGTACCGAAATCTTCTTCAGACACTCACAGCTGATTTCATTTAAATGCCAGTGCTCCCCGCCCTGAAGCTGCTGACTTTCCCTGTTGTTTGGTGCAGTACTTACAGGAGCTGTATGTCTCTGCTGAAGTGTATGCAGTAGTCCCAGTCCCAAGTCAAATGTAAATACCCCATAGAGGCTGGTGCTGTATCTGAGCAGGATCTCCGAACAGCAGAAGCGCAGTGGGTACAACTGCAGAAATTCAGCTTTTTCATGCAGCAGGAACATAATGCATAGCATAAAATCCTTAAATAATCGCTGTCTCTGTGTTTTTTGTTGCCTTCAAATCAATTTTCCGAACAGTCGTCAGCTTTATGGCATATTTGAGACAAGAGAATATTTAACCTATAAAAATGAGGATGATACTAAATAAAGTACTGTATTGGTAGCAGTACGTTGTTTAGGCTGCCTGTCAAGTCTTCACAACACAGTATCGCTAAGCACTTTCTGCATATAATTGAAAATACTAGCGCTCAGATAATATTAGTGCATGCGGGTGTCTCCGCTAATAGCGCTAATATTATCAGAGTGCTAATATAACCTGCTATACAGTAAGTGTTCTTATCTGTTCACTGTGTGTTCTTATCTGTGCATTGAGCCTCAAAAGAGTGGGGAGAAAATGGACAATGTGGGCTGTACTGGGAAGGCAGAGAAGGGAAGAGTAAAAGGCAAGAAATAAAAAATGAATTATACTGGAAGTGGGGGAGGGCAGGGGCTGGGGTCTCATAGGATGGGAAGGGGAGCTCTGGTGGTGCACAAGAAAACAGGCAGAATAGTGGGATGCAATTGTTGTGGGGCAGTGGTGTTCATGAAAACACTGTGGAGGTTAGGAAGTTGTCCGGTATGTATCAGGCTGGGGCAATTAGAAGCAGAGATACACAGGCTATGGGGTGAGGTGATGAGAAAGTGACAGGGCAGAGGAGAGAGAGGGGGACACCACAATGGCAGCAAGGAGATATGGGGGGGCTGCATAAATGGAAAGAGGAAGGGATGGGACTAGCTGAGGGCATGGAAGTAAGGGGAAAAGCAGAAGGGTACAAGGAGGTAAGGGGTTCAGTCTGAGTTGGGGGAGGGTCTTGCAGCTCAAGGTGCTCTGGGAGGGGCTGGGTCAAACAAGTTTTCTCAGGATGTGGTCAGGAGGAGAGTGTGGTAAGGGAGGGATGGAGCTAAGGGGGCTGGTAATGTCAGCCTGGGTAGGGCAAGGGTGGGGGGAAGGACAGTGACGTTGCAGGAGGTGTTGTAGTGAAAAACAGGTTTACACCTCTACAAAAAAGAATGGACACTGGGGAGCTTGTAGAGATGGAGAAGGCTGATGTTGTGAGGGGGGGGGCAGGAGAGAGATGGAGAGGTAGGTCAGAGGGTAAGTAGGGCCCCTGAAAAAACAGTTGAGGATGGAGGGGTTGGGATTAGGAGTAATGAGACATTAGGAGCAGGTTGGGCACAGGCACAGGGAAATTAGTAGACAGTGGGAAGGAAATTGTAAGCACTGGGGTTGTGGATCATACTCTGGGAGGGGACTGGTCCAGGTAGTGGGAGAAAGGGTACTTTGGAGGGGGAGGTGCAAGGTTGACATATAGGGAAAAGGCAGTAGATAAAAGAAGGCAAGGCACGGCGGAGGAAAGAGGGTCCTGGTATTGGGGGACTCCATCATTAGAGGAATAAGATGGGGGGAAAGAAAGGGGGGCAAAGAGCACTCTATATGGGTGGAATGTATGCCAGGGATGACAGTGTTTAGGGTGGGGCACCTTGTGAAATCATTGCTAAGAAAGCACGGAGGGGTGCCCCCCATTGTGGTACACACTAGCACTAATGATGTGGAGGAGAATAGTGTGAAAGAAGTGCAGGCCAGATATAGGGAACTGGCAAGATTATGCGTAGCTGAGAACTGCACTGTCACATTTTCAGAAATATTTCCAGTACTGAAGGATACTCTGGAAAGAAAGCAGAAGATTAGGGAAATCAACACCTGGTTAAGGTAATGGTGTATGGGTTGGTGGGAAGAGTTCGATTTGAACATTGTTTTACTAGCCCAAAACCCATTGCAAATTGGCCAGGGCTAGTGCAGCTAACCCTCCACTTGTTCATCTTGATTAGTGCAGATTTTCCATGGCTGTTAAATTGAAAATGTCCCTGCCAATCTCTCTCAGTGTTGCAGATGGCCTGGTGTGATTAACACCTCATTAAGAGCTGCAGTTATCTGGCAGTTTAAGAAGGGGATCCCACAACATAGAAACATAAAAACATAGACTGACGGCAGATAAGGACCACTTGGCCCATCTAGTCTGCCCATTTCCCTACCTACAGGATAGGCCACAGATCCTAGTTAACCAACAGCCTATTTCTTCCTACCCCCACAAGAATTGCCTTATGTCTGTTCCATGCATTCTGAATTCTCCCACAGTTTTAGACCCACAACCTCATCAGGAAGGCTGTTCCATGCATCCACTACCCTCTCTGTGAAAAATACTTCCACATTGCCCATGAACCGCCCCCTCTATCTTTAAATTGTGTCCCCTTGTTCTTGCACGTCTCTTTTCTGAAAGATGCTACCTCCTGGACTTTGTTGATTCCACTGAGGTGCTTAAAAGTTTCTATCATGTCCCCCCTCTCCCTTCTTTCCTCAAGGATATACATATTAAGCTCCTTTAGTCTCTCCTCATACGGCTTCTCTTGCAGACCCTGCACCATTTTAGTTGCCCTCCTCTGGACTGCCTCTATCCTGTCTATGTCCTTGTGGAGATGGGGTCTCCAGAACTGGATGCAGTACTCCAGATGGGGTCTCACCAACTGTCTGTACAGAGGGATAACAATTTCCTGTTTTCTGCTGGTGATGCCTCTCCCTATGCATCCCAGCGGACCCCCAGCCCTCCCTACCACAAAAGGCCCAGATGAGTGATTATCACTCCACTGTCAGAACTTTCAGCTAGTGTCCAGGGTATGCTCAAGGGTAGAAGCTGTTAAATCATTAGCTTCCAGTTTTCTGAATGTGTCGGTGAAGGTTAGGGAGAAAAAGATAGCATTTAGGAAGTATAAGGAAACACAGAAGGAGCAGGACAGAGAACTGAACCAGTTAAGGCAGAAGGAAGCAGGGAGGGTAGTCAGAATAGCAAAGGCACAAACTGAGGAAAAGATAGCTAACTCGGTTAAGAAGGGGGATAAAACCTTTTATAGGTATATCAGGGAGCGTAGAAAGACAAACGGAGAGATAGTGAGGCTGAATAGAATGGATGGTGGGTGGGCAGAGAGTGACAGTGATAAAGCAGGGATACTGAATGAATACTTCTGTTCAGTATTCACACAAGAGGAAGTGGGGGAGGTGCCTAATCCAATTAACAGAAGCACTCTGGAGAGTGGGGTTGATCCCTGTCATTTCACAGAAGAAAGGGTTCTGAAATAACTCCTAAAACTGAAGGTGGACAAAGCAATGGGGCCAGATGGAATTCACCCCAGAATTCTAAAAGAATTAAGCAGAGAACTAGTGACACCACTGACTAAGCTTTTTAACAAATCATGGGAGGATGGTGTGGTACCTGAGGACTGGAAGAAGGCGGATGTGATTCCCCTTCACAAACGTGGGACCAAGACAGAGGCAGGAAACTACAGACCTGTCAGTTTGACATCTGTGGTAGGGAAAGTGATGGAATCACTTCTGAAGGAAAGAATTGTTGAGTACCCCTAGAGGTCATGGGGACAGGGCCCAAGGCAGCATGGGTTCACAGCGGAAGGTCATGTCAGACTAATCTAATTGATTTCTTTGACTGGGTGACCAAAGTAGTAGACCAGGGAGAGGCTGGACATGGCCTACCTAGACTTTAGCAAGGCATTTAACACAGTCCCACACAAAAGATTAGTAGTCAAATTAACCAGCCTGGGAGTGGGTCCCAAGGTGGTAGCCTGGTAAAACATTGGCTGAACAACAGGACACAGAAGGTAATTGTAAATGGAGTCCACTCTGAAGAAAGAGGGTTACTAGTAGTGCCATAGGGTTCAGTACTGGTCCAGTCCTTTTTAATGTCTTTATAAGTGACATTGCAGAGGGACTGGAAGGAAAAGTATGCCTCTTTGCAGATGACACAAAGATCTGCAACAGGGTTGATACACAAGGAGGCATGGAAAGGATGAGAAGGGACTTGGCAAGGTTGGAGGAATGGTCAGAAGTATGGCAGCTTGGATTCAATGCAAAGAAGTGCAAAGTAATGCACCTGGGAAACAAAAACCCAGGGGAAGATTACACAATGGGGGGGAGGTAGTAACAACAACAAAAATGGAAAGAGACCTAGGGGTAATCATATCAGATGACCTTAAGGTTGGCAAGCAATGCGAGAAGGCGGTAGGGAGGGCTGGGGGGATACTGGGATGTATAGGGAGAGGTATCACCAGCAGAAAACAGGAAGTTGTTATCCCCCTGTACAGACAGTTGGTGAGACCCCATCTGGAGTACTGTGTCCAGTTCTGGAGACCCCATCTCTGCAAGGACATAGACAGAATGGAGGCAGTTCAGAGGAGGGCAACTAAAATGGTGCAGGGTCTGCTAGAGAAGCCATACGAGGAGAGACTAAAAGAGCTTAATATGTATACCCTTGAGGAAAGGAGGGAGAGGGGGGACATGATAGAAACGTTTAAGTACCTCAGTGGAATCAACAAAGTCCAAGAGGGTAGCATCTTTCAGAAAAAGAGATGTGCAAGAACAAGGGGACACAATTTGAAGATAGAGGGGGGACGGCTCAGGGGCAATGTGAGGAAGTATTTTTTCACAGAGAGGGTGGAGGATGCATGGAACAGCCTTCCTTAGGAGGTCGTGGGGTCTAAAACTGTGGGAGAATTCAAGAATGCATGGAACAGACATAAGGCAATTTTTGTGGGGGCTAGGAAGAAATAGGCTGTTGGTTAAATAGGATCTGCAGCTTATCCTCTAGGTAGGGAAATGGGCAGACTAGGTGGGCCAAGCGGTCCTTATCTGCCGTCAAAGTCTATGTTTCTATGTTTCTATGTGTCTGTGTCTGACATTTTGTCCCACATTATCAAGACAAGTGCCCTCATTTCCTTACATTTTGAGTGTCTGTATCCAACATTCCAGTGACAAAATGCTAAGAGGTATACATGGTCTGCTCTGCAGGTGGTAGATTTTATCTCAGCCTCACCATAGCTGCTCACTCTCCCTCCAAACCTCTCAACTCTGTACTTTCTATGGACACCACTGCAGTCCACACTCTGAAATGACTATCCATAGACACATAGCTGCCATTACAGGTGCGTAGGGGTCCTCAGCTTCTAAATGGACCATGCCAGCCAACAGCATCCATATAGTCCCACCCTTATCCTACTCAGCTGTCCTTTCATCCTAAAACAAAGCTTTGGAGCATGTATGGTACAAAAAACCTTAATAAAACACAATTTGAAAGGTTAAAATAAGCACTCCTTAGGTGCATAGATCATCCTTTATAGAAACAAGGGTAGTATAGTATCATGCCTGTGTACTGTTTACCTTAGCCTGATGAAAGAAGAATATTTAAAATAAAATATGTTACTGTTGGGGCACAGCATGTTAAAATCAATACTTTCAAAATAAAATGTCTTAAGTTTTCTGTTTCCCAAGCCCTTAGGTTTGTGTAGCACCCTTCCCAAAGAAATCCTAGATATGTGCCTGGCTAACTTGACACTGTACAAAAACTTCCAGAGGTGCCGGGCTCCAAATGACCACAACATGGGTGCTGAGAGTGTCTTTCTCTGCCTGATTCCCTTCATTGCCCTGTGGGTGGTGGTGAGAGTGTGGTGAGGTGCATGATGATGCCAGTTATTGTGTGTGCAGAGCTAGGTCTGCTTGACTGAATATTTGCTGCTATGTTATCCTCTGGTTCAGGGAATGCAGAAAGAGGAAAAGAGGAGGCCATAGTACAAAACAATGGGGGGCACACTGTGTGTGATGGCATTGCAGTATTTTTTCTGCTGGGGCCAGTAGCAATGCGGGAGCTGGATAACTGAGCAATAATCTGAGTATTTTCTTGACTTACATTTTTTCCTGTATAAGTGATCAAAATTTACCATTAAAATTGTGGGCTAGTGCAATCATCTATGGGCTAATGCAATTTTGAATCAACTTGTTCCACTGGTTAGTGCAAAGAAAAGTTAAAGTTGACCCCTGGTTGGTGGGCGACTGGGGGACTACTTGGGAAAACAAAGAACTTTTTGCTAGGGACAGACTACACTTGAGTAAGTGGGGGAAGGAGGTCCTTAAAAACAAGCTAGGGGATTATATATCTAGGCGGTGGGGATTAAACTAGATGGGGGGGAGGGCTGGAGAGTACAGGGCTCTTGAGTGAAATAGGTGGTCATAGGCTGTTCTCCCATTATGGAGGAGTACAGGAGTGAAGGCCAAACCTGGAGGAAGGGAGGTAGAGGCAGGTGGTTAGTAAGCTAAGGAAAATTCTGGGAGGGGCTGGAAAATTGTTCTGATAAATGCAGAGTCTGGGAAACAAGATGCTGGAGTTGCATGCATTGTTGGTGGAAGGGGGGGTTGGATTTGGCTGCAGTCACAGAGACTTGGGCCAACCAGTACCATGACTGGGACATGAAAATACCTGGTTACGCCACACTTAGAAAGGATAGGACAATGGGTAGGGGAAGGGGTTGCACTATTTGTTAGAGAAGGGAAAGTGTGCAGCAGAGAGAAGGTGGGGGAGGATAATGTGGCGGTGGTATGGGCCACGTTACAGGATAGTAAATGGAGGAGGGTTAATCTGGGGGTGGTCTACAGGCCACCCATGCAATCGGAGTACATGGATGGGGAATTAATTGACAACTTGAGAAAAAAAATGCAGGAGGAGGAGGAGGAGGAGTGGGTATGTGATACTAGGGGACTTTAACATGCCAAGAGCAGACTGGAGCTGGCCATAGGGCGAGCCGTGCCTGGGACCCATAGTGGAGGGCCTGCCCTGGTGGCTGAATTACTTCCCTGGGAAGGCATGGGTTGGACTCTGTATGGGTGTCCCCTCTAAAAAAAAAAAATGTCCTTCTTGCTAATGTTTGTGACGCTTGTTGAACTGCTGAAGTTTTTTTTGGTATTCCACTTCAAGGAACATCTTGCAGAGAATTTAGATTCTGGCAGTGAGAGTGCCTGAACCTTTTAATTTCTGCTCATACTTACAGTGTTTTCATGTAGGGTTAAGGTGAGAACTAAACTGGGGTGAAATCACTGACTGGTTAAATCTTCGAGGTGAGGTTCTGAGGGTTCTTATTATTTCAAGACATACAAGAAATGTCAGTTTTGAGACTGGAATTTTTCTACAGTGGTACACAAGTGGGAAATTGACTGGGATTTCATGTTCAAATTCTCTGAACTATCCTTTTTGAATTAATATCCTGTTTGAAGGGGAAGGGTAATTGTTTTATTTGGTTTTGTTAAAGCTCTCCCTTGCTATGTGAGAGGTGGGGGGGGCTTTGGTTTAATTTAGTTAAAATAGTCTAATTTATTGTTGTTTTTTCTTTTTTGGAAACTGTTGTATAAGTTTATTTAAATAGGGTAGTGGTGTTGATGGTGCTAATTAAAATCTGTTGACTGACAGTAGTTTTTAAAATAGGCAACATGTGTTGGGACCGAGTTTCGGTGGGCAGGTGCTACACCCCCTTTAGGCTGAGGGACCTGCGCCTTCAACAGCCCCCTGTTGCAACCTGAGGTATATAGGCATTGTCGTGCTTTGGGATTGCATGGAGGAGGCGGGGGTTCAGCTGGGGAGGAGCGGGCTGGACAGATAAGGGTGGTGAGGTGAGGGAGACGCCTGGGGTGAAATGGGTCCAGGACAAGGGTTCTGATGCCTGGTTCACATACCCATGGGTTCCACTGATAGTGGGCAAGTTGCCCATTCCTCCAAGCCTCTTATCCAACTCGGGTAGTGTTATGCAATGCCAGGTCTATAAAGAACAAGACAGCAATTATTGCTGATCTTGTTGCGTCATCTGACCTGGCTTGCATCACCGAGACCTGGCTGGACGAGAATGCTGGTCCCATTCTGGAGTCAGCTGTTCCAGCTGAGTACTCTGTGATACATCACCCGAGATTGGATCGAAGGGGAAGGGGGTCGCTATTTGTTTTAAATCAGAATTGGACCTTGTAGAGGTTCCAGTGGTGACCCCTAGATCCTTCAAGTGTATCATGGGAGCAGGTGTGGGCAGCAGAATCTTACTCGCCTACCATTCACCCGGTGATGAGAAAGTTTTTCTGCAGGAAGTTGCAGACTTCATTGTTGACATGGTGTTGGAACCCTCCAGGTGGTTGGTCCTGGAGGATTTCAATGCCTGGGTCGATGAACTCTGCATTTTGGTCAAAACTTCCTCCAACTGATGATTTTGTTGGGCTTTACACAGGTTGTTACCACTGCAACCCATATTCAGGGTCACTCTCTGGATCTGGTGTTCACCCTGGGGATGGAGATCACGGAACTGGTGGTGGAACCAGTTGGGTGGTTGGACCATCACTCTATAAGGTTCAATTTTGCGGCCCCCCCCATGAGACCGCCCCCTATGGAGATGGTCCAGTACCGCCCTTTGAGGGGTATAACACCTGTGGGTCTGATGGCTGTGCTGGACCTATCAAGCTGGCCTGTGGAGTGCATGGAACCAGATGTCTTAGTAGTGCACTATAATAATATGGTGCTGAAGGCTCTGGATTCCATAGCACCTGTCCGTGTTCGCCCCCTCTCCCTCTGCCCTTGGTCCCCTTGGTTTGATGGGGCATTGAGGGAGTTGAGGAGAGTAGGCAAAGATTGGAACGCTGCTGGCGGAAATCCGGCCTGGAAGGGGACAGGCTTAAATTGATTGTCCATTATACGAACTATCAATCAGAAATCTCTCGTAAGAAGGCTGAGTTCCTGTCAAGGGAGATAGCTGCATCAAGGAATCGACCAGCTCAGCTCTTCCAGACCGTGGACATGCTGTGCAATCCAGCCTGCCCGTGGGGAAGGAGAGCTTTTTCACAAATAAAGTGTGATGAGTTTGCTCGGTTCTTTGATGATAAGGTGTTATCGATCAGGCCGGAGATCCGCAAAACACATTCAAATGAGCATCGCAGTGATTGATGCAAGGTCACAGGCCCTCGGTCTGCCTGGACAGATTTTGACCAGCCAGCGATCATAGATATCATGAAGATTGTCCAGGGCTTGCGACCAACTTGCTGTAGTTTGGATCCTGGTCCTACGCGCCTCCTTGTGGGGTGTGTGGATGCGATCGGACCAGTCCTTGCTGAGATAGTCTGGCACTCATTGGACCAAGGGGTGTTCCCGGAGTCTCTGAAAGAGGTTATCGTGACACCCCTTTTAAAGAAATCTTCCCTTAACCCAGACTGTCTTGCAAACTACACACCGATCTCTAACCTGCCCTTTTTGGGCAAGGTTATTGAGAAAGTAGTCGCGTTGCAGCTCAATGACTTTCTTACCACCCATGTAGTCTATGATCCTCTCCAATCCAGTTTCAGGAAGAGGCACAGTACTGAGATGGCATTGGTTTGAGTACTGAATGATCTCCTAATAGCAAGAGATTGGAGGAGCTGTTCGATCTTGGTCCTCCTTGATCTCTCTGCAGCATTTGACACCATGGAACATGGGATGTTGCTAGAACACCTGCGGCTACTCTGTGAACTGTCAGGGACAGTCCTCAGATGGTTCCATTCTTTCCTCACGGGCAGAACTCAGAGGGTAGTATCAGGAATTTTTTCCTCTGCTCCCTTTGCTCTGCCTTGTGGGATGCCGCAGGGTTCTGTGCTTTCCCCCATGTTGTTCATGGTGTATATGCTGCCATTGGGAGACATTATAAGGTATTATTGGCTGAGTTTTCACTGCTATGCAGATGACACTCAGCTCTAGATGTCCTTTGTACCTGAACAGAATGACATGTATCGGTCTTTAACAACTGCCTCACTGAGATTCAGGACTGGATGAGTGCTAACTGGTTGAGACTGAATCCGGACAAGACTGAGGTGCTGGTGGTGACCCAGGAGACTGTGTAGAAGTTGACTCCTGGGTCTCCCTCAACCCCTTGTGTTAGGGGTAACCAGTTGAGACCTTCTGAACAGGTGCAGAATCTAGGCGTAATACTTGACAGTGAGCTGGCGCTTAAAGACACAGGTGTCAGATGTTGTCAAGCCCTCTTTTTACCATCTGAGGAATATAGCCGGATAAAACACCTTGTTCCACACATGACCTCCCGTGTTGGTTCACACCTTTGTTTCTTCGTCTTGACTACTGCAATGCTCTATATCTAGGGTTGCCGGGGGTGGATCTCTGTCACCTGCAGCTGGTGCAGAATGTAGCAGCCAGGTTGTTGACTGAGTTACCAAGAACTTGCCATATCACACCTATGCTGCGTAAACTGCACTGGCTGCGGTCGATGGTTGCTGACCTATAAGACCCTACATGGACTGAGACCAGGCTACTTGCAAGATCTCCTTCGGCCATACCACCCTCTCTGCCCATCTATTCCACCAATGAGGGATTGCTAGAGATTCACAGGTTCAGTCTTCAGTCATCTGGGGCCAGAGCTTTTTCTTTCGTGGCACCAACCCTGTGAATTCACTACCTTATCGGACCAGAGAGTGCCTGTCCACTGAGTCTTTTATAGCTTCATTGAGAGTTATTTATTCAAATTAGGTTTTAAAGTAGCATCTAGTCTATCCTGTTGCCTTTAAAATGTTTTTATATTTGATTTATTATTGATGTGTTATCTTTTGTTATGTACTTGCACTTTGGTACTTTGAAAAGCTACAAATAAATATTGATTTGATTTGATTTGATCAGCAAGGTGCAAAGAGTGCTCAATGCACTCCAGGATGAATATCTGACTCAGCTTATTGAAGAGCCGACTAGGGAGGAAGCATTCCAGACCTGGTACTAGCCGATGGGAGCAGGTCTGGGATCTGGCGGTGACACAGAAGAGGAATGAGCTGCTGTTATAACTTTACTACTCTACTGGACTAAGAACTAGAGCCTCTGTTACTGGGAACTTCAATTTAGGGTAAAACAAACAAAAAGGATGTGTTTGTCTGAGCTGGGTGAAGAATTGTTATCTGTGCAGTTAGCTAGGTGAAGAAATAAACTATTAATTAGAGGAGTGGCTTAGAGAGAATGAAGCCAGGTGTTTGCATTTAAAAACTGACCTAGATAGCTTATGGCACAGAACAGCAAGAGGAAGGAGCTGCTGTTAGAACTTTGCTGGGACTATATTGCTCTCCACCCCCACCTTAGCCTGTTCTACTTTTATAGGCACATGATTTGACTGACAACAGAACTTCCAGTTTGGGAGCAGGAAGGAAGTGATCACATAGGCACAAAAGACTAACCATCCTTGAAGGAAAAGAGTGGCGCTCCACCCCCCAGCTGCTTGAGGTCTGACTCTGAGCAAGTAAGAAGGAGACTGCTGAGAAATATAGGAACTTACTGTCCCAGAACAGGAAGGTTTGAAACTTTAAGGGCACAGAGGCAGTAGGAAGTAGGGAAAAAATAAAATTATATTAAAAAATAAAATAAAATAAATAAGAGGAAAGTGTAAGTCTACAAAACAACAGTTAAGGGCCACAAATAACACATGATGGGAGTGATGCAGTGCAGTGGCTGTGGAGCAGCAGTCTTCTGGAAGACGTTCTGGAAGATGCAGTGTTGTCCCATCGGCAGGAACCTCTCTGGGCTGAGGGAGGAGGTTGCTCATCTCCAGGCTGAGTTGGCCAGGACTCGGGGGACTGCCTTTCCCACCTAGGGACCACCAGGGCCAGCCCCACTGCCTCAGAGGTTGCTAAGAAAGAGGAGCGGTTGGACTACAGTGGGCTCAGGAGGGTGAGGATGGTGGAACAGGCACATCCCTCAGTTGTACCTCTTTACAAATCATATGCCATTCTGGCAGATATGGTTCCTCTATGGGGCACCCCAGTGGAGACCAAGGAGGATGCTGGGAACCTCCACAAAGAAGACCCACAGGAGCATGGCATGGGGCCCCACAGGGGAAGGAAACAACTTCTGGTGGGAGACTCCATTGTTTGGAGGGTAGAACTGGGGGAGGGAGGGGAGAGGGAGGTAAGGTGCCTTCCTGCCTGGCACCATGGCTTGGAGGACAGGGAGTGAATCCTCAGGATTGCAGGAGCAGCTGCATGGGAGAGGGAGCTGGATGTCATTGTCCACCTAGGGACAAATGATCTGGCTGGGAAAGGGATCAGAGTAGTGCAGGAGGAGTTTGTGGAGTTGGGGAGGGGCCTTAGACAAGTAGCATGCACGGTAACCTTCTCGGAGGTGCTATCTGTCTATGGTATGCGTGAGACTAGGGTGCTCCACATCATGGGATTCAATCAGTGTTTGAAAAACTGGTGCAGAGCTCAGAGTTTTGGCTTCATTGGGGACTGGGTGTCCACCTGGAGGGATGAAGGCCTATATTGGTGCGATGGTCTGCATCTGTCCAGGAGGGGAACCAGAATCTTAGGTGATAGATTTAAATGCTTCACTGGCAAGCATTTACACTGTGAGGGGGCACTGAAAGGAAAGGAAATCCTAGCCCCCACCAAAAAAATCAGGGTAATTAGTGAGGTAAACACCAAGATAGAGAAGTCAACAGGTAGAAGGGCAGGGGTAAATGGAGAAAAAGACAAAGGCAGTAAGGACAGGGATGGGGCAAAAATGGGTAAGGCCATCAAAAAAATGGAGGGTGATGAGTACCAATGTCCATAGTCTAAGTAACAAGCTCCCTGAACTGGTGGCCTTGATGGAAGAGGGATGCCTGGATATTGTGGCAGTCATAGAAACATGGTATACACAAAACCATGACTGGGATGTCAACATACCAGGGTACAAAATCTACAGGAGGGACAGGGAGGGTAGAAGAGGAGGAGTAGCTCTCTATGTAAGGGAAGGGAAGGGATCAAAGCAGTGGGACTAAAGGATAAACAGGGAGGACAGGAGGCACTGTGGGTTACCCTGGAACCGGAAATGGCACCACAATCCACACAGGGGTTGTATACAGACCCCTCCCATCTTAGGGGGAGGAAATGGACAAGGAAATAATAGAAGGCATCCTTAGGATGGCAGAGAAGGGGGAGATATTGCTGATGGGGGATCTAAATATGCCAGATGTTGACTAGAGCACCTTTGCTGCAGCCACATCCAAGAGCAGGGCCATTTTCGATGCCCTACAGGGGGCATGCCTCAGACAGCTAGTGTTGGAACCCACTCGGGAGGGAGCAGTCTTAGACCTGGTACTCTCAATTGGGGATGGAGAGAGGATCTCAGATCTAGAAGTGGGTAGCCATCTGGGAATAAGTGACCACCAAATATTGTGTGGTTCATGATGAACTCAGCTGTAGAGTCAAGCCGTACAAAAGTGAAGGTACTGGACTTCAGGAGGGCAGATTTTGTTAAAATGGGAAGTGCCTCAAAAAGCACTAGCAAACAGGGAAACAGGCAAACAGGAGGGTGGAACAACAATGGGAAACATCAAAACTGCCATCACAGAAGCAACAAACCTTTGTGTAAGCAAATAAATCAAAACAAAAGAAAAAACACTATGGTTCTCAAAGAGGTGTCTGGGAAGATTAGGAGAAAAAGACAGCATTCAGGAAGCATAAGGAAACACAGAAGGAGCAGGACAGAGAACTGTACCAGTTAAAGCAGAAGGAAGCGGGGAAGGCAGTCAGACTAGCAAAGGCCCAAACTGAGGAAAAGATAGCCAACTTGGTTAAGAAGGGAGATAAAACCTTTTATAGGTACATTAGGAAGCATAGAAAGACAAAGGAAGGGATACTGAGGCTGAATACAGAGGAGGGTGGGTGGGCAGAGAGGGATAGTGAAAAAGCAGGGATACTGAATGAATACTTCTGCTCAGTAGTCACAAAGGAAGAGAAGGGGGAGGTACCTAATCCAGTCAATAGAAGCACTCTGGATAGGAGGGTCGATATCAGTCCTTTCACAGAAGAAAGGGTTCTGAAAGAACTCTTAAAACTGAAGGTGGACAAAGCAATGGGGCCAGATGGGATTCACCCCAGAATTCTAAAAGAACTAAGGGAAAAACTAGTAACATCATTGACTACCCTTTTAACAAATCATGGGATGATGGTATGGTACCTGAGGACTGGAAGATGGCAGATATGATTCCCTTCACAAAAGTGGGAGCAAGACAGAGGCAGGAAACTACAGACCCGTCAGTTTGGCCTCAGTGGTAGGAAAAATGATGGAATCACTTCTGAAGGAAAAAATTGTTGAATACCTAGAAGCCAGTGGGGCACAGGACCCAAGCAGCATGGATTCACAGCGGTAAGGTCATGTCAGATGAATCTAATCAATTTGTTTGACTGGGTGGCTAAAGTAGTAGAGCTTAGGCTGTGGACATGGCCTACCTAGACTTTTTAGCAAAGCATTTGACACAGTCCACACACAAAGATTAACATACAAATTAGCCAGCCTGGGAGGCGGGTCCCAGGGTGGTAGCCTGGCAAACATTGGCTGGACAACAGGACTAGAGGGTAATAGTAAATGGAGTCCACAGTGAAGAAAGGGAGGTTACTAGTGGGGTATGCAAGGTTCAGTATTGGGTCAGTTCCTTTTTAATGTCTCTATAAATGACATTGCAGAGGGACTGGAAGGAAAAAGTATGTCTTTGCAGATGACACAAAGATCTGCAACAGGGTTGATACACAAAGTGGGGTGAAAAGGATGAGAAGGGACTTGGCAAGGTTGAAGGAATGGTCAAATGTATGGCAGCTAGATTCAATGCAAAGAGTGCAAAGTAATGCACTTGGGAAACAAAAACCCAGGGAAGAGTACACAATGAGGGTGATATACTGACAACAATAAAAATGGAAAGGGATCTGGGGTCATTATATCAGATGACCTAAAGGTGGACAAGCAATGAGAAGGCCATAAGGAGGGCTGAGGGGGATACTGGGATGCATAGGAGAGGCATCACCAGTAGAAAACAAGAAGTTATTATCCCTCTGTACAGACAATTGGTGACACCCCATCTGGAGTACTGCGTGCAGTTCTGGAGACCCCATCTCCGCAAAGACTTAGACAGGGTGGAGGCTGTCCAGAGAAGGGCAACCAAAATGGTGCAGGGTCTGCACCAGAAGACATAAGAAGAGAGTAAAGGAGCTTACTATGTATACCCTCGAGGAAAGGAGGGAGAGGGGGGACATGCTAGAAACTTTCAAGTACCTCAAGGGAATCAGCAAAGTCCAAGAGGTAGCATCTTTCAGAAAAAGAGATATGCAAGAACAAGGGGCACAATTTGAAGATAGAGGGAGAGGCTCAGAGGTAATGTGAGGAAGTATTTTTTCAATGGAGAGGGTTGTGGATGCATGGAACAGCCTTCCTGAGGAGGTCGTGGAGTCAAAAACAGTGGGGGAATTCAAGAATGCATGGGACAGGCATAAGGCAATTGTAGTGGGGGGTAGGAGGAAGTAGGCTGTTGGTTAACTAGGATCTGCAGCTTATCCATTAGGTAGGGAAAGGGCAGACTAGGTGGGCCAAGCAGTCCTTATCTGCCATCAAATTCTATGTTTCTATGTTAAGCCCTTTTGGTTGGTAGTGACCATCCATGGTTTGTTTTACCTTGGACATAGGGAAGGAGTGGAACCAAATGAAGACCACAGTAGTGGACTTCAGGAGGGCAAACTTCAAGGAGATGGCAGATATTCTCAGGCAGCATATAAGTAAAATCAGAACTGGGATGGACATGGAAAAGCAGTGGGAAATTCTGAAGATGGGCATACTGGAGGCCACGAGAACCTGCGTCAGAGCACAAAACAAGATGGCCAGAGCTAAGAAACCTTGCTGGTGGACAAGGGAAGTTCAGAAGGAATTGAGGAATAAGAAGTTGGCCTTTAGAAGATACAAATGCTCCCGTAGTGAGGTAGACCATGAGGAGTATCATAGGATATCCAGGGAGGTTAGCAGAAGGGTTAGAAAAGCCAAGGCTGATAAGGAGCTTAGATTAGCAAGAGTGATCAGGGTGGGGGAGAAGGAATTCTTTAGATTTGTTAGGGGAGCATAGGAAGGGGGACAGATAAGCCAGCTGAGAAAGGAGGGATGGGTAGAGGTAGAGCAGGCTGAAGTGTTAAGCAATTATTTCAACTCGGCCTTCATGAGGGAAAGGGATGGATCATTGCCACAGGGAGGGCAGAAAGGGACACGGGGGCTCTCACAGATGGGGAGATCCAGATAGGGAGGGTGAGGGAGGCTCTCAAGTCCTTGAGGATGGATAAAGCTCCAGGGCCAGACGGCATCCACCCCAGGGTTCTGAAGAAACTGGCAGATGTCCTGTCGGCTCCAATGATGCAACTATTCAATTCCTCCCTCCAAACAGGATGTGTCCCTCTTGACTGGAGGTTGGTCCATGTCATGCCCTTCCACAAGTGTGGACCTCGGGATGAACCAGGAAACTACAGACCGGTCAGCCTGACATCCATAGTGGGGAAAATGTTGGAGGCCATCTTAAAGGAATGGTTGGTGGGGTTCCTGGAAGTTAATGGTTTTCAGTATGATAACCAACATGGGTTTGTCAGTGGGAAATTGTGTCAAAGCAACCTGGTCATATTTTTCGACTGAGTGACAAGATCCCTAGATGGAGAAAAGCTGGCTGATGTCCTGTACTGGGACTTCAGGAAGGTTTTCGATTCAGTCCACACAGTACGTTAATTTGGAAATTGAGGGAACTGGGGTGGGAGAAAAAATTGGTGGGTGGGTAGCTAATTGACTTAGGAATAGACAGCAGAGGTGGTGGTAGGAGTGAAGTCTCGACACCCAGACAGGTCATCAGCTGGGTTCCACAAGGTTCAGTTTTGGCCCTATCCTTTTAATGTATTTATTATGGACATTGGGAGGAGGTTGGTAGTAAAATGAGTTTGTTCACTAATAATTCTAAATGGGGGCAGTGGTAGACAGGGGAGGGCACTAGGATGACCTGGGAGGCTGGAATACTGGGCCCATGTGTGGCAGTTAGGGTTTAATGTCGAAAATGTAGTGTTCTGCACCTGGGTGTTAGGAACCCTGGGTATAACTACCCGTTGGGGGGGTACAGCTGACTGTCATGATGATGGAGAAGGATCTGGGGGTGTTGATTGATGCTGAAGGGAACCACTTGGAGCAGTGTAGAAGAGCAGTGGCTTAGGCAAACAAAATGCTTGGGTGTATAGCCAGGGGGATAATGTCCAGGAGAAGAGAGGTTATACTTTCCTTGTACACCTCACTGGTGAGGCCACATCTGAGTACTGGGTGCAGTTCTGGTGCCCCGCCTAAAAAGGACATCACACTGCTGGAGAGAGTCTAGAGAAGGTGACAAGGATGATTAGTGGTCTGAGGAGTTTGTCATATGAGGACAGACTTAGAGAGCTGAACATGTACTCTCTGGAGGACAGAAGGATAGGGGATGTGATTGAGACCTTCAAATACCTGAAGGGGTCCAACAGAGGAACAAGGAGGGTCTGATCAAATTAAGGAGGAGGAGACTACGAGAGGCCATAGTCTAAAGTTGGCAGGGGGGCAGTACAGAGGAGAGGCAAGGGACATTATTTCACAGAGGGTGGTGGCACCCTGGAATGCACTGCCAGATGACCTGATAAAAATGGTAACTGTGATCGGTTTCAAGAAGGGTTGAGACAGGCACAGGGGCACAGTACAGGGTGGGGGTTGATGAACAACAGGGGTTTACAGGGAGGGAAGGGAGGAGGAAATAAGGGGAGGTAGGTAGTTACTATACACTACCAGTGAGCTAGGTCAGGCAGACAAGATAGACCATTAAGCCTAATCTGCTGGCAACTATGTATGTATGTGTGTAATGCAACTGCTTTGGGTCACAGAGGGTCAAAGTCACAGAGAATAGATACGTATATTGAGGGTTCAGAAGAGCAAACAAAGACGCATTAAATTATAAAAATACATACAAATGCTTACACATCAAAGATACTAAGTGCCGTTGACAGAAATACAAAAACATGAGTCATAGTATTAGAGCCTTTATATATTCATTTCATTAGTTTTTAATATAAAATGGGCAAGGAAATCCCTGTGTCCTGATTGGCTGAGACTTGGTTCTAGCCATTGCACTACTAATGGCTAAAAACAAGTCCCTGCCAACTGGGGCAACTCACAGAATTCATAAGCCCCTGCCACTTGCTTCCTAATCTCCATCACAAACATGGCTGCATCCTTTATTCATATACAGAAACCTTCAACTAGGCCCTACAAATGAAAGTTCATTAAAATAACTAAAGTAAGTAAATAATTTAATGTTATTATCACTCAAGAAACTCTCCTTACACACATACACAAAATATAGAAAATCAAGTAGTGTTCAGAGTTAGAGTTTCTTTGATGACCATGAAAAATAAATCCTCTCCTATCCCCACCAGTTTGCTAAGAACTCCTGCTTTGTACCTGGCAACAGATGAAACTGAGGTTCTGGCTCTACTTGAGGTCTGTATGTGTGTATGCCACTGGAACTCTGAAGAATTTTGAATTCATGTATTCCGTGTTATCATTCTATATGTGTGTGTGTGGGGGGGGGGGCATTCTACTATTGGAATAACGCAGAGCTTTGAATTCTTCTATTCCATGGTAAACAATCACACAGTGTACTGAATATGAAGAAAGACAGATGACTGACAGGTGAAAAACATCTGTGGAGGGACTATTTTACATTATTTAGCAACCTTTTATGATAATTTTTGTGGATTTGAAAACTTTTAAAGTGTTTTTTTTTAAAAGTTGCCTCTGGACCCATGTTATATAAGCAATAAGGCACTTCAGGGACATTGGTTGTACTAGGTTTACCCCACGGTGAGGGGCTGAAGGCACTCGACTTTGCCTTGTGCCTTACAACACCTCTGACCATGGGGTAAACCTAGTACAACCAACGCACTGTCATGCCTTATTCCTTAATTAGTCAGGTAGGGCACTAGACAATTATTTGCTTATTTTGAGGCACTACCAAGTAGAAGTACAACCAAAAACAATACAGTATTTGACAATGGCAAGAAAAAACATATAAGAATACTATTATGATGAAACTGAATACAATGGAGAAATACAGATGTGCCTCCATCATAACAGTTACACAAAGTGACAAGTGCAAAGGTGTCCATAAGCAGCAGCAAAATGTTTGTCGGAATTCAATGTCTAGAGGCTGGTACATACAGCCAACTGTTGCAAGTAGGAACGGTACCAGTTTCAGAAGGTGCAGGCAATGGGACGGTGTCTGATATTGGCCGGTATGGTGTTCCATAGTTTGGGGCAGAGACAGAGAAAACCATCTCATCTAATTTTGTCCTAGCCCTGGGTCTGACTAAGAGGTCATGGTCAGATGATCTTAGTGGGTAGGCACTTTTATAGGGCATCAGAAGGGAGGCCTGATTCTGAACAACATTGTGGATGATGCCTCCCAAGTAGATGTCACACATTGCAGATGGAGAGTCAGCCAAGATTACAGTGCAGAGTGCAGTGGTGGACATATCGATTACTAGCCAGGGCAAAACCACAGATGTTATTATATGCCACATCCCATTTATTGGAAAGGCGCAAGCCTGTAGTTATGTGGGGGAAGAACTCCTCCCCCACATCTAACTTTCATCACCTGACTACAGCAGCTCTGCTTACAGTGAGTCACACTCAGTTCTCACTCCGTGTTGCTGCTGGTCAGCGGCTGCACCTCTTTTCTCCTTGCTCTTGTCCCCACCCCCGGTCTGTGTTTCCTTCCCATTTGCTCCCTTCCCTTGTGCCTCGCTCTTTTCCCCCTGTTTTTTCCCCGTACCTTTGTCCTTGTGTTCTTCTTTTTTGTTGGGGGGATCTCTGCATTCGCTGCCTTGCCTCCCAGGGCCACCCGCCTGCTCTCCACTGTTCTGCTCCTTCTCACTGCTGCCATCCGCTCCTTGCTGGCTGTGCTTCCTCCCCAGCCATGGTGGTATCTGTCCCTCCTTTCGAGCAGCCACGCCCTGCTGCCTCACAATTTAGCTCGGGCCTCATCCACCTCCTCCACCTTTTTTTTATCTTTTTTCCTCAGCACTTCTGGACACTTTACGCTGTCCCCTTGCACAGACGACTGCGCACCAGCTTCCGGTGCTGCTTGCTACTGCAGTCCTCACTGAGGATTCCACGTTTTTGTTACCTGGCATCAGCATTCAGATTGAGCTGATTCTTTTGAGTTTCACAGCAAGGCAGCAGTTCTGATTTTGCTTTCCTCATTGCCCTGTGCTGCGACTGCCTCTGGGGGGCTTTTTTCAGCCTGCTAAAATTCATTTGGATCTCCAGCTCGTAACACTTCGCTGGTTGTCTGCCGGCCATTTGCTATTGTACTTCAAGAGCCCTTGCACTTCTGCTCCCAGATTTATTTGAAGGAGCTCTGTAACAAGCGTTCTACTTAACAGCTTCATTCTACAAGGCATTTATCTGGGTGGAAAGACCAAGGATGACCGGTGGGTAGAGATGCATGCTAAAAAGGGGCATGGGCCTTCCAAATCTTGAAACGTACTGTCAAGCGGCTTAATTAGGGAATGGTTCTGATTACGCTAAAGGACGAGGACACTATGGCAAGGCTTGAATTCTACAATTGACACATAATAAGGCTTAACTGTTCCATATCAACCAGCCTCAGGCCCTGATTGGCCAATACCTGACTGGGAAGCATGCAATAACATTTGCCATACGTACTACTCAGCCTGCCTGCACTGTCGTACTCTGTGTTTCCATACATGCAGGAATTTCCCTGTCTTCACATAAGACTGGTCATGCCGACACCCCTTAAATCAGAAACAGTATACCTCAGAATGCTTGCAGACCCATATTTCATGATTCATGGCCCATCCTTTATGCTATGCTTATGTGCACCTTCCACTCCTCCTCTGTGCTGGCTATGGAGCCTCCCTCAGCTTTCGGTCTCAGTACTTTGGCACATTACACCTTTACGTTTATAACAGCAATTCTCCTTCTTGTTCAAACTGCAGGGTCTAGCTCCACCTTTGCTGACCTATGTGGGGTCTGGTGTTTTCTGCTGGCAGCTGAGGCTAGCCTGGTGGACTTCATTGACCTTGAAGCCCTACGTACGTGGATTTGCGGTTTGCTTGACTTCATGGGGACAGCTTGCCGCTCTCTACGCATGACCTATGTGTGGTCTAGCTGCCCATCTACCCCATGTTAGAGGCCCAGCTGGTCACTTTGTCCAGGATGCCTGCATGCACTTTAGCTGTGCCCTCTATCACGGCTTTCAGCGCCCTACTCATTGGACTTCCGTTGCTTAACACCTTCATTCCATGTCACTTACTCATCTCACTTTCATCAGGATTGAACACTGCCAGAACGTCTTGTCATCATATTTTCTAATTAAGTCTGGCCTCTGCAGACATCACTTCACCTACTCGTACTTATTTCCACTCGTACATAATAACTTCCTTAACTATTGTGGACTTCCATCTTGCCTACGTCCCAAGATTCAAGTCCATTCCCTAGCATCCTTCATGCCCTGCTGCTTCAGTTCATTTGTAATTACTATGACTGCCATTACACTGCCAGAGCTCTCAGCCAAAGCTTTCTGCCATCCTATCTCATGGCTTAAGCCTCAGATGTTAACCTTGGTGCCCTGAGGATTACTGAATCTAGTCGAACTGCCGGCTCAGCAGACTCAGTTTTCTGCTGCATTCTGCTGCCATCATTGCTCATCTGGAACACAATGTCTACAGGGCTTCATACTCTCTCATAAGTTTGCTTTTGCCTTTACGTCTGCCCTGCTGTTCTGGCATTACCATTCAAATTATTACTACTCTGTTGTGCAGATGTTGTAGGTCCACGCTTGGTTCCAAATTCATTGCTCATTGCTGCCACATTTGGCATACACACTTACTGCCATCCCTCTGCTCATCCTCTGGGATCTGCTGCACTCTATGCCCATTCACCCCTCCAGGGTGTCACCGCTCAAAGCTTATGCTCTCAGTACTCAGTGCTCCTTCAGTTCACCTGCTTTAGCTCTCCTACTCCACCTGCCTCACCCCTGCTCAGGGCCTGGAGGTTCGACTACTCCCTACTCCATACCTGCTTCACCCCTATCGGGCCTGGAGGTTTGAATATTTCCATTCTACTCCAACTACCCAGCTTCAGGCCTGGAGATTCGAATATTCTTCACTACACTTGCCTTGCCAACCCGAGGCACAGAGGTCCCGTTCCTTACCATACTTGTTTCGCCAAACGATTGGAGGATTTCAGAGCTTTCTGGCCTATTGTCCATTTCTGCTTCACCCACTCAGGACCAGGGTTCCTTTGCTCTATGTTTTTCAGTTGCTCGTCTGCATCAGCTTACTTGCCTCTTCTCCATTGACTCATACTCCATTACCTTACTTGCTGGACCTTGGAACACCCGTCCAGCTTATCTGCCTCCAAACTGAATTCCCGATAACTTTCTGTCAATGTCTATCCTGGACTTTGATTTTGATCTGGGACTTTGTTTAGGATCCATGAAGATTCACAGTCTGCTAGTCTCGACGAGCTCCTTTCTCCATGGACTTACATCTGGATTTGAACATACGTCATCTGTTCTTTTGGATACTTCTACCTTAATGTGCTCTGCCGTTGCCATACATACTCTATGCAGTACCAATCCTTGCTACTATGTCTGCTTCATGCATACCCGATTTTACTACTGTTACTACTCCTGACCTATGTACAGGTCCAGTGATTTACTCTATCTGCTCATACTGACCTCCCTCGCTCTTACAGGGCCTGGGGATTCATCACAGACTGTCTCACCTATCTCTACGACCTGCTTTATCCCTCGGGCCTGGAGGTCCATCAAGCTTATGGCTACCTATTCGTACTGACATCTATTGCTAATTCACTTTACATGATTTTTCGCTCCAGACAGAAGGTTTCTACTGCTCCACCATCTCCAGATCGTGTAGCCTGCATCTAGCTCCTGCTCCATCACTAAGGCCTTCATTCCTAAGCTTGCCAATCGGAACACAAACTAGTCTTCATATTGTGCATCTAGAGACTTAGTCATCGGTTATAGGTTCTCTCTGGAGAAGATTTCTTTACCTTCTGAATTGTTTGGCTAATGCCACTTTCAGCGCTACGAATTGTTCATGCTTAACCATGGATTTCAGTCTACTATCAGATTTTGCTCTAGACATGGATTTCTTGGACTAGGATTCATGAGAAGGACTTGCTGCCTTCTTCACCCGTCGTTCAAACATCAGTGTGTCGATTCCAGCTTCCCTGCTTCTCTGGTGTAGGATCTTCAGATTTGGACTTGGATTAGCTGACAACTTGATATTGTTAGTTTAGGATTATTCTCCTTTAGTATGCCCAGAAGGATGGGCAGGTCAATGCATGGGTCCTCAGAGGTTCCCCCAAGGGGTTTCCTCTCCTGCATGCTACTGGCCACAATCTCTGGAGCTGCAAGAGGTAATCATAAGATATCATTATTTCTTTTGGGGGTCTCATCCTACTTGACTAAGCCTCCTTCCTGTGGTGGGTTACAGAGAAGGCCAAAACATCAAGTCATAACAAGTTACTCATCAGTCCAAGCATCTAAGCACCTTATACATAGCACCAGTTCACATGTACTATAATCACAAACTTGCTCACCTCGATGCTGAACATCTAAGCACTAATCATGTCATCAGACTACTATCATGTAGCATTGCCCTACTTACTCGTCTGGCCTCTGTATCTAAGCACAGCCTACATCATTCAGCTACAGTATGGAGCATAAGCACTGAGCTATAGAACCAAACATAATTGAAAGGCCAAGCTTGTAGGTATGGGGAAGAGCTCCTCCCCACATCCTACTTAATATCACCTGACTACAGCAGCTCTGCTTAGAGCAAGTGGCACTCACCCTCCTTCCTCCTTACACCTCCTCCTTCTCTGGCACTCTTATTCCCACTTGGGGGCTCATCCTACTCGATTAAGCCTCCTTCATGCAGTGGGATACAGAAAACAGCCAAAACATTATGTCATAACAAGTTACTCATCAGTCCAAGCATCTAAGCACCTTATATATACTGTTCAGTTCACATGTACTAAATCACTGACTTGCTCATGTCAGTGCTGAAGTATCTAACCACTAATCATGTCATATGACTACTACCTTGTAAGCATTGCCCTACTTACTCATCTGGCCTCTGTATCCAAGTACAACCTACATCATTCAGCTACAGTATGGAGCACAACCACTGAGCTATGAACCACACATAAGTAATATTGAATTGGAAGCTACTGAAAAAAACATGCAACCCATAGGAGAGTTTGGGGAACAGAATACCCTGGGCAATAGCAATATGGACTCTAGGAGGGAGGTTACAGCTAGCACTATAGGAAAGCCCTAGAATCATAGAAACTTGGTGGCAGAAAAGGACCCCCATCAGCCCATCTAGTCTGCCTCTTACCCCCCTCTTACTCCTCCCCCTTCCCACTGGTCCCCCCTCCCCCCACTACTCAGCTCCATATGTTTGTCCCACGCCCTCTTGAATCCCTACACCATTTCAGCCCCACTACCTCCTCTAGCAGTTTTCCAGGCCTCCACTACTCTCCATGAAGAAACGCCCCCTCACATTGCCTGTTGTGTATTACCTTCAGTGCCGTCATCTCCCGTAGGCACTCAACCCAAACTGCACTGCTCCTGTCTCCCCTGCCCCCCCATCTGATTCCTTTTATTGCTGAGTCCCCAATTAGTGGGACCCTGACCCTTTTCCTTCTGTTTGTTCCTTTTTTCTCCTATCCTACTCCTGGCTCCTGGTATCCCTTTTACTTCTCTTTTCTCTTTTCCCCCCTTGTCTATCTCATCTCCCCAAGTCCTGTACCCCCCTGGGCTACTTCCACCTTTCCCCCTCAGCATCAACTCCTGTTCCACTCACCCCTGCCTCTCCTTCCGTGAGCACTTCTCCTGCCTGAATTCTGACTGACCCCCTTGGTGAGCAGGTGACCTCCTCCTTACCTACTTCAATTGGCCCCACTAATCTTGTGCTTGCTGCCTTCCCTCCCATGGGGCTTGTCCCTTTCAAAGGTATTTTCACCCCTGCAACCTTCCCCTCTTGTTTACTTCCCTCTTGTTTCCTTCCCAAAGGTGCATCCCCCTTTCCCCTTCCTCCAGAATATTCCTTTATTTTTGCCTCTCCTCCTCCTCCTCCCCCTCCTAAGGCCTCCTCCCCACAATTCTCCTGTTTCTCTTCCTTTTCATGTGTCCCCAGGGGTGAAAATCTGTTTTCTTGCTCTATGCCCACTTTCCACATCCCACTGACTGAGGTGCATCCCCTTGCTTTCTCCCCGTTTTCCTTCTGTGCTGGCTTTGCACCTTGGTACCTTATCTCCTGCCATTCCCCCTGGTCCCTCCTGTCTTCCATGTTATCCTTACCTAAGTCCCTGCATCCCCCTTATGCTCTCTTCTCCTCCCTTCCTCCTCCTGCTTGTGCATCCTTTTGTTCTCTTCCAGTCCCTCCCTTTGTCTCCTGTCTATCACTATACTCATTTCTAGTCCCCCCATAGCACCCTCTGTGGTCACTCTTCTACCCCTCACCCATCTTTCTCCCTCTGTGGACCCCTACCAGTCCTTCCCATACCCCTTTCCCTTAACCTGGTATCACCTCAACCACCCCACCTCCTCCTTAGCTCATAGCTAACTACATACCATGCAACCCCCCAGCCTCCATGCTATAGCCAGCACAATGGCCATCCCACATCCATTGCACCCTACCACCCTTCCAAAGCTGCCTCATGCCCATGCAGCCTGGGGGCCATACCCAAGACCTGCCTGCACCCCGTTCAGGCTATCCCTCCAACTTCACTGCCACTCCATCTATCCCATAGTCTTAAAAGCAAGAAAGAACCCCCTCAATCTTACCTTTAAAAGCCTTTGTCCCCTTGGGCGGTGTGCTGATCAGCTCCACAGCTTCTATGTACTAAGCAGCCAAGGCAACTTGTTTGTTACATTATATATACCCTACATGAATCAATGGAGCTAACCAGTTGCCTGCTACATAACCAGTTATTTGCTTTGTACAACAAGTCCTCTTACATCAATCAGTTTAGCTAATCCGGTCAACAGTATCTATATTATCACATTCTACATTACCTAAAATTACCTAGAATCTAAAATAATAACCAGTTCAATAATATAATACTAATCATTTCAATAATATCTACTTTACCACATTCTACATTACCTAACAGATTCCTAGAGTTTGAAATACTAATCAGTTCAAAATATCTACTCTACCACATTCTTCATTACCTAGCAAGTACCTAGAATTTGCAATATCCCTCCATGAATCAGCTGTAATAATCAATTTAACACAACCTATAATTATCTAGAATCTATTAGCTTCATAATACCTATTTTACCACATATTACAATTTCAAAAAGTACCTAGAATCGAAATACCGCTTCATGAATCAGTTGTAGTAATCAGTGTAACATTTCTTATAATCTATGTAGTTCAGAAATTATATTCGTTATGCATATTAAGATACTTTAACATGAACTCAATCCTACTAAACAGTTAACAAAATCAGTTGCAGACTGTGCTGCAAACTTAGTCTGACATTAACTGCCTTGCAGGTAAATGCCACACAGTGCAAATCCAGAGAGTGGTCAAGCGCAACACCTGGATACTAAAGGAGGGGACAGTAGCCAAACGTGTACCATTATCACAAACCACTGAACTACAGTAGGAGTTAGGATGTTCTTTAGCTGAGGGACAGATCCAAATAGCATAGACTGAGATGTTTTAGTATTCATTAAAAGTCTATTTTTATGAAACCATTTTTGAAAATCCTATAAGTCTGATGACAATTCTCTGTTGATGTCAGCCACATTCAGGGCACTGAAGAAGAACACCAGATCATCAGTATAGAAGATAAGCATATTTAAGCAATAAGGCATGACCAGGGGTTATGTTACTGATATGTTAATCACTCTTTAGGGGTGTAATGTTGGAGGAAGCATAGTCAAGTGCCATGTGCTCCTAGATGGTGATTAACTGACCATTAACATAACCCCTGTGAGTGGTATTATAATAAAAAAAGTATTTTTTAAACAGTGTTGACCCTTGTTCAGCATATAGCTAGGCTCTACATGTACAGTGGCATCCCTCAGGATGAAACCCAATTCTGCAGCATTTTGCAGCACTCTGCAGAATGCTGCAGCAGACCTACTGAATAAAGCAATCTAATTTTAATGGCAATTAGTTCCTATTGTCGTTGAGGAAAATGTGACACTGCCAGGATGAAGTGAATGCCAGTTTCCTGCATGACAAAGGGGACTAATTGCCATTGAAATTACATTGCTTTATTCAGTAGGTCTGCTGCAGCATACTGCAGAGTGCTTTAAAAGTGGGTTTCATCCTGGGGGATGCCACTGTATGTTAATAAAAGAGTAACATAAAGTTAATAGAATACCTATAGCCAATCAGAAAGCTCTATTTCTCAGATCCTTTTATAATGTTTAAAATACAGTGGTGGATGGAGTTAACATGGAGGGAGAAGAAGAGGGCCCAAATACTGAGTCTTGAGGGATTCAAGTTGTGACGGGGGTAGGCACCCAGAGGGTAGATCCAGACCTGTCTTATTGTTCCCTATTAGGAAGTAACTTTTGAACCAGGGGAGGACAATGTCAGATATACCCAGAGCTGTTAATTTATTGCAGAGCAGAGTTTGTTTAGCCATGTCAGAGGCCTTTGTGAGCTCAATGAAAATGTTACCTGTAAGCTCCCCTTTGTCAAATACATTAGAAATGTTGTTAGTAAGGCTAAGCAGTGCCGTGGTAGTACTGTGGTTCTGACCAAAACCACACTGAGCAGGTGAGAGGAGATCATGGGCTGAGAGATAATCAGAGAGTTGAGTGGCAACAATTTTTGTCATGACCTTACTGAGTACAGGTAGGATGGCAATAGAGCTCTAGTTACCAATATTTTCATTATTGCCTTTTTAACCACAGGTACAGTGTGTCACATCTTCCAGGAATCTGAAACAATGTGAGAGGACAGGAAAAATTAAAATTCAGATATCAGGAAGCCAGTTCATTAGCTGCAATTTTAGGAGTCTAGGCTTGATCCCATCTGAGCCAACAGTTTTAGGTTCTAGGATCTGCCTCAGAAATTTGCACACCTCTGAAACCCTGATGCTTTTAAAGTAAAACTGAGGATGTTGCACCAAAGTTCCATGTCATAATAGTGATCTCGAAACAGCGATCGCTGTTATGGTGTGTGTACAGTATATCGCCGAAAAGCATATCGGCGATATACAATTCTTGGCGACCCCACTTCCGGGAACACTTAGTGTTTTGGCCCCCCCCATGTCCCCCCTCAGAGGGAGCTTTCCTGTTAGATTACCAACTCCAGGAGGGTGTCTGTTGAGGAGGGGCCAAAACTTGGTGCGAGTGCAAAAAAAAAAAAAGGCATCCACAAGCAGAGGTAACATTTTCTCCCCCAGTCTGGCCCAAACCCAGTGCCTACTGTACTGGAGCCAGCTACCCTCATCACTACACCACAGGGCTGGCTTGGCTGCAGCAGCACACCTCCCAACCTAAAACCTCCTTCCTATCCCTCCCCTTCTGGTCACTCTCCTCACTGTTCCATCGCTACCCTAGTGTATAATAATAGCACTAAAAATGAGTCGCTGTTCTTGCAGTCACTCATTTTTAATCGCTATCATCACTGGATATCTTCACCAGTTCAAGAGTGGAGGAGGATGTCAGACTAGACAAGGTGTGAGGAATACTCCCAGTCTAAGCTGAGAGGTCAGTAAAGAATTTGTTGAAGGCATTAGAGATTGTGGTTGGATTGTTGCAGTTTACTCCCCCAATGTCAATGTCAGTGGGTATGGGGGTTCTGTCCTGACCCAGGGTTTTCTTAACATTCATGAATAATACAGTTATCAAGAAATCTCTTGTGGCTCGGGGCATGGATTATCTGTGGATAATTACAAAACAGTACAAACAGGCACTCACCACTACCAATAAAACTGACGCTGCACTATAAAACAAATAACTTAATGTATGCCTGACATGTTTCTGGTCGCAATGACCCTTTCTCAAAGGTTATCTGTGGATAACTGTGTGGGGTAGCAGTGTCATAAAAAGGCAACCCCATCAATCCAACCATTTAGCCCTATATTGGGGGTACAAAGTGCCAAAGTGTTTGATCCCAAAACCTTCTTGTTCCAGGAGAAGTGGCCCTAGATCCCTTCCTCTTGGCATCAAAATTCTTTCATATCCAAGAATATGAAGATAATAATTGAATGCCTTTTTTGCAACAAAGTGTCTTGCTACCACAGATTTGTTATCACCCCTCCTAATGTCTGATTTGTGCTGAGAAACTGACTTTTTGAGTTCCTGGCTGGTTTTTGATGTTGCAGGGACTCTTCAATAAGTACACCAGAGAGTCAGAACTGCATGTGTCGTGCTGCTGAATCTTTATTTTCTCATCCCTGCACTTATTGTTGATTGCATTAACCTTGCTTGTATTAGAGCAATGATCACAATGTCCACAAGAAAACATTTCCTGGTTAATAATCAATTTTATTTGACCGAAAATGAGGGTACAATTAGTTCAAAATACTGATCTAGTAGTTTCTGCTTGTCTGGGTCACTGACTGGTCAGGAGAGTAAGTCTGTCTCTTGGGTATGCCTGAGTTATTGCCACCTGGACCACTATAACTGGGTAACCTCTTTCCATGAAATGGTCAATCATCAGTCTTTTCTCTGCATTGTACTCTGTTGCCTTAGAGCAATTTATTTTCGCTCTTAAAATCGGTCCCATTGGTATATTATTTACCCTCTGATGGAAATTGTCATACCTTAAAAGCATGTTCCATTCAGCTGGTTTACGACAAAGTGCATTTACATTTTTTTTCCATATAGCTTTTTCTCTTGGGGCTCTGGAGGCAGGCAGCTGTGGTCCTCCCTTGGGGGATCTCAATTCACCCTGCTCACAGGGCTTCATTGAGCCTCCCTCAGTGCCACATTTTCCCATTTTCTCACCCATTATTCTGGGACCCCAGAACACAGTTGCGCATGCACGTGGAGGCACGCATGCATTCCATGACTCCAGTAACAGCCTCTACCTCCCACCTGGCTTAATGCCTGGCTGCTTACAGCTTGGCACTGCCACCTAACCCCCACTGGGTGGCAGCCAAGAGCTGGGGAAACCACACGTCCCTCTCTGGGTGAGGAGAGCAGCCTTGCAGCTGCTCAATCCAGCTCCTTACCCATCTCCCCTGGCCAACCTCTGGCACCCAAGGCTCGTTCCTGAACTCGGATTGCAGGCATGGGAGGAGGTAAGGCATCCAGCACCTTAGCCCTCCATGCCACGGGCCAGCTTATGGTTAAAAGTTTACAATTTTCAACAAAGATCTCAAGATCTAGAAATGGTACCGAAGTTTGACTATAGATTAGGGAGAATTTAAGATTTTCCTTACACATGTTAAGGTATTGATGAAATATATTCAAATCTTGATCTGTCCTTGTCCAGAAGAAATAAATAATCAATATACCTCTTAAATAACAGAATGTTGTGTAAAATGGGTTAACTGCTCCATTCATTATGTAAGTTTCACCAAAATTATACATGAAGAAATGGGCGTAGGATGGGGCCATTGCTCCACATCTCTGTTCATAACACAGTATGTGTATTCATAATGAAAGTAATCAGTTTCAAGAACAAGTCAGGGCAGTCTATTAAAAATGCAACGGGTGAGGTTCCCCCTTCCTTACACATGTTGAGCACAGCCTCCAATACAGACAGACCCTCTGAATGGTGGGTACACATATACAGATTTTCTTCATCTATTGTGAACAGCCAAATTATATTTATGACAGTGTTTTGATAATCAAACTGCCAGCTAAACCTTGCAGCAGAGTGTCAACTCCTTTGAGAACTGGTTCTTACAGAATAAGCTAGACTAAACCACAAAAAAACCCAAAATCTATTATATTTGCCAGCCAACAGAGGAAGAATAAGCTTCTACCCCAGTTCATTTACAGCCAAGATAGTTAGGTCTTAGAACAGGTTAATTTCTTTAAATATTTTGGTATACACCTTGACAACTCACTAACATTTACTCAACATATAGACCATGTTGTTAGTACAGTAACCAAAAATCTGGGGTTCTATATAGACACAAGAACTTTATGACAACAGAGACTAGAAAACTTGCTGTAGCCTACTCAGTCCTTCCACCCTGGATTATGGACTGGTAATCTATGAAGCTGCAAGAGATGCCAACCTCAACAGAATCAGGACCATCCTAAAAGAGGCCTGTCACCTGGTCTTTGATGCGGACAGCCTCATACACTCAAGCAACCACTATCTGGATACAAAATGGCTTCCACTAGACCTCAGGATAAAATTCCAAGGCCCAACTAGGACCCCCCAACCTCTAATCCCTGCTACGTACCTCCTTTAACCACCAATCTACTATGAGTGTAGCAAGAAGTACCCTGTACATCACGTTGCAGGACCAGCCAAGCCATGAGGGCCTTCCTTACCAAACATCAACCTAGCTAAATGAATACCCCACCACACTACTAGAGTTACCCAAACTGAGACAATTTCAATCATCCCTGAAAAAATACCTTGCCCAACAAAATGTATGCCTGTGCAATCACTAGCTAGATCCCACTAACAACGTCTTCCCTGGCTGTGTTTTCTATGACGTACTTGAAATATTGCAAAGTTGCAATTCTGCAACTGCCTCAAGCTTTAACCATTGACAATGCCATGCCAGCTGCTACTGTACCTTTGTATTAAACTTGTAAATAGGAACTTGTTCACTCTAAGTTTGTGTTTGAACTTCTGAATCTTGTAAATATACCTGGGACCTTGCATGGCCCTTCATCATGTATTACTTTGTAACTGTATCCTTACCTTAACCTGTAGGTCTGACATGGAATCTTTGTGTTACTCTGAACAGTCCAATAAAATAAATAAATAAATAAAAGTTCTCCAAGATGTTGAGACCATTCCTGGAGTCTTTTAGGTAAGAAGATAACTGTTCAACAAATTCACGTATGCAAAAATCTACAAAACTGAACAATGGTTCTAATTGATAACTAAATATATTATATAGTTAAGGTTGTACAGGCACTTCTATGTTAAATTCAAAATTTTGTACCTTAATAATTTTGGCATTTTTTGGCGAAATAGCCCACAGTGTCGCATGCACAGTCATTCTACCAGTGTCTCAAGATGTGGAAAGTTTTGTGAGGGCATCTTGTATGGTTTTTGAGATATGGAGTGGTAAAAAACAGGAAAAAAGAACACTTTTTTTCCTATTAGTTAACATGGGATTGCTTGCCCTCATCTACGGCCCAGATGGGAATAAATTTTTTCTTGAAATGTTCAGGGATGATGGTGTCTGTGCCAAGGGTGTGCCTTTGGATAGTGCGGTGAGAAGATATCTTACTATTTTTTAATTATAATGTTTTTTGTGATCACCACTAGACAGTCAGGTAAATTAAAACTGTTCGAACTGTTAATTGATAAGGATTTACTGTTCTCACTCAGAGAAATACGGTTTGTGCTGTCCACCATCTTGTGTTTTTTTTCATTTTAAAAACTGATTTCTGAAGAAATGCAACTTGGTAAGGAATGACCAAGACCTGTATTTAGGTCTCAGTCACATGCTTAGTTCCATTCTTGTATTATTATTTAAAAATTTTGATGACAAGTGTGTCTTTCTGGGGTGAAAATCATATCGCCTGTCACTCGTTGAGGATCAGTCGATCCGAAAATAACCATTCACAGTTCTTTACAGTTCAAACTTTACTGTTCAAACTGAAAAGACTGCAAACAGTAACCTCCATGACTGTTCAAACCGTCATAGTTCCCTGCAGTCTAGTGGCACCACTCACCGCCAATTTCCATTGTAATGTATTCCTGGTAGTCTAGTGGTCCCTTCCCCCCTCCCCTGTTCTCTGATCACTATCTCCATGTCAAAAACATATTCCCTGGTAGTCCAGTGGTCCCTCCCCTTTCTCTGATTGCCCTCCCATTTACTAAACATAAATACCTGGTGGTTCAGTGGTCCCTTCCTCTCCCCATTCTCTGATTGCCATCCTCATGTCAAAATATGTTCCTGGTAGTCCAGCGGTCCCCCTGTACTCCAATCTCCATCCCCATGTCCAAAATATATTTCTGGTAGTCCAGTGGTTCTCCATACTCTGATTTCCATCCCATATCCAAAATATATTTCCTGGTAGTCCAGTGGTCCCTCCCCTTCCCCATACTATGATCACCATCCTGATGTTTTTAAGCCTGCAAAAAAAAAGTCCTTCTCCTATCAGCCCCCACTCCCACCTCCCACTGAGCACCCCCACCTGCAGTACACCCCCACACCCTCACTCACCTGTCTACTTGTGGTATTTGTGTTTGTAATTAGTGCAACTTATAAGGTTCAAACGGGACTGTCTTGTGAACAGGGTTGTATAACCCTAATGACATGTTTTCCTGTATAAAGATAAAGATGCTATCTATCTATCTATCTATCTATCTATCTATCTATCTATCTATATATATATCTAGTCCAAGGTTCGAGATCTACTCTCTGATCGAAGACACATCTTGCAGCTGGAACCGGTGACTGCAATATGAGAAACATCTGGGGTCAGAATATGTAAAAATGGTAAAGTTATGCCCAGTTGTTGCAATTTTGCTACGCACACTCATTACTTTGGAAATTTTAACTGTTTTGACCCCAGATTTCCATTTTAATTGATAAGGATTTGGAGTGTTTGCTCAGAAATACGGTTTGTGCTGTCCACCATCTTGTATTTTTTCAGTTTAAAACTGATTTCTAAAGAAATGCAACTTGGTAAGGAATGACCAAGACCTGTATTTAGGTCTCAGTCACGTGCTTAGTTCCATTCTTGTATTATTATTTAAAATTTTGATGACAAGTTAAGGATCAGTCGACCCAAAATAACCATTTGCAGTTCTTTACAGTTCAAATTTTGCTGTTCAAACTGAAAAGGCTGCAAACAGTAACCTCCATGACAGTTCAAACCATCATAGTTCCCTGCAGTCTAGAGGCACCAAATAAATAAATAAATATTACTCCACCCCATGTATGTCACAGCTGTCATTTTTCAAATCCTGGCCAAAGTGTTTTTGTACCTGTGGAGTGGAATGGCATTGCAGTTGCACAAAATTACATTTTGGCAGGGATTTGAAAATTTTCTGTACCAGGTACATGAGGTGGGATAATAAGATGGCTATGCTGGCAAATTGGTTACTGTTCTCCTATGGCTACATTCATATAAGCATCTATGGAGGGATGGGAGCGTAGAGCCATGTGCTCCCACAGGAAAATAAGGATGCGATTACTCTATCTCAAAAACTATAGATGGGTGGGAGCGCAGGGTTCGGAAGGCCATGTACTCTCATAGGCAAATAGGGCTATAATTACACTATCTCATAAAGTAAGGAAATTCTTTGCAAAAACTACGTTACTGCATCAGTTAGGGTTCAGAATAAAGCAACAAAAGTAGAGAAATATGACGTTAGGGTTTCCAATCCTAACACCCCTGCCCAACCCCTGAAGTGAATGAGGGGTGGAGTCTTCCTTGGAGTTGTCAACCTAATGCTCACCCATTGTATGCACTCATGAAACATACACACCTGTCTCCATCACATCTTAGCTTTTCTGTTACTGCAATGGGTGAGCATTAGGGTTGACAACCACAAGGATGACTCTACACCTCATTCGCTTCAGGAGTGGGGCAGGGTATTAGGCTGAAACCCCTAACCTATATTTCTGCTTTTGGTCACTTTATCCTGAATCCTAAACTGATGCATAAACATAGTTTTTGCAAAGAATCAAATCTTATCTATCTATCATCTATCTATCTATCTATCTATCTCATCTATCTATCTATCTATCTATCTATCTATCTATCTATCCATCTGTTCTAATTAATATTGAATTCAGTCCAGACATGATACGTCAGCCTGGTGGTGCAGTCAGGCCCTTGTGAGTCTTTGGAAGGCAATAAAAACTGGCCTGACCAGATACTTTTCTGGGACAAGTGCTTCTGCCACCAGCTCTTCCAGACAGATTTCTTCCTTAATTCTGTGCTAATAGACTCAATCGAATTCCTTCTAATTTTCATAGTGCCATTTTCCAGCTGTCTGAGGCATTCTTTTGGTAGCCTTCATGGTTCATTATCACAGTCCCCTACTTTGTCTGCCTTCTTGATAAAAACACAGGTGTCAATTTCTAAAATTTTAATGTTTCCTTTTCTTTCAGTGTCAGATTATACTTCACTGTATCATATTTTTAGAGCATCCTGTATTTCTTTGTGAAAACATGCAGTGAGGCTTTCTATAATAACAGGGGTTGGGCCTGGGGAACAAAACATGATTTCACTTGCAATTCTGATTTTAATCTTCTATCAATATCAGTGGTTTTATCCTATGAGCAAAGAAATTTTGTAATCTAAGCCTTCTTATAAACCTTTGAATATCCAATTTTTATGTTAAACTCATTTGGTGGTCTGTTGGGGAAAAGACAGCCCCTAGAACTTTCTGTTCTTCCCATTTAGTTCCCACCTCAAGAGGTTGAAGATGCTGATGCCACATTCCTGGTTATTACCCCTGAGGTGTCTGTTCCTTTCCTTTATTCTTCCTGTTGGTGCTTTATTTTTTCTTTTGTCTTTTATTTTTATTTTTTGGGGACTACTGTTTCCCCTGTGCTATCTGTATGGGAGATCTCCTGAGTTCTGTTCCCTTACTTGTGCTTCTAGTTGGTGGGGTGGGGTTTTCTACTCATCCCCTCCTGAAAAAGACTGACCATGGCCCCTAACACCAGTGCTGTCACCGTTTTCAGAGCTGGTAGAATTTTCAGAGTCAGACAGGGCTGGTCTCCGCTACCTCTGTTTCCCCTACTGCCCTCCCATCCACTCTAATCCACTGATGAGGGATTGCATTTGTAAAAACATCGGGTGCACATGCTTTTCTTTTGCTACCCCTATCCTATGGAATTCTCTGCCCCTTCGGTTAAGGGAATGCCTGATCGTCTCAAGTTTCAAATCTGAGTTTAAAACCCACCTGTTTCGTTTAGTATTCCCTGATGGTTTTTAAGGTCTGTAGCTGTCTATGGATGTTATGATTTATTTTAAACTGTTTTAAAATGATGTGATTTTATGATTGTAAAGCACCTTGGTTTTGGAAAGGTGCTCTATAAATAACGTTTTACTTACTTACTTACAGTACTCCCATTATAAACCTTTTGGTCCCTGTAGTCAATGGTATCCCTTCTGTATATTTTTAAGTTTATGTGCTTTCAATTCCTTCAAATTTTCCTAAATCTTGTTTGATTCTATCTACATTAGATAGAAGTTCTTCTTGTGTAATGAGATAATTCAAATGTTCCTCTCAGGCAACTATTTCTGCTTTGATTCTTTGGGTTCCACAGTGTTTGACTCAACCATGACTAACATAAAGTCAATGGAGCACTTGCCCCTAACAGAATCCCATCTGTCTGTAAGTTTCTTACTGTGGTATCCCACATTTGGCTCTATTAGGATTCGTAGGCCTCTGGGGATGTGTCTATTTTTTCACATATTCTGCCAGTGGGCTTATGTGCAGTTCTAATTTGACATCTTTCTCTTTGAAATTTTTTAGTTACCTGAGATTTGATTTACTATTGCTTTATTATTATTATTACAGGGAGGCAGTATAGTGTAGTGGTTTAAGGCTCTGAGCTGCAAATCTGGTGACATCCAGCAGACCAGACCTGGGTTTGAATCCCACAGCTTCCACTTACATACTGTGTGACCCTGAGCAAGTCACTTAACTTCCATGTGCTCCCAGGATGCACCTGTAAAAAAGCTTTCAGCTTAGTGTGCTACTCCTGGTTAAACAACTAAAAAAAAATAATAATAATAATATTAACAGATGGCTGCTGATTTATTTTAGCACTTGTGTGTTCCTGCACTATTTTTTCCAAATCCATTGAACTATCCTCACACAGGTTCGTGTAAGTCTTGGTTATTTCACTAATTGTGTCAAATATGCTATGATTATATTAGTCAAACAGTTATATCAGTTTTCTTGTCCCCTGAGAGTACACTGGCTGTGGAGTGTGGTTCCACCTACTGTAAATAGAACACCGGCAGCAGTGTACTCGGTCATTACGGCACCAAGTGCATAGGTCGCCATTATCTCTTTTAGCGGGATGGCTGCGCCCCCCCACCCCCTTTCTAATGATACCAACTCTGGGGGTGGGGGGGCAAACCTTAGAGAGGGGGCACCATATCCAGCATTTGGCATCGTAATGACCCAGTGCTGTAATGCCAGCGCTCAGAGTGCCATAAGGGGTGGAGTGCATGGGCAATACAGAGGTTTCCTAGGAGCCCAATCTGCTCAAACCAATCAGAACACAGAAATGCAATTGACATGCTGATTTTACAAGCATCAGTGGCAAAAAGGAAAAAAAATAAAACAGAAAAACATAAGAGAATCACAGTTATACAAATAGTTTCTGTGTCTTGAACTTTACTCCCAAATGGGTAAGGTGTAAAGTCAAAAACAGTTTTTTGTAATTTTCTCATTCTTGAAATCTACTACAAAATTGGTGAATAAACTCAGAAGATGAAAAAGTTGTAGGCCAGGAAGGCAGTAACAGCAGTCCATGTATCTTAGACACAAGTCCTCTTCTGCACTTTGTGCTACTTTCCTTTGATTTGTCCTTTTGAAACTTCTACTGAGGCTACACACATTTTGTGGAAAGGTATTCCTGCAAATTTGGAAAGGCTGTTTGGTGAGGCACTAAAGAGGAGTTTATTCTATTAATTTCCCCACCACTGAAGTAAGACCGATCGGCCTACAGTTGCCAGCTTCCTCCCTGCTGCTGCCCTTATGTAGAGGGACCAAGTCAGATCTTCTGCAGTCCTCCAGAACAATACCAGTTTCCAGTGAGCTATTGAACAAGGTAGTCAATGGTACAGCTAGAACCTCCCTGTATTCTTTCAGTACCCTTGGGTGTATCCCATTGGGTCCCATACCCTTGTCTACCTTCACAGCTGCAAATGTCTTCAGGACTCTTTCTTCTAAAAATGGACATCTGTCCACCCCCCTCCCCATTCCTGCTTCTCCCTGGTGATCCATACTCCCTCTCTTCACTGTGAAGGCTAAGCAGAAGTACCTGTTCAGGATGGCATCTTTTTCTTGGTTTTCTTTTGTACAGTCTCCCCCTTCTGACCTTCTAATCCTTACTACCTCTCCCCTCATTTTCCTCTTCTCACTTATGTATCTGGAGAAAGTCTTTTCCCTTTTATCAACCCCTTTGGCTATCCTTTCATCTGTCTGTGCCTTTGCTCCACTCACTGCCTTTCCTGCTTCCTTCTGTTTTACTTGCTATACCTCCCTGCCCTCCTCCCTCTGTGTTTCCTTATACCTTCAGAATACCAGTCTTTTTTCCTTCACCACCTTATAAACTTTCATAAAGAATCATAATGGTCTCTTTTCCCTCTGTTTTTACTCACTTGCTTCGCACACAGATTGCTTATTCTAATTATGCCCTTTCTTATTTTTCCCCACTGTGCCTCTACCCCTCCCTTCTGAAGCAGTCTCCCATATCTTTAAAATCTGTCCTCCGAAAGTCCAGGACCCTCATCTTCATGTGGTTTGCCTCTGTTCCTGTGTTTATGTTAAACCACACTGTATGGTGATTACTGATACCGATGGGACTGCCCACTGTGATGTCTGCAATGCTGTCCTGTTTGCAAGCACCTGGTGCAGCACTACACCATCCCTAATGGGTTCTTTGACTAGCTGCTGAAGAAAATCCCCTTTTAGGGAGTCAATGATATCCCTGCTCTTTGGAAAAGCCACCATTGGAGGGCTGCACTCTACATCTGGCAGACTGAAGTCACCAACTAGCAACATCTCCACTTACTTGCCATTCTGATGATGGGTTCCCTAAGTGCCGTATCCAGCTTGTCTCCCTGTGCTGCAGGTCTGCAAGCTACCCTGGTATGGATAGTAGATCCATAGCCTGCCTCCAGGATGACCCATAGCACCTCCCAACCCTTCCTTTTCCCTCTGGGTGCCCCTGTACTTCTGTGGCCTTGATTCTCTCCTCACATATAGTACAACCCCTCCTCCCTGCTTCCCTTCCGTCTCTCTCCTGAACAAAGAGTAATCTGGTATGGCCACATCCCAGTCCAGCACGACTCCCTTATGGCTGCTAAATCCAGGTCAGACTCCACCATGATGGCTTCCAGGTTTGGAATTTTATTTCCAATACTCTGTATATTGGTGCACATTGCCCTCCACAACTTATTTCCCCAGCCTTCTTTTTACACTTCCTCTTCCTCCTGTGCTGCTCCCTGAATTCCTCTAACCCAGTTTTTCCTTTTACCTTCACCATTCTCTGTCTCTTTAAATCCTACCCTCACTTACCTGATTTAGAACCCTTTTTCCTCTGTTTTGTCTTCACCCCTGCCTTCTTGGTCCTGCTGTAGGGAAGTTTACTCCCTAGATACTCCTCCCTAATGTTCCATCATCTGGGTGGGAAATTTTTGCCTCCTTGGATTTACTGCCTCCCATCCTGGCTATTTAAATGCTCATCCAAGTAACATTTTAACCTCCCACTAAGGACTTCAGTCCCTTCCTGGAAGGATACAGGCCATTTCCCATATAGCGGCTCATATTCTCCCAATCTCCAATGTAGTCAAAGCACTTCACCATACACCATGCCTTTAGCCAGTTTTTAAATGTCCTGGTGCAGTGTATGCTTGCCTCCCCTTGGTTGGACACAGGTAATATCTTGGCAAAAGTCATCGTGTGTGCCACCTGCAATGGTGGCCAATGACATCTAGCTCTCTCCCACCTCTTGCTGCCCTAGTGATCCTCTGAATACTCTCTCCATCCCTCCAAGCCAAAGCACTTCTCAGGCGCACCACCTCCCTATCCCTTTCTCCTCCCACTCCCAAGTCTGTATCCCTAACATTAGCGTTCCCCACCAGCAGCTGCTTCCTACTTGGCTGGGGGCTTCTTTCTTTCTTTCTTTCTTTCTTTCTTTCTTTCTTTCTTTCTTTCTTTCTTTCTTTCTTTCCCCTTGGGGCCTCCCCTTCTGAGGACCCTGTCTTCCTCCCTTCCCAATGTGACAGGAGCCACCTCTCAGCTGTCCCATCCAGTCAGCATGACAAAGTAATTCTGCAGTGGTAAAGACTGAGAGAGCACGCACCTTTCCCTCCACCCTCACCCTTTCCGATCCCACCAAAGTCAGTCCACTCTGCCTCTGCCTAGACATCCTCTGGGGGAGTGGAGGCAGTCCTGGTGACCCCTGGGTGGACCGGAAGGTCCTGTGTACTCTTGTCAGTTCAGCCTAGAGTTCAGCAACCTCTGCCCGCAACGCAGTGAGGTGAGTACATATGGAGCATGGCCTCAGTCTCCAGAAGGTGTCCCGAAAGGCTGTGATCCCACAACCATTGTACCGCATACTCCCATGATCTTACCTTGCTTAGCCTAGTGTCTATTGAAGCTCTGCTGTTCACTTCTACCTCCTTCCTATTTCCTTATACTCCCAGCTCTCTCTTTTGCTTCTCTGAAACTGTTTTGTTACCCTACCCTAGATAGGGTGTCTCCAGCTTTCCCTTTTCTAACTCTCCTACTTGTCCTACCTTGCTAGGAAGACTACTGCCTTTTATACAGTTGTAGTATAGTTACAAGCTGTAGTTACCTGCTCCTTTAGCTAGTTATTAAAGGATGCAGAAAGCAGATTTTATGTTCCCTTCTACCCTAACATGGTGTCCCACCTGCAGAGTCTTCTGTGGATTGCGGACTGTCTGCAGCACCCTACAGAAGCTCCTAAGGCAGATGCTTCTCTCCTGCTCTGTGCCACTCATGTGATGGGACATGACCTGGATGGGATTTGCTGGATGTTACTTCTTTTATCTCCCTTTCCTGCTTCCTGATGTCCCTAATTGCCTGTTCCCACTAAGTCCCTTGCATGTCCACCCCCAATCACACACCTGTCTCACAGGGCATTCTTAATCTACTCAAATCAACATTAATTTCCTGAGCTAGGTTCCCACACTAAGTGTTATAAATTTAAAGAAAAGTCTCAAAGTGCCCCCAAACACTGACTAAAAATATCTTTCCTCCACCAACCCACTTATGCTGCTACTTTAAATATGGAGATAATATATATAATATTAATTGCAAAAAACGTCATTAATGCAAGAGTTAGGGTTGACAGCACAGTGACAAAAGCATGGAAGTGTGATGTTAGGGTTACCCCCCACCACCTCACCCCCACCCTCCACACACCAACAGACGTCGGGGTGTGCCATGGGGTCATCAGGCCTAACTCTCACCCCATTCTATGTGTAAGCAAGCTGACATGCTACAGTATAGGAGAATGGGGTGAGAGTTAGGCCTGATGACCACATGGCAGACCCCAACGTCTGTTGGTGTGTGGACGGTGGGGGAGTGGGTGTGAGGTGGTGGTAGGGGTAACCCTAACATCACATTTCCATTCTTTTGCTGCTGTGCTATCAACCCTAACTGCTGCAGTAATGAAGTTTTTTGCAATGAATTTCTCTCCTTTCTGAGAAAGTGTAATGTAACTGATAACTGGTACGAGTTAGTGCCTGGAAGCGCAGACCCTCTGGGCCCTGCGCTCCCTTCACATTGCCCAGTTTTTGTGCAATGGCATGTGTATGTGGGAGCAGGGGCCCTCTGGGCCCTGTGCTCCCACTTACACATAAGTATGGAGCCTTACAGCAGCCCCATATTACTCAAAAGTAACCCTTGTTACACATATTTGGCAATATCTCAGTAACCGTAGCAACTATGAAAACAATTCCACTGCAGTTGTAATCATGACTTCCAAACCTCCATGCATGCTTAGTCTACCTAAGCTGCAGGTAACAAAAAAATCCGTATCTTGAGTCATTTTTGAGATACGGGCACCTAAAGGCACCACGGGCACCACAATGTTATCCTATGGTCAATTTCTCGACTTTGGAGCACTGTAACTTTGTAACCTTTTACATTTTTTACCTAACCACCAAAAGACACATATGTGGGGAGAGGTTTCACCCTGCAAATTTCAGCCAAAAAGCCCTAACCATTTAGGTGCAGTGGTGTGGCAAAGAAATTGTATTTTTTGGTGCAGTAGTGTTGCAAATTGCAGCAGTACAGATATGGCAGCATTGTGATTTGTGACAGTGTCGCAAATGTACTGTCATGATTTGTGACACTACAGGGGACCCAATTTTAAAAAAGGTATTTCTCGGAGTCCTAGAAAAAAACTGATAGCACCATTGTGTTCCTCAGGCTCCCTTTAGGTAAACACAACTGTTAGTGTTTACCAAGGGGCAGTAAAATTTGAATTACAGAAGTTTGTCTTCACTGCTAACTGAAACAAGATGGCTGCAGCACGACAATAAAAGGGCCATTTGTAACAGTAAAATGTACTGGCGGCAGCTTTCATGAGACATACATATTTTTCCCATTGACTGTAATGGAAAATTAAAATTTGTATAACTTTTGAATGGATTAATATTTTTTCATCAAATCTTCAAAAGGCACATCAATGAACCAGACTGCATCTTTCCTGAAGATTTCAGATCAGTTGGATAAATTGTGTGGGCTGTAGCCATGAGCAAAGAAACACACACACAAATCCTGTTTTTGTGCATTTTTTGGTGCTCTGCAGCTCTGCAACTGCTCATCTGACCATAACACAACTAGATCCAGAGTTCTATGGTGCCCCAGTGCACTTGCAAAATTTCAGGCAAATCCGTCATACGGTGGCAAAGTTATTCAAGTGCAACATTTGGGGTTTAACATAGAAGTGGCTGGGCAACCCTAATTATAGCTGCACTACCTGCAGCTATTATATATATATATATCTATATATATATATATATATATATATAGTGTATCTTTATTTATTTAGTTTTGGTAACTGGGTAGGTGCACTAGACACAGAAGTGACTATTTTCAGGCATGACCCAGGAGGTCACAACATGGGAGGTACAGGTACACAGGTAGTAAATACAGTGTCAAAAAAAATACAACATAGGAATTTCAGGAGTGGATAACAGTTTTCACAGTTTCAGTCCCAGGGCACAATAAGAATATTATACAATGCTATGGTAAGTGACATGTTTATGGTAGAGTAGCATACAATTCAAAGTACAGAAGTGCCAAGGAGTAAGGTTTAGATCGAGCGTGTCATACAACCAGCCAGCTTCATACAATATATAAAGGAAAGAGGAGCAGGAAGGCAGAGAAATGGAAATATGAAACTGTAGGATATAGCAAGGAGAGAGAGAGAAAGAGAGAGAAAGAGAGAGATGAGGAGAGGGATAGGGGATAGGGAGAGGAGGCATAGTAGAAACAGATGGGGGAGGCAGATAGATGCAGGGTGACATTTAATACAAGAGGAACTTCATAGCAACATAGCAAGGGTAGACAAGACCTAGGATGGGTTGAAACAGGTGCACTGGGCATGTACATTAAGGAGTGAGCAATGCCTTCCACAGCAGTTCTGACGGTCGTGAGGGCTACACCGGAGAAGCTCTCTCCCCCCCCCCGAACAACAGGAGACCCTGCTTGAGACCGCAGCACAGCAGTTCCGACGGTCGTGAGGGCTACACCGGAGAAGCTCTCCCCCCCCCGAACAACAGGAGACCCTGCTTGAGACCGCACAGCAGTTCCGATGGTCGTGAGGGCTACACCGAGAAGCTCTCCCCCCTCCGAACAACAAGAGACCCTGCTTGAGACCGCAGCACAGCAGTTCCGACGGTCATGAGGGCTACATCAGAGAAGCTTTCCCCCCCACCAAACAACAGGAGACCCTGCTTGAGACAACAGCACAGCAGTCCTGATGGTCATGAGGGCTACACAGGGGAAGCTCTCCCCCCCTTAACAACAGGAGACCCTGCTTGAGACCGCAGCACAGGTACTACAAATATGGAATCACGACCGTTGCTGGAGTAGACCGCTGGCTTTGGATTTGAATCTTGGCGCCTTTTTTATTTTTGTTAAAGGACTCAAATAATCGGCCCAGCAGTGGAGATTGTGTACTTTTACAATATTAGCCGTAGCACTGCTGTATGTAATGTAACCTTTCCATCTAAGAATTTCCCTTAAAGGCTTTCTTATTATTACTTTGAAGTCGTATACAATTTAGTTGCTTACAATACAATAGCCTACCTGGTGTATTTTCTGCCTTTACTGCAGCTGCAAATTGTACTCTGTTGCCTAATGACTCCACTGTTTTGCTTGTAGTCTCTGCCCCCCACCCCCACTGTGACCCCTCCTGCGCTGTACCTATTTTAACTGCTGTACTTCTTTCCCTCTTCCACAACAGTTCGACCCTGCTTGAGACCGCAGCACAGGTACTACAACAATGGAATCGTGACCGTTGCTGGAGTAGACTGCTGGTTTTGATTTGCTCCCCGCTGAATGCTACGATTCGCTCCCCCACCGCCCCCACTACCACCCTTGCTCGGCACTCGGAATATAGGCTGATTTCTGATCCATGGTCACAAATAACCCATCAGCCCACTTTTCCATCTGCAGCTTATCCTCGCCCACCACTAGAGGTCCCCCTACTATTCCTCTGTTTCTATCATCAGTGCAGTGACTTCCTCCTGTTTTCCTTTCCTCCACTAAAGGTCCCTTCCTCCTCCTCGTTTTCTTTCTCTCCAGTCCTGTCACTTGGTCCTAACTCTCCCTACCATGCTCCCACTTACCCTCATCATTCTCCTTCTGCAACCCATCAGGCACTCTCACCTACCACTCAATATGACTTGTTGAGGTGCAAGAACGAAGCCTCTGTGAACAAGAGGCCAGGTACCCCAGCCTTGCTCCCCGCAGAATATACACTGACACCCCCACCCCAGGTTATCATCTTCAAGGCAAGGCACACACCAGTGCCCCACCCTCCTGACCAACCTATATCTCTACAGCCACCATCCTACTTGTCCCCCATTCTCACAACTTACTCCCCTGTCTGCCCCATTACTCTGAAACTCCCTATACTCACCATCGGTCACAAGAAACATAAAGGCCTAAGACCTACTACCCGAACCAACAGTTACCGCCCAGACTACTCATCCTTCTCCTTCTTCTGACTGCCAATGTCCATCCAAACCCAGGCCCACAAAACAATACTACATCCCACCCATCTCCAGGAAATGGCCTCATCGCCTCTCTTAACATTTGCAGCATTCAAAAAATGGGACTCCTTTCAATGTTGGGTACTCAGAATCACCCTGACATCATTTCCTGACTGAAACCTGGCTTTCCCCTCGGTCCCCTGACTCGGCTCGTATACCTCTCTGATACCACCTCTACCGCCTCCGACTGGCTTGGGAAAGCGAGGGGGTGGCTGTGCTGTCTACCTCAAGGACTCCCTCTCCGGATACCTCCTCCCTCTGCCCACACTAGCATCCATGGCTCAAGCCCTCACCCTCAAACTCACTCTAGGTAGGTCTACATCCCCCCTCTTCCTCACCTCAGCTTATGTCCCCCCCAGGGACCAGAAGAAAGTCTTCCAATCCATCATGCACTACTTTGCTACCCTACCCCCAAAGCACGAAATACTGCTACTGGGGGATTTCAACATAGACTGGCTGGCCAAAACAGCTGCCCCTTACATCAATGAGGCTGCCGCTCGATCTCACTCAGGTTGTCAGAACCCCCACCCGGCTACATACCCACGGGGTCATCCTCCCTCCTAGACCTAGTCTTCACAAACCACCCGCACAAAATTACCAGCACCCTGGTCCTCCCCGACACCCTTAGTGACCACTCGCCAGTACTCTGCAACTGGGCTGGTACCCCCTCAAAATCGCCTCCCAAAATTACTTTCAGTAGACTAGGGCCAGATAAACTAGCCCTTCTTAAAGCCCACCTTAGGGACTGGGACTGGACACCCCTATTTAATACCCTCGACCCAGACCACGCCCTCGAACTATTTATCAGCACATTTAACACTGCCTGCAACAAATAGGCCGCCTCACCAAAACCATGACCAAAGGGAAACAAGTCCCTTGGTTCTGACCACCTCCAAGGCCTGTTACGTCCACCGTGACGCCTTGTGGCACCTTGCTAATGAGACACAACAGCCTCTGGATAGGCAACGGTATCGGGAGGCCCGTAACAAGTGCACCTGGGCCATACGCACCGCCAAAGCTAACTATTATTAAGCCTCCTTAACCTCCACCTGGGGCACCGGACGCAAGTTCTGGGAGAACATCAAGGAACTCTGTGGCAAGGCCCCAAACTCACCACCCAATCAAATTCTTATCAACGGTAAACTCTCCTTCGACCCTGTCAGTATAGCCATGGCCCTAAATACCGCTTTCACTGATCTCACCCATGTGCTGCCCCCCGATTTCTTCGATCCCCCACCTGCCCGTACCACCCCACTCCTTCCCCTTGCCCCGCCTTTCCACCTGCTAGTCCTTACCCCGAGTTTGCTAAAACCTCACTCACCAAAGCTATTGGCCAAAATCACTATAGTCACGATTTCCTGGACCTCAGACTTCTCCGCCTCACCCTACAGGTAGTCCTGCACCCCTCACCCACATTCTAAACTGCTTCCTCTGCCAAGGAAGTTCCCTCCCTCTGGAATCGGCCCACATCGCTCCCAAACACAAAAGTGGTGACCGCCTTCCACAAACAACACTACCGCCCCATCTCCATATTACCCCTGTCTAAGGCTCTAGAACGATAGTCGCCGACCAACTCACTTACCACCTTAACAAATACCACCTTCTATCCAGGCAGCAACATGGTTTCTGAAAGGGCCACAGCACCACCACCGCCCTCCTCGAATCTCACCTCCCATGTCCACACAGTGCCCTGGACCACGGCCACCTCACTGGGCCTATTCGTGGACCTATCCAAGGCTTTCGATACTGTTAACCATATCCTTCTACTAAACACCCTAGCATACACGGATCTCCACAATGCCCTAAAATGGTTCACCAGCTATCTCTCCGATAGAATGCAGTTAGTCAAGGTAGGACCTGCCTTGTCCCCACGCCTCCCCATTTGCTCTGGTGTCCCTCAGGGCTCCATACCGGCCCTCCTCTTCAGCCTATACCTCAACTCCCTCCCATCATCCTGCACTGGAAAAATGCTCCTATATGGGATGATGCGGTCCTGTTCACCTCTGACCCAACCCCCTCAAACTTCACCAAACCCTTCAACACTTTCGTTCCGTGAGGTTGAAGACTGGCTCATCGCCTTAGCTCCTTACTATTAACTACAGTAAGACAAAAAGTCATGATATTTGCCCACCCCCAGAACCCGCTCAAGAACCTCTGCCCCCAATTTCTCACTGCCAACCAGTCCTCACTTGTACAAGTTAGCCAGTTTAAATACCTAGGGATCACATTAGACCCTGTCCTAAGCTTTCATCAACATATCCTACACTTCTCTACAGCCCTTAGCTCAAGGCTGAGAGTCCTATACTGCTTCAAACACTGTCTCACCCCTGAAGCCCTAAAACTTACCATAAACTCCTCAGTCCTCTCCCTACTTGACTATGGCATCCCTAATCTATAGTGCTGCACCACCCACAACCCTAAACAGACTTCTGGCTCATGCTTAACAAAGCCTGTCGCCTCTTCCTTGATGCGTGATCGGCTACTCACTCCTGCTCCCTTTACAACAGCACAAACTGGCTAAACCTTGACAGCCTAATTAAGTACCACACCTGCCTCATGACCAAAAAGGCCTTATTTGGTTTCACCCTCCTACCCTTGACCAAATTATCCACTCAATACCCCAGGCAGAACAACACATAGCTCGAACAAATGGCTGTTAGGGTCCCCACGGCCGGACCTCCCAATTCCAGTGTACTTTCAGCTACAGAGCCCCCACCTGGTCTAATGCCCCTAGCCACATAACAACGAATTAAGGCTTTGTCTCTATAAATCCAAGCTGAGGACTCACCTACTGCCACCACCCAATGTGACTGCCCTTAACCCAGTATGTCCTTTTCCCCCTTACCAACAAACCCTCTTGAATCTTTATGACTATCAGCCTCTACAGAGCCCTCTGTATTTTCTGGCTGTGCTATAGGAATGCTAAGCAAAACTAATCTGTTTCCCTACTAGTAACTGTTTAACATGTTGTAATGTTTCTGTAACCTGTATTGTCAAGTTCGCTCCTATGCCTGTATGTATGACATGGAACCTTTGTAAATGAGTCCCTGACTCAAAGGTCTTTCTGAATATTACAATAAATAAAAATAAATAATTGTGGGCTACATGTGAGAATTCTGATTTACTATTATAGTGGTGCAGTAGCACCAATATAGCTAGGGTTTAAGAAGGTGTTTAATGTTAAAACTCAAATTTGTGCATCTTAATAACTTTGACAGTGTTCAATGAATTTGTACAAGTTTTGGCATGCATTGTGTTGAAGGCAGGTTCTCAAGATGTGAAGTTTCATGTTGGCAGCCTACACAGTTTCTGAGATACAGAATGTTCATTTCTCATTAAAAAGAACTTTTTTTTTTCATACTTATTACATTTTTTTCTGTCATGTACAGCTAGATAGTACAGAATTTTTCCCCAAACTTTTACGGTTGAAGCAGCCTGTGCCAAGGTAGTGCCTTTCAAAGGTTTCATGAAAAAATATGAATCTGTTCCAGAGTTATAAGGATTTAAAAGTGTTTTTCTGAGCATGCTCAGTAGGGTTTTTGGATAACCCTCTTATACGACCTGAAAATGTTGGTGTTGTGAGACCATTTTGCATTTGCACCACTTAGTCATCATGACCAGAAAGCCAGTGTTTTGGGGTCATAACTGCTGCCATCTTTTTTAGCTAAAAACATGGAAAACATGTAAAACGATGTATTTAAAAAAAATAAATACCAAGTATAGCTAAATGGGACCCTTTTAGCTAAAATCTGGCATTTATTTTTATGAGTAGGGTCAGAAGTGCCTTTTTAGTTTACTCCATAATCCTAGGTGCCAAGTTTAGCAAGAAGAACCATTTTTCATTTTTGAGCTCAGAATTCCTGTTGCACACAAAGTGGTGCGACAGAGGAATTTTTCGCTTGCACACAAAACCAAGTCATTTGCATGCTCCCTCTTCAGCCCAACATCTGAAATGCCATTTACAGAACTGTTAATGAAATTAGGGCATGTGTCAAAAACATCTACTTCTAGTTAACAGACAAAGCAAAGTAGCTATATCGAAAATCATTGAAAGTGTGTTTGAACTCCTCTAGCCAGAACCACCTATAATTAATGAAACGATACTTATAACATTTTCAACCCACCTGGAACAGCACCTCTGAAGCAGGAATAATTAGTTTAGCAGCCCACACTTATCTTTCTTGCTACTGTATAGCTCTCAGAATCTAAAGTTCAGCTATTGAGCAAGACCCCCATGGCAGTGGATACTCTGCAGATGGTGCTGCAGTTGATTCCAGATGAGCTCTTTAACTTCAGAACCTCATCCTAAATGCAAGTTAGTGGCCTTCCAGCCTTTTGGCAACTTAAGTACTGAATGAGAGCTGTCTCTCTCTCTCTCTCTCTCTCTCTGACCATTAATATTATTCTGCTAAGTAGATGATGACATGAAGTCTCTTTCACACTGTGCAGGTTGGGGAACTTGTTTTCCCCAGCAGAAGTTTTTCTATTGATTCTTCAACTCATGAATACAGTATCTAAGAGTTAAAGGGATTATACACAATCTATTTATTTTGCCATAGGCTGCATTTCAGCAGCTCACATGAGGCTGCTTTAAAACTCCTTTAGTGGTGCTACTGCAAGAAGCACATTGGGTAACCAGCCACCCCTATGCATTGCACGATATTTAAAAAACATTCTAAAATCATTCCTTGTGCTTGGTGACTATTTTAGATGGCATTTTTAAAATGATATTGATTCAGCTGAGGGTTACATTGCTGTCTGCAAATTAAAAAATGGAAATTGCATTTTTAAACATAAGTGCTGCATTGAAGAAAACAATTAGGGCCCCATTTTCAAAAGGTTAAGTAGGCACAAACCGGGATTGGGCTGCAGTTAACCGGGAATAGTGCCAGCTGTCAGGGTGCCCATATTCAAGGCACATGCGCGGGCACACCTCCAACAGCACCATCACGCACAATATTGTGATGCACCTATGCAAATGTGGGTTTCCCATGCATATAGAAACATAGAAGTTGATGGCAGATAAGGACCGCAAGGCCCATCCAGTTTGCCATTTTTTCTACCTTTCAATACTGTGCAGCACAGCACAAGATTGAAAGGTTTCAGAAGTGGTGAACAGCTGCTAGCAATGGCATAATTTAATATTTAGAAACCCAGCTCTTAACAGTGTGACACTCGCCTGCCCACTGTCAAGGGCTGTTACTCCTGGCCATTCAGTGGTCTCTCCCTAGCCCTGGTCCATGTAATAGGATAAAATCCTAGATTCCCTGGCAGTCTAGTGGTCCCCCCCGAGCCCTGATCTCTGATCCCTGTATGAATAAAAAGCACCCCACATCCCTGGTAGTCTAGTGGTCCCCCTCCCCAAGCCCTGATCCCTCTATTAATCAATGATCACCCATTTCCCTGGTAGTTTAGTGGCCCCCCCACTCTGGTAGGCAGTTAGCCACCACCCCGTTCCTTCCCCCAACCTAATCAGAGCTGGGGATGGGCACAGCCCACCTCACATTGCCACAGCCAGCCACCAACTGAATTGTATCAGAATGCATACAGTGTACAGTACACACGTTCATTGGTTGGAGGTAGCTACTAGACTACCAGAGAAATGGGTGATCATTTATTAATACAGGATCATGGCTCAGGGGGGGGGGCCACTAGACTACCATGGAAATGGGTGATCATTTATCAATATAGGGACTGGGGCTTGGGAAGAGCACTGTGCATGCCCAATGGACTTATCTGCATGTTTGTGCGAATATAAGCCCATAGGGTAGCGACGCTACCCAGTTTGTGCCACGCTTTACCCCTATGGCAGGTCTTCAGTCCCACCCTCAGGTAGCGCTGTGCCAAACATGGCAACTGCTCACTGTGGGCTGTGCTACCAGAGTTCAATATTCAAACCGATAGCGCAGTCAGTTCGGGTCATGCTATTTGTTTGAATATGGCGCCAGAGTTGGCCGGCCCTATTTTTACACGCAGCGCAACTGTCTGTATGTGCAGCCGCCAGCTCTGAATATGGGGCCTTTAGTGCTTTTCTAGTGACTCACTGTTTGCAATTAGAGAATCTGAAAGCTGTAAAGATCCAAGTACAACCAGGGAGCAGCCTTAAAATCACTTGCAGGCTTCATAAGAGTTGTATGTTTTTCTTCATTGAACCTGTGTTTTTATGTATGTGTATTTTGCCCATGAACTTTCATTATGATTAAATCCTACCTTGTGGAAAATCATGCAAGGCCTGTTCCAATCCAAGTTTTTCCTCAATATGTTCTGTCTTCAAAAAGAAAATGTTTTTCAAACTAAAATATAATTTGCTACACATTATTCATGAAGTCAGATTTTAGTTAACAGGAAAATGATTGCCTTTGAAATACTTAGGGCATTTTTGAAGACACTTGGAGCTTGTTCTTTTGCCTATGTGGCACGACTGTGTGGAACTCTCTACCTCATCGGATAAGAGAGTACCAGACCACCAAGAGTTTTAAAGAGCAGGTTTTCACTTCAAAAATTCCTCTCCCTTCCCGATTCTGTAGCTTACCCTCTGAGTTAAAGATCCTTATATGTTCAGCATTTATTTGTTTAATACCTTTCTAGTATTATCACTCATAAAAACAGCATGTGGAGACCTGTGGCCAAAATGCCCGTACTTCCCGACTAGTAGGCTTACGCTCACGTTATGTGATGTCGAGTCCAGGAGTAGCGGGGGCGCTTCATAAGCTATAATGGTGCCAGTTTTGGCATTAGTTTTAAACACTTATATGTGGTTTTGAGAAAAGAAAGTCACCACCCTACTAACAAGGACCTTGTTAGTTGAGCAGTGACTTCTTTCTCAAATACCACATGTTTTCCCTGGTGTCTAGTGGCAACTCCTGATCACTGTCGCACTTGTATTCCTGCTGTTTGTGGCACCCCCACCCTCCAATCGCCGTCCCTAGTTTGTTTCTTTATATAATCCGACACTTGGATGCCCACCCCAGTGTCAGATGCCCCCAACCTGTTGTTCGATTAATTAGATGACATCGGGGGCCCAACTCATATCAGCATCTAGAGCCCCCAGCAGTGCGGGACACTGGAGAGCCCACCCCAGTGTCCCAAAATATTTATTTAGTTGAAACCTGTAAAAATAAGATAGTCCCCTGGCATCTTTTTATTTTTTTACCCTGAAAAAAGAAAACAGTCCCTCATCGTCCCATTCATTCCCCTCCCCATCTCGACCCTCCCACTGAGCACCCACCAGCCCACACCCCCTTTACCATACACCTACCACCAGAGGTCATAGGTTGTCATCTTCTGTGGACCGAGACACATCTGTACTCTTCAAAGCCGAACCGTGAACTGAGGAATCAAGATAAGTGCCGTACAATGTATTTCAATAACATTTTGAACTTATTTTCATAACTTTGCCATTTTTCTGAATTTTTTCACAAAAATTTCAACATAGCCTTTTTGGGACTTCAGCTCATGAACACTGGCATTGTCATTTTGTTACTCAGGTCTGGAAGATAATTTTATGGTCACTGCATGAAATCACCTATAGGGACTGAATAACAAAATTTCACCACCATTGTTCATGAGGTAGTGTCCCAAAAATGCCATGTTGTAAATTTGGTGACAAAATTCCTACAAATGGCTGAGTTATGAGTGTTTGTTGAAAGTTTTCTACACATGTACTTAACTGGTAATTTTCAATATTTTGAGTCCACATTTTCAATGTAACCATTTTTTCACAGCATAGAACAGTACAGCTGTCTTTTTTCATATCCTGTCCAAAACATGTTTTCACAGGTGTGGCATGGAATGGCATTTTGGCACTGATTTGAAAATTGTCACCTATAGGGTTTATGAGGTGGGGACATAAGTAGACAATGTTGAAAATTTGGGGTCAAAATATAAAAAAATGGCAAAGTTATGACTATAAATTGTGATTTCACTACGCCTGCTCATAACTTCAGAAATGTTAAATATTTTTACCCCAGATTTTCAACATAGCTTTCTTATTACCCCACCTCATGTATGTTATTGCTGTCATTTTTCAGATCCTGGTCAAAATGTGTTTTCACACCATGGCTCGGAATGGCGTTGCAGTTGTATAGAAATACATTTTGGCGGAGATTCGAAAATTTTCTGTACCAGGTACATGAGGTGGGGTAATAAGATGGCTATGCTGACAATTTGGTCACTGTTGTTCTATAAATGGAAGTGCAGGCTCTGTGCTTCTACAGCTAAATACAAATGCGCATCTATGGAGGGATAGGAGTGCAGGGTCCAAAGGACCCTGCACACCCATAGTAAAATAAGGATACTATTATACTAGTTCAAAAAGTAAGGAAATAAGTTGCAAAAAACATTAATGCTCCAGTTAGGATCAAAGTGACAAAAATTGGGAAATGAGGTATTAGGGTTTCCCTAACACTCCACCCTTCCTGACAGGCAGGAGAGCAGGTGTGGGGTGTGCCTTGACTTCTCAAGCCTAATGCTCATCACATTCTCATAAAGTTTATACATCTGACCTTATTTGCAGATGGAATGGGTGAGATTTATGCAGTACAAGACATTGTACTGCATAAAAAATTCATGGAGAAAGTAGAGCTATATGGAGTCCACAAAGTGCACATGTTATGGATAGTTGAGTGGCTGACAGGTAGGAAGCAGGAGAGTGGTGGTGAATCCCCATTCAGAGTGGAGGAATGTTCTGCATGTGGTACCCTGGATGTCAGTTCTGGGTGTGTTGCTCTTTAGCCTTTTTATTAATGACCAGGAGGAGGGGTCTACAGCAGGCTGCTGATGCTTTCTGACAACACCAAGTTAACAACAGAGCAGACACAGTGGTGGGAGGGGTACACTACAGGGGCACCTGCACAAAACTGGGATGTGGGCCAACAAATAGGGCTTAGATTTCACAGGGAAAAGTGGAAGATACTACAGCTAGAGTGGAAGAACCTGGCTCACGTAAACATCCTGTGTGATGTAACAATATACAACACAATCAAGAAGTGAGTCCTAGGTGCAGCTAAAACCAGTCAAGCAGTATGATGCAGCAGTCAGAGAAGAAACACAATGTTGTGATGCATTAGAAAGGAGGGGGTAAAGAGCAGGTCAAGGGAGTGATCTTCCCCATGTCCAAGGCCTTGGTTAGACCACACCTGGAATATTGCGCCCAGTTCTGGTCACCAAAGTCCAGAAAGGACATTGAAGAGGTTGAGAAGGTCTAGCAATTGGCCACCAAACTGATCAGTTTAGGGAGCAACAGCTAGAAGTTGAGACTGGACATACTCAAATTACTCCTTCTACAGGACAGATGACTGAGAGGGGACATGATCATGTTCCAAATACTGAAGGGGTGGACAGGGTGGAGTACACACAGCTAGCACTGTTCAGACTTTCAAAGCAGGACCAAACAGATCTAATTTTCCTCCCCTACGGGGGGCTTATTTTACGGTCTTTTCTAGGAGCAGCAACTGCCCAGCCACCCACAGCAGGAGTAGGGAGCTGCTTGAATGTTTGTTGTTCTCATCCAGGGAGCTGTGCCACATCTCACAGCCTCTCAGCTGCACAGATGGCAGCATCTTCTTTCTTGGCCCCATGCACTGGCAGAGGGAACCGGACGCATCCACTATAGCAACTTCTTTGTACCATCAGGTGCACAACAATTACCACAGCCAGTATGACCAAGAGACCAGAGATAGGCTTTTCACCTACAAAGTAGGACTGAATCTTTTTAACTCCCTGCCAGGGAGCACAGCCAGAAAACAGATGAGCCTCACAACAGGAGCAGAGCCCACCCCTATCAACTCAGAATGTTGGTCTGGCACCACGTGACCATCACCTTAGTTTTTAAGCAGCTGTGCCAAAGCCGTAATGAGGGATGTGGTGTTTTAAAGCCCTGGTAATGTAGGCTGTTGACATCATAAATTCCTCTGATCCCATGGACAGTAACAGGAGTCACAATGTGCAGTAACCAAATCTGCGACACCAGCTGCCTTTGCACATAGTTGCCTGCTTCCTGTTTTGCTGTATATTGCACATGAACTCCATGCTGGGAAAGAAATACCTGTGTCATATCAACTGGCCTCAGTGATCCCCTGAGCAAGTAGTGCTACAATTTTTTAAAAGTGCTAAAATTGCTAATTACTAAAATATGTTGCCCTATGGCATATCATGCATGCGTATCATTGTGCAAACCATTGACAGCCCAAAATAAAGCAAAAAGATGCTCATCAGTGTTTTGGGGGAGACAACACAGGCATCTCTGGTTTCACAGTTGGGGGCCACTGTCTTTCTGGCCCCACTGTTGTAGCCGCCCATAGCTGCACCCTTCCTCCATCTTGGAGTGCAAGCAACATGACAACGTGTGTGCCGGGGGGGGGTGAACACCGAGAAGCCCTCCCACTCCTTCCCTGGGAACTGAATGCCTCACATTTACAATGTACTTAGCCCCTAGATGGCAGCATGATGGGCTGTCATGCATCACTGGGCCAGCTCATAACTGATGTGTTTTATACCTTTAGAGGTTTGAGCTGAGTTTTCTCTTTACTGTTTGTGATCTTTCAGTCCTAAGCTTGCACTAGATTTAAACAGTAGAAAAAGTACCAGCAGATTAGTAAAACAACAACAAAACAAAAAAAAATTATTCATCATTACAAATAACATGCTGCTTAAACTACAAGTAGCACAGTTTTACTTTTAACAGGCAGTTGTGCCAAGTAGGAAAAATAATACATATGTGCTTTAAAACACCCGTGCCCAAAAGAATTATCTAATTTCTGGCACACTGGGCATTATAAGGGTCTTGGTGGGTCTTTGGTTGGGGCAAATGGCTCTGGATTTCTGATTATAAAAGTTCATACTTTGATTGGTGCACGGTGCCTCCACCTTGATGTAAAGATGCATTCATTCATGTATCTATTTATTTAGGCATTACTGCCTTGAATAGCAAGTGTTTTTTATTTATTATTGTATTAATAGTGCCTTTCTTCTGCTGTTCTACCTGTATATTTTGTCATGGCATCCTGAGCCTCCAAGGAAGAGTACCACAAAGAAACAAAATCTACTACTACTACTACTACTACCTGAGAGGACTTCTTTCAAAGGGCAGGTTAAGAGGGATTGTCCTTTGGGAAATAGTACTATAGTTACTTTGGTACTTGGAGTTAGTTGTCCCCTTGGAGGTGGTGGAGTCTCTGGTGCAAGCTTGGGTGCTGCAGTCTCCTTGATAGCTGGGCACCCTCTATTCTTATGGTGACTGACTTAAAACTTCACTAAACAATAGTTCCCAATTTACCTGTCAATCTTCAACACAACACTTGCCACCTTTTGAGTTGTGGTTCACAGCATTGATCTAATCTAAACATGGTAAACAGACTTCCAGTTGCAATACAGTAAAGAAAAGGTTTATTTGCAAATTTGTATACATAGGCCTTTAGATGTGAACACTCATCCAATGGTACAGATAGTCAACAGAGATGCTATTTTGGCATACCCTGTCTTCTGTTTAGAGCAAATAAGACTTTGGAACTGGAAGGCTCATCAGTGCCCATTCAGCTTCAGTGCTGAATGCCAGGGGCCCAGGTGGGCTTAGAACATGAAGCACCCTAAAAGTGTATTGCCACTCCAGTTCTTGCATCAGGGAAAGAAACAATTAATTATGTGTGTTCTTTGTTACTCCACAATCCTCTCCTGGCACAGATTTTACACCCCTACAATCCAACAGAATTCAGGTGAAACTAGTTAGTTTACGTTTATTCGATCGACATGCAAGTCATTATGAAACAGATAAACAGATAAAAACAATAAATGTGCAGTGCAATAGACATACACTTTTCAATCTGTCTCCCAGAACAATATCACATGCTGTATAAAACAGGATAAATATTTCTTCAGTTATAGCTTTCTACAAATAACTTATTAATCCAGGATTCATGCATTGTAATTATGTATGCAGGATTCCAATCCATCCTCTGGAGTGTTGCTGTATAGATCAAGCTCAATTAATAAAAGCAACGCCTTGCCTGAATGTGCTAATAATCTATCAGTTTAGTAATTAATTAGCTCAAAACACATTCATTTTTATGCAATGCTTCTAAGTTAGTAAAATTAAACAGTTTTCCTATTTGAGTTTAAAATCACATTATCCTGCTTAGCAATCCTGCTTAATGATTCAAGAAAATAAACAAACATCCCAAGTTCAATTAAGCAAATATTTTAGAACTTTTAAAAAGTTAAATTATTCCAATAAGATCCAGATGAGTGCAAGTTTCAGAGGCTCCACATGATCCTAGGAGTCCACAGATTTAGGAATAAATCACTTGAAAAGGCTCAGAAATCCTCGTATTTGTCAGCAAGGAGCATCACGGTAGCTTATTACCCACTTAATTAGACTGATGCTCAGTAAGTTACCATTAAATGTTCACCAAGCAGTCAGATTTAATACCATTCCAGATACATTTGCAACCCCACTGGCCCCCTTGTTTAACTAGCAGGGCCTCCTCCTCACCACAACGTCTAGGGGGTAAAGGGGGTTACATTGTAAAATCTATCTGCACATGTACACTATATGCAGCTACAATAGCCACCATATACAAGGTGGACTAGTCTGTTATACAGCACAGCCAACTAAGTGTGGCAACTACCTGGCACACACCTGGTAGGGACTAAATTGCCATGGCCAACAGCCTGGGTCCTGAGAAAACGTTTGCTTAGGGCTATGCTAGGTTTGCACTTCTGGATATGGGCACCCAGGTAACTCCAGACACAAGGAAGCAATAACATTACTGTCCAAACCAGGTTTGGATTATAGTGTGTGGCTTTTATTCATTTAGCAGAGTAGGAATAATCACAAAGTGAAGATGGACCCCCAAAGAGCTACATATACTGGTAATGCAGATTTCTGAGGTACAGACATTCCTGAATTGCCATTTAACATAGGATGAAGAAAACACACACACACTGGTAAACGCATTGGTTCCTACTGGAAATTGGCACATTCGGCCAGGTACTGGTACTGTTCCCATATTTCACAGGAGTGGAGGTGGTACACACGACCACCAAGGAGTACATACAGGCTCAGAACTTTCAGAACACACTATACTGGGGCAAACTGAAAGAAAAAACAACCCACGTACAGGTGTAAACACTCTTCACAGGCACTGGCCAATTGCACTGAAGAAAAGGTAAAAGGTGCCCTTCAGAACCTGTACAGGTAAACTGGTTACTCCAGATGGGGGGTCTCCCACCTTTTGCTTCCAGGCTTATACTCACCCATTCATCCAGTTAATAACACCACATAACTGTAGAAAACTGTAGTTGTTGTCTTAAATGTTTATCACACTTAACATACTACACACACCCTGGGGTGTCAGAATTAAAAGTTCTATGCTTGGACAGTCACATACAGGGCTCCCAACATAGGCAGAAAGCTTTTAAACCAAAGTCTAGGTGACAGGATCCCTTTGTCAGAGAAAATCACCTCACAGGCATTGCAAGTACTCCTGGGTTTTACTCAGAAAACAAACAAGGTACTCACAGAGCAGTTGTCACGAGGCAGCTTTAAGAGTCCAAAAAAGACCAGGGTATTGCCCCTGCATCCTGAAGTTCACCCCATCCCTCCTGGGATGAGGCACTAGGAAAACCATAGGACAAGGTCTCCACCACTTCCAGAACTGGTACAGTTGTCAACCACTAGGGTGAGAACTTAGAAAATACAAACTGGTAGCTCTCTGACAGAGCTGAATGAGGAGCTGCCTATCACTGCAGCCTCCTCCACTGAACTCCAACTACAGACTCCTAAACATTCTAAAGCTAGCTCCCTAGCAGCTGGTCAGTGTGGCTCATGTTGCTGCGACAGTTCTATATGACATCATCCTCCAGAGCTCAGCAGATACCGAGAACAGAGAGAGACAGAGTGAAACCCATTTAACTGGCATTTCACTAGGTGCCTTCCTGCTACCACTGATTCTAACTGGGATTCTAGTAACCCTGGGAATGAGGGGTTACACAATATTTTCTGGAGCTTTCAGGTTATTTTCCAACCTAATATAACAAAGATCCTAGAGTCTCATAGTTCCAAATATTCGAACTTCTTAAGAATAAAGAAGAGGCTGATCTTAGCATCCATACAATAGCACCAAGCCAGACAATTATCCTCAAGGGAGTAACTTTATTCATCATTTCAGCTCCTCAGACAGGAATCCTAAAATAGGTAGTTAAAGAGACTTTGCACCTGGGGTCGATAATATGCCACAGAGACAATAAAGATGACGCCATTTTCAAATAAAGTGTCCTGTTGTTTAAACTTTTATAGTGGGTGATACATTTTTGTAAAAGAAGTATATGCCAGTGTGTGCCAATAATTGCACAAAGAGTATTTGTCGAAAATCAGATTTACTTTCCAGAGTAAGTATCTTTCAGCAACACAAGTAAAAACTGAGGAGTCTCACACAGGGTCTCTGTTTAAATAAAGTACTCTTAGAAAGACTAAAATTAAATAGGTTTTAAATAAAGAAATGTAAATAAAATTAAATAAAATTAATGCTCCTTTAAAGTGTTGGATCCTGGGTCTGGGTCCAAAACTACCACCAGATATTTTGTCAACCAGCCTGTCCAGTCCGTTAGCATATAATAGTAAACAGTACCTTAAAGGTTGTTTACACAATTGGCTTCCACCGTCACCTTTTATCCGCATAACATACAGGAAACCACTGCGTCCATTCAAATATTAAGCCTCAATCAGATGAACAGACTTGAGTTGAACAAAAGGCACCCTTTCTCTCCTATTTCTCAATAGATGCTGAACCTCTCCTTTGGGTCAACATTTCATGGTCTAAAACTGCTGCAAGCCTTCTCTGGATTCACCTCTCCCATTAGTTACATACACCTAAGAGAGAAAAGAGAAAAGAAAACACTCCACTGAGCGTAGTAAAACTTTAACAAATGAGCATATCAATTGAGGAGCTAACCCCCCCTCCCCCCAGGCAAGGGTGTCATAACTCTTTTAAATTATTTCCAAGCATTTTGGCACATTTGTGCTCCCAAAACTCAATGTCCTTTGAATTTATCTTTGGCTATTAATCTTGCCTGTAATACTGTTGGTTGGCATTTTCTTCTGGCTCCACACTTAACCTCCGGACTTCTTGTGTTATTATGCTCCATCCATTTTGGTTTAGTCCAGCATACTTGCTTTTTAACTTTCGACTTCACAAACATTTGGAACACTCCATCTCAGTCACACCAGTCTTTTCCAAGGTGGAGGCATGCTGCAGAGAAAATTCCTTCTCTCTACTTTCATTCACAGAGTAAGGCTTATTTTCACATTTGTCTCAAAGATAATATCTTCAGCGCTCCCTACTAGCTTCCATAAGCCACGGCAGCCACAATCAAAGATGGTACATTCAAACGATGTTCACGTACGTAAAAACTGTTACTGCCGAACTTTAGCTAGTGTTCCAGCACTTGTCCTATACAAATAACGGCAACTGTGCAAATAAACTCAATACGTGAGTCTATAATCAACTTGAACATAGGTTTATTTCATCCAATTCAAATTATGGGAGCAGAAAACCTCAACTTAAGGCATAGAAATGCCAAACAGACATGGAGCAGTGGGGAGCAGAGCAGCACCGCAGCCATCTTGTTGCTCCGCCCCACCCCACATCAACATCCAGGGTTGAAACAGCAGGGTCAGTCACAGCCAGGTGAAACTAGAATTCAGGTCCAGACAGAGGAGGAGAAACGTGTGCTGGAACTGTGTCAGAGAAGGAGGTAAACTTAAAAGGAATTATAAGGATTTTAATGATCTTGATTAGAATTGACTGACAAGTTTACTTCACTGATAAACACCTTTGAACATGCCTGGAAATGTTTTCTTCTCCCCAACATCAGCTAATGGCTGTTCCATGTCACCTTATCTCTTCTTGTGTCTATGATAAAAAACAAGGTCTATTATTAATACTTTAATGTATTGATGTATTGTTACAAGTCTAAAAACTCTTCTTGCTTTTCCTGAATTATAGTGTACATACGTATTTTATGTATTTTTATGTTATTTTTCTGTAGTTTGTAAAAGCTCTGCTTATCAAATAAACTTTGCATCTACTACTGCTACACCCCTGCATGTAACTTTTTTCTCACTGAGGGGGGGCTTTTGAGTAAGCACCATTCTACCTTATTTCAGAGGACCCTAACATGGTTCTCATGGCACCTGATTACTCTATACCTTCTCACAGGTCACTGGCACTCTCACCGCCTAGGTACTGTAGTTACCTCCCAAACACAATCTTTTCCCTGACAGTTTACTAGACAGGCAAATCTGTGGGTGGGGCTTGGCTCTTAATAGCGTTCAGCCTCAGTTCCCCATGCCAACATCAGCTGACTCTGGACTCCTGTGCCAGGGGAGATCACTTGCACCTTTACCTCCACCTGTTAACTGTAGCTGCTGACCTTTTGATGTCTAAATCAGGAATGGGACACATGGTGGAAAGCATCTGTATGAACCCCTTGAGGAGGAATCTCATAGATGCCTCTTATCATCCCTGTTATATCATTTTCCTTGTGTGTAGGTCACCTGCCTGGAAACTGGGCCTAACAGGAGGCTTGTGTCACACACCAGATTCCGGACCCATTGTACCACACCGAGGTTGTTAGATCCTCTTTGCCAGTCAGAACTGGAGCCGTGGGCTGGATTGATCCTCAAAGGCTATATGAAGACGCTTCCTCTCTGAAACTCAGAACTAACTCAAGTCTCTATTGTCCCAGGCTCCCTTGTATACTTACACTGGCAAAAGCAGCCTTAGCTGGGTCCTGGTAACCCATTTCCTTTCAGAGCCACTTATTTACAACATTCCAGACCTGTAGGGCACAAGAACATCCTGTAATTGACAACCCTTCTGAGGAAATACTTGCCTGTGCAAAACTTTTCAACTTCCTCTTGTCTGAAGGGGTTATAGTAGTAAATCAGTGAAGCAGGCAGATTTGGTTTTGAATGCCAGAAATAATTTTCTACTTACAGATTTAAAGATGTTACCTAGTGTTTCAAATTCCCATTTTTCTGATTCATACAAAAACATGTTCAAGGCTATTTGCTTGCACAAGTACATTCTTAAATATATGTAACCATTATCAGAATAAAATTGCAGCAGTTGCCGTCTTTCAAGGTGCTTTATTTTTTTTGTTTCGCCTTTTTATTAAGTTTCATCATGTATGTTACAGGACTGCACCAGGATACGCCACACTCTGGTCCCACCAACACCAGCCCTTTTTCTACTTGGAGAAATTTCCACCACTTTAAACTGCTGGACCCAGTTAAGAAAATGGCTGCTAGTTGCACTACTAGAAGCTAAATGGGCAATTTTGGTAAGATGGCATCAGGTGGCACCCACATCGCTTATCACATGGCACACAGCATTAGCCAAGGTAGCAGTGTTCGAACGACTCACATACACCAGCAGGAATCAGACGAAGATACACAACAAGAAATGGGGACACTAACTTGAGGTCCCATATCTGCTCTACCCCCACATCACCACCTGGCAACCCTCCTCTATGAACTGATAAGACACTCTACTCCCATGCAGGGCCCCAGGCCTGTTAAGGTACATCATGGCCCCCTAGAACCATGACATTCCAGGGAGGAAACAAGGTCAAATGTTTATCATGAAGCCAAGAAACTGTGAGCACTGTACATTAGCCAGCAAGGGACCACCAGATGTTATACTTGAAGGAGCTTAACACTATGCCCCAGACCACTTGAACGACTGGGAAGTGCACTGGGTATAGTACGTTCGGCAGTTGTTATTAAGGTAAGACCCTAACCCATGTTTTGGATAGGGCCCATACCATTTTGTTCTCTTTGTTGACAACAGTTATTCAGTTATTGCAATTACTTGTACAAATACACCCTGAGTCCTTGTCATTGCAATTAGGAAGTGAATGTAGTCAATGTTATAGTATATCAGGACTGTTGACTTTTTGGAGTGGATAACTCCAATGCATGTTCTGTTTTGAAAAATCTCAATAAAATCTTTTATGATAAAAAAAAAGATTCATCATGTATCAGCTGTCAGCATGTGACATTACTTCTTTACAAAGAAAAAACAAACAGCTATATATACATTGGTAATAAAAAGCAGCATAGTGACACACTCCCTCCTACATACAGTCCTTATACTGTATATAGCTATATAAACATTAATATATGAGAATAAACTTTTCTCAGCAAAGGTACAAAGTGAATTCTGCACTGATTCTGCATTAACTAGAAGTTCCACCTTATCTCCCCAGTACATTGGTCCTACAAAAAGCTATGGCTGTATCAAAGATACTTATCTTTAATCATCCCCTTCATCTACTCAATGGGTTATCCACAGGCACATCAGCTGTGCCTCTGCAGTAGGCAGTGTAGCCAAATACTTCTCTCATTCCCTCCATAAATTCTCTGCTTTCCTTCTCAAAATATAAGATAAGCACTCTACTTCTAAAATCTGGAGCGACATATTTTTCCACTGCTCTGTTGTGGGCACAGTGCAAGAGATCCATGTGTTTTGATTTCCTAGCCTCGCTACCACCAGCAAAACTCTTACCAGCAGGGGGATAACCCATTCCTCCTCCTGATCTGTCTCCACTCCCAAATAGCAAAGAAAGAAGCATGCATGGTGCTTGGGTAGCCAAGATATTCAAGATTTCTATTGCTATGCCTTGCCAGTACTTCTGTAAAATATTGCACCCCAAAAATAGTGAAATATATGCCCCTGTCTCTATGACACCTGACACAAATTGGGGTAATCCCTGGGTTGAATTTGTGCACAATACTAGGTGGGCATTACAACCAATGGAGGAACTTAAATTGAAACTCTTTGTACTTATTGCATACTAAAAGCCCTTCGTGAGTGTGCAACAATAACTTCTAGTTTTTGTCACCAGTTGTCTCCCCAGGTCATTCTCCCACTGTTGATTAATTTTTCCCATCATGTCCAAGAGCAGAGCTCTGTCCTTGCTAGCCAACCTAGCAATCAGGCCCTTCACTTCTTTCTGGCTCTATGTATTTCTTGTTCCACCTCAACCAAGGCCGACCCCTCTACCCGCTCCCTTCATAATGAGTTGTAGAATGCCTGGCCCTGCAAAAATCTAAAGTGGTGATCTCTGGGAATTCCAAGGACTAGCTGTACATTTGCAAAGGAACTAAGACCTTCTCTTCCCACTAAATCCCCCAGGCAGCAAACACCTTCTTCTTGCCATATTCAGAACCCTGGATCCTCTAGACCTGGTAGAAACTCAAGGTTTTGTGCTATGTGGACCAACAGCGTGAGGTCTTCAGCTGTGCCCCTCCTATTTTTAATTTTAGTCCATGCCTCTAGAACCCACCTTACTAAAGAGTTTGAGTGTGACAGCTGGTCATAGGATCTTCACCCCCCATTTGTCAAATACGCAGATAAATGTACTGGAAGTCATCCTCTTCTAGTTCCACCCAACTATCATCCTCTGTTAACCCAGTTACGTAAATATCTATGTTGTACAGCAAGGTAGTAGTCCTGCATGTCTGGGAAATTATTTCCCCCATTCTCTTGATCTCGTTTGAGTCTAGCAAGGCTCATTCTGTGTCTCTTACCATTCTAAATGAAGGCAGTCATCCTGATTTCTAATGTTTTAAAGTCCAATTTAGTTAGGCCCATAGGGAGCATTTGCATGGGGTAAAGCAATCAAGGGAATATTTTTATCAGATTAATTCTACCTACCCATGAAATCGGACGTGTCTGCCATCTCTGTAAGTCTTTTAATATATTTTGGAGCAGGGGTGTATAAATTAAGGCATATAGAGTATCTAGTTTTGGTCCCATGTAGACCCCCAAGTATGTGATATACAGTTAAGCCCACCAGGATGAAGTGCAGTGTCACAGGTTTCCTGCACAACAAAAGCGATTAGCCCCCATTGAAATTGCATTGTTTGCTGCAGTAACTCGACTGCAGAATTCTGCAGAGTTGGGCTTCATTCTGGTGGGCTTCACTTTATTTTGTCACTGTTTGCAAACTCCAGGTGTTTTGTTGTGCAGATCCATTGCCCTGTCCCACCCGCATGGTGTGTGATTTGTACAGATTAAGCTTATATCAAGAGATGCTTGAGAAGTCAGCCAGTACTTCCAAGAGAGCTGACATTGTCACATCTGGATTTGTAATAAACATAAGGAGAGCATCAGCATACAGCGTGATTTTATGCTGGCATTCTCACTTCTCTCTTATTCCATGGATATTTACTTCTTCCCTAATCTTAATAGCTGGTGGCTCTATAGCTAAAGCAAACAAGAGGGGGGAAGAGAGCACAACTGTGCCTCATCCTGTGAAATAGAGCACACCGCTCTGACGGTGCACCATTCACCAATACGTGTGCAGTTAGGGTGTGGTACAACATGCCTACCAAATTTAGAAAGCCCTCCCCCAGTCTGAATCTCTGTAGAATCTCAAACATGTAGGGCCATTCAATTCTATCGAATGTTTTCTCGGCATCCATGGATTGCACAAGTGCCAGTCCAGAACACCGAAAACCCCACCATATGACATTGAGTAAGCGTCTTACATTATGGTAAGACAATCTACCCCATACAAAACCTGTCTGGTCTTTGTGCACAAGGGATAGAAGGATTTCCTCCAGTCTTCGCGCCATCACCTTTGCCATTATTTTACTATCACAATTTAACAGTAGTATCGGCCTGTAAGAGGCACTTTCTTATGGATTTTTACCAGGCTTAGGAATGACACATATATTGGCTTCACAGCAGGTACTCGGCAACCCTCTCTTCCCCTTGCCTCCTTCATTAGATCTCTTAGTGGGTGGGCTAGATCCTTCCTTAGCTCTTGGTAGTATTCCACTGCAGACTCATCAGGGCCCCTGCCTTACCATTCTTAAGACCAGTAATAGCCTTGAGTATTTCTTCCTGGGTTACTGGGGCCCCCAATCTGGTGCTTTGTTCCTCAGATAAATGCGGTATTGGCAATTGCTCTAGGAACCTATAGGTTCACAGGAAGATACAAGTTCAGAAGGCCATAGGCCTATAAGGAACTTGCCACCATTTGGGTTCTAATGGTGGAAAAAGTATTTTTTGTTACGCACGTATTCATCGAGTTTTTTCTTAAACAAATCAATACCTTCACTTTCGACAATATTATTTGGCAATTAATTCAAAATTGCTGGTATACATCCATTGTTCTGCCCCCTGACACTCAGCAGTATATAATTCCTGATAAAACTCCCTGAATCTGTCCCTGATTCGAAGAGTATCATGCAGGGGTTGTCCAAATTTATCTTTTATTGTTGTCACATGTCCTGTCACCCTGCCTCCCTTCATCAGCCACACCAATAGCAGTCCAGGTTTATTACCCCACTCGTACATACATTGCCAGGCAAATAGGAGCATAGAGTGTACCTCTTCCATCAGAAGAAGATTTAATGCTTCACGCACCACCTTTAGCTGCTGCGAGTTTCCCCTGAAGTTAGTTTCAAGTACCCTTTGCTCCAGGATTTTAATGGTATTCTCTAATTCAATTTTTTTTTCAGAGCCACTACATAAATAATAATAGCTCCTCTCATGTAGGCTTTTTCATCCTTCCAAAATATCCCTTCTGTCGATGCCAACCCTCTGTTATTAGTAACATAGGTTTCCTATCGGGTGTGCAGGAATTTTCTAAATTTCTCTCTAGCAAGAAGATATGTGGGAAACCTCCAGCTAGGCTTAGCTGTTTCAGCTATGCCCTTTCTCATATCTATACAGCCCATTGCATGGTCTGAAATGTGTATGGGTCCATGCTCTGCCTTTGCCAGTCGGTGATACTGAGTTCCAGGGATATAGACATAGTCAATTCTGGACCACGTATTATGTGGATTGGAAAAGAAAGAGTATTCTTTACAACCCAGGTTTGCTGTTCTCCAGCAATCCACCATGTGTAAATCATTCATCCCCATCTGCCAGTTCTTGATCATCTTAGTAGTTCTTTTTATTTCCCCAGAATAATCTAAATGAGGATCCAAAACATAGTTGAGGTCTCCTCCCAGTATCAGACCCGGAAACTGTTCCTTATGCAAAACATCCAGGATTTTCTGGTAAAAATCAGCCTTCATCACAGCAGGGGCATAAATACTACCATATGTTACTTTTTCCCCATACAATTCACCCTCAACAAAAATGTATCTGCCTTCCTGCCCGTCCTTTACTACCCTAGTCAGCTGAAAGGGGAGAGCCTTGTGCATCAATATTGCCACTCCACACTTATGTGCCTTATAAGATGCAGCGTAGCACAATCCCACCCAACCTCTAACCAACTTGAGATGTTCCTGATCAGTAAGGTAGGTTTCCTGTAACAGCTCAATTTGTGTATGTTTATGTTTGAGTGCCATTAAAACTTTAGTTCTCTTAATCGGAGTGCCAAAGCCTCTCACATTCTAGGAGATGATTTGCATTTGCTCAAATACTAGCCATTTCTAGTATCTAAGTTATCAGGTATCAGTGCCAGTTTGAAGGCAATGCCATAGCATTTTAGTCGGGAGTTGAATTCGGTGCAGCATCTAATGTATACAGAACAATATTAAATTACAAAAAATTTTACATGAAACATCCAACTGTATAACATAAACATACCAATCAAGTAAACAATGATAAATCTTAGGTTTTTAAAAGCAATTTCCCACATTTGCATCCTAACAAGGCAATAGTTCTGTGAGGCTCTAGAATTGCTTAGTGTTAACCAACTCTACGCCCCGTCTTATTCTTTCCATAAACTTGTAACTTTGCAAAATTCAAGCAAGCATAGCAACAATCTGGACTCTGGAGGTCAACTATCCCATTTCAAACAATGAACAGTATCAGCAAAAAGAGAACAGTGGACTCTAATTGGCCTACGCCCATGAGTGCCATCATGTGCAGACCCCCACTCTAGTCTCAGTCCCATCTATAGCTTACAGTATAAATCACCACATTTCCCCCTGGGTTCCATCCATTTCCCCCAGGTCTCCCTCATTAGATCCACTCCCGAACTCTTACCACAGCACCCCCCCCGATGTCCCTTTATTCTTAAAATGCATACCCCATCTATAATGGGGATCCCTCCATGAGCCAAGTGTACATCCCTGTAAAATCATACAGCGCTGGAGTGGCCCACATGGAGAGTCCCTCCCACCATCTTATCCCAACCTCTGTTAGACATTATCGGCTTTGTGAACCATCCCAGTGGTGCGTCAGGACTCCAATTATCTAGGGTCCAGTGAAGTGTGAAAGGTGACCCCCTCGATCACAAACCCTCCCCCCAAGCTCTATCAACTGATGCTCCTTTACTGTCATCAGATCACTGTAATGAAACCTTCTCCCTCTTTTTATTCATTCCCCTCCATTCTCCCTCTCATCTGTTTCCACTCGCTTTTCCCACTTTACCCCCTTTTGTTTTTCCTCCCTTCCTTCTATTCCCTTAGTCCCCCCCGAGATTCTTGCACATTTCATTTGAGATCTTCATCGATAGATCAGGGGCAGGGACAGGAACAGGGGGCTGCACTCAGTCTATACACATGCATGCCCCTTCCCCCCCCAAGTCCAGTACCTGTAAGAAGGAGAGAGGAAACTCTGTGTGTGTCCAACAGCAGATTGAGGGTCGGAGATCTAATCATCCAAGGTAGAGTAAGTCCTGTAGTCAGAGTAAGAGTTCACCATGTATTGAGGATGAACAGGAGCCTTCACCATGAGGAAAATATTAAGTGTCGTCATGGTATCTTGGTTTCCCTCTCCACAATGTCACAGTCCTACAGGGGTTCTCCCACAATCACTCAGGTGGGGTTGCTGCAGCTCGGGTAAAACAAGATTTTTAAAGCTCTCGCCTGGGTAGGTAGAATCTTCCCTTGGTGCGTACCTTTAGGATGAGCAGCAGAACCCTTAGAAGTGGCGTAGGTTGTAATATACAGGGACTGAAGATTTGTATCTCCAGGGGAGTCCACACCATGGCATTCTCAGCAGGGGTGTAGTAAACAAATTGTCAAAAAGAGTTAGTGCTGTCTCAGTAAGTTCAGCGTTTGTGTCTTTTGACCCACTCCTCCACAAATGCCCTTAGCCTTTCTACCTCCCAAAATGACAGAGTTGCTCCATCTTGCTTGACTTTTACCACTGCAGGATATGCCATAAAAAATTCAATTTCCTGCTCACGCAGCATGTTCATCAGTGTATTGAATTGCTGGCACTTCTCAGGGTGACAGATCTTGGTGTATAGTTAATCTGTGCCCTTCAAAACGTAGCTCCTTCATTTTTCTATAGGCCACCATTATAGCCTGATGATCATCAAAGTAATGGAGGCAAAAGATGACTTGGCACGGTGGTTGGTCAGCTAGCATTCTCGGCGCCAAGGCCCTGTGTGCCCTTTCTATCTTTAATCTGCCATTCTGCACATTCAGATCTAGAAGACAGGGCAACCTTACCACACAAAAGTCCATCATGCTTGGGCCCTCCTTGCCCTCCAGTAACCCTTGGATTCTCAGATTGCTCCATCGATTATAATTTTCTTGGTAATCCAGGAGCTCTTTAAGTTCTGACAGTTCTTGTTCTAGTTTTGTCATCCAATCAGGCAACAGCCCTGTGGAGTTCTCCAGGTCAGAGACTCGTTGTTTGATCTCTGTGATCCTCTGAGTGTTTTGGGTGTGCTCCACAGAGATTTCAGACAGCTTATTTTCAGATTTATAAAGCCTCTCCTTTATTGTCTTAAGTACTTGCATAGTGAGAAGCTTTCCAAATGCCGCCATCTCAGCTGCAGTGAGCGAGATCAGGCCTAAGTTCAGGCTGCTCGAGCTTTCCGGTGGCTGAGTCTTTTTGCTATTTTTATTCATTTGCCTGCTGGCCTTCCCACCAATGATGTAGTTGTCCATGATCTTACTGTTCTGCAGTGGCGAATAAATCAACTTTAGAGTACTGAAATTTGCAAGAAACTATTTTTATCTTTGGTGAGATGGAGCCTTGGAGGTTTGCGTCTTTCTCTCTCAGTCGCTCATCAGCGCCCCCATTGAAGGTGCTTTATATACATGTATTTCTGTATTTGGTTACTCTGTTTCTTTTATATTAAAGCCCTTGTCATTTTGCATGTACTTTTGAACTGTTTGAATAGTTTTCTGGCAAGCTTTATTTTTTGGGGGAGATTTTTAATTACTTCTGTCCTGAACAAACCAGCTCTGAAACTGCAACTTTGAAAGCAGATGAAACCAATGGCAACCCCTATATTTCTTTCTTTTGCAACATTTACAACCATCCATTTTATGAAAATGACATCAGCTTTAAATGGTTTTGTGCATAAAAACATAACACATATTTCCCACATTTTTGGGAATGTTAGTTCAAGAGAGTGTCATGGTAATTTACTCTTTATGTAACCAGGGTTCGGGAAGAAAACATTTGCTTGGCATCAGGGCTAGGTTTGCACTTCTGGACAGGGGCACCCAAGTAATTCCAGACACAGGAAGCAAGAACTGACAATGTCCAAACCAGGAGTGGGATTCTAAAGTGGGGCTTTTATTCACTTCAACACAAGAATACAAAGCAAGATGGACCCCCATGGGGCTATACTCACTGGATATGCAGATCTATAGAGGTCAGAACACATCTTCTTCATCATCACACAACCCTCAAGTTTTGAACACACTGGGCTCTTACGCTCCAACTGGTACTCTCACTCTTGGATTCCCTGGCATGGCACTCGACCAGCACTAGTACACTTTGTGACACGTGGACAGCCAGTTCTGAGTACACTATGATTTTTTTTGTAATATAAAAATGTGTTATGGACTGTCTGTCATGAGAGATGCTGAGACAGCATGTGAGATGACACACACACAGGTTTTAGATACAAGGTGTTACCTGGAAGGCCAGAAGCTAATTACATACTAGAACAGGCCTTAATCAAGAATCTCCTATTTATCTAAGTTAAATATAGCTTTAACTGCTAAGAGGGAAATCAGTACCCTTTTTATGATGTTTTGAGGAGGAAACCAGGTTTAGCACACTGGTGCAAAATCATAAATGCTTTGATGCCTGTGTGAGAAAGGATACTGCTCATAGATGAAAGGAAATTTACAGACTTGATTGGGGAAGACACATGGGGAAAGGAGTTTCTGCTGATGTAACCTTAATTAACTTTTCTTCTAAAATGATAAAACTTCCTGGGTGTATGATTTTTAATAAACAGAGGAGGAGCTAGGTGACCTCACACAAAGGGGTTGTCAAAGACAGTTTTTCTAAACAGTATTTTGTTTTCCTTCAGAGACACTTTTATCTACACTCTGCCAAAGAAACATCTTTGAGCACTTTAATCAGGTATTTAGACAGAGGGAGACAAATCTAAGTACTGTAGTAGGAATTGCACTGTTAAAACCTTGTTCTTTTAAAAGATTGTATGGTTCTTGTGATATATAGTTCTGTATTTTATGTTTTACATACTTTTCTCTATTTTAGTAAAACTCTATTTTTAGAGCCTTCTTGGTCTGTCTTTGAATTTCTTTTCTTTAACAAGTGGCATATATATGGTTAAAACAGACACTGTGCATTAGCTTGAATGGTGATTCCAAACTGGGAAAGGTGAGAGTAATCTGAGGTCTTTATTAGAGTTTTTAAGGGTTCATTTTGTACACCTGGTTAGGTGCCCATAGGCAAAGATATCTGGCCCCTGAAGACAGAATTATCTGAGCCTGTGCATTGGGTTCACTAGCAAGAGGTTCATAGTTTGAATCCCTCCAGAACTGAGACCAAAGGTTGATTTGAACCCACAAAATAGACAGGAGGGTTACCCTGTTTCTGTTAACTGTTCACAAGACGGCGCTCGGAGGTTGGCACTTTGGGAGTAGAAGGCTGACCTGCTGAGTGGGTTTGTGACAGATTGGTTAGCAGCAGTGTGGATAATTTTGGTATTACAGGCTTTTATTGTTCAGTGTGTCGGCTTGAGACCATCAGCTCACTTGCAAAGAAAGAAAAAGGCAGTGATTTATTTTTAAAAAGGAGACAAAACTATATCACTTGGTGTACAGTCAAGCTCCTACCCATTTTATTTTTTTTCTAAAGTGCAAGTCAGAGTAGCAGTAGTTAGGGAAGATGGCTTCCAACTACAGCAGGCACTCTGTAGACTACTTAAGGCAGTTGTGCGGGGACAGAGGAGTCCCGTTCAAGGTGAAAGCCAGCAAACAGAACCTAGTGGATGCCCTGATGGTAGCAGATACCCAGAGCACTGAGTCACAGACCATGACTGAAAAGGACCAAACCTCGAGTGTGGCAGGGCTAGCAGCCAGTGCAGTGTCCTGATCCAATGAGGAGGGCAACAGGGCCACTGTCAGCAAATGGCCACAGCAGCAGGAGAAGGTCACCAGTATCCTGGATCCAGAAGTACTCAGGCTGCAAATTGAGTTGTGCAGAATGGAGCTGGAGTTCAGAGAGAAGAGAAGCATGAACAGCGAGCTGCAGAGGAGAAGAGAGTGAGAACGCTGAGACACAGACCATGAGGAACAGGAGTGCCAGAGGCAAGAGAACAGTGAGATGTAGACCGTGAGGAACAGGAGTGCCAGAGGCAACATGAACTGGAAAAGCTACAACTCCATCCAGTGGCACCAGAGCAGATAAGTGGCTTGGGTTTAACTGGAACTGCAGGACTGGGTTACAAATTGAATTCCAAATTAATAGCTGAATTTAAAGGGAGGGATATGGATGCCTTTTTAAATTCTTTTGAAAAAGTTTGCATTCAGGCTAAAATTCCTAGAGAGTCCTGGAGCTTCCAGCTATCCCCGCTACTTACTGGGAAAGCTCAGGATGCATTGGGTCAAATGGACAATGAGGACAGTGATGATTACAGCAAACTTAAAGCTGCACTGTTAAAGAAATTTGAATCAATTGCTGAATCATACAGAGCTAAATTCTATAAGCTCAGGAGAAGCCCTGATATGAGCTACGAGGAGCTAGCCATGAAACAACGTCAGTTTTTAAAACATTGGTGGGAAGGAATTGAGGCAAACTCTGTTGATAAAATTGAAAATGTGATTTTGTTAGAACAGTTTTATTGGGCATGCCCAGCAGAGCTAAAAATCTGGCTGGAGGACCGAGATCCCAAAACAGTGCAAGAGGCTGCTGAACTCTCGGACTGCTATGCCAAGAGCAGACCTGCTCTGAAAGTGAATGGGAGGGCGTGGAAGTGCAGAAAGGGAAAAGCGCACCTTCAGGGCAGCTAAAACCCTCATTGTCTCCACCGAAACCAGTTAGCCTCAGGTTTTAGAGAAAAGATTTCTCTGAAAAGAGAAGTGAATGTTGGTTATGTAAAGAAACTGGGCATATTGCCAGACAGTGTCCCAAATGAATGAGCAATAATATGCAGAATGGTACTAGAAAAGAAGTGGGTTGTTTGTGTGTCCCTGGGAGCATGCCAGTGAACATGAGGGAACACATGCACCCAGTCATGGTGAATGGTGTACAGACGCAAGGGTTAAGGGACACAGGGGCATCCCTGACATTGGTAAAAGGGCATCTAGTAGAGCCTAGTCAGCTTATACCCAATAAATACATCACTGTAAAGGATTTTACTGGTGAAGAGAAAACATTTGCCACTGGCTAGTGTTCTCCTAGACTGGGGTGAAACAGGGGGTACTGTGCAACAGGTGGCAGTAGCCAAAACATTAGCAGTGGATGTGATCCTGGGCAACAATCTCAAACAGGGAATGGTATATGCAGTTACCCGTAGCCAAGTGGCAAGGGAACATTGTAGTTCCCTGAACCCCACAGAAGCCATTGTGGAAACTGCTGAGAGGTTAGTTCCCCAGCCTGTGTCTCCAGATGGGGAGACTAATGAAAAGGGAATAGAAATTTCCCCAGTAGCAAGTAACCACACAGCTACAGAGGGTTACTCCAAAGAGGGAGGGGTGACCCATTGTTAGAGGGCTGGGATTGACAGTGTTCCTGAGTGCCCTGATGCTACTGCTAGGGACCCTAGTTTAGCGACTGAAGGGGACCTGTCCCATGCCTTGGGAAAGTGTGAGTTGTTTGCAGCTGCTCAGAGAAGTGACCCTAGTTTTGAGAAGCTGAGGGCTTGGGCAGACTCAGATGGCACACAGGAAGGTGACGGCAGACATAAGGTCTACCGGGAAAATGGACTTATGTATACTCAGGCTGTGCAGACAGAGGGAGGGGAGCTAAGCAGGCAGTCTGTCATTCCCCAGGGGTATCGTGAGCAGTTGCTCAAGATTGCACATGATATTCCCTTGTCTGGTCATCTAGGAATCGCATGCACAATGCAGCAGTTGGCTCAGAATTTCTACTGGCCTAACCTCACCAAGCAAGTGAAGGAGTATTGTAGGTCTTGTCACCCAGCCTCTCCCTACAAAACAGGGGTACTAAATGAGAAAAAGACCAAGGTAGAATGGTCAGTGGGGGATGCTGCAACAGAAGGTAAAGCCATCAAAAAATGGAGAGCAATGAGTACCAATGCCGGTAGTCTAGGTAACAAGCTTCCTGAATTAGTGGCCTTGATGGAGGAGGAACATCTTGGTATTGTGGCAGTCACAGAAACATGGTACACACAAAACCATGACTGGGACGTAAACATACCAGGATACACTATCTACAGGAGGGACAGGGAGGGTAAAAGAGGAGGAGGAGTAGTTCTTTACATAAAGGAAGGAATAAAAGCAACAGAACAAAAGGGTAAACAGGGAGGAGAAGAAGCACTGTGGGTAAATTTGGAGACGGGCAATGGTACACAATCCGCACAGGGGTTAGAGCAGACCCTTCTCAGGGGAGGAAATGGACAAGGAAATGATAGAAAGTATACTTAGAATGGCAGATAAAGGGAGATACTGCTGATGGGTGATCTGAATATGCCAGATGTTAACTGGAGTGCAGTTGCAGCTGCCACTCAAGAGTGCAGTTATTCTAGATGCCCTACAGGGGCATGCCTTAGACAACTAGTACTGGAGCCCACTCGAGAGGGAGCAATATTAGACTTGATACTCTCAAATGGAGATGGAGAGAGATCACAGATGTAGAAGTGGGTAGCCATCTGGGAACTAGCGACCATCGAACAGTATGGTTCACAATAAACACAGTAATAGAGTCCAGCATACAAAGACAAAAGTACTGACTTTAGGAGGGCTGACTTCTACATAATGGGTGAGTGCCTAAGGAATGCACTAGCAAATGGGCAGGAAGGAGGAGGGTGGAAGAACAATGGGGAATAATAAAACTGCCATCACAGAGGTAACAAGCCTTTGTGTGAAGCAAATAAACAAAACAAGACGATGTAAGAAACCACTATGGTTCTCAAAGGAAGTGGCAGTGAAGGTTCAAGAGAAAAAGAAAGCATTCAGGAAGTACAAGGAATCGCAGAAGGAGCAGGAAGAGAACTGTATCAGTTAAAGCAAAAGGAGGCTGGGAAGGCAGTCAGAACAGCAAAGGCCCAAACCGAGGAAAAGATAGCCAACTCAGTTAAGAAGGGGGATAAAACCTTTTATAGGTACATCAGGGAGCGAAGGAAGACCAAGGGAGGGATAGTGAGGCTTAATAAAGGGGAGGAGGGTGGGCAGAGGAGTCTGTGAAAAGGCAGAGATACTAAACAAATATTTTGCTCACTATTTACGAAGGAAGAGGGGAGATACAAAACAAACAGTAGTAACAGTCTGGATACAGAAGTTGATACCGCCCATTTACAGAAGAAAGGGTTCTGAAAGAACTCTTAAAACTGAAGGTGGACAAAGCAGGGCCTGATGGGATTCATCCCAGAATTTAAAAGAACTAAGGGTAGAACTAGTGACACCACTGACTACCCTTTTAACAAATCATGGGAGGATGGGGTGGTACCCGAGTACTGGAGGAGAGCAGATGTGATTCCCCTTCACAAAAGTGGGAGCAAGGCAGAAGCAGGAAACTATAGACCTGTTAGTTTAACCTCAGTGATAGGGAAAATGATGGAATCACTTCTAAAGGAAAGAATTGTCGAGTATCTAGAGGCCAGAGGGGCACAGGACCCTAGGCAGCATGGATTCACAGCGGAAGCTCATGCCAGATGAATCTGATAGATTTCTTTGACTGGGTGACCAAAGTAGTAGATCAGGGAGGGCTGTGGACATGGCCTACCTAGACTTTAGCAAGGCATTTGACACAGTCCCACAAAAGATTAATATACAAGTTAGCCAGCCTGGGAGTGGGTCCCAAGATGACAGCCTGGGTAAAGAATTGGCTGGAGAATAGGACACAGCGAGTTATAGTAAATGGAGTCCACTCAGAAGAAAGGAGGGTTACTAGTGGGGTACCGCAGGGTTCAAGTATTAGGACGGTCCTCTTCAATGTCTTTATAGTTTACATTGCAGAAGGACTGGAAGGAAAAGTATGTCTCTTTGCAGATGACACTAAGATCTGCAACAGAGTTGATGCACAGGGTGGGGTGGAAAGGATGAGAAGGGACTTGGCAAGGTTAGAGGAATGGTCAAATGTATGGCAGCTTAGATTCAATGCTAAGAAGTGCAAGGTAATGCACCTGGGAAACGAAAACCCAGGGGAAGAGTACACAATGGGAGGTGAGATACTAACAACAACAAGAATGGAAAGGGACCTGGGGGTAGTCATATCAGATGACCTAAAGATGGGCAAGCAATGTGAGAGGGCAGCAAGGAGGGCTGGGGGGATACTGGGATGCATAGGGAGAGGCATCACCAGTAGAAAACAGGAAGTTATTATCCTCTGTACAGACAGCTGGTGAGACCCCATCTGGAGTACTGTGTGCAGTTCTGGAGACCCATCTCGCAAAGACATAGACAGGATGGAAGCTGTCCAGAGGAGGGCTAACTAAAATGGTGCAGGGTCTGCACCGGAAGTCATATGAAGAGAGACTTAAGGAGCTTAATATGTATAGCCTCGAGGAAAGGAGGAGAGGGGACATGATAGAAACTTTCAAGTACCTCAAGGGAATCAACAAAGTCCAAGAGGTAGCATCTTTCAAAAAGAGGTGTGCAAGAATAAGAGGCACAATTTGAAAGATAGAGGGGCGGCTCAGAGGTAATTTAAGAAAGTATTTTTTTCAGAGAGGTTGTGGATGCATGGAACGGCCTTCCGGAGGAAGGTTGTGAGTCAAAATCAGTGAGAATTCAAGCCATGGGATAGTCATAGAAGCAATTCTGGGGGGTGGGGGTAGGAAGTAGGCTGCTGGTTAACTAGGATCTGCAGCTTATCCATTAGGTAAGGAAATGGGCAGACTGGGTGGGCCAAGTGGTCCTTATCTGCCATCAAATTCTATGTTTCTATGTTTCTATGTCTATGTTTCTATGTTTCTATGTCACCGGTGCCAAGAAATAGGGAAGGTGGGCAAGAAAACCCAAGCCACCCTGATTCCATTGCCCATAGTGGAGAAGCCATTCCAGAGGGTGGGAATGGGTATTGTGGGGCCTTTAAATACCCCCAGCTCCTCAGGGAAGAGATTCATCCTGACTGTGGTGGATTATGCCACCCAGTACCCAGAGGCAGTCACCCTATCCTCTCTGAGGACAGACAAAGTGGCAGATGCCTTACGTGGGATGTTCTCCCATGTTGGGTTTCTGCAGGAAGTTATCACCAATCAAGGGTGTTCCTTCATGTCGGACCTGATAAAATGTTTATAGGAGAAGTGTGGGGTAGTGCAGAGACACAAGACACCGTATCACCCACAAGCCAATGGGCTTGTGGAAAGATTCAATGGTACCCTGAAGTCAATGCTCTGGGGGTTTGCTGAACAGCATGGGAGGGATTGGGAGAAATACCTTCCCCACCTGTTGTTTGCATACAGGGAGATGCCCCAAGAGTCAACAGGATTTTTCCCCTTCGAACTCTTAAATGGACGCCGGGTACGTTGGCCTTAGACTTGATCCAGGAGGACTGGGAAGGCAAGCACGCCACCCAGGGAACTCCCATTGTGGATTACATCCTTAGGTTTAGGGAGAGGCTGAAGGAGCTTATTGGGACAGCCCAGAGCAACCTGGCAGCTGCCCAACAGAAACAAAAAGTGTGGTAAGACCACAGATCCAGAACTTGCTTGTACATGGTGGGTCAGGAAGTCATGGTCCTTATTCTGATCTGGAAAGACAAGCTGCAGGCTGAGTGGGCAGGACCATACAAAGTGGTTAGGAAGATAAATGACGTGAACTACATTATAGAGTTACCTGACAGAAGACAGACAGAAAGGATGTACCATGTCAACATGATGAAGCCACATGCAAGTAGGGCTGACATGGAGTTTGCAGTGTGTAGTCCTGGGGAGGGGACAGACGAAGGAGATCCCCTTCTGGACTTGCTGGAAGAAGGTAAGCGGAAGTCCTCTGTGGAGGCAGTTAAATTGTCTCCCCAGCTGACCCCAGACCAGATCCAGAAAGTAAGGGAGGTTTTAGCAGATTTTGCCCCATTGTTTACCGCCAAGCCTGGACTAATCCCCTTAGTGACTCATGATGTGGAGACAGGGACACAGATGCCCATACGGCAGACAGCATATCGGGTGTTGGAGGCTGTCCAAAAGGACATTAGGAGGGAAGTGGAGGAGATGCTGGATTTAGGTAATCCAGAGATCCCAAGCCCTGAGCCTCACCCGTAGTCCTTGTGCCCAAGCCATATGGCTCTACTCATTTCTGTGTGGACTATCATGGACTGAATGCAGTCACAAAGCCAGATGCCCACCCGATGTCCTGGATGGACAAACTCCTGGACAAGTTGGGAGGGGTGACCTACCTTACGACCATTGACCTGACAAAGGGGTATTGGCAGGTAGAATTGACAGACAGAGCTAGGGAAAGGTCAGCCTCCATCACTCCGATAGGCTTATTTGAGTTCAAAGTAATGCCTTTTGGAATGAAGAATGCCCTGGCCACTTTCCAAAGGTTGGTGACCCAGGTGTTAAATGGTGCTGAGGAGTACGCTGTGGCATACCTGGATGACACTGCCATCTTTAGTACCAGCTGGGAGGAACACCTGTCCCACCTTAGGGAAGTGCTGGGCAGGATACAGAGGGCCGGGCTCCCTGTCAAAGCCGAGAAGTGCCATGTGGCCATGGGAGAAGTGGCATACCTTGGGCATGTGGTAGACCAGGGACAGCTCCGTCCTAACCAAATAAAAATAGAGATAATCCAGGCATGGCCCAGACCAGAAACACAGAAGCAAGTCAGGAGTTTTCTAGGGATAGCAGGGTACTGCAGGAAATTTGTACCCAATTACAGTGCCCTGGCTGCTCCCCTATCTGACCTGACAAAGAAAAGTATGCCCAAGAAACTTACCTAGGGCCCAGCCTGTGAGGAAGCTTTTTCCAAACTAAAGGAGGCACTGTGCAGTGCTCCTGTTTTGACAAGTCCTGACTATAGCAAACCCTATATAGTTCAGACTGACGCTTCAGACATGGGTATTGGGGCAGTACTGAGTCAGACATCCAGCCAAGGGACAGATCACCCAGTAGTGTACCTGAGTAGGATGTTACTTCCCAGGGAGCAGGCATACCCACTGTGGAAAAAGAATGTCTTGCCATAGTGTGGGCCCTAAAGAAGTTGGAGCCATACTTGTATGGGCAGCATTTTGTGGTACAGACTGGCCACAATCCCCTGGTTTGGCTGACGCAGATGGGAAAGAACAATGGTAGATTGCTAAGATGGAGTCTTGCTTTGCAAGGGTATGATATCACAATCGTACATAGAGCTGGAGCCAGAAAACAGAACTCAGATGATCTTTCTCACGTGTATGAGGAGTGAACTGATTTGGGAAGCTCATCCCATGCCGGGGATAGAGCCCCCAAATTCAGTCTAGGTGGGGAGGATTGTGACACGTGGACAGCCAGTTCTGAGTACACTATGATTTATTTTGTAATATAAAAATGTGTTATGGACTGTTTCTCATGAGAGATGCTGAGACAGCATGTGAAATGACACACACACACACACACACACACACAGGTTTTAGATACACGATGTTACCTGGAAGGCCAGAAGCTAATTACAGACTAGAACAGGCCTTAATCAAGAATCTCCTATTTATTTAAGTTAAATATAGCTTTAACTGCTAAGAGGGAAATCAGTATCCCTTTTATGACGTTTCGAGGAGGAAACCAGGTTTAGCACACTGGTGTAAAATCATAAATGCTTAGATGTCTGTGTGAGAAGGGATACTGCTCATAGATGAAAAGGAATTTACAGACTTGATTAGGGAAGTCACATGGGGAAAAGAGTTTCTGCTGATGTAACCTTAATTAACTTTCCTTCCAAAATGATAAAACTTCCTGGGTGTATGATTTTTAATAAACAGAGGAGGAGCTAGGTGACCTCACACACAGGGGTTGTCAAAGACAGTTTTTTTAAACAGTATTCTGTTTTTCTTCAGAGACACTTTTATCTACACTCTGCCAAAGGAACATCTTTGAGCACTTTAAGCAGGTATTTAGAGAGAGAGAGAGAGACAAATCTAAGTACTGTAGAAGGAACTGCACTGTTAAAACCTTGTTCTTTTAAAAGATTGTATGGTTCTTGTGATATATAGTTCTGTATTTTATGTTTTACATACTTTTATATATTTTAGTAAAACTCTATTTTTAGAGCCTACTTGGTTTGTCTTTGAATTTCTTTTCTTTAACAAGTGGAGTATATATGGTTAAAGCAGACACTGTGCATTTGCTTGAATGGTGATACCAAACTGGAAAAAGGTGAGAGTAATCTGAGGTCTTTATTAGAGTTTTTAAGGGTTCATTTTGTACACCTGGTTAGGTGCCCATAGGCAAAGATATCTGGCCCCCCAAAGACAGAATTATCTGAGCCTGTGCATTGGGTATGCTAGCAAGAGATTCACAGTTTGAATCTCACCAGAACTGAGACCAAAGGTTGATTTGAACCCACAAAACAGGCAGGAGGGTTACCTTGTTTCTGTTAACTGCTCATAAGACTACGCTCGGAGGTGGGCACTTTGGGAGTAGAGGGCTGACCTGCTGAGTGGGTTTGTGACACACTTTTCTATATGTCATGGATTTTCGGTGGTGGCTCCCTCAGCCACCCATGAGTGCTTCTAGCTCTAAAGAGAAAAACAACACATTGTCTCAGGAGGGACATACAGTAGCTGGCTGTTTGTGTTTGTCTCTGTCAGTAGTTTAGTTTTTGTGGTTTTTCATGTGTTTCTACTTGGAGGAACTGGACCATTCTTGGACATAACATCTATGAACATTTCCTGGACTAAGAAACTGCAAAACATCACCACCAGGTGTAGGCATTCTCATCATAAATCAACTTTTTTGGTAGACATCAAAAAGCAAAAGTGAGGTCACTAAATCTTTTATACAAGTTTCTGGGTTGTGGAGTGCTGCATTGATTCCACATTTCCATCTGACTTTCTTAAAGGATGTGTGCTTATCTTTGAGGTCTATTCACAACTGTTTTGGAGAACAAAGGGAAGATTCTAACAAAGGATTTTTACATCCTGCATATGCCCTAGGCTAATGTTCATCACCTTCAGGAATTTAACACTTTTTGGGTCTTTGATCTACAGTAACTATCAGTTTTCTGGTCCACAGTAGCTCACCACGAGTCACTCAGGAACACTCACCCTTGCTACAGTAAACATTTGCAGTCTCCTCTACCTCTCACACTAACCATTTCAAGCTCGATACCAGCAACCTGGCACCATGGCAAATCCTCCTACCCTCACTTGTGGCACCCTCCTACAAAGGACTGAGTGCAAATGACAGCTCACACGCTGGAAAGTTGACAAATAGACACCTACTCTAGCCATTACCCTGTGCTGGGACCCTAAATGACTACACTGTATTCAAACTAATAAGAAACAGAGGCGTTGCATGTTATACCATGAGCTGCGGCAGATGTCCCTCAAACTTCTGCTCCTCCTCCTTCTGAGTGTCAGGAAGTATCCATCCAAACCCCTGGCCCTGTTTCTACCAGGGTAACAAATCTAGCAAAAAGCGGAGGGTCTCACCATTGCCACCTTAAATATCTGTAGCCTCCTTCAAAACTGGCATCCCTTCAAGTCTTTGCCAGTCAACACAATCCGACATACTAGCCATTGTTGAAACCTGGCTGACACCAAGCACTCGGACCATGCCGTCTCACTACAAGGCTACAATATTTTCAGACTGGACAGGTCTATTAAAGGGGGTTGTGCTATTTACATTAAGGACAACCTCTCTAGCCACCCTGTCTGCTTTTCCACCACTAACTCCTCTGTGCAATTTCTCCCTGTCAAGCTACTACTTGGTGCCCAAAATAAAGTGCTTACTGTGGCCGCTGTTTGTATCCCTCCTAAAGATCCAGGGTCCAGCCTCCAGACTGTTCTTGAATTTGTAAGATTGCAACCACCTGACACCGAGCTCCTTCTCCTTGGTGACTTTAATATAAATTGGCTCGCATCAGATGTTGGGTCCCTCAAGGATGCTATCCTAGCAGCTAACCTAACGCAGATGGTGAGCTCCCCCACTAGAAAAAACTACAAAACTGGAACTTGCACTTTCATTGACTGGATCCTTGCTAGCCACCCAGCCTGCATAAAAAACACAGTTGTTCTTCCGGACTCTCTCAGTGACCACTCCCCTGTGATCTGTACCTGGACAAATAAGTTCCAAAAACCACCTCCAAAAACCATCTCAAGCACAGTGCTACCCCATGGAAACCTTACCAAGCTCAAGACCTGTCTTTTACATACAGACTGGTCCCAATATACAATACTTTAGATGTTGACGCAGCCCTAGATTATTTTATCACAACTTTCAACACTGCCTGTGACACCTATGCACCAGTAAAAAAGCGTAAAATCAAAGCGCTCTCAAATCCCTGGCTCACGGCCAAACTACTGGCCCAACACAAAGCTCGGGACCACCTCTGAGCCATAGCCAGAGCCACAGGCTCTTTGACGGATATCCAGAAGTATAAACAGGCACAAAACCAATGTACCAAACAAATCCGACTAATGAAGAGCTCCTATTTCAAAAATGCCCTTGCAAACTCCTGGGGTGACGGGAGATCATTCTGGGACAACATCAGAAATATCATGGGTAAGCAGTCCAAATCCTCTCCCACTATAATGACTGTTGATGGAACCACTACCCTAGACCTAATGGTCATGGCAAGGGCCTTAAATAAAACTTTCACTGACCTCAGTGGGGTCCCCACGGACTTCTTCTCTGACACGGACTCGCCAAAACCAACATCTCCTACTGCCTCACCTGACCAACCGCTTTTCCACTTCAAAATAGTTAAGGCACATGAAGTCTACAAATATATAAAAGGCTATCTCTAAATCCAGAGCAAGCAGTGATACTATTGATCTTAAATTCTGTCCTTACCCTGGAAGAGTGGTGCACCGCTTACCAAAATTTTCAACTTCTCCCTCTGCCTTAGTCAATTTCCCAGCAGATGGAAGTCTGCTATAGTCACACCAGTGTTCAAAAGTGGCGACAAGTCCCTACCAGGAAACTATCGGCCTATATCTATACTTCCACCACTCTCCAAGGCCCTCAAACGCATTGTGGCTGACCAACTCTCAGACTACCTGCATAAGTATAACTTACTCTGCTTGCAGCAACATGGATTTAGGAAAGGACACAGTACATCGACCGCCCTACTGGAATTCTCAGGAGAAATTCACACTGCCTTGGACAAAGGATATCAAACCGGAGCTGTTTTCATTGACCTAACAAAGGCGTTTGATACTGTTCACCATGGCTTACTTATCACACTACTACACAGTCTTGGACTCTCAGAAGGACCAGGTGCCTGGGTTAAAAGTTACCTGGCCCAATGCTCTCAATCAGTAAAAATCTCAGAAGTTCTCTCAGACTCAAAACCGATCCTCTCAGGTGTTCCACAGGGGTCAATCCTAGGCCCCATCCTTTTCAGCCTTCCTAAACTCTCTCCCCAAATCCTGCCCGGAACAAATAATCCTTTCTTATGTGATGCGTGATTCTCTCCTCTCATAAGGACCCGAAACCCTTACTCCAGAGCCTGCAACTTGCTTTCTCCAATGTTGAAAAGTGGTTCCTAGATCACAAGCTGGTCCTAAATCACAAAAACCCAAAATCCATGCTTTTCTCCAGTCCACAAAAGGAAAAAGACAAATTCCACTTACTATCAAAACATACCCAGGATATACCCTTGAACAAGTGTCAACATTTAAATACCTTGGAATCACCTTTGATCAAGGTCTTACCTTTGTGACCCACATTGATAACACAGCGAAAACGGTGAACCAGTGCATTGGTATCCTGTTCCGAGACTGGCAATTCCTTACCCAAGCTGTGCTGAGGATTGCTGTCAAAGCTCTGTCATCTCAATCATAGACTATGGCTTAATTATCTATGGCCTGCCACTACCACCACACTTAGGCGATCACAACCACCCTAAACAAGGCCGTCGGCTGCTCACTGGAGCGCAGACGCACTCATACATGTGAGCTCTACACTGAAACAGGATGGTTGCAACTCTCAAATCGCATAAGGTACCTCACATGCTTGATGGCAAAAAAATCCATCTTGGGCACTCCGCCCGTGTCAAGACCTACACTGCCGAATACCAGCATCCGTCCCACCAGAAGATCGGAACACCAGCCTCTCCAGGTCCCCAGATGCCGGACCACACAGGGCCAAAGATCTTTTGCCTAGCGTGCCCCCAGCTGGTACAATGCCCTGAGCTCACTCATTCCATCCTCCACGCCACTAGGAGCTTTTAAATCTATGCTTTACTCTCACCTCTCAGCCTCTAGCTCCTGTGACTGCCTTGACTAATGATTCTTCCCTCGTGGCTATTTTTACTGTTTTTCATCCTCCTTCTCCTCTGCTCCTTTCTTGACAAAGGCATCTGAGTACCTCTAACTACTCTAAGTCTGCTCCTCTCCCCATATCTCCTCCTACCCTTCCCACCTTGACCATTCCTCCAATGTTTTGTTTTTTTCCTGTGATGTACTGTATTATACTGGCTTATTGAAACCTTTATAATTTGCTGACCATTCTATGTAACATGTCTTGTTTGTTTGTACATTGATGATGTGGAACCTTTGTAAAAGAGCCATTGGCTCAAAGGTAATAATTCCTAGAACAGTAAACTAAACTAAACTAAACATCCTTAATCCCATGTCTGGGTACTTTCTGCAGACACTGGCCAAGTGTCTGGGAGAAAGCTATAGGTGCCCAAAGTGAATCTGTGGAGGTAAATCTGGTTACTCCAGATGGGGGGCCTCCCACCTCTTGTTCCCAAATCCATACCCAGCCATTCATTTGGAGTCAACACCTTTCCTCTGAACTCTCTGTTTGTAGAATGCTATCTTAAAATGTATATCATATTTAACAATCTACTGTCCATGTAACTGGTGTCCTGACTTGCAGCGTTCTGTAAGTGGCTATGTCCATCCCTGTAGACCCCCACTGATTAGATGCCTTTTAAGACATACACATATCTCAAAGTACTGTATTGGGCTGCCCTTTCCTGACCTCACAGAAGCAGATACTTTTACACAACTCTCTTGGTGAAAACATGGGCTCTATATCAGAGCAGCCTCACCGTGGTTCACAGGTGCTCCAGGGCTTCTCTCACAGGAAACACACATCTGGTACCTCAATACAAATTCTCTTGTCAGGCAGCTCTATCTCTTCCAGCAGGGCCAGAGGGTTGCCCCTGAAATGCTGGTCTTTCCCATCCCCATCCCTCCAGGGATGGGGCACTGGGACAAACCGGGGAATGGTCTCAACCACTTCTACAGGTTTCTTCTGTGTCCTTCTCTAGGGCGAGAACACACACCCTCTTCCTGTTGTAGCTCCATTACAGAGCTAGGCTCCGAGGGGCTGCCAACTGCAGCACACCTCCTGCTTCCACTACAGACTGCCCCAGACTACTTTGAAAATCCCCAACATTCTAACCTAACTCCCAGCTGCAGCATTCTACTGTGGCTTATGCTGCTGCAAGAATTCTATAGTGATGTCATCCCTCCAGTTCAGCTGAGACTGAGGACAGAGTGAGACAGTGTGAAACCCATTTAACTGGTGTCTCACAAGCTGCCTTTCCTTGCCTGCCACTAGATCTAAGTTGGATTCTAGTAACCCCGGGTGACAAGGGGGTTACACCCACCCTCAGCCAGAAAAATGACTGTCTACAGTCATTGCTTACCCAGCCAAGGCCATCCTGCCCTCTGTGCTACCTATGGAAAGGGGTGATCAGGCCCTCTCCTACCATGTGCTAGGCACAGGCAGGCAACACTAAGAGCCCAGAGGCCATCGGCTGATGCATCAGCCTCTACTCTATGATCTTGCTATGGTTACCTAGTGGCCTTGGTAGAATTGTCCAGAGCACAGCCCTCAATAGATTAGTACTGCGGCCTCTATGGCTGGTCAGGACCACAGCCTGTCTATCCCCCCTAGCCTTCTAGGGAAAACCTATCTGACCAAAACCCCAAATTACCCAAAAACACAGGGGAACCTCCCCAAACCCTGGACACCTGCAACCAAACACAAGGGGCTAATACTATACTCTAGGTATTACTCCCACACTCTCCCACAACCATACCTGTGGAAGGAAAAGTTAAACACAGCAAACAACAACACTGCACTTTAAACACTTCTACTTTAAAGCACATGGAAGACTTCGCTGAGTCCCTCCTCCTCTTCTTGCCTTCTCTTCTTGTCTTCTTCAGGATCACCTGCAAGAGAAAAGACAAAACAACCCCTAATCTGCAAACACAGTACTGTCTAACCCCTACCATCAAAACACTGGAGAATCCCCAAAAAATATTTTTTGAAAAGTAGGAAAACAGTAGAAACAGTTGAAAAACAACATTATTTACAATACACATTTTTGGGGATGAAGTGCCGTAAAAGTTCCATCTACTGAAAACAGTAACTGAAGGCAAGTCCAAGAAAGAGTCTGTCCTGGGCCGGAGCCCAATGAAGCACAGTTCTGGTAGGACTGTAATCCTGAAGGGGAGAGTCTTTGAGGACAGTTCAAACAGTCTGAAGTCTGCTAGGTGTAGGTCGTGTACTGCAATGTCATTAAATATAGAAAAGTCTGGACTTACCAGTCCCTTGAAGAATGAAATCAATACGACACCTGGATTTCCAGTCAAAGACTCTCCCTGGCAGCATTCTTCTGATACAGTTGGGCGGACATCTTCTGGAAAATGACAGGATGGCACATCTGGAAACTGCTGGGATGATGTCATCTATGAGATGGAACCTTGGAACAGGACAGGAAAAACAGCTGCTCTGAAGTCATCCGAAATCCCAGTCAATGAATCAGGATACAGTTGGGTTGGTGTCCTTTCTGGATATGAAGTCATCTAGAAGGCCAGTCGATGGAATCTGGAAAGCCAATACACTGCAAGGCTGATGAATCTGGGGCACCTGGTTCCTGGAACACCAGTCTGGCTGAACAACATAGGTACAGCAATGGCTGAATGGCAGCACTGGCTACCACTGCTCTGCTTTCCACTTGGTAGGCATGGGCACATTCACAGGAAGTTGCCTGCATTGCGGGAAGTAACACAATGGGTCAGGTGCAAGAATTATTACCCCGTCTGGGTGCTCATAATTTACATTGAAGAAGGTTTCCAGTCCTCCTCCATCCATGATCTGAACAGTTTCTATAAACAGTGTTCTGTCCACTTTCCATTGCCTGAATCTTTCTTGCAACACTCTGTCTCGGACATACCGACTTGCAGCAGGATGCACATATCTTATTGCCTCTTCCACTATCCAGGATTTCCTGTTTCTTTCAATCTCCTCCCAGACTCTATGAGGACAAGTAGGAAAGGATATCCTATAGATCTCATTTGCCTTCCTATGAACCAGTCTTTCCTCTTTACTACACTTGGTCAACTTGAGACCTCTGGCCTGGCTTGGGGGCGGCGGTCCTGGTTCTGCCAGCTACGCATACTTAATGCAATGTAGAATGGATCTTTGACTCCTCCTTGTGGGGACAGGGCTGCAGAGTCACCAATCTCTCCTTCTGTTTGCTCCTCCGAGGCAAGAGCCAGAAGCTGTGGATCTGCACCTTCTTCAAAAGGCCACATAGGTTATCCCTCATCCTCTTCCTCACTGAGGATCTGAGCCCAGGAGTGAGCAGTCGTCCTCACTCCTGAGACTATCCACTCCTCGCTGGGTGTGGAGGTCGACACCTCCCATTCAAGGGTCTCCCTCATCTCATCTTCTTCTATGAGACTTGGGCTAGGCCCCTCTCTCCAAAGATCTGCTGATGCTCCCTCCGCACTGTCTCCCTGTGACCCGGACTCTGATACATAAGTACTTTGCTCTGCCTGTAGATATGCACCCTCTTGCTTTGTGCCACACTCTGCTGAGCCTCCTCCAATAGGCTGTATCTGGTGCTGTGTGCTGCCAACTGCAGGTTCTTGAAGCTTTGTCCATGTGGGAGCCAAACGAATCTTGGGTGCTTTGGTTAGACCATGTCTCTCTAGGCACCCAGAACAGTGAGGAACCATGAAGACGTCCCTTCCAGCCTTTAAGCACATTATGCACACTCTTACTGGATATCCAGGAATCACCACATGAGGAGGCAAACATCCCCCATAGTAACATCTCTTAATATCTTTCAATCTGTTAACTTCTTCTACTATCATAGCCTAGGCATGATCCAGGTAGCGGGCTGATCCGAAGCCATGACTGCAGAGAAAAACAAAACTCACTGTTATCTCAAGTCCCACTCGGTTGGAAAAATTTGACAAAATGGCTCCTCTGCTGCTGTGTTCACTTTACTACCCCACCCTGTAATGGCGAAGGCAGCACTCCTGTGCATCAACATTCTGTTTCTGACTCAAGCCACTGCACATCCAATTTACACACTCTACTGATAAAGTTTACTCAAACTGTTTAAACTGCACTGTCTGTACTCTAAGCACATTTATATGTATTTTTACTGGACTTTTTATTTGCTGTAACTCACTGTTCTTGCTTAAAAGTCCCTAAAGCCACAGTATTTCATTGCACTGGATTGCCTGTATTTCTTGTTGCATCTTTCATACAACCCACAGTCTCTCACATGGCTTTGAAAATTATACTGTTGCTGAACCCACAATTATGACACAGTCCTTCTCTGCAAAATGATCGCACTGCTACACACAGATTCAGCTGGCTTTAGTTAAAATCACACACAGTTTGAGTTGTTTTTAGGTTGGTACTCACTTAATCAGTAGCTGGTTATTACGATTGAAAAATTCGGCCTACAGCCGGTCTTGGAGGCCTCTGGAATGAAGCAGGCTGGCAGTCCTGCCGATTGTCCATCTGAACAGCTTGCTCTCTTCTCAGATGAATTGAAATGTGGGTTCAGCCCAATTTTAAATGGAAAAGTCCAATTTTACCACTTTTATAACATTTTCAGTCACCGCAATGCTCCTCCTGGCAAGCCAGTTTGCACACTACTCTCTATCTCCCTCTCGAACACTGTACAGTCACTCTTGAGCTGGTTTGGGGGCGGGACTGATTGCAGTCTCACCAATCTCTCGATGTCATGCAAATGAGCCTCTTTCTTCTCATGCCCTTCTCCTCCATGGCGATCGTCAATCAGGTAAAATTTAAACTGCAAACCACACTTTTTTTTTCAATTGTAGCTCCTCGGCGGGAGCACCATTTCAACCATTTTTCATGGCATTTCACTCAGCGATTCTCTCTGTCCATACAACAAGCACTTCCAACTTCTAGGGCACAAATCTCTGTTTGTTTTCCACAGTTTTCCATACTTTTCTTGTCACACATAACTTTAAAAGCTGGCAAATGTTATAACTTTGATGCAGGACAAGGGGCATTCACTCTCAGGCTTAACTGCTCCTCGGTAAACTGGTGGCATAATTACAGCAGCACATGAACAGCAGCACACAGCGGGACATTTGGGTGGCAATGCTTCAACTTTTTGGGCTACCTACTGCCAGACAGCCAAAACGCTAGCCCTAATCCGAACAAATCTTTTTTGTCCTCTCCCTAGATTCAAACCCAAATCCTCAGCAGTGCCTCCAATTTGTAACCAGGGTTCGGGGAGAAAACATTCGCTTGGCATCAGGGCTAGGTTTGCACTTCTGGACGGGGGCACCCAAGTAATTCTGGACACAGGAAGCAAGAACTGACACTGTCCAAATCAGGAGTGGGATTCTTAAGTGGGGCTTTTATTCACTTCAACACAAGAATACAAAGCAAGATGGACCCCCACAGGGCTACACTCACTGGATTTGCAGATCTATAGAAATCAGAACACATCTTCTTCATCATCACACAACCCTCAGGTTTTGAACACACTGAGCTCTCATGCCCCAACTGGTACTCTCACTCTTGGATTCCCTGGCATGGCACTCAGCCAGCACTAGTACACTTTCCCATATGTCATGGATTTTCGGTGGTGGCTCCCTCAACCACCCATAAGTGCTTCTAGCTCTAAAGGGAAAAACAACACATCCTTAATCCCATGTCTGGGTACTTTCTGCAGACACTGGCCAAGTGCCAGGGAGAAAGCTATAGGTGCCCAAAGTGAATCCATGGAGATAAATCTGGTTACTCCAGATGGGGGGCTCCCACCTCTTGTTTCCAAATCCATACCCAGCCATTCATTTGGAGTCAACACCTTTCCTTTGAACTCTCTGTTTGTAGGATGCTATCTCGAAATGTATATCACATTTAACAATCTACTGTTCATGTAACTGGTGTCCTGACTTGCAGCGTTCTCTAAGTAGCTATGTCCATCCCTGTAGACCCCCACTGATTAGATGCCTTTTAAGCCATACAAATATCTCAAAGTACTGTACTGGGCTGCCCTTTCCTGACCCCACAGAAGCAGATACTTTTACACAACTCTCTTGGTGAAAACATGGGCTCTATATCAGAGCAGACTCACCATGGTTCACAGGTGCCCCAGAGCTTCTCTCACAGGAAACACACATCTGGTATCTCAGTACAAATTCTTTTGTCAGGCAGCTTTACCTCTTCCAGCAGGGCCAGGGGGTTGCCCGTGAAATGTTGGTCTTCCCCCCATCCTTCCAGGGATGGGGCACTGGAACAAACCGGGGAACGGTCTCAACCACTTTTACAGGTTTCTTCTGTGTCCTTCTCTAGGGCGAGAACACACACCCTCTTCCTGTTGTAGCTCTATTACAGAGCTAGGCTCTGAGGGGCTGCCAACTGCAGCACACCTCCTGCTTCCACTACAGACTGCCCAAGACTACTTTGAAAATCCCCAACATTCTAACCTAACTCCCAGCTACAACATTCCACTGTGGCTTATGCTGCTGCGAGAATTCTATAGTGAAGTCATCCCTCCAGCTCAGCTGAGATTGAAGACAGAGCGAGACAGTGTGAAACCCATTTAACTGGTGTCTCACAAGCTGCCTGTCCCTGCCTGCCACTAGATCTAAGTGGGATTCTAGTAACCCCGGTTGACAAGGGGGTTACATTTATTTTTGCATTTGTGACAAAAATTATGCTAACATTCTGACAAATGATGTGTCCTTGTTTCACTTTTTCTTTTGCACTCATGTTACACTTAAAACAATGATGTTCTAACTATATCGAACAATCTGACCCCTTATGGATTTTTTCCATAAAGAGGGACTAAGTCTCAACATGTAATTTAAATACAAACATGGCAACACATGTCTTTTGTTGTGCATTGTAAATGTTTAGATGACCAGCATGTACTGGGCAAAAAAATAGGAATTTGACATGGGGGTTGCTGAAACACCAGTGAGCACCCTTAAAGTAGAAAGTTTTTTGTTATATGAGTCTCACAACTTTATAAATACATTCTAGAATAACTTCAGTATCAAGTAGAGTTTGAGATAATGAGTCACTGAAGAGTTTACTGTGTGGAAAAATAAATAACTGAGGAAGCACAACATTAATTGACGTGGGTGGGGGTCCTATAACAAGGCAAAGAAAGGGGACATGCTGTTTGCAGCTTGTACGTTAATGTAAGTTTATGTAAGGAGTGTCAGATTGATTGGGCAAAGGCGAGCAACACCTCAGAGGAATGACACCTAAGTGGTTAAGCTTATCATAAGTGTTGATAATCACAAGACTCTTTGTCCTAATTCAAAACAGCATGTGAGCAGGTCAGCAGGATACTACAGTGCACAGGCAGGGGGTTTATCAGTAGGAGGAAGGAACTGATCTTACTGCTTTATAGGTCCCTGGTCAAGCCACACCTAAAGTACTGTGCCCAGTTCTGGACCTCCCCTTAAAAAGGCAGGGATCATAGGGAGACAGTACAGAGGAGGGAAAATAAATGGTGCAACAGTAGAAAACCAATCTGGAAAGGCTGAGGAGCCCAAACATGCACTCCTTGGAGTCCAATCATTAATGCAGAATATGACAGAAATATTAATGTTTCTATGCAGGCTAACAGGGTGGGTTGTTGTTAGTTGTTCAAGTTGTGTGATAAATCAACAACCAGAGGGGACAATATTAAGGTAGCTGGTTGGGGGGTTATCAAGAGGAATGGAAGGAAGCCCTCCTTTACTGGAAAGGTGGTGGTTAAGAGGAACTGTTTGCTCAGATAGGTGGTAAATGTGGAGTCAGTAACTGGATTCAAGAGGGGTGGGGCAGATTTAAGGGGTTGGTGGGGACAGAAAGAGTAGAGGTGCAGAAAGGCAGACTAGGCACGTGGCAAAGCTGTCAGTAAGGTACCCGGCCTAAACCTGTACCTACACCATGTCTAGGAAATCTAGGTAGGTATCTTGGGCAGACTGGATGGACTGGTGTGTTTTTCTGCCTGTACTTTTCTGTGTTTCATTTCACTGTGGGATGTATACACATGTGTACACACACACACACACACCAGCATTATGGTGCACAATTGGTGGTGTAGCTTGCAAACACAGGCTGACCAGCCTGACATCATCAGGAAAGGTTTTAGTCTCCATGCCATTATAAATGACAAAAGAAAAATGGAGAACATGTTCTCACAATGCACGTATTTCATCCATGCTTTTAAAGTGTGGCATAGTCTGACAGGGTGGAATGAGAGACCCTTTTGTTCACATCTGAAATTAAACTGTCACTGCTGTATTACATAGATCTTATACCAGTGCCTGAAGGCTGCACCAAGCTTGCTCTCTGCCCTCTTCACATCCTTTCAGGCAGCGCCATCATCTTCTCCACCACCAGACTGGTACTCTACTCACCAGAAGAGCTTTCTAAGCTTGCACCAGCTCCTGCCTTAGTGCCACCACCCTCTCCTGATTGCAAAGCAGCTGCAGACACAAAATACAAAGATGATATCAATAGGACATTGGGAATGATATTTATCAATCATCCCACACAGTCATACAAACAGAAATATATTTCCCACACTCAGTCAATTGTAACTTGAGGTAGCTGGACTGCATGAGGAAACTGTGAGATGATCTTCATTGACACATGGCACACCTACCTGACAGGAATGGATGGTGCCAGTGTCCAGTGTCAAAGCTACACATACTGACCATGGAAATTATTCCTATACATGTTTTCTTCTGTGTGCACAACTGGTTGTTGACTGTGGCCACTGCCACTGAGAGGTGCCATAGGGAGTTGGGTGGTAGAAAAACTGAGAAAACTCCAGTAAAACCTTTAAACAGATCCTGCACTGTGGTCCACCACTGTACAGACTGTATGGATGGAAAGTGGAGGTGGTGTTAGTGGTATATGGGACTGGAGGAGCCTTCACAGAGAACAGAGCCAGGCACATGGACTGGGTGGGTGGTAGGTGGCAGGGTAAAACTTGGATTGTAAAGAAATTACTGCTGAGCTCAGAATGCTGGAGTAGAAGAGGACATGAAAAAGCCAAAGGAGAAGCACCACCCAAAGCCATCACCCCCAAGCCTACTTAAATTGGCACCATGGCACATAAGTGTGTGTTTAATTGGGCTGTGCCAACTGAAACAGATAGAACGGCATGTACCAGTTCTCAGGAACAATAAAACAATGGAGATGCAGCTGTAGGACATTGTCAGTCAGCTGCACCAGCTACGTCAGAGATATTCACTACACCAGAACTACCCCACCAACACCTCACAATCACTGCCGAGTTATACGATTTTCTTTTTATCAATAAATATTTTCTTTTGCAAACTGGTACATAGATTAATTTGCAATTTACTTAAAAACTTAGTGTTTTAAGTTTATAATGACTGAAAGTAGGAAGTTTGATAACACTCACCAAAAGCAGCGCAATGTTGTTTCCGTGTTCCTGCCACTGAGACAATACCTCCAAGTGTCGAGGGGCTCGCTGCCTTGGATGTCAAAATGACACTTCATTTGTTTCACAAGTCTGGCCTGTTTCTCTCCCCCATTGCTCACCAGACTGGGGATGTCTTCCCAGATTTTTTCTCTCCCTAAATATGACAGCCTTTTCTCACCATGCAGATACTTTGTATTTTTTGTCAGCTCACTTACTAGGATGGTGAGAAGGGCACAGCTGGACCTATCCTTGCACTTTTCTTTGAAACACGGAAAGTAGACATCTCCAAAAGATTGAACTTTGTTCTTTGAGTAAATTTATCGCCTGCCTCACACTACTCTCTCTGTTCAAATGTCACACTCTCAAAAGTAAAACTAAAATGCGAGCACACATGCCAAAACCACAGAATCTAAATCTGCGCCCCTTTGAAACTGCAGAATCCTATTCTGGCTCTCTCAAGTAGGATGATTGTAAAGCACAAGCGAAATACTACTCCACAGTTTCAATACAAAAACCACAGTAACACCTGAACTGCAGAATGGGTCTCCAATGGTTAGAAATAGTGTGAACGCTAAATTATAAAAAAACTACAAAACTGCAATTCACTATTTCAATAAAGAATCCATGGAATGTTTTCAGAATCCCACAGAATTACCCCCAAAAATCTCTAAAAGCATATCGGTAGTAGAATTGCATATTCTACTCAGTAGAACTAAAATGATAGTACAGTTGGGACACTAATAAAATGCAAGCCAATATTTGAAACATAGCTTTTGCAGAAAACAAAGTATTGCATTTTAAATGTGGTTCTCCTTTAAGAATTCAGGCACATAAAGCATTGCTGGACGAAGACCATAATGTTTACAGCGCATCTTCCATAGTTTGTAATCACTATAGTGTTTTGATGGAAATCAAGACTTCATTATAATTTGTGGGTGGCTTTTCGAGTTTCTCATGAAGATCTGCAATATCACAAATCCTTACCTGTGATATAACAGCGTTCCTACAAGAAAAGGATTGTGAAGTCATGAATTAGGAAAGAAAGCCATTTCTTGTTCTTGGAATTTAGATTCCCCAAAAAATATTTGCCAAAAAAACTTTAAAATCACAGAGGAGAGATGAAAATACTAGCCACTGATTGTTTCCTTTATACCTGTGTACTATGCAGTATGTTCAAAAGCAGGTATTAATTGTTAAAATGTTTTACCAAATGCTTGTCCATTTGAAAACTTTTTGTCACAGGAGGATTTACTTTATTAGTTATTTTTTTATAATAAAAGAATATTCTGATCCCTTAGAAGGTGGTTCATTTCCTCTTTTGTAACAAAGATCTTGTATTCTTTTTTTTTTTTTTTTGGTAAGCTGCTCTTGCAACTCTAGCCATCAGATATTTTATTGGAATTTTACAAAAGCTGATTCATCCTCATTTTCAGTTCCCACATCTTTTTCCAGATTTGACTTTGTATCTCTCTTTTTCTGTTGCAGTCATATGGAGAAACCAGCAGGCCTAGCTGGCTCCAGGCCGCGAAGTCTGCTTACAGGTTCACTTTGGGCTCAATTGCTAGAGGTGAGTGACATGTCTGTGTTCTGTTCTCAAGTCTGGGCTAATGTAATCTTATCCTTCTAGACTAGTGCAGATCAGCTAAGGTGCAGTCCATTGTTCTGAAGGGTCAGAGCTTGAAGGCTTTATGAGGTGCTCTTTATTTTTACCTGTGATCAGAAGATCCGAAATGCTGCTATAGTGGCACCTCTGGCTCCAGACAGTCTTCAGGACAAAACCTTCATAATGACACAGGTCTTCCGGGCCCTATGCTGAAATGCACCTTAATTGTACCTGATGCTGGGACTGATATCAAGCGAAAGCTGCAGAACCATGCAAAAAAATCAAGAAAAAATATATTTTATAAGACATTTACCCTTGACTGTAGTTGTTAAAAAAGTTAAAATATCCTAGAAAAGGTGTTAAAATAGTTGTCTGCTAGCTGAATATAATTCTTTAGAAATCTTTTTTTTTTTTTTTTTTTGGTAGTTCTTTATGTAACAACTAAAGCTCATGCTTACATACGCTGGGGCACTAGGACATCACAAAACTAAATGAACCCCAGACATGAGAGTTGTGCAGAACTCTTATAAAAGCAAAGGAGCTGACAGGCTGGAAAATCTGTAATGAATTTTTTCAAGGGTTGAGGTTTGTCATTGCGGTTGCTTCTCAGACCTACTTGGGCCTTAGAGACATAGTTAAAGCCAAGAATGTTTTAATGTGTTAAAAGAATTATGCTCAGAATTTCTGAACAATAGTTGATTCCGACAGTCACCATGGAGATTTTGCTTTCCACAAAAATATAAAAAGTTTGGATTCCTATTCTGAAAGTCTTGTGATTGCTCATCAGTGTAAAAACAGGAGACAAAATATTGTATTTACTAGCCTGTGTTAATGCCACATCCAGTACTAACAGTCAACAATGAAGACCTTTGATGTAAGGCAAGACTTGACAGGCCATAGAGACTAAAGTATGTATCTGTGGCACCAACATGGTGCCATACCATATGTGCGGTATTTCATCAGTCTGCATTTTCTTTTAGAAAATATAGATCCTCAATAACAAATGCCTGAAATGTTTACCAGGCTTACAAAATATGCCAGAAAAGTCCATGTCCCAGACATTTCACATACAAAAATTTGCAATAAATTGCAGTAGCATGTATAAAAATGATATACCATATCTATGGTAAATGGCTAAAAAAGTTAGGACAGCGTTAAAATCAACAAAAATGTATTCATGCAGCATGTGCGAAGTAGGAGTTCTGATTTCCCTGACCAGGATTTGTTTATTGTATACTGCAGTTAACCCCTTCACTGGGCCCTACCCTTTATGCATTTTAAAGCATTCAGCTTACAGTATCCCTAGTATTATTCTGAATGTTTGCCCGTTTTCATGATTCCTGAAAATAAAAGCAGAAATTATCAAACTGATCTGCTTGCAAATTTAACAATAATATTAAGACAGATTCTCAAAAAATGTTTTTGCAAGATCAGCTTGTCTGTAATGTCTCAAACACATTTCTGATGCTGACAGTTATTGGTCATTCATTAGCAGGTCACTGGGTCGCCCTGTATGTCAAGTGGTGAGAACCCCTCCGGCCTCAAAGATTCAGAAAGACTGAGCAGGTTTCCTCTCTTATAATGTTCATGGGTTCAACAATCCAGTCAAGAGGGCTAAAATACTGTAATTTATAAAGTGAAACAGACAAAATATAATCTTTTTGCAAGAGACACACATGACTCTGCTGCTTCAGAAGCTGGGACATATAGGCAGATGCACAGTCCATGCTTCCTTGTATTGTTTTATTTTTATTATTTATTTATTTACATTTTTGGCCAGGAAAGACACACTAAGCTGAAGCTTGTTTCCAGGCACGTCTTAGGAGCACAGGGAAGGTAAGTGACTTGCTCATGGTCATACAGTATGCAAGAGGTGGCTGTGGGATTCAAACCCAGCTCTCCAGGTTTGCAGAACAGTGCTCCTAATCACTACATTATACTGCCTCCCACATGTAATGACAAGAGATGGGGTATGGTTATTTTACTGCCTCTTGGAATCCCATAATTCTTCTCCAAGACTCTTTTGTAGACCAGCATGGCTGATATGTGATTCTTACAGGCACTATTTATGATAAACTTGTGAGTATAGCCCATGTCAACTTCTTGCCCCACTCTGACAAAAGGGTTCTGTAGGCTTTCTTCAGTAAATTCCTATCGGTGTTACAGGGCCAGTTGATTATGGGGTAACATTAACCTGACTGTCTCTGAACTGGATACCACTCACCCTGTAGTGTTTCAAACCTTGCCAGCCCCAAAATATTTTTAACGGACTATAGACCACCTTGGTACAGTATCTTAGATGTTTGGCAGTGGCTCTTCCCAATGGGCAAGGCACATACGCACAGCTCACTGTGGCATGGAAGTAAAGACAACCTGGGTTATTGTTTTTACAACTTATGAGCACTTTTCCCAGGTGCACAGTATGGGATATGGCCCTCAATTTCTCTCAGACCACCATTCAATCTGTCTGAAATTAGACTTGATCATACTTTAGCTGCGTGGCCCTGACGCTGCTACCTGCTGGTGGCCGGACCTCTGCATCCAGCCCGCCACCCCTGACCAAAAAAAGCAGACACAAGCCCAAACCAGGCTCTCCACCTCTGTACCTACTCCTGCCCTGAGCACTAAATTGCCCAGGGCCCTCCTACCAATTTACTTGACCTTTGTCTCTGGCTTTTTAACTAACGGCCCGCCTTTTTTTTTTTGCTCTATTTTAGACACAAGCCCAAACCAGGCTTTCCACTTCAGCTGAGTGGTCGTGGCACTGCTACCTGCTGGCGGCCAGACCTCTGCATCCAGCCTGCCACCCCCGACCAAGGAAAGCAGGTACGTTTGGTCAGCTCCTAGCTCGGAGCTGTCAGGCTTCATTCCCTGTAATTGGACTTGCTCCTGGGGACTGTGGCTGCTTCCCAATTGGATGCTGCAGATCCCCACTGAGAAAGAAAGCACACAAGGCACCTTTTTCAAAACACAGCTCAGCCACTGCGTTGCTGTACTGCTCTCTGGACAAATTACTGCTCATGTGGAAATATATATATATATATATATATATATTTTTTTTCTTCTTTTGGAATTTTCTGCTGTTTAGCCTGCTGTATTAGCTAGGCCTGAGTTCTATATAGCCTATGTCTTGCACTGCTGAATATTTTTACTGCCTAAACATTTTACCTTTAAACTATTGCACTGTACATGTAGAAATGGCCTAGCAGAGTTGTAGCAAACTTTGACTGCCTGACGTCTATATCACTTACTGCTTGTACTACTGTATTTTTTCTGCCAATTGCCCAATCTTGTAGAATAGCTAGAACTGACTACTGCCTGCTGTTTGTTCTGCCACACTTTTCCCATCACAGTTCCTCTCATTCATCCTCAGACTGCCTTCTTTGCTTTCCTCTTTCTCTTGCTTTTTTCCCTTTTGTATTTCTTTCTCTCTATTCCCCACAACGTTTCTCTGCCACCTACTGGACCCCTGATTCCCTCTCCTGACACCCCCTGAACCAGCACATTCTGTAAATATTGCCTGGCATTTTGGGCCATCTTCTCTACCCATTCCAGACTACCCTGAGTCCTCTCCACCACACACCTCCTTCCCAGCTCTCCCTGGTCTCATTCAAGGTCCCCCCCCAAACCTCCTGAATCAGCCTTTTATTTTGTTAAATTCCCACCTGGCACCTTTGACCAGACCTCTCTGCAGGAACCTTTTCTCTCCCACTGTTTGCACCTACTTCTGCCCTGAGAAACTAAATTGCCCAGGGCCCTCCCACCAATTTATTTGACCTTTGTCTCTGGCTTTTTAACTAACGGCCTGCCTTTTTTTTCTGCTCTATTTTAGCCACAAGCCCAAACCAGGCTCTCCACTTCAGCTGAGTGGCCCTGGCATTGCTACCTGCTGGCAGCCAGACCTCTGCATCCAGCCTGCCACCCCCTGACCAAGGAAAGCAGGTATGTTTGGTCAGCTTCTAGCTTGGAGCTATCAGGCTTCAGTCCTCATAATTGGACTGGCTCCTGTGGACCATGGCTGCTTCCCGATTGGATGCTGTAGATCCCCACTGAGAAGGAAAGCACACAAGGCACCTTTTTCAAAACACAGCTCGGCCACTGCCTTGCTGTACTGCTCTCTGGACAATTTTTTCCCACCCCCACCCCCTCCTCCCTCCTTTATTAAGTACACTTCCCCAGTGATCCATGCCCCCTGAGGCCTCACACTAGTCAATTACAGCAACTCATTAAAGGGGCTTTCCTTTCTGTAACTTCTTAAAGGGGTGATATCTGTAACTTCTTAAAGGGGTGATCCTCTCTTGTGCTCAAATAACTTATCGTCCTCAATGCATCCGGGATCAAGTGCATTGACACTAACTAATGTCCTCCTCCTACTTCCTACACCAGCCCCATCTCATTTAGGACCATCACCTTCTATGCATAGTACCCCCCCTTATTTGCAACACCTCTACCAGACCCTCCCGACGCTCGAGCACCTCCCTCCCCTCGGTACCCCCCCACACTCCACCCCTGCTACCTCTTACTTCCCACTCATACCTTGATCTCTTCTCTTCAATGCCTTTCCCACCCTTCATACTCTACCCACCCCTTGCACCCCAGCACCCGGATCTGTGTCCAGTTGCAAAGGGAGTTACCACAATCACTACCACGCTTTGATGCACCTAATCACCCTCCTGTTGCTTCTATCAGGTAACATTCATCCAAACCCTGGCCCCATGCTCAACCTTATGAACAAGCCTGCCCAGCCTCAAGGACTCCGCATAGCTTCTATGAATATTTGCAGCCTCCTTAAGAAGGCTGCTGCATTCCAGTGCTGGGTTACTCAGCACCAGCAAGACATTGTCACACTCGTTGAAACCTGGTTATCCAAATCCACCCCTGACTCCTTCATCTCCTTCCCTGGTTACACCCTTTTCAGGGAAGATCAGGTGGGTAAGCGTGGAGGTGGTTGTGCTGTCTACATGTGTGACTCCCTCCTTGGACATGCACTTCCACCACCCAAGTTTGATAATGGGGCGCAAGCCCTCATGCTAAAAATCTCTCCCAACCCTGGTAAGGGCCCACACTTTCTCACTGTTGCCTATATTCCCCCAGAAAGCAAGACCTCGCCATTCAGGCACTTGCTGACTACCTCTCTGGCCTACCACCCAAAATGGCCCAGATAATTGTTGGTGACCTGAATATCAACTGGCTCTCTGCCATGGCCTCCCAAATCAGAGATATCTTTGCCACCCTTGACATGTCTCAGCTTGTCACCACCCCAACTAGATTCAACCCCTCTACTGGCTCCAGCATCCTCCTGGATATCACCATTACCAACCACTCCCAGAGGGTGCTCAATATCAGTGTACTTCCCAACTCACTTAGTGATCACTCCCCGGTCATATTCTCTTGGTCCACTGCCAACAGCAAACCTGCACCACAAACCACCCAGCGACGTCGTCTACTCCCAGGCAGCCTGCATCACCTTAAACTGTACCTCTCACAACTGGATTGGTCCCCAATCAGGCTTGCACCGTCCATAGACGAGGCATTGGATTTTTTCACTCGCACTTTTAACATTGCCTGTGACCTCTATGCCCCTTCACTAGAAATCGCCTCAAAAAGCAAAACATGCCCGGGTTACCCCCTCCCTCCTTCACAAACTTAAAATGAGAGACAACCTATGACACATTGCCATGGAATCTGGCAAACCAGCTGATAGGCAAGCGTACAGCGCGAAGCGCAATAAGTGTACTTGGGCCATTCCACAGGCCAAAGCCCAGTACTACCAATCCGCTCTCGTCTCCTCCTGGGTGTCAGCTAGAAACTTTTGGGATACTATAAGGGAGCTGAATGGGAAATCCTGCTCCCCACCCCCCTCTCAACTCTCTTTTAATGACACTGTCTGCTCTGACACTCTTGGCATTGCAGACTGCCTAAACCACACTTTCTCAGACCTGAGTTCAGTCCTGCCCAGTAAATTCTTTGACCCCATCCCAGTAGCACCCCTGCCCACTCTCCAGAGACCTCCTTTCTACCTATGTACCATCTCCCCATTGGAGGCTAGACTCCTTCTGCAAAAAGCTGTTAGTAGTAACAACCCCAGCACCGACCTACTGGACACTAGGCTACTTCGCCTGATGTTGGATGCTGTCCTGATCCCACTTACCGAGCTGCTCAACCACTCTCTGTGCCTGGGGCAGTTCCCCAGCACATGGAAAACTGCCATCATCACTCCCATCCTAAAGAGCGGCGATCAAGTGACCCCAAGTAACTATCGACCTATCTCCATCCTCCCCCCACTCTCTAAGGCCCTTGAAAAAGTAGTTGCCAACCAGCTTGCTGAATACCTGGCCATGCACAATATCCTGTGCCCTGAACAGCATGGCTTTCATGCAGGTCACAGCACCACAACTGCGCTACTTGAATGCTCCAACTTCCTGCACTCTGCTCTTGATGCCGGAAGTCCTGCCAGTGCTGTGTTCATTGACCTCTCCCAGGCCTTTGACATGGTTTGCCATCCTCTCCTGCTTGACTCCCTCAGATGCCTTGGTTTCTCCCCTGGCCCCCCTGCAGGGTTCACCAGCTACCTCTCTGCCAGAACTCAGTGTGTAAAAATCAATAGCACCCTATCTGACACATGGTCTGTCCACTCTGGGGTTCCCCAGGGCTCCATTTTAGGACCTCTCCTCTTCAGTCTCTACCTCAACTCCCTCCCCTTGGCCTGCCCAAGTAAGATTCTCCTCTACGCAGACGACGCTGTGCTCTTCGCCGCTGACCCCAACCCCAGCACATTCCAGGCCACCCTCCAGCAAGCTTTTGATAGAGCTGAGCATTGGTTCACATCACGAAGGCTAGTCCTGAACCTGAAAAAGACCAAAGCTATGCACTTCTCGCATCACCAAACCCTCTTGTGATACTGCCTAGCACACTAAACCCCATTGAGCAGGTTTTCACCTACAAGTACCTGGGCATTACCTTTGATTTGGCACTCTCCTTCCATTCCCATATCAATGCCCTTTCTGCTGCCACCAGTGTCAGGATTGGACTGTTATACCGCCATAGGGACTGCCTACCACAAGAGGCCCTTAGATTGGCAATCACCTCCTCTGTCCTGTCACTAATCGGCTATGTGCTGCCCATCTATGCTGCTGCTGACAACACTGCGCTTGCAAGAATCCAGCTGTCTATAAATAAGGCCTGCAGGCTAATGCTGGGAGCCTCTAGGTGCACCCATACGTGCCTGCTGTACTCCACCACCAACTTGCTCAACCTTGAAGAAAGACTCCGCTTCCAAACCTGCCTTCTTGTAAAAAAGACCCTGCTAGGGCTCTCCCCCTCTGGGGTCGCCACCTCTCTGCAACGTGCCTCCCCCTCAGTCTCCACCCGCAGCACTGTCAAAACCTCCCTTATTATCCCCAGGGTAAGGACCTCTATGGCCCAGAGATCCTTTTGCTATCAGGCTCCCACCTAGTTCAATTCCCTCCTAGCCAACATAGCTGACTCCACTAAGCTTGGTCCTTTCAAGGTCTCCCTCAGAAACCATCTAACAAGCACTCGCTGCTGCAACTGCACATAATCCTCCACCTGCCCCTTACCTTCACCCCAAGGCTGGGTCTGCCCTGTCTACTTTTGCTTCATATACCTGGGGTCTCAGGCAACATCAGCTGATTATTGTAATAAAATATCTCTGGTTGCTACCTGACGTGGTACTCGTGTGCCTATATTATGACTACTGTGATCTACCTATTACCAAGCATGTACCACCAGTGAATGACTGAAACACTGGTTGCTTTTTTAATCTAAACTTTATGTACTGTACTGTTTTGTTTGCTGTGATGTATTGCTTTCTTGACGAGGTGCCTTTGTAAATGAGTCTATGACTCAAAGGTTTGTAAACCTATGATCTAATAAATAAATAAATGTGTTTGGGCATTTTAATACATTCCTGTTATACAAGGAACATTTTAACAAGCAATTTTCTGAGAAAATACAACAGATTTTGTGGGAGAATGAAGGCCCTGATGTCACCACCCATATTAACTGGGACACTCTAAAAACAGTACTACGTTGGGAACTGATCTCCTACTCTACTCAAAAAAAGCAACTGCGGGAACAGAAACTGATTAATCCTACTAATACTCTTACCACCCTTCAGATGTTAAATTTCCCAGGGAATATGGGAGTAACCCCCTAAATGAGACAAGTGAAGGCCCAGATACAACAAAATTTTGACTCTAGGGTTGAACAAGCCCTGCAGTTTCTCAAGCAGTCCTACTTCAGGGAGGGTTCTTGGGGTATGAGATTATTGGCTCATATATTGAGACAGCAGAAGAGGAATGCCACATTACTCCAGCTCTGAGAACCTTACACGGTACAGTTGATTGATAATAGACATGAAATTATGGACGTGGTGTGAACTTAATACCAGGACTTATACACAGAAACTAATCAGGTATCCCCCACCTGTATACAGGACTATATGGCCTGTCTCTCTTTACCCAGTTTGACACAGATACAGCAACAGCAACAGCAATTGCTATTATCCATCACTATGGAGGAGATATACAGTGTGTTGACTGCAGCTTAAACATGTAAGTGCCTGGGCCTGGACAGGTACCTGGTCAAGAAGTATAAAACCTTTCCGGAACAACTGCTTCCTCCCCTACTAAGAGCTTTTCTTGAAGTAAAACAGGGTACTGAGCCTCCCCCACACTGTCCCTTCTCATGATATTAACTATATGCAAACCGAGTAAGGATCCCTGCTCTCTACTTTTGTATAGACCAACTTCCATAATCAATGTGGACTATAAAATATACATGTCCATTTGTGCTGCCAGGGTGGACCGCCTACACCATTGCTGATAAGGATCAGGCAGGTTTTGTCCACCAGTGACAGAGAGCAGATGACATCTGCCAAACTCTCCAACTGCTCAGCTATATAACTCAATGTTCAATCCCAACAGTTATGCTAAGCCTCAGTGTTGAGAAGGCATTCAACAGGGTGTCATATGTGCTTCTTTCTTTTTTTTTTTCTATTATTTGTTTTTGCTCCCAGAGCCTGGCAGGCGGCTATGGCCCTCCCTCAGAGGGACTCATCCTCTGGCCCTGCGTGTCCCTGCTCATGCTGTCCCCCTGTATTTCCCCTGTGGTGGGGACAGGGAGGAGAGCACTGGCTTTCTCCACCCCCCAGAGCACAATCCAGAAGCCGTGGGTGTCACTGGAACCATCATGGAGCCTGCCAGCTCCCCTTTTTTTCACATTTTCTTCCTGTCCCTCCCTCCCCGCTGACATGAGGATGCTGGTACATGTCTCCCAACCTGTACTGCCCTCCAGCCACTGCCAGAGGGCAGTCAACAAGCGGCACGACAGGCCCCCACCCCCCCTGAAAGATGAAAGAAGTCCTCCGGATGCTCAATCCTCCCTCACCCCTGCCGACCCCTGATGATCTGGGCTTATTCCCGAACCTGGGTCACCGGCATGGCATGAGGTGTAGCGACCAGTGGCTCATCATCCAGTGCCACCAGGCCTGCTGTCCAGGGTGTTTCTTTGGGGCACCCTGTTGACCTTTTGCTTCCCTCCTCCATTTCTCAAGTGGCTGCAGACCCTTCCCCCAGCATATGTGCAAATCAACACTTTCTGTTTTGCCACAATAACATTATCTAGGGAAACACACCAAGGGTGCCCCCTTTACACTTCTTCTTTGCCATCTAATTGAACCATTGGTGCAATAACGAGGGGGTGGAAGGAGTCCCCCCTAGGCAGCAAGTACTTTAAGATAGCACTTTATGCCGATGATGTGCTGCTTTCCCCAAAACAACCTGGTGAGAGATACAGGAATTTAGAGCTCTGGCAGTTTTTTCAACTTAACATTCAGAAAACAGAATTCCTTCCCTGTCATTTAAGCAGCTGTACTCCTGGTGGAATAAGGCAGTGGTGCATTATTTGGGGATAAATATACCGTTTCATTTTGGAAATCTTGAACTCTTGAAATTTGAGTCCTTAATGCAGCAATTAATGGTTGATGTTTCAAAATGGTCACAACTCCCATTGAGTTGTTTTCCAGAGAATTGAACTGGTACAGACAGCTGGCCCAGTGGTGCTGAGGGTTGAGGCACTAGCCTTACCTCACATCACGCCAGCAACCCAGGTTTGGGAGTGAACCCGGTGAGCTGGGGGTTGGCCGGGGAGGAGAGAATTGGACGTCCAGAGGACTGCTCTCCTCTCCTAGGAAGGAAAGAGGGAGGGGACATGTTCCATGATACTAGTGGTACCCAGTGGAGACTGGGAACATAGCAGTCAGAAGCAGTAGAAAAGGGGAAGAGAGCACTTCACACACTGTATGGCATTGCACATCCATATCTAAGAGGGCGGAAAGAACACAAGGAAAAAGCCCTGGCACCTAGGAAGGTGACTGGGGGCCCAGGGATGGCTCCCACACTGAGCACCGACTCTGCCCAGCCAGCCTCCAGATCTCCTCCCATGCTGTGGCCACCCTTCCGGATTATAGATAGAGTGCCAGAGGAGTAAAGGCAGTCCCACCTCAAGGGGCTCAGAGCCAGGGGGTGGGGTGGTCGGAGGCATGGTGGGGAGAGATCCTGGGACAGAGGCTGTGCATGGGAGACTGTCACAGGGTGCTCCTGTGAAGGGTTTAGAGCCCCGAGCTGTTATGTATAAAAATAGGAGGGAACCTACAAGCTATGTTGAATTTTGGTCTGAAGGTGCTGTCTATGTACTTATAGTTTTCAGTTAGTCTATCAGTTTGAAGTCTGGCAGCTGCTAATTTCATTAAAACAAAAGACAGCATCTGTTTAGTAATAGTGTTTAAAAAAATGTAATGAATAAAAATAAAAATCAAACGAAGGGATAGTTGTTAGATTAATAAAAATATTTCATGACACTTTCTCTGGGTGGAGAAACTGAAGTGTAGAGCTTTTGTGAAAGCATGCTTAAATTCAGTCTCTTGCCCAGGGTCAGTCGTCATGCTGAGAGTCCGGTCGGCATCATGAATTGCCGGTAAAATTATTGTGTGAGGGTATGCAACTTTGATTAGGTATTTTTTCCTTTGTGATGTAGCCTTGCAGTCTTTCAAGCTATGATGTCAGGTTTAAAAATGATGTGGAGAATTATCTGGTTCTCCTTAATATTCTTCATTATGTTCTTTATTTCTAAAATGTATTTAAAATATGCTGTCCGGTGTTAAAATTGCTTTAGGGCTGTAGCGCAACAGTAAGTAAACAAAGCTGACACCCTGCTCGACTGTCTAGAAGTCTCGTGAAGGCATTTAGCCTTCTAGTGGTGTTTAATTTCATGTTTCCCCTTGAAAATCAATGGGAATGTTCTACTTGCCCTCCAGAGTTGAGGTAGGCTGTTTGTGGGTGGTTTTTGGGACTTTAGTAGAGCGAGAGGATTTTTGTATTTATGGGTGATTTTGTAAGCCCAGGGGTTTCATTTAACTTTGGCTCTGGTTTGCTCGCTAATATGAGACAGCTGGTCTCATTAGTCTCACATTTATTTGCTGAATGTATCGTGGCTAAAAGGGTCAGGAGACTTTTGGGGGCTCCTTTTCTGTGTGCTCTTCTCTCATGGCTAATAGCTATTTTGAGCCGCTTTGTTATTCTCTGGGTGAGTGCCTCTTGGTGTTTAATATAATTTTGTAGCATCTGTATTCTAATTTAAATACAGTGGAAACATCCAATGGTTCAGTTTAAAAGTGTTATATTTTAGCCATAAGCCAGTGCCAGATTGAATGCCTTTAAATCAGTGTTATATTGGCTCTCTGTATAAAAGGGTTTTTGTTATATATTTCTGAGCTTTTTCCCGATGGTGCGATTGTAAGCACTATCACAAAGATATTTACTTTTAAAACCTTCTTTAAAAACGGATTATTCCAACAAAGCACAATTGTTTTGAACTTCACTAACCTTTTTGAGTTAGAGTGGGGGAGGTTTGGAGGTGATTCCAGACTCTTTCTGGAACAAGGGTGTTTGCAGTGGTAATGGAGTCCTGAGTTCGAGTCCTGGCTCCTTCTTCTTCTTCTAGGAGCCAGCCGACCTCATTTCCTATCCTTTTATCAGGTATAGGAAGGGGAGGTGCTATAATTTTCAGAAATAATGTTTAAATCACTATTAAAAGAGTTTAAACTGCTGGTAGCATAATAAATGTTTTGCTTTGGTAATTTAAAGGAGCAGTGTGTATATAAATAAAATAAATACTTGGCAAATAAAGATTTAAAGTTTAAATTAAAATATTGGGGAGGAGTTGAATGATCACATGACCCTTTTGGGATATAAATTCAGACTCTTTGGATTAGAGTCAAGGTTTTGTTTGAGATCAGGGGAGAGTGCTAGGTCATTCTGCTTGCTGTGGGTCTGGAGCTATGCTCTGGAAGCTGTTTTTCAAAGTGCTCTATGGAGTCATAATGCTCTGTGCTATCTACTGCTCTGAAAGGAAGATTTATATGAATTTGTCTGCTGTGGTATTTCTGCTGTGAGTTCCAGAAAAGCTTTGACAAAGTGCTCTAAAGAGCGAAGGTATACAATTTCTGTACTAAAACTGAGAACCTGATGTTGAACTGATGCACTAAATTAAGTATTGATCTGCCTCTGAATAATTTTTCTGGAGAATTGAGAATAAATGTGGAACTTTGGAAAGAGGCTACATGTGTCAAGCTACTTGATTTGCCCACATAAACCTGCGCCCTACCACAGAGACCTTAGGCAGAGAGGAAGAAAAGCCATCCAACTGATCACCCTGAGGGGCCAGAGAGGAGGGGGCAGAAAAAAGAGTTTAAAAAAAATTGGTACAGATAAACATTTTGCCGAGGATTTTAGAGCTTATGAAAACCTTCCATACCATCCTGTCTGACTACTGTTTTAGTGCCTGGGACAAGTTAGTTTCCAGATCATTTTGGGGTTGACAATGCCCGAGAGTCTTGTATGCCACTCTGCAACTCTAATTACTTTGGGGGGGGGGGGGATTGGGCTGCTGAATCTAAGGGACTATTCCTTGGCTACTTATCGTAAAATACTGCCCCTCTGGCTCTTACTTACTGACGGAGCCCTATAGAAATATGCAGATATAGTAGTACATGATTTATTTAATTTAAGGCAAACTTTATTTTCCTGCCCCCTAGTACAGTCCAAGCACAATTCTTCTGCTTCACTGGCCCTATGTTACTATTTTGGCAAAGGTTTTGTAAACTACAAGGGACTTTGAGCTGCTGTTTTTTTCTGCTGGGCAATGGCTTAAGGTGGTGATTTCCCTTCCATGCAGATGGATGCCACATGTCAAAAGTGGCAGGCTTTAGGTCTTAGCCACTGGTTCCAGTGCTTGGATCTATCTATATCTATATCTATATCTATATCTATATCTATATATGACATAAATTCCAGCCTGGTACAGGCTGGAATTATTGTCATTCTAATTAGTTCCGGTTTTCACTTGCAGGGTTTTTATCAGCAATTGTGTATAAATGACCACACTTTACTCTTCGCAGTGCAGAACATTAGATCTATTGGGCTTGTGCAAGTGATGTGGCATTGACAAATGATTTTAATTTCTTGAGATTGCAGTACTGTTAAGTGTGACATTTTCAGAGTCATATACCCTCTATGAGAAACAAGCCTCATGTGTCTTTTTTTTTACTTGCCCGGCTCCCACGGCTTTTGGAGGAGGCCTCGCACCCCCTCCTACTCCATCCGCCTGGGCATCCTCATGGTACCCCTACCCTGGTTTTATCTGTGCAGGGAGATGTGGGTGTATACATTTTTCCCCTGGTTTTCTCCTCTTTTAGCCCCCTGAGGACGCCGACGCGAAGGACGTAAGTCCTAGCAGACAACGTGCATACGCACGCCGTCGCAAGCGCCCACAATGTCCTCCCTTCCCCAGTTCCCCGAAGGAACCACCATTGCCCCTGAAAGCCCATTCTTCCACTGGCCCCAGGAGCGTCGGGTGCTCTAAGCATCCCTGGTAACCCACCACAGGAGGAGGAGGAGAGCATCCATTGGGATGCTCAATCCTCCGGCCCCCACGACCCCAGCAACACGAGTCCATTCCCGAACCTGGGTCACCAGCGTGGTGCAAGGTGTGGTGTCCGGCACCTCAACCCTCAGTGCCACTGGGCTGGCGCCTCATGTGTCTTTGACTGTATTACATGTAAATAGTCTAGCACAGCTAACAAATTCTTTACTTGAGGTCTCACCCCAAAGGAAAGAATTCATTAGCTGTGCTATTCTGCTCTCATACAGTCAAAGACTACATAATAATATATATCCAAGCAGGTGAAAGGGGTGTATAGCACCGTATTAGGAGGTACTCTGGGCACTGCCGCTGTCTTGTACACATAATTCTGGAATAAGCCCGTGGGATATTAATGACTTTGGCATGGTACAGTATTTGGTCTGTCTTTTACTTATTACATAAGTGTAAGCATTTTTCCTTTTTGTATACCCTGCCTCTAAATGCTGCTCCTCCCAGTTTTGTGTATGGCCATGGCTAATGTACTTTTTTAATAATACTACAATAAATACCATGCAATGTATTATAAGAACAGATGTGTTAACTAAGCTTAAATAAATCTGCTCTGGGGTTGCCACCTTGGGTTGGGGGTTGCAAGTTGCAATAGGGCAGTGCTAGGCCCCCAGAATCCTGTGATATTACTATTAAATGCTCTGTGATACATTTTGTTGCTTAATAGGCCAGCAAGAGTCTCTCACACCCCTAACTCCAGGAGAAAATTTTTTTTTATTAGAGTCCGAGGTAGGGAAGCTGTAACAAAAGTGTGTTTTTGTCATCAATGAAAGCCACATAATTCACCACAGAGCATCTAAACTCCAAGAGCTTCTGGGGGCCTGGCGCCCACCAGACCCCCAACCTTTAGCCCCAGGCACCTCTTTCTTTACAAATTAAACACTGAATGTTTGTCAATAAAGTTGGAGATGTTGGTAATATACTGTATCTCAACTGAACATGCCACAAGTATCTAGAAAGCAAAGAAAAAAATGGTTATATCACTTGAATAGAACTTGGTGTTACAGTATATAGACCCATTCACACATACTGTATTTCAAAGCACTTTTACAAAGCAGTGAGTTAGATACTGGCAGTGAAGTGACTGTATCTGGACTAATAGCAGTCATATTGCTGTTAAGTGTACATCTCTAAGTGGGGTTGTCTAATAGGTAAAATGCCGTGCTGTTGAAGGAGTGTAGGACAATGAAAGCTGCACAGCTAAGGCAGTTCATTTAAGTAACTCTTTAAACTAACTGGCCACTGTTTTGAGTGTGTGATAAGGACTAGTCAGTAAAATAGACACCTCCCTTTTCTCTTGCTACCACTCCTTGGTGTCTGCCCCACATCCATGCTGGGGGTGAGCAACTTGCTGGGCTGGGGAAATGGGCAAAATACTTTACTGTGCTGGAGGGGCTGGAGACTATAGGGAAGAGGCTAGGATGCAACTTGCTGGGCTGGGGGGAGGACAGCTGAGGATTACAGAAAAGGGAGTTATGGTGCAACTTGCTGGGTTTGGGGTAGGCCAGGGACCTTGAACTGGCGCAGGAAGCTGGGCTATGAGGAAACTGGTTCGGGCAACATACTGTACTGGGGGGACTCTTGGGAGGGAGCTAAAGTGCAACTTACTGGTCATGGGGAATGAGGTAGCAGGATATCAAATTCTGTTTCAAATGACCCCCAAATTGCACCAGAATACGCCAAATTCAAAACATTTTCTGGGGGCCTAAGTGGCCCCCAGACCCCTGGCCTGTACTTATAGTGTACTTGTGTGTACACACTTTTAAATGCTGGTTACTCCCCTGTGTAAGGGTAGGGGGATTTGTTAGATAGCCTCTATAAAGTATTAGTTAATCTAAGGATATATTGGAATTTGGATAGCAAGGTCATCGTGGAGCACCAACGCATGGTGCGCCACTGCCGCGCAGCGTAAGGGGGGCCCTTACACAATACTGTGCATAGTGCCCATGGCAGTGTAAATCCAGCCCTGTCCCCACTTAACTAATGTTGGCTACCGACACCAAATGTACAAATAATAAAAAAAAGCATTTATTATAAACAAAACCCCTGTAGGAGGAAAATGGACAAGCATACACCAGTAGGCAAACATGGTGATGTAATAGTTTTCGCTACCCACCCCAGTGGTATGGGCTTGTCTGTATGGTCAGGCCCCCCCGTTATACCCCACAGCCCCAAACTGTATGTCATTGGATTTGGATGGGGTCCTTCCTCTGCTACAGCACAGTCCGGCAGGGCCGGCTTTATAGTTTTGGGGGCCCCCAGCAGGATTGGTAAAATCATGGCAGCCCCTTACTTGGCTGACCTTTGCCTGTTTGACTGTAACCCATATGTATATCTTTGTGTTTTATTTTCAGTACAACCAGAGGTATATTTTAAGTGTTTTTTTGTTGGCAGACAGCAGAGTTACTCCTTTGGGACGTTCTTCCCATTCCAACCATTGCTGCTCATTTGCCTCGTACTGACAAGATCATAGAGCTTGGTAAGGCATTTCATGAAGTCATGATGCCACATCAGAAGGAGCTGCACAGCCCTTTGTTGCTGTTCTAAGAAGATAAAAAAATAAAAATAAAGGTACAGTGCTCTGGTTGGGGCTGAAAAAGCAGGGGGCCCCCCAGCGACCGCAGGGTTCGCTAGTGCCTAAAACCGGCTATGAGTCTGGGTACCCAGTGTTAAAACATAGTAGGCCTGATGCCTGTCTGTGCTACCTGGGATCGTGTGTTGGTGCACTTTAAATAATAATAATAACTTTATTTTTAAAGCGCTTTTCAAAATATCAAAGCAATTTACATGTCGAAAAGCACAATATAAAACATCACATAAAACATATGAATACAATAAATACATAACAACATCACATATTAAAAACCTACAATAAAACCATCCATACTATCCAAAAAATAATATTAATACTCAGATATCAATTAATCATCCTAGAAGGCGCTCCGCCACAGGTAGGTTTTCAAATTTTTCTTAAATACCTCCAAGGAGGTGCACTCCCTTAACTGGCAAGGTAAAGAATTCCAAAGAGTGGGAGCTGCATAAGAAAAAGCTCTGCTACCAGAAGATTTTAAACTCACTCTTGGAATCTCTAACAACCCCTCGTCAGCCAAGCGTAGCGATCGGCCGGGGCAGTAAGGCACCAGAAGTTCTTTCAGATAGGTCGGACCCTGATCGTGAAGGGCTTTAAAAGTCAATAAATTGACTTTAAAGGTGATCCGCCACCGTATAGGAAGCCAGTGCAGCTTGCGCAGTACCGGGGTGATATGACTGGATCTCCTTGTCCCAGTCAACACCCTGGCTGCAGCGTTCTGCACCAGCCAAAGGCGATGGATTTCAATCCCAGAAAGCCCAAAGTAAAGGGCGTTGCAGTAGTCCAGCAGCGAGGACACAAAGGTGTGGACCAACGTTGGCAAAGAGTCAGATGGAACAAGGTGACGCACCCTGGCAATGTTCCTAAGATGATAAAAGGAAGTTCTGACAACAGCCGACACTTGAGATTGAAAGGTCAGCCTGTCATCTAGGACAATCCCCAGGTTGCACACCCGTTCAGAGGTCGGAAGTGACACGCCGTCAAGAAAAATTCCAGAGGGCGAGCCATCTTTCGGCCTCATTATCTGACCACCAATACCTCTGTCTTCTCTGAGTTCAACTTCAACCAACTAGAATCCATCCATCCTCGGATTTCTTCCAGACAGTTATTAAACAACGAGACAGCTCCATCCTGGTCAGGCGCAAAAGACAGGTATAGCTGGGTGTCATCTGCGTAGCAGTGAAACCTCAGCCCATACCATCTTATAATGTCTCCGAGGGGCAGCATATACACTGTGAATAACATGGGTGACAGCACTGAACCCTGAGGCACCCCACACAACAAAGAAGTTGGGGCGGAGGAATGAACCCCCGACACAACTCTCTGTGATCTTCTGGTAAGGAATGAAGTGAACCATTTTAAAACAGTTCCCAACATTCCACATATTTGCCTCTGGCATGCTAACAACGCCAGGTGATCTACAGTGTCAAAGGCTGACGAGAGATCAAGAAGAACCAGAATAGAACATCTCTTCTGATCCCTCGCCCTCAGCAGATCATTAAGCACCCGAACCAGTGCAGTCTCGGTGCTGTGTCATTTACGAAAACCAGACTAGAGGTATTCGTAGATATTATGGATGGTTAAATGGTCTTCCAATTGGGCTGCCACTACCTTCTCAATAACCTTCCCCAAAAAGGGAAGGTTAGAGATAGGTCTGTAGTTTGAGAAACAGTCTGGGTCCAAAGTAACTTTCTTCAGTAGAGGTGTAACCACTGCTTCTTTCAGGGAGTTAGGAAACTCACCTGACTCTAAGGAACACCAGACTATCTGCACCACAATGGGCCAATGATCTCAAGACAACCCAAAATTATGGGAGTTGGTCCAGGATCTAAACTACAGCTCGTAGGCCGCACACTATGGATGATCCTCATAATATCCACGACCTCCGGTTGGCAAAAGGAACTCCAAGAGAAACTAGGCATTGTGAGCTCGCACTGTTCCACAACATCAACCTTAGAGATTGCTGGACGCAAGCCCGCCCTGATGTGGTCCACCTTATTTGCAAAGAACCGAGCGAGCTCCTCGCAATCCATTTGCGAAAAGGCTCTCCGGACTTGTAGACAGGCTGGGTTGCACAGTCTGTCCACAGTCCAAAACAGCTGAGCCGGTCGATTCTGTGCAACTGCAATCTCCCTGGACAGAAATTCTGCCTTCTTATGGGTGTTTGCAGATTGATAGATAGAATAATGTTCCATCAATCTAAGGCGGTCGGCATCAAAGGCGGACTTGCGCCAGCACCGCTCTAACCTTTGCCCCTGTCTCCGCAACTCCCTCAGTGTCCCATCAAACCAGGAGGACCTGGGGTGAAGGGATAAGGGGCGCTCACGAACAGGAGCAATAAAATCCAGGGCCACCGTACCGGCCGTATTATAGTACAATACAGTACAATAATCCAACTCCCAAGTGGCATAAAACACAACCAAATGCTGAGAACCCAACTATAATCCAAGCAGTGTCCAGATAGTAAATTAAAACTGCTAAAATAACCTTCCCTCAAACAGGTAAAGACTGAGTACTCATGCTCTTCCCATCAGAGGTTGATGAAAATGACTGTGTAGTTGGCAGGGCAGTCACCTGAGGTGATAACATCTGCTTGGTTGTTACTGGTCTGTCTGCAGGTGACTTGCATAAAGCTGTTGTAGCATTCAGTGCAAACTGGTTCTGTTGGAAGGGGCATGGAAGGAGCATGCTGATGATTGACTGACCACAAAAATCATTTGGGGCCTTGCATGGCAACAGAGAAGCTGGTAGGAACAATATGCTACTCACACCAACTGCGCACACCGATTGTCACATGGTTTTACTCAGCCTTATACAGTTACAGATATTGGATCTCTGCTAACACTGCTGCTTTAAGAGCAGTCAAAAACTTTAGACATGAATGGATTTGTTCAATGTACTATATGGACAACAGTCCAGGAAACAGGCCTGAAAAGAGAGCACCTTGCCCTCACTAGTAAACACTTGCTTTCCCAATGGTTTTCAACAATTGTGAATGGAGCTCTCAATGATTCGTATCTTCTTTCACAACTCACAGAACTTAGCTCTTGCTACAGTATTACCAATTGCACACTTGAATTGAGGTGGTTCAGTGACTGTCTTACACGCCAAACTGATTTTCCAGTACATGGGTTTTGTTCCCAGGGTACATAGCCGCATGACTCAATTTCTTCGAAATCATTTGGAAGTCAACCCATTCAGTGTGCCAAGTTATTTTATACCTCCTATCAAACTGACTCCTGATTTGATGTCACGGCAGTCACTGTCACAATGATTGGGTGTGGCAAGTGGTCTTTTTTTCTGCTGACAAAGTCTATGTTTCTGTTGTTGTATGTTTCTGTTTGCTTGCCTATTTGATAGACTTGAACTCGATGCCTCCCTGGTGGTTACCTTTGCACCAGAACACAGGGTGGCAAGTGCATGCATGTCAGTTATGCTCATGCTCTTGCCCACTGGACACTGTTGAGCTGACTGGCTGTATCTCAAACCCTGATGTCTTGTACTGCCAGCAGCCAGACAGCGTTGATTCCCCCCTCTAGTTGCTGGCATCAAAATCACAAAGCACTACACTGGGTAAGAAGTTGAAACATACTGAGAACTTGCTGAAAATTACAAAGAACAGTTCAGTAATAGTCACACTGCTCACATCAGTATCACGGTATCCAAACCACACACACAGCCCAGTCCCAAGTCCAAGTCTTGCGGGCTATAAGACACTGTTGTCCATGAAATTCCCAAATCCAGGGGCATGCCAGTAGGAACTTGCTGTCTTATATATGCATAAATTCCTGCAAAATAGAAAGGTTCAACATTTCTATTCTAATAAATGAAGCCTAGGTGTGATATAACCACAGGTCTAACTAGACAAATGAGTCTTGACTAGCACATAGTAGGACCATAGGGTTCCACGACGCCGCAGTAATAAGAAAGTTGTCTACCAATGGCACAGTGACAGCACAACACCGCTAATTGATGTTGTGCTGTTGCACGGGGACAAGTGTTTTCTGCGGGGGGGCTTTGCCCTCCACACTCCCCATGCAGGGGGCTCTGCCCCCCAAATCCCTCATACTTTAGATTACTAACTCCAGTCAGAGTTAGTTCAGGGATGGGGGCAAACCCCTCCCTAGCACCAGTGCCGGGTAGTGGAGAACATCACAGCGACTGCCGACAATGTCGCTGTGGTGGTCTTCGCTATAGAACCGATGCTGCACAGTCGGTATACAGGACCATAGTTACTGTTTCAAACTCTGTTACTCAAAAATCAGTCTTGGGCACCAGAGAACTATATGCATGGCAAATTTAGTGGTGACATATACACCTCTGTGAACAGTGTACATGAGTAGGTCAGTGGAGGTACCTAGGGCATGGTAAGCGAGTCTCAACACAGGCTCCAAAGTACAGTCGCAATGACACAATAGCTCTATACTCATATTCTTGGATTGTGGGGTAGCAACCGCCAGCTCCTCATGCACTGAATAAATATCCTCAGTTGAGAATAAGTCCATCATGTTATTCTCCTCTGGTTGGGTCTCTCCCTCTGGCTTATCATCATCCCACTGTACCAAATGATTTTACAGAGGCACAATGACTACAACGTGGAGATTCAGAACCTACAGCCCAGAGACTGCATTCTGGTATGAAACTTGGGAATACCAAGAAAGCCCAAAATTGCTGACAGATGGGAAGACCATCAGTGTATTTAATTTTTATTTATTTGAAAATCGGTGACCAGGAAAGGCACACTGAGCCAAAGCTGCGACCCAGGGGAGATCCAGGAGAGAGGGAAACAGGAGGAACATCAAACAAATTACTGTGGAAATATAGTTATGGAAGTAAAGTGCAGTCACAAATACAGTGTATAAAAATTCACAGGTATGTCTTGGAACAGTTTAAAGTGCAACTATGCATACCCATGTCAAGCTGAGTGCACATAAGAGATACACCAAAACTTTGCCATAGCAATGTTAACCAAACATAACAGACAGTGCATTAGCCAACACTGTTGGATAGGGAGAAACTAGAACCCAGTTGCTGCCAGTGTAAGACAGGGAGGAACCTCACTAGGAGAAACAGGAGCAGGTCAGGGATGGAATGAGTTTCAGCTGGTGTCTGAAAGAGCCTGTGGTGGTGGTGTGGCAGAGGAATGAGAGGAGCTGGTTTCAGAAAGTTGGAAGACAGTAAGAGAAGGCAGATTGCCCAGTAGAGGACAGGGGATGAGGAATGGAAAAAGTTCACTGGTCATGAGAATGGAGAGAGCATGAAGCAGTCATGACTGGGAAGATGACTGGGAAGAGATGAGATGAGAGGTAGGAGGGAAGGGAACCAAACCAATATTTGGAGATGAAGGAGGAACAGTATAACTGGGAATGAGATGTTAGGAAGATGATGGAAAGGGAGGAGAAGAGGGAGCAATGTGAGTAGGAGGAGGAGGAGAGGTGATATGAAGTGACAAAAAGTATTACGGAGGGTGCCCAGCTTGGTTAGGGAAGTGGAGGGGACAGTACTGTAGACCATGTCAGCATAGTTGAAACCTGTGAGCACCATTTTAATGAGCATCTCATGGTGGACCAGCATGGGAAGGCTGTTTTTGTTATGACAGAGGGCACCCAGCTTGGGCTGCAGTTTTACAATAATGGCATCAATGTGGGCTTAGAAGTCGAGCTTGCTGCCTAGCCACACACTGAGGTACTTGAAGGACTGCACTTCTTTGAGGGAGAAGTCATCCACCATGCAGAAGACTGGAAGTCTTGAGAGCCTAGCCAATTTCTGGCTGGTACCAAAGGTCAAGGACAACTTTTTTTGGTGTTAACTCAGAGATGGTTGGTGTGGAACCAACGCAGGACAGTGTGAAAATCCTGCTGAAGCAGGCTTTCCACAGAAGTGGTGGAGGGACCAGAGGAGATAAGGCAGAAGTTACCAGGGGAGGAGGGATAACCCCCCCTTTGTGAAGTGGAAGGACTTTAGCAATCTTCCAGGACTGAGGAATGGAACAGAGGGAGAATGAGAGGTGGAGCAAGTGACTAAGTGGAGCAGCAATATCAGGAGCAGAGCAGTGGAGCAGCTTGGGATCGAGCCCATCGGGGCTGGACTTTGACAGGTTGAGGGATGACAGGACCAGCAGGGTTTCTTGTGTAGTGACAGAAGGAAAATGGAAACCTGAAGAGGTTTTGAGGAGAGGAGAGGGGGAAAAAGGAGGGGAAGGAAGGGAGTCAGAAGTGGGAGGAGGAGAGCACACATAGTGAGAAACCCATTGAAGTGAGCAGCAAAAGAGGCAGGATCAGACATGGATGAACCATTAACCATGAGGACTGGAGGAACTGACTGGGCAGGGGGTCAAAAAAATGGATTACTTTCCAGAATTTAGCAGAAGAGTAAAGGTTATTCTTGAGGTTTGCTTTGAAATTAAGGGATTTTGCAGCCTGGAGGACCTTTGCATGTCTGTTTCTCGGGGTCCTATTGTGAAGAAGATCAGGAAGGGAGTGGGATAATCTATAGGGTGCTCAGGCTAGATCACGGGATTTGCAGTGATCAGTGATTTCAGGGGAGATTCAAGCAGAGGTGTGAATATCTGACCCTGGATTTTCTGAGTGGGGCATGTAAGTCCCAAACTGTGAAAAATCTGAAATTAAAAAGAGAGAGGGCAACACCAATGTCAGAGGTCAATGGGATAGCAGACCAGTCTGTAGCAGACAGGTCACTCAAGAGAGTATTTATGTACAGCGAGTGGAGGAACCTGGACCAGAAGTATTTTGGGGCTGATGGGGATGCCAGATTGCCGTGATACAGTACATCAGGCAGTGGTCACTGAAGGAATCTGGCAAACTACCTGCTGTCGCAATGCATTGGGGTTGGGAGGACAGAACCCAGTTCAACAGGAAGTGGTTGGAGGAATTGGGATTGAGTCGTGTGGGCTCAGACAAATTTAAAGACTCAGCCCTCTGAGTGGCTGATCTTGAGGAAGGGGGTGGCCAATTTATGTTGAAATTCTCAAGGAAAATGAGTTCACCAGTGGAGGAATGAGAGGTAATGTTGGACAGAGTGTCAATCAGAGAGGTGAGTAAGATCTTGGGTGAGTTATAGAAAACCCCTATGAAGATAGGAACAGTTGAGGGGAATGATACCCTGATGAGGAGGAATTCATGGAAGGAGGGTACAGCCTCCCTGATGTCCAAGGTGCAGGAGACGGAGAGGCTGTGGCGGACATAAATGTCTACTCCTCCACCATGTTTTCCCTATACTGTCTTAAAAGATGGAAGTCAGAAAGGGTCAAACTAGTGTCTGGAATCCTGGAGGAGAGTCAGGATTCAATGATGTAGAAGATGTCTGAAGAGTGCTGGAGTACCCAAACTGAGAGTAGGCCAAGCTTAAGGAGAAGATTTCTAGCATTTAGGTGAAAAATGCTAAGGCCCTTGGCAGTAGCAGAGGAAGAGGGAAGAAGAAGGGACCTGGGTTGAGCTCCACGTTGCCACCCAGGAGGAGGAGGAGTAGTAGGAGGGTGAGTAGATGGATGGAGTGAGACTTCCTTCCTCTAGACCAAGGAAGAGAGCAGAGGAAAGGAGGTGATGAGCAGAGTGGAAGGCACGGTGCAGAATCCATGTATATCGTCTTAGATCTGCACAGTGTTGGATTTGTCAGGTTCTAAGCTTAGATAGTCTATACTACTAAGTTCCAGAGGAGAGCTGATTGATTTGATCACTAAGGGTGCAGCTCATTTTGGTAACTGTCTTCCACCGTACACAGTTGTGTTCTATGTCCATCCCTATACACAGCGAGAAGATCCTTGATCTGACCAAGTCAAACGTTCATTCACTTCCCATGTGCCCAGTATCATTGTACAATACTTTCATCATGGTACACTGACATTTTCCAGGCAACATTTGTTTTCTCACAAAGGAATTGTGTCCTCCAGGCATACAAAAGATGTAATTGTCTTGCTTTTAAAAATTGGTCCAGTCTCACAAGACTAGAAAGGTGTCTAGGTGCATCGCAATTACTTGAGCGGCAGTTTTCCTCATCTATCAATGTCTGTTAATACGGTATAGTGAAAACCTGAGTCAGTCTTTTGCTGTTGCTGCAGATGAAGCTTGTTCAGGTGAGGCAGAGAATTTGTTTATTTGTAATATATTTTACAAGGTACACATGCAGAGTTCAGATGTGCTTGTTTTCATCTGCAACCTCGGGGAAGGGGAGAATAGAAATTCATCAAGGAAAATACTGTACAAAGTATTCCAGTAGAAATGAAATAATGGACAGCAGATATAGAGTCACAGTTACAAAATGTATAAACAGTCCTTAGATGGCGCTAATAATGCATCGTAAGCCTTACCACAAAAACAGAGTCATAACACATACAGGTATCACAGATACAGAGGTCAGAATGTAAATGCCATACAATGGTACAAAGGGATAGTATACGCTGCTGATAAAAATTTGCATGGGCAGAACCCATCTCCAAGACATAGTCAGAACAGGATTAAACTTGAAACCTGGCTGTAACTATTTGGAAACCCCAGATAAGAAATTAAGGGACAGCTCTAGGGCAATTGTGACAAGTCATGGGGGCCTTGTAGTACTCCACTGAGTGTAGCCTTCACAGACTGGAGACTTGTTATGGTAGTGAGAGAGGACGAAAGGCTATTGCATGTGTGAAGAAGTCTGTACCTGATAGAAGCTTGTCCTGCAGTGTATCTACACCAAGGAATTTGGAGACTTTTTCTGTCCTCCAACCATAAGGAGTATGAGGAATTGGAGGAGGGGTGAATAAGTCACTGAAGTGCCCCTGTAGTTTATCTGGCTCCACCCATTCAGAGAACCAACATTATTGTACCCGGTCATCATGGTGCCAGTTTGGGATTTCGCCAACCCCTGTTTTTGAGGGGGAACAATGCCCCCCACACATCCCCCTTTATTAATATTCTAACTCTGAGGGGGAGTGGACTTCAGGAAGGGGGCGCAAATGCCAAAATCAGCACCCTGATGTGCCGACACACTAATGCTGGTGCTCTAATGGCCAGAAAGGGTTTATCCAGCCAGTATTTGGTGCCAAGCACAGCAGTATGGAAAAAATGCATCATAGGAGGAGGGGCCCAGTCTAGTTCCATGTGCATAGCACAATGGCGGGCATGGGGAGGGCAGGCCAAAACAAATCTACAGACAGCATTGAAAAGGGGGTTGAGCTTAACTAAGGCAGTAATGGAGGCTCCAGAGAATACCATGTCCCCATATTTAAGCAGGGGGAAAATCAAAAGCTCTGCTACAGTTTCTTTGGTACTAAAATGGAGCCAGTTTTTTTATCCTACAGAGGGCCCCAAGCTTGGCAAAACATTTTCCCACTATGTAGTTTATGTGGAGCAGATAGTGCAGGTGTTGGTCTGGGGTCACGCCAAGATATTTATATGAGGTTACAGCATCAAGGGGACCACCAAATAAGGAGTAGTTTCAGAGTGGAAGGGGCTGATCTCAACCAGTGGGAGGTGCCAAAAAGCTAGTAAGTCTTCTTATGATTCATAGTTAGCTGATTTGCGAGGAACCATTTTTGTACATTAACAAAGCAGTTTTGAAGTGATTTCTCTATGTCAGTGAGAGAGTGACCTGAGGAGAAAATTATGTTATTATCAGAATATTGTGTGGATTTTCAGGCAGTTAGGGAGCTAGGGAGATCATTTATGAAAATTGAGAAAAGGAGGGTGCCTAGGACTGATCCCTGGGGGACCTCTTATGAGACAGAGAGCTGAGGGAGATTGATGTTCCTAATATAACTGATTGGTTCCTGTCTGAAGGGTATGATTTGAACCAATGTAAAGAGGAGGCAGAGATGCCACAGGATCCTAGTTTGGCTTTGAGCAGAGTATGAATAAACTGTACCTAATGCCTTGGCCAAGTCAATGAAAATTGCACCGTTCCCCTGGCTAGCATCCATATGTGAATGGATATGGCAGTAATACTTAGTAGAGTGGTAGAGGTGGAATGAGCATTGTGAAAGCCTGATTGGAATGGAATGATGAAGCCTGATTTGTCAAAGTAATTAGAGAGTTGCTTACTGGCTAGCCTTTTGAGTAATTAGGAGAGGAAGGGGAGTAGATATACGGCACAGTGGTTTGTTGGGGCATCAGGGGCACCTCCTTTATGGAATGGAACAAGCAGAGGATGTTTCTGTCATGATGGGAAGGAGCCAGTGGCCAAGAATTGATTGGATATTTAAGTGATAGGGGTGGCCAAGGCAGGATCCCCTAAGGCTAGGAGTCTGGGTGATAGGCCATCTGAGCCACCACTAGAGAGAAGATTCAGGGAAGATAATTCTCAGAGAAGAACAATATAATGATGCCAGGTTGCAGTGGACCTTGGGTAAATGCTCAATTGGGGCACCAGAACTGTCAATTGATGTGGATTAGTGGATGATGCTCTTTCATTGGTTTCAAACTTCTTAGAGAATGTGTGAACAGCAGCTACTGGTATGTGTAGCCATTCATTACTTGCTGCTGTTTGAGGAATGGTCTTGCTGGGTGGTAACCTCAATAAAGTGTCAGCATCAGTATGCTTTAGTTCTGGTCAGCTTTCAACACAGTAATCATAGGCAGCAAGTGCATAAAAAACCATTGACATCCTACAGCATAGAGTTTGGCAGTAGTGTTCATGTATGTCAATGGGTTGTTATCAGTTTTGACCATCACTTAAGCACCAGACAAGTATTCATGAAATTGGTTCATTATGGCCCATTTGAGTATGAGAAACTCAAATGTGTGCACATGCTATCATTTCTTGTATACTGTCAGACTTCAGTTGCTGAATGTCACAGATCTTATCGCTCTGGATAGGTCTGGTACAACACAGATCAAAGACCACTAGGACTTGCATCAGTGCAGAGTGTATATGGCTTGGTACAATTGAGATATGCTAGTGATGAAGTGCTGGTAAGCTCTTGTATCCTTTAATTGAATGCCGCCTCACACTGTTCCATTCAACAGGCACCAAAAGGTTCTCTAGTGTGGAAATAATGCTTTGAAACTCCATTTGCAGTAGTAGTTTTATTAATCTTCTAGGCTGGTAGACACTGTGTCAAATCCAAAATGGGTTTACTATCTTGGTGTAATCTTTTAACAAAATATCCATTGAATTCACAAATTCTGAGTAGTCTTTGCAGGCCTTTAAATGTCTGCCATCTAGGCCAGATGGTCAGGGCTTGCAGTTTCAACCGATCCATACAACTGCCATCTGCTGATACTGTATGACCCATACACTTAACCAAAATTTGGAAAAACTGGCACTTGTTAACCAATAGCTTTAATCCTAATTTCTCCAAGCAATCTAATACCTTAAATGGATGAGTTTTATGTTCTTTTGGGGTCTTTCCAAAATACTTATGTCATTCAGGTATATAAGATAGTCAAGCAGATTAATGTTGCTGGCAACCCTCTCCATTAACCACTGGAAAGTGGCAGAAGCTCCACTAATACCTTGTAAAGAAATTCAGAGTACCCCAATGGGCAAATAAAAGCTGTCTCACTGGTTTTCTGGCCCATAGGGATTTGTTAATAGCTGCTACTCAAGTCAAGGTATGAGAACCAACAACTTCTATTCAGACATTCAAGCACATTGGATGTGGGACATTGTACAGTATATTCATCAGGGATGGCACACTTGTTAAAGGTTTGCTATTACTGTGCCACTCTTTTTGTGGACAACTGTGACTGGTGACGTGTAAGGAATTCTGGATTCCTTGATTATTCCCGTTGCCAGTAACCCTTGGAGATGTCTTCTTATATCATTGACATCAGCTGGGGTGAGTTATCTTGAGCACTCACAGAAAGGTATTTCGTTGATTAGTTATGTATGAGTTTTTTTGTGTGAAACAAACCATATCCCACTCACCACTTGAAAATACAGCACAGCATTGAGCCAACTTCTGTAGAATGCAATCTTTCCACAATGTGAGCAAAGAAGACTCACTGAAGTCAAAAAGAGCAGAGTCCAAAATGTTTGATGCCCCTCCCTTCACGGGTTTTGGCTGAATGTTGGTGTCAGCACAGTAGACTCAACCTAGGGCCTGTTCTTTCCTCACAGTGATTTTGTGATCTGTGATGTTCTGAACCTATACAGTGATCCTTCAGGTGTATGTGTGGGATCTCCCTGAGATGACACTGGGCATCATCATCAATCCTCTGAGTAGTCCTCAATCTTTGGGCACATCATTTACTAAGATGTGGTTCTCCACAGGCTTCTTCAATCTCACCACTCCACTGATGGCACGCTCTGACTTGGGTAACAATGTCAGCTTCTCATGTTCTCGCTTCCACACCACTCCCACAGGGTCACCACTGACTGTGGGTCTTGTTGTTACATGTTGTTAGTTAGCAGTCTTTACAAAAGCAGTAACAGGTTTCTAATCACTGCCTTTGAGTGTCTCTCTTTCCTGGCAAAGCTGTCCCAATCTGTCACACACGTTGATGTTAGTAACTATTATCCAAGATATGTAGCTGTACACTTTCATTCATAGGCATACCAGAGTCACTGTTTCATAGGTCAGTTAACTCCAAATATCTCAGATGGGAAGTTGATGAAAAACTGGACACATCATAAGTATGGGTACACAGAGTAATTTTGTCCCCACCCATCTAGTCTTTCTACTGGTAGCAATGCCTGAGAAGACAAATGTTAATCATAGTATTCTTTGAACAATATGGTTACTTGAGTTCCACTGTCAAGTATTGCACAAGTAGGAATGCCATCCTCCTTCACTTCAGCTTTTGACATGGGATGTAGAGCCTCGGACATCTCACTTGGTCAAATGATTCTTAGAGCGTGTAACATTCAGGGTACCAGTGCAGTCCTTTACTAGTCCCCTCTAACATTTTCCTGGTTTATTCTTTTTTGATAAAGCTGCTTGTCTTCTGTTCTATAATTTTAGACTGCTGGCTGCCATATTATCAGTGCCAAAATTCTCCACATACATAAAAAACTTATCTTGGTAAGATTGTGGACCCCTGGGAGTTCCAATTCCTTTGAGTGATCCTCACCTCTTATCTGTGGGTTGCTCTACTCTAGCTTGTGCAGCAGAAGTACCAGTCAGGGTGCCCATTAGAGGTTCACATTGAGGCTCAGTGTAATCAATTATCAGCTGAGTCAACCTGTCCATTCTCTCTATTAGTTCTTGAGTCATGGGTTTGGCTGGAATGGTTACAGGAGCACTGGTAGCCACCAACAGGGACAGTCTTAACCATTCTGGGCCCCTGTGTAGCCCCCTGCCAGGTCCCACTTCTCCATTCCTTGTGGGCCCCCCACATCCATCATTTACACCTAACTAACCCTCTTGTCCTGTACTACTAAAGCAGTACTAGGTCTACTAATGTAACCAGCATCATTTAATTAGTGCCATAGACTGCATTGAATTATTTGACTTCACCATTGGAAATTAATCTGACTGAGCCTGGAGCAAGAACTTAAGTAAGTATGGTACTACTGTCGTATTCATTTCTTTAAGGACAGGGACATCATCACTGGGCACTCACACCTCCGATAATCTGATTTGTAAATAAGTTTAACAATTTAACTTTTCTGGAGGTGTGAGTGAGTGAGACAAAATAGAGAGGATTATCATAGGATACCAGTAAGGCTGCCACCTGTCAGGTTTTTTATCTGAGACTTGGTCTGCTGGCCAAGGCACCTAGCTTCACCTGAGCTCTTTCCTTCTCAGATTGCTTGAAAGGACAGAGCAGAGAACCTTACCAGAGCAAGGGAAATGGATTAAGACTTCTTTTGGCTAAGCAGATTTACTGTGTGTTGTTATTTTTACTGTGTACTTACAGGGATTGCTACTGTTTGTTGCTAACATTTCATTGCTTAATTTTTCTCTGATTCAAATTGTTGTTGCTGATATACCTTCTTCTGCATTATTACAAGGTGTGCCTACAGGTGTGTGCTAACAGATTACTGCTGTAATCGTCTGATTCAAATTGTCTTTTGCAAGGTATATCTTCTGTTACTGCTTTATTTTTCTCTGTAGCAAAGTATGTCTTACAGGGTATATCTTCTCTGAAATTATTACAGGTGGTGCTTTACAGGTTTTACAGTTTTATCTAACATTAGAATAAGCTTTCAGGGTTACTGCATTTGTTGTTGACTGATTGTTTCTGCTCTTACCTCCTTGTTCTTTCATCCGTGGTTCTTCTTTTTCAGCAGAGGAAGGGCCCAGCCACCCACCCCCATCCCCAACCACCCCACACTACACTCCTTTTATAGGGTACCACAGTTGTGACATTTCCTGTGGCAAAGCAGGAAGGGGAGGATCAGTGGGGCATCCACAAGGTGAGCTCATTTACAGGGGTACTAGTAATTCAACTTGTTATAACCAGGGCCACTGGAAAATTGCGGAAAAAGTTACCCAAAATTGCGGAGCATTTTGCAAAAATTGTGGGAAATTGCGGTAGTTCTACTATAGACCCTGAGTGCTTCACAATAAATCTTTTAATGTTTTCTGCAGCATATATTATTCAGTATAAATTGCTAAATGAATACACTGACACCTGAATATGTTTAAAACATAAGGAAAAGTTTATGTTCCTAATAAGAATACTAAACTGATAAACTATCATAAGCATTGCCTATCTTCCAAAATTTAAAAGCATCTGCCTCATACAGTGCTAAATAGATTCTATAAAGTGAGCCACAGCAAATAAATATTGAATAAAGCTAGAAGAAATACTTTTTTTGTTTCTGGCTGTAGAATAATGAAGCCTAATCAACAGCTGTTTACAGTGCTCTGCCAGCTATTCACCCACATTGGTACAAGAAAAAATAAACAGACAGAGCGGTGAATAATTGAGTTTTAGTAAAATGTTGTTAAAGTGTTTAATGGTCATAATTTGTACTGTAGGTACTGTACACTAGTTTTGAAATCACATATTTAAACATTAAATCTGGGGGTTATTGGGGCTGGCAGTATAATCTAGAGGTAAGAGTAACAAACTGTGAATGAGCTGACGACATCTAGCAGACCTGGGTTTGATTCCCACAACCTCCACTTGCATACTGTGTGATTCTGAGCAAGTCACTTAACCTCTTCAGTGCTCCTGGGTTGTACCTGAAAACAAGCACTTGTGTCTAGTGGGCCTTACATGGTTACCAAGAAATGTAAAAAAAATACCAATATATTTTTACTGCATCATACAGTAGTCAGGGTACCCTGTAATTTACCTTTGTTTTACTCTGGCTGCAATGATTTTGTTTAGTTAAAGATAAATGTTCAGATACGTTTTGTGTTTTATAAACTTGTTTTTAGACTATAGTCAGGTTTTTATTGTAGTCTTTGCATGTGAGCATCTAGGGGGTAGTTGCTAAGAGTGAGAGCTCTGTTACCAACTAGCTTATTCAAGTTTAAAATTGACAGGGTCATCCAAAAATCCTCAGCTGTTTGAATCAAAACTAGTCTGAATGAAAGTATGCTCACAAGGAATAACTTGCCCTGCCGCTTACAAAAAGGCTCCATAGTTAGCACCCCATTTAAGTGAATGAGATAATTTGCACCTTTTCTCCCATCTTTTGTTTCAGTCTGTGTGCCAACAAAAAGTTTTCTGATAGACTGCTTCAACACAAAACAAATGTTAAGTGTTTAAGTGTACTTATGATTGGCCAGTGGATTTTGAAACCAAACAAGACAAAGATTAAAAAGAAATCAGTGTCACATAAAACCCTTGCTCTACCTTGCACTGCATTGTTTCAACCAAACTCAAGTCTGCATGCAAAATTGTCAATATATTGAGAGTATTTTATTAAAAATGTTAATACTTTTTACACAGTTCAATATAAAAACTCAAAAATTGCAAGAAATTGTGGAACATGTCAGTTTTTGCAGAGAATGGTGAAAATTGTGGATTCCGCAAAAAAATTGCAGGCGCAATTTTCCAGTGGCCCTGGTTATAACAAGTTATACGAAAACAAAACACAAAATCAAACCATTACTTGCATTTTCTTCCTTCTAATTACTCTGACCAGGTTATAAACCCAGCAACTTATCAGGAATGGATATCATTAACTGCAGGTACTGCGGAACACTTTTCAGAAGGACAGTCTTACAGGATTTAGGACACTCTTCTACATGCTGGGCCATTGGAGATCTTAGGGCTGAGCTCCAGGCAGCATGGGCAGAGATTGTGCGCCTCAAATTTCATATTCAAGAGGAAATACATTATAAGAACCACCCGCCATTTCCCCAACATCCAACGGAAGAACCTCAACCACAGAGGGTAGTTGGTCGAGGAGGTTGGCAAGTGGTTAGGAGGGGCAAATCAGGTGCCCCATCACTCTGTGCTCTACAACATATTACCTCCAAAAACCATATAAACACTACAAACAGGTATCTGCCTCTATCTCCGAAATCAAACAAAGGGGCAGAGGACACTGCAGAGCAGGACACTGCAGCACAGGAGCTAGCACAACAAAACTCTCCCAAATCAGGAACCAAAACAAAAAAAGCAAAAAGGAAATCTAAAAAATTTCTGATCATAAAAGACTCCATGATTTGGGGAGTTGATACCCATCTCCAGCCAGGGGTAATGGTCAGATGTCTCCCAGATACATCAGCGTGGAGAGACACTGACTGCATTGCTAAAATTGTTCACAAAGCAGGAGAAAACATTGATGTCCTAGTACACATAGGGACTAATGATCTCGCCAGCCGGTCAGTTGTGGAGACCAAGGAACACCTGACCAGGCTGGGTGGCGAACTATCATCCATTTCATCTGACATCTCCTTCTCTGAGATCCTTCCAGTCTGGGAGAGGGGGACAGATGGACGGAAGGTCAAAGAAGGGGAGATAGGGAAGCTAAACATGTGGCTCAAGGGCTGGTGCCAAGAAAAAGGACACATATTTGTAGGGAACTGGCAACAGTTCTGGGAGCGAAAGTTCTTTAAATTTGATGGACTGCATTTGACTAAGGAGAGAGTCAGTGCATTGGGGCAGAAGTTTGACGTCTTTGCAGAATATTTAAACTAGCAAATGGGGAGAGGGGTGCAGCACCCCATACGTCGAATGGGAAGAACACCCTCCCCCTCAGCTAGTGGTCAAACAGGGATTCAGCATGTTTGCAGTTCATTTGCATCACCAGGTAAGAAAAAGGTCCGTCTCCCCATCAGCCATGACAGGAAATGCCAAACCTCACCCAACAACTAACACACCAAATCTGGCCAATGGAAAATCATGTACACAAATGCTCACAGCCTGGGAAATGAGATCCCAGACCTGCAGGCAATAATGTCAGAGGCTAAACTGGACATAGTAGAATTAGTGAGACGTGGTTCACCAGTAAACTACACTTGGGAGACTTCAGTACCTGGCTATGTACTGTTCAGAAGAGACCGAGGTGCAAAAGGGGGTGGAGTGGCCCTGTATGTCAATGAAAATATCAAAGCTACAGAAATTCAGAATACACATAAGGAGCCAGAAGAACTGTGGGTCAACCTGGAAACAGGAAATGGGACAGCCATAAGAACTGGGGTTGTCTACAGGCCCCCAGACCAGCGGGAGGACATAGACACATTACTGTTAGAAGATATACAAAACATGACAGCTAAATAGGAGGTTCTGATAATGGGAGACTTCAACATGCCGGATACAGATTGGTCAATACCAGCAGGAACATCTGACAGAACTAGACACATGGTGGATTCCCTGCATGGGAAGGGCCTCAAACAACTGGTACAACAACCCACAAGAGACAGGGCTATTCTAGATCTAGTACTGACTAACAGGGAAGGGATCACAGATCTCCAGGTAGAAGGTCACCTGGGGGCCAGTGACCATCACGTGGTATGGTTCAATTTGGCCACTACATCTACATCATCCCATTCCAAGGCAAAAATATGGGACTTCAGAGGAGCTGACTTTGATAAGATGGCCAACAGAGTTAAGCTAGCCCTGGAAAAAAGAAACACAGGTGAGGGGTACAGGCAAAGTGGCAAGCATTAAGGATGCAGTACTTGAAGCAACATCCCATTGTGTTAGACAGAAAAGGAAGTGCAAAAGAAGAGAAACCACTTTGGTTCTCAAATACAGTGGCAGAAAAGGTCAGAGCCAAAAGGCTGGCCTTCAGGAAATATAAGGGAACACAGCGGGATGAAGATAGGGAGGCATACCAAACTGCCCTAAGGGAAGCAGGGAAGGCAGTAAGGCAGGCAAAGTCCCAAACTGAGGAAACACTAGCACAACAGTAAAAGAAGGTGACAAGACTTTCTATAGATACATTAGTGAAAGGAGAAAGTCCAGAGGGGGTATTGCTAAGCTCAAAGGAGAAAAGGGGGCATGTGAGGAGGAGGACCCTGTAAAAGCATCTATCCTAAATAGATACTTTTGCTCAGTATTTACTGAAGAGAAGGTAGGGCAGGGCCCACAGCTCAGCACCATGGACACGGGGGGAGGGAGGTGAGCACTACTCCGTTCACAAAAGAAAGGGCCCTACAAGAGCTCGCAAAGCTCAGGGTGGACAAGGCAATGGGACCTGATGGCATACATCCCAGGGTACTTAAGGAGCTAAGGGTAGAACTAGCAGAGCCATTAGCAGAACTGTTTAGTGAGTCTCTGAGCACAGGAGAGGTCCCAGAAGACTGGAGAAGGGCTCATGTGATCCCGCTCCACAAGAGTGGTAGCAGGGAGGAGGCAGGGAACTACAGACCAGTCAGTCTTACCTCAGTAGTGGGCAAGATTATGGAGGCACTCCTTAAGGAAAGGATAGTGCAACACCTGGCATCCATAGGAGCACAGGATCCAAGACAGCATGGGTTTACAAAAGGAAGGTCCTGTCAAACTAATTTCCTAGCTTTCTTTGACTGGGTAACCAGAGTGGTGGACCAAGGGGGAGCAGTTGATGCCGCCTACCTTGACTTCAGAAAAGCTTTCGACACTGTTCCATATAGAAGATTGATAAATAAGCTGGGTAGGCTTGGGCTGGGTCAGAAGTTGGTCAACTGGGTGGCAAAGTGGTTGACGGACAGAAAACAGAGAGTGGCGGTAAATGGTATACAGTCAGAAGAGATGCAAGTCACAAGTGGGGTACCTCAGGGATCAGTCCTGGGGCCGCTCCTCTTCAATATCTTCATTAGTGACATTGCAGATGGACTAGAGGGTAAGGCTTGTCTGTTTGCAGATGACACCAAGATCTGCAACAGAGTAGATGATCCAGGTGGGGTGGGCAGAATGAGAAGAGATCTAGGTAAACTAGCAAAATGGTCAGAAGAGTGGCAACTGGGATTTAATGCAAAGAAGTGCAAGATCATGCACATAGGGAGGAGAAACCCTGAAGCCACCTATAGGCTGGGAGGGAAGTTGCTGGCAGTCACAAAGGAAGAAAGAGACTTGGGCATCATCATCACCAATGACCTGAAATCATCCAGGCAGACCTCTAAAGCAGTAGGTAAGGCTAGGGGGATGTTAGGGTGTATTAGTAGGGGTATCACAAGTCGTAAGAGGGAGGTAATAATCCCTCTTTACAAGACACTGGTTAGGCCCCATCTGGAGTACTGCGTGCAGTACTGGAGGCCACACCTTCACAAGAACATTAACCAGATTGAGGCAGTCCAGAGAAAGGCAACCAAAATGGTGCAGGGACTGCATCAGAAGACATATGAAGACATATTAACGGAGCTCAATATGTATACCCCTGAGCAAAGGAGGGAGAGAGGTGATATGATCGAAACATTCAAACATCTTAAGGGCATTAACAATGTGAAAGAGTCTAACATGTTTAAATATAAAAAAAATAGCCGGACAAGAGGACACAGCATGAGAATAGATGGAGGCCAATTAAGGGGGAATGTGAGGAAATTCTTTTTCACAGAAAGAGTGATGGATGCATGGAACAGCCTACCTCAGGAAGTGGTGCCTATGAATACAGTGCAGGGCTTCAAATAGGCATGGGATAGGCATAAGGGAGCAATACAGACGAATATGGATAGATAGGTCATTGACAGTGTAAAGGTGTGTGGCACATTCATAAGGTAGAAAAAATGGGCAGACTGGATGGGCCTTGCGGTCCTTATCTGCCGTCAACCTCTATGTTTCTATGTTGGTGGTCAGGTTTTCAGGGTCCCTATCAGGAAATCCGGTTTTGCTCTGTGCTGATCAGGTTTTTGATCCATTCTGAGTGCTCACATACTTTTGAAACAGATTTTGTCATATCATTTATTGTTTCAGCTACATGTCCAGATTACAAACAAGTTCTCTTGTCAATATAGCCCTTTGTTTGTGAAAGCAGTCAACCTGGGAGGCATACAGTATTACAATTAACACCATTAGCACTTAATTAACCTAATGTTTTTCACTGCATCCTAAAGTGGCATAGCATGAAAGCTGCCCCCACCTTTTGTAACAATAACAGAGCCAGTTGTCTTCCACTTTCATTTACTGGTAAACATTTTCATCTCTAACAAAATTTAGGAATATTTAAATGTTTTAAATCATTTTTTTCCTCAAGAAAAAAGTATGGGCCCCCAGGGTGCAGGGGCATAACTGGCACCTAGCTAAGGCCGGCCGTAGCCACCAAGCTCTGCATCATCTGCTTCTTGGTATGGATATTCAAGATTGGCAGGAGACGTGCTTTCTACTCTCGGATCTTTTCAACTAAATGGAAAACATATCCATGTGATCCCTCAGTTGCAGGTTCAGAAGTGTCTGATCAGAAAATATTGCTTTTTCAAGTTCTCGTTTGAGTTAAACACAAGCCATATTTATTTATTTATTTATTTATTTACGAGATTTTCCAAGAAAGCATACTGAGCTAAGAGCTCGATTCCAGATGCGACCTGGGGGCTGAGACCCATAATTACAATACATGGATATAAAGAATAAACAAAAACATTTTTTTTTTTTTTGGGAAGTCAAGGCTTTCCTGTAAACATTTGTTTAGAGAACACAGACAGGGGTTCAATATACATTGTTCAGAGTGACAGGGTCAATACATTACATATACTTTTATAGTACAGCAATCAGGAATAATTAGAGTAAATTAGTTATAACAAGAGCAGCTGGAAGAGAAATGGGCTGTAAGTAGAGGGTGGTGTTGGTATGTGTTCTGTGCATGTCTTATGGAGGCCGGCAAAGCATTTCAAATCTGCGGGATTCGGAAACTAAAGGAGGCCTGGCCTTTGGAAGTACACATGAACGGGACATGCAGCAGTCTGGGATCTGTATTCCTGAGGGAGTACGCAGGAGGGGATTGTTTGGAGAGGGTAGAGGCCAGATGGGGGGGAGTGGGACCAGAATTTGGCAGTGAATCTAACACAGTTAATTTGTCTACGATCGTGGAGTGACGGCAGCGTAGCAGAGCTATATAGGTGGCAATGGTAAGTGGATTGCAGACAATCTAGAATGAACCGGCAGAAAGAGTGGAACATGGTATCTAGGCTGGCCAGAGCGGACACAGGGGCAGTGGAGTAGACTATGTCACCATAGTCGAAAACAGGGAGAATCATTTTTTGGACAATGGTGAGCCTAGTTTGTGTAGGGAGGCATTTTTTGTTGTGGAATAGAGCACCTAGCTTGGGGAGTAGTCTCTTGTGAAGTGAGTCGATATGAGAGGTGAAATCTAGTTGCTGGTCTAGCCAGATGCCTAGATATCTGAAGGAAGTACAATTGTCCAGGGGGGTCCCATCCGAGATTTTGAAAGGGGGGCAGGGGGTTTGGCGGGAAAGTCTTTGTTGTGATCCGAATGTTTGTGATACTGTTTTTTTGGGGTTTAGGAATAGCTGGTTTGTCCTCAACCAGCACTGGATGGCATAGAAATCCTACTGAAGTAGGGTTGCTACGCTTTGTGTGGTAGGGCCAGAGGCATACAGGACAATGTCGTCCACATACATTTGGATAGATGAGTGGGTACATGCTGATGGGAGGTCATTTAGAAAAATGGAATTAAGTAGTGGGCCTAGGACTGATCCTTGTGGGACACCTGTAGTGACTGGCAGGGGGTTTGAAGTGTGAGAGGTCAGTTTGACTGTTTGCTTCCTGTCCGCTAGATAGTCATGGAACCAACCAATGGCCATCTCAGAGAGCCCTGCATTGGAGAGTTTTGAGAGAAGTAGGGAATGAGAGATGGTATCAAAAGCCTTGGCTAAATCTATGTAAATGGCCGAGGTGACGTGACCTTTGTCCATGCCAGTGAGAATGTCACCAGTGACACGTAGCAGGGAGGTGGTGGTGGAGTGGGATTTACGGAATCCCAATTGGAACGGAGTGAAAAAGGAGGAGGCTTATTGAAAGCAGTGAGGCATTCTTTAGGGTAAGTACTCTAAATGAGGGGTTCTAGATGCAACAAAAAGTTAGACAGTTGTTCTCCTTCATGCTGTGCCATCAATGTCAACTGATTCATTCTCTTACTGGGCTTCTGTACCCTACCAAATATTTGTTCAAGAGAAGCCAGGTAATCCTTTGGCAACACTTCTGTGTGAGTCACCCTCAATGACCAAATTGCATCCAATGCAGGTCCTCACAGGTACATTCCCAAATCAGTCATTTTCTTTATATCAAAGGAGATCTTGCACCACTCGGGTGGCATGCTTAATCCATCTGTAAGCATCTTCTCCCCCCCCCCCCGGGAACTGGTCTATTCCCCAAAAAAGGCTTGAGTCTGTAATACTCCTTGTATCCTTGTAGTGGCTTGTTCACATTATCCACCAGTTTGTCAACTACTCCCAGGAGTTCGCTAGTACCTGAATTGTCCATTCTGTTGGGTACCATTTGAATCCTTTTGAGTCTTTCTCTCTAGAGACAGAAATTGTTTAATCTTCTCCTTCTGTCCAGCAGGATGCAAAACACTTATCTTGGGGGTTTCCTCTGCTGCACATGTTCCATATTTCATTATATTTCATTAGTTCCTTTAGTCATGAACTTGCTAGGCAGGTTCAAAGGCTGAATTATTTTTTCACTTTCATTGGTGGCACTGATTGTTTTTGGTGGTAACATCATAAGTAATTCAGTGTACCCTAATCTTTCCTTAGCACTCTAGGTTCTTCTCCACAATACCAGTAATTCTGGCAACTCTGGATCCCTCTGGAATGTTGGTAGCAATGCCATATTTTGTGGGTCTACTCCAGAATGCCTTATTGTTAACGTTGAAACACAGCATAAGCTGGGGGCAAGGAACGATAGTCCAATGGGCAACTGCGCACAAGTCATGTGAGTATCCTGAGGGTAAACAGGAGATTCCAGGGGTGATGCCAACCTGATACACCCTTTTAAGCCCTTGCCTTGCAAGGTTTGCTAGTTTTACTCAGTTAACAATTTTTTTTTGCTCACTCTGCACTGTTCTTGTGACCTACAATCTGTCTACTCTGCTTATTACAAATCATTGTTCACCACACTGTATTTCAGTGCAGCAATTGTGAGTACTCTGCACCTTATGTAAAAGTAAATCAACCAGTTTTAGGAGACCATAATATTCAACATTGTAGTTTTCAAATTTCAGATAAAAAGAAGCCAAAGCAAAAAAGAAAATGTATTAAAAGATGATGTTTTAAAAACTACAATAAAGATTATTTCAAGCATAAGTTATCTTTGATTCCATGGCATAGAATATTTTTAATACTTTCCCTGGATAAGGCCTCATAGGAGTAAAATTCCATTTTTTTTGTCTGTTTGCAATGAGGTGGCATCAATGGTAAACATTTTACCAAAAAGTAATTATGTCCCTTGGATAATAGAAAAATTAAAAAGTAAAATTAGGGCAAAAAAATGATTGTGGAAAACCATAAATAAAAGCCTAAGACCTGAAGATTGGCAAAATTACAAACAAAGTAGAAAAACATTAAAGATAGAAATAAGAAGGGCAAAAATGTGTTACTATAACAACAAGAGTGAGGAAACTGCAGGAACAAAAAACTATTGGACAGAAAAGTTAATCTTCTTGAAGGTAAAACAAGCTACTTTGAAACAACTGGGAGCTGAGGGGAAGATACTGGAAATCTGCATGAAAGTGCATTCTTGCTCAAATCTGAGGGAGGTCCACCTCACTTAACTTTGAATTTTAAACTTGGTATTGCTTTGTGTTTTGTCTTTTTTTTCCCTCCTTTTTGAATCAAGAAGGAATTTGCAGAACTGCTAATCTTGTGAGTTTAACTTCAGAATTGTATTGTATTGTTTATTGTTTGGATAAATACCTTTGAGCAAAGCTCTTTTACAAAGGTTCCACGTCAAAGACACATTACAGACATTACATACAAATGAAACACACAAGGTACATCACGCTTGGTACATGACACTCGTTCTTCCCTAAAAGCAATGGTCAGTAAGTTACAATAGAGCAGGCTGTAACCAACGGTCAGTGAAATTGCATGCGCATAATAACAGGAAGAATAGGAGGATTGAAATACTGCATAACTGGTTTTCCCTTGTGTTTAGCTGGATTAATTATCTACTAGTATTTTGTGACAGGTTGCATCAAACTATTTTTTTTGGTACAGTGAACTATTTACTGGTGGCAGAGGATTTTTTCTTTGTGAACCCTGCAGTTTGTGTATTCAATCCAGACAGGGCCTCAGGTTGTGAAAACTGGTTTCTCTGTCTTCAGAGCACAGAACAGCAGGTTGTATTGGGTCGGGGAGGCTTACATCATAGGTATTGGGCCCAACTGCTTGATTTTTCTGACTGCAATTGTTTTTTGTTGGGTATATTTTCTGGTAGATTGTTGTACAGGTTGTCTTACTAAAAGGAAGGTCATCATTCACCGGAGTGGTGGGTCAGAATTTGTAGCAGATTGTTTTGAGAAGAAACAGGCTTGGGGCCCAACTCCACCCTTCCCCTCACCCTACCCCCTCCAAAACTGTAATTTCCTTTATACCAGAGGTTCTGACATCATTTCCACAAGAGGGCACAGGGCATACAACTGTCCAACTGCCATATCCTTACCAATCCAGCACACTGCATTGAGGGTAAGTGCACTTATACACCAAAAAAAAATAAACAGGAAGAAAGACAGATATGTGTGGTGTGGTGCAATGCAATAGCGGTGGGGCAGAGGTGTTCTGGGAGACATTCTGGAGGCCGCGATGTTGCCCTATTTGCAGTCAACTCTCTGCTCTGAGGGAGGAGGTTGCTCATCTCCAGGCCAAATTGGACAGGAGTAGGGAAACCGCCCCACCCAGGAAACACCAGGGCCACCACCACTGTCTCAGAGGTTGCCAAGAAAGAGGAGCAGTTGGACCATGGTGGGCTCAGGGAGGGTGAGGGTGGCAGAACAGAGGCACATCCCTCCAGTTGCACCTTTCCACAATCCTTATGCTGTACTGGTGGAGCATAATTCCCCTATGGAGGCACCCGCACTAGAGACCAAGGAGGTCACAGGGAACCGCCTCAAGGAAGGCACATAGGAGGGTTGCACAGGATACCACAGGGGAAGGAAGAAGCTCCTTGTGAGGGACTCAATTATTGGGGGGGTAGAACTTGGGGAAAAAGTGGAGAGGGAGATAAGGTGCCTGTCCGGAGTCATGGCTTGGAGGGACGGGAAACGAATCCTCAGGATTGCAACAGCATCTACATGGGAGAGGGAGCTGGACATCAATTTCCACCTAGGGACAAATGACTTAGCTGGACATGGGATCAAAGCAGTGCAGGAGGAGTTTGTGGAGTTGAGGAGGGGCTTTAGCCAAGTAGCATGCACGGTAACCTTCTCGAAGGTACTGCCTGTCTATGGCATGGGTAAGGCTACAGTACTATGCACCATGCAATTCAATGAATGGTTGAAAAACTGGTGCAGAGCAGAGGGTTTTGGCTTCATTGGGGACTGGGGCTCCACCTGGAGGGATGCATGCCTATACTGGCAAGGTGGTATGCATCTGTCCAGGAGAGGAAACAGGCTCCTAGGTAATAGGTCTAAATGCTTCATTGGCAAGCTTTTAAACTAGCCAAGGGGGGAGGCACTGATAAGAATCAGCCTCCTCCCACAAAACAGGATAATCAGTGAGGTAAACACCAAGTTAGAGAGGTTGATAGGGAGCAGGATGGGGTAAATGGAGAAAAAGCTAAAGACAGTAAGGGCAGGGATGGGGCTAAAAGAGGTAAGACCATAAAAAAATTGAGGGTGATGAGTACCAATGCCTGTAGTCTGGGTAACAAGCTTCCTGAATTAGAATCCTTGATGGAAAAGAGACACCTGGATATTGTGGCAGTCACAGAAACAAGGTACACAGAGAATCATGACTGGGATGTAACCATCCCAGGGTATGCAATCTACAGCAGGGACAGGGAGAGTAAAAGAGGGGGAGGAGTAGCTCTCTACATAAGAGAAGGGATCAAAGCAACAGAACTAAAGGGTAAAGGGGGAAGAGAGGAGGCACTGTGGGTCACCTTGGAGACAGGTAATGGCACCACAATCTGCATGGGGGTTGTGTACAGACCCCCATCTCAGGGGGAGGAAATGGACAAAGAAATGTTAGAAGGCATCCTTAGAATGGCAGAAAAAGGGGAGATTTTGTTGATGGGGGACCTGAATATTCCAGATGTTAACTGGAGCACATGTGCTGCAGCCACATACAAGAACAGGGACATTCTCAATGCCCTGCAGGGGGCATGCCTCAGACAGCTAGTGTTGGAACCTACTCAGGATGGAGCAGTCTTAGACCTGGTACTGTCAAATGGAGATGGTGAGAAGATCACAGATTTAGAAGTGTGTAGCAATCTGGGAACTAGTGACAACAGAACAGTGTGGTTCATGATAAACACATCTGTAGAGTCAAGCTATACAAAGACAAAAGTACTGGACTTTAGGCGGCTGATTTTGGCAAAATGAGTGAGTGCCTAAGAAATGCACTAGCAAAGGGGCAGGAAGGAGGGGTAGAAGAGCAATGGGAGAAAATCAAAACTGCCATCACAGAGGCAACAAGTCTTTGTGTGAAGCAAATAAAACAAAATGAAGTTAAAAAAACACTATGGTTCTCAAAAGAGGTGTCGGGAAAGGTTAGGGAGAAAAAGATAGCATTCAGCAAGTATAAGGAATCACAGAATGAGCAGGACAGAGAACTGTACCAGTTAAAGCAGAAGGAAGCAGGGAAGGCAGTCAGAATAGCAAAGGCCCAAACTGAGGAAAAGATAGCCAACTCTATTAAGAAGGGGGATAAAATGTTTTATAGGTACATCAGGGAGCAAATGAAGACCAAGGAAGGGATAGTGAGGCTTAACAAAGGGAAGGGGAGGTGGGTAGAAGATGACTGTGGAAAAGCAGAGATACTGAATGAATACTTTTGCTCAGTATTCACAAAAGAAGAGGGGGAGGTACAAAAATCAAGCAATAGAAGCACTCTGGACAGGGGGGTCGATAACAGTCCATTCATAGGAGAAAGGGTCCTGAGAGAACTCCTAAAACTCAGGGTGGACAAAGCAATGGGGCCCAATGGGATTCACCCCAGAATTCTAGAAAAACTAAGGAGAGACCTAGTGATGTCACTGACTACCATTTTTAACAAATCATGGGAGGATGGGGTGGTACCTGAGAACTGGAGGAGGGCAGATGTGATTCCTCTTCACAAAAGTGGGAACAAGGCAGAGGCAGGGAACTACAGACCTGTTAGTTTAACTTCAGTGGTAGGGAAAATGATGGAATCACTTCTGAAAGAAAGAACTGTTGAGTACCTAGAGGCCAGCAGGACACAGGACCTGAGACAGCATGGATTCACAGCAAGAAGGTCATGTCAGACGAATCTAATGGATTTCTTTGACTGGGTGACCAAAGTAGTACACCAGGGAGGGGCTGTAGATATGGCCTACCTAGACTTTAGTAAGGCATTTGACACAGTCCCACACAAAAGATTAATAAACAAGTTAAAAGGTAGAAGACTTGGTTTGCTGGCCAAGGCACCTAGCTTCACCTGAGCTCTTTCCTTCCAAGACTGCTTGAAAGGCAGAGTAGAGAACCTTACCAGAGCAAGGGAAAATGATTAAAACTTCTTTTGGCTAAGCAGATTTACTGTGTGGTGTTGTTTTTATTTTTTACTCACAGGGATTGCTACTGTTTGTTGCTAACATTTCATTGCTTTATTTTTCTCTGTAGCAAAGTGTTTCTTAGCGTATATCTTCTCTGAAATTATTACAGGTGTTGCTTTACAGGTTTTACAGTTTTATCTAACATTAGGATAAGCTTTCAGGGTTACTGCATTTGTTGTTGACTGATTGTTTCTGCTCTTACCTCTTTGTTCTTTCGTCCCGTGGTTCTTCCTTTTAGCAGGAAGGGCCCAGCCACCACCCCATCCCCAACCACCCCACACTACACTCCTTTTATAGGATACCACAGTTGTGACATTTCCGTGGCAGAGCAGGAAGGGTCGGATCAATGGGGCATCCACAAGGTGAGCTCATTTAGGGGCACTAGTAATTTAACTGTTATAACAAGTTAAAACAAAACACAATCAAACCATTACTTGCATTTTTTCCTTCTAATTACTCTGACTAGGTTATAAACCCAGCAACTTATCTGGAATGGATATCATTAACTGCAGGTACTGTGGAACAATTTTCAGAAGGACAGTCTTACAGGATTTAGGACACTGTCCTACATGCTGGGCCATTGGAGATCTTAGGGCTCAGCTCCGGCAGCATGGGCAGAGATTGCACACCTCAAATTTCATATTCAAGAGGAAATACATTATAAGAACCACCGCCATTTCCCAGCATCCAACAGAAAAACCTCGACCGCAGAGGGTAGTTGGACCAGGAGGTTGGCAGGTGGTTAGGAGGGCAAATCGGGTGCCCCATCACTCTCTGCTCTCCAACATATTACCTCCAAAAACCATATAAACACTATGAACAGGTATCTGCCTCTATCTCTGAAATCAAACAAAGAGGCAGAAGACACTGCAGAGCAGGACACTGCAGCACAGGAGCTAGCACAGCAAAACTCACCCAAATCAGGAACCAAAACAAAAAAAGCAAAAAGGAAATCTAAAAAACTTCTGATCATAGGAGACTCCATGATTCGGGGAGTTGATACCATCTCCAGCTAGGTAATGGCTGATGTCTCCCAGGTACATCAGCATGGAGAGACACTGACCACATTGCTAAAATTGTTCACAAAGCAGGAGAAAACATTGATGTCCTAGTACACATAGGGACTAATGATCTCACCAGCCGGTCAGTTGTGGAGACCAAGGAACACTGGACCAGGCTGGGTGACAAGCTATCATCCATTTCATCCAGCATTTCCTTCTCTGAGATCCTGCCAGTCTGGGAGAGGGGGGAAGATGGACAGAAGGTCAGAGAAGGGGAGATAGGGGAGCTAAACACATGGCTCAAGGACTGGTGTCAGGAAAAATGACACAGATTTGTAGGGAACTGGCAACAGTTCTGGGAGCGAAAGTTCTTTAAATTTGATGGACTACATCTGACTAAGGAGGGAGTCAGTGCATTGGGGCAGAAGTTTGACATCTTTGCAGAATATTTAAACTAGCAAATGGGGAGAGGGGTGCAGCACCCCATACGTCGAATGGGAAGAACACCCTTCCCCCCTCAGCTAGTGGTCAAACAGGGATTCGGCATGTTTGTGGTTCATTTTCATCACCAGGTAAGAAAAAAGGTTTGTCACCCCATACGATGCACAGGGTTAATACCAAACTTCACCTAACAACTAACACACCGAAATCTTCCCAATGGAAAATCATGTACACAGATGCTCACAGCCTTGGAAATGAGATCCCAGACCTGCAGGCAATAATGTCAGAGGCTAAACTGGACATAGTAGCAATTAGTGAGACGTGGTTTACCAGTAACCACACTTGGGAGACTTCAGTACCTGGCTATGTATTGTTCAGAAGAGACTGAGGTACAAAAAGGGGGGGAGGAGTGGCCCTGTATGTTAATGAAAATATCAAAGCTACAGAAATTCAGAATACACATAAGGAGCCAGAAGAACTGTGGGTCAACCTGGAAACAGGAAATAGGACAGCCATAAGAACTGGGGTTGTCTACAGGCCCCCAGACCAGGGGGAGGACATAGACACATTACTGTTAGAGGATATACAAATCATGACAGCTAAAGGGGAGGTTCTGATAATGGGAGACTTCAACATGCCAGATACAGATTGGTCAATACCAGCAGGAACATCTGCCAGAACTAGACACATAGTGGATTCCTGCAGGGGAGGGCCTCAAACAACTGGTACAACAACCCACAAGAGACAGGGCTATCCTAGATCTAGTACTGACTAACAAAGAAGGGATCACAGATCTCCAGGTAGAAGGTCACCTGGGGCCAGTGACCATCACATGGTATGGTTCAATTTGGCTACTACATCTAAATCATCCCATTCCAGGGCAAAATATGGGACTTCAGAGGAGCTGACTTTGATAAGATGGCCAACAGAGTTAAGCTAGCCCTGGAAAAAGAAACACAGGTGAGGGGGTACAGGCAAAGTGGGCAAGCATTAAAGATGCAATACTTGAAGCAACATCCCATTGTGTTAGACAGAAAAGGAAGTGCAAAGAAGAAGGAAACCACTTTGGTTCTCAAATACAGTAGCAGAAAGGTCAGAGCCAAAAGGCTGGCCTTCAGGAAATATAAGGGAACACAGTGGATGAAGATAGGAGGCATACCAAACTGCCCTAAGGGAAGCAGGGAAGGCAGTAAGGCAGGCAAAGTCCCAAATTGAGGAAACACTAGTACGAACAGTAAAGAAGGTGACAAGACTTTCTATAGATACATTAGTGAAAGGAGAAAGTCCAGAGGGGTATTGCTAAGATCAATGGGATAAGGGTGTGTGTGAGGAGGAGGACCATGTAAAAGCATCTATCCTAAATAGATACTTTTGCTCAGTATTTACTGAAGAGAAGGTAGGCAGGGCCCACAGCTCAGCACCATGGACACAGGGGGAGGGAGGTGAGCACTACTCCCTTCACAAAAAAAGAGGGCCCTACAAGAGCTTGCTAAGCTCAGGGTGGATAAGGCAATGGGACCTGATGGCATACATCCCAGGGTACTTAAGGAGCTAAAGGTGTAACTAGCAGAGCCATTATCAGAACTGTTTAGTGAGTCTCTGAGCACAGGAGAGGTCCCAGAAGACTGGAGAAGGGCTCATATGATCCCGCTTCACAAGAGTGGTAGCAGGGAGGAGGCAGGGAACTACAGACTAGTCAGTCTTACCTCAGTAGTGGGCAAGATTATGGAGGCACTCCTTAAGGAAAGGATAGTGCAACACCTGGAATCTATAGGGGCACAGGATCCAAGACAGCATGGGTTTACAAAAGGAAGGTCCTGTCAAACTAATCTCATAGATTTCTTTGACTGGGTAACCAGATTGGTGGACCAAGGGGAGCAGTTGATGTCGCCTACCTTGACTTCAGCAAAGCTTTTGACACTGTTCCACATAGAAGATTGATAAATAAGCTGGGTAGGCTTGGGGTGGTCAGAAGTTGGTCAACTGGGTGGCAAACTGGTTGACGGGCAGAAAACAGAGAGTGGTGGTAAATGGTATACAGTCAGAAGAGATGCAAGTCACAAGTGGGGTACCTCAGAGATCACAGTCCTGGGGCCAGTCCTCTCAACATCTTCATTAGTGACCTTGCAGATGGACTAGAGGTAAGGCTTGTCTGTTTGCAGATGACACCAAGATCTGCAACAGAGTAGATGATCCAGATGGGTGGGCAGAATGAGAAGAGATCTGGATAAACTAGCAAAATGGTCAGAAGAGTGGCAACTGGGATTTAATGCAAAGAAGTGCAAGATCATGCACATAGGGAAGAGAAATCCTGAAGCCACCTATAGGCTGGGAGGGAGTTGCTAGCAGTCACAAAGGAAGAAAGAGACTTGGGCATCATCATCACTAATGACCTGAAATCATCCAAGCAGATCTCTAAAGCAGTAGGTAGAGGCTATGGGGTGTTAGGGTTGTATTAGTTGGGGTATCACAGTCGTAAGAGGAGGCAATAACTCTTACAAGACACTGGTTAGGCCCTATCTGGAGTACTGCATGGTATTGGAGGCCACACCTTCACAAGGACATTAACCAAATTGAGGCAGTCCAGAGAAGGGCAACCAAAATAGTGCAGGGACTGCATCAGAAGACATATGAGGACAGATTAACGGAGCTCAATATGTATACCCTTGAGCAAAGGAGGGAGAGAGGTGATATGATCGAGGCATTCAAACACCTTAAGGGCATTAACAAAGTGAAAGAGTCTAACATGTTTAAATATAAGAAAAATAGCAGGACAAGAGGACACAGCATGAGATTAGAGGGGGGCCGATTAAGGGGGAATGTGAGGAAATTCTTTTTCACAGAAAGGGTGGTGGATGCATGGAATGGCCTACCTCAAAAAGTGGTGGCTATGAATACAATGCAGGGCTTCAAACAGGCATGGGATAGGCATAAGGGAGCAATACAAATGAGTATGAATAGATAGCCACTGACAGAGCAAAGACCGATGGCACATTTATAAGGTAGAAAAAGAAATGGGCAGAATGGATGGGCCTTGCAGTCCTTATCTGCCGTCAACTTCTATGTTTCTATGTAAGTTAGCCACCCTGGAAGTGGGTCCCAGGGTGATAGCCTGGGTAACAAATTGGCTGACCAACAGGACGCAGAGGGTAATAGTAAACAGAGTACACTCTGAAGAAAGGGTGGTTACTAGTGGGGTACTGCAGGGTTCAGTACTGAGACCAGTCCTCTTTAATGTCTTTATAGGAGACATTACAGAGGGTCTGGAAGGAAAAGTATGCCTCTTTGCAGATGATTCAAAAATCTGCAACAGGGTTGATACACAAGGGGGGAGGAAAGGATGAGAAGGGACTTGGCAAGGTTGGAGAAATGGTCAAAAGTATGGCAGCTTAGAGTCAATGCAAAAAAGTGCAAAGTAATGCACCTGGGAAACAAAAACCCAGGGGAAGAGTACACAATGGGGGGCGGGCACCAACAACAACAAAAATGGAAAGGGACCTGGGGATAGTCATATCAGATGACCTTAAGGCAGGCAAACAATGTGAGAAAGCAGTAAGGAGGGCTGGAGGGATACTGGGATGCACAGGGAGAAGCATCACCAGTGGAAAACAGGAAGTTGTTATCCCTCTTTACAGACAGTTGGTGAGACCCCATTTGATGTACTGCATGCAGTTCTGGAGACCCCAACTCTGCAAGGACATAGAATGGAAGTGGTTGAGAGAAGGGCAACTAAAATGGTGCAGGGTCTGCAACAGAAGCCATATGTGGAGAGACAGAAAGAGCTTAATATGTATACCCTTGAAGAGAAGAAGGAGAGGGGGGGGGCATGATAGAGACTTTCAAGTACCTCAGGGGAATCAAAAAAGTCCAAGATGGGAGCATCTTTGAGAAAAAAAGATGTGCAAGAACAAGGGGGCAAAGTTCAAAGATGGGGGGGCAGCTCAGGGGCAACGTCAGAAAGTATTTTTTCATGGAGAGGGTGGTGGATGCATGGAACCACCTTCCTAAGAAAATTGTGGTGTCAAAAACAGTGAGGGAATTCAAGAATGCATGGGACAGACATAAGGCAATTATAGTGAAGGGTAGGAGGAAGTAGGGTGTTAGTTAGCTAGAAGAAGAAAGAAGAAGAAGAAGAAGAATCAGCATTCATATAGCACTTTTCATATATTCAAAGCGCTTTACAAGCAATGCTAGACTGGTAGTGAAGTGACTGAATGTGTGGTGGCGGCCATATCGCACATCATCACCCACTCACAGCCTGGATAATTGCATGAACCGGTTTATGGGAAGGGGAATGTTGGCCAGGACACCGGGAATGTTCCCTACTCTTTGCGAAGAGTGCCCTGGGTTCTTTTACTTCCACCTGGACACCCACCAGGACAACACCAGGATGGGCAGAAGGGACCTCGGTTTAACGTCTCATCCGAAGGACGGCACACCCCAGCAGTACAGTACCCCCCAATACTGCACTCGGATGCCAGCGATTTTTAGGTGCAAGTCCAATCCTGGTGTGGGACGAGAACCCACGACCTTCTGGTCCAGAGGCGGATGTGCTACCAACTGAGCCAGCTGCAGAATCTGCAGCTTATCCAATATGTAGGGAATGGGTAGACTAGATGGGTCAAGCGGTCCTTATCTGCCGTCAAAGTCTATGTTTCTATGTTCTATGTTTCTAATAAAATCCCCTTATGGCACTCATATGGCACTGGGCAACCAGGGCACCAAATGCAGGATTCACTGCCCACTCCCTAAGGTCTGCCCCCCCGAGTAGGAATCCTTAAGTGGGGGGATGCAGCCCCCTGCAAAAAAGTGATCAGCGACATTGATAACTGACACCCTAATTGCCCAGCACCAGAACACTGCCACATTCCAATGGTGGAACAAATAAAATCACTAACTAAACCAGCTACAAAAGATCCCCCAATACAAATGGAAATAAAACAGAATAATTCAGGATACAAGGTCATCTGCAAATGTTCTAAATGAATATTTTGTTCACCTATCCAATTTGCCCACATTGCACATGACTTTATTGGATCAGGAAGTGGTAGACCAGAAAAAGTGGATGTACAGTTAGAAGCTTTGAAAATCCCAAAATTTAGATTTTAAATTCTGTGGTGTAAGGAAGTAAAGGACATCATAAATAAATTCAATTGAAATAAAGCGCATGGCATAGATGGAATTGAAATACAGTTTATTAAGGATACAGTTGATATTATTGCTCCTGTTCTAACAAAGTTATTAAATTGGAGTTTACAAGATGGTTCATTTCCAGAACTCTTGAAATGGGCCAAAGTGGTTCCAGTGTACAAAAATGGAAATCTCAACCTGGTTACAAACTATCGACCGATAGCCCTGCTTCCAGAGGTCTCAAAAAGTCTGGAACATTTAATACACAGTCAGTTATATCACCATTTGGAAAAGTATTCTTTGTTGACCCGATATCAATCAGGCTTCAGAAAGAGCCATTCCACTGGCACCATGCTCACTGACTCAGTAGATCTGATAAGCTCATCACTAGAGGATGGCATGTCAGTGGGCACAGAGCTCATGGACTTATCGAAGGCATTTGACATGGTGGACCATTGGATATTACTGAATAGGTTGCTGGAGGCAGGGTTATCTGTTGAAGTTTGGGGGCAGTTTGGGTTCTACCTGGAGGCAAGGAAGCACCAGGTACAGGTAGGAAACGAACTTTCAAACTAAGAAAAGATATACAGGGGTGTTCCCCAAGGTTCACTATTGGGGCCATTGTTGTTTCTAATCTATACAAATACATTACCCAATATACTGGAAATGATACAGTTACGAATGTATGCAGATGACACTGTGATAGTGTCACTGGCACAAATTTGGTTCAAGTTCAACAAAACTTATAGAAGGATTTACTTCAAATGCAAAAGTGGTTTGAAGATTCAAAATTGATGCTAAATAGTAAAAAATCACAGGTCATGTTTTTGATCCAGTTATAAAAAAAGGAAAGACTAAAGTACAAGAGTTAAAAATAAAAACTAGAACATGAGAATGTTTAACCCAAAACACACAGTATAAATATCTTGGATTTTGGATAGATAAACTGAAATTTGATTACCCTATAATGGAATTAGTAAAGAAATTAAGTGTTAAACTAGGAGTCATGAGAAGAACAGGTTATTGTATAAATGTGGGTATGAGAATGAAAGTGATCAATCAGCTTTTACTTCTGATTATGGACTATGGAATACATATATATGGACTTGCAAATTCAACTACTGGTAATCTAAGAAAAACAGTAATAGTGTATCATCAGTTAGCCCAGTTTATATTGAAAGAAGACCTGAGAACACATGATTGCATTTTATTATAATAAATTAGTATGGCTTACAATTGTAAACAGAGTATTTGTAGCTTGGGCAAACATGGTGTATAAAGTAATACATTCAGCCAAACTACTAAATTTGTCTGACAAATTGGTAAAATTTGAGTCTAAATATGCCTTGAGAAGCTCAAACAAGGGCTTCCTTAAGGTACCAAGCCTAAAAAATAAATATGTTAAGAAAACATCTTCTTTTATAGCTGCTCAAGTATGGAACAGAGTCATCTTGGGCAAGCTACAAAAAAATGTTAAATGGTAAACACTGCACTAAGACAGGAACTCGCAGTACGATGTAATTCCAATGACTAATTTGTATGGTAATATGTCTATGTATGTTTCCTCATAAGTTTTATATGTTCTTATTACTGTAAATGTCAAATGTCTCACAGGAGCACCTTAAAAATAGAATCAATATCCTCATGGTGTTATTGCACTACCTTTTCTGTATAAAAATAAATATTTGTACTACTTATGTATTTTCACTGTATGATAATTGCATTTACTGTGCGCCTTATGTATTTATGCTTTCTGGTCTACTACTTCCTACTACCCCTTGCCCCATAATGCATCTGGAAATGAGCTGTTACCAACTCAGTATGCCTTTCCTGGTAAAACCTGAAATTAAATATCTAAATAAATTACTTAGTCACCAATATCTGCGTTGCCATGCAGATCAGGCCATGACACACCCGTGCCTTGAAGATTCAGAAATTGTGAGTGGTCTTGGGTCATTAGTCCTTGATGAACAGCGCTTGTATTCTGATACTAGTAATGATATGAATGTAGTGCCTCCACCCAGAGAAATTACAGTGGGTCTGATTAAGTGCATGTTACCTCCCCTGGGATGCAGTACCATCCCTCTTACCCACTTCAGGACACCTCCCATGACTGCACAGCAATGCAGTTCCCCACACAGCTAATGATGGCTAGGGGCACCAAATGTACAAATAATAGCAAGCATTTATTATAAATAAAACCCCTGCAGGAGGCAGATTGGTTAGCATATACTAATTGGCAAACATGGTGATGTAATAATGGTTTTCACAACCCGCCCAGGCTGTAAGTGCCTGTCTGTACTGTCAGGCCTCCTGCTATGTCCCACAGCCCCAGTCTGTATGTCACAGGATTTAGTCAGGGTCCTTCCACTGCTACAGTGCCATCTGGGTACCTAGTGTTGAAACATTGTGGGCCCAATGACTGTGCTGCCCAGGACTTTACATTGTCGCACTTTAAATTAAATGACGATCCTTGTGAGTGACATGAAACACAACAACCAAATGCTGCTAACCCAACTGTGATCCAAGCAGTGGCTGCATGGTAAATTGAAACTGCAACAAAAACTTCCCACAAACATGTGAGGCCTGGGTACTCATGACTTTCCCATTAATGGTTGATGACAATGACTGCATATATGTCAGGGCAGTCACCTCAGACAATGAAACCTAAGGGGCTGGTGGCGGTCTGCTGCCAGTGGCCTGGGTAGAGCTGTCACAGCACTCGCCAAACCCTTCTGCCGATGGAAGGGACACCACTAATCTACTGAGTATCAAAAGCACTGGATGCTTTGCACGTCAATGGAGCAGTTGGCAGGAATGGCACCCTTCTTGTACTGACTGTGTACACTGATCATTGCACGGTTTCTCTCATCCTTAATCAATTACAAATATTGTGTCCCAAATGATGCTCCTAAAGGGGATTTACAGCTGCTGTAGGAGCAGTCAGAAGTCAGTACACTAAAGGGGACATAAATGGATTCGCTCAACAAACAGTACAGACAACGGTCTGGGAAGCAGGCCTGAAATGAGGGCAGTTTACCCTCCCCAATAAACGATCACTTTTGTGTTGGTTTTCAACAATCATGAAGGGTGCTCTCAACAACTCTTGGCATGCAGTAAAATTATACTTAAGGTTTTGTTGATTCTCTTTGACTGATGGTCTATGTTTCCACGGCACTCAGCTACGACTGCTATTGATCTTATACTTTAACCCATGTGGTTCACTGACTCGCTTTCTTCTCTCATGCAGAACTGATCAGCTGGTACATGGGTTTTGTTCCCAGAACACACAGTTGCATGTCTCAGTTTCTTTGAAGTCACTTGGAAGCCCCCCTATGCACAGCATATCAGCTCTCTTATATGCCCTGCTGAAACCATCTGCTGATTTGTGATCATGGCTGTCACTCTCACAATGCGTAGCTGGTGTACCTGAACTCAAAATCTCACTGGTGGTTTCCTTTGTACCAGAACACAATGTAGCAGGTGCATGCATGTCTGTTATGCCTGGGCTAATGCACGCTGGACATTGTTGAGCTGACTCACCAAATCTCCATCCCTGATGTCCTGTGCTGCCAGCAGACAGACAGTGGTGTCTTCCACTCTTATTGCAGGTGTGAAAGTAACAAAGCACTACACTGAGCAAGAAGTCAAAATGCAACACTTGCTTAAAATCACAGAGAATAGTTCAGTGATAGTCACAGTGCTTGCGTCAGCACCACTGTGTCCAGACTGCACATACAGTCCAGTCCCAAGTCCAAGTCTCAAGGACAATAGCACAGCAAGACACAGTGCTGCCCATGTAAATCTCAAATCCAGGGGACATGCTAGTAAGCTCCTGCGGGAGGATTCCAGTCATATTTAAGGCCCCAAATTACACATCTGTTAACTTTATGTATTACCCAAACCAAACTTTTCATTTCTACCTCCCTACTTCAAGTAACTTGTGTGTATGTTTTGTTTTAGCAGTGGGAGCCACTGCAGATTACCCCATAGACTTGATAAAGATGCAGATGTGGTTGCAGAACCGATGCTCGTTAGACTCCCTTGTCAGAATATTAATATATAACAACACCTTTGACTGCTTCAAGAAAGTATTGCAATATGAAGGGTTATTTGGCCTTTATAGAGGTATGCGTATAAAGACTGGTTATTTTGACTGATGAGTGATTTCCTTTTATGCTGTGGAGCTCATGAACTGCAGTAGAAGTTGAATTTAATTATTGAAGATTGGGATTTATATGCTTGTCATATTCCTGGAAACAGAGCATGGAGATTAACACATGTATGACATGTACAATATTTTTAAAAATGGCTTGTATTTTTTGCTAATTTTTTAGTCGGAATTAATATATTCATGGGGTCCCTGGGCACAGCCAGTTCTGGAACAATCGTTACATCAGTTACATAAAAATAAGTTGTGACAGGATATTCATATAGGTAAAGGAGTATATAGGAAATACACTTACAGTAGCTATATAGGATAAAAGTTATTTCAGGTGATTCAGAGGTAATAGGCGTCACAGATTTTATAGCTTCCAAATGACACACTAGTTCGGGCATACACCAGATGTGCCATGTGTATTTACAGTAGATGAAATGTTTCAACAAAGATTACAGGATATCACAAACTGCTTGTACTGAAAAAAAAATAGTTGTCACTATTTTGTATTTTATTTTTTCCACTAAATGCAAACCTTTTTGACAGCTGATTCTTTTAAGTTTTACACTTGCAACACATGTAGAAGTATATAGAAGATGTATAGAAGACTTGGCAGACATTGTCTGTGAGGAAGTACTTGGTTGCTTTCAGTGGGGGCTAGTACTGAAGGATAGTCTACTGACCTCCTTGGATATTTTTTTTTGAGGGGGAGGATAGAACCCACAACAACAAAGTGTTTATTTTCACCTTAGATTCCAGATTATTTTCAGAAAACCAGAAATAGAAATAAGCCTGAGCTCCTGGCTATACAGACAATTTCTTCTTGCATGTATTGGCTGCAGTGCATCTAATCTGTAGAAGTGATATACACTGGACCGGGTACTCATTTTCACAATTAAAGGGACACTGTCAAACCTTTCTGCATCATACTATTTTTAGTTGAACACCCACATTTTATGATTGCTTACATTCTCTCAAATTCATTAATGTTGCTGGTTGTTTTATCTGATTCCTTTCTTAGTAGAACTGAAATGCATGCTAATGGTGTAACTGTCCCCAGCTTTGTTTTGTTTCAAATCCTTGATCTACTCTTACTGCATACTTTCTGAACGTTAAGTAAATCATCACATAGAGCAGCCACTCATGATGTAATAGTCTCCTCTTTTACCTCTGCATCATGAGCAGATTGACTGTGTTGGGGTATTCCCAAGTCCAGGAAAGATGCAGTGTGAGTTGATCAAGGGCTATAAACATACACCATTTGTGTGATAACAGTAGTAAGGTGGGCAGCTGTTTTTTCACTTAAAAAATGAATCAGTCAGAATCAAACTATCAGCTACATCAGCAATCTCTAGAGGATGTGACCAGTCATAACATGTACTTTTTAAACTAGAGACACTTTGAGGCCTAAGGGGGTTGACATTGTCCCTTTAAAGCAGCAGTGTATGTTAACTCTGTCCTGTATTTTTTTATCCTATTTTAGATGTCCCCTAACAGTATCTCTTGCCCTGTAAGATACTCTTTATTGTCCATTTTGAGTTTGCTTTAGCATTTATCTTAAATTTAAAGTAATAGAAACAGTGCACATTTAAATATGACTCACCCAACATTTCCATCATTATTCTCAGCAGCGTGTGATCACATATTGTCCCAGTAAGTCAAGGAATGGTGTCTGTTGCAGGGTGATCTATTTCAGTCACAAGAAAAGTGATGTTAAATAATGGGTGTTCAAAAACGGGGGAGAATACTGATGACAACCTAGGGAAAGCCATATTATAAAGAGCACTCATTTTACTACTTTATATATAAAAAAGTGGTAAAGTAGAAAATGGGGGGAGGTTATCATAAAACATAGGAGATAAGGGCCATGTAAAAAAGAATAAAAATGTATAGGTCAACATTGTCACTGTTAACATGCAGTGTTGCTTTAACATTGAGTGGTCCATGTCTTCAGCTTTTAGTGTCTCTGAACAAATGTATCTGCTTACGTTTAGTTGACCATTAGAGGAACTAAAAAAAATCTGCAATTTGTGAAACTGAATATTTTTTAAAGGCAATTAAAATATCTCTTATGGTCATGACAAAAAAAATACTTTTAGCGTCTGAATTCGCCTTTTCTTATTTTCAAAAACCTTTTTTTTCCCTTGTGTGTTGTGCATGAGTATCAGCAGAGTACTGTGTTTCGGGAGGGTAATTGTAGAATTAGTGACTCTAATATTACATCTAGACAACAGCTGTAAGTCATTTGTGTCATTATAATCAAGAAAGATAAGCCAGTCCAGGAAAATGTCCCCCAGAATCTGAGGATCCAAATATGTGTTTTTCATGGCTTAACTGACTGGTCCAAGATTCCCTAACAAAGTATAGTATCTTCACTGAAAAATGTAAATCAGTACCTATTGCAGTTTCTGCAAAGGAAAAGATCTGTACGGCGAGAAGTCATGTAAGGGGTCAGTGGGTTTAGTGGTTTCCTTTTCATGCCTGCTCGGGTTTGTTCAATAAACTGGCATGTTGACTTGGTTAAACACGAGGACAGAGTAAAAAAGTAAGTAATAGGTGGCAATAATCTTGAATGACTTTAGTGAAGACTGCCATCTGCTGATCTTTCCAGCCAGTGTTCTGACACGGGGCCTGTTCCAGCGCTACTTTATTCATCAGTAGGGTGACTTGATTGACAGCGACATGTATGCATGATTACTTTCTGGCTTTCTACCAGGGAAAGTCACTCAGCATTCTCTTTAGAGATGGATCAGGTTCAGCAGCACAGACTGAACGGATGAATAGGACACAAAACATTTATCATTATTAACTGTCAAAATTTATTCTGACTTATTTAACTGACAGGCCAAAAGGGCTCTTTCATAGAAGGTAATAAATATAGCTTACTGAAAAATTGAAGCTTCTCTGAATAAGCAAGAATGAAGTGATGACCAGTTAGTCTCATTTGTTCCTGTGTGACGATTTTAATAGTGCAGCCTTGAAATAGCCTTGAATTGATTCAAGGGTTCTGCACTGGAGAGTTCTTTTTAAACAGGCTAGCACAGCTTACTTATATGTGGATGTGTTTAAAAAAGACAAACACATCACCTTTTTTGCAAAAGAAGATATTGGTATTTTTTATACTTTTTTTTAGTTTTACTGCATGTTCATGCCTTTCCTACACTAAGCAGAGGTGTATAGTTGTTGTCCTGCCTTCCTTTCATCTGGTCAATGGCCTGTCAGTACTATGCTTATACTATGGCTGCTCTTCAGCACTGTGGAATGAGATCAGATTCTCTTAAAATCTGGTTGATGCATATCTTCTGTGGAGTTAATGTGCCCTAATATGTGGGTCAATGTGCTTACACAACTTAGTGTGGTTTTGTGCTTATGCAACTTGCTGAATAAACTTTGTTGTAGCTGCTGAATGAACTTTGTTGTGGCTGTTCACCTCTCTGTGCCTCGGGAATACCACTCTGTAGGGATGCCGAAGATGGGAACCCTGGAGAAGGGTTCTACCCCTAGAGGTGCCACGGGAAGGATTCCCTTAGGCTAAAGGTAGCTTAGGAAAAGCTCCAGAGGAGAGAGGTTAGCCACTGGAGGAGGAGGGGAGGATGGTGGGAAAAGGAAAAAAGCTTCTGAATAAAGCAGGAGGGAAAAGTTTAAATTGGTTAGGCAAGGGGGTGTGGCTGTTGCTTCAGACATTTAACTGCAGGATACAGCCTTTCAATTCAATGTGTTTACACAACTTAGTGTGGTGTTGTGCTTATGCAACTTGCTGAATAAACTTTGTTGTAGCTGCTGAATGAGCTTTTGTGGCTCATTCACCTCTCTGTGCCTCAGGAATACCTCCCTGTAGGGATGCTGAAGGCATGAACCCTGGAGGAGGTATCCACCCCTAGAGGTGCCAGGGGAAGGATTCCCTTAGGCTAAGGTAGCTTAGAAAAAGCCCAAAAAGAAAGTAGATTAGAAAGTATTGCAGAGGTAATGAGTTGGTATTGAGACTGGAGTTATACACATGGTCATCAGAGATGAGGGTGATGGTCAGAGATAACTGAAATGAGTAATGATTTTAACAGAGGTTGAATGAGTTATAACAAGAGGGCATGACTTCCCAAGGAGAGAGGGAATGGGAAAGGAGGGCCATCATCCATCTCCATCGAACAGCAGACACCTACCCAAATAACTGCGTAAACTACATAAGTAATTTAGGGGTAACTAAAAATTATGACCCTTGGTGCTGAGGAGAGGAAAAACCCTCTGAGGAGGAAACCTCTAAGGATCTGAGGCCTAGGTCATCTTTCTCCAGGCTAGAGGTGTTTTATTTAGTGATGGCTCTGCTGCTGCAATTTAGAAACCCAATCCAACGGAGAAAATATTCCAATTTAGTGGAAAGCTCTCACAATCCTTCTAACAGGAATGCAGTGAAGGGTTGCGAGAGCCCTCTGCAACAACAGAAAGTTTGAGGCTAGAGTGGGACCCCCAAGGTGGGAGGAGGAGAGCAAGGACTGCTGAGGCACTCAGCTGGATTACTGACTAAAAAAAGATCAGGTGAACCAGAGGTGGTCATGGGGAGAATAGCGCAGAGGGCATCACCGAACCCAATTCAGCTAGCTAAAGGAGTGCTCTTGGACATAAGGGCCCCATCCCTCATAGCAGAAGTCTTAAATTCTACATTAAGAGGTGCAATCAATGGCAGAAATGGCTAAAGCTCTGCCCAGAGTGAGGACATTCCCACTATGGGCCAGATCAGAAGGACCCCACCCTGAGTTTCACATGATCAAGATGCGGACTTCGGTGCAGAACAAGACCATCAGCTGCAGGAAGCCCTGAGTCATAGAAAGTAATGGTCATGGTTGGCAAGCCTCTGATTTGTAAAGGAGAGCAGACAGGTAACTATGAAGCGCTACATACAAGGTGGCCGGGTGAAGCCAGTGGCCGTCAGCTAGATATTGGTATATGGTATGATTGTCTGAGATGATTGACTGATATAATGGACTGATACGATTGACTGATGAGATTGATGGATAGGAATGCTTAATATGATTGAGTGATATGAGCAAAGCCATTGAAAGCAAGCCAACCAATTCCACTACAGAAGCCAAATTAATGGTGTCATAGAAGGTAGCTGATTGAGTAGTGAGAGGCTGTGAAGCCATTAAGCAGTGAGAGGCTGTGATGCAGACATTGATTGAATGAGGTTTGGTATATTGAATCAATGAAGTTTAGCAGTGATTGCTATGGTTGCAGCATAAACAGAGAATTGATATGAGTGGCATGAATACTTGAAATGCCTTTAAGGTGGAGTTAGAGTATTCGAGTAAGGAGCATTTGCAACACGGTAATGGAATGGAATGAAAATCTTAAAATCCATGCAATGAATATTGTGAAAGCCATGTAGGCTATGAGGTTAATATATTTATGCATAGATAACTGAGAAGCCATATAGGCAAAGGAGCAGGATTCATTTAACTTGTATAAAAGCATGCTCCTGCTATTTGGAGCCATGATGCCCCATCGTGATATTACATTCCCCCACTGTGGGAATAACAGGGAAGCCATGAGCTAAGTACCATGAGACCAAACTGCTAATTTAATGACTGAAAGTTGCAGTGTAGACAGAAGCAACTGTGATGGTGGTAGGGTAGAACCCCCAAAATAAAGCTAATTGAATGGTTAAAGTTTCAGTATGACAGAAGTCAGAAATGGACTGTAAGGTTTTTGGTAAAAGTATGGTTTGGTAAAATCTGAGGCTGTAGATTAGGTATCAGGTTAGTGATGAGGAGGCTGGGTGAAGCCAGCAACCTGGGAGAGGTAGGAGGCTATTCTGAAAGAGCAATAAATGAGCCTGAAAAACACAAACACAGGGAGTGGCAGCTATGTTGAGCAATATGAGCCTGGACCAGGTGCAAACAATTAAGGTGGAAGCACAGGTGACAGCATAGAAACAACAATGAGAACTCAGAGCATTTGAAAACAATTGTAGAAAAACTGAGGATTGCTAGGAAAGGAAGCTGGAGGTTGAGTTGAAGCATGCTGATGACAATGCAGTGAACTGAGGGTTTGCATTATCTGGCGAGTAATTGCATTATCTTGTGAGTAAATGGGAGCCTGAGAGCTCAGGCACAAGACTAGGACAATACAAATAAAGGGCAACAGGATGGTAGGATACAACCAAAGGGCAACATGATGGTAGGAAAACTAGAAAGTCCCCCAAAATGAAAAGCACAAAACTAAAAGACAAATGCAGGAAAACAGGAAAAAACAAGCAACACAAGAAGCAAGCAGCAACCAGAGGCAACAAATACTGACCAAAAGCAATGGCACAAGCAATGCTGGGGTGGGAAGGGGGAGTCCCATCAGGCCCCAAAGGGAGAAGACAGACCAACAGCACCTCCTGTCAGCAAAGAAGAAAGCTTCTGAATGAAGCAGGAAGGAAGAGCTTAATTGCTTCAGCCATTGAACTGCAGGCTACAGGCTTTCAATTATTTTGAGCGAGCAAGACTATTGACATAACTGCAGAGTTCTCATTCTTAATTGCCATCCCTGAAACATTTTGTACCTGATGACATTTTAACATAAATGCACAAGATAGTGCTTAGGGCCATGACTGAGGACCAGAAAATATAGAGGTCACCCATTATATCTTTAATTTCTGAAGCATTATTCAGCCTTTCCATTTTAAGTTTGAAAGATAACTTATTCACAGTGAAGGTATACTAAAAATAATGTTTGAACCACTACAAATGAATACAACTTATTTCACTTTCAAATGGAATTATCTGTCAGAAAATGTATACCACATGAGTTTGCAATACTGTGGGCACAAGTAATATTCAGTTTTTTGCAGGTTATCAAATGGTCTTGTGTTGCACATTAAAAAATGTTTTTCTTCCTTCTTGCGGTGGATCAGTTCTTCTTTTATTGAAATATACAGGTCTATTATTTAAAATATATTTGTGGATTAATTTGCTATAATTAGTTTCTAACTGTAAATCATGAAAACGAAATTGGACTTGTAAAAGAAGAGTAAATTTAGTTGGCTGGTGGTGTTTTGGATGCTATTTTGCACAACAAATTGATCCCACCTCCTTTGTTATCCCTTTGAAATGGTTTAGATGCAGATTTTATAATTAATATAGTAACCTTTAATCTGTGACCTTTAACCACTACTTTAAGTTTAGCCTGGCCTAGTGGTGCTGGTGATGATAGCACCACGCAGGAACCTACAGTGTGTTCATGCTTTAAGGTAAACCTTTTGCTCCAGGCTGCTGGGGTTCAGAATCCATGCAGAGGCATCACATTCAAACTCTCTGGGGGGGGAGGGAGCAGGGGTGAAGATACCCACTGCAGTTTCAGTGCTTGAGGCAGTTGGGTGCATGGCACAAACGGTGTGTGTGCCCATTTGTGATTGGCTAGGCCCTGTCTAAAATAATGTTGCTGGCAGCATCTCCTTATTACCGAGACTCAGGAAGATGGGAAATGGAACAGAAAAGAGCAAAGAGCTATCCTTGTAGCCCAGATGATGGCTCTCCTCCACCCCCACCACATGGGGCCAACATTTCTGTGTTTCACTTTATTGTAGTCTTCAGCTCAACTGATGTCACTGGATCAGGATCTCTTAACTAACTGAAAAATGAATATTGGGCAGGGAAAAAGACATAATTAATATGGGGCTCTAAATACAGAAAAAAAGGACTATTTTAAAACAAAAGCACAAAACAATACATGGGGGTGATAAAATGGCCTTCACACATACCCAATTTTATAATGATATTAAAAAACGTAAATAACATTGTTTCTGTCCCCTTAAAATTTCTCTGGGTGGAGGCATTGTGCAATTAATTTAAAATATTGGATATGATCCCCCCAATTAAGAGTTTAACTACTCAGGACTCACAATCTTGTTTGAGTCAACAAGGTAAGGGTAGTTACTATCAACATCCACAGTGACTGGTTTACAGTTACACTCACTACTTCTGTTTATTTCATTATTTAAAAGTTGGTGACCAGTTAAGCACACTGAGCCAAAGTGCGTTTCCAGGTGTGATTCAGGGAAAGAGGAGCAAGGGGAGATAATACAGAGTGCAACAAATTGAGTTCAGAGTGTAGTAACAAGGAAAAGCACAAAACAAAGCACCATTACTTATACCTTGTAAGGAACCAATAGCCATTCAGAAGGTCATGATATGAATGAAATAAATAAAATAAAAATGCAAACTGCTTTGCTCAAGAATTTAAAACTCAAAATTAGAAAATTATTTCTTCTAATTACCTAGCTTCAGTTCACTATCAACATTTAAAGTGTAGCAAAAAACACCAATGCACTGCCAAAATAGTTTACTATTAGCTTTTAATGCAAAAACATGCAATACAGACAAATGGGCAAAACAAGCACACCTTCCCTGGTGCCTTGAGGCACTCTGCCTCTTCGTCAGGGGGGTGGAGCTTACAAACATGCTTACCTCTAAGTTTAAATGGCCAAACAGAGAAACTCATTGGTTGACAATATTTAAATTCATAGGTGAATGTCAGTAATGTCATGTAGTGAATGGTTCAGCTATACAGCAATCACAGAAGCTTAACCCCAAACATCCTGTAGCACATCAAAACTTAATTAAATACAAAGACTCAGCCAATGAAGACAAACGCATGAGTGACAAGATGAATTACTTCATAATACATATAACCCAAAATAGATATAAATTCACTGATCAATAATAAATTAAATATCCAAATAAATTTGAACACATATAGGTAAATATTTGCTTAAAACACATTTAGAAAAAGTACTAGAAATAATATGAATCACCAGAGCATCACATTTTGCATAGTTTAAAGAGAAGGGGGAGGTGTGGAAGAGACAAATGAGCACAGAAGAAAGGTTTCATGAAGAGATTCTGGCCCAGATATTCAAACTGCGCCAGTCTGTGGCGCAAGCCTGTGAGCCACTCAAATTTGTTGCGCAGGGCTGTGGCCAGGGCGATATTCAACGGAGTTGCGCTATGGCACAACTGTTTTGAATATCTCACCCTGGCCACCCTCACTGTGCATGGCGCAGTGGAACTGCGCCAGCGCAAGTGGTCAGAGTGGAGCATTGAGATGCGGTGGCGCAGGTGCCATTGCGCCATGCACAGCACCTGCGATATTCAAAGGGTGACATGCAAATAGAGCCATAATTTATGCAAGGCGCACGGGGGCCATTTGCATCTGATTACGGCCCCATTTGCATGCCATTAGCATGCAGGTGCGCCGATCCCCGACGACTTGTGCCTGGTGCCACTGACGCCCCCTGCAGCCTGATCGTGGGACGTCCCGTAAGGGACAAAGAACGTCTCTTATCCCTGGTGGTCCAGTGGACCGCGACTAGCCCGATCGCGGGTGGCATTCCACACCCCCACCAAGTCCGATATCCCTGGTGATCTAGTGGCCCCCACCCCACCCGTCCACTGAGCCCCACCACCCCACTCCCCCGCCAGCCGGCGAGGAGCAGCATCTCACCCACCTGCCGCCCGCCACCACCGACTGACAGCTCAGTGAGGCTGCCGCCCATTGGTTCAGAGCATGAGCCAATGGGTGTAGCATATACTATTCAGTCCAGATATGTGAAATGAATTCATTCACATATCTGGACCGACTAGTACATGATCGGGTCTGCGGCGGTCCACTGGACCACCAGGGATATTGGACTTTGGGGATACAATGATGCCCGCGATCAGGCTAATCACGGTCCACTGGACCACCAGGGATATTGGGCTGTGAGGGGGGATGACTGATGTCCACGATCGGGCATGGGGGTGCCGCAGGTGAGGCGGGAACAGGTGATGGCCACCCACAGGTGGCAGGTGCTGTGTTGCACCCTGCACTACGGCAGCTCACCTGTGGGTGGCCCTCGACTTGTTCCTGTTTTTTTCATGCGTAACTTTGTGCAGGCGCAGGTAGGGGTTGCGCCTGCATAACTCTGCATGCCCAGGCTGAATATCAGTCTGTGCAGGTTATGCATGGGCATGCCCCCCCAACCTGTGCCTGCATACATTACTGATGTGCCCCGGCGCATAGGGATTTGTGAGGTGCACTTTTCCCTTTTAAATATCGCACCGGGGCGCATCAGTGGGTTGTGCATGGCGCAACACCATTGTGCCATGCGCAACCCTTTTGAATATCTGGGCCCCTAACTACAGACAACTTGATGCATACTATCTAAATTACATGAACATTATTAAATACACACATTGCTACCAGTCTTGGATTTCTCATAACAAGACCCTAGAAATAACACATTTGTTTAAGTGCAAATGCGGTCTCTCTAATATAGTCCATGTAAGAAATGAAATTCAAAGAACTGTGCTTGCGGCATTTCTTCTGCTGTTTCCATGACTGCTGATAGGCTGCCGATCTGACACAAGATGCAGAATAATTATAGCAATGCATTATGACAGTACAGTGTGTTCCATAAGAAAAAAAATCATTTTCAGTCTTAATTTATCATAACAAGACCCTTGAAATATTTCATTGGTTGATACAATACAGTTCTAATATCTCTAATAAGGGCCTTACAAAAACCATTGCTCAGAGAACTGTGCCTACAGCTTTCATTCTGTCATTTCAATGGCTGCTGGTGAGCTACCGAGCTGAACGAGATGCAAAACAAGAGGTATAGCAATACACAATGGTTGTGCAATTACAGTGCCAAATACCAGTGTTATTATAAAAATACAGTATAATCAAGCTCCTAGTTCATACCCCTGGGAGCTAGTGTTTTGAGATTAAAGATCCAACAGGACCCTTTCTGGAGGATAATTTGTATATCATCTCCTCCCCTCCCTCTAGGGGCACATGTTGAAAACCCACACACTTGGTAAACTGAGTGTGTGCTGGATCAAGGAATAGTTATTAAACAGAGAATAGAGGGTTAAAATAAACAGAAGCCTGTCAAAGCCAATCAAGATTAGTGGTGTGCCTCAGGGCTCAATATTGGGCCCAGTATTATCCAAACTATACATTTCAGATACTGTGACAGAATTAAAGTCAGGGTATAGTGTGTTCACCAATGATACCAAGCTTGGGGGAGGGTGGACACAGCGGAATATCACAAAGCCCTGCAGGCAGAGTTAGTTAGGCTGGCAACTTGGTCCCAAAAATGGGGCAATCTGTTTAACTAAAATAAATGCAGGGGGATGCATTTCAGCAAGAATAGTCCAAGATATGACTATTTTATATTAAATCATCAGCTGGAGGAAACCACAAAAGAAAAAGATTTAGGAATAATCATAACAAATGATTTCAAGTGGCACGGGCACTGTTCTGAAGTGTTTGGGAAAACAAATTACTTGCTGAATGCTATTAACAGGAGTTCTGTGAGTAAGACATGTGATGTGAGGCCACCCCTTTATAACACCTATGTGAGATCTCACCTAGACTACGGTTCTCAGTTCTGGGGAGTATTGAATATACTGAGTATTGAATATAACTGACAGTCACAAATTGGAGAGAATTCAAAAAAAGACAACAAGGTCAATAACAGGGCTAGAGGGCCAGTCGTATGAACAGAGGTTAAGTACTCTGAAATTGAATTCACTTCATGACAGATGTATAAGAGGGGATCTTCTGTTAATGTATAAAATCAACAACAACACAGGACGTCTGGAGGGAATGGACCTTAAATTTAAAGAAAAGAATAAAAGGTCACAACAAGCAAGTACAATCCTTAAAATTCAGAATAGAGAAGCATAAGAAATTGCATAGTCACTTCTCTCTGCAGAAATGGGGGTGTGCAGCCCCAATGCACCCGATCCCCCTGGCCTGCAGACCGCAATGCATCAGAGGTGGGGTGGGGGCATACCAGCACTATGCGCCATGCACTATGGCATGTAGTGCTGCCTGCGGGGGTGCGGAGGAGGGCACAGGGTATGCCAGGGAAGAACCCTGCTGTATGACTCCAACACATCCATGCACACAACCGGTCACTGCCCGGACCAGGAGGATAGCCCACTCCCCCACCAGCAAGACCACTGCAGCTATCCCCGATGGCCGCCCAGCGCCACTCGCCCCACCACAGCTGTGCCCAAGCCCCTGTAGGCTGCCTCCCCCAACACACACCGCAAATGTGGCAACGGCCCCTGGATGCAGACACCCCCCCCAAGGCACCGACAAACCCACCCCCTGGCCCAATACCTGTCCGGTGGTGCCGTGGCCAGGAACGGCCAGTGGCGCAGCCTTCCTCACACCTCCACAGCCACTGGCCATTCAAGGGATGCTGGGAGCATGCTGCCTATTTATAGGGGTGTGCTCACAGCATGCCTTGAATGGCCGGCAGCTGAGGAGGTGTGATGAGGGCTGTACCACTGGCCATTCCTGGCCGTGGCACCTCCAGACAGGTACAGGGCAGGGGGAAGGGGTTGATGGTGCCGTTGAGGAAGGGGAGAAACACTGACCACCAATGTGGGAGTGGGGGTACTGGGATAGGTCATAGCCAGTGATGTGTGGGGCACCTGTGTGTGCCGGGGGGGGCACTGCCAGCATTGGGGGAGTGGTGGCACCAGTACTGGGTCGGGGGGATGTCCCATGTGGTGTACTAGCTGAGCAGTCCTGTCGTGCTCACTGGGGGGGATACCCCTTTGAGGGTGGGGCACACTGTGGTCGGGGGATGCAACTGTGGGGTCAGGGCACAGCTGGGAGGCTGGCTGTGGGACGGGGGCAGTGTCCCACTCTCAGGGGTCCTTCTGTGTGCCAGGAGGGTGCCTTGCAATACAGGCTGGGCCGGGGGAGAATGCAGGACCAGAGGGTTTTGCCACGTGGGTCGGGGTGCCTGCGGTAGGCAATCACACAACTGGACCCATGCTGTGATGTGCAAGGGATTCACTGTGGGACCTATGCCAGACATCCCATTGGATACCCGCATGGGTCAGCAGCTCTGCTCCTGGCCACCCTGCGGAGTCCTGTGCCCCATGGGGTGGAGCTGCAGACAGGTGGCCACCAGTAGTGAATACCGGCATGTGGGCACCTGTCCACTGGTGCACAGCTATGCTGGTGGGATATGCACCTCAAACACGTAATTCCCACCCATTAGTGCATGGGGCCATGGTTAGAATGGGGCAGTGTACATGGCTATAGCCTATTTCTGTTTCGGAAATTCAAAGTGAATCAAAGTAAATGTTTTTTTTTAATTTTTATCACAAAAGTGTCTGCTCATTAACTTTCCATTACAAATGCCCCTTAAATGTCCTAAATTCCATTCTTTAAGTGGCCAAATAGTACACCCAATATAAATCTGTGAGCATTGACACACAATGGCAGAAATGATAAAGTTTGTCTGTCAGGTGATAAACTGATGAATATTTACTTTCAAGGTACGGTTTGGAACAGCAAACTCACTGCTAATGTTTAGGCAATTTCCACTGAGCATGCTCATTTACCAGAACAGTCTTTAAATGCAACCGCTCACAGTGACCCGTGTTCAGGAATGAGACTGAGTTGCAAGAGGGTGGGAAAAAGAGGAGGATTAAGCATCCAAGAGGATGCACTTCTCCTCTGGGAAGGAATCTACAGTCTCTGCTCCAACACTGCAACCAGGGTGAACACAGGGGCAGGGGGCTGGTAGATAGGGAAGAAGGTGGATGCTGACAGAGCTCTGACATGCTAACATGCACCTCTGTGCATACATGCAGATAGCCCCAGTTGGTTAGCGTCCAATGAGAGTGGAAGAAAGGTAAAGTCAGCCCTGTTCCACAGTACCCACATAAATTACCAAGGTGCTCACCTCTGCACCAAACAGGACCTCTGGTAGGACCTTGTCCACCCCATCAACCCCTCTCTGGGGAAAGCCGGGGAGGGCAGGAGGTGGGGTAAGTCCAGGAGATGGTGGGTGATGGGGCTAAGAGCAGGTGGCATGGCTAATGAGGACAGGCTGGGTGACCAGATCAGGAAAAAAACAAAAGATCAGTCTTTAAGCTTGACTCCACTTACCACCCAATCATGTGTTCTCTGACTCTGTCCCCATTGCTCTCTGATCTTTCTTCTGCTTTAACAAACATATCACATCCCTTATAGCGTCCACTAATGAACTGGGTTTCTGCACATTTTCAGACTTTTTTCCAATTTTCTGATTTTTCTATTTGTGCAATGGGAGTCTGACTCACTGCTCTGTCCATGCTATGGACCAGAGGAAAAAGACAGGATCTAAAAGCAAGGGTGTCAGAACACTGCATAAAGTGAGGTACTGTAGCTTGAACAGTGGGGGAATTCAAGAATACATGGGACAGACTTAAGGCAATTCTAGTGGAGGGTAGGAGGAAGTAGGTTGTTGGTTAACTAGGATCTGCAGCTTATCCGTTAGATAGGGAAATGGGCAGACTAGGTGGGCCAAGCAGTCCTTATCTGCCATCAGATTCAATGTTTCTATGAAGTTTGAAAGGGCACTTAGAGCAGCCTAGAGCAGTTGGTGGGCTAAATTTTGAAAGGGCAGTTAGTGCAACCACAGCATTGCTGTTCACAATGCAAGCAAGCCAGTTTCAGAAACAATCCCAGGACACTGGAGGGCCAGTGGGAGGTGGTCTAGCTGTCTCTGCCCTCCTGCTTGTTGTGTTCTATAAGCCTGAACTTGTGCACTTCATTTCAATAAATCATATTTTGTAACACCTTTAATTTAAGCGGGGCATTTCAAGTGGGATATTTTGTGTACAGCTGCTTTCTTCTGCTGGCTTGACTGTTAGGATACATTTCCCTTGTTGTAAGCACCTTAAATCCTAGTATGTGACCCATGCCTCCACCGTGTTTCCCACAAAGGTCCCACCATGGTGGTAAGCCATATTGTAAAGTAAGGGTCTCTCTGCTGTGTGTGTTGGTAATGGGGCTGGGTGGTTGCCAGTGAAGACAGATGGGGGCCAGTCAGGATGGAGGAAGCAAAGAGAGTAACGTAATTAAAAAAATAAAGGGCAGTGAATCCTTGAAAGGCTTAAAGGTTACAATTGTAAAATAGTGACATGGGAGGCTCACCCCCCATGCTCTGTGGTTCCACTACCCATGTTTGAAAGGTGTGTTTTTTACAGGTGCACTATGTCAGTCACCGATGACCATGTGGCCTATGTCAACAGTCTGGAGATCATCCTATGGCTTGAAATACTGGCAGTAATAACAGGTTATGTACCCACAGGTGACTAAGGATCGGTGGGTTTCTGTGATGAAGAGGAGGAGACTGGTACTTCTTATGGGCCTGCCGTCCCAGCCCGCATATCCACTAACTCTTTCTGGGCCAGCATCTCAGTCAGTGGTACTGGCACAGTCCATCGAGGTTAAAGCTCCAGTCTCTTAACTGAAGACATCCCCTTCCTTCAAGTACCTTGAGGTGTGGCTTGACTGGCACCTAGATTTCTCTGTACACATGGACTCTATCCACAGAAAGCTCCACCCAAAACTAGGTGCCTTATACCAGATCCGTGGGTCTATCCCCATGTCGGTGCACAGAGTCATTGTACAGAAAATAATTCTCCCCCATTTTCGACTATGGAGACATCATCTATGGCAGTGCTCCAAAGACAACCCTGGCCAGACTGGATCCTCTCTATCATTTCTTCTGCCGGTTTGCTCTTGGCTTCCCACCCCAGACTCACCACTGCTTCCTCTACACCTCACTCTGTCTTTCCTCTCTTGAAGCCAGACATCTTGCACGTGGCTCCACCCTTATTGCCAGGTAGTAGCTGAGCTCCCTCCCCTCTTACCTCACTTCTCTGCTCTCCTCCTCGCTCCTCTTACTCCCTTCGCAGCTCTGGCTACCAGACCCTAGCACTTCCATCTAGGTCATCCTATTCCAGTCAAGCCGCATTCTCCTTCTGCCTCCCTAAATTCGGAAAAGCCCTTCCCCTCTCCATCTGTTTTCCCACCTCCCTTCGCTCCCTCTCCTGTCTTCTCCATGACTTCACCGCTCCCTCCTGCAACTGTACCTGAGCTCTCCACCACTAGTCCTATACTCTACCTACTCTCCACCTTTCTCCCTCTCCCTCCTCTCCTTCCCTTAACTCAAACACTGTCTCTTGGTTAACCTCTTATAAACTAGACCTTATTTTTGGCCTCAGCTCTAATCTGCTCCCTAATCACTGCATGCCTCTTACGGTGCTTTCTGCCTAGATGGCTGGTCCTACTGGTAATTGTTTTATACTGCAGATTGCTATTCATACTGTAATACTGTTGTTGAATTGCTCTGTTTATTACCCATTGTAAATGCTCTGTTTCAATGTACAACTACCTGCAATGTACTGTAAATACTCTGTATATATCTCCTATTACTACATCCCCCAGGACACAACTGGAAACAAGCTGCTATTCAGTTCAGTATGTCTTTCCTAGTGAAACTGTTGAAATAAATAAATTGTGAATGGGTGTTCTGACCGAGGATTCCAGACCTGTTGCAGACCTCTTGAAGGTTCTGACAGTGGTGGTGATACTGACCAAATAGGGTGGTTCCATTTCTACACAGGCATCTGGAAACCTTGCATCTGGAGTTGGATAGGAATGGTTCATCAGTCCAAGACAGTTTGGGACTGAGATTTCAATGGCCTCAGTTCCTACTGGACTGCCTCAGTGGGAGACTGCTCCTCTTTCACCTCGTTCCTGGACAAAATATCCTTCACTGTGGATACTCCTTTGGAAGAAGTCCACAAAAAGGATTCCTATCCACTGGTGGACATCCTTGAGAAAGATTACTAGCTGGGGGTGGCCTTCCCCTAACTTTGCAGGCCACTTTACATATACTGTATGTGGACAGTACATAACCATAATCCCACCCAAACATATGTGAAGTGGTCTGCAAAGTTAGCAAATTGAATGTTTTACCAGACCATCCCCCATTTCCACTACCATTTAATATATTACACTGCAGCCCCGTTCATGGTTTTGCATTGTCACATTGTGAGTTTTTTGGGCAAGGCTGCAGCCTTTCAGCAGATGCAGCTGCTGCATAGTAATGTAAATAAAAATATATTTACCTAATTTTTTAAAATTCACAGTCTGGCTTAATTAACTTAATTAACTTCCCTGCTAGGCACCTAGATACTTGGAACCCCCAAGCCATTCCACAGGAGTCATTACTGTGGCCCAATTCAGCAAACAGCATGTCCCCCTGCTGTGTAACAGATTCATTTAGAGCAGAGCTGGGGTTTTCAATTGGCAGACTGATGCCCCTGAGCTCTGCCTTGAATGCTGCTTCTCACATTGTATTTGCAGTAGTTTGTTAAGACTGTGCTCTATATTCAAACCATTGCGCCTAGCGCAAAGCCATAGCACTGGAATAGTGCTGGATTTGCGTGAGGCTGCAATATTCAAAAGCCCTATTAGCGCCGGCACTGTGTAGTAGCGCCGACGCTAATAGATAACAGTATGCAGGGGCGGGGTTAGGAGAGCACCCATGAATGCCAGCAGCGCGGCATATTCAAAGGTCTAGTGCCGCGCTACAGGCATTAGTGCAACCTGTAGTGTGACGCTAAATACCACCGAGAAAAGGCTGGCAGTAATGTGGCGGTGCTCCCCTCCATGATTCCCGACCCCCGGTAGCCTCCTAAATCAAAGAAGGACCTGGTGATCTACTGGTCCCCCAACCCCCCTGCATGAATCCCGACCGGTAAAATATTGAGAAATCATTTTTCTCTGGTAGTCTAGTGGTCCCTCCATCCCCCTGCACAAATCCTGACTGGTAAACTATTGAAATAATTTTTCCCTGATAGTCTAGTGGTCCCCCCTCCCCTGCATGAATCCCAACCTGTAAAACGTTAAGAAATAATTTTTCTCGTAGTCTAGTGGTCCCCCACCCCTTCATGAATCCTCACCCGTAAACGTTAAGACATACTTTTTCTCTGGTAGTCTAGTGGCCTCCCCTAGCATGTGCTGCCAGCTCATCAATCTAGTCTCCATGAATAGAGTTGAGACTGGCTCAGCCCTCTCTCACCACCAGGTTCACCGACTGAGGTATGAATGAGCACTACTTCATTACGGTAGCATTCATTTGTACCTCAGTCGGCGGCCAGCCGTGGTGGTGAGAGAAGGACTGAGCCGGTCGCCAGCTCTATTTGTGGGAGACTATATTGATGAGTGGGGGCGTCACTGCTGGGTGAGGGGACCACTAGACTACCAGGGAAAAAGTATGTCTTAACGTTTTACAGGGTTGGGATTCGAGCAGGTGGGTGGGGGGACCACTAGACTACCAATGAAAAATGATTTCTCAATACTTTACCAGTCGGGATTCATGCAGGAGGGTGGGGGGACCACTAGACTACCAGGAAAAATTATTTTTAACATTTTACGGGGTCAGGATTCATGTGGGGTGGGGTACCACTGGACTACCAGGGAATATTATGTTTCATTCTGTGGAACGGGGGTCAGGATTCATTGGGGGGGTGGGAGCCATACCTCCAACTGTCCCTGATGTTCAGGGATGTCCCTGAATTTGCCTCACATTTGTCTTCTGCCCCTCGTGTAATGTGTGTTGTTATGACTGAACAGTGGAGATTGTCAGCATAACATAATGTCAAACATTAAAATTACAGATGGTATAGTCTTCAGACAACACATCTTACACTGATCCCCTTATTCTATCATCATTCTCGGTGAATAGTACCACCTTGTGACATGTGTCCCTGATGTGGGGTCTTTGTCCCCGTTCTTGTAAGCCCTGTCCCTGATTCAGGAGGCATGGGGCTGGGAGGTCTGTATGCACCAACTGTGTTCCTGCTGCTTCCAGCCTATACTTCCATTCCGATCAACAGGGGATGCTGTGGGTATGCCTTGGCCTGCAGCATCCAGCCTGTGCTTCCATTCCGACCAAAAGGTGGAGCTGTGTGCACCATGCATGGTAATATATGCTAAGCAGCACATAATGAGATGCAAATGTGCCTGTTTATCCACGGATTACCTAAGTAGGCTAATTTGCATGGGAGCTTTGAATATAGCTCCCGTTTGCCCGAGGCTAACCAGTTTGCACTGGGCTAATGTATTAGCACTGTGCAATCAGGTTAGCCCCGGGCAAACCTCACTTCAGCATAACACAGTTCTGCAGTGTGTGGCTTACATTGTTGTTTGTAGTAGCTGTGAGACATCTCTGTGCAATCACACACAATGTTCTCCACCTGCAACTCTGGCTTGCTACAGAGTCTAATGAGCTGCAGTTGCAGTTTGTACTTCCCTGTTACTATATTCAGTGCTGTCTTATTCCTGGTCTATTTTTGCCCTGCACTCCCAGACCGATTTGCCCGGCTTCCTTAGCATGCTATATTCAGCAGGATTAGCACCGAGCTATTCCTTTTGAATATAGCTTGCTTTTTGCTCCGGGCTAAGTTTGCCCACTGGGTAGTGCTAATTTAGCCCCAGGGCAAAGTTTTGAATATCTGGCCCATAGACTTTGACAGCAGATAAGGACTGCTTGGCCCACCTAGCCTGCCCATTTCCCTGCCTACAGGATAGGCCACAGATCCTAGTTAACCAACAGCCTATTTCTTCCTACCCCCACAAGAATTGCCTTATGTCTGTCCCATGCATTCTTGAATTCTCCCACAGTTTTAGACCCCACAACCTCCTCAGGAAGGCAGTTCCATGCGTCCACTACTCTCTCTGTGAAAAAATACAATAACCTATAACAACGGAATGTAAGAGGATAGTGTCATAGTGGCCTGTATGCGAGTCTCAGTTGCCAAAGAGAATCTCTTAATGAGCAAACATTTTCTAAAATAAAACATTTTAAACCACTATGTTGACTTCTATGTTTCTGACTTGGTCTCAAATATGTTAATATATTATTTATATATTTTTTATGTATGTATGTATTTGTTTTATTATTATTTTTATGACCAGGAAAGGAGGGCTAGACAATACTGCTTTTTTTCAGCCTCACTAGTTAGCACAGTGTTAGCAGTGCTCTCAGCAGGGACCAGGTGCTCAGTAAATATTCAGTCGGGAAAAACACACACACACATAGCCAAGCACACCTTCCAGTCAGATAATTTATTACCTGAAGTGCACAATGCATCTTTCACAAACAGAATGAAAAATAATAAAGTGACAGTCAATAAGGAGATGAGCCCTGATGCTTTGAGATGAAAACCTCTTCTTCAGTCTCTTCCCTGGTAGTGAGATACGGAAGCAAATCAACTGAAATTGAACCAGATTAAGCTACTGGTGGCATTTTTAGGGACTGGGGAATATGTGGCCAGCACACCAGGGAAATTTCTCTGCTTTTCTCAAGAAATGCCATGGGATCTTTAATGTCTACTTGAACAACTGCCAGAAAAGACAGATTGGACCTCGGTTAAACGTATCATCTGAAGGACAAGTATTTCACATGAACTGGAACTTACTACACCAAGTGTCTCAAATGCATATGACTGTCAACAACCAAACTCACAATTGCTGTGATTGTGACATCACAGTCTGTTGACATAGAAAACATCATGCATAATCTTAGAAATGTGCCTTAGAAATGATATATATGAAAGCACTTAACTGAATTAGTACCTACCTACTCTTTAAATAGTTTTATAGTTTGTCCACCCTGGTGGTGCTAAGGATTGTTCATTGCAGAAGACCTGGCTTGTTGCCACAAATATGACTCCCATCTTGGGCCAGAGAAGTCTGAGAGTGTAGCAGAGACAGTGCCCTCAGACTCTGGAGGTAGGGGATAGCGGAATCCACCCCTCTGCTTGAGCACCCCCTGTACAGGTTTAAATGTAAGCTTGATTATCATCAGTAGCCACATGGTTTCCTACAGTATCTGCTTCCAATAAAAGTTGAGCAAGTTTGGGGGCAGTATACATACAGGGAGGTAAGAGGGCCCAGCAAGGTAAAATAAAATGGGAGGGCATGTCCCAGGAGGATGACCCCGCATCTCAAGTACCCATGTTCTACTGGGCTGATGACAGCCCATGAAGTTCCGATGTACATATAGAGCATCCCACTGTAGCAAGTGAGGGGAGTAGCCAAAGGGGCATAGCACATAGTGGTAGAAGCTGGAAGATGAGTGGAAGCAAATGGGTCAAGTGGAGGAGGGGGTACAGCAGCATAGCCAAGGGTAAGGCAGTGTAATCCAGGGGCACAAAAAGAATAAAAGAACCCCCACCAAAAGGTTCTATGCATTAAAGAGCTGCTGATGCCTCAAAGAAAACTTTGAAAAACATAATATTTAGGTACAATTATGCTTGCATTCCATATATATTCTATAGATTTAACCTGCACATTATTTATTACCAATATAATTGGCATAAATGCATGATCTTTATACTTCAGAGTTTGTCTGCCTCTATAGCTTGCTCCCCACTTCATGTCATAATCCTCTGTTTTGACATAGTCTGTTGCCATGGCACTAACTGTGATGTCACAAGCAGTGCATTATGGCTTCAGGTAAGGAGAAAACAGCAGGAATAGATGAACTCTTCAGGAGCAAATATCCTATTTTATGCAAATAACCTCAGTAATATATAATGGGGAGGAGAAATACAGCACTAATGTGAAATATAAGCTGAACTGAGTCTAAATATTATGTTTTGTTAAAGTGCTCCTGAAGGCATCAGCTGCTCTTTAACAATTAATTTCCATCTATGAAAAAAATGAATGAGATGGTTATGAAGAAGATGCTTAAATGCATGTCAGAAACTGAGACAGCATTTTACATTTAAACAGGTCTTTTACCAAAGCTGGTGGGTGTTGCTCCCATAAAGGCCATTAAACTTATGGTAAGTGTAAGTATTGCCATTATCATTCTGCTGGTCCTTTGCTTCTGCTCTGTGTTATCTTCTTTCTAAGTTATGACAACATCTGTCTGCACTGACAAATGATGGGTGTGCTTATACATGGGCCCGGATATTCAAACTGCGCCAGGCTGTGGTGCAAGCCTGGGCGCAGCTCAACTTTGTTGCGCAGGGGTGTGGCCTGGGCGATATTCAACGGAGCTGCGCTATGGTGCAGCAGCTTTGAATATTGCACCCTGGCCACCCCCACTGTGCATGGTGCAGTGGCACTGCGCCAGCGCAAGTGGCCAGAGTGGAGCATGGAGATGCGCCAGCGCAAGTGCCATTGCACCATGCACAGCACCTGCGATATTCAAAAGGGGACATGCAAATGGAGCCATAATTTATGCAAGATGCACAGGGGGCCAATTGCATCTCATTATGGCCCCATTTGCATGCCATTACCATGCAGGTGCACCAATCCCCGATGACTTGCGCCTGGCACCCTGCTGCAAGCTGGCCGTCGGGGACAGCGCCCCCTGCAGCCCGATTATGGGCATTCGTGTAAAATAAAAAAAATCCAATATCCGTGGTGGTCCAGTGGACCTCTATATGGATCGCAGGCATCGGTTATAGTTCTCCCCCGTCCAATATCTCTGGTGGTCCAGTGGATCGATCGCCATCCGATCGCGGTGATCCTGTAACACAACAGACGCTCATTACCCTGGTGGTTCAGTGTACCCCTCCCACCCGCCCACTGAGCCCCCACCGCACCGCCTCCCCCGCCAGCCAGCGGGCGGGCAGTATCCCACTCGCCGCCTCGCCGACCGATTATTTCAGAGCAGACGCCATTGGTTCATAGCATGAGCTAATGAGTGTGCAGTTTATACATACTATTTCAGTTCAGATATGTGAATGAATCATTCGCATACTGGACTGAGTAGTATCGGGTATGGTTGCACACCCATTGGCTCACCCAGGAACTATCGGGCGGTAGTCCTACCAAGCTGTCGTCGGCGGGCTGCGGGGCGGCAGGTGGGTTGGGTGCTGCCGCCCACCGGCTGACGGGGGGGAGTAGGGCAGTGGGGCTCAGTGGGCAGGTGGGGAGGGGGGTACACTAGACCACCAGGGTGGTAGGGGTCTGCTATGTGTTACAGATGCCTGCGGTCAAGGTGGCGATCGGTCCACTGGACCACCAGGGATATTACACCGGGGGAGACTATACTGATGCCCGCGATTGGGCACATAGAGGTCCACTGAACTACCTGGGATATTGGACGGGGGGATTTTGCTCCAAAGATGCCCACGATGGGGCATGGGGGGGCGCCGCCAGGTGCGGCAGGAACTCGGGTGGCCACCCACAGGTGGCAGCTGCTGTGTTGCGCCCTGCAATGTGGCAGCTCACTTGTGGGTGGCCATCACTTGTTCCTTTTTTTTTGGCTTAACTTTGTGCAGGCGCAGGTAGGAGTTGCGCATGCCGACTCTGCACATCCCGGGCTGAATATCGGGCTGTGCAGGTTATGCATGGGCACGCCCCTCCCCCCCCACCTGTGCCTGCATACATTACTGATGCGCTCCGGCGCATCGGGATTTGTGCGGTGCACTTTTCCCTTTTGAATATCGCGCCAGGGCACATCAGTGGGTTGTGCATGGCACAACACTGTTGCGCCATGCACAACCCTTTTGAATATCTGGGCCATGGTGTTTAATGGCTGTAACATGCATACAGTATTTGGTCAACATTTTTTTTTTTATCCTCATTGTCTTGCATTACCATGCATTAACATCCTATGATCAGATTTTTGAAATACCTGCAAATGCAATTTGGTAACATCAGCAAATTATAAAACATATTTTTGTTTCATTTAATTTCATTTATTTTTTTTATTTTCTAAGCACACTGGAACACACTAAAATACACATCTTTTTACAGAAGTGACCCAGAGCAATGACAGCATTACAAATAACAAGCACAGAAGTAACAAATGTAAGCATCTAATTACAGACATGAAACTGCATAAAAAGGAAAATTAAAGTAAAACAATTACGAGTTGATAATCCTATCAGATAAGTTTAAGTGCAGCAGGAGGGCCCTCATAATCAGTCACTCTCTAAGGGGGTTGAACTGTAGATGAGCCTTAATTTGTCCATTGAACTCCCATCAGGGTAACCAAAAGTGTTAATGCTAACAGATTGGATGGTTTGCACTACTGAGGATGAGACCATTGAGGGAAACAATTCATCACTCTCTGAAGACTTCAAATGTCATCATTCACTCAGGAAACCCAGCAACGGGTGGTAGATCTGCTCTTCACAGGGACAGATAATTTTGGGCAGGGAGTAAAGTACTGTCTTACACAAACTGAAAAGTCCAATGTGACCATGGATTCAGTGAGATCAGTAACCAATACCAAGCGGCATTCCTAGCACAGGCCACAATGCACCAGTTCCTTTCATAACCCCTATCAGGGCATGCAAGGTCAGCAGCAACTAAAGTAGCTACACAGGGAGCAGTTCTAGTACCATCGCCCAGACAAGCTCTTCCATAAACCTGGAGGTCAAGGCCAATGCAAGGGCAGAGGGGGTGGTTCCTCCAGAAGACAGTCCTTTGGGGTTGACCCAAAAGGTAAAAGTGACAGAAGGATATGCCCCATGCCCTTCCATCCCAGCCCCTGCCGCAGCTCCCAGTCAAGAGCAGACTCTCCCACTGTCTGCCACAGTGGTTCCCTATTACTTCAGATAAATGCGTCCTGGAGGTGATGGGATCAGGGTTTTTCGGTAATTCTAGACCTCATCCTCTTGTCGATCCTGAGCACCATTGTATGACATGCTTTCATTGGAGTGTCTCCCCATACTATAAAGCAAGGTTCATCAGCTCCTTGAGCAGGATGTGATAGATTTTCTCCCAGAAAACCAAGCTCAATCAGACTCTGATTGGCTGCTGTACATGCTGACTCACCAGGGCTACTTTCAAACGACTCTTCAGCTGGAGGGAAAGCTGCCAGCCTGCAGTGCAACCTTCTGAGAGGTTTTTGGCCCACCCCGCGCCCCCTCCCAGACCATCTAAGAGGGTTTTCGGCCTACCCCCTCACCCTTCCCCAGGCTTTAACTACATATTGGCCCCACTTACCACAATATTGAGACATCCCTATTTGACAATACTCTAGCTGCTTGCTACACATGACCCTAAGTGCAAAATTTAACCATTTTCTACCTCGACTGGCTCTCCATCTCTGGGTGCACCATACTAGGTGCTTGCTCTTACAGCTTTAGTCACACCAGTGTATCTAAAGATTATTTTATTTAGGCTTTAGTGTTCCCAGCCTGACAGTAAAATATATTACGAGCACGTCTCTTGTACACTGGCGCAGATCGTATCTCCACATTCCCCTAGATCATCTCCTCATTCATAAATCAAGCAATCATGCTCATACCTATGACCTCCAGTCTGATGCTGTTCTACTCACTATTGGTATGCCCTCAAATTTCTCTAAACTGCCTGGACAACGCACCGGTTTCCGCATTCCCCTCTATATTGTCTCTTGTTCCCCCCATCATACGGTACATCATACAACTAGCACGTCCTCACCTAACCCCAGATACCAAGCAATTGCCCTGCATGCAAAAACTACCTTGTGTGTGCTACAGTCCCAGAGGCAGCATAAGTCCCTTTTAACAAGTCCACCTGTTATCCATTCCCGACTATGCGTACTCCTGCTCTCTGGCGACATTGAATTAAACCCTGGTCCCCCTGATAGAAAGGTTATGCCTCACAACCAGCCTCCCGGTCCCACAAGGTCAGAGATTAAAGGGCTCAAGATAGCCCACATGAACATTCAAAGTCTCAGGGGTAAAATGGCTGAACTGGAAGTTTGGACTCAGCAATACAAGCCAGATGTTCTATGTTTAACAGAGTCATGGCTAAAACCCTCTATACACTCCCATGAGGTTGCCCTCCCAGGCTACTCTTCCTACCGCAGTGACAGACCCAGAAATAAAGGTGGAGATGTACTGATATACACCAGAGCTGGTTTGGTTGTCAATGAACTGACACCACCGTTGACCCAAACATCGATCACTTATTCACCTCTATCACCCTTGGCCAAACAATACACATAAATGTTGGGTGTATCTACCCACTCCCCAAATTTGCAGCCCCCTGCTACACTGAAGTCTTCGCCAGTCTCAGCTCACTACATCAAGGCAACACTGTAATATGTGGTGACTTCAGTCTTGACTGGCATGGCCCCAAGAATGCTCTCTATCAGTGATATCAGATGCAAAATTAGAACAACTTATAGACCAACCTACCAGACTAAATATGAGATCTGGGAACCAAACACTCCTTGACTGGGAGTTAACAAACAACAGGTCACATATCAGGGCAGCGGGTGTCCTCATTGATGTGCTAAGTGACCACTCCCCAAACTTCTGTATCTGGAAAAATGACTTTCCACACCTCCCTCCAATAACTTACAAAACCAGAGACCTAACTTACTTTAACACCTCTGAGTTCATATAATGCCTTGCAGCCTCTGACTGGTCACCAGTCACCACCCTTCCTGACATTAATCAGGCCCTTGACTATTTAATCAACACTTTCACTGCCACTCTCAACCGCCATGCTCCCTTCAAACTAAGAAGGGCGAAGGGAATTCACTACACCAGGCTCTCCCAAGAGCTATGGATCCCAATGCACTTCAGAGACAAAGCATGGAAGTCCTACAAAAAGTCAGGACTCCTCTCTGACTGGAACTCCTACTGGCAGTTGCGGAACATATGCAAAGCTAAAGTATCCAAATCCAAGTGGCTAAATCTTCAGTCCCTTCAAACTAACAACTTTGGTGATCCCAGATGCTTCTGGAAGCAAATAAACACCCTCCTAAAGGGTCATGAATGGACAACTCCCAGACCATGATCTTGAAAGGCTCAGAACTTTATACGCCGTCTGAGATCGCTAAAGGGATAAACTCATTCTTTACTTACCTCGATGTTTACAAAACAGGCCTCCCAGATACCCAACCTCCATCAAAACCCCCCTCTAACGAAACTCACTGGCCTCCATTTCACCTAAAACTCACCTCTCAAAAGGAAGTCCTTAAACTCCTTATGGGCCTCAATCCGGAAAGCTCCCCTGGCTTTGACGCCATGCCTCCTAGATTCCTCCTTAGGCTCGGTGCCCCTGCACTGGCTCATCCAATTGTCCTATTGATCAACAGATTCTTCATTACACAGACTATCCCAGACAAATGGAAAACTACCACTGTTGTCCCTATCCACAAATCGGGTCCAACTAACCTGGTTGAAAACTACAGACCTATTTCCATCTTGTGTCCTGTAGCTAAAATCCAAGAAAGGATACTATGTAATCACCTGTACTCCTTTCTTGAACAATCTAACGCCCTAACACAACATCAACATGGCTTCAGGAATTCACACGGAATAAAAACTGCTCTACTGAAGGTCACCACCAACATTTACCATGCCATGGACCATGGCAATGCTACAGAGGCTAGCTTCATCGACCTCACAAAGGCATTTGACCTTGTTAACCATACCCTCTTACTCTCAAAGTTACAATCACTAGGTCTCGACTCCAACTCCCTCTCCTGGATCTCAAACTATCTATCCAACCATTTCCAGTGTGTAAAATGGGCTGGGACCCTCTCCTCTCTCTCTCCAATCATGGATGGGGTCCCTCAAGGATCTATTCTTGGGCCCCTGTTTTTTCCATCTTTATAAATGACCTGCCCCAAAATTGTGGGGAAAGATCAGTACAACTTTACGCTGATGATGCCATTCTTTACCGTCATGGTACAGGCATCTCCTCCATCAGTGTCAAGCTGGAAAATGACTTCCAGCAACAGGAAAGCTGGTTCAAACAGAACCTGCTGGTACTGAATACTAAGAAGATTAAGTCCATGCTATTCCGCCATACATCTTTTAATGCAACCTCCCAGCTTTTGCTTATCAGGACATCTTCAGGTAAACCTCTTGAAGGAGTGGAATCCTTCAAATACCTGGGCATGACACTTGATGAAAACTTATCCTTTGAAACTCCTCAGCCTCCTCCACCGTACCTTCCCTTACCTTAATCCGTGCACTAGGAAGATTATTTCCATGGCTACCTTGCTCCCTGTCTTATTCTATTGTGCACCCCTAATTCACTCAGCCAGGATCATAACCCTAGCCAAAATCAAACAGGCCTACCAGAGGGTCACCCGCTTCACCAGTGCAGCTCCAACCCGGGCACTCCACTGCAATATTCTCAAAGCCCTAAACCAGCTGTCCTTCAAGCCAAGAATGGACATCCCTGTTCTTTGCACCACAATCAGACTAACCCCCCCTCCATCCCCCACCTGCTCTCGCTGGGTTACTCACCTGGAAATCCTTCGCCAGGACCCTTCATCACTCCCACTTTCCACTGCTGACAATTCCAAAAGTTCGCTTAGCCATTGGCAGGAGTTCATTCATCTTCTCTGATCCTCAAAAATGGAATTCCCTCCAGCACAGCCTACTCTCCTGTGCATCCCTGCTCCTGTTTAAAAGAGTGTACAAGGAGATCTTCTTTCCTCCACCAACCTGCGGTGGCAACTGTACCTAATCAGCCATCGCAATACCCCCCTTACTCCACTCACCTGCATCCTTATCTCTTCTTTCTCTCCCAGCCCCTTCTCAGCAGCCCACATCCCCCCATATCTCTCACTCACCCCTCCCTGGCTTTCATACTTGACCATCCTCTCCCCTGCTCCCTCCTCTACCTCCATGCTGCCTCTCCCTCCCCTCCCTCCTCTGTTTCCTCCACTAACCATCCTGCTCTACTATCCCAACACTTAAAACCCTCCCCTCCCCTATCTTCTCCCTTGCCTCCTCATTAACCTTCTTGTCTCTCCTTGCTTTCCCAAACCATCCTGGCTTTCCTATCTCTCAACTCAAACCCCTCCCCTACCTCCTGTACTAACCAACTATAGTACTATGTAAATACTATGTAAATTTTTTTAATACTAATAGTGAAATAACGTTCATTATGTATGATTGTATGATGTTTGATGTATGATTCTCTAAGCCTGTGCAAAATTCCTCTGTATGCTCTCTATAGTCTCCAGCCTCCTACCCAGATAGTCCCAAGCTCTGTCTAAGCCTGTCAACACTGGACCCTGTCATTGACTTATCAACTGTGGCCTTCCTGAACCATTCTGGCATCACTGGACTAAAGCAGAGGACACTGCCTGCCAGCTCATTCATCACACCTGTAGTCTGCCTACTACTACTACTACATGATGCATTTCTTTTTATCTCATCCTATTGTACCTATTCTTTGTAATGTTTTTACTTATGTATAACGTACCTAGCTGTGAAATTGCCTTATTCCTTGAGTCGCCCCTGAAAAAGGGACATGCTTGTCTCAGTGGGCCCACCCAGTTATCAAAATTCAAATAAACAAATAAATAAATAAGCTTATCAGGGGTTCCTATCATGACACTTTCTTATACCCAAATGGATGGAGGGCTGCCACCCCATTTTCAGCCTGTGAATCCTGAACAAGTTATTTCGTGATCGGAGGTTTTGCATGATGTCGTTGCACCAGATCATTCTGTTCCTGAAGCCAGGAGCTTGACTTTGCTCCCTGAACCTCCTGGATACATATTTCCACATCCTCATCCCCATCCATCCATCATACAGATGGTCCTACACTTTCTAGTGCACAGCAGCTTGTATCAGTTCAGAACCATGCTGCTTGGCTTGTCACTGACCCCCAGAGTGTTCACCAAGTGACTGCTGGTCATGGCAGACTTTCACAGGTGCAGAGGCATCAAGGTATTTCCCTACCTTGATGATTGTCTCATCACAGGAAGCTTATTGCAGGACACAGAGCGGTCCAGGGATCTGACTGTCTAGATGTTCTAGGACCTCAGCCTGATGGTTGATCTAGCCAAATCCGAGCTCTCCCTGAAGCAAGTGATCCTGTTTATTGGAGCAGAGCTGGATTCCCTCCAAGCCAGAGTTTTTTGGTTTTTTGTTATTCTTTGGTAACTGGATAAGCCCACTAGGTACAAAAGCCTGTTTTTATTGTGACACAGGAGCAATGGGAAGGTTAATGACTTGTTCAGAGTCACACAGTATGCAAGTGGAGGTTGAGAGAATCTAACTCATGTCTATTGGATGTACCAAGCTCATTCACAGCTCGTTACCCTAACCTTTAGGCTATACTGCCATCTCTTCTACCCCTGGACAGGCTGGAGGACCATTCCTTCTTTGCCTGATCATTTTAGGTTGGGAAATCATGCCTGGTCCAGGGTTTCCTCTGTTTTCTGGGCTTCATGGCCTCTACCATGGCTGTGGTAAAGTTGTGCTCACTGCTGCTTGAGACCCACTTAGTGGGATGTGGGGCACCAGTGGTCCCACTTGCACGCTGCCCTGAACCAACTGGTCCTAGTGATCCAGCTGATGCTGGATGCTATCCATTGGTGGCTGTCCCCACAAAAACGTTTCAGAGGACATACTGTTCATCTGGATGGAGGCCTCGGTCAATTTGACAATGGATGCATCCCTGGTTGGCTGAGGTGTGCATCTGCTGGACCACAGAGAGAATTGGTTCTCATCATTGAGTGCAACTTGGCTTCTCATCAACCTTCTGGAATACCAGCTGGTTTTCTTAATGCTGATGGAGTGAACACCACTGATCCAAGGTCAAGTTGTTCAGGCCAACATAGACAATACAAACACCATTTTCTACCTCAACAAACAGGTTGGCACACTCTCCTTTCTGATGTGTTAGGAGGTTCTGTAGACATGATCCCTCTTTTTCACCTTGCAATTGGACCTTTTGGCTGTCTATGTAGTGGGAGTGAGCAACCAGCTGGATGGTACCCTCAGTTGTGAGGTGAAGCATTCCACAAGTGGTCATTGCACCTGTTGGTGATGTCTCAGGTGTTCTCAGAATGAGGAACACTGTTGGTGGATATGTTTGCTTCCAGGGAAAACAGGGAGCTGAGACTGTTCTTTTTTCCACCCCCCTCTGCAGGACACTCTACTGGGGAATGTGTTCTCTCGGTCCAGGACTCAGGACCTCCTGTATGTCTTCCTTTCATTTCCTCTAGTCCACAAGGTAGTCCTCAAGGTGTGAAGGGACAGTGCTTCTCTGATTCTAATTGCACCAGACTGGCAACACCAGTTTTGGCATCACAATCCCCTTAATCTCAACAGCAGATAACTGCTGCTGCATCAACTCCTGATGGACCTGCAGACAAGTTCCGAGTGGACCATCAAGTCTCTAGACCTGAAGTTCCTAAACCTGACTGCCTGGCTCCTGATTAACTAGTTCCAATCCCTTGTGCTTTCCAAAGATGTCCTCTGAGTACTGGAAGCATTTCAGAATGAGTCCATTTGCAAAACATACACTTGCCTGGGAAAGGTGGGTGCATTGTTACCCCTCTCCTTTTCTATGTTGCACATTCTCAACTACCCTGTGGTCACAGTCTGAGGCAGGGTTATGAGCCATGTCCCTCAAGGTACATCTGACTGCTATTTTGGTGTACTGGGCCAAGGCAGGTATGCTGATGGGGGCATAGGACAAAATAAGTCAGCTGCTTCTTTGAAGGGCTTAACCACCTGTCCCATCTGGTTCATGAACTGCTGAACTTTCTGCTGGTTCCATCACAGCTAATGGGCAGACTATTCAAACCTAAGAACCATTGTCATCTCTAGCACTTGTCTTGGGAAACCATATTTTTTGGTCTCCATCACCGCAGTCAGACAGGTGAGCCCACTCAAGGCACTATTCATGGACTCACAATATCTGGTTTTCCACAAGGACTAGATTGTCCTATGCCCTTATTCAAAATTTCTGCCAAAGGTAGTTTCTGAGTTTCACCTTAATTAGACACTCATTCTACCCACTTTCTTTCTGAATCTCATGCTTAGGAGGCTGAGCACACACTTTGCAGCTCAATGTTCTAAGGACTCTGCTCTCCCAGAAACATACAGGAAAATGTCATGGTGAGGCTCACCAGTTGTTTCTCACAAATACTGATGCCACCCTAGGCAGATGAGCAACCAAACAGATGATTGTCAAGTGTATCCGCTCCTGCATTGCTCTGTGTTGCAGGTTGGCTGGGGAGGAACCAGCCACCTGCAGGGTTTGACGGCTCACTCCACCAGAGATACTGCTGCCTATGTTGCTGCTGAATGGTACAATGTATCTCCCTTTCTGAACTATGTTGGGTTACAACATAGATACATAGATACATAGGCACTGTCGGCAGATAAGGGCCTATGGCCCACCCAGTCTGACCATTTGAGCTTGTAAGGTCACTTTATGTTTTCCCAGAAGTTTGTTGCCCCGTACCCCTGACCTCCAGAATTCTCTTATGTCTATCCCATTCTTAAATCCTGTGATTTTTTTCAGCCCCCACCACTTCCTCTGGCAAGGTGTTCCACTAGTCCACCACCCATTCTGTGAAGAAATTCTTCCTCACATTTCCTCTGAATCACCCTTCCTTCAACTTCATCCCATGTCTTCTAGTCCTGGAACATCTTTTTCATTGGAAAATAATGTATTCCTTCACCCTGTTCCTCCCTGTAAGGTACTTGTATGTCTCTATCATATCCTTTCTCTCCCTCCTCTCCTCCAGGGAGTACATATTCAAGTCCTCAAACTTGTCCTCAGAGGACTTGTGATGCAATCCCTGTGCCATCTTTGTTGCCCTCCTCAGAACCTTCTCTACCCTATGTCCTTACATAGGTAAGGTCTCCAGAACTGTACACTGTACTCCAGGTGGGGCCTCACTAGCATCTTGTATAGTGGAATTATGACCTCCCTTTTCCTGCTGGTGATGCCCCTGCCTATGCATCCCAGCATCCTATTTGTGTTACCTGCTGCCTTATCACTGTTTCCCTACTTTGAGGTCATCAGAGATGATAGCCTCAAGATCCCTTTCCTGCTTGGTGCATGCTATATCCTCACCCCTCAACTGATATATTGTTTCAGGGTTTTTGTGCTCCATATGCATTATCTTGCACTTCTTTGCATTGAATTTCAACTGCCAAACCCTTGACCATTCTTCAAGCTTCTGCAGGTCCCTCCTCATTATGTCTACACCCTCTGACATGTCCACTCTGTTACAGACACATCAGCAGACAGGGAAATTCTGCTTTCTAGGTCCTGCGCAATGTCACTGATGAAGATGTTGAATAGGACCGGTCCCAGCACTGATCCCTGGGGTACCCCACTGGTCACTCTTCCCTCTGTGGAGTGACAGTCATTTACCATCACCCTCTGTGTCCTGCCACCCAGTCAATTACCTGCCCACCGCACTACTGTCCTGCCCACTCCCATATTCCCTAGTTTGTTTAATAGCCTTCTATGTGGGATACTGTCAAAGGCCTTGCTGAAGTCCAGATAGGCCATGTCCACTGCCCTCCCCTGATCCAACTCCCTTGTCACCCAGTCAAAAAATTCAATGAGGTTGGTCTGACATGACCTCCCCCCAGTGAAACCATGCTGACTTGGGTCCTGTAGTCTGTTGGCAACCAAATGTTCCACCAATCTCTCCTTCAGTAGTGCTTCCATGATCTTCCCCACTACCGAGGTGAGGCTGACTGGTCTGTAGTTTCCCGCTTCCTCTTTGTTCCCGCTTTTGTATAAGGGGACTACATCTGCTGTCCTCCAGTCTTTGGGTACCTCCCCTGTTTCCAGTGATTGGCTAAACAGAATTGCCAGAGGTTCAGCCACCACCTCTCTTAGATCCTTTAGGATCCTGGGGTGCACCCCATCTGACCCCATTGCTTTATCAACTCTTATTCCTTCCAGTTCCTTCAGGACCCTTTCCCATGTAAAGGGACTTGTGTTCATTTCTGCCCCATTCCCACCCCTTGTACTCCCTTCAGGCCCATTAGCCTCCTCTTCCTCAGCAAAGACTGAGCAGAAATACCTGTTCAGTATGTCAGCTTTACTGTTGTCATCCTCCATGCGGCCCCCATCAGTCTCACTATCCCTCCCTTTGCCTTTCTTTTTTCACTTATGTACCTGTAAAAGGTTTTGTCCCCTCTACCCACTGATTTTGTGATGCACTTGTCTGTCTGAGTTTTGGCTTCCCTTACTGACCTCCCTGCCTCCCTTTGCTTCTTCTGGTACTTCTTCCTATCCCCTACTGTCTGTGTCTTTTTGTATTGTCTGAATGCAATCTTTTTGGCTTTTACTTTCTCTGCTACCTCCTTGGAAAACCATAATGGCTTCCTCTTCCTTTTCCCCTTGCTAACCTGCTTAATGCATAATTCTGTTGCTCTTGTATTCCCCATTTTAAATAGTGCCCACTGTTCCTCAACCCTTGATTCCCTTCCCATTCCCATTAATGCCTCTTTCAAGCATCTCCCCATTTTCCCAAAGTCTGCCCCCTAAAGTACAGGATACGTGTTTTTGTGTGGTTTAGTTCTGCTCCTTCTGTGATTTCAAACCACAGTGACCAGTGGTCACTGTTCCCCAGGTGCTCCCCCACTGTTACCCCTATCACACTGTCCCTGTTTGTGAGCACAAGGTCTAGTATTGCCTTCTGCTGAGTTTTTCCATGACCAGTTGTTTGAAGAAGGCACCTTGAAGGGAGTCCAGCATAAATCTACTCCTGGTTGATGCTGCTGCTGGGAGGCTCCAGTCCATGTCTGGAATACTGAAGTCTCCAGCCAGCACCACCTCATCCTTGACTGCCATCTTTTGGATGGCTAGCATCAGTTCCCTATCTGTTTCTTCCTCCTGGGCTGGTGATCTGTAGACTACCCCTGTGTGGATGGCTGACCCCATTTTCCTTTCCAGCTTAACCCACAGTGTCTCTCCCCCATTTTGTTCCTCCTGGATCTCTGTGATCTTTATGCCATCTTTTACATAACATGCCATTCCTCCTCCTCCCTTCCTGCTTGCCCTGTCTCTTCTGAATATGTTGTAGCCGGGTATGGCTATCTCCCAGTCATGGTTACCATTATACCAGGTCTCTGTGATGGCCACAATGTCCAGGTTGACTGTACCATGACAGCCTCCAGATCTTCTGTCTTGTTGCTAAGGCTCCTGCCATTGGCATACATGGATTTCCATGATTTGAACTCCCTGGACTGTTTAGATGTTCTACTCCAGCCCCTTCCCTGGTTGTTCTTTATCCCTGGTTCTCCCTGCTGTCTGCCCTTCCATTGAATTTTTCCAACTTTCTGCCTATCCACTTCTTGGGTGCGTGCTTATCTCCATCTTTTGCACATTGCTTTGTAGAGATAGCCACTCCTCCTGTTCACTTATTCTACTGCTAGCTGGTGGGGGTGGGCAATTAGGTACCCTCCTTGCTGGCCTGCCCCCCGTTGGCTAGTTTAAATGCTTGTCCATGTAGCATTTAAGCTTATCATCGAGTGCTTGGATTCCCCTCCAGGATGGATGTAGGCTGTCAGGCTTGAACAAGCCTCCATCACTCTAAGTGGGTTCCCAGTCACCAGTGAATCCAAACCCTTCCTCACAGCACAGTTCTTCAACCATGAGTTAAGGTTTCTGGTGCGTGCGCCCCTATACTGTCCCATGCCTCTCACAGGTAGTACTTCCAAGAAGGTGACAGAAGTAGCTACTTGCCTGAGACCCCTCTCCAATTTCCTAAACTCTTCCTGAACTTCCTTAAGCTCTCCATTTACCAGGTCATTAGTACCTAGGTGGAATGCGTATACATTCATATCCCATTGCTGAATTATAAAGCTTTGTCATCAACATGTTACTGTTTGGATCCAACATCCTTTTGTTCACTTAAATTGGGGTGCACACCTTTTCTCCTCCTCTTGGGGCTTACTTGGAGTCTAAGTATAAATAGTAATTGAATTTTAGTAGTTAAAAATGAAGGTTAGTGACTTATAATCATAGTTCTACTAACAGTATGCAGTTTACATCCATGTGATCCACCTACCCTTCACTGGCACGGCATCCTTCAGATTCCTGCCCAGCGTGCAGATCTGAGTGCAGTGCAGGTGGAGATGCAGGTCCACATGGTTGGGTGGTAGGAGAAGTCAAGCTTGAAGACTGTTCTGGTTACTGAGCATGCTCAGTAGAAGACTACCTAAATGTGGATATGAACTGAATATTAGTAGTAGAGCTATGCCACAAGTAAGAACTCTTGGCAAAACTCTTAGAGAAACTGGTCGAGTCACCAGCGTTTTTCTCTCACACTCTCTGCACTGCCTTTAAGCATATACTTGTAAGTGTGATTTTTTACTACTTTTGAATAAAGGATATATTTATTACATTTCCTGTTGCTCAGTGCCATTTATTGTGTTGTGCTTACAAGTAAGTAACCCCTATTTTCTACCAACAAAATGATTTCAAGTTTGCAAGAGTAACCAAACTGCACTTGAAAATGTTTGGAATATCAGGACCTTTCTATCAGGTGATTATTTATCCTTCCCATTCAGGGCTTCAACATCAATACAGCAGAAAGTGTTATACTGTCTCAAATACAGAAGCTCTGCAGGACCCCTCATATCATTTCTTGCTGATCTGTATGTAAAAACATCCATAATCTTCAAGAATGGATGTCACAGTCAGTTCCATAGCAACAGGTTGTAACGTCACAAGCAGTGGATTAGAACCTCAGCTCCTGAATAGCATCAGCACAAACTAAACTATATTGTGTGAGAGAGAGCTATTACCAATGGAATTCAATTAACTCCTTTGGTTGTTGTACCATTGATGTGACGTCAAAATGTTGTTGTACCATCTTGAGTACGTCATATCGATGGTACAACAAGACAGCATGCCCTTGTGTTCCTGTAACTCTAGCAGCATCACTGATCACTTGTTTCTTCCCCCCAACTGTCAGAAGAAACTGTAAGAAAAGAAAAAAAAAGCTATCATAATCGCGTTCTCCACTACACTAAAGGGAGATTCAAGCATGCTATGCAATCAAGGCAAAGAATGTTATTACATATAATTTCTATCTTGCTCATTGCAGCAAGACAATACACCACTAAAGTGAGTAACAACTCCCTACAAAGGGCCAACCCAATACCCAACCACGCTGTGGTAAAGGGCAGCAGAGCTGTACATTAGGGAATGGGTGAGGAAGGAATTCACGTACAGAGTATTTTCTTGGTGGTCCAAAAGTTTTCAAACCTCCCTCCCATTCGCATTTTCACCAGCAGTGAAGAATTGTGGGTGAAGATGGGCGGAGGAAATAATATGGAAAGAAGGAGCCTAGAGGAGCTGACTGACACGTTAGTGCTCATTCAAATTTAGCCACTGACAAGTTTGAGGAGTTTGCACATTGTAGGCGTTTTATCTTTATCGTCACTTGTTCGTTTTTTTTTCAACTATCATGCCCACCCTCTGAAGTGTTCATTTAGTGGTCACTGTTGCCCATACACTATAAAAAACAATGGACGGGCAACAATGAACAACACCACTGAGTTAACTTCTCGAGGTTGTTGTGACAACCTCCTGAAGTGAACACGGCGTTGCTGATCACTGTTACCCATCCATTATCCTCTATGTAAAGAACAAGGTTACATTTTTATACATACTGTGTATCTGTAAAAGAAAATAATAGCATGAAACTCAGTTTTATTTTGGAATATTGGGTAATTGGGGACCTGCTGATGCCAACTGTGATTTTTTTAAATTTATTTATTCATTATTTATTTATTTGAATTTTGTTAACCGGGTGAGCCCACTGAGACAAGCATGCTTCTTTTTTAGGGGTGACCCAGAATTAATGACATACAGCTATAGTGTTGCATACTTTCAGAAAAACAGAATTTAAATGGAGTCAGTCAAGCAAATGGGATAATAAGTTAGTTACATTGAAAGGATATAAATAATAAGAAATATGATCAGTTTTTATACATTGCATGACATTACTTAGCAATTACATACTGCTCATGTAGGTAGAGATTTAAGCTCCTCAGAGGAGGACAGCAGGTAATACATAGGTATCTCTAAAGTCACTGTGGCAAACTGTAGGAAGCATCAGGGACTGCACTTTCATTGTTCTTTAACAGGTGAATGGAGAATCCCTTTTTTCCCCTCACCTTGCTTTTTGTGCTGCTGGGACCGATTTCTGCCCAGTTCCCAGACTATTACCTCTGACCATCTCGCATCCATGATAGCCGCTTACCCTATAGGATCTGACCACCTGGAGTCAAAGCAGCATGGGATCCAAACATGCCAGCAGCCATCAGTCTGAGTACCCAGGGTTTTTTTCTTTTTTCTCCCCCTGGTTATTCCTTGACCTCATGGTAGTATGTACAGCTATTGTTATCCTTGTGCGCATTTTAGGTCTCTGACCTGCCACCAGGGGTCACTGTTGCACAGCACTTTCCACCTCCTCTTCCCCCTAGGCTGCCCAACTACCAGAGCCTAAGTCAGTTCCCAAACCCAGGTCACTGGCACAACAGTACAGAGATCTGCCATTGGGTCATCAGGCAGCCTTTGAGACCCTCCTTAAAGTTCTGGTACACAGATGTGCTCTAATCTTTACTGTGTTAATGTACTAACAAGAAACATCCTTTTGGGGCATATTACACGTGGCATATTCACCTTTTAACCATAAGACCTTGAAAGAAAACCTGTTTGTCTGAGTGGCATGTGTTTCTCCTAGAGGTACAGTAACAGCCACAGTTCATGGGATATTACGCAGGGACAATTGGGGACATGAAACAGTGGCCTTGTATCATGGACCTGGCATTTATTCTTTCTTCTGTGAATTGCTATTGCAATGCTGTTCACTGGACTAGGAGCAGGTTTCAGTCCTAAAGAAAACTCATTATAACACAGTGCAAGACCATATTGGCATTCTCCTGTTCTTGTTCAAGCTGGTGATATTATTCTTAAACTGTTTGCTCTCTTCGTCATTGTTCAGAAATTTTGTTCATATTGCAGAAAATTATTCCACTGCAGGAGGTCGAGAAAGAGCAAGATGTATAAAAAATAATCTATGAAGAAAAAAAGTAGTTACTAGATATGCTGTTCTTTATAGATCGTTCTTCCTGAAAAGGTCCTGCTGTTCATAGTATAGGGACCAACTTTATCTTCTGTTTTCAGCAGAACCCATTTGTTCTCTGTTTAAGGGTCACAATATTTTATTTTCCAGCTAGTCAGAATTAGAAGAGCCCATACAGGTTTGTTTATTTTTATACAGGTTAATGATTCTGTACAAGACAAGTTCACTCAGAAGGATGGTTCTGTCCATTACTTGCAGAAATTGTAGCTGGAGGCTGTGTAAGCATTCTTTCCTGGTTATCACTGTAAATACATTATATTTACTTATGCCCTATAACTGAGTACTGTACATGCTTACAAAGCATATTTATTCACATAACTTTGACTAACTTTGCTTTTTCTCTTTTAGATACTGTAATTCCTGAAGAGGGCCTATGGTTGAACCATTGGTTCTAACATTATTTTCTACTGTCAGTGTGCATTTAATATTAGTGTATTTATTCACCCTTACCTATGAAGTGAGTGAGTATGTGTGTGTGTGGGGGTGGGGGGCAGTAGAAACATGATGGACCTAGTCCTAGAGTCTCTGCTGCCTCTAAGTTATCATGATACTGTGTTACTTTTTTACACTGGTGTTGCTGATGATAACCATCTTTGTTCGGGTTTGAATGGAAGAATATATTTGCCGAGATGTTTTATTGGCTGTCTTAAAATGGATCCCTCTGGCAGCTGAAAATGCAAACTGTGGGGGCACAGTGCACAGTGACTGTGTGATGTGCTATCTCAGCCCCCTGCAGTACATTGACTCTCAGGGGCAAAGGGAGATGGTGTTTTCCAACAGGATAGTGATTCTTGCTCTTGTGAGCCATCTTCAGCTGCAAGCATGCTTGTAAGCCTATAGGACATCCAGGCACCAAGGATTAATTTGCATACCATTATGGGCTGATTAGCACCTCAGCACAATGCCACCATGCAGCACTGCATGGAGGAATTGTACACAGCTGTGTCAGCCCCCACCCCCCCCAGTTGCTGCTGAGATGCCACCAAAATGTTTATTCAGAAGATTACTGGCATCTAGCAATCCCCCAACCCCCAGTCAGATGCTGCCAAAATGTTTATTCAGCTGATTCCTGGTGTCTAGTGGTTTCCCCACTAGTGGTGGGCGAAGTGGCCAAAAGTTGCTCCATAAAGTGATTTGTGGAGTAATGCAGAATCTGTGAAGTAATCCACAAAGTGAAGCAGAGTACTTCGCGTCATAATAAGGAACGCGAAGTCCATTGAAACCAATGACTTTGCGTTACTTCGCATTACTCTGCCTTCCCCAAACCACTTCTCCACCAATTTTAAAGCAAAGTACATTGAAATCAATGTACTTCACATCACTTTGCCTTGTAATTGAGCTTCAAGATGAATTCTGCAGTGATTCATGGGATTGCAGGTCTCATGGGCTCTAGATTGTTCTGCACAGCCTCAGTTCCGGGTAGTGTATAGTGGTAGCTGGAGACAGTTTGTTCTCAGAGCTCTGTGATTCAAAACCTCTAAAAGCTGTTAAAAATGCCTTTTTGAGTCTATTTTTTACGCTCAAAATTTAGTACACTGATTGTAGGAAACCCTTCTGTGCTCATATCATCACGTTTATTGTTTGTGTGTGGATTTTGAATGTTAATTTAGAATAGTCAGTCTAAATATTGTGAAGTCTGTTTTGGGGAAGGGCGTATCTGTGGTGTAGGTAGATTAATTGGGAGAAAAAGGCAGTCATTCTGTTTTGGTCATATTTTTCTTGTATAACTGTGTTAATGTACACACAGTAATATTTTCAGTAATTCTTGAAATTTTTTTGCTGATTGTTGTGGTGCATCAGTGTATAATTTCAGTTTGTTTAAAACATTTGGTTATATTACGAAAGGTTTTCAATTTTGGTATGCATTATTTGTAGTGTGTGCCATTAAATCAGACACCTTTTATTGTGCCACAGAGTAATTGCAGCAGTGTGAACCTGCTATCCACTGCACCTGCATGAATATTTTGTACTGCTTTGTGGTATCTTTACTGGTAGTGGACTGTTACTGCCATGCACTACCCCCCAACCAGCAAAAGGTATTCTTTTCCAGAGTTGGATTTGTGACTTGTGAGCACTGGTTAGGTGTTGTGCCTTTGCGTCTGCATCTCTTGAGTGTGAGGCACAATTTTCATCTGTCTGTGCGTTTGCAGTACACCATTAATTCTGGGAGACTTTGCGTTTCTTGTTACACTCTCATTTCACTTCGTCAGCACTGTGGAATTTTCTGGACACAAGACAGTAGCATTTTGGGGATGCACATTAATTCTGGTGACTGTGTGTAACCACTGCATGCGTGACTGAGTGCACCATTAATTCTGGGAGACTTTGCATTTCTTGTTACACTCTCATTTCACTTCATCAGAACTGGGGAATTTTCTGGGCACAAGACAGTAGCATTTTGGGGATGCACATTAATTCTGGTGACTGCATGTGAACACTGTGTGCATGACTGAGTGCGCCATTAATTCTGAGAGACTTACATAGAAACATAGAAGCATAGAATTTGATGGCAGATAAGGACTACTTGGCCCACCTAGTCTGCCCATTTCCCTACCTAATGGATAAGCTGCAGATCCTATTTAACCAACAGCCTACTTCCTCCTACCCTGCACTAGAATTGCCTTATGTCTGTCCCATGCATTCTTGAATTCCCCCACTGCTTTTGACTCCACAACCTCCTCAGAAAGGCTGTTCCATGTATCCACAACCCTCTCCACTCTCATTTCACTTTGTCAGCACTGCAGAATTTTCTGGACACAAGACGGTAGCATTTCGGGGATACACATTAATTCTGGTGACTGTATGTGACCACTGTGCATATGACTGAGTGCACCATTAATTCTGGGAGACTTTGCATTTTTTGTTACGCTCTCATTTCACTTTGTCAGCACTGGAGAATTTTCTGGACACAAGACAGTAGCATTTTGGGGATGCACATTAATTCTGGTGACTGCGTGTGTGGGGAGGGCTGCCAATATTGTTGTCACTTCGCCTTAACACGGAATGACACGCAAAGTAATAATTACAAGGCAAAGTGAGCCTTTCATATTGGCCACCCCACGTAGTGGAGTGACAATGTGAAATGCTCACTTCGCAGGCATTTCACCGGCAAAATTTTAATTTGCTGCATCTCTACTCCCCACCCCTGATTACTATTCAGATGCCTCTAATTTGTATATTCAGTTGATCCCTGGCGTCTAGTTGTCTTCCCACCCTGATCAATGTTTAGATACCCCCAAAATGTCAGAACATGCTGCTTATCTGAATATGTTCCCCAGGCTGACCATGTGCTATCTCACCCACAGCACTGTGGGGTGTGTGGCACTAACAGCTGACTCTGAAAATGGGGGCCATGGTGTTTTTGTTCAAATTGAATAGGGTTGTTATTAGAAATGAAATACTAGTAATCTAATTTCAGGGGTCAATGCTGGCTAGTGGTTTGGAAAAAAATATGAGCCCCTACAGACATTCCATTGACAAACTGAGATACTTACTGAAATATAATACACAGTGTGTTTTTACTGTGACCTGAAAAAGTTGCTTTCAGCATAAGCTGAGGACAATGTTTTCAGAACATTTAGAACAACTTAGCTCAGCCGCTGTAATAAGAGCTGAGTGCTCACTACAGAGCTAGAGCTTACTAGAGCACACGCTCATCTGCACTCTGAGCGGTGTCAGAATAGCACACTTGGTAAAACTGCAGTTTTAATTTTAAACGAGTTTTAAAACATGCAAACTTTATTATTATACAAATAAAAAAACGTTGTGTTAAGAACTTGTTAGTTCCCACTCTTGTTTGTGCTGTGATATCACTAAAGCGCTCAAGCTTCTTCCTCAAGCTAAATGATGTCATAACACCAATTATAACATGGGTTGGAAAAAGGAGGCAACTGAATTGGTCAAAGAGCATCAGGTGACTGTTTATTAAATTTCCTGTTTAACCAATAGTTACAGTGCCAGAACTACTTTACTGAGAAAAAATTCCTTATGAAATGTCCCTTCAAAAAGGATCCCTGTGCTGAGTGCCCTCACAGCACTCGAGGCATGCATTAAATCCCTATAACCCCATACCCTGTCATTTGTTATTGCTTACTTAGGTGTGTGAACCAGCTTGTTCTTAACTCTTTGGTGTTAATTATTCTCTGTGTTATATATTCCAATTCAAACATCTCTTCCAATTCAACCCAGTGTCAGTGGCTCAGCAGGTTGCTACTCTTGCCTCTGAGGCTGGAAGATCAGAAGGCTGTGGGTTCTATCCCCACATTAGACACTTGGGTTAAATCCCAGTACTGACACTGTAGTGCAGCATGAGGGGGGTGCTACACTCCTGAGGTACCATCTTTTAGATGAGACGTTAAACTGAGGTCCCATTTGCCTGTTCTGGTGGTAGTTCAGGTGGATGTTAAAGATCCCATGGCACTTCTCGAAAAGAGCAGGGGAATTTGTTTTTTATTTCAAATATAAAAGAAATATACAAGCATGTTTGAAAGCACATGGAAGGACAATATATAAAAGGTTGATTTAAAAATTCAAATAAAATAAGTATTACATCATACACTCATATGTTCATATGTGAACCATAAATCATAAAAAAATAACTGAACCACGTACAGCAAAAAAAAAAAAAAACACTGTAAGAAAAGTAAAAGGTAAGCTTACTACCCTCCTCCTCCTTCAATATTCCTAGTCTGAATAAAAACAAACCATATGGGAAGGAAACACCAGATAATACATGAAGTAACTTATATTGCCCCAACCCCCTTGCACCTACAAATGTTAAGGAAAAAAAAAGGGAAATCACACTATCAGGTCTGGAATAAACAAACCTCAGATTGCACATAACAATTAATATTTGTAACACTCCTTATAAGAAATAATATAACATATAGCAAATATTATAGGAGAAAGAGAAACAAAAAGGAAAAAAGACCCAATCATGACTCAGGATAAACCTCATATTACATTTTTTTTTTGTAAAAGCTATGCCATGCCAATAAGATTCTTACAGAAAATCTGAGTTGTTTGAGCTATAGAATTGTATACAGGTATAGAGGTTAACAATTCAGAGTCCATAATCAGGCAAAACCAAAATGTTCTGAACTAGGGAACATAAGCACTATAGAGAGATGCAGAATAACCATTAGAAAGATATCAATTACATATATACAATAAATCTTAAGCTAATCTATGAGTTGTCCAATGCATATCCTAGCACCTTATGTTACCTTGGTATTCCATGTGGAAAAAGGCTGAAATACTGCTCACAACAGTTAAGATGTGAGAGATGCTTAATGCATCTGCCATGTTACCAACTGATCTGGCCAGGTTATCTAAAAAAAGAACCAAATTAAAATATATTGTTGTTCCAAAAGTAATCATTGGGAAGTACCAACTTAACTAAGTTAGCCAAAGAAAGGATTCCACTTGCTTTGCCATGTCTTTAGGCTAACTCTACCCTTGTCCACTTGTTTAATTTTCAATAGATCACTATGAATTAAATAAAATAATTCTAATAAGCTGGCCCAGTGGCACAGAGGGCTGAGGTGCTGGCACCTTACCTCGCAGTACGCCGGTGACCCGGGTTCGGGAATGGATTCGGGTCACTGGGGTCGGCAGTGGAGAAGAGGATTCAGCATCTGTAGGACTGCTCTCCTCTCCTGGGGTGAGTAGCAGGGCCACATTGCTCTGCAGTGGCCCTCGGTGGAGACCGGGAGCACTGCATGAGGGTTGCAATAGGGAAAGCACCAGAAAAGCAGAAACCACTCTGGGATTGGCTGAATGATGGCTGCCGATCTGCCAACACCTCCAAAACTCCCGATGGGGCCATGTCCGCCTCAGTAACACTCTTAGGCCAAATAGAGAGTGTGCTGGATGCCCACCCCCAGTGCCTTCCCCCCTCAGAGGAGAGGGACCCACCCTGCAAAGGGTTATGCCAGGTTACCCACAGGGAAGGCTGCAGTATGAGGTAAGGAGGCTTGTGGGAGTAGTAGGGGTTGTCAGAGACCATGGCAGCCCGAAGGAGTGGTGGGTCCCGGAGCACTTAGGGGAGATAAAGAAATGAATGCCAAAAAAAAAATAATTCTAATTATGTCAAGAGCCATTGTTGCAATATCTATTTGCATATCACATGCCATATCCAGAGCAAAAAACATCCCATCAAAGTTCTTAGACTACTTGGGTCAAAACATACCCAATGGTATGGAAAAAAACCTTTATATAGACAGTCAGAAGACATACTGTAATATTAAATTCCTGAGTCTGCCATTGTACTGCCAGAACCTTCCAAAAATCTAAAATAAAATAAAATAAAATAAAAGGGCATTGGAAATACAAATGGTCCATTGTTTCAAGCTGTGTCTGACAGGAATTTCTTGGACATGCTCTTTCTGAAATCTCCTTATGTTTTTGGTTGCTTTTTACATTGATTTTCCCATGAACCCCTAACCATCTGTGTCTCTAAATTTAGGAGGAAGTCGCGTATCATTTAATGTATCTATGATTGTCAACTGTAGTGGCCCACTATACATAGAAAAGGGTCTGCTGCATGATGGAGAGAAATAATATGCTTATATAAAGTTTTACATCCCATGGTTAAAATATTTTCTGCTGATATTCCCCAGTACTTAATGAAATCGAAACACAGCATCCAATCCATGGATAATTTATATTTATAATTATTTTTGTGCTGGAAATTATTTTCCCATCATTCTTGGAGGATATCATGCAAATTAGCCATAGACCATACTTTCCACCGTAAATTGGCATCTTTTAATATAGGTAATAAACTGGTGTAAAAGAAAATAGACAAAAAAAAAAAAACTAAGGGATTTATCATGCCAGACCCCCCATCTTTACAGGGTAAGTATGTCACCGCCCTTTTAACAGGGTTCAGTCTACTGCCCCAGAGACCTTTGAAAAAACATGGAAAAACTGTAGTTTCTCTGTGCCATGGTATGGGGGATATATGGCTTAAAAACAAAAAAACTGGGTCCAAAAATGTTTTTAGGAGATATACCCATTTGTCTTTGCCCATAGACCATTTATTCCAATTTGAAACTAGTCTTTGACCTTTTTCAATTTGTTTATCCCAGTTGAAAATCTGCATATCTCCAGAACCAAAAAAATACACCTAGGCCCAGATATTCAAACTGCGCTATAAAAGTGCGCAACAGCAGGAGCAAGCGCGTGTCAGTGGCTCAGTAGGTAGCACACTCGCCTCTGAGGCCGGGAGATCAGAGGGCTGTGGGTTCAGTTCCCACATCTGGCACTTGGGTTAATATCCCAGTACTGACACTGTAGTGGAGCAGGAGAGGGGTGCTGCACTTCTGAGGTGCCGTCTTTCAGATGAGACGTTAAACAGGTCCCATCTGCCTGGATTGGTGGTAGTTCAGGTGGATGTTAAGATCCCATGGCACTTATCGAAAGAGTAGGGAATTTCCGGTGTCCTAGCTAAATTCCCTCATTCAGTAAAAATACCACCAACAGCTTAATCTGGTTCAAGGTCAGTTGCATTCATCTGTATCCCCTTCCCCCGGGTCATGCCTGAAAATAGGCAGGATTTGTCTAGTGCACTTACCCGGTCAACAAAAGCTTAAAAAAAAAATAAATAAATAAAAGTCCACTGTGCCCATGCGCAATAAACGCGATATTCAAAAACTGCACAGGTCAAGATGCGACTGTGGCACACGACTGAATATTGCACATCCTGCACCATAGCGCAACCAGGGATGCTCAGTGGAGCAGGGCAGCAGCACAACAGCACAACCATGGATGCGCAGGGACAGGATGCAGGAGCCCACCACCCATGCTACAGATGGGCAGAGGAGCACACAGCAGAACAGACATCACCCCCCACACCTCATGCACTGCACAACTGGGGGAGAGCTGGAATAACCACCGGCCCATGGATACCAGCAACAAACCCACAGCTGGGGCATGGTGCCCCAGCACACCCCTGGCAAGCTGTGACAGCACACAAGGAGGTCCACCACCCCTGCGGCTACACCATCCCACCAATGCAGAGCACACCCCTGCACTGTGATCCCCAGACACCCTGCCCAGGAGCAGCGCCCACCAGTGCAGAACACCCCATGCATGCCACCACCCCCACTGTGACAATGCAACCCTGTGCACCACAGAACCATGCAAGGCAGCCCCACCATGAGCACCCATCAGTGGGTGGCAGCAGACAGCGATGCAACGACCGCATACACAGTGCCACCATGCACGTCCCCCCCCCGAGGTACAGCTGAGAGACTGACCATGCGTCGGCACACAAGGTACCCCACACATGACTGGGCATGCCCCAGACCCCACCACCAGTGATACAGCACCCTGCACACCCTCCCAAAGACACACCCCAACCCAGCACTGGCCACAACAGCCAGTGCAGACACCCACAGTGGTGCATGGAAGCATGCGCCACACAGGATCCAACACAGTGCATGGACAAACACCACCCATCCAGGGCCACCAGCACAGGGACACAGTAGCAGGGGCAGCAAGCCCCCAGCGTGTAGCCACGGAAACCGTGTACACACAGCCAGCACCCCTCCATGGCACAGGAGTACCAGCCACCCTGCGCAGGCACCATGGAGCTGCACGCCACCAGCCTGCGCCCGGAGCACAAGTGACAGACAGTGGAGCACATCCCCTGTGACACACACAAGCGGCAGCATGGAGGCGGGACAACAACAGCGGAGGCCACAGTGCCACCCAAGGCAGACATGCACCACACCAGTGATAGGAAGCAACCCGGCATTGTGCTGGGTACAGTGGCTGTCCAGCATGGACAGCCACCACTGACATGCCAGCGGACTGTGCAGGTCACAGACATGCAAGGGTGTCAGCTGCACAGGCCATGGACAGTCTGACAGCTGCACCATGGACACAGTGCATGCACTGTGGACCACCGCACACAGTCATCCAGTGCACAGGGAACAACACACAAACCACAGACAGTGACTGATACCTACTCCCACACCATAGTCACTTCCCCTATGGACACACAAACACGCCCATGACTGCACCACCCCGATGCCATGCACACCACTGCAGCTGAGCACCTTTATCCCACTGCAGATCAGAGACCACCACAGTAGGCATAACAAAGCAAATGTATTTTAAAAGATCGAAAACAACTATTTACATATATGTACAAAAGGTTGGGGGTGAGGGCCACGAACCAGGTGGGGGTGGGTAAGAGGCAGGGGTGAACAAATGGTAGAGGGAAGGAGGGGTGTGAGGGTGGGTCCAGGGGGGTAGGAGAAATCATGGGGTGTAAGATGTTCAGCGGGAGCCCTGCTCCCCGCTCTGAAGGCGCCTCCCGCCATGCCTCCTTTGGACTCCTAGATGGTCTATCCTTTGTAAAATCTCCAGGGAGGCCCTGGCCACTTGCAGTATCTTGTGAGAGGAAGAGGAGGCCAAACTTCACCAAGGCAGAAACAGATGCCCTGTTTGAGGCCTACCTCGACCAGGAGCTGCTGCTCAGTGGACAGCGGGGAACACCACAGGCCCATGCTGCTGTATGGGGAGAGGTGGCACGTGCCGTCAACCAGCATGGCAGCCGCCAGCAGTCTGTGCAGGAGTGCAAGAAGAAGGTGGGCACGGACAGGAGGAGGATTAAGGATAAGGTGGCTACCATCAGGGCAGCATGGGCTGCGACTGGTGGGGGACAGCCTGCCGTGCAACGCCTGACCCCACAAGAAGAGCAGGTTGCTGGCAGCATGCGGCGTTGTGCCATCGAGGGTGTTCCAGGTGGTGGATTCCAGACAGGTGGTAGTCCATCACTGCATGGTAGGTCCTGATCTGTCACTGGGGGGAATGACACAGGGTAGGGCAGATACATTAATGCTACTGTGTTCACTTACAGCTCCAGAGCATCTACATGGGTCAGTGGTGGTGGGCTCGTCCACTGAGGGCGATACCCTGGACACTGAGGAGGGCCCAGCCACCTCCACAGGTGTCCGAGGGTCAGGACGACTGTGGGCCCACCTGGCTGTCCGGACTGATGTTGGTGGATCAGGTGCAGAGGAGGCCCTGCCCATGTCCCAGCGTGCCAGCGTCCATGGATGCCAGCATGCTGAGACTCGGACTGGTGCCGGATCCATCACTGATAATGATGGAGCTCACTTCATGGACAGTGATACATGTGGGCCACAGGATGGCCGCAGAGCAGGTTACAGCATGGGCATAGCCGTGGGTGGTGCCACTGTGGACGCCTGCGTGACATCACAGTCCCAGCCTGTGCCTGTCTGCCCCAGTGGGGCAGCACTGGTGTGTGTCCAGGACAGTGGGGCTATTGTGGCCACTGTGGCAGCACCGTTGAGCCCTGGAGAGTGGCAGCCAGAGGGGCAGTGTCAGCAGTGGCCAATGGCCATGGGGGGACAGTGTCGAGGGGCGGTGTCAGTGCACCACCTGTGGACATGCCCAGGCATGGCCCTGGTGTGCAGCACCCACCCTCAAGGGGTGCTGCCCATCACAGCCACAAACACTGTGAGGGACAGCATGCCGATCAGGCAGATGACCTCTTAGATGAGCACACCCGCATACTCCATGATTCAGTCGATCAGCAGTTGCGGCTTGTAACGGTGGTGGATGCACTCAGTGCAGCCCTGTGCCAGGCAGAGGAGCTGCGCAGCAGGGACACCGATCTGCTCCTGGCAGGGATGGACCGGCTGTGGGAGGATGTGACCGCCGCCATTGACAGGCTGACACAGGCAATCACAGCTCTCATGGCCATAATGGGCATACAGTTATTTGCCCATGCGTTGCAGACACCGCGCAGTGCAATATCCACCCCCCGTTCTCGGCATTGTGCGACACCCTCCTTGTCAACACCGGGTTCAGCTGTGGGCATCCCGAGCACGCCTGGCGCAGGCATGTTCGGTGAGCTGCAGACCCCTGCTCGAGAACGGTCGCTTTCATGCAGTGGAACTCCTGGGGGACCGTCGGTGCCACCCCATGAGGCCATTGGTCAGCCTGTCACTGCTGGTGGGTCTTGGTGGGGCCACCCATGCATCCATGGTGACCGTGGCACTGTTGCACGTGACTGACCTGTCTCCCACCAAGGCTACTGTCTGACACTGCCCTGTGTGCAGTGTGTTGTTCAACATGCAATGCACAGGTGGGGTACTCGGCCCTGCACACACACACACATTCCATCTGCACACCCTCCCGGCTGCTGGCCGCTGTAGCGTGTGCATGATGATGCCTGCATTGTGCTGTCCGCCACTGTGCAATGGTGCCCAGCGTCTGACACACGCTCAATGACAGGTACTGGGCGTGGTATTCTGTGGACGTGTGTGTGTGTGGCTAGGGGTGGCAGTTGGGGTCAGCGTGCCTCCTACCCTTTGTGCATGTCTTGTGGAGGGTGTGTGTGTGTGTGTGTGTGTGTGACCACATGCCGTGTTAGACCTTGCCCATCCCTGACAGCATGTGTGGTTCCATGCTCAGCCAATTCCCTTTACGACTTGCACCCCTGGGGTTTGTCCATGCATGTTTGTGGGTTGTGCCCTTGGCATTGGTGGTTGCACATGGCCCCATGACTTACCTGGGTTGGCTGAAGTGCTCCTCTGTGATGGTGTCCCGGTGCAGCTGCACCATCTGGACCAGTCGGGGGTCCCTTCGCCCAAGGGAGGGCTGCCTATCACCATCTGCACCAGCGTCCTCATCGTCCCCATCGCTGTCCCCCTCTTTGACCTGTACAGCTATCCCACAGTCGTTGCCCATGTTGTGCAGGATGCAACAGGCCAGGAATAGCCTGCAGGCCTTTGAGGGGCTGTACTGTAGGGCACCGCCAGATATGTCCAGGCAAGGGAAACATGCCTTCAGCATCCCGAATACCCACTCGATGACATTGCGTGTGGTGGCATGTGCCTCATTGTAGCATTGCTGCGATGGGGTCACAGGCCACTGGTATGGTGTGAGCAGCCAGGAATGGAGTGGGTATCCACTGTCACCCATGTGTAGAGGGTGGACATTAGTTTGGTGATCAGCGTCGCCCTGCCATGGGCCATCTAGGCCAGTACCCATGTCACCTCTGACTATGCCCCTCCCAAGATCCATGTCTTTCTGCGTGATTTGCATATTCACCCACTAAGTGGCCAGTGGGGATGTCCCCACTCTCAAACCTGTGGCACAGTGCAGACTGGTTCCAGATGAAGGCATCATGTGCTCCCCCAGGGTGCGTGGCACAGACATTGGTTATGCACCCCTGGCATCGCACACCACCTGGCAGTTGATGCTTGCATACCCCTTCCGATTTATGTATGCTGTACCTTCGGGGCCAGGTGATGTGCTGATGGCCACATGGGTGCAGTCAATGGCCCCGAGCACACCAGACATACGTGCTACCCTGTGGAACTCTTGTATGTGTGCTGTGCGCTCCACCGGTGTGCTGGGGAAATGGATGTACTCCGCAGCATGTGGTGGCAGTGCGCTGAGGAATTGGGTGAGTAGGCGTGACGCGGCTGACTGGGTTATGCCTGTTGTGTCCCCTGTTGGTCTCTGGAAGGTACCCATGGTGAGCAGGCACATGACAGCTGTCACTTTTGTCTCCACTGACAGAGCATGGCTCCATCGTGTGGGTGCCTGCATCACATCACTGCACAGCTCACAGAGCCGCCTCAGGACCACCCAGTTCAGGTGGTACCAGCCCACGATCTCAGTGTCACTGTACAGCTCAAAGCTGGTGCGAGCTTGGTGCTGCCTGTTGGGGGCATACCACCAACGGGCCCTTCCATGGCTGTGCCCCCCTGCTGCTTTTCTTCTCACACCCCTCATTACTGTCTCCATCTGAATGGTGGCACTGGCCATGTCCCTGGTTTGTGTTACCCCCCCTGGCAGCTGTATTACCGTTCCCCCCACTGTCCTTACTGCTACTCCCCCTGCACCGGGAACACCTCCCAGTATTGGACGTCCTGCCCACTGTCAGTGCCCTCAGTCCTATGTGGCACTTCCCCCTTTCCTCCTGTACAGTGGCACAGGCTCTCCACTCATTCCCTGTTCCTGGTGGTTTCCAGGTGCTCTGTCCTACTCCTGCCCTGTCCTGCTCACAGCTACTGTGTGCCTGGTTGCAGTTAGCTCACTCCCACATATGGCTTTCCTGTAGCATTCTTGCACCTCTCTCTTGTTCCTTTTTATTTTGGATCATTTCCGCTATCGCGCAACTTCCGTTTGCTCCCCTATTGCGCATGGCGCATGCTGTTGAATATCGCACTGCGCCATTTATTCATGGTTCCTCCCCCTTCAGTTGCACATGCATTCATTACCATTGCGCGCTTGTGCATTGCAATTTGGGGGGGTGCAGCTGCCTCCCGCTGAATATCGCACAATGGTACATTTTCAGACTTGTGCTGGCGCATCCCTGTTACGCATGGCGCAACCCTTTTGAATAACTGGGCCCTAGTATTTTACTGGGCTGTGAGTTGATTGAAATTTCTCCTAGTTCTGGGCTTATCACCCCCATACTTGGGGGACCTATGGAAATAGGAATGCAAATACTCTAATCCGTATTTATGTGGTCCCCAATAACCTTTGACAGGGCTTGAATTAATTTATATGCCTGGATGCCAGACTATTTATCTCAGACAGTAAGAACCAAATCGTCCATGTAAGAGATTGATGTTACAGTGTCAGAACCCTTACAAGAGATCCCAAGTATTCTAGGCGACCTATTTAAAATTCTAATAATGTATTTATTTATTTTTATTTATGTCTTTGATAACCGGGTAGGTGCACTGATCCACAGGATTGTTTTCGGTCATGACCCAGGCCACAGAAATGCGGCAACAAAAAATACAAGTGTAACAGAGATGTTCAAACAACACATAAGATACAAATGTACAAAGTAAAAACGACACAGCAATATCATGTTGGAACATGGTACAAGCAGCAAACATTATGTGAGATACAAGATCAAGCTCACTGTTGAGTAAAATAGCAAGGGTTGATTCACAAAACAGGCCGAGATCAAAGAAACAAAGACACTTTGAGTAATTAAATTGAACCGCAGTCAGCAGTGGTTCTAGAAGAAGGGGGTAGTAGAGGGGGGAAGCAAGGGAGGGGCAGGAGGAAAAGGGGAGTCATAGTGGGAAAGGAGCACAGGGGCAGTGCTGTCAGGGATGCAGGTATAGACTAAGTGATTACGTCCAAGGAGAGATTCAGTACAGTATCCTTGCAGTTAGGAACAGTGGCAGACCACAGATGAGAAAATCCATGCTTTCATGGCATGCTTGAAAGCTAGATGTGTGGGTGACAAGTGACTAGGCAGGGGGAGTTTATTCCAAAGCAAGTGGGCAGTGACAGAAAAAGCTTGTTTGCCCATGGCGGTGAGGACACGAGGTACTTCCAGTGGTGGGATTGAGGATGCCAGAAGGTTTCTGGTGAGCGCTGTTTTTGTCAGTAGGGCAGAGTAGAGGGACGTATATGGGAGGTGGAGAGAGTTATCCACTGTGCAGCCCAATGCGTAGTCAAAATGACCTTGCAGGATCAGCCACCCCAATGCTTGGTATAGTGAGCAGTGGTGGGAGCAGTAGGGGTGAGATGGGCAAAGCAACATATAGCATTATATGTACTGTTTAATCTTTTGTACAGAGAGGTGGACAGGTGAGAACAGACTGGGGAGCAGTAGTCTAGTAGGGGAAGTAGGTTGCCACGTGCTACCACCAGATGAGCTTCCATGTACAGGTAGTGTTTATAACGCTATGCAGCTCCCAGTTTTTGGTGGATCCAGTGAATGGTGTGGTTGATGTGTTGGTCAATAGGATAATAGGATCCATACATATGATACATAAAAGGGGGCTAAGTGGACATCCCTGGCACACCCCCACCATGACTTTCACGTTCTTGCCTAAACATTTACTATCATAGGGCCAGACAAAGGCCCCATAATAACATTGCTGAATCCATTTAATATATATGGGAGGAAGCCCATACGTTTTCAAACAGAGCCAGAGATAGTCATGCTGGATTCTATAAAAGGCTTTTGAATGATCTAAATTGACTAAATAACCCATATTGCCTGCAAGGGCCCATTGGTATATTAATTTCTTTAAGAAGTACTAGCACAACTGAAATTTTATGACCTGGTATGGAACAAAACTGGGAATCATGAATTATATCTCCTAGTACGTTAGTGAGCCATGAAGCCAAAAATTTTGCTAGGATTTTAAAGTCCACATTTAGGAGAGTTATTGGTCTACAATTATTTAGATCCTGTTTATTTCCTTTTTTATATAAAAACGTCAAGAGGCCCTCAGACGTTTTTTCTGTCAACTGGAAGGTTTCCAAAAAACTTCAATAGACCAATAAAAGCTCTTGAGGGATTAGTGGAAATAACACTTGGTACAGTTCCCCAGGTAACCCATCCGACCCCGAGGCTACTTTCCTATTTAAGCTAGAAATAACTGTACCAAGCTCCTCTAAAGTGGCAGGTAGAGTTAATGTATCTTGTTGAAAAGCAGTTACCGGTGGTACATCAGCTGCTGTCAGAAGTTGCTTCAGCTCTAGTTCTACCAAAGGTAAGGGACTATTCTGCTTAATAAAAAAATGCTCCATTTAATTAAGGATAGAGTGGTTGTCTCTAAGTTCAATACCATGATCATTTATGAGAGACATGATCCTACTTTTATGTAACCTAGTGCCGCAGTCGTCGAGCGGATTTGTCTGATATTGCTTTCCTTGGGTACCAAACCTTTGTTCTAATTCTAAAGACTTCTGTCCATCATACTGTAATGCCATAAGTTTATATTTCACCTCTGACAGTGCTACTGAACAATCAGTCCCAGAGTCCACTTGCTGTGAGAGTAAGTCTAAGAAGACTGCTCTCATTTGGTTATAGGCATTAGTGGTATCAATACTCTTTTGAAAAGACTGGAAAAGAGCAGTGATAGCCAATTTAGTATCCATCCACCAATGAATGGCTGAATAATATAAAAAAAGAACGGACTTCCTATCTTGCAGGACAGTACCTAAAGCATGAAATACCTCTGGGTCTTGTAATAACCTACTATTAATCCACCGCACCCCTCTACCACTAGTTCTGGGAGGAAAGGAGGAGACGCCAATGCATATTAGGGCATGGTCAGAAGATTCTAACTGAATAGTCTCAGTCTGAAATAAAGGAAGATGTTTTGACATAAACCAATAGTCAATCCATGTTGACAGGGAACCCTTAAAAAAGGTATGTAATTGTAAATGGAGTCCACTCTGAAGAAAGAGAGGTTACTAGTGGGGTACCGCAGGGTTCAGTACTGGGTCCAGTCCTTTTTAATGTCTTTATAAGTGACATTGCAGAGGGACTGGAAGGAAAAGTATGCCTCTTTGCAGATGACACAAAGATCTGCAACAGGGTTGATACACAAGGAGGCATGGAAAGGATGAAAAGGGACTAAGCAAGGTTGGTGGAATGGTCAGAAATATGGCAGCTAGGATTCAATGCAAAGAAGTGCAAAATAATGCACCTGGGAAACAAGAACCCAGGGGAAGATTACACAATGGGGGGGAGGTAGTAACAATAACAAAAAAGGAAAGGGACCTGGGGGTAATCATATCAGATGACCTTAAGGTTAGCAAACAATGTGAGAAGGCAGTAGGGAGGGCTGGGGGTATACTGAGATGCATAGGAGAGGCATCAGCAGCAGAAAACAGGAAGTTGTTATCCCTCTGTACAGACAGTTGGTGAGACCCCATCTGGAGTACTGCGTCCAGTTCTGGAGACCCCATCTCTGCAAGGACATAGACAGGATAGAGGCAGTCCAGAGGAGGGCAACTAAAATGGTGCAGGGTCTGCAAGAGAAGCCGTATGAGGAGAGACTAAAGGAGCTTAATATGTATACCCTTAAGGAAAGGAGGGAGAGGGGGGACATGATAGAAACTTTTAAGTACCTCAGTGGAATCAACAAAGTCCAAGAGGGTAGCATCTTTCAGAAAAAGAGACGTGCCAGAACAAGGGGACACAATTTAAAGATAGAGGGGGGGCGGTTCCAGGGCAATGTGAAGAAGTATTTTTTCACAGAGAGGGTAGTGGATGCATGGAACAGCCTTCCTGAGGAGGTTGTGGGGTCATAAATTGTGGGAGAATTCAAGAATGCATGGGACAGACATAAGGCAATTCTTGTGGGGGGGTAGGAAGAAATAGGCTGTTGGTTAATTAGGATCTGCGGCCTATCTTGTAGGTAGGGAAATGGGCAGACTAGGTGGGCCAAGCGGTCCTTATTTGCTGTCAAAGTCTATGTTTCTATGTTTCTATGTACTGGATGTCTATTAAAAAAGATGTGTGCATCTATCAAGGATGCCGCTTGAACCATAGTTTTATGAAAAATTGTGTCACTATAAATTTTGGTCCCTGCTGCACTTTTATCAGATTTCAATAAATTGATGTTGAAATCCCCACCCAATAGTACATGGCGTTTAGTATACAGGTAGGGTTGGACTTACTTTAAAAGATCCACATGTAAAGCTTTAGTCTGAGGGCAATAAACATTTATCAGCTGATAGGATTGTCCTTCATAACCTATGTCTAGCAACAATACTCTACCTGGGCAGATATCCACCAGTTTGTATGCCCATATGTTTGGATTGGTAAAACAAATACCAAGACTGCTACATTGGGTCTCACCAATGGACCAATGAGAATCACCTACCACCCAATCCCTCTGTGCAATAGAAATATCTATAAGAGAATGCATCCTAGTGCTGTGTATGTAATCCCCCTACAAATGGGAGTCACTAAAAAGCCTCCCTTGGGTAAGCCTAAATACCCTTTGCCAGGCTGGTGTCCAGTCTTTCAGCTGTTTTAGAAATAAATTGTATGAGAGTGCCTAAGTGCCTCTATGTTCCAGTCCCTTTAAGAACTGCCTAACTGTAGTATAATTAACTTGGATGGTGGGTCTGTGTGTTTCCCTGCTTGAGTCCCGGTCGAGCTGCTGACAAATCACTCCATTTCTGCCATCACTAAATGCACAGAGGGAGCTCAGTTGAAAGATGTAATTAATTACTGGTGACCTGCTAGAATAATAATGAAAATGCAGTTTGTTCTAACCTGTTTTCTTGTAGCCTGAACTGTTTCTGCTTAGCTACACCATTTTGGTCCCAGACTGCCAAATGGGACCAATCAGTACTAAGGAATCTAAAATGGAGCCTGCTTTGGGCCAATCAGGACTGGGACTCTCATCTGGAGCCTGTTGAAAGGGGACTGTTTGGAAGGTGCCTCTGGGAAATGTAGTTCTGGATCCTTGGCGCTTTTTGCTGCCTGGTGCAGATAGGCCCTGCCACGTGGATCTAGTCCCCTACCCTGCGGCACAGAAACATCCATCATTGTGTAGGTCCTGCTTCCTCTGGCAGTCCAGAGAGATCATCCATCAGCCCTCCTGTGTGTAGCCTGGGTATCGTGAGTAATTACCAGGGTAGCTCCCTGCAATTTTTGTCTAATCAAAGTGTGTCATCTAATTGTGCTTTTCTTTCCATGAACTGAGCCATCCGGCTCCAGATTACAAATTGTGTGTGCATGTTCTTTCTCCATCACAGAGCCCCAACCAGCTGCAGCTGACCTGGCCAGCCCCTTTATCCATCCTGGGTACCCAGAGAGTGTGACTATATGGGACTCTGGGTGCATACACAGTACTGTGATTAGTAATGTGTTTAAGCTAATTAACCTTATTATCCCCCTTCCATGTTACAGCTCCCTACGTAAATCAGATCTGTTTGTTTCTGCAACTTACAGTGACTGTGGTGTCAGTTTATGCTGAAAGTATTGTATTGTGGCTATTATACTGCATCACCTTATTTTACAGGGGTTCCCCAGAGTCAAGCTGAAGTAATCAGTCCTTGGGGTAAGTGCCAAGTACAAGTGTATGTGGTTTGTATATCAGGGGTATTGGGAAAGTCACTGTTGTGTACTGTGTGGGCCACTAGTGGGAGATAGGGGGATCACAGTGTCCCAGAGGGCTGTGGCCTGGTTAGCATAACCTAAACCAACCCAGACCTTTGGGTGGAGGCACCCATTTTAGAACTCAGGCCCCTTAACCTGTTAGTAGCCAAGCAGGCAGGGGTAGTAGCCCAAGGGATAACGCCACCTAGGGGTTACATGTAAAAAAAAAATCATAACAATACCCCTGTAACAAAGAAAAGGTAGTTAATCTTTTGAAATCAGATTTTATACTGTTAGCATTTAAACTAGCACTCCAGAAAGGAATATATGGTTCATGAGGGGGTTTTGTTGGTGTTCTTCATATTAGAGTGGGTAACTCTTTTTAGTCTAGGAGGTTTCTCCTTTTTAGGTGGTGGTGAAGGGGGAGGCCCAACTGAGTCACTAGCTGACTGGGCAGAGCCATCCGAATCCACCTTGTCCATTTGTTCTCCCCAGGTTAGTAAGGCACTGAACCTATTTGATAGAGGTAATTCTTCCTATGGAGGATTGTGTTGTGAAAGATCGGGGTGTTTCTTATGTGTAGTGAATATTTCCTGGGAAGGGACTTGTTCTGGCAAATCAGTAATATTTGGGGGGATGGGGGTGGTGGGGTGGTGGAATTACAACTTCCATATCCAAGGCTTGATCCATAGAGTGGGATACGGGTAAAGGATCTGACACCACCACAGAAGTGTCCTTCTCAATGAGTGGGGTGGGTTCCTGTTCGTCAGGCTGAGTCGGTGGAGTTGGTCTCATGAATGGGGTTGGGGGAGTTCTTGCAGCTCTAAAAGGCTTTTCTGCTTTATGAAGATAGAAGTCCTGCTCAGCTGTGTCCTCAGAGTTGTGAGCAGCCCATGGACAGGAAACAAAGTCATGCTCATCATCGCCACAAAGGTTACAAACAGGGGGAATAGTGCAAAAATGTGCAGTATGGCCCAGACCCCACATTGGAAACATTTCATTGCAGTACAATCCATATTAAGATGGGACAAAGAACTACATCTATAGCAGCTCTTAGGTTGTCCTTGGTAGAACAGAATACATCTGTCTCATCTGAGAAAGAAACAAGTGGGCGAGTGACGAATGCCAGTTTCTGTTTGCTTTAGTTTTATTCTAAATGTCCATCCACCAGTCCAGACACCATTGTCATCCATAATGGGAGTGGGGTTACCCTGGATATCACATCGCTTCTCTAACCAAAAGATAATGTTATTAATATTAACCCACTCATTTCTGAAGAAGATGGTAACAGTTTTAATGGAGGGCTTTGTAATGGGTATTGCAATATAGTTCTGTCAAAGTGGGGTATTTCTGACTTCTGCATAAAGTTTCTAAAATTTGTCTAAGAGAAAGCTAGTACAAAAGCTGATATCAAAATTGAAATCCCCAGGTGTGTATATGAAGGCATAGACTTCTACTGGGGTAAACCGGAGAGAGTCTTGGATTAGGGTTTACCCCACATAATTCCTATCTGGTAGTGAATCTCTGTCCCTTCTATAGCATAAACGGACCACAAATCTCTGTTTTGCAGTTTCAACTGGCTTTAGATGGGGGAACAGAGTCAAATTGTAAAGTCCCAGAATCAACTTCCTCACCATCCCCTAATGAACCTTCAGGTTCCCCAGATTTAGAGGGTGTCCTACCTTCAGAAGCCATCTCAGAATTGTCCCCTTCAGAATCAATATCCTCTCCTGTTTTAGTCACTTCACTCAGAAGCACCATGATCCCCACAGCCTCTGTATTAGAGGGTGAACCACCAGTGGAAACTCCATCAATTTCAGCTGCTTTGGGCAGGCTGTCTGACAAAGTCTCTGGGAGTGAATCCGACTCATCACAGGGGTTTGTCCCAAGAGGTCCACTTGATCTGTATCAGTCCAACACTGGAGTTGGACATTCGAATCTGCTGCACTAAGCTGGGTGCTGCATTGTGGTGAACTTGGAAGTGGGATAGCTGGGTCAGGAATCCAGCATCCTTGTGTGAAAAGCCACCCAGCCTGCTATAAAGCTACACTGATTGCTATTTCAGGTTCTGAGGAGAGGCCCTCAAGTAGGCTTGGGGAGACAGTAGTCTCAGAAGCAGCATCGAGGGCAAGAACAGTACAAGAAGTAGGTTGAAAATGATGTTTTTTTTACCTGTAATGGACTGCGGGCTTATCTGCGAGTGTTTCCTTTTTCTCACTGCCTCAAGCATTGATTTAGATGCTTGAAATCCCTGCTTCACTTCATGAATCATAGAAAACAGTTGCTGTTTTTCCTTTTGTAATTCCCGCTCCAGCACCTCCTCTTCGCTGTGTGTAACATCCATCAGTGTCTCTGGCATTGCATTCCATTCCCCTTGTGATAGTACTCTTTGGGAGGGGGGTTGACCATAGCCATTTCCAAAACTGTACATTCCAGTTCAACAAACTCCTGTACCTCAATTGAGGTGCTTCCTTCCCCCGCTCTAGTCTGTAATGAACTGGTCTCCTCCATCTCTCCCAGAGAGACAAGCCCCTTGGTGGAGAGTAGGGGAATTTCCCTGGTGTCCTTGCCAAATTTCCCCCATTCACTAAAAATACCACTAACAGCTTAAAATCTGGTTCAATTTCAGTTGGCATCCATCTGTATACTGAGGCTGAAAATAGGCAAAAAAATGCCTAGTCCTCTTTCCTGGTCAACAAAAACTAAATAAAAAATTATAAATAAACCCATCTGGGCTAGTTAAAGCAAAGGATTCATGGCCAAATACAAACTGTGCCAGCATGTACTGTAGCTGGTGTCAATGTTGGCTCTCATATTTTAAGTAACATGATGCTGTGCTGATCCAAGTAGTTTTCTCTTAGGAGTACTGCATTTAAATTACTTGGGTAAAGGATTAGTTCTGCACAATTTTTTGAGAAATTAATAAAGATATTTTTATTTATTTAAAAGCTGGTAACCGGGAAAGGCATACTAAGCCAAGGCTTGTTTCCAGGTGCGACTCGGGGAAAGGGACAATACAGTGGTACAATGCAACAAGACCTTAAAAAACAGCAAATAGGGTACAATGCAAAAAGGAAAAAGACAGGGGTAACAGTAATCAGAAAACAGGGCAAAAGCTATACCAAGCTTATATACAATGGAATAAATAACAGAGGACTTATATAAACTATATCCGCATGGGGATAGATTAAGTGCATCACAGAGCAGGCAGATAATATACAGTGTCCACAGAGTTTTTTTTTATGGCTGATCTGACTTTGTGCAAGGGAGAGAGTTAAAAGAGCAGAAGAGGAGAATAGGGAAAAGATAAAATAGGAGACTTAGGGAAGAGTATGGAAACAGACAGTGAGACACAATACAGGAAGGGATGGGCCAGGGGTCCAATGAGTAGTTAGGTAAGGAAGGTAAAATGCATAGAGAGAAAGTGAGGCTGGTTTGGGATGGGAGTGGGTGGTGTCTAGGAAGGAGGGGAAAGACATAAGCAAGTGGTAGCAGAGTCAGCTTGGAGAATGGATTTAAGGGCAGTGAAAGTGGGGGAATGGAGAGTGTCCTATGGAAGTTGATTCCAGAGGTGAGGGAGATGGTAAGAGAAGGGGGCTTACCTGAGCAAGTGCGAGGATGAGGGAGGGAGGGAGAACATGCGAGCACCCCTGGATCAGAGGAAGTATGAGGAGGAGCTTACTGGAGATAGGCAGGAGTTGATGTACGGGGGGGGTCCCAAACCACAATTTGGAGATAAAGGTTATGCTATGGGTGTGTCACCTGGCAGGAAGAGGCATTAGGGAGAGGGAGGAGTAAAGGGTGCAGTGGTTAGTAAGGGGGAGGGAGGAGGTGAAATGTCAAAATTAGTTTAACAGAGCGTCAAGTCTAGAGAGGAAGGTAGCAGGTGTGGAGCCATAGACAATATTGGCATAGTCATAAACTGATAAGATAGTTTTGGTGACTAGGTGTTGGCGGGTGGACATAGGGAGACAGTCCTTGTGGTGATAGAGGGCTCTGAGTTTTGGATGAAGTTTGGAGCAGATGGAGTCAATGTGAGCAGAGAAGTTGAGCTTGCTGTCAAGCCACACCCCGAGATATTTGAAAGACTTGACTGTGTCCAGAAGGAAGCCATCGAGAGTGGTAAAGGCAGAGGAGTTCAGGGGTTTGGATAGTCTTTGTCTTTAAATGAAAAACATTGAGACTGTTTTTTTGGAGTTTAGTTTGAGCTGATTTTGACTGAACCATATTGTAGCTGGTCTTTATTGAAGTCACGCTACAGAGGGGTAGCTATGTTTGCAGTGGTTGGACAGGAAATGTGTAACACAATATCGTCCACGTACATATGGATTTTGGAGGGAGAGAAGAAGGAGGGTAGGTCATTTATAAATAGTGAGAAGAGGATAGGGCTGAGTATAGATCCTTGGGGGACACCAGTTTGGATAGGGAGAGGGGAAAGAGGGTGTTGCCTACTTGAACAGATTGCTTTCTGTTTTGGAGGTAGGATCTCAAGCAATCTGTGGCAGACGGGGCCAGACCAGTGAAGAAAAGCTTTTGGATAAGTAAATGGTGAGAGACTGAGTCAAAGGCCTTTGCCAAGTCCACGAAGATAGCAGCAGTGACAAGGCCTTTGTCCATGGTTGATTGGATGTAGTCAGTGACTTGAAACATCGAGAAGACTGTGGAGCGCTGCTTCCTGAAGCCCAACTGGAAAGGAAAGAGACTATTGGTTGCAGAGAGATGATTCAGAAATCTTGAATAGATGAGAGACTCCTGGAGTTTAGCAAGAGCAGGAAGGAGAGAGATAGGGCTGTAATTTACAGGTGTAGTGGGGTCCTCCTCCTTTATGGGGGGGAAGCACTTTGGCCCCTTTCCAGGCCTGGGGGATGGAGCTGGTGGTGAAGGAGAGATTCAGGAGATGAGTGGGGGGGGGGGGGTGGTGGCTGCTGCAGGTGCAGAGATATGGAGAATCTTGGGATGTAGGCTGTCTGGACTGGTTTTTGTAGGGTTGAGCGACATCAGTGCTTTGAAGACCTCTTGGAGTGTAGTGATGGCCCACCACTACACCCCAAGTGGCAAAAAGTAAACAGTGCTAGAGTGGGAGGGAGGTGGACTTGCTGGGGTGGGAGAGGGGTGGTTGTTGAGGGTGCAGGTTGTAAAGAAAGTGTTAAAAGTGTCTGCAATAGAGGTTGGGTTAGTGATGGCTAATCCTGCATAATTTAGGACAATTTAGAACCAGATGCAGGATACAGAGATTTTTTTTTCACCTAACACCTTGCATAAAATGATAGTTTAAAATGCTTGATTTGTTACTCCTGATTTATAAACACAATGCATCAGAGGTTTTCAAAGATGGTGAATGCAGATGCAAATGCATGCTTTGTCTGTGTCTGCATCTGTTCGCTTGTGTCCAGCCAGTGTCACTGGTATTTCAAACATCTATCCATTTGTGTCAGAAGTGCAGTTTGTGTAGAAAAATGATGCAAATTTAATTTGCATCATTTTTTGCCACATATGCTGCTTTTTTTGGGATGCCAGTGCATCTGAAATCTGAACTTGATTAGGCCATCTCTAACAGTTTGTATGTATGTCTGCTTTTGAAAATAACGATGGGCAGATTCTGGGCGTGGACTTTTGAAAATCTTTCCCTGACTATGTTTGTTTAATCTCTTTTATCCCTAATCACCAAAGGAGGCACATACATACCCCTAAAAGTCTGAGATGTTTCATGGAATGTCCCCAAGAAATCCCTGCAATGTCTTCACAAAGAATTTACATTGCTAACAGAATGACTTTCATGTCCTATTACAAAAGTCACATTAAAGGTACATGATTTGCAGGCTGATGTATAGATATTTGTAACTCATGATTGTGAGATCAGAAACCCTTAATTTATTGATCTAGTTTTTATTCCCCTGGTGGGTGCACTAGAGAAACAGTTGCATATTTTCAGGCACAACCTAGGAGGTTACAACTGGGAGAATAGTACAATAATTGACAGCAACATTGCATGCATACTTAAGGCATATTCAATGTCCCAGTGACAGAGTATGTGTGGTATAAAGGTAAAGAGAATGTGCTAGTCAAGGAACAATCTAAATACAAATGCCCAAATCAGCATATGTGAAGAACACAGGTAAACAACATGATTCACAGATGTGGGGCCCTATTTTCAAAATGATTTCTCCCTTTCTATGCATATGGCAAAAATCTTGTGAAAATAGGGCATGTGATGTCAAAACTATGAATTATAGCTTTTTTAGAATGGCTTTGTCACTCAAACTACTGTATGTCTGAACATTCCACTTACTCTACAGCATTTTGAATTAGACAATGCCTGCTTGATTCACATTCTACTGACAAAGAAATAAGTTATAGTGTATGGTTAGGCATTGTTGTGTATGGAGATCCATACACCTGAAAAAGTCATTCTGCTGCAGTAGTGATGTAGCTACTACAGCAGAGCAACTTTTCATTCTGCTGCAGTAGCTACATCACAATACAAGTGTCCTCAGCAGCTCTGTCCGTAGGACAGCTGATTGTTGAAGCATTATGCGTGTGAGATGGCTGGCGTACATATGGCGTTGAAGTGCAGGAGGCAGATGGCACAAATTGACTGCTTTAACAATAAAAAGTAAGCAACTCTGTTTTTTTTTTTTTTGCCATGCACTACACAGAATAGTGTATGAGAGCCCAACTACACAACATCACTGTTCTTAAACCTCATGGTTTCATGACGACAGAGGGACCTCTCAAGCTTTGCTTGCAAGGTCCTTGTTGTCTTGGTAACCACTAGGTATAAGAATAGCATCATTGTGTATAGGCCCTTATACACTATCCTGTATCATCTGTGAAAGTTTTGAAACCCATAAATATTGTTTAACCGTATCTCATATAAAATGAAAAAAAAATAGTCCAACTGTAAATTAAAAGTTTTGTAATTACATTTTGTGGTTCTGGTGACATTTTTGAATGAATCAACTTCACACTAAAGATTTATGATGTCAACAGAACCCCTCAATGGAATTACTTCCTCATAATTCACATTTATATGTCATTTATTTTGTATTAAATGCACACTGAAAATAGAAAATAGAGTTAGAATCAAAGTTTCGACCATAGTACTTCTTCAGGAATTATCTAAAAGAGAAAAAAGCAAAGTTAGTGGAGGGGTAAGGGGAAATAAGGATGTGTATGTGGGGAAAGAAAAAAAGGTGGGGTTATAGGAGAAAAAGTGATAATAGGCAAGGTAATGGAATGTGGAAAACAAAAAGGTGATGATGGATATGAAAAGGCATGGTGGAATTGAATGAGCTGTGGGGTCCTCACGTGGAGACTAATTAACAGGGCCTAGTAAAAAGGCTGAAAGCTGACAAATGTGGGGGAATGAGACCGAGATAGAGACATATATGGAAAATGAAAACAGATGTGCACACATAGCTGGAATGCCTCTGTGAGTGTACTCCCCACCCACACACACACTGGATGGAAGTGTCTGCAGGCATACCCACATGTGCAAACATACCATGTGCCCATACAAGTAAAGATATGATGGGGATGGGGGTAAAAAAGAGACACTACAATGGTAAACCATATGGTGGCTGAAAATGTTGGTGAAATTTAAGTCTGTCATTTAAACCAGGGGGCTGCTGGAGTCTAGGTGGTCGATCAGCTTAGTTTCCATGTTCTTTCTTTTGTCAGTATCCTGGAAACTCTGCTGAAGGACACAGACAGAAAGATAATTGACATTATGGTCCCTGGAGATAAAATGGGATACAGTGGGTTTATCAGCGTCTCCATTGCTGACTGCCCTGTAATGATCCCTGAATTAGTCAGCCAGGCATGTGCCAGTTTCTCTGATGTAGATACAGTATCTGCACATTTCCTACAAAGAATGCAATATATCACATTAGTGAACGTGCATGAGAACTCCTCGGTGACGTGGCAAACACCTGTGTGACCTGGAATTTCAGTGACAATAGAAATAAATTTGCAGGTATAACTGCATTCTGTTGCAAGCTTTGGTACCTGGTAGGGAAGAATTGTTAGGAGTATGTAGAATGTTTCATTCCAGGAGATTCTGCAGGTTGGGTGGTCAGCGGTGGGAGGCAATTGGTGGCTCTGTAAAGGAAGCATCAATATTAGGGTCAGTTTGCAGAATAGGGAAATTCCTAGTGATGATCCTGTGAAGAGAAGACATATTAGAATGGATGGGAAGCAGTAGTGGAATGTGTGTTGCTGTTGCGTGAGATTATCCCACCTCCAAGGACCAAGGTTACAGGGCATAATACTGACCCAAGAGAGTGCTCTCTCCACTGTGCTTTCTGGGTATCCACTGCTAATAACAAACCTATGCATTATTTGAGCCTGCTCAGCAAAATCATTATCTTCACTGCATAACCTGCGAAGTCTTAGAAACTGTGAATATGGCAAACAGTTCTTAACATATTTGAGATGGAAGGAGCTGTGGAAGAGAAAGCTGTGTGAGTCAATGGGTTTGTTGTGGGTTAATAATAAACCAGTGTCTTCAGACCAGTGTTCTGCACTAACAATTTGATATCTAGAAAAGGCACTGTGGAGGTGGATACTTCAACAGTGTAGTGATGGGAAGGATGGGACGTGGTTAAGTTATCCACCTACCAGGTACCAAAGCTTGCAACAGGACCCACTGCTATATCTACAAATGTATTTCTAGTGTTACTCAAATTAAAGGTCCCACTGGTGTTTTTATCATCACCAAGGAGTTCTCATGCACTTTCACTAATGTGATATATTGCATTCTTTGTAGGAAATGTGTGGATGTCTACATCTGAGAAACTGGCAGATGCCTGGCTGACCAATTCAGGGAACATTGCAGTATAGTCAGGAATGGAGACACTGATAAATCCATTGTACCCCACTTTACCTCCAATGGCCATAATATCAGTGATCTTTCTGTTTGTTTCCTTCAGCAGGGTTTCTGGGATGCTGACAAAAGAAAACAAAACATGGAAGCCAAGCTGACCATCAGCCTAGGCTCCCAGCAACCAGCAGCATAGCAAATTTCCAGAGGGCCTGGGTGAAAGGATATGTTATAGGGCCCCCCTGGTTTTGAATAGACATCAAAATTATGATTTTGGCCCCTCAAACCTCATGGGCCTAGGTGCGACTGCACCCCCTGCACCCTTGTAGCTACGCCCATGCCAGCAACCCTCTGGTTTAAATGACAGACATGTTTTACTAATATCTTTCAGCCATAATATGGTTTACCACCGTAGTCTTTCTTTTTTAACCCCACACTATCATGCCTTTGCTTGCATGTCTGCATGGTATGTTTGCAAATGTGGGCATGGCTGCACACACTTCTATCCGGTGTGTGTGTGTGTGTGTGTGGGTGGGGGAGCATAATCACATGGGCATTCCAGCTATGTGTGCACATCTATTTTCATTTTCCAAAGATGTCTGTATCTCTGTCCACTTCCCCCACATTTGTCAGCTTTCAGCCTTCTTACTGAGTCCTGTTAATTAGTCCACACTTGAGGACTCCTCAGCTCATTCTCTCCTAATATGCCTTGCCATACCCATCATCACCTTTTGTTTCACAGATTCTATTCTTATGTTGCCTATTATCCCTTTTTTTCCTAGAGCCTCCCCCTATTTTCTTTTCTCACATACATATCCCTTATTTCTCCTTACCTCTCCACTAACTTTGCTTTCTTCTCTTTTAGATAATTCCTGAAGAAGACCTATGGTCGGAACATCGATTCTATTTCCAGCTTGCATTTGGTTGGGTTTTCAAACAACATGCCGAAGCAGCACCTTGCTTTTTGTTCTTTCATTTATTCTATATGTATTATGCCATTTGTGACTCTTATTTAGTTTCTGTACATTGTAGATACTTAGTAGCTCAGCTGATAGAGGATCTTGATGACATTCAGAGACTCTGGGCTCAAGCCTCAATTAGGTCACATGATTTTCCTCCCTAAAGTAGTATTTTCAATGCCTTGAAGGGACTGTTTTCTTCTAGGTTGCTTGTAAGGACAGAGCAAGGAACCTTACCAGAGCAAGGAAAAAGATTAAGGCTTCTTTTGGCTAGGCATACTTACTGTGTGTTATTCATTTCTTTTGTATTCACAGGAGTTATTACTGTATGTTGCTAACATTTTATAACTTTATTTTTCTCTGATTCAAATTGTTGCTGGTTATACTTTCTGCTACATTATTACAATGTGTGCCTACAGGTTTGTGCTTACAGATTACTGCTGTACTCTTCTGATTTAAATTGTCTTTTGCAAGGTATATCTTCTGTTTTTATCATTAGGCTAAGCAATATTACTGTTTGCCACTATTTTTTTTTTTGCTGAAAGGTTTTTGGTTTGGTCTCAGAGGTGTTGCAGTCTCCTTCTCACATTGAAGGAGCTAATTGCTTTTCTCCCTCAGCTCTTCCAGGGGATTAGGTGTGTAACTGAGGGGCTGGAGCTGACAAACTGTTAGTAACGTCCAACAAAAGGAAAGGTTAAAAGGTTAGGTTACTTGATATCTTGGAGGTGGAAGACTGGTTTGCTGGCAAAGACACCTAGCTTCACCTGAGCTCTTTTCTTCTAGGTTGCTTGTAAGGACAGAGCAAGGAACCTTACCAGAGCAAGGAAAAAGATTAAGGCTTTGTTTGGCTAGGCAGATTTACTGTGTGTTATTCATTTCTTTTGTATTCACAGGAGTTGTTACTGTTTGTTGCTAACATTTTATTGCTTTATTTTTCTCTGATTCAAATTGTTGCTGGTTATACTTTCTGCTGCATTATTACAAGGTGTGCCTACAGGTTTATGCCTGCAGATTACTGCTGTAATCTTCTGATTCAAATTGTTTTTTGCAAGGTATATCTTCTGTTACTGCTTTATTTTTCTCTGTAGCAAAGTGTTTTTTAGAGGGTATATCTTCTTTGAAAGTATTACAGGTGGTGCATTACAGGTTTTATAGTTTTATCTATCATTAGGCTAAGCTTTCAGGGCTACTGCATTTGTTGTTGATTGATTGTTTCAGCTCTTATTTCCTTGTTTCTTTCATCCGTGGTTCTATTTTTTCATCGGGGAAGAGCCCAGCCACCCACCTCCATCCCCAACCACCCCCACGCTACACTCCTTTTATAGGGTAGCACAGTCGTGACATTTCCTGTAGCAAAGCAGTAAGGGGAGGATCAGATGGGTATTCACACAGTGACCCCATTTACAGGGGCACTAGTAATTTAACTTGTTATAACAAGTTATACAAAAACAAACAAACAAAACACAAAATCAAACTTTTGCTTTCAGTTTACTCATTCTAATTACTCTGACCAGGTTATAAATCCAACAACTCATCTGGAATGGATATTATTAACTGCAAGTACTGTGGAACGCTTTTCAAAAGGGCAGTTATACAGGATTTAGGACACTGTCCTACATGCTGGACCATTAGAGATCTAAGGGCTCAGCTCCAGGCAGCATGGGCAGAGATTGTACACCTGAAATCACATATTCAGGAGGAAATATATTATAAGAACTGCCCACATTTCCCCTACATCCAACAGAAGCACCTTGACTGCAGAGGGTAGTTCTTCTGCGAGGTTGTCAGGTGGTTAGGAGGGGCAAATCAGGTGCCCCATCACTCGGTGCTCTCCAACATATTACCTCCACAAACCATATAAAAACTACAAACAGGTATCTGCCTCTATCTCTGAAATCAAACAAAGGGGCAGAGGACATGGCAGAGCAGGACACTGCAGCACAGGAGCTAGCACAACAAAACTCACCCAAAACAGGAACCAACACAAAAAAAAGCAAAAAGGAAATCCAAAACACTTCTGATCATAGGAGACTCCATGATTTGGGGAATTAATACCTACCTCCAGCCAGGGGTAATGGTCAGATGTCTCCCAGGTACATCAGCATGGAGAGACACTGACCACATTGCTAAAATCATGCAGAAAGCAGGAGAAAACATCAATGTCCTAGTACACATAGGGACTAACAATCTCACCAGCCAGTCAGTTGTGGAGACCAAGGAACACCTGACCAGGCTGGGAGACAAACTATCACCCATTTTATCCAGCATCTCCTTCTATGAGATCATGCCAGTCTGGCGGGGGGGGGCAGATGGACAGAAGGTCAGAGAAGGGGGAAATATGGGAGCTAAACATGTGGTTCAAGGGCTGGTGCCAGGAAAAATAACACAAATTTGTAGGTAACTGGCAACAGTTTTGAGAGTGAAAGTTCTTTAAAATTGATGTACTGCATCTGACTAAGGAGGGCATCAGTGCATTGGGGCAGACGTTTGACATCTTTGCAGAATATTTAAACTAGCAAATGGGGGAAGGGGTGCAGCACCCGATACATCGAATGGGAAGAACACCCCTCCCCCCTTAACTAATGATCAAACAGGAGTTCAGCATGTTTGTAGTTCATTTGCATCACCAGGTAAGGAAAAAGGTCCAGCTCCCCATACGATGCTCAGAAGAAATGCCAGACCTTGCCCAACAACTAACACATGAAAATCTGGCCAATGGAAAATCATGTACACAAATGCTCACAGTCTGGGAAACAATATCCTAGACCTGCAGACAACAATGACAGAGGCTAAACTGGATACAGTAGCCATTAGTGAGATATGGTTCACCAGTAACCACACTTGGGAGACTTCACTACCAGGCTGTGTACAGTTCAGAAGAGACCATGCAAAAAGGGAGGGTGGAGTGGTTCTTTATGTCAATGAAAATATCAAAGCTACAAATATTCAGAATACACATAAGAAGCCAGAAGAACTGTAGGTTACCCTGGAAACAGAAAATGGGACAGCCATACAAACTGGGGTTGTCTACAGGCCTCCCAACCAGGGGGAGGACATAGACATATTACTGCTAGAAGATATACAAAATATGACAGCTAAAGGGGAGGGTCTGATAATGGGAGTCTTCAACATGCCAGTTACAGATTGGTCAATACCAGCAGGAACATCTGCCAGAACTAGACACATTGTGGATTCCCTGCAGGGGAAGGGCCTCAAACAACTGGTAAAAGAACCCACAAGAGACAGGACTATCCTAGATCTAGCACTGATTAACAGGGAAAGGATCACAGATCTCCAGGTATAAGATTACCTGGGGGCCAGTGACCATCAAATGGTATGGTTCAATTTGGACACTAGAACTAAATCATCCCATTCCAAGGCAAAAATATGGGACTTCAGAGGAGCTGACTTTGATAAGTTGGCCAGCAGAGTTAAGCTATCTCTGGCAAGAAGAAATTCAGGTGAGGGGATACAGGCAAAGTGAGCAAGCATTAAGGATGCAATACTTGAAGCAACATCCCATTGTGTTAGAGAGAAAAAAAAAGTGCAAAAGAAGAAGGAAACCACTTTGGTTCTCAAAAACAGTAGCAGAAAAGGTCAGAGCCAAAAGGCTGGACTTCAGAAAATATAAAGGAATGCAGCGGGATGAAGATAGGGAGGCATACCAAACTTCACTAAGGCAAGCAGGGAAGGCAGTAAGGCAGGCAAAGGCCCAAACCAAGGAAACACTAGCATGAACAGTAAAAGAAGGGGAAAAGACTTTCTACAGATACATTAGTGAAAGGAGAAAGTCCAGAGGGGGTATTGCTAAGATCAAAGGGGATATGGGGGCATGTGATAAGGAAGACCATGTAAGGGCATCTATCCTAAATAGATACTTCTGTTCAGTATTTACTGAGGAGAAGGTAGTCAAGGCCCACAGCTCAGCACCATGAACACGGGGGGAGAGGTGTGCACAAGTCCCTTCACAAAAGAAAAGGTCCTACAAGAGCCCGCTAAGCTCAGGGTGGACAAGGCAATGGGACCTGATGGCATACATCCCAGGGTACTAAATGAGTGAAGGTTGGAACTAGCAGAGCCATTAGCAGAACTGTTTAGTGAGTCTCTGAGCACAGAAGAGGGCCCAGGAGACTGGAGAAGAGCTCATGTGATCCCGCTTCACAAGAGTGGTAGCTGGGAGGAGGCAAGGAACTACAGACCTGTCAGTCTTACCTCAGTAGTAGGCAAGATTATGGAGACATTCCTTAAGGAAAGGATAGCACAACACCTGGAATTCATAGGAGCACAGGATCCAAGACAGCATGGGTTTGCAACAGGAAGGTCCTGTCAAACTAATCTCATAGATTTCTTGGACTGGGTAACCAGCGTGGTGGACCAACGGGGAGCAGTTGATGTCGCCTACCTTGACTTCAGCAAAGCTTTCAATACTGTTCCACATAGAAGATTGATTAATAAGCTGGGTAGGCTCGGGATGGGTCAGAAGTTGGTCAACTGGGTGGCAAACTGGTTAATGGATAGAAAGCAGAGAGTGGTGGTAAACAGTATACAGACAGAAGAGATGCAAGTCACAAGTGAGGTACCACAGGGTTCAGTCCTGGGGCCAGTCCTCTTTAATATCTTCATCAGTGACATTGCAGATGGACTGGAGGGTAAGGTTTGTCTGTTTTCAGATGACACCAAGATCTGCAACAGAGTAGATGATCCAAATGGGGTGGGCAGAATGAGAAGAGTTCTGGATAAACTGGCAAAATGGTCAGAAGAGTGGCAACTGGCATTTAACACAAAGAAGTACAAGATCATGCACATGGGGAAGACAAAGCTTGAAGCCACCTATAGGTTGGGAGGAGAGTTGCTGGCAATCACAAGGGAAGAAAGAGACTTGGGCATCATCACTGATGACCTGAAATCATCCAAGCAGGCCACTAAAGCAGTCGTTAAGGCTAGGGGATGTTGGGGTGTATTAGTAGGGGTATCACAAGTTGCAAGAGGGAGGTAATAATCCCTCTTTACAACACACTGGTTAGGCCCCATCTGGAGTACTACATGCAGTACTGGAGGCCACATCTTCACAAGGACATTAACAAAATGGAGGCAGTCCAGAAAAGAGCAACCAAAATGGTGCATGGACTGCATCAGAAAACATATGAAGACAGGTTAACAGAGTACCATATGCCAGTCTGGCAGAGCAAGGTTCCTCTATGATGGCACCCTCAGTGGAGACCAAGAAGAATGCTGAGGACACCCACAAGGGAGTCCCACAGAAGGGTGGCAAGGGACACCACAGGGGAAGGAAACAGCTTCTGATAGGGGACTCAATTGTTAGAGGGATAGACCTGGAGAAGGGAGAGGAGAGGGAAGTAAGGTGCCTGCCTGGTGCCATGGATTGGAGGGACAAGAAGCAAATCCTCAGGATTGCAGAAGCTGCATCACAGGAGAGGGAACTGGATATCATTGTCCACCTTGGGACAAATAACCTAGCTAGGCATGGGATCAGTGCAGTGCAGGATGAAATTGTGGAGTTGGGGAGGGGCCTCAGACAGGTAGCAAGCATGGGTACCTTCTCAGAGGTGCTGCCAGTCCATGGCAGGGGTGAGACTAGGGTATTACACACCATGCAGTTTAATGAATGGTTGCAAAACTGGTGCAGAGCACAGGGCTTTGGCTTCATTGGGGACTGGGGGTACACCTGGAGAGATGAAGGTTTATACTGGCACAATGGTCTGTAGCTGTTCATGAAGGGAACCAAGATCCTAAGTGACAGGTTTAAATGCTTCCTTGGCAAGCTTTTAAACTAGCCATGGGGGGAGGTGCTAATAAGAGGCAGGACATTTCAAGCCTCCCCCCACAAAACATGATGGGTAGTAAGGTAAACACTGAGGTACAGTGCTCAGTAGAGGGCAGGACAGGGGCAAATGGAAAAATAGACAAGGGCAAAAAGAGCAGGCATGGGGGAAAAAAGGATAAAGCCAACATTAAATGGAGGGCAATGAGTACCAATGTCCATAGTCTGGGAAACAAGCTTCCTGAGCTAGTAGCCTTGATGGAAGATGAACACTTGGATATTGTGGCAGTCACAGAAACATGGTACACAGGAACCATGACTGGGATGTCAACATACCGGGGTACACAGTCTACAGAAGGGAAAGGGAGGAAAGAGGAGGTGGAGTAGCTCTATACATAAAGAAGGATCAAGCTACAGAACTAAAAAGTAAAGGGGAGGACAAGAGGCACTCTGGGTCACCTTGGAGACAGGGAATGGCATCACAATCCGCACAGGGGTTGTATACAGACCCCCATCTCAAGGGGAGGAAATGGACAAGAAAATGATAGAGGACATTCTCAAAATAGCTGAAAAAGGGGAGATACTGTTGATGGGGGACCTGAATATGCCAGATGTTAACTGGATGACATGTACTGCAGCCACATCCAAAAGCAGGGTCATTCTCGATGCCCTGAAGGGAGCAGGCCTTAAACAGCTAGTGTTGGAACCCACTCGGGAGGAAGCAATACTAGACCTGGTACTCTCAAATGGAGAGAGGATCACAAATTTAGAAGTCAGTTGACATCTGGGAACAAGTGACCACTGCACAGTGTGCTTCACAATAAGCACAACCATGGAGACAAACCATACAAAAACAAGCATATTGGACTTTAGAAGGACTGACTTTGGCAAAATGGGTGAATACCTGAGGATACACTAGCAAATGGGCAAAAAGGAGGGGTGGAAGAACAATGGAGAAAAATCAAAACTGCCATCATAGAGGCAACAGGTCTTTGTGTGAAAGAGATAAAGAAAACAAAGTGGAGTAAAAAACCACTATGGTTCTGAAAAGAGGTGGCAGGGAAGGTTAAGGCGAAAAAGGCTGCATTCAAAAAGTATAAGGCATCACAGAAGGAGCACGACAGGGAACTGTATCAATTAAAGCGGAAAGAAGTGGTGAAGGCAGTCAGAATAGCAAAAGCCCAAACTGAGGAAAAAATAGCCAAGTCAGTTAAGAAGGGGGATAAAAACTTTTATAGGTACATTAGGGAGCATAGAAAGGTTAAGGGAGGAATAGTGAAGATTAATAAGGGAGAGGGGAGGTGGGTAGAGGGAGACAGTGAAAAGGCAGAGATACTGAATGAATACTTTTGCTCAGTATTCAGAAAAGTAGATGAGGAGGAGTTACCTAAACCAGACAATAGAAGCACTCTGGGTAGGGGGGTTGACACCAGTCCATTTACAGAAGAAAGAGTCCTGAAATAACTCCTAAAACTCAAGGTGGACAAAGCAATGGGGCCTGATGGGATTCACCCAGGAATCCTAAAAGAACTAAGGGAGGACCTAGTGACATCACTGGCCACACTTTTTAACAAATCATGAGAGGATGGGGTGGTACCTGAGGACTGGAGGAGTGCAGATATGATTCCCCTTCACTAAAGTGGGAGCAAGGCAGAAGCAGAAAACTACAGACCTGTAAGTTTGACCTCAGTGGTAGGGAAAATTATGGAATCACTTCTGAAATAAAGAACTGTTGAATACCTAGAGGCCAGCAGGGCACAGGACCCAAAGCAGCACGGATTTACAGCAGGAAGGTCATGTCAGACGAATCTAATAGATTTCTTTGACTAGGTGACCAAAGTAATAGACCAGGGAGGGGCTGTGGATATGGCCTACCTAGACTTTAGCAAGGCATTTGACACAGTCCCACACAAAAGATTAATAATCAAGTTAGCCAGCCTGGGAGTGGGTCCCAGGGTGGTAGCCTGGGTTGCAAACTGGCTGCACAACAGGACACAGACGGTAATAGTGAGTGGAACACATTCCGAAGAAAGGGGGTCACTAGTGGAGTACCTCAGGGCTCAGTACTGGGTCCAGTCCTCTTTAACATCTTTATAGGTGACATTGCAGAGGGTCTGGAGGGAAAGGTATGCCTCTTTGCAGATGATACAAGGTCTGTAACAGAGTTGATACACAAGGGTGTAGAAAGGATGAGAAGGGACTTGGCAAGGTTGGAGGAACGGTCAGACATATATGGCGACTTAGATTCAATGCAAAGAAGTGAAGTAATGCACCTGGGAAACAAAACCCAGGAGTAGAGTACACAATAGCAGGGAGGTACTAACAACAACAAAATGTAACGGACTTGGGGTAGTCATATCAGATGATCTAAAGGTGGGTAAGCAATGTGAGAAGTCAGTGAGGAGAGCCAGGAGGATACTGGGATGCATAGGAAGGGGCATCACAAGTAGAAAAAGGGAAGTGGTTATCCCTCTGTACAGACAGTTGGTGAGACCCCATCTGGAGTACTGTGTGCAGTTTTGGAGACCTCAACTACGCAAGGACATAGACAGGATGGAAGCAGTCCAGAGGAGGGCAACTAAAATGGCACAGGGTCTGCATCAGAAATCATATGAAGAGAGACTGAGAGAGCTTAATATGTATACCCTTGATGAAAGGAGGGATGGGGGAACATGATAGAAACATTCAAGTACCTCAAGGAATCAACAAAGTCCAGGAGGGTAGCATCTTTCAGAAAAAGAGATGTGTAAGAACAAGGGGACACAATTTAAAGATAGAGGGGGGACGGCTCAGGGGTAATGTGAGGAAATCTTTTTTCACGGAGAGAATGGTGGATGCGTGGAACTGCCTTCCTGGGGAGGTTGTTGGGGCTAAAACAGTGGGGGAATTCAAACATGCGTGGGACAGACACAAGGCAATTGTAGTGGGGGGTGGCAGGAAGTAGGCTGTTGGTTAACTAGAATCTGCAGCTTATCCAGTAGGTAGGGAAATGGGCAGACTGGGTGGGCCAAGTGGTCCTTATCTGCCATCAAAGTCTATGTTTCTATGTTTCTATGAGTTCAATATATATACCCTAGAGCAAAGGAGGGAGAGAGGTGATATGATCGAAACATTCAGACACCTTAAGGGCATTAACAAGGTGAAAGAGTCAAACATGTTTCAATGTAAGAAAAATAGCAGGACAAGAGGACACAGCATGAGATTAGAGGGAGGCCAATTAAGGGGTAATGTGAGGAAGTTCTTTTTCATGGAAAGGGTGGTGGAGGCATGGAACTGCCTGCCTCAGAAAGTGGTGGATATGAATACAGTGTAAGGTTTCAAACAGGCATGGGATAGGCATAAGGGAGCAATACAGATGAGCATGACTAGATAGGCCATTGAGAGAGTAAAGGCTGATGGCACATTCATAAGGTAGAAAAAGAAATGGGCAGACTGGATGGGCCTTGCAGTCCTTATCTGCCATCAACTTCTATGTTTCTATGTTTCTATATACTATAACACTGTCAGGACATGATACTGTATACTTATTTTTGGTCAGAAACAAAACAGTCATAACAAAACAGGTGACAGAGATCTCATTAATTCTGTACCCATATTTGAAAACAAAAATGACATCTGGGTTGGCCTCTCATGGCCTTTTCTCTCTCCAATATCATGGAGCCATGTTGTTGTACTGTGTTGGCAGCCATTTTAAACTGCAGAACAGATGCACCTTACAGATTTAAACCTGAAAGCTAACAGAGGATATTGTGTCCCAGCGGTGGGGTTACAGATTGGCATGATGGTACAAATGACTGGGGCACCTCAATTGAGCAGACTTGACAGACTGTAAGGCTTCTTCTGCTGGCTATTCTGTATGTTTGTACGTTCATATTTACAAACCGTCACTCAGAATTTCTATTAGTGCTAACTTACCAGACATTCAAAGTCCATGGGGGTGTCATCCATTTAAATTCCCTGCAAATTCATGACCTTTTTTGTGAATAAGAGCTTTGATGTTAGTTTCAGCCATGTAACTTATTTGAATTTTTTTTAATTGCCATAGTATTTGATTTTTTTAATAAAAAAATATATCGTACAGAATGTGAAAGGGAAAAATGCATACATAACTGGAAACCAATTAAACTGATAGACAAAGAAAACATTCTATTATTCCCTGATATATACTGTTGTATAAGTCCATAAATATTTGGAGAAGTAGTAATAATACATAAAAAATAAAAGTAAATCTGTAATATTGCATCCATTTTTAAAGTTAATGGACTTTCATTTTTATTTTATTTTATTTTATTGAAATCTAGGATTACAAATACCTTTGAGCAGGAACTACTCATTTACAAAGGTTCCACGTCGAAGGAATGGGGGTATACATACATACAAAGGTCAACATAATAATACATAGTTACACAATAAAAAGAAGTAAGAGACTGAGGCTTAGGAAATTCCAGTAATTCAAAATGGGCCAAATGTTAGGTAGCATAACATACTAGGCAAGGGCAATCTTAGAAATAAGCACTGCAGGTGACAAGGAAGGGGTATGCAGGCAGGAAGTTCATTGTCGGAGGTAGAGGGTGAGGGTAAGACCTAAAGGGAGGGAGGAGGATAGTCAGGAAATGCCTGGGGGAGGAAAGGGAGAGGGCAAGGGGTTGGCAGGTGGAGGGGCAAGGCAGGAGAGGTAGCTGTCAAGATTGAAGTGGAGGGCAGCGAGCGGTGGGCCCCTGATTAGGCGAGGCAGTCACAATGACTAGTTGAAATCAGATGAAGTTGGAGTTGTCTCTTAAAAGGGCCAAGAGCAGCAGCAGTAAGAGTTTCTTTGTTGAAAGTATTGTACCACTGTGGTGCTCTGTGCGCAAAGGCCCTCTGGTCCATGGTAGTCCAGCATCTGGGGACAAGGAAGGTTAGTTGTTGTGAACTTCTAGTTCGCTGGGTGCTGTGGTGGTCAATGAGGAGCTTTTCAATGCCTGGGGGCATGACGCCGAGGAGGACTTTTTTGGCTAAGAGGCAGGTTTGATACTGTATCCGGCTGATGAGAGGAAGCCATCCTGCCCAAGTGTACAGGTCACAAGTGTGTGTAAGTCGGTCAGCCCCAGTTAGCAGCCTGCATGCTTTGTTGAGTGCAACTGTAATTCTGCGGAGGGCAGAGGTGGAGGCAGAGCCATAAATTGCTAGCCCATAATCGATGATGGAGGTGACAGAGCTGTTGATAGCCAACCGGAGAGTGTCAGGAGTCATGCAGTGTTTGTGCCTGTAGAGCAGGCCTATACGGATGTTGGTGGCTTTGGCGACAGAATCTATGTGCTGATGGTAGGAGATTGAGCTGTCCAATGTGACACCTAGGTATATAAAATCAGGAACGTGTTCAAGTAAGGTCCCTGTTTGGTTTAGGATGGTGAGGTCACGGGATTTGTACTTGCTCCTGGCATTGTAGAAGGTCATAGCCTTTGTTTTGCTGTAGTTCATGACCAGTTTGTGTGACTTGAACCATTCTTCGATGCGCATGAATTCAAGCTGTAATTGCTTCTCAAGGAGCTCTGCGTTTTGGTGGTTGGTGAACATGACTGCGTCATCGGCGTAGAGCAGTAAATTCTGGTGGCAGACACTGGGAAGGTCGTTGAGGAAGAGGCTGAAGAGTAGTGGCCCCAGGATGGACCCCTGTGGGACCCCTGAAAGGACTGGCTTTTCTTTCGAGGTGACACCGGCAATCCTAACCCACTGGACCCTCTCCCCAAGATAGCTTGAAAACCAGAGCAGCGCTTCATTGGAGAGCCCAATGTTTGATAATTGCTTGAGTAGGAGTGGGTGGTTCACAGTATCAAAGGCTTTTGTAAGGTCGATGAATACTGCCCCTACACAGTTTCCTTGATCAAGCGTGGTATGGAAGAAGCCCGTGACTTCTAATAGTGCAGTGGTGGTACTGTGCCCTTTTCGGAAACCATGTTGCTCAGGACACTGGATGTTGTATTTTTCCAGGTACTTGACTAGTTGGTCTGAGGCGATGCACTCCAGGGTCTTAGACAATAGAGGGAGGATGGAGATAGGTCTGTAGTTGGAGTGCAGTGATTTGTCTCCACTTTTGTGTACCGGTGTGATGGTCACCTGTTTCCAGCAAGATGGGAACTGGGACATCCTTAGTGATAGATTGAGGACCTTTGTCAGGGGTTCAAGGACTTCTTCAAGGACAAGTGGTAACAACTTCAGGTCAAGGGAGTCACCGCTGTAGCCTGCGTTGTGAATGGCCTTCCGAATATAGGTTCTGGCTTCATGCAATGGGATCTCCTTGCAGTAGAATTGTGGGGCAGGGTGTAGGAGAGGAGAAGTTGCAGGAGGTTTACTACAAGAGGGAGCATCAAAGAAATTAGAAGGGAGGACACTATCCAAGTTGGAGAACGCATTGTTAAAGGTGGTGGTGATTGTGTACAGGTCAGATGTTGGTGTTCCATTTATGTTGAGCATGGTGGGTGGTGACTTAGGGTCCTTGCCTGTAAGGTCTTTCAAATTACTCCAAAATTTTTAGTGACTTTAGTGAACTATCAATAACTGAACATTACAGTTATGCAATACAAATATCCTCCCCCCCCCACGTCAGAATATTATATACTACTGTATTCTGAAAGTTGCAGAGCAGGTAACAGCTGTCAGTTGAAAAACAAGAAACCAGTTAGCACACATGTATACATGAGGCTCTAGGTTCTGGGACAGGTCAGTCAGACCATAATCAGGAACAAATAACAAGAAGCCCGACACACTCCATGGGATCAGACAAACGCTGCACAGTTGATGAAAATATGAATTATCTTTATTATATACAAAATAACAAAAGCATTTGGTGAAGATAGCTGGCAGCAATACACCAGTCACCCTGGCGCTTCGGCACTGGGTCTTTGTCTGGGGGCAGGTTCAACTGTCAGTTACAGTGTACCAGGGTTATTATGCTACATCCTTAAATAGGTAGCACAGTAACCAAAGATATTAATCAAAGATTGTTCATTTTGGTTTGTGAACAAATACAGTGATGTACTAATGCTGTATACTGAAATTTTAGTCTATATGATAAATAGCTTAGTCATAGGTTACAAATTGATCCTTTCTGTAATAAAAAATAAAATGTATATTCCAGTTTTATTAAATGTTCTATATAGGCACAACTGCACATACTTATTACATACTTATTAATATCTTTATTAATATTACATAGACTGAGAATGTAAAGTCAGGGTCCAAATTCAGAGATTCAGTTTGTCAGACTTAGATTAGAAACCCAGGGTTACATCTAGTTTTAACTTACGATTACTAAAAATAACAGAGAGAAAAAAATAAAGGAGCACAGTTCTTTCTTAATTGCCTTAATTAATTTAAAATGTGTTTATTGAGTAAGCTCCAAGATCATACAATGCCCATTTTCAGGGATGAAAAGGGCATTTTGTCTCTAACATGAAATTAGTGATAGTTTACTTAGCAGAGAGTACCAGAAAAACAGATAGCATTTGATAACATAATTACTGTATCTATATATATATATATATATATTTGAACAAGTGAAGCTTAAAAGTTAGTTATCTATTTTCCATTTTTGTGTCAGTTCACTGGTGTTTCCCTATAGCCATTCATTTATGCAAAGTAAATTGTTAAGTAGTTGACACCTCGAGAGGAGAAATCTCCAACTCATATTCCAGAGAGGGCATTTTCAAGATTTACAAGGGTGTTTCCTTCTGTTGTGGGTGCAGATGCCCATCCAAGAAAGCTCAGTATCATAAAAAAAATTCAGCTTTTTTGATTCTATAAAAAGTTTGCATCAGTAGGAGTTCTTAAGTGCCATTTTACCTCTAACTTCAATTATGTCTAAACTAAATGTCCCAAAACATTGGCGTCTAGCTTGAGTCACGGGGAGACAGCTGGATAAATGCATATCTTTGTGCGTTTGTATAGATATGTTCCCTTTTTTCTTGCCATTCTGATTATGTTGTCATGATCTTGATAAACAAAATCAGCCTAGCAACCACAAATCCAGTGTTCTCCTATTAATTGGGTGCAGCTTGTAAAGAGGGAGATGAAAGTTCCAGGGATTTAACAACAGATGCAGTTGTTTGAGAGGCTTACAAACTAGTTTTCAGAGAGACTTTAAAACCAGTCGTAAATTATCTGCAGGGAAGTTGAGAGCAATCTGAAAGAAGTCCTGAATCAAATCCATGGTGGAACCAATAACAGGCCAAACTCTCTTTGGGAAACCAACGAACCACAGATTTTTGTATTGTTTGGCATTCTCAAGGTTCTCAAGCTTTTGGCAAATGGCAACATTATCCCCAGAGAAGAGCACCAGATCAAGCTTCTAAAGTCTGGATTTTCAATCTGTTGGCCACACTATTTTGCTTATTTTGTTGACAGTTAGGTTGGTCTTGTTGCTATTTTCTCAACAGTGGTCACTTTTTGTACTAACTCATCTAGTTTGATCACAATCCTCTGAACAGAGGAGCCCAACAGTTTCACTGCCCTCTGCTAACCATCAATATTGGGAGTGTGCTCAGCTTTTTAAGCCTGACGTTGAGCTGTAGTGTGTTCATGTTTAGCCACAGGTGGATCCATGCCAGCCACAGCCTCAGCCGTCACTACTAGTGGATCCCTTCCATGATGTGGGGAGTGTTGCAAAAATGGTCAATCATTCCTTTTTTGGCATATTTCCTTTCACAGATGAAGTAGAGGCAAACTTTTCCCCTTTCTTTTGCTAAGGCACATTTTGGGATGATTGTGGCATGTTTATGCCCTAGCAGCCAAAGAGTTTGTCAAGTGTTACAAATGCCAGGTGTAGACAGCTCCCTCCTCATGCTGCTTGCAATCTGGCAGTCATTTTAGTCACTCAAAATATTTTTCTAACATGGTCTATGAATTACTAATCTATAGCACATAGAACTTAAAAAGAAAAAAAAAACAGCAATGTTAAACTCTGGCTGCCAGTATAGCCTAGAGGTTAGAGTAATAAGCTATGAATGAGCTTGATATGTCCAGTAGACCTGGGTTTGATTCTCACAAACTCCACTTGCATACTATGTGACTGAGCAAGTCACTTAACCTACCTAGTGCTCCTGAATCACCCCTTAAAATATGCAGTTGTTTCTGGTGGGCCTTACCTGATTACTAAAGAAAATAATTGAAAAAAAAAAAAGAAAACATCAGTAATTGGCAACCGCTGACATGGCATCTCTGTATATGTGTTTAGATCTGTGGTCTAATTACCATTCAACGGAACTATGGACATATATTTATGCATCTATTGCTTCATTTAATGCAAGTAAGAAATACAACAAGAAATAAAAGAAAGTCATTATTTGATAACATAAATTATTTTATAAGACATTGAAGAACATGGCAAACTAATTTGAATTGTTCTGAAGCACAGCTTTGCTGTGGTATTATGGTTATTTGAAAGGAATAAGTGAAACTGTTACTGAATCATAAGTTGCCTGTAGTATTTGGAAATTATAAAATGTGAAAGGTCACGTTAAAATGTAAATTCATGAAGCCTACTATGTATTTAAATTGCCATATGGCCACTGAAGTTGTAACAGCATTTTAAAGCAACATTGCTTTTGTAACAGCTCATTTCAGATGCAGGTTCCTAATAACACTTGATCTCAACATTTAAGAACGTTAACTAATTTTATTGTTCATTTTCCACCTGAGACGCCTAATAACTTCCAGTTGAGTGAAACTGACAAGCTGGAATCGAAAATGTCCCAGTTAGCCATGGAACTTAGGCCTGTAAGGGTGATGACCTCTGCAAGCTTTAATTCAGAGGACCTGCCCTGGAGGGGCAGAGAAGGAACTGCTTCTAGTTTCTACTGATTAGGTTTGACACTGTGGCACATACCTGAGCCTTCACCTGTCAGTACACAAAGTTTACTTTAAGAGAAATGTGAGAAAAATAGCTATGGTGTGTAATAAGGCAATCACAAGGAATTCCTTTTTTTTTCTTTGCTGACAACATAGTACACATCTGCAGATTGTTCACAGGGGAGGCCTAATCATCTTTTCCCCTATGACATCATAATTAAGCATGAGAAATAATAGTGTGTGATAGTTTGCAAACATGGAGAAAGATACCCTAAAACAGCAATATTTGTTAGTCACCATGCAGTGCAATTCAACAATAATGTTTTTTTTTTTTAGCAAAAATATCAAGATACCCATTTGTCTTTCGTTTTATTTCATTCCTGAACCAAGATGCAGGATTTTGAAGATTTTAGAAGTTCCCACTCTCGTGCCATGCCCACTCTGAAAAACGTAAATATATCGGTAAAGTGCTGCGCTGTTTACCATCAGAAACATATCACTATCCTTACACATCCACATTATGAATCTAGCATGTACATTCAACAAGTAGCCTTAATGGAAGAGATTTTCAATCATTGTGAATGACGGCCATCTTTAACTATGTGAGTCATTAATTACAAAACTAGACATAATAGTGTTTAAAAAATATCTGAGAGTACTAAAAATATACCCAGGATGAACCTATGGATGTCAGCTATACATTTTTGCTCAAAAACTATATGATGAAACTTTTTGCCATCTAACAAATACTGCAGCTTTAGTAAATAGATTCTGTTTGGATATCAAAATTCCAAATGCAACAATAGTAAGGAAATTTAATGCATGAGAAACTAATATATATTTAGTTTTTTTTATTATTTTAAAGAAACCATTTCACACACAAGACGCACATGTGCGTGCACACACACACACACACACACACACACACACACACACACACACACACACACACACACCACCCTAATCAGATATTTCTATTTATGTTACAGAACTGAGTGGCTTATTTTTTAGGTGTTAAGCATGAAAAACACAGTAAGATTAATTGATTACTCTATAGTTTAGTTTCTGCCAAAACCAGACTAGGTGTTTACAGTTTTATTGTCTGCTAGTATGCTTGAGTTGTGCATATATGTAGGCATGCAAGTCTAACATTTAAGGCAATAATCTTTGTAAACATTAAAAAATGTGAATGGAAAAAAAAATGCTTCATCTAAATCCAGTATTATACATGTGACCTTTCTAGAACTTTCTTTTGATATAATCACATATGTGAAGAGGTGTAATGAGAGGATTAGCATTTTGGACAGTCAAATAATTTACTCAACCCCAAGGACTACTTAATTCTAAATCTGAAATATCTTGTGATACAGCACTTCAACTTAAAAGATGCATTTAACTTCACAAGCATTATGCCTTGTGTACTGCAGTCATTTGTGACATGTTTCATCTCACTTTAAGTGGAAAGTGAACCAGAGTTTAAGGATAACTCTTAGCCATGCAGACTACTTTAATCATTCTTGAGGTTTAACAGTTATGCCCCAAGGATGGGAGGCAGCAGCTTGGCAATGTTACACGGAGCTATGATTCACTGTGAATTCTTATATTCTGTTGTTTATTGGTAGCAGCTTTGGTCAAGATGTAGGGGCTCCCAGTGGAAGTAAACAGGGTAAGGGTGGGCCCTTTACTCCTGTACAGGAGGTGCCTCGGGTAGAACAGGAAAGGGTAGGAAGGCAGAGTGTCCCAGGGTCACTGGAATATTCCCTACAGCATTTTACATCTCATAGGGGGTTTATGCTAGATCTAAACCCCAGCCTGTTTTTGTAACCTTTTCTGTCAATATTGGTTTATTCATTTTCTTAGTGTGGATTTTCTGATCTCATGTGACATGGGGATTAAATGAAAGTTTATGTAGTCAATATTTCTGTCGTTTTTAAGGAAAATGCCATTCAGAATCAAATTTGTCAACAAATTATGAGTGTCTGATGTCATTTATGTATACATGAGTATAGAGAAATAACATATTGTGTATAATTTTATTTCATAACTGCATGTCTGATGCAAAACTGTTTTTCCATTCAAATAAACAATTGCTACATGAGGTATGCAGCAAATGGAACTGAAACTAAAGGGAATTCTATGAAGTACCATTATTTTATTTTGTCTCTACAGAACCATTGTTACATCATGTTTTATTATGTGTTGTCTTATGTTTCTTTGTAATATATATACTGTGTGTGTATATATATATATATATTTTAGAGGCCAAAAGCTAAGTTTAATGCATTAGTTAGGGTTGTTCCACAGCGACAAAAGAGAGGAAATTTGGTGTTAGGGTTGAAAGCCCCTTGACCCCCGCCCACCCCTCAACCAGCATTGGGGTGCGTGTTGGGGTCATTGGCCTAACTCTCACCCCATCACATATGTGAAGAAGCAGAGGTATAGGAGAATGGGGTGAGAGTTGGGACCGGCGACTCCAACGCACACCCGATGCTGGTTGGGGTGGGTGGGGGTCCAGGGGGGCTTTCCACCCTACACGACTTTCTTTTGTCGCTAAACACTTAACAATGCATTAAACTGAGTTTTGCCTCTAATTTCCCTCCTTTTTGAGAATGATGATGAGAAATAGTGAATGTAATGCGGCAGTGGGAGGGCCCCATGCTCCCACCACGTGATGTCTTGTGACATGGTAACAGGAACAGCAACACAAACAGAAGCGCAAACAGTGGTGCACATGGTAAAGCAAACTTAAATGGTAAAGGAAATGTTAATAGAAACGCAAGCTTAAAGTGATGCCAAAGTGAACAGTGATGCAAACGTACATTGAAGCGCATAGAAAAATGCAACTAGTAATGTGAACAGTGATGGCAGTGGTATTTTAAATGGAAATGTTAAGTGTCACAGCAAAAAGAATGCGAAAGGGAACAGAAACGGACATGCGAATGGAAGCGCACATGTAAACGCAAACCGTAATGCGCACAGGCACGGTACCACAATTGTAAATAGAAATGGTAAAGTTAACATGAAGAATAACACCAAAGGAAAGAGAAATGGAAACGGGAACAGAAGCGCGAACGGAAACGCAAACCAAAACACGCACAGGCACAGTACCACAACTGTAAATGCAAATGGTAATGGTAACAGCAACAATAACAGCAAAGTAAAGAGAAGCACAAAAGGAAATGGAAATGCATATGGAAATGCAAACCGTAATGCGCACGGGACAGTAACACAATTGCAAATGCAAATGGTAACAGTAACAGCACGGAAGATGCAAAACGAAAAAGAAACGGAAACACAAACGAAAGGGCTAGTGTAAACGCAAATGGCAATGCACACAGTGACGCAAACAAAAATGCAAAGAGAAACAGTAGTGGAAATGCATATGGTAACAGTAACAAAAATGCAAGAGCGAATGACAACGCAAAGGGTAACACACACGGTGACGTACATGGGAACGGTAACGCAAACGGGGACATAAACGCAAGTGGAAACAGTAAATGTAACAGTAACAGAAGCAGATCACCTGTTTTTGCCAAACAGGTGCATACAGAAACACAGTGTGTACAAAGAATGTATGCATTGTGATAGGGATCAAAGCTTAAAACGAGCATCGGAAGTACTTAATTGCTAATATCTCAGCAACCGCATGACGTAGAAAAAAAATTTTAATTTCACAAAAATCTTGATTTTCCTGGCTAGGTTTTTGTCATTACATAGCCCATAGGGCTATGTAACTCGCAGCATAAATTCCGTATCTCGCACCGTTTTTGAGATACGAGCCCCAAACGGAGCGGTGGACACCACCATGTTAGTCTATGGGAAAAAATTTAAACTTTGGAGTACTTTAACTTGGCAGCCATGCAATATTTTTTCACCAAACCACCAAAAGGCACATCTGTGAGATGTTGGCTGCCTTCCCTCCAAATCTCAGCTCAAAAGACCAAACCGTTCTTTCGCAGGAGGGTGGCAAAGAATTCCTGTAATTTTGTCCAAGTCGGAAAAAGTAGTGTCGCAATTTGCGGCAATTTTCGCAAAATTTTGTGAAAGTGTCATGCCTGCAACACTACTTTGTGACACTAGTGGTTCCAGAAATTTGAAAAACATATTTCTGGGGTGTTTAACCCCAAAATAAAGACATGGCTAGCATCCTCAGTGTCCGACTAGGTGAACACAAAACAAATTGTGTCCCTATAGGGTCCCAAATTTAAATGGCAAGCATTTTTCTGATCACCAACTGAAAAAAAATGGCGGATTTGTGACACCACTAGGGCCATTTGTGACACTAAAAAGTGAATTTGTGAAAGTGTTGAATATTTTGTTAACTATTCCTATTGACTTATAATGGGAACTTGTTTTTTGAATAACTTTTGTACCGTTCAATATTTTTTTCACAAAATCTTCAAAAGACCCATTGGGGTTCCTGGCCACATGTTCCCTGAAGTTTTTGGACTGGTCGTGCAAACCATGTGACCTGTAGGCGAGAGCAAAGAAATCGCAAAAAAGCGGCATTGCGCAATTGGTTGTCGCTTAATAACTCTGCAGCCGTATATCCGACCGGTACAAGTCTTGGCAGATCATAAGATCTACCATGTCCAATTGTGCACACCAACTTTCAGGCAAATCCATTGAACAGTGACCAAGTTATTAAGGTGCAAAATTTGACCCTTTAACCTTAAACGGGCTACTCAACCCTAACTATGGTAGCAAGGTAATATATACATATATATTTGAAGCAGAACCCTAATTAGTCATAGAACACTCTCTGCTTAGCTGTGTTTTCTATGAATTAGACTGTGTAATGTTTTCCTATAGAAGAAAGGAAGTTAAACATGAATTACACATCTTGTGCTGTGCATACATACAGTACCATGCCAAAACTAGAGTTACCTTCAGCATTCCAAAGCAAAATCTAAACATATTGCTAACAAGTAAAAAAAACTTTTCTTCATTCTGATATGTTGTGCCTTACATGCCAACTGAATTTGAAACCAGTAGTATGTACCTAAGATATATGGGGGGGGGTAGCTACCTCTGAGTAAATTGTCATGGTACTCAGCACACCAGTATTGCTCCTTTTTATAAGGCAGCATAAGGCACATTGGTGTTCTATATTTAAAACAGACAGAGCCAGTTTTGAACGAGGGTGGTGGGTCGCCCAATTTCATTACCTTTCTTCACATTGCACTTTCTGAGTTGATAAATTGTGCATAAAGAAAGCATCACTATAGAATAACTATTAAAGCAGACTATTTAAATGCAGAGGTTTATCACTCTAGTCTAGAAGCATGAATTAACTCTACAGTTTGTATGGTTACAGTTTAGCATTTTTAGCATGGGGGTTGATAGTGTAGGTTAGAACATCGTATGGACAGTAGGTCCCAGGTTTGTTAGGGTTTATGGGCAGACTATATATATATTTTTTTATGTTTTATTTTTAGTTTTTGTTGACCGGGTAAGTGCACTAGAAAAATTCTGCCTATTTTCAGGCACAACCCGGGGGAGGGGATAAAGATGAATGCCAACTGACTTTAAACCAGATCAAGCTGTTGGTGGTATTTTAGTGAATGGGGGGAAATTTGGCCAGGGCATCTGGGAAATTCCCCTACTCACCTGTAGGTGGATGGCCATCTCTGCGACGAGATGGCCACTCTGGGGGAGTTGTCGGAAGAGCTGGACGCGAGTCTAGTGGTGAGGAAGACCTCACTATTAGCAGAGGAAAAGTTGTTAGAAAGTTCCTTGATCATGCTGGATTATGAAGGAGACAAGATTTTTCATGAAGATATGTCAGTACTGGAGCAATTGGTACCTGTGAAATCTACTGTGGGTACAATAGAGTTAAAATGTCTGAAAAGCTCACAAAGTGGTGCCGACGGAGGTAATTTCAAGTATAGCGCCACTCTCACTGCAATGCTCTACGTCATCTGTTGTTTCAGCTGAGCAGTCTGACAAGCCACCCGCAGGTGTTGACAGAAGGAATGAGGAAGTCGGGAATCGGTTCCCGCTGAATGAGAAGGGTGAGTGCACTAAAAATATCATTAAGGCTCTGGCAACTGAATCCTTTTTACTGGCTGGCAGTTTAGTCGCTGGGAGTAGCGAGTGCCAAAAGCCGAGTAAATCTCTTGTTACTGAAGTCTGTTGTGAGCAGGTATCTGTTTGTTCAGAAGAGTTTCAATGCCCTTCCATGGTTCCCTTGCAAAAACAATCTGACTCTCAGTTCAAAGGAGTGATTACCCTGTCTAAAGAGTCTGGTTTCATGTTTCATCCATAGCCGACTTATGGTACTGCACGGACTGAGCCCATTTTGATAAAATATCAAACGGGTGCTACTGACCAGAAAGGAATCACGGAATTGGGATAGGGATAAGGAAATGTACCAGCTTGCATCTAGAAAAGTCACCCGTATGGTGAGGGGAGCAAAGTCCAGTAAAGAGCAGCGGCTGACACAGGGGATACATGGAGGGGAAAAAGGGTTCTTCCGGTACATTGGGGAGCAGAGAAAAACTAAGGGCCATCTCAGCAGATTGAGATCAGAAGGAGGGTGGGTGGAAGAGGCGAGGGACCAGGCAGAGGTATTTAACGAGTACTTTGCCTCTGTGTTCACTAGGAAGGGGGATGGGATATCCACAAAGCAAGGCACGAAGGGGATAGAAGCATCAGTAAGTCGGATCAGGGGAGCAACAGAAATGGAGCAAGAGGGAGGGAGAGGTACCCCAGGGGTGTCACATCTGGGTAAGGATAAAAAGACCAGTAAGGTGGAGGGGACGGATGATGCTATCTCCGCCAAAAGGGTGTGGTTAGCCCTCAAGGCCCTAAAGAAAGACAAATCTCCTGGGCCGGATGGCACTCATCCGAGAGTACTATGGGAATTGGTGGACATACTGGCTGCACCCCTGGCGGAGCTTTCAGCAGGTCACTTGAGACAGGGAGGGTACCTAGGGATTGGCGAGAGGCACATGTGGTACCACCCACAAAGGGGGTCGAGGAAGTACCAGGTAACTATAGACCCATCAGTTTGACCTCAGTGGTGGGAAAATTAATGGAGAGTATACTAAAGGAACGATTGGGGTGTACTTAGAGGAGGTGGGAGGTCTGGATAGTCGGCACATGGGTTTGTGCCAGGTAGATCATGTCAAACCAACCTTGTGGAGTTCTATGAATGGGTAACATCAGAACTGGACAGGGGTAAGCCTGTGGATGTATTATTCTTGGACTTCAGCAAGCGCTTTGACTCTGTCCCCACAATGGTCTGGTGGAGAAACTGATGGGGTTAGGAGTAGGCCCTTTGATGGTCAGATGGATTGAAAACTGGCTAGCTGGATGCACTCAGAGAGTAGTGGTCTGTGGGGAGCTCTCGAACCCTAGAGAGGTTGGTAGTGGGGTACCACAGGGCTCGGTCTTGGGTCCGATCCTGTTTAATGCATACATATCTGACATCAGGGAGGGTATAGGGTGTGAAATGAGTCTCTTCACGGATGACTTCAAGATGGGAGCAGTAGTTGAGGGAGAAGAGGGGGTTGGCCCTGCAAGGGGACCTGGACACCCTGGAAAGCTGGGCTCACACATGGAAATTAAATTTCAATATCACCAAGTGCAAGGTGTTGCATCTTGGTCGGGAAACCCTAACGGGTACACCCTGGGAGGGAGGCGCTGGAGGCCTCAATAGGGAAAAAGACCTAGGGTCATGGTGGATACATGTATGAATAACTCTGAGCAGTGCAGGAGAGCAGCTAGCAAGGCAAACAGGATGTTGGGATGCATCGTAGGGGGATCACCTCTATGAGCAAGGAAGTGATTCTGCCGCTGTACAATGGACTGGTTAGACCACACCTTGAGTACTGTGTACAGTACTGGAGACCACACTTGAAGAGGGACATACAGCTCTGAGAGGGTACAGAGAGGGCAACAAAGATGATCCGAGGGCTATGGGATTTGACGATGAGGACAGACTTGAGGAGCTCTGCCTGTTTTCATTGGAGGAGAGGAGAGAGGGGACATGATTGAGGTTTTCAAGCACCTCAAATGAATAAATAGGGTAAACATGGAGGATCTTTAGACTAAAGCAGGAGGTATCACCAGAGGCATGGTTTGAAGTTGGAAGGTGGAAGGGTGAGGGGAAAAGAGGAGGAGGTTTTTCACTGAGAGGGTGGTGGACCCTTGGAATGCACTGCCTGGTGAGCTGGTTCAGAGATCCACAGTGGAGGGCTTCAAGAGAGGGTGGGACAGACACAGAAAGTGGATGTATCAGATGGTGGCCTGTCCCAGGGGTGGGGATGGATGATAGGGTTTCTGGAGCACAAGGGATGGGAGGGTCTCGGCACCCAACTAAGGATCTAAGGTTCGAGCAGACTCGATAGACTGTAAGGCCTAATCTGCTGGCAAATAGTATGTTAGTATGTAATTCAGTTTTTCAAAGCCTGTAACCCCAAAACCCAGGTTCCATCTCTGAAGGGGGCTAAAACTTTATTGCATGAGAGCAAGCAGTCAAAGGCATGTGCTATTATTTCAGAGGCTGTTTCAAATAACCAGGGGTTCAGGGATTCTGATATTCATGATAATTCTTGGTCTTCCCAAAAAGCGCTGCAGGGAGCAGGATGGGAGAAGGGGACATCAGGTGTTTGGACCCCGGACTCGGCCTGGGATTCTGCACTTAATTTTCAATCTACATCTCCTGTGTGGCGGCCTAAGTCTGATTAGAATATTATTCATACTGCTACCAAAACGAATCTGGCTGGGGGGAAGACAGCTATGCCTAAACAGTCATCAGAACCTGAGCCAAAAACTCTTCCTGGGATGGACATTACTCCGGGGCCACATTTTATAAAACAGATAGAGAGTTTGGAGGCTCCAGGGCCTCCAATTATCCAAACTCTTTTCAAAATCCAGAAGGGAAGCTGCTCCACGGCGGAACGCAGTGAGAATACGCTACAAAGGCAGGCTGGAAGTGAGACCCGATAGACATTACGTGGGGAAATATTTAATTAAGGACTCTTTAAAGTTCTTTCTAAGGGATGTGTTTGCTTTCATTAATATTTCAGGGGAAGACAATTTCGACATTAGTTTTCACTCAGCTTATAATTTAGACCTTTTTTGGGAACGCTACGGGCAAGTAAAATTTTCTACCATATGGACCCCCTTCTTGGCGATTCCACTCACTAAACCTTTAATTAAAAATGTTACGGTTATGTTTTGAAACAAGGGGGTCCATGTGGAAGATATTACCTACTGGCTTTTCCAAAAATGTGACATTCAAAGTGATCCAGAACCTATTTTGGACTCTGAGCAGTTTTGGACAGGGGGTGGAAATACAAGATAAAGCTCAGGCAATCAGATTCAGGGATTGAACATATTCCTAATGCTTTTTTGTTAAGGAGAGACCGTGGGGTATGTTTTTATAGTGGGCAACCTAGGGCATGTTATAAGTATGCGGCAAAAACTCATCTTTCTAGTGTGTGTGACCAGCCTAGATGTGATATTTGTGGTGAAGTGGGCCATATAACCATGCAGTGTGCGAACCACACTAAGTGTGACTTATGTGACGATTTTGGCCATGCTTTCAGAGATTGTCCATGGGCAGCTAGGAATAAGGCCTCTTGTGGAAGTACAGACTTAATCATTCAGCAAGCCCAGGACACTGTTTCTAAACAAGTAGGGACTAAGTTAGATGCTCCACTACCCCTCATCAGCAGGAGTCATCTAACTCTGTTTCCTCTTAGGCCCCCATCCCCCCACCCTCACCTTCCCCTCCTTCCATATTACCTCCCTCTTCTGAGGTTCCAGTAAGTATGGTCAAAATTGAATCTGAGGTGGCAAACCTTTTAGAACCAGTTTGCCACAATGATACTACAGATTTAGAAAAGGCAAGGATAGATAGCTCAGGAGTGTCTCCCCTTCCTCCACGATGGTCTAATAGGCACGTGAAGGCTGTGGTTGCACCAGAAAGTGAGTCTATTGAATCTCCTAACTCATATGCTGCTCTGTTTACCTCTTGGGGTGATTCAGAAATGGACATTGGTTACTCTGACTCCCAAAAATCCACACAAGGTGGCATGAGCACCCCAATAGAAGAATATAAGGAGAAAAGGAAAAAATGGAGGAAAAAATAGGCTAAGGTTTTCCTTTCTCCTCTTGTTAACTTTAATGGCTGGTTTCTTATGGGGTTCACTGAATACACATAGCTTACTAAATTCTGTTAAGAGACAAGCTGTCTTTCAGTTTCTTAGGGACCAGACCTTAGGTGTAAGTTTTCTTCAAGAAACCTGGATGTTTGCCCAAGAACAAATAACTTCATTCCAATGGGATTGGCCATGGGGGCCATCTTATTGGTCTTTTGGTAGGGACAGCACAGATGGGGTAGGTATTTTGTTTAATTCTTTTCATTTTGTTTTACTCAAACTAATTGAATTAATTCCAGGGAGAATTCTAATCATTGATGGTCTATGGCATTCTAGATCTTGTAGATTTATTAATACTTACAATCCTCAGACAGAAGCCCTTAGAACTGAGAACATCAAACAAATTCTGCCCTTTTGGAATTCTTCCCTTAATATTTTTTTGGGGAGGGGATTTCAATTGTAGTCTCAACATAAGAGGCAGGTCGATCAAAAAAATCTATTGCGATTCAAATTGTTTGGCATCAATTATAAAGACAGGGGATTTAGTCAATTGTAACTGTTCAGCAAAATTAGACTCTAATTTCACTTTTTTTAAAGGGAAAGTAGGTTCCACGATTGACTATTTATTCTTTTCAAAAAATATTACAATGGGAAAGTTTAATATCGTCTCTGTGGAATTCTCAGATCACCTATTAGTGCTGGTTGAAGTTGGAACAGCCCTCTCTGCTGGGAGGAAATCTACTCAATGGAAATTTTGAGCCATCTGTTTCTGATATTTCAAGTTACTTAGTGGTGTCTCCTGATCTGCTAGAGCCCCAGGAGATTCACAAATTGGTAGCACCATTTTCTAGTTTAGAAATAGGAAAGGTTATTCAAAAATTAAAAGATAATGTTATGCCGGGATTGGATGGTCTTCCTAATTCTTTTTATAAATCTTTTCAAGCAGACATTTCTGCATGTTTACTTCTAGTTTTTCAATTTTTTGTGTCTAGAGTATGGTTTCCAGACTTTTTTACAGAGGGGCTAATGATTTATGTATTTAAATCAGGAGATAAAGGGGATATTAGGAACTGGAGGCCCATCACCATTTTAAATTCCGATTATAACATTTTTACTTCATTATTAAATAACAGGTTACGATTAATGGCTACTAAAGTCATATCTCCGCTGCAATACTGTGGAGTTCCAGATAAGCATATCCAGTCGGCCTTAACAATAATTAGAGAGGTAATAGAGTATTTATCCTTAGAAGGGAAATTAGGTTATCTGTTATCAATAGATTTGGAGAAAGCCTTTGACAGGGTTGACCATGTTTTTTTATTTCAGGTATTGGAATTTTTTGGGATTCCTACTTCATTTATAGGGATTATTCGGGCTTTATATAAATCACCTAAAGTCTATCCAGAGATCAAAGGGAACATAACCAAAGGAATAGTAACTAACACAGGGTTCGTCAGGGGTGTCCGCTTAGCCCCTTGTTATATGTTTTTACACTAGAATCTTTACTAAGAGCTTTAACTCTACCTCCTAGATGGGAAGGGTTACATAAACCACTATCCAATAATCACTTACTGGTACAGGCTTATGCAGATGATGTTTGCCTTTTTTTTAATTCTCAGGAGCAAATAGCAGAGTTTTTTAATGAATTTACTCTCTTTTCTACTCTCTCTAATGCTAAAATTAATCATAAAAAATCCAGAGGTTTACTGATGGGGAGCATTTCTCATACACCCATTTATGTAAATAATATTAATTTCTCAAATGAGCCATTAACTATTCTGGGTATTCTTTTCGGGCCCCAAAACCTACCAGTAGAAAATTGGGGTCTGGTATGTAAAAAAGTTGAAACAAAAATTGCTAGGTGGAAGCAGTTTAAATTGGAAAACTTAAAAGAATTCAGGTTCTTAAACAATTCATTCTACTATGTTTGCAATATATCACTCAGATCTTTCCTGTACCCTCCCATTATGAAGCCAGATTATATAGTTGCTGCTTTCAACTTCTATGGGGGAATAGATTGAATCCAGTGAAGAGATGTTATACATATCTGGCTAAAGAAAAGGGGAGATTAGGTATGTTGGATCCAGTTATTTTTTGCCATGTGCTGTTTATTTCACATAATTTAGGAAAATGTTTATTATATACAGAAAGTTGAGATGGGTATTGGATTAGGCAGTCCCTACAGCGGTATATGAAGGCCTGGATTAATTATGCTCCAAAAATTCATCCACGTATTCATTTTCCAGCATACTTTAGACCAACAGCTCAGAAGTTGTATAAATGGCAAGTGTTAAAAGAGCAAATTACTGCTAATGGTACGAAACATCTTTATAAGATTATAATGTCTAGTGTTTATCCTAAGGACCCGTGTTTTAAAAATTGTCCCTCAGCTTGTAATAATAATATTTTAGCCCAATTAAATAACCTCAGACTCCCTATGCACATGTGGGAAACTCAGTGGCTCATCATGTATGGCCATTTAAATGTTAGGGGTACGGCTAAATTTAAAAATGCTAGAGAAGAGAAGAGAGGAACTGCCCTTTTCTTGATTGTATAAACCAGGAAGAAACCATGGAGCATTTTTTCTTGCATTGTTCATTTTTGAAATCAATATGGAGCTATGCTGCTAACAGATGGAATATGTCTTGGTTGTCTCTTATTAATTATGAGACTTTAGTTATTGGAGTGGTGTCACCCTGCCTACGGATCTATGATAAAAACACTTTGCTGATTTTTTTTGCATGTTTAAGATTTTGTTTAAGGCAATTAAGATGTCAATGGGTCATTTATCAGAAACTGAGTATGGCTAAAAGGTTTTGGTGCTATGTCAAGAATGAATTGTTGAAAGTTTATTTAAAAGATAAACAAATGTATAATGTAGATAAAGTCAAATTCTGGTGGAAGGGATTTTCTCATATCATTAAATATAAATAATTTGGATATTAATCCCCCCATTGGTGGGGTGACCTTTTTGGGAGTGATACTGTTTTGATTTGTGGGATTTCTGGGTCTTTTTCTTTTAATGTTTACAGTCTTTATTTGTTTTGTATGATGATTATACGATTTCTCTGTATGCACTATTGTAAATAAAAACACCCCTACTCTTTTCAAGAAGTGCCATGGGATCTTTAACATCCACCTGAACTACCACCAGAACAGGCAGATGGGACCTCGGTTTAACATCTCATCCAAAAGATGGCACCTCAGGAGTGCAGCACCCCCCTCACGCTGCACTGCAGTGTTAGTATTGGGATATTAACCCAAGTGCCTGATGTGGGGATAGAACCCACAGCCTTCTAATCTCCCAGCCTCAGAGGTGAGTGTGCTACCTGCTGAGCCACTGACACTTAACCCAAGTGCCTGATGTGGGGATAGAACCCATAGCCTTCTGATCTCCCGGCCTCAGAGGCGAGTGTGCTACCAGTGGTCTTTTTCTGCCATCATTGTCTATGTTTCTATGTAAACATTATGGTTGAATTGTTTTTCACATTTGAAATAAAAGTAAACGGAGACATTTTTACTCCCATAGTGACATTGTAATTTAAGGTCAAAAAGGACTTAAGGTCTTGGGAGGAGCCTGTTAGCATCAAAGCAATATATGGCTAACCTTGGCTCCAGTGCAAATTTTAGGATTTTGTTGTATTTAACTTGTTAAATCTCATAACTGTAAAGTTTTAAACATATTAGCTCTTACTTTATGACTATATCTGGCTAATTTGAACCTTTTGTGAAACTGAATGATAAAGAGTCTCAGAAAAACCATTATAGATGAAGTGGGCAAGAAAGGTCAGCAGGACACTGCAGTAAATAGTGGGACCAAGCCTTCTACTTCAATGACGGCTGAACCTGGGGAGCTGGAGCCCAAACTCAGAGATGTTTTGAAAGTGGTCAAAACCTTAAAATGTGGAGTGATAGTCCTTAATAAAAAAGATGGGGACCTTCTGGCATGTGTTTTGATACTCTGTGAGGCAGACTTGAGCTCAGCAGTAAAAAAGGATAAGAAGGCATCCAGTGTCACAGTAAATGCCTGGACAACTACATTGGGCCTCATCAACGAAAATGAGTTGTTGCAATCCTGACTAGAATACTTGGGGAACCAGGAAGATGCAGCAAACATTAGAGTGGTGGGGCTGCCAAAATCTTCAAAAGTGGATAACCCTCTGTAATGTGTGGTAACATTCCTGTTGGACGCACTGTACTTCAACTAACTACAGCCCCAGCCACTGTGAAAGGAACTTAAGGAAGATGTGAAGAGAATCATAACAATATACAAACCTTGCTGCTTATTGCATCAGGAGTCTATAAGTGAGATTGGATTCTGGAGGTTTCCAAAAGGAGAGGACCCCTTCTGCTGCTGAATGATTCTAGGATCTCATTATACCCAGACTTAAGTTTTGCCACACGAGACACAAGACCACAGGAAGGCATTTGATGGGGTGGGGGGGCTTGACCGCCAAGCTCGATGGTTGCTTGACTTAGAGTCTGAGTCTCGGTCTAGCTAGTTTAATGTGCATCATAATCTAACTATTTAACTTGTTCTCTGACAGTCTGTGGGTGCATAGTTCGCTGCATTACATCAAGGCCTGCAGTTTGATACTAAATTTTGGGCACTTCAAGCTGAAAAGAGAATTTTTTTTTTACCTGAAGAACTAGTGGGGCCCACAGAAATCAACTCTGGAAGAAATTGAGGGAAAGGCCTAACCTCTAGACAGGATGTTCTGTCTAAAATTAAACTGATGCTACAGGTTCTGCCAAAAATTAAACAACCCCTTCAAGAAACTACAGCTGATATGGAAGGATTTGCTCAGAGTTGGGAACTGGGAGTGCTGCCTCAGCAGGGTGACACCAATGCAGTTGTTTGTGATGACAGGCTCAGTGATCATGATATATAGATACATAGATACATAGACAGTGTCGGCATATAAGGGTCTATGGCCCACCCAGTCTGCCCATTTGAGCTTGTAAGTTCAGTTTGTTTTCCTAGAAGTCTGTTGCCCCTTACCCCTGACCTCCAGAATTCCTTTATGTCTATCCCATGCATTCTTAAATCCTGTAATTGTTTCAGCCCCCACCACTTCCTCTGGCAGGGTGTTCCACTTGTCCACCACCCGTTCTGTGAAGAAATTCTTTCTCATGTTTCCTCTGAATCGTCCTCCCTCCAACTTCATCCCATGCCCTCTAGTCCTGGAACATCTTTTTCGCTTAAAAATTGTGTTTTCCTGCACCCTGTTCCTCCATGTAAGATACTTCTATGTCTCTATCATATCCCCTGTCTCCCTCCTCTCCTCCAGGGAGTACATGTTCAGTTCCTTCAACCTGTCTTCATAGGACTTGTGATGCAATCCATGCACCATCTTTGTTGCCCTCCTCTGAACCTTCTCTACCCTGTCTATGTCCTTACATAGGTATGGTCTCCAGAACTGTACACTGTACTCCAGGTGGGGCCTCACTAGTGTCTTGTATAGCGGAATTATGACCTCCTTTTCCTGCTGGTGATGCCCCTGCCTATACATCCCAGCATCCTATTTGCTTTACCTGCTGCCTTTGTCACACTGTTTCCCACTTGAGGTCATCAGAGATGACAACCCCAAGATCCCTTTCCTGCTTGGTGCATGCTATATCCTCACCCCCCAACTGATATATTGTGCCAGGGTTTTTGTGCCCCATATGCATTATCTTGCACTTCTTTGCATTGAATTTCAACTGCACAAACCCTGACCATTCTTCAAGTTTCTGCAGGTCGCTTTCATTCTGTCTACACCTCTGGTGTGTCTACTCTGTTACAGAGCTTTGTGTCATCAGCGAACAGTGAAATTCTGCCTTCTAGGTCCCATGCAATGTCATTAATGAAGATGTTGAATAGGATCAGTCCCAGCACTGATCCCTGTGGTACCCACTGGTCACTCTTTCCTCTGTGGAGTGACAGCCATTTACCACCACCCTCTGTGTCCTGCCACCCAGCCAGTTACCTACCCACCACACTACTGTCCTGCCCACACCCATATTCCCCAGTTTGTGAATAGTTCTCTATGTGGCACAGTGTCAAAGGCCTTTGAAGTCCAGATAGGCCATGTCCACTGCCTCTCCTGATCCACCTCCTAGTCACCCAGTCAAAAATTCAACAAGGTTGGTCTGACATGACCTCCCCTGGTGAAACCATGCTGCCTTGGGTCCTGTAGTCCATTGACAACTAGATGTTCCACCAATCTCTCCTTCAGTAGTGCTTCCATGATCTTCCCCACTACCGAGGTGAGGCTGACTGGTCTGTAGTTCCTGCTTCTCTCTTTGTTCCCACTTTTGTATAAGGGGACTACATCTGCTGTCCTCCAGTCTTTGGGTACCTCCTGTTTCCAGTGATTGGTTAAACAGGAGCCAGAGGTTCAGCCACCACCTCTCTTAGTTCTTTAAGGACCCTGGGGTGCACCCATCTGGCCCCATTGCTTTATCAACTCTTATTACTTCCAGTTCCTTCAGGACCCTTTCTCGTGTAAAGGGACTTGTGTCCATTTCTGCACCATTCTCACCCTTGTACTCCTTCAGACCCATTACCTCCTCTTCCTCAGTAAAGACTGAGCAGAAATACCTGTTCAATATGTCAGCTTTACTGTTGTCATCCTCCACTGCCCCCATCCTCCCCTTCAGTCTCACTATCCCTCCCTTTGTCTTTCTTTTTCACTTATGTACCTGTAAAGGTTTTGTCCCTCTACCCACTGATTTTGCAATGTGTTCTTCTGTCTGAGCTTTGGCTTCCTTACTGACCTCCCTGCCTCCCTATGCTTCTCCTGGTACTTCTCCCTATCCCTTCTGCCTGTGTCTTTTGTATTGCCTGAATGCAATCTTTTGGCTTTCACTTTTTGCTACCTCTTTGGAAACCATAATGGTCTCTCTTCCTTTTCCTCTTGCTAACCTGCTTAATGCATAATTCTGTTGTTCTTGTAATCCCCATTTTAAATACTGCCCACTGTTCCTCAACCCCTGATTCATGTCCCATCTCCTTAATGCCTCTTTCAAGTATCTCCCATTTTCCCAAAGTCTGCCCCCTAAAATCCAGGATACGTGTTTTTGTGTGGTTTGGTTCTGCTCTTTCTGTGATTTCAAACAACAATGACTGGTGGTCACTGTTTCCAGGTGCTCCCCACTGTTACCCCCATCACACTGTCCCTGTTTGTGAGCACAAGGTCCAGTATTGCCTTCTGCCGAGTTGGTTCCATGACCAGTTGCTTGAGGAAGGCACCTGAAGGAGTCCAGGATAAATCTGCTCTAGTTGATGCTGCTGCTGGGATGCTCCAGTCCACGTCTGGAATATTGAAGTCTCCAACCAGTACTACTCATCTCTTGTCTGCCATCCTTTGGATGGCTAGCATCAGCTCCTATCTGTTTTTCCTCCTGGGCTGGTGGTCTATAGACCACACCTGTGCGGATGGCTGTCCCCATTTTCCTTTCCAGCTTAACCCACAGTATCTCTCCCCATTTTGTTCCTCCTGGATCTCTGTGGCCCTTATGTCATTTTTCACACAGTGCCACCTCCTCCCTTCCTGCCTGCCTGCTCTGTCTCTTCTGAATATGTTGTAGCCAGGTATGGCCATCTCCCAGTCGTGGTTATCATTACACCAGGTTTCAGTGATGGCCACAATGTCCAGGTCTGACTGTACCATGACAGCCTCCAGATCTTCCATCTTGTTGCTAAGGCTTCTGGCATTTGCACATGGCTTTCATGATTTGACCTTCCTAGACTGTTTCACTGTTCTACTCCAGCCCTTCCTTGGTTGTCATTTATCCCTGGTTCTCCTTGCCGTGTGCCCTTCTGCTGAATTTTGCCCCTTTTCTGCTTATCCACCTCTTGGGCACTAATCTCCATCTTTTGCACACTGCTTTGCAGAGGTAGCCACTCCTCTGGTTCACTGGTTCCACTGCTAGCTGGGGGGTGAGCAAGTAGGCACCTCCTTGCTGGCCTGTCACCCCTTTGCTAGTTTAAATGCTTGCCAATGTAGCATTTAAACTTATCATTGAGTGCTTGATTCTCTCCAGGATGGATGCAGGCCGTCAGGCTTGAACAAACCTCCATCCTTCCAGGTGGGTCCCCAATCACCAATGAATCCAAACCCTTTCTCACAGCACCAGTTCTTCAACCATGAGTTAAAGTTCTTGCATGCACTCCATGCTCTCCCTTGCTCTCTCACAGGTAGTACTTCTGAGAAAGTGACAGAAGTAGCTACTTGCTTGAGACCCTCCCAGTTTCCTAAACTCTTCCTGAACTTCCTTTGGCTTCCCATTTGCCAGGTCATTAGTACCTAGGTGGATAATGACATCCAGCTCACCCTCCCGTCTTGCCTTCCCAGTGATCCCCAGGATCTTCTTTCCATCCCTCCATGCCGTGGCACCTGGTAGGCACCTCACCTCACCTCCCTGTCGTCCCCCTCCTGTGTTCCTAGCTGGATCCCTCTTATGATGGAGTCCACTGCCAGGATTTGCTTCTTTCTCCTCTGGGGTCCACTGCTTTCCCCGCTGAGGTCACCTCCTTGGCTAACCTCCACATCCTTTCCTTCCACTTCTCTGGGTACCTCTATTTGGTTGTCCTCATTTGCCAGTGTGGCATATGAGTTCTTGAGTGGAATAGGATCTGGGATGTGCCTCTGCCTGACTGCTCTAACCCTCCCTGAGCCCACTGTCATCCAAGTGCTCTTGTTCTTGGCATCCTTTGAGGCAGTTGCATTGGACTGGGTGGTCCCTGGATAGGGTGATGGTACTCCTGACCCAGTTTACTTCCTGCCTGAGTCTGGCTACCTCATCCGCAGTCCAGAGAGATGCATGCAGATAGGGCAGCACCTCAGTGTCCAGAAGGTCTGCCTGAATATGGCTGCCTCACAGCCACTGCATTGCACCACTCCCCACATTATACTGCAATTCCACTACTTGTCTGCTACTGAAGCTCTCCTAGTTCCCTTTTTATTAATTTACTGTACTAAAAATCCTGCCACTGATCCTCAGATAATTTTTTTTTTTTAAAGAAAAAGAAACCAATAAATAAATAAATGAGTCAAAACACTTGTCGTGCTGAGGGTGGGCTTCTTCCCTTATGCCCCTCCTACTTCACACCCCTTACTATACTCTGTGTTTAGCTCCTGTCAATCAGATTTAACAGGCATATAATTAAGAGTTGGGGAAGGGGGCGAAAATTTGCAGCAATTAAAGACAGCACAGAATTACACCACCACTATGTTTTAAATTTTCAACAGCCCAAAAACAATTATAAGTAAAGGCAACAAAGAAAGTATAGTGTCACTAAAAGCCCACAATCTAAGTTTAAAAGAAAAATAGCAATTACCAGTTACTCTAAAGCACTGAATTGAATATGTTTCCTTCCTTCCCCTTCTGGCTTCTTCTGAGAAAATAAAACTCTGCTTGCTAATTTAACTCTGACTAAGCCCCACCTCCAGTTATCATGTAGCTGAGGTTAGAGGCCAGACAATTAACACCCTTCACCCAACTATAGGGCAGTCAGACAAGCCAAGATACAATTTGCAGCAATTAAAGACAGTACAGAATTACACCACCACTATGTTTTAAATTTTCAACAGCCCAAAAACAATTATAAGTAAAGACAACAAAGAAAGTATAGTGTCACTAAAAGCCCACAATCTAAGTTTAAAAGAAAAATAGCAATTACCAGTTACTCTAAAGCACTGAATTGAATATGTTTCCTTCCTTCCCCTTCTGGCTTCTTCTGAGCTTCCCCAGATTCAAATGTTATGGGACAAAATAGACAACATCAAGAATTGAGGTTGTAGAAATAATCTGTATCTAGTTGTGTTTTCTGAATCAGTTGAATTGGGGAACATCATTAAGTTCCTGCAACAAGTGATTCTCTGAATCCTGTGGCTCAGTTTTCAAAGGATGACACAGGGCAAAGGATGACGCAGGGCAAAGGATGACACAGGGCTTGCATTAAGCTCTGCATCAGCCACATTTTTTGGTGTAGCGACACCAAACTCCTCTGATGCAATTGCACCTGATATTAGTACTGGGCACAGTTGCAACAGTTTCCTCAGTTTATGACAGCTTGTACCAAAGATTTGATGCAAGCCCTTTAAAAAGGGCCCCCCAAGTTAGACCAGGGAAAAGCTGGTGTAACTTGTAGCAGTTGGTGCTTGGGATTGAAAATCCCTATCAGTAGCCAGGAGGATGACACAAGCCCTGTGTGCCAAACAACTGGCACTCGGCGGCTTGCAGCATTCTCTGGGCTCTGAAAATCGAGCCCCTGGACTTTTACTGAGATTCTCCTCTCGAGAGCGAGTGGGCTCACTGCTCACTTGCCCCAAGGCTGAAAGCAGGAGAGCAGCCCCACCCAATTCTGACCTATTTCCTGTGGTTTAGTGTTAAGGATCAGATACTACAGTTGACTAGGCAGAAATGACAGCTGATGTGGCGAGGACACCATATTTCCATTTTCTAAGACTTCTCTCCTGTTTTAGCAAGCAAAAGACATGAATATGCTTCCATCAAGAAACATCTGATGGCCCTGGGAGTCCCCTACTCTCTTCAGTACCTAGCCCATCTCAAGATCTGCCTCAAAGTGGCCTGGCATACATTCACCTCTCAGAAGAAGTGAGGGTGTTTTTACTGTGTAGTTTGCCACCTCCTGCCCTGAGTAACCCAAATCCCAGGCATTCACCTGAGCAAGCATCAGCCTGCAGAACTGTGCTGCCATCATCAACACTGGACAATCACCATGATGCTGCTAGGCCCACACCAGTCCATGAAACTGACTGCTGGCAGAGAGCAAAACCCAAAAGACCCTCACAGTGTACATGCAGGACAGCGGTGCGATCGATGAGATCAACACCCCCAACAATGAACCGCACCCAAAGTCGCAACCATGGGTCTTGTGCATCTACCTCAGCTTCCTCCTTCATCTCACCACCTCTGTCAGTGACAATGATTGTAAGCTCACTCCAGGCCATAGCTGCAACTTCAAAACCTCCCCAAGATGGAGCTTCCCTGTATGCAGCATTTGTATTTCTTGAAAGAACCATGGCATACTCACTACTGCAAGAGGATAGCGTTCTGCAGTAGGGGCCTTTGTAACAGTCCTGGGCAGACATCGTGGCTGCCAACTCAATGGACATTGGAGTTGAACCTCCACCACCTGTAGCTCCAAAGCGCCCATCGGCTTTGCCACCAACACTGATCCTGTGGACTGAACAGAAGGGGCTGATTGCCTCATGGTAAATTAGTGACTTTTACTAAAAAGCGGGGGAGGGAGGTTTATGGGCAGTAAAGGGTTTTATGCTGCCATCTCAAGGGAAAGATCAATGTATAGGTTGATGCCTCCTGAAGTTAGTGACTCCCAACACTCATTGTCCATCCCACTTTCCTAAGTCATTTTAGCCCTTTTTAGAGCAGTATCATTTTGTTTTGTTTTTTCCTCTCTCCCTTTTCACTCTGTCTGATGTGCTGGTTTTGAAAAGGCTGACCTGGTGAACCAGAGATGTTACAGACTGTGGGGAAAAGGTTGCTTTAAGTGGGGGGGGGTCTCTGCCTCAGTAGCTGTGGTGATGCTATCAAATTCCTCATAACAAACATGATGCTGGGAACAGGTTACTGCATAATTTATGTGTGTTCACCAGAGGGTGAACCACTGCAACCAGCCTGGACATGGGTGACCTGGGGTTAACCATCCTGTGGGTTGTTGAAGTGGGACCACATTCACAGCATCAGCTGTCTCAGGCTGGCCAGCCCTGGTGAAGAAGACACAGGGATAAGGCCTGGGTACATACCTGGGGCAGTTTGGTCATTCTCAGGTTGCCTGATGAGCTTGCTATAAGCGGCACCTCCAACATAATGTTCAGCTGGCACAGGTCCAGAGTAATCAGTGCTAGTCAGTGCATATATAATGCTGGGTACATCCCAGGGATGTGGTGCCCCAGCCCAGTCACTCCACCTATTCCTTTACTTCTTCAGAATCTAGCTGCCACTGTGTATGGGGGGGGGTCATGATCATCAAGGGATAGAAGCTACACAACTAAAATATTGTAATCAATATGTTGCTACCACATATTACCATTAGTCACCTATCCTTGCTCTCAGGTACATCCATGGTCACCCACCTTAGTGTACTAATGTGAGGGTATTCAACCCCTTGATACTGTAGGACACCCAAGCAGCCATCACACCTGTGGTGCCATGGCTTGGTGTTGAATGTGGAACTCAGGTTAGGGGTTGGGCATACCCTCCAAGCTCTACACCTGTATGAGGTGCAGATCAGAGAGGTACTATGGGAACTGTCCAGCACTCTAAGGGTCAACAGCTCTCCTTTTCATGACCCCTATGTTAGTATTCCAGCCTAAAGGTTACTCAGACCTCATATCCCAACAATGCAGCACTCCCCCCTCCCCACAGAGTATCCTATGTGGAGCCTCTTGAGATTATGCTGACTTCAGTTCCTTTAGGGCAAAAGGGGCTCTTGGTCATCAGCTTTAAACCTTTTGTATACACCTATGACTTGACACTGCCTCCCCTTTTCCCTCTACTTTACTCCCAAGACATCAAGATGCCCAAGTGATGTAATGGTCCCTTGGTCAGCCCCCCATATGTAGACATGGAGGGCAACAAAAGACAGTTACCTTAATCAAATGGACATCACCCCTCCAATCCTGACTCTTGGTGACCCAGGAAATTTCATTTCCTTCCCCAGTCCCCACTCCCCCCAATATCATACTAATCCCAGTTGTTACCTGATCTATCTGTCATGGTCACAATACCTGGAGGAAGCACCCAAACCATGGTCCACATGTACACAAAGGCAACAAGCCACCTACGGATGGACGTGCTTTTCAGTGTTGTCCCTACATCTGCTCTAGCTAGCAGATTCAGTCACAGGGACACCTGCATATGCCTCAGGGATACTGGAGTATATTCTGCAACATGATGCTTTGTGGATTGGACAGCCCATAGGTCACCCTCACCTTGGGTAAGGATGGTTATGTTGCACTTTTAGTGCCTCTTTGTGTAACTAGTTCATTGATGGTTCTATGGTTATTATGCACTTCTTTTGTGTAACTGTATCTTTAAAGTTGATTATTTTTGCATACAGCTCTATAGTGTATGGTTCATAATTGCAACTTCTGCTGACCCAGCTCATTGTTTCATGGCCCTGGTTTGTCAAGAAGTCAGGTCATCCACCACCTCTTCACTCAGTCCCACACTCAAGTATTCAGCTTCATAATGGATATGTGTTTTCCCACCACTCGGAACAATGACAGTTGCACACATTAGGGTGCTGTGCTGTCACTTCTACAGACTATTCTCTCATGCACTAGGTAATATACCAGACTCAGGAGGACAGATTTAAAGTATATCACTTGTAATGTTAGAGTTATCAATCACCCTACTAAAAGATGCAGAATCTTGTCATACTTCAAAGCCCAAAAGTATGGCATTGCCCTGCTGCAAGAAACATACCTCATAGATCAAGAGACAGCAAAGCTGATGAGAGACTGGGACAGGCAGGGTACTCTGTTACACCTCTAAGTAGAGAGGTGTGTCCATCCTCATTCACAGAAAACATGCCTTCCAGCTAAGAGCCTCCAGCAAGGATCCCAAGGGGTGTTGGGCAAGTGAATACCACCACAGTTGGTGTGTATGCACCTAGTAAAGACAGCGAGTCTTTCTTCCCGGGTCTCTTCCAGTCAATTTCACAAATCCACCAGATGGGAGCTCACCTAATTATAGGGAATGATTTGAATCTGGCCTTGGAGCCCTTGGTAGATAGAGCATCCCATCCACCCACTCTAGTGTCACACCGCCAAAGGGCAAGCAGCACTACAGCTGGCAGGGGGGGAGTTAGTTGTTACTGACCCCTGGAGAGTGCGCTTCCATATGGAAAGGTATTATACCTTCTGCTCAGGGGTCCATAATTCCTGCTCAAGGATTGATTTCTTCCTAGTTAATAAATTCTTCCTCTCCAATCTCATTGCTTGAGGCATTGAACCGATCTTCATATCAGATCATGCGCTTGTGGTTTTAGTCCTTTTAGACACCATTTTATCACATAGATCCCCAGATGGAAGCTCAATCCCTTCCTACTGTATTCCAACGAGTTCACAGACTGACTTGCTAAAAAAAGCCTCTGAATTCTTTTCTCCAAATAAGGACTCTCCAGCCACAAAAGCCATGCTTTGGGAGGCCTTCAAGGCCACCTTACGAGGAAGGATTATTAGCTTTGCAACAGCTCAAAACAATAAGCATAAACAGCTGATTTTAGAGCTCAAAAGTGCTCTGACTAGACTGGAGAAGGAATATTATGGCATTTGTGATCCATCACCAGGCCAACTACATGAATTGCTATGGTAAAGTACCAGCTAAACAGACTCTGCTCACCCAACAAAATTACTTGGAGTCAGGGGAGCGCATGACCGAGCTGTTGACATATAGGCTCTGCAAGCAGCAAACAGAGACAGATATCCACTTCATTACACTGGCCAATGGCACCACTGTTCATGACCTCTGGTAGATCAATAAAGCCTTCTAGGACTTCTGTAGGTCACTATACGAGTCCCACGTGTCTTCCTCACCTGATCACATAAAAGCCTTCTTCTCCAATGTCTCTGTTCCTAAATTGTCACATCAAGATAGGGAAATTTTAAAGAGACCCATTACAGAACAGGAGATAGTACAAGCCATCCCAGACCTGTTCCCCGACAGGGAATCAGGGCTCAATGGCCTTCCAAGTGATGCATACAGATAGCTTCCAGTTTAGTGACATCACATCTCCTGAACACCATCACTGAAGTCCTATCTGGTACAACCCTTCCCCTCACCATGTGTGCTGTACTTTCCAAGCCAGGGAAAAGTAAGCACAAGTGCACAAACTTCTGCCCAATTTCATTATTAAATTCCAACCATAGACTCTTAGCAAAAATCGTAGCCACCCGACTGGAACCCTTCCTCCCCTCCCTTATTAGTAATGTGCAAAGTGGTTTCATGAAGGGCAGAAATGGGTCTGACAATGTCAAGCTAGTCTTGGACCTCATTTCCTTCACCAAACAGTTTAAACTACCCTCAGCCTTTATGGCTGTAGATTCGGTGAAATGGCCACATCTCTTTCAGGTGCTGGACTCGATAAGCTTCGTCTCAAGCTACATGGCCCAGATTCCTACTTTGTACAATTCTCTGCAAGTGCCAGTCCTCATTATTGGGATTATCTTTGACCCTTTCACGCTGCACAGAGGCATACTTCAAGGTTGCCCTTTGTCACCGCTGCTTTTCTTACTTGACATGGGGCCATTCCCACTCAAACTCAAAGCAGAAGAAACTATAGCTGACATCAAAGTAGGGGACATAGAAACAAAAGCCCTGTTTTATGCGGATGACTTGCTCCTCACAGCGACATCTTCTGCAACTTCCACGGCAGAAGCCCTAGGTATTCTTAAGGCATTTGGAGACATATCAGGCCTTAAAATTAATTATAAAAAAAACAGAGCTGATGCCCACTGTGTAGTTCCCCAGTTTGTCTGACATACAAGAATGGGGGATTTGCTAGGCCACTTCTGGCATCACTTATTTGGGCATTCAGCTTATGCCAGATGCTTAGAAGATGCCAGCAGCAAATTTTCTATCCCATAATAGATAAACTCTTACTAGGCTGTGCCAGCAGGAAATGAGTTAACCTTTCCTTGGGAGGGAGGATATCTGCTTTTAAGATGATGACCCTACCTAAGCTGCTGTAATGCATAAGACACCTCCCTATATGGATTAGCCCCAAATTGTGGGACAGGCTGGACCGCATTCTATCTAAATTCCTGTGGGGGAGCTAAGATACTTAGATTCAGCAAAGCCACACTGCGGACAGCATACACCAAAAGAGGGTGGACCCTAAAGTTGCCCTCCTGGTTATACCATACCACATTTGGGGTTTCGAGTGCTCTGAGGTGGATGCAGAGGCCTTCACAAATGACCCCAGCTTGGGTACTCTACAAGTAGAAATGGTCTTGCAGGGGATATCCTTGATCCAGTTTCTCCTGTGGCACCAAGCTTCCAGGCATTATCACTGCCTCCCAAGCATCCTTAGAACTCTTGCAGTGGCATATACTATCACATCGTAGAAGTCAATGATAAAATGGACTAAATGGACCTTTGACACTTTGGAGCCTTTTGAATCTAAATGGCATAATCCTATTATTTTGATTGGCAATCAGACACTGAATTGGGTTCCTAGGAGCAAGCAGGGTTGCACACAGTAGGGCAGGTCCTTGATGTTGCAAATAATATGGTGAAATCCTATCAGGAGCTACAGCATCAGTATGCTATTCCCAGAACTGGTTTCTGGTATTATCTGCAGCTGCGGTATGCCATTACATCTTTTCCAGGTGCCCATATGCAGTGAGCACATGAACCAGCCCTTGGGGAACTTAAAAAATGACTCAAGTTAAAGGCTGGTTTGGGTGGAGTCAAGTACAAGACACTACTAGTGAAGTCCAAACCAAATTTAGAAACATTTAAATCTAAGTGGGAAGAAGATTTAGAAATCCAGATGGCCACTCAACAATGGGATAAATGCTGATATAATGCTCAGTCTATGTCCTCAGATATACAGCTTCAAAAAATTTTAAAAAGATCCTGTTTCACTGGTGCCCCACCCCCACCCCTGCACCTGGTTTATATGGATCTTATGCCCTTCAACCTTTGTTGGCAATGTGGTTATGGCCTTGGCACCACAACTCACATTTTATGCAGATGCCCCCAGATTGTACCATGGTGGGCAGAAATAAAAGAGTTTTGCCAAAAGATGGTTGAGTCACATATCCCCCAACTATTCAGCCTTGTGGTTGTTGTGTGACTTTTCACAACTTCTGCTGAGGCTGGCAGTGCATGGTAGACTTCTATATACAGTCACCATGGAAGCCAAATGCTAAATCCTGCTGTCCTGGTGCCAAAGTTCAGCTTCCACAATGGCTAAATGATTAGTGGCAGTAGTTCAGAGTGCACAGTTCCATAGGTTGATGTTTAGTGCCAAAGGGGCAATCGATTCATTTTTACACATATCTGGCAACCTCTCTTCACAGCTCTGGGAAGGAGTGGTCCCTCAGATGCTGTGAGCCCCAGGCCTACAGTACAAAGGTAGGTTAATCCCACCCTGGTCTTCCCTGAGAATTGCAAAGACATAGTCACAGAATGCCACAGGACCATGTAACACGTGAAAGTAGACAGTAGCCTATTTTTTTTTTGGTGATCTTTTTGACCTCCCCTCACACTCTGGTGTCCACCTCTCCTTCAGGCCACCTAGTGCTTCCATGCCTCGGCTGTCCTCTTCTGGAGCTCCCCCGCACTCACATCACAGTCGACCCCCAATTTGTCCCCGATATATCCCATCACTGGGCGGGTTCCCCTCCTCTGAGGGGGAAGGCACCGGGTGGCAGGGAACCCTGGCACACTATTTTTTCCATGGTTCTGAGATGCTACTGTGGTGGAGGATGCTCCCAGAGGTTCTTGGGGACATGGAGCATGGAGGCCATCATCCGGTGGTGCCAAAGCTGTTTTTCCAGCTGTCTGGTTGTCCCTCCTGCGCTGCTGCATGTAGTATCCTCGATCTCCACCGGGGGCCACTACTAGAGTGGGGCTTCCACCCACCCTCCCAGGAGAGGAGAGCAGTCCTTTGGATGCTCAATCCTCTCCTTCCCCAGCCAGCCCCCAACGAACTGAGTCTGTTCCCAAACCAGGGACGCTGGCATGGTTCGAGGTGTGGGCGTAGCCTATTTTTTAGGGGTTTGCCTATGTTATTTAAAAAAGGGCCTAGACCCCCAGCCGATAACTATGCAAGTCTGTTTATTGCTTCAGAGGGGTGTAGTGAGCCTGGTAAGGGCCTAAAGATGTGCATGATTGGAGTATAATACAGTACTTACTTATTATGTCTCTTTTTTATGTTTGCTTGCACGCATGTGCAAGAAACATAGTGCCGTCATCCGAGTTTTCCAGAGGTGTGTCAGCCTCTTCCAGTTCAGTCAGTGTGTTTGCAGGTGCAGTCACAGTTCGCCAATCACTGCTCCAGCTGTCTATGACAGCAGGAAAATGCAGTGGCACACAGTTGAAAGGGAGAGCTCCGCTTCAGTGAGCAGAGCTCCCCCCCCGACACGCACGCACATTGCGTGCTGACGCACTCCCCCCATAACTGTATACCCGACGGGGGATTAACCCCCCCAACAGCCTTACAGCTGCCAATCTGGGAGCCCACCCCAGAGTGGCACAAGCCCGTTTGGCTGACAGGGGTGCCTAATCCCCGTCGGCTGCAACTCCCCCCAAACAGCCTTACAGCTGCCACGCTGGGAGCCCACCCCAGTGTGGTGCAAGCCCGTATGGCCGACAGGGGTGCCCAATCCCCCGTCGGCTTCAGCCCCCCAAAAAACAGCCTTACAACTGCCACGCTGGGAGCCCACCCCTGCGTGGCAAACGTCCCACGTTAGTCTTCCTAATTTAAAAAAAAAAACCTGTAAATTTGAAAGCGGTCCGGCAGTCTCCCTGCCCTCACCCACACTCCACCCACTGCGCACCCTTACCTCCCGACACCCCTTACCCCATACTTTCACATTCTCCGAGTCTGGCTAGAATTTATATTCGTGGACCGGGAACACATCTGCACTCTTCAAAGCCGACCGCATAACTGAGGAAGTGCCGTAAGCTGTATAATGTTATAGATAGGGTTTTTCAACTTTGCTGCATATCTCAGGCATTTTGGAATTTTTGTACCAAATTTTCAACATGGGGTTTTGGGACCCTTCTCATGAATGATGTCACTGTCATGGTGTTACTGAGACTGAAGGGTGATTTCAGCCACTGTGCGAAATCACCTTTCGGGACCGATGTCATGAAAACAACACTGCCACTGTTCATAAGGTGGGCTCTCAAAAGCTTATTTTGAAAATTTGGTGGAAAATTCTCAAATGACTGTTTTCCGAGCATGCGCTGCAGAGTTCCTATGCACGCTCGTAAGTTCGCGAATTTTCAATATTTTCACTCCAGATTTTCAACATTGCCATTTTACCACACCTTCTTATGAGCAGTACAGCTGTCATTTTTCATATCTCACCCAAAATGTGTTTCCGCCCATGTAGTGCACAATGGTGCAGTCAGTGTGCAAAATTAATGTACGGAACACATTAAGAAAATCACAGTGACACTGTTTATTAGCAGAGGTCTTAAAATGGCTATGTTGAAAATTTGGTGAAAAATTCCTAAAAATGACTGTTTTACGAGCGTGCGTTACGCAGTTCCTACGCAGCTCGTAAGTTCGCAAATTTTCAATATTTTCACTCCAGATTTTCAACATTGCCGTTTTACCACACCTCCTTATGAGCAGTACAGTTGTCATTTTTCATATCTCGCCCACAATGTGTTTCTGCCCATGTAGCGCACAATGGCGCAGTCGGTGTGCGAAATCAATGTATAGGACATGTTAAGAAAATCACAGTGGCACTGGTCATGAGCAGAGGTGTTAAAATGGCTATGTTGAAAATTTGGTGAAAAAATTCCCCAAAATGACTATTTTAGGAGCGCACGTTGCGCAGTTCCTACGCATGCTGGCAAGTCTGCGAATTTGTAATATTTGCACACCAGATTTTCAACGGTGCCATTTTACTGCACTTTTATATGAGCAGTACAGCTACCATTTTTCACATCTCGCCCAAAATGTGTTTCCGCACATGTAGCGCACAATGGTACAGTCGGTGTGCGAAAACAATGTTTGGGACAGATTAAGAAAATCACAGTGACACTGGTCATGAGCAGAGGTCTTAAAATGGCTATGTTGAAAATTTGGTGACAAAACTCCATAAAATTACTCTGTTACGAGTGAACATTGCACAGTTTCCATGCATCCTCATAAGTTCATGAATTTGTAATATTTTCAGTCCAGATTTTCACCAGTGACATTTTTCCACACCTCCTTATGAACAGTACAGCTGTCATTTTCAAAACATGGCCGAAATGTGTTTTCACTCTTTCAGCACAGAAATGCATGGTCACTGTGGGAAATCATTGTTCGGGACAGATAAAGAAAATCACACTGACACTGTTCATGATCGGAGGTCCCAAAATGCCTGTGTTAACAATCTGCTGTAAAAAAATCCCCAAACTAGTTACATTACAGGTGTGCGTTGCACAGTTTCTATGCACGCTCGTGACTTCACCAGTTTTTTTAAGATTTTCACAGCAGATTTTCAACATTGCCATTTTTTACACCTCCCCATGAACAGTACCGCTGTCATTTTTCACATCCTGTTCAGAATGTGTTTTTGCACCTGTGGTGCCAAATGCCATAGTCGCTGAGCAAAAGCAGTTTTCAGCTAACAAACTGATATTGCCACTGTTCATGAGGTGGGGGTCACAAATAAACCATGTTGAAAATTTGGAGTGAAAATACCAATGAATGCCTGAGGCGTTAGGGTTTCCAACCATAACGCTACACTCTGTAGAGAATGACAAGCATCAGGGGTGTGACTTGGGATTCTTGCCTCTCATGCTCATACCATGCCACCCCCACCCACACCCTACAGCCAGTGAGAGGCATCAAGGTGTGCCTCGGACTCTTTGGGCCCAAACTTCACCCCGCTCTCCTATACTGCACCCATCTCACCATACTTCCTGATGGAATGGAGTCGCGCAAGGAGCCAAAGCCCCAAGGCACACCGTGACACTTGTCAATGTCTGCAGGATAGGATGTGGTGAAATGGCGTGATCGTTATGCCTGATGACCCAAAGGCGCACCCCAATGCCTGTCACTCTCTGCAGGGTGGTGGTGGGGTTGGCTTCAGCTCAATACTTCGCTGCCATTCCTATTATGCAGCTCTGTAACTTCTACACTACCAATGCCAATGCCAGCAAGCAAACATTTGGCATTGACAAATGCTTGTTTAAACTATAATTGTCTCTGAAGTATTATCTCTTATGGGGCAGTGTAATACAAGTGTTTCCATGCTGTGTTACTGCTCCTTGAGACCCACACTGACAGGAGTTAAAATTATGAACTGTAAGACTAGAGTATAGACAGTGTGGTTATCCAAACAAAATGAATTGTTGGTATGGTACTTGTCTATCTGCCTATGGAATCCCTTCTGTAAAAGTTTCTGTGGTTGACATGTGTGTGCTCTATAACTATAAGATGCCGTTCATGTTTGTAAATGTTTAAAACCAAATGACATGTTCTGAACAAAAAAAGGCATTTGAAGGACTCTGGGCAGTTTTACAAGAGCTAGAGGTTTTTTATATCCTACTAATTCTGGCTAAGCTTAAGGTTGTGTATTTTTGGTAAATGTACATTTTTGCTTCTGAGACACAAAGGATGCCAACAAATTGGTTATGAGAATCAAAAGGCACTTTGAGGCTAAGGAACCAGAGAATGCTGAAGACACTAACTGTTTATGTGATACGTAGCTGCCTTTGTCGAGATTTGATGTGAGAAGGGGAACTGGTTATTTTTGCTGCGCTGCTCTTCAAGTGGAAAATTGTCAGCAGTTTTGGTAGTGGGGCTACATGGGCAGTTTTAACTTTGGTTAAACATTGCTTGTTCATTACTATGAAGGTCCATAGCTCTCCAAGAAGGTGCCGTCTGCGTGACTGTAATTACCACTAACTGTGCCTGTTTTCCCATTCCCTTCTTCTGCATGCAGCAACATTTGGAATTTGATATAGCTGGTCTCCATTATCATACTGGTCATGATCTGAAGTATAGAGTAGTTGATGCAGATGTTTGTTGGTTTAGTATTCAGCTGATAATTTTCTTCCACAAGTGAACAAGTTATGGTGTGACAAGTTTTACAGCATTACTTGTGGAACTGAGTTAGGTCATGAGCTCTTGAGCTCTATGGTTACATTTTTTCGGTGACATGGACCTTCTCAGTCACAAGAGCTGGCCCTGAATAATATATTTGTAGCTTGTTCCCCCTTAACTGGCATTTCACCATGTGATAAATATCAGGCTAGTTTTATAGATCATGTGTGGTTAAACAGGTTTGGGCATGCTCTCAGTAATGTAACAAGCTAGTAGAGGGTGCAAAATTTCCTACTGCAATATAATGATGTGTATATTCAATGTAGGTCCTCCGTGAATCAAGTTGTGTAAGTATTACTTATAAATGCAATAAAAAATATAAATAAAAAAGAAAGGAGTCTAGGTTCATTATGTCACCCTCACCCCACACTTCATAAGCAAGTATGAATAAGTACGCCATGCAAACATGTAATAACTTAAGTATGGTTTTAATATTACAATTATTTTAGATGATAACAGTACTGTTTATACGAAGAATCAGAAACCTTTCTGACTTTGAAAGCTCAAGAGTGCTATCAGTCAGTTAAATGCCAGCCGTGAAGCTGCTCGCATTTTGCCTTTACAATGTCATGGCCTTGCCCATAATGAATGTAAATATGTCTTTAGTCAGTTTGCTAATTTGCCTGTAAATATTTGAAGTGAAATTATCAAGAACTTAATGAACTATGGGGTGGAAGATGTGTTTTGTGGTTTCTAAATTTACAGTGAAAACTAGTTCACTGACTCACCATTATATTACTCTTGCTGTTTTGACCTTGCTACAGTATCTTAAAACAAAGACTAAGTAAACCAGTAATGCAAATACAGCATATGGGACATAATCATAAGAAGTTTCAGGCACCTTCTTTTTACAGATTTGTTAATATCATTAAAAAGTACATTCTTGTGAATAAAGATAGTCATTTGTATAGGTGCAGATTTTTTTCTGTCTTATTTAATAGTTATTTGGCATAAACCCAAAGTGTCTCTCATAATATTAAAGAACTATGAACATATCATAGTGTCATGTTGTCAGTTGCACTGATATGTTCAGTACTATTGGCTTTTTACTTTTTGTATTTTAGGTTTTATGGGATTATGAGATTGATAGTATGTATGATTGAGACTCTGTACAAAAGGACATGTGGATACATTAAGAATTGGAGATAATCGGCCTGGTGATGCTGAGGGCTGAGGCGCTGGGAGCCTTACCTTGCATCACGCCAGCGACCCTTGTTCGGGAACGAGCATGGGCCACCAGTGGTTCGCAGGGGGGAGAAGGATTGAGTGTCCTCAGGACTGCTCTTCTTCTCCTGGGAGGGGGGGTTAGTAGTGCTCAGTGATTGCCTTCACCTAGCGGAGGCTGAGAGGTGGCATGTCAGCGCTAGAGACTGAGGCCGAGCGACTGTGGCAGGCTCTTGGCGAGGGTGTGCACGGGACTGTATATGCTGCCACCGCTGGTGCCATTGCACGCCACAGTCCCCGGGGAAGCCAGAAAAGTGGAAAAATGGGAGTCCTCTGCAGGATGACGATGGTCCCCCACTGCAACGGCCCTGGAAGGCAGCTATATGAATACTCATCTGGTCTGGTGGGTCAAGTTGCTCCCCACCCCCTGCCATGAAGGGTAAGTCACGGGGTTCAGGGGAGGAGGCCTCATACCTGGTGTCCATGTGGGGGGGGGGATGTCAGAGAGGCAGCAGAGGACGCTGAGGGGGAGAAATAAGTAACTTAAAAAAAAAAAAGAATTGGAGATAAAACATCATTATGGTTTGTGGTGAAGACAAACAATGTTTCATGTTCAGCATGGTGCTTGACTGCCCCTTAATTGTTGACAAAGGAGTTTGAAGAAATAAAGGTATCAATACATAGTACAGTGATAGATTTTGAGTATGCTGTTTATTTTATTTAGGATTTACTCTTTTCAGGATATCTGCATTTACTGTAGGTGATGCACCTTGTTTCTAAGATGGTCCTAGGGGAAATTATAGCAGCATAGTTGATAGCTACACAGTACACAAACTTATGATTCCCAGGTTACTAGGATTAAAAATAAATGTGTGGACGGTCCGGTGGTGCTGAGGGTTGAGGCGCTGGATGCCACACCTCATACCATGCTGGTGACCCGGGTTTGGGAGCAGACTCGGGTCACCAGGGGGTTGGCCGGGGGGAGAAAGGCTGAGCGTCCGACGACAGTACGCCTTCTTCGGGGGGAAGGTGGGGATCCATCCCAGCGAGCAATGACCTCTGTCGGAGGCTGGGGGCATGACAGCTCATCAACACCTCAGGGGTTGATTGGTCATGGGCGGAGGCCTGTGGACCAATCACTTCTAGGGGCTGCATCATCAAGTGGGGAGGACATTGCGGATGTCGGTGCTCACACCTTGACGTCAAGGGCTAGCAACGTCCTCACAGAACTGGGAAAATCACCCTCCAGAACCGGGTAGACAAGCGTTGAACCCAATCCTGATATGCCACTGAATGCCGCTGTCTCAGGGACCTGAGAAGACATTGAGGTATAGGGGTGTTTTGCCCCACTCCAAACCTGCCCATGGAGTAATCCGCGGCAGGATGAGGGGCCCAAAGCAGCAGGTAAGTCGGTGGCAGGGATGGGTTTCATTGGCGACTCCTGAAGGGGCGGCTCTGGTAGGGACGTAGGAGGGGAGAAAAAGAAATTTCAATAAATAAATAAATGTGTACAAAGGTAACATTTCCAAGCTGCCAAGTTAAATATCCATTTGACTTTTAGGTCTAAATTTGCAATGTACAGGCATGATGACCAGAAATCTAATGGTTTAACTACTCAGCAGAGACCATGCGGAATAGGAGTACAGTCAAAATGAAAGAGGATATGGATGTTGTAGGTTGAGTAGGACAAGGGTCAAAGGCAAGAGTAAGTAGATAATTAAACATGGCCCTCTTGAAGTGCCTCAGGTTTCTTCAGTCCTTGATGCTATTTAGGATCAACGTACAGCTGGGTGGAGCAGCTACAGTATAGTGAAAGCCTTTTTGGCAGTTGACTTGCGAACTGTTGAAAATAATTATTTTTTTTTTTATTTAGTTATTTAACCAGGAGTAGCACACTAAGCTGAAAGTTCTTTTACAAGAGTGACCTGGGAGCACAGGGAAGTTAAGTGACTTGCTCAGGGTCACACAGTACTGTATACAAGTGGAAGCTGTGGGATTCAAACCCAGGTCTGGTCTGCTGGATGTCACCAGATTTGCAGCTCAGAGCCTTAAACCACTGCGCTATACTACCTCCCAATTAAACAGCTCATTGTTCTGGGATCTCAGTTAGAAGACAAGGGTGGTCTAGCTCATGTACTCATTTGTAGAGCACAGCAGTTCATTTGTGTTTTCTTCTCATGACTGGAGACAATAAACCCCACTTCTTGTATAGTGAACAGTGATGAGTGCGCTTATCTAATGCAAACATAAATTTGGACATACTGTTTACAGTTGTCAATATTTTGTATGGTGCCATAGGACTAGCGGGTTTAGTATAATTATTATTAGCATTACATTTTTGTTCAGCAGGTAAATACTCTAGGCAAATGAATGCCTATTTTAAATTATGGCCTGGTATATCATAAAGAATACATTACAAACAGTGAAACATATAATTGTCTCAGAAACAAAACCTCACTTGTGTATTTTAAGACCAGCAGAAGATCTTTTTGAGGAGAAGTTTTTTGGTATCGAGACTGAAGCAATTCCTTATGATCGAGTAAAGCAGAACAACTGACAATTCTATTACTGAGCTCATTCTAGGAAAGGTTCATTGCCGATGACACGCCCTTATTGTTTACAATGACTCCAAAGCTTGTTACCCTTTTTCAGCAATATGGGGAGGATGCTAGCATGTCTGGACAACAGACTGGTGTAACAAAGACAAATTGGATGAAGATTACATGGATCAGGGATCAAGCACAGAAAAGGTTGGAGACTACAGGTGAAACAATTGGAAAAGTCGAGTTTTGTATATCTTGACAACAACATAACAGAGAAGGGAGACAAACAGAAGGGTATGAAATAGACAGCATTAAAGTTGTTTAAATAACCTTGGTAATGCTCCATGGTAGCGCTTCAGGTATGAGCTCAGTAACATTGCATGGATCACAAAGCTGGACACTGAGCAAGACCTGATCAGGATGCTTGACAGTTAGGACACTAAGTGCCTATGTGGGGGTCTTTGGTGTATACAATAGCAGAAAAGAGTGTGCAGCAAGGACATACTGGCAAGAACAGTGGCGATGAACATGAATGAGATTGCCAAGGAGAGACTCTGAGATGGGCAGGACATGTGATGAGGAGAATGCATCAGCAGCAAATTACCAAGAAAACTGAGAAATGGGTCTTACATAGAAAGAAGTAACAAAGGGGGCTCAAGAGAAAATGGTGATGTGTCGTAGTATAAACTGCAAAAGGCAAAGGAATTGAAGAGGAATTGGAGGAAAAGGTGCAGGACAGGAATTCATGGAGGAGTGCCGATCAAACTGCAGAAAGCGACTTAGAACTGATGAATGCCTTTTCTTAGGGTTAAAAACAGTGCCACCTGCCAGGACGAATCACTTGTATCACAGTTTCTGCCAGTGATACATTACAGGATATTGTAGGAACACAATACAATTGGATGACAATTATTCCAATTTAACAATCAGGAAAGTGTGACATCTTTATCGCAGTGTGCTTCATTCTGGTGGGCAGCACTGTATCTTGAGGACTGAATGTGCAAATGTCAAAAAATTATCTGAGAGGAATGATTTTAGGGATTTTTACACCCTGGCAAAAACCAGATCACAATACATCATTGCTGTTGAATTAAACAGAATTGGTTGTTTTATTTTCACACTGTTTTTACTACATATTTTGCATTGGTTTTTACACATTTTGTTACTGTCATAAACACATAACATATTTGAAACATATTCACCCATAGCACCTCACCTAGTGATTATTTCAAGCCCATGCTTGCACAGAACTGTCTAAAAATGTGGATCAAGATGCAGTGAATTGCATGATCCTCAAAGAACTGCTACTGCTCAAAGTAGCTACTACAGCGTTATGGTAATGTTCATTCTCTTGCATAACAAAGTGGAAAATGGTATGTGTCTAGTCAGCTCCATGGAGTCCAAAACTTAAAGTAGTAATACAACTCCAAGGGTGTTTTCTGATGGAGTAGGATGGGGCCAGGAAATTGTGAATCTAATACAGTTCATAACAGGTAAAGTAAAACTGGAGTACTTCTAGATAATACCCTGAATCCCAAAACCAGTGTTACTGTTTGATGAGCACAAATCCTATGCCAAAAGATACTGTACATACTGCAAATGAATTGTAGTGTGGGCACCCCCCCCCCCGCCAGAAGTGTGCCGATTGACCTCACTGTGCCCTTGATGAGGTTTAAATGACCAGGGTTTTTTGTCTCCCTACTGGTAATTTGACATTAAGCTCACTGGTCGCACCTTAAAAACAATCACACTAACTGGTTCACTTGTCTCCTATCCCAAGGAAATGCTAGCACAGAGGCAGCTTTGGTAGACAGAAATAACCACTCTCATACAGGGATTCTACATTACCTGACTCCTTACTGAGGCAGATGGTATTTCATGGCACACAGATAATTAATCCTGGTCACTAAGACCTAAATCAGTCAGCTTTTTACACTGTTAACTAAGGTACCCCTACAGTTCTGTGTACCAGCTTGGTCCCACTACCACAGCTGTAGCATGACCAGTGACTCTGTCCGGGACTCTCCTAGTCTCTGTTCCAGCGAGCATATATGAGCCCTGGGAATACATTCCCACCTTTATGACCTCTGGCCTGGGACTACTCATTTATCAGTCCATTCATGTTTACACCCAAAATCTTTCCTTCACTAGGTTTGAACAGGTACAGCAACAGGACACCCCCAACATTTTTATTTATTTATTTAAAACTTTTGGTAACCAGCAAAGGCACACTGAGCGGAAGCTCATTTCCAGATGTGACCCAGGGACATAAGCAACAACATAGAATACATACAGGGGAAATACATATGAATACAGGAGCTAGGTAACAATTACTGTAAGGCTACTACATATAGCAAGTTATGAGTTGACTAGCGAAGAAAAAAAAATGCAATTTATTTACAAAATAATGCAATAAGGTGGGCAGTTAGATATTCAAGGATCGCTAAGAATAGTAAAGGAAGTTGTACTTACTAGAGAGAGAGGAACTATAATGATGGTGCATCGAGGGAGGGAGGGGAGGTAGGGAGGGAATTAGGAGCAGCGAGGGGTCAGCGGTGGCGAGGGAGTGGATGTGAGGACAGGTGTAGGGGGGGTGGGGAGATAGTTCTAAGTTGACATTTGAAGGCCAGGAGGGATTGGAAATCATGGAGAGAAAATATTCAGGATTTATGATTCTTTTGTCTTGGGTCCACCAGCCTGGCATCTCTTTACTGTGCTATGGCACCCTAAAAACGCCTGATGCCCTACATGCATAAAAAGGCGTTCATAAACAAGAGATCCAATTGCTGTTGCTCCTTGTAGTATCCGCCCCAGGGACAGCCCAGCTTAAATCGTCACGAATGCCCAGCTTCCCATTTTTGTGGCTCTCCTCACCTTTTTAGAAACAGTTGTCTATCATAACTCGATCTGCATCTTTAGTCCTTATCCCATTGCAGCCTGCAGTTCCTGGGATGGTTGCTGTGTATCTACTTATGTCACCTCCCTTTATTCATAGTACCGCAATCTGTCTTCTTGGGAATCATTTTCAGGCCCAAAGGCCATTAGGTGGTACTCCTTGTGTGGGTAACCCTCAAGATTCCCTCACTATCCCCAGGATCTTTCTAAGTATCCCAGCTACTATGACCAACTGGTTCAACTCCAACATCCTTCTGCTCCTGGGTCAAGGAATGTCTCACATGCTCAAAGTCTGTCCTGGTACTTGCCAGGCTTACAAATATACTGTGTGACTCCCTCACTAAGCAAGGTATGTGGACCTTGTAACACTCCTAACAGTGAAGGTGGCAAGGCACTCACTTACCCAAGGAGAAACCCCTAAAAGGAGCTGTGCACCCCTGGTGCATGCCCTGAGCCACCCACACACTGTGCCACTTCTCCGGGAGCATATCAGTACCTCTTACACCCAGCTGCAAATTTGGCTTTCCTGGGTAGCTTTCCCTGGCCATTACTCTGACATAGGGCACCCTACTAGTCCCTTGTCTCTGCCTGAGGGCACCTACATGTGAGAGCACCTGGGACATGATGCTCCCTCCCTACTGGGCTGCCTAACCCCTTTTTTCCTCACTCGCCCCAGGTTCCCACCATGAATCCTTACCAACTGCTACTCTTTTTAGTTTTTGTGCTCTTTCTATACCCACTATCCCTTAGAAGGCAATGCACAGGTACCTTATCCCTCTGTTTGGCTTGGTAAGTAACAACCCTGCCCCTAGTATAGGGAGCCAGCTGATAGCCTAACAGTAGCATGTTGTACTAACCAATGAGTGACCTGGCTTCGGGAGGGAGTTCAGTTCAGCTGGAATGGCTAGGGTCAGGGGGTCCTACCAGGGAAAGCCCTTACCTAGCCTATAAAGGACAACATTTTTCCTCACTGCTGTAGCAGTGCCTGTAGTGGGTCAAGGAGTTCATCCTGCTCAACAGAGGAAGCTACACACAGGTGGGGCCATAGGGCAGATGTGTAGTACCAGTAGCAGGACTAAGGGAGTAAACAGAGGAACACCTCAATCATGACCATCTAAACACTGGCTCTTGGAACTCTCTGGCCCAGCATGGCATGGCAAGCTGTGTCAGGGCTGGAATGAGCTGAGGAGGGGGACAGAAGTAGGGATAAAAATCAATAGGAAAAAATATATTGCTATTTTTGGCAACCCCCTTACAAGCATGGCATGCTCAGTCAGCTACAGTGATCACCCTTACCCCATCTTCCAAATTTAAACAACACTAGTTCACCTGTAATTAAAATGTACACCTAGCCCTCTCTTGTAAGGCTTTGCTGAAGAACTAAGCATTTGAGTGTCACTGGTGTTTTCAAGACATGGGTGATTATAATAAGCATCAGTGTAACTGGGAGCAAAGGTGTAGTAGACAGGCCTTAGGTAGGTGGACTGCATGAGCGTTGTTGTAGTGAGAGCTCAGTGTATTTATAGTGAGCCTTTAATATTCATTAAAACATAGAAACATAGAAACATAGAGGTCGATGGCAGATAAGGACCGCAAGGCTCATACAGTCTGCCCATTTCTTTTTCTACCTTATAAATGTGTCATTGGCCTTTGCTCTGTCAGTGGCCTATCTAGTCATACTCATCTGTATTGCTCCCTTATGCCTATCCCATGCATGTTTGAAGCCCTGCACTGTATTCATAGCCACCACTTCCTGACATAGGCCGTTCCATGCATCCGCCACTCTTTCTGTGAAAAAGAATTTCCTCACATTCCCCCTTAATCGGCCTCCCTCTAATCTCATGCTGTGTCCTCTTGTCCTGCTATTTTTCTTATATTTAAACATGTTAGACTCTTTCACCTTGTTAATGCCCTTAAGGTGTTTGAATGTTTCGATCATGTCACCTCTCTCCCCCTTTGCTCAAGGGTATACATGTTGAGCTCCATTAATCTGTCCTCATGTGTCTTCTGATGCAGTCCCTGCACCATTTTGGTTGCCCTTCTCTGGACTGCCTCAATTTGGTTAATGTCCTTGTGAAGGTGTGGCCTCAGTACTGCATGCAGTACTCCAGATGGGAGCCTAACCAATGTCTTGTAAAGAGATTATTACCTCCCTCTTACAACTTGTGATACCCCTAAAACACCTTAACATCCCTAGCCTTACCTACTGCTTTAGAGGTCTGCTTGGATGATTTCAGTGTCGGTGATGATGATGCCTAAGTCTCTTTCTTCCTTTGTGACTGCCAGCAACTCCCTCCCAGCCTATAGGTGGCTCAGGGTTCTCTTACCTATGCATGATCTTGCACTTCTTTGCATTAAATCCTAGTTGCCACTCTTTTCTGACCATTTTGCTAGTTTATCCATATCTCTTCTCATTCTGCCCACCCATCTGGATCATCTACTCTGTTGCAGATCTTGGTGTCATCTGCAAACAGACAAGCCTACCCTCTGGTCCATCTGCAATGTCACTAATGAAGATATTGAAGGGACTGGCCCCGGACTCATCCTGAGGTACCCCACTTGTGACTTGCATCTCTTCTGACTGTATACCATTTACCACCACTCTCTGTTTTCTGCCGTCAACCAGTTTGCCACCCAGTTGACCAACTTCGACCCACCCAGCCTACCCAGCTTATTTATCAATCTTCTATGTGGAACAGTGTCAAAAGCTTTGCGAAGTCAAGGTAGGTGACATCAACTGCTCCCCCTTGGTCCACCACTCTGGTTACCCAGTCAAAGAAATCTATGAGATTAGTTTGACAGGACCTTCCTTTTGTAAACCCATGCTGGCTTGGATCCTGTACCCCTATGGATTCCAGGTGTTGCACTATCCTTTCCTTAAGGAGTGCCTCCATAATCTTGTCCACTACTGAGGTAAGACTGACTGGTCGGTAGTTCCCTGCCTCCTCCCTGCTACCACTCTTGTGGAGTGGGATCACATGAGCCCTTCTCCAGTCTTCTGGGACCTCTCCTGTGCTCAGAGACTCACTATACAGTTCTGCTAATGGCTCTGCTAGTTCCACCCTTAGCTCCTTAAGTACCCTGGGATGTATGCCATCAGGTCCCATTGCCTTGTCCACCCTGAGCTTAGCGAGCTCTTGTAGGACCCTTTCTTTTGTGAAGGGAGTAGTGCTCACCTCCCTCCCCACTGTGTCCATGGTGCTGAGCGGTGGGCCCTGCCTTACCTTCTCTTCAGTAAATACTGAGCAAAAGTATCTATTTAGGATAGATGCTTTTACAGGGTCCTCCTCCTCACATGCCCCCTTTACTTCTTTGAGCTTAGCAATACCCCCTCTGGACTTTCTCCTTTCACTAATGTATCTATAGAAAGTCTTGTCACCTTTTACTGTTCATGCTAGTGTTTCCTCAGTTTGGGACTTTGCCTGCCTTACTGCCTTCCCTGCTTCCCTTAGGGCAGTTTGGTATGCCTCCCTATCTTCATCCCGCTGTATTCCCTTATATTTCCTGAAGGCCAGCCTTTTGGCTCTGACCTTTTCTGCTACTGTATTTGAGAACCAAAGTGGTTTCCTTCTTCTTTTGCACTTCGTTTTCTGTCTAACACAATGGGATGTTGCTTCAAGTATTGCATCCTTAATGCTTGCCCACTTTGCCTGTACCCCCTCACCTGTGTTTCTTTTTGCCAGGGCTAGCTTAACTCTGTTGGCCATCTTATCAAAGTCAGCTCCTCTGAAGTCCCATATTTTTGCTTCAGAATGGGATGATTTAGATGTAGTAGCCAAATTGAACCATACCATGTGATGGTCACTGGCCCCTAGGTGACCTTCTACCTGGAGATCTGTGATCCCTTCCCTGTTAGTCAGCACTAGATCTAGGATAGTCCTGCCTCTTGTGGGTTGTTGTACCAGTTGTTTGAGGCCCTCACCCTGCAGGGAATCCACCATGTGTCTAGTTCTGGCAGATGTTCCTGCTGGTATTGACCAATCTGTATCCGGCATGTTGAAGTCTCCCATTATCAGAACCGCCCCTTTAGCTGTCATGTTTTGTATATCTTCAAATAGTAATGTGTCTATGTTCTCCCCCTGGTCTTGGGGCCTGTAGACAACCCCAGTTCTTATGGCTGTCCCATTTCCTGTTTCCAGGGTGACCCACAGTTCTTCTCGCTCCTTATGTGTATTCTGAATTTCTGTAGCTTTGATATTTTCATTGGCATACAGGGCCACTCCACCCCCTTTTTGCACCTCGGTCTCTTCTGAACAGTACATAGCCAGGTACTGAAGTCTCCCAAGTGTGGTTACTGGTAAACCACGTCTCACTAATTGCTACTATGTCCAGTTTAGCCTCTGACATTATTGCCTGCAGGTCTGGGATCTTATTTCCCAGGCTGTGAACATTTGTGTACATGATTTTCCATTAGCCAGATTTTGGTGTGTTAGTGTTGGGTGAGGTTTGACATTTCCCCTGTGCATGGTATGGGGAGACGGACCTTTTTTCTTACCTGGTGATACAAATGAACTGCAAACATGCTGAATCCCTGTTTGGCCACTAGCTAAGGGGAAGGGGTGTTCTTCCCATTCGACGTATGGGGTACTGCACCCCTCTCCCCACTTGCTAGTTTAAATATTCTGCAAAGACGTCAAACTTCTGCCCCAATGCACTGACTCCCTCCTTAGATGCGGTCCATCAAATTTAAAGAACTTTCGCTCCCCAAACTGTTGCCAGTTCCTTACAAATCTGTGTCCTTTTTCCTGGCACCAGCCCTTGAGCCACATATTTAGCTCCCCTATTTCCCCTTCTCTGACCTTCTCTGACATTTGAGGATATAACATTCAAGCACAGTTGAGCTTACATTTAATTAATTTTCTGTAGTTATGTCACCTTGTTCCTTATTATCAAGAATATTTGCATGGAAACTGGATCTTTGTTCGCTAGACTTAATCTGCTTTTCCCTTCACTGACTAATTCTTTTTGTGACATCACAGTATGTTGTCATGGAAATCTTGATCATGTGACAAACTGCATAACTTCAGCAGGTACAGGTGAGTATTATGATGCTGGCAACTGGGAATTCTGTTGTCATGCAAAGATGCTTACAAGTAAAGAATGATGGGGGGGTGGGATCTATTAAATACATTTGAACTGTATGCAAAAAATTTGAAGTTTCCCCACAGACTGGTGAATTTCTCAATAATAACAACAACAACAAAATAAACACACAATGGTCTTAAGTCCCTTTCTGGTTGCTGTACTTTTGAGAGAGTCACCTGTGAAATGCATTTAAACTACAATTTAGTACACGATACTGCTGTTGCTTTTGCATCTCAGGACTCACATATACTGTAAATTAAGCATGTTGCCTATTGAGGCCTATCCTGGCAGGCAAAATTTTGACACAAAAAAAATAAATAAATTGAATTAAAAAGGCTGTAGTAAGCTTAAGGGAATGTGGTTGACAAGTGTCCCAATATTTGTTAATGGGCCCTAACCAGCAATACTCGAGGTGTCTTTTACATAGAGTAGCTATTTCCCTAGGGAAAACATTAGGGAACAGTGCATGTAAATGGCCCACAGTGAGGGCACCATGTGCGCATGCTTATGCATACGTGTGACTGAGCAGGGTGCCAGCCAGTGTTCCGCCCCCACTCACTGCTCCGACTGCACTCCCACCTGCAGTTACTCAGTCTACAGTATCACAGGGGAGCCTGCTGCCTTCCCTCCACAGAGGAGCAGTAAGCAGGGCTCCAGATAAAGTGAGTACCGATCTATTTGACTCGCCTCATTTTAGGAAATACTCTTCAGAACAATTTTTTAATGAGTACCAGTACTCACCCAACATCTGTAAATACTCCACACGCCACAGAATAGTGCTTCATAACGTAACTGGTAATTCAAAAGGAGCAGTTTTTTTCAGATTTACAGCACTCATATGCATCTCATTTTTGTTTTACTCACTATATTTTAAAACTGGTGAGTAAATTACTCCTACCTGCCAACATTATCTGGAGCATTGGCACAAGTCCTCTGAGACATTCAGTCCTCCTCCTCCTTCAGCTGGCATGCCACATCATGAGCTCATTCCTGAACCCAGGTTGTTGGTGTTAGTGGCAGTAGCCCTACCGCTGTGCCAACAACCAGCCCCCATTTCGTAATATTAGAGGCCAGCATTCATAATAGTATTAGCATTATAGCATCCCTCTCGTTCCAGATTAATCTTAATATTCATTACTTTCATTTCTTGTGCTATTTCTTATCTCTTTTCCCCCTTCACAAGCACTATAGATGGCAATGGTATCAGTGCTGAAAACAATTATAGCGATTAGCAAGGCGTTTTGGTTGTTTATGCATGCTTTGTTGCATGTGAACTATTATATCTTAAGGAGTCAAAGGTGCCATATTTAGTACTGCTAAAGAGGTCTTGCTACAGTATGTCAAATTTAACAGCCTAGTTGGTTAAGCTGGGTGTAACCTGTTAAATGACCTAAATTCCATCCCTAGTGTTTGGAACTCCCCACATTTAGACATGCTATATGGATAATCACACTTTTCTTTCAAAAAGTGTATCACTTAGTGCTACTGTATGCAGATATTTAATAATAACCTATGTGGAGATGAAGCAGTACAGGAGGAATTCCGAATACATATAGGCGGTGCTTAATTGTTTTGACTGTTGACCCGTGTACATTAAGATAACAAATGTTATAGAGTGTTTCCATTGTAAACAGTGAAGCTTGGTCAGGCAGTAGTTAACATCCCAGAACAATGTAAACAATCTGATGTAACAACCCAGTTCTAGCTAGAATTTATTCGTACATATGCTATATTATCCTCTCTCAAGAAGCCATTGGACTGTAATGTGCACATTTTTAAAACCAAAAAGTATGTATAGCCAGGCTGGTAGTGCTACAATTTGCTATGCTGGTAACCCAGATTCAGGAATGGATTTGGGTTACTCAGGGGCTGGACAGGAGAGGGATGATTGAGCTTCCCAAGAATGGCTCTTCTTCCTTGGGGAGGGTGGGGCTCTGCATCCCACTGCTTGCCTGCCATCCAGAGACGCTGAGTGGCAGCACAATAAGAACTCTCATTTGCGAGAGGATCCACTTTCATATTTGGACACATGCATGCATGTTGCTGTGCACATGTATGTGCGTCATCACATGACTGGTGCCCTAAGGCAGAAAAGCAGAAAGAAAAAACTTCTGACCAAGGCCAGATGAAGACCAGTCCTATGCAGGTCCTGTGCCACTAACTAAGAACCTCCCCCAGATCTGGATTGTGCTCTGGTGGGGTTTGAGTGGCATGAATGCCCGACCACGTGTGTGGGGACGTAATCTGTCGGGGATACACAGGGGGAGGTAAGCCCTAGAGAGTGGAGGATAGGACAGAGAAGACTAGTTAGAAGTATACCAATGGGATAGAAAGAGGATAAATAAGCAGAAAAACAAAGAAGGTCTGATTTGTAGAAGCATTGTTTTTACAATTATCCTTTTTACAAGTCAGTATAGTGCTACAGTTTAATTTAAATTCTTTTCATTTTGTTGCACCAAGTTTACCAGTGCCATATCAATACTGCCACTTGTGTCCTGCTGAGACAGAAAAGCATAGCTTGACATCCAAACAGATGCTCAGCACAACATACTTGTACAGGTATGGCGTGACTTACTTTTGTTAGTTTAACCACAATTGTTACAATTATTTGTTTGGCAGGCAACCTAAAATTACAATTCCATATGAAAGAAGGGTGGAACATAATCAGTACTAGTTCATGATCAGTTTGATTGATAATGCATCGCTTGTTTGTGCTCAGTAACAATGGGATATGACACTGAGATATTAAACAGGTTACATCTGACATTTCTGGAGGTGGTTGAAGTTAAAGATCTCATGACACTATTGTATAACAATCATTGGTCAATGTCAGTGATGTTAACTTGCATATTTTTTATGATCAAATGTGGTGTGAACAAGGGCATGGAGGAGATAGAGGAAATGGGGGGCTCTGAATGGTCCTTTATGCTGTTGCAGCTTTTTTTTTTTTTTACTGGGAGAGACACGCCAAGCTGAAAGCTTGTTTACAGGTGCAACCTGGGAGCACATGGAAGTTAAGTGACTTGCTCAGGATCACACACCCAAAGGAGAATTTCCCCCCTCCAAAGTTTTGCCCCCATCCCCTAAATCCACACCCCCTCAGAGTTAGTTATTTTAATTCTGGGGGGTGTGGATGGGCAGGTCAAAGCCTCCCACATTAAAACACAGTTTCCGTAGTTTTTTGAGGTTACAGTTGCGGTGGGCATTATTTGCTGACACTGTTTATGTGCATGCTGTTATTTGTGCAGCATTGTGCTGTGTGCTATTTCGGGTGCAGCATTATGACCCCATGCCCTCATCCAGTGGGAGTGGTTGGATCACAGCAGACCATTGTTCCTCTAAAGATATCCCTCCTCTCCTGAGGCGGGCAGGCTGGATCATCGCAGAGTGCAGCTCCTATTGCCACTCCTGCAGAAAGCAAATCAAACATACTGGTATAGCTTTATTGGAGAAAAAGCAGGATCTGGGTGTGGTAGGCAGTAAGCCAATAAGGCGGCTGGAAATCAGACTGCAGCTAGAGTTGTTTGATCTGGCTGATGATGCAGGTTTTCCATCTGAAAGCTCACTTTTCAAAGGAGATTCACCACTCCCATAAGTGTGCTGGATTTTGTCATTTTGATGATGCTGTGTGTCAGCAACCCCTGTCTGATTCTCTCTTCCCCCTCCCACCACACCACTTCCTCTTCCATAAATCTCTGCTCCAGATCATAACCATCAAGCAAGCTGAGTTGCATCCCACTAGCAGCAGCTCCTTGATTGCCCAATGAGTGCACACCCCCCCACACACACACTCTCTACCACCATCTCAGCACCACACCACCACCCTGCTCCCCACACAATTGCTGGAAACTTCCCCCAAACCACACAAAGAATTACTGACTGTGGGACTGGCCACAACAGGATCACCTGCAACACCTGCTTTTCCTTTGATTTCAGGATGGCTGAGAACTGATGCTTAAAGCTGAACTGGTAGAATCCTACCTTCAGTGGCAGGCTTCAAATCAGGAAGTCACAAGGTATGTCATCAGATCATTCCCCCGGACCTCTCTCCGCTCCTTGGAGTTTTATGAGGCATTGAGCTCTCCCTCCCCTCAAGCTGGGATTGTGACAGAGTCTCAGGTGCTGGCATTGGGCAGCCCCGCAACTCCTTCAGGACAACTGAGGACACACCCACCATGGTCCAGTCACCTCAGGCACTGGATTAGAAACAACAGCGACTGCATGCACAGTCCAGGAGGTGGTGCAAGCTGAAAAGTAAATGGCTAGGCAGCACACACAAAAAGGCTGCGCACTTGGGAAAAGAGCACTTAAATAAAATGGTAAAGCAAAAGCCATGTTTAATGTGCACAAAGTACCATGGAGGAAAGCATGGCACTAAACTCTGGTGCCTCATGTCATCAAACCTTGACACTTCATTGACGGCACTGGACTACCCCACGGTATTGCAACCTCTCCAGATGTTTTCTCATTTACTGGTTTTGTGCAGCTGCCCTCTCTGTTCCACCCCTAATAAGTTACCAAGTTTTCAGTCATGCCACTGTAGCCTATTGCTAGCCTGGAATGATTTAAATATTTGCTTCTGGCCTGGAACTTTGCCTCTTAAGCAGAGCTGGTCAGAACAGGGCCCGGCTAGTACCACACACACAGCTCAAGTTTCTACAGTTAATGTCAACAGGTGTGATTTAAAATAAATTTCTTTTTTTCATCAGTCAGCACTGTAGCTTGGTGTGGCCGCTGAACTCACTACCACTACTCAGGGACTGGCTCTGCATTCATAGTCATCATGTCAGGAGTTCATTCCCAAAGATTCCAGCCCAGTAAAATAGATCATATTGCTACAAGGGGAAAAGTTCAAATGAGGGACAGCTGAGTGTTAACCTTGGTGTGAGATAAACTCCATAATACATGAGTTGTAATACACTCATGTATTAATGGCTTGTGTATTACAGAAATCAAAGTTACCGCAATGGAGATATTATTATGAGCAACCGGTAATTATCTTTAAATAATGCATTCCTGAAACACAGCCAGGTTGTGTGACCCAATGGTACAGTAGCTGTAAGTTAGCCTTATCGAGACCATTTTGTTTATTAATAAATACATGTGTTCTTTTCCTATATGCAAAGCCTCTTCCTCTTTCACTTGACATGAAGCCCCTCAAAATTGTTTCCCTAGTAAAGGAAGTTTTCAAAAGCAACATGCTTGTTGCCATATTGGAGACTGTAGTGTTCTGATATACATATAACTCCAACAGTCTTTTTTTTTAAGACAGACTGCAAAAATGTTGCATGAGGCCATTTTGAAACAGAGGCCGAGTTTGCCTGTCTACAGCTGTGCACCACTTGTAAGGATATTCCTCACATGGCGCAGTTTGTTAAAAAGCAGGTCAGTGTGCTCTTGCAGATCCCATGAACATCTGTTTGCAACCTACCCCTCCCACAGGCACAGTTTTGACTATTTATAAACTGACTCCACTTACAAATGTTAACTAGAAGCTTGTAGATCAGAGACCACCGAAACCTTGGTAGTTCTATATTTCAGACGGACATAAACAACATGTGGTGAAACTGAACAACTATGAGAATTGCCCAGGGCCAAGGGCATCAGGTCACCTTGTGTCACTTCTTGTACGTGCTGTTTCATCAAACTTCAGACTGCAAGAGCTTCAAAAACTTTCCAGATAGGAAGGGTTGTGTTGTAATTTAAGTAAACAGTGCACCACGCCTCGAGTTTTGAAGACTGTTCAAATTTTAGGATTATTTACTTTTCATGATAATTGCAATGGAGTCAGTTGGATTTAAAGAAAATATTTGAACAGTTGTGAACTTTCTATATGATTTATAGTCTAGATGAGATGCAGAATTATTTTTGTGACCATTATTTTCAGAATATCATTGCATCCCCGGCCCTTCATAGAGGAGGTTCACAGGTAAGCTTCACTAATCCACCAGAGATTGTAAAAATATGACTGCAGGTACCTGGGGAGATTGTTACTGGTCCCAAAGTAAGTGCCTTCTGTGTTCTACAAGACTTGGGCTTCTTCTGTATAGGTTAGTAGCACAGTTCTGGCTATGAAGCAGTCTGTTGATTTTAAAAATCTCAGCTGCATAATTTGCCAACTTTTTCAAATGTATTGTTACCCCCGTCCTTATCAAGCAGATAATACAACAATATAGGAGCAGTATTTTGTTACTAGAAGAGGCTTTGGTTCCATCTTGTTTTCCCCTCCTGCCACATGGCAGTCTCTATACCCAGTTAGAATATGGACTCTTCAGTTCAGCTCCAAGCTTTGCAGTCAGAATATTATCACTACTCATGCAGTATAACTATAAATGCCATTTTCACTCATGTTTGTGTCTAGTTCTGGACTAGAAGCCAAAACACTGCTAGCTTCCAGAAACTCACTGGGTGGCTGTTCCATGCAGTAATCACCCTTTGTGTGAAGTAATACTTTCTAATGTTCTCCTTTATTCTGCCGCCCCCATTTAATTTACTATCCTCTAGTTTGACTTGCATGCACCGGTTCAAATGTGTGTGTACTCCACTATATATATATATATATAGCTATATATATATATATCAATTAAACAATCAAAATCTTTATTTATCCAGCCGAACATCATTGAGCAAGCTCATTTATAAGATGGAGCTGGTTAGCTCTGGGTCAAATGGTACAATGCATACAGAGATATTTACAATACAGCCAAATAACACAAGTGAAAAAACAATTAATGCAATTAATGCAAGTAAGTACTCAATGTTACAACAGTCATATCAGTTCAGAGTGCTTCTGTGATATTTAAGGAGTACATAAGCTGAGGCTTAGTAGGAACTTCAGTAGGGAGAAGTGATCAGCTGCTTGTGTAGGGAGCTGACACAAGCACAGAATTTCAAAAGTAGTGTAATCATACAGTATCCCTGGATGTAACACTCTGAACAGAAGGATAATGGTCTTAACAGTCAAGGAGAAAAGTAATTACAGCTCTTTTTTGGCAAATTTCAGCATGGAAATCAGATTTATGCTTGGTTTAGAACGGACACAGAAGCAGACTGCAAGAACCAATTGGAAGCCAACACCGAAGAGCACTCACATTCTGACTGGACGGCTGCTAATGTCGTGCTTTGCTAATGGAGAGTCCAAGCTTAGGTTCTCAGGTGGCAGTAGAGGCAGCACTGACCACCCAGTGCCCGGGTTTGCCCCGCATATGGGCAGGGAGCCCGTGGAGATCATATCCTTGGCAGGGGATTTAGGAAGGGGTCAGTATTAAGTACTGGGCCATGGACAATAGAAAATCTGAACCAGCGGGAGGACCAAAACAGCAGGACAACAGAGTTGGGTATTCCTTGATGCCTAAAGACTGGCCCAACCACTGAAATTCAGAAAGAAGTGTAATCAAACGGAGTCCCAACTCTTGACACTCTAAACAGGAAAAAATAGAGGCCATAACTGTTAGGTAATAAGTAAGTACAGCTCTTTTTTGTACACGTTTTAGACAGAAGATCAGACTTTAGCTTAGTATTGAGGGAGACACAGGAGCAGACTGCAGGAGCCAATCAGATGCCAGAACAGAAAAGCGCTCGCGTTCCAATTAGGTATCAGCAATGCTGCACCTTGCTAGTAAGGAGTCCGGTCTGGGTGTCTCAGGCAGCGGCTATGGAAGTGACAACCGCCCAGTATCTGCATTTCTCCCACCTGAGGGGCAGGGAGCCCCTGAAGGGCTATTCTGTGGCAGGGAAGAGAGTTAGGGGACAAAGGAAAGAGATAGTAAGAGTGGAATGCAGTGGAAAGGGAATACGGAGTTAAATAAGGCAGTTAAATGGTACAGGGTAGGGGAATAAGAGCCACAGATAAAGCAATATGTAAAAGACAGCAGGGTGAGTAAGGTGTATCGGCCACAAAAACCATGAAGAGATAATAACCCTACAGGGATTTCTAGAGGGGAAAAACATTTAAGGCATAAGACGTTCACAGAGTTAAGGTCACCAAAGGTTACTAGCGATCATAAATTCAACTATGCTCAGAAGGCAGCAGCCTGATGCTTCGGAGTAAAATTAGGGGCTGGGGTAACAATTGCATGGCTCACACACATACTGAGCATATAGAGATTTAAAGGCATTCATACTGTGGAGGCAGCTTAATTTCAATAATTTTAGTACTTTGTTCCACAATGTTGGCAACAGGAAACTAATGGCCACTCTGCCATTAGCGAGAGGAAGCCTTGGGGATACATAATGTGATGTAGGATGCGCTTCTTAGGGCATACGTCCCTGGCTCACTTACTGGGAGACAATCTATTATATATTGTGGAAGCCTCTTCAAGAAGACTCTATAAGTCCAAAGGACTGCGTTTCTGTTACACCTAAACATAAGAGAGGACCACCCTATGGCTTTATACAAGGAACAATGATGGGTAGAGATGGGGAGATGAGTAATAAACTGGTTATAAAATAGAGCATGTCATGCACCATTGTATGATTCTACATAGTATGCTTACAAAATGGGTATAAAAGACTACCAAAGGGTTGAGCAGATCCTAGTGATGTGGCACTATGATGTCAACATATATATATATATATATATACTGTAAAAAGAGAGAGAGGATAATGTATGATCTTTGGTTAATAACCATGCTGGAAACACTTTGAGAGGTTGCCATGATATCATTGTAAACCTCGAGAGCGCAGCCAGAGAGGTTTTCAGATATCATGGCAACCTCAAGAAGTGTTTTCAGCATGGTTGTTAACCGAAGACCATGCATTATATTTTATAGTGTATGGGCTACCATACCAAGATTGTGTAATCACAGATTTAATTACTTTACTTTATTGAATTACTTTACGGAACATTGACTGTTGTCAGCATTCCGTTTTGTTATACCATTGATATGTCATACTCAAGAAGGGTTAACAACACAGTGATGTTATAACATAGAGGATAATGTATGGTCCTCTATCGGTAACCGGTCAGTTAACTGTCGAGAGGTTGCCAGGGCGACCGTGTAAACCTCGAGAGTGAAGCTCGAGAGGTTTACATCGCCATGGCAACCTCGAGACGGTTAACATTGACCGGTTGCCGAAAGAGGGACCATACGTTATTTTTTATAGTGTATGGTCCCACATAAAAAGGCTGCTTACTTTTTGCTAACTAGTCACCGCCACGGCCATTCAGTCCTTCCTAACCACTGCTGTTCATCCGTCGGTTCCCCGCTGAAAAAAAAAAAAGTGCGCACATGCTCAGACCAATAGCTGTTGTTAACCTATCGATGTGATGTAGCATCGATAGGTTAACAACATGTCTACGTCACATCGATAGGGTTAACAACCTTAGGAAATGATGATTTCCTAAGGTTAACAGCGTTCTACCATGCATTATAACGGCATTACAAGGTTGTAATCTGCTTGATTTCAGTTAATAATAAGGGCACCCCATACTATATATATATGCGCGTGTGCGTGTATATACAGTATATATATATGTGTGTGTGTGTGTGTGTGTGTGTGTGTGTATATATATATATATATATATATATATATATATATATATATATATCCTTTATTATTTATCACACCATGATCATGTCTCGTCTCAGCCTTTTGTTTTTCAGACTGAATAATCTGAAGCCAAAGATAAAGGACTGGGGTGGTGTTAGCTTCTTTGCCTACCTCGACTGCTACTTTGGGTTTCCTCTAGATCATAAGAAAACAGAATTTCCACCCCACTTTTATGTTGGTCAACATCCGTGGTAGTCTTTTACACCCATTTGTAGGCATACTATGTAGAATCATACAATGGTGCATGGCATGCTCTATTTTATAAAATGGCATTTGAAAATTCATTAATATGATTAGCTGAAACACGTTACACATGAATTGGAATCCTTTAATGCATGATCATGAACTGAGTCTTATTTCTGGATTGCTCAAAACCTATTTGCCACACAAAATCACATGCTGCACTTGCTGCACATGCACATAAAGTGGGCTTACTTAATGAATTTTCCAAACAATTTCCTATGGAAAACAATTTTAGTTTTAGGTACCAGTGAAACCTGTGGTTGATGGGGGTCCTCTGATCTTGGGGGCCCCGACCAAAGCAGTATACTAGTTTTAAATTATTTTTGTTGTCTTATTATTATCTTCTTAAAGTGGCAAGAAAGGGTTGTGCAGATCCTCCTAGTGATGTGCCACTATGATGTCATGAAATCCCTTACAAAGCTATGACCCAACAAGTAAGAGGCAGATGGGCAGAAATGGATGGGATGTCAGAACTGCCACAAAGACTAACACTGCTGTCTCTCACCAAAAACGATAAAATATTACAGGTCATACTGACAATAAAATAAAATAAAAAAAAATTGTTGTGTATATGGGCTGTAGTCAAAGTTGGACAAGTACCATGCTCGGCCATGACTTGACTAATCCCACTGGGAGCCCTCAAAACTCTAAAACTGGCCCTGGGTGTAAGGCACTTGGAGATGTGTATCAAAATGCCTTACTGCAAACCTGTAATGTGTTATTGCCTACATAAACAACAAATCTCCTTTGTGTTACTTGCAGGGGGCATAACTAGAGATGGATGTTCAAAATGTAACATTTAGGCATGTGGCCCTCCTTTTGATTCTGATGAAGTATAAAGCAGTTACTGCTCCAGCCTCTACAGGTTACCAGGGCATTGGGGGGTACAACAGCTGGCAGCAAGGGCACCGATATATTACTTCTATGGAGCATGGACAGCTTCAGGAAAGGGCCAGATAGGACACAAGCCCTGGTACAACTCTGCTGCACCCCAGCAGTGATAAATCTGGCCTTCAGGAGAATTTTGCCTCCCTCAAATCCTGGTTCCACTCTAACTTGATAATACTGAATGACAAAAAAAACAAAGCCGTGCTATTTGGGACCCAGAGGCAGGGCCCTGACAGACAAAACCTACTCAGTATCATTGCCATGTCTGGTGTTATTATCGATACAATGGCTACGGTAAAATATCTAGGAGTCCATCAGACCAAGAACTTTCCCTCAGGCCTCATGTTGATAGTGCTTAGAACCTTGAACCAAAAGCTAGGCCTACTGTACAGGTTATACCCTTACTTCACCTTATAGACTTGTCTCTCTAACGCCAATAGTGCCCTTGTTCCTGCCATCAACTATGGGGCTTCACTACTTTCATTCCTTAAAGGAACAGAATTTTCCAAATTAAAATTTGCTTACCATCACATAACCTGCTATACTGCAGTAGTCTGCAGCCAGGGGCATCACTGTCTGCACCAAACTGGCCACCCCTGAAGGGGAAGCTTCATCTCCCTGTGCTTTCTATGGCACACAAACTCCTTTACTCCCGCCCTAAAAAATCTGACTGACATCATGGACTTCAGACTCATCAGAAGGCCCACTCGCTCTGACGGACTGAAACTTGCAGCCATACTGAGGACATTTTCTGCTGTTGGTCAGTGATCTTTTGCTACCATTGCACCATGACTTTGGAACAATCTCCCTCCCAAGACCATGGAACGCCTGACCATTACTCCCTTCAGATCAACTGTGCTGGAGTATCTATTTATTATCGTAACCTGGGCACCATGTACCAGCAGGCTACTACCCCTGCCTGATGACCATGATACAGGTTGAGGGGTCTAGGGTCTGTTTCTGATGCCAAAAGGGGTTCATTACCAGATAACAGAGAAACAGTGTGGTGCCTCCTGCCAGAGTAAAAGGATAAGTAGGTCAGATGGCAAGCCAGTACAATCCCCTGGGATGCTGTACCTACCTACTGCCCCACCCAGTGGTCCCTCACATGGATTTACATACAACAGTTCAAATTGCCTATAGTAATACATTTAATGGCTATAGTTAATATGCACACACTGGCTGCACTTACCATTTGGGATCCTGGCACTGGTATATCCCCCAGCTACCCGTGGAGAATGGTGATCAGCAACAGCAGTGCACTTAAGGTTAAACACAGTAAGCTTGTACCCAATAATAATATGTTCATGGACAGTGTTAACATAACAATAATCCTCTTTTATTATGAGGGTCATTTGGAGGGTAAACAGATGCAAATTATAAAGGCAGGATTAGGCAATTTACTCTCGGTGTGCAAACACATTACCAACAGAACTGATGGTTCAGGAAGGCACTCCCAGTTATCTTCACTGGGTACCCAGACTGGTCTTGTTGTAGGCCTGGCACGCATTGCAGCTGGTTGTCCGGCGTTGGTGAACTTAAATAACAGACTGGTTTTAACTCTTTACCCATGCAATTGTGAATGAACATTAAAGAACAAATGGTTGAACTTTAGGCAAATTGTTATTTGTAATCCCAGGTCTGATGCCCTGCAGCACATCTCAAAAACAACTTGAAACAAAGGCAACTTGGAACATTAGTTGTAGGGCTAGCCTTGAGGCTACTCATTGTTCTGCAGAACCTCAGCCTCTGAAGTGAAAATAGGAGGGTTGGCTTCCTTCAGCAGGATTGAAACTCTGAAACATCCTATGCTGGCAGCTGACATCTGGAGCAGGGACCAGCACAAAGGAACCTAGGCCAGCATGACTCACCCTCATGCCTGTGCATAACCCCCGAGGTGACTGCAATTAACAGTACATGTTGTGCTAGGGTTGACTTCCTCATACTGGTCTGAATGCAATGCAACTTTTACTCAGGATACGCTTTCTGGAAAAATAGGCTTTTGCACACTCATTCTGGCAGCTTTGCATAGGAGATGCTGCTCTGGCAGGTGTGGCTCTGGACAAAACAGTTCTCTAGCTTAGGAAACTACTTCAGGCAGACTTGGCTCCCAATTTTAAATCTGGCAGTTTGACTCAGGATTCACACTCTGCTGCACTTTGGCTCTGGCTCTCCAAACAGTCTCTGATGCAATTCAGGCAAACCACCTGATCTGGCCTAACATGTTGGCACAAAGCACAAGCCTAGAGACACACACACAGAAAAGCTCCCTCTCAGCTCAAGAGCTTCTGGCAACTACCACAGATATTGGAGTTCAAGCAGACCATGCTGGGCTATTAGCTATGAAAACCCAGACAGGCCTCCAAACTTTCCTGCAGGGCACACAGTCTGAGTCTCCTCACTCTCTGGATGCTCCCACAGAACTGTACTGTTCAATGGTTCCTCTCTAACTGAAGAAAACATAATATTGCAATCAGATTGGTAGATGAGACTGTCAATCACAGTTCTGGCTTTTCGACTGGCCACTCGGAAGTAGCCAAACACACTCCTTTATTCTTCCCAGCAGCCATAGTTAAGGACCCCTTAGGACCCTCTGAGTTCAGATTGGCTGAAACAGAAAGGTCAAAGTGGCAAGATGGCTGCCAAGGGGCAGACAGATAAATGTCCTAATTTTTAAGTCAATGGTTCAGTTTTAGAATTAAACATTTACAGCATTCAATAGGGCTCCCTCTGCACTATTATCCGGTGCAAGAGTGGAGTCTGAAAGAGCGTTCTCCAGCCGGTCATGGGCACCAAAGCACTGGGACCCAAGCACAGGCTATTGATACAATATGAGGTACAGAGCTTTTAAAGCAAGGTGCCAGCTCACACATTCACACAGGAGTTATGCGCATACAGCTGTTTACAGGAATTCAAACCTCAAATTGGTTATTAATCCAGGTTCAAGAGGGCAGAACACCAGAGCTTGAGCAAGGCCAGATGGAGGGCAAAAGGGGCACCTGGGAGATAACTTACAGTAAGCCCCACCTTTTGGGGGGGTTACACTAACAAACCCTGTGATTGTTTTAGCTAGCTCTTCTTATTTCTTATTCATCTTATTGGACTTTGTATGTAGCCCTTGTCTGCTATAGAACTAATTGTTCCTGACTACCTACTTGTATCCTGTACCTGACCACTCCCCCCAGCATGTCCTTTGCACTGTATTTTGTTGTTCACTTATGTACTTACTACTGTACTGCCAGGATGCATTCCTCAAATGTATTTTGTGTAATTAATTCCAGGTCGCTCCTGAAAAAGGGACAGTATGTCTCAGTGTGCCTGCCTGTTAACCAAAACCCAAATAAATAAATAGTAAATAAATAGCTGCCAACATAGTCTGGACTTAAATTCTCCAGCATACCCAGACACAAGCCCTCTGTACTCTGCCTGAGCTCTAGTAATTCTTAATTCCTAGAGTCACCACAGGAAGTACAATAGCTCTGCACTCCATCTGGCACCAACCAGGGCACAGCATCTGTTTCTCCAGGGCACGTGCTCTGGTGTAGAGCCACCACTTGTATACAAATGATAGGTTTTGCCAGTGAAATGTGAAAGAATCTTATTACAAGCACTCCATTTCCCCCCACACAAACATGAAATATAGTTCTAAATATGCTTCTGTATGAATTTAGTACTCCAGAAACACAGGCTAAGAAAAAAATGGCATGGTGAAATAGCAAAACTTACTTTACATATGCATTTCAAAGAGCACCAGACTCTGCAAAAGTATATTTTGAATCTGAACAGATAGTGACATCCCAGTGTATAAACAATAACCATCGCTCAGACTTGTTTTAATGTACATAAATCCTGGCATGGGCTGTAACCTATTTCAAGTAAATGCTGGAATAGGTGATCAGCTTACATGCTGCTTAGCGGAGTGGCACTTGGAAGAGAGGATAAAATAATATTTCAGGAACTTTATAGGAAAACCTTGTTATTTAATGATTGTGCGCTTTATTACCGCATAATTTCATTTCCAAATGTAACAGTATTTAGCATTTTAAGTCAAATCCATTTCATTTCAAGAATAAGAGAAGCAAAAAACCTCTTTACATCTGTACTGTTTTCAATAAGGTAGTCCCATGCTAAAGTACTGAATCCACCTCTATCTCTGGGTAGTGTGATTTTTCAAAAATAATCTGTTGTGTTGGCCTTTCAGCTTTAAAGCTAAGCCCTAGTGAGCTGTGTTCTGGCAGTCTTCGGGCTCCTGGCATGTACCATTGCATTCTAGGTGATGTTTTGACAAAGCTATTCTAGCTTGTGCTCAAAATATTGGTTTCTTAGGAGCCCCCAAATCCTCTCCATTTTGTTTTCACATTATCTGCACACTTATCCTATTAGTAAGACCCTCTTGACTTGACTGGGCAGGCAGGAAGATAGAACTGGAGGTTAGCAGGATTGGGGCCCTTTAAGAATTTAAGTGGTAAAATTTCCAGTAATACATCCCAACAAAGAAAGGAATATACCATTTAATAGCACAGCAAATTCTACTCAATATCATTCTTTGTGGCAGGCATTCTACTTCATGAGTGCAGTTAAAATTTGAGGATATAGAAACTGGTGTACTTTTAAACAAGGATGAACATTTAATTTCATAGCTTTTTCACTACTAGAGAAATGTTTAAATACAAAAGGTGTTTGACGCATTGAACAGCATGCTGGAACTAAGCCCTAACAGAGGCACAATATATATTTTGCACCCCAAAATACTGTGTGCATGAGCAAATGGGTCTCACCCATGCCGCAGCGACAAACATGTTGCCGATACCAATTACGGCACTGGCAACATGCTGTGGGGCATTACAGTGCCAGACATTTTGTTTCCCAGGAGTTACGGTGCCAAAGTGCCCTCCCAGGAAACAGTCAGCTTTTGTGGGGGCCTTTGTCCCCACACACCCCAAAACTAAATATAACATCTTCCACGGTGGGAATGCTCAGGAGGGGGAAGAAATTGTGTGGGTGCAATGGGCAACATGAGTGAGGAGCAATCCAAAATCCAGATCACCCCTTTCACTGTTGCCCTTGTTGCGGCACTGTAATTGCGGCGGCCAAATGTACTCACCAAGTTGATGGGATACTGTGACAGAAATGGGAACTAAGTAGTTAATTGTTTGGATTCACTAAAACTATTTTTCAGGAGCTCTGAATCTCACCAGAAAATTTTCCTTGGCTTGCTAACAACAAAGAGTAAAAACACTGGGATTCTACTTCAGTAGCAGGCTCTGACTCTGGACAAGCTAATAGGTTAGGTAATAAATCTCAGAGAGTGACCAAGGGGAGTGGACATTAACACACACACACACACACACATTTTTAAAGGATTGGACCACTCAAATACAGGCAAACTGGCTGTTAAATGGATCTACTTGGGCACCTATAGGTTTGTAAATGGATTGGGGCAAAGGAATTCAGACTTGTACAGAATTTAAAATGGTTGATCACTTCAAAGGGGTGATCATCACAGAGTTTCAGATGTAAGCTATAAATTCAGGGAATTACTGTGGAGCATGGCTGTCACCTGAGACCCTCCGTGAAGATAAGCAGAGCCTGCCTTCAGCTAAGGTTTGTGTAGGAGTGACAATTAGGATTAGATATGAGTTTCTCTTTCAGCTTTAGTTACGGCAAGTACTTTTTTATGTTAGGTTAAAGCAGTCCTTAGTGTTTTCCTTTCCAACTTCTGTTATTTAAAACCATTTGTTTATTCTTCCTGTAAAAGTGTTTTCATCTGATTTGTACTGCTGATATCCTGGAATTGCACCCTAACTCTTAAAGTAAAATACTTTTATTTACTTAGCAGTCATGACTGTGTCTTAATTATAAGGAAGTAGATTTATTTTCTCTGGCCAAGGGAAAACTCTGTTGGCATCCATCATCAGAAGAGCATACTGCTAAAGGTAACCTGTGGTGACCTTCCTAGCTTCATACAAGGAGAAGTGAAGTTCTGGGAAACCAGGCTGGTGGCAGCTGAGAAACAAGGAAAGAGACGACTCTCTAAAGGCAGTACTGCCAAAATGGAGAGGGTTGTCTCAACTGGTGGGCAGCATCTGGGATCACAGTGAACCTTTGAGCACACTGAGAGACAGAGCTGGCCAGTGGAAAACTCTACCTTAGCAGTCATGACAAAGGATATACAAAAGAGGGCGCTTTTACAATTTTTTTTTAGTTTGTTTGTTTCTAGTCAGCACAGTTTACGAACATACGAACAATGCCAGCAGATTAGGCCTTGAGGTCTATCACATCTGCTCAAGATGCAGGTCACAGTTTGATAACTGATGCTGCCCCCCCTCACTTCCATCCTTCCCCTGATTCCCATTTAGAGTTTCCCTGGTCTTGACCCTCCCTACCTGTACCCTGCCCATGTATCTATGCCATCCCTTCTTAAAGTCTCCCACTGATTCCATTGATACCAACTCCTCAGGTGGTGTATTCCAAGGCACCACCACCCTCTCTGTGAGTAATGTTTTCTCAGGCCTCTTATGTACCTCCCCCTAACCAGTTTTAGGCTGTGACCCCTTGTGGTCCCTTCCCCCTTCAGTGTGAACAAATCCTCAGTGTTTACTCTGTCAATACCCTTCAAGTATTTAAAGGTGGCAGTTGGGAAGCAGATCATGTCCCGTCTGTCCCTTCTCTCCTCCAGGGTGTACATGTTTAGCTAAGTCTCTCCTCATAGGGCTTATCCCCCATTCTGAGGATCATCTTTGATGCCCTCCTCTGGACCCTCTCCAGGAACATAATGTCATTCTTTAAGTAAGAGCACCAGAACTGCACACAGTACTCCAAGTGCGGCCTCACTAAGGATTTGTACAGTGGCAGGATTGCCTCTTCCCTTCTCAAAGTGATCCCCTTATCAATGCACCCTAGCATTTTGTTTGCCTTAGGCACTGCTTTCCTGCATTCTCCTGATTGTTTCATTCTACCAGTGATCACTACTCCCAAATCATTTTCTTCTTCCGAGAATGCTAACCATACCCCCCAACTGGTAGCTGTGCTCTGGATTCCTAGCTCTCAAATGAAATACACTACACTTCTGAGTGTTAAACCTCAGTTGCCATGTGACCAACCACTGTTCTAGTCTTTCTAGATCTTCTTGGAGTGTCCTCCTTCCCTCCTCACTGTCATCAGCAAACAGGCTCATTTTGCTCCTTCCTCCCACCTGAAATAAAAGTGTTAAATAACAGTGAACCCAGAACCGATCCCTGTGGGACCCCACTAGTGACCCTCCTGGGTATTGATAGCCCCCTCCACCACCACCTGTTGTTGTCTGTTGCTCAGCCAATTCCCAATCTGCCTCACCCACCTCTCCCCCACCCCAAGTCCCTCAGCTTGCCCAGCAGTCTCCTATTCAGTACGGAGTCAAATGCCTTGCTAAAGTCCATATACAGGATATCAACCACCACCCACCATGCAGAGATCTTGTCATCCAGTCAGCCAGGTTAGTTTGACAAGATCTCCCCTGGGCAAATCCATGTCGTCTGACATCCTGAAGGCCATTCACCTCCAGGAACTCCACCAGCCTTTCCTTCAATATGCTTTTCAATAGTTTCCCCACTATGAATGTCAGGCTGACCAGGCTATAATTTCCCAGCTCATCCCTAGGTCCACTCTTGTGGATTGTCACTATATGTGCCATCCTCCAGTCCAGTGGTACACTTCCCATTTGGAGGGAAGAGTTGAAATAACTCCATCAGAGGTACTTCCAGGGCATCCACCATTTTCTTTAGGACTCTAGGGTGGATCCCATCTGGACCTGGGGCCTTTTCTATCCTTAATGACTTAAGGCCCCCTCACACTCTTTCCACCAGTATCACTTCACATATTAGTGAACCCCCTCCCCACCCCTTGCCATGACTCCACCATGTGGAATTGTCCCATCCTTTTCCCTTGTAAAGACAGAACAGAAGTACTTTTCAAACAACATGAAGTCTTGCTGTATTCTGACAGTAGCAGTGAGTCCCTACCTTCAAACTGCCCCGGAGATGAAAGAGTTAACTTTCCATGCCAGGCATGGAACGCTGAGCTCGAGCTCGGTTGAGACTCTGTCTGTTGCTGTTTAAACTCAAACCATCAGATTCTTTACTCCGCCTCACTGAACAGTCACTCCGGAGATTTCTCCTTCTGCTCAGTTCAATTTGTCGGTTAAAGTACAGTTTTTCTCAGTTTTCGACCGAATTTAAACCGTAACCTGTCGGTTCAGTCTCTGTCTGTGGTATTTGTGAGTACTAGATAGGTTATATTTTATTCTATTCTGTGTGGAACTTGTAAACGGTTCATCAGTTTGGTTTGAACCGATCAAGTTGTTAAAAATCTTAAATTGTACTTTTAGAGTGTGGTTACCAGTTCTTATCGGTTCTAAAAAAAACGGATTTTATTACGTTTTTTTCCACGACCCATGACACGGTCAGGAACCGATAAGAGGGTCTTGCCTGGTGGATTGCCATAAAAGGGTAAATTTGGTTAGGACTGGCACAATGTCTGAGAAACCCAAAGAAAAACAGGACCCACTGGGTTTCAACACTGCAGTGTGTGGGGAAGTCTTTGCCAAGGCTGACCCCACACCACCTGTGTTTTTGTCTGGGGTTTGACCACCTCAATGCAGACTGCCAGATTTGTAAAATTTCCTGCAGCTACCCTAGAAAGAGAGCTGGTAGGCTCAGGGAAAGGAGGCCAAAGTCCGCTGAACCGATGGCTAGCCCGGTTCGGTTCAAACCGAACTCAGAAGGAGTGCCTCTGACCAGGGCGAGACTTTTTCGGCAAAAGGAGAGCCAATTCTGAGGAGTCGGTTCCGCTAAAGAACTAGAAAAGAAAAATCAGCTGGTGTGGAGCCAAAACTTTCTCTCCAACCGCTGAAGAAATAGCCAAAGTGATCAAAATTGTTCAGTCGCTTTCCAGCTCGACCGAACCGCACCATCAGGCAGGCGCTGTCTGCCGGTTCCACCCGGTTCAAGAGTATGAATTAGAGGAATTTTATGAACCGGAGGAGGAGGAAGAGAGTATGAGGAAAGTGAATGTGGTTTTGAAAGTCTGGATGTGCCTATTGACCCGACATCTCCCAGACAGACCTTCAGTGTGTCTCCTCCAGACTTTCTGAGTCCCTCCTATTTCATGTTTTATAAAAAGTGGTTGAAACCTCCAGCTTCCTATGGAAGAAGCTGTGGATGACCAGGAGGAGCCTGACTATGTAGAAATGATGGATATCCCAGAGTCTAGGAGGCTGTCTATTCCCTTGCACAAATCTTTTGGGAAACAGACATTTAAGATTTTAAAGACTCCTAACACTATACCTCCTGTGGATAAAAGAATGGACAAGAGGTATACATTGTCAGGCTCAGACACAGAGTTCCTTACACAACAATGCAGCCATGTTGGGGTAGTGCAGGCTGCAGCCTGTGATAAGGCAAACATTCCCTTGGCTTCACACCCCCCGGACAAGGACTCCAGGAGGATTGATGCCATGGCAAAGAAACAGTACATGGCAGCATCTTGGGACTCAGACAGGCCAATTATATGGCCTATACTGCTAGGTATCAAAAATCCAGATGGGACACTGTTATGGCTTTAGCAAAACAGGTCCCTGGCCAGCTTGCCAATGAGCTGGAGCAGGTGGCTGCTGATGGTATTGAGGCATCCAAGGTGCAATTCCATGCTGCAGTAGACTCCAATGATGTGTCATCTAGAGTCATGGCTACATCTGTGGCACTTCGAAGAATGGCTTGGCTCAGATGTACTAGCCAGTCACAGGATACCCAGACTAAGGCCATGGATTTTCCTGTTGTGGGTAATTCTCTGTTTGGGAGCAAACAGAGAATTACATGAAAAATGGATGAGTATAGGACCACCTATAGGGTGCACAGGCCAAGAAAGGCAGGCCACTCCTCAAAGGCAGCTTCTCAGGGGCAGGGCAGGCCTTTTCATGAGCCTTTGCACCAAGCAGGCCTCATCTTCTGCTTATGCCCAGAGGGGTTCTTTAGAGAGGCAGGCGGGTACAAGCAGGCCTGCTTCCACCCTCAGCCCAAAGCCCCTGCCAAACAGGCACCCTGATGGGGTTGCCAGGGCCGATTCTCAGCTACCTGTAGGGGCAGGCTTGGCTTACTTTGTCCAGGACTGGGGTCTCTTATCAGACAAATGGTCCTGGAAGTAGTAAGCCAGGGACCGGTTCTCAGCTTCAAAAAGTTTCCAAAGATGAGAACCAGATCCTTTCCACCTGCAAATCCATCAGAGACACTTGCCTTAGAGGCAGAGGTCTCTTCCCTCCTAGCTCTCAGAGCTGTGGAAAGGGTTCCACCCCTACACTAGGGCAAAGGGTTGTACTCCAGGTACTTCCTTACCCCAAAAAAGACAGGAGAATGGCAGCCCATGCTGGATCTCAGATACTTAAACAAGCACCTTTTAAAACCAAAATTCAAAATGGTGACTCTGGGAATTATTCTACCCTCTCTAAGGCCAGGGGACTGGCTAGTGTCCCTGGACCTCAAGGATGCCTACTTCCATATTCTCATCAGAAGCTCCCATCAAAAGTACCTCAGGTTCGAGCTGCCTCAGGTCATTACCAGTTCAGAGCAATGCCCTTTGGCCTCACCTCTGCTCCAAGGGTATTCACAAAATGCCTGGCAGTGGTAGTTGCTTCTCTAACAAGGCAAAAGATTGCCATCTTCCCTTACCTGGACGACTGGCTCATAGTAGGCCAGTTCCCAGACCAAGTCAAGTTACACTTACAGATAACTCAGCAACTGCTCACTTCTTTGGGTTTCCTTCTAAATCTTCCAAAGTAAGTTCTAGAGCCTGTCCAGCTCCTCACCTTCATAGGCGCAAAGCTAGACACAGAAAAGGCCAGAGCCTTCCTTCCCCTGGACAGGGCAAGGACCCTGGTCTCTCTGGCCTCCTCATTCACCCTGCAGGTGTCTCGACCAGCAAGGCATTTTCTACAGCTCCTGGGGCACATGGCTGCTTCTACAGCAGTAGTGCAGGGAGCAAGATTTCAGATGAGGGACATTCAGTTCCATTTAGAGCCTTCTGGTCTCAAAGGAAGGACCCTCTGACCAAATTGATCCCAGTAACTCGAACCCTGATCCAGGCCCTACAGTGGTGGCAGGATCAGAACAATCTGAGACAGGGGGTTCCCTTTGTCACTCAGTCTTACTCTTTAATCCTTACTACAGATGCCTCCCTCTTGGGTTGGGGGGCTCACATGGGCGACCTGACCACCCAGGGGTTGTGGTCCCCTCAGGAATCTCTGCTCCACATCAATCTGTTGGAACTCAGAGCAGTATTTCTAGCACTTCAGGCTTTTTCCAAATCTGTTCAGAACAAAGTTATACAGGTCAGAACAGACAACACCACCACAATGTGGTACATCAACAAGCAAGGAGGCACTTTGGTCTACAGCCTTGTGCACCAAAGCAATGAAGTTGTGGTCTCTGGCTTACTCCCTGAACACCTCCCTCACAGCAGTTCACCTCCCAGGCAAGGACAATGTCCTGGCAGATGCTCTCAGCAGGATTTCCCAGGGCCATCACAAATGGTCACTGGACTACCTGGTCTTGGAGGTGATATTTTCCAGATGGGGCACCCTGCAGATAGATTTTTTTGCAGCCCCAGACAATCACCAACTTCCCATTTTTTGCTGCAGGCCCCCAGTGTTGGGCTCAGTTGCCCTGGATGCCTTAGTTCTCAATTGGGAAGGGAAGTTTCTCTATACTTTTCCCCCCTTCCCACTCCTGTTCAAAGTGCTAGTCAAAATCAGATCTCAACCCTGCAAGATGATCCTGATTGCTCCAGACTGGGCCAGACAGCCCTGGTATCCACTCCTACTGTCCTTAGCAGTCCATCTTCCCCTGTGTCTTCCCAGGAATTACAACCTGTTAACCTGTGCTCATGGGAGGGTTTGGTACCCGAACCTCAAATCTCTCAATCTCAAGGCCTGGCTCTTGAAGAGTTAGAGTTTGCTGACTTACACCTCTCCCAAGGTGTAATGGATACCCTGAAGGCTTCTGGAAAACCTTGCACCAGGGCTACTTATAATTCCAAATGGAAAAGATTTTCCATATGGTGCTCTGAGAAGCACGTTTCCCCAGAATCTGCTGATCTGCCCACAGTCCTTGATTATATGGTCCATTTAAATAGCTTGGGGCTGAGACCAGCTACACTGAACGTGCATCTGACAGCTGTGTCTGCTTTTATTTCAGCAGGTAAGCCCTCTTCTCTTTCAGCTCACCCTGTATTCTCCAAGTTTTTCAAGGGATTGCTTCACACCAACCCTCCATTCAGGGACCCTGCCCCTGCTTGGGACCTTAATGTTCGCATTGCTCAGCTTATGCAACCCCCTTTTGAGCCTTTGTCTTCAGCAGAGCTTAGGTACTTCACTTGGAAAACTGTGTTTCTGGTAGCCATCACTTCTGCCAGACACATAAGTGAATTACAAGCTTTGTCAGTAGAGCCTGATTTTATCTCCTTTCATAGAGATAAGGTGGTCCTCAGGACTAACAGGAAGTTCTTGCCTAAGGTGGTTTCAGATTTCCACCTTAATCAATCTATGTCTCTTCCAGTGTACTTCACTGACCATTCCTCCTCTGGCGAGAGGAGGCTGCACAGTTTAGATGTGAAAAGAGCCCTTAGCTACTACGTAGAGCATACCTAGGGTCACAGGTTTGACTCCCTCTAACTGTTCCTCACTTATGGTGAGGTTGGTAAAGGGAAACCTGCCACTAAAAGATCCATTGCCAGGTGGATTGTCTCTTGTATCCAATTTTGTTATGAAAAACTAGGTAAGGTTCCTCCCTCAGGCCTGAGGGCTCACTTTACCAGAGGTACAGCTGCTTCCCTGGCTGCTGCCAGGGACATCCCTATCCTAGAGATATGTCAAGCAGCTACCTGGGAAACAGTTCACACTTTCACCAAGCACTACTCCCTGGACATCCAGGCTAGGAGTGATGCTCGGTTTGGCACAGCTGTGCTTCACAGCCTATTTCCTAAGTAGGTTCTGTCCCTCCTCCATGGAGGTACTGCTTTGTAGTCTGCTACTGTCAGAATACAGCAAGACTTCATGTTGTTTGAAGAAAAAATTACTCACCTTAGTAGTGTTGTTTCTTCTAATGGAGTCTTGCTGTATTCTGACCCCCCTCCCCGCCTGCCCGTCTCAGAACCTCTGTTTTTGGGATGTGGGTGGTCAGTGCAGTGCTGGCACTCAGTATGTGCCCACCTTTTTGTTTTCACCCCCTTCTTTTCTTGGGGTGAGTTGGTGTTGTGTTTTTCATTTTTTGGGTCTCCTGACTTGAGTCTTTGTTTTGGAACCAAAAAATGTGTTTTATGTTTAGTAGCCAGTTGGCTAGTGTAGGTTTACAGCTTCCACACAGGACCTTAGTGAGTTTAGCTCATAAAGATCTGACGGTTTGAGTTTAAACAGCAACAGACAGAGTCTCAACCAAGCTCGAGCTCAGCATTCCATGCCTGGCATGGAAAGTTAACTATTTCATCTCCAGGGCAGTTCGAAGGTTGGGACTCACTGCTACTGTCAGAATACAGCAAGACCCCATTAGAAGAAACAACATTACTAAGGTGAGTAATTTTTTTGTTTAGTACCTCAGTCTGCTCCACTCCCCCATCTACCCCCCAACCCTCCTTTTTTTACCTGGTGATCTGCCCTCTACTCTTCCTCTTCTCCCTGATGTATCTAAAAAAATTCCTTCTCTCTCTCCCTTATCCCCTGTGCCCAAACTTTGCTCTTTGTTTGCTTTGGCTGCCCTTACCACCCTGCTAATCTCCTTCCATTTCATATAGTACTCTTCCCTGTCCCTCTTCTTACAGGTTTTCTTGTACTTTTGGTAGGCTAGCTTTTTTCCCTCACCCTCTCATGCACAACCATGGTTCACCAGCTGGGTTTCCTTGACCTTGATTTCTTGCATTTGGACTTCGTACAGGCTTTAGTGGCCTCCAACAGATCCATATTCAAAATGTCCCACCTGTGATCAGTGTCCATGTCCACATCTACTGTCTCTAAGTGTTCTTTCAGAATGGCTGCCATCCTCCCAAAATCCTCCCCCTGAAATCGACTCCATTCATATTAGTGTGATTTCCCTCCCTCCCCAGATCAAGGGAGAACAAAACTGTTGAGTGGTCACTCCCCTCAAGCGGGCCCTCTACTACAACATTTTTTGCATGGTTGCCATCTGTCAAAACCAAGTCCAAGATGCTGCCTTCTCTGGTTGGCTGTCCCACCAGTTGTGATAGGAATACATCTTGAAATGCATCCAGAATCCATTGTTCCTTAGCATTTGTTGATATCGTAGTGCACCAGTCCACCCCTGGCAGGTTGAAATCACCCACCACCACCATCCTACCCCTACACCTATCACAGTGGTTTATTAGGTTCCCCACCATTTCCCTGTCCTCTTCCTCAGTTTATGTTGGTGGTCTGCAGACTACACCCAGATTGACCCTCCTATCCTTAGCATTCTGTAAGGTGACCCACAAGATTTCTATGTTCCCGTCTTCACCCTTCTCCCTACTACACTCTATACCCCCCCCTCACAAATAGCACTACCCCTCTTCCCCTGCCAGTCATCTTGTCCCTCCTAAACATTTTGTATCTGTATCCTAGGAGTACCAAATCCCAGTCATGTTACTGGGTGGGCCAAGTCTCTGTGACCACAACCACATCAACCCCCCCCCCCACCATCATTGCCTGTAACTTTGGTAACTTGTTTCCTAGGCTCCTTGCGTTGGTTGAGACCACCTTCCAACCCTCCCCCTACCCTTCCCAGCCTCCCCTTCCCTCATGTTTTTGCCCTTCTGTGAGTACTTCCCATCTATCGAATTTCACTGTTTGAGGACAAGGTGTAGGCCCTCCCAATCTATGCGTTCCTGTCTGCCCAGTAAGAATAAGCCCCCCCAATAATTTAAATCATAATTACTGTCAATAAACTACCACAGCTTGTTTTTAAAAACTGTTTTTTCCTCTGTACTCAGATGTAGTCTGTCTTTCGCAAATGGCTCCTTGTTGTCCCATGTAGCCCCCCAGCCTCCCACCAGTCCAAATCCCATATCCAGACACCATTTACACAACCACTTGTTGAAATCCCTAATCCTACTCTTTCTGTCTGTGCTTGCCCTAGATACCAGCAGAACTTCTGAGAATGCAAGAGTGTTCCCCTAAATTTGACATATTCTGGCCAATTCTCTGAATCTTGCTTGCACATCTTGCACACTGTTACCCTCCAAATTGTTTTTTCCAAGGTGCACCACTATGTTCCCCCTGCCTTCCTAACTGTAGAGTGCACTATGTACTTGGCCCTGTGCGCTGTCATGCCTGGCATGTACTCAACACAGAGAGTTCCTCACCCCTCCCACATCCCCCCATTTGATTCTCTTAATAATGAAATCTCCAAGTATGAGAACATTTCTGTCTTCTTTCTGCCTGCTGTCAGTGAATTCACCATCTCTCCGCTCCTTGTACTGCTCAACATTAAATCTCCACTCCTTATACTGTTCAACATTAACTCTTGCCCTAGCCTTATCCCCCACAGGTTCCATCTGCCTTGCTCCTCCCCCTGGGAAATCCACCATCCTCATTTAAGAGATGAATTGTAACTCCCCTTCCCCCTAATTCCATTACTTCCCTCGAGTGGACCTTTATGATCCCTCCCCGTTTCACCACCACCTCTCTTCATGTCACTCCCCCAGTTCTCTCTTGACTTTCTTCTTTATATGCACCCCATCCCTCTCCCTTCTCTTCTTTACCTCCTCTCCCTGACACCCCTCGTCATTTTCCTCTCCTGTGGCCCCCAAATTATCCTTCCTAGCATCCCCAATAACCACTCACCTTGACCTTTCCACCCAGTTCTTTCTTTTTCTCATTCTCTAAGTTTCTCTCCCACCCTCCTCCCTCTCACCATCCTAGTAGCTCCCAGCCCACTCCTGCTTACTCATTTCCTCACAGTTAGTTAAAGGAGTATACCTATTTGCCAAGTTAACCCCTCCTTCATTGACAAACTTGTTGCCCACATTAGCCATCCATATCCATAACCTGTTCCTCCCCGTGCAGCATGTCCCTTCACCTCCACCCTTGACCTACCCACCACCTGCCAGCCATCATTTCTCCAGCTGCCTGATCTGTTCCCCCAATTGTAGTTACCCCTGAATACAAATCATTTGTCCAATCCAACTTGCTCCATCCTTCATTAGTTCCAGTGCAGTCTCCTTCCCTGCTCCCTGGCTTCCCCCAAAGCCCTGCATACCTACCTTCCTCCTTAGGCAAAACATTTCCGTTTCCAGGTGCCACAGTCTCATACATATTGGACAACCCCCCAAACTCCACAATGTGTCCATGTATACCACTGCTGCACAACAGTTACACCCCACTATTCTCCTTTGTCTTATACCCTCCCAGTAATACCCTGCCCTCACCCTGCCCCCCTCCACCCTACCCTTCTATCCTGATATTGCGTCTAAAAGTTAGCGTGCCTTTGCAGATCTCTCCGCAGTTGGCCACAAGTCCTCAGACCCACTTACGCTGCAGAATGTGAGTTTCAAACAGACCCTCTTTCTAAATATGATTATACCTTTATCTTAACTATATTTGATGTTCTGTCAAATCCTGTTCTAGCAATGTTAAAGTACCCTATTTGTTACTTGAAGCCTTCTTATGACTCGCTGTTTCACCTTTACTTAATTCAACCCTAGGTTGAACAATGACCCCCCAACACACATTTGCACAGTGTTACTCAAATTAGCTATAATTTAACAATTATGCTCCCAGCTGAGAAACATAGCTTTGCAAGCACGCAGGCACTTTTAATGCTGCTATATGGGCTTTCAAAGAATTTATCAGTATCAAATTATCAAGGACCTAAAAAATTTTCTCCCAGCTAGACACCTTAATTTAAAATCCCACACTCTTTGAAGGCTGCTGTGTGAGATTTCCAACAGCCCCCTTTTATGTAACAAACTTACCTTGACTTTTTATGGCGTGCAGCCTAAATCATGTAACAGCAGCATTTATCAGCTTATGTATAGCTTGGAGCCCCCTTTGTCTACAATGTTACCTTTACCTTATTTTATTTAGAATATAACAAATACCCCTTTTTCACATTTAAATACCTTTACAAAAATCTCTGTTACCTATTTGCACAAAGTCTATTAATATATATTAACTCTAAATAGGGAAGATACTAATATTAGTTAAAAAGCTCCGCTACATAAGCAGTGACTAAACTAACTTTAACTGGGAATATACATTAAATAGGCAACAACATAGTGATGCTAAGGAGATGGTATGGTATTATAGCACCACCCTATATTACAGTGAGCTGATAAACAGTTACTAGCAGGTATGTCAGTAGTAGGATAAGTGAAGGTTATGGTAATAATTGTAGGTGCAACATACCTAATTACATTTAATGTATTGACTAGAGGTCATGCTGTGGGATCAGCATCTCCTGCCGACTGCCACCCCCATGTTGATGCCCACAGTAGATGCCCTTAAGCAGTGGCCCTTTAGCGAAAGGACCAGAGTGGAAGACCCTTAGAGAAGAGGTCTTAAACACTCTACCAGGGAAGAATAGATACGCCCCCTTCAGCAAACAAGGTTCCTGATAGGAGCAGGGGCTGAACAGTAATGCAAGCTGAGTGCCTGGCAACTAGCCCTTTAGTTGCCCAAGTCCAGAATACCCACGCACAGTCCACAAGGACCGGCTGGCCTGATGATCAATATCTCCCCAAATAGCACAGATATGTCCAGCAGAGTGGAATCCACTGGTAGGTAGGTTGAAAAAATGAGCTCCCAGAAATATGACAGGCTTAGTTTGGAACAGCTTTCTGACAAGTGCCAAGAAAAGGGGGTCTAGCTTGAGACTGAGGAAAGGAAAAAGAAGGCAGACCTCATAGCCACCCTAGTGGCACATGACCAGGAGCAGAAGGTATCTGGGGGTGAGCCAAGAGCTGGGGTAGCAAACTCCCCAAATCAGCTTCAAGCCCTACAACTGCAACTGTTGCTGCAAGACAAGGAACTGGAGGCTAAAAGGCTGGAAGTGGAGACGAGAAGACTGGAGGCAGAGGAAAGAGGAAAGATTCACCAACAGGAACTGGAACTAGAAGCAAAAAGACTGGAAGCAGCAGCAAAAAGACAGGAGACAGACAAGGAACTAGAAGCAAAAAGACCAGAGACAAAGAAGGGACTAGAAGCAAAAAGACTGGAGGACAGAGAAAAAGAATGACAGCATGAGATCCAGAGACAACAGCACAAGAAGGACATGATGACAATGCACCGGCAAAATGTAAGTAATGGTGGAGTGAGTTTCCCCCATGAAGTAAAACTTAATTCTAAATTGTTTCCGCAGTATAAAGAGGGAGATGATCTTTATTTATTTTTAAGGTAATTTGACAGGGTGTGTGGGCAATTGTAACTGGATAAAGAATCCTGGTCAATTCACCTCACACCCTTACTTATGAGACGTGCTTTGACGACTGTATTGATTATGGTAAGGTTAAGATGGTGTTATTAAAATGTTTTGAATTCACTCCTGAAGCTTACAGAAGGAAATTTAGGGAGTTAAAGTAAAACCCAGAAGAAAATTATGTGGAATTGCAGGTTCAACTGTGTACTTACCTTGGCAGGTGAGTAGATGGGGCAAAAGCAGACACTGTGGAGCTAATCAAAGATTTGTTGGTGAAGGAACAATTTCTTAAAATTGTACCTGAGGACCTATGTGTATGGCTGCTAGAAAGGACATGTGGCTCCTTGAAGGAGGTAGCAGCAAGCACTGACCTGTACATGGTCAGCAGACCATATGCACAGTGTAAGTCTCATGGGGGGCAGCACATTGTTTTAAGGTGTTCCAAGGAGCACAGCCTAAAGTAAACCAGCCTGCACCTGAGACTAAGGCAGAACCCTTCAGTTCTAAAAGAAAACAAGAGCCGGTGGCTAGAAAATGTCATATTTGTAATCAAGTAGGGCATTTGAGATATAACTGCCCTCAGAAACTGGTTAAGGGGCAAAAGGCTGGGGGAGGGGGTGAACAAAATAGTGCCCAGCAGTAGATAGGTTACATGCAGACTGCAATACCACTTGTCTCCCCTGAGCATATTCATCCTATTGTAGTTAATGGGGCAGTAATGCAGGGTTTGAGGGATACAGGCACTTCCACCGCTCAGGTGAGGCAGAACAGATTCTGCCAGGGCATTACTCCATGGCTCGGGAAGTCACAGAACCAGTGGTCCAAATACTGATGGCCCAGGTCTTTCTGAGCTGGGAGTGTAGCCACGAAGAAAAGGAGATGGGAGTCGTACCTGATTTCCCTACAAGTGTGATCATGGGAAATGATTTTAACCACAGGAAATCTCTGGTGTGTGTTACTACTCACAGCAAGGCAAAAGGGTAGACTTCTGAGGGTGAAAGGGGGTGACCCAGCCAGTGCCAGCCCTCCCTCAGCAGCTAAGGAGGTGGCTAGCATGAATGGAGGGCTGGCTAGGAGTAGCAGCCTGAGTCCCAGTCACAAACAGAGGAGGTCACAGGACTTCCTTCTGAAGGGGAGTTGGGAAGGGTCAGACTAGAGGAGCTGAGCGTAGCACAGCTGTCTGATCCTACCCTACAGAAACTGAGAGAAGCATCTGACAGGGCTAAAGGCTGTCAGGGAAATATAGGGCAAGTCTACTAGAAGAAAGGGCTGTTGTACAGGGAATGTACACCAGAGGGGGGAGCTAAATTGAGAGGTACTTCAGCAGCTGGTAGTCGCTAGGGGTTACCCACAGCAGCTCTCAGTCCTGGCCCATGATAACCCTTTTTCAGGCCACTTGGGTGTGAGGCCCACAAAAAAGCGGCTGACCAACAACTTCTTCTGACCTGGTATTGGCAAGGATGTGGCAAATTACTGTTGGACTTGTCCACAGTGCCGGAGGGTGGGAAAAATGGGGGACAAGGCCAAGGCAGCTTTGGTGCCCCTGCCCATTATTGATGAACCCTTCAAGAGGGTAGCCATGGACATAATGGGGCCACTTAGCACCCCAAATAGCACTGGCAAGCAGTATATCCTGGTGGTAGTGGATTGTGCCACAAGATACCCAGAGGTAGTGCCCTTATCAACCATTGAGACAGAAAAGGTGGCTGACACACTGTTGGGGATATTTAGCCAGGTGGGCTTTCCCCAGGAGATACTGTTTGACCAAGGCATCAACTTCATGTCTGAGTTAATGAGTAGTTTGTGGAAGAAGTGTGGGGTGAAGCAGCTCAGAACCTCACCATACCACCCCCAGATTAATGGTCTGGTTGAGCGATTTAATTAGTCTCTTTAGACCATGCTGAAGACTTTCGTTGAGCAGTTCAAGAGGGATTGGGACAAATATTTGCCCCATCTCCTTTTTGCGTAGAGGGAAGTCCCACAGGAGTCCACAGGGTTCTCACCCTTTGAGCTCCTGTTTGGCCATAGAGTGAGGGAGCCCCTAGATTTACCTCGCGATGAATGAGAGGGTGACCATGCTTCCCAAGGAGAGTCTGTTGTGGAGCACGTCCTGAACTTCAGGATCCAGCTTATGGAGCTCATGGGGCTTGCTCAGGAGCATTTAGCCACTGTGCAACAGCAGCAGAAAGTCTGGTATGACGGCGGGGCCCGAGCCCAAGAATACGAAGTGGGACAGCAAGTGATGGTACTCATCCCTGTCCATCAGAATAAACTGCAAGCAGCATGGGAGGAACCATTCTCCATTGTCCAAAAGGTGAGTGATGTTAATTACATGATAGAGCTACCTTGCAGGAGGTGCATGTGGAAAGTGTATCATGTTAACATGATGAAGCCCTACCATGATAGGGAGGAGTTGGTCCTCAATATGTGCAGTGCCCCAGAAGAGGGAGCTGAGGCTGATTCCCTGGTGGATCATCTTGGGTAGGCCCGAGTAGGATCTTCTGTGGGCAACCTCGCCCTCTCGGATTAGATGACACCACCCCAGGTGCATGAGATCCAGGGTGTGTTGAGAGAATTTGGGGACATGTTCGCAGGGAAACTGGGGTACACCACATTGGTTGAGCACCACGTGTATACTGGAATCCAGGTGCCACTGAGACAGTCTCCCTACAGGGTACCAGAGCAGGTTAAGCAGACCATTAAAGATGAACTCCATGAGATGCTGGAACTTGGAGTGATTCAGGAGTCCAGTAGTCCCTGGGCCTCGCCTGTGGTCTTGATCGCTAAAAGAGATGGTCCCACATGGTTTTGTGTTGACTATCGGAAGCTCAACAGCTGCACAAAGTCAGACGCCTACTCCATGCCCAGAACAGATGAGGCCCTGGAGCAATTTGGGGGAGCCAAGTATCTGACCACAATAGACTTAATAAAGGGCTACTGGCAGGTAACTCTGATCTCTGCAGCCAGGGAAAGATCAGCTTTCGTCACCCCATTTGGTTTATATGAATTCAAGGTAATGCCTTTTGGGATGAAGAAAGCACTTGCAATCTTTCAACGGCTTGTGGATCGCATCCTGTCTGGGATAGGTGATCTTGCACTGGCCTGTATGGATGACATAGTCATATACAGCCAGACCTGGGAGGAGCACATCCAGCATGTGTGAGAGGTGTTCCACAGGCTGAAGGCTACAGGGCTGGCAGTCAATGTGGAAAGGTGCCAGACAGGTATGGCAGAAGAGTCCTACCTCGTGCACCAGGTGAGCAGTGGATGCATCTGTCCAGAGCCTGCCAAGGTCAATATCATCCTGGCCTGGCCTCCTCCTACCACTAAGAAACAGGTAAGGGCATTTCTGGGGATAGCGGGGTACTACAGGAGGTTTGTCCCTCACTACAGTGATATGGCCAAGCCCCTGATAGACCTAACAAAAAAGAAAAAAAAAGAGAAGATTAAGTTGGCAGAACATACGAACATACAAAGAAGCCAGCAAAAGAAGGACATTTGGTCTATAAAGTCTGCTCATGTTGCAGGGTCCACAGCTTGAGCTTCTGTCCCTGCTCCATCTCTCCACTCCTCCCAGCCTCTCTACCCATGACCCTTACCCTCCCCCATACCTGTCCCAGCCTCACTTAAAGCTGCCCACTGTCTTCAATGAGATTACCTCTTCTGGCAGCGCATTTCAAGTGTCCACCACCCTCTCTGTGAAGCAGTGCTTCCTGACTTCCCTCCTAAACCTCCCACCCTCCAGCTTAAGACTGTGCCATGTCCCCTCGTGTTATGGTTGCCATTCAACTTAAAGAGACTCTCCTTATCAACCTTATTTATCCTTTTCAAGTACTTGAAGGTCCCAATCATGTCCCCTGTCTAGCTCCTGTCTTCGAGGGAGTACATGTTCAGTGCTCTCAACCTCTCCCCGTATGCCTTACCCTGCTGAACAGCTATCATCTTTGTAGCCCTCCTCTGGACCTTCTCCAGCATGTTAATGTCCTTTTTGAGGTGTGGGCACCAGTACTGAACTCTATACTCTAGATGCGGTCTTACCAGTGACCTGTACAAGGGCAGTATAACCTCCTCTCTCCTACTACTGATCCCCCTAGATATGCATCCCAGCATCTTGTTTGCCTTTGCTGCTGCTTTTTTGCAATGCATGGAGTGCTTCAGGTCACTAGTGATCATCACTCCCAGGTCCTTCTCCTCCTCCTCTGATACAGATACTCAGACTTCACCCAGGTAGTACTCTGTCCTAGGATTCTTGGCTCCAATATGCATAACTTTGCATTTCTTGGCATTGAAGCCAAGCTGCCAGATCCTGGACCACCTCTCTGGCTTTTACAGATCTTCCTGTAGGTCCTGTATCCCTTCAGCTTTGTCCAGTCTCCCACAGAGCTTGGTGTCATCCACAAATAGGCACATTTTGCTCTTAATGCCATCTCCAATGTCATTAATGAAGACATTGAACAACACCGGCCCCAGCACTGAGCCCTGCAGGACCCCACTGGTTACCTGTCTTGTGACAGAGGAATGTGAGTCTGCTTTTCAGGAACTAATGAAGGCCTTAACTGGGCCAGCTGTGCTAGCTAGCCCCGATTACAGTCTGAAGTTTACTGTCCACATGGATGCCTCAGGCAATGGGCTGGGAGTCATGCTGAGTCAGGTTACACCACAGTGGGAGGAGCACCCTGTACTGTATCTGAGCCAGAGACTGCTACCCAGGGGAGGATGCCTATGCCACAATTGAGAAGGAGTGCTTGGGGATAGTAAGGGCCCTTCAGAAGCTGCAGTCTTATCTGTACAGGTGAGACTTTACTGTGGTCACAGATCATAATTCCCTGATTTGGCTTCATAGATCAAGCAGGCAAAATAGAAAACTGCTGTGCTGGAGCTTGGTACTGCATGCCTATAACATGATCATCAGCATCACAGTGGTAAACAAAATGCCAATGCGGATGGACTCTCTAGGCAGGTGTAACAGCAGGGCTGGACACTTTAGCACTTCCAAAAGCTGCATGAATGGCTGTGTCTCTTGGGGGAGGCCCAAAGGACATGCCTTCATCACTTGTGGGGGAAGGATGTGACAGAAATTGGAACTAAGTAGTTCATTGTTTGGATTTACTAAAACTATTTTTCTGGTCTTCTGTATCTCACCAGAAGATTTTCCTTGGCTTGTTAACAACAAAGAGAAAAAACACTGGGATTCTAATTCACTAGCAGGCTCTGTTTCTGGACAAGCTAATAGGTTAGGCAATGAATCTCAGAGAGTGACCATTGGGAGTGGACACACATACACACACACACACACACACACACACACACACACACACACACTCACCACAGATTTTGAAAGGATTGGACCACTTAAATACAAACTGGTTGATAAATGGATCTAATTGGACACCTATAAGTTTGTAAATTGATTGGGGTAATGGAATTTTACATGTATACAGAATTTAAAATGGTTGGTGAATTCAAAGGGGTGACCCATCACAGAGTTTCAGATGTAAGCTATAAATTCAGGGAATTACTGTGAAGCATGGCTGTCGCCTGAGACCCTCCGTGAAGATAAGTAGAGCCTGCCTTCAGCTAGGGTTTGTGTAAGAGTGAGGAGGGATATCCCCCCTTTCCCTCCTCATCTCCAGTGAGTACAGGTTTAGTTCCTCTAGCCACTTCTCGTATGACCTCCTATGCAGCCCCTGAACCATCCTGTTTGCCCTTCTCTGGACCTTTACCAACCTGTCTTTGTCACCCTGCAAGTGTGGCCTGCAGAACTGGACCCCGTATTCCAGGTGTAGTCTGACCATAGTTTTTTGTATAGTGGCATGAGCACCTCTTTTCTCCTGCTTTTAAAGACCCCTCCTTATGCATGCCAACATTGATTGAAGTAGATTCTGCGGCAGTGGTTTTGCATTGGCAAACTTGTGCTAAGTATAGTATCTACTGCAGTACAGCTTGTACTGAGCATCTACCATCTTTTATACAACTTAATTTAGATAAAGGCAGTGCCCAGAAGTGGTTAAAGGGACACTGTCAACCTTTTTTGCCATCATATTATTTTTAGATAAAAACCCTCACTCTATAATTGCTTACTTACTGTAAAACTCATTGATGTTTCTGGTTGTTTTATCTGTTTCTTTGCTTATTAGAACCGAAATGCATGGTAATGTGTAGCTATGCCCAGCTTTTATTTTGCTTCAAATCATTGATCTACAGGGAACCCAAGGGTGTAAGTGCAAATCCCACCAGAACCATTTACTCAATGTGTGACCTTGAACAATTCACTTAATCTCCCTGTATTTCAGTCCTCCCAGCTCTTCAATTAGGTAAAAATAGAACCCCACTGAAAACAAGATATTACAGCACAGCTGGGCTATCCTGAGTAAATACATTCTCACGCTCTCTGTATATGTATAACAACATCTGTTGATTTACATTGGTTACAATGTGGCTAACACACTATTGCATCCTATACTCGGGATTAGGGTGGCTCTCCCCTACATCAATATGAGCATTCAGTCTAGGGTGCTTAACACAGGTACCACTTGAAGCCTGCAGACACCTACAGTCTCATTCATTTACAGCCTGCCCCGGTGCAACACTGGAGAATGAGATTTCCAAAGCAAACCAGTACAGCATTCAAACTAAACCTCCTAACACTGCTGAAAAGTAGCTCATTTATTTCAACATGGTACATTCTACTGGTATTTTAAATACATGGTGATGCATTGGAAATGAGGTAACAGTGGAGTAAAGAGCTGGGAAAAGATACAGCCGGCTGGGACTTGAACAAACTGTGCAAATATTCGAGACAGGCCACCTCAGTAATACACCTTAAAACGCAACAATGTAAGCTCCTGGGAAACATGTACTATATACATAGAAGGCTCCACAAGATGGGAGTGGTTCCAGCCTCTGAATGCTACAAGTGCGACCATCTTAATGGTATGCTCATACATCTACTGCGCCCCTTAACTCAGACTTTCTGGTAGGAAATTAAATCCAAGTGAACCCACTTCTGGGGTTGATGAGTTATTTGGATCAAACATCTCTGCAACAGGCAATTTTGGACACGCCAGAATGGCACTCAGTAAACAAAAGAGCATATATCTTATCTTGTGGCCAACACAGCAAAGAGGCAAATCTTAAGACTGTGGCTAGATAAAAGGCCCCTTACATACAAAGAATGGCTTTCCAATGTGCTGGAGTACCTGAGGTTGGAAAAGATTATCTCACAGTTTTCGAAATGCACACCAATCGTACCTCCGAAAATTTGGCCCCCTTGGTGCATTTATCGTTCTCAAGCAGGTTAACAGAGATTCACTATTCTACGATAAGTAGACCCTATTAGCACACAAACCCTCATACATCCTACTTACCCCCTAGATGTGTTAGAATTACCACTGACTTACTCTACTCTTTACTATATTGTCACTATAAATTGCTGTCTTGTGTTGAATCAGCTACAGTTTAATAATACTGTACCAATTTTGTTACAGGGATTCAGGCCCTCTAGGACATTTTGGAACAGTCATGAATTTCAAAGGCTTAAGCAATGTGAATTAAATGTTGGACATTGGGTTGTTTGTATCTGCTTATATGTAGATGGCATATTATTCTATATGAAGAGATTCCTAGATTCAACAGGACAACTTTTATAGTGGCACCCTATAGTAGTAAGTGCGTGAACAACATTGGGGATAGCTTAACATCTTATTTCCTATACCATTAGTTCTCAGACTTTGTCACAGTGAGCCTTCCCCAAGCCATGGAAATTATCTTGAACCTCCCCCAGATATTGAAATAATCTTGGACCACCCCATAGAAAAATAGCATATGATGCGCAGTATATGAGCAATAAAGTGAAACTTCTTTGAATAGCTGTCTCTCACTTTATTCAACTTATTGTACCCCCCCCCCCGGGCTAACCTACTTGCTCTGCTATTTTGACTACTGAACCATTGTTACCTATTTTTCCAATACCTTCATGAATCAGACTGGTTTCTCTGTCTGCTTCCCCTCTATCTGGAATACCCTTCCTACCAACTTCTTATTCCCCTCTTAACAGTACTCCTAAGCAACTTCTCAGGGCTCCTTTTACTCTCTACTGCTCTTGCTCTTAATATCTCTATGCTTAACCACTGTATTTGGGTTATTCTGCCACCAATCTAATTGATCACTTGTTGCCTCTCATTTTCTCATTGTTGCTATTTGTTTGCATTATTGTTCATTTTGTATTGCTTGACTGGTCTGCAGTTAACCTTTTGAATTTTATTCTCTCCCTGACCTTCCCTTGGTACACCTGAAATGAATCTTGGCTCACTGTACCATTCCTGATCACCAATATGTAAATAAATGCATAAATTTTCCTCTCTCAGTATGTCTCATTTTGCACGAAATATCTAAAACTCAAAATTTAAATACAGTACTTTTTCAGAATTGCTTGAGTCTCTCCTGGAAGAGGTTGGGGCCTCCCAAGGGAGGCTGGCCTCACCATTTGAGAAGCCCTGTCCTATACTTAATGTAGGTACCATGACTGAGGTTCAATGCAAAAAACTACAAGATAATGCACCTGGATAGGGGAAACCCTGGGGAGAGCTACAGGTTGGGAAGGGGGTGCTAGCTGTCACCAAAGAGGAAAGGGTCCTAGAGGTTATCATATCTGATGATTTTAAGGTATCAAAGCAGTGCACAAAGGCTGCAGGGAGGGCCAGTGGCATGCTGGGGTGCATAGGCAGAGGTATTACTAGTAGGAGGTGGGAGGTGGTGATGCCATTGTATACAACACTGGTAAGGCCTCACCTGGAGTACTGCATGTAGTACTGGAGACCACACATGCATAAGGACATCAAAAAGGTGGAGGCTGTCCAGAGAAGGGCGACAAAGATGGTGCATGGTTTGCACCACAAAACATATGAAGAGAGACTAAGAGACCTCAGTATGTACTCACTGAAGGAAAGGAGAGAAAAGGGTGACAAGATAGAAACTTTTAAGTATCTTAAGAGTATAAACAAGGTGCAGGTGGGGGATCTTTTCCAATGTAGAAAACGTACCAGAACGAGGGGGCACGATATGAAATTGGAGGGGGGTAGATTAAGAGGTAATGTGAGGGCATTCTTCTATACAGAGAGGGTGGTGAACGTTTGGAATAGATTGTCACAAGAGGTGGTAGGGCAAGCACAGTAGAGGGGTTTAAACATGCCTGGGACAAGTACAAGGGAACCTTGGGTGGGAAGGGAGTGATGTAAAGCCATTGACCACTTGGGGTGAGTGGCCGCATACATGTATAGAGCCTACAGGCAGACTGGATGGGCCTAGCGCTCCTTATCTGCTGAGAATTTCTATGTTTCTATGTACCATTCAAAAGTTAATTCCTAAAAGTGCCCAGGCTGCCCTCAGTTCTAAAAGAAGTGTATAATAAGTTCCGTCTTGGGTCATTCTCCTGACAAAATCCATGTGATTCAGAGAAATTAGGACAAACTCCACTCAAATAATCCAATATTAGGACTCTTTATGTTTTCAAAACACATGTCTGGGTAACATTTCATAGCATATATGCTACTTCTTGAGCCCCCCCAAATTGCTGCATTGTCTATATGTCAGAATGCATGTGTATTGCAGTTATATTTGATCAAACCTTTACCTTATAAGGTACTCAGCAAACACAGGGTTGATTGAATATAAGACCGCAATACAAAAACATTCTGATATATAGATAATACAGCAATTTGAAGGGCCGGACTAAGTAGTGTATAAGCTATGAAACATTACCCAAATGTCTGCATTAGAAAAATAAAGTCCTAATGCTGGATTCTTTGAGCGAAGTTCATCCTGTTTTCTCTGAACCATTCAAAAATTATCAATTTCAAAATGAGAGCTACCGTATGCAGATTTTATCAACCCCCCCAATGCACTGAATCATTCTACCAATGTCATCAAGTGTATCCTTACTGGCTGTGAGGTATGTGACCGATTAAAGAGACTCTGTGGTCTAGCTGAAGGATGTTAGGCATAAATATAAATGATAAGAAAAGTACTACACATAAGCTAATTTGCAGATATCATAATAAAAGTATTTTGAATCAATTATATGAAAATATATCATACCATGTCTGTTTTTTATGTGTATTGATGATAACAATAAAATTTAAGTGAAAAAATAAACTAGGGTGCTTTATAGATAATGTGCTTCATTACCAAACTCCCTTCAGCATAGCTTCACTATTGACAGTGACCCCCAACCCCCCCGTGCATAAAATGTAAAATCACTAGGTCAAGCCATTTTATCTACCACTAAATGTCGCACTCAGTTGGGGGATCTTGCATTCTCTTGCTACATATCAAAACAATGAAACTCCCTCCCGTCAGACATTTGTTGTAGTCCTATGCGCTCCATATTCAATCCTAATCTTAGGAAATATTTACCGTTAAAATATACGTGCTCTTGAATGTAATAATGTCACTATAATATTGACTCCATACACTTCAATATCAATGTGTATTTTCACTGTTGATTCATATTATCATTTGCTTGCCTAAATTTAATACACTTCAGTATTGTTGTACTTAGCACTGATATTGCCTGTACTTTGATGTCGCTATTCCCTGTACCATTTTCTGAAACTGTTTGATGTGTATTGCACCTTTTCTATTGATACATTGTCTACTGTTATGTATTGCTTTTCTTTCTGTCATAGAAACACAGAAACAGATATTGAAGGCAGATAAGGACTGCTCGGCCCACCTAGTCTGCCCATTATCTTTATCTACTATAACACCACAGACCCTACTTGATCTCTGCCCCCCCTTTCCCTACCTGTAAGGTTACCTTATGCCTATCCCATGAATTCTTGAAGCCCGTTATTGTTTTTGCCACCAAACACCTCTGCTGGGAGACTGCTCCAGGCATCCACTACTATCTCTGTGAAAAAGTACTTCCTCACATTTACCCTGAGCCCCCCCTACAGCTTTATAGCATGTCCCCTTGTTCTTGAGCATCTTTTTTTCAGTAAAATGCTTCCCTATTGAACTTTATTTATACCCAGGTATTTGAATGTTTCTATCATATCCCCTCTCTCCCTCCTTTCCTCCAGGGTATACATATTGAGGTCCTTCAGTCTTTCTTATAGGGCTTTTGAAGCAGACCCTGCATCATTTTGGTTGCCCTCCTCTGGACCACCTCTACCTCGTCTATGTCCTTCTGGAGATGTGGTCTCCAGAACTGGACACTGTACTCTAGGTGAGGTCTCACCAGTGATCTGCACAGCAGAAACACCACCTCTCGCCTTCTGCTGGTGATAGCCCTCCCTATTCACCCAAGCACTCACTAGCTCTCCCCACTGCCTTGTCACACTATCTGGCCACCTTTAGATCATCAGATGTGATTCCTCCCAGGTCCCTTTCCTGTTTGGTGGTGGCTAATACCACCCCCCATTTTGTACTCCACCCCTGGGTTTTTGTGCCTCAAGTGCATGATTTTGCACTTCTTTGCATGTGGAACATAGATGTGGAACCCTTGTAGATGAGCACTTGTGCTCAAAGGTGTTTTCCAAATAAATAAATAAATAACTGCATACTGTATTATGTAATTCAGCCTGTTACTTAGGTTTTGATCTTATTTATAGCCTTTGTAACCTCTCAGGTCATGCCTGATAACAGGCAATTTCTTGCCTTGTGAAAGTACTTAAAAAAAAATTACATGATAGTTATAATTAAATGTCCTGTCAAAACAGTGAGTCAAATACAGTGACTCGAAAACAGTGAGGCAAATACAGCGCTTGTCATTTGAGCGATGTGATAAAATCCAGCGCTCGTCATTTGAGCAACGTGATATTTACAGCACATGTTAAGTTTAGCGCTGTTGGGGGTATTGCTATTGTGGTCTGATTTTTGCAGCTCGGAGATGGTTATTACTAGTTGGGGGGTTCAGGAGAGATCCCCTGACAGGGGTGCAGGGCACCGCCTGCAAGTGATTTATAACGGGGGTTTCGCCGTCATTCTTCGCCGTTGTGTTGCAATGCACCGTTATAGTTCTCACTGTTTTCGAGTTGCTGTATTTGCCACATGCAGTTTTGCAGACATGGTTTTGACATGGAACCTTATAATTATATGTAATATTGTGCTTGGTGAAGCTGTGCCTAACTACATTAGCAACACAGAAACATAGACATTGATGGCAGATGAAGATCAATTGGTCTATCCAGTCAGCCCTTATCCCTGACTAACCTATAGGACCGAGCCGCTATAAAACTCCCCCCAAACAGTTTTTTGCATTACTTCTAGGGCTTATGTTATCAGTGAAGGTGAACAGTGCACTGCTGTTCACTTTGTTTATACCCTGTAGAAACTTGAATGTTTTTGTTATGTCGCCCCTCTCCCTCCTGGTTTTCAATAGCAACATGTCAAGGTCTAAGAGCCTATCCTGATAAATCTACCCTGTTGCCCCTAAATCATCACAGTGGTCTTCTCTCTGCTAGCTCTATTCTATCAATATCCATTCTCATGTGACGATTCCAGAACTGTACACAGTACTCCAAATGTGGCCTCATGAGGGCTCTATACCATGGTAGCATCACCTCCTTCAGCCTACTGATCGCTCATCTCCTGATCCCCCATCTATGCAACCTAACATTCTGTTGGCTTTGCCTACTGCCTTATTACACTGGGTAGCTTATTTTAGGTTTCCAGATATAAATACCCCCAGATCATTCTCCTCTTTAGCCTGCTTCGCCCTCACTCCACCCATCGTCCATTCTGCTCTAGAGTTCCTTGCTCCTATGTGCATCAATTTGCTTTTTGTATTGAAATTCATCTGCCATACAATGGGCAATCTCTCCAGCCTCTCCAAATCCTTCATCATTACCCTTATTCCTTCTTCACTATCCACCCTCCCGCATATTTTCCCACCTATATCCATTCTGCTGCCTCTGGATCATTTCAACAATAAGTTATGTGGGTCCTTCCTCTCCTGTAAATGGTCTACTCATCATTGTCTGATGTATAACCAGCTTAACTGGTTAAGTCCCACATACCTCATACAGTCAAGCATTGCCTGCTCACTTCATTCAGCAGCAGCACCTACCTTCTCAGTTCTCAGGATGAAGTATACATTTGGTAGAAAGGCATTTGCATTTGCAACACTAGATACCTTCAAGAAATACATTTGTTTCAGTTGCCTCAAGAGAAAACGTAGAATCAGAAGGAGCACAGACAGTCCTGGAGAACTCACTCACTGTGAGCTGCTGCTATCTTCACTCATAAAAGAAGGATTATGGTTTCATAGCAGCAGAAAAAGAAGCAGAGAAGACAGCAATATAGCCAGCACTGTGACAGCAGACGACTGACCATTCTGACTAGCATGGCAGATGTATCAGATTCAGAGACCTCATCGACAATTGTCTCAGGAGCCATGCAGGGGATACAGTGTCTGGTGTCGGTGCCAGTGGTGGCATACTTCATGCAATGCTTTGTTCCTCAGAAGTTACGTAAAAACTTGCCAAGAAACTATTCAAAATGATAGCGAATGGAACGCAAATGGAACCTGCCATGCAGAGAGTCACTTGACAGATGCCATGAATTTTCATGAGGCAATCCTGGGGTCAGATTTTTGTGGGAATGTTTATTTATGTAATATGTCCTTGTCCTGTGTGAGACAACTCAAAAACTCATAATATATAAGCATTTCTGTTTGTTAAACTGGAGCTGACCCAGTGCCTCTCTCTACTGGAGGTGGGGGTGGGGGTATCTAGTGGATGACAATCAGTGTAGGGACCAGTGTTAGGCACAGAGGCTCTCAGATGTATTTTTAATCTCTGCTGTTTGATCACTGCAAGTTCAACATCTGCTGTTATATATGTTTAGAAAAGGTATTACAGTATTTACAGTATTTCAGTATTTCAGTAGGGGTGTCAGTGTGGCTCAGTTGGTAGCACATCCACCTCTGGACCAGAAGGTCATGGGCTCTCATCCCACACCGGAACTGGACTCATACCTAAAATTCTGGCATCTGAGTACAGTATTGGGGGGGTGCTGTATTGCTGGGGTGTGCCGTCCTTTGGCTGAGACGTTAAATCAAGGTCCCTTCTACCCATCCTGGTGCTGTCCAGGTGGAAGTAAAAGAACTCAGGGCACTCTTCCCAAAAAGTAGGGGACATTCCTAGTGTCCTGGCCAACATTTCCCTTCCCATAAACTGGATCATGTAATTGTTCAGGCTGTGTATGGGTGCTGGTGATATGGCTGCCACTACACATTCAGTCACTTCACTACCAGTCTAGCATTGCTTGTAAAGCACTTTGGGATACACTGTGTATGAAAAAGCACTATATAAATGCTGATTCTTCTTCTACAGACTAAGAGTCCACTGAGATAACCCAAAGCCCTAGAAGCCTGGAGAATGGAACTGGAAAGCCCCTTTCCCCCCAAATAATTGAAGCAAATTTGTATCCCCATGCACAAAGCAACTAGCTCTATGCTCTGGAGGGAATACAACTGGAAATGCTTAATATGGTTCTTCCTTACCCCAGTGCAGCAGGTGCACTGAGGCATGGCTCTGACATATACATGCTGGCAACAGTACGGTGAATCTAGTGCCACCCACTATCACATTATCTGGGCTTATCTCATGTTACAGGCTTTCCAAAGAGAACTTGGGACAGCTATGCAGGCTGTCTTCCCCCCACAAATCCAACTTACAAACAACTTATTATTATTTTCCTACCTACCCCGCAAAGCGAAGGACTTGTCGAAGTATCTAATGGCAATGTTAATGGTAGCAACCAAAACACGTATCACAAAACAATGGTTGACCCAAGATCCTCTCAGACTGGTAGATTGGCACCAGGTGGTGAAAGGGATCTATGATATGGAGACCTTAACATTGTGCATCAGGCAACAGAAAAGGGAATAGATAAGCAAGATGGGTGGCATACATGATGGAAACAAACCCACAATTTGTTCCATAAAAAGAATCTCAGGACAGGGTGGATCACGGGAGGCAGTATATTGGAGAGCATAGTGGTTTGAACATTAGGATGTAGAGGAGGTTACCTCTAGTAACTATTACCTACATGCTGTATCTATTTACCTGAAAATGTGATGTTATTGTATACTGTGAAACTGCTGACACTGTACTGTTGGTATACTGTTTGTTCCTTTGTACAAAATATGAAAATCAATAAATGCTAATTAAAAAAATACAGCCTAGAAGAAAAGCAAACAAGTGCATTACAAGTTGGTTACAGTTTTCATTTTGACCTTTTTGTCCAAATAATTTAAAATTGTGTTTAGAGTCAGGGTTTTCACTTTAGAGACACTTTTTTTTTTTAAGACAGTCACAGAGCTTGCTTGTTATATTACAGAAATGTTGCAAACAGGTGTTTCATTGGTAGCAATAAAAAAGACTAGAAAAAAAATAATATGCATTGCAGCACAGTGCTGAAACAAATAACTAGCAATATGGCACTTATTTTCCCTGTACTGAGCCACATTTGTACATGTTTTTAGCTTGAAACAAAGTCCAGTGCTCTAGTTACTTTGTGTAACAATGCAGGCACTGTGCATTCATGGTCTCCTGGAGAAACACTCTAGTACACAAAGTGTTGAACACACCTGTGTTCAAAGGGAGCAAAACACATCACATAGAATAAGAAGGCATAACAAGAAAAGTTATGCATCCTACCACCTGGGTCATGGTCTCGCTGCATCCGTGATGGCTGTGTACTGAAAGCTGTAAAGCTATATGGAAATCAAATCTGCTGGGAACTGTAGGAATTTATTTATTTATTTATTCTGTTTATGGCAATTTTGGATAACACCTTTGAGCAAACAGTGCTCTTTTTCAAAGTTTTCATGACTTGGACAATGGACAAGAATAGACAAGAACAGGCAGGTAGATAACAGTTAATACAATTACAGTACATGAGCTGCCAGTGGCTTTGTCAAGATAAGACAAAAGAATTAGTAACAGGTAAAACATTACAGAATGCATGAGCTGCCGAAGGCTTTGTCAGGTGATCTAACAAGTGCATGAGAGGGCCAGAGGTAGTTGGTGAGAGGATAAGGTAGTAGGGGACAGGCAAGAACTGAGGGGTTGGGGGATTGGAGGGATAAGGTAGGTGGTGAAAGAAAGGAGTAGATGGTGATGGCGGGGAGGGGAGAAGGGATGGGAGATGTAAGTGGGGGTAACAGGATGGATGGGGAAGGGAGAGAAGAGTTAATATTTATTTATTTATTTGAATTTTGGTAACCGGGTAAGTCCACTGAGACAATTATAGTCCCTTTTTCAGGGGCAACCCAGGAGAGAACAGTAATAAAGAACAATACAGAGACACATTATGAGATACTGAAGACAATCGCATGCACTTGGGAATTGACAGCAACTAGGTGTCTACTTAGAACACGGCAAATTCACCAGAGAATACAGAAATAGCCAAAGCTCGAAGACCCATTCTGTATGAACAATATTGTAAAACAGATGAGTACAAAGGGCTGAAGCACATGTAGAATGGAATGCAAAACGTAAAAAAAAAGATTACAAAAATATATACAATGCGAGATGAGTAAAAATAATAGAATACATTGATTATATACATATTTATACAGACAGTACTATGCCTTCTGGTAGGAAGCAATGTTTGTATACATGGACATTCAAATAAAATAAGTAAAATGGGTAAATTCAATCAGGTTAACTCCTAAGGTACCATGGTATCAGGGTCTAAGCCCCCGAAAACGATACAGGGAGAAGGGAGGGGGTGAACACCAGTGAGGATTGATGTCAGTAGAGACTGAGAGAACATAGGGAATGGACCTGAGGGAGGAGAGAGGGAGGGAAGAGTAGAACCAGGAAAGACAAAGGACAAAGAAGGGATGAGGGAACAGACCAAGGAAGGGCGCTAGACTGGAGGGTATAGGGGAAACAGGACTAGGGGATAGAGTTAAGATGAGGGAAATGAGGAGCAATAAAATCACCGGAAACAGGTGCACTTAGCAGAGGAGGACAGGAAGGTAAGTAAAGTGGTTTGGAACTTGGACAGGGGATGTGCAGAAAAGGATGGAAGGAGGCAGGAAGTTCCAATCAGTTATTGAGGCAAAGGAGAAAGATTTACGGGCAACTGCAAGCCTCAGATTAGGCCGTTCAAGGAGAGGTAGAGCAGAGGAACGAAGGGCACGTGTCGGTATCCTAAGGTGAACAATCTCTCTGAGGCAGGGAGGTGTAAATCTGTGAACAAGCTTATACACAAAGCTCAAGGCTGAGAACCTGAATTTTGATTCATAAGGGAGCCAGCCAAGGAGAGAGAGGACATCACAGTGGTGGTGGCAGCTATTGACCCCAAGTGCAAACCTACCCACCCTATGGTAAGCCAGGGCAAGCAGTGACATGTTAGACATGCTGGACAACAGTAATAATGGTGCACTGTAAGTAAGTAAAGGAAAAAGAGACACAGAGGCAATCTTGATGCAAGAGGCAGAGGTGAAGAAGGGGCAGATATGGTAAAGGAGTCCCAACTTCTGATTCATTGTTTTGACCAGGGTGGAAACATAGGCAGAGAAGGATAAAGAGGTGTCAAGGGTCACACCCAAATACTTAAAAGTGGGGATCATCTCAAGAATGTCACCACTATGGGAGAATATACTTAGAGGTGAGGGGGGCATAGAGGTGGGAGGACGGTGAGGAAAGAGCATACATTTAGTTTTTTTAGTATTGAGGACAAGTCAGTTACACTAGAACCAGTCTTCAAGGTCCTTGAAGTCAGAGGAAAGTTTCTTGTTAATCAAGGAAAACATCAGAAGAGGAACGATAAATAATGGCATCGTCTGCATAGAGATGCACAGAGGCCCCCCCACAATGCCTAGGAAGATCATTTATAAATAGCGAGAATAACAGCGGGCCCAAAATAGAGCCTTGTGGGACACCATGTGTAATATGTTTGAAATCAGATAGAGCACCAGCCCATCGGACACCTTGAGAACGGCAGGAGAGGTAGCTGTGGACCCAGAATAAGGCAGTGGGATCCAAACCAATTGACTGCAGCTGTAGTAGCGGTAGATCATGATTCACAAGGTCAAACACTTTTGTCAGGTCAACAAAGATGGCACCAGTAGCAGACCCTAGCTCCATGGCGTGATAGATATCCAAAGTTACTTTCAACAGGGCTGTGAGGGTGCTATGTCTTTTCATAAATCCATGCTGATATGGAGACAACAGGTTATAATTCTCTAGGTACTTCAGTAGGTGATGGTAGACAATGCACTCCTGGATCTTGGCAAGAGGACAGGGAATCGAGATTGGTCGGAAGTTCTCAACAACAGTATTAGGCCCTCCTTTGTGCACTGGTACAACTACCGCAATTTTCCACATGTCTGGCACTGTGCTGGACAGGAAAGAATGATTGAATAAGTCACGTATGGGGTGAGCAAGTGTAGGAGCACCAATTTTTAGGAATTTGGGTTTAAGGGAGTCATGACCAGGAGAACTCTCGGCCTTGAGGTTAGCGAGGAGCCTCTGGACCTCTTTGCAAGTGGCCGATTTCAGATGGAAGGCAGTGTGAGATCCCAGGAAGACCTTTGGAGATGGTGCTGAGGAAGGATCAGGAGACTGTGGGAACAGAGAGGTATATTTGAATAAATCAGAAAAAAATTCATTAAATCCGGTGGCAATAGAGAGGGGCTTAGTGAGGGGGGAGCCCTGGGCAACGATACATTTAGGTAGTTCCACGGCCTACAGTCATAAGGCAATTCTAGGGGTTGGGGGTAGGAAGAAGTAGGCTGCTGATTACCTAGGATCTGCAGCTTATCCAATAGGTAGGGAAATGGGCAGACTGGGTGGGCCAAGCGGTCCTTATCTGCCGTCAAAATCTATGTTTCTATGTTTCTTCCCTTTAACTAGGGAATTAACCTGGTGCCAAAACTCTTTAGGGTTACAGAGGTGTTCAGTTTGCAAAGATTTAAAGTGATGGCATTTGGCTTTGTGAAGGGAATTCTTACATTGATTTCTAAGCTGCCTATAACGAATCCAGTCCGAGGGTTGGACACTTTTCTTAAAGGACCGCCAAGTCTGGTCACGAGAGGACATGAGCATCCTTAGTTCCTTGTTGAGCCAAGGAGCTTTAATACCCTTGGATCTGCATTTTTTTAGGGGAGCATGGTTGTCAACAATATGGGTAAAGGTAGCAATAAAGAAGTCCAGGGCTTGGTTGATATCAGGGAGAGTCAAGATGGGGCTCCAGTTAGTGCTATGGATGGAGGAAATAAAGCTGTTTACTTCGAACTTAGACATATCCCGGACAAGAGTAATTTTTGGAGAGGGGTTGGGGTGGTTATTCCTCCAGACACATATAGTGGGAGAGTGATCACTTATACTGTCCGAGAGTACGCCAGTATATCTGACCTTCAGCGGACAGTTGGTAATGACCCAGTCCAATAGGGTGTCCTTGCCAGACTTATTGGAGCTTGTCGGGTCTTGAATGAGTTGTACTAGGTTCGAGTCAGCTAGGGTACCACAAATTTTATCAGCAGCAGTAGGGTTAAGCCAATCATAGTTAAAATCACCACACAGTATTAGGTCATGCTGGGGGAGGTTGACAAAGGTGTAGATAAAAGGAGGAAGGCTGGAGGAGGAAGTACTGGTCGGCAGATAGGCACAACCAATAATTAGCTTCTTGACATTGCCAAGAGTTAGGCAGAGGAACAGGGCTTCTACCGAAGGGGTTTCCATAGCAGGTACAGGCAGTTCAGCTACAACCAGGTCAGCTGTGGTGTATATCATAACACCACCAGACCTTTTTCCCAGCTGGTCCTTCCTGAAGCAAGTATACCCAGGTAGTGTTATCTCATGTGTCTTGATAGCAGGTTTGAGCCATGTCTCAGAAATACAGAGGACATCAGGAGATATCAGAGTAACCCAATCCTCAAGTTCCGCCATCTTGGGTCGGATACTCCTAACATTCATTTGGGCAATTCTTAGGCCCTTCAATGAGGGTAAAGCAGGTACACCATGGTGAGAAGCTGGGGAGGAACAGTGGGGCCCAGGGTTGAGTTCAATGTCCCCTGCAAGTAACAGGAGAAGAGTAGAAACACCAAGAGAGACACAGAAGCACATGAAAGCAGTGTGGCTCGGACTACTGGGCAGAGGGAAACATGCAAACGTCTGCTAAGCCAGGACCCCAGAAGTACAGTGTCAGATCAGGGAAGACACGGTAAGAGTAGGCAGACAAGTCGATTCCCTAGCAAAACAGGGGACGGGGGTGGAGAGGTAGAGCCCGAAGGGGGGTGACCTAAGTTTATTGCAGTAAAGTGGTCAGCAAGGCATAGGATGAAAAGGCAGATAAGAGTTAATACCCATCCAGAGCAACCCATGCTGATGGGAAGAGGTACAGGGGCCAAAAAGAATAAAGTCAGAGACGAACAGGGGGCAGACCTGGAAAGATAGCAGAAAGGAGTTAATCACCATACCAAAAGAAACCAAGTGCTACAGGCAGCAAACTGCAAGATAGGAAAGTAGGACAGAAGCCACAAAAGCAAGCTGTAAGAGGACCTTGCAACAAAATATCAAGATGAGTAAGTGAAGACTTTCCAGCCAACACCGAAATAGGGGTAAAGCACCTATCAGCCAGTAGCTAGTTGTGGGTAAGGCACCAAATAACAGCCAATACTGAGATGGTAGGTGTGGCAAGATGGAGCCAGAGAGTATTTAATTAAGGTGGGGGGAGGGGTGGGCGAACTCTGCTCCCCATCCGAAGGGAGATGTGTTCCTGGAAGTTGCAACAGCCCACCGACAAGCCTCGATTGAGCCGGGCACCTGAACTCGCTCAGCTAGTCTGAAACTCTCGGGATTCAAAGCCACGAAGCTGATTGAAGGGGCGCTAGATACAACACCAATTCTGGAATGGACATGGAGGAGAAAGGAGAGAGAAATGAGAACTAAAAGGGAGTTAAGGAGGGCTAGGGGAGAAAGGAGCGAGAGAGAGAATATAAAAGCTAAGATGTGCAGGGGGTAATAGGTGAGGGGAGGGACAAAGATGTGAGAGGGAATGGAGAGAGGGAGGAGTGAAATCTGGGGGAATGTTCTGTACAAGAGTTCTAATGAAACATGTAAGCAATAGCAAATGGAATTGCTGTTTCAAGTTGTACCTCAGTATAGTGGTAGGACACAGAACTTTTCTTGTTATGCCTGCTTATACTGTATATGTGAAGTGCTTCGCTCCTTTAGGACACAGGTGTGTTCAGCAGTTTATATACGTATTTTCACTTTTCAAATATGTAAAGGAGCCTCTTACTGTGCAACATGTATTCAACAGCTGGGAATAATAATAAACTTGGAATAAGAATACTATCTCAATAATGTAAAATCTCACAGTGCTGAAGCAGGCTCAAAGCAGAGTGAAAGGCATCTTACAAGGCAGGTAAAAAATAATCTAAATAAAAAACTGTAAGTACAAAATGATCACTAACATGCATTGCAGCTTCAAATGCAAAATAAGTGTACAGGCTGATAACAGCAGCCTAAAATGAAAATACTGGTTTGGGTATGTATTCAGGCATGTACATTATGAGGGAGTTAGTAATTTAGGTCAGATAGGTGACATACAGTAGGTGGATGCTGAGGTTGAAGTAATAAGGTGGGGCAGCTTTTAAGAAGGAAATCCGCTCAACCTATTGTTTGTATACCTGTGTAGTTTGTAGGCATAAACAAATTATTCCCTCTTACACCCCCCATTTCATTCTAATTTAAATTTTAAATGAAGTCACTTCATTCTGCTCTGCCCTGGGGAGAAAATCTGTTTGACGCCATTGCAAAGATCATGACCCCGCTCATGCAAGACATTGTGGGAGTGGATGATGCATACATGCACAAGTCAGCAGAAGTGCTATTATCAATCAATTCTGTTTTATGGCTTCAGAAGTCACTGTATTCTTGTCTTGTGCTGGCCATCAAACTTTTCAAAGTAAGTTTCCTTGAATACAGAGGTCTCCATCCCTGCCACCGTTCCTACCCCTTTTAGAAGAAATACACCACACATCATTTCTCTGGGTTGAAAAGGCTGCAGCACAACTTTACTCAGAATTAAAATTTTAATTACACTCATATCATCAAATTTCTCAAATTTTCAACATTTACAATATTTAACACATTTATTTACACTATATTTATATCACTTTTTAGCATGTTAAAAATCACAATACATACATCGCCCTTTCAGGCCCCTGGGGGCCTTGGATCCTGGCTCCAGACACCATTCACTCCCACCTGCCCAGAGGGGGGTGTCCTAGCCTTCCAGAGGGCCTCTTCCATCTCAGTCACACGTGAAGAGGTGGACGAGCTTCCTCCAATCACCCCCCACTCTGCCCACCCCTGACAGGGTATAGACTCCCCCCCACCTGCCCCTGCCTCTCTGGTGCTCTTCCACACAGCTTCGGATCAGCAGGGAACGGGAGGTACCACACTCACCAGGCCTCCCCAAGGCACCCCAACCCATCACCTTCACCATTATTGAGCAAGCTGTGCATGATGTTCCCTAAAGCAAGCTTATCTGATGCCTTTACCCTACTGGCTGTGACCTCATGCCCCAGAGGAAGGGTTGGTGGGAGGGAAAAACTTAATGGTGTAGGCAAGTCCAGTCAGAGAGCAAGTTACAGTGGCCGGGACTGAGCCAAGTGAGGATCTTTAAACCCCTTGTGCCTGCCCTGCCTCTGTCCACTCCACCAATCCCACACTCAGACCACCCACCCACTGGCAAATCACCAGTGACCTGGTGCTATCCCTCTTTCCTGAGCTGCATCACCCACCAGCCTGGCACTGGCCATTTCACATTCTTAGGGAGGGAGGGCTTCCAGCAAAGGCTGAGGTGGTGGGAGGAGACCTTGTACCAATTCCTACTCCCCTTTTAGGTGGGGGAGGCTCCCCTTGGACACGGAGGTCTCCATCCCTGCCCTAATTCTTGCCCCTTTGGAAGAAATACACCACACACCATTTCTCTAGGTTAAAAAGGCCACAGCACAACTTTACTCAAAATTTAAATTTCAGTTACAAGCATATCATCAAATTTCTCAAATTTTCAACAATTACATTATTTAACACATTTATTTACACCATATTTATTTCCAATACTTCACTTTTTAGCATGTTAGAAGCCACAATACATCCATTACCCTTTTCCGGCCCCTGGGGGCCTCGGATCCTGGCCGCAGACCCCATTCACCCCCCCACCCAGAGGGTGTCCTGGCCTCCCAAAGGGACCCTTCCACCTCAGCCTCACACGAAGAGGCAGATGAGCTTCCTCCAATTACCTCCCACCCCCCGCCTGCCCCTGCCTCTCCCCTCTGCTGCACAGCTTTGGACCAGAAGGGAATGGAGGGTGCCACACTCACCAGGCTTCCCTGAGGCACCCCAATCGCCACAGGGGGAGCACAGCAAAACCTTGCCTGTGCTCCCCCCCCCCCACACACACACACACACCTGCTCTCTTTTAGGCACAGTTGTGTCTCTCAGGATAGATTGTGGCTTCCAACATGTTTTGGATGGCAAGGTTAAACAAGTCAGGCCCCACATCCAATAAGTCATGTATCCCATCTGTGCAGGCCAGTAGCTATGAGGGGGCATGGGGGGTGCTGCCCCCCTGTAATTTGGTTTTCCCCCCTGTAAGTTTCATCCAGAATTCATTATTAGTACTGCACTGAGAGGATAGGGAAAAAAAAATCTTCAGATCAATGTAGTATTAAGCTTTCTCCAGTAGGGTGCTACTTCTCTCACTTGCTGCACTGCTCCGGCCATCTCTGTTGTCATCTGACCCACTGGAGCAGTGCACACATGATCACGAGCATGAAGCAAGCACAAGCTCAGCAAACACTGGGTGGGCACGAGCGGCTGCCACGAGGAGGAAACAGCGCTATATCCAGTCATTGGACTGGCAGGTGCCATACCAAATCAGTGGTCAGGCTAAACAGGTAAGTCATACCTAATTGGCCATGCCGCAGCAGTGAATTTATGTTTTGGCACTTCATTGACAGGCAGTTCGGAGTTCTCAGCCTGGACTCAGAGATGATGTGCTCATGCACATCATTCACTGACTTACTGTGGAGAGAGGATGTGCCGTGGTGCACTCAGCACTTGTCTCATCATCATGAAGAGATTACTGTATTTTCTTTGTGGATGGTGGTTGTTCAGTTGTCAGACCGAGTCTCTGAGTCCGAGACCAACTCTGACTGCCAACACAATACTTGAAAAAATATATTCCACTTACTTGATCACTCAGCATTATTTGCAAATAGTGAAGCAATAGTTCAGTTGCCTGAAGATCCGTGGCAGGGGAGGGGAAGGCCGGGAGGCTGCCAGGCTGGGAGGGAGCCATGTGGGGGATAGAGGCAGCAGTTTTATAACTTTTATTCAACAACTCAAGAAACAACTGCCTCAATGTGTTAGCCATCATTGAACATTTGTATCATCAAACTAACCTGTCTTAAAGACAAGTCATCCTCTCCCTCCCAAAACAGTACACAGTAGTAGTCACTCTCCCCCCAAAAAGGTGACTAAATTATAGAGAAGGAAAGAACTGACAGGCTGAGGGCGTATTGTAACTTGTTGTTTGTGTTCTTACCTTCCCTAAGGCTAAGGACATGATGATATGAGCCAATAGTACTAGTACAAATAAAAGGGAAGGAGTAAAACCCTAACAACAAACGACATAAAAAAAGTGTAATGTAACAATTATACAAAAGACACACTAATAATGAGAAGGAAAGAACTGACTCCTGAGGGATTAATGTAAATTGTCGTTTGTGTTTCTACCTTCCCTAAGGCTAAGGACATGATGATATGAGCCAATAGTACTAGTACAAATAAAAGGGAAGGAATAAAACCCTAACAACAAATAAGACATAATTAATTGTAGTTTAACAATTATACAAAAGACACACTAAAAAAGAAAGCCCTAGATCTCACTAAAGATCAAGAAGGAAAGACTCTAGGAGGCAGTATAGCACAGTGGTTTAAGGCTCTGAGCTGCAAATCTGGAGATCTGGGTTTAAATCCCACAGCCCCCACTTGCATACTGTGTGACCCTAAACAAGCTACTTAAAGGGGAACTGTCATCAACAGGATTTCATAATGTTTGAAAGCCCATAAAAAGCTAATTTGATTGAACCATTGTCTTTATCTGTCAGTCTGTGCGGTCCAGAGTTATTCATATGTAAATCAGCCTGTAATTAAGTGCTGGTGGCAGCCATGTGTTTTGGACTTCTGACAGGAAATGATGTCACTTAGGGTCTAGGTCTTCCTTTGACTGTATTTAATCCAACAGGTTAAATAGGAAATCAACTGTTTTATTAAGTGTGTTTTAAAGTGTTATTACAACACTTTCTACATCTATAATAGTTGTTTTGTATGTGCATTGAAACTAGTGAGTTATCACCTTTACATTTCAAACTATTAATAAAAATAATCCATCTTCAGGATTGCTTTAACCTCTAGGATATACAGTACTGCCAGCTGAACATGTCAGTACAGATTTCTGGGGCTGCCACAGTACCACCATCTGTCTTTTTCCAATTCTTCTCTTACAGCCTTTTCTCTTACAATTTTGTGTGTGAACTCAGGTCTACAAGGTGCAAATGTGGCTACATACCTACTGACCTGGCATCATGGCCTCTCTGTACTCCCACAATACAACCAGGAATAAGTTGTTGCTCAGTGTGCCTGGACAAGACAGTAAAAACAATCTGAGCATGTGTTATGATTCTGAAAATATGCTCTTTCTATCCAGATTTGACTTGAAAAGAAAAAAATAGAACACAATTACTTAAGATGGACAACATTGTTAAAACATGCATAAGTTGAAATGCATTATTAAAAGAGTATTTTACTTCTTTTGATGAAGTTAAAAGTATAACAGTTTCTTACTGAAATACTTTGTTTGGAATGGGATTTTGTAATTACAATACTTTCTACATTTATAGTATTTGTTTCGTGTGTGCAATGAAACTAGTGAGTTATCACCTTTACATATTTACAGAATCTTAACACATGCTCAAAACTCATTCTGCTGGATGAACGAAGCTTGTTCACAGCTGTACTGCCAGCTGATAATCAGAAGCTACACATTTCAAGGCTGGCCCCATGATGCCAGGTCAGTAGGTACATAGTCACATTTGCATCTTGTAGACCCGAGTTCACACCTGAAATTGTAAGAGAAAAAGCTGCAAGAGAGGGAACAGAAAAAGGCAAAACTTGGTGATGTGGCAGTCCCAGAAATCTATACTGACATGAACACAGCCAGGGTTTAGAAATCCTGATATGGGGCCTCCCAATACCTATTGGCACCACAGAGCCAGCCTTGAGATGTGTAGTTTTTGATGATCAGCTGACAGTATAGCCTAGAGGTTTAAGCAATCCTGAAGATGGATTATTTTTACTAACAGTTTGAAATGTAAAGGTGATAACTCACTAGTTTCAATGCACATACAAAACAATTATTATAGATGTAGAAAGTATTGTAATAATACCTTAAAACACACTTAATAAAACAGTTGATGTCCTATTTATCCTGTTGGATTAAATACAGTCAAAGAAGGACCTAGACCCTCAGTGACATCATTTCCTGTCAGGAGTCTAAAACATATCAATCAATCAGTTAAGCTTTATTTAACCAGGCAGTTACATCATTGAGCAAGCTCATTTTCAAGATGGTCCTGGACACAGAGGGCACTTTTGCTTACAGTAGACAACACTTCATACAATAGTAGAAATCGGTACAGGCATTTACAATATACAAAGTCAGTACTTGGATGAGTGAGAACATGTAAAGCAAGTGCAAATGTAGGCATTTAAAGTGCAGCATATAAAGGTTGTAGATTGTAGAGTACAAGTGAGGAGAGGAAGGAAGGACATAGAGAAGGACAGTGGGAAGAAAGGGTATCAGACACATAGTAGAGAGGGAAAATAGGGCAGCCTAATGGAATGAGGCCCCAGCTAAGATAATTGAGGAGAGGGGGGAGGTGGGGGGTTGCCCTAAAGGGATGCTGGCCAACAAGAGAAATAAGTGGCCCAGGATATCAGAGGCTGCCACCAGCCCTTAATTACAGGGTGATTTACATATGAATAACTCTGGACTGCAAAAACTCACAGATAGACACAATGGCTCAATCAAATTAGCTTTTTATGGGCTTTCAAACATTATGAAATCCTGTTGATGACAGTTCCCCTTTAACTTTCTTGTGCTCCCAGGTCGCACCTGTAAACAACCTTTAGCTTACTGTGTCTTTCCTGGTAAAAAAAAAATAAACTAGGGTTGCGTTGTTTGCGTTCCTTCCCTAAGGGCATGATAATCCATTATTATTATAACAAATAAAAGGGACTGAAGGAATAAAACCCTAAGAAATAAGAAATAACTAAGAAACATAGAAACATAGAATTTGACGGCAGATAAGGACCGCTTGACCCACCCAGTCTGCCCATTTCCCTACCTAACGGATAAGCTGCAGATTCTAGTTAATCAACAGCTTACTTCCTCCTGCCCCCCACTAGAATTGCCTTATGCCTGTCCCATGTATTCTTGAATTCTCCCACTGTTCCTGACTCCACAACCTCCTCAGGAAGGCTGTTCCATGCATCCACAACTCTCTCTGTGAAAAATACTTTCTAACATTACCTCTGAGCCGTCCCCCTCTATCTTCAAATTGTGCCCCCCTTGTTCTTGCATCTCTTCTTCTGAAAGATACTACCCTCTTGTACCTTGTTAATTCCTTGAGATACTTGAAAGTTTCTATCATGTCCCCCTCTCCCTCCTTTCCTCAAAGGGTATACATATTAAGCTAGCTTTAGTCTCTCCTTGTATGTCTTCTGGTGCAGACCTTGCACCATTTTGGTTGCCCTTCTCTGAACAGCCTCCACTCTGTCTATGTCTTTGCGGAGATGGGGTCTCCAGAATTGCACACAGTACTCCAGATGGGGTCTCACTAACTGTCTGTAGAGAGGGATAACAACTTCCTGTTTTCTACTGTTGAGGTGTAACAAAAGACGCACTAAAAAGGCCTAAGTAGGAGGCTGTCGGAGGAACAAAAGAGAGACGAGAATGGGGCTTAACCTTGTGTCTGCTACTGCTACTGCTACAGCTACTCGGTCTGACTTCTGCTGCCTAGAAACTAAGTAAAGGGCACTGGGGCAGAACTGAAGACTAGGGTAACTAACTGAAAGACATGAAAATAAAGAGAAAAGGCAGCAGTAAATGAGGAAAAGAGTAAGGGGGGCTAGGAGGCTTCTGCTTTTTTGTCTTGTTCTTCAGTGAAGGGCAAGTTTGACTAAATTGACTAATTGCCTGTTTGCCTAAGGGAAATAAATAAATAAAAGAGGAAGAGATCAAGGGGGCTACAAGGCTTGTGTTAATGTGTAACTTGTTGCTCAGTTGTTGCCCACATAAATAAAAGGTGCAAGTAACGGCCTAGTTGCCTAAGGAAAAAAATCAAAAGAGGAATAGAGCATTAGAGCAAGGGTCTGGGAGGCTTCTTTGTGTTGCTGTTGTCCAAAAGTAAAGCCAGGGCAGGGTGCACACCGTACTAGTCTGTACAATACTGTGCACTGTGCAACAGACAGTGCTAAAGGGAAAGGAGTAAAAGAAGCAGGAGAGAGAGAGAGAGAGAGAGAGAGAGGGGGACTAGGCTGGGGGGACAGTCAGAGGGACAAGACAATTCCAGGAACACCACTGTACTGTTATTAACAGAAAAGCAGAAAACAGTAAAGAGAGAGAGAGGGAGACCAATGTATAAGAGGAGGAGGGGACAGAGGGGGAAGATTAGTTCTGATAAGGACAGGCTAGGCTAGACTGGTACTCTCTCTGACTGCTGGCACATGGAGTAATTAGTACTAGTCTAGAACAAGAACAGTATTTATTTGCTACCAGTACCTAGTACCTGCCTGGCTGCCTCCTGGAAAGAGAAAAGTGATTCTGTCAGTCTGTCAGAGACTGTGTGTATTGTAGTGTGTGTGTGTGGGTGTAAAAATAAATATAAAAAAACAAACTTTTTTTTGAGGTAAATAAAACAGACACAGTACATTTTGGAGTGTGCAACAAATGTTATTAAAAACACAACCCCACCCAGGGCCCCTCACCTCTGAGTTGTGTTCTAGAAAATAAAACACTGACACAGTTCATTTCTTGGAATACATTTTTATTTAAAACTCAGCGCGCCCCCCCCCCCCGAGTGGCCATCTCTTACTTGTACTGGTGTTGTCATGTTCTAGTCTCTATTCTTTTAGTTCTAACTTCTAAAATTGTATAATAAAAACGAACACACAGAGGAAGTACCAGCTTGCTGAGCTTTGCTGTGAGTAGCCTACCTTAGGTGACTGACAGCTGACCTCATTCCTCATTGCCACTGCCATAGTAGTAGTGTAACCTGAGAGGGCCAGAGATCCCTGCTTGCGTGCTGTTGTGTGTGACTGGTGTGGCCCAAGAAACTCACAGGTGTACCACTTATTTCCAGATTCTGCTTGCCCCAGCCAACTTGCTGAGCTTGCTGTGTGCCTAGCCTGCCTTAGGTGACTGACACAACACTGACCTCATTCCTCATTGCCACTGCCACAGTAGTGTAGGTAGATTTCAAAATGGACAAATTTGTCATTCGTGCTCGCGCATCTCATAAAGAGACTCAGCCAAGCTCACCATCTACTTCAGCATGTGCTAATGAACAACATAGTGAGGTTACAAATGTATCCCCCCCTTGGGGGCTTACCTTAATTACCCCATGTCCTCTGGGGCTTCCCGTTTCCTCTTGCTGCTGCCTGGTGTCCTGTTTCTCTCACTGCCACAGCTCGCTTCCTCTGGTGCCCCTAAGTCCACCATTTGCTACCCAAAGCTCATCCAAGGCAGCCCTGTTTATTTAGCCCAGTTCAGGCTTAAACATTAAAGCATGATCCTCCCGCTGTGAAGGTGCACCTCAGTGCAAGCGGGAATTGCGCAGGCACGCGCGGCACCTTTGAAGCGCTGACTGGTGATTTTGCCATCAGCAGGAAAGTTGTTTTTTTGTCCCAGTGTCTCTCCTGTGCTATATGAGGGCTGGTGACCAGAGCACTGTGGCTTAAATGCTGCTTCGGACTAAAAATTAAGTTTAAGAATGGGGCACAAAGTAGGGTTAATGAATAAAGATGAGCCCGTGATAAATATTCATAAGATGCTGCCTGCCGCCTGGGGGGTCTGTATAATGGTGGCAGCGCCACCAAAACTACAGGGGATAAACATATAAATGTGGGCTTGTATAAAAGAGCACTAAAGGGGCTACATTTTTGTGGGGGAGTTGTAAAATAAAAGTGTACTCTCTGGCTCCACCAGAACTCCAAAGTGTGGACAGTGTGTAATCTGCTCGGGGACTGTATATGCAACCACCATTCTGGGGGTCCCACAGCTAATCATCAGCCTGTATTTTAGCCAGAGGCTCATGGGACAATACAAGAGACTTGTGGGAGAGAATAAGGGACAAATTCCTGGCGCCAAAGATCCAGCTAATTAAAGGGCTAAAACTGTGATTGACAGCTGAGGCTGCCAATCACCAATCGGATTGTTGGACCTTTGCATTTATTCCAGAGGGACTGTTTGAATTGAGTCAGTTGGGATTCAGCTTGAGACATCAAGGAGAGAAGAGCCTGTGTGGCTCTGTCCTGTTTTTTCACATGAGAGGCCTGCATCGCTTCCTGTGAGCCATCCTCCGGTCCAAAAGGGGATCGGAAAATGGAACTGTCTGCCAGCAGACCAGAAAAGGTTGCTCAGGAAGTCGACTGAAATTTCAGCAGGCCACAAACTGAAGAAAAGAAAAGTTTGAATGTTTCTTCATCCAGATGTGTTGAGGCCTACCACATGTGTTGAGACATTGAACCAGGGACTCCTGTGCCAAAATTCAGGAGCCATTCCAACCAGAAGAGATTTTCCTTTCAAAGCCTAGCTGGAGGGTTCACCAGCATGCAGACCAAACTTAGCCTCAACAGAGATATTTTCTTCCTCTGGGCCTATGTCACAGATGGCCCAGCCAGACTGTTCTTGTACTATCCTCAGCATTTCAGTGAGATACCAGACTTGGGGAGTCAGCCCCTCTGCAGCAATCGATCACAGGTTGTAGCCACCTACAGGGAAAGACCATGAAGAGATGAGTTGAGTCAGCCCAGGTCCCCACCAGCTTCCAGATGGAGCACCAGGTCTTCATTTCGCCAGCCTTGTCATCTACTACATTGGGTACAGTGAGTAAAATCAGGGTAGCTCCTTGCAACAAATCATCAATTGTTTAACAGTACCATCTGATTCTGTTTGCCAGGTCAATGTGCTTAAAAGTGACTGGGCCATCCGGCCCCGGATGCAAATGATTTAGGGTTTGCAAATGTGTTACTCTAAATTAATCACCCTTCTTTCCATCAAAGGCCCAAGCATCAGCTGCAATGCTGGCCAACCCGCAGCACCGCCTGAGGCATGCCTGTGTTCCACTTTGGGTACGCAGTAGTTGCCAGACTCATAGATTCAGGGACTAAAGTAATGAAAAATAACCTAACCTGTCTTAATGACAGTAAAGTAATCATTTACCTAAATTCTAGCCGCTCCCTTGTTCACGTCCCCCTAAATAAATCTGATTTACTGTTTTGCTGTTAATCTGGCTTGTGAGCATATTATTACCTGGTCTAAAGTTACAGAAGTACTGCAAAGCATATTGAAAGTGCATGCTTGTATTATTGAAACTGTCTTTACAGGGGGAGTACCAGGCACAAGCCAGAGATCCAGACCCTGTTGGTAAGTGTGCTGAAAGTGAGTATATCACTAATGATCAAACTATTTGGTATTCTAATTGTTAAACACTGCAACTGTTCAGGTTTTCATAAAGGGTCACTAGGTGGGAATGTGGGTGGTATTAGCTTCACTGAGGGCTGTACCGACTGTGATAGTTACCCATGTAATTTCTCTGGGTGGAGGCATCACAATTATAGCATTACTATTGGTAGGGCCCCCGCCCCATACTAGGTAGTTATGAACCCAGGCCCCTCAACCTGTTATTAGGGATATAAGCAGGGGTAGTAACCCTTGATATAATGGTGCCAGGGTTACAGATTTGAAGGCACCACTGTGATTACTGCCCCCTAGTGACCAAAATGAAAATTTTCAACTTACATTTTAATGGGTACACCTGAAGAGATCGCTGTACATCAGTTAGTTAGTTGGTGTATGGGGAGTGAAACTGACCTCCATAATGCTCTGTTATTACTTGACATACCCCTGGGCACTAGTAAGGACACTATTGAGGGGGCGCTCTCAAAAATTGACTGTTTGGGGGAGGTTGTGGTTGTAGGTCGACAAGCTGACGTGACCGCCCAAACACTGATGGTTCTGGTGGAGTGTAGTAACCCCGTAAACATTACTAAGGTGCCTAAAGTTATCACCATTTATGGTACCCCGGCAGCATGGAGTGTGGCAAACAAGGACGGTGAGAGTCCCTCAGAGCCAGAAGAACCTACACCCCTCTTTGAAAGTCTTGAAGAGAAGTTTGCCAAATGGTTACAGAATGAAAGTCAAATCCTCGAGGACTTTTGGAAAAAGTTACTGAAGCCCCCCTTGGTGCCTACACCCATCCCAGCACCTGCACCAGTTCCTGTGCCCACACCGATACTGGTACCTGTACTTAATCCTGTGCCTGTGCCTGCATTTAGTCATGACTCCCACTGCAGACTGTGAGTGTTTTCTGGCACCCTTCCCACATCCCAAGGAGAAGATGATTTAGAGACTTGGATGGACTATGCAACCCCTCTGGTCCAAGAGTGGCAGTGTGCCGAAGCTGAAAAGCGGAAAACACTTATGGAAAGTTTAAGAGGTCCTGCAATTGAGATCATAACATTTCTGAGGTCCACAAACCCTGATGCTTTGGCCCAAGAGTATTTGTCTTCTCTAGAAGGTGTCTTTGGTAGTACTGAAGCCAGGGAAGATTTGGTGTGGAAATTCAAATCCACCAAGCAGTGGAAGGATGAATGCTAATCTGAATATGTCACTTGGCTGGAAAGGGCTTTACAGAGAGCTTACAGAAAAGGTGGGGTATTGGGCAGCGACTTGAATTGTGTGAGACTAGACCATATACTTAAATCTGCCAAATACTCTAGACTGCTTATCCTCTATCTAAAGCTCCAGGATAGGAGAGATGGTACCCCTACTTATTGTACTCTAATAAAAGAACTCAGCGAGGCTGAAGGTGAGGAAGAAGTTTGGGATCCTTGTGCAGGCATTGCTAGAGTAGCCTTGACACTGAGAAGGCCCAGTGGGGAAGAGACTGTTGGGGATGCCCCACCATGGACAGAGATACTTAAAGAGATCAGAGAACTAGAACTCAGCTAATAGAAAGCTCTCTGCCAGAAGCAACAGCTTAGACACAAAGGGCACCCCTAGGAGGCATATGCCAAGAGCAGTCCAGCCCCTAGCCCTACTGTCTACTAATCTTCACCGACTGCTGTATCTACTGCTGAAATAGTGGTCAGCTAATAGAAAGCTATCAGTTAGAAACTACCAGCAGCAACGGCTTAGACACAAGGAGCAACCCTAGGAGGCATACGCCAAGTGCAGTTTAGCCCCTAGCCTTACTGTCTGCTGATCTTCACTGATCTTCACCAACTGAGAGAGAGACCACTCACGGAGGGGAGGCAGACTCCACTAGGTGCAGCAGCAGGGATTCCTTGACAGCAGTTCTACCTGAATCCTCCTCAGAGTGCACAGTCTGGGCTCCTTTCTCCACTGAGGCAGCTTCTCTCCTCACTCGCTCTGCTCAAACCCAGCCAGCGGCTGCTTTCTCAGCATAAGGAGCTGTTGGAACACTTACCCATAATTCATGGCTGTGGAACGTAAATCAGCTTTACCCACTACTGAAATAGTGCTCAGCTAATAGAAAGCTCTCAGCCAGAAGCAACAGCTTAGACACAAAGGGCACCCCAGGAGACATATGCCAAGAGCCGTCCAGCCCCTAGCCTTACTGTCTACTGATCTTCACCGACTGCTGCACCCACTACTGTAATAGTGGTCAGAAAATAGAAAACTCTCAGCCAGAAACAACCAGAAGCAACAGCTCAGACACAAAGGGCAACCCTTGGAGGCATGCGCCAAGTGCGGTCCAGCCCCTAGCCTTACTGTCTGCTAAGCTTCATTGATATATATAAATATAATACATATATATATATATATACATATATCCTTTTTTTGTTCCACTCACAGTCTCTACCTCTAGTTGTCCACATATTTGTTTCATCCATAACAGCTCAGGACAACAGCCACTTCCTACCCCCCCGTTGAGCAGATACACACCCCAGCGAAATAGCTGGCATACCTTTTCTTTCATCTAAAGATTCCCTCTAGACAATCTACTTCTCTCACCAGGAACTTAAACAGAGAAATAAAGGCCACTATGAACCTCTTAAACTGCAATAACAGTGGCACACTTTTTACCAAGGACTTCATTTACAGAGTGGGGCACTGTTCAACATGCTCCACAATCAGAGACCTCCAATCACAGCTTCATGCAGCATGGGCTGAGATAAAATACCTCCATAATATACTAACTTGGCCCCCACTGGGCAACAGTGTAAAACCTTTAGTTTCAAGGTGCACTATACCAGTACCCCTACCCCAAAGGACAAATAGGCCAGGGGGCTGGCAACAGGTCAGGTCTCATACAACTGGCATAAAATCCTCAATACAGGAAGGTACCAAACCTATTCAAACATCAAATAGGTACACTGCACTATCTACCATGATGAATAGCGTAACGAGTGTCAAAAATTCTGTGAACCCTGAGGGCTGCAGGGAGATACAGTACACAACTAAACCCACTAAAAAGGACAAAAAAAAAAGCCGGTACTAATAATTGGTGACTTAATGATTAGGGGTGTAAAGACTCACCTCCAGCAGGACCATGCTTCAACTACGGTAAGGTGCCTCCCCAGAACATCGGCATGGAGAGACACCAATTGCATAGAGGAAATCGTTTGAGGCTTTGATCGAGACACACATGTCATTCTCCACATAGGTATGAATGACCTAGCCTGTAAGTCAGTACAGGAAATGAAACAAAACCTCATCAGGCTAGGCAACAAGCTTACTTCCCTTTCATCCACTATCACCTTCTCTGAAATTCTGCCACTCTGGAAAACACGAGACAGCAAGCAGAAGATCAGGGAAGGGGACATCTCCAAGCTAAACACCTGGCTAAAGGACTGGTGCCAGAAAAAAAGTCACCACTTTATTGGAAAATGGCAGGACTTCTGGGAACTGGAGTTCTTTAAATTCGATGGCCTACACCTCTCAAAGGAGGGGACCCGAGCACTAGGGCAAAAATTTGGCGTTCACATCGGTCAGTTAAACTAGTGGACAGGGGGGTGGTACAGGCACCCCTAGCACAAACAGGGTTGCCAAATGCCCCAACCCTATCACCAACCAGTTCTGCACAAGGATGCGCCAATCCTACTCAAGCCAAACATTGCACCAAATGTACTCAGACCAAGCATTTCAACAAAATTACACAACCAAAACATATTAAAAATGCAAATGATCAGAACAGAAGGGGATGGAAGGCAATGTGCGTCATTGCTCGTCGTCTGCCAAACAAAATCCCTGATCTCACAGCCATAAAGGCAGATGCACAATTAGACTGGGTCACTGTTATGGAAACATGGTTCACTGGAAACCACTCCTGGGATGTCATCATCCCAAGGTATGCGTTATTCTGGAAAGATCGGGAGGGAAAGAAAGGAGGGGAGAGTTGCACTGTATGTCAGAGATGACATATGCACAACAGAAATCCAGGGAAAACATAGTAAAGCAGAGGCCCTTTGGGTTACACTAGGAGCCAGGGACAAAGCCCCTATCCAGGTAGAAGTCATATACAGACCCCCATCCCAGGAGGCCGACATAGACAAGGAGCTCTTGGAAACCATCTCGGTGATGGTGGACAGGGGTGAGTTGCTGCTTGTGGGGGACTTCAGTCTACCAGATGTGGATTGGTCCTCATACACAGCATCCTCAGACCAGAGCAAAGAGTTCCTTTTTGCACTAAGGGAGCAGGTTTGCGTCAACTGGTGAACACACCCACCAGAGACAAAGCAATACTGGATCTTGTGCTGACAAACAGCACAAGGGTCCCAGAAGCAGAGATGGGAGCCAATCTAGGGACCAGGGATCACAGTTCAATCTGGTTTACTGTGAACAATATGGAGGAAAATAGTCACACCAAAATCAAGGTACTAGATTTCAGAAAAGCCTACTTCCCCAAAATGAGAACTACAGTATGATCGCATCCATGCTAGAGGGAGGACTCACAGGAGATGTAGAGGACTGCTGGAATACTTTGAAGGCTGCTCTGCATACAGTAACAACTATATGCACTAAGCAGATCAGCAAGTCCAAAAGAAGGAAAAGACCTCGCTAGTTCTCTCATGAAGTAGCATCCAAAATCAAAGAGAAGAAAAGGCTTTTTTTTTTTTATTTTTATTTAGTTGTTTAACCAGGTATAGCACACTAAGCTGAAAGCTTTTTTACAGGAGTGACCTGGGAGCACAAGGAGGTCAAGTGACTTGCTCAGGGTCACACAGTATGCAAGTGGAAGCTGTGGGATTCAAACCCAGGTCTGGTCTGCTGGATGTCACCAAAATTGCAGCTCAGAGCCTTAGACCACTGCGCTATACTGCCTCCACAATTCAAGCCAACAAAACACGAAGCAAACCTGGAAGAATACAAGAACAAATTAAAGGAGGCAGGGAAAGCTTTTAGAAGAGCAAAAACACAGATGGAAGGCAGCATAGCACAGGGTGTTAAGGGGGGAGATAAAACCTTCTATAGATACATAAGAGAAAAAAGAAAAAAACTAAGGGAGGAATAGTTCGACTAGCATCCAAGGAAGATAAGATGGCAGAGAATGACGAGGACAAGGCAGAGGTGCTAAACGAGTTCTTTTGCTCTGTCTTCACCATAGAAGACAGTGGCAAAAGGTCCTACACTGAGCAGGACAAAGGAAGATACCAAGGGAGCAGACACTAGCCTCTTCATAAGGGAGAAGGTCTTAAAAGAGCTCAATAAACTGAAAGTGGAAAAAGCCATGGGACCGGACAGCCTACACCTTAGGATATTAAAAGAGCTCTGGGAGGAACTGGCTGCACCACTGGCTGAGCTCTTCAACAAGTCACTAGACAGCAGGAAAATATATCAGGACTGGAAACAGGCAACCGCTGTGCCCTTACACAAGAGCAGAAACAAGGAAGTGGCAGGAAATTACTGCCCTGTCAGTTTGATCTCAGTTGTGGGGAAAATGATGGAGTCACTACTAAAAGAGAAGATAGTGGCGTACATAACAGATATTGGAAAAAATGGACCCAAAGCAACATGGTTTCACAGCAGGATGTTCTTGTCAAACCAACTTGATCGACTTTTTTGACTGGATCACCAGAACATTGGATCAGGGAGGAGTGGTGGACGTCATATACCTAGATTTCAGCAAGGTCTTTGACACCATCCCTGACAGAAGGATAACCAACAAGCTGGAACATATGGGAGTTGGCCAGAAGATGGTCAGCTGGATCAGTAACTGGCTGAACAATAGGACCCAGAGAGTGCTAATCAATGGATCATTGTCAAGGGAGGGTAGGGTGACCAGTGGCGTCCCGCAGGGATTGGTACTGGCACTGATCTTATTTAACATACTTATAGCAGAGATAGCAAATGGACTAACAGGGAAGGTTTACCTGTTTCCAGATGATACAAAACTTGCAACAGAGTGAACACAAAAGAAGGAGCAGACAACATGGAAGCTGACCTTAGAAGGTTAGAGGATTGGTCCAGGGACTGGCAGTTACAATTTAATGCCAAAAAGTGCAAGGTAATGAACTTGGAAAAGAGGAACCCATGAAAAAAGTACACTCTGGGAGGACATTAACTTGAGGTGACACAAACAGAGCGAGATCTCGGGTCCATTTATTTTAGTATTTTACTGTTTTCCTCCTTTCCCTGGTCGTGAGAAGACTGGGAGGGGGGGAATTGTGATTTTATATTGTAAGTATGAATTGTTTTTATGATTGTGAAAATACATTCTTGCTGTGAGAGTGCTAAAATATTTTCTCCTCCTCCTCCGGTTGTGAGGGAGCTGGTGGCGGGTAATCTTTATTTTATTTAAATTTTATTTTGATTTAAGCTGGGGTGGTGAGAGAACCCTGGTATTTACATTTATATTTATTTTTGGGAGTCCTCTCGCTGGGTTTAGACTTGATTTTCTTTGGGGTGGGGTTGGGTTTTTTCTAATTTATTTGTTTAAGTTTTGGGAATTTTTTGTTTGTTTAAAGTTATATTAAGGTGTGTTGTTTATTTTATTTTTCTACACTTAATTGTTTTGGTAGTCATATTGTTTTGGTTTTAACTGTTTTCCCAATGGCATGTGTCGGCCCTTTATCCCCATGGTGGTGCGCTATTCATCCTCCTCTCTTCACGCCCTCCGCCCTTTTTATTCTCTACCTCTCCAATATGATACTTAACGGCTCTGTAGGGTGTTGGGAATTGTTCATAGGAGAGGGAAGAGGGTGGGGGGTTGTGAACAAGAGAGGATGGATGAGGGGAGTTATCGTATCAGGGTAGTTGGATCCAGAAGGTGCCCTGGGGTGAAATGGAACCCAGATCATGGTTTACCATGTCTGGTGCCCATACCCAAGAGCACTATGAAATTTAGTAGGCAGATGGGCTTGACAGCCTCTGAGGTTCGTCCAACTCGGGTGGTGTTATACAATGCTAGGTCCATTAGAAACAAGACTGGTATTATTGCCAGTCTTGTTGGTTCTGTGGACTTGGCTTGCATCACCGAGACCTGGCTGGATGAAGATCCAGGCCCCACATTGGAGGCCATGACTCCGGCTGGGGGTTGCAGTCTGTTTCAAGACTGAACTGGGCCTCACGAGAGTGGTAGTGGGGGAGACTGAGTCCTTTGAGTGTACAGTGGTAGCGGGTGTAGGTGTTCGAATCGTAATCATCTACCATCCACCCAGGGATGGGAAACGTTTCTTACAGGAAGTAGCAGACTTCATCGTCGACATGTCATTTGAGTCACCCAGATTGATGGTTCTGGGTGACTTTAATACCTGGGTCGATGATGAACTCTCGCAATTTGGTAATCACTTCCTCCAATTAATGACTTCTTTGGGCCTGACACAGGTGGTTTCCACTGCTACCCATAAATCTGGGCACTCTCTGGATTTAGTCTTTCTCCTAGGGATTGATACTTCCAATCTGGGGGTGGAACCAGTCGCATGGTCAGATAACTGCACCATGAGGTTCAGTTTTTGCACATCTCCTAAGAAGGCCTACCCTGTGGAGATGGTTAGGTACCGTCCTTTATGGGATATTACTCATCAAGGCCTTGAGATGGTCCATGACCTCTCATCCCCCATGTTGGCGAGCAGTAGTCCAGAGACCCTGGTGGCGGCCTATAATTAGGCTATTACGGTGGCTCTGGATTCTATTTCTCCCATTCGTGTATGCGCCTTATCCCTTCGCCCCAAGCCCCCTTGGTTTGATGGGATGTTGAGGGAGATGCGGAGACAGAGGTGAAGGTTGGAGCATTGCTGGCGCGGGTCCACCCTTGATGCCGACCGCCTCAGATTGGTGGACCATTATTCCATCTAACAATCTGCTATCACCCATAAGAAGGCAGAATTCCTGTCCAGGGAGATTGCAGTTGCTAGGAACCGACTAGTATGGTGCTCCCTGGAGTCGGGTGAGTTTTCTAGCTCCCTGAAAGAGGTGGCAGTGAAAAAAGCTACCTTGAACCCGGACTGTTTCACAAACTACAGACCTATCTCAAACCTACCCTTTATTGGGAAAGTGATTGAGAAGGTAGTGGTGGCCCAATTGGAAGACCATTTACCCATCCATGACATCTACGAGTCCTTCCAATCCAGTTTTCGTAAAAGACATAGCACCGAGACTGCACTGGTTCGGGTGCTTAGTGATCTGAGGGCGAGAGATCAGAAGAGATGTTCTATTCAGGTTCTTCTTGATCTCTCATCAGCCTGCTGATACCGTGGATCATGGTGTTGATACCTTCCATACAAGTGAATTTGGCAATATTGGGAATCGTCCTTCGATGATTCACCCTCATTCGACTGGGAGATTACAAAGCGTTGTGTCTGGGTTTTTTTCCCTCAAGCCCAACTTCTTTGTTGTGTGGGGTGCCTCGGGGTTCAGTGCTGTCTCCCATGTTATTCACGGTATATATGCTGCCTCTTGGAGACATTATAAGATGGTATGAGCTGAGGTTTCACTGCTATACAGATGATACCCAGCTATACCTGTCTTTTGCACCTGACCAGGTTGGAGCTCTCTCAGTGTTTAACAACCGTCTGAAAGAAATCCAGGACTGGATGGATTCTAGTTGGCTGAAGTTGAACTCAGAAAAGACAGAGGTTTTGGTTGTGGACCCGGGTCGTCAGATAGAGGGGTCATTGGTTGCTGCGCCCTCAGGAATTTTTCTTGGTGGCGTTTCTCTTCCAGTCTCTGAACAGGTGCGTGACCTGGGGGTCATCTTGGATGGCAGGCTGACACTACAGTCACAAGTGTCAGCAGTTGTCAAGACTTCCTTTTACCATCTTAGGAATATTGCCAGAGTTAAGCACCTTGTTCCATCTGACACATTACCAACGTTGGTCCACGCCTTTGTGTCCTCACATTTGGACTACTGCAACTCCCTGTACTTTGGGCTTTCTGGGGTTGAAATTCACCGCCTACAGCTAGTGCAGAATGCAGCAGCCTGAGTTTTGACTGGGACAAATAGGTCCTGTCATATCACCCCGGTACTACGCGAACTGCACTGGCTACCTATACGGTGGCGGATCGCCTTTAAAGTCAGTTTACTGACTTTCAAAGCCCTACACGATTGGTGTCCAGCCTATCTGAAAGAACTCCTGGTTCCCTACTGCCCCAGCCAATTGCTTCGTTCGACCGACGAGGGGTTGCTAGAGATTCCAAGAGTGAGTTTGAAATCATCTGGTTGCACCCACTCTTTGGAATTCTCTACCACACCGGTTACGGGAGTGCACCTCCGTGGAAGAATTTAAGAGGGGTTTTAAAAAACATTTTTTCCAAATGGCTTTCTTGGAGTATTGATTGCACTGAAATTGTTGATTATAATGCAGTTTTATCTGTGTTTTTATGTTGAATTTTAATGTTTTGATTTGTATTGTTTCATTTTGTACAGCGCCTTGATAATGGAAAGGCGCTTTATAAATAAACTTATTATTATTATTATAATCATCACTGACAAATTAAAGGTAGGAAAACAATGTGAGAAAGCAGCACGGAAAGCAGGTGGCATCCTCGGATGTATAAGTAGAGGTATTTCTAGTAGGAAGAGGTAGATTATCATGCACCTCTATAGGTCTTGGTGAGGCCACACTTGGAGTACTTCATTCAGTTCTAGAGACCTCATCTCAAGAAGGACATTGACCATCTGGAAACAGTGCAGAGAAGGGCTACTAAGATGATGCTTGGACTGCACAAAGGTCATATGAAGCAAGACTCGGGGAGCTGAACCTATACTCCCTTGAACACAGAAGAAACAGAGGGGGCATGACTGAAACATTTAAGTATGTGAGGGGATTTAACGCAGCTCAGACAGGCAATCTATTTCAGCAGAACACGTCAGCATGCACGAGAGGACATGATATGAGACTGGTAGGAGGAAGGTTCAAAAGCAACCTCAGAAAGTACTTCTTCACAGAGAGAGTGATAGACCCATAGAACAGCCTGCCCCAGGAGGTGGTAGCATCAAAGACTATCAGGGAGTTCCAATTCACATTGGACAGACATAAAGGACAAGTTAGGACAAAGGATGCATAGGGAGGGGGTAGTTTCTAGGGCAGACTAGATGGATCACACAGTCCCCATCTGCCAACACTTTTCTTATGTTCTTATGTTCTTAACTGAAAACTGGGGCTCTAACTAAGGCTGTCACTGGTAAAGGGCAGGACACCCGTCAGATTGCATCTGCTATGGGAGTAGGAGTGCACACCCAGATGTCCCCTGCAGATGGCAGTCAAAAGACTGAACTAAATGAATTGTCTGGGATTTGGTGAAAAAATTGATGGAATGCAATGTTAAAACCCAAAAAAGGGCCCATTGCTGCCAGTACTTCTACCCAGATTCCCAAAATGTATCCTTCACACCTCACTAAACATGACTACCGGCCAAATCCCAATATCCTGTCATAGCCCAGGTTGCCTACAGAAGGTGGGTTCTGCTACAAATGTGGGAAGGATGGCCTCCTGAAGAGAGGGAGTGCCAATCCAGAGAGGATCCAGCCAGGGTGAGAGACAGGCTGCTTGTGCAAATGCACCCAAGACAAAGTAATGCCAGTGGAGCTTCATTCCAGTCTCGATATAATGCATCTGTAACCAAGGTCTTTGATCCCACTCCTGCAAAGTTTGTAAACACCTCACTGGATTGGTCAGAGGTGACAAGTCCCTCAATGGAGACTACCGTGCATGTAGATGGCATCCTGGCTCGAGCTGTCCTCAACAGTGGGTCTCAAGTCACGATAATATTCAAGGACTGGTACGATCAACATCTGTCTGACCATCCCCTACAACCTTCAGAGGGACTGCATGTGTGGGGCTTAAGCAAAAAGTCTTATCCATACCTGGGATTCCTGAGAGTTTGGCTTTCATTCCCATTCACTGTGGCTGGTGTGGACGAACCAGTAGAGACCATTGTGCTTGTCTGTCCACCTTCTGGTTTATATGATGGAGTTCCAGTACTCATCGCACCAATGCTCACATGTTTAGGCGCCTAGCCCAATTGTGCCAAGAACATCAAAATGCAAGGTCTGGAAGAGCCTTACGTATCCATGCCATAGTGCAGCAGACATATGCAAAGCAACTGCAACCAAAGAAAAATGATAAAGGTGAACCTGTGGGGCTAGTGTGGAAAAAAGATCCCTCAACTCTCATTCTCCCTCCGAATGCCAAATATAGTATTGACAGAGAGGTTTGCCTGTGGAAAGATGTGACCAACCGAATTCTCATGCTGGATGCTCCAGAAGCTAGAAAGGTGACTGAGGGGCGGCTCATGGTCAAACCAAGTGTGCTTCCTTTTCATGCCCATGCCTATGCCTGGAGGGTGGTGGTTCAGATCCAAAAAGTTACTGATAGAGATATCAAAGTCAGTCGAGATTGCACTCTAGCCAACGTTTACTGTGCAGATACCACAGTCTTGCCATCTAAGCCCCAGCTGGGAGAAGATGAAGATGTATCCCCACACATTTGACTTCGGTGAGTCACCTATTCCTGAGGGGTGGAAAAAAAGGATCAGCTGGAAATTGGCTGCACAAGGCAAAGTGTTCTGTCTGAAAGAATGGGACGTTGGTTCTGTCACTGGTGCGAGAAAGATCCTGCCAATTGGCCCCTGCGGATACTGAAATGCTAGCAGCAGGGATAATACAGGAGTCATGCAGTCCTCATGCTTCTCCAATTGTGGTGGTTCACAAAAAGAATGGCCCGGTGCACATGTGCATTGACTACAGAACTTCAAATAAAAGAACTGCCCCTGACCAGTATACCATGCCCTGCATGCAAGATGCTTTGGACTGTTTAAATGGGAGCAAATGGTTTTCTGTACTTGATTTGCAAAGTGGGTATTACCAAATCCCAATGGCTCTGGAGAACTGTGAAAAAACTGCTTTTATATGTCCTCTGGGTTTCTATGAGTTTCTTTGCATGCCCCAAGACATATCTGGTGCACCACCGACATTCCACCATTTAATGGAATGAGTAGTGGGAGAAATAAACTTGTTTGAATGCGTTGTTTATTTGGATGAAGCCACAGTTTTCAGTAAGACCCTTGAAAAGCACGAGTCCCATCTTTTAAAAAATACTGGACCGACTTGAAGAATTTGGGTTAAAATTATCAATGGATATATGTCAGTTTTTCCAGAGCTCAGTAAAATATGTCAGTCACATCGTGTCCTCAGAAAGAGTTCAGACAGACCCTGTTAAAGCAGAAGCTTTGACCACCTGACAAAGACTAAACAATCTAAAAGAGTTGCAGAGATTCCTGGGTTTTTGTGGCTACTATCGCCGTTTCGTCAAATACTACACCAAGATAGTACGTCCACTGTTGAACTTAACCCAAGGGTACCCACGCAATCATCAAAAATTCAAACAGAGTGCTGTTAAAGAGACTGACAAAACATATTTACCTCCAAATGAACTTTTCGGCCAAAGATGGACCACAGACTGTGAGTCAGCATTCCATGAAATCATTTATCAACTCATGCATGCGCCTATACAAGTTTATGCTGATCCCTCTAGGCCTTATGTTCACCATACAGATGCTAGCCTAAGTGGCTTAGGAGCCGTGCTTGATCAAGAATACACAGAAGGTTTTTGCCCAGTGACATTTGCTAGCTGAAGTTTGACTCCATCAAAAAAAAAATCTATCCTGTGCACAAGTTGGAGTTTCTTGCTTTAAAGTGGGCTGTCATGGAGCAATTCCACAAGTACTTATATGGTGCCAAGATCTTAGTAAAAACAGATAATCCCTTAACTTATGTTCAGACATCTGCCAAGCTAGATGCAACTGATGGCTCGCAGCATTATCCACATATGCCTATGCAGTAGAATACAGGACTGGCCTAAATCACATTGATTCCGATGCTCTCTCTAGGAGGCCAAATTCCTCTCAACAGTGGGTGCACATACTAGAACATTTTGTCAAGGCCCTATGTCATAAATTTGAAAGAGATGAAAACCCATCTCCTGAGACTGTAAACTGTTTAGCTGATTACTTAGGATCACCTGATTCCTGTTTGCCACCAGACTTCTGTAGCTTTGCAGCATTAGATCTAAGTACTTTGCCTCAACTCACTCCTGCTGACATTTTAAAAGAACAGTAGTATGACCCTATAATCCGACAAGTATTAAATGCTTTACAGAAAGGGGAAGATGTCTCCAAGTTGTGATCAAGTGATCAACATACTGCCTTGTTATTCTGAGAAGGGCTTAAACTCAAGTTCAAACAGAGATTGTTGTACAGACAACTTCCAGATAGTCAAGGTACCATGGTAAAGGAACAGCTAGTACTTCTTTCCATATTCAAGAATGTGATTTTAAAAGCTCCCCATGATCAGATGGGACATTTGGGTAGTGAAAGAACTTCAGACTTGGCCCGAGCACATTTTTACTGGCTCAAGATGGGTATGGATATTGAGCAACACATTAAAACTTGTGGCAGATGTCTCCAGTGAAAGACACAACCTCAACGAGCAGTTCCTCTGCTTAACATAACCACCAGTGCGCCTATGGAACTCATATGCATTGATTTCCTAAGCTTAAAGCCTGATTCACGGAACATTGGAAATGTGCTTGTTGTCACTGATCATTTCACCAGATATGCTCAGGCCTATCCAGCAAAAGATCTGAAAGCCACCACAACAGCTATAGTCCTAGTGGAGAAATTCTTTGTTCATTATGATGCTCCCCAGTGCACACATTCTGACCAAGGTCAGGTTTTGAAAGCTGTTTAATTAAAGAAATGTTGTCTGTCTGGAATATTCGAAAATCCAGGACCACTCCATATCATCCTCAAGGAGACCCTCAACCTGAAAGATTTATGTTAGATATGCTTGGCACCCTGCATCCAAAAGACACACCAAAGTGGAGCCAACAAATCAGTGTGCTAGTCCACAAATATAACTGCACAAAGAATGATGCCATAGGTTTCTCCCCTTACCATCTTATGTTTGATTGTGAAGCTTGACTGCCTGTTGATATCTGTTTTGGAGTTTCTTCCGATGGAGCACATTCAGACAATTATCTGCAATACGTTCAAAGGCTGAAAGCCCAACTAAACTATGCGTATCAACTCGCCCACGCCATGGCTGCCTAGAAAAACCTAGCAAACAAAGTGCATCATGACTAAAGGGTCAGAGCTCAAGAGCTGCAAGTTGAGGACAGAGTATTAATGAGAAATCTGGGATTCCAGGGAAAACATAAAATTGCTGACAAATGGAGTCACCAGCCCTACATTGTAATCGGTAAGCTAGCTGACTTGCCAGTATACAAAGTACGTCCAGAAGGTGATCCTGAGATGTTAAGACTACTCATAGAAATCATTTGTTACCCATTGGACAAATAGTTTTAGACACTGCATTGCCAGATCCTGCTCCAACAGGTCATATCACTTGTTCTTCTGTACGCTTAAACAATCAAAACCTCAAGTTATTGCTGATACACAGCTGCTACCCTTTGCTACAACCTGTACAGACCATGATGGTATCGATTCAGATGATGATGAAAGTGATTTTGGGACTGTCTTCTTTCCTTCTTTTAAACTAGCTCATGTATTTCAAGGAAACCCTTTCTGCGACAGAGGAGACAATCCAAGTAGTCCAGTAATGCCAGGTCATCCTGATTCCTCAATTGAACCCTACCTTCTGACAGTGATGTTCAAAGTGTGAGCTCCGAAATAGCTGATTTATTATGCCTGGTGGAACTATCAGAAACTCAAATATCGGATTCTGATCAAGAAAATGGTGGACCTATCAGTGAGCCTTCAAGTAATGCTGAAACACATGGGCCTAATGAACTGGTTCAAGAGCCAGGCAATGTTATTATTCCTGCAAGTGCTAACAATGTGTTGAATGATTCGAACTTTATTGAAATATCTCTCTCAGATAAACCTGAGTTTCAAGAACCCGGAAGTTCAAGTGCTACACCAACTGCAAGTAATACCTCCAATTCTAAACCTCAGTCAAGTGCAGTGGTACTTCTTTCATCGGAAACTGCCACATTGGTGGACAATGAGCTGGGAGTAGCTACCCCGAATGCTAATGCTGAAAGACAAATGCCAGTGCTCCTTTCACCTAGATGTTCAGAAGAGCAGTTAAAGCCAGTGGTTTGGCTCACGTATGACACACCAGGAATGCCTGTAGATCTGCCCATAAATGTAGTTCACAAAGGGTTATATGTTACAGAAAATTTCCTTCCAAAGCTTGTTTTCACTACATCTTCCCAAGTGATAGTTAAGCCTTCCACCCAGTATTTTAGGGGTTACCCTTACAGAGTTAGAGGAATCAGTTAAAAGGTGCCCCATATCTGTGTGGAGGAAACAAATATTTAAGGGGTAATGCAAAAAAAGTGATGAGTGAGTATAAAATGTCATGACAAAATGCTAACTGTACAGTATGTTTAAAAGGAACCCTTTAGAGTGATAGGATGCTAAACTGTATATAGTTGTTACATATCATGCCTGATAGTGTATGCAGTATTTTAATATAGAACATGTCTAATTGGGCTGGCAGTATAGCCTAGAGGTTAGAGGAACAAGTAGTAGTAGTAGTAAAAAGTTTATTTCTGATATCAGAAACAGGATAAAACCCAATTTAGCAACAGCTAATTTACAATGGGGTCCTACTGTACAATAAAATATCAGTTCCATTCTAAAAATACCATACATACATACAACAAAATACATACATAAACAAAACAAGAAAAAGTACAACAATTTACCATATGTGCAAATCTCTCAGGTACAGCAACTTTTTAGAGACATTGCCTCCTTTACAAGCCAGGATCTTAATACATTCCAAGATGTTTTGTTGGTACATAACCTCAGATGCCCTGGCAATGAGTTCCACAATTTTGGACCCTTGTATGTATAACAGTGTTGACCCCTCACTTTTCTCATAAATGGCACCCTAAAGTTTATTTCCACTGCAGATCGCAATCCTTCCTTAACATTCCACTCCTCCAGGAACTCCACGAGATATCCCGGTGCTTTTTTAAAATAACAGCAATGAATTAACCACTGCACATGCATATTTCGCTGTTCTACCAAGGATATCCAATTTAAGTTCCTGTAGAGAGTGCAATGGTGAGTTTTCCGGGGTGCGTCCAAAACAAAGCGCGCATATCTGTTATAAATAACATCAAGCTTTCCCAAAATGCCTCTAGCTGCCCCATTGTATACAACATCACCATAATCAATATGAGGAATAATCATCGAATTTACAATCTGTAACCTAGCATCAAATGAAAGGTATGAACGAGCTTGATACATCCAGCAGACCAGACCTGAGTTTGATTCTTACAACCTCCACTTGCATACTGTGTGACTCTGAGCAAGTCACTTAACCGCCCAATGCTCCCAGGTCACCCCTGAAAACAGGCGCTTGTGCCTAGTGGGCCTTACCCAGTTACCAAAGACTAAAAGAAAAAAGAAAATAGTGTGTACAATAAAGTATTATTATAAGTGTTTAGCTTATTATGGTCTTGGGATGAGCACCAAGCTTTTCAGGCTGGGAAAAGATGTAACCCCCCCAGGGGCTTACTTTAATTGCCCCATGCCCCTTGGGGGCATACCTTAATTGCCCCAATGCCCCTCAGGGCTTACTTCAATTACCTCCATGTCCTCTGGGGCTTCCTGTTTCCTCCCAATGCTGCCTGGCATCCTGTTCCTCTCACTGCCACAGCCCGCTTCCTCTGGTGCCCTAAGTCCTCCATTTACTCCCTAAAGCTCCCCTGTTTATTTATTTAGCCCACTTCAGGCTTAAACATTAAAGCATGATCCTTCCGCTGTGAAGGTGCACCTCAGTGCAAGCGGGGATCGCACAGGTTCGCAACACCTTTGAAGTGCCAACCAACGATTTTGTAATTGGCAGGAAAGTTGTTTTTCAGTCCAGGTGCCTCTCCTATCCTATATGAGGGTGGGTGACCAGAACGCTGCAGCTTAAATGCCACTTGGGGCTAAAAATTAAGTTTAACAATAGGGCACAAAAGCGGGGGTAATGAATAAAGATGAGCCCCTAATAAATATTCATAAACTGCTGCCTGGGGGTCTGTATAACGGCAGCAGTGACAGCAAAACTACAGGGGATAAACATATAAATGTGGGCTTGTATAAAAGAGCACCAAAAGGGCTATATTTCTGTGGGGGAGTTGTACAATAAAAGTATACTGTCTGGCTGCACCAGAACTCCAAAGTGGGGACAGTGTGTAATCTGCTCGGGGACTGTATATGAAGCCACCATTTTGGGGATCCTACAGTCAATCATCAGCCTGTATTTCAGCCAGCGACTCATGGGACAATACAAGAGACTTGTGGGAGAGAATCAGGGACAAATTTCTGGCACCAAAGATCCAGCCAATTAAAGGGCTAAAACTGTGATTGACAGCTGAGGCTGCCAATCGGATTGCTGGACCTTTGTTCTTTATTCCAGAGGGACTGTTTGAATTGAGTCAGTTGGGATTCAGCTCAAGACATCGAGGAGAGAGGAGCCTGTGTGGCACTGTCCTGCCTTTTCACAGTAGAGGCCTGCATAGCCTCCTTTGAGCCATCCTCTGGTTCAAAAGGGGATTGGAAATTGGAACTGCTTACCAGCAGACCAGAAAAGGTTGCTCAGCAAGTCGGCTGAGATTTCAACCGGCCACAATCCGAAAAGAAAAGTTCAATGTTTCTTCAGCCAGATGTGCTGAGGCCTATCGCGTGCGTGGAGACATTGAACCAGGGACTCCTGTGCCAAAATACTGGAGCCATTCCAGCCAGAAGAGATTTTCCCTTCAAAGCCCAGTTGGAGGGTTCACCAGCATGCAGACCAAACTTAACCTTAACAGAGACATTTTCTTCTTCTTTGCCTATGGCCCAGCCAGACTGTTCCTGTACTATCTTCAGCATTACAGTGAGACGCCAGACTTGGGGAGTCAGCCCCTACAAAGCAATCAATCGCAGGTTGTGGCCACCTACAGGGAAAGGCCGTGAAGAGAAGGAGAGTCGTGTCAGCCCAGGTCCCCACCAGCTTCCATACGGAGCACCAGGTCTTCATTTCTTCAACCATGTTGCCATGTTCATCTCTGCTCACCTCCAGTTCACCCCTGTACAGTTCTCCATGCCCATGCTGTCCATTGATTCCTTACTAATTAAGCTCTCACTCCCACACTCACTCCCATTACATGTAGCTGGGTCCTACTGCGGTCCTGACGCCCCTATGTCACTCATAATAGACCACCTGAGCACCCTTAAACTGCTTGGATCAGGGAGAGAGCTGCTTAACCTTGGAGACTTCAACTCTAATTGGCTCTCCAGTGCTAGCTCCAAGCTACAGAGGCATGTAGTTGCACTAAATCTGTCCCAGCAAATTTCTGAACCCACACAATTGAATCATAAGCCCCAGAACCACTCCCTAATAGACCGGGCCCTTACCTCACACCTGCACTGAACTCTCAAGTCAGGACTCCTTCTGGACTCACTAAGTGGCCACCATATGATCTACGTGGTAAGGAGAATATTCAGGCCCAAAGCTCCTCCCCCATGTATACTGCTCACCAGGTCCTACAAATCTCTCAACCTCTCAGCACTCCTATATGACCTGTCCAACATGGATTGGTCCTTCATCCCTCGGGCATCCTCCATCAACACTGCCGTTGACCTTTTTAAGTCTAAATTCCTCGCCGTATGGAACTACCATGCGGCGCTGAGAAGGACCCATGTAAGGGGTGCCCACCTGCCCTGGGTCACCACCAATATTATCAAACAACTCCATGCCAGGGACCAGGCATGGAAAGCCTATAAGGCATCCAATACCCAGGAGGCACTCCAACTCTACCATGCACTCCACAACTCCTGCACTAGGCTACTACAGCAGGGCAAAGCAAACTATTTCAAGGCCTCTTTCCACTCTAACCTAAACCACCCTGCGAAATTCTGGAAATCAATCAAATCACTTCTCATCCCCCCCCGCCCAACCTCCCACCCCAGCCCTAAATGTTGATGGTTCCATCATCACAGAACCAGGTGCTGTGGCCTCAGTCTTTAACACCCTTTTCACCAGCTGTGTGGCCTTTCTTCTGTCCTCACTCCCCAAACCCTCTCCAGCCCATCCACTCCCAATCCACTCACCTCCCCGTCCTTCGCCTTTCGCATGGTCACCCCAACCGAAGTGCTAAAAGCCCTGCAGGCACTAAACCCCCACCAAAGGTAAATGTCCCTTGGGTCTGGACTCCAAAATACTTTACCTATCTGCCCCTGCCATCGCCACCCCACTGGCCACTCTCTTCAATCTCTCATTCTCACTTGCTTCAGTCCCATCTGACTGGTAAAGTGCCACTGTTATTCCCCTCCTGAAAGGGGGTGACCCCTCTGCACCAGGTAGCTACCACCCTGTCTCCCTACTCCCCATCCTAGCCAAAATTCAAGAGCGACTTGTGCTCGCCAAACTCTCCTCCTTTCTTGACTCCTCCTCCTCCTTCTTCACACGCTACCAATTGGGATTCAGGAAGTCACATTCTGCCTTCACCTCCCTTCTAAGGTACACTGACACCGTCCTCACGGGTATGAATCACAGGCACATCACCTCCGCTATCTTTGTTGACCTTGCCAAGGCATTCAACATTGTCTCCCATGCCCTTCTACTATCCAAACTCGCCCATGCAGAACTCTCAGGAACTTGTACCAACTGGTTCCAATCCTACCTAGCAGGCAGGTCCCAATCTGTAAGAATCGGTCATCATACTTCTGTCCCCCTCCCTGTAACCACTGGGGTCCCACAAGGCTCAGTCCTTGGTTCGATTCTGTTCTCCATTTTCCTGAATGACCTGTCCTCGGCATGTCTACACACATCCATTCACAAGTACGCTGACAACACGGCACTGTATGCATCAGGTTCCTTCCCCACAGAAGCAGCCTCTAGACTTCAGGAGGACTCCAGTGCTGCCCAGCCTCGGTTTCACTCTAACCTGCTCTTTCTAAACCCCAGGAAAACTATCTCCCTAACCTTTGGTACAAGACAGAGGCTCTCCCAGCTCCCCACCGCCCCCACTGTCCATACCATCGATGGGACTCCGTTGGAGGCCTGCACCTCCTTCAGGTACCTTGGGGTCTGGCTCGATCAGCACCTTGACTTCTCAGCTCATATCGACTCAATCCACAAGAAACTACATCCCAACCTGGGTGCCGTATATCAAAACAGGGGCTGCATTCCTCTGGAAACCTGCAAGGCAATCCTACAGAAAATGATTCTCCCTATAGTTGACTATGGCGACGTAGTATACAGCACCGCCCCCAAGTCCACCCTAGCAAGACTTGACACCCTCTTCCATTCCTTCTGCCATTTTGCCCTGGACTGCCTTCCTTCAATGTACCACTGCAATCTCTATAAGTCTCTAGACCTTGCTTCACTCCAGGATCGGAGACTTGGCCACTGTGCGAGGACAACTGTGAACTTCTGGGCACAGTCCCTCCCCCGTACCTAGAGTTCTCCCTCACAGCTCAACCCCCCTCTGCATACTCTCTCAGGAACACTGACTCTCGGTTTCTGCATATCCCACATATGTCCACAGCCAAAGGCCAGGCTGCCTTTAGTTACTGCATGCCTAAACTATGGAACTCCTTGCCGGCTGACATTAGGCACCCAGAAAACCCTCAGCAGCTCAACCAGATCCTCAAGTCATTCTTCCCCCCCCTCCTGCTCATGCAGTCTGCTCCACCGTAATGCCATATATCCCACCTCTCATCCTTAACCTATACCACACTATGGCACATCTCTATGAGCCAAGACCCAGGCCCCCAGTCTAGTGCCTGGAGTAAAGTGGCCTGCAGCTCACTCCGAATACTGTATGTGACCTTCCAGTGTTTATATATTTCACCTTATTTGCATAGCTGGACTGCTGGTCCACTGGACTTGTTAGTAGTTTTCTTTTGCACTCTGTATACCCACTGCTTTTCTCGGCATTTAAGTTACATGCATTGTTTATTGAACTTTATAATCCTGTTTATGATGCTGTATATGCACTGTAAATTCCTGTGTTTTGATGCTGTATATATCCTCCCCCCCACCCCCAGGACGCATCTGGAATCGAGCAGTACTCCACTCAGTATGCCTTCCTGGTGAAACTCTTAAATAAATAAATAAATGCATTTCATCAGCCTTGTCATCTACTACATTGGGTACAGTGCATAAAACCAGGGTAGCTCCTTGCAACAAATCATCAGTTGTTTAATGGTACCATCTGATTCTGTTTGCCAGGTTAATGTGCTTAAAAGTGACTGGGTCATCAGACCCCGGATACAAATGGTTTAGGGTTTGCAAATGTGTTACTCTAAATTAATCACCCTTCTTTCAATCAAGGGTCCCAACATCAGCTGCGATGCCAGACAACCCACAGCACTATCTCAGGCATGCCTGTTTTTCACTCTGGGTACCCAGTAGTTGCCAGACTGATAGGTTCAGGGACTAAAGTAATGAAAAATAACCTAATCTGTTTTAACTACAGTAAAGTAATCATTTGCCTAAATTCTAGCCCCTCTCTTGTTCATGTCCCCCTTAATAAATCTGATTTACTGTTTTGCTGTTAATCTGGCTTGTGAGCATATTATTACCTGGTCTAAAGTAATACTGAAGTGCTGCAATGTATATTGTAAGTGCATGCTTGTATTATTGAAACTGTCTTTACAGGGGGAGTACAGGGCACAAGCCAGAGATCCAGACCCTGTTAGTAAGTGGGCTGAATGTGATCATATCATTAATGGTCAAACTGTTTGGTATTCTAATTACTGAACACTGCAACTGTTCAGGTTTTCGTAAAGGGTCTCTAGGCAGGATTGTGGGTGGTATTAGATTCCCAGAGAGCCATACCTACTGTGATAGTTACCCATGTAATTTCTCTGGGTGGAGGCACCATAATTATAGCATTACTACTGGTAACCCCCCCATACTAGGTAGTTACAAACCCAGGCCACTCAACCTGTTATTAGGGATACAGGCAGGGGTAGTAGTCCTTGGTATAATGGCACCAGGGTTACACAGACAAGAATGATTCATTAATACCATCAAATCTTTGAACTCAAGAACCAGCACAACCCAAAATTAATTTTCATAAAACAAACATTGGAGGAGTGCTGCATAGTTTTAGTGAAAAATGGTATGTGAACCAACCATGGTTGGAATACTCATTTGCAGCCGATAAGTTCTTCTGTTTTCCTTGTCGGATGTATGCACGCCCTGGCAATGCTGGTGGAATGGGAACTGATATGACTTTTATATCCTCTGGATTTTGCAGCTGGAAAAAAGCTCTTCATCAAGGGAAAGGTCTCATCAAACATGAACACAGCTTAGTCCACTTGAATGCAATGGCTGATTGGACTGCAGCAAGGAAAAGAGAGGCCACACATGCCACAATTGCTGCTTTAGTGTCATCTGCACAAACTGAAAGAAATAGGTACTATGTAAAAACCTTGGGTAAAATCACTCTGTTTGCTGTCCTAAATGAGCTGCCTCTAAGAGGAGATAAAGATATCATCAAGTTTGATGAGTTAGATCTAACACTGAAAAATTCATCAGGAGTTTTGTCAGCCTAATTAAGTTTATTGCAGGGCAAAATCCAATATTCATGGATATTCTGAAAACCATTCCGAAAAATGCAAAGGACGCTTCTGGTGAAATTCAGAATGAAATAATTGACATTATGGAAAAAATGCTTCTGCAAGATATTGTTGCAGATATTCAAAACAATGCTGATGTCAAGTTCTTCTACCTAAAATGTGACACCACAAGGGATGCTGTGAATGTTGAAAATCTGTCCATTATTTTACGATATTCTGTTGATGGGAAACCGAAGGAGAGACTTATTGGATTATCCCAATTGTATGGCCTCACTGCTGAAGATATTATACAACAGATCTTGAAAGACATCCAAGAACTGGGTAGTAGTAGTAGTTAATTTTATTTATTCAATCAAAGATCATTACAATAAGATTCATAAACATTTCAGTACATTGGTCTACATAGACGTAACAGTAATACACCACATGATTAGATAACAGTTCTATATCTTACAGATATTCTTGCCTGTTAAAAATAAATAAATTAGCTCAAAAGATGTATGCTATTATCTTAGATTGTGATAGTCATTTATATTTATTCTGGATGATAGAGATTGCTCTAAAATATCCTGCAACCTGGTTTATCAAGTAAATATCCTGAGGTGTCAGCATAAGAGTATATTTTTATCCAGTGTACCAATCTGAGACCATACAGGGACTAACCAGTACTCCCTTGGTTTGTCATTCCAAGTGCAAATGAAAACCACATGATACAGATCTTGGTTCTTTTATAGTACAATTGCAATTACTAAGTGCCTCATTAGGTTGCTTACTGTATCTTGTTCTCGGGATATTACTCTTAAACAGTTCAAATCTATATCTAACATAAACAAATCTAAGTTTCTGATCTGTCAGTACCTCCAGGTAGTATCTAAACATATGAGAAACAAAATTTCTGACAAGCCAAGGAGTGATCCTTAAGGTTGAGACTCTATGGCAATCCTTCATTTTTTCATTGTTTATGATTTTACTAGAACAGTATTTTTTGTAACATAACCCAATTGTGATCCCCCTTCTCCTGATATGTTTTTAAAGCTTGCAGGCCATTTGTGTGTAGGGTTTTTATCACTTGTAGATACTATAGTGATTGTCAACAACCAAGCTCTTTCCGACTTAATTTTTCTCTAAAACATTCCCTCTGTAATCTTTCAGGAGACATTCTAGTAATGGTTATTCAATAGCACACAAACCTAGCCTGGGCAAAAGCTTCCAGATTAGGAAAGCCTAGTTCTGCTCTTACTAAGGAGTTGGTACAGAGTTTCCCAGTCCCAATGCTGATCTGAGGATTTTATTCAAGAGGATTTCCAGCATTAAGTTCATATAGCCCCAGACTTCCACAAGATAGAGAGCCTGGGGAATATACTTGGCTCAGGAAGCTTTTAAGAGTGGTAAAGTAGAAGAACCAACAAATTTTCTATGGAATCTTAAAAGAGCTCCAGCCAATTGTTTAAGTTTAGCAACTTGGGATTTTATATGTGGTTCCCAATTCCCTGTACTTGAAAATAGGATGCCCAAATAGATAAAAGATTTTACTGTCTCAATCCTGTGTTCACCTATCACCCATTTGATTGATGTGTTTCTAGATCTAAAAATTATGACCTGACTTTATTCTCATTAACAGATAATTTATGAGATACCACATAAGCATGTAACATATTTAACTCCGTTTGCAATCCTGATCTGGACAGTGAAATTAACGTGAGATCATGTGCGTATGCCAGCGCTGAACAATCTCTATGCCCAATCTTTGGGGAGTAAGAGGAAAAGTCCTTCAAGTAATTGATCAATATATATGCAGAACAATATTGGGACCATAATACACCCCTGTCTGACCCCTTTGTTAGTTGTTATAACTGCAGATAACTGACCCTGTGTCCCCAGTCTGATCTGTGCCCATGTTTCACTGTACAACTCTTTGATGATATTATAAATTCTGGTTGAAACCCTTTTTCAAGCATCATTTGCCAGAGTTTAGTGTGCGTGACATTATTGAAGGCCACACTAAAATCTATAAAAGCAATGTAGAGTTTCTAGCCATGAAGCTTTACATATTTTTTAAATAAGTGTAATAGGATAAAACAGTTATCTGTTGTACTGTAACCAGTACGAAAGCCTGCCTGCAGTTCACTGAGACCTCCCAGTTCATTGCTGCAACAGCCTGGCTAATAAAACCCTGGCATAAATTTTACCATTAATATCCAGCAAGGAGATGGGGTGATACATAGACGGGTCAGCCTTATCACCCTTTTTGAAGATAGAAATAATTATGGCACCTTTCCAAGACTTTGGAACCTTACTATAAACAATGCATAGATTATAGTACCGAACCAGCAGCCTCGCCCATAATGAAGAGGCTGTCAGGAAGACCTCAGCAGGAATCATGTCAGGTCCTGATGATTTTTTCTTTTTTAACTGAGCAATGGCCAGATAAACTTCCTGATAGGTCAAGGGTTGAAAACAATGTTTATTTACTCTCAGTTCCCAGTCTTGACAGGGTGATACCAAATTCAGATTAAAAAACAGATTGAACCCAGTTGCTGCCCAACTAAACTGAATTACATCATCCAATTCATACCACAGCCTATGAGAATAATATTTTGAATTAGATGGTTATATATAAACATTAATTAGGCAACATGTTAATCCTGGCATTTGAACATATACTGCTAGTGTGAAGCTTGATAATTGACTGAACTGTCAGATTCTTGGCAACCTTAGCCCAAATGAGTAAGCCTCCTGAGTTTCTACCAGTACCAGTAAGTGTAGTACCAGGCCACTGAAAACAAGAGTAATCATTTAGTGATACATCACTGCCCTCTGAGTGCTATGTGTCTTGCAGACAAATTATATGGTAGTTGGAGATAAACTCCTTCCAGTCTTGGTCAGCAAACTTATTGTTTATACCTGAAATACCTGAAATGTTCCAAGATAGTAAAGCCCATTCAAGTGGGCAAAATGGTGTCTCCTCTCGTTTAAAGGACTGGTCTAGACTTAGTCAGATAGTTTGGCTATCTAGCACTTGGAAGCTATTACCCAATGGGAGATCTTCAAAAAGTTGTTGCCATACAGAGCTTGAATCTTCTACCCTTGCTTGATTTGAAAGCCCTGTATCATGGGTTGTATGACTCTTACGAGCATGCACTTGCTGACCTTTCACTTCTTCCCACTCAATTAAATGAATACCCATATTGTCCAAGACCTCTAAGCATTCTAGGAGTCTCGTATAAGCCTCATTGGAAATTACGCTTATTATCACTTGATCATCCCCAATGTCCTCAACAATTCTGGTGGAGGCACACTGCCCATCTAAATCTATCAGAATATTTAGTGTATGCACAAATAGATCCTTTAAAATTTTTTTCAATTTAACATCAGTTTCATTTTCAGATCTTGGTAAACCAAAGATTGAAAAGGTTTTGAACATATTTTTATGCCTGGGATGCTGGACTCTAGGGTCTAGAAAACCATTTGTGACTATATGGATCCCCAGTGCATCTAACACCAAGGCTTTTTGTACTATCAAATCAATCATTTCTTTGGATTCTAACAGCACATCTATTTGAGCACTTTGCTTTTATTTGATGTTCTCTGAGCTCTAAGCATTTTCACTTTTTCATCTGGTATGCACATGAAGTGCATAAAAAGATCTTGTAGTGTGTTTTTTTAGCTTCCCTTCCTTCTCTAGGGAGCACTTTCTAACCAAAAATATTAGAGGCTTGTTTCTTAAAGCTTTAGGTGCTCTATCTCTATTCAATTTATCTCTATTTACAAAATCAGCGTGACAACCTATTCTGTTTAAAACCTCTGAGTTCATCCATATGTGATTAGCAAGACATGGCGAGGTACAACACATAAATACACATTCAATATCACATTCATCTTTATCCTTTTATCCTTCCAGATCTGCACAAAGTCATATTCTACAATGTGCACACCTAAAGTTGCCCTAAGTAGGTGCACAATCTTGCTTTTATTTTCAAACACTTATCTATTTTTCTCCCATTTTAACCCATAGAGGCACAGAATAGCACAGGCATCTAAATAAAGTTTTTGTGGCTTGGGATCTAAGTAGCTGGTCCTTTCTGGGGGCAGGGACTGGGGCACATTAGCATTAATTTTAACACTGGTAACGCAGTATTTTTAGATCTTCCCTAATTGATTTTAGTTCACAGCCTAGCACATTGTGGGCTGGATATTCAAAAGGGTTGCACCATGCGCAATAGGGTTGCGCTTGCGCAAGTCCAAAATTGCGCCATTCTGCCATATTCAGCAGGAGGCAGTTGCACCCCCCAAGTCATGCTGAGCAACAGCACAATGCTAATGAAGGCATGCTCAACTGGAGGGGGAGGAACCATGCATAAACTGTACAACCCGATATTCAGCCGGGCTGTGCAGAGTTGTGCAGGTGCAACCCCCAACCTCTTGCATGCGACTTTGAGCAAAAAAAAGGGAAGTAAGTCGAGGCCACCCACAGGTGAGCTGCCGCATTGCAGGGCACAACACAGCAGCTGCCACCTGTGGTGGCCTCCACTCTTTCCTGTGCCCTCTGCAGCCCAATCATGGTCATAATAGTAACCCCCGACTGGCCGATCGTGGCGCAAACCCATAGTAAACCCTCCCCGACTGGCCTGATGCGGGCAAACCTGTAGTAAACCCCCACATATCTGGACTGCCTTGTATGGTATGGGCTGCATGCCCATTGGCTCTTGCTCTGAACCAATGGGTGCAGCCCTACTAACAGTCAGTTGGTGGGCAGCAGGGCAACAGGCGGGTGGGGTGCTGCCACCTGCCGGCTGACAGAGGGAGGCGGGTGGTAGGGCTCCATGGGTGGGTGGGGTGGGGGCCACTAGATCACCAGGCTACTTGGACCTGGGGGTTGACTCTAATGCCCATGATCTGGCTTTGAGGTCCACTGGACCACCAGGATATTGTTCTTGGAGGTTGAACTCTGTTCTGCCAGCGATCGGCTAGTGGGGGTGGGGAGTTACTACAGATTTGCCTGCGGCCGGGCCAGTCGGGGAGGGGATTACTATGGGTTTGCCTGCAATCAGGCCAGTCGAGGGGTGGGATTACTACAGTTTTGCCAGCGATCGGGCTGCAGGGGGCATCGGTCCCCGATGGCTGCTGCCTGGCAGGGCGCCAGGCACAGGATCGGCACACCTGCATGCTAATGGCATGCAAATGGGGCCATAAGTAGATGCAAATGGCCCCCCCTGCACCTTGCATGAATTATGGCCTCATTTGCATGTCACCTTTTGAATATCAGAAATTTGTGCATGATGCAATGGAACTTGCACCACCGCATCTTGAATGCTCCACTCTGACCACTTGCGGTGGTGCAAGTTTCACTGCACCATGCACAGTGTAGCTGTGGCGGGGTGATATTCAAGGTTGCTCAATAGCGCAACTCCGTTGAATATCACCCCGGCCACACCCCAGCACAACTATTTTGAGCAGCGCAAGGGCTTGCGCTACAGAATGGTGCAGTTTGAATATCCAGCCCTTAGTGCCTTTTCAATTGATTCTACAAAAGAAGCACTTTCCCAGTCCATTTGAGGTGGCTTTGGGGTAGGGGTAGGCTGAATGAATTCCTGCACTGGAGTTTTCTCCAACCTAAAAATGATCTCTACGCCGTCTGCCCCCTTCAAAATGGACTCATCACCAATCTCCTCCTGATGAGACACACTATCCTGCTTTTTAGCTGGTGCTACTGATATAGTAGCTGGCTGCATAGTCTCAACACTCTCTGCAGAGAGCCTGAGGTCCTCGTTAGCTTCCTTAGCTACCATAGCTCTCCTTGACTTAGTCTTTCTTTTTACTTTCTTTTTTAATTTCGGCTTTTCTACCGAAGAGGAAATTAAGATTGGTGAAAAATCTGGTCTCACTTGCCCTGTATAATCCAACTCAAAAGATGGAGATCGGGGCGTAGCTGGAGATATTTTTTTCCCAGTTTGCTAAGTATATCGTCCAGTCTACAGCTACTTATTGCTTGATTTCGTTTAATAGTTTCTAATTAATTCTGTATACCAACCATCTGATTGAGGATCATTAGATGAGCTGCATTTTGATTTTTGACAAACTTTAATATCTTCACTGAGTGCAAAAGGGTAATGGGTTATATTACCCTTAGGTCCTCATCATTTATGGCTGTTAGCGACTCTTCCTGTTTCTCAAACTTGGAAATTGTTGTCTGTAGTTCCCTGAGTACTACTTCTAAGGTTGTATGTAACCTGGGACTCTTTGCATTCACATTTCTTCTAACAGATATTGGTGTATAGATTTCTGGAGAGAAAGCTAAGGAGTATGAGTCAAGTGTATCGTAATTAAAATAGCTTGACTGCAAGAACATTTCAGCATTATCCACTTCACTGACCTGGTTGTCTTTGGCCTTGTTTTTTTTTTCTTACTTACAGATTTTTGAGTTCCATGATTACCAGGGATAGATGGAGCTCTATCAACGTGCTTGTCAGAACCCTGAATGGTGTTCGAAACTATAGGGGAAATTTTAGGGGTTGAGGAAAGTCTTGACATTTCTGTACAAACTATGCTAATCTCTTGAACTAAAACTGAGCAGGTACATAAAAAATGACATCCTCTGTCTTTTTTGGAAAAAGATCACTTATTTTTCATTGGTTTATAGGCCTTGTTTTGGCTGAATGAGGGCAAGCTCTAGACTTTGCTTTTTTTCTCTCCATTTATATTATTCTTTAAATCAGGATTGTTTAACTTAATTTTACTTTTCATTTTTTTAACCCTTTTGGATTTGGTCTTAGAAAGCTTACTGTTTTTAATTGTGAGTCTCCCCTTTGCTACATCCTGTTTTGATTTTTTAGAATCCATACACTGATTCACGAGAACTGATGCTGAATCAAAATCTAATGATATATGAGTGTTAAGCACATGTTGGTTATCTAGTGCACATAGATCAGGAATGAGCTCCACGTTCCCACTTACTTGTGCCCTAGCCACTTGATTTCTTGTAGCAACAATTGCAGCTTTAGTTTAACAGGAGCTAAAGGACACAGCCAAGTTGTGAACCACACAAAGTAAACAGGCCCTGACGAAATTCAGCTCAGAACAAAGTGTGGGAGTAATGTATAGAACTAAATGTTATATCTAAAACACAAAGTGCTAGCACAATACTAGTTACAGATAGCTAGTTGTCATTCAAATCCCAACTAAATAGACATAACATTTTCAGCTAGCGATTATGTTCATTTCCTAGGATGCTTTCCATGTAACTGTACTAAAGTGGTACTTTAAAAGTTTTTGGTCTTGAACTCTTGGAGTCTTTACCGCATTCTTATTCTCTTGTCCTTATAGAGAGCTTTCCACTGGAGATCACTTCGGGTCCTTTTCCTCATGTCTTGAAAGACCGAGAAAGTTAAAGACTCTTTGTTGGTGCCGCTATTAGGGTGATTGAAAGGCTGTCTGGGAGTTCTTAAGATGCTGAGCTCCTTGTCCTTCCACTGTAGCACTGGGAAAAGATACAAAAATGGGCTACAATCAATGGTTTTAAGCCAAGCTCTAGTGTAAGTCTAACAGCCCACTAATCTTGGCTATATAGATCTTTTCTGGCTTTCTGATAAACAGCTCTTAGTTGGAGAAAATGTTTACCGCTTTCCCCTACTAGTTTCACAAATCAAGAAACATTCGATAACTAAGAATGGGTATATGATGGAATATTAACGCTTGGGGAAGTGGGGCACATGAAAAGTACTAGTTAAGTACGGCTAATTATAGTTAAGTACTGGTCATTGACATAATCCATCTTACTTTCAGAGAGTGTAATATAGTTGTAGATTAGTGTTAATTTAAATGTAGTTAAAGATGAGAAATGTAACTGTCTTTTCTTCAAACTAAATACCCTTAAGAAGCTGTTAAACATTTACTGTGTCTGCAATACTTGAGTGAGACACTCTCCTTTTCCAAAACACACATCAGCTGAGTCAGAACAAGGGTGTTCCGCATCATGAGAGCTGCAGTGGCTTCTCAGGAATCACTCAGCAGGTAGTACCTCGCTAATTCAAGCAGTGCCTTTGGCCCCACAAGAAAGTTAAGAATTAAAAATAAAAGCCAGTACATCTAAAATAAGATGCAGCTCTCACTCAGGGCAGGCATGCAGTCTAGGAGAAATGGCATCTCTAGAGGGAGACGCCATACCTGTGCACTTTATTTTCCTGCAGGAGGTCATGTGACTTAGTGCCCAGTGGGAATGCAGACATCTAAAACTGGGACGTTCAAATGGCTGAGAAAAATTAAAAAACCCAAAAGTACTAATAAACAAGAAAATCACAATAAATATGTAAAATAAGTAAAAAGATAAAATATAAGGTAAAACAGTGATAAAACACTTTCCCTTTTATAGGGGAATCACATCCAGATCCACAGCATTGAAAGCAGCGTTGCAAACACTAGTATTAAGATGAGGAGCCAAAAGTTTAAAAAAAAAGAGTCTTCAACTTGCAGCTTCCACAGCTCTGTACACAAGTCTGCTCTTTTCTGGATCCTTCAGCTGCAATGCCGACTGCTCACACTCTACCACCAATGATCCCCCATGGGGACTTCTCCTCTAATTCTCCAGAGCTCAACTACACCTCATCTGCACTCCGACTTTGAAAGAAAAATGGAGACCAGGAGCGGACTGGAAGCAGTCACACAAGATGGCCTGAAAAGGCTGTGTACTTAGACAGATATGGAAAGCTTCTGAAATAAATGCACAGCAATGGTGGCAAACCTTTTCTAGGAAAATAAATCGCAATACACAGCTCCCCCAGCTTCTCCACAACAAGATATCATGCAGCAGCTATGCTCTTCCTCCCAGTAGTAATAGAAAATCAATAACTGGGTGTGAACCCTCAAAATATTTTATGTTCTTGCTTTGATGGTGCCTCTGTTATGTCAGGGTGCAAAGGAGGTATACAAAAGCTTTTGCAAGAGAAATTAAACAAGGAAATTCCTTACACACACTGCTTGAATCATCAGTTACATCTGGTAGTTACTCATGTGTGTTGTAACATGGGGAAGAAAAAGGGCTGAATCTGATTGGTCCAAGCAGATCAGCTGGGGATACATTAATTCTCAATTAATGTATGCCTATGCCAGAATTAAGGCATGGTGGAGTTTTTAGTGTAGCCACTAGACATTCATGTCCCACAGGAACATGAGTAGAATTCTGATGCACACATTTTACCGTAACTAGTTCTCGTAGCTCCTGATACATGTAATAGGGGGAACTGTTACAAAAAACACCATAGCACAGTAAACCTATCCTCCTAAATTTTGATTAGCTGTAAAATAACAGATTTGAAAGTTTATGTCTCTTCTATGCACTGAATGCATTAGTGTTTCAAAGTCTGCAGCTGTCTTAATATCACCACCCACCCTAGGGCTAACTGAGAGTTAATGATGGGATGGCAGTCTCGTTCAGTATTTTAGGTGGTGTTAAAAGCACTCACTGAACTTGTAAAAAGAACAATATAGCCCTCATAACACTCAAGATTTTCCAGACACGTGTCAGCATGAAAACCAGTGTTTCCCAACCAAATGCAGAACACCATGGCCATGACTGTTGTTCCCATATGCCACAATGCTGTATTTTCTAACAGGCAGATTTTCAACAGGAGTGTGAAAAAGCGATTAACACTGTAAGACTTTCTGCAACTGGTCACCATGATCGCTGATCATATACGATCCAGAAATCTGAGCTTAGAAATTAAAAACTGTAAAATTGACGGTAAAACCAGAGAATGTACAATCTGACATCTACTCACAATCCTTCAGAGAGCAGGAAGCTGGAAGTTTAGTGCCGTAACATAACACAAAAAAACTAACATTTTAAAAAGTGTAACATAGGAAAGAAAAGGTTCTTAACAGGGAGCTGAACCCTTTTTCTTCCCCATGTTACAAGTGAATTAATCCACTCCAGAGCATGGGTCTACTGGGGATTAATGTATGGCTGGGTGGTGGGACCCCCCAGCCATTCATTAATCCCCAGTAAACCCACTCTCTGTCGGGGGGTAATCCTTACTGAGAAGAGCACAGCAGTGGCAAATATATTCTCAAATTGCAGCTCTCTGTACAAATTTTTTCACAGACATGAAGTTAGTGTGCTATACAAAGGTCAGCATCTGCAAAGACTCATAGACACAAGATGGGCTGGTCACCTGAAAACCTCGGAAGTAATCCTCAATAATTTGGAAGACATTCGGATTGTTCTGTCACAGTTTGCAAATGGTTACAGTGATCTGTCAGTTGAAGCAAGAGGGCTAATTGGAAGTTATAAAATCATTCCAATTCCTGTTCTTCGCCGTGGTTATGAGAATGATTTTGAATGTTTTTGCTCCAGTGATTAATTACCTTCAAAAAGAACTGATGCACCTTGCTAAGGGATTTGAATTGATTACTGTTTCCTGTGAAACTCTTCAACAGAAGAGAGAACTGTTTGAAGATTTTGTAGCAGATGTTTCATCCAAACACTCGATTTTGAAAAATGTATGGGATGAAACACACATTACGTCATGCTGGTGCCGCCAAAGGTGCCAGGGTGCTGTCCAGAAAGTTTCAAGATTCAGTCATCACTGGGCGCTTACCAGGATTCCAAACTTTAAATGAGCATCAGTGGTCTCAGATTTATCATGAACTGATTGATGAAGCCACTAGTGAATTGCAAAGGAGATTTTCTTAGAGGAACTCCGAGTTATGTAAAAGCTGGTCAGCCCTGTATTCTAGCAGCTCTCCCGACTTCTTGAAAATGGAATCTCTACCTGCTTTGATTGACTTGCTTGGATTAGATATTGAGAAAATGAAAGCTGAAATGGCTGTATTCAAGGCACTGATGGATGAGAAACAGTGCAAAGAATCTGAAGACGTTCTTGGTGCTGCCAAGGAATTAAAGGAAGCTTTCCCATGTATTTTTGAAATGTGTATTGCTGTCTTACTATTTGGAGCATCAACTGCTGCTTGTGAGATTTCCCTTTCTTGTTTGAAAAGAATTTTATCAGATCAGAGGATGAGCATGAGTCATGAACGAAAGAAAAACCTCATTCTCCTGTCATATGAAAATGATGTGACTTCAGGTCTCAACCTGGATGTCTTTGTGGAAGAATTCAAATGCTACTATCCAAGAAGACTTCAATTTTAGTTTCATGAACACTGTTAACCTTGCACAGCACTTACATGTTTAGAGCTAACTGTCAAATGATTTACAAGCAGATAAAAGACTTAGTTCTGACATCTTGCTGACATTGCATTTTTGACTAATTACGTGACAAGAAGCGTGACTGGTAGCTGCCCCCCGTGATCTTTCTTTCAGCCCTCCGTCTTGCTGTCCTAGCTATGGGCCTGCATCTGTGTAATATAACCCAGTATAGGACGTGTTAATTTCTTCACTGACAATTGTCTGGCTGCCTGTCCAGCCAACAAACTTGCCCACTTCCTTATTTAACTTTACCCTTGCCTGATCAATAGCTTTGGGCAGTCAGACATGGCACCATACCAGGCTGGCAGCATATCCGACCACACCAGCCAGCACCTGGGCAGCAGTGTCCACAGGGTAGCCCAATCCTGCTTAATCCACAGGATGAGCTCCACTGTGGCCTGCATCCCTAGGTTATTACCTCCCACATGTACTATCAAAATATCGGCCATGCTGAATTTCTTTTTGTTGTGACAGATGCAAGGCATCAGTTGTTCCCATCTCATGCCCCACATCCCGAACCACTGGACATTGGCCTCCTCTTTTAGTATCCCGAAGTTTGTTCTGTATGTCCTTACTTCTGCCCTCTTCTTGTCCCTGAACACATAAGAGGATCCCACTTTCCAAACATGCTTCTGGGGTCTTGGTCCTAATAGCACATGGGGAAGGAAGAGAACATAGGTTAGTGTTGTGTCTATATTGGCCTGACATAGCTCTTAAACCTTTTGGACTGCCATCTCCCAATTCTTTTAATCTCTCCTTCAGCCAAGCACAGGCTGGTGGCTGTGCTGGTGGTGTCGATCCTAAATGAGTGGGTACCAAACTGCTGCAGATTGAGGCCGCAAGCTCTGAGACATTTGTTTAGCATACAGCTGAACTGGTATTGCAGTAGCAGCACCCTGTCAGTGTGAATCCATATCTGGCCATCCCCTGGCAGCTGGATGGCAAGGAATTCCACCACTGCCTGTATGGGGCAGCTGTCAGCGTGTGCAGCTCACCACAGGGTGACCTGCATCCCCCTGCCCCGATGATCTGTCTCTGACCATCGGAGTCATATGCTCAACCTACCCTCCTGAAGTTCAAAATCCTCCCTCTTGAGGGCTCCCACCTGATCAGGCTTACTGGCAGCCACTAATTGGTCAATTCTGAAGAACCTGGAAAAAGCCAGATAGAAAGCGACCCAGAAAATCTGGCATTCATACCCATTGCTTGTGCAGCAATTCAAGGTGCGCACCAGTGCCCTCAGCCACTGGAATGAAATGGGCCTCTGTACCTCACCCACTGGTGTGGCCTGCTGCACCCAGCATTCTATAAACTTCCTCATGGCAAAATGCAGCGTCATGTTGCCACACATCAGCAGTTTACCGAAGAAGGTGATCCCAACCAACATCAACCCAGCCAATGATCTTGACACCCCATCCTCCATTAGTTCCCACAAAAACAACAGGATGTTACTTGCTGACACTGACCATGGGTTCATTATTCCCCAGGCCCCAATGAAATCTAGAAATCGGGATACCCCCTGACAGTAAGTTCACCAAGTCCCAGGGGCCTCCCAGGGGCCATTGACTTTGATATTACCTGCCAGATTCCACTTAGCTGTTGTCCCACAGCCAGGTGGGGAGGGCCAGAGGGTCTTCCTTGGCCTCAGGTGCCAGCATCCTGAAACTGTGCCACTGAAAATGAGAAAGTGCTTCAGCAATTTTGTTATCCACTCCCAGCACATGCTTGGCCCTGAATGTGATATTAAGCTTCAAACACCTCAAAATGAATTTCCATAACAAACTGCAAACCTTTTTGCAGCTCACCGACTGGTTATTTATCACCTGTACCACCCCCATGTTGTCATACCAAAAGACCACCAACTTGTTTTCTAGTCTCTTGCCCCAGATGTCCAGAGCGACCACAATAGGGAATAATTCTGAGAAAGTAAGGTTCTTGGTCAGCCCCATGTGGTGCTATGCCAGAGGCCAAGCTGTAATGCACCATTCATCCTGACAGTAGATACCAATCTCTGGACCCCCAGATGCGTCTGTAAAAAACCTCAGTTCTTGGTTGGAGGTGGCAGGTGTCTGGCACAGTGCCACCTCATTGAAGTTGTTAAGAACTCAACCCAGATCTCCAAATTGGATTTTATGCCCTTGTGGACCCAGATGAAGTGATGTGGTGAGCAGACTCCAGCCATGGCCCTGGCCAGTCACCTGCAAAAGGGGTGCCCCATAGGGATGACCTTACAAGCGAAATTCAGGTGCCCATGCAGGTCATGTACCACTGCAAGGTGACCTTTTTGGCCCCTCGACCTTTTTTGCCAGCCAAACTAGCTTCTGCACCTTATCCGCTGGCAACCTATAAACCCCAGCTACGGAGTCCAGTTCAATGCCTAGGAATGTGAGTCTGGTACACGGGCCCTCAATTTTATCCATGGCCAGTGGCATACCAAACTCCTGGGCAATGTCCATGAAACCATTATGTGCCCTGCCACTGGTGTCCTCATCTTTTGGCCTGATGAAGAGGAAATTGTCCAACTAGTGGATGATGGACACTACCCCATGAAGGTGCATACCACCTAGTTCAGGAAGGTGCTGAACTTCTCAAAAATGGAATATGAGATGGAACAGCCCATTGGCATGCACTTGTCCTCAAAATACTGGTCACACACACTTATGCCCAGCAGGCAGAAATCCTTGGGGTGCACAGGTATGAGGTGGAATGCGGATTCTATGTCCGCCTTTGCCAGTAGTGCCCCAGACCACATTCTTGCACCCAGCATTCCACTGCATCAAATGATGTGTAGGATACTTGGTGAGCTTGGGATCTACCTGTTTATTGACTGAATCCCCCGTGGGAAGGAGAGGTGATCAATGAGATGGAATTCCCCTGGGGCTTTCTTTGGTACCAACCCTGGGGGGGGGAGACCGGCAGGTTGATCAGAGGGGCATGAGGAACAGGCCTACTATCTGCCCTAGCCCCACATCTTACCAAATTTTTTAGCCCAATATCCTAGGCATATCCACACTTAATTTAGGTTGCTTGCTTCCCAAGCTACCCAGTGGCCATGATAGGGAATCCTAAAATCATCACTAAAACCTTCCAACAATTCCAGTACCACAGCTCTATTTGGGTACCTTTTTAACCAGGGGAGAAGTGTCCTGGCATTAATTGGAGATGGTGCCTTTCCCAGCCCCATTTGAGGTGGTGCCATTTCCAGTACTACCAACCTCACCTGTCTTCCCACTGTTGAACCCTGGGTGGGCACCCCACACCCTGGACAAGTATGTTTATACTTGCAATTGCCTTGCTAGGAGCATTATCCCTTATTGTACCTCCAACAGCTATCTTCCCCTTTGGAAGTCCCCCCTCCTTTGTTCTTCACTCTGGAGGTAATTCCCATAACCAGCAGCCCACTGTCAGTACGCAGCCCAAGAAAGAGGTGAATTGGGCACATCTGCTTCAGGTACAGAAACGTTTGCATTCTGCTCCACTTCATTGAAGGGTCAGAGACCATTCTCTTCCTGAACGTTTCATGATAGATGCACCACGCTTCACCCTTGAATGAATAGTACACCTTCAAAATGTGGTCCTGGTATTTGATTAGCACTATCGCTTCCTCAGATTTCTTCTCCAGCACAATTATTGACAGTATATTAAATGGTGCTATCCACATCAACATGTCCCTCTTCACCTTGTACTCTTTTTTTTTTTATCCTTTTTGTCTTTCTTACCCTCATTTTCTTTGTCCACTGCTTTAAGCTTTTCCTCCCCTATATAGCAAGAAGATATCTATATACTCCTTTTTCCATACCTTCTCTTTTAGAGACTGAGGTGCGTGTGCTGCCATCAACCCCGGGTCATATGAGGTGGCTCCCATCCTCAGTTCCTTGACTTCTGCCATAAGAAGCTTTACTGTGGCAGCCAAGTCCTTGCTTGGCTCACCAGCCATTGAGGTTGCAACTAGCAGTGGGATCATGCTTGCAATACCTGGGGCCTGTGCTGTAGCAGTGCCACTGCCCTGCATGGGTGATTCCTGCCCCTGGCTGACTCCCACACTCCCACTTGCTGGTGTTGGGATCCCTGGTTCCATCAGGATGGGTGAGACCCCAGTCAAGGCTGCCCCACCCCTGCAGTCCTTCTTTTCTTCCTAACCCAGACCTCCATGCCCTGAGGCACTTTGTCAGGATCCTTAGCACGAAGGTTGGTACCGCCCCGAGCATGTCAGTGAACATGCCCTGTCTGCCATATTCTCTGTCACCCTGTGCACCTGGCCCACTAATTCCTTACCCCAAAGAGGGGTTTTCAGGGACAATCTGTCCTCCTAAACTCTAACCTCCTCTGCACCAGGATCACCCCAACCCCTGGCTGCTCCAATCCCAACTGACCCCTCTGAGCTAGCTACCGACTGATGCCTAACCTCTTCCTCACCACCACACAACAATTCAGACAAGGTATAAATAGAATACTAGCCCGCCATCTCATCTGTGATGGGCTCCACAGCAAACCTCTTGGAAAACCCATCCACCTCCTTGGCACTCCTCTGCTTCAACCCCACATCAGACAGGATCTGATGAGGGGTGGCAGTCTCAAGTGGGGGGGGTCTGGGGTGCTGCAGGCCCTGGGCTGGCCTGGAGGTCTGCTATTAGGGGAGCTGAGGGGACAGCACTGGCCGCCTGACCAGCAACAGCAGAGGCCATAGGAGCAGTTGGGTTAAGGGAGCCAGTAGGAGGCAAGCCAGAGCCCCCATTATCCCCTCTATGGCAGCAGCAGACTATCATGCAGCTACAAAAAAAACAGAAAAAAGGTGCGCAAAACAAAACCAGTACTCAAATGTACAGCTCAAGTGGTTTTAATGTGCAAAGCTCCATAAAACAAGTGCAGCAAAGAAACCCCTAGCACCAGGGGAGTAATTATAGGGGGAGGGGCAAAGTCCCCCAACAATTCAGCTCAGCATGCTGCCCCCAACTAGCCCTTACTTTTGTTGCTGGTGGGTTGGAAGGCTTGGGAGCCTGGAACAGAAAAGGGTCAGGTGGACTTTCAGAGCAGAAGAAGAGAACAGGCACCATCTGCACTGCATGGTAGAAGCAGCAGGCAAAGCAAGCAGTTTGTGTTGGGAGAGTAGGGAGAGAGACAGAGAGAGAGAGAGCCACGAGAAAGTGCAGTGCGACCATCTTAGACAGAACAGGGAGGAAGGGAACCATTGCTGCATAAAGTAGGCTGGCTGGAACCAGAATGGAGCAGAAGTGATGCAGCATGGAGGGAAGAAATGACAGACCACACCCGGAAGCAATGTAAGTGCAAATAACGAACGGGAGACTGCTGGCTTCAGGAGAGAACTGTGGTGCTTCACTTCCCAATGTGCCACTATTCTTACTTATTTATTTATTTATTAGTTTTCGGACATACCTTTGAGCCAGAGGCTTGTTTTCAAAGGTTCCACGTCATGAAACAAAATATAGAGCATAAGAAATAGTACATTTAACATTTAGTACAGGAAACAATTATTCTATTATACAGAGTAGTAACAGGTCTAGTACATTCAAGAGTCAGGTGTTACATTTTCCTGGCAACAAAAAAGGAGAGAGGTAGGATAAATTTACAACAGTAAAAAGACACAGAGAGGTATAGAAGGGTAAGAATTGTTCCAGGTGACCTATGCAATGGTTAGGAGCCAGAAACCTGATGGGGGATACAGTTACATAAGTCCTGGGTCCGGCAATCACATCCACTAGGAGGGTAGAAGATGGTAGGAGAGAGGCTAGGTTCAAATGAGCCTAGATTAAAATGAATGCTGCTGCTGCTGCCTGGCCTGTGGGATGGAGTAGCTTGAGTTGGTTGGAGGAGTCAAGGAATCTGAAGATGAAGCTGGGCGCCTGTGATTGTGAGGGATTTATTCTTTCTTTCCCAGGCCAGAATCCCACCCTATGCTGCTGTGCCAGTTGGAAGTTACGGACAGTATTGTTGGAGCTGAACTATGATTCTGAGGGAGGCAGGAGGTTACTGGTAGTGGTGAGTGAATGGATGGTTTGCTTGGTGGGTATGGGGGGCCACATCTATCATGCAGCAGGTACCGTGCAGAGGAGGGGGTGGGATGGAATTCTACCAGTGAGTTTGCACAGTTAGTGTGTCAGCTGGCAAGGGCTACATGCTATTTACCATTAAACTGATTTGGTGCAAGTCAGGGAGCAGGAAAGAAATCTGCTGCCATCAGTGATCTCTTTCTGCTGGCATTCATTCCCTGCTTTTATAGTGTCTGGCTCTACCAGTGATCAGTACAACCAGTTCTTACCTCCAAAAGATTCTCAACTTGAACTAACTTAGTTCCAGTCTGCAGAAGGGAAGGGTAGGTGGTGTTTATGCTTATTGGTGGTCTGCTGTGTTGGCCCTGTGACTGCCTGATTGAAAATGCTGTCTAGCATCTCTCCTTTGTGTCATCTGACTATATCTGCTTCGGTAGGGACTGCTGGCTGGGTGGAGTGGGTGTTACGATTAGCCTAACATGCAACTCCAGTCTCAGTATTTTTTCTTTCAGCAAGTGTTTTCTGTATTACCAGAGTTAAAGTAATTTAAAAAAAAAATCAAACCTTGTAGGTGGGTGGTTGAACAGTGTGTAGCGTAGACAGGTGGAGAGCGTGAAAGGCAGGGGAATTGCCATTTTTTGTTGTTTTACAAAAAAAGAAACTACCCAGTGTGGCTGTTCCTCCTTCCTTAATGTGTTTAAAGCAGCAGTAACTGCTGCTTTAAACAAAATGACTCAGAGCAGCCAGCCACACGATGTAATTTTTGCATTAACTTGCGCTTGCGCAAGGAATGTCTTGGGACAATACAGGAAATGAGAGGTGTGTCACTGCCAAGCCAATTACAGCTGAAACTGCAATGGGTTTGGCAGTGCACACCAATGACCTGGCACTCTGGTCATGACAGCAGTTCAGTTTTGCTAACTTGGCGTGACTGGACTTCCAAGAAATGAACTCCTCCAATGGGAGCACTTCATTTATTTCTGTAGCCCGAACTCTGGCCATGTGCTTTAGAGTGCACACTAATGCGCTGGCCAGATTACAACCCATCTTCACTCCCTGACCCCACCAAAAGCTTAAATGTTAGCTGCGGTGCGGGTTTCTCTCCCAGTGCTCACTTCTCGGCTCCCACCCCCGCCTCAACATTAGCCGCGGCACAGCTTTCTGTTAAAGCTGACATCGGAGTGCCCAGTCCCCATGTCGGCAATTAAAAAGTTCAGCACCACCACTGAGGGACGCTGGGAAGCCGACTCCCAGTATCCCTATATCTGTACCACCAATAGTCCAGGATACTGGGGAGCCCACTTCCAGTGTCACCATGTCTATACCCCCTTCCTTTAGAAATGGCCAGACCGGGTGCGCCAAGCAGTCCTTATCTGCTGTCAAAGTCTGTGCTATGTTTACCCTACAAAATAGAAAATGGTCCCACAACTTATTTTAGTTTTTTATACCCGAATAAAAGAAAACAGTCACTCATTGTCTCCCCCGTTCCCCTCCCCCATTCCAGCCCTCCCGCTGCACACCCACCTCCCTGCACCCCCTTACCCTTTACTTACCTCCAGAGGTCATCGGGTGTCATCTTCTGTGGACTGGGAAATGTCTGCACTCTTCAAAGCCGAACTGCGAACTGAAGAATGAAGGTAAGCACTATATAATGGCTGTCAGTGGGGGTTTCAACATATATTGATATCTCAGCTATTTTTGGGAATTTTTGCCCCAAATTTTCAACATAGCCTTTTAGCAACCACACCTCATGAACACTGGCACTGTCATTTTTATTACTCAGTTCCTAAAGGTGATTTCACGGTCACTGTGCAGAATCACCTTTCGGGAACAAATAATGAAATGACAGTGCCAGTGTTCATGAGGAGAGGCCTCAAAAAGTCCATTTTGAAAGTTTGGTGAAAAAATCCTCCAAATTACCACATTATGAATGTGCATTGAGCAGTTTTTATGCATGCTCATACCTTCGCCAATTTTTAATATTTTCACTCCAGATTTTCCACATTCCCATTTTCACACCTCCTCATGAACAGTACAGCTTTCATTTTTCACATGCTGCCCGAAACGTGTTTTCACACCTGTGGCACAGAATAGCATGGTTGCTGTATGAAATCAACTTTCAGACTGGATTAATGAAATTACAGTGCCACTGTTCATGAGGTGGGGTCCCAAAAAGACCATGTTGAAAATTTGGTACAAAAATACCCCAAAATGCCCGAGTTACATGTGATTGTTGAAATTTCGATATGCATGTGCGTAACTTCAGCAAATTTTAATATTTTCATTCCAAATATTCAACATTGCCAGTTTTTCACACCACTTCATGAACAGTATAGATGTCATTTTTCACATCCTGCCCGAAATATGTTTTCGCACCTGTTGTGCCAAATGATGCAGTCGCTGCATGAAATCACCTTTTGGGATTGAGTAATGAAATGATAGTGCCACTGCTCATGAGGTGGGGTCCCAAAAAGCCCATGTTGAAAATTTGGAGTGAAAATACCAACAAACACCAGAGGCGTTAGGATTTCAGCTGTAATCCCCACTGAGCTGCAGGCATGAGGTGTGCCTTGGGTCGTCAGCCATAATGATCATGCCATTCCACCCCACCCCACCCCCACCCTGCAGCCAATGACAGGCATCGGGTGTGCCTTGAGTCTTCAACCCCAATGTTCACCCCATTCTCCTATATTGTACCCATCTCAGCTTATTTCATTATGAAATGGGGTGAGCATTAGGGACGAAGACCCCAAGGCACACCGCAGTGCATGTTGGTGTCTGCAGGATGAGGGTGGAAAGGCATGAGTGTTGTGGCTGATGACCGAAAGGCACACCCTCAACACCTGTCAGTCTCAGCAGGTTGGGGATGGGGGGGATTAGGGTTGGAAACCCTGATTCCTCATTAAGGAAATAAATCAGGGAGAGATGGTTGACGTCACCTGCCTTGATTTCAGCAAAGCCTTTGACAACATCCAACATAGAAGGCTGATTAACAAGATGGGTAGTCTGGCCTTGGGGCACAAGCTGATAAACTGGGTTAGAAACTGGCTGATGGACAGGAGGCAGAGGGTAGTGATAATGAGAACCTATCTGAGGAGAGGTGGTGACCATCGTGGTACCTCAGGGATCAGTCCTGGGACCATTTATGATCCAGCTTCCACCATGTGGCACCTGCCGCTCTCACTGCTGCCTCCTCTCTCTCCTCTGAAGCCAGTACCAGTACCAAACACCACTGCAAATACCTGCAAGTGAACATTTGGCATTGACAAATGCTTGTTACTGCTTGTAAACCAGAATAATATTAAGGAGGAGACTGGAGACGGTAAGCAGCTGCATTGTAATTTATTTTTATTTTGCCATTTATTTTTTATTGCTCCATCATGGGCACATTTGCATTAAAAGCAGCAGCATGTTTGCACCCCCATGACAGGCTCAACCCCATCCTGATTGCCAGTACCCGCAGAAAGGAAGCTGTCCCTGGTGCTTAGTGGTCCCCCACCCTCTGATTGTCAGCCCATACATGTGAAGTTATGTCCTTGGTGTCCACTGGTTCCCACCTGCCCTCCGATCACTGGCCCCAGTATCATAATATACCTCCTAGTGGCATCCTCCTCCCACTGATCTATTCCCTATAGCAAGCTACCCATTCCCTGGTGTCTAGTGGTTCCTCACTTCACATTGCAGGCACTGACAAGCCAACCCTGCCTACTCTCCCCTTACCTAAGGGCTGGTGTGGTGAGAGAGCTTACGGTGACCAGCACAGTCCACATCTCGCCCCCTCAGTCGACTGCCAAAAGGGAATACAGAGAGCACATGTCCAATGTACATTACAGGTCAAGCATCTCCTGCACTTTACAGAGAGTGTGGACTGTGTACTGTATAGAGAGCATGTGGCCTGTGTACTGCACAAGGAACACACACTCTGTACAGTACACAGTTCATACTCCCTGTACAATACAGGGAACCTGCACCCTGTACTGTACAGAGAGCATGTGGCCTGTGTACTGCACAAGGAACACACACTCTGTACAGTACACAGTCCATACTCCCTGTACAATACAGGGAACATGCACCCTGTACTGTTCATTGGATGCACGCTCCCTGTCTTCCCATCTGGCGGCTGGCTGAGGAGGTGAGAGTTGGGCTGTGCCAGTCACCATGTGGTCTCCTGCAGCACCGGACTTTCAGTTAAGGGTGGGTGGGCCAGTGCCTGCAGTGGGGGCTGCTAGATGCCAGGGAATTGGTAGCTTGCTAAAGAGATGGACATCGATGGGTAGAGGGTACCAGGGAGGTAGAATATACTTGAAGTAAAGACATCAGTGTAAATATCGGCTTCAGTGTTTTCCCTGTACGTATTAGCTTTCAAAGGAATGTTGATAGAAATAATGGTATTTTTCCATAGATAATTTATTTTTGTGGGTAGCACAATACTCACGACCTAAGTCTGGATGAAAATGAGGTCGCCCCCCCCCAACCTTTACACCAAAATTACTCCTCTACCTAGCACCTCAAACCTGTGTGGGTTCTTCAAAGGGGGAGTGAACATAGAAATCACATCAAGGCTTATAAAGCCAAATCTTAAAGTGACAGTACTAAAAAGTGCAAATGAATTAAAGCAGCATTAGACATCTTAAATTTCCAGATTACATCAATTTCTAGTATAGAAGACTACACAAAATTGAACATTTTAATTTCTCAAAGTACATCAACTTTCAGCATTGAAAAAACTACACAAAATACATATACTGTATAAATAATGTTCTTTAAATACTCAATTAGTATTTCATTTCATTTGAAAGTGATGTTTATAACCAATGGATGGCAAAACACAATGACTTCTGAATGGATCTAGGAGAAAAAGATAAAAATAGAAAATAGATTGATTAAGCATTATATCATTTTGGGCAGGAGAAAAACATAGCTAAAGCAAACATACAGAAGGGTAACACATGCTAATAAAGAGTACCTAGGAATAAATATCAAGTTACAAAAAGGGCCGTAAGTCTCAGCCATCATTAATTCCTACAGGATGAGTGGCACTGAACAAGAAAATAAATCTACTTTTTTGTCTCAACATTTGGCGCTTATTGCCTCCTCTTAGTGGCATCTTAACATGATCAATTCCCATGAAATTAAAACATTTCAAATCAAAGTCATGGTGGAAACCCCTGTGACTCCCCTCTGGGGTAACACACCATCTGTTGCTGATGGAGAGAACATGATCCTGGATTCTTTCCTTAAGACTACAAGTAGTCATACCTATATATAATGATGGGTAATTGCACCAAAGTGCAAAAATAACAAAAGTAGTTTTGCAAGTCAAAAAACATCCAATGTCATGAACATAGTCATTTGTTGGACTCTGAAATCTCTCTCTTGTAGTCATGAATTTACAAACATTGGATGCCCCACATCTATTGCACTCTGCTCAAATCTGTAGGCCCCTTGAATCAGAGCTAGTGGACTTGAGATGGCATTTAGCTATTCTGTTTTTAATACTCTTCCCCTTTCTATTACCCACCCTACGATACTCACCCAATTTATTCCTAAGGTTTGGGTCAGTGTCAAGAATATGCCAAAATCTCTTTAAAGCCCCTGCGACTTTTGGAGAAACATTATTATGCTCTGTAATGAAATTAACAACTTCAGACATCAGATGGCCTTCTCTGTAATTTCAATAAGCTTTGACAGTCCTTAAATTTGGCATATGTATAAGCAGGTTCTAACAGATCCATACTATAACCCTTATCCTGGAATCTAGATGTTAAATCACTGGCATGTCTCTCAAAGTCTTCCATGTTTGAAAAATTACTTAGCAACCTCAAATACTGACCCTTGGGAATACCTCTTAACAAATGAGGTGAATGACAGCTATCACTCCTCAGTAATGAATTTCCAGCAGTGGGCTTGCGATAATTTTCCACAGCAATACTGCCATCTGGGGAGGCATGGAGCCAGAGATCCAGGAATGTTACTGTGATGTGATCTATTGTATACGTAAAATGGAGATTAAACTCGTTCACGTTAATAATGCCCAGGAATTCAACAGCCTTGGACTCCGTGCCCCCCCGATGTACAGTATATCATCAATTAAGCGACCTCAATAGAGTATCCTATCAGAAAACTTGTTTGCACAAGGGTCAAAGATGGCGACCTCCTCCACCAACCCCAAAAGATTGCGTATGAGGGCGCCTATCGCCGACCCCATAGCTGTGCCACAGACTTGTACGTAGTACCTAGAATCAAATGTAAAAAAATTACTAGTTAGAGCAACTGTAAAGCTTCTAAATTAAAAGTGGTATTAACAACATCATGAGTATTAAATAAATCCATAAAGTATCTCACTGCATGTAGTCCCAAGTGATGTCTGATGCTGGTATATAGTGCCTCAACATCAATAATTAGCCACAGGCTACCAGCACCAAAGGTTTGATCATTCATTGCTTCTAAAACCACAAGAGTGTCTCTTAAATATGAAGGTTGCTGTACTACTAAAGTCTGAAGAAAACTATGCAAATATGTTGATAGATTTTCACAAAGGGAACCAATCCCTGATATAATCGGACGTCCTGGAGGTTTTTGGCAATCCTTATGCAATTTTGGTAACAAATGAAATGTAGGGACTACAGGATGTTCTAAATATAAATACTTAAATTCCTGTTCAGAAATGGTACCCTTTAACCTGTAAAATAACAGGAAATCTTTCAGTTTTATTTGGTAAATTACTGAAGGATTGTGCTGCAGCAGTTTATAATTATCTGTATTTTGTAACTGACGATTTGCCTCGGCCACATAATCAATGGTATTCATTGCTACAACACATCTACCCTTATCAGAGCCTTTAATAGTAATGTCCTTCATATGTAGCCCTTCCTTAAGTGCCTTGGGTTCCTCCTTGCTGATGTTATACACACAGTGCTTAGATGGCTGAAAGATTCTGTCCAATTCTTCATTCACAAGTCTTTCAAATGTTGTGATAGCAGGAGAGATATTTTTTGAGGGACAGAAAACTGAGGTTGGTTTAAACTGACTACGATCCCATTTACAATTATCAAAACTAAGCTGATTAAGTGCCCAGTCGAGATCCCAAGAAGCAGGCAAAAACATATCATAATTGCTATTGTCAGACATAAGCTCACCCTGATTCATATTGCCAACTTCAGAATGCACTGTTAACTTACCCAATGTACTTCCTGGTTCCAATGTAGGGGGAGCACATGACTGATGTTGTCCAAATGCAAGATTCATTCCCAGGTTAGGAGCCAATGAAAATCACATTTTCTCTTTTTGAATAAAAAACTTTTGCGGGGGGCGCTAATGAGCAGTTAAAGAGATAAAACGTGTCAATACCTCTCTCCTCCTCGCTTGGGTAATATAAAGTTAAAAAGCTGGTTATTCACTTCTACTGATGGTTTATTTTATCACAAGACTGGGTAGGATTGCACCATGGACGAGTATTTGACCTTGGGTGTGGGGAAAAGCCAGAGAACAGCTGATAAATCCATGAAGAAAAGCACAGCCTGTATGCAGTCGGAGAGCCAACACATAGTTTCCCTGTCAGCCATGGAGGTGAGTGCCCTGGGGCGGGAACTGACGGGCCATGTTCTTGCGGCTTTGGAGCTGCAGCTGTGTAAATTGGAGACAAAGATAGATGACCATCTCCAGGAGGTGTTGACACAGCAATCTGCACAGGCTGTCCATCTTACGGAGGCTGAGGAGAGGATTTCAAGAATGGAGGATGAGCTACAGGGGGTCCCGGGGCAGATTATAGCATTACAGAAGGAATTGGAGGATATGAAGGAAGCAGCAGATTACCAAGAGAGCTATCACCGGAGACTCAATCTCCATCTTCGAGGTTTACTGGAGGGCTGGAGGGTAGCAGTGCCCTGGATTTCTGTGCTTCCACATTACCTAAGTTATTGGATCTGGAAATAAAGCATGGAAGGTTGAAACTGGAGCAGGCGCACAGTGCAATTATGCCCAGGCCACCTGCGGGGTAACTGCCCTGCCAGATCATTATGCGGTTTCACCATTTTCAGGACCACGAGACAGTGCTCTGTGCCTACTAGGAAAAGGGCCATCTGATGATTGAGGGCCATAGGCTCTTTTTGTCTCAGGATTATTCAGTGAGACTCCTGAAGAAACGGAAGATGTTTAATGAAATTATGGCCACCCTCCGCGCCATTAAGGTGAAGAACTATTTGGTGTATCCTGCTACACTGAAGATTAAGCATGAGGGTGCAGTTTTCTCTTTCTGGGATGTAGCCAAGGCAGAAAAATTTGTGGCAGACCTCCGTAAGAAGATTGACTGACTCCTGTTGGTATAAATGTGCTGAAATACACAGGACTGTTAATTATGTTAAAAGTTAAAGGGCCTGTTTTTTTCGCCACTTAGCGGGAGGCAACATAAGACATTATGTTTTTTTTCTTTTCCAGACTGGAGACATCCCTCCTTGCTGACTTTGATGTTCTCTCTTCCCACGCTCCACAGATAGGAGGTGCAGGGCGACTTGAACGCAGCGAACTTTTGGACTGTTAATCTTGGATCTTTTTGTTTTTGTTTTGGGGGCTTGTTCTGTTGGTAATGGTTGAATGTGGGGAGGGGTGTGAATCGGGCTGGCTATGCCTGGGGGGTCGACCTGGAGGAAGAGGGAGGGGGGAGTTGTGGACTCCGCACAGAGGGGAGTTGTCAAATGAAATGTCTATGTGGCTGATCTTTGGGGGAGGAGGGGGGTTTTCTTCTCCCTTTTTGCTGTGGGGAAATCTTCCAGCCCATGTGTTGGGTTCATAACTCGCCATGTTTGTGGTCTGGCTCACAGGACCTGTGGTAGGAGGGGAGATGCTGGTGCTAGGCATGCACTCATTCAGAGGAAGGTAGGCACTCATATTTGATGGGCACGATTGTTGGGGGCTCAGGTGTGTCCTCAGAACGGGGCTTAGCGTTCTTGCTTGGCTCTACCAGGACATGTGGTGGGTCCTTGGTACACTGGGCCTACTGTATGGTCTCCAGGCCTATTGAGGCTGTATGCTTGGCCTCTAAGGGTTTTTGCCTCAGGGGGCACCCTCAGTGCTTATTATGGATTGATCCTGGGGATCTATAAGCAAGTAATTCAAATACCCTGGGGGGGTAGAGGGTGGGACATGGATCGTTACTGGGAGTTTACTGACACTTTAAGCAAAAATAGAAGACAGTGTCTCCTTGATGACTTGGGGAGGTTGGACTGGGGGGGTTGGGGGTTAAACTGTCAGTTGTGGATGGAGAAGATTTGCTGGTGATGCAGAGAACTAGCTGGGTGGTGGGGTTACCTATTGTTGCATGGTTTCAATGTTGGGGGGTTGAATCAATGTTTGTTGGGCTGTTCTTACTGTTTATTTGTTTCAATGTTTGTGCACACACACTCACACTCAAATGTTTATGGTGTATCGGGTGCATACTAGATTTACACAGAAGGTGATGGCATGTCTCATACAGTGGGAGGGGTGCAAGTCAAACAATATCACCATTGCCAGATGGCTCACCGACTGCATTTAACTCTCTGCTCATGGAATGTGCAAGGGATAGTGACCCCAGTGAAACATACAAGTTTTCTTACTGCTTTACGAAGAGAGGGGGTGCAAGTTGCCATGTTGCAAGAGACTCACCTCACCGAGGTGGAACATGTGAAACTGGTGCGGGGTTGGGTGGGGCGATGCTTTGCAGCCTCGTTTAAGGTGCACAAACGAGGGGTCACTATCCTTTTGTGCAAGCACCTCCCATTTCAGGTGCAGCGAGTGGTTAGGGACCGGGTGGGGGGGTGGTATATCTTCGTAGTGGGTGAATTGTGGGGAGAACAGGTAACATTTGGTAATATCTATGCCCCGGCGGTATTCGATGATACCTTTTATAGAACAATCCTCTCATTCATGGTAAAAGAGCAATTTCCAGGCCTGCTGCTGGAGGGGACCTGAACTGTACCCTGGATACCTGTTTGGACCACTCTCAGGGTAGAGGCTGACAGTATGAAGCCATCCACCAGTGGCGTAGGGGGATGTTGGAGTTGGAATTGATAGATAGGTGGTGGGAGGCGATCCCCGGAGCCAGGGAGTACACTTTTTACTCAAATCCGCATGGTACCTGGTCATGGATTGATTATTTGTTCCTTCCGCAGGCCAGTTACTAGTGAGTACAGACGGTACGCCATAGTCCTATTCATCTTTCTGATCATGCCATGGTGATCTTGTTGATGGTTAATGATGAACAGACCAAGGGAGGGGCCCCCGCCTTGGAAATTCCGAACTTATCTGTTGGGGGAGAAGATATTTAAGGAGTATCTGGAAGAGCAGTGGGAGGCTTATATAGTAGCGAATGCTGATTCCCCAACCAGTAAGGCCACTATTTGGGACGTGGGAAATGTGTTTATGAGGGGCATGATCATCAGGTATGTAGCTAAAGTAAAAAAACAGAGACAGGCTCAGAGATTGGAGCTGGATGCCAAGGTGAGAGAGCTGGAAAGACGAGCTGTTGATGGGAAGGGGGAGGCTGTCAGGGCTAGCCTGAAGGTGGTTCGGGAGTCTCTGAATGCTCTGTTAAGTGGGGAGGCTAAGAAGGCTTGGACATTTGGTAAAAAACAGCTGTATGAATGGGGAAATAAACCAGGTCCATTGATGGTTCACCTGATGGGGGAATGTCCGACTATATTGCTGCAATTAGGGACAGACAGGGTCCTCCATAAGCAGGTACCACAGGTACAAGAATGTTTCCAGAATTTTTATGAGGCATTATATAGGGCAGAGGGGGAAGGGATGTTGGGGGGGTGTCTTTACACACTTTTTTGGACTCATTGAAAATACCTCAGTTGACAAGGGAGCAGAAGGATGCTCTGAATGGCCCGATCACGAGAGTGAAAGTGTTACGAGCCATCCAGAAATTAAAGAGTGGTAAAGCAAGTGGACCAGATGGCTATCCAGTGAAATATTACAAATGTTTGGCAAGGCATCTGGCTGGCCCTTTGTGTGACACATTCTAGCAGGTGGAGGGGGAGACTCTGAGGCTCCTGGGCACATTTTCAGATGTGGTGATCTGTCTGATCCCCAAAGAGGGGAGAGACATTCTGGAGTGTGCTTCATATAGGCTGATCTCCCTCTTGAATAGCAATGCCAAGATATTGGCAAGGGTGATGGCGGGTAGGTTGGAACTGATCCTGCCTGAGATTGTCCACCCAGACCAGACCGGGTTCATTAAGGGGCATCTCTCGTACCACAATGTGCAGAGACTATTGAATGTGGTTTGGAGGGCAGGGCAGCGGAAGAAGGATACGTGTGTTATATCTATGGATGCCGAAAAAGCCTTTGATCAAGTGGAGTGGGATTACTTATTTGAAGTTCTAACCCAGTTTGGTCTGGGGGATACATTTGTAGTATGGGTACAGGCAATGTATAGTTTCCCCTGGGCGACGGTTTTGGTAAATGGTACACTCTTAGAGGGTTTTGGTCTGGGTTGGGGCATGAGACAGGGTTGCCTGCTGTCTCCACTGCTATTTTGGTGGTTGAGCTATTGGCGATAGCAATTCATCACAAGGGGAGAATCTGGGGGGTACAGGGTATATCTGGGGAGGAGCATAAACTTGCAATGTATGCGGACGACATGTTAGTTTTTATTACAGAGCCAAGGGCTTCCATGCCCATACTATTGAAACTGATGGAGCAGTTTGTGTGACTCCCCAGAAAACCAGGGTGGGGATCAGATTGGGGTTTAAAGAGGGTAGGGGGGACATTTTAAGTATTTGGGAATTAAAGTTGGGTGGTCCCTCGGTTTCCTGTATGATCTGAATTATACCCCCATCGTTAAAACTGTGGAGGCGGATATGAGGAGGTGGGTGGCCCTCCCAATTTCATGGTTGGGGAAGAGAAATTTAATTAAAATGAATGTCCTCCCTAGGCTGCTTTATGTTATACAGATGGTCCATGTAGGGCTTTCCCAGAAGGATGTTAAAAGATTGGAGAATATGTTTCCCTCATTTATTTGGAATGGAAAGCAGCCTAGGGTGAGCCTTCAGCATATTAAAGTGGATTCTGGGAGGGGGGTCCTGAATTTTCCAGATTTGGGGGGCTATTTTCTGGTGGCTCAGCAAAGATATGTTAGTGACTGGGTCCATATTCCATGGGTAGCTCGATGGGTTGACCTCGAACAGTGGGGCTGAAAAGCAAGGCTCTTGGCATATTTGGAGAAACATGGCCCTGGGGTCTATAAAGGGCAGGAAGCCCGAAACCTGTTGGTTATGATGGTGCTGGACAGTTGGTGCAAACTCCTGAAGCAGAGGGGTGTGAAGACAATAGATACATATTTGCTTCCAGTGGCAGGTAAACCCCTTTTTCTTACCGAGATGGGAGGACCCTGGGTTTAAGATATGGGAAGCATAAGGAATAGGGATGTTGGAGGACCTTGCTGGTAGAGGAGGGGTTAGCACATTCCTGGAGCTGCATCAGTGACTGAATCTGGAACAGGGCAATTGTTTAGGTACTTCCAGGTTAGGACCTACATGATGGGGTTACTTAGAGAAGGGCCTGGGTTGATAGAGATGAAGAAAATAGAATCCCTCATACAGTCCTCGAAAAGGGACTCTAGATGTTTCATAGGGAAAGTTGTGAGGGAGTCTCGGCAATGCAGACCGGACCTATCTTTTAAGACCTGGAGCCTCTGGAAGTGGGATTTGAGTATTCAGATTCGAGATCAGAGTTGGACATGCTGTTATCTATGTATATGGGAATCTTGCTTTGTAATACATTTAAGGAAGCTTTTTACAAATTCATTCATAAGGTGTACAGCCCCCCCCAGCCATAGTCCATAAATACCATCCTGCGGTGTCCTCTAAATGTGGGAGATATGGCCGGGAGGAAGGTATGTACATTCACTGCTTCTGAACATGTTGAGTCCTTCAGAGGTTCTGGGGCAAGGTGGTGTCGGAAATAGGGAGAATGTGGGGTAAGGCGATCCCAGTGGACCCAGTGATTTGTCTGTTTGGGGTGGAATCTGATGTAGAGGGGAAGTGGGAACCACTACTGAGGTGGGTGAGAATTCTCCTGATCCTGGCAAAACACTGTATCCAGAACACCTGTGTATCTTGTTTGACACCCACAGTACAGTGCTGGTGTGAACTGATTCTCCGGACTTTGGTGTTGGAGAGGCTGATCTTGCTCATCAAGAACAAGCTTGACTCTTTTACTAGACAATGGGCTCACCTCTTGGCAGATCTAACTCAGCATGAGAGCATGGTCCCCTGGGATGGACTGGAGGCGTAGGAAGCTGGGATGTGGTATGTGCACACCTGGACACACATTACTTGTATACAGAAGGACTTGGCTGAGTACTTAGTATATATTGCAAGAGACTTGGGGACTATTTTTGATTGTATGGTATGGGATTTGTGCCTAAAGGAACTGTTAATGCATTATGGATCAATTTGATTCTCTAACTGAATGTAATCGTGTGTATGTTTTTATGTCTCAATAAAAACTTTTATGCAAAAAAAACAAAAAAACTTCTGCAATCTCAATTTGCAATAGGTTTTCTCCAAATCCAGTTGAATGTCAAATCCGTCCACAACACCAGAAGGGACAAAATTCAGGCCTCTCGAAAGAACTTTGACTTGTGCCTCAGACAATTCAACGTCAAATAAGTTTACTGCTTCTCTTTTGCCCGTAAATTGTGCTGACTCACTATTTTCTGTGGCACTCTGCCTGTATCCATTTTTTCATTTGCCCCCTCTGCAGCCCTGTCTTCTTTTCATGTATTTGTGATTATTCTCTTTGGAACTGTTCCTAGTCATGTTGTATCCTCTGCAGTCTGCTGAGCTGTCTCTCTCGGTAAAAAAAAACTTTACTTTGTTTTTACTACTTGGATTGCTTCTTCCCTTATTGCCTTGATTTCTTTGTGGATTGTTACTTCTTGAGCGAGACCTAAATTGATTTCTATTATGGGACCTTGAACGTCCTCTTTGCCGTGACGGACTGCCCCACTGATAAACTTGACTATTCTTGAAATTGTTAGAGTCTCTATTATATTTATGTTGTTTTTGGGCAATAACTTTTTTCTCGTGATTAATTTACTATTCAATCTTCTATTCAAATCACAGAAGTGATTATCAGCTTCAAACTGTGTAAGGTCCATCTCAATATCTTCAATATACTGTAATGTATCTGTATGGCATTCAGTTTCCTGATCAATTAATATTTAAATTAAAGTTCCTGAGCAGGTATTTAATGCTTTTTCCCACTGTTGCTAATAAATTTCCTTATAAAACCCTCCCGAGGGGCTTATATCAATTTGTAAGCCCCTTGGAATAATTTTGATGTTATCATACTTTGTCAAACTAAGTACTGTATAGTACAAATTAATTTCACTGAATTTAAGTCTTTCCAATTTGTTAAATAAATCGTCTCAATTATCATTAAATTCTGGCGAAGTCTCGTAATCATCAGAAAAGATGTCACCTGCTTGTTTGCGTTTCTGCACTTGTTCTGAGGTCCTTTGAAAGCTCCGCGGGGGATCAGCATTAGCTCCAGCTAATAGATCATTAGTAATAATACTAATAAATTTATTTATAAAGCACCTTTCATTTTTCAAGGCGCTGAACACATTAAAACAATAACATCAAATACAAGTCCAATAATACATATAAGTAAAATCATACCATAATAACATCAGGCATTAAAATCAAATAAATAAAAATAAAACCTCAACACAATCAACAGATTACAATATAATTAACCATCCAAAAGGGCCATTCGCCAAAGATGAGTTTTCAGGTTACTCTTTGAACTCCTCCACGAAGGTGCACTCCAGTAACCGGCGTGGTAGAGAATTCCAAAGAGTGGGTGCAGCATAAGAGAATGCTCTGCAGCCAGAAGATTTTAGACTCACTCTTGGAATCTCTAGCAACCCCTTGTTGTCTGAGCGGAGTGATCGGCCAGGGTAGTAAGACCAGGAGTTCTTTCAGATAGGCCGGACCTGATCGTGTAGGGATTTGAAAGTCAATAAAATGACTTTAAAGGTGATCCGCCACCATATAGGGAGCCAGTGGAGTTTCCACAGCACCGGGGTGATATGACAGGACCTACTTGTCCCAGTCAAAACCCAGGCTGCTGCATTCTGCACCAGTTGTAGGCGATGGATTTCAACCCCAGAAAGCCCAAAGTACAGGGCGTTGCAGTAGTCCAGACGTGAGGACACAAAGGCATGGACCAACCTTGGCAGTGTGTCAGACGGAACAAGGTGCCTAACCCTGGCGATGTTCCTTAGATGGTAAAAGGAAGTCTTGACAACAGCCGACACTTGAGACTGTAGTGTCAGCCTATCGTCTAAGACAACCCCAAGGTTACACACCCGTTCAGAGGTCGGAAGTGACACGCCACCAAGGAAAATTCCAGAGGGCGAGCCAACACGTGACCTCTCTATCTGACAGCCCGGGTCCACAACCAAAATCTCTGTCTTCTCTGAGTTCAACTTTAACCAACTAGAATCCATCCAATCCTGGATTTCTTCCAGGCAGTTGTTAAACACCGCGAGAGCTCCATCCTGGTCGGGTGCAGAAGATAGGTATAGCTGGGTATCATCTGCATAGCAGTGAAACCTCAGCCCATGCCATCTTATAATGTCTCCGAGGGGCAGCATATACACCTCGAATAACTTGGGTGATAGCACAGAACCCTGAAGTATCCCACACAACAAAGGAGTTGGGCCAGAGGAAAAAACTCCCGACACAACTCTTTATGATCTCCCAGTGAGGAATGAGGTGAACCATTGCAGAATGATTCCCAAAATTCCACAAATCTGCCTCAGGCGTGCTATCAACACCAAGTGATCCACAGTGTCAAAAGCTGACGAGAGATCAAGGAGAACTAGACTGGAACGTCTCTTCTGATCTCTCACCCTCAGAAGGTCATTAAGTACCCGAACCAGCGCAGTCTCAGTGCTATGTCTTTTACGAAAACCTGATTGAAAGGATTTGTAGATGTTATGGATGGTTAAATGGTCTTCCAATTGGGCTGCCACTACCTTCTCAATAACCTTCCCAATAAACGGAAGGTTAGAGATAGGTCTGTAGTTTGTGAAACAGTCTGGGTCCAAGGTAGCTTTCTTCCAGAGAGGTGTCACTACTGCCTCTTTCAGGGAGCTAGGGAACTCACCCGACTCCAAGGAGCACCAGACTATTTGCACCAGGACTGGACCGATGATATCACTACAGCCCAAGATTAGAGGAGTCGGTCCAGGATCCAAACTACAGCCTGTGGGACGTACACTATGGATGATCCTTATAACATCCACAAAATCAGGTCAACTGAAGGAACTCCAAGAGAACTGAGGTACTGTGAACTCACACTGTTCCACAGCATCACCCTTAGAGATTGCTGGACACAAGTCCGCCCTGATGTTAATAGTTTCAGTCTCTGAATCATCACCACTCATACTGATTAAAGCCTTCAAATGAACCACCAAGTAATTAAATAACAAAAAGAAATTATCTTGGAATGAAAGTTAGGTTGTAAAAATATGGAGTTTTAATGAGCACACTGTTCTCAAAAAGTGATACAAATGAAAACCAGAATGTGAGCACCGTCGAACTAGATTACATAAAAATCATAAACTTGTCAGGAAGTTCTCAGCTGACAACGAGCAGCTCAGAAAAGAAAAAAAGTTTCACAGAAAAAAGCAAACTTTTGAGCTCTCGTACCTTTATAGGAGATGCGGCACCTAAACATTAACATACAAAAAAACAGAAAAAAGGTGCACAAAACAAAACCAGTACTCAAATGTACAGCTCAAGCGGTTTTAATGTGAAAAGCTCCATAAAACAAGTGCAGCAGAGAAAGCCCTAGCACCTCGAACCCGTGCTGGTTCTTCAAAGGGGGAGTGAAGATAGAAACCACATCATGGCTTATAAAGCCAAATCTTAAAGTGACAGTACCAAAAAGTGCAAATTAATTAAAGCAGCATTAGACATCTTAAATTTCCGGACTACATTAATTTCCAGTATAGAAGACTACACTAAACTGAACATTTTAATTTCTCAAAGTACATCAATTTTCATCATAGAAAAACTACACAAAATACATATACTGTATAAATAATGTTCTTTAAAAACCTTGCAGCTGCATAGGCATGCTCAACTCCCACCGGAGAGAAGAAGGAGGAGGGCAAACGGCTCTGTTTTCCCTTGGCCTGACCACCCCTGCCCCCAGGCCGCTGGCCCCTGCCAGCTACTCTAGCTGCAGCCCCAGCAGGTCCCCCATTGGGCTGGCCCACCATCGAGCCCAAGGGCCTTCCCCCCCGCAGAGTGCCTGCTCCAACCAGGTAGCACCATTAATTTCGGCCATGGCCCTAGCCTGCCTCAAAAGCTTTTCCAAATTGCCGGAGTGTAGAGTAGCCATCCTGAAGTGAATGGAAGGGATGGAAATGCTGAGGGAATAAGTCAGAGGCCATGTGGTAGGTCAAGAGCACACTCAAGAAGAAGGAACTCCAGCCACCAGAGAACAAGCCCAGGAGCAAATGGGCATAGGAGGTGACAGGGAAAAACGTGATAGCACCAAAGGTATTTGGCTCTAGCAGGGTGTGAACCCATGGGAGAAGGTGCAACCAGAGACTGCACTCCACAAATGCCAACCACACGGTCAGAGTAGGTGAGTAGGCCGTGTGGTAAATGGCAGTCAATTGATCTAGAAAAACTTCATGGTGCAGGCGAGTCTGGTCAGCGAGTGAGTTACAGAGGCCGGGGCCAAGCCAGGTGTAGACCTTTGAACTCCTTGACACCCACCCTGCCTCGGCCCACTCCACCAATCCTGAAACCTGGACTGCCCACCCGTTGGCCAATCACCAGTGATCTGGTGCCACTCCTCCCTCCTGAGCCACGTCACCTGCTGGCCTGGTGCCTTCTGTTTCACACCCTTATGGAGGGAGGGCTTCCAGCAGGGGCTGCAGTGGCGGGAGGAGACCCCGTACCAATTCCTACTCTCCCTTTAGGTGGGGGAGGTTCCCTTCAAGCTTTCTGTTGTTTAAAGTGTATCTGAGTTGGAAAAATGCAGTTGGAAGGATGCTAACGCTTGTAAAGTTTTGTTGCTCAGCTGATTCATTCCTATGTGCTAGGAGCTGTTTGCTTACTCCCAATCTCTTTGATGTGCAAATATGCATTATCAACTACCATGTTTCCTTTTGTGAGTGGGGTCATGTCCTTTGCAATGGCATCAGACAAGTTTTCACACCAGGGCAGAACGGAGTGAAGCAACTTAATTCAAATTTAAATTAGGATGAAATTAAGGGGATGCAAGAGACAGAATCATTGCTCATGCCTACATACTATACTGGCAGAAAGAAAAAAAATGTTGATGGGACTTTCCCCTTAAAGACAGAAGGGAAATTTGGAATGAATACAAAACTGATTAGGGAGTCAGTGAAGGTTACAGAGAGAGGAGAGTTGTGATGTGATTGCTTTTTATGTTTGCTTGCGCAAGAAACATTATGTGGCAGCTTAGAAGAGAAGCGGGTTGTAGAGGTGCGGCACTGTGGCAGCCAATGCCGACACTGCATTTATGGGCTTGGCACTGTTCACCCAAAGCAGGCCCAGTGTCCTGATGACACTGATTCTGCAGAAGTGCCACCAACTTGAAACGATTTGGCTGCTGCAATGAGGGGCCGCCTCATCATTGCAGCATCAGCCATTCCGCTGCAATGAGGGAATGACCCATCATTGCAGGGTGGTACCTTGCCTGGTGTAACATTCCCCTAAACATGGCAGCAGCTTATGCCACCACCTCAGAGCCCCATGAACGCCGACTGACAGGGGTGCCCAATCCCCCCGTCGGCATGCTCCCAACCCAGTTCATTTGCCTACAGAGGAGCCCACTCCCTGTCGGCATAATGCTCCCCCATTTGTTGTGTGCCAGGGTGGTGCCCAATCCCCCTCAGCTCTTGCCCCCCCCACACTTGGTATGTGCCAACGGGGGTGCCCAATTCCCATTGGATACAGCCCCCCAAAAAGCACTCAGGTGGCACGATAGAAGCCCACCCCAGCGTGACAAAAGTCCCTGTAAATAAGAAAACCTTCCCGTGATTTTATAAACATTTTTTTAAACCTGTAAAGTAGAAAATGGTCCCTCGTTGAGTCTCCCCCAACCTGCACCCACCCACTGCGCTCCCCACCTCCCCACATTCCCTCTTTACCCTATACTTACCTCCAGAGTCCAGCGCGATGATCTTCGGTGGACCAGGAACATGTCCGCACTCTTCAAAGCCGACTGCAAACTAAAGAAATACTGGTAAGCTGTATAATGGGATAAATGTTTTTTTTTTTAACTTATGTGGATATCTCAGGCATTTTTGGGACTTTTGGCACCAAATTTTCAACATGGGGTTATTGGGACCCCTCCTCATGAATTCAGTCACTGTCATAGCGTTATTCGGTGACAAAAGGTGATTTCGCGGTCACTGCCCGGAATCACCTTTCGGGCCCGATTAACAAAATGACACTGCCACTGTTCATGAGGTGGACTCTCAGAAAGCCTATGTTGCAAATTTGGTGGAAAACTCCAAAAAATTACTGTTTTACGAGCGTGCATTGCGCAGTTTCCATGCACATTCGTAACTTCGCAAATTTGTAATATTTTCACTCCAGATTTTCAACATTGTCATTTTTCCACACCTCCTTATGAACAGTACAGCTGTCATTTTACACATCTTGGCCGAAATGTGTTTTTGCACTTCTGGCACAGAATAGCACGGTCGCTGTGGGAAATCAGTGTTTGGGACAGCTTAAGAAAATCACAGTGACACTATTCATGAGCAGAGGTCCTAAAATGCCTATGTTGAAAATCTGGTGATGAAAGTCCATAAAATGACTGTGTTACAAGTATGTGTTGTGCAGTTTCCATGCACTCTTGTAATTTCATGCATTAGTAATATTTTCACTACAGATTTTCAACATTGCCATCTCTTCACACCTGCCTATGAATTTTATTTATTTATTTAGGTTTTGTTGACCGGGTAAGTGCACTAGACAAATCCTGCCTATTTTCAGGCACGACCCGGGGAGGGGGATCCAGATGAATGCCAACTGACCTTGAACCAGATTAAGCTGTTGGGGGTATTTTTACTGAATGAGGGAAGTTTGGCCAGGACACTGTGGAAATTCCCCTACTCTTTTCGATATGTGCCATGGGATCTTTAACAGCCACCTGAACTACCACCAATCCAGGCAGATGGGGCCTCGGTTTAACATCTCATCCAAAAGATGGCACCTCAGAAGTGCAGCACCCCTCTCATGCTGCACTACAGTGTCAGTACTGGGATATTAACCCAAGTGCCAGATGTGGGAACTGAACCCACAGCCCTCTGATCTCCCGGCCTCAGATGCAAGTGTGCTACCTACTGAGCCACTGACACTGCAATGGTACAGCTATCATTCTTCACATCCTGCCCAATCTATGTTTTCGTACATCTGGTGCGAAATGGGACGGTCACTGTGGGAACTCAAGGTTTGGGACACATTAACAAAATCACAGTGTCACTGTTCACGAAAAGAAGTCCCAAATATTTTCATGAGGTGGGGGTCATAAAAAGGTCATGTTGAAAATCTGTAGTGCAAATACCAACAAACGCCCAGGGCATTAGGGTTTCTAACCATAACGTCCCTCCCTGTACAGACTGACAGGCATCAAGGGTGTGCCTTTGGATTGCTAACTGTAATGCTCATGCCATTCCACCCCCACACACACACCCACAGCCAGTGACAGGTATTGAGGTGTGCCTTGGACTCTTCAGCCCCAGAGTTCACCCAATTCTCCTATACTGCACCCATTTCAGTGTATGTCCTTATGGAGTGGGGTGACTGTAAAGCTGAACACCCCAAGGCACACCTCTGCACTTGTCGGTGTATGCAGGATAGAGTGAGGTGAAATGGCATGAACGTTATGGGCGATGACCCAAATGCATACCCCAATGCCCGTCCATCTCTACAGGGTGGAGGTGGGGTTGGCGTGAAGTTCAATACTTCACTGCCATTCCTGTTCTGCATCTGTCTAACTCCTGCATTTCCAATACTAATACCAGCAAGCAAACATTTGGGATTGACAAATGCATGTTGAGTGCTAGTGAACAGGCATGCTGCAGCATTTTGGACAGATTGAAGCTTGTAGAATTGGGACTTGGGAGAATGTAGAGGAGGGATTTACAGTTACGGAGCCAAATTAAGTCTTCAGCATGTTTGAGTAAATTCATCAATGCAGGGAAGGATGTGGACTGTTGCTGTCAAAGTTGAGGTATGATGTACTGTTGGAAATGTGAGAGGAGAAGATAAGTTTATGGTTGAGGATGCTTAGTTTCTAACCGTGGGACAATAGTTGAAGGTGGACTCAGGAGATGGTGGCATTATGGTTGTAGGAAGCTCTCTTTCAAATAAGCAGGATTTCTGCTTTAGTTGCATTCTGCTAAAGGAAGTTTAAGCTGAACCAGAAGTTAATACAGTCAAGACATGGCTTATGGGTGGGATTGCTAAATGAGTTAAACAAGATATAGTGCTGCATGTTATCAACATAGAAAGTATACCTAGGGTTAAAATCAGAGATGAGGCAGCCAAAAAGAAATAGTCAGTGAAGAGGAATAGGATTTATTTTATTTAGAATAGGAACATAACAGAACCTTCTAATCATATACAACATGCAGATTTATTAACCCTTGCACCAAAATCCTGCAATATAATTGATCAATTGACCATCAGATGATATTCGTATGCTAGGTACTGTTAACCACAGTCCTCACTAACAATGGTCATTAGTACCTAGCAACAGGCAACAGTTTGAAAACTATTACCAACTACACTTGCATATGCACTCCATCATAACAGCTGTCGGTAGTGGAAGTGAGCAGAGAGGAATTACCAACCACCATCTTGGGGCCAACTGCTAATCCTCATTTCCCATCTGACAAACAGATAAGGCAGCAAGGAGGGAGGGAGCAGTGATCTAGAGATAAGCAGATGGAGCTAGCATTGCGGGGTATGCAAGCACAAGCTTTAGGGAGCCGACCTTGTGGAGGAATGTGACTCGATGGGGAAGTCGGACTCAGAGGTTGAAGGTAAGTTGCAGGGAGATGTGGGTCCTGGTCAAATAACATTGACCACACTGGAGGGGGACCAGTAGGAGGAGGAAGGATAAACTGACCAGCAGGTACTGTACTGCCACCACAGCACTGTAGGCCTAGTAAAGAGCTGTGTGTCAAGATCTGCATCAATATTAAAGATTTAGCAATCTCAACCCTGGCCAATACATAAAGATTTTTATCATATTTATAATGTATCTTAATTTTTTTTTATATTTACAGGGTTGCGCCTGGTACATGACCAAGCAAAAGTAGTTATAATACCAGTCCCTCCCCCAAAAAAGCAGCTTTAAAGCCTGCTATTCATTCAGATCAGTTCAATTTTCTTACTTGCTATTTTTCATAATTTTAACATGTTAGAAGGGTTCTTAATCTCATCATTTGGCTGAACTATGATCAGTCTGACCACTGACAAGGTGACCCACTCATCGGTCAGGAAAAAGCTTCATATTTTAAATGTTACCATGCCATATATGAGCTGAGGTCCCCCTGCTTTCTTTATATCATAAGGGGAAACCACTCTCTGGCTTCATTTCTTAGATAGTGTGCTCTGATCAATAAGAGGCTCACAGGTGATCGTTGAGGAGCACACTAATTAGGTGAAGCCAAAGTTCTCCTTCTTACAATTCTATATCTGTATCAAACACGATTTTCATGTTTAATAAAACAGATATTAACCAGATTGTTTGGTAGACAGTGTAAGACCAGAGCCCCCTCAAGGATGTTCTATTAACTGCCAATATTCATATTGTCCTCAGCCTTCAACGTCAGGCAATATAACAATTGGCAGTCCACAGAACATCCCTTGGTGGCATTGTTTATACACTATTGACCTCAGCTCTGATCAATATTAGTAAAACAGTGTCAGTGGCTCAGCAGGTTGCATGCTTGTCTTTGATGCTGGAAGATCAGAAGGCTGTGGGTTCCATCTCCACACCAGAAACTTGGTTAAATCCCAATACTTATTTTTTTGAAATGATCATTTCATTCAATTTTTCATGAATTACAATGACACATGCAATAATTAAAACAGTTAATACTTTTACAACATTAAAAAAAATACTAAGTCAACTCCCCCAAACTAGGAATAAAATAAATATAATAGATGTGACACATTAAAGACAAAATAACAGGTACTCCCCTCCCTCCCTCCCCTGCAGCAGTGAATATTGGATATCAAATTCATGGGCAAGAGACTGAATTTATAGCAATACAGTGGAATGAAAATCTCACATCAGATCTAAATTAACCATTCAGTTAATCCAACTGGCACCCCTCAAGTGAGAGCTGTTATATGTCCTCTCAGAAAGAATACATGGAAACAGGCACCAAGCCTCCCACCACCCCAGTCATTGACCAAATGCCTCTAGGGCCAAAATATCCAGGAGAGGCACCCCCTCCTGAACACTCTGGAGTTCAAAAAAGGGAAGTCAACAGGCCTTAAATCTGTCTGTCTGCAGGCAGAGGTAAGTGGCCAATTTTTCCATGTCTTTGGTCTATGGACAACAGGCTAACCACTGCCCGATCCCTGGAGATTTGTCCAAAAGCCACTGCTTCGTAATAGCCTTCTGAGCAGCTGCAATGAATATATTAAACAAATATTTTGTTCCCGCTCTATGTACCCCTGGAGGAAACTCTACTAATAAGAGTACTTGACACTGATCCGGGATTGGGATTTTCAGTATGTTGCCCATATGACTATGGACCCTCTTTCAGAATTTTGTAATCTTGGGGCATCCCCAAAAAAATATGTTCCTGGGTGCCCACCTGGCTGCACTCTCTCCAGCATCTGTTGGAGGGGAAATTTCCCATAATGCTTGGTTATGACAGGCATTCTGAAGAATCTGGTGAGGATCTGCCACCAGAACTCTTTCCATGTGGGAGAGGCCATGGTATTATTTGTCTGCTCCCAGATTTGGTTCCACATTTTAGTAGGTATTGTCATGCCTGCCTCAGCTTCCCACTTCTGTTGTTTGACCTTTCTGTGAGCTGAACTATCCTCCCTACATAAACCACAGAGCTGCGAGATCAGGTGTTTCTTCTGTCCACTACCTTCAAGCATCCCCATGGAAAACTCTATCATGGGGTGTCTATTGGAAGGTCCAAAGATGTCCCTCCTGCCACTGGAGGTCAGATAGCATCTGACCTTCAAGTAGCAGTAGAAGTCTCTGTGAGGTTAGGTAGGCCAAATTCTTTTAGAAGTTGGCTGTAGCTTTTTGGGTATCCCCTGTGAATAGCTGGGTCATCCTAACCAGGTCTTGTCTTTCCCATCGTGAAAATGTCTGATTGGCTCACCCTGGTGGGAAGTCTCTACAAGCTGTTATTGCCACCTACTGGAGCACATCATTGTCTAGTTTCAAGCTGTGTAAGACCGCCCTCCAAGTATGTACTAAGGTTTTAAGTCATGGAGTGGGAAGAGAATCCACCGATTTTGAATCCCACTTATTAAAAAGGACATTGGCCAAGGCGACAGGGCCCAGAAGATCCTTCTCCATCTGCACCCAGTTCAAACGATCCCCACTACTGTTGTGGGCCACCAGAAACTGTAACTGAGTTGTCCTATAATAGGCCCACATGTCTGGGACCCCTAGCCCGCCTTTCATTTTATCAAGACAAAGAACTAACCACTTCAGTCTTGGTCTCCTCCAACCCCATATAAACTTTGTTAAGGTTTATTGAATAGTGGTACAAAATATCCTGGGGGGACATTTAGGGACAGTGTCAAATATAAAAAACAGACTGGGAAGGATATTCATCCGCACTGATTCTGAGCGTCCCATTACAGAAAGTGGCAAAGCAGCCCACCTGTTACAGTCCTGACGTATACTGTCTATTAATTTTAGATGGTTGGCCTGGTATAATTTACTCAGATCCACTGTAGTCTGCTCTCCCAGATATTTAAAACCCTGGGTTGAGGGGGTGGTGCTAGCAGCCCAGCCAGCAGCAGCATTTTTCTGGAGCTTCTGCTAGAAATCCTATTTATGAGCTAAAATAACCAAATTTTCTACTCTAATTGACTGGAGAACCATGTCATCATTCAGAGAATCACCCGCTGCACCTGTGGATATAAAATTTACCTCAAAATGGGTTGTACTAAGCCAAATAAGCAAGACTTCTTTCAACCGTGCACACAAGCCACCAAACCACCAGACTATGTGGACGGCTCTCTCCCTTCAATTAGCATGGAGCCTGAAGTGGCTTCACTAACTTCCCTGCAGCAATCAGTCAATACACGGGCAAGAACTGTACAGGAGATCGATCAAAATTTCAATGTCTTTTTGCAATGTTTTATTGCTGTGGAGACCCGACTAGATGCAATGGGGGGGAGATACCTACTGTAAAAGCACAGAGGTGATGGCAGGGAAGGCCCTAGGCACCACCACTGCCTCACTTATGGAACAAGCTGGGCTTCAGAGTCATGTGGAGCAACTGGAAAATGCCATGCAAACTGCTAATGTTTGGATAGTGGGTCTCCCTGAAGGGGCAGAAGGCGAACATTTAATGCAGTACTTTGGGTGCTGGCTTTCAGAATTGATTGGGACTAATGACTTTATAATCACAAAGGCCTATCGAATCTCTCCTAGAAAGCTTAAATCCAATATGGATACTCCGTGTACAGCCTTGGCAACTCTTATCTCAATGGTAGAGTGGGATCCTATGTTGGGAGCCATCCAGAACAGGGGCCCAGTCTTTTTGGATGAAGCTTGGGTGCTATTCTTCCCAGATCTATTATACACCACCAGGACAAGACGCAAGGCCTTTGACAGGGCCAAGAATAAACTTAGAGACCTGGGCATAACATACTCAATGACATTTACAGCGTGCCTATGCTTTTCAGAGGGTGGCAAACAGTACAGTTTTACAGATCCTAAGGAGGCAGGGTTGTGCATGGAGAGGATTGCCACAAGATGGGCCCAAGACAACCAAATGAATGAGGAGAAAGACTGAGTGATGTATCGGTTATATCTCTGAACTTTCTTGAGAGACCGGTTTGCCATTTATTGTATTTCAGGACACTAAAGTGAATTGCCTGCATATATTTCTACTATATATGAATAGGGGACTGTCGTTTTTTCTTTGGACATTACATTAACAATATGAGACTTGACTTCGCAAATTAATGGACTTCACCTTAAAGGGTTGTGCAGCTTGATCTCAGGCTTGTTAGACTTAGACAACTATGTATGTTCTGTTTTTTTTTTCATGTGTCCCAAAATGTGGCCGGTTCTGATACTTTCTCCGGATTACTCTACCTGTTTTGGGATCTCAGGAGATAGAATAGTATAACAGTGGGGAATTCTGTTTGGGTGCAATTTGTTTTCTACAACAGAGGTATTGCTGTACAAGCTAATTTTGAGAAACCTGGGATCTGTTTGAGAGCCTCCTCATGTGATTGTACTGGAGATGCGAGCAAGAGCTGGACTCTAGGCCTATATGGCACCGGTGTAAATGTCACACATGGGGGGAGAACCTATTGTTTACAAACTGAATTATTAGATCAGTGTCTTAAAGGCCTGGGTTGGAGTAATATAGCACCAATTTGGTTTAAATGGGGCTTTTGGAGCTCTGGAAAGACGAAGTTTCCTTCACGAAATGTTAAAGTTTTACAAAGGACCTTATGGGTCAATTGTAGAAATGATTGTTCATTAGCCCTGGATGTTCAATATAGGGCACAGGCTGCATTATAGCTCTAATTCTTTACTACAATTATAGCAAACTATGTGCTTGGCTATACCCCTTGATGCTATACCAAAGGAACAAGTAGTCTCTATCCTCAGCAATGTATAATGACTCAAAAATGTAATATATACCTGTTCAGAATATGACGTGTTTTATGCATAAGTATGAAATGCTATAAAAAAAGTAGAAAACAAATAAATAAAACCCTGGGTTGACCATTTCAGGTTTGTCAGTTTCTTAGTTTCAGGGGCAACCAGCAATCCTATCAACAGAATTTCAGATTTTGTTTCATCAGTTTTAAAGCCTGAAATGTTGCTATATTCTGCTAAGAGGGACAAAGCCCTAGGAAGGGTTATAGCGGGATTTTGTAAATAGAGAAGGTGTTGTCCGCATAAAGGGAAATACGATTTTCTACTGAGCCTATTTTAACGCCACTGATGTCTGTACTGGATCTAAAAGCCTCATCCAAATGTTCAATGTTAAGTGCGAATAAAAGTGGAGAGAGGGAGCAGCCCTGTCTGGTTGCTCTCTTTATTAAAAAATATATTTTATTATAGGACCCCTCAAGTCTAATGTGGGCCGTCAGTTTAGTATGTAAGGCTGAGATCCATGCTCAGAATTTATCCCCAAAATTAAACTTGTGTTGAACCGCATCTAGAAATTTCCACTCGAGGCAGTCAAATGCCTTTTCGGTGTCTAATGCCACTACAACAACTTGTCCCCCCCAAGCCCCCATGCATACCAGCAATAGTAATCAACAACCTACGGATGTTGTTATGGAGGTGCCTTCCTGGCATGAATCCTGCTTGGTCAGGACATACCAGCCTGTTATAATTGTCTGAAGACGATTTGCTATGATTCTGGCAAAAATATGTACATCTATATTTAGTAAAGATATTGGTCTGTTACTGCCACACATGGAGATATCTTTCCCAGGTTTCGGTAGCACAGTAATTATGGCCCACATCCAGGATCCAGGGCTGGCCTCGGGGACATGGGACGCATTGCAAACCTGTAGGAGTAATGGAGTCAGTTCGGAATGGAATTTCTAGTAGTATATAGCCACAAAGTCATCTGGGCCTGGGGATTTATTACATTTAAGGGATTTGATTACTGTGATAATCTCCCCTTTGGTGAAGGGACTGTCTAATTGTTGGGCCTGATCTGTGGAAAGCCTGGGCAACTGTAGTTTGTTTAAAAATTCCTCAGTCTTCTGAGGCTGGTCAGCCTGGGCCTCTGATGTGTGTAACTCCATGTAATATTGTCTAAATAATTCAGCTGTATTGTTTGGTGTGGTTTCCACCTGCAGGCACCCCTGTGTTTTCTTGACTGCAGGAATTAATCTGTCTGCAGCATGCTTTCAGAGTTTATATGTGAGTAGGTGTCCCGCCCTACTTCCTCCCTCAAAAAACTTCTGAGCTGCAAATCTTAGGACATTCTCCGTATTACACCAAAGAATTTCTTCTAGCTGAGATCTCACCTGTTTGATTTCCTGTGACAGGCCAGGTGTGGCAGGTGCCTGCTTCCTGCGGACCCATGTAGGTGTGGCAGGTGCCTGTCTCCGACCCATGTAGTCCTTCTAATTCCTTTATTTTCTGTTCTAAGCTTTTTTCTTTCGTATATGTTTCTTTTGTCTTCTGGGAAGTATAAGAGATGGCCTCTCCTCTTACTACAGCTTTCAAGCCATCCCATAGGAATCTGACTCGAGAGACTGTTCCCGTGTTTTCTTTTAAGTAATTATAGTTTCTTTTATTTTCAGATTAAATGTCTCATCCTTAAGGAGCCCCACATTCAGCTTCCACACTGAGTATTTCTCCAAAGGGCCAAAATCTACCATGAAGCTAATCTTGACATGGTCTGTCAAGTATATGAGGTGGATCTCTAAATCCTTGATTTTGTGACCCCAGGATTATTGGGCATAAAATCGGTCAAGGCCCGAGTATGAATAGGAGTAAAAAATAAAACATCTACATTTAAATATAAGAAAAATAGCAGGACAAGAGGACACTGCATGAGATTAGAGGGGGGCCGATTAAGGGGGAATGTGAGGAAATTCTTTTTCACAGAAAGGGTGGTGGATGCATGGAATGGCCTACCTCAAGAAGTGGTGGCTATGAATACAGTGCAGGGCTTCAAACAGGCATGGGATAGGCATAAGGGAGCAATACAAATGAGTATGAATAGATAGGCCACTGACAGAGCAAAGGCCGATGGCACATTTATAAGGTAGAAAAAGAAATGGGCAGACTGGATGGGCCTTGCGGTCCTTATCTGCCGTCAACTTCTATGTTTCTATGTTACTGGAGGGGTACGCATCTCTCCAGGTATCAACTAACCCTGATTCCTCTCTCAGGGATTTGAAAAGCCTGGAGCCAGCCCTGGTCCCATGTTGAGAACTAGGGGATTGATTAAGAGTGGGGTCCTCCACTCAGTTCCAGTCATCTCCAATTATTATCTGTCCCTCAGGGAGGGATGCTACGTGGCTAAAAACATACCAAAAGAATTGTGGCCTCTGTGGCGTAGGACAATAAACATTGATCACATGAACAGTGTGGTCTCTATCTTGCCCGAAAGAGTAACCAACCTACCCTCTTGGTCAGAGAAGGTTCCCGTTTTTTCAAATCTGAGCCCCCTCTGGACCAAAACAGCCACCCCCCACTTTTTAGCTTTTGGATGAGAGGAGGATTGTTCACATCTTTTATTTTATACAATTGCTGGTCAGCAATTTTTCTCCAGCCTGACTTCTGTGACCATGTGTCTCACACACACACACACACACACACACACACACACACACACACACACACACACACACACACAGTCAGCCTATGTCTCCCTGTCGCTCTCTCTCTCTCTCTCTCTCTCTCTTTCTCTCTCTCTCTCTCTTTTTCATTTGCTCTTTTTCTTTTTTTTGTTTACTTGTTTTTCTTTTTTTTTTTACAGTTAGTTGTCCCAGTCACGCTAGTGCTGTCAGTCAAGCAACATCCCTGTTTCCAAAGCGGAATATACTTGCAGGGGTTAAAAGTGGCACCAACCCACTGACCAAATGCTGGTGGATTTTGTAACAGGCTAGTATTTTTTTTTTTAAGCATCCCTGTGAACTTGTATTCGAGACGGTTATATTTCAATAAGTACATCGGTTGGGCCTGTAGAACAGTTTGTGGGGCTAGTGGATTTTCCCAGTATACAGCCCTCTTGGCCAGTGGCTGCAAAATGTAATTTCGACTACTGTGCTTGGCACCAACACTAAAGGGGTTAATAGTAAAAAAGCTTTTTAAAATGAAATAGAATATCAGCAGGATATCAGAGAACTAGGAGAAAATTAATTTAGTGTAACTGTAAGCTGTCCTCAAAACAAAGAAAACTGATATAAACTAACAAGGTACATAGAAACATAGAATTTTATGGCAGATAAGGACTGCTTGGCACACCTAGTCTGCCCATTTCCCTACCTAATGGATAGGCTGCAGATCCTAGTTAACCAACAGCATATTTCCAGGGACACTGGTTTACCGGGACTGAGAAAGGGCATATTCCGTTTTGCACATTGTAAAAAATGGTATTGTCACCGGTGTCTGCTAAGCCAAAATCCGGTTTTACCGTTGTTTGGTTTTGTGTACTTTATTTAACAATTTTTAAATCTGCAAACATGCATTTTAGCAATTTTGACCTCCACTATTGCACATCCTTCCATCCTTGTACCAATTTAAAGTTATTTTAGGTACAAGATGTGATGTCAGCAGCAACACTACACCCCCATCTCTAATGTGTGATGGAAACAGCACTATGGCCCCCATACCTCTAGTGTGATGGCAGCAGCAACAGCACTACGACCTCCCTCCTTCAGGTGTGACAGAAAAGGCAGCACTGTGACCCCACCATCCACCAGTGGTGATGGCAGAAGCGCTACAGCCTCCACCCCTTCAGTGTGATGGCAGTAGCAACAATGCAGATCACATCCCTCAAGGTTATGGCAGTAGTGACAGCACTATTATCCCCTTTCTTCAACACCCACACCCCCATATGCACAAGTTACAAATGACTTGGTCTCTTTGCTTGTTAGAACTCAGATGTGAATTAATCTGAACCATCACCGCTAAGGTGGACTACCTTTGTTTTTTCCTATCTATAATTTAACTGCCTGAATTGGATTTCTACCTGCGACACCGCTGACCTGGGTTAGGGAACAGACTTGGGTGTTGGAGGGCCAGCTGGTGTGAGAAGGCTTGAGTGTCCAACGACCACTCACCTTCTCCTGGGAGGGAGGGTGGATTCATGGCTCAGCATTTGTTGGCCCCTGGTGGAGGCCAGAGGCATGACAACATGTCAGCCCTCACTGCAAAAGGGAGCATGACGGACATTGGCTTGTGCCTTGACATCATGTGGCCTGTCAAGAAAATGGTAAAACACCTGCTGGCCAACCGAAGAATGGCTGTTGGTCCCTCTATAAGCTGGAAGCACCAGACATGTGTCAGTTCTGACCCCTGCCATGCCCAGGATACACAGGAAGCTCTTTGGGGCAATTCTCCTCCCCTGGTAGCCTCCCATGGGGTAGGGGCCCACTCAATGAAGGGTTACTTTGGGTTACCTGGTAGCACAGCAGTAAGGGGCAGTGGATGGTGGTCGGACTCAGCAGCAATGGTAGGGGCCTTGGCAGGCCTGAAGGAGTGGATGGCCGGGGGTAGGAGGAGCAAAAAAAAAAACTGCTTGAATTTGCTTCTTTGAAATAAAGTGTCTTCACCTAAAAAATCCACAAGTAATTAGTGTAGGACCTTCAAATGGATTCATGCATCTCCAAGACATGTGGATGCTTTTTTTTTACTTGGTGTCCATGAAAAGGGTGTCTCCCAGTTTTCATGTCTTTGTTCAGATGTGAACTGAGCACTACTCTGCCCACCAGCATCATACAGCCTCTGGGGTCTTAATTTCTGTATATCATTGACTGTGCTTTCAAAATCCACTGGCCAGACATAAGTACTCTTAAATACTTTACATCTGCTTTTTGTTGAAGTAGTCTATCAGAAAATGTTTTGTTGTCACAGAGACTGAAACAGCAGGTGGGGGAAAAGGTGCAAATGATCCAGTTCACCTAAATGGGGTGCTAACTGTGAAGTCTTTTCATAAGTATTAAGGCAGTTTTTTCTTTGTGAACATACTTTCATTCAGACTAGTTTTCATTCAAACAACTGAGGATTTTGGATGGCCCTACTGATTATAAACTTGAATAAGTTAATTGGTAACAGTAATCTTGCGTTTAGCAATCTACAACCTAGATGCTTATATGCAAAGAATACAATAAACTCCTGACTAAAATCTAAAAACAAGCTTATAAAACAGATAAAATGTATCTGAACATTTATCTTTACCTATACAAAATCATTGCAGCCCAAGTGAAACGCAGGTAAATTACATTTTACCCTGACTACTATTTTATGATGTAGTAAACATATATTGATATTTTTTTTATATTCTTTGTAAAGCAAGTAAGGCTCACTAGGCAGAACTGTCTGTTTTAAGGAGTGACCTAGAAGCACTGGGGAGGTTAAGTGACTTGCTTGGAGTCACACAGTATGCAAGAGGAGGTTGTGGGACTCAAACTGAAGTCTGCTGGATGTACCCAGTTCAATCACTGTTTGTTACTCTAACCCAGTGATGGGCAACATGGGATTGTATGAGGGCCAAAAGTGCGGCTCTACGGTGATCTGGAGGGCAACATCACTACGTATGCTCCATATTCAAAACTAAATTATGCAAAATACTCATGTTAATAATGCAAAAACCTTTATTAAATGTCACACGTTATTAAAATGTTAAAACAGTATTAAATAGTGTTTACTTACTGTTACTTTGTGTTAACTTATAAATAATACATAAACATAATATGCAATATTACTGTAACTTTTGTATATATACAAGAAGAGGGGGGTTAACTTGGCTCAAGTGTGCAGAAATGATGGTCATTAATACAAGTAATTTACTCCCTTTTGCTTGGTATTCACAGCTTAAAAATCTTTGATCACCAGCAAAGCACAATAAATTATCAGCAATACAGTGTGCGTTAATTTAATTGGGCGTATAAAATTGTGACAAGCTAGTAATGATAAATTACTGCTACAAGTATTCTGCATTAAATTTTCTACCAGTTACTGTTTGCACAGCATCTATACCTTGGATTAGTGGCACATGTATTCAATGCGGCATAGCCGGTTGCAAAAAAATAATCACCACAATATCTGTTCAGAGTTTTTAGTCCTTTAGTACAACTCGCACTCACCTTCTAAATTATTAGGTATCTGCCCTCTGTATTTCTTGTTGTTTCACTCTTTCGCTTGCAGCGAGTGAAGAACTAATGCACTGGGACTGGGATTGGATTCAGACACGTGCATATGTATTGGACGCCATAAGGCTACACCACTATTCGTATTCTTAAAGCTACACCCTCATTTGTCCAGCTCTGTTGTCCAGTGCTATTTTTTTCATTTTTAAAGCTTCTCTGGGGGCCGCAAAAATTGCATCAAGGGCTGCATGTGGCCCGCGGGCCGCAGTTTGCCCATCACTGCTCTAACCACTAGGCATGGATGCTTAAACTGAATGGCTGATTACAACAAAGCAGTGCGGGTGATTTCCTTACTGACTCTATATGCAGCAAAGCAGAAAGAATGCAAAGCACAGCAGCATTCATTTTAAGATGCTGAAATCTGGGTCGGCCCATTGGGGCTGCGGTAGCACTATTGCTTGCAATGCCAGCGACCCCGGGTCAGAAGCAAACTCGGGTTGCTGGAGGTCTGGGGGATTAGGATCGAGCACCTGGGGGACTGCTCTCCTCCTCCGGGGAGGATGGGCTGCAGGTCCTGCTTCTTTACCACCACCTGTGTGACCATGGGTGGTGGTACAATGGTGCTGCAGAGTGATCAGGAGGGGAAGACGCTAGCCAGGATCTGGAGCAGTGGAATGTCTCTATGTGACCTACCTCCTTGGATCTCTAGTGCCGGTGCCCTCAGGGACAGAGACCAGAAAACCAGGAACAATCACCCCACACTGGCCACTCGCAGAAGGGACCCAGGTGCCCCAGACTTCATAACCAGGCTCCATGACGGACCAAATGAGCTGCCCGACACACACCAAGGGAGTGTGGAGTGGTGACCTGGTGTATCCTCCCTTCCCAGCTGGGGGGGGTACAATCCAGGCAGGATAGGGGCAGGCCCACAGGAGCTCCTGAGCATTACCTGGGGGTGAAGCTAGGGGATACCCAGCCTAGGGATCTCTGAAAAGTGGAGACTGATGCTGTGAGAAGGGGACATAGAAAGAGAAAATAAAAAAAAAATTAAAAAGATACTGAAATCTTAGAGATTCTGTGCAGTGACATGCAATTTCTGTGAGGCAGCGGTGCAAGAATTCAAAATCCGCAAACCAAGCAGGATTCCATGATTGTTACCAGTAAAAATGGAAAACCAGGATCCCTGCATATTTCCACCTACCCCCCACTAGAATTGCCTTATGTCTGTCCCATGCATTCTTGAATTCCCCCACTGTTTTTGACTCCACTACCTCCTCAGGAAGGCTGTTCCATGTATCCACAACCCTCTCCATGAAAAAATATTTCCTCACATTTCCTCTGAGCCATCCCCCCATCATCTTCAGATTGTATCCCCTTGTTCTTGCACATCTCTTTTTCTGAAAGATGCTACCCTCTTGGACTCTGTTGATTCCCTTGATGTACTTGAAAGTTTCTATCATGCCCCACCTTCCCTCCTCTCCTCGAGTGTATACATATTAAGCTTCTTTAATCTCTCTTCATATGTCTTCTGGTGCAGATCCTGCACCATTTTAGTTGTCCTCCTCTGGACAGCCTCCATCCTGTCTATGTTCTTGCAGAGATGGGGTCTCCAGAACTGGATGCAGTACTCCAGATGGGGTCTCAACAACTGTCGGTACAGAGGGATAACAACTTCCTGTTTTCTACAGGTGATGCCTCTCCCTATGCATCCCAGTATCCCACCAGCCATCCTTAATGCCTTCTCACATTGCTTGCCCACCTTAAGGTCATCTGATATGACTACCCCCAGGTCCCTTTCCATTTTTGTTGTTGTTATTATCTCACCCCCCATTGTGTACTCTTCCCCTGGGTTTTTGTTTCCCAGGTACATTACTTTGCACTTCTTTGCATTGAATCTAAGCTGCCATACATTTGACCATTCTTCCAACCTTGCCAAGTCCCTTTGTATCCTTTCCGTCCCACCTTCTGTATCAACCCTGTTGCAGATCTTTGTGTCGTCTGCAAAGAGACATACTTTTCCTTCCTGTCCCTCTGCAATGTCACTTATAAAGACATTAAAGAGGACTGGTCCCAGTACTGAACCCTGCAGTACCCCACTGGTAACCCCCCTTTCTTCAGAGTGAACTCTGTTTACTATTACCCTCTGTATCCTGTTTTCCAGCCAACTTTTTACCCAGGCTACCACTTTGGGACCCACTCCAAGTCTGGCTAACTTGTATATTAATCTTTTTTGTGAGATTGTGTCAAATGCCTTGCTAAAGTCTAGGTAGGTGATATCCACAGCCCCTCCCTGGTCTACTACATTGGCCACCAGTCAAAGAAATCTATTAGATTCATCTGACATGACCTTCTTGCTGTGAATCCATGCTGCCTTGGGTTCTGTGCCCCACTGGCCTCTAGGAACTCAACAATTCTTCCCTTTAGAAGTGATTCCATCATTTTCCCTACCACTGAGGTCAAACTAACAGGTCTGTAGTTTTCTGCTCCTGTCTTGCTTCCACTTTTGTGAAGAGGAATCATGCCTGCCCTCTTCCAGTCCTCCGGTACCACACCATCCTCCCAAGATTTGTTAAAAAGGGAAGTCAGACCAGCCCAGTGGTGTAGAGGGTTGAGGCGCTGGAGCCTTACCTCAACCCACACAGGTGACCTGGGTTTGGAAACAGGCTCGGGGCACTGGGGGTCGGCAGGAGGTGGAGAGGATTGAGCATCCGGAGGACTGCTCTCCTCTCCGGGGTGGGACTGGGGAACGCATTACTCAGCAGTGGCCCCCAGCGGAAACTGGAGGCACTGCCAGAGCATGCAGTAATGAAGACACAGAAAAACCAGGGAAAAATGGCATCTGAGGTGAGCAGCTTGGTGGCCGTCTACAGTTTTGCTGTGGTACCCACCTAGATCCATGTTCCGTGGGGAGTAGGTGGCTTCCTGTTGCCCCGCTGTGGGGGGGGGGAACCGTAGGAGTCTGGGTGCCTGCGGCAGAGGTGGTTGGTGGCTGGATGTCCCCGAGCTAGGTTGTGAGGATGAGGTAAGGGGAGCAGGTCAAGCGGCCAAAGGAGCGAAAAATAGATCTCAAAAAAAAAGTGTAGTCAGTGGTGTCACTAGTTCTACCCTTAGTTCTTTTAGAATTCTTGGGTGAATCCCATCAGGCCCCATTGCTTTGTCAACCTTCAGTTTTAAGAGTTCTTTCAGAACCCTTTCTTCTGTGAATGGACTGGTATCGACCTCCCTATCCAGAGTGCTTCTATTCTTTGATTTAGGTACCTTCCCCTCCTCTTCTTTTGTTAATACTGAGCAGAAGTATTCATTCAGTATCCCTGCTTTTGTACTGTCATTCTCTGCCCACCCTCCCTTCCCTTTATTAAGCCTCACTATCCCTCCCTTCATCTTTCTTCACTCCCTAATGTACCTATAAAAGGTTTTATCCTCTTTCTTATCTGAGTTGGCTATCTTTTCCTCTGTTTGGGCTTTTGCTATTCTGACTGCCTTCCCAGCTTCCTTCTGCTTTAACTGGTTCAGTTCTCTGTCCTGCTCCTTCTGAGTTTCCTTAGACTTCCTGAATGCAACCTTTTTCTCTTTAACCTTCCCTGCCACCTCTTTTGAGAACCATAGTGTTTTTTTCCTTTGTTTTGCTTTGTTGATTTGCTTCACACAAAGGCTTGTTGCCTCTGTGATGGCTGTTTTGATTTTTCCCCATTGTTCCTCCACTCCTCCTTCTTGCCCATTTGCTAATGCTTTTCTGAGGCACTCTCCCATTTTCCCAAAGTCAGCTCTCCTAAAGTCCAACACTTGCTTTTGTATGGCTTGACTCTATGGCTGTGTTTATCGTGAACCACACAGTTTGGTGGTCACTTGTTCCCAGATGGCTACCCACGTCTAAATCCGAGATCCTTTCTCCAACCCCATTTGACAGTACCAGGTCTAAGATTGCTCCCTCCCTAGTGGATTCCACCACTAGCTGTCTGAGGCATGCCCCCTGTAAGGCATTGAGAATAACTCTGCTTTTTGATGTGGCTGCAGCCAGAGTGCTCCAGCTCACATCTGGCATATCCGGTCCCCCATCAACAATATCTCCCCTTTTTCTGACATTCTAAGGATGCCTGCTATCATTTCCTTGTCCATTGCCTTCCCCTGAGATGGGGGTCTGTATACAACCCCAGTGCAGGTTGTGGTGCCATTTCCTGTCTCCAGGGTAACCCACAGTGCCTCCTCTACTCCCTGTTTATTCTTTTAGCTCCATTGTTTTGATCCCTTCCCTTACATAGAGAGAGCTACTCCTCTTCCTCCTCCTCTTTTACCCTCCCTGTCCCTCTTGTAGATTGTGTACCCTGGTATATTGACATCCCAGTTATGGTTCTCAGTGCAGCATGTTTCTGTAACTGCCATGATCTCCAGATGTCCCTCTTCCATCAAGGCCACTAGTTCAGGGAGCTTGTTACACAGACTATAGGCATTGGTACTCATCACCCTCCATTTGTTGATGGCCTTACCCCTTTTAGTCCCATCCCTGTCCTTACTGCCTTTTTCTGCATTTACTCCTGTCCTGCTCCCCATTAACTTCTCTACCTTGGTGTTTACCTCTATAACTACTGTGTTTTGTGGGGGAAGGCTGGGTTTTCCCCACTCCTTTTCAATGCCTCCCCCCCTTGGCTAGTTTAAATGCTTGCCAATTATGCATTTAAACCTGTCACCTAGGATTCTGGTTCGCCTCCTTGATAGATGCAGACCATCACGCCTGTATAGGCCTGTATCCCTCCAGGTGGACCCCCAGTCCCCAGTGAAGCCAAAACCCTGAGCTCTGCACCAGTTCTTCAACCATTCATTGAGTCCCATGATGTGGAGTACCCTAGCATCACCCTTGCCATAGACAAGCATCACCTCTGAGAAGGTTACTGTATGTGCTACTTCTCTAAAGGCCCCTCCCCAACTCTTCAAACCCCTCTTGCACTACTCTGATCTCACTAACAGCCAGGTTACTTGTCCCTAGGTGGACAATGATATCCAGCTCCCTCCCTCGTGTAGCTGCTCCCATGATCCTGAGGATTATCTCCCTGTTCCTCCAAGTCATGGCACCAGGCAGGCACCTTACCTCCCTCTCCCCTTCATTCCCCAGATCTATCCCACTGATGATTGAATCCCCCACCAGGAGTTGTTTCCTTCCCGTGTGGGGTCCCATGCCACCCTCCTGTGGGACTCCTTTGTGGAGGTTCCCAGCATCCTCCTTGGTCTCTACTGTAGGTGCCTCCATAGAGGAACCACTCTCTGCCAGAAGTGTGTATGAATTGTGCAGAGGTACAACTGGAGGAATGTGCCTCTGTTCCACCACCCTCTCCCTCCCTGAGCCTATCTTGGTCCAACCACTCCTCTTTCTTGGCAAGTATTTACTTTTATACAGTGCCCCATCCAAATGGCTCAGAATGCGTCACAAAACATAGTATAATACACAGTGAGAATACATACTTAAACATAATATAAATGATCTCAAAATATAACATTTCTAAAGTGCAGCAGACATGTCAATTCTAACTATTCTGATTAAAAGTTAACATAAATAAATGAGGTTTCAGCCCGGTTTTAAAAATATCCACCAAGGCTGACCTCCTCAACTGGTATGAAAGGGAGTTCCATAAACACATGGCTGCCACTGCAAAGGCTCTCTCCCCAGAAAGCTGCAGATGAGCCCTCAGAACAACCAAAAACATTCCCTCGGTGGAGCAGAGCGGTCAGTCAGGAGCCTACCAGGCTAAGAGGTCTCTAAGGTAGTCAGGCCCCAGTCCATCAATCAATCAATCAATCAATCACTTTATTTAACCAGGCATAAAACCAGTCCATGTAGGGCTTTGTAAGTTAACAACAAGATCTTAAAGGTGGAGCACCACCTAATAGGAAGCCAGCGCAGTTGCTGCAGCACTGGTGTTATGTGATCTGAGTAGGAAGATCTGGCGATCAACCTGGCTGTGTCATTCTGCACCAGCTGTAGGCTACCCACCAACCTTCCTGGGAGCCCTAGGTAAAGAGTATCACAGTAGTCCAGTCTTGAGGTCACGAAGGCATGTACCAGGGTTGGCAGGTCCTAGTCCCTAGATAAGGTTTGATCTGGGAGATATTTCTTAGCTGAAAAAATCTACTGCGTACCACAGCAGATACCTGGGGCCCAATATTCAAAACTTTGCCCAGATGCAAATCCTGGTTTGTCCACACAAACTTGGCTTTGCACAGATCTCCCTTATTCAGAAGCCAGGTTAGCATGGGCAAACTGGGTTTGCGTCTTGGCAATATTCAAAGGACGGCACAATTCAAATGAAGGGATGGGGACCTGAATATTGGTGCAGTCCAATATTCAGAGTATGTGTACTGCGCAAGGCCATTTTGCATGGTCCCCTTGCATGGCGCACATATCACTGTCCAAGCCACAACTTACTCTTGTGCAACCCTAGTGGTTGGTGGAGGATGTGCAGCGGTCCCCCCAACCCCTAACACAGTAGTCCCTGGCATCTAGTGGTGCCTCCACTGATTGCTGGCCCAATGTTAAAATAAAGCATTCCCTGGTGCTAGTGCCCTCCCCCTGCCAATAGCTGGCCCAATATTAAAATAAAGCATTCTCTGGTGCTAGTGGACCCCCCAGCTGATCACCAGTCCAATATAAAAAGTAGACTTTCCTTGGTGTCTAGTGGTGCCCCCCCCCCATCGCAGGCCCAATATAAAAAATTGACCTTCCCTGGTGTCTGGTGGTCCCCCCCCAACTGATCACAGCCTGATATTAAAAATAGACATTCCCAGGTGTCTAGTAATCCCCCCACTGATGGCCAGCACAATATAAAAAATTGACCTTCCATGGTGTCTAGTGGTCCCCCCTCTGATTGCCAGCCCAATATAAGTGATAGACTTTGCTGGTGTTCAGTGGTCCCCCCGGTAATCGCCAGCCCCATGTTACAATACATCATTCCCTGATTCCCAGGTAATGAGATATTGTAACAAGGGGCCGGCATCGGCAGAGGGGGACCACTAGACATCAGGGAAAGTCTTTTTTCTATATCAGGGCAGAGATCAGTGGGGGAACCACTGGACACCAGGGAAAGTCTATGTTTCGTATCGGGCCAGCGATCAGCAGGGGTCGGACCACTAGCATCACAAATGATGTATTATAACATTTATTTATTCATTGAAATGTTTCAATAAATAAATAACATGGGGCCAGTGATTAGTGGGAGGAAACACTACACACCAGGAAAAGTGTATTTTTTATATCGGGCCAGCGAGCGTTGGTGGGGGGCACTAGATACCAGGGAAGGTTTGTTTTTTTATATTGGGGTGGCAATCAGTGGGGGGGGGCCACTAGACACCAGAGAATGTCTATGTTTCTTATCTGGCTGGCAAGCAGCAGGGGTGACCACTAGACACCAGGGAAATTCTATTTTTTATATTGGGCCAGTGATCGGCAAGGGGGACCACTAGCATCAGGGAAAGCTCTCTGGGACCGGGCAAGTGTGGAGCAGTGCCGCACTACACTGGGGGCTACCCATGAAAATGAGCCCATAATGGGTATGCAAATGGCCTGTTAGTGCCTTGCATGTTGTATTAGCTCATTTGCATGGGTCCGTTTGAATATTAGAAATTTTGCACAGGTGTAAGCCATTGTGGCACCCTATTTCGGGTTTTGAGAGCCATATCTACCCCATGTTAAGTGGCTTAACACTGGGCTGCCATGACCCTGTATTCTGTCAAATAGTACTGGTGCACTATTTTCACTAAATATAGCATTTTTAGAGACCCAGGCAATCACAAGATGCAGTGCTAATGTCTGCACTGCACTTTGCGCCTTTTTGAATATCAGGCCCCTGATGTTCAAGTATCAAATCTGCATCCACAGTAACTCCCAGATTCTTCATCCTGTGCATGGCCACCAATGTTCATGATGTTCAGGGATAATCCTCTGATGTCTGACCACTTGGTTGCCATCTCTTGAGGACCCAGTTCCAGCAGTAACAGCTCCATATTAGCGGGGTTCTAGTTCAGCCTGCTAGAGGCCATCCAATCTGTGATCTCCTGAAGGCTTTGCTCCAACACCAAAACTGCAGTCAGGCCGATGGGTGTAAATGACAGCTACAGCTGAGTATCATCCACATAGCAGTAAAAACTCATGAGTATTGTCTATTGACCCATCCAAAAGATAGCATACACCATGAATAACATGGGTGACAGAACCAACTCTTGTGGAACCCCACAGCTGACCACTCTTGGCTGTGACAAGAAAGTTCCCATAACAACCTTCTGTGATCTGTCAGTAAGGAAGGAGAGCCAGTGGAATGCTGGGGTGCATAGGGAGAGGTATCTCCAGCAAAAGGAAGGAGGTGGTGATGCCATTGTGTAAAACATTGATGAGACCTCATCTAGAGTAATGTGTCCAGTTCTGGAGGTCACATCTCCAGAAGGACATAGACACAGTAGAAGCAATTCAGAGAAGGGCAACAAAAATGGTGCAGGGGTTGCACCAAAAGTCATATGAGTGGAGACTGGAGGATCCCAATATATATCCCCTGGAGGAGAGGAGAGAGAGGGGGATATGATGGAGACTTTCAAATACCTCAAGGGTGTAAATAAGGTATAAGAGGGTAGCATCTGAAGATAGAGGGGGTAGACTTAGTGATAACGTGAGAAAGTATTTTTTCAGAGAAAGGGTGGTGGATCCATGGAACAGTCTCCCGGCAGAGGTTGTAGGGCCAAAAACAATAGGGGAATTCAAAAATGCATGGGACAGAAAGGAAATCAGAGATAGGAAAGAGTGGCTAAGCCGCATATCATTAAGGATCTGCAGTAAATGAAACAGGTAGGGAAAATGGGCAGACTAGGTGGGCCAAGCGGTCCTTATCTGCCGTCAGATTCCATGTTTCTACATTTCTTTACAATAAATTGAGTAGTAGTGTTCCATGATAATGTGGCATCACAGAAAGAAAATGAGGGACCCTTTTTCCTGAATCAGGAAGGTTAACTTTTGATTTTTCTCTTTTTTTTCCTTTCTCTCTTTCTTTTGGGCTCCATTCACCCATGCTCCCCCCTCATGCCTCTTCTGTCCCAACCCCATTCCTCCATCCCTTGTCTGCTTTTGTGCCATTTAGCACTGAGGAGAGGACCGTGGGCAAAAGATCCACCCTCCTAAATGATGGTGCCCCAATCCCCGGGGCTGCCCAGCAGAATCCCCCTACCCTATAAGTGGGCTGGGAAGTGGCTAACTGCAGTGTGTCTGTGGCTCCTCCGGTGTCACTCCCCTCCTTCTCCAGTCCTGGGGGGGGGATGTGATCATAACAGCAGCAGCAGAGTCTGTTGGGTGGGAGCGTAGCTCTCCAATGCAATCTTTTTTCTTCCTTCAGAGCCCCGAGTGGCATGGTTAGAAGCCTCATGTGCCGGACCAAGTAGTGCAGCACAAAATTTGGTCCAGGTGGAAAATGTGCCCCAGACCTGTAGTTCCACCCCCAGCAGCCATGCAGTGCTAATTAGGAGAAGGGTGGGAGCCTGGCTCCCTGGCCAGGTCTTCTGCCCCCCCCCCCCACAGCACTGGAGTCCCAGGCCATGGTGGTAAGTGAGTCAAATGCCCAATTTTGGTAGACTTATGCCACAGGCCCTGGGGAGTGGGGAGGGAAGGAGGAGGTGGGCAGAGAAAAAGTAAAGGGCCAGTGCCCTAGTAAGCAATAAGGGGAGCACAGCAGGCTCCCTGGTGAGCTGCCAGACCTGAGGGGAAGGGGAATTACAAGGCAGTGGGCCAAGTGTCCAACGAGGATCAGGGAAGGCTCCAGGTGTGGCCAGAGCCCACAAAAATGTTATTATTATTTTTTGTTTTAACTTTGTTTAAAGTGTCTCCAGGGGACAAATGGTCTGAGCTGGTTAGCAGCTTGCTCTGAACTAAAGAAGAAGGGTGACGTGACTTAGGTCCCCCAAGAGGTGGGATGGGCATGCTGTGAGGGTTCAGACCTGTCATGGGTGGCAGTATAGCCTAAGGGTTGGAGTGGTTGGTTGTAGATAAGCTTGGTGCATCCAGCAGGCCTGGGTTTGAGTCCCACAGCCTCCACCCAGCAGGCCCTCATTGGTATTCATGAGCAAGGTGGGACCAGGGCAACAGTCCCATAGATCCAGGTGTAGGGGTAGTTATACATATTAATGAGGGAAGGGAGTGGTCTTGTGGCCCTGGGTTGCTCACGGTATTCTGTAAAGGTTTCCTGGGCCCCAACCCAAACCGAACTGCGCTGTTGCCTGCCTGACACCCCTTAAAGACTGCACCCTTTGCAAGAACTAAACTGTCTGCTTGGATCTCTGAACTGTTTGCTTGCTTCTGGACTGTATTATTTATTAGTGTCCTTGCATACCTAATGCCCAGCATTGCTTTTGCTGTCCAGATGAGCCTCTTCAGAGCCTGACACTGACCCAAGGAGGTCCCTGGCCCATCCTCCATCTGCAGCAGAACTATCTCTATTGACGTCAACCCACCTCAAAGTTCCAACACAGTGTTCCTGCATCAGTCCTGTGATTGTAAGTGTAGAGAGCTGCTAGTCAGGTATCCAGTAGTGAGTCAGCTTAGGAGCCACCCTATCTGAAGCATGAGGGGCCACAGTTATTGTCGTGCATGCCCTATTCTTATTTTGCTGTCCATCTGTAAGTGTGCACATACCCATGTCATTCCATGGAAGCTGTCTGAAGATCATACTGCCAGCAATCTTGTTGTGAGAAGGTGGTCTGGGTGCCAGGAACCTGCCAGTGGTCGTTGCTGTGTAGTGTCCAGAGAACCATCTGCAACCAGAAGTCTATAGCTTCTTGCCTGGAGCTGCTGAAGATTGTCAAATTCTTCACTGTCCATCCAGCAGTGTCCCTCTTTGTGTTCTGTTCATCTGGGGGATACCCCATTATGGCCTGTTTGTAAAAAGCACTTTGTGGGGCCAATGCCCACCGACTGATCAGCCGACTCATCGCAAAGCCCAAGCTTGGTTCATCTGCCGTTTGTCATCTCGTCCAAGTGCATGCAGGACTGGGACTAAAAGGGGTTAACCACCTATTCTTTGTTTGACCAATTGTTGGTCCTAGTCACATTATTTTGTTGTTTATTCCATTGTCCTGTAGTGTTGTAGAAAACAGTTATTTTGTATTTTTTTGTCCGTTGTAAATAAACCTTTGGCATTTTGGTCCCTGAGTCAGCTTCCTGCCTCTCCTTCCAGATTCATCTGGCCTATCCTGGAATTGTTAGGGAGTCACAAACCCCATTTCACCAGGAACCTTCTGGCCCCCTACATTTGGCATAGTCAACAGGATAAGAAACATCAAGGAGTCCAACATTTTAAGCTACCCACATCAAGATGCCCACAAAAAGAGAAAAACCAAAAGTTAGCTTTCCCAATTCAGGAAAAAGGTTCTCCCATTTTCTTTCTGTGCTGCACCTTTACCATGGGGCACTACAAGTACTGGTCAGATAACTACTTGCCCAGAATGCTGCTTGTTGTTTTCTACACTGTGACTGTAACTTGACCCTGTATTAGTCTGGCATTATCTGATGTTCATGAAAACTTATTTACCTATGCAGCCCTTGTCTATCATTTCTTAAGTACTGTTTTCCTCCAATAATAAATTTTATTACAGTATGTGTCTTCCTTAAAGGAAAACTACACCCTCCTATCTTGTAAATGTTATTAGTTTCCATGTCAACAGACAACTCTTTTCCTGTAGCTGTGGGGGGGTATATGTGTTTGCTTTAGTTTGTTTTCACTGTCTATGCTAGTCTGCTGTAGCTACCCTGGGGGGGTCTCCATTTTACGGTTGTTGAAATCTCATTGTCCATGAAAGCTGCATTAGCATATGAGAACATTATGTCACAGCAACCATTTATACCACATACCTCATGCTGAAAGTACAAATATCCTGAAGAAACTCTGGAAACACACAAACTGAATGCAGTTTAAATGGAAAACCTTGCATTACAACTCAGTTTGCAAAGCTAACTGAAGGAAAATGTGGTATTTCACACCTTGCTGCAAGCTGCTTTGTTGAAATCTAATTAAGCAGACAGGCATACTATGGAGTCTAAAAGGTGCTGAAGTTCTCATATGCTAATGCAGCTCTCAGGGACAATGAGATTTCAACAAGCAGAAAATGGAGACCCCCAGGATAGTTACAAGGACCAGTATGAACAGTGAAAATAATCACATATAATAATAAAATGATGTCTGTATAACACCAGTTTGAATAACAAATTCAATGAACTGGTGGCGATAATAAGGAAGAACCAGATATAATAGTGGTGACAGAAACCTGGTGGAGTAATAATAGTGCATGGAAACAACATATAACAGGCTATACTGTCTTCAACCTCAACAGGAAAAACAAAACAGGGGATGGGGTAGCATTATTCATTAACAACAATTGCAAATCTATAGACATAACAACGGTAAAGTCAAAAAACAGAAGGATATTCTAACTGAAACAACTTGGGTATGCATCTTTCCTGGCACGACTGATAAATTTATAGTAGGACTGGATTACCATCCTCTGGATTCACCTCTAGAGGTCACTGAATGCATTATTAGGGAAGTGGAAAATGGCTTGTGAAATATGTGATATTATATTCATGGGCGATATGAACTTGGGTGATATTGATTTGCAGGTACCTACTGCAAATTCAAATACAAGTAAAATCTTTTTAACATCCTACGAGCAACTTATGCTGAATCAGTACGTGAACGAGCCAACAAGAGGAACTAGTATCCTAGATATCATACTGGGAACTCCGGGATTAAATATTACAAACTGTAGTATAGGCCCACAACTGGGTAATAGTGATCATTTTTCAGTATGGTTTGATTTAAACCTATTGTATATAATACATCATAATAAAACAACTTTCTATAACTATAAAAAAGCAAACACAGATAAGATTCACAGTATATTAACAGCTGTTGACTGGGACTCCATGCTTTCAAATTGCGGCACTGAAACCAAGTGGGAACGGATCCAAAATACTATCTTTTCTGTGTGCAATACCTGTATTCCTCAGCATAAAAAAAAAACAAACAGAAATCATAAGCCTAAACCCAGATGGTTAACTCATAAAATTAACAAACTCATTAGAAAAAACCAAAAAAGTTTAAAATTTATCCACAACAACCCTAAATTGAAACAAATATCAATGTACCCTAAAAGAATGTAAAAGGGAAATCAGAAAATCTCAAAAGGTAACAAAGGAAAGTTTAGCAAAACAAGCTTCTAAAGACAACAGTAAGGCCTTTTATAGCAATGTAAACTCCTTGAAAAGAACAGCATGCAAGGTAGGGCCATTGGTTCATAAAGATCAAGTTATGCAGGAAGTAAATAAAATGTCTGAACTATCCAACAAATATTTTAGTTGTGTATACAGTAGTAGCAAAGCAAAGTCAGATCCATTGCCTATCACAGTACCAGCTGAATGCATAAATATCATAACTGATGAAATTAAAAGTAGATTAGGCCAAATTAGGGCAGAATATTCACCAGGACCTGATCTCATTACAGGTAATATGATAAAACTAATGGCTCAATATTTAATATACCCATTCAAAATGATATTTGAGAGTAGTTTGAACTCAGGACAAGTACTAAAGGACTAGAGGTCTGCTTACATAACGCCCCCTCTCTAAGAAAGGAGATAAACAATTGGTAGAAAACTATAGGCCTGTCAGCTTGACCTCACTTGTCAGAAAGATCTTAGCAGGAATAATAAAGGAGAGATTGGAAAAACATCTAGGCAACTTAAAGGGCAAATCATGCTTCGCAAACATCCTCTGTATTTATGAGAAGGTTAGTGCAAGTCTTGACAATAAAATCCCCTTTGATGTCATATATATATATATATATATATATAGAGAGAGAGAGAGAGAGAGAGAGAGAGAGAGAGAGACGTTGGGAAGGCCTTCAATACGGTCTCTCATGAAGCTATTTAAGAAAAAGTAGTATATAGAATCATAGACCCTATGTATGTGTTATGGATCTCAGAATGGTTGGAAGACAGAACTCAGAGGGTACTTTTAAATGACTGCCTATTGGAGGAGGGTGAGGTAACCAATGGCGTGCCACAAGACTCAGTGCTGGGCCCATATATCTTCTGCATCTTTGTTGCAGACATCGCAGATGGATTAATGAATGAGTCAATTAAATACGCAGATGATTAAAAATTGGTGGGGCATGTCAATCCATTGAAGAGGCTATAACTATTCAGGCAGATCTAAATAAGATCAGTGCATGGGCAGACAAATGGGAGATGCATTTCAATCTGAAAAAATGCGAAGTCATGCATTTTGGTCTAAAGAACATTAAACATACATATTGCCTTGGCAATAGTAAATTCTCCACAACTATACCTGAGAAAGACCTGGGGGTATACATTACTGATAAACTGGATTTTTCAAAACAGACAAATGAAACTATCAGTAAAGCCAACTGAATCATATGGACGTTGAAAAATAATATAAAATCTAGGGATCAAAAAATTGTCATTTCACTGTACAGATCATATGTCAGGTCACATATTGATTACTGTTCACAGTTTTGGTCATCTCACAGGAAAGAGGACATCCAACAGCTTGAGAGGATTCAAAGGAAATTCACCAGAAGCATATATGGCTTAAATAATCAAACATATAGTGATAGACTGGGATACCTCAAATTAATGTTACTCGAGACCAGGAGGCATAGAGGTGACCTCTTTTTTGTTAGGGACATTAGAAATGACCCTTACTTATTTTCTGAAATGGGTTTTGTACTTAAACAAGATGCTAAGGAAACAGGAGGACATCTTCTCCAGCTTAAGGGCTCTAGATTTAAAACAAATGCCAGGAAGTTCTTCTTTACACAAAGGGCGGTTGATGACTGGAACTCCTTACCACTGCACATTATCATTAGTAAAAACAAGCATATCTTTAAACATATGCTGGACAACTGGCTGTTAGAAACAGGGGGTTGTATTTCCTAAGGGTTCATGACGGGGACTATTTATAGGCATTCTGCTTTCAATTCCCTGATACACCTCAGTATGAACTGCACTATGAACAGATATCCCTAACAGCCATGCAGAAAGAACTGTCTTTTGACATGGAAACAAAATTTATAAGGTATGAGGGTGTGGTTATCCTTTAACATTCAAAGGTAAACAATAGTGGCTTGATTTACACAACATTCTATTAACAGGAAGAGACATGTATCTGTGGCAACTTACAGCTCAAACAGTGATTGATCTTATGTTAAACAAACATTTGTCAATGCTGAATGTTGTCACGCTGGCAGTACCAGTGGCAGAGGTGGAGAGGCATAGTGCTATGAGTTTGTTAATGTGTTCCAAAAGGTGATTTTGCACAGCGAGCACACAACTGTGTGGGAGAGCTGCGGAAACGCATTTTGGGCAGGCTGTTGAAAATGGCAGCTGGACTGTTGAAAAGGAGATGTGCACAAATGTCAGTGGTGAAAATGTGGCATGAAAATATTGCAGATTGACAAAGTTACAAGGGTGCGTGGAAACTGCGCAATGCACGCTTTCAACACAGTCATTGTCTGGACTTTCACCACCAAATTTTCAACATAGGCATTTTAGGACCTCTGCTGATGAATAGTGTCACCGTCATTTCCTGAAAGTTTTCTGAAGAGTGATTTCGCACAGTGACTGTGTAATTCTGCACCGGATGTGCGAAAAGACATTTCAGCCAGCTGTACTGTTCATAAGGAGGTATGGAAAAATGGCAATGATGAACAGCTGGAGTGAAAGTATTACAAATTCACAAAGTCACGAGCGTGCGTGCAAACTGCGGAATGCGCTCTCGTAAAACACTAATTTTATTGACATTCGTCCCTAAATTTTTAACATAGGCATTTTAGGACATCTGCTAATGAACAGTGTCACTGTCATTTTCATAATGTGTCTCGAATATGGGCTTTCCACAGCGACCGCACTATTGTGCGCCGGAACTGCGAAAACAGATTTTGGTCAGGATGTGAAAAATGACAACTGTACTGTTCATTAGGAGGTGTAGAACAATGGCACTGTTGAAAATGTGGAGTGAAAATATAAGTTTGCGAACTTACAAGGGTGCGTGCAAACTCCGCAAAGCACACTCATAACACAGTCATTTTATGGAGTATTGTCACCAAATTTTCAACACAGGCATTTTAGGACCTCTGATCATGAACAGTGTCACTGTCATTTTTGTAATGTGTCCCAAACATTGATTTCGCATAGCGACCTCGCTATTCTGAGCCGGAAGTGCGAAAACACATTTCGGGCAGGATATGAAAAATGATAGCTGTACAGTTCACAAGAAGGTGTGGTAAAATGCCAATGTTGAGAATCTGGCATGAAAATAGTGTGAATGCACTAACTTATGAGCGTGTGTTGTGCAGATGCTACGCATGCTCGTAACACAGTAATTTTGGGGATTTTTCACACCAAACTTGCAACATAGGCTTTTTGAGAGCCCCTCTCATGAACAGTGGCACTGTCATTTCATTACTCGGTCCTGAAAGGTGATTCCGTGCAGTAACAGAAAAAAAAAAAACCTTTCGGGACTGAATAACGCCATGACAGTGCAAGAATTCATGAGAAGGGGTCCCAAAAGCCCCATTTTGAAAATTTGGGGCCAAAATTCACAAAAATGCCTGAGATATGCATTAAAGTAGAAAACCCCTATTCATTCCATTATACAGCTTACCGGCATTTCTTCAGTTCGCGGTCAGCTTTGAAGAGTGCAGACGTGTTCCCGGTCCACAGAAGATTGTCGTGCCGGACTCCACATGTAAGTATGGGGTGAGGGGGGTGAGGGGAGGCAGGATGCGCAGTGGGTGGGTGCGGATGGGGGGAGGGGGCATCAAGACTACGAGGAACCATTTTCATTTTACAGGAGGGAAAAAAGGAAAAAAAAACATTGTGGGACAGCTTTTGTTTTTGCAGGGGTTTGGCATGCTGGGGTGGGCTTCCAGTGTGCCACCTAACTGTTTGGGAAGGGTGTCTGTAGCCGACGGGGGATTGGGCACCCTCATCAGCACACAAGAAGGCGGGGGCCTTGAGCCAGGGGGGATTGGGCACCCCCTCGGCATTCAACAATTCGGGGTGGGGTTTATGCGAAGGGTGGGCTCCCCATCTGACACCCACAAAGAAAGTGGGGGTTAATCAACAGAGTTAGGCACCCCGAAGTCGTGATGGTGGCTGCCTGCTGCCGACCATGCACACATAGTGGTGTGGCATGGCATGAAAAGGACCGCTGCATATGACGAGCTTTGCTCGGATTGCAACGGACCTTTTCTTAGATGTGCTCGCCACATTATGTATGCATGGTGTAGCGCCGGCATGCAGGCTGATTGGGGAATGTGGGACGCACCTACTGGTGTGTGCCCTGCATTCGCCCAACAGCGACCCCACCTCCAAAGCTGCACTGTCCCACTATGTTGGCTGCGCAAGCGCTCCAACATAAAAATACAGAATATACTTGACACCAACACTAAAGGGTTACTAGTAAAAAAATAACTTTTACAGTGTAACAGGAACAGCAGAATCCCAGAGAACTTAAGGCTCATCCATTTAGTATAACTGTAAACTGTCCTCATAATGAAGAAAACTGATTAAGGTAACAAACCATTTCAAGAATGTTTAGCAAAGTGGCCAGAACAGGAAAAAGTACCCTAATTTGTTCTGTCTAAGATATAGCAATTCCATAGGAGTTGATACAGTAATGCAAAGTTATACTGTAGAAGGTGTAGGGATCTATAGCATTGCACAGCAGAAAGCTTAGAAACTCTTTGCAGAAAAAAATGTGTATATGAAGTTCATGACAACCAAATTACCAAGATAACACGTGTCTATCACCTTTTAAATGCCATTTTCCTCCAAGAACAAATGTTATTATTGTATGTGGCCTCATTAACATTCAGAGGTAAACAATGGGGGTTTGATTCGCATAATAGTCTCCTAACAGGAACAAAAATCATTTGTGACAGTTTTAAACTTGAACACTGATTCACTTAATATTATACAAACAAATTGCTGTGTTGCCCTCGTTGTTTATTATGTTACCAGAAACCCTCAATGGAATCCAGGGGTTAACATTTGTTTTTTAAAGGCACAAGTGCAGAATGATAATTTTTTACATACTATAAGTTAATGTCCGATCTAGTTAAGTCATACCACTCCTTTTTTCAAGTGACAAGCTAAGCTTTCATTAGGCTGGAGAAGTTTTTTCTTAACAGAACTAATTAATCAGGAGAGCCTGAAAGGGAACTCAACAGCCAAACAGGGGGAAGATTACCAGCTTGTAGCCAGGAGTGTTGTGAATGTTTCCTTTTCTGGTGAATTGTTAGCAAAGTTCCAAGCTCTGTGTTACATGTGCACCTCACCAACAATTTACAGTGCAAAGTAATTTTTTTTTAAAAAGAGGTTCAATATAGTCTTAAAAAGTAAATTTCCCTACCCCACACTCTCATAGCAACCTGTCCCATCTTTCTCCGCCACAGCCACAACCAGTATCATGATGACCCCCTCACATCCAGTGCTACTTAATCCCATTCTCCGCACCCCTGAAAAATAATCAAATAGCCCTTCCCATATCCACTCAGCAACACCAACCCCCACTGCTCACAGCTCTAGACAGAAAAGACAATGACATTTCCTTTACCTCACCCACCCAACACCCAACCCATCCACCTCTGTCGCATAGAACAAAAGGATACAAGAACTGCGGCAGAAAGAAGGATGGTGACTGGCACAGACCCTCCTCTCTCTACCTTACCCATCCATCCAGATGACACTGAACTCCTCCCAAAATCAAGAAGACTGATAGACGACACCGCATCACATTATGATGAAATGCTATCAAACAAACATTGAAAGGGGGTAGCAGAGGAAGTGACCGTTGAATCAAATACCATTAGCACAATTAAACAATTGAGCTGACATTAGACATGGGGGAGAAACAGAGAGGTGGGTGGGGAAAAAACTGGAGAACAAAATTACTATTGGAGGTAGAATGACAGAAAGGCCTGCCTCCACCCATGTCAGCCAGGCAGTCAAAAGAGCATCCGCCCTCCCCCAAATTGTCCATGGCTCAGCAATCCTGTACTCATCCTGGAGTACATTTAAAGAAGGCCAGCTGGAAGCAGGTGAGCTGGGGGGGGAAGGAGGCCTGGCTGAAGTGGTACCACAGCAACAATACGAGACACAGGATGGGTGTTGGCATATGGCACCATCAAGAGATAAACACAGTAGTGACCTACGGTGTAATTCAAGATCCAGACCCTGCTGCTGCAGGCAGATTAAACCAAGGAGATGACTATAGTGAAGAAAGAAAAGAAGGCCGAAGAGTAGGTAAAGTAGGGTTATCATGTGTGAGTGGGGGTAGGAGTGGTGCCAGGGGAGCTGGTGATGGAGAGGTAGGGCAGAAAAATTTGTGTGGGCTGGGTAGAGATAAGCTATAGGGAAAAAAGGAGGGACAAAGGCAGTGCTGGAATTACACTTTGTGAGTGTTAGAAGCTATGAGGATCCATGGGAATCCTATCTTTAAATTGAATCCCCTCCAATTACAAGTCATGGCAGTGATGCATGAGCTACCTGGGCTCTCTTCAGAGCTATAGGGGCTGAGCTCCTGCAAACCTTGCTGTAAAAAGGAATAAAAGCCACTATGACCCAAAGTGACAATACAGAAGCCAAGTCACTTAGGGTAACTCTGGAGGCTGGTAAAGGAGCAGTAACTCGAGTAGGAGTATTTTATAGACCTCCAGCAACAGGATTGAAGGGAGACAAAGAAATCTTAGAAACAATACAAAAAAATGAGTGATTAAGGAGAAGTGGTAGTAGGGGGTGACTTCAGTTTACCAGATGTAAATTGGAGTACCCACACAGCAAGTTCAACCAGAAGCAGAGACTTTCTGGAGGCTCTTCGCATATCGGGTCTAAAACAGCTTGTGAAACATCCAAGAAGGGGAGAAGCGGTTCTTAACCAGATACAAACAGGGACAATACCACAAAGGTAGAAGTCAGGAGTCACCTGGGGTCCAGCGACCACTGCATGTGATTTCAAGTTGAGACAAAAACGGAAACAAAGCACTCAAAAGCTAAAGTCATGGACTTTAAAAGAGCAGATGTCACTAAAATGAAGGAGGGTCTCAAAAAGACCCTTGCAAACACCGAACAAGGGAGGGATGTTGAAGAGTACTAGTCACATCTCAAAACGCCTCTACTGCAAACCACAAATCACTGCATCAAAACGGTAAGCAAAACAAAGAAGAAAAAAAGAAAATCACTCTGGTTTTCTAAGGAACAGGCCACAACGGTCAGGGAAAAATGGACTGCTTTTAGAAAGTACAAGATAACTAGATCCCACAAGGTCAAGGATGACTACAAAGAGAAACTAAGAGTAACTACAGACCGGTGAGCCTTACCTCAGTTGTGGGCAAAATAATGGAAACACTTCTAAAGGAAAGGATTATATCCTTTCTCGAGGAAAACAAGTTAGATCAAAAACAATATGGCTTTACCACAGGTAGATCATGCCAGACTAATCTAATTGACTTTTTCAACTGGGTAACCAAAATAGTGTATCAGGGCGGGGCTGTATACCTGGACTTTAGCAAGGCCTTTGACTCAGTCCCACACAGAAGGCTACTAAACAAGTTAAACAGCATGGGAGTAGGACAACAAGTGGTGAACTGGATACGGAGCTGGCTTAGTGGTAGGACCCAGAGAGTACTAGTAAACGGCTCCCTATCAGAAGAAAGAGAAGTAACTAGTGGGGTGCTGCAGGGGTAGGTGCTAGGTCCAGTTCTCTTTAATATTTTTATTAGCACATATCTGAAGGCCTAGAAGGTAAAGTGAGTCTGTTCGCAGATGATGCAAAGATAAGCAACAGGGTAGACACTCCAGGAGGAGTGGAAAAAATGAAGGCTGACTTAAGGACTCTGGAACTCTGGTCAAAACTTGGCAACTAAAGTTTAATGCAAAAAAATGCAAGGTCATGCACCTTGGAAGGGGAAACCCAGGAGAAGAATACTACCTAAGAGGAGTAAATCTGGAATCCACTAAGCAGGAAAGAGATCTGGGAATAATTATATCAGATGACTTGAAAAAGTCCAAGTAATGTGAAAAAGCGGCACTACTGGCAAATGGTATGCTGGGATGCATAGGAAGGGGGATTACCAGCAGAAAAAGAGAGGTCACCTTGCCATTATACTGATCACTGGTGAGGCCACACCTGGTGTACAGTGCTCAGTTCTGGAGGCTGCACCTTAAAAAAGATATTAATAGGCTGGAAACAGTTCAAAGGAGAGCAACAAAAATGATACAACCACTGCACAACAAAACATATGACAAACAGTTGTGGGACCCGAACATGTACTCTCTGGAGCAGCAAAGAGAGAGGGGAACATGATCGAGACCTTCAAGTTCCTAAAATAAATAAACAAAGTGCAGGTCCAGGACCTGTTTCATATCAAGACTCACACAAGAACCAGGGGGCACAATATGAAGCTAGAGGGGGGAAAATTCAGAGGCAACACACACAAGTTCTTGTTTACTGAAAGGATAGTAGATGCATGGAACACCATTCCACAGGGAGTGGTGGAGGAAAAACAGTGGGAACTTTCAAAAATGCTTGGGATAGGTAGAAGGGTGCCATAACACTGAATAATGGATGAGGGAGGGGGGTAGGCTCTAAGGGCAGACTAGATGTGCCATAATGGTCCTCTTCTGCCATCACCTTCTATGTTTCTATGTTTTTATGTAACTCCAACACTGGGAATGGAAGCTGTCAGGAAATAGTGGTTAGGGTAGTTGACACTGAGTAAAGAACAGATCATTTAGAGAAGGGCGGGGGATGTTTATGGAAGGCAAGTTACGAGATGGAGGGAACGGGGTGCTAAATGACAAAGATGGTAGTAGGAGAGCTGGTAATGAGGAGGGGCAGGGGAAGTGTGAGGGAATGAAGGTTATGGGGTATACAAGTGGGGACAGGGGACCTGGCAATGGAAGGCAAGGGCCTGGAAAATGTATGTGCTTATATTTATTTTCCTTATCAGGTAAATGGACTTGCAGTAATTTTGGCTCTGGTCAGAGTTTGTTTCTTTAATGCTGTCAAGAAAATTCAGACCTGATAAAGAAGTGGCTTTTTTATCACTGCTAAGGTAAAAGAAATTCAATTTTTGAGGCGCATACCTGTATACCACCCCCAAAATAAACAAATTGTGGGGCTTACTATGTTGGCTTTTCAGAACCCACCAGCAACTTCCACACTGTTGCTTCCATCTGGTCTTCTGAATCACTCTGCTGTTGCTAGAGAAAAGTGAACAGGGGGACACGCATATTCAGTGCAACTGGAACTGTGACCCCACTGCCACACTGCATCATCATGCTGCCACCGATGGAGAGTGCAATCATGCACTCAGGGCCAGCAGGGTATTCCCTCAACAGCTGCAGATCAGTGCCCCAATTTCACTGGACATGGCCAGGAAGCACTGCAGCTACAAGGGTGACACAGAAGGTTTTTGGTACTGCCAGGAGCCCTTTTGAAAAGAAGAACATCAGGGTATATTTCCCTGTAAACAACAGATGGCCATCTTTACAGCCTCTGCACTTCTCAGCATGGCAGTGGTTTCAGATGACAGCATCATCAGCCAATCAGACTACAGGAGCCTGCAACTAAGTCAGAAAAATTCATAGGCTACAGGTGGGCTGTGTTTTTCCCTGAGTTTGCAAAGTCAATTAGATGGTGAGTGCAACCAGACAGGGACTGACAGAGGGACTAACCAATTGGGAGGCTGGAATCTCAAATGGAAAGAGATTTCTGCAGCAACAGTCTGCCTGTGTGTGTTAGATCTGAGAGGTAGAGCTACCATCTGCATAGTTAGAGCAACCTGTGCAGATAATTTAGAGTCTAACTTGTGTTTTCACAGCCAAGAACGTGGAGATTGCTAAACGCAGAGAGGCACTGAGAGAATAATTCCACCAGCCCGAGAGAGCCATTCTGTGAGGACAAGCTGCCGTGAAGTTGTGCTCTCCTGTGCATTTTGAGAGACTTTTTCCAAAACAGACATGAGGGTCTGAAAATTGTGAGATGGATGCAGTCAGCCTGAGAAGATGGAACCACAGCCATTGCAGCCTGGTAACTGACCCCTCCCCCGCTACTGCTCGGAGTCACCTTGTGTAGCACTGGTCAAGGGAAAGGGGGATCTCCTCAGCAAGCACTGATCAATGTAGGCATCCAGAGCAGTGCTGATCTGCACAAGTCACTAAACGTCAAGCCAGAGAGAGGAACATCCAGAAACTGCAGTCATAGAGCTTGTACATCCATGAAGGCCTGCACTGCCTGGTCAAGTACCGTGAGTAATGAAATGGGGCTGAGACATGACAACTATAGGTAGTTTAGTTAATGAAAGGGTTAAGAACTTTATTTGAACCAAGACTAATTGCCTTAAGCATCCATCCAGGAATCTGAGATTACAGTTTGGCCATCCGACTGCAGATACTGTACAAATAAGAGCTCATTATTTGGGTTTCATTTCATTAATTTGTAGTAACATAGAAATGTAAAAGTTGTCAGTAGAAAAAAAGCCCTGTGGTTTATCCAGTATGCCCAGCCCTGCCTATTGTTGTTTGTGAAACCACTAATAGCTTTTTGCTGATATCCCTATGAGTCCCATGTGTCTGTCCTGCCCATGTTTGAATCCCCCCAACACCAATTTTGCACAGATGACGTCCCTCAGTAGTATATTCCACACTTTAACCACCTTTCCATGAAGTAATACTTCCTGACATCCCTTCTAACCCCCCTCCCTGACCAGCTTCACTAAGTTCTGCCTGAGATTTGTGTTCCCAGTCGGCATGAACAATTCTCTACCATCTACTTTATCCCATGGAGGTAGTTGTAGGTCTCAATCATGTCCCCTCTGTTCCTGCTTGCCTCCAGTGTACTTGCTGGTGTCCTCCAATCTCCCCATGTAAGTCCTTTCCTCCTACCCCTGAATCATTTTGGTTACCCTTCTCTGCACTGCCTCCATCCTTTCCCTGTCCTTCCTCAAGTATGGCCTCCAGAACTACGCACAATACTCCAAGCGAGGATGCACTACGGATCGGTACTGGTGAAGAACCTCTTCCTGTTGTTGCTCTCCCTTTCTATGCATCTTAGCATCTTGTTCACCCTTCCCACTGCCCTAATGCATTGCAGTGATGTTTTTTAATTGTTCAGTTATCACCCCCATGGTTCCTCTCCTCAGTCGTTCTCTCTACCGTTACCCCCATCCTGCATTCCGTCATTTTGTTGCCCTTATGTATATGACCATGAACTTTTTTTGCACTGGATTTCAAACAACCTTAACCATGACCATTTCTCAAATCTTTCCAGATCATTTCTCTTATTTCTTACCTCCAGCACCTTGCCTATTTTTTGCAGATCTTGAATTGCCTGCTAAGAGGCAGATCTTCCCTGGATCCCTTCCTCAATATCATAAATGAAGATATTTTAAGGATGACCAGTCCAAATACTGATCACTGCAGCACTCTACTGGTGACTTCCCTCACCTCTGACTGCCACCCATTAAAGACAACCCTCTGGGTTCTTTCACTTAGGCAGTTCTTTACCCATTGTGTAATCCTATTCCCATCCCCAGATTGCTTATCTTCTTGATCAGCTGACCATGTTGGACAGAGTCAAAGGCTTTGCTGAAGTAAGTCCAGGTAATAGTACGTCCATTGCTTGATCCTTGCCCACTGCCAGTGTCACCTAATTAAAGAAGTTTTTAGGTGCGTCTGACACGACCTCCCTCCCACAAACTCATGCAGCCTGTTAAGCATTAAGGCATAACCATGGGTTGTGTTAATGGTCTGTCAATCACCCTCTAGGGGTGTAATGTCACACAACTAATCTGTGAGTACAGAATGGGAGACAAGTTCTCAATTTAAGAGGTTGTCTGCGGTGTGTGTGCCCAAGATAAGGCTAGATCACACCAGGCAGGACCCCTGTTCACCTAAGTGTGTTCATTTGAAGTAAAGTTTCAGAGTCTTTAGCATTTCCATAGGGAATGAAGGCTTTTGTGGTGTAACCCTGAAGGAATGGCAGAAACTGTTGGTTCGAACAAAGAGTGGGAGGAACACCATCTAGAGTCTACAAGGCAGGGCCAACTGGTTCATTGAAGAGCACCAGGTTTTCCTGGGCAAAGTCCATTGCCGCAGGAGGATGTTCTGAGTGTGTGGCAGCAGTCTACAAGCAGACACTGTAGGGAAATGGAAATGTTTGGGTGTGTGGATCAATCCATGTGCATACACCATGGGAAGTAGAAAGGAATTGTTTCTGTGGAAAATTGTATTGACTAACAAAGAGTGTCTGGAAAAGGGATGTACTTGTTTGCCTTGACCTCCAAGTGGGGGTCCACTTGTGTTTTAGTAGCAACTGTGAATAAAGCCATACTGCACAATCCCAGTTGCTGCATTGGACAATTGCTTCTGTGTGGAATTAATGGGGCCCCTTCAGCAGTTATGTCTAGCATATGCCTAGCATCCTCTCCTTTGAAACTAGTTGTTTTTACAAAGGTTCATTTTTGGTAATTTTACCCCAACCCCCTTCCTTTAGACAATGAACCTGGTATACACTCTACAGCTAGGGGTGGTACCAATGGCATGGGGGTTACAAAAAATGTGGGGTTCATCCTTGGGATATGTTTTTGGGTGAGAGGTAAATGCTGAGGGTATGTCTAGAATCTTCCTGTCTGATGGCAGTGCAACCAAACAGAAGATTGTTGCAAGAAAAGCAAAGTCTGTGCCAAGGAAAATGCCATCTGAGAATATTTTGCTGCCTGTGGTTCTGTGAAAGAAAGTGAAAAAATGTGCTGCTTGTGTGTTTAAACTGAAAAAATGAACCGCTGAGCTGAGCAATGACTGCCCTTGTCTTGCCATTTTAAGTGCTTGAAAAACTGTTAAAAGTTACAAATTTCCAGGAAAAAGTATTTGTGGACTTTAATAACAACATTTTCTAAGTGCCCAGAAAGTTTCATGTGTGTACAGTAAAAACTGGGGGAGTCGCTACAGAAAATGAACCAAGAACTGTGTCAAAATGCCTTAAAATTGCTTTGCCCCCTTGAAATTGCCAGCTGAGAAAAAAAGTGGCAGTTTGCTTTTTAAATTTACCTTATTGACAATCGCCATGCAGGAGTACGGTGAGTGAGAGAGAGAGAGAGAGAGAGAGAGAGAGAGAGAGAGAGAAAGCTCATTTGCATGGCATCATGTGATTGGTCCATCAAACCTAAGCCCTGCCCTTTGCCTGAGTTTCAGTGTTGTGGAGCATTCGAGGAGGAGCAGCAAGCAGTGTGCGAGCAGTGTGCTAGTTCATGTAGCAGCAGGAGGAATTGCCAAGAAAGAGAAGCATTCCTAAGACAGCATTTTTTTCGAACTTTCACAGTAAAACCGGGCTCAACCCATTTACCGAGCGCAAGTAGCAGCGATCACAGTGTGTTTTGCGACTATTCAATGGGTCTGCCAGCCCGATCATCAGAAAGACCTACAAAACCAGCAGCAGGCAATTTACCATCAGTGGAGAGAATCAGCTACTGACTAGTAAGCACCAAGTGCAAAGTAAAATGAACTGTGGTGCAGAGACGTCGGAGTACTGTAAAACAATGCAGAACAAGTAACAGAGAAAGAGTTTGTGAACTTTAAAAATTGTGCTGTGTGTGTGTAGTGAATGTTTCAAGAGAGAGCTCCAGGGCAGTGCTGATCCAACAGGTCCAAAGAAATGCAGAGACAGTATGAATGTGCTGAATTGTGCTGAAAGTAAAACTGAAGTTGGGCCTTAAGTAAAACAACTGAATACAAGATCGGACAAGCGTTCTAGCAATCTTGAGCTGTGTGTGTAATGGAGAAGAAGTTCCAGCTGTCATTTTAAGGTGTAGTCAGCAAATGTAAACAAAGCAGTGCCATCTTGGACTAGTGTCTCAAATGCAGAAAAGTTTCAAGTGGGTGTGCTAAAGTTGTGGAACAAAACGCAAAAGCCAGGCAGCTTGTTAAAGAACTCTTGCAGTGTGTTTAGAGCCAAATCTCAGTTTGATTGCAAAGTAGTAATTTGGTACTTGTGTGTTTATTTACAGAAAATGGCACATCAGCACCCACACTACCCACTCCATGCCAGGGCATGGATTACCCAACAAGAAAAAGAGTTGGCTCATTTTGAACAACTGTACAATTGTGAATCAGTGCCCTCTGATATGGCTTTACCGAACTTTCCTGTCAATGTATGCACTGTTTGTTTGAAACCAGGGAGGGATGTTCTGCTAGTTCCCCATTGCACAGACTGTTGCAAGCAATTCGGGATGTGTGAAGCAGGTGGCACAGTAGTAGCAAAAGCAAAAAACATCCGCTTAGCCCTGATTTGGACACTGGCAGGGGACCCTGCAGGATCAGAGCAGTAGCAGGCTGGTTGTAGTCGGAGGGACCCAACAGAGTATGTGAAGGAGTTCTTGGAAAATGTTTGTGAGAATACTTTGCAAATACAGGAAGAAATGGAATTTTCCACTCCGCAGAGGGTGGATGATACAGATGGAGGTTCTGTGGATCCATGGGTTGAAGGACTGAGCCACAGTCTAGTGGGCAAAGATGAGCTGAATGAAGCTTTGTGTTGGGAGGCCAATGCCTCCATGTGCAGTGAGGAATGAACAATTTCAGGAGCTGGTACAAATTGTCAGCCCCTGGGTAGAGAGAGTAGAACAGGAAGAAGTTGCAATGGCTATGGGACCCTGTGAGTCACCATTAGCATTGGCTTCAGTGAAGCCTCCTGAGACAGAAATGGAAGAGGGCTCTAGAAACATGCCATCAAGTGCAGAGGTGGACTGCTTTTACTCTGCATTACGTGTTTGAATCTAGCTCAATCAGGAATGGCCACCCCCAAGCTGTGCCTGTGGTTTGAAGCTGGTCAAAAGTAGCAAGGAAGAATGGATAATTCGAAGATGAGCTATGGCCAAATAGGGACAGACATACCCTTTCTTCCCTCAAAAAATTTGGGAGGAAATAGAGGAGAACAGGCATGCTTGGTTGTGGGAGGAAACTAGTGCCAACCTGCACCCAAAAGTGAACAAATTTGTGAAAATAAAAGTATGCAATGAGAGACTTCAGTTTTGGAAGCGTGGCAGAACTTTGCTAAATGATTCAGTGTGAATTGTGGACAAGGCTGGCCAAGAGACATTTTACAATGTTCCAATGGTTCATCCTGATGGAGAGACAGTCTATGCCCCACACGTCGAGTGGTACTACCCATGAATGGTGCCACTCATCAGTAAATGTGTCTGCATGCCAAATTGAATGCAACAAGGCCAGAGCAGCATCTTCCACCGAAGCAGCAGCAACCAAGGGAGGAGGTGCCTTTCTTCTGGTGTTCCAGGTTTGTCTGCAGCAACATCCAGGTTTGTCTGCAACAGCATCCAGGCTCATCAGCCCAGCAGTAGGAGAAGATTTCCTGTCCAGGTCCAGTAGGAAGTCATGAAAGAATCTGTTATGAAGATTTTGTCTGTCCAGTAGTAGAAGATCAGCAGGCCGCAGGTCCAGAGAGATGATGCTGACATTCATCTGATGCCTAGAATGTGGTAAGATTCATTTTACATTTTAATTTGATTGTTTTGCCTACAATTGAGGATGTCCCAGGAACTTTGTTTCACCAATAGACACTCTTAAACTGGACTGCAGTGCTAGCAGGCCTCATGCCTGTCCAAGAACTGTGTTTCAGCAGGCTTCGGCCTAGGAGAGACTCTATGTATAGTGCCTTGGCACTCTGGACTTTCTCCTTAGTACATCAATCAATCACGCAATCAATATCTTTATTTAGCCAGGCGGAACACCATTGAGCAGGGCTCATTTACAAGATGGACCTGGTAGATTAAACAATAACAACAAGTCACAATACAACAATTTGGCATAGGCGTAGCAACATTAGCAGCCATTGGACTTGTAGGGCTTTTCTTCCCCAAAATGTTTTTGTAAATGCTTTTATGTTTTCTACTTTTGTACTTTTATAGAAAAAAACCTTTCAGAAAATTACTTTTTGGGATTGTGTAGTATCTGCAGTGGGAGGTTTGTTCACTATGTGGTTTACAGGTTGTGCTTGTTTGCAGAATGTGTTTTGCAATGTTTTCTTTTCCAGGTGTTCCTGAAAGAAGACAAGAAGACAAGAAGAGGATTTTTGGGACTCATCTGAGTCCTCTTGTTTAAATTTGCTAGGCTTTGTGTAATTGCGTAGTACAATGCTAACCATTTCTCTGCTTTGCAGGTATAGAGTTTTTGTAGTTCTTGGATTTAGGAAATGTACTGGTAGATGCATTTTTCTAAAGTGGCCTACAATTCTTTTGGTGTAAAATGGGTTTGGGTATGGGTACCCAGTAGGTAGCATAAGTCAGATAGTTTTCCCTAGAGGGCTAGGGGGGTAGACAGGCTGGAGGTCCAGATCCATGGTAGGGGCCTTCAGTGCTGATCTATTAGGACATGCTTCAGGCAGTTTCTTGGAGCCACTGAGAATCCATAGATAGTACAGTAGTAGGATAGCAGCTGATGTTTCTTCAGTGGGCATCTATCCTTTAGTGTTACCTGCCTGTGCCTGGCATATGGTAGGGGAGGACCTGATCAACCCTCTCTGTAGGGAGCACAGAGGTAGGATGGCCTGGTACTGGGCCATAATCTGGCTGCAGAAAGCCAGTGGTCTGGTGGCGGTGAGTGTAACCACGCAGTGCCCTTGGGTTACTAGAATCCCATTAGTACTAGTGTTAGGTAGGTAGAAAAGGCAGCTGGTAAGGAGCTCATTTATGGGCTTATTACATAATGACATCATTGTTTACTCAGCTAGCCTGAGTGGGGATGTTTATGTCATTTAGAACTCTCACAGCAGCATAACCATTTCTGAGTCAGCTGCTCTGGGGAAGTTTTAGAATGTTCAGTTAGTCTGAGTTTGGAAGCCAGAGTGGCAGGAGATCTGCCAGTTGGGGCTCTGACCCTGAGAGCCCCGTGTTTATCAACTCAGTTTGAATTACATCTCCAGCTCCCAGTGAAGTGGTAGAGACCTTTCTTCAGCAGGATTCCTTGATTTTCACTCCAGGAGAAGTGAGAGGGACTGCTAGTTCAGTGGATACAAGGGGCAATCACCTAAAGGTCCTAGTGTGTTTACAACTGCCTTTGAGAAGGACATTTGTGTGAGACTTTATGACAAGCTACCAAGGAAAAGGGTGCTTTCTGGAGCTGCTTCCATGCCTAAAGGAAGGAGCAACTAATCTGTGAGTACAGAATAGGAGACAAGTTCTCAGTTTAAAAGGTTGTATGTGGTATGTGTGCCCAAGACAAGGCTATATCACACCGGCAGGACCCCTGTTCACCTAAGTATGTTCATTTGAAGTAAAGTTTTGGAGTTTTTAGCATTTCAGAGGGGAATGAAGGCTTCTGTGGTGTAACCCTGAAGGAATGGCAGAGACTGTTGATTGGGGCAAAAGGTGGGAGGAACACCATCTGGAGTCTACAAGGCAGGGCTAACTTGTTTGTTGGAGGGCATCAGGTTTCCCTGAGCAAAGGACATTGCCGCAGGAGGATGTTCTGAGTGTGTGGCAACAGTCCACAAGCATACACTCGTGGGAAATGGAAATGTTCAGGTGTGTGGTTCAATCCACGTGCATACACCATGGGAAAGATAAAGTTTCTGTGGAAAATTTTACTGACAAACAAAGAGTGTCTGGAAAAGGAATGTACTTGTTTGCTTTGACCACAATTGGGGGTCCACTTGTGCTTTTGTAACATCTGTGAATTAAGCCATACTGCACAATCCCAGCTGCTGCATTGGACAATCTGATCATTGCTTCTGTGTGGAATTAATGGGGCGCCCTCAGAAATTAGGTCTAGCATATACCTAGCATCCTCTGCCCTGGACCTGGTTGTTTTTACAAAGGTTCATTTTTGGTAATTGTACCCCCATCCCCTTCCTTTAGACAATGAGCCTGGTATACTCTCTACAGCTAGGGGTGGAACCAATCTGAGTATTTCTGCCAAAAGTAAATGGTATGCCATATGTGGGTACTAGTTCTGTGTTGTGGGGGTGACAACTAGCCAAACGTGGCATGGGGGTTACATATGTTTATCCATGGAAAGAAGGATTCATGTGCAAGTCCTGTAATTCTACACGGTAGCAGGCTGGTGATCCAGTACATCATGGAGGTGAGTGGCATGGCTCCCAGGGAAGGAGGGAGGGAGGTTACAGGCTATCAGCATTCTCATACTCCCTTCTGGCCAGCCAAGGAGCAATGTTGGTAATGTATGTGAAGGCAGCTGCTTTTCTGCTCTCTCCAGCACAGGAAGAGTGCAATTGAGTGCAGTCCTGTTGTTGGACTGGGAGATATGGGGCGAGGGGATGAAATCAGAGACAAAATAGTAATGCAAAGAAACTATGTTCATTGTAGGACATGTGGGATGCAAAACAGAAGGAAACAATACAGGTACACAGATGACACAGATATGCTCTCCTCCACCAAGTTGCAATGTCCACACCTCTTGATTCCCTGTCCTAACTCTCTGGTTGGGACCATTCTGATAGGCTATCCTCTTATTACGTTGTGTGTGTGTGTGTGTGTGTATATATCTTTATATATATATATATATATATATATATATATATATATATATATACATATATACATATATATATATATATATATATATATATATATATATATATGTGACTCCATGAAAAGGGGTTACCAGTGGTGTCCTAAAATGTACATGCCATCTATAAACTATGTAAAACCTGTGCCCAGTGAATGACTATGCTGTGGGAAAATATGTTATGTGGAGAGATAAATTACATAATATGAATGCTGCCAGTTGTTAATTTCCTCAAGAAAGAAACATGATTTGTGATAACAGCTATAATTTTGTGTGCCTAATTTGTGACATTGTGGCACACACTGTAAACAGTATTCATTACTTTAATTAAAAAAAATGCTATTTACCACAATAAACTGCACTGACTTATTGTCCTTTGTCCAGACTTTGTTTTCAGACCATTTAGTTAATGTTAGATGTGTCTGTATAGCGCTTACACAGCAGAGTAAATGCGGTAGCTAAAGTAATCACTTGTGCCTCCAGTGGTTATGTTTATCCTTTGCCCCAAACTGTACTTATATTAATAAATCCTCCAGAAATTGCATTGTGTTCTGATCAGGGAGCTTCTGCAAAACACACAGCCATAAGTTTCACTGGAGAATACCGTACTGCAGGAGTGCTGTGTCTGACCTTTGTCCCCATGGTCTCCTGATGTCCAGAAGTCCCGGATGTTTGTTCACTCCCACCCCGGTGCCCCTCCCAACCCCCAATAATCATGTTAGTGCACCTACATGCACCAAGAGTGGGGAAGGCTATGACAGTGCTTAAAAGCACAAGAATTTGTGTTGCAGCCCCAATCCTGCCCGTGTCAGCTTGAAGAACAATCCCGGTGTTCAGCCAGCAGCATGTCAGTTACATTAGCAGCCACAAGGAGCCCAGGTAGGCCATCGTTACTTTCAGGTCTAAGAATACAGCTGCAGAATGGCTCGTACAAAAGGACTGTTGCTTAGAGTACAGTGTACATCTGTACACATTTTGGGGGCTTATTCTAGCAAATAGTATAGCGATTTGATGATTTTGATGAGCATTAGAGCCCCGATGCAGTGTTTGGGGACTACAAATGAGTTGTAGTCTCTCTGTGTTCACCACCAAATGGGGCTCATTCTCAGTATTGCTGTGTGTATCAGACTGTAAGGTTGGTGGAACAAAATGTTTCTATGCACTTACAGTGCAGTACAAATGTGAACATTTTAATATATATTTTTTCTTGTGAAATGAGGCTTGGAGGTATTGTGTTATTGGAGAGAGGCACATTTTAAGTAAGGGAGACCCCCAACATTATGTGACTCTGGCTCCTTTCTTTTTTACAAACTTCCAGTGGGCAGTTATATTGCACAAATGCAGGCTAGCATTATACAGCAGTTTTAATCAGTGGCACATTTATTTTGGGCAAGTTAAGCTGTTTTTTTGAGGGGGATTTGGTGGTACAGTTTTAATGGGCCCCAAAGGCCAAACACCCAGGGGTGTGTGTGTGTGTATGTGGGTGTGTGTTTGTCTGTTTTCCAAATGCAGCTTTTACAAAAAAATAATTGTGTTCACAGAAGTGATTTTGTTGTTGGTAAATTATTTTTTTCTCATTATTTCTAAGGCTGTGTGATTTAGCTGAAGTTTGGGCCTCCTTGTTCTTGTACCAATCATGCAGTTGTAGTCCCTATTTGAAGTGGTTTTCTAACAAAAATGATACAGTAATTGTATTGCACGAGAAATGTAACCTACAGATGCGTTCTGTGTTATTACTAAATGTGTTTTAGGCAAATGTGTTGCATTTTGTCAATATCTTTGGTCTTTGTTACTTTCAGCACCATGTGCTTGGGGTCCCCGTTATGTTAGCCACCCATACTGTGTATTTTATTAAAAGAAAGAACCCTTCATGTAAACTGTGCTTTCGGGATGGTGCATTTCAGCTTTCTGTTTATTTGGGGCTTGAGTCAATAATTACAGTATCTGTGTTTTATGTTTTTTCAGAGTTTGCATTTTGGAATGCTTTTTGTGGTCTTGGTTACTTTAGGCACCATGTGCTTGGGGTCCCCATTACATTAGCCACCCTTAAACTGTATTTTATTAAAATAAAGTACCCTCCAAGTAAACTGTGCTGGTGGGATGGTATATTTCAGCTTTCTGTTTATTTGGGGCTTGATTCATCAATTGTATGTGTTTTATTTTTTTCTGAGTTTGTATTTTGGCCATACTTTTGTAGTCTTGGTTACATTAGGCACCATGTGCTTGGGGTCCCCATTATGTTAGCCACCCATAAACTGTATTTTATTAAAATAAAGTACCCTCCAAGTAAACTGTGCTGGTGGGATGATATCTTTCAGCCTTATGTTTATTTGGGGCTTGATTCAGCAATTATCTGTGTTTTATTTGTTTCATAGTTTGCATTTTTGCCTACTTTTGTGGTCTTGGTTACTTTAGGCACCATGTGCTGGCAGCAGGCCAAGAATTCCCAGAACACCCCTACCTCATGTAATATTTTGCTAATATGTTGATTGTCGTGGTATTTTGCAATCTTTCTGCTCACAGTGAGTGTTGTTTAATGCTATTTTACACCAACACCCTTCTGTGACCTATTATGATTTTCCTATGGTATTCATGCCAAGGCTTGCGCACAAACAAGGTGGGGCTTGTGAGTGGTTTGGTGCCATTCATTCTTGAATTAGCACAATATTCCCTGAGCAGGAAGGGCATGGGTTAACTATTAATAGTTTATTCTTTATGTGTGAAATGGCATGAAATCCCTGCTTCTGGTGTGACAAGATGCCGAAATGTGCACGTAACCATACACATTTGCCCCACATTGCCCAAGGTGTGGGGTTGGGGGAGTACTTAGACTGCAAAATGTGTGGAACAGTGATTAGCATGGTAGCTGATGATCTGCTGCCCCACAATACATCAGCAATATGACCTCGCTGACTGTGACATCAGTGCTACTTAGGAACAGCGAGTAAATGACTGCCAGGGCAATCGCCTGTAAAGTCACTGAGATCATAATGCTGCTGATGTATTGTGAGGCAGTAGAGTTGTCAACTGCCAGTCTAGCAGCTGTTAAATACATCCAGCACAGTATTATCACATCACGACTTTCTAATGAGAAAATAAATATACTTCAGAGAACAGAAAGTTACTATGAACTACTAGTTCAAATTTCTGTTTTCCTGTCTACCTGTTTTGGTTCCAATAGCTCTTTACCTTTGTGTCTTCAAGTGGAAAACCCTTACCACATTCTCGCATGCACATCTTGTAATGCTTTCTCAGAAAAATGCAGTCTCCTCCTTATCTGTGTGTTCGCCAAGTAGGAATCCATTGCCACTTTCTTGCATGTGTGTCTTGTAGCGGTTCTTAACTAACAAAATGTTGTGTTCGCTCCTCCTTAACTGTGTGTTGTTCAAGTAGAAAAGCGCTGCCACTTTCCTGCATGTGTGTCTTGTAACAGTTCTTAACAAAATGTAGTGTAGTCTCCTTAACTTTGTGTTGCCATTGCTAATGGAGACGTCCTGGGGTTATTCTAGACGCCCTTCAGGGGGCATGCCTTAGACAACTAGTATTGGAGCCCACTCGAGAGGGAGCAATCTTAGACCTGGTTCTCTCAAATGGAGATGAAGAGAGGATCACAGATGTAGAAGTGGGTAGCCATCTGGGAACTAGCGACCATCGAACAGTATGGTTCACAATAAACACAGCAATAGAGTCAAGCCACACAAAGGCAAAAGTACTAGACTTTAGGAGGGCTGACTTTGCCAAAATGGGTGAGTGCCTAAGGAATGCACTAGCAAATGGGCAGGAAGGAGGGGTGGAAGAACAATGGGGAATAATAAAAACTGCCATCACAGAGGTAACAAGCCTTTGTGTGAAGCAAATAAACAAAATGAAACGATGTAAGAAACCACTATGGTTCTCAAAGGAAGTGGCAGTGAAGGTTCAAGAGAAAAAGAAAGCATTCAGGAAGTACAAGGAATCACAGAAGGAGCAGGACAGAGAACTGTATCAGTTAAAGCAAAAGGAAGCTGGGAAGGCAGTCAGAACAGCAAAGGACCCAAACCGAGGAAAAGATAGCCAACTCGCAGTTAAGAAGGGGATAAAACCTTTATAGGTACATCAGGGAGCGAAGGAAGACCAAGGGAGGGTTAGTGAGGCTTAATAAAGGGAGGGAGGGTGGGCAGAGGGTGACTGTGAAAAGGCAGAGATACTAAACAAATATTTTGCTCAGTATTTACAAAGGAAGTGGGGAGGTACCTAAAACAAACAGTAGAAACACTCTGGATGCAGAAGTTGATACCAGCCCATTTACAGAAGAAAGGGTTCTGAAAGAACTCTTAAAACTGAAGGTGGACAAAGCAATGGGGCCTGATGGGATTCATCCCAGAATTCTAAAAGAACTAAGGGTAGAACTAGTGACACCACTGACTACCCTCTTTAACAAATCATGGGAGGATGGGGTGGTACCCGAGGATTGGAGGAGGGCAGATGTGATTCCCCTTCACAAAAGTGGGAGCAAGGCAGAAGCAGGAAACTACAGACCTGTTAGTTTAACCTCAGTGGTAGGGAAAATGATGGAATCACTTCTGAAGGAAAGAACTGTCGAGTATCTAGAGGCCAGAGGGCACAGGACCCAAGGCAGCTTGGATTCACAGTGGAAGGTCATGCCAGACAAATCTGATAGATTTATTTGACTGGGTGACCAAAGTAGTAGATCAGGGAGGGCTGTGGACATGGTCTACCTAGACTTTAGCAAGGCATTTGACACAGTCCACACAAAAGATTAATATACAAGTTAGCCAGCCTGGGAGTGGGTCCCAAGATGACAGCCTGGGTAAAAATTGGCTGAAGAATAGGACACAGAGGTAATAGTAAATGGAGTCCTCTGAAGAAAGGGGGGTTACTAGTGGGGTTCCGCAGGGTTCAGTATTAGGACCGGTCCTCTTCAGTGTCTTTATAAGCGACATTGCAGAGGGACTGGAAGGTAAAGTATATCTCTTTGCAGATGACACAAAGACCTGCAACATAGTTGATGCACAAGGTGGGGTGGAAAGGATGAGAAGGACTTAGCAAGGTTAGAGGAATGGTCAAATGTATGGCAGCTTAGATTCAATGCTAAGAAGTGCAAGGTAATGCACCTGGGAAACAAAAACCCAGGAGAAGAGTACACAATGGGGGGTGAGATACTCACAACAACAAAAATGGAAAGGGACCTGGGGTAGTCATATCAGATGACCTAAAGGTGGGCAAGCAATGTGAGTGGGCAGCAAGGAGGGCTGGGGGGATACTGGAATGCATAGGGAGAGGCATCACCAGTAGAAAACAGGAAGTTATTATCCCTCTGTACAGACAGTTGGCGAGACCCCATCTGGAGTACTGCGTGCAGTTCTGGAGACCCAATCTCCACAAAGACATAGACAGGATGGAAGCTGTCCAGAAGAGGGCAACTAAAGGTGCAGGGTCTGCACGGAAGACATAAAGAGAGACTTAAGGAGCTAAATATGTATAGCCTCGAGGAAAGGAGGAGGAGGGGGACATGATAGAAACTTTCAAGTACCTCAAGGGAATCAACAAAGTCCAAGAGGTAGCATCTTTCAAAAAAGAGGTGTGCAAGAACAAGGGGCACAATTTGAAGATAGAGAAGGGCCTCAGAGGTAATTTAAGGAAGTATTTTTTCACAGAGAGGTTGTGGATGTATGGAACGGCCTCCAGAGGAGGTTGTGGAGTCAAAAACAGTGGTGGAATTCAAGCATGCATGGGACAGTCATAAGGCAATTCTAGGGGGTGGGGGTAGGAAGAAGTAGGCTGCTGGTTAACCAGGATCTGCAGCTTATCCATTAGGTAGGGAAATGGGCAGACTGGGTGGGCCAAGTGGTCCTTATCTGTCATCAAAATCTATGTTTCTATGTTTCAATACATACTGCAAGAACTATCTAACCAAAGAGCCAGCCAATGATGAGTGTAGCCATTCCATTCACACTTTCTTCTGTTTTGGCAGCAGTGACATTAAACAAAACATGCTTGGTAATATCGAAACCATACCAGGGACCCACCAAATACAAAGTGTAAAGTCTGTGAAAGCAGGACTGGTTGCAGTCAGAGACTTAACATGCTTCTGCAGACAATGTCAATGACAGCTACCATGTGACAACAGAAGGTATGTAGGACAGTGGACAGTCAAGCTTTTAACAACGGCTTCTGTGCCCACTTCACAAAAGACACTGTTTGCCTGCTGCACACTGAACAGTCACGAGCCAACATCAGAATATTCTGAAACCAGTTGTCACTCAGCTGAAACTACTTTCAGCATCCCTATATCAGTGGCCATTTGTACTAAGCAGAATGACATTGCCTCGAATTATGTAGCTCCCACAACAAGCACCCAAACTGATCTTCCTGAGGACCCATGTGTTCTGCTGCCTGACACCACCGCACACAGTGTGCAGCCAGCAAAAACAAGAATCAAGCCTTAATGTCCAACTGAAGTCAACAAACTGTATGCTGTTTATTAATAAAATGCATTCTACATTGGTGAGGTCACAGCAGTACATAAGCACCTGTACACCTTCCAATTCCTGCACCAGTGTGGGGATTCAACATTTACATGGCAACGGCTTTATGACTATGACAATGTAAAACATATCCAAATATTTTATGGGCTACTACAGCTTCAGGGAGATAGAAACTTTAAAATTAGCACTGAAGTATGGGAGAAATGTGTGGAAAATATTCCAGACTGAGGCAGAAATGGGATTAGGAATGCATTGGAGCTTGTCACAAGAGCTGAAAGACATGTCTGCCAACCAGAACAATAAACAATCTTTTACAAATTAAATGAAATACACAGCTAAAATGTTTTGAAATAATTTTCATTTGCTTGCAGGACAAGAATAGTCTGTTTTCCAACCTTACACAAAGGACTTAAATGCACTGCAGGGCAGGGAAAGATGATTTGATACAGATCTTGTAAATATTTCATTTTTCTATTGCTTGATGTTGGATGGTTTGTATTGTATAATGGATAGTGTTATTATTATGTAATGAATGGTAGCTTTAATAAAAATTTTTCCCCTCAAAAAGATCTTTGGTTTTCATGTTATGTGTGCAACCTTACAGATGCATTAACCTTATGCCCATATAAGGGTGTTACCAAATACTACACCCTATATTCACTGTTACAGTACACAAGTTAAACCTAATAACAAATGTTTCCTAATATGAGTTACAAAAACACACATGCACGTCACAATTATTTGGTGTCCCTTGTTACGTGTGCAACTTTCACAATGCATTTTCTCATGTACCGATCAGGAAGTTATCTCCCAATATATTCACTTAATAAGTGGTGGGGAGCAGCTTCATAAAACACATAACAAAGTTCATCTACTTTGGGTTTTAAAAATTGACACTCATGTCACACTTTGGTAACCCCTTTTCATGGAGTTTCCCATATATATATATATATATATATATATATATATATATATATATATATATATATATATATATATATATATATATATACACACACACACAATAGAGGTAAGTGATAAATGAATGAGATAAAACAGTGTATCATCCACTGCAGTGTGATATTTTTACCCTCTGCTCTACTGTGATGATATCAGCCATTTAAACACACAGGTCACACAAAGGTCACTGATATCATCACTTTAGGCAGCTTTCCCCGCAGCATACAAAAAACACCTATGCTGTTACCATAAACACAAATTCAGAACTACATGAGAGGTTTCACTGCTGCCTGCAGCTAACTCAGCATTACAAAACACTATCACCTATTCTCCACACTCTAACTTCCAGCTCATTACTGTGATACCCTCAGCTTGACAGCAGCCAGACTTGTAAAGAATACAGCTTCACAAAATAGTCTGTTTTTCACTCCTACCTAAAACTAACTCATTTAGCATTGCAAAACACACTCATCTGTTTCCCAGAGTTTGTAACACTGCCAGCTCATTCAGAAAAACTCACACACAGAATGAGCAAACACATAAACAGGAACAGAACCCAAGATAACATAACAATACTTCTGAAACTCCTGGCCCTATTGTATAAATCAAATACATGATGTGCAGATCGTGTGCTATGACAAATATTGTCACTCCTGCATTGTGAGCTCTTGATATCTCACTTGTGCCTTTGGCACTCATGAGATATCTAGAGCTCACTCTGCAGGAGTGACACTATTTGCCATATCACACTCATGCCCATCATGTATCCTATATATATATATATATATATATATATGTATATGTATATGTATATATGTATATATGTATGCATGCATATATGTGTGTATGTATGTATGTATGTATTTATTCATTCATTCATTCAAAAGTATAACCAGAAAAGACGTACTGAGCTGATAACAGCTTGTTTCCAGATGTGTCGTGAGGGAAAGGGGAGAGGGAGTAGCAAAACAATAAAACTAACTAAAAAATAAAAAGTCAAATACAATAATATAGTAATATGAGAACAATAACCATAAATATTAGATGCAAACAGTAAATGAATACAAGTAGAACAACATACTCATATGTAAAGCAGGGAACAATAGAGGAAAAACATGAACAGGGCAAAACTAGTGAAGGAGAGGAAGTAGGAAAGAGTCATGGAGAGTTGCAGGTAAGATAAAAAAGTCATAAAGAGGAGACTTTAGGGAGGAAGGAGAAGAGGTAGATCAAATTGAAATGGAAATGGAGGACCAAAGTTTAGGAAATCGGTAAGAAAAAGCAGATTGACCAACAGTAGATTTTCTACAAGGAATAGAGAGAGAATGGGAAATACTGTTGTGAAGAGGGTAGGAGAAAGAAGAAGGAGAAGATAGAAGGAATTTGAGATGAGGGAAGGGTGCTGAGCCAGAATTTGGATAGAAAAGAAACACAATGGAAAAGGCGTCTTGCATCATGAGAGGGGAGAGAAAGGGCTGAGTAAAAAGAGCAGGGGTATGTATGGGGGGGCATAGGGTCATAATGTTGGCATCACAAACAGTGCAGCAATAAATGCCATAGGCAAAAGGCCATCCCCTGACATATCATCCTCTGACATTTCATTGGGCAAGACACTGAATGTACCATAACAGCAGACACCCCATCCAACACAATAGCACTCTTTGTTTTTAGCAGACAGCTTCATATCCTGCACCCCTCAACATGGGGGGCTGTGCCCCCACACCCCCAGACTAAAATTAACCAACTTCAAGGGAGTGTGGACTTCGGGGATGTGAAGAAACACTGTATGGGGGAAAAACATTTTTTTATAATAAAAAAAAGTAGCAACACTAGGAGGCCTGGGAGGAACCAAACCGCAGTCCCAGGTCTCCAACCCTGCCGTGTGCTGGTGCCTTAGCCACTCCACCATGGGAGTGGCTCAGCTAGACACCACACCAAACAGCAACTTGATCCCTTTCCAGTTAAATCGCAGAGTAATAGGGGTAGTGGTAATTCCCTACCACTATTATAACTGTCGCGCTAAATGCAGGCATGCTTTACACAGTGAGGTTATTGCAACATTGTTCTTGTAGTGCTATATTGACCCAGTACCCAAGGGGGCAATCTAAGCAAAATGACAAAAAGAATGAAAAAGGGGGGCTAGTCTGGCAAGGGAGGATTTAGGGGCTCCAATGTAGAGTAAATCACCATAGTCAAAGATAGGGAGAATAATTTGTGCTAAAATTTCTCAACAGGCAGGAAGCAGAATACTCACTTTATTCTTATATAATGCTCCAGGCTTAGGCTGTTACTTATAGTGAATTGCATCAATATGCACTAAGAAATCATAATGCTAGCCAAGGCAGACCTCGAGGTACTTAAAAGGAGGAAACATCTTCAATCTTAGCACCATCAAGGGTATTAAATAGTGAGAGAGAAGTAAGTCTGGCAAGCCTCTGACAGGTGCCAAAAGTCATGGAGACTGTTTTTTTTGGCATTGAGAGACAATTGGTTAGACCTGATTCAGCATTGAATGCTGTCAAAATCCAACTGCAGCCGGGAGGAAAGGTCACGGGTAGAGGAGCCAGAAGTAAAAAGAACTGTGTCATCAGCATATATATGGATGGACACAGAGTAGCAGGCAGTTGGGAGGTCATTTAAGAATATGGAAAAGAGAATAGGACCCAGGATAGACCCTTGAGGTACCCCTGAGTTAATGGGAAGTAGAGATTAAATGAATTTTCCTATCTGGACAGCTTGAGACCTTCCTTCAATGTAAGAACAAAACCAACTGCTGCTTTAAGTTTGTCCAGGAGGAGGGGATGTGCCACAGTGTCAAAAGCTTTAGCAAAATCAACAAAAATGGCAGAAGTAATCAGTCCTTGATCCATACCTATGAATATGGAGTCAGTGAGCTGAAGGTGAGAGGTGGAAGTGGAGTGGAATTTTCTAAATCCAGACCGGAAAGGTGTGAAAAAGGAGGAGTTGCAAGAAAGGAAGTGAGCTGAGATAGAACAATGTATTCCTGTAACATAGCCAAGGTTGAGAGGAGAGATATTGGCTGCAAATTACCAGGAGAGGATCACCAGCTTTGTGAAGAGGTATGACAATAGCCTGTTTCCAAATATTAGGAACATTAGCAGAGGGAAAAGGAAAGATTAAGGAGTAGCATCCTCTTGGCCTGTCCCATCCAGACAATTTGTATATGAATGTGCAGGTAATAAGTATCAGAGAGTCAGTGATGACCCCTCCAGTAAGACTGGGATCAAAGCCTAATGGATAGGTTGAAGGAGACCCTGACTCATTGGAAAGGGAGTGAATGTCAATTTGAAAAATGCACTGTCCTCCTACATCTGAACTGTTTCTATTTTTATCACTCAGAATCCTTATTTCCTAAATGGAGGAGGGAAGGCCTTCATTCTATATCAAAATGTTAAAATATAAATTAATATTAATCTTTATTGCTCAACTAACAACAAAAATTATGAATATGAAAGTACAAATTTCTATAATGCTCTGAGTTTGTTTTTTGATGAAATGAAAACATGTCCGATATTCCAGCCCCTTTTCTCATGTAATGTCCTACAGTTGGGAAGAAGATGCAGAGAGACATGACTATCTCCTCAAATGTTAACCTCATTTCAGAGTAAGAGGTTGTACTCATTTCATTAACCCCTCCCCCCATAGTGACATGCTATTTAGGCATTTTGTAAGCTGAACCAGTGGTTATAGAATAAAGGATGAGGTTATCGGTATTAAGCTAGTAGATTCAGCAATTATAGACAATGCCATAACTTGTGAGGGGCTGCTTATCAATACTGAAGCATCAAAGCTAGACCCTCTCTATAAGAGTGATGTATTATTACCACCTAGTGCTTCAGATGTATTGACACATTATTGACTCATTCAGGAGTAGGTAGGCTGAAAAGGTGTACAGGTGCTGAACTTCTCATTACAGACAGAATTTGTTTAAAATAAAACAAAAAGAAAATACTGGCAAAATGAGAGGTGGGTATTTTTCTGCCCCTAGACCTACACACAGTATAATTAGAACATTGAGAAATATCTCTTTTTACAGGAGGACTCTACAGGAAACTCATGGAGACATAAATTTCAGACCACGTGGGTTCCATAACTTAGGGTGGACAAAATTTCCTTGAACAGTCCTGAAATTCCTTCCCTTACTGTGAATCTTTGTCTGGATATAAAAGTATAGGAATACTTTTGTTTTGCATGCATGTCTTCAACTTCATGATGCTGCTAAGAAATAGTTTAGAACTTCTTCAGAATTCAGCGTGTTTTGAGGTGGTTGCCCTGCATAAACTACCCATGTGGTACTTTCTGCTAATGACAGACCATTATCTATTTATCTTTTTTATCTTAATTTTGCCCACTACCTTTCATCCCCCAGAAATCTGTACCACACTTTTATTAAATGAATTCTGAAAGATTGTGATTTTAGAATGTATTTTTTAAGTATTCAGACATTAGCTTTTTTTTTTAAAGCAGCAGTACTAGATAAAAAAAATTGGATCTTTTGCAACTGTTTGTTCTCTGTGCTCACTTGAGCAATTACCTGGTAATCATTTTTGTTTTTGCTGTACTATCACCCTGTAATTTGCTCCATTTTTTGTGTTTGTTTACATTTCTCCCGCCACCATGTTGAGCTGGAACCATCTTCTACCAACCGTGCATATGCATGACTTACAGTACTACACAGGGACAGCGGGAACACACAGCACAGGGACCCACAGGAGTAAACAAAAGACGTGATGCAACGTGATGGGGGAGCTTGGCTGCAAATTAAGCAACAGCCATGTTTGCTGTGGATCCACAACAATGGAAATACATTTTAAATATCTAAAAAACTAAAGATTGCTAGAAAAAATATATTTACAGATATGGAAACCAGAACTATGGCTGCATCCTTCTAGACAAAAAGCAGAATTTTGATAATCACTTCCTGATTATCTATTACTACAGCTTTAAATATTTAGGTACTAGACTATTAGTGTTGCAGTATCTATATTACCAATGATGTTTGAACAGTAGATATCATTTTTTTTGTTTGGAGCAGTGCTTTGCATAATTGTCATCATTATCATTTTCAAGATTTGTAATTTTTTTTTTCTTTTTTACCCAGGACCCAGGATTCCCAACTGAGATGCAGTATCTCATTAAGCAATTTCCCAGAAGTGGGTGATTTAATGGATAACTACTGGTTCTGCAAAATGTGTGGATTATTACTTAGGGGCTATTTGTTGCACTGAACTGTTGGATGGTTTGCTAGCTTTTATTAGATCTGCATATACTGTAGTTATAGGGCTAGATATTCAGAGGAGTTGCGCATTGCACAACCGAATTGCGCTGGCGTAATCACAGAAATGTGCCCTGGAGCCATATTCAAACAGCAGGGACGTACAGCACAATACTCAGTGCGCCGCTGCACAACAGTAATGTATGTGGCGCAAGTATGGGGGGGTGCCCATGAATATGCTGCGCAATGGCATATTCAGCCAAAACACACAGCGCAACTGTGGAACAACCCACAGAATGCGCCACACGGAGTTGAGCACCTATAAAGGAGGCTCAACCACACACACACACAGCAGAGGCACAATCCAGGAGAGCAGAAGCCATGGATGCAGGACCATTCCTATTGGAACAGGTGATGAGGGGGTGAGGAGGAGGGAGGAACAGCAACATGGCCGAAGAAGGGCCAGGCGGTGGTATGCCCAACACAGACAGTACTGTGCCCAGCTCACATTCGAAGACTATGGGGATACCAAGATAGTGGGCCGGTACCATCTGAACAGGGCAATTCTGAGGCAGTTATGTGAGCTGTGCCATGATAAGCTGCAGGCACCCACCAGAAGGAGTCATGCCATGATGGTGGAGACCAAGGTGACAGCAATAATGTGCCTGCTTTCCACGGGCACCTTCCAGACATTGGTGGGTGCAATAACTGGCATATCACAGTTGGCCACGTCCTGTCTCCTCACCCAGGTCCTCAACACTCTGCTGCCACATGCTTTGGAGTACATATGATTCCCAAGCACACAGACAGAGCATTCAGCAAACAAGCAGGAATTCCACAGGGTGGCACACATGCCCGGCATGATAGGGGCCATTGACTGCACCCATGTGGCCATACACGCACCACCTGGCCCGGAAGGGGCTGTATGCATCAACAGAAAGGGCTACCCTTCCATCAACTGCCAGGTGGTGTGCAATGCCACTGGGCACATCATCAATGTGAGCACCACACACCCTGGGAGTACACATGATGCATTCATGTGGCACCAGTCCATCCTGTGCCAACAGTTTGAGAGTGGAGTGATCCCCATGGGACACCTAGTAGGTGAGCAGGTCCTGGGAAGAGGTGACAGAGTGACTGTACAGAGCACCACACAGCTAAAGTATAGGGTGAGAGGGGTTGTGGACAGTGAAAGGTGAGGGGACAGGACAGGGAATGTGAATGGTAACAGTGCAGGGGAGCATGGACAGCGGCACCCAGGCATGATGAACACAGATGGCATGATGTGAATGGTGGAACAGCAGCCATGCAGGTGAGGCCATGGCCAGGGCACACAGGGTGGCTAGAGGTGGCGGTGTGAACCATGGGGGGGGGTGTCTGTGGAAACAGGCAATGACAGGCATTAACCACCACATGTGTTCCCCCACAGGTGACAGTGCATACCCCCTCCTGCCCTGGCTGCTCACCCCCATCTGGCGAACATCCAATGCTGCAGAGGAGTGGTACAACAAGGCACACATCACCATATGCAGTATCATAGAGCATGTCTTTGGCATGCTCAAGATGCAATTCTGTTGCCTAGATAGATCTGGTGGTGCCCTACCATACAGCCCTGCGAAAGCCTATGGCATATTCCTGGCCTGCTACATGCTGCACAACATGGCCATTGATCATGGGATAGCTTTCCAGGTGGATGAGTGCAACAGCAGCAATGATGATGAGGAGGACCAGCTGGATGGGGGTGTGCAGCCACTCATGGACAGGAGGGACCCTAGGCTGGTGGCCCATGCCAGGAGGCACAGAGACACTGTTGTTGAAGAGCACTACAGGAACCACAGGTGAGGACCACACAGGGCAGCTGTGCATGCACAGCACTTCACACACACACACACACACACACACACACACACAGACATGCATGGACACACAGGGATGCATGCAGGGACACAGGCAAACACACACACATACACAGCATACACAGGTGAACTCGCAGGCATGCAGATCCATGCCCACACCACATTGGAGCAGCACAGGCAGATGCACCCACCCATGTGCCATGTGCTGGACACACATGTGGCCGTTCACAGGCTGGCACATGCAGCAGTACCATTACAGGGTGCACAGTAAGGCACAGGGGACCAGGTGGAACACACAGACAGGTGCAATTGGTGAGTATCCAAAACACACAGCAGTACAGCAGGCTGTGGCATGGATCAGAGGGTATGCGCCGGCACACAGGCAATGACAACACAGTGCTGCTGTCATCACGCCCACACCACTTGGTCCAGCAGAACTGCTTGCACACATGCTACACATGACCCAGGCCACACGTATGCGACAGCACACAAACAAGGCCATGCCTAGACATATGCGCAGCAGGCAACAGCAGCAGGTAACAGGACCGGGCAGCAAACCCATCAGGAAATCTGTGCGGATCCATGGCTGCCATGATTACGTGGGTGGCCACGCCCTGACTGTGGCAGACATAGGCTGCTCAACAGCCACAGATGATATCACCAACACATTAATGGGGGTAGAGGCCAGAGAACATGACTGGGTCCTCACGGGTGTGTAAAGACCATCAAACAGACTATTGCCGGGTGTGTCAGGGACGGGCATGGCAGTAGTTGGTGTCAGCCTTGCTGGGGTCGCCAGACACCATGATCGTGGTGTGGGCGTAGCACTGTGGGGAAACCTGCGAGCTCTACTGCACCCAGTGGATGCCAGTGATGCAAATCCAGCAGCGATGGTCCTTGCTATGCAGTCCAGCAATACGGTCATGGCCTCCTGCAGTTGCCGGATCTCACCAATCAGCTGAGCACATCCAATGTCCCCTCGCTCAGCCAGTTGATGCACCTCTACCTGCAGCACATGTATGTCTGCCCTGAGTGTTGCCTGGTTGTCCACAGAAGCATGCAGCAGCCTGGTGTGCTCATCCACCCTGTCAGCACCAGGCAAATCATGGTGCTGCCACCGACATGCTGGAGGGGTGGCAGCATGCCATGCAACATCCTTTGACTGGCAATGTTGCACCAGTGGCCATGCAGGTGGTGGGGATTGATTGGGTGCTCCGATGGTGGCTCCTGGGGAGGGCTGCACAGTGACCCCCACAGCCCGCTGCTGCATACCAGCAGCCTGCTGGATCTGCTCTGTAGCACTGGTGCCCACACCAGCACCCTGACCATGGTCAACACCAGCAGCAGCACCACATACCTCTGTGCAGCCATGGTGTGGGGGGTCTGCATGTTTGCCATACTGCTCAAGCTGCCTGCCACTGCCTGTGTTGACACCTGTCCCCTTGGTGGTGTGACTATTCCGGTGCTGCCCAGGATCAGGATGAGTTTGTCATCACTGTCACTTGCACCCTCCTTCTGTGTTGCAGGCACAAACACCAGTAGGTCATCCAGGAGAAGGAGATCTGTCAGTGGATCATTATCCCCCAGGCCAAGGAACTCCATGAGTTCCATACCAGTACAGCGCCCCTGGTCCATGGCCACAGTGCCGGATGACATGGATGGCATGGCATCATCAGGTCCACATCAATTGTTTCATCCTGCGCTGCACCCCTGAGACATGTTGGAGGTGGAAGACAAAATGTGTGGTGTCATCGGTGATGTTGTTGCAGTGCATGTCGTGCTGTGTACTGTGCAATGTCCTCATGCGTGACACAGGCATGCCAGGCAACACCAACGGATGTCTGTGCAGCACTGCATGATAGGTCAGCCAAGCCACAGGTGTGGCACAAGACATGTCAACCATGATGCATAGCCACATAGTGCTGTGTTGCACCTGCACATGGCTGGCAGGCATGGGCCCCCCAATATGGCCTCCCCCCATGGCCATGACCTGTGCAGTGTGTTGCAATGCTGAAAGTGACTGTTGTGGCCTTGCATGCGCTGGCACACACAGCAGCACCCACACAGCCATAGGGCATGTAGGGTGTCATGGACCCCCTGGACCTTGCACCACCCTACTATCACATGCCCCATGCAGCAGACACACTGCACACAGGGGACAAGAGCCATGCACAGTGTGTCTAAGCATGGTGTGCACCCCACCATGCCGCAACAGCACAGGTTCGCAGCACACCTGCAGTGTACCAGGCACACCAGTGGCATGCACATGCCTTCACCCCCCAACACCCGCTGTCATACTCACAGTGTTGTGATGGGCTGCCACCTGTCTGAAATCCTCCTCCTGGGACACCTTCAATGGCTGCCCAACTGATGTTGACTGCTAGAAGCTTCTCCCCCGCTGACAGGATGGGTGCTGTAGACAGTCCACCGACCATACTATTTCAGGATGCCCTGATGGCAGCAATCTTTTCCTTGATGTGCCTCCTGTATCTTCTTCTTGCACTCCTGTGTGCTGTGGTTGTGTCGGCCTTGAGCACTGACATACACTGCCACTTCCTCCCACCCAGTGGCCAGGTCCTGCATGGTCCCAGTGGCCCACTCGGTAGGTCCTCCCTCTCCAGGCAGGCCTCAAATAAGACCTGCTTTTCATCCTTTGTGAAGTTCGACCTGCACTTTCTGGCAGGCACCTGCTCCTCAGCTCCCTCCAAATCCAGCATGATGCGACCTGTGAACAGTAGAATGGTGCACCGTTGAGCAACATGGTATAAGTCCATGACACAGTGCATCATTGGCCCACAGCATTGCAGTAACAGTAACCCATCACAATGTGGGCAGTCTTACCTTAATGGCTGCAATACCTCTCAGTGACCATTGCTATGTGGTGGCACTTTTATGGCTCAACTCATGCAAATGAGGCTGTGCTCAACCAGTAATGAGAGGCTAATGTGAGCGACTGCGCCCGGCATTGGCTTATGAGGCTATTTGCATACTCTGGCTGAATATTGCAGAATTGCTTCACGTGTAACGGACAGTGTTAGGAGCAACACAAATGTGCCAGAGCAATCCACAGGCGCACTTCCGGCACATGCGCAATGTGCATTAGTGCACATGCCATGCGCAAAGGCAGCAGGGCACCATCCTGTGATGCGTATCGTGCAGCTGATTGCTCTGTGCATGCCTGTCCTGTCATGCATGCATCTATGGGTGCATGCTGTGCATGCGGCATGGATGCACAGTGGTGATGTACCGCGCACCTAGCGCCACTGCACAATGCCATTGACCGCACGTGGGCGGTCACTGCACCATTGCCATGCTGCATGTGTGGCAATGCATACCCTTCACAGCATGGTAGCCATACTGGCCTATGTGTACACGGATCACGGATGTGACCCTGAATGCCAGCCTGCACTTTTGGCATTGCGCATGTGCAGTATTGCACGATAGGCCGTGGTTGTGCATGTCAGTAATGCATCTATGTGCTGCGCGATCACATGCTGTGTGTTCCTGTTGTGCATGTGGCACAGCAGTGCTACACATGTTACCAGTGTACGCCACATTGCTCGGAATGTCCAGTGGTCTGTGTGGCAAGTATAGCACGGTCGGCTGGACACAGGAGGTGGGCCAGGAACTGGTCTGATTTTGAAATGGCAAACCGGGTGGCATTGGTGGACCGCCTGGTGGACCAACTGTTTGAGGAAGGGGATCAGTAGGAGGCCAGGTCCCAGGTGTGGGCCTGTGTGGCAGAGGGACTGGAGTGGTGCACAGGTGTTGCCTGGATGGGCAAGCAGTGTCACCACCAATATGGGGACTTGCTGTGCCGTGACCCTGATCAGTTGAGGAGGCTGCAGGACCATGCCCACCATGGTTCGGTCCCACAACCAGGTACATGTCTCCGTGCATTGTGCATGCTGCCACTGTCTAGTATTCGTGCAATTGGGTGTGCTGCATGTGCATCTGAACCTGCACATGGGGGGCTTGGCACTAGTGGGGTGTGCGTGTATGGTGGTGTGGCATCACTACACCCTGTGTGCCTGTGTGTTGCATGGCACCAGTGGCCTCAACACCATACCCCTCACATGGGCCAGGGTCACTGTACAGGCTGTGATGACACTGTGTGCCATGTCCTGCCTGCACGGTCGGGGGGTTGGGTGTCTGTTCATGGCATGCCACTCATGTTCCTTTCTGTATGTGTTTCCTCCACAGGGCCAGAGGCATGCAGGAGGGTCAGGGAGGATGCTATTTAGGTGGACCAGCCCTGATGATGGTGCTGTGGCAGGGCCAACACAGGTGCCAGGTGAGTGTGTGCAGTCTGCATAAGCCATCATTGCAGGGTTTGGGATGGGTGGGGCCAGTACACCTCCAGGGCACTGCCGGCATGCAGGGCTGTGGCATGTGTTGGCACAGTGTCCCCACCACCTGTGATGGTTGGCAGCATGGGTGGTCCCATCATGCATGTGGCCTTTGTGTGGTGGTATCCTGTTGCTGTCACTGGGGGTGTGTTTGTGTGTCCCATGGTGTGTGCATGCTGCTGCTGGTCAGATCCTGTATTGCCCATGGAGGCATTGGTCCCATGCTGTAGGGTGCCTGTGCACAGGAGTGGGTGCATGGCACTCTATGGCATGCCAACCAGTCTGTATGTGGGACACTGACCTGGGCTGCTGTAGCTGTCCGCTGTGTATGTGCTGTTGGTGGCATCATCCATGGGGGGGCACCGCTGCTGTCCTATGCACACACAGGCTTTGGGGGGGTATCTGCTGTGTGGGACCCATCACTTAGTGGCTGTTCTGTGTTTCCCTTGCATAGGGCGTCCTGGGCCAGGTTGTGGATGGAGGTGTGACGGCATCCTTGGTGGTGCACTGCTTCCATTGCAGTGCCTTACTGTGCTGCTGATTGCATGGACTGCAGCGCACATCCAGCTGAGCCGAAGACAGTTGGTAGCTACAAAGGAGTTGGTGGTGGAGGTCCACAGGATGCGGTTGGCCTTGTGATGGCTACAGCAGTAGCTGATGGACACTGCCCATTCTCTTCCCATTTCACTCTCCTATGCCCACTGACCCACTTGGACTGTTTTATGTGTTTCCCTCTACTCCCTACAATGCCCTTTGCCCATACCGTTTGGTATACCTATTTATTTTGAACAACATTATGTCCCCATGCCCTTTCCTGTGTTTGCCATGTTGGCGCATCTGTATCTGGTTCTGTTGCTTTGTTTTGCATTTTATAGTAAAGTGTTTTGTACCATATGCTTGTGTGAGCCTGTTTCTCCTTCGCATACATGCTGCTGCACTGTGCTGGTGTTGTTCATTGCTGTGGTTTTGCAGGTCCCTATCTGTACCTGTGCTGTCCCTGCAGTGCAGTTCTGTTGGGTGCATGGTGGCCTGTGTGCCACTTCCCTGTGTGTCACAGTTCCTAGGGTGTGGGCTCTGAGCCTCCCCTGTGCATGGCACTGTGCCATGTGCCCCGTGTGCCTGTGCAGGACAGTACACCCCCAGCCATGTTACCCATCCCGGTGACACTGTGCTGTGCAGTGCTGTGTCCTGTTTCCATATGTGTCTGTGTGGCATGTGTGACATGCAGCCTGGTGCCTGTGTGGCTGTGGCACACTGTTCATGCATGGTGCCTTCACACGGTGGCTGCAGCATCTGCAGCATGTGCCTGTCCTGTGTTGGCTGTTGGGACCATGGTCGTGGAGTGTCCAGTCCCTGCAGCCATCTGTTCCATGGGTGTTCCATGCTATGTCACATTGGTAACCAAGGTCTGTGTGGGTCTATGTGCATTACCCATGTCCATTGGGCTCTGTGCCTCATGCCCATTGCCCCCTTGTGGTTTGCCCCTGCTTTCCCTTCCATGCTACTATGCCCTTGCGCAGCCCTGCCTGTGTTCCCTTGCACATGGTGCACCTTGCTTCATCTGCTATTTTCAGCATGCACACTTGCTCCTGCACAGTTCAGTTTGCTCCAGTGCATGTCTGATTGTGCAGTGATGCATTTGTGCTAGATTCAGTGTGTTTTGCGCAGGCACATTTCTGTGGCACATCTGCTGAATATTGTTTTTTTTCCTATGGTGCAACTGGGTTTTGCTGCGTATCCCATTGTGCATGTTCAGGGTGCATTTTTGAACATCTAGCCCATAGTGTATAGTTGGCCTTTGTTCCGCATGGATTTTCATCCTTGCTGAAATGTTGTTATACTACTTGTAATAGAAATACCCACTCACCAGGGATTTTCTGCTGACTGCCACCACAAGGTTTTTACCAATAGGATCCAAGAAACCTGTTTTTTAATCTGCTCCTTGCTCAAGGTCAGGAAGGTCAGCACAATAACTGTGGGTAGTGCCCCTTCGGAGATGGACTGCAAATAGAGTCCAGCAGAACTAATAAAATTACCCTTTTAAATAAAACAAGCAGTCACTGATTCTCTAAAAATAGAATCTTTACTAAAATACTACAAGTATTTACAACAGAATGTAGTTACAAGAAGACAAGAAGGGTTACACGTTTACTAAGAAACAGAAAATAAAGCAAGTTAACAGATAATCAGTGTACAGCAAAATTCTGCGCTATCCTTTTCTAAATTCCTTCACCTGCCCTAGCCACAGAAGCGCTACCCCTCACTGTGCTATCTGACAAGCCAGCTAGTCTTTGTATGGCAGGGGCTCTGGCATTGTCTGATGTTCCAGCCTAAGAGAGTGACCCTGCTTACAGACCCTCAATATATTTCTCCTCTCTGTAGGGAGGGGTCTCATGCACTTTGAGTGACAGTTCCATGTTGTTCTAGCATTCTCTGAGAGTGTGTGTGTGTGTGTCCACCCACCCTTCAGCACCTTGTTGCTACCATAACGACATCCACCTGGGTCCTTTGTTCAATATGGGAACATCTCCAGGAAGGACATCCCCAGTGGGTTTATTGCTTTATTGCCTCCTCCCTGGCTTTCCTGCTAACTTTCCCATGAGAACATCAAACCTCTAACATAAGCCGTCATATACTAATTGATCATGTGATCTGGTAGCTATCATGTGCCTGAAGCAGATACATATTTAGAAAAGAATAAATGAATCAAAATAATACAGGGATCTGGTCCCCTTTCCCAGCACACTACTGTTCAAAGGTCTTGGAACATTGTTGCATCATACTGTGGTACAACAGCATTTCAGCTGATCATAAATCCTTAAGCCACCTGTTTTTTTTGGTTTGTTTTCAAACATAGTGCTGCTGTGCACAGAGCAATCAGTTCAGATTATGAAGTGGAAACATAACACAAGAACATACACAGTGACGTCTTCAACAGCATTGGAAACCCGTCGAAACACCCAACACTGATGTGTCCCCTCAATGACTGTCAACACTGCAATGCCCAATGTGGAGGGGCTGTGTTCCCCACACTCCCCATACTTTAGATAGCTAACTCCACTTCGCATAGACAGTGCAGTTAGATATCTACTCCCCATCGCTGCATAGTCCATCGATATAGGCGGGGCCAGGGTTTCACTGTAGGTGGTTCGCTGTGCCAGTGTCGCTGTAGAGATGGCATACCGAGCCCCTGTACCATCTTAGTAGCCCGTCTCTGCACAGACTCCAAACGGTCTATGTCCTTTCTTAGGTGTGGCCTTCAGAAATGCATGCAGTACTCCAAATGAGGCCTGACCAAGGATCTGTACAGTGGCATTAACACCTCGTGCTTTCTGCTAGCGATACCTCTGCCAGTGCAACCAGGTATACTGTTGGCCTTTAGTGCTGCTTTTTCACACTGCTGTCCAACTTTTGGAAGCATGTGATATGATTACTCCAAGATCCCTTTCTTGTTTTGTCTCTGTTAGCTGATCTCCATCCAGATTGTATCTATATTTTGTGTTTCGCCTTCCCAGGTGCATGACTTTGCATTTCTTCACATTAAATTTTAGTTGCCAGCTTTTTGACCAGTTCTCTAGTTTTCTGAGATCAGGTATCTTTCCAGAGAGTCCTTCCTGTGTGTCCACCCTGCTGCAAAGATTGGTATCATCTGTAAACAGGCATACCTTCCCCTCCAAACCATCAGTGATGTCACTGATAAATATGTTGAAGAGGATGGGACCCATCACAGATCTCTGCGGCACCCCACTGGTCACCCTTCCCTCCCCTGATAGTGTTCCATTTACTACCACCCTTTGTGTTCTTCCATGATGCCATTTTTTAACCCAGTTGCAAACTTAGGGCCCATGCCTGTGTGCTCCAGTTTGTTAATTAGCCTTCTGTGAGGGATGGAGTTGAAGGCCTTACTACATTAAAAATATATCACATCCACAGCACCACCCTGGTCAATTGTTCTTGTTACTCAATCAAAGAACTCTATCATATTTGTTAGGCATGACCTCCCTGAGGTGAAGCCATGCTGCTTTGGGTCCTGTTGCCCACTGGACTGTAGGTACTACACTAGTCTTTCCTTCAATAATGACTCCATTAGTTTCCCCACAATAGAGGAAAGGCTCACCGGTCGGTATTTCCCCACTTTCTCCTTGCTTCCACTTTTGTGAAGAGGCACTACCATGGCTGTCTTCCAGTCATCAGGTACTGAGCTAGTCTCCAAGGACTTGTTGAAGAGGGCAGCCAGTGGGGTGGCCAGTTTTTCTCTAAGTTCTTTCAGTATTCTAGGATGGATTCCATCTAGGCCCATTGCTTTGTCTATTTTCAGTTTATTTAACTCCTCTAGTACCCTCTGTTCCATGAATGGAGACGTGTCAGATCTCTAGTGTGTTGGACTCTTCTTTATGTAGTGGGACTATTTCCACATTCTTCCTGAGTGAAGACCCCCTCCCCTCCCCTTCTAGCCTCCAGGCAATGAAATTGGAAAAGAAATTTCAAACCTCAGTCCTGTGGTGCCAAAGCTAACTGTCCTCTGTACTCTGGATTTAACTGCCCTCCCCCTTCCCCCTGGTTCGAGTGGCAGTTAGGAATCAGTGCCAAGCCAGGACTGTTCCTAGAACTCTGATTAGCTAAGACTTGGAACAGCTCTCTGCTAATTGGCACAAGCCCCTGATGCTTTCCCTTGGACTGCTCCTTAGTGGCTTCAGCCTTTTTATTTTTAACTGTTCTTGCTGGGGATAGTCTGCTTTGAGGGAAATATTTTTAAACTGTAATTAATGCTTCTGGGGACTTGTGTTATTCCTCTGTGTGCTTTCTCCTGGGGGAAATTTGGCCCACCCTCCCACCTCCTCCCTTGGCCTTAATTAAATTCACCTTGGCTCCTCCTTTTTCCCTTAATTCCTCATGATTGGCTGCCCAGAGGTGCAGCGCACTGTGTTTTAAAGCTACATACCTCCATATTAGATTACAGCGATCCCTGCCCGAGTCTGATCCCAAGGTTGGCACAGCCAGATCCCACCTCAATCCCTGTACCCATGGAAAGATAACCCTTTCCTGTGTCTCCCATTCTTACCAGCTACCCTACCCCAGTGGTCTCTTACACCGGACAAATAACAATGGGTTGTACTGGCTGTCTAACGATCCTGTCCTGCCTTACTGTCTGTTGCTGTGCAGACCTTTTTATTGCCTTTTCCTTAAAGGACCTCCCTCAGAACAGCACCCCCTTCCCCCTTGCCATATCCAGCATGTCTCTCCCCTGTCACTACTATTCATCCCTTGTCTGTCCAAGCCTGACACTGCATTACTTGGGCTCTGGCTCCGAAGGTGTCAGCGCTTACCCACCACCCTGACTGCTGCCTACGGTGCTGTAACATAGAATTTGATGGCAGATAAGGACCGCTTGGCCTACCCATGGGTACCTCTCTCTCTGTCCATCTGAATGCCTTCCTTCTGCTAATCTGTGCAGGAGACATTGAACTTAATCCAGGGCCTTTCTGCCTACACCTGCTTATACCCTGTCTCTACTATGCAACCCCCTCCAAAAGGGTTGAGGATTGCTCATATGAATATCCGCAGCATGGCTGAATTAGAAGCCTGGATTTTTCTGAAGGCCCTTGATGTTCTGTGCATCACTAAGTCATGGCTTAAGCCTGCTATTAAAGAACATGAAGTGGCCATTCCGGGCTTTAACTGTTTTCAGAAGGATAGGTTGCACAAAAGGGTTGGTGGTGTTCTTATCTACACTCAGTCAGACCTTGATATCACTGAATTTCCTGAGTATGTGGCTAGCCCCTCTGGCATGGAATCCATTTTCCTATCACTGACACTAGATAAATTGAAAAAACTTATCCTGGGGTGCGTCTGTCTACCACCTAACAATGCTACAGCATGCCTCCCATCCTTCCTTACCTCCTTCACCAACCTTCCTCACCATGACCTTATACTTTTTGGTGACTTAAATGTTGATTGGCTCAATCCTACCATTAATAAATTGTGCTCATCCTTAGCTGAAAATAATCTGACACAACTTGTCCAGGACTCTACGCACATTGACACCAACACGGGTAAGCACTCTTTGTTAGACTGGGTGGTTACTAACTGCTCACAAAAGATTAAAGCTGTGGGAGTACTCTCTGATTGCATAAGCGATCATTCTCCCACCCTTTGCATATGGAGGAATAACTGACCCCCCAAGATATCCCTTGTTCATGACATGACCCTACTTGACACTAATGACTTCATCAACGCTAGCCATAATACTAATCGGAACCCTATCAATACTCTCCCTGATGTCAATCAAGCCTTGGATTATTTCATTTCGACCTTCACACAAATTGTCGATAACCGCCCACCCCAGAAAATGTAGATCCAAAGCTGTCAAGGCCCCATGGATCAATAGGGACAGGAGGCTCATGTCCTCCCACGACCGTACATGGAGGGACTACAAAAAAAGTGGTCTGCTGTCTGACTGGCAACCACATAGGCAACTTAGAAATAAGTGCAAACACTCCCTAAATAAAGTCAAATGTCATCATTACAAAACAATGCAGACTGAACACCTAAGTAACCCCAAGTCATTTTGGAGGCAGATCAACTCCTTACTCATGGGAAAGACTATAGAACTCTTGAACACCCTCATGGCCCAAGGTAGCACCCACGCTGCCCCCCCTTTCAATCACAATGGGTCTTAATACATTTTTTACTGACCTAGATAGATACACCTTGCTCTTTGATAACTCTTACTTGTCTTCTGCAACCCCATCCTCCCCTGACCATAGGTGTGCTAGACCCTCTTTTCACTTAAAGCTGGCCTCTCTAAAGGAGGTTCAGAGGCTTCTCACTAACCTAAAATCTGATAGCTCTCCTGGTAATGACACCCTTGAGCCACAGTTCCTTAAACTAAGTGCTCCTGCCCTTGCCTGCCTGGTATGTGACCTTTTTAATAGGTCCTTCCTCACCTGCACTGTCCCTGACAAGTGGAAAGTGGCAGTAATCATGCCTGTGCACAAGGAAGAGTCCAACACAGTGGTTGAAAACCTTTGGCCCATTTCTAGTCTTTGCCCCCAGGCCAAAATCCAGGAATGTTTAGTCTATAATCACCTCCAGAGTTACCTGGATCACCATAATCTGTTATCACCCTACCAACATGGATTCCACAAGAATCATAGTATCTTCACTGCCTTGATAAAGGTAACCACTGACATTTACCAAGCTATGGATCGAGGTTCTTTTACGGGTGCCATCTTTGTCAACCTTACTAAAGCATTCAACCTGGTGAATTATGGTCTCCCGCTTCAACAGCTACATACTTTATTTTATTTATTTATTTATTTGGTATTCGGAAAATAACCTTTGAGCCAAGGCTTTTTTACAAAGGTTCCACATCATGTGAATAGAGTATATACATTTAATCAAGAAGGTTACAGAGTTTTAGGACATTTGAGACACTGAACAGCACAACAGTCAGGAAAAGGTGACGGAGTTTCTTAGTCATTTAAAACACTGTACAGCATATGGACATCAACTTTAGTTGATTACAAGTGCAGATAAGGTGCAGAGGCACTAGAGGTTAGGTTAGGTTGGGCAGGGGGTCAGTAAGGACAGGATTTTGGTAGGGAAGGAGAGGGGCCTCCAGTAAAAGTGCTCAAGGAGGCAGGGCTGAGGCCAGGAAGGCATGGACCTATTAGCCCATGTACTATTAGTTTAGATGTCAGTGCTCTTGGCTGGGTCCGTAGCTACCTGTCCTGCCACTCTCAAAGGGTCAAGAGGGATGATTCTGTCTCCAGCCTTAGGCCTAGAACACAAAAGGGATTTCCCCAGGGGTCCATACTTGGGACTATCTGGTTCTTACTATTCATTAATAACTTACCAGCAACTGCGGTGGAGCATCTGTACACCTCTACACAGATGATGCAATCGTCTATCTCTCATCTCCTAATGTTAACCAGATAAATAGTGACCTAGCTGCTGACTTTGCTGCCCTGGAAGGCTGATTTAAGCATGATCAGCTTGTCCTTAACACAACAAAAACTAAATGCATGCTTTTCTCTAGACTTCCCTCCACTACTGGCACATCACCTCTGCTCTATATTACCTCCACCAAAGGTGATGCTTTTGAAGCTGTCCACACCTTTAAATATCTGGGCATTACCTTGGTTGCTTTGTTGTCCTTTAATGACCATGCATCCCATCTGATCAAGACCTAGAATCAAAAATTGGGTCTTCTCTACTGCATCCACCCCCTCCTCACTTCTGTCTCATGCCTTAAGATAGCCTCCTCATCCCTTCTCCCAATCCTAACCTACAGAGCTCCATTGTTTTCTCAACAAATGCTACCACCTTATCTCTCCTTACACAAGCCTACCATAGGGTGGGTAGGTTTGCCTTGGGGGGCAATGCCCGTCACCACCATTGTGATGTTCTTTCTTCCCTAAGCTGGCTACAGTATGAAGCTAAGCTAAGGTACTCCACGCTGAGTTTCGTGCACAAGCTAGTCCATGAGTAGACCCCTCCTTGGCTCAGTGATACCATCCAGTTAAGACAAGCTCACCAGGCTCTTAGCTCGGCCTCCCTCCCCCTCCTCATAAAGCCTAAGCTCCGTCTGGTTGTGGCCCAGAAGGCCTTCTCTTTTGCAGTAGTGTCTGATTGGAACTCCCTCCCTCCTTCTGTCCTGTCCTGTCTCTCCTTTCCTACTTTCTAAGCTAACTTGCATTCCACTCTGTCTGCCTTTGCAACCTGTTCCTGTTTCTGTAGATGCATGCTACTCTCTCCCCCCCCCAACAGCTTCTCTACTACACGGACCTTGCTGTGTCCCCTTTAACATATATTGAATAATCAGTCTGTAAATATGCTAGTTTGTTCATTACTATGTTTATGATGTGACTATGCCTGTATTTAGTGCCTGATGCTTTGTATCACATGTGAATGTCTCTGTATTATGGCTTTAAGTCATTGCTAATTGTGTAACTGGCACTGCACTATGCTCTTTGTTGTCATCCCGAGTCGCCCCTAAAAAAGGGACTGTAATTGTCTCAGTGGACTTAACCAGTTAACAGAATTCAATAAATAAAGATGACACTAAGATCTGCAACAGAGTTGATGCACAGGGTGGGGTGGAAAGGATGAGAAGGGACTTGGCAAGGTTAGAGGAATGGTCAAATGTATGGCAGCTTAGATTCAATGCTAAGAAGTGCAAGGTAATGCACCTGGGAAACAAAAACCCAGGGGAAGAGTACACAATGGGGGGTGAGATACTAACAACAACAAAAATGGAAAGGGACCTAGGGGTAGTCATATCAGATGACCTAAAGGTGGGCAAGCAATGTGAGAAGGCAGCAAGGACGGCTGGGGGATACTGGGATGCATAGGGAGAGGCATCACCAGTAGAAAACAGGAAGTTATTATCCCTCTGTACAGACAGCTGGTGAGACCCCATCTGGAGTACTGTGTGCAGTTCTGGAGACCCAATCTCCGCAAAGACATGAGACAGGATGGAAGCTGTCCAGAGGAGGGCAACTAAAATGGTGCAGGGTCTGCACGGAGGACATATGAAGAGAGCTTAAGGAGCTTAATATGTATAGCCTCGAGGAAAGGAGGGAGGGGGGACATGATAGAAACTTTCAAGTACCTCAAGGAATCAACAAAGTCCAAGAGGTAGCATCTTTCAAAAAGAGGTGTGCAAGAACAAGGGCACAATTTGAAGATAGAGGCGGCTCAGAGGTAATTTAGAAGTATTTTTCACAGAGAGGTTGTGGATGCATGGAATGGCCTTCGAGGAGGAAGGTTGTGGAGTCAAAATCAGTGGTGGAATTCAAGCATGCATGGGATAGTCATAAGGCAATTCTGGGGGTTGGGGGTAGGAAGAAGTAGGCTGCTGGTTAACTAGGATCTGCAGCTTATCCAGTAGGTAGGGAAATGGGCAGACTGGGTGGGCCAAGCTGTCCTTATCTGCCGTCAAATTCTATGTTTCTATGTTTCTATGTAAATAAGACTGAGCAGAAGTATTTGTTTAGGACTTCTGGTTTGTCTTCATCATTTTCATCATATTTACCCTCTTTAGTTGCTAGCCGGTCTATACCTCATTTGGCTTTTCTTTGCTCTCGGATATACAGTAGAAGCCTCTTAAAGGGGACACCTCCATGGATGCCCTATCGTCCCCTTTAAGCAGCTGTCCCATTTATCAGAAGCAGCCTTTTTTTCCATTACAACCAGAAGACTTTGCTCATGAGACACACACACATTACAGTAACAAACAAAACAGAGAAAACAAACAAAACATCAAGAAGTACTGGATACCAGTACTTTTTATAATTACAGCAACTTTTTGTGAAACTGTGTTTGGTTTGGTTCTTGATTTAATCTTTATTTACCTGATGAAAGCAACATACTGAACTTTAAATAAAATCACATAGCTTTACTTAGCAACTTTTGACAGAGAAGAGTTGGGCGGCTGTAAAGCCTCCATAACATTTATTTTCTCACTCAGTGAAAGGTTGACTCTCTTGTTGTTGCTCGTAGATGCCATCCTGCAACCCAAACACATTCCAGAAAGATGTTAAACACACTCCAGAGAGATGCTAAGCAGGTGGGAATGTGAAACAGATTAAATGCAGGGCACTTAACGTGGCGGATTACATTTTTAACACTTTTTCCTAAGCCCTGTAACTAGACCATTGTCCCAATTAAGCAACATGACCATCCCAATTATACAGAAGCTGATCCCATTGAATAACATTAGCCAACAATCGGTGCCCAAAGGATTGTCCCAATTAAGTGGATGTCCCCTTTAACCACGTCCCCTTTAAGTGGCTTCGACTGTACCTGTAAAATGTCTTATTCCCTTTTTATTCCTTGTGCTATTCATTCCTCAGTCTGTGCTTTGGCAATCCTAATTGCTTTACTAGCCTCTTTTAATTTTGCCTGATATTCCTCCTTGTCACTATCATGCTTTGTTTCTTTGTATTTTTTAAATGTTTTTTTCTTGTCTTTTATTTTAGATGCTACTTCTTTAGAGGACCATAGAGGATTTTTCTTTTGTATTGTTTTGATCATCAATCTACTGCACTAAGCTGTGACATGGTTGATTACCTCTTTCAGGGCTTTCCATCTCTCTTCCACTGTTTCCCCTGTAGTATCCACTAGCACATTTCTAATGGTGATTTTCATCTTTGCAAAATCAGCCTTTTTGAAATCAAGGATTCATAGTTTTGTATGACTGGTATCCTCGGTTCAGCTGACTTTGAACCAGACTGAGCTGTGGTCGCTGGAACTTAGGTTGGCTCCCACTCTCACATCTTAAACCGATGGACTATTCAATAGAATGAAGTCTAGGATAGCATTCTGTCTAGTTGGTGTCTCAACCAATTGTGTTAAACCTGCCCCTTGTAGGGCTAGGAGAAATTTCTTGCTCCTTTCTATGGCTGCTGTGTAGATAGACCAATCTACGTCCAGCAGATTGAAGTCCCCTACCAGCAATAACTCCTCTTTGTTAGCCATTTTTAGAATGGTTTCTAGGAGTACCTTGTACCTTTCTTTTTCCTGTGACGGTGGTCTATAGATTATCCCCACTCAGATAAGGGTCCTGTCCCTGGCTCCTAGCGTCACCCACAGGACAGCTAAATCATTTTGTGATTCTTGCATTTCAGTGGCCTTAATACCATTCCTAATGTAGATGGACACTCTCCCACCCTTTTTCCCCTTTCAGTTCCTTCTAAATATGGTGTATCCTGGGATAGCAATATCCCAGGTATGGTTCTCGCTGAACAATGTTTCTGTGACTGCCACCCAATCGAGATGGGACTCTGTCATTAAGGCAGTAAGGTCTGGTATCTTATTTGGCAGACTACAGGCATTAATGCACACTGCCTGCCTACTGCTGTATTCCGTTTGTTTTGTAAGAGTCTGTAGTTTCCGCTGGTCATTTGTAGTTTTCTTGCCCATGATACTTTTTGTTTGACGCTTGCTATTGATTGCACTGGCAGGCCATCTATTGTATTGGATTGTGCGCATCATGCTATTTCTTGGTGCTGGAGAAGAGATGTTTGCCGGGGGAGGGGCAACTTCCACCCTTTAAGACATGTAGGATGCTGTTGCCCTCTCCCCATATATCAGTTTAAATGGGCTGCAAATATGTCAAACTTCTGGCCGAGAGCTTGGGTTCCCTCATTTGTGAGATGAAGGCTGTCAAATTGAAAGAACCCCTTTCCCAGAAGTCATACCAGTCTCCCACAAAAGTGTGTCCCTGTTCGCGACACCAGGGTTTTAGCCAGGTGTTGAGTTCCTTATCTCTGATTTTCTGCCTGCTGCCTCTGTTTTCCCATATAGGCAGAATCTCAGAGAAGGAGATGCTGGACAAAAGAGAAGTTACTGTAACTTTGTGCCTAGTGTTGTCAGATTCTGCTTGGTTTCCTCCATGGTTCTACTAGCAAGGTTGTTTGTTCCTATGTGTATAAGTACATACGAGTTATCTGTTTTGCTGCATACAATTCCTTCAGTCCAGTTTGTATCCCTCCAAGCCGATGTTCTGGGAAGGCATTTGACTGCAACCACTACATTATTGCTTTCCAAAAGAGGGTGCTCCATGCCACATATCATAGAGTCCCCTATGATCAAGAGTGTTTTTTTTTATCACTGTTACATGAAGTGATGTTCTGATTTTTGTGCGGTGTTTTTTGGCATACTAGGTTCCAGATTAGTTCATCTGCTGCCTCAGCATTTGGCACTGATGAAAGCAGTGAGAACCAGTTTGCTGTTGTTATTGGGTGAGGCGTGTCCTTGTGTGTAAGAGAGCTGCTTAGCTTGGAATTTCCTTTGTGGTGTTTGACTACTTGCCATCCTCTGGGCCTGGATTGCCTTTGGGGCAAGGGCGTTGGCATGGGAGGAGTGGTGTAGTGTGATGTTCCATGTAGTCTGGTTCTGAGATAGCTGATTTCTGCCCACGCTGCACAACGCTGGGCCTTCAGCTCCCCTATAGCTCTGCATGTTGGACAATGCCCAATCCTACAGGTGAGGGCCCTGTTGAATAGAGTTACACAGTGATTGCAGTTTATTATGTCCATTACTGAACTTCATTTGTTCGGACGAAAAGTAAAAGAAATATGCTTTAAAGTTAATGTTTGAGAGAAAGCTGTGTTTGCTTCTGGGCCCCCTCTGTGGTGCAGAGAAACAATCAGTCCACACTCAACTGTGAATGAAAAAGCGCTGTGCAGTGAAGATAGCAGTAAACTTTACTTGCCAGAAATCAAATACACTGCTATACTGGCTTCTCAGACAGCAGTGCATCACCGAAGCAGCAGTCTGTGCACCCAACTACAGTGATCACCCAGCAGTGTTATCCAAATACAGCAAACACTACAATTAATTTGTAGAATTACAGTCCATTCCACTTGTATGCCATTCAGATATATGCCTTTTTCAGTTATATGCCTGTTTTTACCTGGTCCCAGTTCCTTTCCTGTGTTTATAATGATAATTTTTCTGTATGTATGCCTGTGCAGTTTTGGTTGCATGCCTTTTATTTTGGCAAGACGGTGACTAAATTGCTGCTCCTGATTACCTAGCTAGGTGTTAATTGCTTGTTAATTGCTCTTTAGCAGTCACGATTTGCAATTAAATAGCAGAGCTTAACACCTTGCCACAGATTTCCAACTTCTGTTGAGCACCTCAGTTCACCTCAGTTCAGCTCTGTTCAGCTCTTGCAATGGAAAAAAGTCAAAAAAATGCTGTCACTGGCTCAGAAAGCAGAGCTGATAGAGAAGGTTGATATGTCAGGGGTATCAAGGAAAGAGCTTGCCGCTGAGTTTGGAGTCAATATCTCCAGTGTGGGGCAATTCCTAAGGAATCAGGAGCAGATGTTGTTGGAGTGGAGTAGAAGTGGCAACACAAAAAGAAAACGAAAAAGAGCAGGCAAGGACCCACAGGTCGAGGAAGCTCTCCTATGATGGTTCACCACCTCTCGGGACCGGAGTGTGCCACTGTCAGGCAACCTTCTGATGGAGAAAGCCCACAGTCTTGCACAGTCACTCAGTGTTCAGTTTTTCCATGACTGGCTAAAGAACTTAAAGGAAAACTGCACCCTCATATCTTCTAAATGTCATTTGCTTCACTGGCATATGAGAACATGATGTCAGATCAACCATTTATATCACGTATCTCTATGCTAAAATAAATGTTGTAGGTGCCATATTGGTCCTTTAAACACCAGATACAGAAACAAATGATTTGATACCTTTTATTGGACCAACATGGATGTTACAGAAAAGAACAAAGTGCTCTAGCTTTCGAACCAACCAGGTCCTTCTTCAGAAGCTTTGTGGCAGTTATTTCAAATATCCCATACTATTAACACCAGATTATATTGAAAAAACAGAAATAATTCTCACTGGTTTAACATATACATTTAAAACATAACAGAAGATTATGTCACAGAAGCTAATTAAAACCAGTATGCCTTTGACTGAGAAGCCTCAGAAAGGCAAAGGTTATCAAGAATTCTCTACAGCCAGAGAGTTCTTGTCCCATAAATTTTAAAATGTCTCAGTATGCCAATAAAGCATTCTAGTGATAAAAAAAACTTGGGGTGGCATTCTCTCTAATACACGTAAGACGAGCTTACAACTTACATTTCAATTGTCCTCGTATATTAAAGAACAGATAATGAGAGACAAAATCCTGAAATTAGGTATGACTGTAAGTTGAAAATAAGCCTCAAATTAACCTTCACATATATACATGATGCATGATAGTATGATGTAAGACATGTAACCTCATTTCCACTTCAGACTGTGTGATTATATCACAAAACAGACTATTCAGGATACAGGGGAATTATACATGTACATCAAGTAATGTGGTCTATTTTATCCAATGCAAGAAATGTCCTCGCACAGGTTATGTGGGGGAGACAAGCCAACAACTCCGCACTAGAATGAATTCACACATACATTCTATTAATCACAAGAAGACTGAGAAACCAGTAGCCCAGCATTTCTCCCAGGATGACCACTCAATCTCAGATATGTCTGTGATGGTCTTAAAAGGACATTTCAACAGTACATAACAGAGACGGGCTTCTGAAATTAGACTTATTTTACTTCTCAATATGGTGGCGGATGGACTGAACATCAATGTTGGTTATATGACACATTATTCCACTTAAACTTACACAAACCTTTACTTTAAAAGATGGACATAAATACTTTAGTTCTTCAGTGGGCCTTTGATTTTGTAAGTTTATGGTTATCTACATGTTGACTTCTCACCTTAACACTGTGGCGAGTGCGTTTGAGTGTGTGTGTGTGTATATACTGATGTATGTATGTATGTGTGTGTTTTGTGTGTGTTTGGTATGTGTTGTGTTTTCGTGTGTTGTGGGTATGGTGTGTGTGTGTTTTGTTTGTTGTGTGTGGTGTGGTGTGTGTGGATTGTGTTTGCTATATTTGTTGTGTGTTGTGGTTGTGTGGGGTGTGCAGGAGTGTGTGTGTGTGTGTGTTGTGGTATGGTGTATGTACACACATATGTGTGGGGGAGCATGGCATGGGGCAATTGTTATGTGGCTAGGACACTTAGTTTTCACATATAGTGTACATTTACTTCCTTCTACTAGTTATCAGTGGTTGGATTACACACTGTCACATTTTTAAATCTGTTCATATTAAGATGCATATCTCATTTACTTGGGGGCTCATAAAAGGTATAATTCCTTTGGGTTTTCATTTAGATTCCTTAGACTGATTTTGTGCATTTTTGTTATACACGGTCTCTGTGTTGAAATCTGCACTTATCAGGCTCATGGTCTCATTTTCTTGGGGGTCCTTGACAAGTATTGTTTTATTTGGCACTTACACTTACAAGTGATACTATCATGCATCATGTATATATGTGTATGTTAATTTGAGGCTTGTTTTCAACTTGCAGTTATACCTAATTTCAGGATTTTGCCTCTCATTATCTGTTCTTTAATATATGAGGACAATTGGAATGTAAGTTGTAAGCTCATCTTACATGTATTAGAGAGAATGCCACCGGAAGGTTTTTTTATCACTAGGATGCTTTCTTGGTATACTGAGACATTTTAAAATTTATGTGACAAGAACTCTCTGGCTCTAGAGAATTCTTGATAACCTTTGCCCTTCTGAGGCTCCTCAGTTAAAGGCACACTGGTGTTAATTAGCTTCTCTGACGTAATCTTCTGTTATGTTTTAAATGTATATGTTAAACCATTGAGAATTATTTCCGTTTTTTCAATATAATCTGGTGTTAATAGTATGGGATATTTGAAATAGCTGCCACAAAGCTTCTGAAGAAGGACCTGGTTGGTTCGAAAGCTAGAGCACTTTGTTCTTTTCTGTAACATGATTGTTGGTCCAATAAAAGGTATCAAATCATTTGTTTCTGGATCTATGCTAAAATAACAAATACCCTGCAAAAACTCTCTGGAAACTTATAAATTGAATGAAGTTTAAAGGGCAAAAAACTGCATTACAACTCAGATAGCTTGTAAAACTCATTGGAGGTAAATGTGGTATTTCATGCCTTCTTTCAGCTTGGTTCTTTTAAAACTACTTAAGCAGACAGGCATACTGGGGAGTTTAAATGTTGATTACACATCACATTCTCATATGCTAATGCAGCTCTCAAGGACAATGAGATTTCAACAAACACGAAATGGACCCTCCCAGGAGAGTGACAGTGCCTAGTATGAAGTGTGAAAACTAACAGAAGCAGTTGCATACATCTTTAACAGCTACATGAAAAGAGTGGTCTGTTGACATGGAAGCAAATAACATTTATAAGATATGAGGGTGCAGTTTTCCTTTAAATAAGGAGATGAGGTTCCATTGGTAAGCAGAGGAATAAAACAGCTTTCAGTAGAAAACTGGCTAATGCAGGCTACTCAGGTGAATGAGGGACTTGATAAAATAATGCTGCTACTGCTGCTACCTGTAGCATTGACAATGAACAGTAACAGACGCTTTATATTGCACTTTAAACTGCCATCGATTTTTAATGGTGCGCTTCATTAATTTGACTTTACTATGTTATTTTATGTTTTTTCTTTTATGCTTTTAATGAAATGCAGTTAAGGAATGCTTTTTGTATAACGTATATTTATTGCATTCTTACACATGGAGAGTTCATTGTCTATCTTTATTTATTGGCGACAGCTATGAGTGTATCGCAAAACAGTGTTCCTGCTTGTATGCCGTTCTGCTTAAATGCCCATTTTACTGCGGTCCGGAGCTTAGGCATACAAACAGAATTGACTGTACCTCAAAAGCCCATGTATCAGCTTCAGAGAATCAAACACAGCATACAAATGCAGCAAATGGCCCTAAGCCTCTAGCAGCTCCACCCACCAATTATGTACCTGATTTACTGGGCTTCCTGAAACTATTCACCCCAAGATTATGTTCCTGACCTAGTTTCCCCCCACAGCACTTGTTTTAATTTACAGTCCAAGTTTCAAGGTACCCCAGTCACTGCCTACCAAGTTTCGAAGTGCCCCAACCACAGTACAAATCTACTCAAATCAGCCCCAAGAAGAACAAACCAGCCCATATCCAAATCAAACAGCAGTACTCTTTACTTACCAGAAATCAGATACACTGCTATACTAATTCAAAACTCAAATCAGCCCAAGTAAACAAACCAGCCCAAGTCCAAATCAAATAGCAGTAGCCTTTACCTGCCAGAAATCAAATACACTGCTATGCTGGCTTCTCAGACAGCAGTGAATCACAGAAGCAACAGTCTGTGCACCCAACTACAGTGATCACCCAGCAATGGCTGTGGCAGACCCAAGAGCACCACGGCAGCAGTGTGACCACTGGCAACCAGGGACAATACTGGACCTGGTACTCACTAACAGGGATGGTGTAGCAGATGTCAAGGTGGGGAGGCCACCTACCGACCAATGATCACCATACAGTGTGGTTCAATATTAGGATGTCTGTAGAATCAAACCACACAAGGGTGAAGAGCCTAGATTTCAGAAGGATAAATTTTATAAAGATGGATGAAGGCCTCAGGGATGACCTGGCAGGGTGGATGCCCTGGATGGGGTGGAGGAACAGTGGGAAAAGATAAAAGGGGTCATAGTGAAGGCAACAAACCTTTGCATCTAGCAAGTGAGTAAAAGTAAGAGGAAAAAGAGACCACTGCGGTTCTCGAAAGAGGTTGCTGAATAAGTAAAGGCTAAAAAGGTTGCATTCAGAGATATAAGGAGATGCAGGGGGAGGAGGATATGGAGGTGTATCAGGAGAAACAGAGAGAAAAAGGGACAGCAGTAAGGAGCATGAAGGCACAAACAAAGAGAGAATAGCCTAAGTGATAATGAAAGGGGACAATAAATGTTTATGTTTCCTTGCACGTGCGCAACAAACATTCTGCTTTACTTCAGAGAATGACATATTAGAGGTGTGTCAGGGATGAGTACAATGCAGAGCAATCTACATTGGGCTCGTCCCTGACAGACCAATAACCATGCAAGACAAGTAAGACAGTGGTCACAGTTTCATGGACGTAAACTTTGTGTACTTGAAAGAAGTGAAGTGCTCCAATAAGAAGACACTTCAGTACTTTCCTTTGCATAAAGACGACTGGCAAGCAGCTGGACAGCTTTATGCACATCTCTTGTCATTTCAATTCCCACAAAAATCATTTAACTCGAAGAACATGTCTTTTGATTGTTCCAGCACTGGAATTCAACATTCTTAAACTCATCGAGGCACATAAAGTAGGGCACTGTTAAAATCTCCCTTTTAGTAGTCAAAATCAGGCACCTCCTTCACTCTAGAGTTGTGCTCCTTAAATGCACTGAACTTATATTTACCTGTGAAATGTATCCCAAACAATATGATGTAATGCTGTCAGAACTGCACTTGCAAAAGCTTTGCTCTGAACTCATGGTTACTTACCAGCTTTATCCCAAACAATGTGATGTAAAACTTCTGAACACAACTTATCGTTCTTCTCTGGACTTGGAGCGGCAGCAGTGGCAACGTAAACGAAAGTTAAGCTGAGCATTAAACTAGTCCTGCTACATGCCATTGCTTCCAAACTCTGGGGAGCTGTCTCATTTCTTTACCTGCTTTCAAAATAACCTGAACTTTAATTCAACTGAAACAGTCTGCATGAACAGAAACCAAAAAAGCACCATCACTGAAGTTAATTTCCAAGTACGCAGGCGGCTAGTGATGAAAGTAAATTATTCCATAGCTGTATTGCTGAAGTTTGAGCCCTGTGTTGCCCCTTTGTTTCCACATGAATAAGGACCTTGGGACAAACTGTATGAATAGACGACGACCCCGCTCCGCTGGCTGTTGTGCGAAGCTCGCTGCTCTCACCTTGGCATGACTCACTCTGCTGGGCAGACAGCCATGGAGTCCCTTATCGCTGTGATTGAGGTGTGCTCAGTGCTGCCTACACTACTTCGGCATTATAAAAGTAATAAAGCTCCTGGCATTTATTAAAATAAGACCGACTGCCTGGGGTGATAAGCCAAGATGGCGGCTGCACGCTGTGTTAGTGAGGAGGACTAACAATAACAGGGTTGGAAAAAAGCCTTAACTAAGGCAAGAACAGGTATGCCACCATTGCCTCACTGTTTCCACCTTTCCAGTCGAGCTTCTGCTGACCGATTTTAGGCTGACTGTGTTTTACAGCCAAGAAATGCCTATATGGTGGCTGGGGTCTGATTCTTTTCCTGCTACAGTGTTTACCCTTCAGAAAGGCTGAAACAGAAGATGGCAGTACCTTAAGCTTTTTATATCCTTTCTACATCTTTCTCTGGGAAAGTACCTTCTTTATGACCTACTCGTAGAAACTTCAAAAAACTGTTGAGAACTCTTGTGAAGTCTGCTGATTACTACGGAGAGTGTGTCTGTTCATAACTGTTTGTTGTTTTTTATGTGTAATTTAACAAACTATTTATTTTTATTTGGGAGCTTAAGACTAATGGATGAGATACACAAATCTATGTGGGTACCCCTTTAATTGTTATCACAGTAAAATTAGCATGTTTTTGAGCAGGTACTAGATTACTTTAGATAAGAGACTGAAGGCTTGAATCCTTAATCATGATTGGCTTGATTGCTGCATGTGAGTCTGTTATTGTTCTTTAAGTGTTATTCAAATATGTATGCTTGGCATTTGAGATTTCCCGATACGACATGCAATTGCAAGCTGTTTAGTGTTCTGTGGAAGCACGGTTTCTCTTTTGATCCCTGCTGGATATAATTTCTGAATTGGTGAGAGCCTTTAGTGCTAATTTGAAATTCAGACCTCACCGAATTGTGCTCAGCTTTAATAGTTTAGAATATAGCGGGTAAAAATGCCAAATGCCAAACGCCAAAACGCTGAATGTTACAACACAAGTGTTTAATTTTTTGGAGAAGATGATATATTTATTATAGCTGGAGACTGGGATACCTCAGTATGTTATACTAATAGTTTGATTAACTGTAGTACTACAGGGTTATCTGAAGATTATTCAGAGGCAGTTTTCTCGGCTGAACAATACTCTGAGACAGCCCTTGATTTCGAAAATAAGAGTCTTCAGTATGCGCCCTTTTCATCTCCCCCTGTATTAAAAAATACAGATCATCTGAAAGAGGACCTACTCTCTGTAATACAGGAATTCATCAGGACAATAGAAGGATTGAAAAGGTTGGATCTTACCTTAGTAGACCAATTGGGACATCTTAAGACAAGGTCGTTGGGGTCTGGGGCTGAGATTGATACCCTACAGCTAAAGACCTCAAAAGAAAAAATAGGAAATCATGATGACGAATACTTTACAACCAAGGGAGATTTTGTCCCTTGTATGAACCTCTCGAAACAAATGGTAGAGATAGCTAGGAATTCTTACTATGTGAACATAATGATCCTAGAAAACATTACAGCTCTCCAGGAGGAATTGTCCTCTCTGAGAGCAGATGTTTTCAGAAATAAAATTATGTTAGATCAAATAATCAAAGGGACTACTCAGGAAAATCAAGGGAACCTAAATACTAGTGTTCAAAATGAAATGATAGAAATTGTTTCTACTGAAAATAAATTTGTTCAAGTGAACCTGCCAGCTCCCTTTATTAAGGATCTAACCCTGGATAAAGAGAAGATAGAGGAACAGAAAAAACAGGGAAAGGAAAAAGGGAAGGAACGTCGCAAAACATAAATAAAAGGAAAAAAATTAAGTAAGAAAAGAGGGGAAACTGTAAATAAGAGTAAAAATAAGAAACTAGGGGCCAGATATTCAAAGCATTGCACCTGGCGCAAAGCTGTAGGCTGGAATAGTGCTGGATTTGCACCAGGCTGCAATATTCAGAAGCTCTAATAGCGCTGGTGCTGTATGATAGCGCCAGTGCTAAAAGTAAATATATGCTGGGGTGGGAGTTAGGGGAGTGGCCATGAATACCGGCTGCATGGCATATTCAAATGTATAGCTCAGTGCTACAGGCATTAGCGTGACCTGTAGCGTGGCGCTAAATACCGCCAACAAAAAGCTAGCGGTAATATAGTGGTGCCTACCCCAGCATAATCCCTGAGCACAGGTAGCAACAATAGACACAGTAATCCCTGTTGCTCTAGTGCCCCCCAGCACGATCCCCGACCCCTGTAGCCATGGTAATTTAATAATTTCCCTGGTGCTCTAGTGGTTCCCCCACCCCCCAGCACAATCCTCGACCCCCATAGCCGCTGTAATATAATAATTTCCCTGGTGCTCTAGTGGTCCCCGCACCCCCAAGCGTAATCCCTGACCCCCATAGCCATGCTCTATCAAAATTTCCCTGGTATTCTAGTGGTCTCCCTACCCCAAAAGTGCGATCCCAGACTCCTGGTAGCCCCAAAATGACAGCAAAACCTGGTGGTCTACTGGGCACCTCCCCAAGTGCGCCGCCCGTCCTCCATATACAGACTCGGTACAGCACCGGCAACCAGCTCAGCCCTCATCTCACCACCATGGCCTGCCACTGACTGCGGTATGCATGAGCATGAGTAGGTCCTTCATTTCCTACCTATTGACAATTGCAGCATCGGTTTACGAATTGCTCTATCATATCTAAATCTCGGCTACTGCAAATCAGATCTACCTATGTGGTCCCATCTCTGCCTTCTTGGAATGGCTGTTTAATGTTCTTCAAAGAACATTCTTCCATCTTGCATCTCAGACTATACACCAAAGCATCTCCAACTCATGGCTATCATGTTATCTTTAAACAGTCCTGGGGCATTGCTCTCTGACCTCTGGACATTACAATACTTCATGAATTCATCTACATTTCCTTTGCAATAATTACCAGTCATGCCAGTCACCTTTCTTGAGGTCATCATTGGTCTCTCCAGATAGTATTCATCTTTTCTGATTATCAGTCCTCCGCGAATTTCATCAAGGCAGGTCTTCATCCTACCATGCCAGTCATCCAGAAACTGACTTGGTTATCACTTCACACCACAATGGTTCCATTTCAGGCTCTGCAACTGATGTAGCTGTTGTGTTATCTTATTTCTGATGTCGGACCTTCATCACCTCTGTCCTTCAGCTGACTCAGTTATGACTCTTCCTTTTTCATTTACTGATCTTATAATGTGTTAGAATTTAATCGCCAGCAAATCACCGCCACATGAGGGCCACTCTAGCTCTTGTCACCTGAGTAACTTATACTACACCGTAAAAAGTATTTCCTATTCTGTGCATTGCAGTCCTTGCTAAATACTTTTGCTCACCTAGAACACGCACTAGCATTTGTAACCTTAATATCAAACCTGGAAACTATCATATGGAACAATTAAGCTATACCTATTAGGTGTCTAGTTAATTTCCTCTCATCCTACTCCATCCTCACATTCACTGTTTTTCAGTCCTTCAGTTACACTACTTCTACTGGGTGTCCAAAGAGTTTTAATTGCTTAAACTCCTTGTTGTCTTCCTATAGATGGCTCTATAATGAAAAACATAGAGGATTTACTGAACTCCAATCCCTTTGATTCTACCTCGAACATAATGGTTTCTTCTGCTATTTCGTCTAGCCTTTTTAGTTTCCTGCATCCCGGATAATTCACTATCTCATCATCTTTCTCTGCTAACATCATTAAAATCGCTGATTAAAAAAAAGGGCTGATCATCATATCCTGCCCCTACCTTCTGCAAAGATGATCAGTTTACATAAAGGAGTTCATAATCTATTATCCATCCTATAATTACTGGAGTCCAGTAAATCACCTAGACAAACTCATGCGCTTCCTCATGCTTAGATCTATCACCTCTTCTGTCTTCCTCCGATAAACAATCATCTATGACCACAAATGTTTCCTGGATAATGTTTGAACTCTTCTTCAATGTCTTGGACTTAATCCATACTCATTAACAGGACATTCATCTGGAATGGTGCAGCTTCTTCAGTCTCAAGAAATAACATTCCTGCACACATCATCAAGAGACTCAGAAGAGTAATTCTATCAGACTTTGATTCTTACTTCCTAAACCAGAACCAGAAATCAGTACAAGCATTTAGGTTCATCTCCCTTTAGTTTGCCCAGAGGGCGGGCAGGTCAGTAGACATGGGTCCTCAGAGGTTTCCTCCACAGTGGGGTTTTCTTCTCCTGTGTGCTACTGGACACACTCTCCGTGAGTTGGAGGAGGTAATCTTTTGGGGCCCTCTACTCCCTACATGCTACCCGGCTTATCTACCAAGCATGAGAATAGAGAAAGGCCAAAAGTTTTCAGTATACACAAGCATTACTCTGTTCATCAAACATTAGAATGGGAGGGCTGAAGCCCGAGGTTCAACGTGGGGGAATAGCTCCTCCCGCTTTCAAAATAAAAAACAGCCTGCCCCAGCAGTTCTCGCCTAGCATGTTTCAATACACTCACCATCCTCCTCCTCCTCCTCCCAGCACTCTGCTCACCCTTGGTGCTGGGCCTTCTACTCCCTACACACTACACGGCTTATCTACCAAGGGTGGAAATAGAGAAAAGTCAAAAGTTTTACAGTATACACAAGCACTACTCTATTCACCAAACATTGAAGTTATTTGTTAGTTATACAGTGCTGCATGGTTGCTAGAGTACTTAAAATGAATGGTTTCTGCAGTAGCACCAATACAGATATTGTATTTAGCAGTTCACTACTTTCTTTGCAGTAACCAATTTTATACCTGTTTCTCCTTTTAGGTAATTGAACTCTTATCATTTTTTTTTATTATTGGTGAAAAATGTAATGCTGTTATCTATTGTTGTTTTCCCCTACCCTTTTCACTCCCCCACCTTCTTTTTCCATCACTTTTTCCCTGCCTTACACCGTGGCTATATTAACTGCTTTCTAAGGGATAATAATATAAAGTACTTAATATAGTGTTATTTATTATGTTGTTTTCATGGCTGTGGGAAGAGTCTACCATGGAACACATTTTTTAGTACTTTTCAGTGTATCCTTCCATAACAGTAAATCAATATGACAATAAAATACTCCTTTCTGTTTAGAAAGTTGTAGACAGGATTCCAAGCTGCTTATCAGAAGGCCATTAGGAATCTGAAACAGCTAGTTAAATATTGGTTGTCTATTAAATTGGAGATTTTTTTTAACCCCTTCAAAATGCAGCAACTTGCACATTTAAATACTTAGCATTTAAACATTTGCTTGCCACTAGCTTCACTTGGGCAAGTATTCTCTTTCAAGAAAGATTCATACCTCTTAAATGTCACCCTTTTTCAGCAAGGAATCTCCAAAAAAGATTTACACTGTTTTTCTAACCTCTTAATGCACTATCTGATAAGCACTGTCTCAGACATAGTTTATTATATACAGCAAACATACACACACACACACATGCACACACACACACACATACTGTACACACCATCCTCATGGCCACAACATTCAGAATAAATACTGCAATCTAAAATGTTATAAAACAATAAATAAGCTGTTTGTTTATGTCAGTCTTGGTTATATGGAACACAGTAAAGTTCAGTTTACAGTAGATTTCCTTTAAATATTTCTTATTCTATATTTTGTATCCTGGATAGCACAGGGGGGATGCTACATCTCATTCTCATAGGGATCTTCATTTTACACAGTTTTGCACTGTATTTACTCAAGATGTCCCAGATTAGATGCAATATTTTGTTTTCAGTGGGGTCATGACTTTACCATGTTTATAATGTATTTGTTCAGGGTAGACTAGTGCAGATGTAAAATATTGTTGTTAGCATTTCCTGATTTTAAGCAATGTAGCAGAATATTGTGTAGGTCTACAGCCCCACTGAAAATAAGATGCCACATCTTCTGTGAACTATCCAGGCTAAATACAGCATATAGCAATCAGCAGGCATATTCTAGGAAAACACATTGTAAAAATGTGTAAAAGGAAGACCGCATTGAAACTGCCTCTCAGCAGATCTGCATTGTGCAAATTCATTAAAAATAATGGGTAAAAGCATGACCACACTATAAGTGATATTTTACAGGATATATCAGTTGAGATTCGATATATCATATATCGAAACTCAGCTGCCATTTCTTCAGTATTTATAATGGTTTAAATGCTTTACCCAAAATAAATATATATTTTAAACATTGACTTGGCTAGTCTTTCCTCATAGGTCTTATCCCATATGCCCTACGCCATTGTAGTTGCCCTCCACTGCACCACCTCCATGTTGTCTTTGTTTTTTTTCTCAGATGGGGCCTCCAGATCTGGATGCAGTATTCCAGGTGTGATCTCATAAGTGTCTTATACAGGCATCAGTCATGTCCCCACCGTCTCTTGCTGTAGTTGATTCAGCTATGCTACAACCCATCCTTCAGTAGGTGGCAGGCTGACTCCGGTACGCCGAGAGCACCACATATTCTTTTCTCAATACTCTTGCCACTCCTAAAAGCTCTCCATAGCCATATCATCTCTGGCCAGAGTTTGTTTTCTGATATTACTGCCTTTTGGATTGTATACCTTTTAGAGATTGAAATAACATAACTTTATACATGAGGCAGCTACTCCCCCTGATGAAGAGACTCACTGCCATTCCATAGCATTGGGGTTCAGTGCTGTATGTTCCAACCATGACATTGAATAAACCATGAGTTTTCTGATCCTAGTTTGACTTTTGGATTTTCTCTCTGTTTTAAGAGTTCTCTTCTGTGTTTTGGGGATATGATCGAGACCTTCAAGTTCCTGAAGGGCCTAAACAAGGTGAACTATGGGGAACTATTTAACATGAGTCTATAATCAAGAATCCAAGGTCACAAGTGGAAACTTGCAGGGAGGAAGGGAGATTTAGGAGGCATTTGATGAAGTTCTATTTTATGGAAAGGGTGGTGGAGCTGTGGAGCAGTCTGTCAGAGGAGGTGGTGGGTGCCAGTATGATAAATGTTTTCAAGCATGGCTGAGACAGAGTGAAGGGTCTGGTGGTTGCTCAGGTCAGTAGCAGTAGGAAGAGGAGCAGGGTGGTGGACTGGGAGGGATAAAACCCCTGCATGGACAATAGAGCTTGGGGCAGATAGGCAACTCTGGGCAGACTAGATGGACCTGTGATATTTTTGTCTGTCATTGTCTATGTTTCTATAAGTAGTAAATTATAGGAGCTCTGTTTTCTTGACTTTTGGAAAAAAAAATCCTACTTTTTTTTAAAAGGTTTAGTACTGTAACTGTGGCATGGAAAGGGTTACAAATGTATATAAATAATGTGCTTAAAGCATTAAGAAAGAGTTTAATACAGCTCTTCTTGAAAGGGCATTTTTGTAATAATGTACTTCATAATATTTATATATTTATTTTAATTAATTGCCACTAATTTCTCTCTGTATGCATTGCTTACACACTGTGAGGAGAATTGGATCTAGAAAGACATTAATTATCTTCACCTTTTAAAAACGTCTACTGACATGAAAACTTTTTATTTCAAGATACTTGTGTAAATTAAATGTGTTCTTCTGAAAGATGAGCCTGCTGCTTCTTTGGTAACCCCTGCCGATGTCATCAAGACAAGACTGCAAGTGGTAGCACGTGGTGGGCAGACAACATACAGCGGTGTTATTGACTGTTTCAGCAAGATTCTTCAAGAAAAGGGACCAAGCGCTTTTTTGGAAGTGAGACAAAGGTAGGAAATGTGTTTAAATATTTTAGTAATGATAAAGACATAGATAAAGGTCAAGTGCATTAAAATTATTCTTAAAAGTATGTGATCTACAAAATTTAAACAGCTTCAGTCTTGATATTTCAACCACAGTTTGGTGTTAATCTTCTAACGTATGAACTTTTAAAGCACTGGTTATTATGCTGACTTTGGAGGAGTATAACAAACCTGACACAGAAGGAAAATCAATGGATTCCTGAAACTGTCATGAACTAGTTAAGTACAGTTTGGAGAGGGGACAATATCAGATGATATCTCAGCTGCAAAAAGGCTAAGTGAATATTTCTGAAGATGGTGGACTTAGTAAGTGTAAGCTGAGCTAAAGTTATAGTATAAAGTAGAAGAAATTCATCAATAATGACAAAGAGCTAGTATTTTTTTTTATTTTTTATTTATTTAAAATTTGATGACCGGGAAATGCACACTGAGCCGAGGCTTGTTTCCAGGTGTGACCCACGTACAGAGTTTGCAGTGTAGAGAAAAAGGGGTAACAACAGGTGAAGCAAATACAAACAGTATGTACATACATTTTTACAAAGAGCATGATACATTTACCCTGGTTATGATACATAAATCATGATAAACAAATTAATAAGAGCATAAAGTACATGAGCGGAAGGACTGGTTGGAGACGGGGCTAGGGTGGGCAAGTAGAGACTGTGAGGGGCCTCAGCTGCATGCTAGGAGCATTTGAACATATAGGGCAATGTGGGGGGGTAGGAGCCTGAGGTGTTGGGAAAAGGCCAAACGAGAAGGGGCCAGGTGGAGATTAGGGGGGAGGTTGTTCCAGAGAAGGGGGAGATGGTATGAAAAGGCAGCTTGGCCGGGAGAGTGTGAGGATGGGGCAGGTGAAAGGTGCACGGGTCCCTGTGGTGAAAAGAGTAGTTTAGGGAGGTGTGCTGGTGTGAGGTGGGATGTGAGGTAGGGGGGTAGGAAGTCAAATCAAAATTTTGCCATGAAGGAGGTGCTGTGGATGGCTCTCCTGTGGGAGACTGAGGCAAGGAATAGTGCGGCATAGAGTAGGCAGTGGTGAGTGAGTGGGGGGAGGCAGAGGAGAAGCAGCAGAAAGAGTTGAGGAGGATATCTAGTCTGGAGAGAGAGAGGATGCAGGGGCCATTTTGTAGACTATGTCGGCGTAATCAGTGATGGGCAGTATTGTTCTGTGTACAAGCTCACAGTGGGTGGGGATAGGCCAGCTGGCTTTATGACAGTAGAGGATGACGAGTTTTGGCTGGAGTTTGGAGCAGATGGCCTCAATGTGATAGGAGAAGTTAAGGTGGCTGTCCAGCCAAACACCCAGGTACTTGAAAGCTGGGACTAGCTCCAATGGTGAGCCATCCAGGGTGGTGATTGATGGGGGGGCAGGAAGGGTAGCCAGTTTTTGTCTGGAACCAAAGACCATGGTGATATTTTTTTTTTTTTTGCATTGAGTACAAGCAGGTTGTTGAGAAACCATGACTGGACTCTATTGAAGTCATTCTGGAGTGTGGGAAGGACAGAGTTGAATGAGGGGCCCAAGGCAAAGATGATAGTGTCATCTGCATATAGATGCACACTGGAGGAGAGGCAGGCAGAGGGAAGGTCATTAATGAAGAGAGAGAGAGAAGAGGATGGGACCAAGTATAAAGCCTTGGGTGACATCTGATAAGATAGGGAGTGGAGTGGAGATGGCACTGCCTATTTGAACAGATTGTTGTCTATCATGAAGATACGAGCGGAACCAGGCAATGGCAGGTTGGGCGATGCTGAAATAACTAAGTTTGTGGAGAAGCAGTGGGTGGGAGACAGAGTCAAAAGCTTTAGCCAGGTCTATGAATATGGCAGCTGTGGTTAGGCTGTGGTCCATGGCAGAGAAAACAGAGTTGGTTACACATAGAAGGGTGGTGATGGTGGAGTAGTGCTTTCTGAAACCTGACTGTACAGGTGAGAGGGAGCTGTTAGAGGAGAGGAAGGCTGACAGTTTGGACAAAATGAGGGATTCCTGTACTTTTGCAAGTGCAGGGAGGAGCAAAATAGGCCTGTAATTACCCGGGAAGGAAGGATCACCCCCTTTGAACAGAGGGATGATAGTGGCCAATTTCCAGGCTTTTGGGACAGTAGCTGTGTACAAGGAGAGATTTAGTATGTGAGTCAAGGGAGCCGCAATGATGGTGGCAGAGATCCGGAGTAGTTTGGGGTGGATACCGTCTGGGCTGGTTTTAGTCATGCTAAGGGAGGATAGTGTTTGGAAAACATCTTGCGAAGTGAAGGGAGGAAAGAGGAAGCTGGAGGATGGAGAGGAGGGCTCATCCAAGATTGGGAAGGGGGGGAGTTTGGCAGGGCACAGGAGATGAAGAACTTGTTGAATAGCTCTGTCAAGGATGCAGGGTCTGAGACAGTGCTCCTGACTATTTTGAGGGCTGGGCATGCCTGCTTAGTGGGGGGTCAAGGATTGAGTTTTTCATCTTCCAGAAGGACGCATGGAAGTTCTGGTTTTGCATGAGTTGTGCTTTAAAGTATGAAGATTTGGATAGCTGGATGGCCTTTGTACATTTATTTCTAAGCTGTCTGTAGGATTGTAGGTCTTGTGAGGCACAGGAGGCTTTGTACAGTCTCCATGCCTTATCCCTGGTGTGATACAGAGAGATAAGGTCAGGTGTAATCCAGGGGTGGGGGTGGCATTTTACCCTGACCTTCCTGGGGGTGTGTGTAGGTCCCAGATATGCTGGAAGATAAGGTAGAACTGGGAGAGACCGACATCGACATCAGATGCAGAGAGGACAGGTAGCCAGTCTGCATTTGAGAGGTTTTGCAGCAGGGTGTATTCATTTAGGAGATGAAGTGGGCGAGACCAGAATGAATTTGGGATGGGAGAGCGGGGAGTGGATTCTGCAGATGCAGTAAGTAACACAGTGGTCACTAAGGGCACCGTGGAAAATTTCTGAGGCAGATATGCAGTGGGGATGAGTGGATAAGATCCAATCCAGAAGGGTGTGGTTTAGGGACTGATGGCTTAGGTGGGTGGGTTCCTGAATAAGCTGAGCGAGGTTCAGGGCTTTGATTTTTAAGGTGGCGTGTTTAATGGAGGGGGAGAGCCAGTCAAGATTGAAGTCACCTAGAAGCACAAGTTCGCCATTAGAGGTTCTGGAGGAGATCGACGAGATGGCATTGATGACTGCATCAGGTGATGTCTTAGGAGGAGCATAAAGAGCTCAGATGTAGAGGGGGTTGGAGGAGGGGAAGGATAGGTGCACAACAATAGATTTGTGGGAAGAGGGGCAGGATTCACTGAAAATAATAAAGCACGTGAGGGATTGCCTGATGTAAAGTGCCACTCCCCCACCTCGCTTGCCTCTCTCCTAGCGAAATAGGTTGTAGTCAGGAATGGCAATAGAGGAGTTGGGGATTTTGGCAGATAGCCATGATTCAGAGATGCAAAGAATGTTGGGGCGGTACTGGGTAACCCATACAGTTATGGCATCCAGTTTAGGGAGGAGGCTCCTAGTATTGATATGGAATATGTGAAGGCCTTTGGGGAGTGGATCAGGGGAGAGGTGAGGAGGCAGAGCAGTGGAGATGGGGGGTGAGTTAGGGATTTGCCTGGATGCAGTGGGGCCAGGGTTGGGATGTATGTCACCCTCCCAGCAGCAAGATGAGGATGGAGCATATGAGAAGAGGGGGGTGTTTGGATGTTGCAGAGCAATGACTGGATGGAGCGGAGCGGAGGTTCAGGCATTGTAGTAGAGCCTCTAGGTTAAGGAGGTGGAAGTGGAGCAGAGAGGGGTGAGTTGATGGAGAAGGTAGGAAGGGTGGCTGGGGGAAAGAAGGAGGGAGGATGGGAGAGGGAGAGAGAACAGTTTGTATGGGGTGGTATATCTGGGGAGGGAGGGGGTGGTTCCTGGGGAGTGGAGGGGGTGGAGGATACAAGGGTAGGAGGGGAGAGGTTGTCGCTAGGAGTGTTAATGAAGGGTAGTGTAGGAGCAGAGAAGAGGGTTGTTTGTAGGAGAAAGCATAATAGAAGAAGCATCTGCATTTTGGCTTTAGCTTTTGTAAGGAATGCAGCTGATTGTAGTTGCAGTAGCAGTCACTAGGGACAGGAGAAGGCAGGCTGCAGAAAAGGAATCTATGCTGGCAATGTTGGGTAGAGGGCTAGCGGCCACTAGAGGCAAGAGCAGATAATCTGCAAATGGGGAAAGTGCCTGATAGGTTTTAGCCTGACACGTGATTACAGCTATAAAGTACAGAGTCCACCAAGGGTGGTGGTGGGGGTGGTGAGGCAGTCAACGCGGAGCGTTGGCGGGGCTCCCCTAGATGTTGCAGCCAAGCACGCTGGAGCTCCTGCTTGTTCCTGAGACAGGATTCGTACTTTGCACTGAGTTTAGGAGCTGTGGGGGAAGGCTGTGTTGTCCTGCCCTCGCGACCCTCTGGCACCCTCGGAGGAGCCTTGGAATCTGTGACGAGAGAGAGGAGAGGAAATTTATTAAGAGCAGGTATATAGTATGGCTCAAATCACTGTAGCATTTGGACTGTGATGGCACTGATCTAGTTAATTTTCTATCCTTGAAATGTGTTTGTTGTTAAAAGCACTTTCTAGTGAATTTCATCGACTTTCAACTGTAACTTTGGCCCAGCTTACATTCAGCGAGTGCACCATCTTCTAGTTTATGTTTGAATACTGGTTGAGCGGCCCTGTGGTGCACCACCATGTTTGAACTTTGGTTTGTTTAAATGAATAAAGCAACACATAGCAAACATGCATGAGCTCCACAACTAACAGTCTTGATAGACCTCTGGGCCTTCTGCTGGCATTCTCATGAGTGTGTATGAATATTTCACCTCACTGTTTACTTGCATTGTGAGACTTGCCATATCTGGATCAGACATTCAAAGGACTGGCAGAGGATGTTTGCAGCACAACAGATAACACTGCTAGCTTAGATGCTGTACAGCTAGACAAGCTGAAGGTGCATATACTCATTTAATAATTTTTCCAAAGTCACTGGAAACTGGCAAGGTGCCCGGGGACTAAAGGAGTGCAAATGAGACTTCTCTGTTTAAAAAAAAACCAGCAGACATTAACTGGGTAATTATAGATCAGTGAGATAGGCCTAATTGTAGTAACGTGGAAGTCACAAAGCAACTAGATGGAGAAAGTCAGCTGATGTAATATACTGAGATATCAGTAACACATTCAACACTGTTCCTCATAGAAGTTGGTTTGGAAGTGCAGGAAATATGAAATTACAGGAAATAAAGCACAATGGATAGAGAGCTGGTTAAGAAATAGCAGTCAGTGGGTAGTGGTGCATGAGCAACATCAACGGAAAGGAAGTCACCAGTGTCGGTCCAAAAAGGTTGGTATAGGGACCACTTCTGTTCAATATTTGCATTGAAGATCTTGCATTAGGGTGTCACAAGTGAAGTAATCGAATTTATAGAGGAGAGGGAACAGATATCGAGAGTGGTAGATTTCAGGAAAAAGGAAGAAAGTCTTCACCGAGAATTCAACGTATTGGTGAGTGAGCCTACAAGTGGCTAAAACATTCTATGTGGGTAAGTGTGGAGTTCTTCACTTAGCCCAATAATTCAGTCCAGAGATACAGTTTACATAGAAAACAACTAGAAGCAACAGGACAAGAAAAAGTCGGGAAGGGGGCATAATTGATGAGGAGCTGATTATAGGCAGTGACAGTAGATAAGGCAAACTGAATGCTGGATTCCCTGAAAAGGGACATAACATGATGTAAAAGTAATATGATTCAGTTTATAGGGCACCAATAAGTACAGTGTATAACTGTGGTCACCACAGTATAAAAAGATAATGCAGCAATGGATAGAGTGCATCAGAGAGCAACTAAAGTTATTAAAAGGGAATAGGGAGGTTAAAGGAAAACTGCATTGAACCTTTAAGTCATTTTTCCCAATAGAAGCTGTTTTTTAAGTACTGGTTAAACTTCTGTTATTGTTCCATCTATACAGACCATTCAATGGTGCTTCTGCTTTACACTGTGGTGTTAAGTGCCATTTTAGAACTGTATGATGTAGTTTATGTCCCTCTCAGCCACAGAGTTCTGTAATGCAACATGAATGCATTGTGCCAACAATAGAAGAGCAGAACAGGAACACAAACTGCATCATACAGTTCTAAAATGGTTCTTACCAGCAGCCTGTAAATCCAAAACACCTACTAGGATAGGGGCATGGCAAAGCAGGAGTCTAACAGACTGTAAGTGCTGTACAAGGTGGCTCTCTTTGCCTCTCAGTCTCATGCTAGACGCCACTACTGTGAAGCCTTGGCTTCCCTAAATTGGTCATCCCTAGACTCCCGCCTTCAGTACCTCCTGCTCTGCAATGCATATAAGTTTTTCCATTCCTACCCCCAGCCAGCCTTGCAGGGCTCCTGGTCCCCAAGCACTCCAGTCGAAATCTCCGTACAACAGGATGAATCCTCCTGGAAGAACCTAGGGTGCGGACCAAGGCGGGTGGTAAATCCTTTGTTTCCTCTGCCCCATGCTGTGGAATAAACTCCCTCCCATTGTACAGGAAGCCCCCTCACTTGTAACTTTCAGATCCAGGCTCAGGGCCCACTTGCTCAACGCCAGTGCCTGCCCCTGCCACTGCACTTGATCAGCTTTCTGCACAACCTGTTGTCAACTCATGGAGCATTTATGCCTTGCACATTGATCAAACATACTATATCCCTGCTAATAAATATTGTTTAACATTCTTTGTATACCACTATGTATGCCTTATCTCTGTAACGAATTCTGGGTCTCCCACGAAAAAGGGACCTTAGGGGCTCAGTGGGCTTACCCGGTCATCAAAATTGAATACATAAATAAATAGAAAGCTTGGATAGCTAGAGCAATAGCAGAATTTGAACCAGTGTTTAAAAAACAGCTTCTACTGGGGAAAATAACTTATAGAGTCAATGCAGTTCTCCTTTAAGCTATGAGGACCGACTACATAGGCTACCTACTTTCCCAGGACAAAGTCACTCAGTCAAACTTAAATTTGTATTGTGACCAGTTAGACATACTCTCGGGGTGCATAACAGAATAAAATCCCCAAACCAAACAATATTAAAAGAGTATAAAAAGCAAATAAATTACAGCAATAGTGTACATTTCAGCGGCAGCAGTGGATCAATTGAGGTCACTCACCTGTAACCATAGTTCTTCTACTAGTATTTAGTTCACATCCACACCTAGGCAGTCTTCCACTGAGCATGCTCAGTAACTGGACAGTCTTTAAGCTTGACTCCACCCACCACCCCACTATGTGGTCCTCTGACTCTCCCCAGTGCTTCAGATCTGCGTGCTGAAGCAAGTCTTGCCAGGGAGGAAGGGTGGGTTGTGTGGATTTGAACAAATACTACTATTTAACTATCGTTATAGGTGAGTAAAGAACAATTACTCACTGTAACAGTAGCTCTTAGAGAGAATCTCCTCCATTAGGCACTCCACACTTTTGGAATGGTAAGCGGTCAGTATCAGGACCACTCAGAAACATTTGCTAGCCAAGGGCCACCTACAATCACATGTAATGTCAGCACCTATATAATCATCTATAGCCTCATTGCTCATTATTTCCCCACTGGAGATAAGCACGGAGGGCCTTGTACCCTCAGGAAGCAGGAGACCAAATCAGTACCAAGCACACGAGGAGAGGCATGTGACTGAGAATATAGTATACATAAGGTACTTATGGACACCTCTAAACAAGGCAGTGGACAAACCTGCCAGCTTATACCTCAAAAAAAGGGAAGAAAGGAGGGTGCACCGTGGCCCAATGGAGGAGATTCTCTCAAAGATCTACTGTTACTTTTTTTTATCATGTCACCGTTTTTCCTCCCCTTCCAGTCGGCCCCCATCCAACCGATCCACCACCCCAACCCCGGAAATACCGCCTCTTACCTGCCCGGCCCAGGAGCGGTGCCTGCGGGGGGTCAGTCTTCACCCTACTGACCAGCATTTTCCTCTGATTTTTCTCCATGAGGCCCCAGGAGTCAGCTTTCATGTGCATGGAGGCGCGCATGCACCAAACAGCCCCGGTCATGGCCTCCTTCCCCTACTCCCTGGCCTACTGCCTAGGCTCCCTCTGGCCCGAGCTTCCTCCAGCCTCCACTGGGGGTTGCCCATCAGCCGAGGGACACAGTGCTACCTCACCAGAGAGGAGAGCTTGCCTATCAGCAGCTCAATCCAGCTCCACCCTCCCCCCCCCCGTGCTGACCTCTGATGCCCCGGGCTTGTTCCCGAACCCAAGTCACCGGTGTGGGTCGAGGTAAGGCACCAGAGCCTTAGCCCTCTATGCCACCGAGCCAGCCAAAGATCTACTGTTACAGTGAATAACTATTCTGTCTTCACCAAGGACACCTTTGCAATGATTTCCAAGCAGCGCCAAGTACCCAGGGAGGATGGCAAAGTCTGATATGATATCAGGATATAAGGCATTGCAACACCACAAGATCAAAGCCAGAATGTCTCTGAGAGGCCATGTCTAGGCTATAGTGCTTAGTGAAAGTATTCACAGTTCTCCCTGTGACAGCAACTCATGTCATCTGTAAAAACATTCTGAAAACAAGCAATAGGAGTGTTAGTTACGTTTAGAGTGGCCATGCACAGCACCAGGAATTTCCGTACTGTACTTTCCATAACAGAACACAATACAGTTAGTTAGTCATTTGGGCAGGCACTGCTTAGACACAGGGGCATCCTCTTTCCCAGGGGTGAATGAAATAAAGAGCTGAGGGGACTTTTTGCAGTCCTTAGTGCGATAAAGACAGAAGCGTAGTGTTCTTTGTACAGCAAGTGTATGAAGTAATGCCTTACCTTTGTTAGCATACTATGGGATAATACACTGGAAGGTGTATGGCCTTACTCAGCGTAAAATTAGAGACCACCTCAGGTATTACACGAGGACTGGTTCACACAGACACCATTTCTGTGTGGAAAATCAAATAAAGATGCATCACAGCCTGATCCTGGAAACCCTAGGAGCAGAAGTCACTGCGAGCATAAACAGTACTTTCCATGAAAGGACACGTATCTCACAGGTCGCAGCATGCTCAAATGGAGCCACAGTCAATTTTTTCCAAAATGAAATTGAGGTCCCAAGTTGGAATCTATTTGCAAATCAGGGGATGCATGTCCAGAGTACCCTTCAAAAGCATACGGGACACTTGTATTTGTACCACTGTGTGCCCATCAATAGGGCCACGGCAGGCTAAACAGCAGTCAAGTACACCTTATTGGATAAATACTGGAGGCTGTCATATAGGGAGAGAAGGTAGTCTAGTACAGTATTGACAGGACATATAAATAGGTTCACTGAATGGGAAGCAGACCATGCGGAGAAGCACTTCCATTTCAAAGAATAGGTGTGCCTAGTAGAAGGCTTTCTAGCCACAAGCAAGATATCAGCCATGTGGGGGAACTACAAAACAGGCAGTGGCTACATCTTCAGGAGCCATTCATACAGATGTGCAGGGACCGTAGGTCTGGATAAACCAGGGACACCTGGACTTCAGACAGCAGACCTCAACAAAGTGGGAGCTGAACAGGAGACCCCACTGCCAGATGCTGCAGAAATGGAAACCAAATCTGGTCAGGTGAGAAGGGAGCCACCAGTTTTAGGGTGTTATGCTCCACCCACAGCTTGAGCAGAACCATCTGTAAGAGAGGGATCGAAGGAAAGGTGTAAAGGAACCTCCCTTTGCAGGGAGGGACAACGCATCTTGCCAAAAAAATTCCATGCCCCAGAGTGAGCAAGTACAAACGCAACAGTTTTGTGTTGTGTGATGAAGCAGAAAGGTCTAATGATCCCATCTTGCTAGCAGGTCATTTACCATGGAGGTCAGCAGTTCCTATTCATGCACCAATGACTGAGACCTGCTTAGCCTGTCTGCCAAGACATTTGGGATACCTGGGAGAAACATGTCAGATCGCTGAAGGCCATGAAACATCACCCAGTACCACATATTCATTGCTTCCCTACACAGGGTCTAAGAGTGAGTGCCCCTTAGATTGTATATGTGGTGCATAGCACTGACATTGTCTGTCTGAATCAGCAAGGGACTGGGGTTTAGGTGCTCCTTGAAAGCCTGGAGATCAAGCAGAACAGTCCACATCTCCAGTATACTGATATAGAGAGCTGACTCCAAACTGGTCCAGGACCCTTGGAACTGATAGGAACCAGGACGGCACCCCAGTCTGACTCCAAGGCATCCATTGTGACAATCTGCATGGGAGTTGGGGACAAGAATGGAATACCCTATAACAGGTTCTGGCATTCCATCCACCATAACAGAGCATAAGGATCATTTGTTGCAGTTAATCTGTCAGCTGAGCCCATTGTACCCGAAGAGTCCAATGTGGTATGTGCAGATGGAGATGGGCAAAGGCAACCATAACTATGGAAGCAGCCATCAGCCTCAAGAGACATAACATTGTTCTCGCTGACACATGATGACTCCTGGTATCAGCTAGGCATGGGCAACAAGAACCTCCACCTTGTCTGTAGACAGGAAGGTGCTGCCTATGGTAATATCAAGTACTGCACCAATATATTGGAGGTGCTGACAAGGAATGAGTATGGATTTCAGTACATTCACTGTAACACCCAGTTCCTTGAACAATTGTCTTGTTCTGGACAGTGTATATAGAATTGCTTTTCTGGACAGTGCTTGAGGAGCCATTCATTCAGATATAGGAAGATATAAAGTCCTTCACTCCAAAGGGCTGCTGTCACAACCACTAAGCATCTGGTGAATACCTGCAGTGCCAAAGATAAACCAAAGGGCAAGACCTGGAACTGATAATGGCTGCCCATCTGGCATGAGGTGGAGGTACTGTCTGTGGCACTTGCGAATCTTGATATGACTTCATATTCAGGCCAGAAAGCCAGTCCCCTTTTGTAACAGTAGGACAAGAGCCTGAAGAGAGATACAATTCAAAACTTTTTGCAAAGCAAAGCAAACTTTATAAAGCATCCATTCCTATGGGCTCTGGCCACTGTACAATATGCAATGCAATACCACAGCATTTATGTACAAACCACAAGTATAAAAGAAGTAATCACAAAACCAACCAATGAAATTAGAACTCAGTTAAAATATAAAAGAATAGTAACTAGAATAAAGTGAAAACTGGAAATAAAATACAGTATAATACAAAAAGTAAATAGATTTAAATAGATTAAACAGCCAGTATGCTAAGATAAACCAAAAGCTGCTGTAAATAGATGGTACTTCAGACAACCTTTTGAAGGCTTCCAGGGAGGGAGCATCCTTCTGAGATCTGGGAAGCAAGTTCCACAGGGTCGTGCCAGCAATATCAACATCAACATTTTGTATTGGATGAACAGGTTTAGGACTCTAAGGTCTAGTACAGGATGCAGATCTCCTGTCCACTTGGGAACTAGGAAGTATTTGGAATAGAACCCTTTGTTTCTTTCTTAATAAGGAATGGGTTTGATAGCTTGTTTGTGTCTAAGTGATTGAACCTCCTCTTGCAGATAGGAAAACTGGTCCAGAAAATAATGACAAGAAGTCAGAGTATGAACTGGAGGGGTAGAAAGCAACTCAAAAGCATGCCCCTTTTCCACTATTTCCAGGATCCATCCACTCATCTGTCATTATCTTCTTCAACTTTGACAGAGGAAGGAAGTCCTGTTCCCCCACTCTCACCCCTGGAGGCAGCAGTGGAGGAGGAGGAAGTGGGGAGTCAGAATATACTAGGCACCAGGGGTGTCTCTATGACTGATACCTTTGGGTACTTTTGCATGAACACCGGGTGGGGGGAAAGGACCAGGGTAGGGACCACCACCACGGATCTGTGCACAGGGATGCTTACAGGCGGCATGGCCACCATTGACAGCAGGTCTGTGCAATGAGCCTCTACAATGTTCCCTGGTGGGTTGAGTGTCAGAGATTTGAATGACCTTAATGTAATTCTGGAGGAGTAAAGCTCACATAGACCATTTTCAACATCACCCACAAACAGCCTGAAGACCCTAAAAGGGGCATTTAGCATAGCCTGCTATACATCAATAGCAAATCCAGCTACCCTATGCCAGAGGCATCAGAAGCATCATATGCAGAGTGTAAAAGATGCTTTCCAGTATTCTCACCAGTTTTAAGCTAGTCAGACTTGGCAGGACCATCAGACATAGCCTGAATAGTAGACACAGCAGATTTTTACAGGCCATTCTGATATTTAATCATGTATGCCTAATAGTGTGCAATTCTTATGCCTAATGATGCAGAGGCACAAGTTATTTTGCCCAAAACAGCCAGCCTTCTGGTTTCTTTCTCCAGAAACAAAGTGCTGATGTGTCTAGGTGCTCTAGAATGGTCATAAGCAGACATTATAACCACAGAATGTGTCTCATGCAGGGTAGCATAATAAGGCTTAACAGGTGGAGCATGGTACTGTTTATCAGTCTTCCAAGGCACTGCAGGCAAGGCATTAGGCCTATGCCAGGCAGCAAAGGTGGCATCCTCTAAGGCAGAAGATACAGGATGAACAACAATGGAAGGTGCAGTGAGGAACCTCCAAAAACTCAATTAAATCTGTCTTAGTGGAGTCTTCCTCTTCAGCTTCAAATATCAAGCTGTTTTGGGCTTGTCTGAGCAAAGCCTGGAAAGAGGGATCCTAAGGAAGAGATCTGGGAGTATAGACCACAGAGGGCTGGGAGGCACCCCCCCCCCCAAAGTGATTGCTATCCCTACATCATCCTTCAAATCCTCCTCCATATTAAGGAGATCAGGACTGTAAATTGCCACATCATCTGGAATGATGACAGGAGGAAACAATAGAGCTGGCAACAGAGGTGGTGGGTGTGATGGGGGAATGATAGGTATGCTTCTGGTTCTCATCAATGATGGTGCCAATGAGGAAGGCCCTGTTGACAGGAGAGCCTTTATCATCAGCAAGAGCGATGGTAACAAGCATCAAAATAGTTCAGAGAATGATGCCAGTACAACCTGGGAGTTGACAGCACCTTGCAAAGTGCCCAGGACAACCAAAGCCAATGGTATAGAACCTGATGATGGGGACTGCACACCATCCATAGAAGGTATGACAGCACCAGAGCCAGACCTCAACTTTGATGTCTCATAGATGGTCATGGGGGCTGTAGTCATTGCCTCAGAGCAGATGATGAGGACATACCCTCCTTCAGTGGAGGCCTTAACCTCACTGGTGAAACAGGAGCTTTGTCCTTATGCTTGTGGTGATGGCCAGAAGAGAACTTTGATTGTGACTTATCCATGTCTTTGTCTCTAACCCCCGACAAGGGAGTTCCCTTCCTGGTGGTGGTCGAACAAGTGAGAGAAGCTGGATTGGCACTTGCTGCCTTGGTTTCAGCTTCCATGGCCTTAATGGCAAGGAAGGTTTCCAAAGCCTTCTTTTGGTGTCTCCTTGGGCAGATCTTTCATGCCCTGACATTGTGAGACAGGCTCACACACCAAGCACAAACTATGTGAGCATCATCCTTTTAGATCTTGTAGCAACAGGTACAAAACTGAAATAAAGGTTCTTTGAACAGCAGCATAAAAACACAATGTCGTTAAGGTAAAGTTTAGAAAATAAAGTTGAAGAAACTATGGGGTTGTTTCTTTGCAGGTGCAACGAGCCATCAATGGGGGAAGAAAGAACTGAAGAGCAATGGGGCCACTCACAATTACAGTATATAGGTGCCAATGTTGTACATCATCGTGGGCAGTCCTGGCTAGCAAAGGTTTTTGAGTGGTCCTGATACTGATAGCTTACAGTTCCAGAGGTGTGGCCCAATGGAGGTGATATCCTCAGTGAAGATAATCTATTTCTAACTACCTAGATTCACTTAAACATCCACACTTAGGCAGACTCCTAGAAGTCCTGAGGAAGAGGGGGCAAGGCATGCACTCCAAATTAGTCAAAAAGAGACTGGAGGATTAAGGACCCAAAAGCAACATTACAATGACTGAGCTCATCAATACTGCACTGGGATATGAATGTATGCACATTAGACCAGGTAGCAGTCCTTAATATTTCAGAAATGGGGTTGTACTTGGCAGCAGCTACAGAGGCAGAAGAACATCTGGTGGGGTGAGCTTTCAATCCCGTGGATGGTTTTTGTCCACCCTTACTGAAAAAAAAAATGTACGGTTTATTACTTATCTTGCATGATTTGTAAGAATAACATAAGAAAATGTACTTTGTGTCAAAATGGCTGTAAATTCTTTGCAGGATTAGGCAAGAATTTTTTTTCACCCATGAAGAAATGCAGACGTTATTACAAGTACACACAAGGTTTTTTTGCAAGCTCACGGTATAAGTTTAACACTAATCAAGAAACCTGCAAGTTTAAAATGTAGCGTGGTAAAAATAATTACACCTGCATGTTTCTTGACTAGTGTAAGCATAGAATTTTTTCTTGCACTATTCTTACTAACACGTATACATGTTTCAGAACACAATCTCCGCTCAGTGGCTAAACATCAAGCTCACTCAGTAAACTCACATTGCAGCCAGAAAAAAAAAATCAGAAGCACCCCACATCTTGAACAAGCCAGCTGTGCCTTGGCGGTCAGCACCTGATGTGCTTCGGAAGTGCTGACAACCGAGGCACAGTCCAGCTTGTTCAAGATATGGGGTGCTTCTCTTCTAATTTTTTTTCTGGCTGCAAAGTGAGCTGGACGTTTGAGCGTGATGTTTAGCCAGTTTTCATACTGTGCTTGATACAGCTGTTATTCTTATTTTGGGCAGTGCGTTTAACCTGTACACTTTGTTTGTAAACTACTGTTGAATTCTGCAGCAGCTTTCTTGCACTCCTTCCCCAGCTGAAGCCTGAGATTTCTCCTACTGTGGTGAGCCAAGTTGTTACTGCCTGTTTGCAGAAGGAATTTCATAACAAAGTCTCTTGTGGTAAGGCTGTTCCTCTACTTATTTCTGTGCTGTTTTAAAATGTGGTGCTAACCTGTCTCTACTTGTGTGCGTACTGCAGCTGTCCTGCACTCCTGAGTATGTCCACACCCACGGTCTGACAGCTACCCATATTTTGTGTTTGCTGCCTGTATTCGTAAGAATAGTGCAAGAAAAAAATGGTACATTTACACTAGCCAAGAAACAGGCAAGTATAAAATTAAGTGTTTTCGGATAAATTACACCATGTAAGAATTGCGCATGGAACATTGCTCTACTCTGCATACATATAGGTAAAAACACATGTTTTCATAGTGCTGGTGCAAATCTTTAGGTACAATCTGAGCTGAAAAAAAAACTGTATGCACATCAGTAAGAACTTTTAAAAATGTACTATTTATGTACTACAGCTAATATTGTATATATCTTTCTTGGATTGCTCCTTGCTGTCATTACCAAGGTATTGTGTATTCACCTCTCTGGGTTGAGGACAAAGGTTGCTGGACTCTGGGCTGAACTTGCAGGGATGCAGAGAACCTTGTGCCCCACCCAGGGGCCATCAATTCTGCCGCCACTCCCCCAGTGGATGGCGTTTGCCTTCATTCCCAAACGGTATGAATGAAATGACAACAACCTCTGATAGTAACACCTGATTGGCTGATGCAATATGTAGTACTGTTGCTTTAAGAAAAATTATGTAAACCACGCAGCTTAGCACACTGTGCTTTTTGTGCTGCGTGTGTGTGTGCATGTGTTGGAGTTGATGCAGGGTAGACTGTTTGCTGCAGTTGCAGAATTAAAAAGTACACCAGAACTTCTTGTCTTGTGTGGTCCTAATCATTACATGATGTCAGAATGGAGCAGTTGGGAACTCCAAATGCCTGAAATTTGGCAGAGAACTTGCAAAGATTTAAGCAGCAGTTTGAGATGTTCCTCGTCACCAGTGGCATTGCTGAAAAATCCAAAAAGGTACAGGCCATGCCTTTTTTATACATTGTTGGTCCTGCGGCTTTGGAGGTGTACAACACTTTTGAACGGGGGTGAGAAGAGGATAAAGAAACCCTGCCACATATCATGGACAAGTTTGAGAGGTACTGTAACCCTAGAAAAAATGTGATGTATGAACAGCATTTGTTTAACATTAGAAACCAAAATCCAGGCGAATCTATAGACGCCTATGCAACTGACTTGAGGCTAAGAGCTAAGTCATGTGAATTTGGAGAGCTCTGTGATTTATTTAATTCATGATAGAATTGTATATGGTATACAGAATTATGAAGTCAGATGTTGATTAGCTTGTGAAGCAGATCTGACTATGGCACGAGCAATAGATATCTGCAGGGCAGCAGAACTCAGTGAGACACAAATCAAAAGTTTAAGCGAGGCAATGCAATAGGAACAGTTTGTGTAGTCTGCATCTTTAAGAAAGGGACAAATAGTGGTGGCGCAAACAAGAGCAGAAGAAATATGCCAGCCCTTGAGAATAAATTCAGATGTTGGAAGTGCAGCGTGAGCATGAGACAATAAATTTCCTAGTGTTTGGATAAACGTGCAGAAAGTGCACTCAAAGAATCATTTTGCAAAGACGTGCCTCGCAGCGGGGACACACTACTGTCCATGCAGTTAAAGAAGAATCCAGCAGTGACAACGAAAGTACTTTCTATATAGAAACACTGTCCACAGACAATGAAGAAACTGATTGGAAAGTGCTGTTAAAGATACATGGAAAAAATGTGAGCTTTAAATTAGACACGGGAGCACAAAGCAATATAATGCCACTGGAGCTGTATGAAATGCTATCCAAAGATGCAGTGCAGAGATCGAGAGCAAAACTAATCTCCTGTTTAGGGCATTAACTGAATGTATGGGGCAAAACAACTTTATCTGCCTGTTTTAAAAATCAGTATCACCTAGTTGCATTCCAAGTAGTGAATGCTGATGTTGCACTAGTCAATAGGCTTTTGACATGCTTAGAACTGAAGCTAGTGAAGAAAATGTTCTCCGTGACCACAGATAGTGGCAAACAAGTGGATAGCACTGAAGATATATCATCTGAGTTTTCAAACATTTTTGATGAGCTGGGTTGCTTAGAGGGAGAACATCATATTAAAATCAACAAGTCTGTTTGCCCTGTAATCCACCTACCCAGAAAGATTCCATTTGCACTAAAAGACAAAGTGAAAACAGAGAGATTAAGAAAATAGAGAAGCTCGGTGTGATAGAGTAGAAAAAACAGTAAGTTGGGTTAATTCCATGGCTGTTATTGAAAAACCAAACAAAGTGAGAATCTGCATTGACCCACGTGACTTGAAGAAATAAATAAAAAGGGAACACTATCCAATGAAGACAGAGGAAGAAGTTGCAGCAAAGCTCCCAGAAGCAATGATTTTTTCAGTGCTGGATGCAGGACATGCATTCTGGCAGATTGAGCTAGACAAACCGAGTTCCGAACTAGTGACTTCTAAGGCACCATTTGGACGTTACAGATTCAAAAGCATGCCATTTGGCATCTGTTCTGCACCAGAAGTGTTCCAAAGGAAAATTTCCCAGATTGGATAGCGCAGAGGTCATAACAGATGACATATTTGATATGGGGTGCCAACATTAGAAAGCATAACAAAAAACTTTGAAAGGTTATGAATAGAGCTTAGGAATGACATTTAACACTGAATTTAAAAAAAAAAGTTTAAAACTGGACTAAATGAAGTTCCATACACTGGAGACAAGCTGAGTAAAGATGGACTTATAGCTGACCAAGACAAAATTAAAGTAATTGTGGACATGTCAACTCGGCAGTGCAAAACAGACTTGCAGAAAATCATGGGAATTGTGAATTATCTAGCCAAATTCATTCCTAATTTGTCCACAATAAACAAGCCATTAAGAGAACTACTCGAAAAGGATATTGCCTGGCACTGGAAAGATTGACACAATGAAGTATTCAAGGAACTAAAAACAGTAATCACAAATCCTCCTGTTCTAGCATACTGTGACATGAATAAGCCAGTGGCAATCTTTGTTAATGCCTCATCCGAAGGACTTGGGACACGTCTGATGTATGATGGGCAATCAATTGCATTTACATCATGATCACTCAATGGGGCTGAGAGAAATTATGTCCAAATTGAAAAAGAAATGCTAGTGATTGTGTTTGGCTGCTTCAAGTTCCACCAGTATATCTATGGAAGAGAAAAGGCACATGTAGAATCAGACCACAAACTGCTGGAAAGCCTCTTGAAGAAGTCGCTGTGTACAGCTCCAGCAGGAATCCAGTGGATGATGTTGACACTGAAGAGATATGATCTGAAGGTGGAGTATAAAGTAAGGAGAGAGTGTTACATAGCCGATACCCTCAGTAGAGCAGTCAACAGATTGTCAGCCAGCCCAAGAAAGTAATATTGATAAGTCCGAAGTGCACACACACCATTGACAAGTAAAGAGCAGGGCACGCACTTTTTCGCAAATGTCTTCAAATTCTCTGCATTTAAGCAGCGCACAATACATTTGTTTCACATGGCTGCACTGACTGACTCAGGATGGAGGGTGATTTCCAACCCAATCTCTGCATTTGCAGGGCACAGAATTTTACTCCTTTTTGTCCAAACTGGCACAGAGTGTTTTGTTTTTTAATACCCTCACTGTCACTGATCAATTATTTTATATTAAAAAGTCTGTGAGACTTTGCAGGCTGAACCCTTGGGGCATCATGGCCTTCAATTCAGCTGCCCACCCCCCTTTTGTCCTTGCTTACTATTTCCTTATGCCTTACAAGTCATGTGCCTGTCTTTACTTTTGTGCAGCACATCCCAATCCACCCCACCAATTCTGAGTGCCAAGTCAGTGCCCTGTTAATGGGTTCTTCCCTTGCTTCTACGCCCATAAAGAATAAAATGTTTCTACTTATTTTTGTAGAGTCCCCAATCCTCGTGCTGCTACTCTGCCACCTAACTGCCTGCATTGATTGTCCTGCTCACCTCATCACATTTCAGCTGCTCTCGTCTCCACTACTCTCAGCCTCTCACAGCTCTCAGCCTCCTCAGCTCCTCTCACTCTCAGCTCCTCAGTTCTTCTCATGGCTTTCACCTCCCTGGTTCCCCATGGCTCTCAGCCTCCTCGGGTTCTAGACTCCTGATTGGCTTGTGGCTCACTCCTTCTGGCTCCCATCTGCCCTGCTAACAAAGCAAAGAAAACAATTACTAGAACTACCCAACGCTAAAGACGACCAATTAAATGAACTCTACAAAAAAAGAGAATTGTACTCACCACTTTTTTCGTTTACTGAAATTCTGGTCTGGTCACCGACCAGCTCCTTCCACGGAAGATGCATGTAGCAAAGGACCAAGTTACGTTTCTCCCATAATGAGAGTGGATGGGAGGCTTAGACCTCCATTCTGACCAGTCACAGACAGCTGGGTGGACAGGGGGAGGGACATGGGGGAGGAAGCAGGTAGGGAGGTTTCCTCAAAAAAATTCCTTTAAAGAAACAGTGCCCTCCCAAAAAAAAACTTTTAAGAAATACTGCCAACTTCTTTTGATTAGCAATCACTGCTAATCATGCTGGCAATTGACCTGCATTTGCTAATTCTTGGGTTGCAAATTGCAATGCAAACCCACTTATTTTATGCATTGATTTTAAATCCATCTGTACATAAAGTGCAGACTGACAGAATACAACAAAAAAACCTCTTTAGAACTGTAAAATAAAACTAACTTCTTAGAATTGTGTCAATGTGACTCAGACACTGAAGTAAAAAAAAGTACCTGAGTTTTCATCCTACATTGTGAGATCTTGTAATGAAGAAACTTGAAGCAAATTTTTAGAACCAATGTCACCCCTGCTGATGAAACCAGGGAAGAGGATGCTGCATAAGTAACGGTAGTACTGTAGTAGCTATGGGGATTTTGTGGTCTTACATTAGTTTTGTGTCAGTTCCGGGCTGTCACCAGAGTGTCCTTGCCCGTTCCATAAACCTCACTATAAATGTGTACATTCAGCCAGTCTTTCTGCATGTGTCAGTGGTGTGTTGGTACTGCTTTGTGTGCTTATGTCCTCTAAACTTGTGTGCGAGCACACCTGTGTGACGCTGAGATGCAGCAGCTCCTGCCAGTGCTCCCATGACTGTTCTCCCCACATTCAAAATCATGCAGGTAGGGTAACATGGTGAGAAAGTATGACAGAAGCAGCAACAGCAGCACACAAATGACATAATTACATGTTTTTGCTAAACACCCAAACACACCCTGCAGATTAATCACAATTGTAGCAGGAGCTTAACCCTATTGTAACTTTTCACTCTATTGAACATTTGCAGAGGCCCTAAACTTCTCTGAAAAGAGTGTTGATATATGCATTATATAATAAAACCCTATTTGCAGAATAGAGGTCTAGAAGAGTAGCTTTATAATTAAGTTACTGTATTGGTTAGCCTCAATAACAGTACTGTACTGTATGTAATAAATAATTTTACAGAAAAAGATAACCTCCAGAGGTTATCATTTAATGCATCACTTCATGCAGTTGTTTGGGGTTTTGTGCAGCATGAAGGAGGTGACCACATCAGCGGTCGGAGTAAGAGAAGTGACCACATTGGCGGTCAGTACCGGGGGGGGGACAGCAGAAAGCCTGAAGCCACATCGGTGGTAGGAGGAGTGGAGGCAATGTCAGGGCTCCCACTAAAGCTGTACAAGGCTACATCAGCAGCAAAGAAAGGACTGCTGCAGAGTTCGGGTGGCTCCCACCCAAGCCGCCAATTGGGGCAGGCCACACTAAAAGGTGTGAGATTTGAACTGCGGCTGGACTATTTAAAGGCAGGCCCAGCCACGCACCACTAGCAGTGTTTTTTCTCCCACCACCCAGCCCGCACCACCTCTGCCCACTCAGCCCATGCCGCCTCCTCTATTAAACAGTCCTGGTACCACTCCCAGAAGTGGTTTGGAACAAATCAGGGGCTGGAGGCGGAGAGTGAAGAGTAGGTGGACACTTGAGTAGCTGTGCATCAGGGAAGTCTCCAACTGGAGGAAGAGAACCAGAAGAGGGCAGGAGGAGGAGGAGCTCGCTGGAAAGAGTGGCCCCTGGGTGACCTGGAGGGCAGGGATACATTAAGAGGTAAAGGCACTGTTACTGGTCTAAGGTACTGTGTCTCTTCAATTTAGGGGGCTTTAACACGGGGTCAGAGGCACTGTGGCTGTGTCAGGAGCAGGGCACTGTTCTATTTCTGGAGGATCTGCCCACAGAGCAGGCACACTGTGACTGTAATTGGCACTTAGGGTGTATTTGAAAATGTTGGGCTCTGTATTATAAGGGGGGCTTGAGGTGATTGGTTTATGGCAATTGGTGGAGTCTGTAGCTGTTGGTCTAGGGGGAAATTCAATTTTACATACTGCAATTGAGGGGACTCAGTCTTCTACTGTCTTCACAGGAAGCACTGCTGGAGTCATAGGGGAAGCTTCAAATTACTGTTACTACATGGGGAGGGGTTGTTAAGTCTAGGGTCTGTAGGAAGCATTGTGAGGATTTGTTAAGGACACAGATAAGGTCTAGCTACTAGGGGGTATTCAGAAAGTAAAGTGATGCTGAGGCGAGCAAATGGAGGGAGCTGGGGAAGGACACACTGGGGGTGAAGTGGCACTAGCGGTGGAGGATGGGGCAGCAAGTGAGGGGGAGCACAGGGGACAGCAAGATGCTTGACACTGGGGTAGAATAGTGGATTGCAATGGTTGTGGGGTGGCAGTCTGGATGAACATATTGTGGAAGCTAGGAGGGTGTCCGATTTGTCACAGGCTGAGGAGACTCGAGGAAGAAGTGTTGTGGCTTGGTAGAGAGTTGGGGGAAGGGGGTAAGGGAGCTGGGGAAGAGGACACCAGGAGAACACCATGTGGGTAGAACAATGGTTCGGAAGGAGTGATGGGGAGGTGGTGCAGAAGCAATACAAATAGGTGGCCTAGCATGGGAGGGGGTAAGGGAAGGAGAAAGGAACCCACACCTAGCAAAGCACAGAGGACAGATAATAGGTATGCGGTGCTGGTGACATTGGAGGAGGAGGGGGTGAGGGATCTCCAGGAGGGAGTAAGTAAGGGGGAGCAGGAGGATAGTACAAAGGTCAGTAGTTGGGTAAAGAAGTGTGGTAGGGGCAAGGGGGGAGGGGCACAGCTGGAAGAATGGACAAAGGCAGCAGGGGTAAATACGAGAGGAGCAGTGCTAGAGTGGGGAATGAGAGGGACTTAGCAGAGGGGAAGGGGAGACTGGGGAAGAGTGGGTAGGACTGTGAGGGAACAGTAAGGGGGAGCGGGATAGGTTCAGGATTGGGGGGCCATAGAAGGGAAGGGCCAGGTTTCAGCTGGGGCAAACTCTGGCAGTAGATACCAAGGTAAAAGGGTGGAGGGAGATGAGGATTAGAGAGGGAGGGGTATTAGTGCTGGGAGAATCTATATTTAAAGGGATTAGATGGGGCAGCAAGGAGGAATGACATAGTCGCATCTGGATGGAGTACATACCAATTCTAAAGTGTGTTAGGAGGGGTAGGAGGAAACCGTATATCATGGTGCACATGGGTATGAATGACCTGGTGGAGAAGACAATGGAAGCAGTGAGGGAGAGGTTTGAGGAATTGGGCAGGCTGTGTGGGGAGCAAGGGGAATTGGTGGCCTTCTCGGTGGTGCTCCCAGTACCCTGCACTAGTATGGCAAGGACAGTAAGGAATGGGGAGTTCAACACATGGCTAAGGAAATGGTGTCGATCCAGGGGATATGGGTTGGTGGGGGGTGAGAGAAAATCTGGGACAACAATGAACTGTATGCAGGGGATAGGCTATATTGATTGGGGCGGGGAAGGGAGTATTAAAGCAGAGGAGGGGGACAACATAACCATGAAGATAGATTTAAACTAGGTGGGGGGGTGGTGAGTGGACAGATGGTAGGCAGGGATCCCAGAATGGGGAGCCAAACAAGCTTATCCCCCTAGGCTAGAAGGGAGGAACTTGGAGCAGGGGCATGGGAGGGATTAGGAGTGGAGTAGTTCAGGGAGGGAAGGGGGGCAGAAAATGGCTGGAGGGAGGTATCACTGAATGCGAGAAGCCTTGGTAACAAATCAGCAGAATTATAGGCTCTGTTGGCAATAGGGAGGGTGGACATCATGTACATCAATGAAATGTCACCTAGTACCCAGGATTGGGACTTGACAATCCCAGGCATAGAATATTCAGGAAGGATAGGGTTAAGGGTAAAGGTGTGTGTGGCAATATATATATATATATATATATATATATATATATATATTATAGGAGGGAATAAGGTACATAAGGGAGGAAGGAGGAAGGTAGAAGAGAGGCCCTGTGGCTGCAGCTTCAAAACTCAAAAAGTAGGACATTGAGGATGGGGTGGTGTACTGGCTGCCAGCCCAAGAGAATGATCTGGATAGGGAGTTAGCTGAGCAAATCAGGAGGGTCTGTTTGAAAGGGAACACTATGGTGGTGGAGGACTTCAACCTACCCAGGGTGGAGTGGAGTACCCCAACCACCAAGAGTGCAAGGGAACAGGTCCAATTAGAGGCATTTCAGGACAGCTTCCTGGTGCAGTTGGTCAGTGAGCCAACTAGACTGGATAGGATTCTGGACCTGGTTCTATCAAATGGGGAGGCTGTAAGGTATCTGGTGGTGGAGGACCCTCTGGTGGGGAATGACCACTGCACAGAATGGTTCATGCTCAACATGGCAGTGAAGCAGGGGGTATGGGTACCAGAATGATTGACTTTAAGGGGGCAGACTTTAAAAGGATGGGGGAATTTTGGACAGGCATCTGGCAGAAATTCAGCTGTGCATGGATGTTAGCCAAACATGGGATATTATTAAGAATGGGCTGGTGGAGGCTACTGAGACATGTACAAGAACAAGGAGTAAAGAGGGAAGGGCAAAAAACCCAGCTGGCTGACGCAGCAGGTCATGGAGGGAGTGAGGGCCATAGAAAAGGCACTTCAGAGAATCAAGAAAATGGGAGGAGGGAAAACAATGAGGTGTATATGAAGAGGTCCAGGGAAGTTACCAGGCTGGTCAGAATGGCCAAGGCTTCCAGGGAAATGAGACTGGCGCAGGGCATTAAGAATGGAGAAAAAGATTTCTTCAGATACATCAGTGAAAGATGGAAAAACAAGGATCAGATTTTGAGGATTAGGAAGGACAGGGGCTGGGTGGAGAATGGGGAGGACCAGGTAGAGGCACTGAATGATTACTTCTGTTCTGTGATCATGAAGGAGAAAGGGGGCAGACACCAACTGGGAGAGGAGGAGTGGGGGGTGACTGATACAGGGATTACAGAGGAAAGGGTGCTGAAAGGATTAAGGGCTCTGAGGGGGGATAAGGCACCATGTCCAGACAGTATTCACCCTAGGGTACTTAAGGAACTAGCGGAGATTTTGGCAAGACCAGTGGTTGACCTGTTCAACACATCCTTGGACACTAGATGCATACCACAGGACTGGAGGATGGCCAGTGTGGTACCCATTCACAAAAGCAGACCTAAGGATGAACCAGGCAACTACAGACCAGTGAGCCTCACATCAACTGTGGGAAAACTCATGGAGATGATCCTAAAAGAGAGGCTGGTGACCTTTTCGGAGATCAATGGTCCCTAGGATGGTCAGCAGCATGGATTTGTCTTGGGAAGATCCTGCCAAACAAACCTGATTGAGTATTATGACTGGGTAACAAGGGAACTGGACAAAGGCCATTGGATTTTAGCAAGGCCTTTGATTCTATGCTGCATGGGAGGCTGGGGGGGGGGAGCTGGAATATATAGGGGTGGGAACAAAGATGGTAACTTGGATCTCCAACTGGCTGAAGGGAAGGCAGCAAAGGGTGGTGGTGGGTGGGAAATTCTCATATCCAAGGGATGTGATGAGCGGGGTGCTGCAAGGACCAGTATTGGGACCAGTGCTGTTTGGGATATTCATAGCTAATATGTCCCACTGGGTCCAGAGTAAGGTCAGTCACTTCACAGGTGACACAAAGATGGGAGCTGTGGTAGATGACATCGAAGGGTGGAGGGGACTGCAGGAGGACCAGACCAAACTACAGGAGTGGTCAGATGCATGGCAGTTGGGGTTTAACACCAAAAAGTACAAGGTCTTGCACTTCAGGGCTAACAACCAGGGGAGGAGCTATCAGCTGTGGGGAGTACAGCTGGAATGCACTGAGGAGGAAAAGGATCTAGGGGTGTTTATGACAGGGAGTATGAACAACTCAGCTCAGTGCAGGAAGGCAGCAGCAAAAGCCAATAGGATGCTGGGGTGCATAGCAAGGAGAATCTCCTCCAGGCATAGGGAGAAGATTCTGCCCCTCTACAGGTCGCTGGTTAGGCCACACCTGGAATACTGCGTGCAGTGCTGGCGCCCTTTCCTGAAAAAGGACATGAGATTGTTGGAGAGTGTACAGCGGAGGGTGACAAAGATGATCCAGGGATTAGAGGGATACTCCTATGAGGAGAGGCTGGGCGAGATGAACATGTATTCTCTGGAGAGAGGAGGGATTGGGGGGACATGATTGAAATCTTTAAATACTTAAAGGGTATTAACACAACCAGTACAGAAGGGATTTTCCAGATTAGAAGGGGGAGGGTCACGAGGGGGCACCAGATAAGATTGGAGAGGGGAAGATTCAGGATAGAGGTCAGGAGACATTATTTCACTGAGAGGGTGGTGGATAAGTGGAATACTCTGCTGGAGGAGGTAGTAACCTGTAGTATGGTAGATGGCTTTAAGAGGGGATAGGATAGAGTGAGAGGGGGGTAATTATGAGGAGGGGAAGGGTGGGTGAGGCAGCTGCAATTTGAGGGGCTAGCTACACAATCAAGCAGACTCACTAGACCGTGAGGCCTGTTTCTGCTGGCGTTTTTGTATGTTCGTATCTACAGAAACACTTAGAATCTGTAATGAAAAAGAGAATTGCTTCAACCATAGAAGTCAGTTATCCCACAGAGCTACAGTATTTATTACATACTGGCTACCATTCACTTACTTACTGACGCCATTGCAAACTCTCTCTTACTACACTACTACTTTGCCTTCATCATTCTCTGCAACACAGCCAAAATCTACCCAACACAACATGCAGACAAACATTCAGCACTGACAAATGCTTGTAGTTTGGTGGCTTAGTTGAAGATTTGTAGTGAGTAAAGATGGCAGTCATGTTTGTGATGGCAATTAGGGATGTGTGATTTGTACTAATTTTACTGTGAAAAGGCTGCTGGATCTTAATCTAGTGCTGTTGTGCTAATGTAGCAGCACTGGTAAAGATGGACCTCAGCCAATCAGGTTTCATGATTTTTGAAACCAGTTTCACAATATTTAACAGTAGCTCTGATGCTTCAACACCAGAGACACAAGTATAAACTGTAATGTTGCATGATGCCTGATTACTAGTTTTTAATGTTAGTTTGTATACTGGTTTTTAATGTTAGTTTGTATGGCTCAGTTTTGAAGTAAACAAGCTTGTAGTTAACCAACAGCTGTCCTTCCCAGCCAGCAGTGGCCACCACAGGGCATAAAAGACAAGAGGCAGGAATTAACTATATATATTCATTGCAAAACACTACGTTAATGCATCAGTTAGGGTTGAACTTAGTGCCACAAAAGCATGGAAATGTGTTGTTAGGGTTTCCATCCCTAACTCCCAACCCCCACCCCTCAAACAGCAAGAGGACAAGACCACACAAGCAACCACAGGCAGCCATCATCAGGTAAGACAAGCAACATACAGTTGTTTCCAGATAACACAAATGCAGTAGCACTGATGTGCTAGCTTCTGGATTAGTATCTGTGGTGTGCAAACTGCAAAATATACACACTCACTTGTCGCTGCAGATAGGAATCCACGATACTGGTGGATACCTGGAACATCCTCCAAGTGTAGGTGGTGGGGGCAAAAACAGTAACAAGATTCAAGAATGCATGAGGTAAGCATAAGGGAACCTTTGTGGTAAGGAAGGAGGGGTGGAGATCAAGTAGAGTCTGTGGTGTTACAGTAGGTAGTAAAATGACAGACAAGGTGGGCAAAGTGGTCCTTATCTATTCTATGTAACCATAACAAGAGGGGGCACAGTCTTAAGCTGGGGAGATTTAGGAGAGAGGTCAGGCAGCACTTCTTCACCGAGAGAGTGTTGGACATTTGGAATTTCCTTATTGTACTTCCTACAACAGAAAATGATACAGTTGGCCAACCATATGGGCAGGCACTGTTCAGAAACTGGTACATCCTCTTTCCCAGGGGCAAAGGAAACAAAAAGCTGTGAGGACTTCTGCAGTCCTTCGTATGATGAATACAGTATCTGAGTATTCTATGTAAATCTAAGGTATGGAGCAATGCTTCCCCTGGATTGGCATGCTCAGGAAAATAAACTGGTAGGTGGGTAAGTTTGATTCTAAGTAAACTCCAACACTACCTTAGGAAGAAACATAGGGTTGGTCCGTAAAGGCACCCAGTCTTTATGGAAAACTAAATAAGGACACTCACATACAGTATAGGAGCCCAAAGCTTGGAAATCATTTGAACAAAAGTAATAGCAACTAAAAAAGGAGCCAAAGTGAGTTTCTCCAGCACAGAATTCAAGTCCCAGGCCCAGACTGGATTGAAAATGGGAGGCTTCAAGTGCAAGATGCCTCTCAAGATCATATGGGCCACCACTAGCTGAACCACCATACAGCCATCAGAAGGCACATGGAAAGCTGAAATAGCAGCCAAGTGCACTTTGACAGAAGAGTATTGCAGTCCTGCATCTGACAAGGACAATAAACAATCCAGAACCTGATTCACTGGGCAAGTTAAGAGATCCAAGTGATAATAAGTGACCTCTGGAAACAGTTGTATGTTGTTTGTCTTACCAGATGATGGCTGACTGTGGTTGCTTGTGTGGTGTTGTCCTTTTGCTGCTTTAGGGGGGTGGTAGTTAGGATTGGAAACCCATATGACACATTTCCATGCTTTTCTGACGTTACGTTCAACCTTAACTCATGCATTAACATAGTTTTTTGCAATGAATTTCCTTACTTTTTGTGATAGTGTAATCATAATCTTATTTGCCTGTGGAGGGCCCTGCACTCTCAACCATGTATAGTGCCTGTGGGACCACAGGGCCCTCCAGGCCCTGCACCCCCACCCATATATAGTTCTTGAAACACAGTAATTGTATTCTTATTTGCCTGAGGGAGCGCAAGGCCCGGCCCATCCCTCCATAAATGCATATATGTATGTAGCTGTGGAAGAGCCCTGTGCTTCCATTTATAGGACAACAGTGCCAAAATTGTCAGCATAAAAATCTTATTACCCCTAATCATGTACCCAGTACTGAAAAGTTTTGAATCCCTGCCAAAACGTAATTCCGTAACACAGGTGCGAAAAGACATTTTGACCGGGATTTGAAAAGTGACAGCTGTGACATACATGAGGTAGGGTAATAAGAAGTCTATGTTGAAAAGTTGGGGTCAAAATATTTAAAGTTTCCAAAGCTATGAGTGTGCATAGAAAACTTACAACGAATGGTCATAGTACTGCCATTTTTACATATTTTGCCCCAAAATTTTCAACATAGCCTTCTTATAACCCCACCTCACGTACAAGGTCAGGAAAATTGTCAAATCTGGCCCCAAAGGTAAATTCACCAACTGACCATGAAATCACCTTTTGGGTAGGTGTTGCATAACAACAGTCATATTGTTCCTGAGGTGGGGTCCCCAAAAGGCCATGTTGAAAATTTGGGGCCAAAATATCAAAAAATGGCTAAGTTATGCAGTAAAGTTGAAACCTCCTTTGAAATACATTGAACCTCATTAACCTTAGTTTCTCATATTGCAGTTGCCGGTTCCAGCAGCAAGATGTGTCTTCAATCGGGAGAGTGGATCTCGAACCTGGGACCTGTTCAGGTGAGTGAGGGTATGTGGTGGTGTACTGGGAAGGGGGGTTGCGGTGGTGGCTGCTGAGTGGGAGGTAGGGGTGGAAGGGCTGGTCGGCAAGGGAATGTTTTTTGTTTTTCAGGCAAAAACAACACACATCAAGGGATAGTTTTCTTATTTTCAGGAACAGAGTCATGGGGGGGTGCCACTAGCCACTAGGGACATACACGGGCATCGTGCGGACAGTGACTGGAGAATGGGAAGGGACCACTAGACGTCCAGGGCAAGTAATTTTCTTATGGTGATGGTGATCAGAGAACAGGAGAGGGGGAGGGACCACTAGACTTCCAGGGAAAGTAATTTTCTTATGGGGATGGTGATCAGAGAACAGAAGAGGGGGGAGGGACCATTAGACTTCCAGGGAAACTTATTTTCCTATTGACACGGCGATAGGAGGACAGGGAAGGGGTAGGGACGACTGAACTACCAGGGAGAGTCATGTTTTTGTGTGGACAGTGATCAGAGAACAGGGGAGGGGGAAGGGACCACTAGACTACCAGGGAAAGTCATTTTTTTATGGGGATGGTGATCAGAGAACAGGGGAGGGGGAGGGACCACTAGACTACCAGAGAAAGTCATTTTCTGGTATCACGTCATAAGAGCAACCCAAAATGAGTGACTAGAAATATAGTGACTCATTTTGGGCACTTTTATGGTGGGCTACCCTGCAGAATAGTGATGGTATAGGACAGAGACCAAGTGACGGGCAAATGGAAGAGAGGAATAGCGAGGGGAAGTGGTGGGACAGGGAAGGGGTTTTCAGGTACTAGTGTACCTGCTGCTGCTGAGCTAACCATGTGGCATAGTGGTTTGGGAGGCTAGCTCTGGCAGAGCAGGTACTGGTTCAAGACCAGGAGCTGGTTACATTTTGCTGCAGCTGCAAGCTGCAGCACTTAAAATGTTGCCGAGATCCAGATTTTGCCTTCATGATGCTGCACCCCTGGAGTTGAGAATCCTAAGTAAGGGGAGGTCTGGGGGCAAAAGCTCCATCCCCTACGGGATGTGGGGAGTGCAGTCCCCCAAAAAGCACTTTTTAAATTCCAGTTGTCAGGTCACCCTGAAGTGTATATCGCCGATTTGCTTTTCTGCGATATATACTCGCCATAATAGCGATCACTGTTTTGCGTTCACTATTATGACATGGAACACATTTTCTTGTGGGGACAATGATTGGAGAACAGAAGAGGGACCACTAGACTACCAGAGAAAGTAATTTTCTTGTGGGGACAGCGATCGGAGAACAGGGAGAGGTAGGGACCACTAGACTATCAGGGAAAGTCATTTTCTTGGGGACAGCAATTGGAGAACGGGGGGGAAGGGAGGGATCACTAGACTACCAGAGAAAGTCATTTTCTTGTGGGGATGGTGATCAGAGAACAGGGGAGGAGGGATGGACCACTAGACTACCAGGGAAAGTAATTTTGCCATGGAGACAGTGATTGGAGAATAGGAGGAGGGGGAGAGGTACCACTGGACTACCAAATGGATTTGAAAGAGTCCAGTCCTGGTTCCCTGAGAACCTGCTCACACTCAGTGCAAACTAAATGGTCACAATGGTCTTTGGTTCCAGACAGAAGCTGGCCACCCTCACAGCCCCCCCTGTTATAACCACCATGGATGACTGTCCTCCGGAGCTAGTCTCAGCCTTCAAATACCTAGGAGTTTGGCTGGACAGCCACCTCAACTTCTCCACTCACATTAAGGCGATCTGCACCAAACGCCAGCCAAAACTTGCCATCCTCTATCGCCACAAATCTAGCCTACCAATCCCGACCTGGTGCAAGCTTGTACTTTAAACTATCTTGCCAGTTACAGACTATGCTGACATAATCTATGGTACGGCCTCATCCTCCTCTCTCTCTCCAAACTTGACATCCTTCTCAACTCCTTCTACCGCTTTGCCACTGCCTCGCCCCCACTGCCTCACCCCCATTCACTCATCACTGCCTGCTCCACACTCTTCTCTCCCTGGCTCCGCTCTTCCATAGGTGAACCATCCACAGCACCTCCTTCCTAGCTAAATTCTGGTTTGGGTCCCTCCCCCCCACCTCACCTCAGCCACCTCCCTAAACTACCCTCTTCACCACAGGGACCCCTGCACTTTCCACCTCCCTTGCCCTCACTCTCTTACCAGCCAAGCTGCCTTCTCATACCACCTCCCCTTCTCTGGAATAACCTCCCCCCCCAACCTTCGCCTGGCCCCTTCTTGTTCTGCCTTTACTCGGCTCCTCAGGCTCCAACCCAACACCACACTGCTCTAAATGCTCAAATGGTCCCAGCACACAGCCGATGCACCACACAGTCCCCCCTCACCTACCCCAGCCATCTAGTCCTAGCTGACCTCATCTCCCTTCTCCCGCTCCACATGCAATTTTAGCTGTTTACCGCCAAACAATGTATTGTAACTGTTTGTAAAAATGTTGTGCAAACTGTCTGTATTCCTCAATCTATTGTTACTCTCTGTACAAACTGTACCTGGGTCACACCTGGAAATGAGCCTCAGCTCAGTGTGCCTTTCCCAGTCATCAAATTTTAAATAAATAAATAAATAATGGAAATTTTCAGTTCAAACATTAGCGGCTATCACAAAAATTGTCATAATTCAAAAATGGTAATATATTTTTTCACCAAACCATCAAAAGGCACACCCTTGTCACACACCCCATTATCCCCAACAATTTCAGAGAAAAATGTCATTCCATGTTGGCTGTAGATGATGGCAAAAAAAACATGTTAATCTATGGGGAAAAAAAATAGTTTTTTTCTGTTTTTCACCACTTTATATCTCAAATACCATACAGGATGCTGTCATGAAACTTTTCAGATCTTGCGACATTGGCAGAATGATCACACACATGCTGAGTTTTATGCTAATTCATCAAAAAAATGCAAAAGTTATTGAGGTGCAAAAACTGAGATTTAACATTGAAGTGCTGTACCAATCCTAACTATAGAGGCATAACCATACCCCTATAATATATATAGAATAATGGATAAGGAACTGTGCTCAGCAAGGCTGTGTATCCACTGGGGGGGATGATGACTTCATAGACCTTGAGAGCGAAGCCAAGAGGTCTCTATGATGTCATCAACGCCTGAGATGGAAACAAAGCCTTGCCTGTGGACAGTTCCTTATCTGTTTTATGTATTACATGTTTTCACTATATAAACAACAGAGAATAATTTTGTGTTTTTGACTGTTTTTTGTAAGGTTTGCAACCATCCCCGCTGGTATCGCTTCCATGGGAGCTCACCTTCTTTTGAATCTTGCAAATTTTCAGTTTTTTGCCAGAATCTCAGCAAGTATTCATTTTTTGGGCAGGCATCAGGCTTTGATTCCAATAAAACCATCACCAAACTGAAACAGGTTCTGTAGTGTGCTGTCCAGTATTGAGCACTGAGAGGTTGTCTGCGATGAGAGGGAGACAGCACTCAGAAGTAGAATGTAAAAGTTGTTGTTGTACAGTAGTAATGTAGCTACTATACTACAACTTTTTTGACCTTCAAACTGCCTTACAACACCTTTTTGCTCTGTAGTGAAAGCCATCTATAATAAAGGCCAACCATATACTATTATATAATTACTGGCAAGCATTTTCAATGCTCAGATAACCACATTGCAATTTTGCATTATAACTGGGTGATTGTAACCATGAGCTGTCAGTCAAGGTTGCTGTATTAACAGTACATGCAGCAGTCCCACAACTGCTGCTTGTTTAAACGAATGACGTTAAGAAAGAATCATTTTGCTGTTTTTGTTTATGTTCATGAGTTCAGCTAGTAAAACAAACAAGTTTAAAACATGATTTTCCTTATTTTAATTCATACCAAGCTAAACACCCAAACCAATCATTTATTAAAAATACTCCTCAGTAATTATAAAAAAAGTCATGGTTGGGTGGGTGTAACTTAGAGTTGTATACACACCCTCAGTGTGTGGGATGTTTTCATAAACCCTTCAAGCTATGCTCTTGGGCTTTATGTGGCACCCCTCACCTCCAGAGTGTACTGTATAACATTATGGTTACACACACACATATTCTCTATTTCACAGTGCTTCATTTGTTCAATAGAAGTACTGAAGTTCGTACTTTCAAACAAGTCACTTACAAGGTAAATGGTAAGTTGAAAAATCGATAGTAATTTAAATAAATGACCTCTGGTCTTTTGAGGAACTATATTATGAAACTCAGTAAACTCTGATATCAAGCTCACCAGCAGTACCCATATTGAAGGCTGGAGTCAAACAGTACTCCAGGGAGACATCGACGCAATACCTCTAAGACACCTATTTGTATTAAAGGGGACAGGAAACGTATGCTAATTGGCAACAGTCTAATGCTCCTACTAAGAAGTAATAAACTTGCCTCCAAATGAGCCATATTTAACTGTATCTTAATAAACACTGATGTGAAAAACTGTGTTTTCAATTGTTTTCCTTTTATGGACAACATTCTGCACAGTTCTGTTCATGGAACCAGTAATTTGGAGTGTTTACTATGTCATGGTTTGAGTACAGAATGCAAAATGTGAACTACTGTCCTATCAGAACCATGCTTTTAGTTCTTTGCTCAGACTGTGACATAGTTAAAACTCCAGATCACTGGTTCCGTGAAAAGAACTGCAACAGAATGCTGCCCATGAAATCAAAACAATGCAAAATACTGTTTTTTACATTGCTTTTTATTCAGGTACAGTTGCCTATGGATCATTCAGACTTATGGATATTATTTCTGTAAGTGGTAACACTATAAACTGCTGCATATTAGAACTAATTTCCTGTCCTCTTTAAGCAATGGAGTGTTTAGTCTTCTACAAGTGCTTTTGGGGAAAATGTATTTAAATAGACCATAACATTAGTATCACTTAGTGTTTACTTTAAGCAGTCAGGAAATATTGTGTAAACTGCGTATATAGCACACCCACTGTTCTCCCAGTGGGTGTTATACCTAATGCTTTGTGTGACTAGTAATTTACCTAACTATACCACTCTTACATGTGAATTGGTATTCAATGTGCCATTGCTCCAGGGTATCCTTAAAACTTGCTACTAGTTTGCCCAAGGAGCCACCCTGTCAAAATATTCTTAATATCTTTTTTGGCTATTCTCTATTTTTCCCAAGTGTTCCGCTTACTTCAGTTCCTCTTCTTATTACTCTATTTGGTCCTACATACAGCTTGGCCCTAAGGCACACCTACTGGCACTCATTGGAGTCTCAAGGGCAGACCAACTCTGTTCCCATGGCTTGCCTCCCTCCAGGGGGGACTCTTTTCATCAAGGTAATACCAAGGGAGTCAAGCATCTTCTTTTTTTTATTTCATTTGAAAATAAGTGACAGGGAAATGATAGTGTTGAAAATATTCTTGAGGGATGGGAGTTGAAAACATTAAACACATGAAAATGCTCTCCAAGCAGAGGTAGAGGTATGCCAAAAAGTTGAATTTACTTAAACAATTAACAACAGAACTTGTAAAAAATTAAATGCCAAATTTAGTCAGGAAGTAATAACAGTAAAAGTTCTGGTGGTGGTGGCCCAAATCTGATGAAGAGACACAATCTCAAAGTACCAGAGCTATTTCTGTGGTTACTGCCTGGATAACTAAATTTAACAGTTAATTAGTTGCAAGTACTATCATTCAATTAAGTAAACTCAACTTTTTTCATATCTCTACCTCTGTTTGGAGTGCCTCTTTGAGTGTTTTGTGTGGATGTTCCCCGGATCCAGCACTCAGACTTACCTCAGCATGCACTACTCCTGTGTTCTTGCTGAGAAGATCAGACAGCCTGGTCCAAAGTGGCTCCAGATAAAGGAACAAAGAAGACGTAGTAGTCAGCAGAGCAGAGCAGAGTGAGTAGACAGAGAAGGGAAGAGAAGGGAGGAATTTATTTTATTTATTTATTTAGTTTTTGTTGACCGGGTAAGTGCACTCAACAAATCCTGCCTGTTTTACCGGGGAAGGGGGATACAGATGAATGCCAACTGACCTTGAACCAGATTTGGCTGTTGATGGTATTTTTAGTGAATGAGAGAAATTTGGCCAGGACACTGGGGAAATTCCCCTACTGCATTGCTGGCGGTAGGGGGAGCTGCTGGTACTGCGTTTGGAATGGCAGATTGTGCTGACCTCTCCATGGAGAAGGACATCCTCACTACTATGAGCCCGGAGGATTTGCGTGAAATGTCTGAGCTAGACCGATCCCGAGACGGGACCTCTGAGTATATTGCACCTTTAGAGCCACTTGGAGATGCGCATGGTGTGATCCATGCACCAGGAGCTTTACTACCTAATTATGGCTTGCTGGCTGAAGATTCTCCCTCAAAAGCCTCTCTGATACAGGATACTTCTTCTGGGGCTATGGAAACTGCAGCGTTACTTGCTGACTCAATGGCTGTGACAGCGGCTGTTTTGCTTGACAGCGAAGTACAGGTGAAACTGCTGACTCTTACATCGGAGGCTCAGCATACTGGAATGCGGAAGTTGGGCTCGTCAGCCGGCTCTTTTCCTACGAAGGACTGGAGCAAGGAATCGGCTTTGCTGGACGCTGGCTGGATGCTTCAGGACGGGAAATGGCTTCCAGATTCAGATTGGGTTACTTTTACCTCAACAGATACACATGGATTTATTGCGACTGACCAGTCCACGGATCCACAACCTCCAGATCAATCTGCTTTGGCTGCAGGGGATAAAACTTTGATTTCTTCAGCTCCAGGTGTTAGAGAACAGTCTTCCACTGACTTACCAGATGCTTCCCCCCCTCCCCCATCGAGAACGTTTTCATGATGGTCCACGCTTTTCGGATCTTTTTCGTAATAATAGACTGGACCAAGCCCCCAGGCATAATGTTCTATGGCTTAGGTATGGGGGGGGTCTTCAGGAATATCCTGATTGGTTTTACATTGCCAGACGGCTGCTAAAGAACTCTATGGCTTTTCAGGCTTTGGACATATATGCACTTATTAACATACGAGGAGAGGATACGTTTGATATTAGTTTTAGGTCCTTTACTGGCCTAGACAGGTTTTGGCTGAAATATGAATCACTAAAATCCACTCCTTTATGGTCTCCATTTTGGGCTATTGCCATCACCAAGCCTTTGTTTAAAACCATCCACATTATGTTTCATAATGAGGGGGTTAATGTGGGGGGATATTTTATATTGGTTGGAGACCAAATGTACTGTGCTGGGGCCTCCTGAGCCAGGTATTGATGGGGAAGGCATTTGGATGGGAAGCTGGAAATTCAAGACTAAATTGCATATTATAGGGGACACGGTTCAGCATGTTCCTAACAGCTTCTTTTTGGGTAAGGATAGGGGAGTGTGTTTTTACCCTGGCCAGCCCAAGGCTTGTTATAAGTGTGGTAGTGCTCGCCATTTAAGTAGTGCTTGTGATAAGATCAAGTGTGCTTTGTGTGGGGAACTGGACCATGACAGTGGCACCTGCCATAATATCTTTTGTTGCAACCTCTGTGATGCCCAGGGCCATGCCTACCATCAGTGTCCATATGTGGGTCAAAATAATTCAGGGGGTCTTGATAAAGAAACCCTAATTTCAGAGGCCCAAGGCCATTTTAGGCCTACTGCTGAGGAAACTGCCCCTCCTGCTTCAGGTCCTTCTGCCCCAGGCCCTTCTTCCACGACACCTTCTGAGGGTGATGCACCTCAGCCCACTGATAAACCCAGAAATGCTGCAGAGTTTTATACCCAACAGCTACCTGTGGTTCCAGGGCCTTTACCTCCTGGTCCTCTTTCTGTCTCCCCTACTCTCCCAGACCCAGAGTTTCAAACACCTTATCCTAGACGTGTGACTAGATCACGTACCAAACAGCTCCTCAAACCCACTACCCCTCCTATGTACAACCCCTTCCAGGTGTTGCAAGACCAGGATGGAGATTCTGAGTCTGACACATCAGTTAAATCTGGGGCTCTTTCAGGTATGGAGTGTGATGATGAGGGGGGCCCTGATTTATTGGAGTCTAAGAAGAAGTCGGGTAGAAAGCGGAAAATGGACAAACTTTAATATTGCTTTCTGACTTCTTTAACTGTAGTTGCCCTAAATACTGGTATAACCCCCCTGCAAATGGGGGTTCCCAAAAAGTCTTCCAGGAGCTTGCTTGAACGCTCCAAGCCTGAATGGTGTTTGGCGTTTAAGCTGTTTATCTGTGAGTGTTTTAGAGCCTCTGGTACTGTCTCTTTAAGAGCTGTCTGCTTGCAGACATAATTAGTTTGTATGGGGGGGACTGTGTGTTTTCCTGCTTAAGTTCCGCTCGAGCTGCTGCCAAATCGCTCCGTTTCTGCCATCGCTAAGTAGGCAGAAGGAACACTTTTCAAAGGTGTAATTGTTTGCTTGTAACCTGTTAGAGTAATAATGAAAATGCAGTTTGATTTAACCTGCTTTATTGTAGCAAGGACAGTGCAAAGTAGCTCCCTCATGTTGATTCTGAACTGCTGAATTGGACCAATCATGGTGGGGATCCTTTAAAATGGAGCCTGCTCTGAGCGAATCAGAACTTGGACTCTCCTCTGGAGCCTGCTGTAAGAGGATTGTAAGGGCAGTGACTCTGGGAAATGTAGTTTTGACTTCGGCGCCTTTTTTCCACCAACAAGGGGCGTTTACTGTGAGTGACAGCCAAACCAGCCAACTGAACTGGGAGGAACTCAAAGGAAATGCCCGGCTCTGTCTACTGGAAAGATCAGATCAGTTTGGGCTGTAAAGAGACAGGGAGCTGTGTGCTTCTTCGGTGTGTAGTTTTAGCGCGGGGATCTCGTGTAAGGCCCTAAGTTTCGGTCTGCAGTTTGTGCAAGCACCTGTTCAGACTGAAACCGGCCTGTGAAGAGAATCAAGGAGATCTGAAGAGTAGAAACCAGGCTCACCCTGTAGAAGACTGGAGAAATTGCTGAATCACACTTGGTCTGTCAGGAACTGAATCTGCTGTGTGTTCTCCCGGGTATTGTGCAGTAATTGCGATCGGGATAGAGAAGCAGCCTGCCTGGTATAGTACTTTCCTTTTACATATAAATGTGTGTAGTGCTTGTGGGGAATCGCATTTCAAATCCCCTGTACAGTGAATAGAGTGCATGAAGCTGGAAGTAAACCCCAGCTTAATCCAGACTACATCCATTTGCTTTAAACTGCAGTGGGATCCAGTCACAAGGACCTTGTCCACATGGTCTGCTCCTCCTGGCAATCCAGGACAGTCTGCCTTCCATCCAGTTCCCAGCATTGGGTTTGTGAGAACAAAGCAGGATAGCTCCCTGCCATCTGTTTATCGAATTGCAAGTGTGTCATCTAATTGTTTTCCTTTTTCTTCATTTCCTCATGAACTGAGCCAACCGGCTCCGGATTACAATTTGGGTATTGTGCCAGTGTTTTTTCCATCACAGAGCCCCAACCAGCTGCAACCGATCCTGGCTAGCCCCCCCCCATCCTGGGTACCCAGTGAAAGTGGCAATTTGGGACTATGAGTTTGCGCACAGTACTTTGACTATTAATGTGTTTAACCTAATTAACCTGATTCCCCCTTCCTTGTTACAGCTCCTGAAATAAATCAGATCTGTTGGTTTCAGCAGAGTTACACTGGCTGAGGTATTCGTTTATGTTAAAGTATTGTACTGTGGTTTTTGCACTGTATCATCTTGTTTTGCAGGGGGTCCCTGGGGTCCAGTCAACGGAGCCAGTCCTGGGGGTAACTATACATTGTGAAGATATTCCTAATGCATTGTGTGGGCCACTAGTGGGAAGAAAGGGAGGTTACAGTGTCCCAGAGGACTGTGACCAAGTTAGTTTAACTACTGCAAACCCTGACCTCTGGCCGGAGGCACCCGCCATTGGACCTAGGCCCCTCAACCTGTTAATAGTTAAGCAGGCAGGGGTAGTAGCCCTTGGGATAGCGCCATCTAGGGGTTACACATGCAGCATCAAGAATTCTAAGAAGCGTCTTGGGCTCCTACATTTCTGTAAATCCTTAACTGCGGACATTTTGTTCCTGCAGGAGACACGTTTTACTTCCTCGTCTGATATACATCAGGCAAAGAAGTTATGGTTTCATGGGCCTTCTTTTTGGTCCTATGGCTCTGATGCTGCTGATGGGGTTGGTATATTTTTTTATCACACCAATGTACAAGTTCACAGAATGGTGGATTTGGTTTCAGGTAGAACCTTGCTCCTAGATTATTCTTTCCAAGGTTATTCCCTTTGCCTTATAAACACTTATGCTCCCCAGGTAAAGTCAGCCAGAATGGATATTTTCCGGGATATTGAACATTACCTTTTCTCCCCTAGACATATCATGGGGGGGTAATTGCAGTTTAGATCTAAAATTTAAAAATAAGATACAACAGAAGGTTTACTGCAATTTCCTTGTTTTACAGACCATAATTTTGAAAGCGTCCTTAACTGATGTCTATAGAGCACTTTATTTGGATCCTGGGCCTACCTATAGACATAGCAGTTTTTCTACTAGGATAGATTTTGTTTTTGCTTCCTGTTATCTGCTATCATTTTCATTTCGTTTGCGTCCATGTGAATTTTTAGATCACATGTTATTGCTAGTATGTTTTTTGCTCTGCAGTATTCCACCCCGCTTCCCTGCTATTCCTGTAAGATGAAAACTAAACCCCATATTACTGACTCAGGAACGGTTTCGGTTAACTTTATCTCAGGCATTTGACCGGCGCCAATCAGTGGCTGGGTTGTATGATTCATAGGGTGAGTGGTGGATGGACACCAAGCTTGAGTTTCAACGCACTTGCACCCTCTTTCATAACATTACTCAAACAGAGGATTATATTTCTTATTTAGGTTACCGATCTCAATTTTATAAATTACTTTCCTTGCCAAATTCATCAGATGTTCGATTACAAGAACAAATTGCTGTATTTAAAACTAAAATGAGGCAATTTCATTATGGCAAGGCTTGCAGCATACAAGATGAATTGTCTTATGGATTGAAGTCATCCCCTGTTTTGGATCCTTTTCTGGCCTGTAAACAAGCTTTGGAAAAGAAACTCATGACTGGTCTTTATGATTTGATGGGGGTTTTAAAATCCACTGATATAGAAATATTGCATATTATTCAGTTTTTTTTGAAGGGCCAACATGGTCAGGTCTTTCAAACCACAGGTACTTGGGAAGAGTAATCTTCTTTTCAGCTACCTACAGTATCACCTATTGATTCTCAAATTATAGATAGGCCCATAACTCAGGATGAAGTCCGGCTAGAAATTAACTGTTTGAAAATCGGGATTTGTCCTGGCCCTGATGGCCTTGTTAATGAATTATATACATTTTTTTTGGATGATATGAGCAGTATTTTAATGCAGGTGTTTAATGAAATACTCATTCTTAACACCCTACCTGTGGGTTTTGCAGATGCTTTTACAATTATTTTGTTTAAAAAAGGCAACAAACATATTATTGGAAATTGGTGGCCAATTAGTCTGTTAAATACGGACTACAAGATTTTTTCTGCTATTTTATGTCATCGGCTTCAACGTGTGGCTGCCTCCCTGATACATCCTGTTCAAACCTGTTCTATCCCTGGTAGATATATTCATCAGAACTTGATTCTCTTACGTAATATCTGTGAGCATAGTCAGTTGAGGAAGTTGTCGTGATATTTACTTTCTTTGGATCAAGCTAAGGTGTTTGATAAGGTGTCTCATAATTTTTTATTTCAAGTCCTACAAAGATATGGTTTTTTGAATAAGCTTAGATCTTGGGTGGGGCTTTAGTATACAAATGTTCAGAATTTTCCCCTGGTTAATGGTATTTTGGGGGAGGGGTTGCTTTTTGTAGAGGGGTTCACCAGGGCTGTCCGCTTAGCCCACTACTATATACCTTTGTACCAGACCCTTTAATACGGGAACTCCTTCATCATCCACGTATTCTGGGTTTGTCACCTGCTTTAGATGTTCCTCACCAGGTTTTGGCTGTTTGTGCAGATGGCATGTGTCTTATGTTACAAGATTCAGTTTCGGGTAGCTTAGCTTTGTCCATGTTAGCACAGTTTGGTTCTATTTCAGGGACTTCAATAAATTATGATAAGAGTGCAGGAGTTTTTTTGGGGGAAGGCCCTTTTGAACCTTATATTGGACAAATTGCTATCTCTTTGGGGCCGATTAAAATATTGGATTGGCTGTTTGGGTCAGGCAATCTAGCAGACCTTAATTAGAAACCAAGTATTGAACTAGATGAGGGAGAGGTCCTGTTACGGAAGTCTTGGACTTTTTCTAAAAAGAAGCGTATTTTGATTATTAAAAAATTCTTATTACCTATCTTTTTATACTTAAGTTCAGTATTTCCCCTGCCTAGGGCTTATAAAACCCGTTTGTATAGTATATTCTTTCAAATGTAATGGGGGGAGCCGACTGAACCCGATCAAGTGTGATTTTACATATTTACCAGTTAGGGCGGGTGGACTTGGAATGATAAATCCACTGGTTTTTTACTTTTCTTTTTTTATTAAAGCTACATTTAAAGAATTTACACAGTATTAGTCCCATCCTTGGGACTCCTGGACATTTTTTTTTACTCAAGGACTTTCTGAAGTGCTGGTCGACTGAAGCATCCATTGTTAAGTCAAATTATGGGGGCACCCTCATTTCTACATTCAGTAGCCGTCAAACTACATCAGTGGCACCTGGCTCTGAACGAGGTTCATCGGCTCTCCTGAAAGGGTTTATATATAAAGATTATGTCCTCTAATTTTTTAGTTCATGTGGATTTTCCTAGGTGTTTTGCCACTAAGTTACCTTTAGCCTTAAAAGTGCTTACAGATAGAATGATACCTGATCGGATGTGGGATGTGACATGGCTCAGTTGTCATGGTAGACTAGGGGTTAGGGGTAACCTCAAGCATAAGGCTGTGTCTAAAAGACATTGTATTTGTATGGAATGTGATGGTTTGGAAGAAACTTTGTCTCATTTCTATTTCACTTGCCATTATGCCCAGCAATTTTGGTCTGTTCTGCTTACTAAGTGGGGGTGGGGTTCCTCTTGTCATGTTTCTTATGAATGTTTGGCCCTGGGGAATTATTCTGTTTTTTTTTCTAGATTTCATCCTAGTACCCTCTCCATGATTTTTGCCTGTGTTAAATTTTATATGTGGCAGGCATGATGCTTATTTTCTTTACAACATAGTTGTTCACTTGGGAGCTTAAGCAACAGGTTGGTAGAAAAGAGGTCAGGAGTTATATTTTGTTTTAACTGAAATATTTGAATAGTTTGTAAGTGAAATTAGTTCTATGTGTTAAAAATTATTACCTTGAATTTGAACTGTTACTTGGGCTGTGATATTGTAGGTTTGGGGATAGTTATTTGACAGGGAAAATTAGAAGGACATTTAAATGTGTTGTTTGCCTGGTGTTTGGTAAGAGGCCTCCCACCCACCCTGTTTTGTAGGCTTTCTTAAATACTGAAAAGCCACTGGGGGTTGGGATTGAAGGGCTGAGTATTTCTGTTTGGGACTGAAATTTGAAGCAACAGGAGTTGGTGGGCCTGTGACATCATACGGTACCTGGTGTCTGCTTACACACACTGTTAGTGGGATCAAACACATACTGGACTGTATGTGTTTGTGAGACTTGGGAACTTTGTTGGTGGGGTTGAAATTGGGTTTGTAAATAACTACAGTCAGTATAGAGAGAAACTGTACTCCAGGGAAAGGGACTGAGAAAGGGTGTGCTATTATAAACAGGGAGGATAATCAGGGTGGCCATATTCCACCATGGCAGGCATCTTCGGAAGGGTTGTAGGCTGCACAGCCTGTGGGATGGCAATAATTCTAAATTGGGCCTGGAGAGAGGGAGGCTGCCCACTCTGTAGACAGCTATCTTGTATCAGGAGTGAGGTATATTGGTTAAGGAGTAAGCTGTGGGAGCTGGGGGGGTGTCCAAGGATAAGGGGTGTGGATATGGGCAGCAGAAGGGTGGGGCTGAGGGGAGGCTGGGGCAACGCTCTGAAATTACAGGACATTATGCTACAGCAAGCAGAAGGGGGGATATTAGGGACAGAGGACCCTTAGATAGGGAAGTTGATGCTAAGGGGAAAGCGTACAGGGTGAACATTCTAAATTCAAAGAGACTGGAGGGGGAAGAGTCAGGAGGGGCTGTTGTGCGGAAGCCTAAAACAGCAGACTGTGGGAAGGGAGCTCCTAAGGTGAACAGTGCAAGAGAGGAAGAAGAGGGTCAGTTTAGAGATGCAGTCAGGGGAAACTCGGGTTACTTGATGGAGGCTGACATAGAGTGTCACAATAAATTTGAGATACTAAGCATCCTAGAGGGGGAGGAAGGGGTTGGTGGAAATGAGGAAACTTATACAGAGGCAGGGAGGAGTCAGATACCATAGGGCATCACAGACCAGCTATGGAAAGGATAGACATAGTCCCAGAGGAGAAGGGAAACATATGTTAAGCAAATGGGGGAGATGCAACATATTCCAGACATGAGGAGGAGAGCACGATTGGAGAAACTGGGAGACAAGGAGGTGGAGAAGGAGCCCCTTCAGCAGGGAGGTCAGTACCAAGGATGGGGCCCTAGTTAAAGGGACCCACAGAGAGCCTCTGGAGACAGGGTACTATTACAAGGGGGGATGGTGGTGCGGGGAAGGGAAACCATCAGGGCCAGACTAAATGGTTCAGATAAGAGAGGTTAAAGGGACACCTATTCAGAGGGGTTTGAGTTAAGTGGGCAAAATAGCAAGGGAGGCAGAAGGGGAGGGTGACAAGGGTCTCAAATAAGGCAGGAAGACTCCCATGAAATTGCGATCATGAATAAAGTGGGGAGGGGGGCTGAGAGGGCATAGTGGAGTAACCATAAGGATGATGGCGGTGTTAAGGTTCTGTTACTGGGAGACTCGATGATTAAGGGTATCCATTGGGAGGGACAGGGGTGGATGCCATAGCCAGGTGAAGGTAGTGAGTATCTCTGGGCTGACAGTGCACAGAGCAAAGTTCATGGTGTATGAAATGGTTAGGATTGTGGAGGAAACTGGATTTCCTGGCATTTGGGAACTAATGATCTAGAGGAAATAGCATTTGGAAATCCAAGCAAGGTTCAAGAACTGCCAGAGTCTGTCGGGAAAATGGATGCAACATTTCCTTTTCGAGATATTGCCAGTACCAAAGGCCTCAGTGGAGAAAAAATGAAGCTCACAGAGGTTAATGACTGGCTCAGGAAGTGGGTGAAGAGAATGGGTTGGGGTGTTAGGGAACTGGAATGGAGTTTGGGAGGATAAGGGACTATATGCCAAGGACAGGTTTCATCTTGCCCCATTAGGGAAGAAGTCCTTAAACAGGGGATGGCTGACTACATACAAGAAAGGTGGGGTTTAAACTTGTAAGGGGGAAGGGATAAGGAGGGCTGACCAGAAACCTCCCCTCCAGATGAGGGAGTAGCCTTCAAGCCAAGGGGAGGAAACAGACTGGAGGTGGAGGTTTCAGGGGAGGATGGAAGTATAAGGAATCTGGGTGGGGTTCGACAAGGAGGATCAGGGATAAGGGTTGGGGGTTAGTGTTAGTAAATGCCAGGAGCTTGGGAAACAAGTTGCCAGAGTTCCAGGCCATGCTGTTCGGGGGTGGATGTGGCGGCAGTCACGGAAACGTGGGCCAACAAAAACCATGACTGGGACCTAAATGTGCGGGGGTACACTATGCTTAGGAAGGATAGAAAGGAGGGCAGAGGGGGTGGAGTGGCTATGTTCATTAGAGATGACATAGAAATTGCTATGGTAGAAGAGGCAGAGGGAAACGTGGAGGCCTTATGGTCACCATACGATCCCCAGCAGGAGATAAGGTCAAGCTGGGAGTAGCATATAGGCCCCGGGATTGAGTGATGTTCTAGAGGATGGTCTGCTGGACAACATCATTGCCCAGTGTGGTCCAAAAGGGAAGGAGTGGTGTTGATGGGGGACCTTAATATGCCAGGTACAAACTGGGAACCATGTCTCTAAGGTGGCCAAGGAGCAGAGGCTGCTGGATGGCTTCAGGATGTGTTCTTAACACAGCATGTGATGGAGCCCACAAGGGAGGGCATGTCCTGGATGTGGTTCTGGCAGATGGGGATCTGTAAGGGACATGGTTGTACAGGACCCCTGACTGGGAGTGACCACAATACTGTCTGGTTCAAATAAGCATTGGGGAGTGGGGTGAGATCTAGGACACTGGCAGTGGACTTCAGGGGGGCAGACTTTATGGGCATGGGAAATATTCTCAAGGATCACTTGAAGGGGATTACCTCAACGACAAGTGTGGAAAGGAGATGGGAGGTCATACCAACGTGGACTTCATGAGGCAGTCAGGATCTGCGCTAAGTTGAAACGTAAGGGAGCAAGGTCACATAAACCATGCTGGTGGTCCAGTGAGGTCCAGGTAGCAGTCAGAGAAAAGAAGGCGGCTTACAAAAATATAAAACAACAAGAGGGATAGGGATAAGGAAATGTACCAGCTTGCATCTAGAAAAGTCACCCGTATGGTGAGGGCAAAGTCCAGTAAAGAGCAACGGCTGGCACAGGGGATACATGGAGGAAAAGGGTTCTTCCGGTACATTGGGGAGCGGAGAAAACTAAGGGCCATCTCAGCAGATTGAGATCAGAAGGAGGGTGGGTGGAAGGCGAGGGACCAGGCAGAGGTATTTAACGAGTACTTTGCCTCTGTGTTCACTGGGAGGCGATGGGATATCTAAAGCAAGGCACAAAAGGGATAGAAGCGGCGGGGTGGGATCAGGGGAGCAACAGAAATGGAGCAAAAGGGAGGGAAGAGTACCCCAGGGTGTCATCTGGATAAGGATAAAAGACCAGTAAGGTGGAGGGGACGGATGATGCCATCCCGCCAAAGGGTGTGGTTTGCCCTCAAGGCCCTAAAGAAAGACAAATCTCCTGGGCGGATGGCATTCATCCGAGAGTACTATGGGAATTGGCGGACATACTGGCTGCACCCTGGCAGAGCTTTTCAGCAGGTCACTTGAGACAGGGGCGGTACCTAGGGATTGGCGAGAGGCACATGGGTACCAATCCACAAAGGGGTGAGGAAGTACCAGGTAACTATAGACCCATCAGTTTAACCTCGGTGGTGGGAAAATTAATGGAGAGTATACTAAAGGAACGATTGGGGTTTACTTGGAGGAGGTGGGAGGTCTGGATAGTCGTGCAGCATGGGTTTGTGCCAGGTAGATCATGTCAAACCAACCTTGTGGAGTTCTATGAATGGGTAACATCAGAACTGGACAGGGGTAAGCCTGTGGATGTATTATTCTTGGACTTCAGCAATGCGTTGACTCTGTCCCCACAATGGTCTGGTGGAGAAACTGATGGGGTTAGGAGTAGGCCCTTTGATGGTCAGATGGATTGAAAACTGGATAGCTGGACGCACTCAGAGAGTAGTGGTCTGGGGAGCTCTTGAACCCTACAGAGGTTGGTGATGGGTACCACAGGGCTCGGGTCCTGGGTCCAATCCTGTTTAATGCATACATATCGGACATCAGGGATGGTATAGGTGTGAAATAAGTCTCTTGGCTGATGACTCCAAGATGGGAGCAGTAGTTGAGGGAGAAGAGGGAGGTTGGCCCTGCAAGGACCTGGACACCCTGGAAAGCTGGGCTCACACATGGAAATTAAATTTCAATATCACCAAGTGCAAGGTGTTGCATCTTGGTTGGGAAACTCCTAAACACAGGTACACCCTGGGAGGAGGCGCTGGAAGCCTCAACAGGGAAAAGACCTAGGGGTCATGGTGGATACATGTATGAATAACTCTGAGCAGTGCAGGAGAGCAGCTAGCAAGGCAAACAGGATGTTGGGATGCATCGTAAGGGGATCACCTCTAGGAGCAAGGAAGTGATTCTGCCGCTGTACAATGGACTGGTTAGATCACACCTTGAGTACTGTGTACAGTACTGGAGACCACCTTGAAGAGGGACATACAACTCCTGGAGAGGGTACAGAGGAGGGCAACAAAGATGATACGAGGGCTAGGGATTTGACTTATGAGGACAGACTTGAGGAGCTCTGCCTGTTTTCATTGGAGGAGAGGAGAGACAGGGGGGACATGATTGAGGTCTTCAAGTACCTCAAGGGAATAAATAGGGTAAACATGGAGGGGATCTTTAGACTAAAGCGGGGGCATCACCAGAGGCATGGTTTGAAGTTGGAAGGTGGAAGGGTGAGGGGGAAAGAGGAGGAGGTTTTCACTGAGAGGATGGTGGACCCTTGGAATGCTCTGCCTGGTGAGCTGGTTCAGAGATCCACAGTGGAGGGCTTCAAAAGAGGGTGGGACAGACACAGAAAGTGGATGTATCAGATGATGGCCTGTCGGGGATGGATGATAGGGGTTTCTGGAGCACAAGGGATGGGAGGGTCTCGGCACCCAACTAAGGATCTAGGTTCGAGCAGACTCGATAGACCATAAGGCCTAATCTGCTGGCAAATAGTATGTTAGTAACATACTGATACTTTACCTACAGTTGTTTTACATCATATTGAATCAGCATTGAGAACTCAGAAAGACTTTGAATTGCAACACCTGATGGTTCATTTGTTTCATGAATATTGGAAGCATGTCTATTGGATTTGATGGGGTTAGTCCCCTTTTCTTTACCTGATTGTTCAGATTGTTTAATTATTTTTTTTTTGTGTGTAATGTGTTCTCTTTAAATTTCTTTGAGATTTTGTATGGATGTTTTTGGTTTCTGTAAATAAACAATTCCCCTACTCTTTTCGATAAGTGCCATGGGATTTTTAACATCCACCTGAACTACCACCAATCCAAGCAGATGGGACCTCGGTTTAACGTCTCATCCGAAAGACAGCACCTCAGAAGTGCAGCACCCCTCTCATGCTGCACTGCAGTGTCAGTACTGGGATATTAACCCAACTGCCAGATGTGGGAACTGAACCCACAGCCCTCTAATCTCCTGGCCTCAGAGGTGAGTGTGCTACCTACTGAGTCACTGACATTGCATGGTAGCAGGGAGCTAAACAAGAATTTTAAGTGCAAGAAAGCACAATGGGAGACATGCCTGTCTTCCAGAGATGGGCATGAGAAGTTAACGTAGAAGGAACAGTGATGATTGGTGTAAAGTGGACAGTTCAGAGTGAAACATCAGAAGGAGCAAAAGAGGGGGGCCAGTGTGGTCAGAGTGCATTTGGAGGAGGTGCCATGTACCACCTTTGCATAAAAAAACACTATTATGATAATCTTATGAAACAATCTTGCAGCAGGCCAGGCAAAATGTATTTCAATGCAGGGAGCCCAGTGTGAGAATGGAGTCAACTCAGAATCCAGGTCTGACCCAGCTACAAACCAAGATACTTAATCCTAATGACATCTCCATGGTGGGAGCCATCTAGTGTCATAAAGACAGTTGTGGAACTTCTCATGTCACTGATTACTGCCAATGGTCACAGGGACAGCTTTTTGGCATTCAGTTTCAGATGATTTGAACTGAACCAGCATTGGACATTGTTGGAAGTTCTGCATTCTTTTTCTTGCATTCTAACTTGGCAACCAAGGCCCCAAAGGTGAACAGTACAGTGTTGTCCATGTACATGTACATGTGAATGCATAAGGAGACACAGACTAAGGGAGGCCATAAGAAAGATGGAGAACAGGACAGGGCCCAAGACAGAACCCTGGGAATACCTGAGTAAATGGGGGCAGGGGTATTGGGGCACTGCCCATTTAGTCAGGCTGGTGTTTGTCAAGCAGGTTAGAATGGAACCAGGTGACCAAAACGTCTGCACCAACTAGTTTGTGCACTGTTTGAGAAGGATGGCACCCCCCTTCCCCTCTACTTTACATCTGATAACTCCTTTATATGTGTCTCATTTCCTCTTGAATCCTGATTCTGTCATTTCTACCCCATCTGTGCAGGATGTTCTTGGATGTTTTTTGGTTAAACTTCTGAGATCCTCTACTCCTGCCACTATGACTTTACCTATGTAAAAATAATCGCAGCTGCATCTAGCAAGGTAAACTGCCCCTTCAGTACTACACGTTATCAATTGCTTTACTTCGTGGTTCCGTTCATCAGACGTAATGGCAAAGTTTTTCCTTGCTATGATGTGCTTACATGCTACACATTTTTCAGACTGAAAGCGGTCTTTGCTGCTATTTAGCCAATTGTTTTCTTTTTTGTGTACAAAGTGGCTTCAAACTAAGCTATCTGTCAGATTGGGTGCATGTCTATATAACATGATTGGTGGAGCATGGGTAACTATCTGTAAGCCCTTATCACTTGTTAAGATTGCCCAGTTTCTCTTTATGAGTTTTTCTACTTCTTTTGCATGTGCTGAGAAGGTTGTAACAAAGTGAAATCTATCATTCACATTGTTTTCCCATGGCCCCTCTTGTAACAGTGTTTCTCTGTCAGTTTCACTCACAGATCTCCACGCCCCCTCAACTGTGTTTCTGGCACACCCTCTCTCAAGCAATCTCCAATTTAGATCTGAAGCTCCCTTCTCAAAAGATTCTGCCATGGTGCAGTTCCTTTTCACTCTGAGAAACTGCTTTTTAGGTATATTGCATACCGTGTGGCGTGGATGGCAACTGGATGCTAAAAGCAAAGTGTTGCCATCCACGTCCTTTCTATACATATCTATGGCAACTTTACCTGTGTCTGTTCTCTTAATGGTGATGTATAGGTAGTTCACCTCTCTGTTGCTTACTGTGTAACTAAATCTCAGGTGGTCATTGGTTATGTGTAAAACGTCAATTAACTTTTGCAGTGATGTGACGTCACTGTTCCACATCAGCATGACGTCATCTATATATCTTTTCCATAATATAATGTTAGACCAATATGAACTTGTCTCTGCTTGATAAGCAACATCATGCTCCCATTTTCCAACAAAGAAGTTCACCATGGAGGGGGCACAAGTGGCCCCCATCATGATCCCTTTTTTTATATATTTTTTTTTTATTTTCTCTTTTTCCTGGCAGGTCCTCCTTCAGGCTCTGCCCTGGTCATGGCCCCAGGACTCCCACCAACTGTCAGTTGCCTGCATTCTCCCGGGCACCCTTGGCTTGCCCCCAAAGGGCGGGACCACGGCACTGGTTCCCCTAATTCCAGTGCCGCGGAACTGGTAACTAGTTGGCAGTGCTGGCGACGGTGGCTAATTGAAGCCCAGGGAGGGATCAAGAGAATGGAGGACCCATCCCTCCTTTTTCCATTTTTCCTCCGGGAGGTGGGGACATGCAATGACATCCAGTGTCTGCCCCACCTCCATTACGTGCGAGCTCTGGTAGCTGCATGACTCCCTGCCTCTGCCAGGGGTCCATCTCATGATGGGCACTTCCCCCTCCCCCCTGGAGAAGGAGAACAGTCCATAGGATGCTCTATCCTTCTCCCTCCCGGCTGGCCCTCCAGTGACCTGGGTCCATTCCCAAACCTGGGTTACCGGCATCACAAGCAGAAATCTATCCACTGCGCCAATGGGCCGGCTATGGTCCCTTTTATCTGTTGGTAGAGATCCCCATTAAATGTAAACACATTTTTTGTAAGAACATGATCAAGAAGTTTAAGTAAATATTCTGTGGGTGGTCTTACTTTATTATCACTGTTATTGAGAAAAAAGGCTACTGCATCAAGGACACCCTCATGAGGCACATTTGTGCACATAGCTTCAATATCAAGGGTAGCCAAAACACAGTCTTCACCCACTGTCAAGCCTTCTAATAAATTCAATGCATTTTTTGTATCCTTGACATACGAAGACAATTCTTGTATGAGTGGGCACAAAAATGAGTCAATGTATTGTGAAGTTGGTTCAGTTAATGAGCCCAGGGTGCTCACTATTGGCCATCCAGGTGGCTTTTCTCTGTTTTTGTGCACCTTCAGTAGCACATAGAAGGTGGCTGTTACATGGTGTTCAGTCTGCAGGAATTTTTTAGTTTGTTCATTAATAATGCCTTGGTTATAGGCTGAATCCACAGTTTCATCAATGCTGAACTTGAAGTCCCACATTGGATCATTTCTCAATTTTTGGTAAAATGTCTCATTATTCAAGTGTCATTCTACTTCCACCTGATAATCTGTAATGTCCATTAACACAATATATCCCCCTTTATCGGTCTGTTTTATGATGAGGCTATGATAGTTTTGCAATTTCTGTAGGGCCTCCCTTTCAGTTTTACTTAGATTGCTGTAGCTTAAGTGCAGAAGATTTTCAAACAATTGATCCAGTTATTTTTCACATAAGCATAACACGGGGTTGAAAATTGAATTTGGTTTAAATGTAGGGGTGGGTGCTTGCTGGCTCTGTTGTGAGCTCTCCCCATGTTTTTTTTTTTTTTTAAGAAAAAAATTATCTTAAATTCAGTTTTCTACACATTAGATGGAGATCAACCATGGTCTGGAATTTAATGGGGAGAAACTAAGGCCTTTTTTCAAAAGTTCTATCTTCGTTTGTGTCAGTATGTGCCATGATAGAATAATAATTTGAATGGTGTCTTGACTCACCTCTGGCAGCCTCTGAAGCCCCATCAGTTGTTGTGTGGGGGCCGGTACCTGTTGCGGCCTTGCTGTCTGTTGGTCCGCCATCTCCTCCCTTCTGTATTCTCTTTCTTCTTGGTGTCTGGTTCCTCCTCTGTAATTGACAAGTCTGGGGTCCGTCAGGGTCCTTGTTGCGTTGCTGTGGCTGTAGAGGTGGTTCAGTTCCTGCCTGGCCTCTGTATAAAAAGGCTCCGGTTTCTATCCTCAGTTTGGATCAACTTTCTTCCGTGAGTGAAGTTAAAGGAACTCACTGTTTCTTTTAAGTATTCCTTTACTTGTATCTTTCTTCCAGGTATAAACACAATTTAGTTCACAGTCCCCTTTATCACAAATAAATTTCATTTTGTTTACATTTTTAAGTTCTTTGTCTAATCTGTTAATGGACTCTTATAAATTTTTATTAAAAAATTCAAAGTCCTCGTGACTCTTGAACTTTAGTACCTCCTCTTCTTGTTTTTTCAGTTTCTCCTGCAGTTGTATCTCACATTCTTTGTTATATTTCACTATTAGTTCCATCAATTTAGTCCTGGCTTCACTCAAGATTTGTTCCCATTCCTTCATGAACATTTCATTTTTATCCCAAAAATAGGATTCTTAATTAGAAGTAGGCCTCTTGGAATTCTTTGACCTTGTATGTAAGCCTCCATGTTTGAGGCATTCTAATGTATTTTATGGAGCTGGTGAGTCTGTCTCTCCAGCCCCCTAAATGCCTCCCTTGGAGAGTAAGGTTCAGGGGGCACATTTTCAGTTTCAGTTTCTTCAAGTAAAAAGGGGTTGGCTGTGCTCACTGTTGTAAGTAGGTGCTCCACATACTGGAGAGGATTCTCTGTCTGAGATCTACTGACTTCATACAGATCTGGTGTAGCTTCAAGTGACATATTTCTTGTCGTAATGCTCCTTGTTGTGTTCCAAAATTGGGTTTTATATGTTTATCTCACTTTGCTTAAATGCAACCCATGCATACATTCATAAAACAGTTCAGGCAGTACCTCAAAGGAAAGCATACAGGGTCTGTGGTGCTCAAACCAGTAAAAACAGCCAACACTCCTTGTAGAAGTGAGGCATGCACAACCTACCTTTTAAAAGGACACTGGAGCTTGAAGAAATATCAAAGAACTTTCATTACATTTAAAAGCAGAAATGGATGCAGTAGTCTAGTTGTGGCCTCACAGTGATCTATACAGAGGCAATATCACCTTCCTTCTCCGCTAGTGATCCCTCTTCCTATACACTCCAGCATTCTGTTAGCCCTCCATATACCCTGTTGTACTGAGCATCATGCTTTAAGGTTATTGCTGATCACCACTCCCAGGTCCCTCCCACCTCCGTGCTCTCTACTGACATCCCATCAGTGCAGTACACTGTTTCTTCACTGTTCCCTCCTATGTGCATCACCTTGTACTTTTTGGAATTAAATCTCAACTGTCAAATACAATACTGGACCACTTCTCTCGTCTCCTCACATCCTGTCTCATAAGGTTAATCCCTTCTTTGCTGCCAACCCTCCCACAGAGCTTGGTGTCATCAGCAAACAGACCCACTGTGCCCCGGATACCCTTTCTTATGTCACAGATAAGCATATTATACAAAAGTGGCCCCAGGACTAACCCTTGTGGTACCCCACTAGTCACTGCCCTGTCCTCAGAGAATTTACAATTTAGAACCACCTTGTGGGTTCTGTCAGCCAGGTTTTGACCCACCTATTTATTTCTTCCTCAATCCCCAACCTGATGTACTTAAGGATAAATTAAAAAAAGCTACAAGACAAATGGTATGATGAAATTTTAAAGCATAACTGAATGGTGTCAAAATACATTTCAGACAATCTGTGACTAATGTGAACAGCAGCCAGACACGTGTTTCATTTTGCTGGAACTTATCGGTGTGCCTCATCTCTAAACAACTGATTGCCAGACATGGGATTTAATAACCTCCTGACTACTTGAGGTCTGTAGGGGCAGGCATTTGTATGCTGAGCCACACCACAGGCCTAGTGCCAAATGTCAGTCAGTGCATTACTGTACAGTCATTTTTTTCTCCCTCAACAAAAAACCTGGCAGTGCAGATCCTGCATGTAAAATAAGAATCTCAAACCTCCCTCCTAGAAATGCTGACCACATTGCCGGTTACAGACTTGCTACTGCTACATTTGCTGGAATTGAAATGAGATGTGGCCTTTATTTACACAACACTGGAATCCCTAGGAGTTGTTTTGAACCATCCAGATGTAAAGACAGCATTTTAAGTGTCAGAAGACATTCTTCAAGACTTGAATCATGATGCAACTTAGTATACAGTAGTGTTGCAAAGAATGGTTCTGAATTCATCCAGTTACTCACATGATGGTTAAGTTGAACTTTTATGCCTAGTAAAATGTTTTATCTAGATACACATGAAATATACATACACACACACATATATATATATATATATATATATATATATATATATATATATATATATATATATATATATTATAATTTATTAAAATTAACTGTACATTACAAATATAATAGTATTACAATTTTACTGTTTTACACTAAATAAATGATTTCAAGCCTCATGTATATACATTTTTTTAATTATTTTCTAATTTGTGGCATGGATTAGTGTCTTAAGGCATCAGTTTGCATTTGGTATGATGTACACAATACAGCTGTGTACAGACAGCAATGACAATTTAACAAATTATTCCTACAAGCAATGTTGTACTTACACAATAGGCAGAGTAGTGGCTGACAAATATGTACAGATGTTTTGTAAATTGTTTTAACAATGTGACTACAGAAAAATCTGACTCTGTCATGGATGACAAACCAGGCACTGGGCTACTTTATTGCTAAGTTTGTAGCATGTGACATCTTTGCCCCATACATAAATGCAAAATTAAGAGACTCCACAATCCCTGGATCTTCTCAGTCCTGCTGAACCTTATGGCTACCAGAGACCATCTCTGGCTCAGATCCAAGGCCACCAGCCTCCAGGCTGATATCCAGAATTACAAAATGGCCAAAAACCTCAGCACCTGAGAGGTCAGACTCACCAAATCACATTATTTCAAAGAGTGCCTCACTATTTCATGGGGAAATGATCGAAGATTCTGGGACAACAAAAAGGACCTAACAGGGAAGGACAACAAATCCCCACCCTCTATACTTCTGGTGAATGGAAACATTATCCAGGATCAACAGTTTTAATGATGCCTTCACAGACCTAGCAGTATTCTCTTCAGATCTCCCGACCCCAATTGGTAACCCCATGACTCCCAGTACCCCAAGACCTCTTTCAATGAGTCCCCTGTAAGCACCCCTCCCTTCTACCTTTAAGGCAAGCTCCATGTCTGAATCCAAAAATTACCTCAACAGTTGCTTGGTAAATCTCTTCACAGCATTGTTACTTTAGACCTTAAGTTACTTGCCCTCACCTGGAGCAGTGCTTCACCTTTAACTAAGCTCTGAACCTCTCTTTAAAGGCTTGGTCAATTCACCCAGATAAGGAAAGCAGCTGTGTCGCCCCTGTCCACAAAAGTGGCAACAGAGGCTCTTCATTCAAACTATCACCCAATTTCAATATTGTCCCCCTCTCTAAGGCATTAGAAAGAATTGTCTCAGACCAACTGGTTGATCATTTGGAAAAGTATGATTTACAATGCCCACAGCAAATTAAGATTCCTAAGGGCACAGCACATCTATCACCCTTCTGGAGTTCTCAGGCTTCCTGCATGGTGCCCTTGACAGAAGCTAGATTGCAGGGGTGATCTACATCAACCTCACCTTTGATACTGTCAACCATAACACATTAATCAAAGAGCTCCTCTCCATAGGTCTCTCACCAGAAGCTGTAGGTTGGTTTCACAGCTATCTCCGTAACAGGTCCCAACAAGTAAAAATTGAAGGAACCCTCTCTGATAGTTGCCATGTCCTCACTGGTGTCCCTCAGGGGTCAATTCTTGGCCCCCTTTTATTCAGCCTCTTTACCAACAAACTCCTATTGGACTTTAAAGACCAATTCTGCTGTATGCCAATGACACCATCATCTACTCTAAAAGCACAGACCACCTCTTAGAATCGCAATTACAGCATGATTTCACTGCAGCTGAAGCTTGATTCACCAAATACAAACTCCTACTGAACTATAAAAAAAACAAAAGTAATGCTATTCATTAACCCCTTTAATAAACATAGGGACTTCCAAATGACAATCCTAAATAGCCTACACGCCCCTGTTGACCAAGTGCAATCTTTCAAATATATTGGCATCACCCTAGACTGCTCCCTATCCTTTGTGCAGCATGTAGACCATGTTGTTAAAGTTGTTAACTCTTAAATTGCTGCTATACAGGCATTATCATTACATGACCAAGAAGCCTTGTCACTGGCTATAAAATGCTCCATCCTGTCTATCATTGATTATGGCCTGGTAATTTATGGGGCAGCCTCTGACTCCACCCTCAAAACAGTGGGTGTTGTCTTTAATATGTCTTGCAAGCTGGCAACTTGTGGCAGTCACCTAACCCATGCTTGCGACCTCTATGCACTATCCAATTGGCTTAAACTGCATGAAAGAGAACATTACCAAGTGTGTCTCCTCAGGGAAGAAGATCTGCCAAGGCCTTTCCCTTCCCACCATCCAGAACCTACACTCCATCGTACCCAATCCTCACCACAAAAGGAGCCTATCTCAGCAATCACTGCTTGTCCCCTTCTTTCGGACATCACAAGTGAAAATATCTTTCGCATACCATGCACCGCGATGGCTCAGTGAACTACCCCTAGATATTAACAGCGAGACCAGGCTAGGCCCATTTAAGAGACAACTCCACCTTTACCTTTCCAAACTGAGCAGCTCTGACTGCTAGCCCCACTCCTCTCACTTACCACCCTACTCCTGCCCTATCTCTTCCCCTCTCCCCTCTGCAGCACTCTGCTTACCCCTCATCCCTCACCCTCACCTCATAGCAGCCCCATTCTAGCCCCCATCATCTCCTATTCCTCCTGTGGCACCTATTTCCTCCTTCACTTTCTCCTCCCAAACCCCCCACCCATATGCCTGACAATGATATATTTACTCTGCTTCAACTAGTTTTGTTTTAAGCTCTGTACTTAATTGTTGCTGACTGTGTACTTAATTGTCCTCTGTACTCTTGTTATGCACTGCTCTACCAAACAACTCTGTACTCTACTGCTTTCCTTCACTCCCGAACTGTATTTAATGCCATATTCTCCTCTGTTGACCTAAAATCAATGTATGATAACTCATGGATAATAATGGTTTCATATCTTGAATTGTATGCCCTGTTGCTGTGGAATCTATGTATAACTTCTGTTCCTATTTTCGAATTGTATGCCTTGTTCTCCTTGTTTTGACGTGGAACCTTTGTAAAAGACCTCCCAGTTTAAATGTACTTTCCGAGACCTAAATAAATAAATAAATAAAAATAATGTTGACATTTTTTGCATTGCAATATTTTCTGGAAAAAATCTACATTTGATCGTTAATCTACAACTGCATATTATATTGTAGCTTTGATTATAGTGTTGCAGTAGCTGCTGTCTGTACTGTAGCACATCAGTTCTGGGCTATAGCCAAATATGGGGTTTCTACTTCCAACAGAGCTGCACATTGATGATGATTTAGAAAATGGACATATAAAATCCTTTCTTCTGATTGGATGGCTCCTACCCAGAGTCCTGGTCTATGTCACGATAGAGCCCTGAAAAAAACAACTACCAGCTATGCCAACCGCATCACTGGCTTCATAATGCCAGCTAGAATTTTAAAGTTGATATGCCGCCATGTTGTTGACTTGCCTAGCAAGTGAGAGACTCTCACCCCCACTCACACCACCAGCAAGCCCTCCACACCGTTACTTGTTATTGCACTTACAACCCAAGGTAACATCTAAATTTATAAAAAAAAAACAACAAGGAAATAATTGTACCTCTGTTCAGTTTCCCTACATGCTGTGCTGTGCTGTGAGTGCTCGCTCAGGTCCTACCATGACCACTCCATTTCTAGACTACGCTTGGCATTTCCTGTATGTAGAGTCTATGGCAACAAGACTTAAAAAAAACGTCACTGCAATAGTAGCGGTATCAAGGTGCTGTCACCTCATCAACAGTTACTCTCATTTAAATTAGATCCAAATTTAAGTAATTGCCACTGCTTCCACTGACCCTTGTCAGTTGTTTCTTCCTGGTCTGTTGCTGCAGTCGCTCTACCAAACCAAAGCAGAAATTTCAAACTAATCACCCAAGAAATGGAAATTTTCTTTTATAAGGCACTAAAGTTTAATGAATAAATAAAAACAAGGAAAATCAAAAGCCCTATGTGTGTGGTGGGGGTAACCATGGCAATCAGCTGCAAAGTAAAACTACAGAGACTGCAACAGGACAAAAGTCCTCAGCATCCTCAGCTCAAAAAAAAAAATTCAACTTCTTAATACAGGCAGAGGAACTATTTTATAACAAAATAAATGAAACAACTAACACTTTTAACAGTTAAACACAAGAATATATATTTTTTAAATATGTATATAATACAGTTGCCCATTTTCTGAGCTCAATAATACCCTCCAGGGTGGGTGGTATTGTTCTATACCAGACCTTCCAGGGGATAGAAGGCCCTTCACCTGCAGCATTGGGCCTCCAGTAAGCCCCGGGTGGTCTGGTATATAACCACCCTGTAATATTTCTTATGTACTACAGTGCTCTTATAAAAGGCCTGTGATGTGATTTTATTATTTTGGTGTCAAAATTGCATCTTCCAAAATTAGAGAAATTTATTTGAATTCCAGTAGTCCTATTTTGAGTTGGAGAGGGGCACAATTTTCATAGATTCATAGACATGTGATGACAGAAAAGGGCCTTCCTGGCCCATCAAGTCTGCCTATTTCCTCCCTCTACCTGTCACCCCCCAAGATTCCCCTTGTCCTCCCCTTGACAACCCTCTGTGTTTGTCCCAGGCCCTCTTGAATCCCTCCACTGTACTGGCACTCACCATCTCCTCCAGCAGTCTGTTCCATGGCTCAGCTACTCTCTCTGTGAAGTAATACTTTCTAACATTTCCCCTAAAACTTCCCCCTCCACCTTCAGTCCATGCCCCTTAGTTCTTGTACCTATCTTCCCTGTAAATAAGCTCTTCCCCACTTTATTGATCCCCTTCACATAATTGAATGTTTCAGTCATGTCCCCTCTTTCCCTTTTCATCTCCAGAGGATACAAATCCAGTTCCCTCATCCTCTCCTCATATGCCATCCCTCTTAGCCCATTCACCATTTTAGTGGCCCTTCTCAGCACCCTTTCCATGCCATCTACATCCTTTCTCGGATGGGGCCTCCAGAACTGTATCTCATACTCCAGGTGTGGCCTCACCATGGAGCTGTAAAGCGGCATCAGCACCTCCTTCCCTCTGCTGGTTATCCCTCTCCCTATGCACACCAGCATCCTGTTAGTCTTGCCCACTGCTTTGCTGCACTGGGTCCCCACCTTAAGGTCATTTGCAATTACAATCCCTAGATCCTTCTCCTGCCTGGTTGCTGCCATTTCCTTCCCCCTATTGTGTATGTAGTATTTGGATTCTTCCTCCCCAAGTGCATCACTTTGCAATTCCTGGCATTGAATCTCAGCTGCCATGTTCCCGACAACTCCTCCAGTAACCTTATATCACTCTTCATTGCCTCCACTCCCCACCCCGGGGTGTCCACCCTATTACTGATTTTCTGTCATCTGCAAAAGGCAGACCTTCGCCTAAACCCCTCTGCTAAGTCGCTGATGAAGATGTTAAATAGAATGGGCTCCAGCACCGACCCCCGAGGGACCATGCTCAACACCCCAGTCTCCCAGGCGCATCCATTGACCACAACCCTCTGGCTTCTCCCCATCAGCCAACTCTCCACCCATCTTACTATTTTCTGCCCACCCATAGATTCCCCAACTTATTAACCAGCCTTCTGTGGGGCACCATGACAAAGCCTTCCCAAAGTCCAGGTAGGCCACGGCCACTGCCCCACCTTGATCAACCACCTTCATCACCTCATTGAAGAATTCAATCAAGTTTGTCTGACATGACCGTCCGATTGTGAAGCCATGCTGCCTTATACCTTGCAGCCTCCCCTTCCAAATATCTAACCACCCTTTGTTTCAATATTGCCTCCACTACTTTACCCACCACCTATGTGAGACTGACCGGATGATAATTGCCCGCTTCCTGCCACTTTTATGAATTGGCACCACGTCTGCCTTCTTCCAATCCTCTGGTACCCACCCTGTATCCAGGTGTAAGTTATACAACCCCACCAGTAGTTCCGCCAGTACCTCCCCTAATTCTCTGAGTACCCTAGGGTGAAGACCATCTGGTCCCATGGCCTTGTTCACCCTCAACTTACCTAATTCCTCCTTTACCTCTTCCAAACTGATATGCCTTTGAGAGTTCTTATTCTCTCAATCCAAGATGGCCACTACTCTTACATCTAGTCCAGAGGAAACATTACAGGGTAAGCACCCCAGCATTTCTATAGGATCTGTATGATAAACACAGCCATATGCCCAATCTCTGGAAAGGAAGGGTAACTACTTAAAAACACAATGTCCCTGTAGTCTAACCTTGGACCAGCACTGACATCTGTTACATCTGCTCGGCCTGTTCTCTCAGTTAGAGAATCATTTTTTTTACCTAGACAGGCCAGCTGATATTCAGCATCTTGTTCTCAGTGGGATCCTGCTTCTACCCGTTTTCACAGCTTTGTGGACTGGATCACTGAGAGGTTAAGTGACTTGCTCAAGGTCACAAAGAGCATTTGGTTGTGATGATGTTTGAACATGTGATCTTCTGCAATCAAACTATGCAGTCATGATGAAATGAAAGCAGTTTAGGGGGAGGTAGTTATGTAACTCATAGAAAACAAAAAACAGATAGTAATAATCTGACAAGTAGAATTTGTTGGACACAGAAGTGTCACTATACAATAAGCCAGTAAATTAGTATAATGTAGTGCAGATTAACCATGATGAGCTCTGTTCAGCAACACTTAACATATTGTTTTCCCAGTTATTTTCTCTATGAACTCAGGTCTGTAAAGGGTACATGCATAGGCCCAGTACAGTCCAGGGTGTAGTGCTAGGCAGGGGAAACAGGGCAGACTAGATGGGCACACTGGTCCTTTTCTGCTGACATATTCTACGTTTCTATGTAGGTCCAATATTATGCGTACTGCAAATATATATATATATATATATATATATATATATATATATATTCTTTGCCTACAACTTCATTAATACACTGGCTAGGGTTCCAGCATCAAAAGTAGGGAAATGTTGTGTTAGGGAAATGTGTGTTAGGGTTTCCAACCCTAACACCCAGCCCACCTGCAGGCAACAGGTGCCGGTTTGCCTTGGCATTGTCAGCCTAACGCTCACCCCATTCCATAAGTAAATAAGCTGAGAGGGATACAGCATATGCAAATGGGGTGAGCATTATGAATGACAACCCAAGACACACCTGATGCCTTTTGTTGCCTGCAGGGTGGGGTAGGAATGCTAAGTTGGAAACCCTAGGCTGATGCCCTGCACGATGCTGGAACCTAACTGTAGTGCATTAACTAAGTTTTTGGCAAAGAATTTCCTTACTTTTTGTGATAGTATAATCATATCCTTATTATAGTATTAATATTATAATATAATCGTATACATCATTTTTGAGATATTGTAATCGTATCCTGATTTTTCTGTGGGAGCGGAGGGTCCTCTGGGCCCTGCGCTTGCATTGGTCCATAACAATATCCATATTTGAATGTGCATGTACAGATCCCTCTGGGCCCTGTGCTTCCATCCATTCATAATTTTTAAACATACTGTAGTCATCTCTTATCCCGTGCTGCACAGCATCAAAGAAAGACCACACATTGCAGTGTTATCATATGGGAATCACAGGAAAATTTAAAACCTGTATAACTTCAGAGCAAAAGAATATATTTTCACCAAACCAGCAAAAGGCACATCTGTAGGGAAAGCCCATTGAACCCTGAAAATTTCATACAAAAATTGGAAGCCATGTTTTCACAGAAATGACTGCGTACACCTCACATTACAATGTTATCCTATGGGTAATGAAAATTTAAACCCCCAGAACTCCAGAGCAAAGTAATCTGTGTTCACCAAACCGTCAAAAGGCACATCCATGGAGCGAGCCCTTTGTACCTTGAAAATTGCAGACCAAAATTCCAAACCATTTCTTCAGCGTGAAGTGAAAAAAAAAAAATCTGTATAAAATTTATTTTTCATGAATTTAAAACAGGATCTTGTTTCAAGCTTTCTTTTTCTAATTTGCAAAAAAAAGACAAATGGTTTTCCATAGAATTGCAAAACAAAATCCTGTTTCATGATTCTTTTCTAAAGTTGTGAAAAAAGTTTTGGCATGTTAAAAACACATTTCCAGGTGATTTATGAAAAACTAACACCAGAATCTGATAGAGCCAGGTCGATTAGCAGAACACATGTTGGTGCAAAAAATGTCACTGGCGGCTGCTAGCACAGCGGTAACACTACCGCTTATGGCCTGGTGACCCAGGTTCAATGGAGTCTGGGACATTGGAGGGCCAGCCGGGGGAAGAAGGATTCAGTACCTGACAGGCTGCTCCTCTTTATCTGGGAGGGGTGGGTTGCTCTCCTCGCTGCTATACTGCTACCACCTGGTTGACTACAGGTGGTGCTGGTGCAACTGAGGAGGCAGACTGATAGGGAGGGGTGGGCATTAGCCAAGGACCGGAATGAGGTGCGTCTCCATGCACCTCCGTCTCATTGGTCCTCCTCAAGCGATGACATCAGCAGAGGGGCAGGAACCAAAGCAAGGAAAAGACCCCATGTCTGATACAGGCAACAGGCTCCTGCACCATCGACCATGGAGGAACTGGGGTGGACTCCAGCTACAATCTCCCCTGAAGTTCAGTGGAGTTAAGGAGGGGACTCCTCTGCCCCACCTGGGGGGTTATCCGGGGATCCAGAGGTAATGGAGCAGGGCACTATCAGAGCAATCCCATGTCCTCTTAGTGGCGTAGCCTGAGTAGGTGCATTGGAAGCCCTGAGAGAGGGACCAGACATGGAGAGAAAGGGACAAAAATTGATAATAAAAAAAAAAAGTTTCTGTTTTCAACTTTGTTTGCCCGCTAAGCAAAAACAAGATGGTGGCAGCATAAAAAGGATTCCTGATTTGCAACAAAGTATTCTCATTTGTGACACAAAATCCTGTTTCATGCGGGTGCGTGAAGTCGGCCGGGAGGGAGGATTGGCGCCCCAGCGGATGCTCTCCTCCTCAGTGGGGATTTCACACCCGGAATGTCGGTGGGAGCACCGGGCGCTCGGGGGTCATGGCTCCCGTAACCAGGAGTCCGGGGAGGGGGCGTTGATAGGTGCTTGAGGGAGGCGTCGTCAGCATGTCATCCCTCTAGGACGTACGTCCTTGTGTGCCGGCATCCAAGGGGGCGGGGGGGGGAGTGGGAGAACAGCGGAAAAACGGCCATCCTCGGTGTCCCTAGATGAAGACTGCCCCATCTCGAGCCCACCTAAGGACAGACCCCGCTATGCTATGGAGGAGAAAGGATAGGTAAGAGAGCACTCTGGGGCAGATCCCGATGGGGGCGTTGGGGGATTGTGCAGTCAGAAGGAGGGGGACATCAGGGGCAAGGGAGGAGGGAGTATAAAGAGATAAAACAAAAAAAAATCCTGTTTCATGGCTCACATCTAACTTTTCCCGTTGAAAATAATGGGAAATTTTAAAATTTTATAACTTTTAAACAGATTAATATTTTTCACCAAATCTTCAATAGGCACATCTGTGACCTTTCTACCCTAAAATTTTCAAACCAAAATCCAATTTTTGTGTAGTGATATGACAAAGAATTTTACAAAAAACAGTAATTTTCTCATTTTTTGACACTCCATACCTCTGCACTCACACATGTGACCGGAATGAAACTTGGCACATCAAGAGATCTTTGGTCCCTGATGGCTCATGCAAAATTTCATGCATTGGTTGAACAGCCGGGAAGTTATTAAAGTGCAAAAACACAAAAAAAGATTCCACATTTGTGACAAATGATTATCCATTTGTGACAAAGATTGCCATTTGCGACAAAGGATTGCCCATTTACGACAAAGAATCCTTTTTTAAAGTACGAACATACGAACTTGCCAGCAGATAAAGGCCTTTTGGTCTATCAAGTCTGCTTGATTGTGCAGCTAGCAGTACTTATACTACAGCTGTCCCTCCCTTTCCCCCCTCCAGTGACCCTCTCCCTTACCCTGTCCCATCCCCTTTTGAAGCAACTCACTGTCTTACAGAATAATACTTCCTCTGGTAGTGCTTTCCACCCTGTCATTATCCTCTCCATAAAAATGTGTCTCCTCATTTCCCTCCTGAACCCCCCCCCTCCAATCTTAGACTGTGCCCTCGGGTGTCCCTCACCCTTCTTAATTGGAAAAGCCCCTCCATGCCAGCCTTTTTTATTGCCTTCATGTACTTGAAGGTTTCAATCATGTCCCCCACCCCATCTCTCCTCTCCTCAAGGGAGTATGTGTTCAACTCCCTCTGCCTACTCTCATAGGGCAAGTCCCCTAGCCCCTGGATTATTTTTGTTGCTCTTCGTTGCACTGCCTCCAATAACCTAATGTCCTTCTTCAGATACAGATGCCAGAAATGCATGCAGTACTCCAGGTGTGGTTTAACCAGTGACCTATATAGCGGCAGGATCACCTCCCTCCTCCTAGAGGATACACCTCTGGCAATACAACCCAGCATCCAGTTAGCCTTTGTAGCTGCCTTTCTGCACTGTGTGGAGTAGTTCCCTGCTCCTGTTGTGATCATCCTCAGAGCCTTCTCCTCCTGTGTGGGGCTGTGGATATGGCCTACCTTAACTTTAGCAAGGCATTAGACACAGTCCCGCACAAAAGATTAATAATCAAGTTAGCCAACCTGGGAGTGGGTCCCAGGGTGGTAGCCTGGGTAGCAAACTGGCTGCACAACAGGACACAGAAGGCAATAGTGAATGGAACACATTCCGAAGAAAGGGGGGTTACTAGTGGAGTACCTCAGGGCTCAGTACTGGGTCCAGTCCTCTTTAACATCTTTATAGGTGACATTGCAGAGGGTCTGGAGAGAAAGGTATGCCTCTTTGCAGATGACACAAAGATCTGTAACAGAGTTGATACACAAGAGGGGGTAGAAAGGATGAGAAGGGACTTGGCAAGGTTGGAGGAATGGTCAGACATATGGCAACTTAGATTCAATGCAAAAGAAGTGCAAAGTAATGCACCTGGAAACAAAACCGGGAAAAAGTACACAATAGCAGGAGAGGTACTAACAACAACAACAATGGAAAGGAACCTGGGGGTAGTAATATCAGATGATCGAAAGGTTGGTAAGCAATGTGAGAAGTCAGAAAGAAGAGCCAGGGGGATACTGGGATGCATAGGAAGGGGCATCACAAGTAAAAAAAGGGAAGTGCTTATCCCTCTGTACAGACAGTTGGTGAGACCCCATCTGGAGTACTGTGTACAGTTTTGGAGACCCCATCTATGCAAGGACATAGACAGGATGGAAGCAGTCCAGAGGAGGGCAACTAAAATGGTGCAGGGTCTGCATCAGAAACCATATGAAGAGAGACTGAGAGAGCTTTATATGTATACCCTTGATGAAAGAAGGGACGGGGAGACATGCTAGAAACTTTTAAGTACCTCAAGGAATCAACAAAGTCCAGGAGAGTAGCATCTTTCAGAAAAGAGATGTAAGAACAAGGAGGCACAATTTAAAGATAGAGGGGATGGCTCAGGGGTAATGTGAGGAAATTTTTTCCACGAAGAGAGTGGTGGATGCATGGAATTGCCTTCCTGGGGAGGTTGTTGGGTCTAAAACAGTGGGGGAATTCAAACATACATGGGACAGACATAAGGCAATTGTAGTGGAGGGTGGCAGGAAGTAGGCTGTTGGTTAACTAGACTCTGCAGCTTATCCAGTAGGTAGGGAAATGGGCAGACTGGGTGGGCCAAGTGGTCCTTATCTGCTGTCAAAGTCTATGTTTCTATGTTTCTCTGTTTTGGCTAGCTGAATCCCCCCCAGCTGGGAACTCCTCCATGGGTTTTTTGCTCCAAAATGTAGCACCTTGCATTTCTTGGCATTCAGCCCCAGCTGCCAAGTGTCCGACCAGTCCTCCAATATTGACAGATCCTCCAGCAACCCCTGCCACCCCTCCAAGTCATCCACTACTGCTGTCATCTTGGTGTCATCTGCAAACAGACTGATCTTGCTCTTGATGCCTATTGAGATGTCTGCTCTGCAAATCCCAAACAACACCAGCACCAGTACAGAGCCCTGTGGCACTCCGCTTGTCACTGCTCTGGGTGATGAAACTCCCTTCCCACCACCACACTCTGTGGTCTCCCTTGCAACCAGTTTACTATCCATCCACCCATCTTCACCCCCACCCGTGTCTTCTAGCTTACTACCTAGCCTCCCATGGCACCCGAATCGAATGCCTTACTGAAGTCCAGGTACAGGACATCCACTGCTTGACCCTGTCTAATTGCCTGGTAACCCAGCCATAGTACTCCACTAGGTTGACCTGACAGGATCTGCCTGAGACAAATCCATACTGCCTACTGTCCTGCAGCCCATTAGCTTCTAGGAGGAAACCAGCCTCTCCTGTAGGAACATTTAACTTTTCCCATTGAAAATAATTTCACCAAATCTTCAAAGGCACATCTGTGACCCAAGAACTTTCTACCCTAAAATTTAACACCAGGAGCCAGATATTCAAAACTTATCACATGGCAAAATTAGCACTGCCTGGCATGCTAAATTAGCCTGGAACCATTTGCATGCTATATTCAAAGGAATAGCCCAGGGGCTAAAGCAAGTGAATATAGCATGCAAATGAAGCTGTGCATACAGGGCTGGGAGTGCAGTGCAATAATAGCCCAGCAAATAAGACAGCTCTGAATATAGCATCCAGGAAGTGCAAACCACAACAGCAGCCCAGTGCGCATAGATGTGGAGGAAAGTAAAGGTGAATTACATGGCCAATGTGTGTGCTAGCAAAGAAGCGGATTCACTAAAGCTGCAAACAACAGTGCAGGCCAAATACTGCAGAACTGTACTATGGTTTGGACAGGTTTGCAAGGCGTAAACATATTTGTGCAGTGCTTGTGCAGCGCTAACATGTTTGCTCGGTGCTAAGACATTTGCCTAGGGCAAAAATGTGCTATATTCAAAAGTGATATGCAAATGATCCTACTTAGGCAGTCCATGGGCACACATCCACATTAGCAACTCATTATGGCCTGATTTGCAAGTAGATTGCCCAACGCTATTGCAGGGTCCCACAGCTCCATCTGTATGCCAGTCTGGGAGTACAGGGGCAGGCTGGGTCTGCTCACAGCTCCACCTGTATGTCAAACGATAATCCCAAAAGAGCCACCGTGAACTGGGTGAGGGGGTGCAGAACCTGGGACACCAGCCCATAATAATAAAGTTCCAGTAGTGTGCACTCCAGAACAATAAGGACAGCCATGCAGATTTGCAAGAAACAAAAATAATTTTATTTTAGCAGTCCTAAATACAGGTTATTGCCAGCTATGGCAGTAACCTGTGCCTAGGACTGCCAAAATAAAATGATTTTTGTTACTTCAAATCTGCGTAGCTGTCCTTGCTGTTCTGGAGTGCACACCACTGGAACCCCACCTGTATGTCAGTCTGAGTGTACAGGGGCAAGTTGGGTCTGCTCACAGCCCCACCTGTATGTCAATCTGGAAGAGCATGGTGGTAGCGTCAGCCTATGTTCGTACACAGCTGCAGAAACCATTGTGCCACAGGGAACTATGCAGCACAGGCACAGGTGGTGGTGCTGCATGCGATAGTCAAACTGCTACAGTGCATATCAGATGCTACAGTAACAAGGTGGCCAGTAGTGTGAGGGACACAGCAATGCCTATGGTGTGTGGGTATCACTGACTACTGCACTCCACACAGTGACAGGCCCAGCTGACAGGTGTGTTCTGACAGTGGACACTACTTGCAAATGTTATTTTATGGGGAATCAGAGCATTGGGAGGGGTGGGGTCCACTAGACTACCAGGGAATTACAAATATGTTATTGTACTGGGATCAGAGCATCGGGGGTGGGAGTCCACTAGACTACCAAGGAGTTACAAATATGTTATTATGCAGGATTGGAGCATCGGGAGGGTGGGGGGTACCACTGGACTACCAGGGATATATATTTATTTTATTTTCAGTGATCAGGGCTATGGGGAGGGAGGGGTTCCACTAGACTGCTAGGGCTATATAAATTATTTATGGTGATCGTGGCTATGGGGTGGGTGGGGAGTGTCACAAGAGTCACACTGACTTTAAAGTGTCTGTTGGAAGCTCAAACTTACTGCAAAGAACAAACTGCAACTCCATTTAGGACCTGGAAACCTGATTAAGGCATAATACTGCAGAGCACTGGATAAGAAGGGGAGATACACTTTCTACAAAAAGTTTTGTTTTTATTTTTCCTTATTGGCACTAAGCAGAGAATTGCAGGATTCCTTTAAAAGGGTAGTAATTTTATAACCAGAGTGAGTGAGATACAACTGAATTTGCTTGAGTGCGGGGTTGAGACCTAGCATTTGGAAGGATATTTTGCAACATTTTAAGTGTCCTGCTGGCTGAGAAGTTAAGTTTTTCTCCCTGGTTTCACTGAAAGGTTTTGTGTATTGGAATCAGACATAGCAGTCTGCCTGCATTGAAAGGCCTGCTTACATCACAGGTGTCACTAGTCAATCAATTGGCTCTGGGAGGGGTTTCATCACTGTGCTTATCTTAGACATCCTTCACAGTTAGAAGACAGTCACACTGACTTTAAAGTGTCTGTTGAAAGCTCAAACTTACTGCAAAGAACAAACTGCAACTCCATTTAGGACCTGGAAACCTGATTAAGGCATAATACTGCAGAGCACTGGGTAAGAAGGGGAGATACACTTTCTACAAAAAGTTTTATTTTTATTTTTCCTTATTGGCATTAAGCAGAGAATTGCAGGATTCCTTTAAAAGGGTAGTAATTTAATAACCAGAGTGAGTGAGATACAACTGAATTTGCTTGAGTGCGGGAGTTGAGACCTAGCATTTGGAAGGATATTTTGTAACATTTAAGTGTCCTGCTGGCTGAGAGTGAATTCATTTTTATCCCTGGACTCAGTAGGTGGTTTGTGTTGGAGCTGTGGTCTAGTAAATTGTGGTGTTAGTTGTATTACTATAAAGGACAGTACTCACCAGGGTGGTGGAGCAGTTGTGTATTTGATTGTTTCTAACAGTCACCAGTGGCTGTGCACTACCTACCCACCCTTCCCCCACACCCCCAGGCGTTGCAGTTCCTTTATAGCCACAGTTCTGACATCACTTCCTCAACAGGTCTTGGGACAAAACTGCCATATTCCTAATAACCCTCAGCAGTGCATAAAGAGTAGTTACACAAAACAAATAATACATATATAATTACATATTGTATATAATAAGGGAGAGGGACGTGTGGGGAGTGGTGCAATGCACTGGCTGTGGGGCAGCAGTTTTACAGGAAACATTCTGGAAACTGCATTGCTGTCCTATTTGTAGGCAACTGTCAGCTCCAAGAGAGGAGGTTGCCCACCTCCAGGCTGAACTAGCAAGGACTAAGGAGGCCTCCCCCTCCCAAAGATCACCACTGCCACAACCACTGAGTCAGAGGTTTCGGAAGTATGAAGAGCAGTAGGACCACAGTGGGTTCTGGGAGGGTTCGGGTGGTGGACCAGAGGCGAAGCCCCCCAGTTGTACCTCTACACAAACCAGATGCCATTCTGGCAGAGCAAGGCTCCTCTATGATGGCACCCTCAGTGGAGACCCAGAAGAATACTGAGGACATCCACAAGGGAGACCCACAAAACGGTGGCAAGGGACACCACAGGGAAGGAAACAGCTACTGATAGGGGACTCCAATTGTTAGGGGGTAGAACTGGGAAGGGAGAGAAGGAAGTAAGCTGCCTGCCTGGTGCCATGGCTTGAGGGACAAGAAGCGAATCCTCACAATTGTAGAAGCAGCATCACAGGAGAGAGAACTAGATATCATTGTCCACCTTGGGACAAATGACCTAGCTAGACAGGATCAGTGCAGTGCAGAATGAATTTGTGGAGTTGGGAGGGGCCTCAGATGGGTGTAAGCACAGTAACCTTCTTAGAAGTGCTACCAGTCCATGGCAGGAGTGAGGCCTAGAGTACTGCACACCATGCAGCAATGAATGGTTGAAAAACTGGTGCAGAGCACAGGGCTTTGGCTTCACTGGGGACTGGGGGTCCACCTGGAGAGATAAAGGTCTATACTAGTATGACGGTCTGCATTTGTCCACTAAGGAGACCAAGCTCCTAGGTGACAGGTTTAAATGCTTCCTTGGCAAACTTTTAAACTAGATAAGGGGGAAGGTACTGATAAAAGGCAGGAAAAGTCAAGCCTCCCCCCACAAAACATGGCAGGTAGTAGGGTTAACACTGAGGTACAGAGCTCAACACAGGGCAGGACGGGGGTAAATGGTAAAATAGATAAGAGCAATAAGAGCAGGGATGGGAGAAAAAAGGATCAAGCCAACATTAAATGGAGGGCAATGACTACTAATGCCCGTAGTCTGGGAAACAAGCTTTCTGAGCTAGTAGCGTTGATGGAAGATGAACAATTGGATATTGTGGCAGTCACAGAAACATGGTACACCGAGAACCATGAATGGGATGTCAACATACCAGGGTACACAATCTACAGAAGGGACAGGGAAGGCAAAAGAGGAGGTGGAGTAGCTCTATACATAAGGGAAGGGATCAAAGCTACAGAACTAAAAAGTAAAGGGGAGGACAAGAGGCACTCTAGGTTACCTTGGAGTTGAGGAATGGCATCACAATCCGCACAGGGGTTGTATACAGACCCCGTCTCAAGGGAGAGAAATGGACAAGAAAATGATGAGGACATTCTCAAAATGGCTGAAAAAGGGGAGATACTGTTGATGGGGGACCTGAATATGCCAGATGTTAACTGGACGACATGTACTGCAGCCACATCCAAGAGCTGGGTCATTCTCGATGCCCTGCAGGAGCAGACCTTAGACAGCTAGTGTTGGAACCCACTCGGGAGGGAGCAATACTAGACCTGGTACTCTCAAATGGAGAGGGAATCACAAATTTAGAAGTCAGTAGACATCTGGGAACAAGCGACCACTGCACAGTGTGCTTCACAATGAGCACAACCATGGAGATAAGCCATACAAAAAAGAAGGATACTGGACTTTAGAAGGGCTGACTTTGGCAAAATGGTGAACACCTGAAGAATGCACTAGCAAATGGCCAAATAGGAGGGTGGAAGAACAATGGAGAAAATAAAACTGCCATCATAGAGGCAACAAGTCTTTGTGTAAAACAAATAAAGAAAACAAAGTGGAGTAAAAACCACTATGGTTCTCAAAGAGGTGGCAGGGAAGGTTAAGGAGAAAAGGCTGCATTCAAAAGTATAAGGAATCACAGAGAGAGCACGGCGGGAACTGTATCAACTAAAGCAGAAAGAAGTAGGAAAGGCAGTCAGAATAGCAAAGGCACAAACTGAGAAAAAATAGCCAACTCGGTCAAAGGGGATAAAACCTTTATAGGTACATTAGGGAGCATAGAAAGGTTAAGGGAGGGATAGTGAAGATTAATAAAGGAGAGGGAGGTGGGCAGGGGAGACAGTGAAAAGGCAGAGATACTGAATGAATACTTTTGCTCAGTATTCACAAAAGAAGATGAGGAGCAGTTACCTAAACCAGACAATAGAAGTACTCGGCTAGGGTGGTTGATACCAGTCCATTCACAGAAGAAAGAGTCCTGAAAGAACTCCTAAAACTTAAGGTGGACAAAGCAATGGGGCCTACGGGATTCACCCCAGAATCCTAAAAGAACTAAGGGGGGACCTAGTGACACCACTGACCACACTTTTTAACAAATCATGGCAGGATGGGGTGGTACCTGAGGACTGGAGGAGGGCAGATGTGATTCCCTTTACAAAAGTGGGAGCAAGGCAGAAGCAGGGAACTACAGACCTGTAAGTTTGACCTCAGTGGTAGGGAAAATGATGGAATCACTTCTGAAAGAAAGAATTGTTGAGCACCTAGAGGCCAGCGGGGCACAGGACCCAAAGCAACATGGATTAACAGCAGGAAGGTCATGTCAGACTAATCTAATTGATTTCTTTGACTGGGTGACCAAAGTAATAGACCAGGGAGGAGCTGTGGATATGGCCTACCTAGACTTTGCAGGGATTTGACACAGTCCGCACCAAAGATTAATAATCAAGTTAGCCAGCCTGGGAGTGGGTCCCAGGGTGGTAGCCTGGGTAGCAAACTGGCTGCACAACAGGACACAGAAGGTAATAGTGAATGGAACACATTCCGAAGAAAAGGGGGTTACTAGTGGAGTACCTCAGGGCTTAGTACTGGGTCCAATCCTCTTTAACATCTTTATAAGTGACATTGCAGAAGGTCTGGAGGGAAAGGTATGCCTCTTTGCAGATGACACAAATATCTGTAACAGAATTGATACACAAGAGGGGTTAGAAAGGATGAGAAGGGACTTGGCAAAGTTGGAGGAATGGTCAGACATATGGCAACTTAGATTCAATGCAAAGAAGTGTAAAGTAATGCACCTGGGAAACAAAAACCCAGGAGGAGAGTACACAATAGCAGGGGAGGTACTAACAACAACAAAAATGGAAAGGGACCTCGGAGTAGTCATATCAGATGACCTAAAGGTGGGTAAGCAATGTGAAAAGTCAGTAAGGAGAGCCAGGGGGATACTGGGATGCATAGGAAGGGCATCACAAGTAGAAAAGGAAGTGATTATCTCTCTATACAGACAGTTGGTGAGACCCCATCTGGAGTACTGTGTGCAGTTTTGGAGACCTCATCTACGCAAGGACATAGACAGGATGGAAGCAGTCCAGAGGAGGGAAACTAAAATGGTGAAGGATCTACATCAGAAACCATATGAAGAGAGACTGAGAGAGCTTAATATGTATACTCTTGATGAAAGGAGGGACAGGGGGGACATGATAGAAACGTTCAAGTACCTCAAGGGAATCAACAAAGTCCAGGAGGGTAGCATCTTTCAGAAAAAGAGATGTGTAAGAACAAGGGGGCACAGTTTAAAGATAGAGGGCGGCTCAGGGTAATGTGAGGAAATTCTTTTTCACGGAGAGAGTGGTGGATACATGGAACAGCCTCCTGAGGAGGTCATTGGTCTAAAACAGTGGGGGAATTCAAACATGCATGGGACAGACACAGAGCAATTATAGTGGGGGGTTGCAGGAAGCAGGCTGTTGGTTAACTAGAATCTGCAGCTTATCCAGTAGGTAGGGAAATGGGCAGACTGGGTGGTCCAAGTGGTCCTTTTCTGCCATCAAAGTCTATGTAAGACCCCTCTGGCAGCACCGCATGCTGTGCAGGGCACCTTGCACATTTCGCTGGCCTGCCCTGCACAACGCATGCAAATGGGGCCATAATAACAAGTAAATGGACCCGTTTGTGCCTTTCCTGTATTATGGCCCCATTTGCATACTGCTGGCTGAATATCTGGAATTTGCGCACAGTGAAACAATGCAGTTCCCATTCCTGCTATTCAGCCCTGTCTTGAGGTGCGATGCACCAGCACATCGTGTTCACAGTGTGCATTTCCTGATATATTCAGAGGAGATGCGCCATGGCTCATCTCTTTTGAATATAACCCTGAGTTCACCAGCGCAACTCAGTTGTGCTGTCCCACCACATGCGCCATTGCGAGTCGCACTTCTGAATATTGGAGCCCCGTATCTTCACATCCATGCATCCAACCAGAATGAAACTTGCCACATCAAGAGATCTTTGCCCCTGCTGGCACATGCAAAATTTCTTGCAAATCATTTGAACAGTTGAGAAGTTATTAAAGTTCAAAATTTCAAGTTTAACATAGAAGTGAAGAACGAACCCTAACTACCCTCAGGCACACTGTATCAAATGTTGCATAATTCCACAGACGTGTTAAGTGATAACTGTATGTCATGCTAGTAATGCAGTTGAATATGTCCTTCTTCAAATGTAATTGCAAGTATATATTAAATGTAAATGTTTGCAAAATCCTCAGTCATGCTGTATGGCAACTATGCCTTTCTGAATTTAATTGAATGTTCATTCTACAAATGTAACGAATGTGTATTCCACTGTCTTGTTAAATGTTCATTGTATGTTTAATATTTCACCCTATGTACCCACCCCACCCACCCCGGTCGAACCAGGAGACAAGCAACTTGTTGTTCAGCATGCCTTCCGGTGAAACATTTCAATAAATAAATAAAAGAAATAAATATAGGGGCGCAACCACACCCCTATAATATATTTTTATAATAACACTTTCAGGTCCACAGAGACATCTATACACCTTCTTATCATCCCTCCTAAAAGTGGCAACATCAATGTAATACATTTAATTCAGTTTAATTTCATTTAGGGAGATACTCACTGAGGCAAGCTCATTTGCAGAGGTGTCCTTTAGACTGTGCAAACAGTTCAGGTACCAGTAGTGCAATACAGTAAGTAAAAACAATTACAGCTGACCTAGAAGACAGTTTGAACAACCGTGATATACATTTATTAATTTATATATTTAAAAACTGGTGACTGGGAGAGGCACACTGAGCTGAGGCTCCTTTCCAGGTGTGACCCAGGGGTCACAGTGTGTACCTGTTATCTTCTAGCAGAGTGCTCATACTGGATATGAGACCAAGTCCTGAATGAGGAGAGCAATCCAAAATTATGTACTTGTTTTTAAAGGAAAAATATCATAACTCTAATCTTCCAAGAGTACTGTACCTCCTCCATAGAGCCACACTCTTTTGTCTTAGTGCTATACGTTCTAGGACACTACGAGAGAGAATGTTTTGTAACTGACAGTGTTGACACATGGTGCCCATGTGCACGTGATGGCATGCACGAACTGTCTCTGTAGATAGAGGTGTCGGTCCCAACTTCCTCAGTTACTATTTTCTCAGACTATGCACAAAAACACTAAGTGAGAAAGAAAGAAAGAATGAAAGATTGAAAGAAAAGCTAAACAATGACTATAATAAATAACAGAAGCCCAGGAGAAAAAAAAATTATTAAAGAAAAGAAATAAAATTACTCCAATTAAATGAAAGGAGACTCCTTACCTACTAGAGTTCTTTAGAGTGCCCTGGGAGTGAAAAAGGGAAGCAGAACTGATGTACTATAGGGGCAAAGTAGCGCCCCTATAGCTAGGGTTGAGTAGCATGTTTAATGTTAAATCTCAGATTTTGCACTTCAATAGTTTTGCAACCGATCAATGGATCTGCACAGAAGTTAGCATGTGCTGTCCTGTGGGGTAGATCTCCGGATGTGGATCTTCTGGTTGGATATGCGAATTCTGAGATCTGGACAGTTGAAAAAGTCATAAAGTTACCACTTTTTGCAGTTTTTTTCTCATCGCCTTGTGTCCAGACCATGCAGAATTTTGGTGTGATCTTTGTATGGTAGAAACAGCTTGGGTAACAGAACTGCCATGCTTAGTTTGGTGAAAAAATATTAATCTGTTGCAAAGTTATTACATTTTTCATTTGCAGTTGTTTTCAATGGGAAAATCACTTTTCAGGATAGAGGGAGAATGTTCGACAAAGGATTTGATCTCATGAGAAAGGATTTTGTCTAGCAAGACTCGTTCCTTCTTCACAAGAATAAAATTCTTTTTTGCAAGGAAAAAAATCCTTTTTTGTGAGCTGCCATCTTGTTTTTTTTCCACCAACTAAAAATTGTGGAAAAGACATAAAAATGTTAGCATTTTGCAAAACAAACACCAGAACCGAGCTAAATAGCCCTGTTTAGCTAGATCATGGTGTTTGTTTTTCACAATTAGCCCCAGAAATGCTTTTTCTGGGCACCCTAAATCCTGGGTGCCCAGCTTAGTGAGAGGAGGTCTTCCCCCACGTTCTCTGCAAAGGTTAAATTGAGGCGGAACAGTCAGGAATGGTATGGAATGCCATTCTACCACCTCAGCCTGCCAGTGCTTCAGTTCAGTATGTACTCTCACAATCATGGCGGCAGCCCTCATTTATTTAAACAAATACACAGGCACAACAAAGAGCCACTGAGAATGAAACACTAACAAACTGGCTATTCAACGCTATCTAATTCCTTTTGTTTTGGTACCACCTGCTGCTGAGAACAGTGTTGGGATATGAAGCCCATCCTGTCGGCAATGAGCCACACAGGGATTAGCACCTGCTGTACCACTGTCCCTCAAAATAATAGAACCCACAGCCCCCCACACTATAGCCATCATTAGTCAAGCACCACAGTTCACACCTTGGCAGTTGCCATGCCACCCTGGGATTATGAGTCCACCCAGAATGTTAAAAACCTTTGTGGATGTGCAAATCCATGGCACCTGTGTGAAGCACACTGTCTGGCATATCGTCACCCTGAAAACAACGGATGTTACTGTATAAAACTTGATCACAGGCAGCAGCAGTCCCTTACTTTGTAGCTGCTGCTACTTGTGACATACTGCTCCTAGAATTCAAGAAACAACATGCTCCAATCTGCTGCCTGGCTGAGCTAGCTGAGCCATCTGCCATCCATCTGGCCTGATCAATTCCAACCTACCTGACCGCTCGTTCACTTGCTCTGACCATGGCACTCTGCTCTGCGCCAGGTGAGTAGTATCAGCAGTGCAATGTTAGTTTCTGGTCTGTGTGCCTCTGTGCCATCAGAACAGAGTCAGTGCATGCAGCCCATAATGATAGGACCGCCTGCAGTTTGTCAGTCAGAGCTGTTATACAATGCAGTTGGGGCAAGGGCCAAAAATGGATGGGATATTTTGATATCTATCGATAGGGCAGTGATAGAAAAATGTAAATATTTCTGCAATGAAATGTTGAAATGTATACTACCTTCTCATGGTGTGCATGCTTTTCTCACTGCTTGATCACACAGTGGGAGACTCATATGCAGCTATTTTACTTTGCTACTTGCCAGAGTAATAAAGCGCTTTTTCCAGCTGTGCTGTGCTTAGAACTGAGCCAGCCCTAAAAGTGATCTATGTGGGACCCACCCCCTCGAGCCCTGGTGGATGGGCTGCAAACTTTATAGTTAGGGGCATCAGTTAGGGTTTTGTAGGCCAGGGCTTCAGAGACTCCGTGACCTTCTCTGCATATCCCTTGAACCCCTAAATTACAACAACGGCACCCAAGTGTGCATGGTGCAGCCAAACAACTCTTACTTCAGCTGCAGAAAATGGGGCACTCACAGACATCAAGAAATTCTCAATGCTGATATTGAATTCTTTAGACTTTATTGATTAAATGCTAAAATAATCACCAATGTCAGTGACAGAAAATAGATCTCTCCCAAAACAGAGTCAACAGTTTCATGCTATGTGCTATCGCTGCCCACTTATTATTTTATTGTTAGCCACCACCCCACCCAGGAGTGTGGGACACTGGGGAGCCCACTTCCAGTGTCCTGAAATATTTATTTTGTGTAAACCTTTAAAAAAGAAAACAGTCCCCAGACGTCTTTTTTTTAAGCCTGAAAAAAAGAAAACGGTCCGTCATCCCCGCTGTCCCCCTTCCCCATCCTGACCCTATCACTGAGCACCCACCACCCCACACACCCCCCACCTTACCCTCTACTTACCTCTGGAGGTCATATGCTGTCTTCCTCTGTGGACCGGGGCACGTATGCACTTTTCAAAGCTGACAAGATAAACTGAGGAATCAAGATGAGTGCAGTATAATGTATTTCAATGGTGGTTTGAACTTATGTTGATATCGTTGCCATTTTATGGAATTTTGCACCAACATTTCAAATAGCCTTTTGAGGCCCAACCTCATGAACACTGCAACTGTCATTTCATTAATCAAGCCTGGAAGATGATTTTGAGGTCATTGCATGGAATCACCTTCGGGGACTGAATAACAAAATTTCACCACCAGTGTTTATGAGGTGGGGTCCCAAAAAGGCCATGTTGAAAATTTTGTGCAAAAATTCCGCAAAATGGCAGAGTTACACATGTTCATTGAAATGTTTCTATGCACGTGCAGAACTTTGGTAATTTTCAATATTTTGAGTCCACATTTTCACCATAGTCATTTTTTCACACCACCTCATGAACATTACAGCTGTCATTTTTCACATCCTGTCTGAAATGTGTTTTCGCACCTGTGGCACAAAATGGTGTTTTGGCACAGATCTGAACATTTTCACCTACAGGGTTTATGAGGTAGGGTCATTAGAAGACTGTGTTGAAAATATGGGGTCAAAATATAAAAAAATGCCAAAGTTATGAATATTTGTTGGGATTTTGCTACTCCCACTCATAACTTTGGACATTTTAAATATTTTGAACCCAAATTTTCAACATAGTCTTCTTATTACCCCACCTCATGTATGTCACAGCTGTCATTCTTCAAATCCTGCTCATAATGTATTTTTGCCCCTCTCTCTCATCTGTTCTAGGGAGTACATGTTTAAATCCCCTAGCCTTTCCTTGTATGGCTTCTGGAGCAATCTCTGAATCATTTTTGTCACCCTCCATGACTGTGCCCCTATAATATCTATATCTATATCTATATCTATATCTATATCTATATCTATATCTATATAAATATATAGTTTACTGGTGTGGTAGCACCAGTACTTTAGGGTTGAGTGCAAACTTCTATGTTAAACCCCAGACTTTGAACCTTAATAACTTTGGAACCACACAACATATTTGCATGAAATGTGGCATGCCTTTTGATAAAGGATTTGTTGAATCTGAAACACGTCAAGGCAATGTGGCATTGTGGCATTTTAATAAATGTGGGCATTAATTATATTCAGAGACCAGCGTCCTTTGTTATAAATGGTGGTGAGTGCTGGATTTTTTCTAGTTTTATGTACATTTTTTATCTTGAGCACCCCTGACCTAGTGCATTTACTCTGTTTTTGATTTTATATATATATATATATATATATATATATATATATATATATATATATATTTTTTTACTGATGCGGTAGCACCAGTACATTAGAGTTGAATCAAGCGTCTATGTTAAACCCCAAAGTTTGAACCTTAACAACTTTGGAACCACACAACGGATTTGCATGAAATGTGATGTGCATGATCTCCAGGGGTAGGTCCCTTGATGTGCAGAATTTCATAAAAATCAGTTATGTGGTTTGTGAGATGGAAACTGTCAAAAAATCCTAAATTTACCAGTTTTTTTCACATTTCTTTGTCCACCTTTATCTCAGAAATGCCTTTATATGTTGTGGTCTGAAATTTTCAAGTAGGAAGCCTTTGAGTCACTGATGTGCCTTTTGAAGATCTGGTGAAAAATATTAATCCCTTCTAAAGTTCTAAAATGTTTAATTTCCCATTATTTCCTATGAGAAAATTTCTACACTACCACACACAGAATCGTCCCCGGGACAAAAACTAAGTGAGGAAAAAGGAAGACTCACAAGACAAACCTGATACAAGAAAGCAGGAAGGAGATACAAGGAAGGAGAGGAAGAATACATAGAGCAACAGGAGGATTCTGGTTGTGGGAGACTCTATATTGCAAGAAGTGGAGCACAGTCCATCAGTACAAAGGGAGCTAAAACCTTGGTGAAATGTATGCTAGAAGCATCTGCAAGGAGAGCTAAGGACAGAATAGAACAGCTGGTGAGAAGAGATCAGGATTTTGCAGGGATCATTGTCCACCTTGGGACAAATTACATAGCAAACTGGACTGTGGAAGAAGCCAAGGCAGACATGAAGACCCTAGGGGAGAGGCTAAATAAGTACACAACACATCTGACCTTCTTGGAAGTGTTGCCAGTTTGGAGGAAGGGTAGAAGTGAGGACAAGATCAGAAATGAAGAGATCAGGGAATTCAACTGGTGGCTCCCGGGTTGGTGTGCAGAAAATGAGATGCACTACACTGGAGACCGGGGGATCTTCTGGGACAGGAAGCTCTTCAAACATGATAGTCTGCATCTCACCGGAGAAGGACCGAGAGCACTAAGGCAGAAATTGGAGATCTTCTTGGAGGGTTTAAACTGGGAGGTCTCCAGCACAGAGAAATGAGGATGCAGCAGAAAGATACGAAGGTAAGGGGATCAGCAAATGGAAGGAAACCCCCCAACATTGGACTAAAGAAAACAGGCATGGTCATGAGCAAGGAATGGCCACAGGTAAAAAAGGAGGGACCTCATGTAAAGTACAGGAGGGGCAGACTCAGAAAAGTGGGGACGGTACTGAGGTTATAGCAGAGGGGGGATGCCGTGATTGGAAGGCTATGGTGACAGCTCACACTACCACCATTGGTGGGCTTGTCACCACTTCCCATAAATCCAAGGGAGCACATACACACCCAGAAAGAGAAATGCATAACCCAGGCATCTCGACCATAGAGGTCTTGATTAGCATTCAGCAACAAGATGGCAACCTCAAAAATCACTCGGATGCAAACAGCAAGTTGCCACCAAGAAGAGGGTGCAGCTCCATATGATAGTTGCAAATGCTAGAAGCCTTGCAACCAAACTACCCGAACTCACAGCCATCATGGTAGTAGAAAGATTGGACTGGGTCACTGTGACAGAAATGTGGTTCACAGAAAACCATGAATGAGACACGTTATACCCAGATACAATCTATTCAGAAAGGATAGGCAGGGGCAAATAGGGGAGAGTAGCCATTTACATTTGAGAAGACATAAAAGTCACAGAGATGCAGAGTTACCCTGGAGACACAGAGTCACTGTGGTTTACTATAGATACAGGAAATGGAAAAACCTTCAGGATCGGCATAATTTATAGACCTCCAAATCAAGGACAGAAAGGGGACAAAGACCTGATAGAACAAATACACAAAATGACTCAGAGAAGAGAGGTGATACTGGTGGGGGACTTCAACCTTTCAGATATAAACTGGAGTACACTAACGTCGGCAACAAGAAGAAGCAGGGATTTCTTATTGGCACTACAGGGAGCAGGACTAAGTCAACTGATCAAAACACTAACAAGATGAGATACCATACTTGATCTGGTTCTCACAAACACTGAGAGGGTCAAGGAACTCAGCGTGGGATGCCATATGGGTAACAGTGACCATCGTATGGTTAGCTTCAAGGTGAACATAACTGAAGACATGTGCCACTCAAAAATAAAAATACTAGATTTTAAAAAAGTGGACTTCAACCAAATGAGGATCAACATAAGAAATGACTTAACTGATCTACAAGTGGATGAGGTCAATGTCATATGGGGAAACTTAAGAAAGCAATCCAGACAGTCACTGACCAATGCACCAGAAGGGTTACCAAAGTGAAAAGCAAATGAAACCCATTATGGTTTTCAAAGAAAGTGGCTAAAATAGTGAAAGAAAAACAGAAGGTATTCAAGCTATACCAGGAACAAACATGGAAGAATACTGGGTGTCATACGAGGACAAAATGAAAAAGAGCAAAAAAAATAAGGTAGGCAAAAGCGCCGACAGAAGCAATGTAGCAGAGAGGGCAAAGAGGAGACAAATCCTTCTTTAGATACATCTGGGAAAGAAGGAAGGCAAAAGGGAGTATAGTCAAGATTACAACTCAGGAAGGAAAGCGACAGAAGACGACCCAGAAAAAGCAGAAATCCTGAACAAGTACTTCTGCTCGGTATTTACTGAGGAGGATCCAGGTGATGGCCCAGAAATGGCAAAATGCAACACACCTGGACAGGGGGTTGATACTAGCCCCTTCACAGAGACCAAAGTACTGGAGGCACTAAATGAACTGCAAGTTGACAAGGCCATGGGGCCAGATGAAATGCACCCCAGGATCTTAAAAGAACTGAGATTAGAGTTGGCTGCCTCACTGACTAAACTATTCACCAAATCCCTAAAGAGTGGAGAGGTACCCAAAGATTGGAAAAGGACAATTGTGGTCCTGCTCCACAAATCGGGCAGCAGGGAGGACTCTGGAAATTACAGGCTGGTAAACCTCACATCCATAGTGGGGAAGTTAATGGAGACACTTCTCAAACAGAGGATCATGGCATTCCTGGCAGCTAGCAGCCATCAGGACCCCAAGCAGCATGGTTTCACAGTGGGTAGGTCATGCCAGAGAAATCTGATTGAGTTTTTGACTGTGTTACAAAGGTTATAGATGACAGGGGTGGTAGATATGGTCTACTTAGACTATAGCAATGCCTTGACTCAGTTCCACACAGAAGGCTGGTAAAGAAGCTAGACCACACAGGAGTTGTATCGAAGTAGTTTGATGGGTTAAAAACTGGTTACAGGGCAGAACCCAGAAAGTGCAAATAAATGAAGCACTGTCATCAGAAGGTAGGGTAACCAGCGGTGTCCCCAGGGTTCAGTACTGGGGCCCTGCTCATCAATATTTCTATATTGCATAGCTAACGGACTACAGGGAAAGGTGTGTCTGTTTTCAGATGACACCAAAATATGCAACAGGGTTGACACCCATCAGGGAGTGGACAAGATGGAAGCTGACCTCAAGAAACTGGAAGAATGGTCTGAAGCGTGGCAGTTGAGATTCAATAACAAAAAGTGCAAAGTCAAGCACATCAGAAAAAGAAATCCAAATAAGGCATATTACCATGGAGGAGAAAGACTAGCTGCCTCCACCCAAGAGCGTGATTTTGGAATCATTATCTCAGACAACTTGAAGGTAGGTACACAGTGCAAGAAGGCAGCATTAAAGGCCAGTGATATGCAGGGATGCATTGGGAGGGAAATCACAAGCAGGAAGACAGAAGTGCTCCTGCCACTGTACAGATCACTGTTTAGACCTCACCTGGAGTATAGTGTCCAGTTCTGGAGGCCCCACCTCAAAAAGGACATTGACTGAGTGGAGATGGTGCAGAGAAGAGCAACAAAAATGATTCAGAGACTGCACGAGATGTCCTATGGGGACAGACTGAAAGAACTGAACATGTATTCCCTGGAACAGAGAAGAGAGAGGGGTGATATGATCAAAACATTCAAGTACATAAAAGGCATAAACCAGGTGCAGGTAGACGATCTCTTCCCATTTAAGAAGGGCACCAGAACCAGGAGACATGATCTAAGGCTGCAAGGAGGGCAGTTTTCCACCAACACCAGGAAGTTTTTCTTCACAGAAAGATTGGTGGATGCCTGGAACAGCATGCCTGCAGAGGTGGTGGGGGCAAGCACAGTGGTAGGTTTCAAGAATGCTTGGGACAGATACAAGGGAGCCCTCAAACCAAAGAGCAGTTAGAAGGCTAGGCTAAAAGGCAATGGGCAGACTAGATGGACCTGGTGATCCCCTTCTGCCATCAGCTTCTATGTTTCTATATGTATAATGAAAGTGAAGGCACTTTTTGCACACTGTCATCCAGTTTTGCTTACTTTGCACCTTAATAACTTTGCAACTCTTAAATGGATTTGCATGACATTTGGCAAGCCCAAGCTCTGGAGATAGATCTCTTGACATGATACATTTCATGTGAATCAGTTTTGTGTTTTCTGAAATACTGTGCCTCAAACATCCTTAAACTTACATGTTTTGTTCCCCTTACACAGACAGTCTTTTGGTTGTGCATATTTGCACCTTAATAACTTAGAACCCTTAAACAGATATGCATGAAAGTTTGCATGCACAATTTCAGAGGTATGTCTGTAAATGTGGTAAATTTAATTTGAGTCTCTTGTGTGATTTGTGAGATATTGTGTCTCAAACATCATTAAACTTACATGCCCCCATACTAACAGTCTTCCAGTTTTGCATAATTTGTACTTCAATAACTCTGGAGCCCTTCAACACATGTGCATACAATTTTGCACGCATCATTTTGTAGTATTGGTCTGTAGATGTGTTTAATTCCATTTGAATCGCTTGTGTGGTTTTGAAGATACTTTGTCTCAAATATCCTTAAATTTATGTGTTTTTCCCATTTTTGCAGTCATCCAATTTTGCGTACTTTGCAATTTAATAACTTTGCAACTGTTCAACAGTTATGCAGGAACGTTTTCACACATAATTTCATGGGGAAGATCTGTTATTGTTGCTAATTTCATTTGAATTGCTTTTGTGGTTTCTGAGATATTGTGTCTTAACCATTATTACATTTACATGTTTTTTTTTTATTTTCAGTTTTCCAGTTCTGTATACTTTGCACCTTAATAAGTTAGCAACCCTTCAATGGATATTGGAGTTCATACTGGATGGATAAGAAAATCAGAAGGCATAGTCTATGTAGATTTTCTCCACAATTCAGCGTGATGGCGAACGCCACCAACTTCCTCAAGATACTTGTCCAATTTCTGTTTACAAAGATCCAGGCTTTCTGCCTCCACCACTTCCTGGGGCAGTCCATTCCATGTCCTTATTGCTCTACACTTGAAACTCCTCCTTCTCAACTCAGTCCTGCTCAATTCCTCACTCAATTGCCTTTCATGCCTTCTCAATTGGTAGGTCTTTTCTTTAAACACCAATCCCAACTCTGTTCTAATAACCTCATCCTTCAGATATTTGTATAATAACAACAAATCTCCCCTTACTCTTCTACTTTCCAGAGACCACAATCCCAGTCTTACCAATCTAGCCTCATATGGCTCTCCTTCACACCCTGAAATCAACCTAGTAAGGATCTCTGAGGTCTTTCCATTAATTTGATATCCCTCACCAACAACAGACCTGCCACTGTAGAACAAAAATCTACTATAGGCCTCACCAAAGATCTATACAATGGCAACAACACCTCTTTGCTCCTTGATTGAAAACCTGCTTCTAATACAACCAACAATCTGCATTGCTTTGTTAGATGATTGCTTACTAGTAACTTCATTTCTTAAATCATTTTGGACATAAATACCCAGATCTTTCTCACACTCCGAGATGTGCATGAAATTGTGCATGCATAATCTCATGGGGTAGTTCTGTTGATGTAGCTAACTTAGTTTGAACAGCTTAATTATGACAATGTTTGCCTAAAGAACTAGGGTACTGACACGGTTTGCGACACCACTTTTCCAGATATGTCTGTTTCTTTGTCACTTCATAACTAAAAAACGGTTTGTGCTCTTGGGCTGAAATTTTCAAGGTACAAAGGACTTGCCCCAGATGTGCCTTTAGCTGGTTTGGTGGAAAAATGTTACTGTGCAGCAGAGTCATAACACTTTGAAGCTTCAGAATTTCCCTTAGGGTAACATTGTGATGGTTTGGATACTTTTTAGATGCTATATCTCAAAAATGCTTCGAGATACAGCTTCGGCGCTATGGGTAGTTTAGTACACCTTTGGGTGTACTAAGTTGTTTTGCTTGTTGCCAGGCCCTGTTTCAAACTGTTGGTGAATTATTATTATTGTTTATTTGTTCAATCATGGTGATACAAACATCATGATTTTTACAAGGATAAAAAGAAAAAAACAAACATGACAAAGACAAGACATCTTTAAAAACACCATAAAAGTGAAAAAATAAATGGATAATTAAAAATAGCAAAAAGCGGGGCACTGATGAGCAGCTTAAGAGATAAGAATTGTCTTTACCTTTCTCCTCGTCACTGGGGATATTAAATATAATTAACTAACTATTCACTTTTAACCTTGGTTGCATTTTGGTTGCAGTTGGTAATTAAGACCGAGCAGTGAAGGAAAATGGATGAATACCTGACCCCGACTGCTGGGAAAAGCCAGAGAACAGCCAGCAAAGCTGCAAAGACAAACATGGCCTGTGTGCATCCTGAGAGCCAGAACGTGGTTTCCCTTTCTGCCGCGGAGGTGAGCGCCCTTGGCCAAGAGCTCACGGACCAGGTCCTGGCTGCCCTGGAGCCATGTTTGTGCAAGCATGAATCAAAAATTGATGATAAATTGCAGGAGGTACTCACCCAGCAGACGTTGCAGGCCACTCATATCATAGAAGCAGAGAAGAGGATCTCGCGGCTGGAGGATGATACCCAGGGGGTGCCCAGGAAGATTCTGGCACTACAAAAAGAGCTGGAGGAGGAGATGAAGGATGCAGTGGACTATCAGGAAAATTACCATCGGAGGTTAAACTTATGCTCTCAAGGTTTGCCTGAAGGGACAGAAGGTGGAAGTGTTTTGGAATTGTGTGCAGTCCCTTGCCCAAGTTACTGCTCTTGATGTTAAAAATGGGAAGCTGAAATTGGAGTGGGCACACCCATGTGGTTATGCCTAGGCCACCGGTGGGCAACCCCATGGAGATTTCACCACTTCAAAACAGGGAAGCAGTCTTGCAAGTGTATAGGGAGAAAGGCTGGCTGAAGTGTGAGGGCCACAGGTTGTTCCTATCGCAGGATTATTCAGAAGACTTCTTAAGAGAGAAAGATGTTTAGTGAGGTTGTGGCCACTCGTGCAGCAAAGTGGAGAACTTCATGGTATATCCTGCAACCTTAAAGATCAAACATGAGAGACAGTGTTCTCATTCTGAGACATTGAAAAAGCTAAAACATTCATAGAGGAGCTGCGGAAGAAGATAGGCTGAATATTGTGTTGCTGCCAAAGAGATATTGCTGTGTTCTGCTATAGGGCCTGAAAAGTCAACGGCTCTATAGGTCTGCATCTGATGCTGTGTTACACTTTAGTTGCAGTGTGTACCCAGACCCTGAATGGGAAAAAGGGAAAAATCTCTGAATGGACTGGTACTTTTGTTTTCCTTTTTCTTAATCCCCAGTATGTGACCAGGAGATACAGTGGATTGACATCCGAGTTGTGTGAATGTTCGTAGGACCATGAGGAGAGATTGGGGCCTACTGCAGATGGGAGAGGTTTTTCTTCTACGGAATGTTACCTATTATGCACCACTCTTTACTCCTCATGGATGTGTAAATTCTTTAGGGGGTGCTTATCAGCATTCTTGGAGGACTTATTGGTATGAACTGTTTCCTTTTCCTGTGCTCTGTTTTTGGAGGTGCAGGGGGCTATTTATGAAGCTATTGAACAACTCTGCACTCCAGGAGCAGGAGGTACAGGGGGAATCTGGGGCTTACAATGGAAAAATCATCCTAGAGGCATGGAGGTGAACACATGACTTGCTGAGACACCTACTGTTGGAAAAGAGAAGGGGGGCAGTATGGTGGTTGGAGGAGTGTGGAGGGGTGGACCTGAACCTCTCGTCATCTGATTACCTGCATTTGGCAGTGCCTCAGTCCTCCTAGAGGGCCTCTCAAGAGGGACTGTTATCTGCCTTCCCGCACTCCAGTCTCGGAGGTACAGGGGGATATTCATGGAATCCTCAGTAACAGGGATGGGGAAGGGGAAATGGACTTAGAACTCCACAGGGTGACTATGATGTTGGCTGGAGAGGTAACAGGAGGAACGGGTGGTCACGGGTGGAGAGGAGTACTGCACCGTGGGGCCGGGGCTGATTATGTGGGGGTTGGAGATAAGAATTTAACGTATATTGGGACTGATGCATAGGGGTCTGGGTACTACTATCGATGTTATCTATTTTTCATTGCTCACTGTTTACTGCTTTTGCTAATATGGGGTAATTACTATGGATTAAATATTCTGAAAATGTATCAGCAAAGTGTCAGGAAACCCCAGGGGGAAGGGGTAAGACATGGACTATCAGGGGGAACTTTTCTGACACTTTCAACTAGTTTTTCGGTTAGTGTCTAAACGTGTGGGACAAGGAGGATAGGATGGGGTGGGGGTCGTGGAGATTGGGTGTTAATATGGAATGGCATTCTGGGAAATGAGGGAGAGTGAATGGTACAGAGAAAATGGAAGGGAAACAAGGAATGATGAGTATGAAAGGGAAAGTTGGTATAATCATTTGGGGTGGGGAGGGCAATAAGAGTTGGTTATGAAGTTGGGGGGGTTAGTTGGTTTATTAAGGTTGTTAAAATGTTGTTATTTTACTGTTCAAATATCTGTTCACATGTGTTCACATCCAAAGGTGTTTAGTGTTGCAGGTTCAGTGGAATGCTGTGGGGATCATGGAAAAGGGATCTGCCAGGGCATAATTGCGTGGGAGAGTCTGTTTAATGGAGAAGAGTGGGAAACATGGAATGATCTTACTGCATGCAATGGCTAGGAGGCAGGATCTGACTACATGCTCCTGGAATGTGCGATGGATAGCAACCCAGCAAAATGCATAAACCTTCTGATGGCACTCAGGAGGCAGGGATTGCAAGTGGCCATGTTACAGGAAACACACCTCACGGCACCAGAAGATGGGAAATTGGTACGGAGATGGTGGGAAATGCTTTGCAGCATCTTATAAGGCTCATGGGCATGGGGTCACTATTCCTACCCAAACATCTCCCATTTCAAGTGCAGAGGGTGGTTAAAGACCAAGTGGATGGAAGGTATGTCTTTTGTGGTGGGAGAGCTGTGGGGCAACAAATCACATTTGGAAGCATATCGCACCAGCAATATTTAATTCAACTTTTATGGCTCCTCCTCTTGCATCTGGTCAGGGAGCAATTCCCGGGGCTTGTTATGGGAGGGGATATGAATTGTACCCTGGATCCGTTATTTGATCACTCTCAAGGACATGGGCGGAAGTGTGAAGCAATATCCCAATGAAGATTGGGAATGGTACATCTGGGGTTGATAGATGGTTGGAGAGAGGCAATCCCAGGAGTTAAAGAATTTACATTCTATTCCAACCCACACAGTAGATGGTCATGAATAGATTATCTGTTCATATTGCAGGATTGGTATGGGAGAGTGCAAGGGGTACGGCACAGTCCTGTTCATGTCTCTGACTATGTCATGGTGATCTTATCACTGAGTATGAATAAGCCAAGGGAAGGACCTCCACCCTGAAAATTCTTGAAGTACCTTCTAGGGGACAAGGGATTTAAAGAATATCTGGAAGAGCAATGGAAAGCCTATATGGCAGCAAATGCTGATTCTCCTACATCTATGGCTGTTATTTGGGATGCAGGGAAAGCATACATGAGAGGGATGATAATCAGATATGTGGCTGGGGTAAAGAAGCAGAAACAAGAAAAGTGGTTGGAACTGGAGGCCAAGGTGAGGGAACTAGAGAGGCGGGCTGCAGGAGGGGAGGAGGAGGAGGAGGAGGAGGTAAGGGATAGCCTGAAAGTGGTAAGAGAGACCTTGAATGCTCTGCTCAGTGGAGAAGCTAGGAAGACATGTACATTTTGCAAGAAGCAGCTTTATGAGTGGGCAACAAGCCGGGACCAATGTTGGTTAAACTAATGAAGGGTAGTAAGTGCCCCATGCATATTACTGCAATCAAAGATCGGAGGTAAATGTGCATAAATAGCCACAGAAGATAAAGGGAATGTTTTACAGAATTTTAAGAGACTGTATCAGACAGAGGGTGGGTCAGAGGGATGTGCTGTCAGGCTTTCTTGAGAATATTGACATGCCTGAAGTGTCCAGAGAACAAAGGAAGTATTAAATGGTCCCATTACAAAAGCAGAGGTGCTGCAGGCAATTCAGAGATTAAAGAGTGGGAAGGGCAGCCCGGTGGTGCAGAGGGCTGAGGCGCTGGGCGCCACACCTCGAACCACGCCCGGCGACCTGGGTTCAGAGCGGACTTGAGCACAGGGATCGGCAGCGGAAAGGGTAGGATTGAGCATCCATGGGACTGCTCTCCTCCCTGGGAGGGTTAGGGATGCATGATCGCTCTGCAGCGCCTCGGTGGAGACCAGGGGCACAACAGAGGGATTGCATGAAGGGAACACCAGAAAATGGAAATACAGCTCACTGGCGCTGGATGATGGCTCTCTGTCCCCGGTTGCCTCCAGTGCCTTCCGGGGCCTCCTTCTCCATGGCAGCATCCCAGGCCCTAAGAAGAGTGTGCTGGGGTCATCCCTCTCCCGGTGCCTGGCCCACCCGGTGAAGGGATACGCGGGATATCCTGAGGGATCGGCTGCGATATGAGGAAGAGGAGGGCCGGGTTAGGACAGGAGGGGCTATCGGGAGATGTGCAGAGCCTGAAGGAGTGGGGGCCTGCGAGCATGAAGAGGGTGAAAAAAGAATATACAAAAAAAAAAAAAGAGTGTAAAGGTGAGTGGCCCAGACGGCTACCCAGTGGAATTCTATAAATGTATGGTGACTCACTTGGTTGGCCCGCTCTCTGAGACCTTTCAGCAGACTGAAGGGGAGCCTCTGGAGCTTCCAAGTACCTTCTCAGATGCTGTGATCTGTTGATCCTGAAGGCTGGAAAGACACTATGGACTGTGCAGCATAGACCAATATCGCTTCTGAATTGTGATATGAAAATTCTGGCCAAGGTTTTGGTGGGAAGGTTGGAAATGGTACTGTCTGATGTTGTCCACCCAGACCAGACAGGGTTCATAAAGGGGCATCTGTCATATCATAATGTCAGAAGATTGCTGAATGTGATGTGGAGGGCAAATAGGGAAAAGGAGGACACCTGTATCATTTCTATGAATGCAGAGAAAGCATTTGATGGCATGGAATGGGGATTCCTGTTTGAAGTACTGACCCGGTCTGGTCTGGGGATACGTTTGTGGGATAGGTAAGGGCAGTGTACAACTCCCCTCGGGCAAGGGTTTAAGTCAATGGTACCCTCTCTGATGGATTCAGGCTAGGCAGGGGTACTAGGCAAGGATGCCCACTCTCCCCATTGCTGTTTGCTCTGGCAGTGGAGCCACTCACAATTGCAATCCGGCAGAATGAGACTATCTGGGGGTTGCGGGGGGTCTCAGGGGAGCAGCATAAAATTGCAATGTAAGCCAATGATATGCTGCTTTTTATCACAGATCCTGCGTCTTTGGTGCCTGTGCTACTGGAGGTGGTGGGGACATTTGTGCAGTTTTAGGGTATAAGCTCAACCTTGACAAATCAGAGTTAATGTGGTTGCCAAGGGATTTGGGTTCAGGCAGGCATGGGGCTTTAAGAGGGTTGGGAACAGTTTTATTTATTTGGGGATAAAAATAGGGTGGACCGTGAGAACACTGTATGATTGAAATTGTGCACCTCTACATAAAATAATAGAAAAAGATTTAAAAGATGGGTAACCCTCCCAATTTCCTGGCTAGCAGGATAAACCTGATTAAGATGAATATTCTCCCTGGTTGGTGTATATTATGCAGATGGTGCACATCAGGTTAACAAAGTGGGATATTAAGAAAATGGAGGGAATGTTCTCTGCATTCATTTGGAAAGGAAAGCGGCTTAGGGTGAGTCTACAAAACTTAAAGTGGAAGCGGAGAGGGTGGATTAAATTTTCCAGATTTGGGGAATTACTATCTGGCAGCCCAACAGAAATATATTAGTGATTGGGTGCACATACCTAGGGTGGCTAGTTGGGGGGACTTTGTACAATGGGGATGCCTAGCTAGGATTTTGGCCTAGCTGGATAGATGGAGCAATAGAGCCCTTAAAGTGCAAATAGGGCAGAACCCGCTGGTTGTTGCAGTGTTGGAGAGCTGGGGTAAACTCCTGAAGCAGTGGAATGTAAAAAATGTGGATACCTATTTGATCCCTGTGGCAGGGAACCCTTTTTCCTGCCAGGTTGGGAGGATCCTGGGTTTAAGCTGTGGGAGAAAAATGGGATAAGAACCATAGGGGACCTCTGTAATAGGGGAGAGCTTGGCCCCTTTGCAGACCTGCAACAGAGATTAAGCCTGGGGGAAGGGCAGTTATTTTGATTTTTTCAAGTCAGGGCCTATGTTACAGGGTTGGCTAGAGAGGGACCGGGGATGCAGGAAATGAAAAAAATAGAATCACCCATTCAAATAGTGAAACAGGGCCCCAAGGGCTTCTTAGGAAAGCAGTGAAGGAGAATAGGCAGTAGCTTCCCGGACCTCTCTTAGGGTGAGGAGACTTTGGGAGAGAGAGGAGATCTGAAAATTCATATATAGGCCCAGAACTGGGCACTGCTACCTGTATACATATGGGCCTTTTGATATGTAACAAGTTTAAGAAGGGTTTCTATAAGTTCATCTATAGGGTCTGCAACCCACCTGCTATAGTCAAAATATCACCCACAGTATCCCCCAATGCAGAAGATGTGGGCTTGAGGAGGAAACTATCTCCATTGTTTTTGGAGGTGCTCCATTCTCCAGGGATGTTGGGGTGCAGTGGTTCAAGGAGTGGGGTGCATGTGGAGTAGGGCACACAATTAGACCCAAGTTGTGTCTGTTTGGGGTAGAGGTTGATAAGGAAGGGGAGTGGGAGAGCCTCCCAAGGTGGGTTCGGGTCCTTTTCAGTCTGGCCAGGCACTGTATTCAAAATACATGGGAGTCCTATGTAATGCCCACAGTACAGTGTTGACAAACCATGGCATTGTGGACTTTGGCCCTAGAAAGGCTGACCTTTCTAGTAGAAGGTAAAGTAAAGGGTTTTACCAGAGAATGGGTACCTTTTTGGCAGACCTTACTCAACATGAAAATATGCTTTTCTGGGAAGGGATGGATATTTGAGGAAACTGAATGAGTGTAATGATCCTGAACACTTTATGTACTATAGAAGAAACTGATTAACTATGGTGAAATATTTCTAATGTACTAGATATATGCTGCTTTTGTATATGGATGTGAACTACTGTGTGTTTGTTTACAATAAACTCATTTATACATAAAACATAGCAAGAAGCTTGCCATTGAATAAAAGTAACTTTATCAAATATTCTACTGTGCAAATAAATATATGATATCACCTCCACTTATATCACAATCAAGAACCAACTATTGTCCAGCTGATTCTAAGATAATACATAAGAAGGAAAACCAATTTATGTTTTTACTGTTTTTCCTTCTTTATTGTATTATCTTTCTTTATCCAGACTATTTTTCAAATCTGATATCTTTTTTCTTGACTTTTACCACATATGCCAGAAAATTAGCAATTCTTTCTGCTTTAAGGGTTTGAGGGTGCTCTCCCCATGTTTTTTTTTAAGAAAAAATTATCTTAAATTCAGTTTTCTACACATTAGATGGAGATCAACCATGGTCTGGAATTTAATGGGGAGAAACTAAGGCCTTTTTTCAAAAGTTCTATCTTCGTTTGTGTCAGTATGTGCCATGATAGAATAATAATTTGAATGGTGTCTTGACTCACCTCTGGCAGCCTCTGAAGCCCCATCAGTTGTTGTGTGGGGGGACGGTACCTGTTGCGGCCTTGCTGTCTGTTGGTGCCGCCATCTCCTCCCCTTCTGTATTCTCTTTCTTCTTGGTGTCTGGTTCCTCCTCTGTAATTGACAAGTCTGGGGTCCGTCAGGGTCCTTGTTGCGATTGCTGTGGCTGTAGAGGTGGTTCAGTTCCTGCCTGGCCTCTGTATAAAAAAGGCTCCGGATTTCTATCCTCAGTTTTGGATCAACTTTCTTCCGTAGTGAAGTTAAAGGAAACTCGCCTGTTTCTTTTAAGTATTCCTTTACTTGTATCTTTCTTCCAGGTATAAACACAATTTAGTTCACAGTCCCCTTTATCACAAATAAATTTCATTTTGTTTACATTTTTAAGTTCTTTGTCTAATCTGTTAATGGACTCTTATAAATTTTTATTAAAAAATTCAAAGTCCTCGTGACTCTTGAACTTTAGTACCTCCTCTTCTTGTTTTTTCAGTTTCTCCTGCAGTTGTATCTCACATTCTTTGTTATATTTCACTATTAGTTCCATCAATTTAGTCCTGGCTTCACTCAAGATTTGTTCCCATTCCTTCATGAACATTTCATTTTTATCCCAAAAATAGTTCTTAATTAAAGTAGGCCTCTTGGAATTCTTTGACCTTGTATGTAAGCCTCCATGTTTGAGGCATTCTAATGTATTTTATGGAGCTGGTGAGTCTGTCTCTCCAGCCCCCTAAATGCCTCCCTTGGAGAGTAAGGTTCAGGGGGCACATTTTCAGTTTCAGTTTCTTCAAGTAAAAAGGGGTTGGCTGTGCTCACTGTTGTAAGTAGGTGCTCCACATACTGGAGAGGATTCTCTGTCTGAGATCTACTGACTTCATACAGATCTGGTGTAGCTTCAAGTGACATATTTCTTGTCGTAATGCTCCTTGTTGTGTTCCAAAATTGGGTTTTATATGTTTATCTCACTTTGCTTAAATGCAACCCATGCATACATTCATAAAACAGTTCAGGCAGTACCTCAAAAGGAAGCGCACAGGGTCTGTGGTGCTCAAACCAGTAGAAACAGCCAACACTCCTTGTAGAAGTGAGGCATGCACAACCTACCTTTTAAAAGGACACTGGAGCTTGAAGAAATATCAAAGAACTTTCATTACATTTTAAAAGCAGAAATGGATGCAGTAGTCTAGTTGTGGCCTCACAGTGATCTATACAGAGGCAATATCACCTTCCTTCTCCCGCTAGTGATCCCTCTTCCTATACACTCCAGCATTCTGTTAGCCCTCCCATATACCCTGTTGTACTGAGCATCATGCTTTAAGGTTATTGCTGATCACCACTCCCAGGTCCCTCCCTAACTCCGTGCTCTCTACTGACATCCCATCAGTGCAGTACACTGTTTCTTCACTGTTCCCTCCTATGTGCATCACCTTGTACTTTTTGGAATTAAATCTCAACTGTCAAATACAATACTGGACCACTTCTCTGGTCTCCTCACATCCTGTCTCATAAGGTTAATCCCTTCTTTGCTGCCAACCCTCCCACAGAGCTTGGTGTCATCAGCAAACAGACCCACTGTGCCCCGGATACCCTTTCTTATGTCACAGATAAGCATATTATAAAAGTGGCCCCAGGACTAACCCTTATGGTACCCCACTAGTCACTGCCCTGTCCTCAGAGAATTTACAATTTAGAACCACCTTGTGGGTTCTGTCAGCCAGGTTTTGACCCACCTATTTATTTCTTCCTCAATCCCCAACCTGATGTACTTAAGGATAAATTAAAAAAAGCTACAAGACAAATGGTATGATGAAATTTTAAAGCATAACTGAATGGTGTCAAAATACATTTCAGACAATCTGTGACTAATGTGAACAGCAGCCAGACACGTGTTTCATTTTTGCTGGAACTTATCGGTGTGCCTCATCTCTAAACAACTGATTGCCAGACATGGGATTTTAATAACCTCCTGACTGCGCAGGAGTCTGTAGGGGCAGGCATTTGTATGCTGAGCCACACCACAGGCCTAGTGCCAAATGTCAGTCAGTGCATTACTGTACAGTCATTTTTTTCTCCCTCAACAAAAAACCTGGCAGTGCAGATCCTGCATGTAAAATAAGAATCTCAAACCTCCCTCCTAGAAATGCTGACCACATTGCCAGTTACAGACTTGCTACTGCTACATTTGCTGGAATTGAAATGAGATGTATGGCCTTTATTTACACAACACTGGAATCCCTAGGAGTTGTTTTGAACCATCCAGATGTAAAGACAGCATTTTAAGTGTCAGAAGACATTCTTCAAGACTTGAATCATGATGCAACTTAGTATACAGTAGTGTTGCAAAGAATGGTTCTGAATTCATCCAGTTACTCACATGATGGTTAAGTTGAACTTTTATGCCTAGTAAAATGTTTTATCTAGATACACATGAAATATACATACACACACACATATATATATATATATATATATATATATATATATATATAGATATATATATATATTATACATTTTTTATTAAAAATTAACTGTACATTACAAATATAATAGTATTACAATTTTACTGTTTTACACTAAATAAATGATTTCAAGCCTCATGTATATACATTTTTTTTAATTATTTTCTAATTTGTGGCATGGATTAGTGTCTTAAGGCATCAGTTTGCATTTGGTATGATGTACACAATACAGCTGTGTACAGACAGCAATGACAATTTAACAAATTATTCCTACAAGCAATGTTGTACTTACACAATAGGCAGAGTAGTGGCTGACAAATATGTACAGATGTTTTGTAAATTGTTTTAACAATGTGACTACAGAAAAATCTGACTCTGTCATGGACGTAAACCAGGCACTGGGCTACTTTATTGCTAAGTTTAACGAAGCATGTGACATCTTTGCCCCCATACATAAATGCAAAATTAAGAGACTCCACAATCCCTGGATCTTCTCAGTCCTGCTGAACCTTATGGCTACCAGAGACCATCTCTGGCTCAGATCCAAGGCCACCAGCCTCCAGGCTGATATCCAGAATTACAAAATGGCCAAAAACCTCAGCACCTGAGAGGTCAGACTCACCAAATCACATTATTTCAAAGAGTGCCTCACTATTTCATGGGGAAATGATCGAAGATTCTGGGACAACAAAAAGGACCTAACAGGGAAGGACAACAAATCCCCACCCTCTATACTTCTGGTGAATGGAAACATTATCCAGGATCAACAGTTTTAATGATGCCTTCACAGACCTTAGCAGTATTCTGCCTTCAGATCTCCCTGCCACCCCCAATTGGTAACCCCATGACTCCCAGTACCCCAAGACCTCTTTCAATGAGTCCCCTGTAAGCACCCCTCCCTTCTACCTTAAGGCAAGCTCCATGTCTGAATCCAAAAATTACCTCCAACAGTTGCTTGGTAAATCTCTTCACAGCATTGTTACTTTAGACCTTAAGTTACTTGCCCTCACCCTGGAGCAGTGCTTCACCTTTAACTAAGCTCCTGAACCTCTCTTTAAGGCTTGGTCAATTCACCCAGATAAGGAAAGCAGCTGTGGTCGCCCCTGTCCACAAAAGTGGCAACAGGGCTCTTCATTCAAACTATCACCCAATTTCAATATTGTCCCCCCTCTCTAAGGCATTAGAAAGAATTGTCTCAGACCAACTGGTTGATCATTTGGAAAAGTATGATTTACAATGCCCACAGCAAATTAGATTCCTAAGGGGCACAGCACATCTATCACCCTTCTGGAGTTCTCAGGCTTCCTGCATGGTGCCCTTGACAGAAGCTAGATTGCAGGGGTGATCTACATCAACCTCACCTTTGATACTGTCAACCATAACACATTAATCAAAGAGCTCCTCTCCATAGGTCTCTCACCAGAAGCTGTAGGTTGGTTTCACAGCTATCTCCGTAACAGGTCCCAACAAGTAAAAATTGAAGGAACCCTCTCTGATAGTTGCCATGTCCTCACTGGTGTCCCTCAGGGGTCAATTCTTGGCCCCCTTTTATTCAGCCTCTTTACCAACAAACTCCTATTGGACTTTAAAGACCAATTCTGCTGTATGCCAATGACACCATCATCTACTCTAAAAGCACAGACCACCTCTTAGAATCACAATTACAGCATGATTTCACTGCAGCTGAAGCTTGATTCACCAAATACAAACTCCTACTGAACTATAAAAAAAACAAAAGTAATGCTATTCATTAACCCCTTTAATAAACATAGGGACTTCCAAATGACAATCCTAAATAGCCTACACGCCCCTGTTGACCAAGTGCAATCTTTCAAATATATTGGCATCACCCTAGACTGCTCCCTATCCTTTGTGCAGCATGTAGACCATGTTGTTAAAGTTGTTAACTCTTAAATTGGCCTGCTATACAGGCATTATCATTGCATGACCCAAGAAGCCTTGTCACTGGCTATAAAATGCTCCATCCTGTCTATCATTGATTATGGCCTGGTAATTTATGGGGCAGCCTCTGACTCCACCCTCAAAACAGTGGGTGTTGTCTTTAATATGTCTTGCAAGCTGCTTCTTGGTGTGAGTCACCTAACCCATGCTTGCGACCTCTATGCACTATCCAATTGGCTTAAACTGCATGAAAGAGAACATTACCAAGTGTGTCTCCTCAGGGAAGAAGATCTGCCAAGGCCTTTCCCCTTCCACCATCCAGAACCTACACTCCATCGTACCCAATCCTCACCACAAAAGGAGCCTATCTCAGCAATCACTGCTTGTCCTTCTTTGGACATCACAAGTGAAAATATCTTTCGCATACCATGCACCGCGATGGCTCAGTGAACTACCCCTAGATATTAACAGCGAGACCAGGCTAGGCCCATTTAAGAGACAACTCCACCTTTACCTTTCCAAACTGAGCAGCTCTGACTGCTAGCCCCACTCCTCTCACTTACCACCCTACTCCTGCCCTATCTCTAACTGCCCCTCTCCCCCCTCTGCAGCACTCTGCTTAACCCTCATCCCTCACCCTCACCTCATAGCAGCCCCATTCTAGCCCCCATCATCTCCTATTCCTCCTGTGGCACCTATTTCCTCCTTCACTTTCTCCTCCCAAACCCCCACCCATATGCCTGACAATGATATATTTACTCTGCTTCAACTAGTTTGTTTTAAGCTCTGTACTTAATTGTTGCTGACTGTGTACTTAATTGTCCTCTGTACTCTTGTTATGCACTGCTCTACCAAAACAACTCTGTACTCTACTGCTTTCCTTCTCCCGAACTGTATTTAATGCCATATTCTCCTCTGTTGACCTAAAATCAATGTATGATAACTCATGGATAATAATGGTTTCATATCTTGAATTGTATGCCCTGTTGCTGTGGAATCTATGTATAACTTCTGTTCCTATTTTCGAATTGTATGCCTTGTTCTCCTTGTTTTGACGTGGAACCTTTGTAAAAGACCTCCCAGTTTAAATGTACTTTCCGAGACCTAAATAAATAAATAAATAAAAATAATGTTGACATTTTTTTGCATTGCAATATTTTCTGGAAAAAATCTACATTTGATGCGTTAATCTACAACTGCATATTATATTGTAGCTTTGATTATAGTGTTGCAGTAGCTGCTGTCTGTACTGTAGCACATCAGTTCTGGGCTATAGCCCAAATATGGGGTTTCTACTTCCAACAGAGCTGCACATTGATGATGATTTAGAAAATGGACATATAAAATCCTTTCTTCTGATTGGATAGCTCCCTACCCAGAGTCCTGGTCTATGTCACGATAGAGCCCTGAAAAAAACAACTACCAGCTATGCCAACCGCATCACTGGCTTCATAATGCCAGCTAGAATTTTAAAGTTGATATGCCGCCATGTTGTTGACTTGCCTAGCAAGTGAGAGACTCTCACCCCCACTCACACCACAGCAAGCCCTCCACACGTTACTTGTTATTGCACTTACAACCAAAGGTAACATCTAAATTTATAAAAAACAACAAGGAAATAATTGTACCTCTGTTCAGTTTCCCTACATGCTGTGCTGTGCTGTGAGTGCTCGCTCAGGTCCTACCATGACCACTCCATTTCTAGACTACGCTTGGCATTTCCTGTATGTAGAGTCTATGGCAACAAGACTTAAAAAAAACGTCACTGCAATAGTAGCGGTATCAAGGTGCTGTCACCTCATCAACAGTTACTCTCATTTAAATTAGATCCAAATTTAAGTAATTGCCACTGCTTCCACTGACCCTTGTCAGTTGTTTCTTCCTGGTCTGTTGCTGCAGTCGCTCTACCAAACCAAAGCAGAAATTTCAAACTAATCACCCAAGAAATGGAAATTTTCTTTTATAAGGCACTAAAGTTTAATGAATAAATAAAAACAAGGAAAATCAAAAGCCCTATGTGTGTGGTGGGGGTAACCATGGCAATCAGCTGCAAAGTAAAACTACAGAGACTGCAACAGGACAAAGTCCTCAGCATCCTCAGCTCAAAAAAAAATTCAACTTCTTAATACAGGCAGAGGAACTATTTTATAACAAAATAAATGAAACAACTAACACTTTTAACAGTTAAACACAAGAATATATATTTTTTAAATATGTATATAATACAGTTGCCCATTTTCTGAGCTCAATAATACCCTCCAGGGTGGGTGGTATTGTTCTATACCAGACCTTCCAGGGGATAGAAGGCCCTTCACCTGCAGCATTGGGCCTCAGTAAGCCCCGGGTGGTCTGGTATATACCACCACTGTAATATATTCTTATATACACTACAGTGCTCTTATAAAAGGCCTGTGATGTGATTTTATTATTTTGGTGTCAAAATTGCATCTTCCAAAATTAGAAATTTATTTGAATTCCAGTAGTCCTATTTTGAGTTGGAGAGGGCACAATTTTCATAGATTCATAGACATGTGATGACAGAAAAGGGCCTTCCTGGCCCATCAAGTCTGCCTATTTCCTCCCTCTACCTGTCACCCCCAAGATTCCCTTGTCCTCCCTTGACAACCCTCTGTGTTTGTCCCAGGCCCTCTTGAATCCCTCCACTGTACTGGCACTCACCATCTCCTCCAGCAGTCTGTTCCATGGCTCAGCTACTCTCTGTGAAGTAATACTTTCAACATTTCCCTAAAACTTCCCCCTCCACCTTCAGTCCATGCCCCTTAGTTCTTGTACCTATCTTCCCTGTAAATAAGCTCTTCCCCACTTTATTGATCCCTTCACATAATTGAATGTTTCAGTCATGTCCCTCTTTCCCTTTTCATCTCAGAGGATACAAATCCAGTTCCCTCATCCTCTCCTCATATGCCATCCCTCTTAGCCCATTCACCATTTTAGTGGCCCTTCTCAGCACCCTTTCCATGCCATCTACATCCTCTCGGATGGGGCCTCCAGAACTGTATCTCATACTCCAGGTGTGGCCTCACCATGGAGCTGTAAGCGGCATCAGCACCTCCTTCCCTCTGCTGGTTATCCCTCTCCCTATGCACACCAGCATCCTGTTAGTCTTGCCCACTGCTTTGCTGCACTGGGTCCCCACCTTAAGGTCATTTGCAATTACAATCCCTAGATCCTTCTCCTGCCTGGTTGCTGCCATTTCCTTCCCCCTATTGTGTATGTAGTATTTGGATTCTTCCTCCCCAAGTGCATCACTTTGCAATTCCTGGCATTGAATCTCAGCTGCCATGTTCCCGACAACTCCTCCAGTAACCTTATATCACTCTTCATTGCCTCCACTCCCCCCCCCGGGGTGTCCACCCTGTTACTGATTTTTCTGTCATCTGCAAAAAGGCAGACCTTCGCCTAAAGCCCCTCTGCTAAGTCGCTGATGAAGATGTTAAATAGAATGGGCTCCAGCACCGACCCCCGAGGGACCATGCTCAACACCCCAGTCTCCCCAGAGCGCATCCATTGACCACAACCCTCTGGCTTCTCCCCCATCAGCCAACTCTCCACCCATCTTACTATTTTCTGCCCCACCCATAGATTCCCCAACTTATTAACCAGCCTTCTGTGGGGCACCATGACAAAGGCCTTCCCAAAGTCCAGGTAGGCCACGGCCACTGCCCCACCTTGATCAACCACCTTCATCACCTCATTGAAGAATTCAATCAAGTTTGTCTGACATGACCGTCCGATTGTGAAGCCATGCTGCCTTATACCTTGCAGCCTCCCCTTCCAAATATCTAACCACCCTTTGTTTCAATATTGACTCCACTACTTTACCCACCACCTATGTGAGACTGACCGGATGATAATTGCCCGCTTCCTGCCACTTTTATGAATTGGCACCACGTCTGCCTTCTTCCAATCCTCTGGTACCCACCCTGTATCCAGGTGTAAGTTATACAACCCCACCAGTAGTTCCGCCAGTACCTCCCCTAATTCTCTGAGTACCCTAGGGTGAAGACCATCTGGTCCCATGGCCTTGTTCACCCTCAACTTACCTAATTCCTCCTTTACCTCTTCCAAACTGATATGCCTTTGAGAGTTCTTATTCTCTCAATCCAAGATGGCCACTACTCTTACATCTAGTCCAGAGGAAACATTACAGGGTAAGCACCCCAGCATTTCTATAGGATCTGTATGATAAACACAGCCATATGCCCAATCTCTGGAAAGGAAGGGTGCTAACTACTTAAAACACAATGTCCCCTGTAGTCTAACCTTGGACCAGCACTGACATCTGTTACATCTGCTCGGCCTGTTCTCTCAGTTAGAGAATCATTTTTTTTACCTAGACAGGCCAGCTGATATTCAGCATCTTGTTCTCAGTGGGATCCTGCTTCTACCCGTTTTCACAGCTTTGTGGACTGGATCACTGAGAGGTTAAGTGACTTGCTCAAGGTCACAAAGAGCATTTGGTTGTGATGATGTTTGAACATGTGATCTTCTGCAATCAAACTATGCAGTCATGATGAAATGAAAGCAGTTTAGGGGAGGTAGTTATGTAACTCATAGAAAACAAAAACAGATAGTAATAATCTGACAAGTAGAATTTGTTGGCACAGAAGTGTCACTATACATAAGCCAGTAAATTAGTATAATGTAGTGCAGATTAACCATGATGAGCTCTGTTCAGCAACACTTAACATATTGTTTTCCCAGTTATTTTCTCTATGAACTCAGGTCTGTAAAGGGTACATGCATAGGCCCAGTACAGTCCAGGGTGTAGTGCTAGGCAGGGGAAACAGGGCAGACTAGATGGGCACACTGGTCCTTTTCTGCTGACATATTCTACGTTTCTATGTAGGTCCAATATTATGGCGTACTGCAAATATATATATATATATATATATATATATATATATATATATTCTTTGCCTACAACTTCATTAATACACTGGCTAGGGTTCCAGCATCAAAAGTAGGGAAATGTTGTGTTAGGGAAATGTTGTGTTAGGGTTTCCAACCCTAACACCCAGCCCCCACCCTGCAGGCAACAGGTGCCGGGTTTGCCTTGGCATTGTCAGCCCTAACGCTCACCCCATTCCATAAGTAAATAAGCTGAGAGGGATACAGCATATGCAAATGGGGTGAGCATTACGGATGACAACCCCAAGACACACCTGATGCCTTTTGTTGCCTGCAGGGTGGGGGTGGGGTGCTAGAGTTGGAAACCCTAAGACGACATTGCCCTACTTTTGATGCTGGAACCCTAACTAGTGCATTAACTAAGTTTTTGGCAAAGAATTTCCTTACTTTTTGTGATAGTATAATCATATCCTTATTATAGTATTAATATTATAATATAATCGTATACATCATTTTTGAGATATTGTAATCGTATCCTGATTTTTCTGTGGGAGCGGAGGGTCCTCTGGGCCCTGCGCTTGCATTGGTCCATAACAATATCCATATTTGAATGTGCATGTACAGATCCCTCTGGGCCCTGTGCTTCCATCCATTCATAATTTTTAAACATACTGTAGTCATCTCTTATCCCGTGCTGCACAGCATCAAAGAAAGACCACACATTGCAGTGTTATCATATGGGAATCACAGGAAAATTTAAAACCTGTATAACTTCAGAGCAAAAGAATATATTTTCACCAAACCAGCAAAAGGCACATCTGTAGGGAAAGCCCATTGAACCCTGAAAATTTCATACAAAAATTGGAAGCCATGTTTTCAGAAATGACAAGTACACCTCACATTACAATGTTATCCTATGGGTAATGAAAATTTAAACCCCAGAACTCCAGAGCAAAGTAATCTGTGTTCACCAAACCGTCAAAAGGCACATCCATGGAGCGAGCCCTTTGTACCTTGAAAATTGCAGACCAAAATTCCAAACCATTTCTTCAGCGTGAAGTGAAAAAAAAAAAATCTGTATAAAATTTATTTTTTCATGAATTCCAAAACAGGATCTTGTTTCAAGCTTTCTTTTTTCCCAATTTGCAAAAAAAGACAAATCGTTTTTCGCAAATTGCAAAACAGAATCCTGTTTCATGATTCTTTTTTAAAGTTGTGAAAAAGGATTTTGGCATATTAAAAACACATTTCCAGGTGATTTATGAAAAACTAACACAGAATCTGATAGAGGCAGGTCCGATTAGCAGAACATGTTGGTGCCAAAAATGTCACTGGCCATACAAGCGGTAACACTACATGTGGCTAATGACCAGGTTCAGTAAGCGAGTCTGGGACATTGGAGGGCCAGCCGGGGAAGAAGGATTCAGTACCTGACAGGCTGCTCCTCTTTATCTGGGAGGGTGGGTTGCTCTCTCGCTGCTATACTGCTACCACCTGGTTGACTACAGGTGGTGCTGGTGCAACTGAGGAGGCAGACTGATAGGGAGGGGTGGGCATTAGCCAAGGACCGGAATGAGGTGCGTCTCCATGCACCTCCGTCTCATTGGTCCTCCTCAAGCGATGACATCAGCAGAGGGGCAGGAACCAAAGCAAGGAAAAGACCCCATGTCTGATACAGGCAACAGGCTCCTGCACCATCGACCATGGAGGAACTGGGGTGGACTCCAGCTACAATCTCCCCTGAAGTTCAGTGGAGTTAAGGAGGGGACTCCTCTGCCCCACCTGGGGGGTTATCCGGGGATCCAGAGGTAATGGAGCAGGGCACTATCAGAGCAATCCCATGTCCTCTTAGTGGCGTAGCCTGAGTAGGTGCATTGGGAAGCCCTGAGAGAGGGACCAGACATGGAGAGAAAGGGGACAAAAATTGATAATAAAAAAAAAAAGTTTCTGTTTTTCAACTTTGTTTGCCCCGCTAAGCAAAAACAAGATGGTGGCAGCATAAAAAAGGATTCCTGATTTGCAACAAAGTATTCTCATTTGTGACACAAAATCCTGTTTCATGCGGGTGCGTGAAGTCGGCCGGGAGGGAGGATTGGCGCCCCAGCGGTGCTCTCCTCCTCAGTGGGGATTTCCAACCCCGGGAATGTCGGTGGGAGCACCGGCGCTCGGGGGGGTCATGGCTCCGTAACCAGGAGTCCGGGGAGGGGGGACGTTGATAGGTGCTTGAGGGAGGCGTGCGTCAGCACGTCGTCCCTCTAGGACGTACGTCCTTGTGTGCGGCATCCAGGGGCGGGGGAGTGGAGAACAGCGGAAGAAGCGGCCATCCTCGGTGTCCCTAGATGAAGACTGCCCCATCTGGAGCCCACTAAGGACAGACCCGCTATGCTATGGAGGAGAAAGGATGAAGAGAGCACTCTGGGGCAGATCCCGATGGGGGCGTTGGGGGATTGTGCAGTCAGAAGGAGGGGACATCAGGGGCAAGGGAGGAGGGAGTATAAAGAGATAAAACAAAAAAAAATCCTGTTTCATGGCTCACATCTAACTTTTCCCGTTGAAAATAATGGGAAATTTTAAAATTTTATAACTTTTAAACAGATTAATATTTTTCACCAAATCTTCAATAGGCACATCTGTGACCTTTCTACCCTAAAATTTTCAAACCAAAATCCAATTTTGTGTAGTGATATGACAAAAGAATTTTACAAAAAACAGTAATTTTCTCATTTTTGACACTCCATACCTCTGCACTCACATGTGACGGAATGAAACTTGGCACATCAAGAGATCTTTGGTCCCTGATGGCTCATGCAAAATTTCATGCATTGGTTGAACAGCGGGAAGTTATTAAAGTGCAAAACACAAAAAGATTCCACATTTGTGACAAATGATTATCCATTTGTGACAAAGATTGCCATTGCGACAAAAGGTTGCCCATTTAGATAAAGTCCTTTTTAAAGTGAACATCTGAACTGCCAGCAGATAAAGGCCTTTGGTCTATCAAGTCTGCTTGATTGTGCAGCTAGCAGTACTTATACTACAGCTGTCCCTCCCTTCCCCTCCAGTGACCCTCTCCCTTACCTCTGTCCCATCCCCTTTTGAAGCAACTCACTGTCTTACAGAATAATACTTCCTCTGGTAGTGCTTTCCACCCTGTCATTATCCTCTCCATAAAAATGTGTCTCCTCATTTCCCTCCTGAACCCCCCTCCAATCTTAGACTGTGCCCTCAGGTGTCCCTCACCCTTCTTAATTGGAAAAAGCCCTCCATGCCAGCCTTTTTTTGCCTTCATGTACTTGAAGGTTTCAATCATATCCCCCATCTCTCCTCTCCTCAAGGGAGTATGTGTTCAACTCCCTCTGCCTACTCTCATAGAGGCAAGTCCCTAGCCCCTGGATTATTTTGTTGCTCTTAGTTTGCACTGCCTCCAATAACCTAATGTCCTTCTTCAGATACAGATGCCAGAAATGCATGCAGTACTCCAGGTGTGGTTTAACCAGTGACCTATATAGCGGCAGGATCACCTCCCCTCCTCCTAGAGGATACACCTCTGGCAATACAACCCAGCATCCAGTTAGCCTTTGTAGCTGCCTTTCTGCACTGTGTGAAGTAGTTCCCTGCTCCTGTTGTGATCATCCTCAGAGCCTTCTCCTCCTGTGTGGGGCTGTGGATGTGGCCTACCTTAACTTTAGCAAGGCATTAGACACAGTCCGCACAAAAGATTAATAATCAAGTTAGCCAACCTGGGAGTGGGTCCCAGGGTGGTAGCCTGGGTAGCAAACTGGCTGCACAACAGGACACAGAAGGCAATAGTGAATGGAACACATTCCGAAGAAAGGGGGGTTACTAGTGGAGTACCTCAGGGCTCAGTACTGGGTCCAGTCCTCTTTAACATCTTTATAGGTGACATTGCAGAGGGTCTGGAGAGAAAGGTATGCCTCTTTGCAGATGACACAAAGATCTGTAACAGAGTTGATACACAAGAGGGGGTAGAAAGGGTGAGAAGGGACTTGGCAAGGTTGGAGGAATGGTCAGACATATGGCAACTTAGATTCAATGCAAAGAAGTGCAAAGTAATGCACCTGGGAAACAAAAACCCGGGAGAAGAGTACACAATAGCAGGGGAGGTACTAACAACAACAACAATGGAAAGGAACCTGGGGGTAGTAATATCAGATGATCGAAAGGTTGGTAAGCAATGTGAGAAGTCAGAAAGAAGAGCCAGGGGGATACTGGGATGCATAGGAAGGGGCATCACAAGTAAAAAAAGGGAAGTGCTTATCCCTCTGTACAGACAGTTGGTGAGACCCCATCTGGAGTACTGTGTACAGTTTTGGAGACCCCATCTATGCAAGGACATAGACAGGATGGAAGCAGTCCAGAGGAGGGCAACTAAAATGGTGCAGGGTCTGCATCAGAAACCATATGAAGAGAGACTGAGAGAGCTTTATATGTATACCCTTGATGAAAGAAGGGACGGGGAGACATGCTAGAAACTTTTAAGTACCTCAAGGGAATCAACAAAGTCCAGGAGAGTAGCATCTTTCAGAAAAAGAGATGTGTAAGAACAAGGAGGCACAATTTAAAGATAGAGGGGGGATGGCTCAGGGGTAATGTGAGGAAATTTTTTTTCACGAAGAGAGTGGTGGATGCATGGAATTGCCTTCCTGGGGAGGTTGTTGGGTCTAAAACAGTGGGGGAATTCAAACATACATGGGACAGACATAAGGCAATTGTAGTGGAGGGTGGCAGGAAGTAGGCTGTTGGTTAACTAGACTCTGCAGCTTATCCAGTAGGTAGGGAAATGGGCAGACTGGGTGGGCCAAGTGGTCCTTATCTGCTGTCAAAGTCTATGTTTCTATGTTTCCTCTGTTTTGGCTAGCTGAATCCCCCCCAGCTGGGAACTCCTCCATGGGTTTTTTGCTCCAAAATGTAGCACCTTGCATTTCTTGGCATTCAGCCCCAGCTGCCAAGTGTCCGACCAGTCCTCCAATATTGACAGATCCTCCAGCAACCCCTGCCACCCCTCCAAGTCATCCACTACTGCTGTCATCTTGGTGTCATCTGCAAACAGACTGATCTTGCTCTTGATGCCTATTGAGATGTCTGCTCTGCAAATCCCAAACAACACCAGCACCAGTACAGAGCCCTGTGGCACTCCGCTTGTCACTGCTCTGGGTGATGAGAGCTCCCTTCCCACCACCACACTCTGTGGTCTCCCTTGCAGCCAGTTTACTATCCATCCCACCATCTTCACCCCCACCCCGTGTCTTCTAGCTTACTACCTAGCCTCCCATGTGGCACCGAATCGAATGCCTTACTGAAGTCCAGGTACAGGACATCCACTGCTTGACCCCTGTCTAATTGCCTGGTAACCCAGCCATAGTACTCCACTAGGTTGACCTGACAGGATCTGCCTGAGACAAATCCATACTGCCTACTGTCCTGCAGCCCATTAGCTTCTAGGAGGGAAACCAGCCTCTCCTGTAGGAACATTTAACTTTTCCCATTGAAAATAATTTCACCAAATCTTCAAAAGGCACATCTGTGACCCAAGAACTTTCTACCCTAAAAATTTAACACCAGGAGCCAGATATTCAAAACTTATCACATGGCAAAATTAGCACTGCCTGGCATGCTAAATTAGCCTGGAACCATTTGCATGCTATATTCAAAGGAATAGCCCAGGGGCTAAAGCAAGTGAATATAGCATGCAAATGAAGCTGTGCATACAGGGCTGGGAGTGCAGTGCAATAATAGCCCAGCAAATAAGACAGCTCTGAATATAGCATCCAGGAAGTGCAAACCACAACAGCAGCCAGTGCATAGATGTGGAGGAAAGTAAAGGTGAATTACATGGCCAATAGTGTGTGCTAGCAAAGAGCGGATTCACTAAAGCTGCAAACAACAGTGCAGGCCAAATACTGCAGAACTGTACTATGGTTTGGACAGGTTTGCAAGGCGTAAACATATTTGTGCAGTGCTTGTGCAGCGCTAACATGTTTGCTCGGTGCTAAGACATTTGCCTAGGGCAAAAATGTGCTATATTCAAAAGTGATATGCAAATGATCCTACTTAGGCAGTCCATGGGCACACATCCACATTAGCAACTCATTATGGCCTGATTTGCAAGTAGATTGCCCAACGCTATTGCAGGGTCCCACAGCTCCATCTGTATGCCAGTCTGGGAGTACAGGGGCAGGCTGGGTCTGCTCACAGCTCCACCTGTATGTCAAACGATAATCCCAAAGAGCCACCGTGAACTGGGTGAGGGGTGCAGAACCTGGGACACCAGCCCATAATAATAAAGTTCAGTAGTGTGCACTCCAGAACAATAAGGACAGCCATGCAGATTTGCAAGAAACAAAAATAATTTTATTTTAGCAGTCCTAAATACAGGTTATTGCCAGCTATGGCAGTAACCTGTGCCTAAGACTGCCAAAATAAATGATTTTTGTTACTTCAAATCTGCTGTAGCTGTCCTTGCTGTTCTGGAGTGCACACCACTAGAACCCCACCTACTATGTCAGTCTGGGTACAGGGGCAAGTTGGGTCTGCTCACAGCCCCACCTGTATGTCAATCTGGAAGAGCATGGTGGTAGCGTCAGCCTATGTTCGTACACAGCTGCAGAAACCATTGTGCCACAGGGAACTATGCAGCACAGGCACAGGTGGTGGTGCTGCATGCGATAGTCAAACTGCTACAGTGCATATCAGATGCTACAGTAACAAGGTGGCCAGTAGTGTGAGGGACACAGCAATGCCTATGGTGTGTGGGGTATCACTGACTACTGCACTCCACACAGTGACAGGCCCAGCTGACAGGTGTGTTCTGACAGTGGACACTACTTGCAAATGTTATTTTATGGGGAATCAGAGCATTGGGAGGGGTGGGGGGTCCACTAGACTACCAGGGAATTACAAATATGTTATTGTACTGGGATCAGAGCATCGGGGGTGGGAGTCCACTAGACTACCAAGGAGTTACAAATATGTTATTATGCGAGGATTGGAGCATCGGGAGGGTGGGGGTACCACTGGACTACCAGGGATATATATTTATTTTATTTTCAGTGATCAGGGCTATGGGGAGGGAGGGGTTCCACTAGACTGCTAGGGCTATATAAATTATTTATGGTGATCGTGGCTATGGGGTGGGTGGGGAGTGTCACAAGAGTCACACTGACTTTAAAGTGTCTGTTGGAAGCTCAAACTTACTGCAAAGAACAAACTGCAACTCCATTTAGGACCTGGAAACCTGATTAAGGCATAATACTGCAGAGCACTGGATAAGAAGGGGAGATACACTTTCTACAAAAAGTTTTGTTTTTATTTTTCCTTATTGGCACTAAGCAGAGAATTGCAGGATTCCTTTAAAAGGGTAGTAATTTTATAACCAGAGTGAGTGAGATACAACTGAATTTGCTTGAGTGCGGGGGTTGAGACCTAGCATTTGGAAGGATATTTTTGCAACATTTTAAGTGTCCTGCTGGCTGAGAAGTTATTTTTTTCTCCCTGGTTTCACTGAAAGGTTTTGTGTATTGGAATCAGACATAGCAGTCTGCCTGCATTGAAAGGCCTGCTTACATCACAGGTGTCACTAGTCAATCAATTGGCTCTGGGAGGGGTTTCATCACTGTGCTTATCTTAGACATCCTTCACAGTTAGAAGACAGTCACACTGACTTTAAAGTGTCTGTTGAAAGCTCAAACTTACTGCAAAGAACAAACTGCAACTCCATTTAGGACCTGGAAACCTGATTAAGGCATAATACTGCAGAGCACTGGGTAAGAAGGGGAGATACACTTTCTACAAAAAGTTTTATTTTTATTTTTCCTTATTGGCATTAAGCAGAGAATTGCAGGATTCCTTTAAAAGGGTAGTAATTTAATAACCAGAGTGAGTGAGATACAACTGAATTTGCTTGAGTGCGGGAGTTGAGACCTAGCATTTGGAAGGATATTTTTGTAACATTTTAAGTGTCCTGCTGGCTGAGGAGTGAATTCATTTTTATCCCTGGACTCAGTAGAGTGGTTTGTGTTGGAGCTGTGGTCTAGTAAATTGTGGTGTTAGTTGTATTACTATAAAGGACAGTACTCACCAGGGTGGTGGAGCAGTTGTGTATTTGATTGTTTCTAACAGTCACCAGTGGCTGTGCACTACCTACTCACCCTTCCCCCACCCCCCCAGGCGTTGCAGTTCCTTTATAGCCACAGTTCTGACATCACTTCCTCAACAGGTCTTGGGACAAAACTGCCATATTCCTAATAACCCAGCAATGCATAAAGAGTAGTTACACAAAACAAATAATACATATATAATTACATATTGTATATAATAAGGAGAGGGCGTGTGGGGGTGGTGCAATGCACTGGCTGTGGGCAGCAGTTTTACAGGAAACATTCTGGAAACTGCATTGCTGTCCTATTTGTAGGCAACTGTCAGCTCCAAGAGAGAGGTTGCCCACCTCCAGGCTGAACTAGCAAGGACTAGGAGGCCTCCCTCCCAAAGATCACCACTGCCACAACCACTGAGTCAGAGGTTTGGAGTATGAAGAGCAGTAGGACCACAGTGGGTTCTGGGAGGGAATGCGTGGTGGACCAGGAGGCGAAGCCCCCCAGTTGTACCTCTACACAAACCAGATGCCATTCTGGCAGAGCAAGGCTCCTCTATGATGGCACCCTCAGTGGAGACCCAGAAGAATACTGAGGACATCCACAAGGGAGACCCACAAAACGGTGGCAAGGGACACCACAGGGGAAGGAAACAGCTACTGATAGGGGACTCAATTGTTAGGGGGGTAGAACTGGGGAAGGGAGAGAAGGAAGTAAGCTGCCTGCCTGGTGCCATGGCTTGGAGGGACAAGAAGCGAATCCTCACAATTGTAGAAGCAGCATCACAGGAGAGAGAACTAGATATCATTGTCCACCTTGGGACAAATGACCTAGCTAGGCACGGGATCAGTGCAGTGCAGAATGAATTTGTGGAGTTGGGGAGGGGCCTCAGATGGGTAGCAAGCACAGTAACCTTCTTAGAAGTGCTACCAGTCCATGGCAGGAGTGAGGCTAGAGTACTGCACACCATGCAGCTTAATGAATGGTTGAAAAACTGGTGCAGAGCACAGGGCTTTGGCTTCACTGGGGACTGGGGGTCCACCTGGAGAGATAAAGGTCTATACTAGTATGACGGTCTGCATTTGTCCACTAAGGAGACCAAGCTCCTAGGTGACAGGTTTAAATGCTTCCTTGGCAAACTTTTAAACTAGATAAGGGGGAAGGTACTGATAAAAGGCAGGAAAAGTCAAGCCTCCCCCACAAAACATGGCAGGTAGTAGGGTTAACACTGGGTACAGAGCTCAACACAGGGCAGGACGGGGTAAATGGTAAAATAGATAAGAGCAATAAGAGCAGGGATGGGAGAAAAAGGATCAAGCCAACATTAAATGGAGGGCAATGACTACTAATGCCCGTGAGTCTGGGAAACAAGCTTTCTGAGCTAGTAGCGTTGATGGAAGATGAACAATTGGATATTGTGGCAGTCACAGAAACATGGTACACCGAGAACCATGAATGGGATGTCAACATACCAGGGTACACAATCTACAGAAGGGACAGGAAGGCAAAGAGGAGGTGGAGTAGCTCTATACATAAGGGAAGGGATCAAAGCTACAGAACTAAAAAGTAAAGGGGAGGACAAGAGGCACTCTAGGTTACCTTGGAGTTGAGGAATGGCATCACAATCCGCACAGGGGTTGTATACAGACCCCCGTCTCAAGGGGAGGAAATGGACAAGAAAATGATGAGGACATTCTCAAAATGGCTGAAAAAGGGGAGATACTGTTGATGGGGGACCTGAATATGCCAGATGTTAACTGGAGGACATGTACTGCAGCCACATCCAAGGCTGGGTCATTCTCGATGCCCTGCAGGAGCAGACCTTAGACAGCTAGTGCTGGAACCCACTCAGGAGGGAGCAATACTAGACCTGGTACTCTCAAATGGAGAGAGGATCACAAATTTAGAAGTCAGTAGACATCTGGGAACAAGCGACCACTGCACAGTGTGCTTCACAATGAGCACAACCATGGAGATAAGCCATACAAAAAGAAGGATACTGGACTTTAGAAGGGCTGACTTTGGCAAAATGGGTGAATACCTGAAGAATGCACTAGCAAATGGCCAAAAAGGAGGGGTGGAAGAACAATGGAGAAAAATCAAAACTGCCATCATAGAGGCAACAAGTCTTTGTGTAAAACAAATAAAGAAAACAAAGTGGAGTAAAAAACCACTATGGTTCTCAAAAGAGGTGGCAGGGAAGGTTAAGGAGAAAAGGCTGCATTCAAAAGTATAAGGAATCACAGAGGGAGCCACGGCGGGAACTGTATCAACTAAAGCAGAAAGAAGTAGGAAAGGCAGTCAGAATAGCAAAGGCACAAACTGAGGAAAAAATAGCCAACTCGGTCAAAAAGGGGGATAAAACCTTTTATAGGTACATTAGGGAGCATAGAAAGGTTAAGGGAGGGATAGTGAAGATTAATAAAGGAGAGGGGAGGTGGGCAGAGGGAGACAGTGAAAAGGCAGAGATACTGAATGAATACTTTTGCTCAGTATTCACAAAAGAAGATGAGGAGCAGTTACCTAAACCAGACAATAGAAGTACTCTGGCTAGGGTGGTTGATACCAGTCCATTCACAGAAGAAAGAGTCCTGAAAGAACTCCTAAAACTTAAGGTGGACAAAGCAATGGGGCCTGACGAGATTCACCCCAGAATCCTAAAAGAACTAAGGGGGACCTAGTGACACCACTGACCACACTTTTAACAAATCATGGCAGGATGGGGTGGTACCTGAGGACTGGAGGAGGGCAGATGTGATTCCCCTTTACAAAAGTGGGAGCAAGGCAGAAGCAGGAAACTACAGACCTGTAAGTTTGACCTCAGTGGTAGGGAAAATGATGGAATCACTTCTGAAAGAAAGAATTGTTGAGCACCTAGAGGCCAAGGGGCACAGGACCCAAAGCAACATGGATTAACAGCAGGAAGGTCATGTCAGACTAATCTAATTGATTTCTTTGACTGGGTGACCAAAGTAATAGACCAGGGAGGAGCTGTGGATATGGCCTACCTAGACTTTAGCAAGGGATTTGACACAGTCCCGCACCAAAGATTAATAATCAAGTTAGCCAGCCTGGGAGTGGGTCCCAGGGTGGTAGCCTGGGTAGCAAACTGGCTGCACAACAGGACACAGAAGGTAATAGTGAATGGAACACATTCCGAAGAAAAGGGGGTTACTAGTGGAGTACCTCAGGGCTTAGTACTGGGTCCAATCCTCTTTAACATCTTTATAAGTGACATTGCAGAAGGTCTGGAGGGAAAGGTATGCCTCTTTGCAGATGACACAAATATCTGTAACAGAATTGATACACAAGAGGGTTAGAAAGGATGAGAAGGGACTTGGCAAAGTTGGAGGAATGGTCAGACATATGGCAACTTAGATTCAATGCAAAGAAGTGTAAAGTAATGCACCTGGGAAACAAAAACCCAGGAGGAGAGTACACAATAGCAGGGGAGGTACTAACAACAACAAAATGGAAAGGGACCTCGGAGTAGTCATATCAGATGACCTAAAGGTGGGTAAGCAATGTGAAAAGTCAGTAAGGAGAGCCAGGGGGATACTGGGATGCATAGGAAGGGGCATCACAAGTAGAAAAAGGGAAGTGATTATCTCTCTATACAGACAGTTGGTGAGACCCCATCTGGAGTACTGTGTGCAGTTTTGGAGACCTCATCTACGCAAGGACATAGACAGGATGGAAGCAGTCCAGAGGAGGGAAACTAAAATGGTGAAGGATCTACATCAGAAACCATATGAAGAGAGACTGAGAGAGCTTAATATGTATACTCTTGATGAAAGGAGGGACAGGGGGGACATGATAGAAACGTTCAAGTACCTCAAGGGAATCAACAAAGTCCAGGAGGGTAGCATCTTTCAGAAAAGAGATGTGTAAGAACAAGGGGCACAGTTTAAAGATAGGGGGACGGCTCAGGGTAATGTGAGGAAATTCTTTTCACGGAGAGAGTGGTGGATACATGGAACAGCCTCCTGAGGAGGTCATTGGTCTAAAACAGTGGGGAATTCAAACATGCATGGGACAGACACAGAGCAATTATAGTGGGGGTTGCAGGAAGCAGGCTGTTGGTTAACTAGAATCTGCAGCTTATCCAGTAGGTAGGAAATGGGCAGACTGGGTGGTCAAGTGGTCCTTTTCTGCCATCAAAGTCTATGTAAGACCCCTCTGGCAGCACCGCATGCTGTGCAGGGCACCTTGCACATTTCGCTGGCCTGCCCTGCACAACGCATGCAAATGGGGCCATAATAACAAGTAAATGGACCCGTTTGTGCCTTTCCTGTATTATGGCCCCATTTGCATACTGCTGGCTGAATATCTGGAATTTGCGCACAGTGAAACAATGCAGTTCCCATTCCTGCTATTCAGCCCTGTCTTGGGGGTGCGATGCACCAGCACATCGTATTTGCACAGTGTGCATTTCCTGATATATTCAGAGGAGATGCGCCATGGCTCATCTCTTTTGAACATAACCCTGAGTTGCACCAGCGCAACTCAGTTGTGCTGTCCCACCACATGCGCCATTGCGAGTCGCACTTCTGAATATTGGAGCCCCGTATCTTCACATCCATGCATCCAACCAGAATGAAACTTGCCACATCAAGAGATCTTTGCCCCTGCTGGCACATGCAAAATTTCTTGCAAATCATTTGAACAGTTGAGAAGTTATTAAAGTTCAAAATTTCAAGTTTAACATAGAAGTGAAGAACGAACCCTAACTACCCTCAGGCACACTGTATCAAATGTTGCATAATTCCACAGACGTGTTAAGTGATAACTGTATGTCATGCTAGTAATGCAGTTGAATATGTCCTTCTTCAAATGTAATTGCAAGTATATATTAAATGTAAATGTTTGCAAAATCCTCAGTCATGCTGTATGGCAACTATGCCTTTCTAAATTTAATTGAATGTTCATTCTACAAATGTAACGAATGTGTATTCCACTGTCTTGTTAAATGTTCATTGTATGTTTAATATTTCACCCTATGTACCCACCCCACCCCCACCCCGGTCGAACCAGGAGACAAGCAACTTGTTGTTCAGCATGCCTTCCGTGAAACATTTCAATAAATAAATAAAAGAATAAATATAGAGCAACCACACCCTATAATATATTTTATAATAACACTTTCAGGTCCACAGAGACATCTATACACCTTCTTATCATCCCTCCTAAAAGTGGCAACATCAATGTAATACATTTAATTCAGTTTAATTTCATTTAGGGAGATACTCACTGAGGCAAGCTCATTTGCAGAGGTGTCCTTTGAGACTGTGCAAACAGTTCAGGTACCAGTAGTGCAATACAGTAAGTAAAACAATTACAGCTGACCTAGAAGACAGTTTGAACAACCGTGATATACATTTATTAATTTATATATTTAAAACTGGTGACTGGGAGAGGCACACTGAGCTGAGGCTCCTTTCCAGGTGTGACCCAGGGGTCACAGTGTACCTGTTATCTTCTAGCAGAGTGCTCATACTGGATATGAGACCAAGTCCTGAATGAGGAGAGCAATCCAAAATTATGTACTTGTTTTTAAAGGAAAAATATCATAACTCTAATCTTCCAAGAGTACTGTACCTCCTCCATAGAGCCACACTCTTTTGTCTTAGTGCTATACGTTCTAGGACACTACGAGAGAGAATGTTTTGTAACTGACAGTGTTGACACATGGTGCCCATGTGCACGTGATGGCATGCACGAACTGTCTCTGTAGATAGAGGTGTCGGTCCCAACTTCCTCAGTTACTATTTTCTCAGACTATGCACAAAAAACACTAAGTGAGAAAGAAAGAAAGAATGAAAGATTGAAAGAAAAGCTAAACAATGACTATAATAAATAACAGAAGCCCAGGGAGAAAAAAAAAATTATTAAAGAAAAGAAATAAAATTACTCCAATTAAGTAAGAAAGGAGACTCCTTACCTACTAGAGTTCTTTAGAGTGCCCTGGGAGTGAAAAAGGGAAGCAGAACTGATGTACTATAGGGGCAAAGTAGAGCCCCTATAGCTAGGGTTGAGTAGCATGTTTAATGTTAAATCTCAGATTTTGCACTTCAATAGTTTTGCAACCGATCAATGGATCTGCACAGAAGTTAGCATGTGCTGTCCTGTGGGGTAGATCTCGGATGTGGATCTTCTGGTTGATATGCGAATTCTGAGATCTGGACAGTTGAAAAAGTCATAAAGTTACCACTTTTTGCAGTTTTTTTCTCATCGCCTTGTGTCCAGACCATGCAGAATTTTGGTGTGATCTTTGTATGGTAGAAACAGCTTGGGTAACAGAACTGCCATGCTTAGTTTGGTGAAAAAATATTAATCTGTTGCAAAGTTATTACATTTTTTATTTGCAGTTGTTTTCAATGGGAAAATCACTTTTCAGGATAGAGGGAGAATGTTCGACAAAGGATTTGATCTCATGAGAAAGGATTTTGTCTAGCAAGACTCGTTCCTTCTTCACAAGAATAAAATTCTTTTTGCAAGAAAAAATCCTTTTTGAGACTGCCATCTTGTTTTTTTCCACCAACTAAAAATTGTGGAAAAGACATAAAAATGTTAGCATTTTGCAAAACAAACACCAGAACCGAGCTAAATAGCCCTGTTTAGCTAGATCATGGTGTTTGTTTTCTAATTAACCCAGAAATGCTTTTTCTGGGCACCCTAATCCTGGTGCCCAGCTTAGTGAGGGTCTTCCCCACGTTCTCTGCAAAGGTTAAATTGAGGCGGAACAGTCAGGAATGGTATGGAATGCCATTCTACCACCTCAGCCTGCCAGTGCTTCAGTTCAGTATGTACTCTCACAATCATGGCGGCAGCCCTCATTTATTTAAACAAATACACAGGCACAACAAAGAGCCACTGAGAATGAAACACTAACAAACTGGCTATTCAACGCTATCTAATTCCTTTTGTTTTGGTACCACCTGCTGCTGAGAACAGTGTTGGGATATGAAGCCCATCCTGTACGGCAATGAGCCACACAGGGATTAGCACCTGCTGTACCACTGTCCCTCCAAAATAATAGAACCCACAGCCCCCCACACTATAGCCATCATTAGTCAAGCACCACAGTTCACACCTTGGCAGTTGCCATGCCACTCCTGGGATTATGAGTCCACCCAGAATGTTAAAAACCTTTGTGGATGTGCAAATCCATGGCACCTGTGTGAAGCACACTGTCTGGCATATCGTCACCCTGAAAACAACGGATGTTACTGTATAAAACTTGATCACAGGCAGCAGCAGTCCCTTACTTTGTAGCTGCTGCTACTTGTGACATACTGCTCCTAGAATTCAAGAAACAACATGCTCCAATCTGCTGCCTGGCTGAGCTAGCTGAGCCATCTGCCATCCATCTGGCCTGATCAATTCCAACCTACCTGACCGCTCGTTCACTTGCTCTGACCATGGCACTCTGCTCTGCGCCAGGTGAGTAGTATCAGCAGTGCAATGTTAGTTTCTGGTCTGTGTGCCTGTGTGCCATCAGAACAGAGTCAGTGCATGCAGCCCATAATGATAGGACCGCCTGCAGTTTGTCAGTCAGAGCTGTTATACAATGCAGTTGGGGCAAGGGCCAAAAAAATGGATGGGATATTTTGATATCTATCGATAGGGCAGTGATAGAAAAAATGTAAATATTTCTGCAATGAAATGTTGAAATGTATACTACCTTCTCATGGTGTGCATGCTTTTCTCACTGCTTGATCACACAGTGGGAGACTCATATGCAGCTATTTTACTTTGCTACTTGCCAGAGTAATAAAGCGCTTTTTCCAGCTGTGCTGTGCTTAGAACTGAGCCAGCCCTTAAAAAGTGATCTATGTGGGACCCACCCCCCCTCGAGCCCTGGTGGATGGGCTGCAAACTTTATAGTTAGGGGCATCAGTTAGGGTTTTTGTAGGCCAGGGCTTCAGAGACTCCGTGACCTTCTCTGCATATCCCTTGAACCCCTAAATTACAACAACGGCACCCAAGTGTGCATGGTGCAGCCCAAACAACTCTTTACTTCAGCTGCAGAAAATGGGGCACTCACAGACATCAAGAAATTCTCAATGCTGATATTGAATTCTTTAGACTTTATTGATTAAATGCTAAAATAATCAGCCAATGTCAGTGACAGAAAATAGATCTCTCCCAAAACAGAGTCAACAGTTTCATGCTATGTGCTATCGCTGCCCCACTTATTATTTTATTGTTAGCCACCACCCCACCCCAGGAGTGTGGGACACTGGGGAGCCCACTTCCAGTGTCCTGAAATATTTATTTTGTGTAAACCTTTAAAAAAGGAAACAGTCCCCAGACGTCTTTTTTTTAAGCCTGAAAAAAAGAAAACGGTCCGTCATCCCCGCTGTCCCCTCCATCCTGACCCTATCACTGAGCACCACCACCCCACACACCCCACCTTACCTCTACTTACCTCTGAGGTCATATGCTGTCTTCCTCTGTGGACGGGCACGTATGCACTTTTCAAAGCTGACAAGATAAACTGAGGAATCAAGATGAGTGCAGTATAATGTATTTCAATGGTGGTTTGAACTTATGTTGATATCGTTGCCATTTTATGGAATTTTTGCACCAACATTTCCAAATAGCCTTTTTGGGGCCCAACCTCATGAACACTGCAACTGTCATTTCATTAATCAAGCCTGGAAGATGATTTTGAGGTCATTGCATGGAATCACCTTTCGGGACTGAATAACAAAATTTCACCACCAGTGTTTATGAGGTGGGGTCCCAAAGGCCATGTTGAAATTTTGTGCAAAATTCCGAAAATGGCAGAGTTACACATGTTCATTGAAATGTTTCTATGCACGTGCAGAACTTTGGTAATTTTCAATATTTTGAGTCCACATTTTCACCATAGTCATTTTTCACACCACCTCATGAACATTACAGCTGTCATTTTTCACATCCTGTCTGAAATGTGTTTTCGCACCTGTGGCACAAAATGGTGTTTTGGCACAGATCTGAACATTTTCACCTACAGGGTTTATGAGGTAGGGTCATATGAAGACTGTGTTGAAAATATGGGGTCAAAATATAAAAAAATGCCAAAGTTATGAATATTTGTTGGGATTTTGCTACTCCCACTCATAACTTTGGACATTTTAAATATTTTGAACCCAAATTTTCAACATAGTCTTCTTATTACCCCACCTCATGTATGTCTCACTGTCATTCTTCAAATCCTGCTCATAATGTATTTTGCCCCTCTCTCATCTGTTCTAGGAGTACATGTTTAAATCCCTAGCCTTTCCTTGTATGGCTTCTGGAGCAATCTCTGAATCATTTTGTCACCCTCCATGACTGTGCCCCTATAATATCTATATCTATATCTATATCTATATCTATATCTATATCTATATCTATATAAATATATAGTTTACTGTGTGGTAGCACCAGTACTTTAGGGTTGAGTGCAAACTTCATGTTAAACCCCAGACTTTGAACCTTAATAACTTTGGAACCACACAACATATTTGCATGAAATGTGGCATGCCTTTTGATAAAGGATTTGTTGAATCTGAAACACGTCAAGGCAATGTGGCATTGTGGCATTTTAATAAATGTGGGCATTAATTATATTCAGAGACCAGCGTCCTTTGTTATAAATGGTGGTGAGTGCTGGATTTTTCTAGTTTTATGTACATTTTTATCTTGAGCACCCTGACCTAGTGCATTTACTCTGTTTTGATTTTATATATATATATATATATATATATATATATATATATATATATATATATATATTTTTTTACTGATGCGTAGCACCAGTACATTAGAGTTGAATCAAACGTCTATGTTAAACCCCAAAGTTTGAACCTTAACAACTTTGGAACCACACAACGGATTTGCATGAAATGTGATGTGCATGATCTCCAGGGGTAGGTCCCTTGATGTGCAGAATTTCATAAAAATCAGTTATGTGGTTTGTGAGATGGAAACTGTCAAAAAATCCTAAATTTACCAGTTTTTTTCACATTTCTTTGTCCACCTTTATCTCAGAAATGCCTTTATGTTGTGGTCTGAAATTTTCAGAGTAGGAAGCCTTTGAGTCACTGATGTGCCTTTTGAAGATCTGGTGAAAAAATATTAATCCCTTCTAAAGTTCTAAAATGTTTAATTTCCCATTATTTCCTATGAGAAAATTTCTACACTACCCACACACAGAATCGTCCCCGGGGACAAAAACTAAGTGAGGAAAAAGGAAGACTCACGCAAGACAAACCTGATACAAGAAAGCAGGAAGGAGATACAAGGAAGGAGAGGAAGAATACATAGAGCAACAGGAGGATTCTGGTTGTGGGAGACTCTATATTGCAAGAAGTGGAGGCACAGTCCATCAGTACAAAGGGAGCTAAAACCTTGGTGAAATGTATGCTAGAAGCATCTGCAAGGAGAGCTAAGGACAGAATAGAACAGCTGGTGAGAAGAGATCAGGATTTTGCAGGGATCATTGTCCACCTTGGGACAAATTACATAGCAAACTGGACTGTGGAAGAAGCCAAGGCAGACATGAAGACCCTAGGGGAGAGGCTAAATAAGTACACAACACATCTGACCTTCTTGGAAGTGTTGCCAGTTTGGAGGAAGGGTAGAAGTGAGGACAAGATCAGAAATGAAGGATCAGGAATTCAACTGGTGGCTCCGGGTTGGTGTGCAGAAAATGAGATGCACTACACTGGAGACAGGGGATCTTCTGGGACAGGAAGCTCTTCAAACATGATAGTCTGCATCTCACGGAGAAGGACCGAGAGCACTAAGGCAGAAATTGGAGATCTTCTTGAGGGTTTAAACTGGGAGGTCTCCAGCACAGAGAAATGAGGATGCAGCAGAAAGATACGAAGGTAAGGGGATCAGCAAATGGAAGGAAACCCCCCAACATTGGACTAAAGAAAACAGGCATGGTCATGAGCAAGGAATGGCCACAGGTAAAAAAGGAGGGACCTCATGTAAAAGTACAGGAGGGGCAGACTCAGAAAAGTGGGGACGTGCACTGAGGTTATAGCAGAGGGGATGCCGTGATTGGAAGGCTATGGTGACAGCTCACACTACCACCATTGGTGGGCTTGTCACCACTTCCCATAAATCCAAGGGAGCACATACACACCCAGAAAGAGAAATGCATAACCCAGGCATCTCGACCATAGAGGTCTTGATTAGCATTCAGCAACAAGATGGCAACCTCAAAAATCACTCGGATGCAAACAGCAAGTTGCCACCAAGAAGAGGGTGCAGCTCCATATGATAGTTGCAAATGCTAGAAGCCTTGCAACCAAACTACCCGAACTCACAGCCATCATGGTAGTAGAAAGATTGGACTGGGTCACTGTGACAGAAATGTGGTTCACAGAAAACCATGAATGAGACACGGTTATACCCAGATACAATCTATTCAGAAAGGATAGGCAGGGGCAAATAGGGGGAGGAGTAGCCATTTACATTTGAGAAGACATAAAAGTCACAGAGATGCAGAGTTACCCTGGAGACACAGAGTCACTGTGGTTTACTATAGATACAGGAAATGGAAAAACCTTCAGGATCGGCATAATTTATAGACCTCCAAATCAAGGACAGAAAGGGGACAAAGACCTGATAGAACAAATACACAAAATGACTCAGAGAAGAGAGGTGATACTGGTGGGGGACTTCAACCTTTCAGATATAAACTGGAGTACACTAACGGCGGCAACAAGAAGAAGCAGGGATTTCTTATTGGCACTACAGGGAGCAGGACTAAGTCAACTGATCAAAACACTAACAAGATGAGATACCATACTTGATCTGGTTCTCACAAACACTGAGAGGGTCAAGGAACTCAGCGTGGGATGCCATATGGGTAACAGTGACCATCGTATGGTTAGCTTCAAGGTGAACATAACTGAAGACATGTGCCACTCAAAAATAAAAATACTAGATTTTAAAAAAGTGGACTTCAACCAAATGAGGATCAACAAAGAAATGACTTAACTGATCTACAAGTGGATGAGGTCAATGTCATATGGGGAAACTTAAGAAAGCAATCCAGACAGTCACTGACCAATGCACCAGAAGGGTTACCAAAGTGAAAAGCAAATGAAACCCATTATGGTTTTCAAAGAAAGTGGCTAAAATAGTGAAAGAAAAACAGAAGGTATTCAAGCTATACCAGGGAACAAACATGGAAGAATACTGGGTGTCATACGAGGACAAAATGAAAGAAGCCAGCAAAAAAATAAGGTAGGCAAAAGCGCCGACAGAAGCAAGTGTAGCAGAGAGGGCAAAGAGAGGAGACAAATCCTTCTTTAGATACATCTGGGAAAGAAGGAAGGCAAAAGGGAGTATAGTCAAGATTACAACTCAGGAAGGGAAAACGACAGAAGACGACCCAGAAAAAGCAGAAATCCTGAACAAGTACTTCTGCTCGGTATTTACTGAGGAGGATCCAGGTGATGGCCCAGAAATGGCAAAATGCAACACACCTGGACAGGGGGTTGATACTAGCCCCTTCACAGAGACCAAAGTACTGGAGGCACTAAATGAACTGCAAGTTGACAAGGCCATGGGGCCAGATGAAATGCACCCCAGGATCTTAAAAGAACTGAGATTAGAGTTGGCTGCCTCACTGACTAAACTATTCACCAAACCCCTAAAGAGTGGAGAGGTACCCAAAGATTGGAAAAGGACAATTGTGGTCCTGCTCCACAAATCGGGCAGCAGGGAGGACTCTGGAAATTACAGGCTGGTAAACCTCACATCCATAGTGGGGAAGTTAATGGAGACACTTCTCAAACAGAGGATCATGGCATTCCTGGCAGCTAGCAGCCATCAGGACCCCAAGCAGCATGGTTTCACAGTGGGTAGGTCATGCCAGAGAAATCTGATTGAGTTTTTTGACTGTGTTACAAAGGTTATAGATGACAGCGGGGTGGTAGATGTGGTCTACTTAGACTATAGCAATGCCTTCGACTCAGTTCCACACAGAAGGCTGGTAAAGAAGCTAGACCACACAGGAGTTGTATCAGAAGTAGTTTGATGGGTTAAAAACTGGTTACAGGGCAGAACCCAGAAAGTGCAAGTAAATGAAGCACTGTCATCAGAAGGTAGGGTAACCAGCGGTGTGCCCCAGGGTTCAGTACTGGGGCCCCTGCTCATCAATATTTCTATATTGTGCATAGCTAACGGACTACAGGGAAAGGTGTGTCTGTTTTCAGATGACACCAAAATATGCAACAGGGTTGACACCCATCAGGGAGTGGACAAGATGGAAGCTGACCTCAAGAAACTGGAAGAATGGTCTGAAGCGTGGCAGTTGAGATTCAATAACAAAAAGTGCAAAGTCAAGCACATCAGAAAAAGAAATCCAAATAAGGCATATTACCATGGAGGAGAAAGACTAGCTGCCTCCACCCAAGAGCGTGATTTTGGAATCATTATCTCAGACAACTTGAAGGTAGGTACACAGTGCAAGAAGGCAGCATTAAAGGCCAGTGATATGCAGGGATGCATTGGGAGGGAAATCACAAGCAGGAAGACAGAAGTGCTCCTGCCACTGTACAGATCACTGTTTAGACCTCACCTGGAGTATAGTGTCCAGTTCTGGAGGCCCCACCTCAAAAAGGACATTGACTGAGTGGAGATGGTGCAGAGAAGAGCAACAAAAATGATTCAGAGACTGCACGAGATGTCCTATGGGGACAGACTGAAAGAACTGAACATGTATTCCCTGGAACAGAGAAGAGAGAGGGGTGATATGATCAAAACATTCAAGTACATAAAAGGCATAAACCAGGTGCAGTAGACGATCTCTTCCCATTTAAGAAGGGCACCAGAACCAGGAGACATGATCTAAGGCTGCAAGGAGGCAGTTTTCCACCAACACCAGGAAGTTTTCTTCACAGAAAGATTGGTGGATGCCTGGAACAGCATGCCTGCAGAGGTGGTGAGGGCAAGCACAGTGGTAGGTTTCAAGAATGCTTGGGACAGATACAAGGGAGCCCTCAAACCAAAGAGCAGTTAGAAGGCTAGGCTAAAAGGCAATGGGCAGACTAGATGGACCTGGTGATCCCCTTCTGCCATCAGCTTCTATGTTTCTATATGTATAATGAAAGTGAAGGCACTTTTTGCACACTGTCATCCAGTTTTGCTTACTTTGCACCTTAATAACTTTGCAACTCTTAAATGGATTTGCATGACATTTGGCAAGCCCAAGCTCTGGAGATAGATCTCTTGACATGATACATTTCATGTGAATCAGTTTTGTGTTTTCTGAAATACTGTGCCTCAAACATCCTTAAACTTACATGTTTTGTTCCCCTTACACAGACAGTCTTTTGGTTGTGCATATTTGCACCTTAATAACTTTAGAACCCTTAAACAGATATGCATGAAAGTTTGCATGCACAATTTCAGAGGGTATGTCTGTAAATGTGGTAAATTTAATTTGAGTCTCTTGTGTGATTTGTGAGATATTGTGTCTCAAACATCATTAAACTTACATGCCCCCATACTAACAGTCTTCCAGTTTTGCATAATTTGTACTTCAATAACTCTGGAGCCCTTCAACACATGTGCATACAATTTTGCACGCATCATTTTGTAGTATTGGTCTGTAGATGTGTTTAATTCCATTTGAATCGCTTGTGTGGTTTTGAAGATACTTTGTCTCAAATATCCTTAAATTTATGTGTTTTTCCCATTTTTGCAGTCATCCAATTTTGCGTACTTTGCAATTTAATAACTTTGCAACTGTTCAACAGTTATGCAGGAACGTTTTCACACATAATTTCATGGGGAAGATCTGTTATTGTTGCTAATTTCATTTGAATTGCTTTTGTGGTTTCTGAGATATTGTGTCTTAACCATTATTACATTTACATGTTTTTTTTTTATTTTCAGTTTTCCAGTTCTGTATACTTTGCACCTTAATAAGTTAGCAACCCTTCAATGGATATTGGAGTTCATACTGGATGGATAAGAAAATCAGAAGGCATAGTCTATGTAGATTTTCTCCACAATTCAGCGGTAGTGGCGAACGCCACCAACTTCCTCAAGATACTTGTCCAATTTCTGTTTACAAAGATCCAGGCTTTCTGCCTCCACCACTTCCTGGGGCAGTCCATTCCATGTCCTTATTGCTCTACACTTGAAACTCCTCCTTCTCAACTCAGTCCTGCTCAATTCCTCACTCAATTGCCTTTCATGCCTTCTCAATTGGTAGGTCTTTTCTTTAAACACCAATCCCAACTCTGTTCTAATAACCTCATCCTTCAGATATTTGTATAATAACAACAAATCTCCCCTTACTCTTCTACTTTCCAGAGACCACAATCCCAGTCTTACCAATCTAGCCTCATATGGCTCTCCTTCACACCCTGAAATCAACCTAGTAAGGGATCTCTGAGGTCTTTCCATTAATTTGATATCCCTCACCAACAACAGACCTGCCACTGTAGAACAAAAATCTACTATAGGCCTCACCAAAGATCTATACAATGGCAACAACACCTCTTTGCTCCTTGATTGAAAACCTCGTCTAATACAACCAACAATCTGCATTGCTTTGTTAGATGATTGCTTACTAGTAACTTCATTTCTTAAATCATTTTGGACATAAATACCCAGATCTTTCTCACACTCCGAGATGTGCATGAAATTGTGCATGCATAATCTCATGGGTAGTTCTGTTGATGTAGCTAACTTAGTTTGAACAGCTTAATTATGACAATGTTTGCCTAAAGAACTAGGGTACTGACACGGTTTACGACACCACTTTTCAGATATGTCTGTTTCTTTGTCACTTCATAACTAAAAAACGGTTTGTGCTCTTGGGCTGAAATTTTCAAGGTACAAAGGACTTGCCCCACAGATGTGCCTTTAGCTGGTTTGGTGGAAAAATGTTACTGTGCAGCAGAGTCATAACACTTTGAAGCTTCAGAATTTCCCTTAGGGTAACATTGTGATGGTTTGGATACTTTTTAGATGCTATATCTCAAAAATGCTTCGAGATACAGCTTCGGCGCTATGGGTAGTTTAGTACACCTTTGGGTGTACTAAGTTGTTTTGCTTGTTGCCAGGCCCTGTTTCAAACTGTTGGTGAATTATTATTATTGTTTATTTGTTCAATCATGGTGATACAAACATCATGATTTTTACAAGGATAAAAAGAAAAAAACAAACATGACAAAGACAAGACATCTTTAAAAACACCATAAAAGTGAAAAAATAAATGGATAATTAAAAATAGCAAAAAGCGGGGGCACTGATGAGCAGCTTAAGAGATAAGAATTGTCTTTACCTTTCTCCTCGTCACTGGGGATATTAAATATAATTAACTAACTATTCACTTTTAACCTTGGTTGCATTTTGGTTGCAGTTGGTAATTAAGACCGAGCAGTGAAGGAAAATGGATGAATACCTGACCCGACTGCTGGGAAAAGCCAGAGAACAGCCAGCAAAGCTGCAAAGACAAACATGGCCTGTGTGCATCCTGAGAGCCAGAACGTGGTTCTCTTTCTGCAGCCAGGTTACCAGAGCCAGACCACGGACCAGGTCCTGGCTGCCCTGGAGCCATGTTTGTGCAAGCATGAATCAAAAATTGATGATAAATTGCAGGAGGTACTCACCCAGCAGACGTTGCAGGCCACTCATATCATAGAAGCAGAGAAGAGGATCTCGCGGCTGGAGGATGATACCCAGGGGGTGCCCAGGAAGATTCTGGCACTACAAAAAGAGCTGGAGGAGGAGATGAAGGATGCAGTGGACTATCAGGAAAATTACCATCGGAGGTTAAACTTATGCTCTCAAGGTTTGCCTGAAGGGACAGAAGGTGGAAGTGTTTTGGAATTGTGTGCAGTCCCCTTGCCCAAGTTACTGGCTCTTGATGTTAAAAATGGGAAGCTGAAATTGGAGTGGGCACACCCCATGGTTATGCCTAGGCCACCGGTGGGGCAACCCCCATGGAGATTTCACCACTTCCAAAACAGGGAAGCAGTCTTGCAAGTGTATAGGGAGAAAGGCTGGCTGAAGTGTGAGGGCCACAGGTTGTTCCTATCGCAGGATTATTCAGCAAGACTTCTTAAGAGAAGAAAGATGTTTAGTGAGGTTGTGGCCACTCTACGTGCAGCGAAAAGTGGAGAACTTCATGGTATATCCTGCAACCTTAAAGATCAAACATGAGAGAGCAGTGTTCTCATTCTGAGACATTGAAAAAGCTAAAACATTCATAGAGGAGCTGCGGAAGAAGATAGGCTGAATATTGTGTTGCTGCCGCCAAAGAGATATTGCTGTGTTCTGCTATGGGGCCTGAAAAGTCAACGGGCTCTATAGGTCTGCATCTGATGCTGTGTTACACTTTAGTTGCAGTGTGTACCCAGACCCTGAATGGGAAAAAAGGGGGAAAAATCTCTGAATGGACTGGTACTTTTGTTTTCCTTTTTTCTTAATCCCCAGTATGTGACCAGGAGATACAGTGGATTGACATCCGAGTTGTGTGAATGTTCGTAGGACCATGAGGAGAGATTGGGGCCTACTGCAGATGGGAGAGGTTTTTCTTCTACGGAATGTTACCTATTATGCACCACTCTTTACTCCTCATGGATGTGTAAATTCTTTAAGGGGTGCTTATCAGCATTCTTGGAGGACTTATTGGTATGAACTGTTTCCTTTTCCTGTGCTCTGTTTTGGAGGTGCAGGGGCTATTTATGAAGCTATTGAACAACTCTGCACTCCAGGAGCAGGAGGTACAGGGGGAATCTGGGGCTTACAATGGAAAAATCATCCTAGAGGCATGGAGGTGAACACATGACTTGCTGAGACACACTACTGTTGGAAAAGAGAAGGGGCAGTATGGTGGTTGGAGGAGTGTGGAGGGTGGACCTGAACCTCTAGTCATCTGATTACCTGCATTTGGCAGTGCCTCAGTCCTCCTAGAGGGCCTCTCAAGAGGGACTGTTATCTGCCTTCCCGCACTCCAGTCTCGGAGGTACAGGGGGATATTCATGGAATCCTCAGTAACAGGGATGGGAAGGGGAAGTGGACTTAGTATCTCACAGGGCAACTATGCTGTTGGCTGGAGAATTAACAGGAGGAATGGGTGGTTGCAGGTGAAGAGGAGTACCACACCATAGGGCTGGGCTGATTATGTGGGGTTGGAGATAAGAATTTAACGTATATTGGGACTGATGCATAGGGGTCTGGGTACTACTATCGATGTTATCTATTTTTCATTGCTCACTGTTTACTGCTTTTGCTAATATGGGGTAATTACTATGGATTAAATATTCTGAAAATGTATCAGCAAAGTGTCAGGAAACCCCAGGGGGGAAGGGTAAGACATGGACTATCAGGGGGAACTTTTCTGACACTTTCAACTAGTTTTTCGGTTAGTGTCTAAACGTGTGGGACAAGGAGGATAGGATGGGGTGGGGGTCGTGGAGATTGGGTGTTAATATGGAATGGCATTCTGGGAAATGAGGGAGAGTGAATGGTACAGAGAAAATGGAAGGGAAACAAGGAATGATGAGTATGAAAGGGAAAGTTGGTATAATCATTTGGGGTGGGAGGGCAATAAGAGTTGGTTATGAAGTTGGGGGTTAGTTGGTTTATTAAGGTTGTTAAAATGTTGTTATTTTACTGTTCAAATATCTGTTCACATGTGTTCACATCCAAAGGTGTTTAGTGTTGCAGGTTCAGTGGAATGCTGTGGGGATCATGGAAAAGGGATCTGCCAGGGCATAATTGCGTGGGAGAGTCTGTTTAATGGAGAAGAGTGGGAAACATGGAATGATCTTACTGCATGCAATGGCTAGGAGGCAGGATCTGACTACATGCTCCTGGAATGTGCGATGGATAGCAACCCCAGCAAAATGCATAAACCTTCTGATGGCACTCAGGAGGCAGGGATTGCAAGTGGCCATGTTACAGGAAACACACCTCACGGCACCAGAAGATGGGAAATTGGTACGGAGATGGGTTGGGAAATGCTTTGCAGCATCTTATAAGGCTCATGGGCATGGGGTCACTATTCTTCTACCCAAACATCTCCCATTTCAAGTGCAGAGGGTGGTTAAAGACCAAGTGGATGGAAGGTATGTCTTTGTGGTGGGAGAGCTGTGGGGGCAACAAATCACATTTGGAAGCATATACGCACCAGCAATATTTAATTCAACTTTTTATGGCTCCCTCCTCTTGCATCTGGTCAGGGAGCAATTCCCGGGGCTTGTTATGGGAGGGGATATGAATTGTACCCTGGATCCGTTATTTGATCACTCTCAAGGACATGGGCGGAAGTGTGAAGCAATATCCCAATGAAGATTGGGAATGGTACATCTGGGGTTGATAGATGGTTGGAGAGAGGCAATCCCAGGAGTTAAAGAATTTACATTCTATTCCAACCCACAGTAGATGGTCATGAATAGATTATCTGTTCATATTGCAGGATTGGTATGGGAAGTGCAAGGGAGTGCGGCAGTCCTGTTCATGTCTCTGACTATGTCATGGTGATCTTATCACTGAGTATGAATAAGCCAAGGAGGACCTCCACCCGAAAATTCTTGAAGTACCTTCTAGGGACAAGGATTTAAAGAATATCTGGAAGAGCAATGGAAAGCCTATATGGCAGCAAATGCTGATTCTCCTACATCTATGGCTGTTATTTGGGATGCAGGAAAGCATACATGAGAGGGATGATAATCAGATATGTGGCTGGGGTAAAAGCAGAAACAAGAAAAGTGGTTGGAACTGGAGGCCAAGGTGAGGGAACTAGAGAGGCGGGCTGCAGGAGGAGGAGGAGGAGGAGGAGGAGGTAAGGGATAGCCTGAAAGTGGTAGAGAGACCTTGAATGCTCTGCTCAGTGGAGAAGCTAGGAAGACATGTACATTTTGCAAGAAGCAGCTTTAGGAGTGGGCAACAAGCCGGGACCAATGTTGGTTAAACTAATGAAGGGTAGTAAGTGCCCCATGCATATTACTGCAATCAAAGATCGGGAGGTAAATGTGCATAAATAGCCACAGAAGATAAGGGAATGTTTTACAGAATTTTTTAAGAGACTGTATCAGACAGAGGGTGGGTCAGAGGGATGTGCTGTCAGGCTTTCTTGAGAATATTGACATGCCTGAAGTGTCCAGAGAACAAAAGGAAGTATTAAATGGTCCCATTACAAAAGCAGAGGTGCTGCAGGCAATTCAGAGATTAAAGAGTGGGAAGGGCAGCCCGGTGGTGCAGAGGGCTGAGGCGCTGGACGCCACACCTCGAACCACGCCGGCGACCTGGGTTCAGGAACGGACTTGAGCACCAGGGATCGGCAGCGGAAAGGGTAGGATTGAGCATCCATAGGACTGCTCTCCTCCCCTTGGGAGGGTTAGGGATGCATGATCGCTCTGCAGCGGCCTCCGGTGGAGACCAGGGGCACAACAGAGGGATTGCATGAAGGGGAACACCAGAAAATGGAAATACAGCTCACTGGCCGCTGGATGATGGCTCTCTGTCCCCGGTTGCCTCCAGTGCCTTCCCGGGGCCTCCTTCTCCATGGCAGCATCCCCAGGCCCTAAGAAGAGTGTGCTGGGGTCATCCCTCTCCCCCGGTGCCTGGCCCACCCGGTGAAGGGATACGCCGGGATATCCTGGGGATCGGCTGCGATATGAGGAGTAAGAGGAGGGCCGGGTTAGGACAGGAGGGGCTATCGGGAGATGTGCAGAGCCTGAAGGAGTGGGGGCCTGCGAGCATGAAGAGGGTGAAAAAAGAATATACAAAAAAAAAAAAAGAGTGTAAAGGTGAGTGGCCCAGACGGCTACCCAGTGGAATTCTATAAATGTATGGTGACTCACTTGGTTGGCCCGCTCTCTGAGACCTTTCAGCAGACTGAAGGGGAGCCTCTGGAGCTTCCAAGTACCTTCTCAGATGCTGTGATCTGTTGATCCTGAAGGCTGGGAAAGACACTATGGACTGTGCAGCATACAGACCAATATCGCTTCTGAATTGTGATATGAAAATTCTGGCCAAGGTTTTGGTGGGAAGGTTGGAAATGGTACTGTCTGATGTTGTCCACCCAGACCAGACAGGGTTCATAAAGGGGCATCTGTCATATCATAATGTCAGAAGATTGCTGAATGTGATGTGGAGGGCAAATAGGGAAAAGGAGGACACCTGTATCATTTCTATGAATGCAGAGAAAGCATTTGATGGCATGGAATGGGGATTCCTGTTTGAAGTACTGACCGGTCTGGTCTGGGGATACGTTTGTGGGATAGGTAAGGGCAGTGTACAACTCCCCTCGGGCAAGGGTTTAAGTCAATGGTACCCTCTCTGATGGATTCAGGCTAGGCAGGGGTACTAGGCAAGGATGCCCACTCTCCCCATTGCTGTTTGCTCTGGCAGTGGAGCCACTCACAATTGCAATCCGGCAGAATGAGACTATCTGGGGGGTTCGGGGGGTCTCAGGGGAGCAGCATAAAATTGCAATGTAAGCCAATGATATGCTGCTTTTTATCACAGATCCTGCATCTTTGGTGCCTGTGCTACTGGAGGTGGTGGGGACATTTGTGCAGTTTTCGGGGTATAAGCTCAACCTTGACAAATCAGAGTTAATGTGGTTGCCAAGGGATTTGGGTTCCGGGCAGGCATGGGGCTTTAAGAGGGTTGGGAACAGTTTTATTTATTTGGGGATAAAAATAGGGTGGACCGTGGGAACACTGTATGATTGAAATTGTGCACCTCTACATAAAATAATAGAAAAAGATTTAAAAAGATGGGTAACCCTCCCAATTTCCTGGCTAGGCAGGATAAACCTGATTAAGATGAATATTCTCCCCTGGTTGGTGTATATTATGCAGATGGTGCACATCAGGTTAACAAAGTGGGATATTAAGAAAATGGAGGGAATGTTCTCTGCATTCATTTGGAAAGGAAAGCGGCTTAGGGTGAGTCTACAAAACTTAAAGTGGAAACGGAGAGGGGTGGATTAAATTTTCCAGATTTGGGGAATTACTATCTGGCAGCCCAACAGAAATATATTAGTGATTGGGTGCACATACCTAGGGTGGCTAGTTGGGGGGACTTTGTACAATGGGGATGCCTAGCTAGGATTTTGGCCTAGCTGGATAGATGGAGCAATAGAGCCCTTAAAGTGCAAATAGGGCAGAACCCGCTGGTTGTTGCAGTGTTGGAGCTGGGGTAAACTCCTGAAGCAGTGGAATGTAAAAATGTGGATACCTATTTGATCCCTGTGGCAGGGAACCCTTTTTCCTGCCAGGTTGGGAGGATCCTGGGTTTAAGCTGTGGGAGAAAATGGGATAAGAACCATAGGGGACCTCTGTAATAGGGGAGAGCTTGGCCCCTTTGCAGACCTGCAACAGAGATTAAGCCTGGGGGAAGGGCAGTTATTTTGATTTTTTCAAGTCAGGGCCTATGTTACAGGGTTGGCTAGAGAGGGACCGGGGATGCAGGAAATGAAAAAAATAGAATCACCCATTCAAATAGTGAAACAGGGCCCCAAGGGCTTCTTAGGGAAAGCAGTGAAGGAGAATAGGCAGTGCTTCCCGGACCTCTCTCTTAGGGTGAGGAGACTTTGGGAGAGAGAGAGAGATCTGAAAATTCATATATAGGCCCAGAACTGGGCACTGCTACTCTGTATACATATGGGCCTTTTGATATGTAACAAGTTTAAGAAGGGTTTCTATAAGTTCATCTATAGGGTCTGCAACCCACCTGCTATAGTCCAAAAATATCACCCCACAGTATCCCCCCAATGCAGAAGATGTGGGCTTGAGGAGGGAAACTATCTCCATTGTTTTTGGAGGTGCTCCATTCTCCAGGGATGTTGGGGTGCAGTGGTTCAAGGAGTGGGGTGCATGTGGAGTAGGGCACTACAATTAGACCCTAAGTTGTGTCTGTTTGGGGTAGAGGTTGATAAGGAAGGGGAGTGGGAGAGCCTCCCAAGGTGGGTTCGGGTCCTTTTCAGTCTGGCCAGGCACTGTATTCAAAATACATGGGAGTCCTATGTAATGCCCACAGTACAGTGTTGACAAACCATGGCATTGTGGACTTTGGCCCTAGAAAGGCTGACCTTTCTAGTAGAAGGTAAAGTAAAGGGTTTTACCAGAGAATGGGTACCTTTTTGGCAGACCTTACTCAACATGAAAATATGCTTTTCTGGGAAGGGATGGATATTTGAGGAAACTGAATGAGTGTAATGATCCTGAACACTTTATGTACTATAGAAGAAACTGATTAACTATGGTGAAATATTTCTAATGTACTAGATATATGCTGCTTTTGTATATGGATGTGAACTACTGTGTGTTTGTTTACAATAAACTCATTTTATACATAAAACATAGCAAGAAGCTTGCCATTGAATAAAAGTAACTTTATCAAATATTCTACTGTGCAAATAAATATAGCGATATCACCTCCACTTATATCACAATCAAGAACCAACTATTGTCCAGCTGATTCTAAGATAATACATAAGAAGGAAAACCAATTTATGTTTTTACTGTTTTTTTCCCTTCTTTATTGTATTATCTTTCTTTATCCAGACTATTTTTTCAAATCTGATATCTTTTTTTCTTGACTTTTACCACATATGCCAGAAAATTAGCAATTCTTTCTGCTTCTTTAAGGGTTTGAGGGTGCATCAGTATGAAAATCACATCATAGCTAGGGTTTGCATAAAGTTCCAGACAATTTCTTAAAAATAAATCTCTGGGTTTATTGAATAATGGGAAAAGCAGTATTATATGCTCTATGGTTTGAAAAAATCCTTTATTGCAGGGGCACAAATTTTCTCCAGGTAAAACTTCTTTGTTTATATTGTTAAAATATGTAACCTTTGAATTAATAATCTCAAATCTGGCCCACGTGATTAACTTCCTTTGTTCTGGATTCAAAGGTAGATTCAAATACGTCTCCAATGAATGATCGATCTTATTATTTCTCAACCACTGGGTGCATTTTTGAACTCTAATAATTTCCGTATCCTGAACTTTTCCTAATTAGATCAATTTATTTTTAATTCTCTTTCTATACTGAAGGGAAATCAAAACTCGTTTTTGATGATCATTCCAAAGATGTAACATATTGAGTTTCTCCAAACTATTTTTTAATCCCGAAAGCCATGGTGAGTAAAGACCCTCATCATGCCATTTGTTTTTTTCTGAGAGACATTTCAATAGTAAGACATTTTTGTTACTATTCTGTGTCCTTATCCAGTATGAAATTTGTGCTAATTCTTTTAAACATTTCAATTTAAATCTACCCAATTCAGCTCTTACCATTGCATTTGAAGATGAAAGAGGAACCTTCAGTAGTGTTTTATAGAAAAAAGACAGAGGTCTTTCCAATTCCTCAGCTTTCTCATACTCCACACTTCAGCCCATATAGCAGCAGAGGGTTAATTTTAGCCTCCCCTGCCCTTAATGCTGGGACAATAGTATTGCCCCCATATCTATAAATGAATTTTAGTAGAACCTTTGCTATAAGTTTAGCTTTCATTATTTGTCCCTTCAGGTGAGTTAACCAGGAAGCTGAGGAAACTAATTTTACCCCCAAATAATAATATTCTTTTACAATCTTGATCCTCTTTTGCCCTATTACAAATTGAAGTTTTTAAGATTGTTCCCAAATATTACTATCTTGGTTTTATTGACATATGCTTTTAGTTTAAGGGAGTTACATTTCTTAAAAAAAGTCTATTTTTTTGGCATTCCAACCTTATTGAAAGAAAAAATCACATCATCAGTGTATGCCAATGAAGGGATAGGTAAATTGTCCATTCTGGGGGAATCCAGTATCAGAAAACTCATGTAATGCATTAATGTAAAAATTGAACAGCATTGATGCTAACAAGCAACCCTTCTTTAATCCCCCTATTTGTATTGAAAAATGGGTCAATGAGCCCTTGTTATCATATCTAATTGCTGTAGAGGTACCTGAATATAAAAGTTTAATTAGCTTAAGTAATGATAGGTCTATACCTTTTTCCCATAGTAATCCCATAAGATGTGTCTGTTTATGGAACTGAATGCTGCAGAAAAATCAATGAATAAGGCAAATAATTTGCCTCCCCCCAATAAAGTATAATTTTCCATAAGGTGACTCAAATAAAAAATATTATCGATTACTGAATAACCCTCCCTAAATCTGGCTTGAAACCTGGAAATCTAGTTAGTGGAATCTGCCCAATGTGTAGTCTATTTAATAATAATCTGGAAAAAATCTTTGAATTTATGTCCAAAAGACTAATTGGTTGAAAATTATTTGGTGAATAAACTGTACCCTTTTTATAAATTGGAACAATTATATTCTGTTTCCAGGAAACTGGTATATTATTTTGAGATGTACATAAGTAAAAAGAAACGAGATAAGGTTGGAACCCAAAAATCTTTGTACTTTTTATAAGCTTCAGGAGGAATATAATCAGGGCCAGGAGCTTTATTGTTTTTCAATGTAAGTATTACCATCTACACTTCCTCTGGTGGAAAAAAACCTTTGGGTGTTCTGTTGGCCATTCCTGATCCATGCTGCCACCTCTATCTGAAGTTAGTGTGGGCACTTTAAAAAAGATTTCCCCATAATGATTCACCTATTCCTCCTTTGGAATGTATACAGCCAAGGATGATTGTGCTTGATTGTTCCTGAAGCCACAATGCTCCAAAAAGCTGTCATATCTTTCTGGCAGATAATATTATACACTGAGACCCAATTTTTGTATAAATGATACTGTTTTTAATTTCTAAAAAATTCTAATATTGTTTTCTAGCTTTATTTAATATATTGTAATTTGTTTTTGTTGGAAATTATTTAGTCCCCTTAATCAATTTCCTAAGTTTTCCCTTTTCGTTTTTACATTTGGAATCAAACCAAGTTTTTACATGTAAAGTTGAGTTATCATTATTAATACAATAATCTGCATCCTTAATCTGTTGATTGAGTTGACCTAAAATTGAATCAAAATTATACACATTTGCTAAATTACTATTTTCTTTTGAATTAAGGAGTCTATTATAATTCTCCAAAATACCCATAAGTACCTCTCCTGAAATATAATTAAGCAATAAGGCATGACCAGGGGTTATGTTAATGGTCTGTTTATCACCTTCTAGGGTTATACTGTGGCACAAGGTGTAGCCGAGAGCCACATGCCCCTTGAGGGTGATTAACTGACCATTAACATAATCCCGGGAGTGCCTTATTGCTATTATAATAAAACATGTTTTTAAACAGTGTTAAACCATGTTCAGCATATGGCTAAGCTCTACGTGTATGTTAATAAAAGATTAACATAAGGCTGTTAGAATGTTTGCAGCCAATTAGAAAGTTCCATTTCTCAGACCCTTTTTATAATTATGTTTTAAACAACATTTGCCAACTAAAGTAAGTTGTCCTGAGGGTGTACCAGAGTCTAATTGGGATTTGTGTTCATCCATAGCCTTAATATATAAGCTCATTGGGGCATGATCGCTTTCTGTTTTCATATGGATTTTGAGAAATTTAAACTTCTCATAATTTTCTGGACTAATTAGAATATAATCAATAGTGCTTTGCCCATTCAAGGAACAATAAGTGGTTTCTCCTACTTCATCACCCTCCAGTCTGCCACTCAATATCAAAACAGCATTCTCTTCAATAGATTTTATCATATTTTTCCCTTGTTCATTAATCCTCATATCTTTACTTTGTCTATGTTTACAGCCCCTTAGATATAACTGAGGTTCCATCATACTAAAACTATCATATTTAGCAATACGAGCATTAAAATCTCCGGCAATCACAACAATGGCATGTGGAAATTTTAAATACAACAAATTAATATCCACTGACAATAGGTTCCAACTTTTTGCATCACTGTTTACCGAATTTTTAAGGGGAAAATAAACATTAGCGAAAATAAAAAGCACTCTATTCCATGATATTGTCATAATAATACAGTTTGTATTATTTTTAAAAATTTCAATAATTTCAAGAGAGGGATCAATTTTAATACTAATAGCCAAGCCCCTGGTAGGCCTGCCCAGCTTTTTCACTTTCTTGGCAGGACTTGTGATAGTCTTATACCAATTTATGTTAACCTCTCCCATTATCTAGGTTTCCTGGAAAAATATTATTGTATGGGAATTTACAAAATCACATTTCTGATCCTTCATGATGTCAGCAAAACCTGCTACATGCCAGGATAAAAAAAATTACAATTGCATAAAACACTATTAGACTCATCAGAGGATATCTCCCTTTCCAAATCTATACTATCTATTATCTCATGTCATTGATTTGTCTCCAGTGTATATGGTATCCCCTGTGGGAGATCATTCGGGTCAACCAGCAACAGCCCTTCACTATCAAAGCTCTCCCTATTGGCCATCAAGAGTGAATACATTTATCAGATTTCACAATACATATCCATTTGTGATCCTTGATTTTCTGAGGCTGTTCTAATAACATATTTGATGTACTTTTTTCCTGTTTCCAGATTCAATTTTGATGCTATTAGAGCATTAATACACAATGAGAGGACAGCCTCATTTTCTCCTGGCAGTTTGTTAATCTCAAAAATTGACAAAACACAGGGATTCTCCTCTTTTTCATTGCTGTTTATTTATTTATTTGTGAGATTTACCAGGAAGGCATACTGAGAAACATGCTCGATTCCAGATGCGACCTGGGGGCCTAGGCCCAGTACATGGCATATATTAGAGCAATTACAAGTACAGTGATTGACATACAGAACATAACATATGATCTGTACAATTATAATACAGTTTTTGAGTATGAAGTACATAGGGAGATAGGTATAACATATACTCCAGGTATAGTATTACAGTAGTTTACAGACAGATAGGCACATAACAAGAGTATTACTGTACATTAATTTATAGAGGGCTGTAACTTATAGCATTAGCAGGAGCAACTGGAGGAGAAGTGTACTTGGAGTAGTCTGGAACAGTGACCGGGATTTTGTGTGTGTCTGATGGGGGTGGGGAGGGCGTTCCAGATCTGTGGGATTCTGAATTTAAAAGCTGACTGGCCTTTGGTAGTGTGCATAAGTGGGACATGTAGAAGTCTGGGGTCTGTGCCTCTTAAGGAGTACACAGGGGGAGGTTGTTGGGATAAAGTAGATTCAAGATAGGGGGGAGGGAGAGGGTCCAGAATTTAGCAGCAAACCTAGCACAGTTTATTAATCTGTGGTCATGGACAGGTGGTAGGGCTAGGGAGCTATATAAAGTACAGTGGTGAGTGGATTGTGGGGATCCGAGGATGAAAAGACAGAAGGAGTGTAATAGGGTGTCTAGGCTTGCCAGGGTGGATGCAGGAGCAATAGAGTAAACTATGTCACCATAATCCAGTACAGGGAGTATCATTTTTTTGTACTATGGTGTGCCTCGTTTGCTTGGGGAGACAGGTTTTGTTTCAATAGAGTGCCCCCAGTTTTGGGAGCAGCCTCTTCTGCAGGGAGTCTATGTGAGAGGTGAAATCAAGATGTTGGTCAAGCCAGACGCCTAGACATCTAAAGCTAGTGCATTGCTCAAGGGGTGCCCCTTCCAGGGTTGAGAATGGGGGACACAGGGTTTGGCAGGAGAGTCTTTGTTGGGAGCCAAACGTAAGCAACACCGTCTTTTTAGGGTTTAAAGATAGCTGTTTTTTCATGAACGGGTGCTGGATGGCTGAGAAGTCCTCCTGAAGGAGAGATGCTACACTGCTTGTGGAGGGGCTGGATGTGTACAGAACTGCATACATTTGGATGGAAGAGTGGGATCATGCAGAGGGGAGGCTATTAAGAAAAATGGAGAAGAGTATTGGTCCTAGGACTGATCCTTGAGGGACTCCTGAATTGACTGGGAGGGGGTTTGATGTGTGAGAGGCCAGTCTGACCACTTGCATCCTGCCCACAAGATAGTCTTGGAATCAGTCTATAGCTGGGTGAGCTAGACCTGCATCCGTAAGTTTTGAGATAAGTAGGGAATGTGAGATGGTATCGAAAGCCTTAGCTAGATCTATAAAAATGGCTGTGGTGATGTGTCCTTTGTCGATGCCTGTGAGGATGTCCCTGGTGACATGTAGTAAGGAGGTGATGGTAGAGTGGGATTTGTGAAGCCAGATTGGAAAGGAGTAAAAAAGGAGGAGGCGTCCAAGAACTGGGAGAGTTGGGACAGGACCAGTCACTCCTGAAGTTTGGCCAGGATCGGGAGTAGGGAGATAGGTCTATAGTTGCCTGGGGAGGAGGGGTCACCACCTTTAGGGAGAGGTATGACAGTGGCCATTTTCCACGTCATTGGAACCTTGCCCAGAGAGAAAGAGAGGTTGAAGAGTGTGGCCAATGGGGTGGCTATGGCAGGGGCTGACAGGAATAGCATCTTGGCGTCCAGAGATGACAGGCATTTGCCTTTGTTAGGATTCAATGCCCGTAGGGAGTAGAGGACTTCTGCAGGGGAAACTGGTTGGAATACGAAAGGTGGGACAGGGAGGTGAGTGCTAGGGGTGTGGGTGCTGTGTGGATGGGCCGAGTTGTGTATATTCAAGAGGGGGGATAGAAGGTTGTCATCGCAGCTGGAGAAATGGGTGTTGAAGGCTTCTGCGACACAGATGGGGTCGGAGATGAGGGTGCCATTTACTGAAATTGTTGGGGGAGGTGGTTGGACTGGGGGAGAGAGCAAGGATTTGAGGGATTTCCAGAAGTCCATAGGGTGGTTAGAATTTTTACTAAAGGTAGATAGGAAGTAGGACTTTTTTGCTTGGTAAATGCTATTTGTGCAAGCATTTCGAAGGGCTCTGTAGGTAGTAAGGGAGGCCTGGGAGCCTAGTTTCTTATAAGCTTTCCAGGCATGGTCCTTGGTGTGGCAATTTCTAATTATGTCAGCCATGATCCAGGGAAGATGTGCTCCTCTAACTCGTTTTGTGCGCAGTGGAGCATGCTTGTCCCATACTTTTAGGAAACTGAATTTAAATGCATTAAAGGCATCATCAATGGAAGATGCCTCGGTGATGCAGGACCAGTTTACCCTACCCAGGTCCACCAGGAGAGATCCTAGGTCTAGGGAGTTGTATGATCTGGTACGCAGTGTCTTTGGGGGGGGAGAGGGGCTATGAACCTTTCTGATCAGGTAAACCATGTGATGGTCGCTAATAGAGTCAGGAAGTAGGCCTGTTTTAAGGATTCTATGTGGGTGCGTGGTGACGGCCCAGTCCAGTAGGGAGTTTTTTTGTCTTGTGGTTAAGTCTGGTAGGCTCCTTTATAAGTTGCGTGAGGTTTTGGACCTTTATTTTAGTCTTCAGGGAGGGCTTTTTCAACTTCTAACCAATTGGCATTATAATCCCCTGTGGCATGAAGTTCACCTCCTTTAGCTAGGGACTGTAGCGTGGTTAGATGGTAGAGGATATCATCAGTGGGTGTGCATGGAGGGCAGTATGTACTTGCCACGTATATAGGAGAGGTATAAGGAAGTGATAGTTTAATTAGTGTGGAGTCTATATTTGCGGGGAGTGAGGGGATCTCCACAGTAGCGAACTGCTGGGGGAGCTGAAATCCCAGTTAAGTCATATGAGAATATTTTTGAAGGTGTTCTGGTTAACTAAGGACATCTGTTTTCTAACCATGGTTGAGTGTGTAACAATTGTTTTCCAAGTTATTGGAACCCATGGTTCCAAAACTAATTGGCTTAAGCTGGTTTGTTTAAACCAGACACTATCTGTTAAATTCATATCAAAAAGAAGAATGTACATTCGTTTCCACTCCACAGACACGCAGGGATACTGAATGAATATTTCTGCTCAGTATTCACAAAAGAGGAAGGGGAGGTGCCTAATCCAATTAACAGAAGCACTCTGGATAGGGGGGGTCGATCCCAGTCCTTTCACAGAAGAAAGGGTTCTGAAAGAACTCCTAAAACTGAAGGTGGACAAAGCAATGGGTCCTGATGGAATTCACCCCAGAATTCTAAAAGAATTAAGGAGAGAACTAGTGACACCACTGACTACCCTTTTTAACAAATCATGGGAGGATGGTGTGGTACCCGAGGACTGGAGGAAGGCAGATGTGATTCCCCTTCACAAAAGTGAGACCAAGACAGAGGCAGGAAACTACAGACCTATCAGTTTGACCTCTGTGTTAGGGAAAGTGATGGAATTACTTCCGAAGGAAAGAATTGTTGAGTACCTAGAGGCCAGTGGGGCAGAGGACCCAAGGCATCATGTGTTCACAGAGGGAAGGTCATATCAGACAAATCTAATCGATTTCTTTGACTGGGTGACCAAAGTAGTAGACCAGGGAGGGGCTGTGGATATGGCCTACCTAGACTTTAGCAAGACATTTGACACAGTCCCACACAAAAGATTAATAGTCAAATTAACCAGCCTGGGAGTGGGTCCCAGGGTGGTAGCCTGGGTAAAACATTGGCTGGACAACAGGACACAGAAGATAATTGCAAATGGAGTCCACTCTGAAGAAAGAGGGGTTACTAGTGGGGTACTGCAGGGTTCAGTACTGGGTCCAGTCCTTTTTAATGTCTTTATAAGTGACATTGCAGAGGGACTGGAAGGAAAAATATGCCTCTTTGCAGATGACACAAAGATCTGCAACAGGGTTGATACACAAAGAGGCATGGAAAGGATGAGAAGGGACTTGGCAAGGTTGGAGGAATGGTCGGAAGTATGGCAGCTAGGATTCAATGCAAAGAAGTTCAAAATAATGCACCTGGGAAACAAAAACCCAGGGGAAGATTACACAATGGGGGGGAGGTAGTAACAAAACAAAAAGGAAAGGGACCTGGGGGTAATCATATCAGATAACATTAAGGTTAGCAAGCAATGTGAGAAGGCAGTAGGAAGAGCTGGGGGTATACTGGGATGCATAGGGAGAGGCATCACCAGCAGAAAACAGGAAATTGTTATCCCTCTGTACAGACAGTTGATGAGACCCCATCTGGAGTACTGTGTCCCGTTCTGGAGACCCTGTCTCCGCAAGGACATAGACAGGATAGAGGCAGTCCAGAGGAGGGCAACTAGAATGGCACAGGGTCTGCAAGAGAAGCCATATGAGGAGAGACTAAAAGAGCTTAATATGCATACCCTTGAGGAAAGGAGGGAGAGGGGGGACATGATAGAAACATTTAAGTACCTCAGTGGATTCAACAAAGTCCAAGAGGGTAGCATCTTTCAGAAAAAGAGACATGCAAGAACAAGGGGACACAATTTAAAGATGGGGGGTGGTTCAGGGGCAATATGAGGAAGTATTTTTTTCACAGAGAGGGTAGTGGATGCATGGAACAGCCTTCCTGAGGAGGTTGTGGGGTCTAAAACTGTGGGAGAATTCAAGAATACATGGGACAGACATAAGGCAATTCTAGTGGGGGGTAGGAAGAAATAGGCTGTCAGTTGACTAGGATCTGCGGCTTATCCTGTAGCTAGGGAAATGGGCAGACTAGGTGGGCCAAGCAGTCCTTATCTGCCATCAAAGTCTATGTTTCTATGTTTCTACAGGTCATAATAATATTTCCTTTATCCTGAGGAATATCCAATTCAACATGTATTAGGTACTCCATAATTTCTTTAAGGGACTCCCCTGTCTCATAATGTTTCTCAAAGATTCCATCTATCCTTAAACAGACTTCCTCTCCTGACAGTACCCAGTTATTATCTTCCTGCTTATTAACATGTTCCAGCCCTTGACCATTCGCATTCACATTCAGGCTCTTTGGTTCATCCCATTTCTTTTTCTGTGAAGTATCCACCAGTTTCTCATCAGTTTCTATCTCTGTGATTTCATCTGCCTCCTGCCTCTTTTCCATTACTCCATCATTGTCTGTGTTTTCTAAATTCCCCTGCTCAGTCTTACTCAAGACTAATGTAGTAATGGATTCTGTTTGTAATGTTGCTGATATCAGATAGCCATTACCACACGTTTTCTTACTTTTACTTTTACCCCTTTCTTCTTTTTAATCTTTCTTCTTTTTCTTTTTCCTTTATTAGACTTATTTTTATTAGTTCCAGGAATACAGAATGTTGAAAAAGACAATCTCTCATTTTTTGTTTGTTGTTCTTGTAATGATTGTTGCATTTGCTAGATAAAACTCTGAATTTTGTTACCCAGAGTTTGAATTTTAGCATGCATTACAGAAACAAATCATTCTATACTCACTCTCAGATCTTTTACTGCCTCTAACATAACAATGTGTGCTATGACTGGATGAGTTAAAGCCTTAATAGTATATTTGATAAAGTGGCAGGACACTGAGCCAATAATTCCTCTTCTAGGTCAATCCTTTCTACTTCTTTAACAAGTCTTGAAAGGACTGCACAAGGAGAGCCAGCCAAGATAGAGGCCTCTTCCCCGCTTGCTGCAATTCTTGATCTAAAACATCTGAGAGACATGAGGAGATTTCTAATAGGCTATAAAGCTCCAAATTAGTTACCTGTAAATTATTTATGTGGTGTGAGACGGGTTAGAGTATGCCCCCACATCTTTTCCTGATAGAGTTGGAGTTATCTGACAACCTTACTCTGTTAATTTTTTAGTTATTAAATGTTGATCGGGTGAAAAATATTCAGTAATTTTCTGTATTTTATTACTCAGCACTCCCTCTTCCATTTTCATCCTATTTTTCTTCTTGCCCTTTAATTTACTATTTGTAGATGTATCTTGTTGATTAATACTAAAATCCTTCTCTATCTTTTCTGCTCCTATACTCGATATAATTAGTGCCTCTATTGTGTTCTTATTAACTCTTTCCCCTACCTCTTTCGCTAAACTAGCAGGTTTCGACTCATGAGTTTTTACAACCTCTGTGTACAAAAAAGTCTCACTATTTTTTGTCTCTGAAGGAGTGGAGGTGGTAATAATGACAGACTCATCACACACACACTCCCATTCTTCTTTTTTTTTTTTTTTTTGTAACAAGCATCTTCCCACTCCTTGTATACATTAGGTTAGGCTGTATCAGGCTGAGGCGGTTGTAACAATTTCAGGAGAAAGACAAAGTGACAATAGCAACCAACAGTACTTGATGTATAAAAATATATATATATATAAATATATATATATATATATAGAGAGAGAGAGGGGGAGATAAATAAATCTAACTAGGCTCAGTACAGTCTCAAGGGTCCCATCAATTTGCAGCTCCTTCTTTTTGCGGTACCACGGATCTCTGAACCTCTAGATTTCTGGGTTCATAGTCCTTTTATTTGGAAAATAACAATAAATCAGTGATGTCTATTTCTGCAGCCTTTTGAACCTTTTGAGCCAGTGTTTCTGAAAAGCCTAAAAGTCCAGAAAATGGTGTAAACTGCAATTTTCCTTGGACTGTCCAAAGGGGGAAAATTTCCAAGAAAGTCCCAGAGCAATTGATTCTTTCCAGGCTTGTCTCCAAAAGTTCAGTTTTGTTTTTAAAAGATAGAAAGCCACCGATAAAGACGCTGTTAGAGACACTGTTAGGAACGCTGATGGGGAGGCTGTTAAGAACCCCCCTGTCGATGCTCAAGTGATGCCATTGTGGTGTCAGAGTTAGTTCTTATTACTTCAATTTCAGTCAACAGTAAATCCAGCAGTATGGCCAATACAACTACTCCAAAGAGCATGAGAGGAAAACCTCTCTCAAGCTTTCTTGCTCCTTCATGCTTCATGCTCCTTAGAGCCCTCCACAAAAAGAGCTCTGAAATATCTTTAAATCCGTAGCATGTAGCTGCCGATACAAAGTTTCAAAATGAAGCGCACCTCTACCTCTCATGTGTGTCAGGTAGATCTCTGTTGGTGAATTGTAACAAATGGGGCTTATATGGCCTATACTGTAGCATGCATTATCAACATGGCAGCAGTACTGCTTTGTAGGGCACAGTGGTATCACAACACACTATGCACCAATGGGAGTCCCACATGCACATGAGGGACAATTACGTACAGTAGGCATAGATGGGAGCACAGGACCTGGAGGGCACTGTGCCCCTACTGTTCACTATGGACTGATGGGAGTGCAGGGCCCATTGGGCCCTACAGTACCATATGGAAATGAGGGACAAGTACCATAGGCATGTATGAGAGTACAGGGACATACCACTCACCATTGACTGACAGGAGCACAGGGCCCAGAGGTCCCTGCACTTGCACATGGAAATGAGGGACAATTACAACAGACATGGATAGGAGCACAGGGCCTACCGTGCCCATAATCAAATAAGGCTATGATTATACTTTCTCAAAAAGTAAGGAAATTCATTGCAAAATCTTCAGTAATGCATCATTAGGGTTGAAGCATCAAAAGTAGGGAAATAAGGACTCCCGGTGATGTCATCCTTGGAATGGCTGCCTATCTTAAAAGCTCCTCACACCTAACAGCCTAACCTCACCAAAAACTACTTTACTAGGCCAAATTTAAATGGAAAAAAACTCAGGTGAGGTGAGACTATACCACCGACAATGGAAAGCACTAATCATTATGCAGTACTACCCCAAGATGCTGACGATTTCGAGGGAGATGGCTCTGACTCTGGGAACTCAGCCAGATCACAGCACTCCAAGACGTCCACCCGGAAGTCCGCAAAAATGAAAATAAAGCATAAAAATGTGCCTCCAGAGGTGCACAATGATTGCACCATGGATAATAAACTGGATAAAATACTAGCTAAACTCACGGACATAAAATTGGATTTCAAAAATGCTAAGGACTCACTCATGCAACTTAAGTCTGATGTCACTAAATTAGAAGGCAAAGTACACACCACAGATTGACAGCAGGCTGCTAACTCTACCCAGCTCAGATACGATCTCAGCTTCAGCAGGTAGTACAAATCTGCTAACTAACTACAGAGCAACAGGAAGACTCCGAAAACCACATTAGGAGGAAAAACATTTGTATTTACTCAGTACCAGAGGAGGCAGAAGGCCGAGATATCGCGGACTTCACAGAAACGCTGTTACATACTTCACTTATGTTAGATGCAGATCTGCCTCTGGAAATTGAATGCATACACCAAGCTTTGGGCACCAGACCTAACTCCCCATCTGCAAGACCGTGTTCAATCATAATTAATTTCTTAAAGTATATAATCAAAGAATTAATCATCAGGAATTCTTGGTCCCAAAAAAAACCCTTCTGTGGCACAACCAGGATATAGTTAGACAATGATTATGCTCTATATACCTTGAGGAGACGAGAATATATTCCTCTCTTTCCAATCCTTCGCCATAACAAATTGAGCTTCCGGACACTATATCCCTCTTCACTCATGGTACAGTATCCAGATGGTCAGCGATCCTATTCATCAGCTGCAGAGGCCCTGACAGACATCCATAAACAAGCCCTGGACATTTCTACATATGAACATATGAATGTGCCAGCAGAAACAGACAGCCCGGCCTATCTAAGTTTGCTTGACTCCTAGTTTGCAGCTGCCCCACCCCCTCCCCTTTGTCAAATGCCACTCCCCACCTCCCCCAACCTCACTCTCCCCTGTTCCTTGTCTCATACCCTTTTAAAGCTGTTCATGGATTTACATGATACCACCCATTCTAACAGTGCATTCTATTTTGCTACCACCCTTTCTGTGAAATAGCATCTCCTCATTTCCCTCCTAAATCTTCCCCCCACTATTCTAAGCCTGTGCCCCCTGGTGTCCCTCCCCCTCCTTAGCTTAAAGACCCCATCTGCCCATCCTTATTGATTACCCTCAGATACTTGAATGTTTCTATCATGTTCCCCTGTCCCTTCTGTCCTCCAGGGTGTACATATTCAGGTCTCCCAGCCTGTTCTCATAGTCTCTCCCCTCCATTCCACATATCATCTTCATTGCCCTCCTCTGCACCCCTTCCAGTAGCCTGATATCACACTTCAAGTATGGCCTCCAAAACTGCACACAATACTCCAAGTGTGGCCTTACTAGCGACCTGTAGAGAGGCAAGATCACCTTTCTTCACCTGGACGAAAAAACCCTCGCTATGTTCCCCAGCATTTTGTTCACTTTTGCAGCCACTCTCCTGCACTGGGCAGTGTTATTCATGGTCCCTGTTACCATTACCCCTAGGTCCTTCTCTTCCTCATTGGTCCCCAGCTTAACCCCTCCCAGCCAGTATTCTCTTCTTGGGTTCTTCACCTCCAAGTGCATAAACTTATCTTTCTTTGCATTGAACCCCCAGTTACCATCTCTCTGACCACTCCCCTAGCTTGCTTAGGTCCCCCTGCAGCTGCTTCCATCCCTCCACTCCATCCACCACTGCTCCAATTTTGGTATTGTCTGCAAACAGACATACCTTGCTCACCACCCCGTGTGCAATGTCTGATATGAAGAGCCCAAATAGTACTGGTCCCAGCACAGAGCCCTGTGGCACCCCATTCATCACCAGCCTTGGAGTTGAGAGCTCCTGTCCCCCATGACCTGTTGCAGCCTCCCATTCAGCCAACTTGTAATCCAGTTTGTCATTTTTGCCCCAACCCCTACATCAGTTAGCTTCCCCCCAAGTCACCCATGAGGCACTGAATCGAAGGCCTTGCTGAAGTCCAAGTAAAGAACATCCACTGCATGACCCTTATCTAGCTCACCTGTCACCCAGTCATAATATTGTATCAGGTTGGTTTGACAAGACTTCCCCAAAATGAACCCATGCTGCCTCACATCCTGGAGGCCGTTGTCCTCTAGGTACAACACCAGTCTTTTCTTTAGTATCATTTCCATGAGTTTGCACACTATGTAGGTGAGACTTACCAGGTGATAATTACCTGGTTCATCCCTTAGTCCGCTCTTGTGTAATGGCACTACATGTGCCATCCTCCAGTCCAGTGTCACACATCCTGACTCCAGTAAAGTGTTGTACAGATCCCCCAGTGGCTCCACCAACACCTCCACCATCTCTCTTAGCACCCTGGGGTGGATGCCATCTGGTCCTGGTGCCTTACCTACCCTCAGTTAGCCCTCAGTCCCTCTAGGACTCTACCTCCCTCAATTCTTCCATCTGTTGCCTCCTCTCCCCCTGTCTCCACCCTCCCAGCCCATGATGGTAGCGGTCCCCCTTTTTCTTCCATGAACACTGAGCAAAAGTATTCATTCAGTGCTTCCACCTGTTCTTCCCCCTTTTCCGCCAGTTCCCCACCCTTTTTTATCCTCGCTATTGTCTCCTTGCACTTCCTTTTCTCCCTGATATATCTGAAAAAGTCTTTCTCTCCCCCCCATTAATTCTCTACACTAATCTCAGCTCCCTCTGGGCCTTGGCTTCTCTCACTTTTCTGGTCACCTCCCTGAACCATCTTGCATAATCCTCCCTGTCCCCTTATTTCCCCATTTTCCTATACCTCTGGTGTGCCTCTCATTTTGCCCTCACCACCTCTACTACCTCGCTGTTCAACCAGCATGGTTTCCTTGCTCTGCTCCTCCTACTCTGTGTCTTGGTGCAGGCTTCCATTGCCTCTGTAATCCCCCGTTTAGTAATATCCCATTTCTGCTCCACATCCATCTCCTGCCTTATGCCCTCCAGTTTCCCTTTCAGTTCTTCCCGCATCCTCCCAAAGTCTGCCCCCCCTGAAGTTTACCACCCGGGTTAATGATTTCTCTGGCTCCCCGCACATGGTGATATTAAACCACACTGTTTGGTGATCACTGTCAGCTAGTGGGTCCTCCACCCTTATTTCCCTTCCTGCCTCCCCATTTGACAATATCAGATCTAAAGTGTTCTTTAGCCTAGTAGGTACACTGACCATCTGTGTCAGGTGACCCTCCTGGATTGCATCCAGGAGCACTTGCTCCCTAGCACTGGTGGTGACCGGAATGTTCCAGTAAACCTCTGGCAAGTTGAAATCCCCCATGATGACCACCTTCCCTTTTCTACATACCTTTCTGATTCCTAATAAAGCAGCACTACCACAGCGATCCTCCATCTGTGTAGCATCAGAGAGACCCATAGACTCTACCACCCAACTGCAACAGACCCTGGACTTCTTGCATGCATTGACACAGAGAGGACCCCAACAAGAATGATCTGAAGGACAATAAAATGGCTTAATTACAAAGATGAGGTGAGGTCCTTCCCCCAGTGGGGGATTCAACTCCTTTTCCTGGGTCATTGCATGATGTGCCTGGGATGATACAAATTAATATGAGTTGCCTGCCTAGGGCTCAGGCTGTGGCAGTCAACCTGCTAGGGAGGAGGGCTGCTAGGCGTGCTTTGGAATGGTGGAGACATGGAAAGGGGAAGCTTTGATATAGAGAGTTTATGACACCCTTTATGAGGTGCAAATGTTATTGGTCTCCCCTTAAGAGGGAGAGACAGCATTGGGGGGGTAGGGGACCTGGGGCTTCTGCCATCTACAAATGGTCAAGACAGGGAGGCATACCTATAGGGGGCCCCCTAGATAGTGATGGACCAGCTTGGTGCCCAAAACATTAACACCTGATAGGTGGTGCAAAGAAAATATCAATAAAAAGATATGGAAGCTGAGAGTGGATGGTCCAGAGGAGCTAGAGGGGGAGGATTACCCCCCCAGCACATCAGGCAACTCCACTAACTGATAAAAATCATGCAAATTTCCATGGGCAAAGGGGCACCGGGTCTCACATATTAAAATAAGATGGTTCGGGGCTGGTCCTGGGCCTCTGGCCACCGTGGCCATTGAGCATTTAACACGATGATTTAGAAATGTCTCTACTGGTTCTGGATCAGCTCGGTGAGCCATTTCCCTCAGTGGAGGGCTTGAAGATACCTGGGCGGGGGCAGATTCTGGACCCCAGGGGGGGCTCAGGTGGGCCAGGAGCATTTGCCTCCCTGCCCACTCTATACAGAAGCAATTGGATTATATCCAGGTCCTTAGCTGACCATCCTGGCACTCTCGCGGTGGGGATCCGGGGGGGCCTGACCACTGGAGGGGGAGCAAGACGTCATCAGAGATTAGAGGAGCCCAGATGAAAGGCATTGAACATTATATTGAAGGGAAAGCACCAGAAGATTCCAATAAGATAAGGAACACTGCAAGATATATCAGATGTAATGACATCTTTTAAAGACAGAACATAAAATTCTGGGCAATATGGCCTTGCTGACCTTTTTTGATTCTTGGTTAAGATGCAGACTTTCCTGACATTATATAGCAACTAAGTTGACAAGAGGTTTATGGTACTTTGGTTGAGATGATCACTGCCTCCAGTTCAGATTTGTCATGAAGTGGGACAACATAATGTAAATTTATTTTACTACGATGCTTCAATCTACAATTTAAATTTTCTTAAAGGGGGGTGGGGGTAATGAGTTGGGCAGACAGACGACATGACGTACTTTTTTTGTACCAGATTCTCCTCACCCAATTTTAGTTATTTGTAGGTTAATTTTTCCCCTGCTTGTATACTCTTTTACCCCCTACCCCATTAAGGGTTATTGGAAGCCTGAGGGAGCTCTTAAGGCACACGTGTTTGTGACCCTCCCTCGGCAGCCATTTAGGCTGCCTCAATCAAGTGGGCTTAGTGAAGCCACCTACGATCTGGAAGTTGCACTTGTATATAGTTTTATATAGTTTTAAACAGTTTGGTTCCTTAAGGTTTACTCCCCCCAATCTCTTGACTCTTCCCCAGTTGGGACCAAGTCGAGCTGTTTCAAATTATACCAAGGGCCTGGTACTATTTGAAGAGATGGTCTGAGAATTCAGTCCCATGGAGAGATGCTTGGAATATACATTGACTTATGTACAATTTTATTCTCCCTATCTTATGTAATGGGGTGGATTGGGGTGGTATTGGCACGATGAAGAATATAAACTCACATGAATAACCTCTTTTGGTTACTTTCACACAAAATGAATGGATTGACTGGTCCGGTGAAACATAGAAACATAGACTTGACGGCAGAAAAGGACCACTTGGCCCACCCAGTCTGCCCATTTCCCTACCTACTGGATAAGCTGCAGATTCTAGTTAACCAACAGCCTGCTTCCTGCAACCCCACACTATAATTGCTTTGTGTCTGTCCCAAGCATGTTTGAATTCCCCCACTGTTTTAGACCCAACGACCTCCTCAGGAAGGCTGTTCCATGTATCCACCACTCTCTCCATGAAAAAGAATTTCCTCACATTACCCCTGAGCCGTCCCCCCTCTATCTTTAAACTGTGCCCCCTTGTTCTTACACATCTCTTTTTCTGAAAGATGCTACCCTCCTGGACTTTGTTGATTCCCTTGAGGTACTTGAACGTTTCTATCATGTCCCTCCGTCCCTCCTTTCATCAAGAGTATACATATTAAGCTCTCTCAGTCTCTCTTCATATGGTTTCTGATGTAGACCCTGCACCATTTTAGTTGCCCTCCTCTGGACTGCTTCCATCCTGTCTATGTCCTTGCGTAGATGAGGTCTCCAAAACTGCACACAGTACTCCAGATGGGGTCTCACCAACTGTCTGTATAGAGGGATAATCACTTCCCTTTTTCTACTTGTGATGCCCCTTCCTATGCATCCCAGTATCCCCCTGGCTCTCCTTACTGACTTCTCACATTGCTTACCCACCTTTAGGTCATCTGATATGACTACTCCCAGGTCCCTTTCCATTTTTGTTGTTGTTAATACCTCCCCTGCTATTGTGTACTCTTCTCCTGGGTTTTTTGTTCCCGGTGCATTACTTTGCACTTCTTTGCATTGAATCTAGTTGCCATATGTCTGACCATTCCTCCAACCTTGCCAAGTCCCTTCTCATCTTTTCTACTCCCTCTTGTGTATCAACTCTGTTACAGATCTTTGTGTCATCTGCAAAGAGGCATACCTTTCCCTCCAGACCCTCTGCAATGTCACTTATAAAGATGTTAAAGAGGATTGGACCCAGTACTGAGCCCTGAGGTACTCCACTAGTAACCCCCCTTTCTTCAGAATGTGTTCCATTCACTATTACCTTCTGTGTCCTGTTGTGCAGCCAGTTCACTCACTAGGCTACCACCCTGGGACCCACTCCCAGGCTGGCTAACTTGATTATTAATCTTTTTGTGGGACTGTGTCAAATGCCTTGCTAAAGTCTAGGTAGGCCATATCCACGGCCCTCCCTGGTCTATTAGTTTGGTCACCCAGTCAAAGAAATCAATTAGATTAGTCTGACATGACCTTCCTGCTGTAAATCCATGTTGCTTTGGGTCCCTGCCCTGCTGGCCTCTAGGTGCTCAACAATTCTTTCTTTCAGAAGTGATTCCATCATTTTCCCTACCACTGAGGTCAAACTTACAGGTCTGTAGTTTCCTGCTTCTGCCTTGCTCCCACTTTTGTAAAGGGGAATCACATCTGCCCTCCTACAGTCCTCAGGTACCACCCCATCCTGCCATGATTTGTTAAAAAGTGTGGTCAGTAGTGTCACTAGGTCCCCCCTTAGTTCTTTTAGGATTCTGGGGTGAATCCCATCAGGCCCCCATTGCTTTGTCCACCTTGAGTTTTAGGAGTTCTTTCAGGACTCTTTCTTCTGTGAATGGACTGGTATCAACCCCCACCCAGAGTGCTTCCATTGTCTGGTTTAGGTAACTGCTCCTCATCTTCTTTTGTGAATACTGAGCAAAGTATTCATTCAGTATCTCTGCCTTTTCACCGTCTCCTCTGCCCACCTCCCTCTCCTTTTATTAATCTTCACTATCCCTCCCTTAACCTTTCTATGCTCCCAAAATTTATAAAAGGTTTTATCCCCTTGACCGAGTTGGCTATTTTTTCCTTGGTTTGTGCTCTCTTTGCTATTCTGACTGCCTTTCCTACTTCTTTCTGCTTTAATTGATACAGTTCCCTGTCGTGCTCCCTCTGTGATTCCTTATACTTTTTGAATGCAGCCTTTTTCTCCTTAACCTTCCCTGCCACCTCTTTTGAGAACCATAGTGGTTTTTTACTCCGCTTTGTTTTCTTTATTTGTTTTACTCAAAGACTTGTTGCCTCTATGATCGCAGTTTTGATTTTTCTCCATTGTTCTTCCACCCCACCTATTTGGCCATTTGCTAGTGCCTTCTTCAGGTGTTCACCCATTTTGCCAAAGTCAGCCCTTCTAAAGTCCAGTATCTTTGTTTTTGTATGGCTTATCTCCATGGTTGTGCTCATTGTGAAGCACACTGTGCAGTGGTCACTTGTTCCCAGATGTCTACTGACTTCTAAATTTGTGATCCTCTCTCCATTTGAGAGTACCAGGTCTAGTATTAGTTCCTCCCTGAGTGGGTTCCAGCACTAGCTGTCTAAGGTCTGCCCCTGTAGGGCATCGAATGACCCTGCTCTTGGATGTGGCTGCAGTACATGTCCTCAGTTAACATCTGGCATATTTAGGTCCCCATCAACAGTATCTCCCTTTTCAGCCATTTTGAGAATGTCCTCTATCATTTTCTTGTCCATTTCTCCCTTGAGACGGGGTCTGTATACAACCCTCAGTGATTGTGATGCCATTCCCCATCTCCAAGGTAACCCAGAGTGCCTCTCGTCCTCCCCTTTACTTTTAGTTCTGTAGCTTTGATCCCTTCCCTTATGTATAGAGCTACTCCACCTCCTCTTTGCCTTCCCTGTCCCTTCTGTAGATTGTGTACCCTGGTATGTTGACATCCCATTCATGGTTCTCGGTGTACCATGTTTCTGTGACTGCCACAATATCCAATTGTTCATCTTCCATCAAAGCTACTAGCTCAGAAAGCTTGTTTCCCAGACTACGGGCATTAGTAGTCATTGCCCTCCATTTAGTGTTGGCTTGATCCTTTTTTCCCCCATCCCTGCTCTTATTGCTCTTCTCTATTTTACCATTTACCCCCCATCCTGCCCTGTGTTGAGCTCTGTACCTCAGTGTTTCCCCTACCCAGTGTTTACCGGTGAAATGCTATAAGACAGTAACAGCCCTTAAGAAATTTAAACCAGAAATACTCTTGCTGCAGGAGACTCACATCTCCTCCACTGAACATCAGAAGCTACTTAAGTTTGGGCTTGCACAGATCATTGAGTCGGTCTACCGTAGGGGTGTCGCAGAGGTGTAGCTATCTCAATTTCCAAACATTCTGCCTTCAAAGTTACCCATCAGTACTCAGACCCAGAGGGCAGATTAGCTTTGGTGGGGAAAAGGTTTTGGGACCAAGAATACACAATTGCTAATATATATGTCCCCCTAGGTAGTGATGTTTCGACTATCCAACGGTTGACAGATAAGATAGTTTCACATAAAAAGGGAATTTTAGTGGTGGGTGGGGATTACAATTGCCTCTTCAACCCTGCCCTAGACACATCCACCTCTAAGATCCAGCCCCTTACGATGGGCCAACATCATTTGAGGAGGCTCCTAAAAGAGATAGGACTCACAGACACATGGAGACACATACACTCTTCAGCTAGAAAATTCACCTTTTATTCTCATGCACATAGACATCTCTCTCACCTTGACTATTTTTGTATAAGTAGTGAATACACGGACCGGATAACATTTGCTTATCAAACCATGCACCCATCACCTTAGACCTTGAATGTTTAACCGAGAGGAAAAACACATACCGGAAATTAAACAACTCATTATTCCATAATCCAGAGTACAAATCCCTCTTAGAAAACAAAATATCTGAGATAATTCGGGATAATTCATCTCTGCAGAAGTCCCCTCGGTTAATGTGGGACACCATAAAAGTTGTTCTAAGAAGCCATATAGTGGCTTATGCGCCGCAGAAACAACACAAGATGGACTCTAGACTTAAAGAATTAGACGATCAATTAAGTTTTTTGCAGACTGCACACATGCAAGGAGATAACACTCTGACAGATCAGATAACTGATACGTAACAAGCCATACAAAGGATACTTACAGCCAAAACAGCACAAGCACTGATCTGGCTTCACCAGAGATACTATGAGGGGGGAGCACAGGCCTCTCAGCTGTTAGCACATCACCTTTGGAAACAAATACAAAAAGCCACGGTGACCAAGATTAGAGAACCACAAACAGGCCAGAGGTGTCTCACGACTGCAAGCATTCTCCAGGCCTTTAAATTATACTACACCAAATTATATACAGCAGACCCTCCTCCTCCTGGAGAGGAGATGGACTCCTTTCTATCTTCTGTAACTCTTCCACATCTGACTGAAACACAAGCCCAGACCTTTACACTGCCCATTACTCAGCAAGAAATACAAGCAATAGTTACAAAACTTAAAAATGATAAAAGCCCTGGCCCTGACGTTTACAGGGCAGAATTTTATAAAACAACATGGGAATGGATCAAAGACCCCTTGGCAAGAGCAATGCAAGAAAGCTCTCCTGGTCACAGGCCACAATATCAGCAATCCTAAAACCTAATAAGCCTGCACACATGTGTGACTCCTACCAACCAGTTTCAGTGCTGAACCAGGATTATAAGATCTATACAGGAGTTCTGGCCCACCATCTAGACAATATAATGCCTTCTTTGATCCACCCAGACTAGGTGGGGTTCATTCCCATAAGCCAGACCTCAGATAATATAAAAAGAACCCTTTATCTGATAGAGTGTGCCTCCCTGTCTCATACTCCATTATTAATTCTTAGTTTAGATGCCCAAATGGCATTTGACAGGGTTTCATGGGGTTTCCTTCAGAAGACTTTAACTTAATTTAATTTCCCTAAAGATTTCATTAATAACATTATGGGTATATACTCAGATCCACAGGTGGTGATTAAAGTCAACGGCTCATGCTCATCTAGATTTCCTCTTACCCGAGAGATGAGATGGGGTGCCCGCTCTCCCCTTATCTTTTCACATTGTATGCTGAGCCAATAGTACAGTTCTTAAGGCAACATAGGGGAATACGAGGATATGAGGTGGCAGATCGTGAACACAAAGTCGCTTTGTATGCAGATGACCTTTTGCTCTACATTACAGACCCAGAGGCTTCCCTACTGACCTTAGGGAACAGAGTCTGGAGAAAATAGAGAGGTTAACAGGATATAAAATAAACCCACAAAAGACAGAAACACTATATATAGGGTGCCCTCCTTCACCACATCTACAAAATAGACACCAATATAAATGGCACTGTAAATCCATTAAATATGTTGGGATAGACATAAAAGTAGACCCGAAGCAAGTATTCCCACTTAACTATAACAAACTTTTTACCAAGGTACAACAGGACCTGAAAATGTGGACTCACTCTCCAATGCCTCTACTCAACCGTGTCAAATCTACACAAATGAACCTTCTTCCCTGACTAATTTATTTAATGCAAACGATCCCCCTGTTCTTCTCCAGAGGAGAAGAGAGAAGATGGAACAGAATGATTGTCAGCTATCTATGGCGGGGAGGGGGAGGCTCTGAATTTCCCTATGTAGATTACAGGCACCCAAGGAGCAGGGAGGTTTAGCACTCCCAAATTGGTCAGGATATGTCTTGGCATCATTACTAACCCACTTGATGGAGTGGGTTACCCCCCCAGGAGTGTGAACCTCAGTGGGTGGTGGTGGAGCGGTGATCTCCTCAATCCTCTTAGATAGCACCATGGTATTTCAGTCCCCTCCTTTGGGGAGCCAGCAACCTAAGAAATCAATATATACCAGGAGTTATCTTACGAGTTGAACCCGGAGGTCTTGTGATGCTAGCTTGCTGAGCAGCATCAGGGGCTTGGAGCTCTCTGCTCCCATCAACTTTACCCACTTTAATCTGCGATTTCGCGGTAAGCAATTTCAGCAATTTACTCCTCATCCGAACTTCCACATTCCACCTATTGGCCTCAGGGCGTTCTCTTATCATAATCCTCAAATTTATAAGGGGATGGAGGTGGAGAAAAAACAGGCCGCAATTAGGCACACGCCACCAGCCACTCCTGAAAAGCTGCCTAAAAAACTGAGGAATCAACCCGGCTCTACCTCTGATAAAATGAGTGATAAAGCTCAGCCGTCTAATCCTCTCACCGAGGAGAAATTTCTACAGGAACTAGCTCCACTGAAGGACGTACTGCAAACCATCACTTCGGATCTCAAATCTATTCGGGAGGACCTCTCCTCTCTCACCACGTGGGTGTCTGATTCGGAGGCTAAGATCTACTCCCTAGAACAGTGGAAAGCTAAAGTGGAATCTGAGCTGGCCACACTAAATCAACAGGTCAAGAAGCTGCAATTAAAAACGGAAGACCTGGAAGGTCGTAACCGGAGAAATAATTTGCTCATTCTGGGTCTGCCAGAGTTCGAAGAGGGATCAGACCCCATCGCCTTTCTTCAGAAATTTTTAACCAAAACAGTGGGCCCTTCACCCCTTAACCCCCACTACCACCTGGAGAGAGCACACAGATCTTTGAGACCCAGATCTCCGCCGGGCTCCCCCCCACGACCAATAATTATGAAACTCCTTAGCTATATCGAAAGACAACATGTCCTTACCAAATCCCGAGAGCTACAATCTATCATGTGGGGAACGGCCAAACTTCGAATTGCTCAAGACCTCCCTAAAGAAACCAGGATGAAGAGAATTGCATTCCATCCCGTCATTCAGAAGTTAATTATGGGCGATTCCTTCGAATGGTGTATCCTGCTACCCACAAGGTTACCATTGGAGACAACTCCCAAAGCTACGACTCTCCGGACTTGGCCTATAAAGACCTTTCTGCCAAACTTCCCAATCTTTTTAAAACTAATGGCTGAACCCTTATCCCCCAGTTTCAGCTCAAAGGTGAGGCCCTAAATCGTTCCTTCTAGGTTTTTGAGGTGCTTGTTGTCTTTTTCTTTTTTGTATTTGTTGGTTTTACCTGAGTGGCCGATTCCGATGTTGCTGTGGTGAGCGGTGACCTCGGCGGACCGGGCGGAGGCTGGGTTAGGCAGCGATGCATCTGGTTCTCGCTATTTACCCGGAACCAATCCGGGGTGGTTGCAGGTCTCAGCCTTGATGTTTTTAGTGAGGGATCAATCTGGTCCCACCCCAAAATAGTTCCCTGGGGAAACAATTTGGTTTGATGAGGTAGCACCTCCATCTCACGGCCCACCTTGCCAGTCTCCTGCCCTTTCTCTATAACCCGGTTCGGGTGGTGAGTAAACCCCCTTCCTTGGGCCTCTTTCTTTTTTTTTTTTTGGAAATAATTGGGATTTATTCTGTGGAATCGCAATCCCCTGTATAAAGCTCACAAAATTTGTTGATGGGGGGGGATTACTCCTGAGCCCTTTGTAACTGCTGTAAGTTGCATTGCGAGCTTATGGAAGGGGGGTTTGCAAACCAAGTGCCGTATATAGGGTTCTCCTTATTTCATCCGGTTCGGATGGGAATCATTTTTCTGTCTTGGCTTTTGGTGTCTTGGAGACTTTCTATTCTGAAGGATCCTAATAGCATAGGGTTCTCTGGGTTTGCAACAGGGACCTGGTTCTCAGGCTTTTGTCGTAGTTGCTCTCACTTTATAAATGTTCAGGCCTGGCACCAGGATGTATATAGTTGGTTTGTCTTATTCTGGGGATTCAACAGGGGAGGGGGGCTGGGAGGGTTGACCTGTCTGCCTCTTTATATGTACGGTTCTAAACCAATTTTGTTCTGTTTGTTTAAGACACTGCTATTTTTGGTAATCCCTTTGTGGCAGACCATAGCGGGTTGGGGTTTCAGGTTTCGAGTGTGCCTTCTCTACTGGACTATAGTTGTGAGTTCTAGTAACTGTCTTTCTTTTATCCTGTTTTTGAAATGGCTGTAAGCACTGTCAAAATTGCATCATGGAATGTGCGTGGGCTCAGGGAGAAAGTCAAGAGGAATCAAGTATTTAACCATTGCGAGTTATTTCAGACTGATATTTTACTATTACAAGAAACCCACTTAATCAGCTCAGAGGCTAAATGGCTGTCTCGATCTGGTTTTTCGCAGGTGTTTGTAGCAAATGGGTCCAGTTCTAGTAGAGGCGTTGCCATACTCATTAAAAAATACATCATGTTCCTGGTAAATACAACAATAATTGACCCAGAAGGCAGATTTATACTGATCAAGGGTTCCCTTAACGGTGGTACTGTTGTTCTAGGCTCAATTTATGGTCCAATAGGGGGTAGCTCCGAATTTTTTATGACCTTAGCAGATAAAATAAGTACCCTACTTCCCTCCCAACTTATACTAGGAGGGGACTGGAACGTTCTACCATCTCACCTATTAGACAAAGACTCTCAATCAAACCGACCGCTTACTCCGGTTCAAAGGTCCCTACTAGATTTCCTGCACATATTAGGGCTATGTGACCCTTGGCGTCTCTCCAACCCTTCCCGTCGATCCTTCTCTTTTTTTTCTCAACCCCACGGATCCTGGTCTAGAATAGACTATATCTTGATTAGCAAAACCCTTCTCCCTGGTCCCCTCCAATCTGTTATCGTGCCGATTGTGCTCTCCGATCATGCAATTGTTTGGGCAAGAGTTTCCCCAGACCCGAATTTCCAAAGGGACACTATCTGGAAGCTTAATACTCAACTCCTTAAGGATCCCCAATCAGTGACCCACATCAAGTCCCTCATTTCTCATTTCCTTGAGAACAATCTTAGATCCACCCCAAGATTTGACATCATCTGGAGCTCCCTAAAATGCTATTTAAGAGGCGAATTAATCAAACTAGCCTCAGTGGGAAAAAGCTAGACAATCTCGTGCCTCCTGCTAATGAACAAAATCAAGGAGCTTGAAGCTCTCTTCCTTCCTCTCCTCTGTCATCCCTCGAAGCCCTCTTGGCAGTCAAAAACGAATATACTGATCTTCTCAAAGAAAAAGCTGAATATTGCCTTTTCAAGACTCAAACCAAATACATTGAGCATGGCGAGAAGGCCGGAAGGCTCTTGGCCTTAAGACTTCGTACACTAGAAAGTTCCAGAATAATCCTGGCCCTACAATCTCCTGCTGGCTCCATTAAAACCTCTCCCAGAGAAATTGCACAGATTTTTGAGAATTACTATGAGAATCTTTATAGTGTACCTTCCTCTCCCGCCTCTTTCTCAGATATATCAGCCTATTTAGCAGATCTTGACATTCCCCAACTTTTGCCCTCTCATAAGGAAACCCTGACTGCTCCCATCTCACTTCCCGAAATAGAAGAAGCCATCGCCTCTATGGCCCCTGATAAGGCACCAGGACCAGATGGGTTCCCCTCAAATTTTTACAAAGTTTTCTCCAAAGAGCTTGCCCCTTTACTCCTCAAACTATACTATTACCTCTTCTCTTCCACCACCGTGGACCCCACACTTCTCGAAGCCACCATCATCCTAATTCTTAAACCGGATAAAACTCCCACTGACCCAGCGAGCTACCGACCAATATCTCTCCTAAATTGCGACATGAAAATTCTCTCTAAGGTCTTGGCCGAACGGATTAAGAAAATCTGGACCCATCTCCTTAGCCCAGAGCAGGTCAGATTCGTACACTCTCGATCCCCATCAGACCACCTCAGAACCCTCTCTCATATCTCTCATCTCGCCCAATCATCCCATCTCCCAATGGCCCTGATTTCGTTAGATGCAGAAAAAGCATTCTACAGAGCTGATTGGTCTTTTCTCTGGGCCATGATGGCCAAGATGGGCTTCCAATTCCTTTTCTCAAATGGATCCAGGTTTTATACAAATCCCCCTCGGCCAAGATATATTGTAATGGTGTTTTTTCCTCGCTGTTCCAACTTTATACTGGTACCAGACAAGGCTGCCCTCTCTCACCCTTTCTGTTCAACTTATATCTCGAGCCCCTTCTTATTAAGCTTAAGTCCTCCCCACTTATTCAAGGATGTCTGGTGCATCAGCATGAGTTAGTCCTCTCAGCCTATGCTGACGACATACTTCTACATGTTACTCACCCCGCCATTTCCCTAGGACATGCACTGCAACTCATCATTCAATACGGCAACCTCTCTCAATATAAACTGAATATTTCTAAATCTGAAATATTCCCTTTAAATACCTATACATACAAGCATGAACTTATTAAATTTGGCATGAGATGGTCCCCTAAATCGATTAAATACTTAGGTATTCACTTTACCTCAGACCCTTCCTTACTCAGAAAACTCAATTTAGATAACCTTAAGACCCATATCCAGCAAGATTTGCAAAGATGGTCCAATCTCCCTATTTCCCTCTGGGGCAGGATTAATATTATTAAGATGAATATTCTCCCCCGTATCTTCTACCCTCTTAATCTACTAGGTCTTTGGTTGCCGCTCTCTTATCTACAACAGTTTCATGCAATTTTCTCAAAATTTGTCTGGCGAGGGAAGGCAGTTCGCCGTTCATTTCTTAAACTATCCCTCCCTAAGGATAAAGGGGGTCTTAGACTTCCCAACCTCGTATTTTACTACTGGGCTGCCCACTTCTCTAAACTAGGTAGATGGTTTTCAACCCACCCTGATCCCTTTTTCCCGATTTGGCTCCAAATTGAGAAATTGATCTTTTCGGAGTCTAAAATGGATCCCTATGCAATTTCTTACACTCCTGCCTCTGTGCTTTCACAGTGGATAACTGACCAAACAATTCTCACATCCCTTAAATCTCTTTCCCAATGCCTATATTTCTTAAAAATTTCTCCTAAAACAGACCTAGCACAGCCTATCATCCTTAACCCCAACATTAAGCTGGGCAACTCGATGATTACCCCTGAGTGGCTCCCACAAATTAAAGGAACTAACTTAGAGCACTATTACGATCAAGGATCCCTCCTTTCATCATCTGAGATTTTAGCCAAATTCAGTATTCCCGCTAATAAGATTTTTAATGTATATCAATTAAGGAATCTTATTGCTGCGAAAATTGACTCACAGTTTAGAGAACCCAAGGTTCAACCCTTTCTCTCTCACATCTTTACCCTCACTTCTAAACCACACTCCATTTCGCTAATATACTCTTTCCTACTGGATTACAAATTTCCGAAACCGATTGATGGTTCTAGCATCTGGCTTTCCTTACTCCCAAATTCCACCCTCAACTGGGCCCATATTTGGAAAGACCTGCACAAATACCATACCCAAGACAGGCTTAGACTTACCCAATATTATATTTTGAATAATATGTATTATACCCCTAAGAAACTCTTCCGACTTAAAAAACTAACTCTCTCCCTCTGCTCCAGGTGCTCACACAGTGAAGGGAATTCCCTACATATTTTCTGGTACTGCAATAAGGTTGCCCCTTTGTGGTCTGCTATTCAGGACAATCTAGACCCTCTACTTGGCCTCACCAACCTCTTCACTCCTGAAATTTGTATTCTAGGGGACTACTCTGGCATAGACTGTTTAGAACACCGATACCACATCGCCCTTGTGTCTATAGTGGTTAAGAGACTAGTTCTTAAGCATTGGACCGACCAGCTGACCCTGACTTATTCTGAATGGTTGGATGAGCTCTCAGCCCATCTTAACATGGAAAGGCTGATAGCCAGCTCACGTAATCACATGGATTTGTTTCACAAAAAATGGGACAACTTGTATGCGCTATATTTGCACCAATGATCTCTTGGCTTCCTCTTTGATGCCCACTGTGGTTTCTCCTTCCCTTTCCCTTTCACATCTGCTTTCTCAGATTTTGAAGGCAGGACTGAGTTTTGATATATTTATGAACTAGCTAATAGGACTAGTTATGTGGCACACTCTATGGGTTTTTGGGAGGGTAATGTTTGCATGGGGGGGAGGTGGGGTTTCCCTAGTTTCCTTTTTCTTATTTTTTTTTTCTTTATACCATGTATGGATAACTGGCATAAGCTATGTAATGATCTTGTTTATGTTCGCTATGTTAAAATCAATAAACTTGAATTTCAAAAAAAAAAAAGGAGTTGAACCCATTATTTAATGCAACCCAGAAACAAACTGGGTGCCCATTGGATGGGGGCTCCATCGTGGAATCCCACCTTCATCCCAGCAATAATGGATACAGGATTTAGAAGATGGGGGTAGACTGGGACTGTACTATACCTACCAATTTTATACCCAGGGAGAATTTAAATCTTTTACACAGTTGCAGTCCAAGTTTTCCTTCTCCTGAATGATTGGTTTAGATTCTTACAAATCAGACACTTTCATGAGCCCACCCTGGGTCTAAAGATACCTTCCCTTAACATTCCACCCCTGACTGCACTTCTAATATCATTACAGGGGGAGATGACCCCTAGACACCTGGTGTCTCGCTTTTATCAAGCAGAGATGGTGGCCCACAGACCTCTTTGGGAGAGTGTACAGAAGATATGGGAGTCAGACCTGGTAACCAAGCTTAAACCAACAGAATGGCTTTGGATTTGGCGATGGCTGCACCGAGTCACAGGATCCTATCGTTGGCAGGAATTCAGTTGGAAAGTAGTGGTGAGATTTTTTTCACACACCACAAATAACAGCTAAGTTATCCACCATACAAGACTCCTCCTGCTGGAGAGGCTGTGGCGCCGAGGTCTCCATGCATGCTCATGTCTTTTGGTATTGCCCATCCCTTGCCCAGTTTTGGGAGGGAATCTCACAGGTCTTGTCGGATCTTTTCCCAGACTTGACATCTTTAACATCTGAAACAGCAATATTATTACACTTTCCACTGAAATTCAGACAAAAACAGAAGGTATACTTAGCCTCAATTTTGCTCACAGCTGCTAAGAAGACCATTACCAGAAACTGGCTAAAACCAGAGCCCCCCCCCCTCATTAAACCACTGGGAAGATTTGATCTATGAAATTTATGTAATGGAAACTATGACAGCCAAATTACAGGGGAAATTGCCCAAAATCACAAATTATTGGACTATCTGGTTGTTAAGGATTTCGGCATAGAGACTAGATTTAATACCATAGAGATTCGAGACCAGGATACCCAGAGCTGTAACTGGGGTGGAATCTGGTGATTGGAGTTCAGTTCTGAGCTGTTGTGACACAATCAAAAGACAGTTCTGAACCGCTGGAAGAGAGAGAGCGTGCACTGGACCAGTCATCTATAAGTTTGAAACTTAGGAGAGAGGTGTGGGCCAGGGAGATGGAGGCCCAGGATGTTTTGCCTCCATCTTGGGATGCCCTCCTCCCCCCCTCCTTCTATCTATGTCCCTCCCCCCCTTACCTTGATTCATAACTGTCTACTTACTCGATTTTTTACACTAAGTTTGGAAATTTTAGAACTCTATGTTGTGCAAATTGTTGTTGGTTCTGGGAGGTGGACTAACATACTAACATACTAGATGCCAGCAGAGTAGGCCTATTGGCCTATCAAGCACCCTGATTGGGTACCGTAGCCCTCTGTCTCCTTCCATTGTTACTCCATCCCCCAGTTCCCCCCCAGGCAAACCAGCCTCTGCTTCACCTCTTGCCTATTCCTGCCCCACCCTCTCTTGAATCCCTCCACCGAAGCTGACTGTACCAGCCCCCCAGGCAGTGCATTCCATGGTTGCACCACTGTCTCAGTGAAGTACTTCCTCCTCCTTTCCTCCCTAATCCTACCACCTTCAGTCTTCCAGTTGTGTCCTCTGGTGATTCCTTCAACTGAAAGATCCTATCTCGGCTTATCTTATTTACTCCCCTGAGGTACTTGAAGACCTCAATTATGTCCCCCCGGTCCTTTCTCTCCTCCAGCGAGAACAGGTTGAGCTCTCCTAGTTGTTCCTCATACGTCATATCCCCAGGCCCTGGATCATTCTGGTTGTTCTCCTCTGAACCCTTTCCAGGAGTTGGATGTCCCTCCTTAGTTCCAGCCTCCAGAACTGCACACAGTACTCAAGATGTGGTCTAACCAGGCTTTTTGTACATTGGCAAAATCACCTCCCTGTTCCCTGAGGTAATCCCCCTAGTGATGCATCCCAGCATCCTATTCGCCCTGACCGCAGCCTTACTGCACTGCTCTGAATTATTCATGCTAACATACACCAAGACTCCTAGGTCTCTTTCCCCTTCCATGGCCTGCAACTCATCCCCCCTCAGGTGTACACACAGTTTTGGTTTTCCCACTCCAGGTGTAGCACCTTGCACTTGGAGGAGTTACATTTCAATTTTCAGGTGCAGGACCACCTATCCAGAGTATCCAGGTCCCCTTGCAGGAACATTCTCCTCTCCTCCCTCTCCACCACTGCCCCCAGCTTAGAGTCATCCACAAAGAGACTCTTTTCACACCCAATACCTTCCCTGATATCGAAGATGTATCAGATCAAATCAAATCAAATCAGATTTTATTTATAAAGCACTTTTCAAAAGCCAAAGCACATGTACAGAATCAGACCAATCATACAATCAAAATAAAAAACATAAAATAAAAAGGCAGCAGTAGTAAAACTAGGCATTGTCCCCAAAAGCCAGGCCAAATAAATACATTTTTAATGAGGACTTAAAAGTCTCGGCGGACAGGCACTCTCTAATCCAACGAGGTAGAGAGTTCCACAAGGTCGGGGCTACAAAAGAAAAAGCCCTAGCACCAGATGTCCAAAGAGGGACCCTGGAAACTTCTAGCAATCCCTCATTGGCAGAGCAGAGTGGGCAGAGGAGGCAGTAGGGCCGAGGGAGAACTTGTAAGTAACCCAGTCCCTGTCCGTGTAGGGTCTTATAGGTCAGCAACGCGACCTTGAAGGTGATCCTCCATCACACCGGCAGCCAGTGCAGTTTGTGCAGCACAGGAGTAACATGGCTAGTTCTTGACAACCCTGTCAACAACCTGGCCACAGCATTCTGCACCAGTTGCAGGTGACGGAGATTTACTCCCAGTAATCCTAGGTATAGAGCATTGCAGTAGTCAAGATGAGAGGACACAAAGGCATGAATCAAAGTAGGAAGGTCCTCAGGCGGAACAAGGTGCTTTATCTGGGCGATGTTACTGGTAAAATGAGGACTTGACAACTGCCAACACCTGTGCTTTTAGCGTCAGTTCATTATCAAGCACAACACTCAGGTTCTGCATCCATTCAGAAGGTCTCAACTGGTTGCCCCCCCCAGCTCAAGGCCAGGCGGTTGCCCAGGAGTCAAGTTCTCTGCCCGCTGACCCGAGTCCACCACCAGTAGGCATTAAACAGGAGCGGCTCCAGGACTGATCACTGTGGAACCCCACTTATGACCTCCCTAGGAGACGAGACCTTCCCTCCAACCACACGGCTGAGTGCAAACCTGAAAAGCTACCTCCACCTCACTTAACCGCCAATGGGATACCCCCACCCCCCTCAGCTTCTCCCTTAGGCCAATGTGAGGGACTGAATCAAATGCCTTGCTGAAGTCCAGGAACAGTACATCCACTGGTCTCCCCCTTTCAAGTGCTGATGTCACCCACTCATAGAACTCTACAAGGTTTGTTTGACACAATCTACCTGGCACAAATCCATGCTGCTGGTCATCCAGGTAACCCATCTCCTCCAAGAAACCTCCCAGCCTTTCCTTAAGTATGCTCTCCATTACCTTCTCCACCACCGATGTCAAACTGATGGGTCTATAGTTTCCTGGCTCTTCTCTCAATCCCCCTTTATGGATGGGCACAACATGCACCTGCTTCCAATCCCTTGCACCCTCTGTGTCTGCAGTGACAAGTTACATAGCTCCGCCAATGGCGCAGCCAAAACATCCACAATTCCCTCAGTACTCTCAGATGAATAGCATCAGGCCCCAGAGATTTATCCTTTTTTAGGGACTTGAGGGCTTTCCACACCCAACCAATAGAAATATCAGCATCTGTTCCCTCCCTCCCTCTCTCAGCAGAACCAGCCTGATATCTCACCCCTGGCCTACCTCCCCCCAGCGGCTTGTTCTTCAGCAGGTTCCCCAATAGTCAGGTCTTCTGCACCTTCTGTGTCCTTCAATCCCTTTTTTGGAAGTTCCCCAGCCTCCTCCCTAGTGAACACCAAGGCAAAGTACTCATTCAGTACCTCTGCCTGCTCTCCAGCCCCTTCCACCCACCCCCAGCTGTCCTCAACCTAAAACCCTATGTATTAATGTAGAAATATAAGATTTGATAAGGAGAACTGAGATGTATTTCTCTGTAATTATTTATTCTGTACCAGTGCCCTACTAAATATTTTAATAAAAACTAAGTGTAAAATTTGATGTTAGAATAAGACTTTAGGGCTCTAAGCACAAGATCCATCACTACTGGAATAGACATGTAGCGCTGAGTCCCACGCCACCCCATTCTCCTATTAGTAGTATCAATCTTACCATACTTACTATAGAATGGAGTGAGCACTAGGTTCACAACTCTCAAAACACACCCTCATGCCTGTTCCTGCATGCACAGTGGGGTGGGATTCAGGCTCGGGGGCCCCAGTCGTATTTCCCTCACTTTGATGCTTTTGAACCCTAATGATGCATTAATAAAGTTATATATATATATATATATATATATATATATATATATATACATAATACTGTATATATGTGTGTGTATATGGATATGTCATGGGGTCTGGAAATATCAGTGATATTCTCCCAAGTGCAGTTTTAACTTATGACCTCACGAGTGGCGGAGCCATGAATGACATCTCAAGGTCAAACTGCACAAGGTGAAACATCACTGATATTTCCAATCCCCCATGACATATTCGATTTATGTAATGCCCACTTTCTTTTGTTTGTTTTGTGTGTTTTTTAAAGTTTTTTTATAATTATATATTATATATACTGTATATATATATATATATAGAGAGAGAGAGAGAGAGAGAGAGAGAGAGAGAGAGTTGTTTTTCCTGTGGTGTTTGTGCTGTGATGGAGTAGTTAGGGTCACTGCAAGGTTTTGTTGGCAGCGTAGTATCTTACTGGCTGTCAGCTGGCAGTGCATCTTTTTATTGGCTGCCGTTTTGTGTGTGGGCAGGTTTACCAGTTTTTAAAACATGGCGGCCGTGCCACTCACTTAGCGAGGGAGGCAATTTAGCACTTTGTGCTTGGGTTTTCTTTTTTTTTTTTTTTAGTAACTATGGTGGACGTAAGTTATCTGGTTAATCCTTGTTTTTGGTTCTGGCAGTGATACAAGGCAGTGAGGAATTTCACTTTCGAGGAGGCACTGTGACACGATGGTCGGAGGTAGGCTGCCTGGTAGTTCGGGTTGAGAAGGGAGCAAAGTATTGGTGTTTGCTGTTTTTTGGGGGGAGAAACTGAGTTTTTCTTTTTACATTAACAGATGGATTGGAGTATTTTACAATAGTGCAAAATGTGAGAAAAATATGTGAATCTCTCAGTGTGAATGCCAGTTTTACACTGTAGAGGTTCAGAGCTGGAGCTGGCCCATGACTGAATCTGAAGCTCTGTACTGGCAGTGAGCTCTGAATGACTGCAGTTTCTGCACATTTTGTGGTTAAGTGTAGATAGGGCCTCTGTTGGACCTACTATGTGGATAAATTACCTACAGTGAGGATAAATGCAATACCCTCACTGTAGATCAGAGCACCCTGCAAATATCAAAGATATTTGCTGGAATGTATCCACACTGGCATTGCATAAATATATAAATATAAAGATATATATATATATATATCTATATATATATATATATATATCTATATATATATATATATATATAGATAGATATATATATCTATATATATATACACCATTGAATTCATGTGCTGAGAATCTCCACATTCAATTTTTGGATAAATGCCTAGTCCAACAATGATTTAGTCCCAGGAAAGGAAAAAAACATATAGGATAGACAGCTATCCAAAAAGCTGTTACTAGATACATAGACACTGTCAGCAGATAAGGGCCTATGGCCCACCCAGTCTGCCCATTTGAGCATGTAAGTTTCCTTTATGTTTTTCTAGAAGTCTGTTGCCCCTTACCCCTGGCCTCCAGAATTCCCTGGTGTCTACCCCATGCATTCTTAAATCATGTGATTGTTTCAGTCCCCACCACTTCCTCTGGCTGTGTGTTCCACTTGTCAACCACCCTTTCTGTGAAAAAATTCTTCCTCATGTTTCCTCTGAATCACCCTCCCTCCAACTTTATCTCATGCCCTCTAGTTCTGGAACATTTTTTTTTGCTGGAAAATAGTGTATTCCTGCACCCTGTTCCTCCCTGTAAGGCACTTGTAGGTCTCTATCATATCACCTCTCTCCCTCCTCTCCTCCAGGGAGTACATATTCAAGTCCTTCAGCCTGACCTCATAGGACTTGTGATGCAATCCCTGTACCATCTTTGTTGCCCTCCTCTGAACCTTCTCTACCCCATCTACGTCCTTACGTAGGTATGGTCTCCAGAACTGTACACTGTACTCCAGGTGAGACCTCACTAGTGTCTTGTATAATGGAATTATGACCTCCCTTTTCCTGTTGGTGATGCCCCTACATATGCATCCCAGCATCCTATTTGCTTTACCTGCTGCCTTGTCGCACTGTTTCCCTAACTTGAAGTCATCAGAGATAATAACCCCAAGGTCCCTTTCCTGCTTGGAGCATGCTATATCTTCATGCCCCAACTGATACGTTGTTCCAGGGTTTTTGTGCCCCATATGCATTATTTTGCACTTCTTTGCATTGAACTTCAACTCCCAAACCCTTGACCATTCTTCAAGCTTACCCTCTGGCGTGTCCACTCTGTTACAGAGCTTTATGTCATCAGTAAACAGATAAATTCTGCCTTCCATATCCTGTGCAATGTCACTGATGAAGACACTGACTAGGACCATGCCCAGCACTGATCTCTGTGGTACCCCACTGGTCACTCTACCCTCTGTGGAGTGACTGCCATTTACCACCACCCTCTGTGTCCTGCCGCCCAGCCAATTACCCACCCACCACATTACTGTCCTGTCCACTCCCATATTCCCCAGTTTGTTTAACAGCCTTCTATGTGGCACAGTGTCAAAAGCCTTGCTGAAGTCCAGATAGGCCATGTCTACTGCCCTCTCTTGATCCACCTCCCTTGACACCCAGTCGAAAAATTTAATGAGGTTGGTCTGGCATGACCTTCACCCAGTGAAATCATGCTGCCTTGGGTCCTGTAGTCCGTTGGCAACCAAATGTTCCACCAATCTCTCCTTCAGTAATGCTTCCATGATCTTCTCCACTACCAAGGTCAGGCTGACTGGTCTGTAGTTCCCCGCTTTCTCTTTGTTCCTACTTTTGTATAAGGGGACTACATCTGCTGTCCTCCAGTCTTTGGGTACCTCCCTTGTTTCCAGTGATTGGCTAAACAGAATTGACAGAGGTTCGGCCACCACCTCTCTTAGTTCCTTTAGGACCCTGGGGTGCACCACATCTGGCCCCATTGCTTTATCGACTTATTCCTTCCAGTTCCTTTAGGACCCTTTCTGGTGTAAAGGGACCTATGTCCATTTCTAGACTGTTCCCAACCCTTGTACTCCCTTTAGGCCCATTACCCTCCTCTTCCTCAGTAAGCACTGAGCAGAAATATCTGTTCAGTATGTCAGTTTTACTGTTGTCATCCTCCATGCGGACCCCGTCCTCCCCTTCAGCCTCACTATCCCTCCCTTTGAACTTCTTTTTTCACTTATGTACCTGTAAAAGGTTTTGTCCCCTTTACCCACTGATTTTGCGATGAGCTCTCCTGTCTGGGCTTTGGCTTCCCTTACTGACCTCCCTGCCTCCCTTTGCTTCTCCTGGTACTTCTCCCTATCCCCTTCTGCCTGCATCTTTTTGTATTGCCTGAATGCAATCTTTTTGGCTTTCACTTTCTCCGCTACGTCCTTGGAAAATCATAATGGCCTCTTCTTCCTTTTCCCCTTGCTAACCTGCTTAATGCATAATTCTGTTGATCTTGTAATCTCTGTTTTAAATATTGCCCACTGTTGTTCCACCCCTGATTCCCTCTCCATTCCCATTAGTGCCTCTTCAAGCATCTCTTCATTTTTCCAAAGTTTGCCCTCCTAAAATCCAGGATACATGTTTTTGTGTGGTTTCGTTCTGCTCGTTCTGTGATTTCAAACCACATTGACCGGTGGTAGCTGTGGATCCCAGGGGCACTCTGCATGCCTTCTTAATACTTCAACCTGTTGTAATGTACCCTGTGTGACCAGGAACTCTGTAGGAAAGAGTAGAAATAGGGGGTAAGGTTTAAAAATAACTAGAAAACAAGTGTGTGTTCTGCATTAATGTTTACAGAGCTTGCATCCCAATAAGGGAGGGGCAGCTGCAGAATAAGGGGTGCTAGCTGCACATTCGAGCAGACTTGATAGACCTCTAGGCCTTTATCTGCTGGCAAATTTTGTATGTTCGTAAGTTGGTGGAGAGGTGGTTCCAGACCTAATCTGAATTAACATTTCAAGAGCCAGCTATAGCCATGATAATTGTCTGTACTTCTCCCAGCCAACAAGTCATTGGATGATGTTGAATGATACTGTAGATGCTATGGGAATCCAGGGAACAGAGGGTGGGTGAGTGTGGTTCTATGGAGGAGATAGTCTAGAAGATCAAGTTACAGTTAGTATAGAACAGTTATGTACTTACCATAACAGCAGATCTTTAAGACAATCTCTTTCATCAGGCCAGACCTATGAAACTATGCCCCAGGCACTAAGACCACATGGAAATGTTTTTGCAAGCAGTCCACTAGGGGCTGTCCACAACAACATCCTATGTAAACACTTCCCATATAAACGCCCCTTCCCTCCTCAGATCCCTGCCATAGATCATGCTCAGAAGACCTCCCTCTAGGGAACCAGAACAGTATGAATGGTTCCAGCTACCAGGTGAGGCTAGAAACAGAAGGTAGACAATGCTAGAGAAAGGCCCAGAAGAAAGAGCCAGGAGTTGTAGAGCTCTATGTCTAACAGGAATGGAGGGCGGGATGGCATGGCCAGATGAAATAGAGTCTCTTGAAGATCTACTGTTATGGTAAGTACATAACTGTTCTATCTTCTTTGAGGATACCTCTTTCATCAGGCCACACCTATGGAATAAGTACCAAGCAGTACTGACAGAGAAACAGTCTGGGTAGCTGGAGTCTACAGGCCTAAGAAAGAAGGCCTTGACGTAAAGCTAGACCAAAGCCTGCCCTTTTCCTTGAGGCAATGTCCAGACTGCAATGTTTAGTGAAGGTGCAGCAGGTGGCAGCTGAACAAATCTCAGCAGCAGACATATTCTTGGAACAGGCAATAGAAGTGGCCACACCTCTAGTTGAATGACCATGAACAACTCCAGGAAGTTTCTTATTATACTTCCTATAACAGAAAGTAATACAGTTAGCTAACCACCTGGACAGGCACTGTTTAGAAACAGGAGAGCCCTCTTTCACAGGGACAAATGAAACCAAAAGCTGCGAGGACTTCCTGCAGTCCTTCATACAGTGTGTATTGTACCTCACTATTCTATGTATATCTAAAGTATGGAACAATGCTTCCCCCTGGATTGACATTCTTGGGAAAATAAATTGGCAGGTGGATGGTTTGATTCAAAGTAAACTCATACACCACCTTTGGTAGAAATTTAGGATCAGTGCATACAGACACCCTGTCTTTATGGAAAATCAAATAAGGAGGCTCACACAGTAGAGCCTGAAGCTTTAACATTCTTTGAGAAGAAGCAATTGCAACTAAAAATAACACTTTCCAAGAAAGAAAGCATAGGCTGCAAGTCACAGCTGGCTCAAAAAGAGCCAAAGTAAGCATTTCTAATAAGAAATTCTGGTCCCAAGCCGAAATTGAATTAGGGATAGGGAGGCTTCAATTCCAGAATGCTTCTCAAAAATGTACAGGTCACCTCCAGCTGAGCAACCATACGACCATCAGCAGGTATGTGGAAAGCTGAATTAGCAGCCAATGCACTTTAATGGAAGAGTATTGTAATCCTGCATCTGGTAAGGACAGCAAATAGTTTAGAACCTGGTTTACCAGACATGTAAAAGGGTCTAGTAGATGAGAAGCAGCCCACAAAGCAATCCGCTTCCACTTCATGGAATAGGTGGCTCTAAGTTTTCTGACAGCCACCGGAATATCAGACACCTTTTGAGATACCCCATACTTAGGAATGGTTATGTTCTCAGGAACCATGCATGGCAATGGAGAGACTTGAGGTCCAGATGGACCAGGGCTCCCTGTTCCTGTGACAGCAAGCCCTTGCCCAGGGGTAGAGGTACTGGTGGTTCCACTGCAACTGCTGCAGCAAGGGGAACCAGATCTGATGAGACCAAAGGGGAGCAATAAATATCAACATTACTCCTTCCACCTGCAACTTGATTAACACCCTCTGGATTAGAGGGAAAGGAGGAAAGACATAAAGCAACCTTCCATTCCAAGAGAGTGACAACACATCTTGGCAGAAAACTCCAGGCCTTAGAATGAGTCGGCAGAAAAGCAGCAGTTCTGCATTGTGTGAGGATACAAAAAGGCCCAACTCTGGATGACCCCACCTGTGGAACAGGTCTTCTGCTACTGAGGTCAGCAATTCCCACTCATGCATCCTGGACTGTGACCTGCTTAGCCTGTCTGCCAAGACATTTAGGATGCCTGGAACATGAACTGCCAAGAGTTCTAGGCTGTGTTCCAGAGCTTAAAACCAATAGGAGTGAATTCCACCTTGCTTGTTTATGTAGTGCACCATGCTGATGTTGTCTGTTTGCACCAACTGATGTCCCGAGCACAGATGAGTCTGGAAGGCTTGTAGGCCAAACAGAACAGCCCTCATTTCTAGGATGTTTATGTGGAGGGTGCTCTCCACTGTTATCCAGGTGCCCTGTGTCTGATGAGGCCCCAAATGATCCCCCCAGCTTCCCCGAGGCATCTGTCAGAAGGATCTGATAAGGGGAAGGGATCAGGAAAGGACCCCCCTTCAGCAAATGGTGAGGTTCCATCCACCCCTGAAGCACCTTCCTGACAGAAGATGTTACTAGAGCCTTCTGTTCTAGATCATCAGTGTATTGATCTCATTGGACCCTTAATGTACATTGAGGGACCCACATATGCAGTCTGACCAATGGTACAGTAACAATGGTGACAACCATCAGGCCCAACAGTTTTAGGAATGCCCTGACTATTACTTACTTATTGTGGCATACCATCTGGCCTGTGCAATCAGACATGCAGCCCTGTTGCAAGCCAGGAAGGCTAAGCATTGGGCTGTGTCCAGGATTGTCCCTATGTACTGTAGGCGCTGACAAGAGATCAGGACTAATTTTGGCACATTGACCGTGATTCCTAGGGCATTGAACAGCTGTCTGGTGTGTGTTAGAGTCAGTAAGAGCTGCTGTTTGGACTGAGCTTTGAGGAGCCAGACATCCAGATAAGGGAATACATATGGCTCCTCTCTCCTGAGGGCTGCTGCCGCTACTGCTAAGCATTTGGTAAATATCCATGGTGCAGAAGATAAGCCAAAGGGCAATAACCTGAACTGGTAATGTTCCCTGTGGAAGAGGAACCTGACGTACTTCCTGTGAGGGATACAGCCTTTGATATGCAGGTAGGCGTCTTGCACGTCTAGTGAACATATTCAGTCCCCTTGTTGCAGTAGTGCAACAGGCCTTGTAGAGTGACTATTCTGAACTTCTTGTACTGAATAAAGATGTTCAAATTTCTTAGGTTCAGAATAGGCCTCAGGTCCCCTGTGCATTGGGGTCTAGGAAGTAGTGAGAATAGAACCCCGGTTCCTTTGCTCCCAAGGAACCAGCGCTATAGCCCTCTTTTACATTAGGGTATGCAGCATCTCCTCTAGCAGCACCAGTTTATGTTCTGGAGGATAGACTGAAGGGACTGGTGGGTGATCTGTGGGAAGCTCTAGAAGTTCTAGAGCATAGCCGTGTTCTATTATCTGCAGGACCCAAGCATCTGATGTGATCTTCCTCCACTGGTCCAGAGGGAAGGAGAGGCAACCCTCTACTAAAACCTGTAAAATTACTGGAGGGTGGGGGTCTAGTAAGGTGTCATACAGATGCAGATCCTGTAATTGCAGTTGCCCATCCACCTCTAGAGACTTTTGACTGAGTGCCTGGGGTGGGACCTGGGGCAGGCACAGCTGATCCTCTTCAGCTTTTGCCTTGATGTCTGGCTTCTGAATGGTGTCTGTTACTGGCTGAATAAAAAGACACCCTCTGACTACTTCTGGGTTGTGTATTGCAGAGGGAGTATACTGATTTTTGAGTCCTGCCCGAAGCTTGAAGATTTGAGAAGATATCCTGAATCATTAGTTTCTCAATAAACTTAACATTGAAATGAGTAATTAGATAAATAAAAAAAGACACGCTGTGGCCAGGCAATGGCCTGATCATAATGAAGGTTGCTAAGCGACCATGAGTTGAGCTTAATTGGAGTTCATCCATTGCAGGTGAAGCCGCATGTGGTGATCAGGCTGACAGGTATTTAGCAAGAGAGTTTGCACCACACACACACATATATACACACAGTAGCAGCACCAAACAACACAAGGAACAACAACAGAACCAGCACATGGTAAGAAAATACAAATATTTAGATATCTAGGAGCTGTAGCTATGTCAAATAAATTTAAAATGTGATTAAAATAACTTATTTTCTTTACCTACAGATACAAGGCTCACATAATAAAGCTAAAGAAAGAATTGAAGGTGACTTCTAACACTATGCCCAAAGTATCTACGCATACTAGCCAGGTAAAGTGAGATAGTAACATACAATTAAAGATTAATAGGACTGAAAAAATAAAATATTGAAGGATACTGAAAGGATTGATTCTCTTTTTAAGGACTGACAATAAAATAAAAAAAATAAAGAAATAAGGAGTTGGAAACAGGGCTCAGCACAAAAGTGAGTAAAAAGTGTTAAAACCAGTTATACAGGTAAAAACGCATTGCAGAATTACTAAGAAATTTGATTGTATTAAAACTTTAAATGTATTAAAAACAGAGTCTAAAATTCAAGAAAGACAGAGAACAAAGGAAACTGAACATGCTGAGCTGAAAGAAAGCTGCAAAAGGTAACATTTAGCTAATTAAGATTTTTTAAAATAGTACAAGGTTATAACAGAAAATATAGCAATAAGGGAAAGTTGTGTGACTATTGTATTGAAAATAACCTGCTAAATAAGGTTGCTGAAGGCATTTTCACATATTGTTTATATTATAGTTAAGGCACAAGTTTGGTGCAATTCCTTGCCATGAAGAATCAGTAGAACAGGCAAAGGCAGAAGTAAAAAGTGTCTGGCCAGTGTGGAAACAAAGCACAAATACAGGGTACATATTCTCTGTTACTGCATATTATTTTTGTAAAGTTTCAATTATAAGAGTGAACAAAAGCACAGAGTATGTACTATATGTAGCATGAGAAAGAAGCACAGTGGTAAAGAAGTATAATAACAAATCTAATAGAAGAATAATGAAAAGAAATGGAATCCAAAAATGTAAGATTTATAAACAATATTTATCTATTATTCTTACAGAATATATGAAAAGCCCTTTGAAAAAGCACAAGCATGTGAAATGTCAGGCAATTAACAAAAATAAATAAAGAACTTTGAGAAATTTTACAACAGCCTGAGTGGAGTATTTTTGGGTCCCCCCCCCCAATTTTGAACATTGAAACTGACTTAGTCCTATAAGGGGAACCATTCAACAAACTATCTTAACAGTATCCCATTACCCACGAAGTGAAGCATTATAGCTACACACCTCTCGCCAAGATATCCTGAATGGCTGCCCAGAAGAGTTTGTTTCCTCTGAATGGGGCATTTAAGATTGATTGTTGCACATCATTGTAAATCCAGCCACCCTCAGCCAGGAGTGTCTCCTTAAACAGACTTCAGAGGCTGCTGCTCTAGCCGAAACATCTGAGATGTCATTAGTAGATCTCAACAGATGCTTACCCACATCTGCCACTGCCTGGAGGACCCCTAACAGCTGCTGCTTGGGAGTACCCTCTGGAAGGGCTTGGATCACAGCTTTGGCCTTCCTCCACAGGGTATTTTGGTACTTTACCATACGGGCCTGGTAGTTTGCAATTCTGAAGTCTGAGGCAGAAGAAGCAAAGGCCCTCTTCCCCAGGACATCTAACCTCCTGGATTCCCTGTCAGAAGGCAGAGAGCTGAGGTGTTTAGGCACTTTAACCCTATCATGGGCTACATTTATCACAACAGAATCAGCCTCAGGTTGGCCTGCAAAAAATGGCCTAGAAGAGGGGGCCTGGTACAACTTGTCTGCCTTCCTTGAAATGGCAGGAATATATTGGGCCCATGCTAGGCAGCCAGGGTGGCATCCTTAGGGTAGGCAACAGAGCAGGAATCAGGATAGGTGGGGAATCAGGTAGCTATAAAATTCCCATCCAATTCCTCTTCATGATGTCCTTCTCTTCTGCTTCAAACCCCATCACAGACTGGAATTGCTGCATCATGGAGATGAATGAAGGGTCTTGGGGGTCCTCAGAGAATATACAACAGAGTCCTCACTCCCTATGGATATAGTTGAGCTTGATCTGCCATAAGTGCTCACCACATAGTCTTCTTCCTCCTCTTCCTCTTGTAATATGAGGTCAGGGTTATGTTCCTGATCATCTTTGATGGCTTCTGTGGGCCTCAAAGAAAGGATAGAAGAAGGTGTTGATGCCCGAGAAGGCACAGTGTATCAGCTGCTGAGGCGTGGGCAGTGGGGCTTGCCCGTGGTGACCTGTCGATGCCGCTCCTGTAGCTGGAGGAGGAAGTAGCAGACACTGTAATATGACTGCAAAGGATGAAAGCGCAGCCTGCATGTCGGTGCCGGCCTGTACTACAGAACATAAGTGGGGAAGGTGTGTCCCCAACCTTTATGGTCCTTCACCATCCAGGGTAGGTCTGGCAGTACTCACAGCCTGACCAGACCTCGAGTAATCAAAGGTCTGGGCAGCTGGAGGCATCAGTAGTGGTAGCACTGAGTTGCAGGGGTGACCGAGAATATACCGGGGAGGATTTTACCTTACTCATTTCTCTCTCCTGGTGTTTGTGCTTGTGTTGCCTGGTAACTTTATCCCAGGAATTTGATGATCTGGAGCTTGAGGAGCAAGCCGGTGATGCAGTGGAGCTGTTCTCCTGGAGCTCTTTCTCCATCTTGGCTACCTGCTGTTGTAGGAGGTGGGCTTCCATGGCATTGTTTTTGCATCACCGGGACCAGTAGTAAACTTAAGGCAGAGTTTACATACCTTAACATTATGGGATGTGCCAAGGCAGCACATGCAGATGTCGTGTAGGTCATCCAAATAAATATTTTCACCACACTCACAATCTCTAAAGAGCTTAGTGGGTTCTTTATATGACATACACGTGAGCAACAATCACTTTTAAAAACTGATAGCAAATGCGAACTAGGAAGAGAAATTTCAAAACACTAAGTTGCAGTAGACTGAAGTGGTGGCATCTCTGTGGAGTGTCCAGTGAGTATGCTCAACAGCAGGAAAAGAACTGAGGAGGGAAGGGGCCACCCACATTTATATGGGAAGTGACAACATAGGACGTCATCATGGGCGGCCCCTAGCGAAGTGCTTGCAGAAAAGTTTCCATGTGGTCCTAGTGCCAGGTGGCTATAGGTCTGTAGGCATGACTTGATGAAAGAGATATCCTCTAAGAAGATCTTTCTTATTTTTCTAGAGTCAGTCTTCTTCATAGAGCCTCACTCTTTGGTCTGGTGTCAAGCAGTGCTGTTACCAGTAGGATAGGAGACTTAGATTCCCTATAACAAAAATAACCCATATGTACAAAGACATTATAAAATTAAGAATGCAAAATCACTCAACAGACTGAACAGCTGGCACTCTCATACTCCTTCCAGAATAAAAAAAATGGCACTGGATTACCTTGCAAAGTTGGTAGAGTTCATATCAGGCCCGTAACATTTTAGCTTAAGTAGCTCTGCTAGGAAATAGAGTAAATAATCTTTGTGGCTACTAGATTGTCTCAGTCACTAGCCTTGCTGGCTAGTGACTGTAAAACATAATTTAGACCATTGCTATGGGTAAGAACCAACACTAGACAGAATACATATACAACTATCATTATGGAGGCAATCATGCCTAATCACTCTGATAAACACCTACAGACCTATAGCCACCAGGCACTAGGACCACATGGAAATTTGTTGGTATGCACTTTGCTAGGGGCCACCCATGACAATGTCCTAGGTGATACCTAGAATAGGCTCCTAGGTGATAGGTTTAAATGCTTCATTGGCAAGCTTTTAAACTAACCAAGGGGAGACTGCACTGATAAGAAGCAGGGAATTCCCAGCCTCCCCCACAAAACAGGGTAGTTAGTGAGGTAAAACCCTAGGTAGAGAGGTTGATAGGGAGCATGACAGGGGTAAATGGAGAAAAAGGCAAAGGCAGTAAGGGCATGGATGGGGCTAAAATGGGGAAGAACATTAACAAATGGTGGGGGATAAGTACCAATACTCATTGTCTGAGTAACAAGCTTCCTGAACTAGTGGTCTTGATGGAAGAGGGACACCTGGATATCATGTTAGTCACAGAAACATGGTACATGGAGAACTATGACTGGGATGTCAGCATACCAGGGTACACAATCTACAGGAGGGACAGGAAGGGTAAAATAGGAGGAGGAGGAGGAGTAGCTCTCTATATAAGGGAAGGGATCAAAGGAACGGAACTAAAGGGTAAACGGGGAGGAGAAGAGGCACCGCAGGTCACCCTAGAGACAGGAAATAGCACCACAATCTGCACAGAGGTTGTATACAGACCCCTGTCTCAGGGGGAGGAAATGAACAAGAAAATGATACAAGGCATCCTTAGAATGGCAGGAAAAGGGGAGATACTGTTGATGGGGGACCTGAATATGCCAGACATTAATTGGAGCAGATTTGCTGCAGCCACATCCAAGAGCAGAGTCATTCTCTATGCCCTGCAAGGGGCATGCCTCAGACAGTTAGTGTTAGAACCCACTCAGAAGGGAGCAATCTTAGACCTGATACTCTCAAACAGGGATGGAGTGAGGATCACAGATTTAGAAGTGGGTAGCCATCTGGAAACAAGCGACCACCAAACAGTGTGGTTCACAATAAACACAGCCGTAGAGTCAAGTCATACAAAAGTGAAGGTACTGAACTTTAGGAGGGCTGACTTTGGCAAAATGGGTGAGTGTCTAAGGAATGCACTAGCAAATGGGCAGAAAGGAGGGGTGGAAGAACAATGGGGAAAAATTAAAACTGTCTTCACAAAGGCAACAAGCCTTTGTGTGAAGCAAATAAAACAAAATGAAGTAAAAAACCACTATGGTTCTCAAAAGAGGTGGCGGAGAATGTTAGGGATAAAAAGGCAGCATTCAGTAAGTATAAGGAATCACAGAAAAAGCAGGACAGAGAACTGTATCAGTTAAAGCAGAAGGAAGTGGGGAAGGCAGTCAGAATAACAATGGCCCAAATCAAGGAAAAGATAGCCAACTCAGTTAAGAAGGGGGATAAAACCTTTTATAGGTACATCAGGGAGTGAAGAAAGACCAAGAGAGGGACAGTGAGGCTTAATAAAGGGGAGAAGAGGTGGGCAGAGGGTGACAGTGAAAAGGCAAAGATACTAAACGAATACTTTTGCTCAGTATTCACAAAAGAAGAAGAGGGGGAAGTACCTAAACCAAACAATAGAAGCACTCTGGATAGGGGAGTCAATAGTATACTAGTCCATTCACAAAAGAAAGGGTCCTGAAAGAACTCCTAAAACTCAAGGTGAACAAAGCAATGGGGCCTGATAGAATTCACCCCAGAATTCTAAAATAACTAAGGGAGACCTAGTGACACCACTGACTGCCCTTTTTTCAAATAATAGGAGGATGGTGTGGTACCTGAGGACTGGAGGAGGGTGGATGTGATTCCCCTTCACAAACGTGGGAGCAAGGCAAAGGCAGGAAACTACAGACCTGTTAGTCTGACCTCAGTGGTAGGGAAAATGATGGAATCCTATCTGAAAGAAAAAATTGTTGAGTACCTGGAGGCCAGTGGGGCACAGGACCCAAGGCAGCATGGATTCACAATGGGAAGGTCATGTCAAACGAATCTAATAGATTTCTTTGACTGGGTGACCAAAGTAGTAGATCAGGGAGGGCCTATGGATATGGCCTGCCTAGACTTTAGCAAGGTGTTTGACACAGTCCCACACAAAAGATTAATAAACAAGTTAGCCAGCCTGGGAGAGGGTCCCAGGGTGGTAGCCTGGGTAACAAATGGTTGGACAACAGGACGCAGAGGGTAATAGTAAATGGAGTACATTCTGAAGAAAGGGGGGGTTACTAGTGGGGTACCGCAGGGTTCAGTGCTAGGACTGGTCTGTTTTAATGTCTTTACAGGAAACATTTCAGAGGGGCTGGAAGAAAGGTATGCCTCTTTGCAGATGACACAAAGACCTGCAACAGGGTTGATACACAAGAGGGGCTGGAATGGATGAGAATGGACTTGGCAAGGTTGAAGAAATGGTCAAAAGTATGGCAGCTTAGATTCCATGCAAAGAAGTGCAAAGTAATGCACCTGGGAAACAAAAATCCAGGGGAAAAATACACAATGGGGGGGGGTGTTGAGGTACTAACAACAACAAAAATGGAAAGGGAGCTGGGGGTAGTCATATCAGATCATTTTAAGGTAAGCAAACAATGTGAGAAGGCAGTAAGGAGGGCTCGGGGGACACTGGGATGCAAAGGGAGAGGCATCGCCAGTAGAAAACAGGAAGTTGTTATCCCTCTGTACAGACAGTTGGTGAGACCTGATCTGGAGTACCGCATGCAGTTCTGGAGACCCCCATCTCTGCAAGGACATAGACAGGATGGAGGCAGTCCAAGGAGGGCAAATAAAATGGTGCAGGGTCTGCAACAGAAGCCACATGAAGAGAGACTAAAAGAGCTTAATATGTATACCCTTGAGGAAAGGAGGGAGAGGGGGACATGATAGAAACTTTCAAGTTCCTCAAGGGAATCAACGAAGTCCAAGAGGGGAGCATCTTTCAGAAAAAGAGATGTGCAAGAACAAAGGGGCGCAATTTGAAGATGGCGAGATAGCTCATGGGCAACGTGGGGAAGTATTTTTTTCATGGAGAGGGTGGAGGACCCATTGAACCACCTTCCTGAGGAGAGCATGGGGTCAAAAAGAGTGGAGGAATTCAAGAATGCATGGGACAGGCATAAGGCAATTATAGAGGAGTGTTGGAGGAAGTAGGCTGTTGGTTAACTAGAATCTGCAGCTTATCCAATAGGTAGTGAAATGGGCAGACTGGTTGGGCCAGGAGGTCCTTATCTGCCATCAAAGTCTGTTTCTATGTAAGCAGAATGACCAGGTTTACGTTACCCCAACCCAAACATGGAAGCCAAATAAGAGGGTGGCAACCCAAGTTATTTTGCACTAGCCCACCAGTAAATCTTAAATCCAGTGTGTGAGACCTCTCATAAATCCCACAATGTCAGGAGTTACTTTGGATGAAAACAGAATACAAGACCCCAGAGTGTATCACTGAATAGAAAAGAAGTTGAGTTATCCAGTTGGCATTTATATAAGCAATATAGACTTGAAAAGATGCGAATATTGGCAGTTAGCAAGTAATTATACAGGTAGAGTGGTATCATCTGTACACCATAGTGCAACCTTGTTGGTAACAGTTTTGTCCTTTTAAGGGGAGAAGCAGCTGAATTATCTCTTTGTAGATTTGAACATTTCATAACTGCATTCCTAAGAATTACAACATCAATCAAAGTTGGTATGAATCATGTATAGTTTTAAGCTGGCCTGTGTAGTGGATGAAACTTGGCACAAGCACAGTCCAGATAGTGACAGTTTCATTTCTTAGCAACACATATATATGTGCACACCTCTGGCACGCTTAACCTTCTGTCCTAGGTAACACTTACTCCCAGTCTCATTTACTTGCCAAAAATCAAGATCTTACACAGGCTGTTAGCTTTAGGGAGTGTTGTTTGGCAAGAGCGCACAGTCTGTTATGAAACAGTCCTGTTACCTGGTTTAGTTTTATTCTTGGACCTCTTCTGGTAAACATGAGGTGCACTCCTTCTGGTGGTACATCACTGTGCTCTAGGACTTCTACTTGTAGGTGCCTAGGAAGACAGATGAAGATTAGATGTTCCTTCCTTCCTTCAGTTATCCATAGTTTGGTGTCGGGATGATATGCTATCATTAGATGCTGAGGGATGATACCTCCTGGATGGCAAGACTTTAAAAAGATACCACACACTCTGTCCAGAAGATTGTCCTATTTTTGTCATGTAGAGTAAACAACTAGGCACCAGTGAGAAATGCCACAAAGGATCACATGAACATAAATTACATACTCCCCTTGAAAAACAGCTTGTTAGAAGGGCACAAAACGTTAGTGCAACTGTGTGGGGGGTTCTGGAATGCTTTTATATTTTGTATCTCAATAAATGATTGATCTACCAAGTGAGCAATATATCACTAAGAGTATTATGTATGCAGATGATCTGATACTATTCCACAGTAATAAAATTCCCTCTAACCTGTCTGATACGCTGAACAGGGACTTCACCTCTGTGGCCTGCTGGTTTGCAAAACAAAGGCTCCATGTTAATGCAAAAAAAACTGAGTATAATGTTCAGATCCAAACACCATCTAGCTCTGTGATCTTCTTCCTAACTAGACTTTCTAAACATTTGATCACTGGATGGATCCTTGCTGGAGCAAGTAAAGGATTTTAAATACCTGGGGGTCACTCTTGATCCCTCTTTAACTTTTTCCACCCACAATGGCTTGCAGGTAAAAAAGGTCAACCAGTGTCTAGTGGTGTGCTATCACGTTAAACACCTCATGTCCCAGAAAGCCAGAATAGCAGTAGGGAGGGGCACCATCCTTCCCATTCTAGAATACTGCTTCCCCCATAATATCCCTTTCATCTCCTCAGCTCCTTAGCTGAATGAATTCGGCTTACAACAGCATCTGCAGATTTGTAGCCCAAGCCCCCTTTCACACCCACCACTGCAAATTATAACAGACTATTGGTTGGCTGTCCCCCAAGGACCATAGGGAGCTGCTGCTGGGCTCCTTCACCTTCAAAACTCTGCATGCAGGAACCAGATCCCTGCTGCAAGACACGCCAAACTCAAAAATTAACAGGCGATAACTATGGTCCTCTGCTAGCCGCTTACTAGAATGTCCTAGGATATTCATTGATATGGGTAGGAGAGCCTTCTCCTGTGCTGCACCTAAGCATTGGAATTCCCTCCTGCAGAATCTGCACTCATTTGCCTCACCACCCACATTTAAAAAGCACTTCCAGGAGGCACTATCATCCAGAGCTCTCTGTAAATGCCTAGCTTAAACCCCTTATTTGAACATCTGGTTTGACTGTCTAATTGCTGAATCCTTACAAAATTTGGATCATCTGCATGAGGTGAAATGGAACTAAGTGTACTTAATGGTGTTTCTCATATTATGCTGAGGTTTTTTTTGCTACCCCAATGTTGCATAAACCCTTGTATATATGTACTTAAGATCTATGTTATTTTCCTTGCTGTAACTGTAACCTTATGTAATATGTGCCATCTAAATGTCCCAGGTCGTGCCTGAAAACGGTCCCTGGGATCAGTGTACATACCCGGTTATCAAATAAATAAATAATGTATTATTTTTTGTGTGTGATTCTTTGTGGAATTTCTCACTGGTGCCTGGCTGTCTGATCCACACATATATTTGTTTTTTTACTGCAAGCACAGTGGGGTACATGGAGTCTGCAGCACTGTTTGCCCATTGTATGCCCATAATTGTGTTAGTATGCAAATTGAGTAAATGTTTTAATTAATTTTTTTAATCTTCAGTCTGGATCCACATAGGTTCTTAACTGGTCTCCCCTTATGAAACCAGAATACTACTGGCTCGAGCTGACAGGCTAAATAGTAATGATAACTAACAATATACATATAGCAAGAACACCATTCCAATACAATTTAGCAGAAACTTCAAAGTTACATAATTGTTACAATATAACAGCTCAGATATTTGACAATTTGACAATTTATTATAGGATTAAATGTTTTAGCATGTTAATATACATTAGTTTCTGTGAAGACATAATATGCCAGTCATGTTTTAAAACTTCATATGGGTAAATTAAGCATTGCACACCCTTTTCACTTATCTCTCAGTGTTCCTAAACAATGAATAAGGACTCCAGGTTAGGTATAGTTTTGTAAACACTAGCATAACTTGCATTTAAACAAGAGTACACTTGTCCATTCAGCATGCTAAACTCTGGTATTATACAAAGGCACAGCAAACTAAGTGCAATGCTTGTTTTTTTTTTTCTTTTAATAACACCAAGCAGAATGAAAACTAGCCTTTTTGCACTTCCTGTTTGTTACTTTCATATTTACAGCTCCAGACTAGTGGTGGGCGAAGTGGGCTCAATCTGCTCCATGAAACGATTTGTGGAGCAAAGGCGGATTTGCGGAGTGCTCCGCAACGTGAAGCAGAGTACTTCATGTGATAATGAGGAACACGAAGTCCATTGGAAGCAATGACTTCACATTACTCCACCTCCCTAGACCACTACTCTGCCAAATTTAAGGCGAAGTGCATTGCAGGCAGTGCATCTCACCTCACTTCGCCTTGTTTTTGAGCTCCAAAGGTGAATTTTGCAGTGATTCATAGGATTTCAGGTCACATGGGCTCTATTTTGATCTGCACAGCCTCAGTTCGGGGTAGTATGAGTAGTTCAAGTTCAAGTTTATTGCAGGAAGACTCCATTGAGCAAGCTCATTCATAAGGAGGTCCTGAAGGTAATACACATACAAAGGCACATTATACAGTACAACACTTTAATAACCAATTATGTGGAGTATACACATTGTTATAACAGGTTATTCATAGCGAGATACAAGGTTACAGATATATATATACAGATTCGGGTGAACAATATCAGATAAGGCTAGACACTTTATCACTGTAAGATGCAATTGACAAACAAAAGTAGTGAAACACTAGAAGAAGGAGACAACAGCAATAGTGAAGTTAAGGGGGGAGGAGGTTTAGCAAAGTGTAAAGTAGGTATAGGAATAAGGTCTCAGCATGACAGGGTCAATAGATACACTAGACAAGAAGCACACAGGGCTAAGAGGGTGCTTAGTGGCAGTTACAGATATCTTTTATTTTAGATGCAGAATTCACTCTGAAGAAGTTGACTGAGACAATGCTGGTTAGTTTTAGTTTAGATTGTAATTGGTTCCACAGATAAGGAAGGGCATGTGAAATAGCACGTTTGACAAAGGAAGTGCGAGTCCTAAGCATGTCGAGCAAGACAAAGTCAGCTTTCCTCAGAGAATATGCACTATGGGAGATGCAGATTATCGATGTTAGGTAGGATGGTAGTTTCTGTAAGAGCAACTTAAGGGTCCAAATACCTGCGTGGAGCAGGTGTCTAGTGGTGAGTGATGTCCAACCAATAGCTGCATATAAATCACAGTGATGAGTACGGTTGGGGCAGTTGGTAATGAATCGTAATGCACGGTGGTAAAGGACGTCAAGGTTGCTTAGGTTTGAAATTGAAGCTGTATTAAAAATTAGGTCACCATAATTGAGTAGGGGAAGGAATGTAGCCTGAATGAGCCTTGTTCGTGTCTCAAGGGGAAATAGAGACCTGTTTCTGAAAAAGAATCCTAATCTTGCTTTGAGCCTTCTAGATAGTCCATCAATGTGATCATTAAATGAGAGCTTATTATCTGTCAGGATACCCATTTATTTAAACTTAGGAACAACTTCCAAGGCTTCACATAGTACAGTAGTAAGAAATTAATTTGGTGGGTCAGGGGATGGACCAGGGGAGGTACAGCGAGTGAAATCAAGGCCTTTGTTTTCTTAGCATTAAGGAGCAGCTTAGCTATTATCAGATTTTTTTCAAGCTGAGCAAAATCAGCTTGTAGGACATCCCTGACCTGCGATACCGAAGATCCAGTAGTATACAGAACAGTATCATCTGCAAAGAAGTGTAGGTTGGAGCTTGTTATATGGGAGTCAAGATCATTTATGTACAGAGAAAACAGGATCGGGCATAGAATGGAGTCTTAGGGGACTCCTCTGACAACAGGCAGAGGGGTAGAGAAAAGGCCATCTGCTTTGACTTTCTGTGTTCTCCCTAATAGGTAACTAGCAAACCAATCAGAAGTGGATGGAACAGCACCTAAGTTGGACAAGCAAGAGACTAGCAGGTTATGATCCACAGTATTAAATGCTTTGCTAAGGTCCAAGAAGACAGCACCAGTAACCAGCTTGGCATCGCCGGCGAAGATCCAATCATTTGTTACTCTCACCAAAGCCATGATAGTGCTGTGATTTGCCCAGAAACCAGATTGGGCTGGATTAAGGAGTGAAAAGGTTTCAATGTGGAGTTTTAATTGGTTATAGACCAATTTTTTTGAAGAGTTTAGAAAGGATGGGCAAGATGGAAATGGGTCTGTAATTGTTGAGATCGCATGGATCCCCTGATTTCGTCTGGACCACTGCAACTCCCTGTATTTTGGGCTTTCTGGGGTTGAAATCTGCTGCCTTCAGCTAGTGCAGAACACGGCGGACCCGGGTTTTTGATGGGGACCAGTAGGTCTTGTTATATTACCCCGGTGCTGCACGAACTGCACTAGCTCCCTGTTCGGTGGCGGATCACCTTTAAAGTCTGTTTATTGACTTTTAAAGCCCCACATGACCAGGGTACAGCTTATCTGAAAGATCTTCTAGTGTCTTACCGGCCTGGCCGATCACTCCGCTCGGCTGATGAGGGGTTGCTAGAGATTCTGAGAGTGAGTCTAAATTCATCTGGTTGTAGAGCTTTTTCCTATGCTGCTCCCACTCTCTGGAATTCTCTACCCCGTCTGTTATGGCAGTGCACCTCCATGGGGCAACTGAATTTAAGAGTGGTTTAAAAACTCATTTGTACCAAATTGCCTTTTTATAGTATTTTGTATGAATTGTTGATGAAATTGTAGTTTTTATGAATGCTTTATATTGTATTATAATGTTTGGTTTTATTTTTACTATACGTTTTGTACAGCGTTTAGAAAATTTGAAAGGCGCTTTAAAAATACAATTATTATTATTATTTAAAAAGGGGAATGATGTGGGCAGATTTCCAACAGGTCGGAACTAGGGCAGAAGTAATAGAGAGGCTAAAAATATGAAGAATCGGGGCTGTAAGGTGGGTATAGCCTAGCCTTAGAAAGAAAGGTTCCAGACTGTCATCCCCTGCGCTTTTCTGGATATTGAGTTTAAGAACTTCTTTATAGTTACACAAGAGCAAATGAAAGGGACTGGATGAGATGTGTGTGGGCGGGGTGAGGCTAGGTTGATTCACAGCATAACTGGCATAAGGTGAGGAGTCGAAAGCTAGTCCAGCAATAACAAAATGGGAATTGAGCTCTTCTAAAATTTAAGAATTGTTTTCCACAATCCTGCCATTTGCACATATCTTGGTGGGAGTGGAGGGGGCAGTAGGCTGTCCTTCAATGGATTTGGGTGTCCTCCAAATTTTGTGGGAGTCTCCGTTTGCCCGTTCAAGGGAAGAGATGTAGTAGTGAGCTTTGGCAGTGTGAATATTTTTTGCACAGGCATTCCTAGCAGCTCTAAAGGCCTGCCAAGCTGCAGGGCTCTAGGAATGCCTAGCTTGGACCCAGAGCTTGTCCCGGTTGGTAAGGGCAGCCTTGAGTCCTGGGGTGAACCAAGGGTGAGAGTTTTTATGAACCCTGACTTTTATTAGGGGGGCATGTTTATTTATCAGTGTGGCAAGGCTACCATTGAGGACAGAGACAACCTCATCAGCATTTTTGGCAAGGTACAGATCCTGCCATCTGATCTCACCTAGGTCTGAGAGAAAATTAGCTGTATTGAATTTTCAATGGGAGCATTTGGTTATAAATGTGGGCTGCTGACAGGCCTTAGTTTGAGCTCTTATGCATACTACAATCCCATGGTCGCTCATGTCATTATGAAAAACTGATGTATGTGAGATTTTATGTGGATGAGTGGATAGGATGACGTCAAGGAGGGAGCTTTTGTTTAGGTTAATGGCATTAGTCCTTGTAGATTCACTAACTAGTTGTACAAGGCCAAGCTCATCACAAAGTGATTTAAGGCAGTGAGATTTTGATGTAAGCCAGTCCACATTAAGATCTCCTGAGAATATTGTTCCAGTATTAGCAGTGGTGATTAGTGTTCTGAGTGCATTTAAGATTTCTGAACCACCAGATGGAGGCCTGTAGCCCCCAATAATATTGATGCATTCAGAAGAGGGAAGGTGGAGCTTCAAGGAAACTACCTCAAATTCCATAGCTGAAGATTTGCAGCTGATATCTGAGACTATGTACTTGAGTTTTACATAAATTACTACACCCCACCCCGACATCCCCTGTCTTCTCTGAATATTTTATAGCCAGGCAGGTAAATTTGTTGGTCAGAGTTAGTCTTTTTGAGCCAAGATTCAGTGATAATAATAAGATCTGGATTAGTATGCACAGCCCAGGCTTGTAGTTGGTCAAATTTTTTGGTCAGGCTTAGAATATTGACTAACATCATTTTAAGACCCGGGGCAACTGCAAACTCTGACGGGGAGGAGAGTTGCGAGGGTGGGCCAGGATTTAGTTCAACATTACCTGAACAGAGGAGGAGGAGCAGCAGCAGCATTTTCTTTAAAGAACTGAACAAAAGAGAGACCGCTTTTCTCCTCCGGGACCTTCCATGGATCCTAGTTGATGGAATGGTTTTGGAGCCGAAGGCGGTAATGCTGAATTGTTGATATGACATGATAAGGGAGAATACTATCATAGTCAGAGGTGAAAAGAGCGGGAAGGGGAGGTGGGCAGAATGAAAGGTATGGGCACGATTGGGGGAACAAGAAATGAGAGGTACATTGGGCAAGGGTAGGATAGGATATGTTTTGAGGGACCAAGACTAGGTTGGGTTGAGGTACGTCATATTGTAGTGTATGATAAGGTATACTGTGTTTGAGGATCACAAGTATAACAATGAAGAATGCCATACTTCCCGGCAAAGGGCAACAATGTTTTATTCAGTAAATTATTAGGGAGTACCCAAAGCCAGTATTACCAATAAGAAGGCAGGATAGTTAAGGTGAGTGGAGCTAACCTGTATTTAACAGTGGTCTGGGAGGGGGAGGGGGTGTGGGAAAAAATATCTAGTAGATCAGTGGTGCCCCAGGGACACCGGGAGTTTCTGCTAGCTCAGGTGCCTACAAAAAGCAGCCCATTAATTTACATTTAAAATAGCAGCATATCCGATCCACAATACTCCCGCTAATATAGCAATCTTGGCTAAGAATCAATAAAACACATATCTAGTTTACAGTTTCAGCTATAACTGAGCAGCTGCAGAAGCCGGCAAGCCATGGAGGGTATGAAAATATCGTTCAGCCAATGGGCATATAGCCATAGCGAGCGGCATCCAATGAGGAGTGAATAGTAAGTGGCAGAGGTCAATCAGAGTCCCGGCAAATAGTCCCTGTCTTGGTAGGAAGCGTACCTGATGCGGCTTTCATGGAGGTGGGCAGGAGATGCAGCGACGGCTAGCTGGCAGGCTTCCCAGCCACGGCTGCCAAGGAGGAGCGTGCGCCCGGTCAAGTGCTCAGCCTGCAAAAGAGAGCAAGAAGGAAGGCATCAGGATTACTTGGAGAGGAGACAAAAGAAACAGTTCAGGAGAGAGCTGAGCACTGAATCAGAGGGGCGGGGAGCAGTTTGGGAGACAATGAAGAAAGAAGTGTTAGCTGGGGGGTAGGCAGGTAAAGGGTCTCAGGATGGGAGTGATTTAGATTGGCGCTGTCTGTCTGGTCCAAATGAAACCACTGCCCAAATAGTAGCAAGGAGTAGGAGACAGTGTGCTCTGATAGCTGTCTGTGATCGGAATCTTGCAAAGTTGTTCAAAAAGCATTTTTGCATTTTTTGGGGGGGGATCCAACTTTAGTTCATCGATTGTAGGAAACCCTCCTGTGCTCATATCATCGAGCATTTTTGTTTTTGTGTGGATTTTGAATGTTAATTTACAACATTGAGTGTATGTGGTGAAAGACAGTGAAAGTGTGCTTTGGGGGAGGGGCGTATCTGTGGTGCAGGTAGATTTAAGTTGGAGAAATAGTGATTTCTTTGTTTGTTGGTTATATTTTTGTTATATAACTGACTGTGTTAATGTACACACAGTAATATTGTCAGTAATAGTAGAAATTGTCTTGCTGTTTGTTGTGTGGATGTGGTGCAGCAGTTCATAAGTTCAGGTTGTTTACATTACAAATTTACAATACGTAACATGGCATAGTGCTGAACTTTTGCATTTGCTACACATTCCTCATTCAGCATTGTACACAAACTGTTCTGTGTGTGTATGTGCAGTGTTACATGCATCAAATAATACACCTTTTATTGTGCCATAGACTAGTGTAATTGCAGGCGCAGCAGTGTGAACCTGCTATCCACTGCAGCTGCCTAATTTAGTACTACGATCGTGGTATCTGTTCTTAGTTTTGCTGCTTGTAGTGCCTTAAAAATCAGCACTGTCTGCATTCAGTGCTCCCCCCCACCCCCATGTTCAAAAGGTATTTTTTACCAGATTGGATTTTTTTTGTGACCTCATCAGCATCACTGGTTACTGAAGTTGTTTTAATTCTGACAGTCTCAGAGTAGTCTCTTATCTGTTGCTGAAACCATAGTTGTTTATTTAGCTTCACATCCAGCGTCCCTCCAATCAGAGAGTGAACGTATCAAAATCTGAATCTGGTTATAATATTTGTGGTTGATCCCTCAAAATGCCTGCAAAGAGACATGCAAGCAAAGCTGTTTCTTGCCATGGCAATGTTGGCAGTAAGATGGTCTGTGGGGGTGGTAGTAGTACGCAGATGCAGAAGTGCATTGCTGATGTGAGGAAAGGTATTTCTCCTGTAATGTTTTTTTACAGCCCAATCAGTAGCTTCACTCATAGTTGGAGGAGATTATGTTTTCCCAGCTGGTGGTGTTAGTGTTACTGGTGTTAGTGGCGGTGGAGGTAGTATTAGTATTGTTGCGTCAAGTTCTAATTCCGACCAGTGTACCGTATCCAAAAATATTGAGTGTGAAGCAGTGCAAGTGAGTGGCAGCGTAGATGATGTCATACTTCCCAGTAACATCCCAGTAACTGAACCTGAGGATTCTGATAGTCATGTCAATGATAGCATACAATGTGATATTCTGTCCACCATGGCATTTAACGACATGCATTTTCCATACAGCTATTCAAAATGTGGTGAAAAAATATCAGGTGATGGTGGTGTAGATGCTGCTGATGAATGTGATGATGATGATAATGATAATGATGTTGCTGTTGTTGCAACATGCAGTCCACATGCTAGCATCCAAGCAGAAGATGTGGATGTGTGTGACATTGATGAATATGATGATGATGTAATTGACCCCAGTTGGGAACCAGAGAAAAAGAGCCTGTTTGCAGGAATTGCCCCTGTAAAAACTTGTGATCTACTGGTTTTAGTTGATGATGATGATGACCCAGTAATCAATATGATAGGTAGTCATGGTGGTCAGTTGCAGTCCAGGTGTGCAGTGCCTGAAACATCACATGCCCCCACTTCAGTGCTTAAAATAATGGACTTAAATAAGTCACATCATGGACATGTTAAAAGCAGAGCATCACAATCCCTTGTTTGGGATTTTTCTGTTCAAGATGCAAATGATGATTCAGTTGCAATCTGCCAGGTTTGCCATGTGCGTGTGAGTCGAGGTATAAAGGGGAGCCATCTGGGCACAGGAGGACAGCACACACATCTTAAGAACAGGCACTTGGCACTGTGGACCCAGCACAAGCTGGCAGCTAATACCACAGTGGGGTGTTCACCTGCATCACTGGTAACCATAGCCAGCATGTTATCCCCTTCCATGACTGCTAAGCCCAGTAGGAAATTAAACATGTGCAGTAGTGCGGTAATAAGAGCAGAGGATTACTACAGGCATGATGAGGTGGAGGACCATAATGACTTTGAAATGTTGTCCAGTGCTGGTGAGAGTAACAGTTTTTGTGGTGGTGGTGGTGGTGAATGCAGTATGCCTAGTGCAAGTGGTACATCAACCCCGGTTGGCAAATCTGGCAAAATAACAACATTTCTGGGTTTGTCATCATCACCTATGCAACTGTCTTCATCAAATGTCCACACTCCACCCCCTGCCAATGCCATTCATCACAGAGCACAACCATTTGTGATCAACACACCCCGTGTAAAACGATTAAGTCAGCCCATGTTAGAGTGTTTTTGTGCATGAGCTGAAGCTCCGCCCCCGAATCATACAGTGTCACATGAACTCAATGCTGCTGTAGCAGAAATGCTGGCAATTGATCTTTTGCCCTTCTCCTTTGTGGAGAATTTTGGGTTCCAGCGGTTTGCTGCACGTGCCTGTCCAAAATGGAAAGTCCCATACAGGACATACGTTTCTACCTGTGCTGTCCCCGAGTTGTTCCGCACTGTGTCCGACTCAGTAAGACATGCCCTTCAACATTCCTCCTCTCCATTCATCCATTTATATATGGATATGTGGACAAGTGGCAAAACAGCGGGGAGTTCATATTTGTGTATAACAGCCCACTGGGCGCAGGTGCCAGGGGTTGTTTGTGATGTTGGTAGTGTGAATAATCAGTGCAATAAGGTGGATTGTCACGGTAACAATCTTCCAGGAATTCTACAGCATGCAACGATTGCTATGTGCAATGTGACCTGTTCACACACTGGTGAGAACATGTTGGACGTGGTACTGACTGAAATTGACAGATGGCTAACCCTCTGTCCCTGACAGCTGGGTTCATAGCAAGTGACAATGGGCCAAATGTGGTGAAATGCATCAAGAATGGTGTTTTTTTTTCGTGTTCCATGCATGACTCACTGTTTAAGTCTTGTGGTTCAGGAGTTTCTGCAGCACCCTGATATAAAGGAAATGCTGATTGTTGCAAGACATATCTGCTCTCACTTTTCAAGATCTGGAAAGGCCTGTGACCGACTGTGGCAGTTGCAGATACAAAACAGCCTGCCTCAGCACCGCTTGAAGCTGGAAGTTGTCACCTGATGGAACTCCACTTTATACATGGCAGAGAGGTTGTATGAACAATACAAAGCCATCTCAGAATATCTTGTTATACACACTAGCCATAACAGTTCCCAGGGCCTCCATGTCTATGACGACTGAACAGTGACGCCTCATGGACTCTGTAATAACAATTTTGTGGCCTTTTGAATATGCCACACAGGCAGTGAGTGGTGAGTCTGCCTCCATTAGCCAATCAATTCCACTGCTGTGGGTGCTGAGGCAGACATCGGTGAATGTACAGCATAGCCTTGATGTTGCCGGAGACGGTGGTAGCAGTATGTTGCTGCAACACATGCAGACAGTATTCGACCAGAATCATCACATTGTGAGCATTCAGCGTAGTGACAACTTTGCCATAGCAACAATGCTGGACCCACAATACAAACGTGGAATTGCATCAGTACTGGAGGGAGGGCCTGAACAGGTAAAAAATATTGGTGGTCAACTGGTGCGCTTGGTTCATGGGGCACAGAAGTCACATGTCAAGGTCAGCAAACCTCAGCAGCATAATCCGGCTGAAGGTGTACCTGGAGGACCATCAAGCATATCCTGCAAGGGGAAGGGGACTGCAGTTCCAGGTGGTCTGTCATCCAAAGTGGCTGGCGTCAATCTGCTTTGGAAGACTTTGTCCCAAGTGGGTATTTGTGAAATAAATGATTCAGGAGAACAGGATGATGCATCAACAACTGGACTTAGTGCAGCACAGAGAATGGTTGAGTCATATTTGTCTGAAAACAGGCATCTGACAATAACTGAAGAGCCTCTTTTGTACTGGAGTGAAAAGGTCAGTGAATGGCCAGAGCTGACTGCAGTGGTACTGAAGTACCTCACATGCCCACCCTCCAGTGTAAGTGTTGAGAGGGTATTCAGCTCAGCAGGCGCAATAGTCAGGGATCGTCGGACAAACCTGTCTCCTGCAAATGTTAGTTTGCTAACATTCATTAAAATGAATGAGAGGTACATACCAGCACAGACTGCAACTTCGGTATTCATACCCTGGCCTAGTCATGGTGGTCTTGCTGATGTGGAAATGGAGTGTCCTGGTGGCACTGGCAGTAGCTGCCTGAAATGGCCCACCACTGACGTAGATGATGACACAATGGAGAAAGAATTTCCCAGTGGTCAGACTTCAGACATCAATGACTGTGAGGGCAGCTTTCTTTATGAGGATGATGATGTGGCTAATGTTGACAGGTTTTAACTGAAATTTTTAAAAGGTGGTGTGCCCCCCCGGACCACCACCATGGGGGACTGATGTTAGCCACTGCCACCATGAGTCTGTCTGCCCCCCTGGACCACCACCACTGGGACTGATGTTAGTCACTGCCACCACTACCACCGTGAGTCTGTCTGCCCCCTGAACCACCACCACCACTGGGACTGATGTTAGCCACTGCCACCACTACCACCATGAGTCTGTCTGCCCCTGAACCCGCCACCACCAGGACTAATGTTAGCCACCATGAGTCTGTCTGCCCCATGGACCACCACCACCGGGACTGATGTTAGCCACTGCCACCATGAGTCTGTCTGCCCCCCCCAACCACCACCACCACCGGGTCTGATGTTAGCCACTGCCACCATGAGTCTGTCTGCCCCCTGGTCCACTGCCACCATGAGTCTGTCTGCCCCCCGAACCACCACCACCGGGACTGATGTTAGCCACAGCCACCACTGAGGCTGAATCTGTCTGGACCACCACATCCATCAGCCAGCGACACAAAGCTTCTTAATATTTAAACCATAAAGTGAGTATGTGTACTCATGTTTGTTATGCTGCTTCACTTTCTTTAGTTGTATGTTTTGTTTTCTGTAGCTTTTCAGAGCCGCAATGGTAAAACACATATGGTACACTTCTTTTGTTGCTTTAACAGGGTAACAAAAAAAGGCTCCATCGCTAAAACTCATTGGGAATGGTATTATAGCTGTACCGTACAGAGAGGAAGCGATGTAATATCCATGTGAAATCCATTCTGGTAAGTATGAAGATTTTATTTCATCCATTTCATTGTTTTGAAAAGACTGCAGTAAATATTGCATACAGGTTGTGTTAGTTGACAAGATGTGGGTTTGAAATGTAACTTGACTTTAGATTGAGATTTGGGAACCAGGGAGGGACACATAACAATTAAGTTGTAAGAAGTCATTCATTTCTTTTTTAAGGAAACTTCCGGATGCTTTGTTGTTCTGTCAAAGTGGCCTTATCCAAAAAATTCTTCAACATCAGGCACCCCCTCCCCCGAGCTTGGGCACACATGCAACCTGCAGAAGTCGTTTCATTAGATGACCATGACCATCCTAACACAACCGGACTCCAGAAGGATGTTGATGAAATCTGTGAAGAAGTAACAAAATAAGAAACCATTAGAGACAAACCTGCAAATATGATTCCCCCACCCCCCCACCAAAACAAATACGTACCTTCATGTACTTGAGAGTTATCCGTTTCCAATTTCAGCGCAAAAAATTCTCATTGAGCACTGGAATGTGCACACCGACAGTTTCTGTGTGACCTGTAATGCAGAACAATACCATGAGTACATGTCCATGTCAACCCCTCCTCACCTACAAAATACACAACACAACCATATATATATATATATATATATATATATATATATATATATATATATATACTCATCAAGGCCACTATTAGTGTACAGCCAAAGTGCACCCTTCAATCCAGTTGAAATGATCACATGGCATTTGCTGGAATCGTCTTGCAGAACACATTGGACCAGCAATACGATACTCACAGTCATCATTTTATATCGGGGTATGTGCTGAAACAGTCTCATTCCACTGTGTTAACATTTGTCAATTTTCTGCACGCAAGCAGGATGCGTTTTGGGCTGGCAGAAAAAATGAGGGGACTTTGTGCCACCACTGCGTGCATGACTGAGTGCGCCATTAATTCTGGGGGACTTTGTATGTGCTTAAACACTCTCATTCCACTGTGCTAACACTTGTCAATTGTCTGCACACAAGCCGGATGCATTTTGGGCTGGCAGAAAAAATCTGGGGACTCTGTGCCACCACTGCACGCATGATTGAGTGCGCCATTAATTCTGTGAGACTTTGTGTGTGCTGAAACAGTCTCATTTCACTGTGTAACAACTTGTCAATTTTCTGCACATGAGCATGATGCATTTTGGGCCTGCAGAAAAAACCTGGGATTCTGTGTCACGTTTGTGTGTTCTGTGATTGGTGCTGTGAGCTCATGATGTCATACTGACACTTTTACAATTGAAGCAGCATTTCAAGAATGTCATCACAGTTTTGAACTGTACTTTTTTATGCTACTTTACATTGCCACAGCCACCACTAGTTATCTCCGAGTCGTGACTTGAATGATATGATTCTTTTCACAATTTATGTCTGCTTTACTTACTTGACAACCTTTTTTCATGTATGAAAAAAAAAATGAGCACTCCTTCCAATATTATTCAGACCAGGTTTGTATTTATTTGCAGCTGCTTTTCAATAACTATTGTTCCATGGTGTCATAAAACACTGTCTGATGCATACCTGTTAATTAACAACAGAAGTGATATATAACAACTGATTGATGCGAACAAGAAAAGCAGAGGAAAATAATGACAAAGACATGGTCAGCACCAATTTAAAAGGAATGCTCCTTTCATTATTTCATACATGAAAAAAGGTAGTACAGCAGACTCAACTACTGCAAATTCTCATATCATTCCAGTCAGTCAGGATGTAAGTAAAGGAAGTTGTAACATAGCATTAAAAAATATAGGTCAGAGTTATCAACAGATTGTTGTGCTGCTGCTTTACAGAGATTCACCATATTACATAGTTACGGTGATGCACATAAACTAATATGTGAGGGCATTACTCCCACTGAAATATTTCTTTCTCCACAGAGTGCAATATGTTTCGACACGTGACACACTGTAATGAAATTACGGGCAGTTTTCACAAAAATATATTGCACTATGTGGTGCAAGAAAGATTCCCCTGGAAGGGAAAATGTGTATGATTAAACAACAACAAAGAAAAAACACACAAAAACAGTACAACACAGTAGTGGGGTGGGGTCAGGGGTGGTGGTGAGGGGGGCAGAAAACAATCCCCTCACTTACTGTGGCCGTGGGATGTCGTGGTGGTCCAGCAGCACGTGCAGCATTGAAACTATTTGTTGCTGCAGTACTACTACTCTGTTCACCTGCTGCTGCAAAGCACTGAACGGCTCATTATTTTCTTCAAGCGCTGCCCACACCAGGCCGACGTCAGACTGTGTTGCAGGGACTGTGGCGGGGTCCACTGCAGTGGGGAATCCAGGTAGTGGGGGTGGTGGTGGACAGGGTGGTACTGGTGGCTGTAGTGGTGCTGGTGGTGGAGCAGCTGCTGTAGTAGCCCTCCTCCTGCCACAGCAGTTTCTGTGAGGCACAACTCCCACCCCAGCAGCACCCTCAGCCACTGCCATGGAAGGGCCAGCAGGTGGATGCCTGGCCCCTTCCGTGGCAGCCTGCCACTGTGCCCTGTGGTGGTTCAGCATGTGGGTGTGCTGGCCACCTGTCCCCAAATGTATCCCATGGGGGCCACGGCACACCAGCACACCACACACGGCACACTACCACTGTGCTGTCTCCCCCCCACACAGTTGGAAAACTCCCACACTGGGGAGCTGCAGGGGGGGACCAGACACAGTCCTCGCACAATTCCCACCACCACCACCTACATTTTCCGGGGCCACCTCCTGTGGCTGTGGAGGTGGGCTGCTGGAGCCCCAACAACTGCTGCTACCAGTTGTGGTGGTGGTGGTGGTGGTGGTGGTAGTGGTGGAGAAGGTGGACGTGCAGCAGCCACCAGTGGCACTGGTGCTGCTGCTGCTCCTGTTGCTTCAATGGGAGAAGCAACACTGACCGGGAGTCGGGAGTGGTCCAACATGACACGATCGACCCCCCCCCCCACGGGTCCACACTCCCCTCCTACTGCGCCCATGGGCCAGTGACTTGCCTTCTCCTAGGTCCATCCTCCTGAAGTCCACGGGCCGACACACACACAGTCAGTCACACACACAAAACAAAACAAAACTTATACAAAAAAATTCACTAACAAAAAAAAACACAAATACAATACAAAAACTAAATAAAGATATAGCTTTTAAAAAAGCTGTTTGTTTTCTTCTGGAACTGAAACGCATCGAAGTGGCAACAAGGCAATCAAGTACTGTAACTCCTCGCCTCTCACAAATGCTGTTTCCCTCTACAAATGCTTAGGAGAAAGTGAAACTGCTTCTGTGACTCACTTCCTTCCTGCCTGGCTAAAGCATGTGACTTACAGTACTGCAAGCCATGTGATGTGCCTATTCTCTTCTCACTTCACCTTACTTTGCATTAAGACATAATGGCAACGCAAAATGGTAATAATAACGCAAACTGAGCACTTTGCAGTGCCCACTTTGCATTGTGCTCTGCTAACGTGAAGTGGCCACTTCGCGACCACTTTGCAAGCGGATTAACAATTCACTGCATCTCCACTCCAGACTAAGGGGTGACTTCATGCAGTTATGTTAACATTCCACCTAGAAACATTTGATAAGGGTGCTTTTGCAAAAGTCCACTAGATGAAGTTTAAACTTTCTCTTTCTTATTCAGATTTCTTATCTTTTCATTTAGGAAACAAATGGTATACATTTTCTTATTGCTGAGCTCAGAAGTGGCTTGTTATCTTACACCTGTTAGTAAGACTTTGCCTTTCATCATTTACTTCATAAGTTGACTTTTCCCTGAATGTTAACCAGTTCCAATTCATAATTATAAATTGTTAACTGTTTTGTTTTGTTTCATATCCTCTCGTTGTGCCCCTCCACCACATATCTTTAAGTATTCTATTTTATGGATAATTCATAGCGAATTGCCCATGGAGTTATGATGATGGTTTTTTAGATTTCATCAAAATCTTTCAGCTTATCATCCATCAAACAAGAAAAAGTTCTACTTTACTGCAGTCTAATATTGGGCTCAAACAGTGTTCATATTTTGAAGAATCTTGGTCTTTCCATTGCATTAATATTAATTTTGTAGCATCTACCAAAAGTAAATTCAGTAAATCTTTTTGTTTATCTGACAATATGATGCCTTCTCTGCCATTTGCATCAAGTAAAATAATTCCTGGATCAAATGGAAATGCTGCTCATAGTCTTTTTGACAATAATAATTCTATTTTTCCCAATAGCTTGTGAGTTTTGGACATGATATAAACATATGTGCTCGACGCTCTTTTGATGACTACATCGTTGGCAATTTTTCGATACTGTACTTGAGAATTTATGTAGTTTTGTTTAGGTGAGATAGGTTCTATGCACCATATTATGTTGTGTTCATTGCAGTTTTAAGTTTTAGATACTAGTTTGTGAGATTGTATTATTAAATTCCAACTACTGTTCACAAAGTGTATGCCTAAATCATCTCTCCACCTATCCTTGAAGTTTTTCTAGAGTAGAAGTTCTACTAGCTAATGAAAGGTGATAGATCTCTCCTCTTACTTTATTTTTAGATTCTTCTTGGTAAGTTAAAAGGGCTTCTGATTTAGATGACACAATCAGTTCTTATTTATTTAACCTTTTTAATATATTTTGTTTGATAAGTGAAAAACTTAGATAGTGACCCACTGGGATGTTGTATTTATTTTTAAATACATCGAATTGCAACAGAGTCTTGATTAAAAAAAATCACCTATTTCTTTAACTCCAAATCTGTACCATTCCTCAAGGATTCTTTTACCATGTATGTTTTATTATAGCTAAATTACTCTGAAGAGGGGTGAATTTATATATTTTTAATTTATTTTTTGTTTCTGTATCGTATTCTATCCAAGCCATCACTGATGTTTCTGTAAAAGTTGCTGTTTTATTTCTGTTAGGTGAGGTACTGTATATAAACAGTATAACTGCTTCAATTCATTTTTTATCCCATCTTGTTCACTCTAGATCCACATAGGTTCTTCACTGTTTCCCTTATGAAACCAAAATGCTACTGGTTCAAGCTGATAGGCTAAATAGTAAAGGTAACTAACAGTATACATATAGCAAGAACATCATTCCAATACAATTTAGTAGAAATTTTATAGTTACATAGTTGTTACAAAATAACAACTTGGGTATTTGACACTCAGAAATAACATATTATAGAAAGAAATGTTTTAACATTTTAACTCACACTGGTTTCTGTGAGACTGTAATATGCCAGTCATGTCTTAAAACTTTGTATGGGTAAATTAAGCATTGCACACCCTTTTCACTTGTATTGGGATCAAAGGTGGTAAACTGGGTAAGGAACTGGTCAGGGGATAGGCAACACAGGGTGTTGGTAAACAGAGTTCACTCCAAGGAAGGGAGGGTGGCCAGCAGGGTACCTCAGGGTTCCATGCTAGGACAGGTTCTTTTTAATATCTGTATAAGTGACATTGCAGAGGAGCTGGAGGGGAAGGTCTGCCTCTTTGTGGATGACACCAAAATCTGTAAAAGGGTGGACACTGTGCAGGGTGGTGGAAAGTATGAGCAGTGACCTGAGAAAACTTGAAGAGTCATCAAGGGTATTACAGCTCAATTTCATTGTGAAAAAGTGCAAAGTAATGATCTTAGCACACAGAAACCTGGGACTGGAGTACAAAATGGGTGGAGTGGTACTGACAACAACCAAGCAGGAAAGAGACCTGGGGGTAATTATACTGGATGACCTTAAGATGGCCAGGCAGTGCGACAGGGCAGTTGGGAGGGTAAGTGGAATGCCGGGGTGCATAGGGAGGGATATCACCAGCAGAAAGAGGGAGATGGTGTTATACCTGTATAGAGCACTAGTAAGACCCTACCTTGAGTACTATGTCCGGTTCTGGAGACCACATCTGCAGAAGGACATAGCCAGAGTGGAGGCAGTCCAGAGGAAGGCAATTAAAATGATGCAGGGTCTGCATCAAAAGCCCTAGGAGGAGAGACTAAAGGACCTCAATATATACAACCTGGAAGAGAGGAGGGAGAGGGGGGGTATATGATAGAGACCTTTAAATGCCTCATGAGGGTAAATGAGGTACAGGAGGGAATTATTTTTCAGAAAAAAAGGAGCTCACGAAAAAGGGACATGATATAAAGCTGAAAGAGGCTAGATTCAGGAGAGATGTGAGGAAGTACTTCTTCATAGAAAGAGTGATGGATTCCTGGGACAGCCTTTTGTTGGAGGTGATAGGGGCAGCAACACTGGGAGTGTTCAATAATACATGGCATAAGAATAAGGGAAGGAGGGATGGGAGAAATAGGTGGAGATCGATTAGGATCTGTGGTGATACTGCAAGTAGGGAAGAATAGGCACATTGGGTGGGCCAAGCAGTATGTATCTTCCATCAGATTCTGTCTCTAGGTGTTAAACAAAAGGACTCCAGATAAGGTACAGTTTCGTAAACAGTAGCACAACTTGCATTTAAACAAAAGTACATTTGTCCATTGAGCATACAGTAGATAAGAATTTGGAATATTTGAGGGCAAAATAACAGGAGAGGTTTTTTTTTTTGTTTGTTTGTTTGTTTGTTTTTTTTGTTAATAAAACCAAGTAGAATGAAAACTAACCTTTTTGCATTTCAAATAAATCAGGCCTTAAACTGGGCCTGAACCTGAACCCATAGGTCCCACAGTACACTGTAAGCAATAATCATGCATATTACTGTGATAACAAAAGGTCCCAAAACATAACAGTATCTAGGAGGACCTGGTGCAGGTCCACACTTTCATCTGGACTAATTTGTAAATGTAGGAAACAGATATGGCCTTCCACCATGGGATTTCTGGAAATACCTTCAGATTCATAGCACATTGAACACATTGTTGAGGAAAATGCCCTCGCAGACCCCTTCTCCCCTCTTAAACCTATGATGTCCTGACTTAGCTCCCTAAGCAGGACTGCTGGTAAGTGCATGAGTTCATTGTTAGTAAAGTGCCAGATACTTCAGAGAAGGCCCATCAGAAGTGGGAAGATGCTTTGGGTATCCCTATTGGTAGAACAGCGACATCCACCATGAACTCTAGTATATAAGGCCTGTCCAGATTCCAGAAACTTGCTCATTCAAAACAAAGTCATGCATTACTGTTACAGTACTCCAGCCCAACTGAAAGGATTCGGTCTGATGTCCCCCGATCATTGTTGGAGGTGCCAACACCCTAATGCCGACCTAATGCATGTGCTTTGGTCCTGTAGCAAGCTTACTCAGTTTTGGCAATATGCACGTAAATGCTGTTCTTAGATCTTACAGCCGTCAGCCCCATCTTTTTACACCGCTTTATATCTTTTAGGACTCCCTTCCCCCCTCAACCCTCCTCACAGGCTGCACTTAAAATGGTTGTTAATGGTCAGCATTGAAGCAAAGCGGCTGATATTAAGGAGATGGACAACAGAGCATGTGCCCTCTGGTGCCCAGTGGCTCACAACAGTCCGCACCCTGGTCAATATGGCCAGAATGTTTCATTATGCCTGGAAAACCCTGGAGGCCTGTCAAGTAGTGTGGGCTCCATTCTTGGGCTCCCAATGTGCATTCTCTGATCTGCCTAAAGAGAGGTGACTTTAGCCTGGGCCCTTTACAATACTGGTTTCTTGCTGCTGACTCAACCCCACCCCCAGATTTTCCCCTCTTGTAAGCTGGAAGAGATCTTTGACCTACATTATTGGTTGTCATTGGATGATTTACTTGAAATTATGTCACGTTATTGTATTTGCTTGCTTGTATATCACTGATTAATGAAAATGCTCCTGTAATAGGTGTTTCATTTCTGTTGTTCAAAATACAAAATTCAATAAAAAGGATCAACTGCAAAAATAACAATATCTAGGAGAATGTCAAGAGTAATTGTCAAATCACAAACAGTAACCCAATATATGTGAACTGTGTTACTAAACATAAAAATGCATATTCATACCGCTAGGTGTTACTATAACATGAAAAGGCAGGAAGCCTTTAATCTGTGGGCCTTTTTCGAGAAGGAGGAGACTCCTTTCTGCCTGTGGCACTGTGGAGCAAGGGGGTATGACCTGCACCAAATGAAGTCCCTTTGAACAAACTCTGGTGGGGTCTAAACCTCACTATCTTCCCTTTTGAAAAGTCCCTAGAAGGATATCCACAAATTTCCAAAAACAGTTTTACAGAGAATAGACTGAGATTTGTAAAAAAAATGTAAAGTCATTGAAGGCAGTGGCCATGATCTTTCACCGTGTCTCCACTGATAACTCTGATATGTGAAGTTATGCATAAAGTCAGATGCAGACACCTAATGCACCTGAGTTTGCAGCCACTGAACAGGCATCTAAGTAACTTTCAGTTGAAACAAATTGGACACTGAACCTTTTACTCACTAGGGAAAGCATTTCTTGCTTTATTGGGGATGTGCAAGAGAATTCACCAATAACCCTAGGGAATACTGCATGTTCTGATCATATTTGGACATAGTGTACATGATTGATAGTTTGTTACCCTAATGCCTAAGGTGGCAGAAACAAAAATCTTTTTTGCCATTCGCTTTAATGTATAGGATTCCTAAGCAGGAGGTTTGACTGAGCCTTCAAACATCTTGCAAAAATTGGCCCAGTGGTGCAGAAGGCAGAGGCACCAAGGAATGCTTCACCTCTCCCATGCTGGTGACCTGAATTCGGGAACACACTCAGGCCACTGTGGGTCGGCTGGGGAGGAGGGTTGGCAGAGGACTGATTGGCCATCAGGCAGCTCTCCCGTACTGGGGAGGTCAGCCATCTGGCCCATGACTGTCACTGGGTGGAGGCTATGGGGTAGTGTCAGGCAAATTGGGGGCTGATGCTAGACTGGGTGGGTAGAGCAGGGTCTTTACCGGTTCTGGGATGCATGTGCACCTACTCACACATGCGTGACCATGTCTGCCGGGACCCCAGAGAATTAGGGGGAGAAAACCAGGAAAAAAACACTATGTCCCCCCATCACCATATCTGACAGTCCCCAGGGTAGACCCCTTGGGGGGCCCAATGACAGGAGAAGGTGGTGATGGGCAGGCAAACTGCTATATGAAAAAACAACATCATTGCAAAGCATGCCCCCACTTTTGACTGTGAAGGGAAAAAAATCCAGCTCCTTAGGTGGAAAGTATCTATGATCAACCTTTGCTGTTACTGAGGGAAATATAATGTATCAGTTCTTGGTTGAAAGCTCCTAGTAATACTTTCAGAAAATGTTATGATCTGCAATGAAACTGTAGAATACATGTTCTGCTGAAGACTTCAGTAAGGGGTCAGAGGAGCTAGTGCTATCAGAAGAAGAGGGACCTTCATCAAATGTTGCCCTTTCTGAGGTGACCAGGGTTGGCACAGCATGCAGCTGTAGCAGTTAAGAACTAAGGATAATTAATTCTGCAGGCTGAGAAGGAAATGGCAGAATGAAGGACTGTCTCACCCATACCTCAGTCTTGTTCATTCATGTCAAGAAGTGTTCAGTGGAAAGATCACCACAGATGGTGGGGCAACTGAACAAAATAATCTCCCTCTGAGCATGGTAATAGGGGGTAGAATAGGCATCAGCCTTGTCATTCATACAATGGACAACAGATTGGAAACCAATGCTTTTTTGCAGCACTGATTGGGCAATGCCTGTGTAAATATCTTAGCTTGGTACAGTGATTGGTACTGAGCATGGCACTGTGGCAAGTGGCAAGCACAAAACTGTGGATGGCACTGATGATGAGACTGTGCATCTGACAGCATCCAAAATGAAGCCTGGCCTTGAACCATAATTCAGAGATGCAGAGAATGGAACTAGGGCAGAGGGAGAAAGAGTCTTAGTGACGACCTTCAGAGAGACAAAATCTCTTTGGAGTCCAGGATTTCCTTCTCTTGACTGGAGGAATCCCATGCGAAAGCACGTCACACTTTTCTTGAAGATGGAGGAGAGGATAAGTGTATATTTCTTTCCCCCAACAAAGGCATGGCCTGTCTATCACAGTTAGAGTGGGACTACGATAGCTGTCAAGCACTGGAGACACAGTCCGTCCCCATCTTAAAGGACCTTATTTGCGGAGTCCTGGGCACAACAGGCAAATAATCCAAACAGCAGGACATGTCATGTAGCAAGAGTAGATAAACAAAATATACTCTGTGGGATTCAGATTTAAAATTTTATCACATGAGCAGTATTTAGACACCCATTTTTCCAACCTTCTGACACCATTGAATTGACTAGAAACAAAAGGTAAATACTAAATAACAAAAAGGAAACACAAGGTGCCAATTAAAATGAAAACAACCTTCTATTTCATCCAGTAGATATATTTGTTTCCAGTGAGTTAGTGAGCTGCTGCAATGGTGGGAAAAAAAGAACTCAGGCAGCTGGGACAGAGGCTTCTATTTTTAGAGGGGGTGTGCATCTGATGTTACAAACATCTGTGCTGTGCGTCAGTGCTGCCAGTCCCCATAAGTTCTGGCTCCAGCACTATCACCAAAGAGTAAGGCTCTATGGCGGAGATGGAAAGATATTTGTAATAATACCTCCATTTGTGCAATTGCACTTCGTGCCTGTTGTAATGGTTTACTTATGAAAGCTTTATTCCTGGCAAAAAAGAGAAGACACAGAAAAGAATAAACAAGATTAGGCTGGTGCCAACAAGGGTAGCCTTGTTTGTTTTATGTTTATTATTATTTATGGCCTTTCTGTACAGTATATACATTATGATCAAGATAGGTGGAATTTTTAAAATCCAGTCCAAAATGTAATTTGGCAATGTGACTGCTAACACATGTTCCAGAGATCTGAAAAATGATACCTGTAATGTTCATGAAGTGAGGTAACATAAAAGCTATGTTGAACATTTTGGGCCAGAATCTGCACAAATGACAAAGTTAATGACTAAACATTGGAAAAATTCAATGTGTGTTCATATAACTTAGTTGTTATTATATATTTTGACCCCAAATTCGCAACACAGCCTTTTTTATGAGCCAACCTTATGATCAAGACAAGTGTCATTTAAATCCCATCCGAAAGGTGATTTCACAGAGTGACTGCAAAAATATGTTACGGCAGAGATCTGAAAAAATGGCTCCTGTCATGTTCATGAGATGGGGTACCAAAAGGGTTATTTTGATTTATTGGGTGCCGAAATCTGCACAAATGACAAAGTTATGATCAAATGTTGGAAAAATTCCAATGTTTCTTCATAACTTTGTTCTTACTTTACATTTTGACCCAAAATTTTCAACATAATCATTTTATGACCCCACCTTATTATCTAGACAGTGGTAGTTTTTGAGAGATGATTTTGTGGTGTTACTGTGAAAAGATGTTTCACAGGGAATTTAAAAAACGACCCCTATCATGTTCATATGTGTGTATGGGGGGGGGGGGTAACAAAAGGGCTATGTTGAAAATTTTGAGCCAAAATCTGCAGAAATCAAAGTTATGAGTAAACATTGAAAAAAAAAGAATGTTTCTTCATGAATTTATTTATTTATTTTTTACATTTTAACCCCAAATGTTCAACACAAAGTTTTTGTAACCCCACCTCATGATCAAGACAGGTGAACATTTTTAAATCCAGTCTGAAACATTTATTTATTTATTTCAGTCTTGGAATTAATATCTTTGAGCCAAAGGCTCTTTTACATAGGCTCCATGTCATATTAAAGAACAGAACAAACGGTATAGTGAGAAAATATATAGTGATCCTAGGGGTAAAGGTAACAATAAAATAAGCACATATGGATTTAAGTTATAAAAACAGGTATTTTGCAGACATACAGTGGCTAAGAGTAAGCTTAATTAGCAAAAAGGGCATTAGGGTTGGGATCCGGCTAAAGAAAGAAAATGATGCAGCCAAGTGGCATTGTCAGAGGCAAAATGAGGGAAAGACAACAACTAGGGACATGGTCTTACAGGATAGACAGAAGTTAAGGGCTAGGGCATAACATTGTTCCAGAGTTGGATTTAGCAGAGCAACTGTGAAAAGATGTTTTGGGAGGTTTGAAAAAGTTCACCTACCTGATTTGCGAGGTGGGGTAGAAAAAGCATATATTGAACATTTTGAGAAAAAACATTAAAAAATAACAAAGCCACGAGTAAAAGTTGAGAACACATTGAAAAGCATTAATCAAACTTACCTTTTTCACTCAGATTTCGCAGTTCGCATTGGAAGCAGGAGGGCATTTGAGAGACAGTGCTGGGCCCACCAGATAGGTAAGTGTGGGATAGGGGGTGGAGAGTGGGGGTGCTGAAAGGCTGGTTGGGCGCATTGGATAAAGGAATAAATTCAACAAGGGATCATTTTTTTACAGGTTTAAAAAATAAAATAAAAGACTATGAAGGATGATTTCTAGGGCTGTGTAAAACAAATACTGTTTGGGACAAATACACACAAATACTGCACTTTTATATAGAGGATAATGTATGGTCTTTGGTTAATAACCATGCTGTAAACACTTTGAGAGTTTGCCATGACATCATTGTAAACCTCAAGAGTGTAGCTCGAGAGGTTTTCAGATGTCATGGCAACCTCGAGAAGTGTTTTCAGTGTGGTTATTAACCAAAAACCATACATTATATTTCATAGTGTATGGGCTACCAAGATTATGTAACCACCACATAGCCACCACTGATACTAGTCGGCCCCATTGCATACAACAGATCGTGGCCTGAGTGGACTGTTCCTCAGCAAATGTAACTGGGAGAAAAAACAGAGGAAATGGAATTTCAGTTTCAAATGCTACTAGCAATCATTGTTTTCAAAATGGGACATTGAATGTTGTGAGCATTCTGTTTTGTTATACCATTGATATGACATACTCAAGAAGGGTTAACAACAGAGTGATGTCATATCAATGGCATAACATAGAGGATAATGGGTGGGCAACTGTGAACAACAACACTGTTGCTCACTTTGAGAGGTTGTCATGACAACCATGTAAACCTCGAGAGCGAAGCTCGAGAGGTTTTCGGTTGTCTTACAACCTCGAGAAGTGAACACCAGTGTTGTTGTTTACTGTTGCTCATCCATTGTCTTGTATATTGTATGGGAAACAGTAAATCAGTTAGTGATCATGTCTTCCTTAGCCACGACATCAGACTTTGTCCCCGCTTCCCCTCCCTTCCACTTCTCAATCCAAGAACAAGCCATACTCCATCCCCAGCTCCCCTTCTTCTCAGAGAATCTGTGTTGTAGTTTTTTTAAATCTACAGACATCAGCTGTAAAGAACAACAGTAAAAAGGAAATATGCCCACCCTTTGAACCCATAAGTCGCTGTTAGTAGCACTGACTCACCACCATGGTCGTTTCACAAGGTCCAGAGCATCGTAAATAGCGCATGTGCAGAGATGTTCTATGCTGTTGTACCATTGATGTGACATACTCTGAATAGTACAACAGCATCATGACATAACATTGATGGTACAACAATGCTGGTAAATGATGAATTTTGACTGAATACAATGTTCCACCATACACTATAAGGTTGTAATGTATGGGGAGTCCTTACTGTTAGCTGAAATCAAACAGATTACAACCTTGTTATGCCATCAATATGACATCACTCTGTTGTTAACCCCTTCTTGAGTATGTCATATCAATGGTATAACAAAACAGAATGCTCACAACAATCAATGATTCGTAAAGTAAATCAGTAAAGTACTTCAGTCCATGATTCCACAATCTTGGTAGCCCACACATTGTAAAATATAATGTATGGTCTTTGGTTAACAACCACGCTGAAAACACTTCTCAAGGTTGCCATGACATCTGAAAACCTCTCAAGCTGCGCTCTTGAGGCTTACAATGATGTCATGGCAATCTTTCAAGGTGTTTACAGCATGGTTACTAACCAAAGACCATACATTATCCTCTATGTAATCTGCTTGATTTCAGTTAGTAATAAGGGCTTAACATACATTATAAATACAAATACAAATATCACTCTTAAATATTTGCATTTGTCTTAGACCACATAAAATAGCATTAGACCTTGGTTTAGGCTGACATGAAACACCTGTGACCGCTACTGTTTAATACATGTATGCATAGCTGCAAGTTTTATTGAAACCTCTCAACCCATTGGTCTTATGTCATCAGTAACAACAGAAACAAGTCCAACATGTAAAATAAAATATTTTGCGAACACTGATATGCAAGCAAATATAGATATAAATATAAATACTGCAGACACAAATACAAATATCAAAAATCAGCCCTGTGCACAGCCCTAACGATTTCCTTTGTCGGGTACCTGACACTGGGAACTGGGCAGTGTTGGGTTGTTGTTTGGTGGCACCAGGGCTGGGCAACTCAGTGTCACACCCTGATTTGGGGGCAGTGCACTGTGGATTGGGTAGGAGAGGAGATGGGAGGGGTATACTGTAGTTTGGTGGAACCAGGGGTGTGCACCCCAGTGTCACATACTGAGATGGAAGGGAGATGCTGTTGCTTGGTGGCACTGAGGGTGGGCACCCAGGTGTTGAATCCTATTTTTCAGGGGACTGTGCAGTATGGATTGCTGCCTCTAATTGCGTGTTTCCAAGACAGACACCACTCGCTTTTTCCCAGCTCTCATACACTGTCCTCCAGGTAACAAATAGGAAGTTGGCATTGGTTGCAGGCAGCTGCAAGGGCCAAAAGCAAGGCACACACTCACTCACTGACAGCCTGCCAAAAAAAGGTGTATTCCAGTTCCCCAGTACATTTGATGGGATAGCTACAAAACATTTCCTGACTTTGATTGCAAAAGGAACTGGTCTGCTATGCAATATGCCCTGAAAACATACTAAAGTAAGCACTGAAACACACTTTCACTGCAAGTTACATAACTCTTACACCAACACACAACAAAGAATTGCATTGCTTGATAGGCTATAAGCACTGGTAAACTCAAATGTGAATCACTGACTGAAACACAGGGCTGCACATGTACATAAAATTCAAACAGTGAGAGGTTGCAGTGTCTGCAAATTAAGAGGTACTCCTGGCCACTTCAGGTAGACTTGATCTCCAAGATAGGTACGGCAAAGCACTCGCTATTTTGGCGTACTGGAAATATGTTATTCTCTAAGCACAGATGAAAACAAATTATTTTCCATAGTAACAATGTTTCATTCTCTAACATGAAGACCGGGCACTCACCAACTAGTTGCAATGGACACCACAGTTCAGATGAAACATAAATAATTAATTTCATAAAAATTCCATCATGGGATACAGATGATCTGTACAAGGCATGTATAGATTGTCTGTATCCCATGATGGGATCTTAATGAGATAAATTATTTATGTTTCATCTAAGTTACGGTGTCCATTGCAAATGGTTGGTGAGTGTCTGGTCTTCATGTTCGAGTTTCTACTTTTAACTGAGAGCATCCATGTATGCACTTCTCTGTTTTGTGTAATAATGTTTCATCTAGAGGGTTTATTAGTAATCATACAAATTGCACCATCTCAGCCTTGAATTGTTGCCCTGGAGACAGACCTTCACAATGTTAAAATTCAAATTTTGTTCTGTGGTCATGTCTCCCTAACCCCCAGCATTCTAACTGCAGATTTATGGCTGAAGACCAGAATAGAGCTATGAACACCTATTTATTCTGCACTAAGTACAGTATTATTTCCAAATGGGAATGCAAACTCACATATGAAGATTGTGAAAACTGCAAAGTTCACATTAATGAAATGCTCAAACAAATTACACTTTATTTAATATGAAGAATCTTTTTTACTGTTTTTCTAGAAGGGGAGAAAGGAAAGGGTTTGCATGACTCGCTAATAAACCTACTCTAGAAGGAATATCATTACTATGAGAAGTAATTTATTTCTATTAACAAGAATTTATTAGTGATGCCATAAATGCAGACTCCAAGCAGTACCTTAGAAAGCAGGGTCTATAACCCATTTAGGGAAAAAGTTCTGAAGTACTAGTCTGGATGTTCTGATAGTAATGAGAAATAAAGGTGTGTACTGTGAGCCAGCTAGCTGCCTTACAGACCACTTGAAGAGGTATGCCCTTTAATGCTGCCACAGTGGCAGATGCAACCTGTAGGCCTTTGGGTTGCTGCTTGCCAGCCTTCTCACAACAATACTGTATGCAAGAGACTAGCCAACAAGAGATTGTCTTCTTAGCTGCTGATTTGCTTATACCCATCTCACAATATGTGACAAACAGCTGGTTGCTGTCAGTTCTGGGCACCTTGGTTCTGTCCAAGTACTGCAAAAACTCAAGACCCTCTTTACATCCAGGCTATGCAGTTTCTCCTCACCTACATTTGAGTGAGGGTTTTGGGAAATAAACAGGCAGTCACAGACTGGTTCATGTGAAATGCAGAAACCACTTTTGTTAAAAATTTCATATGTGGCCTACGCACCACTTTACCCCCTATGGAATACTACAAAATTGGGATTTGAAAAGAGGGCCTGTAGTTCACTGACCCTTCTGGCAGAAGTAATATCTATTAAAACATACTGCCTTCCATGTCGGATATTTGCGCTGTTCTTAAAACATGGGCTCGGGGATTCCATCAACTGAGCTAAAATCAGATTCACATCCCATGTGGTAACCAGTTTCTTCACTAGAGGATACAAGTGATTTAAACCATTGAAAGACTTTTTGAACACTGGTTTTGAAGCAAAAGGCTTTTCTTTACCTGCTGACTTGAAAGTTGAAACAGCTGCCAAGTGTCGCTCTAAAGGAGTACTGCGCTGAATCTATAAATAGTTTTTTACAGTAGAAGCTGTTTTTTTTAAATATTGAATCAAATTCTATGATTGCTCTAGCTATTTAGGCCTTTCAGTTATCCAAATGTGTGTTTCTGATTTACATGTTGCTGGTAAGAACCATTTTAGAACTGTATGATGCAGTTTATGTCCCTGTTCTGCTCTTCTATTGTTGGCACAATGTATCCATGTTCTACTACTGAACTCTGTGACTGAGAGGAAAATAAACTATATCTTATAGTTATAAAAATGTACTCACAACCAGATTGTAAAGCAGAAATATCTAATGAGGTTACTAAAAGGCCTGTATGGATGGAACAATAACTGAATTTTTAACCAATATTTAGAAACAGCTTCTACTGGGGAAAAATGACTTACACGCTCAGCGCAGTTCTCCTGTAAGATGGAAGGTTTCAGGCACTGGGACTCTAAAGGTACCAGGTAATCCAAAACCACTAATAAGTCTGTAGCTATAGTTCTGACTTCATGAGAAGCCCAAAAGATGCTGTACAGTACCTTTTTTATTTTGACGTTTTCCTGTTTGCTGTCTTTCTGGCAACCTTTAAAACTTCCATCATCTGATGAAACTGGTTTAGACTAACATACCCTGGCACTTTAAGAACCATGCTCTCAAATGAAGCATTTTTGAGATCTGGGTGAAGCACTTTGCCCTAGGACAGAGTTACTGTAGAAGATCCTGCCTCAGAGGTAAAGTTATAGGGCATTTTCTGTGGCATTGTCAACAGTAGAGAATACCAAGCTAGCCTGGCCCGATTTGGTACTAGCAGAATCATTGTTGCTGACTATCTTCGCAGTTTCAAGAGGACCCTTAGAATAAGTGGTCAGATTGGAAATTTTTAGGTGGAGGAACTCTGACATCAAGATTTTTTCAAGTGAGGAACTGTCATTTAGAGGTAATGGAAGTTTCTTATAGTATTCAACAGATACAGATGACAAAGGTACATGAATATTCTTACACAGTTTTTTAAGTTAGTGGAACAGAGTGTGTCCAATCTAACTGTTGCTTAGGATCAGCGAGAAGAGAAGAGAAGAAATGCATAAAGGAATTTGCCCCTCCAGGGAAAGGACAGAGCATCCCATGGGACTGTCCTCACTGAGGGGGTTGGCAACAAAAGGGGGAGGGGGGCCTTCTATTCTCCCAGGAGGCAAACAGGCCCACCTCTGGACGTTCTCATTTCTAAAACACCAAGTTGACCACTTTTTCATTCAGAGATCATTTGGGGGTCACCTTAAGCCATGTTGCTCAGGGAATCTGCTAGTAGTTCATTGTTCTTGCCTGCTATGTATACTGCAGATATTCTCTTATTTAGAGAATAACTCAGGTTCCATACCTTCATAGACTCTGTACAGATTTTTGAGGAGGCGGTACCTCCTAGTTTGTTTATGCAATACATTGTAGTTGTATTGTCTGTCTTGATCAGGACTGTCTGATCCTGCAACAGGGAAGGTAAAGGCACCACATACAGAAGCACAGCCCTGAACTCTAGCAGGTTTATGTGCTCCTGACTTTCCTATTTGGCCCTCCAGATGTCCTCCCCATCCCAGAAAGAAGGCATCTGTGGTTAGGACCTTTGAGGGTGAGGGCTGATGGAGGGCATATGCCTTCTCTGAGGTTACTTATCTTATATTCACTACAAAAATGCCTGTATTAAGTACTGTATGACTGGTACTGGCTGCCTTAGTGGTGCATATGTGGTGCCAGTACCCCCAAAACTGGTACTGGACTCATCTCATTTGTTCTTGTATCCATCATACAACTGTTGTAGTAGAAGCTATGTGGCATAGTAGCTGTAGCAGCTTCTGTATTGACCTTGTATGACTTGACAGGAATACATTTGCACAGTGGATATGGGCCTATGCTCTCTGTACTGGCAGATAGTCCTTGCACATATAAATTCCTGCACTAGGCTGAGTTCTATAACGATTTTTCTAAGTTTAGGAGGACCCCCAGCCTGAGCAATGTATTCTTTACATCTTGAATTGAGTGCACAACCTTCTCCTGTGTTTTCCCACATATTAGCCAGTTACCTAGTCAGGGAAACACCACTATTCCCTGCCTGTGCACATGTTCTGCCACTACTGACAGGCACATTGTGAACATTCTTGGTGCTATGGTCAGTTTGAATGGCATTGTTGTGAAGTGGTACTGAGCAAAGTTTTCCCCGAACCTTAGGTATGTGCTTTGGATTGGTCTTATTGGAAAATAAAAGTACAGGAGGCATCTTTCAAATCCAAGGATCCTAACCAGTCCCCTTTTGGCAGGGATGGAATCATTGTCTGCAGTGTTGCCATTTAAAATGTTTTAATTTTCAGGAACCTGTCCAGGGATGTCAGATTCAGAATGAGTTGCTATTCCCCATTTTTCATGAGCGTGAAAAAGCATCTGGAAATTTGTTCTCACTCTTAGGCCCTGTTCAAACCATGGGGTTTAAAATGGTTTAAGGAGCTTGAAGTGTTTTAAGGCAGCATAGCTCTGTTCACATCTGCACTTAACACGTTAAGTTAGTCCATTTTAAAAAATTATGCTTAAACCCTGATAAGACCTAGGCTTACGCATGGGTTTTAAAATGTTTCAGGAGTTAGTTTGGATTTACCTGTTGTGCGGATGCTTGCAGGTCATTCCTCTCAGTGCAGTACTCTTCCATGTTCTCAGAAAGCACAGCAGAAGCATCCCATGAGCCTCTTAAAGGGACACTGTCAACTCTTAGACCTCAAAGTGTCCCTTGTTTAAAAAAACACATTTTATGATTGCTAACATTCTGTAAAGGTTGCTGATGTAACTAGCAGTTTGATTCTCATTCTTTTTTCTTTTAAAAAGTGAAAACAAACTGCCCACCATACTGGTGTTACCACCCAAAAACAGGTTTGTTTACATTCTTTGATCAACTCCCACTGCATCTTTCCTGGACTTGGGGACACCTCCAGTACAGTCTAGCCATTCATGATGCACTGAGAGTTTAGGTGGCTACTACCTCATAATTTGACTGCATTGTTTGGTGGTGCTTCTAATGTTTAGAAAGTATTCAAAAAGAATAGATTCAGGATTTGAAACAAAACAAAGTTGTTTATAAATATACATTAGCATGCATTTTTGTTCCACTAAACAAGGAAACAGACAAAACAAACAGCTACACCAATGCATTTTAGAGAAGGTAAGCAATCATAAAATGTGGGTTTTTAACTAGAAATAGAATGGTGCAAAACAGGTTGACAGTGTCCCTTTAAGGCTCTAGTGAGCATGCACAACATTCAGCCATGGGAGGGAAATTTAAAAGGCAGGCAAGCTGTCAAACCTGGAAACACAGTTCAGTAAGTAGCAAATGAAGGTCTTGGTAGACTATCGAAAGCAGTGGCAAGCAATTTTCAGTAAAAGAGCTTGCACTCTATGGTGCAAAAAGTAAAAACGTTTATATAAAATCCAAAAAAAGAAGCAACAAGTAAAAAGTAGAGTCAGTGTATCAGTGCTGTATGCCCTGTCAAAAATGTCTGCTACCAGAGCTGGTCCACAGAAAATGTGCAGGAGGAATTGAACAGTGTCCATAGAAATACCAGGGTCTATCAAAAAATATCTGAGCACCTAGCAGAGCTTGGCATTGAGCGGACTACCAAGTAGTGTCATGAGAAGGTCAAGCAGCTTAAGGTCAAGTACCACAGAACAAAGGACCAAAATAAAAAATCAGGTGCTGGCCATGCTGGATGTCCTTTCTCTGAGTAACTGGGTCAAATATTAGGTAACAAGCCCAAATCAGAACTCACTATAGCGGTGGAAAGCTCTGAATACAGTCAGCCAGCTGATGAATAAGGCATCGAGGATGACATTCCTGTAGAGTTGGACATGCCCATATCAGGTCAATTTTAAACGTATTATGATACCAATATTCCACCCCTCCTCCCTGAAAATTTTAAACATATTGTGATATTGATATTTCACCCCTCCTCCCTGAAATGCATACATGTGGCATGATGTGTAAATAAAAGCTAGGTTGGAAAAAAAAAGGCCTTTCCTCTGCGCACATAGTCTGCCATGGCCATAATGCTTGGTCATCATGGCTCACATTTGCCTCAGTTCATGCCATAGCAATAGGAAATCCTATCACAGATCAAAAGTATGTGGTACAGATAGTAACCGTATGCTACATATGCATGCACAGTACCACAATATGTAACAAGGCCAGCGGTATGACCAAGTTTCTATTCATAAGTTAACCTTTTCACAACATGAAAGTCATGCATTCAGCCACTCTTAATTTAACAGAAGCACGTAGGGAAGTCGACACCACCACAGCAACGCTGCTAAGGAGTGGTACAGAATGCCAACAGCCGCCGCAGTGATGTGGGATCCACAATAACACACCCCTGGAGCATCAGCAGGTGCACCGACAGAGCTCAAAAGCACCAGTCAGCCCCACAGACACCATCTATGTGATCCCGGGGAGAATGGAGTTGGAATATGTCAAGAGCATGAAAGGCAACAGACTGCTTGTGGTGGGGGGGCTATACATACCAGCGGGACAGGAGCCATGTGGAGAGAACCTACTGGAAGTGCTGTGACTATTCGGCAACCCTGTGCAAGGGCCGGGCAGTCACCATCACAGAGGGTGACACTACCGTCTCAGGCACTCACAACCACGTACCAGATTCAGCCTCGGTGGGTGTCTGGAGGGTGCATGCTGCAGTAAAGATGTGGGCGAGGGACACAAATGAGATGTCCCAGCAAATTGTTGTTGCCTGCTGCTCAGGTGTGAACGAGGCCATGGGGGGCACCCTACCTCCCGTACCCCTCCTGAAACATGCAGCCCAACGCATGTGGCACAGTGCCCAATGGGCACCAGTGGACCCCCAGACATTATCAGAGATGGTGATACCAGAGGAGTTTTGCATGACAGAAGGGGAGGAGCCCTTCCTGCTGTATGACTTGGAGGGCACTAATGACCATAGGTTCCTACTGTACAGCACCTCCGGGAACATGGAGTACCTGGCCCGCTGCCAGACCTGGCTCGGTGGCAGCACATTCAAGTGTTGCCCACGCCTCTTCCAGCAACTGTACACCCTGCATGGGGTCGATGGCACCACAGTCCTGCCTGCTGTGTATGTGCTGATGACCAAGAGGACCATGGCTGCCCACATGGCGGTGTTCACTAAGGTGGCAGAGCTCTGTCCTGCAGGCAGCCTACAGCATATGCTGATTGACTTTGAGATGTCCACCTACAGGGCACTGAGGACAGTGTTTCCACAGGTGGAGGTGCATGGCTGCTTTTTCCACCTGTGTCAGTAGCAGACAGCAGAGCTAGCCCACCTGTACAGGGACAATGATGTCTGTGCCATGCACCTCCGCATGCTTCCTGCACTGGCCTTTGTGCTCCCCACCTATGTTGTGGCCACCTATGAAGAGCTCCGCAGCTGGCCCTATTTCATGGAGCATGAGAAGACCATGGTACAGTCCTCGATTTTTTCGAGGACGCATGGTTGGGTCTTCCTGTCTGCCATGGCCACCGCCACAAGCCGCTGTTCCTTATCTCGGTGTTGAACTGCCATGCCTCTGTCTCCGAGGGGATGCCCCACATGAACAACTCAATTGAGGGCTAGCACAGGGCCTTCAGTGCCCTGCTTGGTGCAGTGCACCCCACCCTTTGGCATTTTCTAGAGGTCCTGCAGGGGGAGCAGCGGCTTACTGAGGTGAAGAGGCAACAGGCGGCATCCGGCCAGCCCATGGTGTGGTCCAGTAGGTGTCAGAAGGAATGCGCCTGCCAGGTCACTGACCTAGTCACCCAGTACAGCACCTGTAGCCGCAGGGACTACCTAATGGGGCTGGCACTCAACATCAGCCTCCAGGTCTGACCACTGGGGTGGGGGGTGGGGCCAATGGTGCCGGCCCATGCACCACCTCATGGCTGGCACCTGCCCCATAATTTGCACCATCCCATGGCACTCCATCCCTGCCTGTGGCAGGGGTATCGGCAACACCAGCACCGTGTGTCTACAGGGGTCTGTGTTCTGTTCCATGTGGCATGGCTGACATTTGCCTGCCATGCTGTGCCACCGTGACACCGCCGGGCATCGTTCTGTCTGTGGGTGGTGCAGTGTATACCCCTGCCATGCTGTGTGCTGCTCACCTCTGTTGCATTACCCTGTGGACCACCGTGCTTCCTGCTGCTGTCCGCCTGCCTCCATGCATGTCAGCATGCTCACTGTTGTGAACTGGATGTCGAGGGGGTCACTTACCATGCTGTGGTGTTCCTGATGGTGGCGATCTGTGATGCACCATACTGTGGCCAAGCATGTCGGTTGCTGTCGTGGTATCACCGTCGGGTGCTGTGTCTGTGGCCTGTCCATCGGTCTCTATGCATCAGGGCTGTTTATTGCATTCTCATGGTGTTGCTGTGAGGGATGTTGGCTGGGTGGTTGGCGCTGCTCTGTGGTGCTTCCTAATTTAACAGAATTCTCTGTTGCACCTGTATTTAACACAATATGTATATCGATGTTGTGTACGGTGCCTGCAGAATTATGTAAAATTATAAAAATACATTTAATACTGTTCACATACTATTAATGCTATTCTTCCCTTTACAGATACTGAGAAAGAGGATGATGCTGATAACAGCCATGCATCACAAGCAGATACTGTACCTCTGCTGGGTCTGATCAAACAGTAATTTGTGAGCCTCTGCTGGAAAGTTCTGAGCAGACCCCTGTGTGCCCCTCCACCAGTGCACTGGCATTAACACAAGGGAAAAGGTCTGGGAGAACAGAGCCATTACAGAATCTTAGGAAGAAAAAAAGAAAGAACAGAATGCAAGACATTATGGAGGGAGAGAGGGAGGGGGGTTGGGGCAGCTGCAAACTAGGGGTGTTGGCTGCACACTCGAGCAGGCTTAGATAGACTGGGTGGTTTGTTTCTGCTGGCACATTCGTATGTTCGTATGTTCGTATTGTTTGAACCAACCAGGAAACTCCTTGTTGAGTAGCATCAACAAATTATGCAAATCGAGCAGAAAAGGGCAAAAGCGGAACTAGAGATGGAGTGACGCATGCGGAGACTTGAGGATGAGCAAACTGCTTCTTTCTTTAACAGTCACCTTCAAATTTCCTGTAGCACTCAACAGCAGCAACTCTCATATCAATCACCACACACTCCAATGCAGCTGTCCCAAAATATGATCGACACTGTGCCATGTCAGCCAAACGCAGGCAGTGCTGGCGCATCACTGGCAGTGGAGGGCAGAATGTATAATACGATGTGCCATTCAGCAGCCACTGTACAACCCAGGAATTGTTTTCAGGTGACATGACATGGACCAAAGACCCATTTTTATGGGTGACCAGAGTACAAAAAAACATACAGTTACGTAACACTTAATAAATAAGTGACATAACAGGCATATAAAACATAGAGTACAAATTAATACACTCAAGTAGTTCAAGCCAATGGGAGACATGTACAAAACAATCAAGGAGGCCTTATTTCACAAAACATTTACATTCACTGTCTGTTAACAAGTAATTTCTCAACGCTTTTCTATATCAACACATTGTAGTTCCTAGGCAATCAAACTTAGTCATGATTGTGTTAAAATAACATTGGTAAGCTGTACAGCAATGTTTTCTGGACAATCACGGTTTTCATTTTGGGGACAGAAAATAACAATGGACAGATGATTGGGTAGAAAAAAAGGATTTATGTATGTTCTAAAAAAAGTTTGAAAAATGGTAGGAACCTTATTCATGGTTACCTTCTTTGCTAGAAGACCAATTTGAAATTTAAATCTCTGCTGTAAAGAAAGCAACCCTGCTTGCTTAAGGAGGATACAGTGGTGTGCTCAAAATGGAAGCTGAGTGGCAAATCGTGTGACTTGATTTAAGAGAATTTTGACCTTTGCAAGTAGCCCATCACTAGCAGTGTGATAAGAAAAGGGAAGCTTTGTGATAACAGTTCTCTGGTTGATGGTATTAATAATGAATTCATTTTGTTTAGTACTCCAAGCCGTTGATGCACCATTTTAACTAAATTAATAATGTGATACTCATAACTCATCCCTGAGTCAACAGTTAATCCTAAATATTTAAAACAATTAACATGTTCTATTGTAACCCCAGTAACAGAGTATAGTGTTAGAACAGGTTATACATAGAAACATAGAATTTGACAACAGATAAGGACCGCTTGGCCCACCCAGTCTGCCCATTTCCCTACCTAATGGATAAGCTGCAGATCCTAGTTAACCAGCAGCCTACTTCTTCCTACCCCCACCCCCTAGAATTGCCTTGTGACTGTCCCATGCATGCTTGAATTCCACCACTGTTTTTGACTCCACAACCTCCTCCGGAAGGCCGTTCCATGCATCCACAACCCTCTCTGTGAAAAAATACTTCTTTAAATTACCTCTGAGCCACCCCCCCATCTTCAAATTGTGCCCCCTTGTTCTTGCACACCTCTTTTTTTGAAAGATGCTACCCTCTTGGACTTTGTTGATTCCCTTGAGGTACTTGAAAGTTTCTATCTCCCTCCTTTCCTCGAGGCTATACATATTAAGCTCCTTAAGTCTCTCTTCATATGTCTTCTGGTACAGACCCTGCACCATTTTAGTTGCCCTCCTCTGGACAGCTTCCTTCCTGTCTATGTCTTTGTGGAGATTGGGTCTCCAGAACTGCACGCAGTACTCCAGATGGGGTCTCACCAGCTGTCTGTACAGAGGGATAACTTCCTGTTTTCTACTGGTGATGCCTCTCCCTATGCATCCCAGTATCCCCCCAGCCCTCCTTGCTGCCCTCTCACATTGCTTGCCCACCTTTAGGTCATCTGATATGACTACCCCCAGGTCCCTTTCCATTTTTGTTGTTGTTAGCATCTCACCCCCCATTGTGTACTCTTCCCCTGGGTTTTTGTTTCTTTGTCCTGTGGCTATAGAATAGCATGGCTGTTGTCTTTTTCTCATTAAAGACCTATCTATGATCACAGAACCAAGTTCGAATTTCTAGGAAATCAAAAACCAAGTAGACTGGTAAGGGGTCAAATCTAGGACCGCTCTTGAGGATCACCGCGTCATCTGCATACAAACAAATTTGGGATTTATTACAAACCAAAGATAATGTGTTTAAAAATAGACTAAACAAAAGGGGGCACATAACAAAACCTTGAGGTACACCCATTGTGATTGGGGCAGGGAGAGAGTAGCATCCATTAATCTTAGTATATTGTGTACATTTAGTTAAATCGCTTTCACACCACCCAGCAACATCGTGGGGCACTCCAAGGCTGGCAAGAGCTGAATTAAGAAGACTATGATCAACAAAGTTGAAGGCCTATGTGCTTGTTGCATAACTTTATGACAATTGTCAGTTGTGTTTCAAAACAGTGTTTAATACTTTTTAAACATAAGTTTTTTCATAGGATGCATTGTTTAAAAAATCTTTTGAACTTATTTTCAAGACATAAAATACATAGGTTACACTGAACCAAACAGAAACTTGACAAGGTCAAATGTTAGGTTTTAAAACGTTATTCAGCAAAACTTTACAAACTGATTGCAGTGGTTACAAATGTTTCACACTTTGCTTGAAACAATTAAATGGTACTTTGCTTGACACAACTAAATGGTATGAACTGTTAAAAACTAGATGGATAACAGCAATGCTACACCTTGGCATACCTTGGTACACCTCCAATTCTTCCTCCCTCTGCCTTTCTTTGTACCTCCTGATTGTCACCCTTTCTTACTTCACCACCACCCCAGCCACTTCATTTCATTAGAGTACCATAACAGTCTTTTTTTTCCTTTTTGTTTTGCTCACTTCCTTCATGTAGAGGCTGGTTGCCTTATTATGCCCTCATTATTTTCCCCATTGTTCCTCTACCCCTCTCTGGCAATCCCTTACTGGACAGTTTCTTAGCCAGTTCAGGATCTTCATCATCATATGGTTTGCCTCTGCTTCTATATTAATGTTGAACCATACTGAATTGTGATCACTGGTACCTTGGAGACTGCCCACATTGATATACAAAACGCTGTCTGTGTTTGAAAGCACCTGCTCCGGCACGGCCCTATTTCTAATTTGTTTGCTGACCATTTGCCTGACAAACAGCCCCTGTTTGGAGTCAAGGATGGCTCTGCTCTTTGTCAAAGCTGCAGTTGGAAGCTGCAATCCACATCTTGCAGACTGGAGTCCCCAAATAGCAGCACTTCCTCCATATTTTCCATCCAGATGATGGCTTTCCCTGGTGCCTTATCCAACTCCTCTCCCTGTGCTGAAGGTCTGCATACCACCCGTGTACAGATAGTGGCCCCAGCTCCTGCCTCCAGGGAGACCCACAGCACCTCCAGCCCTTCCTTTTCCTCTAGATGTCCTCTATACTTCCATAGCCTTGATTCCCTCCTTCACATATAGAACACCTAGTCCTCCCCTCAACTCCTTATCTCTCCTGAACAGAGTAGCCTGGTATGGTCATAGAAACATAGAAGTTGATAGATAAGAACAAATTACACACTATAGTAATCTTGTTTCTTCTCAGTGATACTCGGGTCTTCCTAACTTCTGCAGTGTCCCTTTAAGACTGAGCTGCCTGGAGAGATGGAATGCTGTGCAAATGATGGAATCTTTGCACATGTTGATTTTCAAATACTACCTCTAACCAACCGCCTTGGTTCTAAACCTTCAAATTTCCTTGGAGCATGGAAAGACAGGTCTCAGAACTACAAAGTTATATCTACCACCCAAATTATTGGAATTATAGGAATAATTAAGAAATACCCCATAAAAATCCTCCAAAGGGAGGTCAAAATCCTACAATTGAGGATAAACAAAAACAACCACACACCTGAATGTTGGCATCACCTTAAGGGGAAGAAGAACAAGAAGAACACAAATTACAAGCAATAGTGCCTGACAGTGGCACCCACATAATAGGCCAGATACATATTCCCATGAATGCAGAGGCTACTGGTTCTTAAGATGTCCAGCTGTAATGCTTTGTGAAGGTGTGTACTGATTTCCAGGTAGCTGCTTTACAGATGTCCATTAATGGAACATTCCTGGTAGCATAAAAGGTAGCAGTTGTGCTCCTTGTGGAATGGGCCCTCAACCCTGCTGGGGGTTCCTGTTCCACTTTAGGGTAAAGAAACCGGATGCACTGAACTATCCAGCAAGAAATGGACCTTCTAGATGCTGGGTTACCCTTTCCCACATCCCCATAAGTCAGGAACAGTTGTTTTCTGTCCTGCCTATGGTCCTTAGTGACTGTCATGCAATAACTAAGGGCTCTTTTAACATCCAAACTGTGGAGCCTCCTTTCACCAGAGGAGGAGCGTTCAGCAAAAATACAGGTAGGGTAATGGTTTGGTTCAGATGGAAATCCGAAACCATGCTGGGGAGAAATGTTCTGTTTGGTCTCAGGACCACTTTGTCATTGTAGAAAGAAATGTAGTCCTTGTCTACACATTCGTCTGGAAGAAATCATTGCCAGTAGAAAAACTGTTTTCCAAGTGAGAAATTTTAGATGAGCCGAAGACATAGGCTCAAAAGGGGGTCACATAAGTTTGGCTATACACACATTAAGATCTCAGCAGGCACTGGTTCCTGTGAAGGGGGTGCAAATGAGAAAGGCCCTTAAAGGACCTTTTGAAAATAGGATCTGAATCCAATGAGAACTTTTGCCTGGCTGAAATGTAAACAAAAGCTGCAGCCAAATGTACCTTCAGTGCACTGGCATGAAGGTCCAAAGAATGTAAATGAGTAGGATAGTCCAACATGATTGATATCTCAGCCTGTGTTGGTTCAATATCCTGTGTAGAACACCATATGGAAAACCTTTCCCATTTTGCAGAGTAAGTTTTCTTAGTGGAGGCTTCCTGTAGCCTTTCAAAATATCCAGGACACCTTCAGAAAGGTTTAGTCCTGCATATTCTATGTCCTCAAGAGTCAGGCCTTGAGCCTGAGAGATCTGAGGTTCAGGTACAGGAGACTCCCCTGACTGGAGGTTAACAGATTGTGCCTTCTGGGAAGCTGTATTAGTTTGGCCACAGACATGAAGAGCAGTAGAGAGTACCATGGCTGCCTGGGCCAGTCTGATGCTATTAAGATCATAGAAGATGGCTGGGACCTGAGCTTGAGCAAAACTCTGTATACCAGAGGGAAGGGAGGGAAAGCATACAGGTACTTCCCTGACCAATCTAGAATTAAGGCATCCAGAGGGATTGTTCCACTCTCTGGTGGTCTGCAACAATATTTCGGCAGGTGGTGGTTCTGGTGGGATGCGAACAAGTCCACCTCTGGAATTCCCCACCTCTTGAATATTACCTGCACCACTTGCCCATTTAGGGTCCATTCGTGATGGGCCTAGTTGATCTGACTCAAGGTATCTGCCAAGGTATTGTCCTTACCTGGCAGATGAATGGCTTGGAGAGAAATCCCAAGGAGTAAGCCAGACTCCATATTTTCATAGATTCTGTACAGAGAGGACTGGACCGTGTCCTTCCCTGCTTGTTTATGTGGTACATAGCGGTGGTATTGTCTGTTCTGATCTGTGCCACCTTTCCCTGTAGCAGAGGCATGAAGGCCTTCAGTGCTAACAAAACTGCTCTGAGCTCCAGCAAGTTTATGTACAAGAGTGACTCTGCACTAGACCATGTGCCTTGGGTAGTGTGATCACCCAGATGGGCACCCCACCCCAGGAGTGATGCATCTGTTGTGAGAATTACTGATGGGGCTCCTGTTGGAAAGGAATCCCTTCTCTCAAGTTGCTTTCCTCTTTCCACCATTCGAGAGCATGTAATAGAGTTCCTGTTACTGGCATCAGTTTTGAAAGAGGGTCTCTTTTCTGACACCAGTGAGCCCTTAGGTGAAACTGGATGTCCCTCATCTGGAACCTGGATCCTAGTACTGTGCCAGTGGCAGCCGACATGTGGTCCAACAGTTGAAGGAACTGTCTTGAAGTCTTTGACTTGTTCAGGACAAATGAACCTGCCAACTGTTGGATGCTTCTTACACTGTCTGGTGGCAGGTAAGCCCTGCCCTGCAAGGTATTTAGCTCGGCTCCTATAAACTGCAATATCTGAGAGTGTTGCAGAACTGACTTCTTTTGATTTATTATGAATCCTAGAGACTCCAGAAGTCCCTGAGTAAGAAGCAGCTGCTCCCTGAAATGCTGGGGGGGGAACTTTCCCACTACCAGCTAATCGCCTAGGTACAGAAAAATGGTGACACCCTGCTTTCGAAAGCATGCCGCCACTACTGCCAGGCACCTTGTAAACACCATTGGTGCTGAAGTGAGGCCAAATGGCAGTGTTGAGAATTGATAGTGACCTGAAGGGAGTCTGAACCTGAGGTATTTTCTGTGAGACTCCCTTATGGGGATGTGGAAATAGGCATCTTTTAGGTCCAGTGATGCCAATCAATCTCCTTTTTGGAGGATTGGCAGAATCGGTGCCAAGGTTACCATTTTGTACTTTGGCTTTGTTAGGTATCTGTTTAAGACCCTGAGGTCTAATATGGGCCGCCACTCCCCATTTTTCCTTGTGGTAAGAAAGTATCTTGAATAAAGTCCCTTTCCCTTTAAGTGGGTTGGCACTGGTTCTACTGCTCGAGCAAGGATCAGCTTTTGAACCTCTACTTCCAGGAGTTTTCTTTCTGTATTTGAAAATGGTTTGAAAACTCGAGTTCTTAAGGGTGGAAGGGATTTGAAAGTCAGAGACAGTCCCTGACTCATTAACTCCAGGATCCACTTGTCTGTGGTGATGCTTTTCCAAACATGAAAATAGTGAGCCAGTCTGACTCCTACAAGCAGTAGGGAGGCGGCCTGTATAGACACATTAGGGTACCTGTTTTGCTTGGGACTGAGCCTGGGGCTGGGAACCATTCTTGGAACCCTGTCTGCCCCTTCCCCTAAAGTATTCTTGCTGTGTATACTGCTGGTATGGGTTGTAGCCATGGGTTGAAAAAAAGGCCTGATTTGAAAGACCCTGCCCCTGCCTCCCCTTCCATGGGGTCTAGTGGATGGGGAAGCTTTTTCCCTTGCAGAATTGCTTCTGTAGGTGGTTTTACACTTATCAACCTTTTATAATGTAAGCCTCTGTCATTTGCCCAAAGAGGGAATGTTCCTCCTCAAGTGGGAAATCTAATGCTTTGGTCTGAGTATGCTGGGTCAGGTCTGTGGCTCTCAACCAAGCAAACCTTCTTTGAGCCACAGTGTTTACCATCCACCTGGCAGCTGTGTTGTTAGAATCCGCAACCATTTGAAATTGATACTTGGCTGTTTCCAGACCAAATCTAGCTGTTTCAGCTAAGTCAGCTGAGACAGGAGACTGTAACTTTTGCACTGATTGCCAGAGTGATTTCTGGTATTGTGCAGCATAGGCCTGGAAATTGGCCTGTCTGATAGCCAAGGAAGCCGAAAGGTAGTCTTTCTTGGCCATGCTATCTATTTTCCTCGAATCCTTGTTTAGAGGATGGGAGGCTAGTGGTATCCTTACCTTGTCACAGGCAACCATCTGCACTACTCCTTGGTAGTCAGGGTGAGAGAATAAAATTTCTGCACCCTGTTTTTCCAGTTGGTACTTTTTGTCCAACCTTTTATTCAAAAGTGGGACAGTACTAGGAGTCTACAGTATTTTTTAGGTATCTTTTTTAAATAATTTATTAATGGGGAGAATCAGCTTTTTGGTGGGTGTTAACCCCATCATTTCCATATACTCTACTTCTTCTTCATCCTCAATAACTTCACTTGTGGGGATGTCTAAGGCATCCACCGTTTTTCTTAAAAAAGTGAGGTGAGAGGAAAAATAATCTGGTGCCCAAGAAGGAGAACCAAATTCTTGTTCAGGGTAAACCTCCAGTTTGATGGGGTCACCTTCCTCCTCCTCAACATCCAGGTACTCTTCTTGCTCATAAACAGAAGACTGAGAAGAACTAATCTGTTTGGCTGGTGTCTGAGGCAAAGGGGTAGTCAGCCCTTATAAAGCCTGGATCACGCAGAAGGCCTGTGCAATATTTTCTGCATTTGGAATTTTTATTGCAGGTGCAGAAGTCCCCAAAGGCTTATCAGCAGAGGGTTCTGTGTGCTTTGTTTTGAGGGAACCGGAGTGTCAGCTGGTTCAGCAAGCCTCTTTGAAACTGCTTGAGTACCCATCTCAGGGCTGGTAACTAATTACAGTAGTTGAAATTGATGTGGTTTCACCCACAGGCATAGAGGGGGTGTTGGCTGATCAGAGCCAGAGGGACCCTTTGAAACAGACATCTTTTTCTTTAGCCTTTCTAGGCACTTTTCCACTTTTTTTTCTGGAAACATTTTACAAATGTCACAGTCTGTTTTTAAATGTTCAAAACCCAGACAGACCACACAAAGGCTGTGCTTGCCTGCTTTAGCAAAAATCTCACCACACTTAGTACATGGTTTAAAACCGGGTTCACCGGTTCTTCTTTTCAGTTTTTCAGACATTCTGAGAGGAAAAACAGAATTAGTAAATAATCGCTAAATAAGAAAGGTTTTAAAACCTTATTTAGCATTAGCAGTCGGTTCCTAAATCGAGAAACACTTATTGGAACTGGAACCGAACTGAGAAAGCAAACCAGTTAGCGGTTCGCAAACTGGGATTAGCAGTTGAAATAAAATAAAACACTTTAAATGTAACTAAAACTAATGGAGTTCCTTAGTCAGGGAACTCTGAAAACACTAAAGAAAGCCCCGGTTACCCACCAGGAGAAACCGAGAAAACAAAGAATTTAAAACTAAAACAACAATATAATAACTAATAACATTAGTTAGAGGCACAGTAAGAAAAAAGATAAAAAATACTTACGTATTTTATGAAATTTAACATGTCAGGACTAGATGATGAGAAGAGAAACTCCGGGCTTCTGGTCTTGACAGGCGGAAATAGAAATCTGAAGGTTTAGAACCAAGGCATTTGGTTAGAGGCAGTGTTTGAAAATCTGCACGTGCAAAGATTTCATCATTTGCATAGCATTCCAACTTTCTCTGGGCAGCTCAGTCTTAAAGGGACACTGCAGAAGTTATGAATACCTGAGTATTACCGGGGTTTGAAGGATCACAAGGCCCAACCAGTCTGACCATTTTTCCTACTTATGAATGTGCCATAGGCCTTTACTCTGTCAATGGCCTGTTTATTTATACTCATCTGTATTGCTCCCTGATGCCTGTCCCATGCCTGTCTGAAGTCCTGCACTGTATTCATATCCACCATTTCCTGAGGTAGACCGTTCCATGCATCCAACACTCTTTCTGTGAAAAAGAACTTCCTCACATTACCCCTTAATCGGCCTCCTTCTAATCTCATGTTGTGTCCTCTTGTCCTGCTATTTTTCTTATACTGAAACAGGCTAGACTATTTCACCTTGTTAATGCCCTAACGATGTTTGAATGTTTTGATCACATCAGCTCTCTGCCTCCTTTTCTCCAGGGTTTACATATTGAGCACCATTCATCTATCCTCATATGTTTTCTGAAGCAGTCCCTGCACCATTTTGGTTGCCCTTTTCTGGACTGCCTCCATTTTGTTAATGTCCTTGTGCAGGTGCAGCCTCCAGCACTGCATACAGTACTCCAGATGGGGTCTAACCAGTGTCTTGTAAGAGGGATTATTACCTTTCTCCCTCTTATGACTTGTGATACCCCTACTAATACACCCCGACATCCCTCTAGTCTTACCTATTGCTTTATTGGTCTGCTTGGATGATTTCAGGTCATCTGTGATGATGATGCCCAAGTCTTTTTCTTCCCTTGTGATTGCTAGTAACTCCTCTCCCAACCTATAGGTAGTTTCAGGGTTTCACTTCCCTTTGTGCATGATCTTGCACTTCCTTGTGTTAAACCCCAGTTGCAACTCTTCAGACTATTTTGCCAGTTTTTCAAGATCTATTCTCATTCTGTCCACCCCATCTGGATCATCTACTCTGTTGCAGATCTTGGTGTCATTTGCAAACGGGCAAACTTTACCCTTCAGTCCATCTGCAATGTCACTGATGAAGATATTGAAGAGGACTGGCCCCAGGACTGATCCATAAGGTACTCCACTTGTGACTTGCATTTCATCTTATTGTATACCATTCACCACCACCACTCTCTGTTTCTGCCCACCAACCAGTTTGCCACCCAGTTGACCAAGTTCTGACCCACCCTGAGCCTACCCAGCTTATTAATCAATCTTTTATGTGGAACAGTATCGGAAACTTTGCTGAAGTCAAGGTAGGTGACATCAACTGCTCACTCCGGTCCATCACTCTGGTTACCCAGTCAAAGAAATCTATGAGATTGGTTTGACTGGACCTTCCTGTTGTAAACCCATGCTGTCTTGGATCCTGTGCTCCTATGGATTCCCGGTGTTGCACCATCCTTTTCTTAAGGACTGCCTACATAATCTTACCCACTACTGAAGTGAGACTGACTGGTCTGTAGTTCTCTGCCCTTCTCCCTGCTGCCACTGTTGTGGAGTGGGATCACATGGACCCTTCTCCAGTCTTCTGGGACATCTCCTGTGCTCAGACTCACTAAATAGTTCTGCTAATGGCTCTGCTAGTTCCACCCTTAGCTCCTTTAGTACCCTGGGATGTAGGCCATCAGGTCCTATTTATTTATTTATTTAGCTTTTGTTGACCGGGTAACTGCACTAGACAAATCCTGCCTATTTTCAGGCACGACCCGGGGGAGGGGGATACAGATGAATGCCAACTGACCTTAAACCAGATTAAGCTGTTGGTTGTATTTTTTAGTGAATGAGGGATGGGGCCAAGACACCGGGGAAATTCCCCTACTCTTTTCGACAAGTGCCATGGGATCTTTAACATCCACCTGAACTACCACCAATCCAGGCAGATGGGACCTCGGTTTAACGTCTCATCCGAAAGACGGCACCTCAGAAGTGCAGCACCCCTCTCATGCTGCACTACAGTGTCAGTACTGGGATATTAACCCAAGTGCCAGATGTGGGAATTGCCTTTTCCACCCTGGGCTTAGCAAGCTCTTGCAGGATCCTTTCTTTTGTGAAGGGACTTGTGCACACCTCTGTCCCCCATGTCCATGGTGCTGCGCTGTGGGCCCTGCCCTACCTTCTCCTCAGTAAATACTGAGCAGAAGTATCTATTTAGGACAGATGCTTTTCCTTGGTCCTCCTCCACACACTCCCCCTTATCCCCTTTGATCTTAGCAATGCCCCCCTGGACTTTCTCCTTTCACTAATGTATATAAGTCTTGTCCCTTCTTTTACTGTTCATGCTCATGTTTCCTTGGTTTGGGCCTTTGCCTGCTTTACTGCCTTCCTTGCTTCCCTTAGGGAAGTTTGGTATAGCTCCCTATCTTCATCCCGTTGCATTCCGTTGTATTTCCTGAAGGCCAACCTTTTGATTCTGATCTTCTCTGCTACTGTTTTTGAGAACCAAAGTGCTTTCCTCCTTCTTTGCTCTTGCCTTTCTCCCTAACACAATGGGATGTTTCTTCAAGTATTGTATCCTTAATGCTTGCCCACTTTGCCTGTACCCCCTCACCTGTATTTCTTCCGTTGGCCATCTTATCAATGTCAGCTCCTCTGAAGTCCCATATTTTTTCCTTGGAATGGGATGATTTAGTTCTAGTGGCCAAATTGAACCATACCATGTGATGGTCACTGGCCCCCAGGTGACCTTCTACATGGAGATCTGTGATCCTTTCCCCATTAGTCAGTACTAGATCCAGGATAGCCCTGTCTCTTGTGGGTCATTGCACCAATTGTTTGAGGATCTCCCCCTGCAGGGACGCCACTATGTGTCTAGTTCTGGCATATGTTCCTGTTGGTATTGATCAATCTGTATCTGGCATGTTGAAGCCTCCCATTATCAGAACCTCTCCTTGAGCTGTCATGTTTTGTATATCCTCTAACAGTAATGTGTCTATGTCTCCCCTGGTCTGGAGACCTGTAGACAACCCCAGTTCATATGGCTGTCCCATTTCCTGTTTCCAGGGTGACCCACAGTTCTTCTGGCTCCTTATTTGTATTCTAAATGTCTGTAACTTTGATATTTACATTGACATAAAGGGCCACTCCCCCCCCTTTTTTGCACCTTGGTCTCTTCTGAACAGTACATAGCCGGGTACTGAAGTCTCCCAAGTGTGGTAACTGGTGAACCATGTCTCGCTGATGACTACTATGTCCAGTTTAACCTCTGTCATTGTTGCCTCCAGGTTTCAAATCTTGTTTCCCAGACTGTAGGCATTTGTGTACATAATTTTCCATGAGCCAGATTTCGGTGCGTTAGTTGTGGGGCGAGGTCCGGCTTTTACCCTGCATGTCGTGTGGGGAGCTGGACCTTTTACCTTATCTGGTGATGCAAATGAACTACAAACATGCTGAACTCCTGTTTGATCACTAGCTAAGGGAGGGAGGGGTGTTCTCATTCGATGTATTGGATGCTGCACCCGTCTCCCCATTTACTAGTTTAAATATTTTGTAAGGACATCAAACTTCTGCCACAATGCACTAACTCCCTCCTTAGTCAGATGCAGTCCATCTAATTTAAAGAAGTTTGGCTCCCATAACTGTTGGCAGTTACCTACAAATTTGTGCTCATTTTCCTGGCACCAGCCCTTGAGCCACATGTTTAACTCCCCTGTCTCCCCTTCTCTAACCTTCCATCTGTCTGCTCCCTCTCCCAGACTGGCAGGATCTCAGAGAAGGAGATGCCAGATGAAATGGATGACAGTTTGTCTCCCAGCCTGGTCAAGTGTTCCTTGGTCTCCACAGCTGACCAGCTAACGAGATCATTAGTTCCTATGTGTACCAGGACATCAATGTTTTCTCCTGCTTCTGCATTAGCAATGTGGTCAGTGTCTCCCCACACTGATGTACCTAGGAGACATCTGACCATTACCCCACAACTGGAGGCAAGTATCAACTCCCAGAATCATAGTCTCCTATAATCAGAAATGTTTTGGATTTCCTTTTTGCCTTTTTTGTTTTGGTCCCTGTTTGAGGCAAGTTTTGTAGCACTAGCGCCTATGCTGCAGTGTCCTGCTCTACAGTGTCCTCTGCCCCTTTGATTTCGGAGAGAGAAGCAGATATCTGTTTGTAGTTTTTATATGGTTTGTGGAGGTGTACGTTGGTGAACATTGAGTTATGGGGCACATGACTTGCCCCTCCTAACCACCTGCCAACCTCCTGGACCAACTACCCTGTACGGTTGAGGTGCTTCAGTTAGATGTTGGAGAAATGGCAGGTGATTCTTGTAATGTATTTCCTCCTGAAAATGCAATTTGAGGCACGCAATCTCTGCCCATGCTGCCCAGAGCTGAGCCCTTAGATCTCTGATGGTTCAGCACGTAGGACAGCATCCTAAATCCTGTATATCTGCCCTTTTGAAAAGTGTCCCACAGTACCTGCAGTTAGTAATATCCATTCCAGTTGAGTTACTAAGTTTATAACCTGGTCCGAGTAATTAGAAGGAAAATGAAGGCAAAAGTTTTTTTTGTCTGTTTGTTTGTTTTGTTTTGTTTGTTTTTGTATAATGTTTTATAATGTTAAAATAATTGTGCCCCTGTAAGTGAGGTCACTGTGTGGATACCCCTCTGATCCTCCCCTTCCTGCTTTGGTACAGAAAATGTCACAACTGTGCTACTCTATAAAAGCAGTGTAGCATGGGGTCGTTGGGGATGGGGGGGTGGTTGGGCCCTTCCCCTGCCAAAAAGTAAGAACCATGAACAAAAGAAACAAGGAGGTAAGAGCAGAAACAATCAACCAACAACAAATGCAGTCGCTATCCCTAAGTCTGTCTTTCGTATGCACTCCTGTAATTAGCCCTGAAACTTTAGCCTAATGATAGATAAAACTGTAAAACCTGTAAGTACCACCTGTAACAATTTCACAGATGATATACCCTGCAAAAAGCACTTTGCTACAGAGAAAAATAAAGCAGTAAAAAAGTAACAAACCCTGTATGTACAACCTGCAGAATAATTTAACAAAAGATACACCTTGCAAAAAACTATTCGAATCAGAGATAACAGCAGTAATCTGTAAGCACAAAACAGGAACAAACCTGTAGGCACACCCTGTAACAACGCAGCAGAAAGTATACCCTGCAACAGCAATCTGAATCAGAGAACAATAAAGCAGAACAAAATGTAAGCAAAAAACAGTAACAAAACCTGTAAGTACAAAAGAAAATAGTAACACACAGTAAATCTGCCTAGCCAAAAGAAGCCTTAATGTTTTTCCTTGCTCTGATAATGTTGTTCCTTGCTCTGTCCTTACAAGCAAACCTAGAAGAAAAGAGCTCAGGAGAAGCTAGGTGCCTTTGCCAGCAAATCTAGTCATGATTGTCAGTGCACCATGACTCAGTTATGACCACCAAATCCGAGCTAGCCTCCTTCATGATGACCTCCAGGTTTGGAATTTTATTTCCCAGACTCCTTGCATTGGTACACATAGCTTTCCATACCTTGCTCCCTCCCTGCAACCCCTCTTCTGCTCCTTCTGCCTGTGCTGCTTCCTGAAGCTCCCCTGACCCCTTTCTTCCATTGTTGCCCTCTCCGTCTGTCTCTTTTCTTGTTTTCTTGATTTATGCCCCCCAACCTGAGCCTTGTAGTCACTTTTTTCTACTTGCACTACTGTCTTGGGAAGATTCCTCCTCTTGTGTACTCCCCCCCTTACTTCATTATGTAGGGGGCTGCAATTTTGTCTCCCTTGTTGATACAGCCTCCCCCAGCTAGTTTAAATGCTCATCTAAGTAACATTTAAATCTTCCACTAAGGACTGTGGACACCCTCCTGGAAGGATGCACACTGTCACCCTTATAGAGGCCCATATTCTCCCAGGCTGGCCCCCAGTCCCCAATGTGGCCAAAGACCTCCTCCATACATCATGACTTCAACTAATTGTTGAAAGTCTTAATGTGGAGTGCCCTATCCTCCACTTGACTTTGTACAGTAACACCTCAGTGAACACCACTGTGCAGGTTACCTGCTTAAGGCCTTTCCCCATGCCCCTATATTATCCCTACCCCTACACCATCCCTTACCGAGTCATTTGTCCTCAGGTGGAAAATAACATCTAGCTCCCTCCTGCGAGCTGCCACGCTAGCAATTCTTTGGATCTGCTTACCATTCTTCCAAGTTGAAGTACCAAGGAGGCACTTTACCACCCTCTTCCTTCCACATCCCACTCCCAAATCTATCCCCATAATGATATAGGCTGGCAGTATAGCTTAGAGGTTAAAGTAACAAACTATGAATGAGATTGCCACATCCAGCAGACCTGGGTTTGATTCCCACTACCTTCACTTACATACTGTGTGACTCTGAGCAAGTTACTTTACGACCCCACTGCTCCCAGGTCATCCCTGCAAACAGGCACTTGTGCCTAGTGGGCCTTACCCAGTTACCAAAAGAATAAAATAAATAAAATACAATGTCATTGTATCTATTTAATAGACTTTTCTATTCTGAACACTAGGCACTACATTTTTATATAACACTTCCTGGAATTGTTGTATGCCAGCTGCAGTACTTAATGAATGGTTTACTTTCACAGAACTGTTATCAAAGAAATCAGTAACATTTATTTTACGCTGACCAGTAGTGTTCAGTTACTATGTCGTGCTATGATGTCACTAACGGGCATACCACCACACCTGTTCTGTAACCTGTAGTCCCTCACAGATTGCTGCCAGCAGTAGGTTGCTTAGCGAGACTCAAGGTACATAGCAAAGACCTCATGCACAGCATTTGTCTGTCTCCCAAGTTCAGCAATTGTGGTGTCCTCATTGGTGTTCTGTTCTGCCTCTGGTTGCTGGAAAGTATCTGTGTCAGAAAGCCATTCTACAAGAAATTATTCTGTCTTAACATCGCAAACATTATGCAGGACACAACAGGCGGCAATGACTATGGGCACATTTTCAATTGCGAATTCCACCCCTTTGAGAAGGCATCTCCACCACCCTTTTAGTCTACCAAATGCACATTCCACAACCATTCTGGCTTTACTGAGTCTGTAGTTAAAATTCCACTTCCATGGCTCAGTATAGTCTGAGAAAGGCATCATTAACCATGGGAGTAAGAGGTACGCTGGGTCACCAAGAATGACAATTGGAACATTGGTGCCATCTAGCTGTCATGGACGTTCAGGGAATAAAGTATCATTTTGGCCCTTTTCATACATGACACTGTTTTTAAAAACTCAGGCATTGTGTACCTTGCCAGCCCATCCAATATTAACATACTGAAAGCAAAATCTGTGGCCAACCATGGCCTGCATGATCGCTGAGTAGTAACATTTCCTGTTATAATACTCAGTTGCATTATGTGGTGGTGATATTATTGGGAAATGTGTGCCATCTATAGCCCTGCCACTATTGAGAAAGCCCCACTCTTTTTCAAAACCATTGATCACCTCATCAGTGTTGATGAACTTTATCATGCGTGGTATTAGCACTGACACAATGGCATTGCATACCTCAATAACAATTTCACACATTGTCAAATGCCCAACACCAAAAAGGTGCCCAAGGGTATGATACTCCGCATTTGTTAAAACTAGCAGGAAAACACAGCACCAACCACCAGGATGTAACAGCCAAAATAGTTTATTACTCACAGTTTCCAGAGAATCAAGACTTTGAACAGTGTCATGCAGGAGGTATGCAGTGAGTGCTCACACCACAATGGCCTGACCGGTTTCACACATGCGCGCTTCCTCAGGGATGGCCATTTCCAAACACAAGTCTCATTAAATAGTATTTAGCCCTTAAAGTGACAGAACACCTTAAAATATTATGGGCCAGATATTCAAAGCTTTGCGCCGGGCAAAAACCGTTTGCGCAGGTTTAGCGCAGGGTTAGCGTGAGTCTGCTATATTCAAAAGGCCAAATAGAGCGGGCAAACTGCATTAGCACTGGGCAAACCAGTAATGTATGCAAGGGGCAAAAGGATGGGTGGGGGGCCTAGAGAGATGCACAAGGGGATATTCAAGGTCCAGTGCAGCTAGGATACATAAGCGTGGCCCCTAAGCGCTGGCGCTAGTTACCGCCTATAAAAGGCTGGTCTAAACACAGGGCAAAACACAGAGGAGGAGGCAGCACAGGAAGTGGGAATGTGTGCCGTGCCAGTAGCAGTGATCCTGCCATTGATGGCAGCTGTAGTGGAGGAGGAGGAGGAAAGGGAGCAGGCACAACATGGGCCACATCGCAGGCCAAGGAGACGGTATGCTGCAAACAGGCTGTACCGGCCCAGGGTCTACTTCAAGACCCTGCCTGATGACCACATCGTTGGCCGGTACCGGATGAACAGGGGAATGTTGAGGCAGCTCTGTGAACTCCTGCATGAGCAGCTGCAGCCAAACACCAGACGCAGTCATGCCATGACAGTGGAGGAGAAGGTGACAGCAGCGATGTGCTTCCTTGCCACAGGGACGTTCCAGCGACCAATGGGGACACCATTGAAGTAGCATGATCTGCCACCTCACGCATCCTGAACCAGTTCCTAGAGGCCCTCCTGCCACATGGCAGGAATTCATAGTATTCCCAGCATGGCAGCAAACTCAGAGAAACAATGCAGCAGTTCCATCGAGTTGCGCACCTACCATCTGTACTGAGTGCCATTGGCTGCACCCATGTCCCCATCCGTGCACCACCTGACGATGCCAGTGACGTGTATGTAAACAGGAAGGGGTACCACTCCATCAACTGCCAGGTGGTGTGCGATGCGGCTGGGCGCATCAGCAATGTCTATGCACAGTACCCCGGCAGTGCCCATGACGCCTTCATCTGGCACCAGTCTCAGCTGTGTCAGGCCTTTGAGGAGGGCAGAATACCCAGTGGGCAACCAGTCGGTGAGTTGTAGCAGACAAGGCAAACACACAACAGCATGGATGGGGGCAGGCATTGCAGGCCAGGGAAGGGGTGTGGGAGGGCCACAGAGAGGTGCAGGACAGCAGCTGACAGATCACAGTACAGCACTAACAGGTATATATTTTTTGACAGGGGACAGTGCCTATCCCCTGCGACCCTGGCTGCTCACACCAGTACTCCGACCAGCCACAGTGGCTGAGGACCTGTACAACGAGGCACATGCCAGAACAAGAAACATCATAGAGAGGGTGTTTGGCATCCTGAAGATGTGATTCAGATGCCTGGACACATCAGGTTGTGCCCTACAATATACACCTCAGAAGGTATGCCGTATCTTCCTAGCCTGTTGTATGATGCACAACATGGCAATGAACCGTGGGATACAGGCACCTGAACCTGAGGGACAGTCTGACAGTGAGCCAGAGCCAGTGGTCAGGGGGATAGTGGAGCAACTCGAGAGGAGGGACCCTCGCATGGCACGCAGGGCCATACAGCACCGGGACAACATCATCAGGATACTGCAACAGACCAGAGGGTAAGTACAGAATGCACAACAACCTGAAAGAGTACAAGTGATTACCAATTTAATGTGCACAGACTAACATAACAGTGAAAACCACAGTCACATCAACAAACAAACCCAGTGTAATACACAAATAGTGTGTGCATGTGGTGTGAGTCCATGATTGTGCAGCACATATGTGGGGGATACACAAGCGATGTAATCATGGTGGGGAGTGCGATGTGTGTGCGTGAGGTAAGGGGCAACTGTGTTGGTGGGAGTGTGTGTGTGTGTATGTGTGCGTGTGTGCGCACATGCACACATCTGCCCATGCATGAGGGGGATGCATGCAGAGTACAGCAGACTGCCTGTGGGCATCACCGGCGATGACACCCACGCATGCGGCATGCTCCCGTACCAGGGGTTAGGGACCCTGGGGTACTCTGTGCAGAGGACACAGCTGAAGTGGAAGGTGAGGCAGGCATGGTTGACCTCCTGTGCCCCCGGGGGTTGGTGGAGGTAGACAGGGTGGATGGACGGCCACGGCGCCGCTGGGTTGCAGGTGGCGTGTGTGATGGATCGGAACTGGTACCAGTGGCAGCCCTGCGCCCATGGTGTGCCTGCCTGTGTGCCCCTCTGCCATCTGCACCATGGCCAACAAACCCATGCTGCTGACCAACAGGCACACCATGCATGACATCACCAATTGCCACCACTGCAGCAGTCAACCCAGAGAAGCCACGGTCTATGGCACCACCAGGCGGCCAAACCTGTCCTCTGCCTGCTGCTCAGCACGTGCAAAAGCCCACTGTTGTGCCTCCCGTATCTGACCCAGCTCATGTCGCAGCTCACGCCGCATGGCATGCAGGTCAGATGGGCCTCCTGCTGAGGTGACAGCAGCCTGCAGGGTGGCCGGGCACCATGGCCTTCGTGTACCAGAGGCACAGGACCCACAGCAGCAGCTGGCAGTGGTGCCTGTGGCAATGCACCAACTGCTACACCCGGCTGCTGACTACGAGTGGCAGTGGGCTGTGGCACCATATGGACTGTAACCCCAGCATGTGTCCGACAATGCACGCCCTGCTGTCCTGCAACACCACCCACACCACCCACCACCGTGTGTTCAGCCACACTGCTGACACCTACGGAACCACCCTGACCTGTTCCATGGCCTTCAGCAAGCCCACCCTACATCCCCTGGCACAGGAATGGCCAGCTGCTGTGAATATACAGAGACATCACTGTCATCCACACTGGTGACAGTGACCAGCAGTACCTCTCCCACCCCATCACTCTCAGTTGGTGCAACATCCAGGTGCCCACTGTACCCTAACACCCCTAGTGAGGTGTGACCCCCCTCCCCAGGCAGTTGCATGCCCTGTCCATGGGTATGCCCAACATGCATTGGGCCCATGCGGCCCTGAGATAGACAAAGTCCAGATGTTGTTGGCTGATCGTCATCAAACTCCTCCGCAACCTCGGGAACCTGGCTGGACATCTGTGGATCATGCTGTGGCGGTGCAGACCTGTCCGAGAGTACTGTGGAGAGAATAGGGACAGGGTCGGTCACCCATCCATGGACACTGTGGCAAAATACCACCACTACCACCACCACCACCACACCATGCAGCCCTCAGGACAGGTACCCACCTCACACAAGCCTGTGACAACATGCACCCACCCACCCCACAGTGACCTTGACCATGCCAGGCATCATTTCGGCAGGATACAGTGCACCCTGTGCAGGACACCAAAAGCAGGACCATGCACCCTGCCTGCAACACATACAGGGGTTACATGTGAATACAGACCTGGCCTTGGAAGTGCGAGGGTCGTCTCGCAACCACCACCTGGCACACCTGTCACTGCCACCATCCGCAGTGTCAAGGCCACCACTGCCATGTGTGGCTCCTGCACATGCTGCTGGTGTTCCTGTGGACCACCACCAGTCCTGGTCCTGTCTCTGTGGCGGTGTGCCTCCTCCTCCTTTGCATGCCACAGGAGGTCATTCCAACATTTACGGACTGCCTCAGTTGATCTCCCACGACCACCAACCGCATTCACCGCTGCAGTCACCTCCTCCCAAGCCTGCCACACAACAGCATCGGTGGCCCTGTGTGTGCATAACACATCTTCTCTTTCTTTCACCTCATGTGCCAGGGTGTTCAGCTCATCTTGGGAGAATTTATGTGCACGGATGCGCTCCTGTTGAGCCTGCACACCTATGGGATAATAAAGAGTGGACAGGTGTCAGTGGCTGTGTCGGTGCTGCAGTGCATCACACAGTGAACATCATGATATCATCCCCTCAGTGCTACAGGCCACATGGACATATCAGATTGCTGCATGTGCCTGTATGGTGCATATGCCCACATTGCCACTGTCTGTCCTGTGTCTGGAGTGGTGTACACACATGTGCACTGCTGTGGATTGTGTGTGCCATGAACCCCCATGACTGTTTTGTGGCCCATTTCAGCATGGGAGCGCACATTGCTGGTACACTGTGTATGCCTGGGGGGGCAGAGGCCATCACACCACACATCCAGGAAGACAAGACGGTGCACTGCCATGGTACAGCACCAGTGCACCTGGCTTGCAGACACAATGTGCATGCATTGGCACATGGCACAGTTAACTGCAGGGGGTATGTGCACAATGCAGTGGACGTTTGTGGTCCCACGGTGGTCATACATACCAGAGTGTAGCCAGATATATCCATTTTGTACAGATCTCCAACTGTCCCCCATTACATAATGTACACATCCTATCCAAATGGCACCCTTCCAAACAAGTTGTCAGATGATTCCTCTACACTCTAAAGAGATCATACATGCATCACACAGTCCTCAGTGGCCAACACTAACCCAAATACTACAGATTAGATTGATAATTGTAACCGAGTGGCCTATGGTTTGTGACAGGCAGTCAAAAACTGGACACAAATGTTACCTAGTAGTATGCCTGTCTACACCCTTGATACATACCTGGCTCTCTGCCCATCCCCTGTTGCATGTCTCTCTCCATGTTGTTCACTGCTGTATTCCCCGCAGTTCCACAACACAACACTGGTGGTGCACTGCTTGCCCTTTATAGCCCAGCCAGGCAATCCTGCCTGTTAGTCATGTAAATGAGCCCATAATGATATAGCTAATCACACGGTTTGCCCCATGCATACACTAGTACCCTCATTTGCATACAGCTGTTGAATATGGCTCTGAATAGCCCTGCGCTACTAACTAGCGCTATTTGAGGTCAGCGCCGCAATGTGCAATCGCAGCATGCTCATGGTTCCCCTTGTCCGCTGTCATAGCGCGGTCTACTTGCGCTAACCAGCTTTAGCGGCGCTTACACGCATGCGCTGTATATCGCCCAGGGTCATGGTGGGGGGTCACGTATGCCATTGCAACACTTTCCTGTTAGCGCGCCACGGCATACGCCAGCGCCGGCGCTAGACTTCAGTTCTGGGGTGTCAGGGTGTATGCACAGTCGTAGTTTCACTGTTTATCCGTGATTAGTTGCCCCTTCCACAGCACCAATGTCTGTGAGACGAGGCAAAGGGCAGTGGTGGGCCGTGACAAGCGGTGGGATGAGGCTGAGACAGCCAACCTGGTGAAGTTGCGGAGGCGCCAGCCGCCTGCTTGGACCTGTCTGGGAGGCGACTTGCCCGTACGCAGGTCTGGGCTTCCATTGCCCATCGACTAAGTGCCATCACAGGTATTCCACGTGATGGTGAAAAGTGCCGCCATCATTACGTCGACATCAGGCGCAGGCAGCGACCACTGCTTGAATGCTGCAGGGCCATGGTTCGCGAGGAGACTGTGCCTGTGCCAGGTAAGAGATGACTGTAGCGCCACTGCTGGCATGGGTGGTGGGGCAGTGTGTTCCGTGGTGTGCTTATGTGCATGGGTGTTGCTGAGCTACACATGTTGCTCATGGGTCCACCAAGCCATTCAGTGTGTACTGTGGGACAGGGGTAGACAGTGTGCACGGACCCTGTCATGCTTGGCATGGCTTTGGTGGTGCACTGCACCCGTCTGCCACTGCGTGTGTTGTGCTGCACCACTGGGGTACAGGGTGGTCTTTAGCGTGCCGTGGTGGCTGATATTGTAGTGGCGTGCTGTACCTCTTCTCACTGCAGGCGCCGAGGACAAACCACAGACAGGAGGGCGTGACACAGGCGGACAGGGGCCGTCAACTGACAGGCGCAGGGTGCCTCCAATGGCACAGCGCGCAGCGGAGAGCAGTGACGGTGACAGGGGTGTTTTGCGTGAGTACTGTGTAATGTTATGCTTTTCCACTATGAGTCTCGCTTTACAGGGCAGGCAGTTGAGCAAGTGTGTATGTAGGCATATGCACAGCACACATTTGTGTACACTTTGGTGTACTGCATGTCTGTCAACTGTTCCTAGGTACACCAGACATTTTGGGTCACTGTAGGCCACTGGGGTGTGGCCCTGTTTGAAATGCTGTTGTGTAGGAGACTGATACATGTACAACCTCATTAGAGAGTAGGGGAATTATCTGACAGACATCATACCCTTTTGGAAGGGGTGTACCATTTGGAGTTGCAAGTACAACATTTATAAGGGGAGTGTGGCTGTTGGGGATTGTGTGTAGAACATGTGAATGTCTGGCTACACCCCTGTACTACAGTGCTGTGTCGGGTGTCTTGGCCCAGTTGGCTGGGTAATCCAGGCCACATGTGGGATGGCTGTGTGCATTCCATTGTCCCCTTTCCTCCATTGCCTTGCCTGCTGCTGCGAGGGCCTGAGACATGCTCGCTGTGTGTCTTAAGTATTGTTGCCATTGCCGCTATGTGTACTGATAGCAGCCTTGTACTGCCATGTGCATCATGTTGCTGTTATGCCCACCATTGTGGAGGATGATGCGTGTCTCTGCATGGCTGTGGGACAGTCGTCATGCCTTGGGTGGGGATTACTGGGGTTGGCCTGTCATGCCACCTGTTGCTGCTGCTGATGTTGGCCTGTCTGCCATAGCAACAGTGTACTCCACCTCTCATGGCATGTGTCATTTACAGTACCACGTATAACATGTCAGTATCTGTGCAGGACATGTTGTGGGTACATTCCAGAGCTATGCAGGCCATGGCATGCAGAGGGATACTGTGTCATGTGGTGCAAGCATTTCCCTGGCAGTGTACTGTCATGGTGGCGTGGACACAGGTATGTTATAGTGTGTCCCTGTCCGACCTCCGTGGTGGACATGCAGGGGGCTGTGTGGGAGGGTCCTTTGAGACTGTGGTGCCACACGGCTCTGTGTGGCTGTACATTGCATGTGTGCCTGTTGTGGCATGTGTGTTGGCAGGCATCCTCCAAGCACTCAATGGTGGGCAGTTTGATGTCTGGTGGGGGGTTGGCCAATGGCCATTGAACTGCTTACTCAAGGTCTGACACCTAACAAAGGCAATGTTGTACCTTTCTGTGTTTCATTCATTGTGATGTATGCTAGGAAGGTTGTTCACTATGACTGTCTGTGTATCCCATGGCCATTACAACTGTACAGGTTGTGGCCTTGTATGTGGTGTCTTGGCTTTCATGAATTGTATCTTGCAGGCCACTGGCGGCTGGCTGACACAGTCATGGTGTACATTGGTATGTTTTCATGCTACACTCCGGAGTGGGGTAGCCCACCCTAACAGTGGGGAGGGGGTGTCAGTGTGTCCACATGGTGTGCAGTTGTGGCCTCCCTGGCTACACCCCTGCCTGTGGGCTCATGCTCTGATGTGGGGGCCATTGTCCCTAAGAGGGTGCTGTCCCTCTAAACATAGAAACATAGAAACATAGAAGTTGACGGCAGATAAGGACCGCAAGGCCCATCCAGTCTGCCCATTTCTTTTTCTACCTTATAAATGTGCCATCGGCCTTTGCTCTGTCAGTGACCTATCTATTCATAGTCATTTGTATTGCTCCCTTATGCCTATCCCATGCCTGTTTGAAGCCCTGCACTGTATTCATAGCCACCACTTCTTGTGGTAAGCCATTCCATGCATCTACCACCCTTTCTGTGAAAAGAATTTCCTCACATTCCCCTTAATCGGCCTCCTCTAATCTCATGCTGTGTCCTCTTGTTCTGCTATTTTTCTTATATTTAAACATGTTAGACTCTTTCACCTTGTTTATGCCCTTAAGGTGTTTAAATGTCTCGCTCATATCACCTCTCTCCCTCCTTTGCTCAAGGGTATACATAGTGAGCTCCGTTAATCTGTCCTCATATGTCTTCTGATGCAGTCCCTGCACCATTTTGGTTGCCCTTCTCTGGACTGCCTCAATTTGGTTAATGTCCTTGTGAAGGTGTGGCCTCCAATACTGCACGCAGTACTCCAGATGGGGCCTAACCAATGTCTTGTACAGAGGATTATTACCTCCCTCTTACGACTTGTGATACCCCTACTAATACACCTAACACCCCCTAGCCTTACCTACTGCTTTAGAGGTCTGCTTGGATGATTTTAGGTCATCAGTGATAATGATGCCCAAGTCTCTTTCTTCCTTTGTGACTGCTAGCAACTCCTCCCAGCCTATAAGTGGCTTCAGGTTTCTCTTCCCTATGTGCATGATTTTGCACTTCTTTGCATTAAATCCCAGTTGCCACTCTTCTGACCATTCTGCTAGTTTATCCAGATCTCTTCTCATTCTGCCCACCCCATCTGGATCATCTACTCTGTTGCAGATCTTGGTGTCATCTGCAAACAGACAAGCCTTACCCTCTAGTCCATCTGCAGGTCACTAATGAAGATGTTGAATAGGACTGGCCCCAGGACTGATCCCTGAGGTACCCACTTGTGACTTGCATCTCTTCTGACTGTATACCATTTACCACCACTCTCTGTTTTCTGCCAGTCAAGCAGTTCGCCACCAGTTGACCAACTTCTGACCCACCCGAGCCTACCTAGCTTATTTATCAATCTTCTATGTGGAACAGTGTCAAAAGCTTTGCTGAAGTCAAGGTAGGCGACATCAACTGCTCCCCTTGGTCCACCACTCTGGTTACCCAGTCAAAGAAATCTATGAGATTAGTTTGACAGGACCTTCCTTTGTAAACCCATGCTGTCTTGGATCCTGTGCCCTATGGATTCCAGGTGTTGCACTATCCTTTCCTTAAGAGTGCCTCCATAATCTTGCCCACTACTGAGGTAAGACTGACCGGTCTGTAGTTCCCGCCTCCTCCCTGCTACCACTCTTGTGGGTGGGATCACATGAGCCCTTCTCCAGTCTTCTGGGACCTCTCCTGTGCTCAGAGACTTACTAAACAATTCTGCTAATGGCTCTGCTAGTTCCTCCTTTAGCTCCTTAAGTACCCTGGGATGTATGCCATCAGGTCCCATTGCCTTATCCACCCTGAGCTTAGCAAGCTCTTGTAGGACCCTTTCTTTGTGAGAGGAGTAGTGCTCACCTCCCTCCCCTGTGTCCATGATGCTGAGCTGTGGGCCCTGCCCTACCTTCTCTTCAGTAAATACTGAGCAAAAGTATCTATTTAGGATAGATGCCTTTACAGGTCCTCCTCCTCACATGCTCCCTTTTCTCCATTAAGCTTAGCAATACCCCTCTGGACTTTCTCCTTTCACTAATGTATCTATAGAAAGTCTTGTCACCTTCTTTTACTGTTCGTGCTAGTGTTTCCTCAGTTTGGGACTTTGCCTGCCTTACTGCCTTACCTGCTTCCCTTAGGGCAGTTTGGTATGCCTCCCTATCTTCATCCCGCTGTGTTCCCTTATATTTTCTGAAGGCCAGCCTTTTGGCTCTGACCTTTTCTGCTACTGTATTTGAGAACCAAAGTGGTTTCCTTCTTCTTTTGCACTTCCTTTTCTGTCTAACACAATGGGATGTTGCTTCAAGTATTGTATCCTTAATGCTTGTCCACTTTGCCTGTACCTCCTCACCTGTGTTTCTTTTTGCCAGGGCTAGCTTAACTCTGTTGGCCATCTTATCAAAGTCAGCTCCTCTGAAGTCCCTCTGTCCCTGTAGTGCACGGTGTTTGTGCACATGTTATGCAGGTGTGCTGCAGGAGTTGTTCTGTGGTAGCATGGTGTGCTGGTTGTCAGCCCCTATGGCAGATACTGCTCCCACAGGTGTGTGTGTGCCTCGCCATGCCTTGACCACCAGGGTGACACTGTCCTGTGCATGCCTTTGGCCTACCACTGCAGTGCCACTGGTGGACCATGCCCAGTGTCTGTGTTTCACATGTGTGTGTCTTCTTGCATGGGTGGTGTCATGGCACTGTGCCATTCTCTACACCACTGTGGGCCCCTCACCCTTCTTTGTTGCAGCAAGTGGTGTGGCTGGGCGTGGCACTTCCCTGGTTGTGTACTGCTTGGTTACCTGTCCTGCAGTCCCTACTGTTCTGATGCCAGTGTCATTGTTCTCTGTGGTCATTGTCGAGTCTCTATCTGTGTCACTTGCCACTATTGCACACTTATGTCAGTCACCTACCCACCTGTTCAGGGTTTCCTGTCATCATTTGTGCAGCTGCTGTGTTATGGCATCATGGGTGGCAGTTTGGCTGGGTGTCTACAGTTCTTGTGGAGGGCAGCAGTGAGGGTGGGCCACTGTTGGGGGTGTACATGACAGGCATGTGTGGTTATACACGTGGTTGGGGCTGTGGCAATTTCTCCAGTTGGTGTCATCTGTATTTTGTATCATAGCTGTGTGACCGTGGGCAGTGTTCCACCATGTGTCATCCCATGTGCATATCAGTCAGTGTCCACTTGTCGTTCACATCTCTGGAGGTGGCTGTCTGTTTGCACTGTTACAGTCTGCACGCCACTGTGCTGGCTGGCCTCACGTTTTGGGTTTCTCAGCATACATCCACGCATGTCGATGTACACTGGGGTGTTGCATGCTGCCTGTTACGTACTGCCTTGTCCTGCAGGCATATGTTAGTGTGTGTTGTGGTTTGTTACATACTAGCACATGGGCATGGTTGTTGGGGCATGCTGTCCACCGTGTGGTGGTACATGGCACCTTTGTGTCATTATCATGCCCTGATGTGGTCCCCCTTTCTCCTGTAGGTCCATGTCAGTCATCACTGTGGGCCACCCATCCAGAAGAGGGTGAAGGCATGGAGGAGCTGTTAAGGAGGGTGGTGCGCCAGCAGCGTACACTAATTGAACAGCAAGCTGTCTTGATTTCTGAGACAAGGCGTGTTGCGGCCATCCTGGAGGCACGTCTGCCAGCGCCTGCCCACACCTAACCCCTGCATACTTTTTACATTAGCCTGCTTCCTGTCCCTGGCCCAGTGTCCCTAGCCCTGTTTCTGCCATCCTGTTCCCCTCCATTGCTTTGTATTTCCACATCCCTCTCCCAACCGCATTCTTACCCCAGTGTTCTGTTGCTATATTTACCATTTGCCTGTTTGCACTGTTACTGTTGTTTTCCCATTGTTTTCAATCCCTTCATTCGCCTGCCCTTTTCCCTTTCATTATGTTTTCTTCACCCCATTTTCTGACGGTGTTCTGCTATGTTTTGATTTGTTTTCTGTATTTATATTCATGTTGCCTTTGTGCCTTAGATGTTCATGTTTTGCATTATACTTTTTATGCTTGACATTCCTGTGTCCTGTGTCTTTTGGGGTGGACTAGGGATTTGACAGTGTTCTGTGGTGTTCTGATTTCACTTGTGGTTCTAGGTTATTCCATTCCTTTCACTAGTACTGCAGTTGTGTCTGGCTGGGCTGTTCTGCTTTCCTGTGTTCCTGGACAGCTGCTTACACCTCTGACACTTTGTTTTTGTGGGTGTTTGCACTGCCTCTGTCTGATTGCTATATTCAGTGCTGTCTTTTCTGCTATATTCAGTGCTGTCTTAATCCTGGGCAATGTTTGCCCTGCACTCCTGGGCCTGTTTGCCCGGCTTCCTTCGCTTGCTATATTCAGCTGGTTTTGCACCGGGCTATTCATTTTGAATATAGCTAGGTTTTTGCTCTGGGCACAGTTTGCCCACCGGGCAGTGCTAATTTTGCCCCGGGGCAAAGTTTTGAATATCTGGCCCTATGTGTAAAGAAAGGGGATTTAAAAACAGGGCAGTAATACAGAAGCTTATGGAAAATAGTTACTTCAACAATCAGTTAATCTCATAACGATATATAGGTTAAATTGTCAAAATATACTGTATGTTGCCCAATAATATGCCTTGTCTTCAGGAAAGGAACAATTTTATGATCAATTCATAAAAATCGAAACATCGGATTTCAGTATTTACAAGCATAAGGATACTCTCACTGTAAAAATAAATTACAAAAATGTATGTATTATGTTATTTAATTATGTTTATAGCTGTGGATCCCGTGCTGCTAAATCTTCAAAATTATACATCCTATTGTAAATTATAACATCACAAGCTGAAACACTGAACCATAAGTGGAATAATTCTATTTTTCCCAAGAAAAGGGGTAATATCAAAGGAATTATTTAGGCCAGGTCGAATCAGAGCTCTTAGTTGATAGATCAAAAAAAGTTTCTCTACACAGAAATTTATTGTTCAGATTGCCCCCCCCCCCCCACCAGGCTTAAACTGATTTTTTCAATTCCTTGAAATGTAAAGTAATGTAATATATAATTCTGATATGTGAGAAGATGTCTAGCCAAGGCATTTCTTTCATTGCCACATTGGATGTCACTTAGGTGTTCACCTATTCTCAATTTTAGTGCTCTGGTTGACATTCCAACATAAAAAGCATTGCATATACATGCTGCCAGCTACACAATGCCTACAGTTGAACAATTTATAAATTGTTTTACTTCGTAGACCTTAGATGTATTAACAGAAGTGAAAACATTGCTTTTTACTACTACTGCACAATATTTGCAGCGTGCATATGGATGACACCCTTTTGGTGGTGGGGGCAACCAAGAGGTAGTTGACTTAGGGATCGGTTGTAATGTCTGAAATATTCCTGCCACGTTTAAAAACTGCTCTAGGCAGTATGTGTGATTCACTAACGAATGCTGGCTCAGTTGTCACAATATGCCAATTCTTCTCAATCATCTCTTTTATTTTATTAGAATTAACCCCATATGTTATAATGAAATTCTTCTGATCCTCAGGCTGCACTGTTTTTTCTTTGTACTCTAAAAGAGAAGAACGTAGCATAAACCTGACTTCCTGGACAGCCTTGGTCACAAGTTCATTACTATATCCCTTGTTATGAAATCTGTTAGCCATTTCTGCTACCCATGTTTTAACGTTAGATGGAGAGCTGCAATTACGTTTTACCCTCATGAATTGCAATTTAGGGATGTTCCTGATGGTGTGGCGGTGATGACAGCAAGAGGTGAGTAAGATGGTATTACAATCTGTCTCTTTCTAAAACAGATCCATCAATACTGTACCATTTTCCTGTTTTTTAATTTGAAGGTCCAAAAAATTGATTTGCTGCAAATCTGCCTGTACTGAGAACCGAAGGTTCTGATTTGACAGATGTAGATATTCCACAAATGTTATCAGTTCCTATGCTGTATCCCACCACACCATCAGGACATCATCAATAGAATGCCTCCATAAGTCAATCTTGTGGAAGAAAGTGTTCCTTGCTTAGTCGTAAATAACATTCCTTTCCCACTGTCCCAAATAAAGGTTCGCATAATTAGGGGCAAATGTGGCCCCCATGGCTGTGCCTTTAGTTTGGTGATACTATTCACCCTGGAAACTAAAAGTGTTGCATTTAAGAACAAATTCTGATAGAGCACAAAGAAAATCCTTGTGCTCCTCCCCCAGACTTGTAACTTCATTCAACCATGTACGCAGTGCCACGAGACCACCCCCTGGGTATGTCTGTATATAGCAGTTCAATGTCCATTAAAACTAAAATCCAATCTTGTTCTAACTGCAAATCCCCCAGGAGACCCAGAACCTCAGTGGTGCCATGCAAGGATGAGGGGAGCCCCTTAACAATGTCCTTAATATGGGAATCTGCATATTGTGAGGGGGCTCTGTAAGTGACCCTAATCCAGAGACTATGGGTCTACCCAGGGCAGCTGCAGACTTTAATGGACTTTTGGCAGTACGTACATGGTAGAACGAACTGGATGGGTCACCTGCAAAAATGCCAGGGTAGACTTTGAAATAACACTGGTATTGGTGGCTTGGTTCAAAAACCTGTCAATTTCATCTTTAAACTGTGTTGTAGGCTTCTTCTGCAGAACCCTATAGCAGACAACATTATTAAGTTGTATCAGTACTTCGGACACATAGTCAGCAGAATTCAATACAACAATAGCCCCCGTCCGCAGGTTTAATAGTGATAGCCTCATTTGACTCCAGTTCTTCCAAGGCTTTTCTTTCAAGATGACTGATGTTACTAAAGTCCATATTTCTCCTCCAAAGAAAACAATTGATCAACATCATTGATACATGCCTGTTCAAAAACTGAAATCGCAGCAGTTGGGGTAGGTTAAAGATAGATCTGGGCTTAATGTTTTGTAAATTATATAAATTACCTGTCCTTAGATTCGTTTCTTCATTCGATGCTATTTTCATCATATTCTTATATGGATTCAAAAGCCCCTGCTGCACCCATCTTATATGAATTGAGGAAGGCTTTAAGGCTTAACTTTCTGTTAGTTTTTTAATATCCAGAAATGTTTCAAACTTTGTTGTTTGTCAGGTTGGTATGAAGCTCAATCCCTTCTTTAAAATTGAGTTCTGGTGGCTAGTGAGTGTAATATTCAAAATATTAATTACACTAGCCTCCCTCTGGTCTTGGGCTTTGCTGCCCTCTGAAAAGTTTGGCTGTTCTTGCCTTGAGGTTGTGACTGATGCTGTATACCTCTCCTCGAACCTGACCAGTGTCTTCGAACACTGTGGGTTGTGGTTCTGCCCTGTGGCTTCTTTCTCCAAAAAAATCTCCTCAGGTGAGTCAATTTCAGATTCTGATGTTGAATGGAAACTTGTGTTGCTCTAAAGGATAAATCTGGTGTTCCCTGGGTGTTTGCCCTTACCCCTCTTTTTATTCTTATTTCTATTCCTGTTGTAATGATTTACCTCCGAGCCTTTCCAGGTAAACACCCGATTCAGGAGATAGTCCTGGTGATCTCTCTCAAATTTTCTTAGTTTAACAGATAGGATCCTGGTGTCCTGTTTTGTTATAGCAGACCATAGTTTTTGCTCCAAGTCAACAAATTCAGGTTTGTCCTGATGTTCAGCAAAAATGGCTTCCTTTTCTTTCAATAATGGCTCGATCTCATTGTGCTGTGACTTATAATCTCTAATGATGCAATTTTGAAAAGGTTCCGATGCAGCTTGCATCTGCTGGGTCCAATCCTCTTTAAAGGTGTCATGGTCTAGGTTGTAACTAGGCCATTTCAGTACTCTCAATCCATGAGGTACTCCGACAACTCTTGCATACCCCTCTAGGCTTGTTAGATTCCAATAATTGCACCTTGCTTTCAGTGCCATTTTCTCTAGATCATAGTATGCATTAAAAATACTAGCCAGAGCTTGAAGCGTTACTGTCCCCACCCCTCCTGGGGCAGTTGATGGAATCTGTACCACTGCATAGGGGTCTTCACTAATAAAGAGATTGTCAGCTCCAATTTCCGAGAACAAGAACTGCTAAAAGTGTGGGCACCATTCCATCCTGCACGCAAGTCCTCAATGTTTGAGGACATGGCAGTATTTGCAACAAACCAAAAATTAACCGGTCAGCAAAGAGAGTCCTGTGCTGTTCAGCTGACCTGGTGTTTATAATGAGCCAGTTAACAAAGACAATAGTGTTCAAAGAAACAAAAACATTTGGGCCATTGTGGTGTGAGCCCTCAATGCATACCTCCTGCATGGTGTTACAAACATGCTCCGCAGGTCAGGTCCTCTGCTCCCACTGTGCCAACCTTGAAGTGCAATAGTGTGAACAGGAGACAATCAGGGTAACCCTCCTGTCTGTTTTAGTTCTGAATCACCTACTAGCCTCGAGTTCTGGGGGTCAAATGTGAACCTTATGCTAGCATGCCCAGTTAACAGGCTTGGATATATATTCTCTTCAGGAAAATGCAATGTAATCCTTCACCCAGTAGCACCCAGCCAGATTCCCAAAATGTTCCCTTATGACTCAGTATGAAGCCTAGGTGTATTCTTACCTATAGCAGGATTAGTAACATAATCAAGCCCGTAACAGTTGTCAAAATTCAACACTGGTTCAGCATTCACAGGCAAAAGAAAACTAAGAAGACACAGGCAGAATTTCAAGGAAAAAATTGTTTACTAAAAATTGAAAAACAGGTGAAATATGAAACACAGAACAAATACATTAATAACTTACAGTCACATAAAATAATTGGGAAATTACAGAACATAAAGATGCCTACCAAAAAATTTAAAAGTTCTTGCCTAGTTAGATGTTACCATAAAGTGCCTTGTCCTGAGTCCAGAGTTAAAAAGCAATGTTTTCCTCAGATGCCTGACCATTTCAAAATCCATCTCCGCAACCCTTGATGAGGTCACAGTTAGATCCTCCTATAACTTTAACTTCTTAGCATAAATATCCACAAGGATGTATGTTATTACTGTGAAAATCAGCAACTAGCAATTTCCAAAAATATGAACCTCTTTGATCAAAGATTTCTCTTTGATCAGTCTACTGGTTTCCTGCTTTGCAAGAATGATCTTAGGTTTACAACTGCTAACAAGATTCTGTGACCAACTTGTCTCCTCCTGCAGGAATCATAAAATTGTATGAGGTACTATCACCTGGTAGATTGCAAGGGCCATCTGTTAAACAGAACAGGGAACCTTTGATTCAGTTTTCCCTTAGCCAGCTTTTCTTACAGCCAGCTACTTCAACACTGTCACATCTGAGGTCAAATGTCAATTTTCTCTCACACACTGACTGACATGTGTCCTAGGCAGACAGTCACATACACATACCATTTATTTATAATACAAATGTCATACAATATAACAATAAGCAGGTGGCAGAGCGTCATACATGGCACTATTCAAAGTTTTGATTTTCTGGAAACTGTAAGTAATAAACATTTTTGGCTGTTACATTCTGGCAGTTGGTGCTGTGTTTTCTTGCTTATCTATATATAATTTTTACACTGGCACAACAAGAAATGGAGCTGTTATTCTTCTTTGAACACTCCACATTTGTTGCTACTTTAATGTAATTTGCCACTCATTTATCAACTGGTGCAGACATCCTTAAATGCATATCCTGTTTCACAATTGTGACATACAGTTCAGCCCATAACATTTTGAATGAGTCTGTAGTCATTCCAAAGTTTTTAACCCACTCATCATCTTGCCAGGTGCCCAGGACAATCTTATGCCACCACACAGAACTTTTCTCATAGCTCCATACACCTCTGTTTAATGTGTCTGCCATGTACGCACAGCAACTAATATTCTGAATATAATAAAGAAATGTAAGCATTTGCAGCCTTAGTTGTTGTATCCTGCGCTGTCTGTGAAGCATTAGCATCATTCTTCTCCTTGCCTGCATCATTCTCTGCCTACAACTTTGCAGAAATCCAGCCATGATAACAGCTGGAAAAATCATGTCTGTGGGGGCTGCCATTGTTAAACAAAATGTATGTATTTATTTTATTTCGTTTTTGTTGACTGGGTAAGTGCACTAGACAAATCCTGCCTATTTTCAGGCATGACCCGGGGGAAGGGGATACAGATGAATGCCAACTGACCTTGAACCAGATTAAGCAGTTGGTGGTATTTTTAGTGAATGAGGGAAATTTGGCCAGGACACCGGGGAAATTCCCTTACTCTTTTCGATAAGTGCCATGGGATCTTTAACATCCACCTGAACTACCACCAATCCAGGCAGATGGGACCTCAGTTTTAATGTCTCATCCGAAAGACGGCACCTCAGAAGTGCAGCACCCCCTCATGCTGCACTACAGTGTCAGTATTGGGATATTAACCCAAGTGCCAGATGGGGGAACTGAACCCACAGCCCTCTGATCTCCCAGCCTCAGAGGCGAGTGTGCTACCTACTGAGCCACTGACACTGCATGGCAGCCACTCCCTGCATGATGGGATGCATAGCTACCACACAATGCATGACGGTAAGCAACTACAAAACAAGCATTTATTTATTTTATCCAGTTTTTGTTAACCGGGTTAGGTGCACTAGCTAAAGTTGACTATTTTCAGGCACAACCTGGGAGAATACATACATAAAATGAGATGAGATTATACAATACGTAGTATACAGTATAGGTAGGTTAGAATACAGATCAGGTCAGACAGTACTTGAAATAATACATATAGCTATGCAGAGATGACAAAAGTGACATTAGTACATGCAAATAACAACTGAAACTGGGCTAAGTGGCAGCATAAAGATATTTTATAGCAAAGCTTGTTTAGAAGTGCAGCAGTGTCTTGGGAGAAATCAAAGTCTTTATTTAACCAGATGATCACCCTTGAGCAAGCTAATTTTCGAGGTGGATCTGGGTTTGTCAACAAGTAACAAGGAACAATATACACGGGATGTAACACACAAAAAATAATAATAATAAAAATAAAGCAAGATTACAATAATACAGTACATACAAAGTATCAGCAGGTAGTATTGACAGTAGTATTTGTTGGGAACAGAAGATACAGCTAGTTTTGGGTAGGACACAATTTTTCATACAAGTAAAGAAGTATACATATCAGGTAAATAGGGTGGTTAGCTGTGAGGCATTAAGTGGGATCAAAGCATGTGCAGGGGTCCCTGGATAGGTGGTGATACAGTTTTTTTTTGAAGATTGGGTGGGAGTTAGCCTGCCTCAGGGCAGGAGGGAGTTTCAGGTGGCCGGGGTAGTGCAGTGAAATGCTCCAGAGCCTTTTGAAGTAAGACACCTGGGTACGGTAAGTAGAAATTTGTTTGCCGAGCATAGTCAGTGGGCAGATGTCTGTGGTACAAGTAGAGCTGCAAGGAAGGAGGGGGTTTGGTTACAGATTAGAGAGTCTGTGAGGGTCCCTATTCCACCCCAAGTGCAAACGCTGTGGCCCATTATTGAAAATAGACTTGAACACGCTGGCAGTAGTGTGGGTGCTACAGCACAGTAAGTCTTAAAGGGACACTGTCAACCATTTTTTCATCATACTATTTCTAGTTGAAAACCCATATTTCATGATTACCTGCCTTCTGTAAAATTCATTGGTGTCGCAGGTTGTTTAATCTGCATCCTCCCATAGCAGAACTGAAATGCATGGTAATGGTGTCATTATACTCAACGTTGTTTTGTTTCAAATCATTGATCTACTTTGTTGAAAACATCCTGAACGTGAGGAACACTCCCCAAACGGAGCAGTTACTCATGATGTAATAGCCTCCTCTCCTCCCACTGCATCTTGAGTGGGTAGACTGTGTCGAGGTATTCCCAAGTCCAGGAAAGATGCAGTGGGAGTTGATCAAGGAATGTAAACAAACACATTTTGGCATAGTAACACCAGTAAGGTGGACAGTCTATTTAAAAGGAGAACAGAATCAAACTACTAACAGTATCAACACATTCTACAGAATGTGAACATTCATAAAATGTGTATTTTAAACAAGGGACAGTTTGAGGCCTAAAGGAGTTGACAGTGTCCCTTTAATCCATTTCTTAAAACATTTTACGTTGCCATGCTGTAGTGTGAACAGGGCCTTAAATACAGTGACACAGATACCTTGCTACTGGCCATGAGTTTATGGTGACATAATCAGAATTATTTGTTGAGATTTCCCTGGGCTCCAGGAGCTCATGAAGACTTCTGCTTGGCTCCTTTCCTACCTCTGTCTCTCCTTGTGCCCCTCTGGGTAGAGTATTTATTGTGCACATAGGGTCTGCTGTAATAAGCCTCTCCTATGCCCCTTATTATTATGGTCTGTAGGAAGTGGAGGATCTTTCTTTTTTCTGTTAAATTTTGAAAAGTTGCCTTTTTTCATATTTTTTTCACATAGGGCTCTCGTTTGTCCTCAAGTAAAGAGAATTCTTTAACTAGGAGATCAATAGCCATGTTCTTCATGTTCCATGTCAAGGCTGTTCAACTGAGCAACACAAACCTTCTGACTGACATTGCATTTGTTAGGGCTCTAGAAGCAATGCTGCTTATTGAACATCAATGGCCACCTAAAATAGTTACTTTGCAGTGTCTAGACCATTTTCACAGTATGTGTCAGGTCTGTCTTTTACTGCAAGGGCAAACTGTGACACATAAGAAGGAATGCATTCCACAGTGCCTGGCGGTAATGTGCAGTACACTGAGGTAGACTGACTGCCTCAGCATCAGTGTCGAGGTAATATAATCCTTCCTAACTTGACATGTGGTCAGCTTTTCTGGAATTTCTGTCTAGAGGAGCAGAAATGTTGGGGAAATTGACGTGATCGGTAGGAATGTAAGTTTGTCATGGATGAGGTTTTAATGACTCATTGTTCATGAAATCATTAGTAAACAGTAGTAAATGTTGTGGCACTGTCATCATTGCTACATTCTGATGACACTAGTGAAAGTCATGGAAGTCCTGAATAAAGATCAAACATCATGGAATCAATGACGTGTATGACTGCCATGACAAACTTACATCCTTAATGATCGGGGATCAGGGCTAGGGAGAGACATTACACCACCAGGGATGTTGGGGAACTTTATGTGAACAGGGATTGTGGCTAGGGAAGGACACTAGACCACGAGGGATGTTAGGGAACTTTATATGAATGTGGATTGGGGCTAGGAAGGGACACTAGATCACCAGAGATGTTGGGGAACTTTATGTGAACAGAGACCGGGGCTGGGGAGGGACACTAGACCACCGGGTGTTTGCCAGTATTAACAGGAAGGGATCAGGGCTAAAGAGGAACCGCTGAACCACCAGCGTACCCAGCCCTTGACAGTATGCAAACAGGTCTGCTCACTGTTAAGAGCTGGGTTTCATAAGCGTTAAATGGTGCTACTGCTGGTGGCCATTTAGCAGTTCTGAAATCTTTTAATATTGTGCTGCACTGCATATGCACAAGGGAACCCTCATTTGCACAGGGGCAGCACTATATTGTGTGGGATGGTGCTGTCAGGGGTGCATCACGCATCTGTGCCCTTTGAATATGGGCACACCCTCGACAGCTGGCACTATCCTGGTTAGCATGGCACAAACCCGGTTTCTGTCGCACTAACCTTTTGAAAATGGGGCCCAATGTGTTTATAACACTCTGAAACTAATAGATTGCTACAGTACAATGTGAGGTAAGCAGAGTACATGCTGAACACTTTTATAATGTGATTTTTGGTGTTTTGTGTTTTTGAGGTCTGTTATTCATGACATGCATTTCATTTATTTGATAAGCTCTTAGCAATAATTTATGAACTACTACTGAGCATAAACTAACAAGATTTCAGTTATATGCACATGTGATCAGTAGCCTCCTAATCAGCTATTAGTAGTTCATTAATAGAAATCCTGCCACTGTGAACACTGTACTGACATTTTTCTAATCAAAACCACAAATAAAATTGTTTTTATACAACAGAAAAATCTCTGCCTAACTGAACTATCAAGCAGTGAAAAATAAATAGAAACCGGACAGCACAGTGTACACTGAGATCTTGTTTAGTATGTTCTCTGTGGTAGTTTTAGTTCATAACAATTTACTAAGAGCTTTTATCAAGCGTAAAAATAATAATGTGGATCAAGGATAGGCTGCTGTAAATTGGTCACTCTGCCGATGTGAGCACAATCGTGTTATTTCTCATGTTTATCAAATACATCTCCAGCTGTGATATGATACAAATGGATGGGATTTGACAAATACAACTTTGCAATTAACAATTTCAACTTTACCAGTGATGACTAAACCCTCACTTGAAATTTGTAGTTTGAAGCTGGCCTGACAGGATTTACCTTCAGTTTGCTTATGTAAGTCCCAAAAGCAAGAAGGACTGAAATTGCCACAGTCAATTTTTTAATGTAACATTTGTATCACTGATTAATTTAGTGCAGCAAGCTGTGTGTGTGTGTGTGTTTTCAAGGGGGTCTGTATATTCAGAACAGCACTTTCTATTGCATTACCTTGATGTTTATACTCCTCTTTTTATTCTTCTACCATTGAGTTATAAATGTGGGAGTTTTACATCACAATAATACAACTAAGTCACACATTAATTCTTTATCTCTCATCACATTAAAGGAGTAATCCACCTAGAATTTGCAAAAACATATGTTATGTAGAGTGTTTTCATTTGTACGTAAAGTCCTAGTGTGTCCTTCCCTATGTCTGCTATTAGGAGTTTTTCATAAATTAGCATGCTAGCTTTATGGTAGTTTTACAACCCCTGGGGATCTCCATCTCAAATAGGTTTTTTGCCTTTCTTGCTCCTACAATGCATCCTGTCTCATGTGACAGTGATGTAGCTGAACCTATAGATTTAGCATATACACTGTTTTAAAATCAGTTCACAACAGCAGAGCTGTGTAACTGTTATCCAGTGAGCACAAATGGCAACAGTTACAGTTTATCAGATACCTGAGAGCTATCGGAGTGGGGGTTCTGTAAGAAAACAGCTACTAAATAGATCTTATTCACTATTTATGTTTTCTGTGTGTGTCAGGTCTAGCTAGCAGGAGTGTTTTAATTTTAAAACTTTTAATTTCATCAAACTATACATAACCATAAAAGCACAGAAATTGGCCAGATCATCAATGCTATAATTAGTAAAGACTCTAGCTGTTTTCTTACAGAAAACCCACTCAGTTAGATTTCAAGTATTTGCTAAACTGTAAATGTAGGTACCAGCATTCTGTTAGGTAGACCTGGCAGTTAGTGCTGATTTTGCTCTGTGACACAATTTTCATTTTTTTTTAGAAATGTGAAGTATATTTCTAATAAAGTATTAAAGTATGCATGTGTGAGTTATTTAATTAGATTGGTGAATAAAATACAAACAAGTGTTTTATCATTTGAAAAAGCACAATATACCAAGTTTGTAGTGCAGTGAACTATCATGAAATGGAATCAAATATGTAGCCGAAATAGTCACTGTCAGTTTGGCATCCTGTTGCTTTCGTGCCATAGCACACACAGGAGAGAAATAGACTTCAAAGTATTTTTCAGTTTCTAGGCTGCAGATTCATACCATACACTTCATATATGTGTTCAGTAAAAATATATGAAATAGGCCGGCCCAGTGGTGCTGTGGATTTAGGTGCTGGATGCCAGACCTCACGCTGTGCTGTGACCCAGATTTGGGAATGATCCCAGAATGTTGGGGGTCAGCGGAGGGGGGGTGCTGGATTGAACTGTCATCCAACAGCTCTCCTCTCCATAGGAGGGCTTGGCACTGCACTGGATAGTGGACAGTGGCAGTAGTGTGAGGGCGCTGTTGGGTGCTTGGCAGCAGCTGTGCCTCCACACATCTTCATGCCTGGACCTTGGTACTTCGGGCTGGTGTCCTCTGGGACACTTAGAGACCATGACATAGCTTACACACATGGGAGAAAGAAGTAAGAAAAAAACACAAACAACTCCCTGGCATTGCGCACTATGATGCCGGGATCATGGTCTGCTAGGACCCAGCTGAATAATGGGGATGGTGTAGTTAACCCCAGTACTAGTGACAGGGAAAGGGCCAAATTAAAAATGTAAACCCTGTTAATGTTTAAAGAGCTGCTGACACCTCAAAAAAAACTTTGAAAAACATAATATTTAGGTACAATTCAGCTTGCATTCCATATATGTTCTATAGATTTCTCTTCAACATTATTTCTTACTGAGGATATTTTTATGAATACATGATCCTTATACCTTTGAGTTCATCTGTCTCTATAGGTTTCTGCCTACCTCAAGTCATAATCCTCTGTTGTGACATCACAATCTGTTGCCATGGGAGTAACTGTGATGTCACAAGCAGTGCTTTATGACTTGAAGTAGGGAGAAAGCAATAAGAATAGATAAATGTTTCAGGAGCAGGCATCCGGTTTTTATGCAAATCACATCAGTAATAAATAATGGGGAGGAGGAATATTGAACTAATGTGGAATACAAGCCAAACTGTGTCTAAATATTATGTTTTGTTAAAGTTATCCTGAAGGTGTCAGCTGCTCTTTAATAGGGCACTAAAGCAGCTATATGACTGAGGGGCAATAAAGGAATAAAAAGGTTTATATTGGCTGCAGCAGGACACGGAAGGGGGACAGTGTATAAACTGCAGTGGGATTATGTATTCACTGCCTGTCGACAGGCTAAAATGGCAGCAGCAACAGGAAGAGGACTGAATAAAAATGTTAAATTGTGCAGTTGCTTTGAAGAGCACAGGGACTGCTAACAGACTTTGGGGGCAAATGAAAACAAAAGTGTTTCTGCTGGCTGCACCAGGACATGAAAGTGGGGGCATTAGAGGACTGAGATGGAAATTGTTTATTCAGCAGCCATGTTTGCAGGTTTTGTCCCCAGTTTCAGCCAATCAGTGGGCCAGGATTGCTGCCAAGGATTATGGGACCTTTCGGAGGACTTATTGGGGGGGGGAGCTGGGGAAATACTTAGGGCTCTTTCACACAACCAATCAGGCATTGAAGGAGATTCATACATATTAATTTTTGGATGGGACTGTGATTTGAGCAAATGGGGAGCTGTCAGAGAGCTCCCCAAATCCCAAGAACTGTGAGTTCTAGTTTCAGTTCAGCAGGAGCCCCTCCAGAGGGAGCGGGGTCTCCAGCTGCTATGCAGAAAATGGGACTGCAAGGTTGGGGAAAGTGCCTGCCTGTGGGTTGCCAGCTGCCTGTCCTCCAGGGCCTGTGTTTGCCTTCCCCCATTTGTGAAGGAATTTGGATTAAGGAATCTAGTTTTGCAGTTTCAGTTGAAAAAGAGCTGCAAATATGTGAAGGGGTAGTGAAAGCCTACACTTTATCTGTGGGAAGTTGTGCTCAAAGGTTCCAGGAGTCTGGTGTCACAGTTCTACTGACAGAAATAGAAAGCTGCAGTTTGAAAAGGCAGTGAGAAACTCTACACTTGAATGGTGCGTAGAGAGCTGCTGGATGACAGCTCAATCCAGCCCCCCGTCCCCTGACATCCTGGGTTCGTTCCCGAACCTGGGTCACCTGTGCAGCGCAAGGTGTGGTGTCCAGCACCTTAACCCTCAGTGCCACAGGGCTGGCTATTTCATACTTGTTTACTGAACAAATATATGAAGTGTTCGGGATGAATCTGCAGCCTAGAAACTGCAAAATACTTTGAAGTCAGTTTCACTCCTGTGTGTGCTATGGCATGAAAGCAACAGGATGACAGTGACTATTTCAGCTACACATTTGATTCCATTTTACAATGGTTCACTGCACTACAATTAGTGCATCACATTTTTTCAAATAATAAAACAATATTCACCAAACTAAATAACTCACACGTACATATTTTTATACTTAATTAAAAAGATACTTCACATTTGTAACAATAACAATTGAAAATCATGTCACAGAGCAAAATCAGCACTAACTGCCAGTTCTACCTAATAGAATGCTGGTACCTACATTTACAGTTTAGGAAATACTTGAGAGCTAACTGAGTGGGATTTCTGTATGAAAATAGCTACAGTCTACTAATTACAGCATTGATCACGTGGGGCAATGTCTGTCCTTTTTATTGTGTGTAGTTTGATGAAATACAATTTTAAAATGAAAATACTTACTACTGCTAGCTAGGCCTGACACACATAGAAAACACAAATAGTGAATTAGAGCTATTTAATAGCTGTTTTCTTACAGAACCCCCACTCCGCTAGCTCTCAGGTGTCTGCTAAACTGTAACTGTTGCCATTTGTGCTCACTGGATAAGAACAGTTACACAGTTCTGCTGCTGTGAACTGATTTTAAAGCAGTGCATATGCTAAATCTATGGGCTCGGCTACATCACTGTCACATGAGACAGGATGCATTGCAGGAGCAAGAAAGGCAATAAACTTATTTGAGATGGAGATCCCCAGGGGTCGTAAAACTACCATAAATCTAGCAGGCTAATTTAGGAAAAACTCCTAATAGCAGACAGAGGGAAGGACACACTAGGACTTTACATACAAATCAAAACATTCTGCACAACATATGTTTTTGCAACTTCTGAGTGGACTACTCCTTTAATACACAAACAGCCATTGTGGCTCTGACAAGAGTTTGTTCTCTCTGGCACTGGTTGTTCTGGCTCTTTCTCATGCACAGGAACCATAATGTGTTTATGTGTTTCTCCTTTTGCTTCTTCTACCCAGATGTAAAATGCAATGGCTGGTCAGGAGACTTTTTTTTTTTTGTAATTTCTTTAGGCCTTCTTATCCATTGCAATCCAACATCCTAATCCAACCTCCTCCATGTTTATGCTTGTGCTTTTTACAGAAGTGCACCGAGACACTGCTGTAAAAGCTGAGGCAGACATAAGGCTGCCTTTAAGTGGCCCTTTTTTTCTTAGTTTTGGGGCAGAAAACTTTGCAGAGGTTACAGTTTTCCAAATCATGGTCAGGCCCAAACAATCAAAACACAGGTGGTGGTGGTGGTCTGCATTTGCCAGGAACTGTATGCAGGATATTTACTTGTTAAATCCTGTTGAGACTCTGTTTTTTTGTTTTTTTTGGCCTTTCAGTCATGTTAATATGACTGAAAAGGGTGTCAAAATAGCCCAAAGTTATTGTACTCATAAAAAGAGTACACCTGTTTTATACAAAAAAAGCCAATTTAAATAAAAAGTTATTATTTTTAAACTTTTTAAAGCACTGGACCCGCAAACAGAGAACCACCGCAAACCATGGTTTCCTCAGTCTCAGGAACCAACTGGGAACCAAGAAATAAAATGGAAACTACGATAAAAATAAGTAACTAAAGTGCCATAGCATCTCAGACTTGTAAATAAAACAAGCATTTGTCAATGCTGAATGTTTGCATGCAGTGTAACAGAGCTTTAAAAGGAAACATAAAAAATATGTAATTTAAATCAACTATTTCTGTATTTTTCTGCTCATTACTGACATGCTGGCAACATACTTGATGCTATTATACAGTATTTGTATTCTGCATGCTGTGTGTTTCTTTCCCCACTTTATTAAGGACACTCTCCAGACTACTGGCTGTAACTAGGGGAAACCACTAAAAATGGTAACAAAAAAAAAAAACTTACATGGAGAGACCTTGAGGCTTGATGTTAGCCTGATGATGATGTCTGTTAGCTGGCTGATGAGGGAAAACCAGCGTCTCTGGTGTAGCTGCATCCTTTGAATGACACAAAATGTATGACCGTCAGTCAGCTCAACACTGTCATCATCAGATTTCTCAACACTGGCTTTTGAGTCACAAGCCTCTTGCATTTCCTACATCCACTGGCTTATACAGCACACACCTCCACAGCCCCCTACACTGTCTGAGCATCACCAATATGTTTGCTTTGTGCATGCATGCAAACAAACATAAAAAAATGAAACTTTAATGAAAATCAAAGTTTTAAGCTAAACTTAGCTGCTAGGACTGTAACAGGATTCTAGATATCTGGATCTTGTTATTCAAAATTTTGCATGGGCACAAATCCTAGTTTGCACACACAAACCAGGCTTTGTGTGGATTTCCTATATTCAAAAGACCAGGTAGTGCTGGCTAACATGGTTTGCGCCCAGGTAAACTGTGAAGGGAAGCACAATGAAAATGAAGGGGCGGGGACCTGAATATTGGTGCAGTCCCATATTCAGAGTATTTGTGCTGTGCAAGGGCATTTTGCTGGTCTCCTTGCATGGTGCAAATACCACTGACTTTGACCATGACTTACTCCCACACAACCACAGTGGTTGGTGGAGGAAATGTAGCACCCCCCGACCCACAACACAGTAGTTCCTGGTGTCTACTGGTCCCTCCCCCCACCCAATGCCATGCCTGATATTAAATATCAAGTTCCCTGGTGTCCAGTGGTCCCTCCTCCAACTCAGTGCCATGCCCAATATGAAATATCAATTCCCTGGTGTCCAGTGGTTCCTCCCCACACCAAGTAAAGCCCCTGGCTTGCCAATTCTACCCCCACTGGTGATTGCCAGCCCGCCACTGCCGTGCAGCATGCCATTCGCAAATAAGTCACCCCCACAGCAAAGTGCTGGCCCCATTCCCAAACAGTGACCCAGGCCCCCCACACACACACACACAGCCTGTCCTCAGTGGTGGTTAGTGGCTCCACTCCACCTGTGGCACCAACAACCCACCCTGGTCCTTCATACCTGCCTATTGGTGCCACAGTTAGTGAACAACAAGTGACACAACCCTCCACACACCATCTCAGCAGCCTACCATCTGACAGGAGCAGAAAATGCACAGCTTATTTAAAGATCTAACTGGGCAGGGTTGAAGCTATCTCTGCAACTCTGGCTGCATTCCCTCTTTCAAGTCTTCTCCAGTCAGTTGTCCCTTTTCAGTCGTGCAGCTTGGCATTTCCATTTAGCATAAATCATGTTGCTTACTTCATGGTTGACCTGAGAGTACATTAGCCCAGTTCCTGGTATCAGCAGCAGAATTAGCTTCCTACTGAGACCCTTCCAGCAGTCATATTCCTCGGGTTGCAGTGATGAGTTCAGTGGTGACACACTAGCAGTGTCAACCACTGCCAACGTAGAGTGAAATAATTATTTTTTGTATTTTATTTTTTTTTCCACAAAGTTTTTTTACCTTTTTTGGAGTCAGGCAGAAAGGCTCTAAGCCCCATCCCAGCTTCCCCTGACTGATGTCTGCATCTCCTGGTCCATCAGGGCTGAGTCCCTCATGGATTCCCCCCGTGGCAGAGCCACGGGGGGGGGAGTGCCCCTCCCCCCGGTGTACACATTCAGAATTGCCCAGGGACCAGGTAAAGAAGCCCACCTGGCATCATTTTCCATTTTCTCCCATGCAAGTCCTGCCACAGTGACATGAGTGTGCATGTGTGAAAGCATGCATGCACCACAGAACTGCAGCCCCTCTCTACTAGTCATTCACACCTGCACTATCACAAGATCTCCACCTGGTGGCAGTCAGAGGCCAAGCTGGCTCGTCTCCCCTCCCAGGGAGAGAGCAGCAGTCCTTAGGATGCTCTATTCTCTCCCCCCCAGTCAACCCCAATTGCCCAGTGTCCTCTCCCAAACACAGATCACTTGCGTAGTGGGCAGCAGTGCTACCACTGAGCCACTGGGCTGGCTTTTGTATTGTATTGAAGGAATGCAAACTACACCAGCTGGCACCTGTGAATCAGCGATGCCACACAGAAAGATGGAACCTTCAGGCTCTGAGTCCACCAGGTAGCAGGAGCATTCAGAGCATGCAGTAGTCATAATAAGGCTGGTAGGCCCCTGGACAAGAACACTCCCAGAGGGCAAAATAAATTACTGCTGCATAAGAGGAGATTACGGTGAGGGTGGGCACACACTTGCAGTAAAGAATCACCCACCAGGTGATATTTTCATAATTCTCCAGCTAACAGCAGTGAAGGACAGGCTAAGGCTTGTTAATAGTTACTAAAACCTGGTTATTCCTGGCTTCACACAGTAATAATTTCATTAGAGAGACAGCACTCCTACAGGATATAGTATGCTGCTTGGTGGCAGATGTTATTGAGAAGACTGCTTAACCACTTTTACCTACACAGACTAATATCCCGTACTTGATGACTTTCAACAGCCTGCACAAACTGAATAATTTCATCCTTTGCAACAATGTGCATGAACTGTGAAATGTGTAACCATTTCCCACAAACTGCAAATTAATCTATTGAAGGGAATAGTACAGATGAGTATTATTTAAATAGGAGAATGCTCACAACAGAGACTTAAGGCAATATTCATCAGGTTGATCTCACCTTTTACCACCCTGTATATTGTTCTTCCATTTTATTGTAATGTCTTTTGATGTATCCTTGACCCTGGGTCAACCCTGAGAAAGGGACTGTAATTGTCTCAGTGGACTTACCCAGTCACCAAATCTCAAATAAATAAATATTGGGCAGACTAGATGGGCCTGGCGGTCCTTATCTGCCATCAACTTCTATGTTTCTATGTAATGATCTGCAGGAACTGTGTATCACCTAACCTCTTTCAGTAACCTGCATGATTGCTGAAGCTTATATAGTCTATCTAAATATTTGATTACCTGCATGATTGCTAGTGCCTATAAAGACTGCCTAAATATTTGATTACCTGCATGATTACTAGTGCCTATACAGACTGCCTAAATATTTGATTACCTGCATGATTGCTAGTGCCTTTACAGACTGCCTAAATATTTGATTACCTGCATGAATGCTACGATCTGTCCAGATTGCCTAAACATTTGAAGCCTACGAAGACTGTAACTATTAAAACCTACATACCTAACCCTAGCCTTATTAAAGACTATCTCAATTGCCTATGACTACTACCACAGACCTATAATCAGCTGTTGAGTGCCACTCTGCATTTGCATTGCATTAGAAGAGGTGTCTGTGGACACCACCAGTGATGGAGGAGTAATCCATGTGAGCTCCAAGATTGTCAAGAAGAAATCACCTTGGAAGAACAGGTAAACATTACCAGAACACACTTAAAACATTTGGAGGCAACAGCTAACCCGGTGGGGGCAGTAAATAACAAAGAACCAGGGGAATTACTTGTTTACTGCCAATAATTTTCAGGATTCTGACTCTTAACTGCTCCTCGCCTGCCTTCAGCATGGTATCCTCCCCACAGGCCCAGCCAAACACCTCAGATTGGGGGTCACCTACGAATTGATCTTAGCAGAACTGCAAGCCTTTAGGTCTGAGGTCACTACATCTCTTCAAACTGTTAAATCGGAGGTGGCCACTCTGTAAACCAAAGCTTTCAACACTGTAGCCCCTCCAATTCTCCTGGACAAACTTAAGGCAGATGGACTCTCTGCATCTAATGTTGAGTGGTTTCATTCCTACCTTGAGGGCAGGTTGCAAGCTGTCTGGGTTGGAGACTCCATTTCACCTTCTCTACCTATAAGTTTAGGCATCCCTCTTTTCTCCATTTTTCTAAATGACCTGCCCAAGGCCTGCTCCTCTGTATCTATACATATATACAGTATGCAGATGATAAGTCCTTTATAGCTCTGTCTCTGACCTCACAAACCAACTTCAACTGGGTTTTAACAATATCCAGTACTGGTTTCATGAAAACCAGTTATACCTTAATGAGAAACAATAGTCTCAATGACTTTTGACACTCGGCAGAGACCTGCTAAAGACCTTCCCCTTCCTTCCATTTATACCCTTGATGATGCAACTATTGAAAATGTCCAAGTTCCTTGGGGTCCGGTTTGATTGCCATCTAGATTATTCTGTTCATGTGGAGGCCTTACACAAGAACCTCCACCCCAAGCTTGGGACAGCAGACAGAAATAAGAGAAACATTCCACTTCCTGCACACAGAGAAATCCTCACGAAGATGATTCTGCCTATTTTAGAGTATGGAGACATAGTTTATAGTGCTGCTCCAAAGTCCACTTTAACTAGACTGGATCCTCTCTTTCACTCCTTCTGTCACTTTGCCCTTGATAAACCCTTGTGTACATATCATCATACCCTGTGTTCTTCCCTCTCCCTCCCTTCTCTTAATGCCAGGCATTTTACACACTGTGTTTCTTTATCTCCAAATTCTGGTTTAGCTCTCTCCCCTCATATCTTGCCTCTTTCCTCTCCTTTCCCTCTTTAACCTCTTACTCCCTTCACAAGGCTTGCTTTTATTCTTTTGCTCTCCTTCTTATGAAATCTGCTGGTCAAGCTGTCTTCTTTTTCCATCTCCCTAAACTGTGGGGTTCTCTTCCCTTTTCTATTCACTGTGCTCCCTCCTTTTCTGCTCTTAAAGTTCTCCACAAATTCTCTTCCCACTCCTGCTGTTGTTTCTGATTTGTTTTAAACCCCATGTTACAATAGCTCCTCATGTTTTTCAGCATTTCCAATTTCACTTGCATTATTTAATCCTCTCTGCTTCATAGTTTGATTTGTTGATGAGAATTCATTTGCACTTTCATTAGTTTCTAAATTTACTGTAGATAACTTATTGTTCGGCAATTTTTATTCTTAAGCATTACTGTCCTGTTTTGACATACAGTACTTATTTCCAGTCTATGTATTTTATACTCTTTTTTTTTTTGTTCTCTCCTCCTCTCTTCCCCTCCCCCCAAGACACATCTGGAAATGAGCTGTTACCAGCTCAGTATGTCTTCCTGGTAAAACTTTTGAAATTAGATAGATAGACAGATAGATAGACAGATCAAGAAAACAGAAATTAAAGGAGCCTTACAGAACTATTAAAGTGGACAGACACCATTAGTGAACTGATTTTGAAAATGCACCACAGGAAGTCCAGCTTGAGAACAAATGCAGTGATCTGGAAGGGCACATTTGCTGGAAAAATTGCAGCTTTATGGATTACCTGAGGGAGCGGAAGGGCAAAATATCTCAGAATTTATTGAAAAATTGAGGAAGGAGCAGCTGGAATTTCACACCAATGAATACCTCCATATTTTAGGGATTGACATGGCTCTTGGCCCAAAGCCTGCTTTAGGTACCCAGCCATGCTCCATCATAATGAGATGTTTGTTTGCAGTCAAAGGAAAAGGTGCTTTTTGCCACTTGGAGGAAGAAAGTTATACAGTTGGGAGAACACCAGCTATACATCAACCAAGATTGTGCCCCTGCTCTCCAGGCTCAAAGGATGAAATATTCCCCTTGCATGAGAGCCCTTCGAGTTGTGGGTATAAAATACCCACCAGTAGACCAGTGAGCCTCACGTCCATTGTGGGGAAGCTAATGGAAATGATCCTTAAGGAGTGGCTGGTGTCCCTGCTGGAGTTCAGTGGGCTGCAGGACAGTAGACAGCATGACTGTCACAGCAGATCTTGCCAAACCAACTTGGTAGATTATTATGACTGGGTAACTACGGACATGGACAAGGGGCGTGCCGTTGATGTCCTGTACTTGGACTTCAGCAAGGCATGTGATTCAGTGTTGCATGGGAGACTTGGAATAAAACTTGAAGGCACAGGGACAGGAGCAAAAATAGTGGGAAGGGAGACAAACTGGCTGCAGGGAAGGCAGCAGAGGGTGATGGTGGAAGGGGAACTCTCATCCCCAAGGGCAGTAATGAGTGGGGTTCCACGGGGCTCGGTGCTGGGACCAGTGTTATTTGGGATATTTATTGCAGACATTTCCATGGGCATCAAGAGCAGGATCAGCCTGTTTGCTGACAATGCCAAGATAGGGGCAGTGGTGGATGACACAGAGGGATGGCTGAGTTTGCAGGAAGATTTGAAAAATCTGGAGACCTGGTCGGACACTTGGCAGCTGGGGTTCAATGCCAAAAAGGGTAAGGTACTGCATTTTGGGGCAAAAAATACAAGAAGAAACTACCAATTGGGGGGAGTACAGCTGGTGAAGACTGGCACCCGTACCTGAAAGGGACATTAAATTACTGGAAGAGGTGCAGTGCAGAGCAACTAAGATGATCCAGGAACTGGGTGACTTACTGTATGAGAGTAGGCTAAAGGAGTTGAACATGTATTCACTGGAGGAGAGCAGAGACAGAGGGGATATGATCAAGACATTCAAGTACATGAGAGGAATGAACAAGATTGGTACGGAAGGACTATTCAGGGTGAGGGTGGGGAGGGACACTTGAGGCCGTGACATAAGATTGGAGGGGGGAAGATTCAGGATGGAAATGAGGAGACACTTTTTTTACAGAGATGGTGGTGGCAGGCTGGAATGCTTTACCAGCAGAGGTGGTAGTCTGTAAAACATTGGGCTGCTTCAAAAGGGGCTGGGACAGGGCAAGAGGGAGGATAAAGGGGGGGTGAGGAGGGAAGGGCAGCTGCAGAATTGAGCTACTAGCTGTAAAATCAAGTAGACTCAGAAGATCAAATGGCCTTTTTTTGCTGGCAAATTTTTTATGCTCATAATACCAGACACCGTACCTGACTGAACTCTCAGATGGTATTCGATTGTACTACATGATGGTATTCGATTGTACTACATGACAAAAGAAGCCACAGTGTACGTGCAGCATAGGAGCTTGGAACTATTCAAACTGCAAAGGAAACCACTTCGAAGGAAAGGTTGTCACCTAGCTTCAGACCAACAAAAAGAACTTAACCCACCATTCCACCCTGATGGACATCTTGTTATGTCTGAGGCAGCCCAGCAACAAACTCCAGACACTTTGCCACCCATCAAAGACATTCTTCAACTCTTTCAAAGGGTTTCACACTAATGGACATTGGTTCCCAACACAGTTTGCTTGTCCAGTGATGTCTGAATGCAATTCAACCTGTTGCTTGAAACTTGGTGCATTTAACACTACTACTTGGTGATGTGGACACTCATGACTAAGAATTATTTCGTTAAACTTACATTCCGACACCTTGACACTTTGATTGGGATTTCTTCACCATGGTTACTATGGCTGCCCTAGGGCAATTGTACTGCAGAGAAGGTCTGACATTCTGGGGGAAGCACTTGCTCAAAGACATCTAGAACAGACTTTACGACCCTCTCAGGACCTAGTGAATGGCAGACTAATTTAGTAGCCATATGGGACATACCTTTGGATGCATCAGCGGCAGGCTCAGGTATGCTCTGCGGGGCTGGAGGGGGGAGTACTCCAGCCTTACTTTTATTTGTATGTCTATGATCGTGTGCCATGGGGTCTGTTAGGTGGGGCCCTGGATCCAGGTCCACCTAGGCTCCTATAAGGTGCTATCAGGCACCATCCTATTTTACTGATATGTCCTATGAGCAACTAGGCCATTGCACCTCCTCTATTCTAACTGTGTTTTAAGAGGATCAGTTTTGAACTCCATAATGAATTGGTGGTGGTGGGAGGCCCCAGAGCAGAGGCCCTTTTCTTGGGGGGGGGAGGCTGTCTCAGGCCCAGCCATGCACCTCCAGAGCCACACAAAGCAGTACATTACACTGTAATGTTCCCTCTGAGATGAATGTTTTTTTTTTTGCTGGTGGTGATGGGGTGTCTGGAGACCCTCTGGGCAGACCCATGGCCCACAATTAATTATTTTCTAATGGTCCCTAATCTGTGGGATGAGAAACAAGGGGCGAAGTTTTGTTTCATAGGAGTACCAGGGCACTGAATCGGTTAGGGACATGCCTGGGTGAGCCCTGGGCCTGGTCTCATGTGGAGCTGACCAGGGCCACACCCATCTGATTTACATGTCTGGGGTGGCTCCACCCTTGCTCTTGGGGCTCTTCTACCTTGTTGGGGTGTGCCATACAATTTGCATGTCCGTGCTGTGGGGTAGGAGTAGCCAGGGACCGAACCATGTAAATTCTCATTTGTTAACTTTTTTATTTCAAAGTACATCCCTGTTTTTATTCACAAAGAGTGGATGGACAGCGTTATTTGCAAACTCCCCTTCCAACATATTAGTTACTTATACTCTTATCCTTTCCCTTCCTCAACACCCTGGAATGATATGCTGCACAGGTATCACCTTTACTTCACAGGTCATCCTGTGTAGGGGGCCCATCAGCCTGCCGGAGTCCCCCTCTCAACAATAACACCACCTGAGCTGTTGGACAGAAGAGTTGGTATACACCACACTGTCTTAGTTGGAAGTTGCACTTCTTTCACATATGTTCAGTTTTCCCACTGCTCTGCCCTTTTAATGCTTCTGACCCTAATGGCCACTATTGTGTTTGCATGCTCTCTTGCTGAATTTTCAGTTTTCCTAATGGATGTCAACACAGCAGATAGCAAATGCTGCTTTGGAAATGTTTGGGTTTCTCTGGAATGGGGGGTTTCACCCAATGTTGGAGCCCTATTGGGGTCTTGTCAAATTGTTACTGGGCCCTTTCTTCTTCCTGTAATGAAAGATAGCGGTCCCCACTAAGATTCTCTCATATAATGTAAATGGGGACATGACTCTATTAAGCGATATAGGCTTCTGCAAAAGTTTAAACGTGAGTTCCCAGAGGCTCTGCTGTTACAATAAACCAATCTGTCCCTTGCTGAACATTTGAAATTCCTAAAATTGGGGTTTGACACAACTGAGGCCTCATCACATGAGTGGCAGATGCCGAGGCATGGCTATCATTGTTCTACAGGGCAACCCCTTTTTACTGCAAATAAATATATTGATAAAGACTGTAGATTAATAATAATGGTTGGTCACCTACATGAGGAAATGGTTACATTGGTTGGTGTCTATCTGCCCACAGGCTCAGATAAAAAAAAAGAAGACATTACTTTTCTGATAAACTATTGCATATCTCCCAAGGTATGTTAATCATGGTTGGTTGGAAGGGGGGGGGATTTGAATTCAGAACTGAATCCCACCTTAGATGCCTCTACCATGGGGACCCATCAGACTTCATCAGCTCAAAAATACTTTGTAATTACTCATGTAAGCTATCATGATGTCTGGAGGCAACTTTACCTACCAACTGGGTGTTTACCCATTACTCCCCTAGACACCAGTGGATGGCCAGACTAGATTATTTCTTTGCATCAGCAGAACATCTGGAAAAGGTGCAAGATATCAGTGCAGGCACTCAATTTCTCTCTGATCATTCCTCTCTTTATCTAAAGGTGCAATTAGGGAAACAAAGGAAATCTACTATGTGGAGATTTAATTTATCCCTGCTTAAAGATCATGGCTTCATAGTCCAGGTTGAGGAGAAAGGGTTCCACCATGTCTGTCCGAAACCCAGAAGGGCAACTGACATTACAGCAATACCCAAATGCAGATGGCAACCAGGTCATCCGGCAATTGTGCTGCCCTACCGCCGTCGTACCCAAAGCACTGGGGCACATCTTGGCTGTTTATGGATAGTATGAAATCAGTTCTCCAGGGGTATCTCAAAGAGTATTCCTTTCAAAAGGAAAAGCAGAGGTAACAAAAATACAAGGAACTACAGGAAACACCAGAAACCTATTAACTGCTGTATACCCGGGGGATAAGGTGATAGCCTATTATATTGCTCAAACTAAAAGGGACCTACAGCTTATTATTGATCGGCAAACTGAACAGGTACTTTTTTTTTACTTAAAGCAATATTACTATGAGGGGTGAGCAAAAGAAACCCTCAGATTAGAAGCAATTTAGAATACAGAAAAAGCAGGCCTGCATATTGCAACTGCTGTGGGATCTGGCCACTGGGCAACTTACTAGGGCTCATTCACATATCAGACGGATCCTGGCAGATTATTATGGTGAGTTGTACTCTCAGGATACCACCTCCAATATGGCATCTACAAAATGGTTCAAACATTTCATGAAACACTCCTACCTGTACTACACAGAACATTTGCATCAGTTGAGGAAGAAGGCCCCACCCTCTATCATCGATATATGCATCCGTATTAGCATTACTGAAGCCAGGGAATGGTCCTGTAAACCCCCTTGTACCAGCCCATGTCAATAATAAATACTGATTGCAAACTTTTCACGGGGCTTTGGGCCAGAAGGCTAGACACTATATTGCCTTATTAGATGAAGACCAAGAGGGGTTTGTTTGTAAACAGCAAACCCATGATAATGTTCTCCGCACCCTTCTTTTCATAGACTGTGCAGCGCAATGCTCCATCCCCACGGTGATGGTAAGTTTGAATGCTGAAAGGCATTTGACAGGGTGTCCTGGGCATTCCTCTGGGACGCTCTGTCAAGCATCGCCTTTCCCGGTGAATTAACACAAATGCTACAGGTCCTATATACCAATCCTCAGGCGTATATCTGAACTACCAGGGTCTTTTCCACCCCATTTCATTATCAAGGGAAATGAGGCAAGGGCATCACCTCTCCCCAATGTCATTCGTACTTTATATTGAATCATGAGCAGCAGCTGTACAGTAAGCAGATGAAGTAGAGTGGATCACCATGGGAGATTGTTAATTTAAAATAGCATTGTTTGCTGATGACGTGATCTTAACCCTCTCTTTCCTTAGAGACTTTTTTGCCACAAACGCAGAACATTACTGAAGAGTTTGGAGTATTGTTGGGCTTTAAATTAAATATGTTTAAAACAGAACTCTTGGTTTTTAACTTTATCCCCTTTCCGCAGTTAAAGTCTAGATTCCCAGTCCAGTAGAACAGAGGGGCGTTAAAATATCAAGGAGTTACAATCCCCCAAAATCTCTCCCATTCAGAATTACTGAATTTAGGGCCTATAACAAAGCAAATTAGGGAAGCTCTTCAGCAACGGATGCAGCTCCTGCTCCACTTTTTATCTAGAATAGAAATGGTTTGACAAAACATTTTACCCAGACTGCTTTACTTCCTATAAACCTTACCGACAGTGCCAGAGAAAAGTTATTTTCAGTACTGCAATACCATTATTTCCAAGTTCCTATGGGGGATGCTCACATATAAAAATTATTTGCGCCAACTCCTCAAGGCATGCGACAGTCTTAATTTGCCTATATGTCTATAGCTCTCTCTCTCTCTATATATATATATATATATATATAATTACTATTCATATGCTGCCCAAATATGGATGGTATGCTGTTGGGTGAATCCATATTGCACCGTGCATTGGCAGACGATCGAATCTGTCTTAAATGACCTTGATAATACTAATACTTATTTTACCATCCACTGGCAGAAATCCCATTAACTAATTTTGCTATGTACATAGCTCTCCCTTGAAATACTGGAGAATCTGCTGTGGGCAATGCCTTCCAAAAGCAGAGGTGGAATGGCTCAGGGCATTAGTGTATGATGCACAGTTTCCCCCAAATACTATAGATGCATAAGAAGGCAGTATAGCACAGTGGTTTAAGGCTCTGAGCTTCAAACCTAGAGACCTGGGTTTGAATCCCACACCCTCCACTTCCATACTGTGTGACCCTGAGCAAGTCACTTAACTTCCTTGTGCTCCCAGGTCACACCTGTAAACAAGCTTCAGCTTAGTGCATCTCTCCTGGTTAAAAAAATTTAATTCTGAGATGCATGGCTCAAACTGTGGGGGATGAGAGGCTTAAAACATATGCTCCAATTTTTCACTATGCAAGGGTTACGCCCCTTTCAAGAGCAACAACAGGAGTTCTCTCTCCCTAGGACAGCGCACTTTAGGTATCTGCAACTTAAACAGGTTACCCACCTGTAGCAGTAGGTCTAGGAGTGGTATATGGTGTACAGCCACACTTCTGGCAGTATCCTTTCCAGGAACCCTGGTTTTCCATTTTTACTGGTAACACTGGTAGCAATCACGGAATCCTGCTTGGTTTGCGAATTTTGAATTCTTGTACCGGTGCCTCACGGAAATTGCATGTCACTGCACAGAATCTCTAAGATTTCATCATCTTTTTATATATATTTTTTTATTTTCTCTTTCTATGCCATCTTCTCACAGCATCAGTCTCCACTTTTCAGAGATCCCTAGGCTGGGTATCCCCTAGCTTCACCCAGGTAATGCTCAGGAGCTCCTGTGGGCCTGCCCCTATCCTGCCTGGGTTGTACTCCCCCCAGGTGGGAAGGGAGGGGAAGGGACCCAAGGTCACCCCTCCACACGCCCTTAGTGTGTGTTGGGCAGCCCAGTGGGTCCCTCATGAAGCCTGGTTATGAAGTCTGGGGCACCTGGGTCCCTTCTGCCAGTGGCCAATGTGTGGTGATTGTTCCTGGTTTTCTGGTCTCTGCCCCTGAGGGCACTGACACTAGAGGAGATCCAAGGAGGTAGGTCACATAGAGACATGCCACTGCTCCAGATTCTGGCTAGCGTTCTCCCCTCCTGATCACTCTGCAGCACCATTGCACCGCCACCCATGGTCACACAGGTGGTGGTAAAGCAGCAGGACCTGCAGCCCACCCTCCCCGGAGGAGGAGAGCAGTCACCTGGGTGCTTGCTCCTACTCCCCTGGCCAGACCTCCAGCAACCCGAGTTTGCTTCTGACCCAGGGTCGCTGGCATTGCAAGCAGTAGTGCTACCTCAGCACCAGCTGGCCGACACAGATTTCAGCATCTTAAAATGAATGCTGCTGTGCTTTGCATTCTTTCTGCTTTGCTGTGTATAGAGTCAGTAAGGAAATCACCCGTACTGCTTTGTTGTAACCAGCCATTCAGTTTAACCACCCATGCTTCCCACCAACATCTCCATCACCTGAGGACTGCTTTCCTTCCTGAAAAACCACAGTTTTCATGTAGTATGTGCCTAAGTGTCTTTTACTATTTATATTACACTATATGATACAATAAAAATACAAGTATCAACACACATGGGCAGGGCCACTGGAAAATTGCAGGAAAAGTAACCTGAAATTGCAGAGATTTTTTGCAAAACTTGCTGGGAAATTGAGGGAGTTCTACTATAGATCCAGAGTGCTTCACAATAAATCCTTTACTGTTTTCTACAGCATATATTAGTCAGCATAAACTACCAAATCAATACACTGACACTTGAATACGTTTTAAATATGAAGAAAAACTTCTGTTTCTAACATGAATCCTAATCGGTTAAGATGTGTTGCCTCTTCCAAAATGTAAAAACATCTGCCTTATACAGTGCTAGATTCTATTTAGTGAGCCACAGAAAATCAATATTAAATAAATCCAGAATAAACAAAATTTTATCTGTTTCTGGATGTAGAATAATGAAGCCTGATCAAAAGCTATTTACAGTGCTCTGTCAACTATTCACCGACTTTGGTGTAAGAAAAAATAAGCAGATGGAGTGGCAAATAGTTCAGTTTTAGTAAAATGTTGTAAAGTGTTTCATGTTCATAATTTGCACTGTAGGTACTGTGCACTATTATTAAAATCATATATTAAAATGTTATATATGGGTGTTATTATGGCTGGCAGTATAGCCTAGTGGTTAGAGTAACAAACAGTGATTGAACTGGGTACATCCAGCAGACTTGGGTTTGATTCCCACAACCTCCACTTGCATTCTGTGTGACTCCAAGCAATGTCACTTAAGCTCCCCAGTGCTTCTAGGTCACTCCTGAAAACAGGCAGTTCTGCCTAGTGGGCCTTACCTGATTTACAAAGAATATAAAAAAAATACCAATGTATGTTTACTACATCATAGAATAGTAGTCAGGGTACCATGTAATTTACCTGAGTTTTACTTGGGCTGCAATGATTTGTAGTCAGGTTTTTATTGTATTCTTTGGATATGAGCATCTATGTTGTAGATTGCGAAATGCAGGATCACTGTTACCAACTAGCTTATTCAAGTTTATAATCAGAAGGGCCATCCAAAATCCTCAGTTGTTTGAATGAAAACTAGTCTGAATGGAAGTATGTTGACAAGGAAAAAACTGCCTTACTACTTATGAAAAGACTTCACAGTTAGCACCCCATTTAGGTGAATTGGATCATTTGCACCTTTTCTCCCACCTGCTGTTTCAGTCTCTGTGACAACAAAAAGGTTTTGATAGACTGCTTCAACAAAAATCAAATGTTAATTATTTATGTGTACTTATGTTTGCCAGTGGATTTTGAAAGCACATTCAATGACATACAGAAGGTAAGACCCCAGGGGCTGTATGATGCTGGTGGGCCGAGTGGTGCTCAATTCACATCTGAGCTCAGACATGAAAACTGGGAGACACCCTTCTCATGGACACCAAGTAAAAGACAAGCATCCACATGTCTGGAAGATGCATGAATCCATTTGAAGGTCCACTTGTGGATTTTTTAGGTGAAGACACTTTATTTCAAAGGAGCAAATTCAAGCATTTTTTTTTGCTCCTCCTACCCCTGGCCATCCACTCCTTCAGGCCTGCCTGGCCCCCTAGCACTGCTGCGGAGTCCCAACCACTATCCACTGCCCCTTACTGCTGTGCTACCAGGTAACCCAAAGTAACCCTTCATTGAGTGGGCCCCTAGCCCTGTGGGAGGCTACCAGGGGAGGAGAATTGCCCCAAAGTGCTTCCTCTGTATCCTGGGCATGGCAGGGGTCAGAATGGACACATGTCTGGGGCTTTTGACTTATGGAGGGACCAGCAGCCATCCTTCGGTTGGCCAGCGGCTGTTTTCCCATTTCTTGCGAGTGTGACAGGCCACTTGATGTCAAGGCACAAGTTGACGTCTGTCACGCTCCCTCCCACAGTGAGGGCCAATATGTTGTCATGCCTCTGGCCTCCACCAGGGGCCAGCAAATGCTGAACCATGAACCCACTCTCCCTCCCAGGAGAAGGTGAGTGGTCGTTGGACACTCAAGCCTTCACCCACTATCTGGCCCTCCAAAACCCAAGTCAAGTCTGTTCCCTAACCCTGGTCAGCGGAGTCACAGGCAGAAATCCAATTCCGGCAGTTAAATTATAGATAGGAAAAAACAAAGGTAGTCCACCTTAGCGGTGATGGTTCAGATTAATTCACATCTGAGTTCTAACAAGCAAAGACAGCAAGTCATTTGTAACTTGTGCATGTGGGGTGTGGGTGTTGAAGAAAGGGGATCATAGTGCTTTCACTACTGCCATCACCCCAAAGGGATGTGGACTGCATTGTTGCTACTGCCACCACACCGAAGGGGTGGGGGTTGTAGTGCTTCTGCCATCACCACTGCTGGATGAGGAATGCAGTACTGCTGCCATCACACCTAAGGGATAGGGGCCACAGTCCTGCTGCTTCTGTCACACCTGAGGGAGGGAGGTCATAGTGCTGTTTCTGCTGCCATCACAACAGAGGGATGGAGGACGTAGTGCTGTTTGTGCTGCCATCGCACCTGAGGGATGGGGTCGTAGTGCTGCTTCCATCACACCTTAGGGATGGGGGCTGTAGTGCTGCTGCTGCCATCACATCTTGTACCTAAAATAACTTTAAATTGGTACATGGATGGATGGATGGATGTGCAATAGTGGAGGTCAAAATTGCTAAAATGCATGTTAGCAGAGTTGAAAATTGTTAAATAAAGTACACAGAACCAAATACCAGTAAAACTGGATTTTGGCTTAGCAGACACCGGTGACAATACTGTTTTTTACAATGTGCAAAACGGAATATTCCCTTTCTCAATCCCGGTAAACCAGTGTCCCTGATCCTTTCCCTTTAAGACTCTGGCCAGAAAGTCTTCAAGCAGGTTCCTCCCATCCACCCAGGTGCTAACTCCCTCTGCACCATTCCATGATGTCAGATCTTACCCGCTGGAAGCAAAATACAGTGTGCCACTTGTCAGGGGAGGGTGGGTGGATTGTGTGGATGTACACCATAAACCACTCCTAGAAAGTACAGTTATGTAAAAACTTACCATAACAATAGATCTTTGAGGAGCGTCTCTTGCAGGAGGTAATACTTTTGGGTATCCAGCAGAGGTCGCTGTGGTGCATGGCAGCTCTTCTAGCAGTCTTTTCCAGGGACCACCCACACATGACATCAGCTTCCTGTTTCCTCAATAAGTGTGGGCGGTCCCTGGTATCCTCAGTTCCCCTGCTGGATTCAACTCGCAAAGCGAGGACTGAGGGGAAGCCGAGGTACCAAAGGAGCTCCAACCATTAGTCACTGGACCAGAACTTGCTCTCTTAGAGAGGGAGGAGGGGATGGAGGGTGGGAACAAACCTACTGCAAGAGACACTCCTCAAAGATCTACTGTTACGGTAAGTTTTTATGTGACTGTGCTATCTTCCATGGAGTGGTCTCTTGCAGTAGGTAATACTTTTTGGATGAATCCCAAGCAGTAATGCCCAGATGGGAGGACAGTAATGATAGGAGACTTTGTAGGCCACCCTACGTCATGAGGAAATATCCAGATTGTAGTGCCTTGTGAATGTATGAATCACGGACCAGGTAGCTGCATAGCAGATATCGGAAATGGAGGCTCCTTTAGAGCAAGCCGCAATGTTGGCCACAGCTCTAGTGAAGTGGGCTTGGACAGGTCCAGGTAAAGGCTTCTTGTATTTTTTCATAACAAAATGTAATACAATTTGCCAACCAGGATGAAAGAGTACGTTTAACAACTGGGAGGCCGTTGTGACCCGGGACAAAAGAGACGAACAGTTGAGACGTCTTTCTAATCGACTGTGTTTGATTAGTATAGTAGTGCAGTATATGATGGACATCTAAAGTATGCAGTAGATGTTTACCCTGATTGGAGTAGTCTGGATAGTAGACCAGAAGCTCCAAGAACTGATTTAAAGTATGTTCTGAGACTACTTTAGGAAGGAAGGAAGGGTTGGTATGAAGGACCACCCTGTCTCTGTGGAAAAATCAAGTAAGGTTCCCTACACATGAGGACATGAAGCTCGGAAATACGTTAAGCAGAAGTGACAGCCACCAGAAATAGGGTTTTCCATGAAAGAAAACGGAGTTCACAAGTGGCCGCTGGCTCAAAAGGCTCAAGGGTCAATTTTTATATTATAAAATTGAGATCCCATGGAGAAGTGGGTCTTCTAATAGGAGGTTTAATTTGTAACATTCCTTTCAAAAACATCTTAGCAAGATGATGTTGTAGAGTAATCTGCCATCCAGAGGTTCATGGAAGGCCAAGACGGCGACCAAGTGGACTTTGATGGAAGAATAACTTAAACCGGACTGAGATAGTGAGGCCAGGTAGCACAGAACCTTCATTAGTGGACAAGAGTAAGGGTCCAAAGATCAAGAGGCTGACCATATGGAAAAGCGTTTCCATTTGGAATTGTATGTTGCTCTTGTTGCTGGCTTACAGGAGGCTAAGAGCATATTGACAACAGGAGAGGACACCTGTAAGCGAGTTATGAAAGCGTCCTCAGGAGCCAAGCATGAAGGTGTAGAGCCTTCAGGTTGGGATATAACAGGGTTCTTCAATTTTTTAGTCAAGAGGTTGAAGACTGGAGCATCTCCTTGCTTGTTGAGGTAGAACATCACTGCAGTGTTGTCTGATTAGATTAGCAATGGTCTAGAGTCATGTGGTTGGAATGCCGGAAGGGCTAAGCGGAATGCTTTCAGCTCTAGGAGATTGATGTGAGGCTGAGGGAGAGAAGTGGTCAATTCGTCCTGTGTCCGATAAGGACCCAGCTGTGCACTCCATCCTGGTAGGGAAGCATCTGTGTGGGAGAGAGGGATCAAACAGGCATTCCTTGTCATAAATTAATTTCGATTGACCATCAAGTCAGAGCTGATGTCAAAGACGGAGTAACTCTGAACTGGCCTTCAAATTTTTCTTGTTCTTTGAGACCACTGATTCTGGAGGATTCACTGAAGAGGTCTCATATGAAGACGGGCAAGTGTTACTGTAGGGATGGCACCGAGCATGTGACCCAGAAGGCATAGCAGTTGTCGAGCTGCGACTACTTTCTAAGTCTGTATGTGTGATGCCAGAGACAAGTGTGTGGCCTGCAGGATGTTAAGTTCTGGCTGAGACTGTATCTAGGATGGCTCTAATGTATTGGAGACTGAGTCGGGGTCAGGCTGGACTGTGGACAATTGACTGTGATCCCTGGAGTGTGCAAATATTTGCAGAGTAGCCTCTAGGTGAGAAAGCAAAGCTGTTCTGCGTTGATTGGCCAGCTATCTAGATATGGGAAGATAAAGTGCCCTTGCCTTCTTAAAGCTGTTACAACTATCTCTAGGTATTTGGTGAACACACTCAGATCTGAGGAGAGGCCAAACTGGAGTGCTTGGAACTGATAGTGTTAACCTAGCAGGTAGAAATGAAGAAACCTGCGATGAGCAGGATGGATGCAGGTAGGCACCCTTCATATCTAGGGCACAAAGCCAGTCTTCCTGTTTTAGTATTGGCACAGTGGAATTCAAGGTTATCATGTGAAACCGTTTGTACTGGATGGAAATGTTCAGTTTTCTGAGGTCCAGTATCGGACCGAGGTCTCAGGTGCATTTGGGTACCCGAAAGAAGTGGGAGTGGAATCCTTTTTGATGTTGTGAGGGGGGGGTACTGGAGAAATGGCGTGCGTCACCAGTAGAGCCCTAAAGTCCTCTTGAAGGATAGGTATATGATATGATGGTTATAATGAATATGTCGGGGAGGACGGGGGACTTGGAGATAAATTCCAGAGTATGACTCCTATGTAAAATCTGGAGTACCCATTCATCTGAAGTGATCGTGTGCCTGGCCTATAAATGGAGGGCAAAAACAACCGCCCACAGCCTCCGAGGATGGGTTGAGGGGTGTAAAAAAAAAAAAACCCTAGTGGGTCATGTCGGGTTGCCCAGCCCTCCCAGGAGGGTGGGGGGCGGAAGCCACGTGCAGCGGAGGTGTTGCCTCTTGTGGGCTGAGTACGACCTCTATAGCATGTATTGGTGTCTCTGTATTTTCCACCTCTTTCAAAATAGGAAGAGGATTGAATACGGCAGGTTGTATGCGGCGTATGGTACATGCCATAAACTGTATGTAGAGTTCTGCCTGATGCCTGTAAATTATCCAGTAAAGTTTGAGTACCTGCCCTGAAGAACTTGGACCTGTTAAAAAGGAGCCTTAGCTATTTTATGTTGCACATTAGGCATAAGTCTTGAAAAGGGGAGCCAGGTGTGGCGTCACAAAGAAATCCCAATAGCTGACAGTCAGGTCGAGGTATCAACAGTATCATATCCCGACCCAGGTGGGTGATGGGAATTAGCATTACTAGTTGACATAATAGCCAATAATCACTCCCTGTTCTGGTGAAGGAGGGAGGGAGGTGATTGATAATCTCAGTGGCAGATGACCCAAGGGTATGGTGGTATTTAATCATCTGACCCATATAATTTGGAATTCTGATAGTCATGGTACTGGAGAAAAAGACTAGTTTCTTCAGAAAGTCAAGTCTTCAGGATTCTTTATCAGGTGGTAAGGAGCTCATGTGATCATGGGTGGCAGTAGAGTCCACTTCTGGGAAAGCTTCAAAGGAAGGGATGAACCAGAGGACCTGGATAAATATAATCCACTTTACAGGGAACAGCTGAGCTAGCTGAAGGCTGATATGAGGCAGTCAGCATGGCATTCTGGTAAGTTTGAATTAGTTTGGGAAACCACCAAAATAGGCAGTTCTGGCAGATCAAGGTATTAGGCCATATCCTTACGTGGTCATTTTTGTGGTAGAGAATCCCATGACTTTCTATATTTGTATCATCATTTCGTAGAATGAAGGGTCATCGGAGGAGGGGGTGCTGCGGAGTCGAGGCAGGCCCTCATCCAAAAAGAGATTTCCGAAAAAGGGAGACTGAGGAAGACATTTCAGCTCCTGGAAATTGTCATGTTTAAGGTCACCAGTGAAGTTAACTGGGAGCTCTTGTCCATCTGAAAAATAGTCTTCCATATAAGGAGCAAGTAACCAGGGTGGGAATGGAGAGTGGATCCTAGTCATCATGAAAATTCTTAGATGGAAGAGGAGGAGATTGTGGAGGGTCACCCTGCCCCCTTGGATCAGAGGTCTGGGAGTGCCGTATGGCATGCAAGATGTGCTGTACTACGGTGGACACATCCAGTTCCTTCTGAGAAGGGGGGGAGAAGAGTATTTGAAACACGAGGGGGAGTGATTTGGAGTGGACGTGTAGCCTAAGCAGGTCTTGCCCTGGGTGGTAAAGTCCAGGGTTCTGATCTCTGTCTGCCTGACCCCTGTGATCATCCACCTAAGAGGGTGGAGGGGTAGAAACATGACATAAGTCATTGTTTTTTTTATGAAGCCCGTTTACTAAGAAAAAATATGAAGGTGCACTGTCGACGGAGGGACACCTGGAGCAGTGGCCGTCGATGAGGCGTGAAGTCCAGAGGCTGAGGAGGATTTCTTCTGCTCTGTGACTCCAATGGAACCCAGAAAGGGTTATTTATTTTTTGCCTTTTTATAGTGCTGGAAGCATTGTTATCAAGGGAGTGAAAAAATGTCTCATCAATGAGTAGGCAGAATAATGATGCACCATTGATGGGGGATAGCCGTCAATGAGAAACAGGGATGCATAGTTGACAGGGATGTCCGTCAATGAGAATATGGATGCATTGTCGACAGGTAGGGCTGTTGATGAGAACATGGATGCATCGTTGACAGTGGTGGCCATCGATGATAATAGAGATGCATCATCAACAGTGGTAGCCGTTGAGGAGAGCATTGACGGGTATGGCCGTCAATGAGAATATAGATGAATCGTCAATGATGGTAGCCGTCGATGAGAACATTGACAGTTATGGGCCATCAATGAAGTTATAGATGCATCGTCGATGGTGGTAGCCATCGATGAGGACACCGACGGGTATGGCTGTCAATGAAAATATATAGCTGCATTGTCTACAGTGGTAACCATCAACAAGAACACTGACGGTTATGGCCCTCAATGAGAATATAGATGCATCGTCGATGGTGGTAGCCGTCTATGAGGATGCTGACAGTTATGGGCTGTCAATGAAATTATAGATGCATCGTCGACGGTTTGGTGGCTGTCAATGAGAATCTAGATGCATCGTTGAGGGTATGGTGGCCGTCGATAAGTAAGAGAATCATAGAGGGTGAGGAGGGGTACTCTGCTCTATGTGTGCCCAGAAATGTAGATCAGTAGATGGGGGAGCTCTTGATGAGTGAGCCCCTTGTTCGTAGAATCTTTGATGTTTTCTCGTTGATGACTGCTGTTTCCAGAAGTTGTTCTAGCTGCTGCATGCGAGCTGAAGATGGCAAAAAAAGGAACTGAAGATACCAGGGACTGCCAACACTTATATAGAAAACAGGAAGTTGATGTCAAGTGTGGGTGGTTCCTGGAAAAGACTACTAAAAGAACTGCCGTGCACCACAGTGACCTCTACTGGATACCCCAAAGTATTATCTACTGCAAGAGACCACTTCGTGGACAATCTACTGTTACAGGTGAGTAACCTATTTTTCCTAGGGATGTGGATATAGTGTACTATCCACACTTTTTGGTGGACTCCTTTTAGTTTTCCAGGGAGGTGGGGACAAGGCGCACTTCCCCTACTTAAGGAACAGAGACTGGAGAATTCAGGACCCAAAACCAGCATCCCAGTGTAAGTCAGGGTTACTCTGGTAATTGGAAATGAAGGTGTGTGCTGACTTCCGGGTAGCAGCTTTACAGATCTCCAAATAGGGATATCCCTGGAAGCAGCCTCCCAGGCAACGGTATGTGTGGTGGAATGAACCCTTAGCCCTACGGGAGGCTCCCTACCATCCAACCTATAGCAGAGGTTGATGCAGGATACAATCCACCTACCAATCGTCCACTTTGATGCCAATCTGCCAGGTGTGGCTTCAGCATAGGTGGAAAATAGCTGGTGAACCTCTCCCCCAAACTCCAGCCATGCACTCCTTATAGTAGACAAACGCTCACCTCAGGTATAGAGTATGGAGCCTGTGCTCAGCCTCAGAGGTGTGGTTGGTAAAGAACACCAGGAGATTCATCACCTGGTTAAGATGAAACTCTGACGCAACCTTCAGGAGGAACTTTGGGTTGGGGTGAAAGGCAACTTTGTCCCTGTGGAAGACCAAATAAGGAGACTCCACTGAGAGTACCTGGAGCTCATGGATCCTTCTGGCAGAGGTGATAGCTACCAAGAAGGTGGTCTTCCATGACAGGTGTGACATCTCACATCTGTGCATCAGTTCCAATTACATGCCCATGAGCTTTGCCAACACCAGCAACAAGTCCCAAAGTGGTGGTGGTGGTTCATGCACTGGAGGGAAAATGTGGTCAAGACCCTTAAAAAAGCATCAGAATACCTTCTCCTGTACCACAGACGGCATACCAGCCCATGCCCAGTATTCAGAGATGGCTGCAAGGTGCACCTTAATGGTCATCGAACGAAGGCCCAGCTGGGAGAGAGAGAGACCAAAGATAATCGAGAATACTAGCCACTGGACAAGATAAGGGGTCAAGCCCCTTGCACCGGCACCTAATGGAGAACCTCTTCCATTTGAATGCATAGCATTTTTGGGTCGACTCCTTCCAAAAAGCCTCAACCACAGTGAGGACATTGTCGGAGAGACCCAAAGCCTGGAACTCTAACCGCTCAGGAACTAGGCTGTGAGGAGCAGGGACTGAAGGTCCATATGGAATACTTTCCCCTGATTGCATGAGAGCAGGTCCAGGCATAGAGCAAGATGCCACGACAGCCTGCAGCTGAGGCTGAGGAGATTTAAGTACCAGAACTGGCAGGGCCAGTCTGAAGCCACCAGGATCATCCATGTCTTGTCCCTCCTGGCTTTGAGCAGCACTTTGTGGATCAGTGGAAAAGAAGGGAAGGCATACATGAGGCCCAGGGTCTTAAGAAGGCATCCCCCTGAGCATTCCCTGCTGAGGAGGGCAGGCACAGTACAGCCTCAGCTTTGAGTTCTCCCTGGAGGCAAACAGATCCACCAGAGGGATGCCCTGCCAGGAGAACAGACTGTGCACTACCTCCTGGTTTAGGGACCACTTGTGAGATGCCTCATCCACCCAGCTGAGGACGTCCACCAGCTGATTGGACATGCCAGCAACATGGATGGCCAGGAGATTGGTGTTCAGGCTGAACACAAGGGTCCAGATGTGGAGAGACTCACTGCACAGAGGAAGGAAGTGTGTCCTGCTCCTTTTGTTGAGGTAATACATGGTTGTGGTGTTGTCCGTCTGGACCTGAACAACCTGACCCCAGATGTGTCGAGCAAAGGCTGTCAGTGCCAGCTGAACTGCCCAAAGCTCCAGCAGGTTGATATCGCATCAGAACTCCTCGGGGATCCAGAGTCTGTGGACTCTGTATTCTCTCAGGTGGGCACTCCAGTCCATTAGGGAGGCATCAGTCATGATGGTGACCATCAGTTCCAAGCAAAGGGGATTTCTTCCTGCAGACATTCCATTAACAACCACCACTGGAGGGTGTCCCACAGCAGCTGGGTCATAGTGACTGGCTGGTCGAAGTGGCTCTTGCTCTGAGACCATTGACCGGCGAGTTCCCACTGCAAAGAGCGCATTCTCCATATACAGGTGATGGTAGATAAGGACCAGGTGGCCCACCTAGTCTGCCCCTTTTCCCTACCTAATGCATTACCATAGACCCTAGTTGATCTGTGGCTTCCCCTCTCTTCCCCTCTGCTAGAGTACTCTTATGTCTATCCCATGCAGTCTTGAGTTTCTGTTTTTGCCGCAGCCACCATCTCCACAAGGAGGTTGTTCCAAGCATCCACTACTCTTTCTGTGAAAAAGAACTTCCTCATGTTGCCCCTGAGCCTACCCCCTCTCACCTATCATGCCCCCTTGTTCTTGTACACATTGTTTTCTGAAAGATGCTACCCTCCTGTACCTTGTTTATACCCCTGATGTACTCAAATGTCTCTATCATATCCCCTCTCTCTCCCCTCTCCTCCAGGGAATACATACTGATGTCCTCTAGTCTTTCCTCATATGACTTTTAGTGCAGTCCTTGCACCATTTCTGTTGCCCTTCTCTGGACTGCCTCTATTTTGTCTATGTCCTTCTAGAGATGTGGCCTCCAGAACTGGACAGAGTACTCCAGATGAGATCTCACTAGTGATTTGTACAGTGGCATAACCACTTACTTTTATTCTGCTACCGATACTTCTCCCTAAGCACCCTAGCATCCCACTGGCTCTCCCCATAGCCTTCTCATATTGTTTGGTTACCTTTAGGTCATCAGATATGATTACCAGCAGGCCTCTTCCTTGGCTGGTGGCCATCAGAACCTCCCCCCCATCTTGTACTCCTCTCTTGGATTTCTGCACCCCAAGTGCGTAATTTTGCACTTCTTTGCACTGAATCTTAGCTGCCACACTCTCAACCACTCCTCAAGCAAGTTTAGGTCCTCTCTCCTTTTTTCCACCCCCCTGGAGTGTCAACTCTGTTGCAGATCTTAATGCCATCTGTTAAGAGGCACACCTTCCCCTCCAACCCTACTGCAATGTCACTTACGAAGACATTAAAGAGGACTAACCACAGCACAGATCCCTGTGGTACCCCACTGGTCATCCCCTCTCCTTGGATTGAATGCCATTTACCACGACCCTCTGTGTCCTGTCACTCAACCAGTTTCTACCCAGTTTACCACCTTGGGGCCCACCCCCAGGCTGCCCAACTTATTTATCAACCTCCTATGTGGGATGGTGTCAAAGGCTTTGCTGAAATCTAGGTAGGTCACATCCACTGCCCCCCCCCATCAACTTCCCTGGTCACCCAGTCAAAGAAATCTATCAGATTTGTTTGACAAGACCCTCCCGCTGTTAATCCATGCTGCCTTGGATCCTGTTCTCTACTGGATTCAAGAAATATCATAATCCATTCCTTTAGCAGTGACTCCATTAATTTCCCCCCTACTGAGGTCAGGCTGACTGGCCTGTAGTTGCCAGCCTCCTCCCTGTTCCCACTTTTGTGAAGAGGGACTACCCACCTCAAGTCCCCTGGAACCACCCATCGGGGGCCCAACAGACCACACTGGTGCATGCTGCCATGAATCCCAGGAGGTACAGGAAATCCCGAGCAGGGTGCAACTGCCAAACCTGAAATGATTGGGCAAAGGAAGAGAGGACCTCCGCCCGGTCTGCTGGGAGTTGAGCTCTGACTCAGCAAGAGTCAAGCTCCACCCCAATGAAGTGCATCACCTGCGAAAGTACAAGCTCCGACTTGGCCTCGTTCACCAGGGGGCCAAGATACAAGCAGGTCTGGAATGCCAGGTCCCTCAACCACTCCACTTCCTCCCTGGAGGGACCCGCTATCAGCCAGTTGTCCAGGTAGGGATACACCTGGACCCCTCAACATCTCAGGTAGGCTGCCACCACTGCAATGCACTTTGTGAAGATCCTGGGAGCAGAGGAGAGTCTGAAGGGCATGGCCTGGAACTCGTAGAGATTCTCCCCTGCTCAGGACCGACAGTAGCACGGACAGATGAGAACATGGAAGAATGCATCCCAAAGATCTAGGCAGCAGAACCACATTGTGCTGCTCCAGGGATGGAATGATCTGAGACAGTGATCATCTTGAAAGTGTGCGACTGAAGGAATTTTTTCAGGTCATGCAGATCTATGATGGGGCTAAAGCTCCCCATCCACTTTAGGACCAGGAAGTACCTGGAAACAAACCCTGGGCTTACTGAAGGGTCCGATACTTGAGCCACTACCTCCTTCTGGTGGAGCTGGGCAATGTCTTCCCGAAGGGCTGACAGCATGTCAGTGGACACCATGTCCTCCCCATGGAGTGTGAGCTCGGCATGGTGGGTAATTCTTGAACTCTAGAGGCAGACCCTGACTGATCACCCACTTCGAGGACCCACCTGTCCATAGTGACAGGGACCAGGTGGAAAGAAAGTGGTGGAGCTGGCCCCTCATGAGAGGACCCATGGGAGGCAGGATGGGCATGGGAAGGCACTCCCTGCCTGTCACTGGGCAGGCTTGGAGGCGGAGGAGAAACTGACTGAGGAAGTAGTGGGACTTCAACCACCTGGTTTGCAGATGGCTGAAGCAACTGACTTTGGTCAAGGACCCCAAGCCTGGGCCTGCTTTCCAACTGGGGGCTAGGACAGCCTGACTGCAGGGGCAGAGAGGGGCCAAAAGGTCTTCTTCCTCTGAAGCTTGGAGCCCTTGGGATCCCTTTGGGCAGAGGTGACAGAGTCCAGGGTGGCACTGGACTTCTCAATCTAAGTCAGGTGTTCTTCCACCCCCAGCCTGAACAAGTCAGTGCCCAAAAAGGGGACAATCACCAACTTGTGCTGGGTGTCTGTCATAAAGGTAGAAATCCACAGTCCAGCCCAGCAGTGCATGGCCACCGTGGCAGCCACAGAGCGGGAGCAGGAATTGCCAATGTCCATGGCCATCTGGAGCTGCTGTTTGGCCACTGCTCAGCCCTTGTCCTGGACTTGCTTGACCGTGGTTTGTAAGTTAGCCAAAAAGGCTGAGTGAAGAGGTTGCATAGACCTTTTTGGCTGTGTGATCCAATTTCTTGGATTCTTTGTTGGGAGGTCTATCCACATCCCCGACACTACTGGTACACCGAAAGATCAAGTTGGCCACCAAACCCTCAGCCAATGAATGTTCAGTGAAACCTGACAAGGAACCCATAGGGACCACAAACCTTTGGGCCATACAAGCTGATGGTGATGAGCAGGAGGCAGGGTGCTGCCAAACCTCCAGAGTGGGGCCAAGAATGGCCTCAGCAACTGGGAAGGTGATCCCCAAGGAGTCACCTCGGTTGAGAATTTCAGTTAAGGAATACTTGACCTGATTCTGGATGAGCTCCATCTGAATTTTAGTAGATTCTGAAATGAGAAGGATCAAGTCCCTAAAGGAAGAGGGACTACCCTCCATTGACAAATCCTCATCTGATTCCACATCCACTGGACGAGAATGCAGGGAGGAGTCCTCAGACTCCAAGGATTTGCCGAAAAGTGGTCAACCTCCCGAATCCCCACTGACTCTGGGGTCTATCGGGAGTAACAGTGACCGACAGCCGACAAGGAAGCCCAGGAACAATACGGGCAGCCTTAGGAGTGGGATCAGCCTTTGGCTGCTCAGGAGGTGGCTCCACCCTGATGGGTGGGAGGCCATAACAGGCTGAGCTGGAGCCTCAGTTGCAGGAGCCACAGAAGAGCCAGGGTGGGGTCCGGGATCTGATTAACCCCGGATATCATGAAGTGCTGCCACATTAGCTCTTCATAGCACTGGCGCATCTTGTGTCAGAGCCTCTCCTCACCCGAGGAGGAAGAAGAGGAAGAATATCGGCAGCACCGCTCGCCTGAGTGCCGAGAACGAGAGCACCGATGTCGGCGAGGGCTGCTTCACTTCAGGCTATGGGATCTCGACCTCAACCGCCAAGGAACTTGATGGTGAGAAAGAGAGGGAGCCAGTAAAAGTCAAGACTCCTCCGAGGGAATGGGATCCTGAGAGTTAGGGACTGGATCAGGAAGCTGGTCTGACCCTCCTTGGGAGGTGATAGGCAAGACGGGATTATTGGAGAGGGAAGTATCCACCTCATCCTGCGGGAAAGCATCGACTGGCTCGAGAAAAATCTCGATAGGTTGGTCGACGTGCATCTTGGCCAACGGGCCTGACAGGAAGACCATGGAGCCAGTGACCTGGATCGAAGGATCGTCTGTAGTTGAAACCTAAAAGGAAGCGTGGGAATCCAAGGCCTGAGAGCACTTGCAATCCCATGATCGTCGATGAAACCATTTCTTAGTCTCTTTTTTTGAAGATTTAGAGGATTTTGTACCCTTATAGGGACCCTGCCCAAAAGAGTAGAAGGAACTGGTACAAATCCTGAAAATGCCCCATAAAGGTGGTGCCAAAAGAAAGCAGGACAAAAAGCTGAAGCTTAAGAAGAATGCTGTGCAGCCTGTGCCACCACCTCCTCAAAGGCTACAAGTTCTTATGTGGACCGGGCAGCTGCAGAAACCACCTGGCAGGCATCGTCTGAGCGAACGGAAGGGTTCTGTTCATCTGGGTACCCAAGAAGAAGCTGAGCATGCCGGTTCTCCAAAGTATTAGGATGCAAAGTGCGACAAAGGCCACAAGCCTGGGGATCGTGATCGTGGCCTAGGTAGTAGTTGCACGGGGGTGTGCGGGTCCATCCAGGACATCTTCTGCCCACAGTCACATTTCTTGAAACTAGGTGCTGACTTCGAGTCAGCCATGCCTACGACAGTTTCGAATGAATTCAAAAACCAACTTGAAGACGGTTTTGTTATTTTGTTGTAGAAAGCAAAGGGCCTACTCAATGCAGAGCAATAAGGAAGAAACCTTCTTCTTCCAACGGAAAGGAAGATCTGATGTCATGGAGTGATAATAAGGGAGTTACCATCTGGGTGGGTAGGAGGAGCCAGCTTGAAGACTTTCTGGACAGAGTCTTAAAGGGAAAGGATACTGCCAGATGTGTGGATAGTACACCATATCCACGTCCCTAGAATCTTATTTTATAGGAAAAGGAATGGCATTTCAGTACCTCCCTGAAACCCATTCCACAATGCATACTGTACTATATTTGGGGAAAATCAAAGGGGGGATAAATTGGTCTCATGATAGGTTCCTTGTACAGAGGATTCATAGAATTGATCCTGGAACATACAGTTATCATTTTAGATAAGTGGAATGCAGAATTGCAAATGTCACTTGAATTAGATGATTAGTTGAAATATTCAGTACAAAAATACAGGGTTACAGACTCAGCTCAATGGTGAGATTTTGCATGGAAATTCAGAGTGCAGTTTTTCTGTACCCCTGCTATACGGGCTGCATACTTGGACCCTCAAGCTGGTGCCTGCTGGAGAGGGTGTTGGGAGCGTAAAGCAAATCATATGCATGTATGTTTGTTATGTCCCCACCTAACAATAATTTTAGTCATGTCAACATGGATCTAAATACCATTTTATCGCAACAGGACCTGTTGACCCCATCCTTAGTATTAATGACTATTACAGGGACAGGGTCCAGGGATCTACCCTGAAACTATTATTCATTTTAATATTGGAAGCCAAAAAAATCATAACCTATCTCTGGTTGTCTGACAAAATTCTGACAAGGGGGAGCTTGGTACAAAGTGGTTAACACCATTTAGAAGATGGGAATCATTTATGTATACTGTTCACTGCATGGGCACCCGGAAAAGGTGAAATAAATTTGCTGCTGTTTTTTTTTTTCCAACCAGAAATTAACTCAGAATTTATTCCATTATTATATAATGCTCTGCAGTTCATATGTAAAAATATTGTAGTATACAAATATTATAGAGAACTGTTGTGCACTCAAATTTCTTATACTGGTATCTGCTAGTTTTTTTCACTCCTAACTTTGCTGAACAGTGAAGTGAAAATTCTTTCAATAAAGACTGAGTAACAAAAAAAAAAAAAAAAAAGAGGGTTCTGCATCAGTCTAAAATAGGATTGAAGTACTGTATTCAGGGCCAGGTTCCAACTTGTCTATACACTGCAGAACCCGCCAGTGAGGTATATAAGGAACCACCCCAGTTCACAGCACAGGGTGTTGACAGTTTAGGGGTAGAAGGGTACTGCTTCGCTACAACAGCTCCAGTGTTTCAGAGGATTTCCAGCTCTGACATTCCAGAAGAAGTCCTCTTGGTCCAGCACTACAGAAGAGGATCTAAAGCTCCATTACAGAAGAACATCTCCAGCCCTGATATTCCAGAAGAGGATCTCCAGTTCTAACATATCATAAGCAGATATCCAGCTCCAAAATTTCAGAAAAGGATCTCTAGTTCCAGCATTCCAGAAGACGATAGATCAGTTACGTACTTACCGTAAAAGTATATAATCAAAAGAGTCTCTTCCATTAGGCCACACCTTTGGATCTATACCCACATCAGTGCTAGGACCACATAGAAATGTTTGCTAGCCAGGGGCTGCCAATGACAATGTAATGCATCAGCACCTACATAAACATGGGTAGTCCATCTCTCCTCATTTCCCCACTGGAGACTAGACTTGGAGGACCTCCATCTATTGGAGACCCAGGACTTCAAACCAGTACCAAGCATACTAGGCAAGAAATGGTGCTGGACATAACAGCCACAGATTAGGATAACAGAGAATATCTGCTGCCACCCTCACTAGAAAACAGAAGAGAGATAGATGAAGGGATGGCCTGGGCTAACGTAGGAGATTCTCTAGATGGCCTACTGTTACGGTAAGTACATAACTTCTATCCTCTCCGAGGATCTCTCTTCCATTAGGCCACACCTTTGGAACAAGTCCCAAGAAGTCTCAAAAGATACTGGGAAGCTGGTACAGTCTGATTCAAGACAGCAGGCTCTGTAGTACAGCAAGGCCAAAACCTGCATGTCTATGAGCAACTGTGTTAAGACAGTAGTGTTTAGTGAAGATGTGGACAGTGCTTCATGTGGCTGTAGCATAAATGTCAGCAGCAGAAACATCTCTGAAACAAGCAACAGAAGTGGCCATTCCCCTTGTTGAGTGACCACAGATCACCCAATATAGTTCTTTAACATACTTCCTATAACCGAAGGTAATAGTATGTGCCAGCCATTTGGACAGGCACTGTTTAGGTACAGGGATACCCTCTTTCCCACAGGCGAATGACACAAAAAGCTGAGAGGACTTTTTGCAGTCCTTGGTGTCAGTCACACAGCATCTCAGTATTCTGTGAACATCCAAATTATGGAGCAATGCCTCATCCTGATTGGCAGGCTTAGAGTAGTAAACAGGAAGGTGTACCATTTAATTCAATGTAAACTCATATACCACCTTCATTAAAAACTCTGTAGAAAATCAAATAAGGAGGCTCACACATGAGAGCATGCAGCTCTGAAATCCTTTAAGCAGAAGTGATTGCAATCAAAAAGTACAGTTACGTAAGAACTTACCGTAACAGTAGATCTTCGAGAGACGCTCTTGCAGCAGGTAGCACATACAGGACTAACACCGGCCAGTGGCTGGACCCCACGGCAAACTTTTTCCAGCGGGACCTCCCCTCACCCGACATCAGCCCCACCCCCGATGTCCCATGTGGTATATAAGAGGCGGCGATCTCCAGAGTGCTCCAGTTCTTGTACCACCAGAAGCACCAGCAGACGAAACACCCAAGATCCAAATGGGTGAACAGCGAAAGGCAATTTCTAATCCAGCAGCTAGACAGAAAACGCTAGGTGCATGCAGAGCGAGACTCCCCAAGGGAAGGAGGGAGGGATGTATGCCCGCTGCAAGAGCTTCTCTCGAAGATCTATTGTTATAGTAAGTTCTTACATGACTATACTATCTTACTTTGAGAGGAAGCTCTTGCAGCAGGTAACACATATAGGATTGAGTCCCAAGCAGTATAAACTGAAGACAACTGCCTGGAGAGGTAGGAGAGGAACAGAGGAAGGAAGAAAAAGAGGCACACCCTCAGGAGATCAGACCCTGCAGAACTGCTAGGTTGAAGCTAGTTCTGCATACAGAGGCAATGTCTAGACTGTAGTGCATGAAAGTGTGGACCGAGTGCCATGTGACTACCGCACAGATGTCTGAGGTTGATACCCTCTTAAGGGCTGCAAAGGAGGCTGCCACCGCTCTGGTAGAATGACCCCTGACTGGGCCCAATAGGAGTCTGTTGTGCTTGTGGTAGCAAAATGCGATGCAGTGCACCAGCCACATACAGAGAGTCTGCTTAGAAACCGGACTGCCCAAGGAACGTGGGACAAAGGAAACAAACAACTGATCAAATGTTCTGGTCCCCTTGGTCCTAGACAAATAAAATCACAACGTGCGCTGAACGTCCAACATATGGAGAAGCACTTCACCATGATTGGAGTGGTCAGAGTAGTAGACTGGGAGTTGAACATCCTGGTTTAACGTAATTTCCAACACTACTTTGGGGAGAAACTTAGGACTGGTGTGCAAAGCTACCCCATTTTTATGAAAAATCAAACAAGGCTCCTTACATAAGGGCCTGTAGCGCAGAAATCCTTCAAACAGAAGTAACGGCAACTAAAAGTAACATTTTCCAGGAAAGAAAACTTGGCTCGCAATCCATGGCGGGTTCAAATGGTGGGAGGGTAAGTTTCTCCAGGACAAACGGAAGGTCCCAAGGGGCAATAGGATCCCAAATAGGGGGCTTTATGTGAAGTATGTTTCTAAGAAAGACCCAGGTCACCTCCAATTGAGCCACCATTCTGCCCTGGACAGGAGTGTGATAGATGGAAAGAGTGGCCAGGTGTACTTTTATGGAGGAGTAACTCAAACCTGACTCCAAGAGGGATAACAGGTATTCCAGCAAGGTGTTAACCGGACAGGCCAAAGGATCTAAGCAACGTGCTGTGGCCCAGAAGCAAAACCGTTTCCACTTCATGGCATAAGTGGCTCTCGTGGAGGGCTTCCTCGCCTCCACCAGGACTTCAACTATCTTGTCTGACACCCCAAATCGAAGTTTGCCTAAGTCTTGTGGAGCCAAGCATTAAAGTGAAGGGACCGTAAGTTCGGATCAATGAGAGTCCATTGTACTTTGACAGCAAGTGAGTCATAAATGGAATTGAAATTGGTAGAGTCGTTGACAATTGCTGCAGTAAACGGAACCAAATCTGGTAAGGCCACAGCAGTGCTATGAGGATCATGGCTGTCCCCTCCAATTGCGCCTAGAGGAGGACTCTCTGAATGAGTGGAAAGGAAGGAAAAACATACAGGAATCTCCCCTTGCAGGAGAGGGACAATGCGTCTTGCCAGAAAGCACCAGGCTTGGGATCTAGCGAGCTGAAACTGGGCAGTTTTGCATTGGTGGAGGACGCAAAGAGATACAACTCTGGTGTCCCCCATCTGGCGAAAAGGTCATCGACCACTGATTGCAGGAGCGACCATTCGTGTACCCGAGACCTTGTCCTGCTGAGAGCATCTGCGAGTGTGTTTGGAACACCTGGAATGTGGACTGTTGTGATGGTCATCTGGTGGGCTATGGCCCAATCCCACACTCTCATAGCCTCCCTGCACAGGGGGCAAGAGTGTGTCCCTCCGTTTGTTGAGGCAGAAGACCACTGACGTGTTGTCCATCTGGACCAGAAGGTGACCAGGCATGATCACAGTGTCCAGGGCTTGAAGAGCATAGAGAACAGCTCTCATCTTCAGGACGCTTTTATATGGAGAGATTCCTTGGACAGAGACCAAGAGCCCCCAGAGTCTTGTGTACTCCCAGGTATACCCCATCCCGAGTTTGAAGCATCTGTGGTCAGGAGCTGTCCGGGAGCTTCCTTCTGAAAGGGAATCCCCTCCCGCAAGGCAGGAGACGTCATCCACCAGAGGAGTTCCTTGCGAACCGGCCCTGTTATGGAGACAGGCATGTCCAGGTAGTCCCACCTCTGATCCCATTGTACCCGAAGAGTCCACTGAATGGTCCTCATCTGGAGTCTTGCAAAGGGAACGATAATGATGGCAGCCACCTTGTGATCAAACAGATGGAGAAGCAACCTGGCTGGCACGGAGGAGACAGAATAAATCTGGACGGTGTCTAGAAGAGCCCTGATGATCGGCAGAAGTTGTGCGGGGCTGAGGGACAACTTAGCTGGGTTGATGGTACTCCCCAGGCTTCGGAACAGGTTACAGGTATCCTGGATAGCCACCTGAAGGTGAGCGCTAGGAGTGTGCTAGAAGTAGCCAATCATCCTGCGAACTGCTGTGGCCATCACCGCCTGGAACTTCGTAAACATCCTTGGGGCAGAACAGAGGATGAAGGGTAGAGCCCTGAACTGAAAATTCTCGCCCTAGAATGCAAACCGGAGATATTTCCAGTGGCCTTCAGTGATCAGGATGTGGAGGTTTGCATCCTGCATATCCAGGGATGCTAGTCAGTCTTCCTGACACACCATGGGAATCAGATTGTGAAGGGTGACCAGCCTTAAATGCCTGTACACGACCGACAGGTTCAGGTCGCTGAGGTCGAGGACTGGCCTCAAGTCTGCAGACTTCTTCCGGACCAGGAAGAAATGAGGCTTGAACCCCGGTGCCCCTCTCGTGTGGTGGAACCGGCTCTATGGCATTTTTGGACAGCAGTGCCTGAAGAAAAAATGACTCACATGTAGTAATCCTGTTTCTTCCAAAGGGATCCACTAATATTATTACTCTTGCAGTGCTCCCTTATGCCAGCACTGCCCCAGAGAGAACAGAATGCTATGCTAATCATGGAATGTTTAGCTCGTGCATCTATTTTGAAACTGCCCAGTATCAACTGCCTACATTCTACCTCAGTTTTCTTAGAAACCTGCAAAGAGGCATAAGAACATGTGAATCACTATTTAAATAATTATAGAAAAATAATGCCTAACTGGGCAAAAAACAACATTAACCAAAGGCCTAGTACAAACAAATGTCCCTTTTTTTTCTGAAGTCAGATATGCCTTTAGAAAAGACCCTACAAGTTAAGACATTACTAGAAGGTGCCAGAAGGTGGCATGCCACTCCAACTATACATCTTACCAGCTGTGGAGAGGATTTTTCTTGTTACTGATTCTGAAAGGGGAGGCAAGGGTGGGGAGTAATAATTTTAGTGGATCCCTTTGGAAGAAACAAGATTACTACAGGTGAGTAATGTTTTCTTCTAACCCCAGGAATCCACTAATACTATTACTCTTGCAGACTATGCAGCATTACCTCAAGGAGGTGGGCCATAATCTATTTAGGAAAAATACTTTGCAAGACTGCTGTGCCAAATCTGACATCACTCCTGGACAGAGTGTCCAGCCTATTATGCTTGGTGAAGCTGTGGCCTGACCTCCAGGTAGCTGCTTTACACATTTCCATTAGAGGTACCTCTCGGGCAGCTGCAATAGAGGCAGCTATGTCCCTTGTAGAGTGGGACCTAAGACCAAAGGGAGGAACCTTGACGGCCTTTGAATAGTAAAACCGAATACACTGGAATATCCATTGAGAGACAGTCCTCTTTGAAGCAGGAGTACCTTTACCTACTTCCCCATAGGTGAGGAACAGTTGTTGTCGGTCCTGCCCATCATCTTTGGTATGAGTCATGTAATGACTCAGTGCTCTTTTTACATACAAGCTGTGAAATCTACGCTCACCTGAGCTAGAGTGTTCAGTAAAGAAAACTGGCAATGTTATAGACTGGTTCAAACGGAAGTCAGAAACCACCTTGGGGAGGAACTTCTTATTAGTTCTCAACACTACCTTGTCCCTGTGGAAAGAAACATAGTCCTGTTCCACACAGAGAGCCTGTAGCTTGCTTATCCTTCTGGCAGAAGTGATTGCTACCAGAAAAAACAACCTTCCAGGTAAGAAATTTAAGGTCTGCAAATGCCATAGGCTCAAAGGGCGGAAGCATAAGCTGGGCAATGCAAATATTAAGGTCCCATGCTGGCACTGGTTCCTTATGAGAGGGAAACAAATGAGAGAGCCCTTTAAAGAATCTTTTGAATATATGGTTTGATGACAGGGAGGTATCCTTTCTAGCTGAAAGGTATGCTGAAACTGAAGCAGGTGCACCTTCAGAGTTGAGTGCTGCAACCCCAGGGAGTGTAGGTAAGACAAATAATCAAGACGGGTTGGGATCCCGGCCTGGGCTGGGACTATATCCTTCTCTTTTCCATTTTGCGGTATAGGTTTTCTTGGTGGAAGGCTTCCTGTAACCCTTAAGGACTTCTAAAACTGCTTCAGAGAATTGGCAGTCTGCATATTCTAAGTCCTCAAAAGCCAGGCCTTGTGCTTCAGAGACCTGAGATTGCGGTACACTCCCCACCCCTGAAAGGAAGTCAGTAGATTGTACCTCTGAGGGAGGTAAATCAGTTTGCTCACAGACATTGAGAATAGCAGGGAGTACCAAGGCTGTCTTGCCCAATCCGGGGCTACTAGAATCATTGAAGCTGGTTGTGACCTGAGCTTGATGAGCACCCTGAATATCAGAGGAAAAGAAGGAAAGGTATAGAGGTACCTGCCTGTCCAATCCAGAATCAGGGCATCCATTGGAACTGTTCCCTTCACTGGGGCCCTGCAGCAATACAGAGGTAAGTGGTGATTTTGGTAGGAAGCAAAAAGGTATATTTCTGGGGTTCCCCCACCTCCTGAATAGAGCATTCACCATTTGCTTGTTTAATGCCCATTCATGAAGGGCCTGGTTTATCCTGCTCAAGGCATCTGCCAAGGCATTGTCCTTGCCTGGCAGATGAATTGACTATAGAGAGGCATTTAGAGAGTAAGCGAGGCTCCATATCCTCATTGCCTCTCTACACAGAGGAGTCGACCTTGTCCCTCCTTGTTTGTTGATGTAATACATTGTTGTGGTATTGTCTGTTCTGACTTGTACCACCTTTCCCTGTATGAGATGAGAGAAACCCTGAAGGGCCAGCTAAACAGCTCTTAACTCCAGCAGGTTTATGTGCAGGAGTGAGACTGCACTCTCTCAAGTACTGTGGATGGTGTGATCTCCTAAGTGAGCAACCCAACCAAGCAGGGAAGCATCGGTTGTGAGAACTGGGGAGGCAGGCTCCTGCAGAAATGGAACCCCTTCCCTTAAATTTTCTGGTTCCTTCCACCACTGGAGGGTCTATAGTAATGTTTGTGTGACTGGTACTGGCTTTGAGAGGGGGTCCCGCCTTTGGCACCAGTGGGCTCTGAGGTGGAACTGAATATCTCTCATCTGAAACCTGGCACCTATGATTATGCTTGTTGCTTCAACCATGTGCCATAACAGTTGAAGACACTGTTTTGCTGGTTTTGGCCTGCCCATGGCAAATAAGCCTGCCAGAAGTTGAATGCCTTCTCCCCTCTCCTGAGGGAGAAAAGCTCTTCCCACTACTGTATTCAGTTCTGCACCTATGAACTGCAGAACATGCACAGGGGTCAGGACTGACTTTTTGTTACTGAGAAGGAATCCCAGGGACCTGGGTTACCTGAAGGTGGTCTGACACCTATTGATGGGATTTCCCTATGATTAGCCAATCATCCAGATAAGGAAAAATTGTGACACCCAGTCTTCTGAGGTGTGCCACTACTACTGCTATGCACTTGGTAAAGACCCTTGGTGCAGAGGTAAGGCCGAAGGGAAGTGTTGAGAACTGGTAGTGGCCTGAGAGGAGTCTGAATCTGAGATACTTTCTGTGTGACTCCCTTATGGGAATATGGGAAAATGTGCCCTTTAGATCCAAGGAGGCTAGCCAGTCCCCTTTTTTAGAGTTGGCAAAATCGTGGCCATTGTGACCATTTTGAACCTGGGCTTTACCAGGTACCCATTTAGCAGTCTGAGGTCTAGCATAGGCTGCCACTCTCCATTCTTTTTTGTTGTTAGGAAATATCTGCAATAGAACACACACCCTCTTTGGTTGTGGGGGACAGGATCCACTGCTTTTGCCAGCAGTAGGGCCTGTATCTCCTGCTTCAGTAGTTTTCTTTCTGAGAAGGGAGCTGGTGCAAAATGTTTTAACCTTGGAAGAGGAAGGGATTGAAGTAAAGGGAGAGACCCTGACTCACTATTTCTAGGACCCACTTGCCTGTGGTTATTTTTAACCATTCCTGGAAATAGTGGTTGAGTCTGCCCCCCCCTAGAGGATGTGGAGAGGCAGCCTGAAGAGAAAAGTCAGGGGTTCTGTTTAGCTTACTGCTGAGGCTGAGTAGATTGGGATCCTCTCCGAGAACTCCTTCTACCTCTAGCACTGTAAAATCCAGTCTGCTGTGGTTGGTACTGCTGCTGGGAAACAGCCTGTACCTGAAAGAAAGGCCTCCTAAAAGAGGACCTGCCCCTGCCTCCCTTAGAAAAAGATGAAGTTGAAGTAGAGGGCCTGTTTCTGGTCAAGCTGCTTCTAAAAGTAGCTTTATAATTGTCTACTTTTTTCATACATGCCTCAGTCTGTGCATCAAAAAGAGAGTGGCTTTCGACAGGAAAGTCCATTGCCTTAGTTTGGGTGTCCTGGGTGAGGCTGGTAGCCCTCAGCCAGGCAAATCGTCTCAGAGCAATGGAACCAGCCATCCACCTTGCAGCTGCATCACTGGTGTCAGCTGCCATCTGAAATTGGTATTTGGAAGCCTCCAAGCCCAATGTTGCTGTGTCTAGCAGCTCTGACACTGTTATAGAGGGGTTAGCCTCAGCATTGTCCACTGCTGACTGCCAGAGAGCTTTTTGATAAAGGGCTGCATAGGCCTGGCAGCTGGCTTGACGAATTGCCAGGGATGCAGGGATGCCGAAAGGTACCTCTTTTTTGCCATGCTGTCCACCTTCTTGAATCCTTCTCGGGGGGGGGTGAGAGGATAAAGGAGTTTTGGCTTCCTCAGAGGCAGCCTGCTGTACAATACCCTGGTAGTCTGGGTGACTAAAAAGAAACTCAGCACCAGATCTTTCTAACTGATACTTCTTGTCACACCTTCTGTCTGTGGGTGTGACTGTATTGGGAGCCTTTAGGATTGCTAAAACATCCTTCTTAAAGAATTTGTAGATAGGCAGAAGGAGCCTTTTTGAGAGTGTAAGCCCCATAAGCTCCATGTATTGTGCCTCCTCTTCATCCTGGATCTCTTCAGCTGTTTGCAGATCCAGGGTCTCTACCATTTTCTTAACAAAAGAAAAATGGGAAGAGAAATCCTCTGAGGGTCTGGGAGGGGAGCCAAAATCCTGTTCTGATGACACCTCAGGTTCAATTCCCTCTTCATCTTGGTCATCCTCCTCATATGCCACTGTAGCAGTAAGCAAAAGAGGGGTAACAACAGTTGCTTTTCAGCAGTAGTAATCACAGGCTGCAGAGGGGGTAATAAACCCTGCAGCACCTGGAGTAAGGCAAAAGCCTGTGTCAACTCAGCAGGAGAAGGTGCATTAATAGGCACCTGAGGGATCCCTTGAGGCATTTCAGCTGGGGTGTCAGTGTGTTTGGTTTTCTCTAATTTTTGGGCAGGCACCAGGGAGTCAGCTGGTTGATTGCCTCTCTTGCCAGAGCCCTCACCTGTATCAGGGGTGGATTTAGAGGCTCTGGAAGAAACTGCCACAGTGGACAGGTTAGAGCCCATGGGCCCCTCCTCTAGTTTTCTTTTAAGCCTCTCCTTGCATTTTTCCACTATCTTAATAGGGAAGGACTTACAAATATCACAGTCTTCACTGAAGTGCTGTTGCCCAAGGCAGATCAACCAAAGATCATGCTTGTCTGCCTTGGCAAACACCTCTGCACACTTCAAGCAATTCTTGAACCCAAGGGTCCTGTTTTCTTTTTAGGCTTGTGTGACATTATAGAAAACAGGAACCAGTAACTGACCAAAAAATAGACTAAATACAAATATTTGAGGTCGGTTTCAATAGAATAACGGTCGGTTCAGGAACCGATAAAGTGAAAAAACTATCGGTTCCGATTGGATCCAGAACCGAGAAACCACTGAGGAAAACTGATAAGCCTCTGTTCAAAAGTAGTTAAAATTATATAGAATTGAAGAACAAAGTAACTGGAACCCTTCAAAAAGGTTCCGATTAGCCGTCCCAAGGCGAAGAATGCCACACCTCGTGCCAAGCCAGCAACCCGGGTTCGGGAACGAGCCTGGGGCACTGGGGGTCAGCAGGGGAAAGAGACGACTGAGCATCTGGAGGACTGCTTTCCTCTCTCAGGGAGGGACCCGGGGTAGCCCGGTGTAACAACGGCCCCCGGTGGAGACCAGTGGCACTGTGACGCACTCTGCTTGCAAGCAGGGGAAGTCGTGGGGCAGCTGCCTTCCGGATGTGGGTGGGAACACTCACGTCACAGGCTGGATGACACTACATGTCCCACGTCAGGGGTGTAACCAGAACAAGGGAAAAACACAGCTCTGTGGGGTAGGTGATTGCACCTGGCCCCCATGCCCATCGCTGGATCCCACCCACCCGGCCTTCCAGTTCCTCCACCCGGGCCCTCACCTGCAGCTCGGCCAGAACTTAAGACAGCGCCCAATGAGGAGGAGCAGCCCCACCCCGGAGGGGTCAAGCCGGGGGGTACTGGCTGCAGGGGGGGGGGCAAGAGAGAGGAGGCCCGGGATGGGGACCTCAGGCGGGCAGGATCAGGCCAGAATGCCTGAGAGAGGCCCCACAGGCTGCGACCAGAGGGAAAAATAGTTGTAGGAAAAAAAAAGTTCAGATTAAATAAAAAAAGGTTGGTTGCCCCTCGGTTCAAAGGAAGCACGAGGAACTGATAAACAAGTTTAAATTTAAAACTAATGAGGTATAAAACACTAAAGAACAATAACACTAGGCAGTAATGAAAAATAAAACAAAAATACTTAAGTTTTTTTGCTCTATGCACTACAGGAATCTGTCTTGATTGACAGAGATCTCCATGGCATCTGAACTTTGCAGCAGAGAAAAGAAATCTGAGGTAGAATGTAGGCAGTTGACACTGGGCAGTTTGAAAATAGATGCATGAGCTAAACATTCCATGATTAGCATAGCATTCCATTCTTTGGGGCAGTGCTGGCTTAAGGGAGCACTGCAAGAGTAATAATATTTGTGGATTCCTGGGGTTAGAATATCCTGATGGATGAGGCCTGCATGTCCCATGGGGTGATGGGATGGGGGGTGGGGGTCTGTTCGGGTGGGTGCACATGAACTCTATAGAGTGCCCATGTTCTATGAGCTCGTAAACCCACCTCATAGAGGTCACTTGTCTCCAGGCCTCTGGATAAAGACAGAAGTGACCTCCCACCTCCTCTCCCGATGAGGTGTTGTGGAGAGGTGGGTTTCTCTGAAAGTCATGCTGTTGGAGGGGGAGGGAAAGCAGTGTGGGTGGGTTTAGCCTGGCAATAGGTGGAGGCTGAGGATCCCCTGGGGCCACCACGTCGACCGAAGCCACCCCGCTAAGCGTGGGGTTGCTGAGGCTGTTGTCCACCTCTGTCACAAAAGCGAGACCTCCAAAACTGTCTCTGCTTCTGGTGGTACATAGACTTCACGGTATGGATGGCCTTACTGGAGTACTGTAGTCCACTGATGATCCACTCAGTCTCTTCCCCGAAGAGGATGCAGCCCTTGAAAGGCACATCTAGGATGTTGGATTGAACATCCTGCGAGAAACCCAAACCAGGAATGGTGCTGTAAACAGATGCCCGTAGCTGCCCTTGCTGAGGTGTCTGCAGAGCCGTAGGCAGACCGTAGCACATGTGTGCCCATGTCTGACTTGGTTTAAAGAAGCTTCACAACTTCTGCCTTCTGGGGGAAGTCGGGCACACCCTGCAAGATGTCCAGTCCTTGTTCCCAAAGGGCATTCTGGAACTGGACCATGTGTGTCAGGAAATTTAAACTCCTGATGCTGCAGGTGGCAGACGAGTACACCTTCCTGCCCATGGAATCCAGCTGTTTGGACTCCCTGTCCAGAGGCTGTGTGCTCAGATGTTTGGGTCTCTGTGAATGGTCATGAGCTGCTGAGATAACCACTGAATCAGCAGTGGGTTGCTCAGCCAAAAGAAAAAATTACTCACCTTAGTAATGTTGTTTCTTCTAATGGAGTCTTGCTATATTATAGACATTAGCAGTTTGATCCAGCTCTAGAACTGCCCCGGAGTGAAATGGTTAAAACCATTCCAAAATAGAATTTTGGCACAAGAGCAGCTCTATCTGTGTCATTTCAAACTTGAACTGTCAGATCTTTACGAGCCAAACTCACTAAGGTCTGTGTGGAAGCTGTAACCTACACCTAGCCAAATGGCTACCTAAATAATAACAACCATTGATGGTCCCAACACCCAAGACTCAAGTCAGGGGACCAGAAATACTAACACCATTCTAATAATATGAAAATGGAACATAAGTATAATAAAACACACACCGCTGCACACACACACCCCCAAAGTCCTAAAGGGGACAAAATGCTAACAGGACATAAGTAGTGCCCACACTAAGTTGCCCGCACCCACAAGTAGAGGTTCTGAGAGGGGCAGGTTGGGGAGGTCTATAATATAGCAAGACTCCATTAGAAGAAACAACATTACTAAGGTGAGTAATTTTTCTTCCAAACAACATGAAGTCTTGCTATATTATAGACATTAGCAGAATACACAGCAGTACCTCCATGGAGGAGGGGCAGAACCTACTTAGGGAATAGGCTCTGAAGAACAGCTGTGCCAAACCGAGCATCTCTCCTGGCCTGGACATCCAGGGAGTAATGCTTGGTAAAAGTGTGTACCGTTTTCCAAGTAGCAGCCTGGCAAATCTCTAATAAAGGGATATCTCTGGCAGCAGCTAGAGACGCAGCTGTACCCCTGGTAGAATGAGCCCTCAAACGGGGGCTCTGCCCACTTCTGATAACAAATTGGATACAAGAGACAATCCACCTGGCTATTGATCTCTTAGTGGCAGGTTTGCCTTTCCCAACTTCACCATAGGTAAGGAAAAGTTGGAGGGATTCAAACCTGTGACCTTTGGTACGCTCTATATAATAACCAAGAGCTCTCTTAACATCCAGGCTGTGCAACCTCCTCTCACCCGAAGAGGAGTGATCAGTGAAAAATACTGGAAGGGAGATAGATTGATTAAGATGGAAATCTGAAACCACCTCAGGCAAAAACTTCCTATTAGTCCTAAGGACTACCTTATCCCTGTGGAAAGAAATAAAGTCAGTCTCCACTGACAAGGCTTGCAATTCACTTATGCGTCTGGCAGAAGTGATAGCCACTAGAAAAACAGTTTTCCAAGTTAGGTACTTAAGCTCTGCAGAAGACAGAGGTTCAAAGGGGGTTGCATTAACTGGGCAATGCAAACATTAAGGTCCCAAGCAGGGCGGTTCCGAAAGGGAGGATTAGTATGGAGTAATCCCTTAAAAACTTGGAAAACACAGGATGAGAGGAAAGAGGGATGACTTTCCTGCTGACACAAAAGCAGACACAGCTGCCAAATGAACTCTCAGGTAGCTGGTCTGAGACCCAAGGAATTAAGATGTACCATGTAATCTAACAAAATGGGCAATTCAGCAGATTCTGGGGAAATATTTTTCCCAGCACACCAAATGGAAAACCTTTTCCATTTAGAACTATAAGTAGCCCTAGTGGAAGACTTTCTGGAAGCCTTTAGGATCTCAAGAACACCCTGAGAGAGGTGTAAATCAGCAAACTCTAACTCCTCAAGAGCCAGGCCTTGAGGTTGAGGGATTTGAGGTCCGGATACCAAACCCTTCCCTGGGCACAAGTCAAGAGATTGTGATTCCTGGGGAGGCACAGGGGAAGATGGACTGTCAGAGACAGAGGGAGTGGGTACCAGGGCTGCCTGGCCCAATCCGGGGCAATCAGAATCACCCTGCAAGGCTGAGATCTGATTTTGACTAGTACTTTGAATAGGAGAGGAAAGGGGGAAGCATAGAGGAACTTCCCCTCCCAATCCAGAAGAAGGGCATCCAGGGAAACTGAGCCCAGCACTGGAGGTCTGCAACAGAACAGAGGAAGTTTGTGATTGTCTGGGGCTGCAAAAGATCTATCTGAGGATGCCCCACCTGGCAAAAACTATCCCCAGCACTTGAGGATCCAGGGACCATTGATGGCACTGGGAAATCCTGCTGAGGGCATCCGCTAGGACATTGTCCTTCCCTGGAAGATGAACTGCTATGAGGGAAGTGTTCAGGGAATAGGCCAGAGACCACAACTTCATTGCCTCGTGCACAAGGTCAAGACCGAGTGCCCTGCTTGATGATGTACCACATTGTTGTGGTGTTGTCTGTTCTGACTTGTATCACCTTGTCGTGGACAGATGCAGAAAAAGCTTGAAGAGCTAAAAAGACAGCTCTGAGTTCCAGCAAATTGATGTGGAGCAGAGATTCCTGGAGACCAAACTCCCTGGTGGAAAGGTCGCCCATGTGGGCTCCCAACCCAGAAGGAAGCATCTGTAGTGAGAGAGAGTCAAGTCGTGAGAAGGGGAAATGAAGGGACCCCGCTCTAAATTGCTCTGATCCTGCCACCACTGGAGAGCTAGGATCAAGGTTCGAGTCACTGGGCCAACTTGGAAAGGGGTCTCTTCTCTGAGACCAAAAGGTTCTCAAGTGAAACTGAATGTCTCATCTGAAATCTGGCTCCTGCACAACAGCTGTGGATGCAGCCATGTGCCCCAGGAGCTGCAGAAAGTGTCTTGCTGGTCGAGACCTGCAGAGTGAAGGAAGATGCCAGAGCCACTAAATTCCTTACCCTTTCTGGGGAAGAAGGCTCTGGCTAGCTTTGTGTCCAATTCTGCCCCTATAAAGGTGAGTACCTGGACTGGTTCCAGAACCGACTTTGGTAGGTTTAGCAGAAAACCCAGGGAGGTGAGAAGCTGCTGGGTGACCTGCAGGTGAGATTTTACCTGTTCTGGGGACTGGCCTACAATGAGCCAGTCGTCTAGATGAGGAAAACAGCAATCCTCTGCTTCCTTAAGTGGGCCACTGCCACTGCTAGACACTTTGTGAATACCCTTGGAGCAGAGGTAAGGCGAAGGGCATTGCTCTGAACTGGTAATGACCTGAGGGCAGTTCGAATCTGAGGTACTTTCGATGGGATCTTCTGATTAGGACATGGAAATAGGCATCCTTGAGGTCCAGGGAGGCTAGCCAGTCCCTGGCCTTAGGGAAGATAAAATCATTGCCAGAGTTACCATTTTGAACTTTGGTTTCAAAAGATGCTTGTTCAGATATCTGAGATCTAAAATGGGCATACTCTCCTGTCTTTTTGGGTAAGGAAGTATCTGGAATACAGACCCCTGCCCTGATCGCGAGGAGGAACCCTTTCTACTGCTCTGAGAGCTAACAGGGATGAGACCTCTGTTTTCAGAGCGAGGGTCTCTGAAGCACTTGCAGGTAGAAAAGTCTGCTTCTCAACTTGGGAAACTTTTGAAGCTGAGAACCAGACCCTGGCTTACTACTTCCAGAACCCACTTGTCTGAGGTTAAAGAGCCCAATTCTGACTGAAGTAGTCAGCCTGCCCCCACTGGTACAGGAGAATGGCCCTGGGCACCCCATCAGGGTGCCTGTTGCATAGGAGCTTTGGGCTGGGGGTGGGAGCAGGTCTGCCCACCCCTCGTCCTGCCCTGCCTCTGAAGAAGCCCCTCTGAGCATAGGCAGAGAAGGCCTGAGTCTGGTAGAAAGGCCTGTGAAAGGCCTACCCTACCCCTGGGGTCATGCCTTTGAGGAGTGGCTTCCGCTCCTAACCCTGGGCACTCTTGTAAGTAGTCTTATATTCCTCCATCTTCTTCATGTAGTTCTCTGTCTGCTCTCCAAACAGAGAATTTCCCACCACAGGAAAATCCATAGCCTTAGTCTGGGTATCCTGTGACAAACTAGTACACCTGAGCCAGGCCAACCTCTGAAGCTACAGATGTGGCCATGACCCTAGAGGAAACATCATTAACATCCACAGCAGCATGAAACTGAACCTTAGAGGCTTCAATGCCATCAGCAGCCACCTGTTCTAGTTCACTAGCCAGCTGGCCATGGGCCTGCTTGGCCAATTGCTTAACAGTATCCCATCTAGATTTCTGATACTAGCTACATAAGCCATATAATTTGCTTGCCTGAGTCCCAGAGAGGCTGCCATATACTGTTTTTTGCCATGGCATCAATCTTCCTGGAATCCTTGTCAGGAGGATGTGAAGCCAAGGGAATATTAGCTTTATCACAGGCAGCAGCCTGAACTACTAACATGACTGCATTGCTGAGAAAGGAATTCTGTATCAGGGCCTAACAATGTATACCTTCTGTCCATCTTTTTATCTACAGGAGGCACAGAATTAGGAGCTTTAAAATTTTAATTGTTTGTTTCCTAAAGACTTATGTAAAGGAACAGACAATCTCCTAGACTCTGGAATATCCATCATTTCTACAAAATCAGGCTCCTCTTGCTCATCCACAGCCTCTTCTAAAGGAAGCTGGAGGGTTTCAGCAACTTTTATAAAACATAAAATGAGATGGGGACTCAGACAGCATGGGGAGATTCTAAAGGTCTCTCTGGGAGATGTCGGTTCAATGGGCACACCAAGACCTTCCCAGCCACATTCATACTGATCATAATCCTCCTCCCCCTCCTCTGGTTCATAAATTCCTCAATATCATAATCCTGAACCACTGGGACGGACGAACCAACCTTTTACCAGATAGTGGTGGTTGGACGGGACCTGAGACAATGACTGGACAATTTGTATGGCTTTTGCTATCTCTGCAGCAGTTGGAGAAGGAATTTTGGACTCCAGACCTGCTGATTTTCTTGTTTTCTTTACTGGAATTGGTTCCTCAGAACCAGCTTTTCTTTTGCCCGAGGAAGTCTGGCCCTGGTCAGAGGGCACTCCCTCTGGTTCGGTTGGCACCGAACCGGGCTGCCATCGGGTCAGCCGGACTTTGGCCTCGTTCCTGAGCCTGCCCAATCTTTTTCCAGGGTGGCTGCAGGAAATTCTTACATACCTGGCAGTCTGACTGGAGGTGGTCAAACCCCAGACAATAAACACATGTGGTGTGTGGGTCAGCCTTGGCAAAGACCCCCACAAACATCATAGTGTTGAAACCCAGTGGGCCCGGTTTTTCTTTTGGGTTTCTCAGACATAATGCCAGCCTAACCAAAAACTTGCCCTTTTAACGGCAGTGCCAGGCAAGACACCCTTATCGGTTCCTAACCGTGTCACGGGTATTGGAAAAAACCGTAATAAATCCATTTTTTTAGAACCGATAAGAACCGGGAACCGCACTCTAAAATAGTAACTTTTAGTTTTAAATGAGTTTTAAACCCACTGATCGGTTCAAAACCGAACCGATAACTTACAAGTTCCACACAGACAAAACCTTCATTTACTTACGGTTACCACAGATAGAGCTTGAACCGAACGGTTTTGCGGTTAAAATAAAACTAGTCTCGGTTAAATCCAACCGAGAAAACACTTTTTAAACCGAGAAATGAACGGGCAGAAGGAGAAATCTCCGGGCGACTGTTCACTGAGTAGATAAAGAAATCTGACAGTTCAAGTTTGAAATGACACAGATAGAGCTGCTCTCGTGCCAAAATTCTATTTTGGAATGGTTTTAACCATTTCACTCCGGGGCAGTTCTAGAGCTGGATCAAACTGCTAATGTCTATAATATAGCAAGACTTCATGTTGTTTGAAAGGGATGTTCCTTGGGAGCCCGGTACAATCGGTCTGCCTTTTTTGGGATGGCCATGGAGGAGTGAAGGTGTTGCCAAGTGGCCTGTGCGATGTCCTGAAATGTGTTCACCATGGGGGAATGATGACGGGTTTAGATTCCTTTTGCCTGAGGTACTTGGCGAGCCTCATACGCTCAGGGTCCAGGTCCTCCGTGTCCCATCCCATGTTGGCCTGTATATGCCACATTAACTCCATAAACGACAGGTCGTCTAGAGGTGACTTGGGCAGATCCTCTGGCTCTCCCAAAGGAGGATCTTCAAAAGAAGTGGAAGAGGAGTCTGACGGGTGATAAGAGTCCGTGGAGGAGAATGAAGGAGATCTACGCCTCCTACGCATGTGGTGTCGTCTGCCTGAGGAGCTGGAAGGACTGGAGCTCCTGGAGCAGGATCTGCACCTCCTTCTTTTTTCCACTCTTTTGCGTAGTCTTTCTGGAGACAGATGGACACCCCTGTCTTCATCCGAGTGGGGGAGGGGAGGCACCTCTTCTGTGGGTTGAGGTGTGACCCCCTCCCTAGGGACCAGGTCCGGCTCAGGTTCTGCCGGTATGGTCGGGGTGGGGTTCACCGGAAGGATATCTGGCTTGATTGTTTCCCACCAGTGTGAAAACAGATCTTTGACCTGGCTCAGGTTAAGCTTGGGGGAACCAGGGGCTGGATCCAGTGACGGTTCGGAAGCTCCGGCGCCAGAACCGACGTCGGTCCAATCCAGTGTCGGTGGTCGGACTGGGGATGATATTGGAGCACCATGAGTGTCAGGGCTGTCGCTGGGTACAGAAGGGACCCTGTGAGCCAGCGTCCAGTCAGCTGGCATCGGTATGTTGTCCACCCTGGCACTGGATAGAGGGGAGGATGCTGGGGGGCAACGGAGACTTGGCTGGTGGAGGCAAGGCAGTCTTGGGTGCGCCGTCGGCAGACTTGCGTCAGTGGGGGTCCAACGTGAGCTTAAGAGTGTTTCTCTGAGTGGCGCTTATCCGACGACAGAGCCTGGCGCTTGTCCGATGACGGTGTCTGGCACTTCTCCGCCAATTCTGAGGCATGTTTTGGCAGGAGGGAGGAAGACCTCCCAGCTAACAGGCCAGAAGATTTTGCCTTCTCCCGGGAGTCAGCGCCGCACATAGAGGCCAACCGGGGGGCAGGATGCGTTTTACTTGGGTCTGATGAATGGCTGAAGGAGGCCTGATCTTCAAGGGCTGTAGCATTGCTGAAGGCCCAGAAGACTTCTCCTTGGTGCTAGTACCTCCTGAGTTGACTGAGGGGCTATACTACTGTCAGTCGGGAGTCAGCCTGACTACTTGGACTTGGAGGCCGTGTAGGACCTTGAGGACTGTGATCTGGACTGGGTCCTCTCACTGTCTCTGTCTCGCTCTCTGAACTTCTCCTTAGGCTTTGAAGAGTGGTGTTTCCCTGAGGATTTGTGAGAGCAACAGGGCGAATCTGCTTAAGAGAAGGACTCCCTCTGCATTGCTGCCAATTGCTGCTGAGCCAGAAAGGCCTAGAGAGACTTCTGTCGGTGGATGCGGGTCCAACTGTTGAAGGCCTAGCAGTGGAGGCAGGACAGAGTATCATGGTCCAGACCCAGAAAAAACACACAGGCCGTATGGCCCTCCTTGGAGGAAATTTGTTTACTGCGGGTGCCCTTGTTTGTGTGCCTGGACGGGGTAGTAGACATGCAGGAAAACTGACAAAGGAAATAACGGTCGAAAGGTCATCTGGAGACGAAAACACAGGGCTAGCTGTCAAACTGGTGAGAGTTGGGCCGTGGAGCCTACGTTCACGTGTTGATGGCGGGAAAGAACTGGAGCACGCTGGGGACTGCCGCCATTCATACACCACGTGGGACATTGGGGGCAGTGCCGATGTCAGGAAGGGGTGGTCCCCGCTGGGTACTGCTGGAAAAGTTTGCCGTGGGGTCCTGCCACCGGCCAGTGTCAGTCCTATATGTGTTACCTGCTGCAAGAGGTTCCTCTTGAAGTAAGATCTAATGCTTTCCATGACAGGAAGCATTAACCACAACTTACGGCTAGCTCAAAAGGAGCCAGAGTCAGTTTTTTCAGGTCATAATTCAGATCCCAAGGTAGGACAATGATTACAGACAGGAGGTTTTATATGCAAAATACCTCTCAGGAAAGTACAGAAGACCTCCAGCTGGGCAACTGTATGACTATCAATAGGGGCATGGAAAGCTGATATAGCAGCCAAATGCACCTTCAGTGAGGAATACTGTAGACCAAAGTGTGACAGTGACAGTAAGTATTCCTACACCACATTTACAGGACAGATGTATGAGGCCAAATTCCTGGAAGCAGCCCAGAAAGTGAATCGCTTCCATTGCAAGGAATATGCGTGTCTGGTGGAAGGCTTTCGTGTTGCAATCAGCCCCTCAGCAACGTTAAGGTACACATGAAAATATGCTATGACTATGTCTTCTGAGGCCACCTATGCAGATGCAAGAATTTCAGGTCCAGGTAGACCAGGGACTCCTTGTCCTGTGACAACAGGCCCTTGCACAGAGGTAAAGGCACTGAGGGGTTACACTACCAGCTGTCGCAGAAGGGGAAACCATATCTGACAAGGCCACAGGGATAAAATGAGGATGGCACCCTCCTTCTTCACTCTGAGTAACACCCTCTGTATTAGTGAACTGGAAAAAATGCATATAGGAATTTCCCTTTCCAAGAGAGGGACAACATGTCTTTCCAGAAAACTCCAAGTCTTGGAGTGAGTGAGCAGAAACACAGCAGTTTTGCATTGTGTGGGGACACCATCTTGCGAAGAGGTCTTCTATCACAGAGATCAACAGTTCCCATTCACGCATCTGGGACTGTGACATGTTTTGGACACCTAAGAGATGCACAGCTGACAGTTCTAGGCCATGGAACTGTGCCCAATACCACACTCTCATGACTTCCTTGCATAAGGGATAGGGAGGAGTGCCCACCTGTTCACTGATATAATGCATCACACTGATATTGTCCATCTGTATCAACAGAGGACCTGGAGTCAGATGCTCCTGAAATGTCTGGAGGTGGGACAGGAGAGCCGTAATCTCCAACACACTGATATGTAACTTGGCCTCCATCTTGGACCAAGAGCCTTGTGTCTGATAAAAACCCATGTATGCACCCCAATTGGATCCTGAGGGAGCTGTGGTGAGAATCTGCACTGGAGTATGAATAAGGAATGGAATGTCCTTTAATAGATTGTCGCAGTCCAGCCATGAAGTCAGTGCTCTTCGCAATGGAGTAATAATGAACACCATTTGGTCCAGCTCGTCCATTAACTGATCCCACTGGACCCTTAAAATCTATTGAGGGATCTTCATGTGTAGGTGGGCCAGTGGCACAATGACAATGACCACCACCATGAGTCCCAGAGGACACAGCACTGTTCTGGCTGGGACCTGATAATTGTTGTATACCAACCTTATCGAGTAATCAGGTTTTCCACCCTGTCCAGAGAGAGGAAAGCACAGACCTTTTCTGTGCCCAAGAATGCTTCTATGCACTGCAGTCTCTGGCAAGGAATCATGACAGACTTAGGTACATCCATTGTGATTCCTAAGTCATCGAACAACTGCAGTATTTGAGACAGGGTATAGAACAGATGTTTCCAGGAGCTGTCCTTCAGACGCCAGTCATCCAGATAAGGGAACACAAACAGGCCTTCCCCGTGAAGGACTGTTGCCACAATTGCCAAGCATCTGGTAAAGACCTGTGGTGCAAAAGACAAGCCAAAGGCCAATACTCTGAACTGATAATACTCCCCTTCCAGCATAAAGTGAAGATATTGTCTATGAGCTTTTCTGATCTTGATATGAAGGTATGCATCCTTCATATCTAGGGAGCAAAGCCAGTCCCCTGTTTACAACAGGGGAATCAGAGCTTGCAGGGAGATCATGAGAAACTTCTTGTATTCTATGTAGAAGCTGAATCCTCTCAGATTCAAAACAGGGTGCAGATCTCCTGTCCTTTCTGGCACCAGGAAATATCTGGATCAGAAAAGCTCATAGACAATATCTTCACTCAGCTAGGGAGGCAGAGCTGAATCAGGTGTAGTGTCAGTTGCTTTGGCTTCTCAGAAGGAACTAGAAGGGAAAGGATCAGATCTGTTGCAGTACAGTAGCTTCTTCTTGTTTTCACATTGTGTCTTGTGGATTTTACTTGGTAGAAGGTTATTTCTTTTCTTTCTTACTACTTCTAAGGGGCTAGCAGGGTATTGTTTTGGGGCTGTTGGAATTTTGAAAACTGTTTTGGTGGCTATAAGTGGGCTCATTTGTTTGATGTTTCACTGTGTAGCAGGCTGCATTTGTAGAGGCCTATTTCTTCTGATTTAAAAACTATTTGTCGTGATTTAAAAGTCATTCTGCTGCAACATGAACACCTCTACTACAGCAGAATTTCAATAAAACCCTCTGGATCAAAGGGAAGGGCAGGAAAGCGTAGAGGAATCTGCCCGTCCAAGAGAGGGACAACGCATCAGGCCAGAAAACACCAGGCCCTGGATCTAGCGAGCAAAAATTGGGCAGTTTTGTGTTGGATGGGGACGCGAAAAGGTCTAATTCTGGTGTCCCCCATCTGCGAAACAGATCCTCTGTGACTTCCTGAAGCAGTTCCCATTCGTGGACTCTGGCCTGTGATCGGCTGAGACTGTCCGCGATTGTGTTGTCCACTCCGGGAACATGCACTGCAATAATATCTGCGCCATGTTGCAGTACCCAATTCCAAACCCTTTGAGCCTCCCTGCAAAGGGGGGTAGGAATGAGTGCCTCCTTGTTTGTAGAGATAGTACATCACCGCAGTATTGTCTGTTTGAATCAGAAGAGTACCCAGTGGAATGTCCGTCCGGAATGCTTGTAGGGCATAGAGGATGGCTCTCATCTCCAGAATATTTATGTGCAGATGGGACTCTAGAGACGACCATGAGCCTTGAGTCCTGACCCCGTTGAGGTGCGCTACCCATCTGGATCCCGAGGCATCCGTGGAGAGTGTCACTAAAGGAGGTGGTGCCATGAAGGGGGTCTCCTTTCGAGAGATGGTCCGGGACGAGCCACCATTGCTAGTCTCGGATGACGGCATTCATGATCTGGACTGGATGCTGCATATGAACTTGTTTCTCGTCCCATTAAGCCCGCAACATCCACTGGGTAACCCGCCTATGGAGTCGGGCTAGGGGAACCGTTGCAATGGCAGCCGCCATATATGTCCGAGCAGGCAAAGAACGGTCCTAGCGGGCACCGTTGTCTTCGTCATTGTGTCCCGTATGAGGGATCTGATGTGTTCCACCCTGTCTGAAGGAAGAAATGCTCTCCCTTGAGTGGTGTCTAGAGCTGCTCGAATAAATTGCAGAGTCTGAGACGGGACAAGGTGCGACTTCCTCTGGTTGATACTGATGCCCAACGATTGGAAAAGAGAACGGGTATCCTGAATCGCAGACATCAGGGCCTCCCGAGACAGTGCCATGAGGAGCCAGTCATCTAGGTACGGAAAAACATAGTGGCCCTGCCTCCTGAGAGTTGCTGCCACGACTGCCACGCACTTAAGTAAACACCAGTCTGGAAGACAGTCCGAATGGGAGGGGCTTCGGGAACTAGTAGTGGCATCCCAAGCTCGGCGGCGCAGAAACCTTTGATGCGTTTGAGCGATCGGGAGATGAGTGAAGCGCCCTGCATGTCCAGCGACGCTAGCCATGTGCTTTCTTTGAGCATGGGGATGAGACCCGGTAGGGTCACCAAGCGGAAGCGTTTGTATAACACAAACGTGTTGAGATCGCTGAGATCTAAGATCGGGCACAAGTCCCCTGTTTTCTTTGGGACTAGGAAAGAAGTGGGAATAATGACCTTTTCCTTTCTGGTCCGGTGGAGCGTACTCTATGGTCTCCTTGTCCAGGAGGGCCAAGATCTCCTGCTCAGATGAGCAGAGCATGCTGACCCGAGTAACAGGAGAGCAGGGGAGGTCTGGATGGTGGGTGGCCGAGGAACTCTATAGCGTGTCCTCGCTGTACCAACTGTAACACTCACCGGTTGGAGGTGATCCTCTGCCATCCCGGAAGGTAATAAGAGATGCGACCCCCGACCTTTATCCTTTGATCCAGAGGAGGGGCGAGAGCCAGGGAGGATTCATGCTGTGGTGGCATTGGTTCCCGTGGGCTGGGCTGCCTTGGGATGCTTTGAGCCCTGGCCCGAGGGGAATCTGGCTTGACCTGTGCGACCAAAATTGCCCCAGGGTTGTTGGCCGGAACGTGGCTGTTGCCGTTGTTGCCTGCCGCGAAAACGGTTCTGGTTCCTCCAAAAGGAACCAGATTTGGGCCTGTACATAGCCTGTATAGTCCGAACTGTCTTCCCAGAGTCCTGTAGCTTGGTGATGACCTTCTCGGATTCCTCACTGAACAGGACAGCTCCGTTATAAAGGACATCCAGGATATTCTTCTGAACGTCCGGGGTGAAACCAGAGACCCTCAACCAAGAATGTCTCCGAAGACAAACGCCAGTAGCTGCTCCCCTGGCGGCCGATTCCGCTGAATCGTAAACGGCTCGGAGAACCTGAGTCCCCATGTCCGACCCAGTATGAAGGAGGTTGAGCAGCTCCTCCTTCTTTTCACCATCCGGAAAGTCCTTCAAAAGGTCTTGGCCCTGCTCCCAGAGGGCGTTTTGAAATTGCACCATGTGCGTGAGGTAATTCAAAGACCTTATCGAGCATGTAGCAGCCGCATACATGCGTCTTCCCAAAGAATCTAATTACTTAGATTCTTGGTCCAGAGGCTGGGTACTCAAGTGTTGCGGTCATTGAGACCGATCATGAGACGCCGTAATGACCAGTGAGTCTGCCAGGGGTTGCTGCGCCAGATACCGGTCCTCCGTAGGAGCTCTGTAGAGGCGGTCAGCCTTCTTAGGAACAGCCAGTGTCAAGTGCGGACGCCTCCAAGCCACCTTGGTGACGTCTGTGAAGGTGTCCACTACAGGTGGGACCAACACAGGTTTTGGGTCCTTTTGCCGAAGGTAACGGGCAAGACGTTGTCTCTGGGGGTCCAAGTCTTCAGTCTCCCATCCCATATTCTCCTGGATGTGCCTCATGATTTTGGAGAAAGAAGGATCATCCGGTGGTGACCTTGGCTGGTCTCATGGGTCTGGTGATGGGGGACTACAGGGGGATGGAGACCTGGAGGTATTGGACGTATCCGGTCTGGAGTCATCCCTCAGTGGGTGTCTTCTATCCCTGGGTCATTTAGGGCTCGGAGACCCAGAGGGAGACTGTGATGGGTGTCATTTTCTCTCTCTAGATCTGCCCCTAGGAGGTGGAGTTGGCTCCTTAGGGGTCGAGGGTCTTGAGCCTTCACCCTCCCGAGGAGGGGGTGTAGGTGGTGGAGGTGGAAGAGGCTTACTGGGGACCACGTCCTTTCTGATGGTCTCCCAACAGAAGGTGAACAATTCTTTCACCTCCTGAATGTTCATGCCCGATGGACCCGGCGTCAGTGTGGGTCTGTCGCCGGGTCGGGTCCTGGGGAACCACCAGATCCGTCGACGGCTCCCCGGGCCAGCCGGCATCCTCCATGCCACCCGTCTGGTCATCCGGAAGCTCGGCAGCCTCTTCTCCTGAGGACCCCTAATGTCCGGTGTCACCCGGCGTCGGTACAACTGCTGTTGGGTCGTGAGTCCATTTTTCGTGCGTCAGGTCAAGCACCTTTTTATTCTGTGACGTCCCCTTAAGAGGCATCAGATCCTTGGTCTTCCTTTCCAGGGCCTTGGGAGGCTGGGAGACGGACCTGAGGTCAGTGTCGGCGTCGGCCTGACGCCCCCTTAGATTTTAAGGAAGACTTCCTATGTTTTTCTGAAGAGTCAGGCCTGGAAGAAGAGTCGGGCGCCCAGTGGGTCTTAAGCGGGTGCAAGGAGGCTGAAGAACCTCCTGAAGACCTTACCTTAACTGGGGGAGGTTGGGAGGCGGGCCGGGAAGGAGAACAGTCGGACCATGTAGAGCTGGAGCTGGCCCTGGATTCAGAGGCCCTGCTGGGGGATCCTGACCTACCCGAGTCCCGGTGCTTCCCGGTCTTATGGGAAGAATCCCCTTTGGAGGAAGGTCTTTTTTCCATTTTGCGAAGTTTCTCTTCAAGAAGGAACCCCTGAAGGGCCTTTTGGCGGCAGATCCTGGTCCTCCTATTAAATTGTTGGCAGATGGAGCGGGCCTGGGTGTCTTGTTCCGGGCCCAGGCACCTCACACAAGCCAAATGATGGTCAGTGAAGGGGATCTGCTTGCCGCAGGTGCACTTTGAGGGGTGTCCTTCGAGAGAAGGAGTTGGAGAAGTAGACATGGATTTATGATTATTTAATAAAGATTTTGTGTGTCGTATTGTTGATGCAGGTGTCCGTGAGGCCGATGCTGGTGAGTCGACGGTGGGAAAAGAACTGGGGATGCTGGGGGACCGCCCCCTTTTATGTGATGCCTGATGGGGAGGGGCTGACGTCGGGGGCAGTCTCCCGCTGGATACTGCTAGCTAGAATTTTTCTGTGGGGTCCTGGCACCTGCCGGCCTCAGTCCTAATGGTGTAACCTGCTGCTAGAGCTGTTTCTCGAAGTAAGATCTGAATGTCCCTCAACTGAAATCTGGCTCCTTGTACCACTGCAGTGGAGGCTGCCATGTTACCCAGGAGTTGTAGAAACTGCCTTGCTGGACGAGAGACCAGAGGATGAGAAGAGGAAGCAAGATCTGTTAAGGCCTTTATTCTTGTGAGAGGAAGGAAGGCCTTTGCTTTGAGAGATTGAGGAGAAACCCCAGAGAACTGAGCAAGTCTTGAGTGGTTTGCAGAGCTGACTTGACCTGGTCTGATGACTGACCCACAATTAGCCAGTTGTCCAGATATGGGAAGATGGAAATGCTCTGCCTTCTGAGGCAGGCAACTACCACTGCAAGGCACTCTGTAAACACCCTTGGAGCTGATGTTAGGCCGAATGGCATGGCTTTGAACTGATAATGGCCTGAAGGCAACTCAAACCCGAGGTACTTTCTGTGGGAGCACCTGATAGAAATATGGAAGTAGGCATCCTTGAGGTCCAGGGATGCTAGCCAAACCCCTGGCCTTAGAGAGGGAAGAATCATTCCCAGAGTCACCATCTTGAAGTTTGGTTTGGAGATATGTTTTTTCAAATATCCTAGGTCTAGGATGGGTCGCCACTCCCCCGTTTTCTTTGGGGTAAGGAAGTACCTGGAGTACAGCCCTCTGCCCCTGTGTTGAGTAGGAACCTTCTCTACAGCTCTGAGAGCTAGAAGAGAGGACACCTCTGCCTCTAAGTTGAGGGTCTGTGGGATGGATGCAGGTGGAAAAGACCTGGCCCTCAATTTTGCAAATCTTTTGAAGCTGAGGGCCAGTCCCTGACTTACTACCTCCAGGACCCTCTTGTCTGATGTAACAGACTTCCAGGCCTAGAAGTAGTAAGCCAGCCTGCCTCCTACTGGAACGGGGGAATCGACCCAGGCTGACACATCAGGGTGTCTGCTTGGCAGGAGCCTTGGACTGGGAAGAGGATGCAGCCCTGCTCATCCCCCTCCTGCCTCTCCCTTGAAAGAACCCCCTCTGTGGGAAGGAAGAGGAAGCCTGGGCTTGGTAAAAAGGTCTGTGAAAAGGCCTGCCCCTAGACTGCTGCTTCTGAGGAGTGACTTGCCTCTCCTTGGCCTGTTCACTCCTGTAGGTGGTCCTGTATTCATCCATTTTTTTCATGTAAGCCTCTGTCTGCTCTCCAGAGAGTTACCTACTACAGGAAAATCCATAGCCTTGGCCTGGGTATCCTGCGAAAGGCTAGTAGATCTGAGCCAAGCATGTCTCCTGAGAGACATAGATGTAGCCATGACTCTTGATGCTACATCACTGAAGTCCACAGCAGCATGAAATTGCACTTTGGATGCCTCAATTCCATCAGCAGCCACCTCCTCCAGCTCTTTGTCTAGCTGGGGGGAGGCCTGTTTAGCCAGTTCCAGAACTGTATCCCACCTGGATTTCTGGTACCTGGCTGTGTAGGCCATGTAATTTGCCTGCCTGAGTCCTAAAGTGGATGCTAAGTATTGTTTCTTAGCCATGGCATCAATTTTCCTGGAGTCCTTGTCCGGGGGTGTGTGAAACCAAAGGTATGTTAGCCCTGTCACAGGCTGCAGCCTGCACAACCCCAACATGGCTGCAATGAGTGTATAAGAACTCCATGCCTGAGCCCGACAACATACAGCTCTAGTCCATTCTTTTATCCACAGGAGGTAAGGAGTTAGGAGTTTGTAAAAACCTTCGTGTCTGTTTCCCCAAAGACTTGTGGAGAGGGATAGACAATCTTTTGGACTCTGGGATGTCCATCATTTCTACAACATCAGGCTCTTCCTCTCCTTAGCAGCTTCAACCATAGGGAGCTGGAGGGTTTCAGCCACCTTCTTGTAAAACAAGATGTGTGAAAGGGGACTCAGAAACCCTGGGAGGGGAGATATTGCTGGGCCTGTCTGGGGAGCTGTCTGGTTCAATGGGCACATCCAGACCTTCATATTCATTGCCTTCATCCTCGTCGTCTGGATATTTTTCTTCTCCCTCCCACTCCTCACAGAAAGCATCCGGATAGTAATCTGAAAGAGTCAGATCCGACCAAACCGACCGCTTAACTGGCAGTACTGGTTCGGACGGAACCGGGCGAAGCGATTGAACTACAGTACAAATCACATTAAACTGTTCCATCAATGAGTTGCTTTAGCATTTCTGACTGAGTTGCATATGTGTTGCTAAGTTCAGTGCAAACCCTTGCACAAACTGTTTCTTAAGAGTTACACCTCAGTTTTGCATTGCATTGTGAATTGACTTAAGCTGCATTCCAACTGAGTAGCAAAAACATTTTCTAAACATTGCTCTTGAGCTGGTTAAATGTTAAAAAAAAAATGCAGTATTAGTTGCCAGTGCATTGGCAATTGTAAAAAACAATCCTAAACCAACTCATTGGTGGAACAGTTTAGTGCGACTTGTACTGTATACTAATCGCTTTGGCTATCTCGTCAGCGGTTGGAGAATGCGGTGTTGGATCTGAACCGGCTGTCTTGCGCTTTTTTTTCGATGGAACCGACCCCTCAGAGTTAGATCTCCTTTTGCCCGAGGAGGTATCACCTAGGTCAGTAGGCACCTCCTCAGGTTCGGCCATAACCGAACCGGGCTGGCCATCCGTATCTACGGACTTCTCAGCCTCCCTTTCCTTCAGCCTACTCAACCTTTTTTCTAGAGTGGCTTTAGGGAAGTTTTTGCAAACTGGCAGTCTGTTTTGAGGTGGTCAAACCCCAGACAATAAACACAGATGAGGTGGGGGTCGGCCTTGGCAAAGGCCTCCCCACACTCAGTACAGTGCTGAAACCCAGTGGGACCAGCTTTTTTCTTGGGTTTCCTCAGACATGACCAACCTAACAAAATTATCCTTAAAGCTTTCAAGCCAGGTAATGAAGAACAGATTGGTTACGAACCGTGTCATGGGTTCTGAAAAAGAACAAGAAAAAGTCCGGTTCTTTTGAAACCGATCGGCACCGAACACCACACTAATCCCAGAAAATTACAAAAAATAAACAGACAAGTCGGTTCCTAACCGGACCGCCCGGTGAAGAACCGAGACACAATTTCCACAAAAACCACAACAATACAAGTCACCACCTATCTACCACACTACCTGTACCGTAGACAGGGACTGGAAATCTGAAAAATAACAAACAAATCGGTTTAAACCAATGCTTTTTAAACTTTACCGAACCGACTGCAGAGGAAATCTCCGGAGCGATTTCACTGTTAGGTGGAGTAAAGAATCTGACGGTTACACTGGTAAGTACCAGAGACAGAGGTTTGAAAACCGAGCTCAAGCTCAACGTTCTATGCTCATGTATAGAGTTAACTCCTTCCTCTTCAGGGCAGTTCAAGTGCTGGGGCTAACTGCATAATGTCAGAATACAGCAAGACTTCATGTTGTTTGAAAGGTTCACATCTGGAGTACCCAACTTGTCGAACAGCGACTGTATGATGTCTGGTGCTAACGACCACTTATGAAGATCCACTTCTGTCCTGCTGAGGTGGTCTGCTAGATCGTTCTGAGTCCCTGGCAGGTAAACTGCTTGAATCAGGGCATTGTGGTTGAGGCACCACTCCCATACCCTCATGGCTTCCCTGGAGAGGGTAAGAGTGTACTCCCCCTTGCTTGCTGATGTAATACATCACTGCTTTGTTGTCTGTCTGAAGAAGGCTTACCCTTTGACTGACACTGTCTTCCAGGACTTGGAGGGTGTACAGGACTGCCCTTCATCTCCAGAACGTTGATATGGAGGTGCGACTCTGCCTGAGTCCAAAGTCCCTGAATGCGATGGCCCTGGGAGTGGGCTCCCCATCCGAGAAGAGATGCAGTTGTAGTGATGGTTATCTGAGATTCCGGTGGAGCACAGGGGAGACCTTGAAGAAGGTTGTCCTCCTGTGTCCACCATGCAAGTGACCAACACAGGGGCTCCATCACTTAATGGGGTAAGACTGAGGATGTGTTGTTAGGGACCACTGTAAGCAGAGCATCCATTGAGTGGTCCTCATGTGCAGTCGAGCCAGAGGTACTGTGAAGACAGAATAGGACATGATTCCTAACATCCATTGCATGGAGTGAGCCCAGACAAGGTTGTCTTCCATGACGAAGTGTGCCATCTGAAGGAGGTCATTCCTTCTGTCCTCCAGGAGAAAGGCCCTCGCTTTTGTGATGTCTAAGAGGGCCCGTATAAAGAGGACTTTTACAGGTTCAGCTGAGTCCCCATGGAAGTCACGAACTGAGATGCTGTGGCCATCACTCTCTCTGTATCCTGTCTTGACAGGCTTGCTAAGAGACAATCCTCCAGGCAGGGAAAGACTTGAGTGCTGAGCTTTCAATGGTGCACTGCAAGGACTGCAAAGCACTTTGTAAATACTTGAGGAGCTGAGGAGAGTTCAAAGGGCAAGACTCTGAATTGGCAGTGTTGCCCCAAGGCCACAAAGTAAAGGAACTTGTAATGGTTTGGGTGCAGTGGAATATGCTGGTAGGCATCTTGCATGTCCGGGGATGCTAGCCAGTCGTGTTGTTTGAGAAGTGGTGGAAGTGTCCCCAAGGAGATCATCTTGAACTTCTCATGATACAAGAACGTGTTCAGCTTTCTGAGATTGAGAATGGGGCACATACCCCGTCTTTTTCAGAACCAGAGAGTACTGGGAGTAGAAACCTGTGTTTTGCTCTGTCCAGGGAACTACTTCCATTGCCCTGTTTTTGAGAAGGCCCGTTATCTCCAAAGTGAGAAGGTCTGACTGAGTGGCTGACAGAATGTGTTGCCACTTGCGTGCAAGGTCTGGGGGTCTCTGTAAAGCTGAGTGAGTACTCCTCCTGACCTACGCTGAGGACCCACTTGTCTGTGGCGCTAGACTTCCACTAGCTGCAGAACTGAGTCAGACATCCTCCCACTGCTGAGGAGAGGCCCACCTCAGGCAGCTGAGGCAGAACTGGGGCCAGACTCTCAGAGGGAAGCACTGGGCGCTTTCGGGCCCTGTGCCTTCTACTTCATTTTCTGTTGTGGCTGAGGAGACTGGTGTTTGTTTGGAGCTCCACTGCATCTTTCTTGAAAGGGCTGCCCGCTTATTTATTTATTAGCTTTTGGTGACCGAGTAAGTGCATTAGGCAATAACCCTGCTTATTTTCAAGCACGACCTGGGAGAGTACAAGATACAGGCACACAGTCAAACACAGTTCAAATACAAAACATTCCCTAAATGCTTACAATCATTACGGAAGAGTACAAGCATACAAACAAACACTGGTTGAATACAAGACCTGTCCTTAAATGCTACAATAGTTAGTGTCTTTGAGTTACACATACAAGTAGTAGTAATCCACGCAGAGATGATAAGGACGGGTGACAAAACCAGATAATACACTCAATGTTAGAAACCAAGTAATGCTAGGCAGAAAGAAGCAGGAACAGAGGTCCACGGAAGGTTGGGTACAGTCACAGGAATCAAGTGCATGAAAGCAGGAGAAAAGTGCAGTCTTGAAGGAGTGAGATAAGGAGTGGTTTAAGCTGTCAGGCAGGGAGTTCCACAATTTGGGAGCAAAATAGGGGAAAGCTCGCTCACCCATTTTTGTTGAGCAGTACGGGACTGAGAACAGAGGGGAATTTGATGACCTCAGAGTGCAGAAGTGATGCACGGAGGTAAGCATAGCCCCAAGACAGTCAGGGCGAGGGGTTCTAGTCATGGAGTCGATGAAACAACCCAGCGAGAAGGAGTGCAGGGATCTGGGAGACAGCTAATTCAGGGTGGAGTAAAGGAGGCAATGGTGAGTAAGGCGAGGGGCCAACAGGGCAAATCTACAGATGTTGTTGTATGTGGTGTCACATTTATGAAGAATACCAGCACTGGCGTGGGAAAGGATTGGGTGGGCATACTGTAGCCTTGGGAGCAGGACACCTCTAGCCACAGAGATCCTGGCAGCAGGGGTTAGGGAGTGTCGCACACGGTAGGCAGCACCTAGCTTGATGTTAACGGATCTGCATATCTCGTTTATGTGAGAGGAGAAATCAAGTACTGGATACAGCATTACTCCAACGTACTTGAAGGAGTCAGTGGACATGACTACTGAGCCATTGCAGCAAAGCACCCGAAGCTTACGGGACTCAGCATGGACTTTTCTGGAAGACCTGAAGAGCATGGCCTGCGTCTTGGGTAGACTGAGGATAAGGGAACTGGAGGAGAGCCAGAGTTGAATCTATTGGAATGCTGAAGACAGGTGAACATTAAGGTCAGTGAAGGAACGAGAAGCAGCGTACAGCACAAGGTCATCAGCATACATGATGGAGCGACAGTGGGGAAAGGAAGTGGGACTATCATTAATAAAGATGGAAAAGAGCAAAGGTCCCAGAATGGACCCTTGCGGAACACCGCAGGAGATGGGAGCCAGAGATGAAAGTACCTTATAAAAGGAGATGGATTGGGATCGGTTAGTGAGGTAGCTACTGAACCCAGATAAGATGGAGCCAGAGGCACCAAGTGAATGCAGTCTGTACAGGAGCAGTGGGTGATTAACCAAGTCAAAAGCTTTGGTGAGGTCAATGAACATAGCGCCAGTAAGTAAACCTTTGTCCATGTTGGACTTAACTTCGCTGGTGAAAAGCGTAAGGGCAGCAGTGGTGCTGTGTCTAACCCTGAAACCCTGTTGAACAGGGGACTGAAGATTGAAATTTAGTAAATGAGCAGATCTGGCGGTGAATAAGTTTCTCCAATATCTTACCGAGGGTAGGCAGTAAAGCAAAGGGCCGATATTTAGACAGGACTTTAGGGTCACCTTTCTTGAGCACCAGGATAACCCTGGACGATTTCCAGGCCGATGGCACCATACTGGAGTAGATGGACAGATTAAACAGCCTAGTAATGGGGGTAGCTAGGAGAAAGGCAGCAAGTCTAAGGATCCTGGGTTCAACACCATCCGGACCGGTGTTGCCGTGAGCGGGAATGGACTGTAGTAGTCTAAGAATCTCCAAACGCGTGATATGGGAGAGCACCAGGGCAGGAGGTGCTGGAGGAGGGGACAGGGGGCCGCAAAACACTGAAGGGGAGATATTAGGAACCTCAGTAAAAAGGGAGTTAAAGGCGTTGGCAATAGTGCTGGGGTTATTGCAAAGAGTATCATTGATTAGCATGTCTTTGGGAGACAGCGGCTTTGTATTCCCCAAGATCTCATTAATCTGGTTCCAGTACTTTTTTGGGTCAGAGGCCAAGGACTGGAGAAGTTCCTGGTAGTAGTTGCTCTTGACAGGCCGAACCTCCTTCTTGCAGGTATTACGCAATACATGATACTCAGCAAAGTCAGCCAGATTAGAGCAGGATTTCCATTTAACCCAAAGTTTGTCACGCATCTTTAACTGTTTCATGAGAGGCTGCTTCAGCCACTTGGTCACCTTCCCACTGATCCTCCGCATAAAGAATGGAATGTGCTTATTCTGTTAGGCTAATAAGGTTGTGTTGAAATAGTCGGTAGCCAGATTGATGTCATTGGTAGTAAACAGGGGAGACCAGTCAGCATGTTTTAGATCATGTAGGAACCCAACAGGGTTAAGTTTGGAAAAGTTAGCAACGGACAAAACTATAGGAGGATATGTGGAAGGGGATGCTCCCATCATGCAGAAGACTGGGCAGTGATCACAGATTGAGTCGGGTAGAAACCCAGCCAGGGAGTAACAGTCCTTGCGGTTGGTGAGAATCCAGTCAATCAGTACGGCTGAGGCTGCTCTGAGGTATCCGAGTATGGGATGAGATCAGTTGAAAGAAGCTGACCTTGCTGATAGTGGAAGCAAGGGAGGAGGAGTTTGGACCGACCCAGTCAAGGTTAAAATCACCCAGACAGATCACCTCACTGTTCTTGGTTAAGGCAGGAAATCAGGCCAGTAAGCTCCTCAAGACCAAGCTTACTATTGCCGGGAGGTATATATACCACAAATATGTGCACTGTCTTGGCACACCAAGGAGTATGAGTGAGTGTAATACCTCACTGTTATTCAGTGGGGGGCATGCAGCAGAGAGACGTTCAGGTGAGACTTGCAATACAGTGCCAAGCCGCCACCTCTTTTGGAGGAAGGTCGGTCGGCCCGGTACATGTTATAGCCTGGTAGGGCACAGTTAGGGTCCAGCACAGTTGGTTTCAATCAGGTTTCGGATAGAATGAGGATATCTGGGTTATTAACCTAAATCCAGGCTTCTAGCTTAGGGAGACTGCGGATATTAAGGTGTGCAAAAGTCAGACCCAATGCCTGGGGCAAGAAGTTGGTAGCGCAGGAGTGAGTTTCGCTAAGACTGACCAAAGGACCAGGGTTGCTTTCAATATCCCTGGCTAGGGTTAGGGATAAAGCGGTGACCCATAGAAAAGTGCAATGGCACAAGAGACTTTCGCAGATGAGGTAAGTTTCCTGTATACAATGTGCCTTAGTAGTGACCCAAGGAGTTTGTAGCTGAGGTACACTGGAGGAATTGGCGTGGAGAACATTTAGCTATCACGTTAGAGTAGATAAAGTTACTGGGGGGGCACCACAGACAGGAGGGAAGGGGTCCCAGTAAAAAGAGATAGGGAGTTGAGGGCAAGTAGGGCAATAAATGTGGAAGCAAGGTGGCACATAGCAAATCTAGTCATCTTATCAGGACAGTCCAAGCAAAGGCCGTTGGCAACAATAAAGTGTAACTACAGGAAAGGTAGAGCAGTGAGGGTGAAGAGGGACACAGGGTGGAAAAGGTTAGGACAGGGATAGATCAACAGCACAGACTCAAGATCAGGACAGGGAGGGCAGCCAGAGTTCTAAGGAAGCAGGACACTTGCAGTAGTAAGTAGGGAAATAAACATCGCTGGAGATTGAAGCTGAATTAAGGTAGGATGTGTGCCAGGCAAGTTAGTGAAGTGGCGACACCTAATGGAGAAACAAAATAACCGGGATGAGAAATAAGGCAGATAGGAAAAAACATGCCACGTTTCCCTCCCAGAACACGTGTTCGCCTGGGCCTATATAAAGAAAGCCAGCAAAGCTAGCTAAGGGTGGGAGGGTATTGGGGGGCGTGGAATGCTCCCAAGGAGCTAGAGGAGCAGCTCAGGAATGGCTCTACTGGAGTTCGGAGTGGTGCTGCTGCTGAAGTTAAAGCAGAGACGCAGCAGCCCTGAAAAGTAAATAAAAGAATCACAATTCTGGAGGATGAAGGAATCAACTCCGATTCTGATCCTGAGAGCTGCTATAAAAGGAGCAAGCAATTAATTGGACTAGGGAAGTGAGCTGCTCTGATTAAAATTATCAGCCTCGGGGAGTGAATTAATTCAAGTCAGCAAAAATATCCCTTAATTGGAAGTAGGCGGTGATAGAGAATTAATTGCCCTGCAGCCCAGTTTTAAAATATAAAGCACTGGACAAGGAATACAATTCAAAGTGCAGCTTGCAGGGCAAACAGAAAATGGCGTCAAATTTGAATCCAGGGCAGAAGCCAGCTGTTTCTCCGTCAGCGTTTTGTCCGTACCTGATTAAATCGGTGGGAAGTCCCACAGCAGCTCTGTGGGCGGAATGCCCCAAGGATTTAGGAGTGCTGTGGAGAGAATAAATAGGGAGGAGAGAGGGAGGTAGCAAGGGAGGAAACAAGGAATTGGAAAATCGGGTTACAGAAGGAGGAGGAGGAGGCTGCTAGTCTATGGAGGAAGATCACAGCGGGAGGGTGAGCAACAGCTTGTTGTAGAAGGAGGCACAGTCAGGGGAGCAGAAAGGTGTTTGTAGCAGAGATAGAGAAGTGTAAAGGACAGGGAAGAAATAGCAGAGCAGGAGATGGGGTTAGGAGTTAGACAGAATAGAGGGGGTTAGTTAGCAAGAGCAAAGAAATACAGCAGGAATAAGTAGAACTATAATTGCAGCAGTACTAGCAGGCAAACTTTGAGAAAATTCAAACTCAGCAGTGAACTACAGGTTATGAAATAGCTATGTTATACACAGTGCTACATTAAATACTTTATAAGCCCCAACCACTGAAATACTCTGTGCTGAAATAGTTTCTGAATACCACAGTGCTGTATTTAAATGCACTTAACCATTCATTACACTGCGCTGTAACAAAATGCTCCGATGAACTAGAGGAGCAGCTCAGGAGTGGCTCTACTGGAGCTCGGAGTGGCGCTGCTGCTGAAGTTAAAGCAGAGACGCAACACTGAAAAGTAAATAAAAGAATCAATATTCTGGAGGCTGAAGGAATCGACTCAGATTCTGATCCTGCTGAGAGCTGCTATAATAGGAGCAAGCAATTAATTGAACTAGGGGAGTGAGCTGCTCTGATTAAAATTATCAGCCTTGGGGCATGAATTAATTCAAGTCAGCAAAAATATCCCTTAATTAGAAGTAGGCGGAGATAGAGAATTAATTGCCCTGCAGCCCAGTTTTAAAATATAGAGCACCGGACAAGAAATACAGTTCAAACTGCAGCTCGCAGGGCAAACAGAAAATGGCATCAAATTTGAATCCGGGGCAGAAGCCAGCCGTTTCTCCATCAGCGTTTTGTCTGTACCTGATCAACTAGGCAGGAGGTCCCACAGCAGCTCCGTGGATGGAATGCCCCACGGATTTAGGAGTGCTGATTAACTTGTTACAAAAGAATTGACAGTTCCTGCCTCTCTGAGAGGCTGGAGGAGCCAAGCCTGGCTGTCTTGATGGCAGTCCTAGTTTTCTGAGGCCTCCAGGGCTTGTTCCACTTGTTGGCTGAACAGATAGGTACCATCAAAGGAGACATTCATAACCTGCTGTTGGGCATCTGAGGAAAAATCAGATATCTGCAGCCAGGAATGTCTTCTAATACAGATTCCAGCAGCGACCACTCTGAAAGTGGTATCGAATGCATCCATAGCTGCTTTCAGCTGATAGCTACTGGAATCTATTCTGCAGGTGACAGTTTGAATAATCTTAAGCTTGGAGTCGGACTCCAATAGATTCTCCGAAAGAGAGTTAAGCGAGGTCTAGAGGACATACTCACACTTGAAGTGTCCTTGATAGTTCACTATACGCATGCCCAGCTGCGAAAGTCCTCTTTCCCATAGTATCTAGCTTGCGAGATTCCTTGTTGATAGGACATGCTGTTACTTCTTGCAGTAAGACAGCTATGTCATTCTCTCCAAGAATAACCAGTGCATCCACAACTGGTTGCAAAGCTAAAATAGGTCCCTCCTTAGGAGGAACATATTTCCAATCTATGGACTTGCAAACAGAAGGGATAGAGGCAGGCCTATCCCACACAGCTTTGGACAGAGTCTCGAAGGTTGGGGGAACAGGAGGCGTAAGGTTCAGTGGGATATTGAGAACATGAAGCTACTCAAGGTGCTTGAGCTTTCGTGGGTCTAAAGAAGACATCTGTAGTGCCTGGGCTGCCTGCATATTCCTTAAAAGGGATTGAAAGGAAAGGTTCTCTTGAGGGACAGTAATTGGAATTATTGGCCTATTGTCCAGGTTACAGAAAGAGTCTTCATCCCCTTCCTCAGAAATGATGAGGTCTGGGTCAGACTCGTTCTGCTTCATATCCCCCTCAGAAGTGGGGGGAGGGAGGAAGCGGTGTGGAACCTAAAAGGCCGAGACCAGGCCTAGGAAGAGGAAAAAGAGGCGACACCGGACCCGGTGCCCTGACTGAGAAGGAGACGGCGCTGCCCTAGCACCCAACCCAAGCCTATAAGAGGAAGAAGGGGATGGTACCTGTGCCAGTCCCTGGGAGGAAACAGAATTGGGGCTCGGCATGTGGAACCGGCATCGGCATCGGCAGCATGGTCACCAAAAAGGGAAGGGATTCTGTTGCCGGAGCCAAATGCTCTACCTAACCAGAAGGCCCCAGCCACAGGTCTGCAGCACCTAGGCCAGAGGGCCATGGCACCAGATCCACAGGAAGGGGAAAACGGGCCAGATGCTGTACCCACTGCTCCAAAGAGCAGCCCAGTGATGAAATTGCCCACTGGAAACCCCACAAGAGGACAGAGAAGTGCTCTGGTATTGAGATTCCGAGTGACAGTGGGCAGAGGCCATCAGGGAGCTGGACAGAGTCGGGGAAGGCCTCTCACTCATGGACACCGAGAACCTCTTGGCAGACATACCAGAGGGTGACCTCGTGCAGTACTGTTTCTTCACCTTCCAAAGGGAAGATGAACTCGACGCAGAACAGTGCTGGGTCCCCAACCTGGATTGGGAACGGGACCACTTTTTTCTGTGTTTTCAGGAGGACTGTCCTCCCTCACGAACACCGGACTGCCCGTGGCTGACCCCCTATCTAGAGAAGGCAGCAGACCAGACACAGCCCAGCTGCCAGAGCAGCTTTCTGAAGGAGACTCCCTATCGTCACTGTCCATGGCCAAGTCCTTCGGTCGGTAGGGCTGTAGAAGAAAAACAAACTTTTTTTACCACAGAAAATAACAAATACAGTATGTTAAAACTGGACAAAACTAAATGTTGCTGTTGCATATATGTGAAGATCTGACTCCTGGCAGGCGAGCGACATTGTCACTGAAACGCACCTGAAGGCGGGAAAAAAGGAACTGAGGTGGTTGGAGGGTCAATGCCGAGATAGCCTACATGGCATGAGCCAGCCTCGCAGTGCTGCACATGTGTGTCCTACCTTGGCGCTGGCCCTCCTGAAGATTTCTGGCTCCCGCAGGGTCCCAGCGCCTCCAGCATGAACCCAACAGTATGAATATATGGTGAAGACTTAAGTCCAGGAAGATCCCGTTGTTTCTCTGATGAGGAGAAACTGGTTCTACAACACATTTGTGTATCAGGGACTGTATTTCTTCTTTGAGAAGGGGCAAATGTCCCAGATGATAACTGGAAGGAAGTGGAGGATGCTTTGGAGGAGTCTTCAACAGCTCCAGAGCATACTCCTGGCAATTTTCTCCAGTACCCATTTGTCTGTGTTGACCTTCTGTCATTGTTTGAGATGTAGGAAGAGTCACCCTACAACCACTGCTGGAGGCCACAGTGGTATGGGGGACCACTGAACTGAGTCAGGCTGAACTGGTGGGGGCAGATCCACCAGATCCCATGGCCTTGGGTGCTTCTGAATGGGAACTTGGGGGGTGGGGGGACGGAACAGTGCCTGGCTACAGTTTCATAGGTGTGGCCTAATGAAAGCGATATCCTCAAAGATCTTTAGCCTCATCACAAGCCGCAGCCTGTACTACCCCTTCTTGGTCAGGATGGGAACAGAGGTACTCAGCATCTCTTCTATCCAGTTGGTACTTCTTTTCTATTTTTTTTTTTTTTAGCAATATCCGAGGTACAGCTGGGTGGCTGTAACAGCTTGTAGGTTGCTTTTTCAAGGGGCTTATGAACCTGCAGGATCAACCTCGTAGTCCTGGTTAACCCCATCATATCTAAAAATTCTACTTCATCCTCATCCTCCATGGTCTCCTGGGTGGGGAGGTTGAGGGTATTTACCATCTGCCTCAGAAAAGAGTAGTGTGAGGAGAAATCATCCTGGGCCCACAGAGGAGAGCTGAATTCTTGCTCAGGGGAACTGCCAGGCTCAATAGGTTCCCACTCCTCCTCCTTTTCATCATAATAAAATTCAACCCCCTGTTCCTCCGGAACTGAGGTTGGAACCAGGGAAGAAGGGACCAGCTTGCCCATGAGTGATCGCATGGCCTGGAATAACTGCCATGCCTTGGTCATGTTCTCCACAGAGGATATAAACTTTGTCTACTGATGGCTCCTCTCCTTCTTCAGGAGGAGGGGAGGGGCAGTGATATGTTTTTCTTTTTGTTTTTATTCTTAGCGGGCCCCAACTCCGGTACTTGCTCAGAGGGTCTTTTATGATTACTGGACTCAGGGTTCCTCCATTCAGACACTCTGGACTCTGAACCATCCTGAGCGGACTTGTCCTTTTGCTTATTATAAGGGACTGGACCTTCATCTGAATGCTTAGGCGATGTAGAGGCAGACTGAGAAGCCATTATGTCCTCTCATTTTTTGGCCCTCTTTTTAATAGTTTTAGGGCAGATGGGGGAGTGCAGGTTCCTAACTTTTAATTATATTACCTGGCCATGCACGTTATTAAACTCTCATATTGGCTGGGAATGAACACGGAGACCCGTCCAAGTCTTACGTTCCATACTGGGTGGACACAGAGCGAGCTCTATGCTCCAGCAATGGATTAGACATAAGGTCTCTTCCATACCTTACTAGGAAAAACCTCCCTCATTCCCTAAGAGATACCCCCCTGGCAGCATCCCTTCAGGTCCACTTACAGTTTTCCTCTCTGCTTAAGATTTGCCCAATTAAAAATATTACCCAACCGTTTGGGAATCCTAATCTCTGGACAGAAGGTCAGCCCATCCCTCAGAGTTTCTGGCCTGATATGGGTGTTCATACTGTTCGAGACCTCACAGTTGACTACAAGTTGTTATCCTTTCAAGATGCCCACGATAAATATCACTGGCTTCCTTCTGCTTGTTTCTGCTATTTTCAAGTATCACACATGCTTACCCATTTCTTTGGTATGGGACCTTGGCTTAGTCCATTTGGTAACTTAATTTTTCCTCTTCTCCAACAAGCCCCCACATCTCATTATATATCCTATTATTACCGGTCACTGCAGGGGTATTTAAGTTTCATAGAAGGACTGTGATTCTATAGCTGGGATAAATCCCTTCCAGGTTCCTCCCATACCAGGATTTGGGCCGTCCTCTGGAATCATCTTTATAAATTTATAAAACGGGACAGGTATCACATTATACAATTTAACATTATACACAATCTAGGCTAGAAATGGGATCAGAGCAGTGCAAGAGGAGTTTGTAGAGTTGGGGAGGGGCCTTAGACAAGTAGCGCATACGGTAACCTTCTCGGAGGTGCTGCCTGTCTATGGCAAGGGTGATGCTAGGGTACTCCTCACCAGGGAATTCAATACATGGTTGAAAAACTGGTGTGGAGCACAGGATTTTGGCTTCATTGGGGACTGGGGAGCCACCTGGAGGAATGCAGACCTATATTGGTGCGATGGTCTGCATCTGTCCAGGGGGGGAACCAGGATCCTAGGTGAGAGGTTTAAATGCTTCATTGGCAAGCATTTAAACTAGCCAAGGGGGGGGAGGCACTGAAAGGAGCAGGAAATCCTATACTCTCCCAAAAACATGGTAATTAGTGAGTAAACACCAAGGTACAGAAGTTATTAGGGAGCAGAACAGATTTAAATGTAAAAAGGCAAAGGCAGTAAGGACAGTAATGGGGCTAAAAGGTAAGGCTATCAAAAGTGGAGGTGATGAGTACCAATGCCTGTAGTCTGTGTAACAAGCTCCCTGAACTAGTGGCCTTGATGGAAGAGGGTTGCCTGGATATTGTGGGAGTCACAGAAACATGGTAAACAGAGAACCATGACTGGGATGTCAACATACCAGGATACACAATCTACAAGAGGGACAGGGAGGGTAAAAGAGGAGGAGGAGGAGTAGCTCTCTATGTAAAGGAAGGGATCAAAGCAACAGAACTAAAGAGTAAACAGGGAGCAGATGAGGCACGCTGGGTCACCCTGGAGACAGGAAATGGCACCACAATCCGCATGGGGGTTGCATGCAGACCCCCATCTCAGGGGGAAGGAATGGACAAGGAAATGATAGAAGGTATACTTAGAATGGCAGTAAAAGGGGAGATATTGTTGATTGGGGACCTGAATATGCCAGATGTTAACTGAAGCACCTTTGCTGCAGGCACATCCAAGAGCATGGTCATTCTTGATGCCCTACAGGGGGCATGCCTCAGACAGCTAGTACTGGAACCCACTCGAGAGGGAGCAATCGTAGACCTGGTACTCTCAAATGTGGATGGAGAAAGAATCTCAGATTTAGAATGGGTAGCCATCTGGGAACAAGTGACCACCAAACAGTGTAGTTCACGATAAACACAGCCATACAATCAAGCCATACAAAAGCAAGAGTATTGGACTTTAGGAGGGCTGACTTTGGGAAAATGAGAGAGTGTCTCAGAAAAGCACTAGCAAACAGGCAAGAAAGAGGGATGGAGGAACAATGGGGAGTAATCAAAACAGCCATCACAGAGACAAGCCTTTGTGTAAAGCAAATCAACAAAACACAACGAAGGAAAAAAAACGCTATGGTTCTCAAAAGAGGTGGCAGGGAAGATTAAGAAGAAAAGGACAGCATTCAAGAAATATAAGGAAACACAGAAGGAGCAGGACAGAGAACTTTATCAGTTAAAGCAGAAAGAGGCTGGGAAGGCAGTCAGAATAGCAAAGGCCCAAACCGAGGAAAGGATAGCCAACTCTGTTAAGAAGGGGGATAAGACCTTTTATAGGTATATTAGGGAGTGAAGAAAGACCAAAGAAGGGATACTGAGGCTTAATAAAGGGGAGGAATGTGGGCAGAGGGTGACAGTGAAAAGCAGGGATACTGAGCGAATATTTCTGCTCAATATTCACAAAGAAGAGGAGAGAGGAGTACCTAAACCAAACAAGAGAAACACTCTGAAGACAGGGGTCTATACCAGTCCATTTACAGAAGAAAGGGTTCTGAAAGAACTAATAAAATTGAACGTGGACAAAGCAATGGGGCCTGATGGGATTCACCTAAGAATTCTAAAGGAACTAAGGGTAGAACTAGTGACACCGCTGACTACTCTCTTTAACAAATCATGGGAGGATGGGGTGGTACCTGAGGACTGGAGGAGGGCGGATGTGATTCCTCTTCACAAAAGTAGGAGCAGGACAGAGGTAGGAAACTACAGACCAGTTAGTTTGACCTTAGTGGTAGGGAAAATGATGGAATCACTTCGGAAGGAAAGAACTGTTAAGTACCTTGAGGCCAGTGGGGCACAGGACCCAAGGCAGCATGGATTCGATGGCAAGGTCATGTCAGGCAGATCTAATAGATTTCTTTGACTGGGTGACCAAAGTAGTAGACCAGGGAGGTGCTGTGGACATGGCCTACCTAGATTAGCAAGGCATTTGATACAGTCCCACACAAAGATTAATACACAAGTTAGCCAGCCTTGGGTGGGTCCCAAGGTGGTAGCCTGGATAAAAATTGGCTAACAACAGGGCGTAAGGGTAGTAGTAAATGGAGTCCACAGTGAAGAAAGGAGGGTTACTAGCGAGGTACTGCAGGGTTCAGTACTAGGACCGGTCCTTTTTAATGTCTTTATAAGTGACATTGCAGAGGAACTGGAAGGAAAAGTATGTCTCTTTGCAGACGACACAAAGATCTGCAACAGGGTTGATACAGAAGATGGAGTGGAAAGGATGAGAAGGGACTTGGCAAGGTTGGAGGAATGGTCAGATGTATGGCAGCTCAGAATCAATACAAAGAAGTGCAAGGTAATGCAGCTGGAAAACAAAAACCCAGGGGAAGAGTACACAATGGGGGGTGAGATACTGACAACAGTAAAAAGGGACTGGGGGTAATTATATCAGATGACCTAAAGGTGGGCAAGCATTGTGAGAAGGCAGTAAGGAAGGCTGGGGGGATACTGGGATGCATAAGGAGAGGCATCAATAGTAGAAAACAGGAAGTTGTTATCCCTCTGTACAGACAGTTGGTGAGACCCCATCTGGATTACTGTGTGCAGTTCTGGAGACCCCATCTCCCCAAAAACATAGACAGAGTGGAGGCTGTCCAGAGGAGGCAACAAAATGGTGCAGGGTCTGCACCAGAAGACATCTGAAAGACTAAAGGAGCTTAATATGTATACCCTTGAAGAAAGAAGGGAGAGAGGGGACATGATAGAAACTTTCAAGTACCTCAAGGGAATCAACAAAGTCCAAGAGGTAGCATCTTTCAGAAAAAGAGATGTGCAAGAACAAGGGGGCACAATCTGAAAATAGAGGGGACGGCTCCAGAGGTAATGTGAGGAAGTATTTTTTCACAGAGAGGGTTGTGGATACATGGAACAGCCTCCCTGAGGTCGTGGAGTCAAGAACAGTGGGGGAATTCAAGAATGCATGGGACAAACATAAGGCAGTCCTAGTGGGAAGTAGGAGGAAGTAAGCTGTTGGTTAATTAGGATCTGCAGCTTATCTGTTAGGTAGGAAAATGGGCAGACTGGGTGGGCCAAGCGGTCCTTATCTCCCGTCACATTCTATGTTTCTAAGTTTACTATACTCCAGTTAAATTACATACAATGGGCAGACTTCCTCATGATTCTTGTTCAAGATGTGGGAAAGAACCGGGCACTTCACTTCATATCATGTGGTCCTGTGAAAACGTGGTCCCCTTTTGGGAATTCATTCGCACATATCTCGACCCCTTGTTAGGGCTTTCGGATGCCTTTTCTCCTGAAATGTACATTTTAGGAGACCACACCAATAGCTTACTGGGGAACCAAAAGTATTACATGGCACTGATTTCGGCATGTGTGAAAAAAGTGATTTTACGCCACTGGCTTGACCAGTGTATAACCCAACTTATAGAATAGTACAGGGAGATATCATTTGCCTTACAGGCTGAGCGCTTTGTTGCCAGTATGGCTGGCAGTCTGCCAAAGTTTACCCGGGTTTGGGAACATTTACAGGCTTTACTGATGATCTAATTACTCCAATCTCAGGTTCTCTTCTGGCCTTTCCTTTCCCACTGGTGTGGAAACACCCAGACATCCGTATTTTTTTTTTTTTTTATCCCTCAACTATTATATTTCTCTGATCATCCTCTGGTGGTGGTCATACCTCTCAACTGTCCCTGATTTTCAGGGACGTCCCTGATTCTGCCTCAGAATTTTACTCTGTCCCTCCTAAAAATTGTGTTTTGTGACCAAACAGTGGGGGTTGTAAGCATAAAATAATGTCAAACACGAAAGTTACAGACTTGTTCTTCCTTAGAAAATGCATTTTACACTAAGCCCTTTATTCTACCAGCTTCCTGAGTGGATAACACCAATTTTGAAAATGTGTCCCTGATTTTGGTCCTTTGTCCCTGATTTTTTTAAGCCTTGTGCCTGATTTACGTGGCAGAAGGTTGAGAAGTATGGTGGTGGTGGTGGGGGGTGGGGGAGTTGGGGAGTATGGATGGGTGGAGGGAGGTTTTTTTTTGCTGTTTTGAAGTGTTCTGACATATTTTGTATTACAAATTGTTCTCATCCTGCTTACAAATTTACTGTTTATCTCATCACTGTTATGCAGGATCTGGTTCCTTCCTACTGTAGATGATATCCTGTTTTGTCTTTTTCAATAAAGCTTATTCAATCTGCAAAAAACAAAAAAAAAAAAACAGCAGTTTTAGGGCAAAACTTACTATAAATCTTACAATCAGGGAAAAGGTCTGGAATTAGGCACCTTAAACACAGTTTATCGCAGTCCACTTTAGCCAGGAGATTAAAACAATTTTTTACAGTTTTTAAAGCCTGTACATCTTGTTTTCTTTTTGGGTTTGTTGGACATGCCAATTGTGAAAAATCCAAATAAACTCGGTTCCAAAAGGGGAAAAAGAGGGATTTTAGATTTGGTTCCCAAAAATTATGTGAACTGCTAACGAAAAAAGAGAATTTAAGTAAAAATCAAAGCAAAAGTATCAACTGAGAGGGGGAGAGGGGGAGGGGAGAGAGAGAGAAAGAGAAAGAAAGATTGCAAGGAAAAAACCTTTTGTGGCCTGGCGCTACCATATGGGACATGTCCTAAGACACCTGGAGGAAGGAGGTGTTGATTGCTGCCACAGTAGTACATTCTTGGACAGGAGACTGTGAGTCATCCGCAACATTGGCCCTACCCGCACAAGAATAGACATGATGGTATCAGCCACTTTCAAGGGAAGTGGTTGGGACCAAAATGCAGGGAAAGAAATTGGCTAAGCCCAGGTTAGATAATGTTTAAACCTCTCCATGGCCCAATGGCCTGTGCCAATGCTGTACGCACTGGGTCTTGGGGAGCTTAGGCTCACTGTGAGGGTGAAACTGCAGGGGAAAGTCTGGAGGGGGATCACTAGTGGTACACAGATGCAGGCATAGAATCAGAATGAGAGAAGCGCAAGGACTGAAGGTACACTGGGGTACTGCCCAGATAAAAATCTGGATAAAAAAGTTTTTGCTTTGAAGTGCTACATCATAAATGAACTGTATTACACAAATTACAGTGGGCCTCTAACATCAGTTCTTTATAAAATATCTCACTTCTTTCTGGTGGTATTTCTTTAAGTCTTTCCTCTGCAGTTTGAAACAATACGAGTTCCAATTCTGTACCACGCTGCGTCATCTAGAGGTTACCATGCACAGGCTGCACATTTTTGCACATTATGATGTATATTCTTAATGCACATTTGAGACAGACAGAAGGTACAATAGTTTAATTGTATGCTATCTGTTTTTTAGTTATAACCTCTACTCACACTGAACCACATCAGGATTAATGTGAAGCAGAAGCTTGCTTCTCATGTTAACACACTGGATAAGGTACACATTTTTATTTTTTTTATTTTTTGTAGTCGCATTTCATAACATGAATGTAGAACAAATTTGTGCCAAAATGTTTTTGTTCCCTCAAAATGGGAATACCATTTAACTTGAAAAAACAAAAATGTCAAATGTCAATGCTCTTATTTCATTAAAAAGGTACTCATTCAGGCTGATAAAACCAGTACAAATGAAGGTGCTCAACTCAATCAAGTTACAAATTTATATATAGTATATACAGCACATAATACAGGGCCTCACACCAACAGGAAACATCCTGTTTTGCTTTATTTGTGTTTCTTTTCTGTCTGAAAATAATGCTTACTTTTGCCGCTAGTGCATTCATTTATACTAATAAAAGTACACATAGATATTAAAGGTGCAACATAATTTATCCTCAGGTCTGAACTTTGGTTAAAAAATGTACAATGTGTATGCATATACTGTACACGATGGACAAACCTCCCAGCACAAAATGCTGCATGCTTCAAGAATAAAGCAGCAGAGACAACTACAACTGTGCCAGAATTGGGCTTTCGTGTACACAAAACGGACAACACAGTAGTTATGGGTACTTCAATGCAATTATCCTGATAGAGTTGCATATTTAGTTTTTATTATATGAGAGTAAGTGTTTCGCTATAAACTGATATGATGAAACTAAATGACTAGTAAATTGAAGTTTTTTTGGTGGGGCTGGTTAGAGGTTATTATGTGATGTATATCAAAAAATTAACATCTACTAATTATGCACAAATATCTCTGACAAAGTTCGACATTGCATTTAGTCTGCCATTCTACGGCCCTGTCATTTGAAAGAAAAAGCTTGTTTTCTTCAGGTATTTAAAATGATGTAAATAACTTTAATTCAGACATAATGAACTTTTAAAAGGTATAAATATAGACGGACAATGCCCCAGTGTGTGCATTAGAAACATTAACAATTGGAGAATGTCACATTCCAGCCTCTACACTACATATCTGTGATCAGCACATCCTTGTTGGATTTCGTATACAGAAGCACAGCACTACACATTTTTCTTGTAAGATCTACACAAGGCTTGCTACTGGTCCCTACTCTATGACTAGTCCTCTGTAAATCTAGGCAGGTATACGTGCTGCAGCCTCCTCCTCTGCATCAGCTCTGTTAGCATTGATTTCTGCAAGTGTACGAGCAAAACGTGTCCACTCATCATTGCGAGGAACTGCAATTTGCTGTGGAAAGGGAAAAAAATGCCATTTATAATGAAAGTCTGCAATGTATTATTGACATGTTTAGATTAAGTAATAGAAAAGCAAAATGTTACAGTCGAATGAGCAACTCTTTCAAAACTATTCATCCCAACTATTCTTAGAAGCAATGGTTTACTGCTGAAGTACTATTGAAAAAACATTCCTCCCATTAAGCCTTTCCTTCTCAAATAAGTTAAATGTGGTCCAGAATAATGATAAATGGTGAAACTGTAACCAGTCCATGGGAAGTGAAGGATTAGACAGGTTTCCAATATCTCAGTTTTTAAGGACTGCCAACTCCAATTATAGGCCCTGTATGACCGTTCTAAATCATCTGGAAATGTCAATTTCCTTTTTTTAAGTCACCACTTCTTTTTTTTTAAATTAAACCACTTATTAAAAAGGACTTTCCAGTAGACTCTGCACTCTCATGTCCGCAGACTGCTAATATTAACCAGGCGACATGTCAGTTTGACTAAATATAAAGTGCTTTCTTTTAAAATATAGATATAGAACTAAAGTCTGTTGAACGGAAACTCAAATCCTGATGTTTGAGTACATCAGCTATTTAAGGCCTTATAGGATTTATAGGGTTTAACGAAGCCCCTTTCATCATTTCTTAATGAAATTATGCTTGAGCTTTTGTGGTTTTCAATAACATTCACTTAAAAGGGCCAAATAAACAACATTGCCACAACACAGCATGCATCTCACTATAGGGCTAAGGTAAGTTTCAAAGGCAGGTACACCAGATTCTTCGACCTACCCCAACAGTTTACTAGTCATTATCTTCTGCCATAAGGATACAATGACATCTGATGATAGCACCGTATTAAATTTACTATAACCATGCCTAACAGCATTTATATCTAAAATCCCCATATAAGAAAAAGAAGTGACATTCAAGTTTAGAGGGCAAACTTTACACACTTCTTCCTGCTAATCTTTCTTGTCTGCAACTTATGTCACATCGAAGTAGCTAGGGAAACTGGTTTGTAAAAAGCTTGAAAGATTGTTTTTAATCAAGCAGTGGAACGTTTGCACTTGTCTGACTTTTATCATATTGTACTGTAGGTGATTATAAAAGTATGCTCCCAAATTCATTTGACAAGGTAAACTTGGTTAATAATGAAATTAAAAAACAAACAAAACACCTTTATTATAGTAGATTCTTCAAACATATAATGTAAAACGGGCCCCATAAAGGTGAAAGAATCCTCCAATACACTGTTACTGAAGCAGTTTTAGTGTGTGTGCTTCTGCCATTTTGAAGTTTCTTGGCATTACATAAATCTAGTATATTATGGCTAACACACAGTTTTTACTGGACTATTATTTTTATTGTTGTCTCCTCTAGTTCATAAGGCATACAGCACAGGGGAAAGCGATTTTGTACTCACCTTTATGCAAAACTACCTACTAGAACATATACCAATGTATTTTACTTTGAAACAAAAGCTACTCTGTACACACTTTCATGCAAAACTATCTACTAGAACATATAACAATGCATTTTATTGTAAAACATCAAACGTCAGAGTAAGTTACTTGCCTCTCCCACATCATATATAAGTATTTCTCCCTCAGAATCGCCTACAGCAATCTCTCTGCCAGAATGTGTCCATCTTACACGATTAAGTGCAGGACTTCCATCTACAGTAATGCATGCAGTTGGTACCTGAGAGTGTCCCCAAAAAAAACAAACAAAAAAACGAATAAACTGTTAGTACTAAAACCTACAAAGGCAAATAAGTATACACTTGTTGCAACTATCTTGGTTTAGTATGAACTTTACAAAAGTAAACTGTCACAGTTGTTCCAAAGATTTGAAAAAGTTCCAGGTTTATGTTGCCATTAATGTTCCCCCCTTAATTAAACAAGCCCACAACAGATACTTAGAGCAGCAGTTCATGATATTTTTTTGTTACATACTTCATTTCCTGCTTTACAACCATAGATATTCAGCCACTGACCAAGCCGCCATTGACTTAATCCTGCAGGAGTTGTGAGGAGTAGAAGAGTGTTCCTTGCTCCCCCTCCCACCCTACTGATCTCCGCCAGAGAGCTGAACTGGAACTGGGCAGTCCACCAGGACCCACGTGACCTCTGTCTGCGAACTGGGTGAGAGGCTGAAGGATAAGGCAGATTCTGTACAGAGCACCAATTCTGCATCAACTAGGAGGCCAAAAGCACAATCAGTGCAGGGGTGTAGCCAGGCATTTCAGATTTGTACACCAACCTGCCACACTGCTACCCCCTCCCCCACTGTTGTTCATGCCTGCCCCCCAACTCGAGTCCAAGGTTCCTGGCTCCAATCAGATGATTCCCACACTAGACCTGCTGTCTGTCTGCGCTGCTATTGTGGTGCTCACTGCCCACTGGTAAACGTCACTGACTGCACCATGAGTCCAAGACTACGGCAGAAATTTCTTCTCTTTCCCCTGCAGGTAGGCAGATTGGCCCCACTTGCCACTCCACATGAAGTCTTCATTCTTTTAGCTGGCTCCGAGTCTGTTCTTCCATCTGCTGCTCCTCAGTTTTTTTTACTGCTTCTTTTGCTCCCAGTACAATTAAACTAATAGTATGGCTTCTAACTTTGCAGGGGTATTTAAACTCACTGCCCAAGACTTACCACACCCCTTCCAGATGCCACAGCCAATCACTATGCAGGTGGACCATGCAGACCTAATTGAGACCTTGAGCTTCAACATCTGTGGTCCACTCTGCCACCCCCCCAAAACTAAGCTGAAAGAGAAAAGAAAAAGCCTGTGAAGCGAAACAAAGGAATTTAAACGTGATGGACAGTGCAATGCTGGCCAGCTTGTTTGCTACTCACTTCTACTAAACTTGGTACACCATGGCTTACTTGGAGTATCAGTAGCTACACCCATGAATCAGTGCCATTTACAATGCCACCACTGACGTGGTCCTGCAGGGGCCATGAGGGGTGGGAGTGCAGTTTTTGCTCCCCACCCCACCTCCACTCACCGATCTCCGATGGATAGGAGAACTAGGACCATGTGGTTCACTGAGACCCATGTGACTTCCGTCTGCCAAATGGTTGGAGCTGAATAGGTGGGTCCTGTACTGAGCAATCATTCTGTATCAACTGGGAGTGCGATTGGTGCCATTAACCAACTGGCCACAGACTTATTCCTGCAGGAGTCATGAGGTCTGGGAGCAAATTCCCAGCACCTCCTCCCCCCACCAGCAAGTGACAGCAGAGAGGAAAGCTGGGACAAGATGGTCTACCAGGATGAACATGCCCTCTATCCACCAACCGGATGGTGAAGGCTGAAGTAGGAAGTGGGTCCTGTGGTGAGGGACAGTTTTAAATCAATAGGGAGGACAACAGCATGATCGGCACCATTCACTAAGTCGCCACTGACTTGATCCTGCAGGGGTCATGATGGGTGGGAGCATGTTCCTTGCCACCCCACCCCCACATGATCACTGCCAGAGAGGAAAACCAGGATGGAACAATCAACTGGGACACATGTGACCTCCAGCCGCTAAATGGGTAGAACAGCCTGCTCTCCCTTTATGTTTAAACATGAGTTGGTTACTAGTAGTCCTCCATGCAGCTGGTCAGAATGCAGTGGTGTCAGTCAGCAGGGGACTCTCCCTCATGCGTGCCCATCCCTCAACCCCAGCTACTACTTCAAGTGCATCAGGTCTGTAATCATGTGTCAGCTTCTATGCATATGCCTCCTGACAGCATTCCTTTAGGGCTCTGTATACATTACTGATAACTGTTTGCTATTACATCACTGTGAACCTGAATCCCCATCCCACCCCGAGTCTAGTAATTACAACATGTCCTTGCTACTCCTCAATGTACCCTCAAGGAACACCTAGCAAGCTATACTGCCTTACTTAAAAACAGGACACTGTCATCCCTTGGCAAACACCTACCCTGCCCACCCTCCATATTCTCTTACACCAGAGTCCTATATACAATCACTGACTTTCTGAGTCATGTACCACTCAACCCTTACATGTGATGTAGAAACTAAAGCAGAAACCACTGGACAGCTGCACTTAGACAGTCTAATGTCACAGGTAATGATTATGTGATGAATGCATGCAAGAGCTAGAACGATAGCCAAATTCAAAATTTATTAGCAAGGCATTGACAGCACTTTGCCTCGGGAAGAGTCTTCGACAGCGGGTGGAGCTGTGGTCACAACTTACAATACTTAAAGCACTTAGTTAAAGGTGTACTGTCTCAATCAATCCAAATTAAGAAAAACTGATCAAAAAGCCAGAGCAAGACTGCAATAAAATTTTTCCCAGCACAAGAAATTAAAACCTCTTCTAGTGAAAGGTACCTTTTTTGCTGAACACCACACTAAGCTATGTCCATGTTTTACTTTGTGATAACCGCTCAGACCTCTCAGAAATCTCCCTTTCGTTTTTGTAGTTTGTTATTTTTTATTATGTCACTATCTGGTGTTTTGTACCTTTAAGGGGTTTACTTAAATTGTGATGTATTTCCTTCTGATATGCCCCCTGATGAAGACCTCTATGGCTGAAATGCTGGGGTTGCCAGTCTGCATTTTTATCCACCATTAAATTTACTTAGCAAAGTGAACTCTAGGTCTCAGTACTGGTTTCTTCGAGGGCCCTCACTTGTTCAAAGACAGACTAGATACAGTACAGCGTCGGGTAACCAAAATGATTCAGGGACAACAGGACAGATCTATGAGGATCAGCTTAAGGTACTTGCTGGTGACCAGAAGAGAGAGAGGGGGGAGATATGACAGATACCTTCATGTTCCTGAAAGGAATGAACAAGGTAGATTGTGGGGAAATATTCACCAGGACTGACAAATCAAGAACGCGAGTGAAAAAGTGGATGCTGTCAGGGGGAGACTCAGGAGGGATGCGAGTTTTATGTTACAGAGAGTAGTTGAGCCATGGAACAGCCTACCAGAAGAGGTGGTGGGTGCAAGAATCATTAAAGGTTTCAAACACAGCTGGGACTGAGTACATGGCTTAACAGTCACACAGGGGGAATGTGGTAAGAACAGGAGGTAGTTGGGGTAGAGGTGAGGGCAATAATTCAGACTACACATTAGGTTCTGGGGTAGGATAAGTAAAACAGGGCACAGTGGGTGGGTCAATGGTCTTTTTCTGCTGACATTTTCTGTTTCCAACTGGTCCAAGGCTCCAGTAAAAAGCACTGTCTCTGCTTCTCATACAGTGCAACCTTGCCAAAGACCACACCTCTGGTGTAACCCAAATCACTGGACAGTGCTGGTAACTGCCTACCCTAGACAGACACCATAATTCTTGGGGACTTAAACACTGACTGTAATAAAGCTAACTAGCCTGCTTACAACGAAGTTCTAAAAAAAAAACACAAAAAAACTGAACTTAAGCCAACTTGCAGTCACTCCTACCTGCCTGAATTTAAAAAGTCCTAACCAAACTCTTATACATGGGATTTTCCCCCAAAATAGCAGCATGTTTTAGGGATATAACCACATTATGCTGGACCTTACTGTCATTAAGAAGGCTATGTTTTTTTTTCCCCTCCATGCTTTTCTCCTAACCCTCCCCGGGCAGAGGTGATGCTACTATTGGCCGTGCATGGACATAGCTCCATCTGTGGTAGCAGCATGGAGCCCTTGTCCAGCCACAGGGGTCATTACAGTTACAGAAACCACTGCCATTCTTCCCCAACTGAGATGCAGTGCCGAGCGGCAGCTGTCTTGTCCTTGGCCTGCCTCCCAACACAGCATCCCTGGCTTGCTTCTGAACCTGAGTCGTCAGCATGGCTGCACACCTGCTGCCAGTGGGCCATCAGGTGACTTTTTTACATTTGATTTTAAAAGACCATGTGGACAGAAACTTTCAAGTACCTCAAGGGAATCAACAAGTCCAAGAGGGTAGCATATTTCAGAAAAAGAGATGTGCAAGAACAAGGGAGCACAATTTGAAGATAGAGGGGGGACGGCACAGGGGCAATGGAGGAAGCATTTTTTCACGCAGAGCGTGGTGGACACATGGAACAGCCTTCCCAAGGAGGTTGTGGGGTCAAAAACAGTGGGGGAATTTAAGAATGCATGGGACAGACATAAGGCAACTCTAGTGGGGGGTAGGAGGAAGTAGGCTGTTGGTTAACTAGGATCTGCAGCTTATCTAATAGGTAGGGATAAGGACCACTGGTTATCTACTGTCAAAGTCTATGTATCTATGTCTATGATAGAATGAAAAGTGTTGGAGTCCTTGCTGATTCAATCAGTGACCACTACTCTCACATACTGTGTTTGGTCCTGCGAACGTCAGTGGCCATTCTCAATTACTGATACTACCCGTATATTACAAGATATTAACCCCATTGACTGGTTCAAGATTGGAATGCTCCTTGATATTGACTCTGTAACTGCTTTCAACAGTACCAAGCTCAGAGCTATTCAAGATAAATCCCATTGTTATCAAGTGTGTGTGGGATCTCAATAACAGATGGCTAACAGAAGAACTGCTTGCTGAACTGAAAATCAGAGATAACCCCCGGTCCGTTTACATACTTACCCTTTCACCTGCAAACCGATGCCTTCACAACCAACGTAAGAAGGACATAAAGAGACTTAAGTTGGATTAACTCATGTCTCAACAGATCCAGAATCCTTATAACCTGAACAAGTTCTGATTTGTTATAAATTTTCTAATCAATCCTAATTCCAAGCTAAAACCTACTAGCCTCTCTTTATGGTAGTTTACTCTCTGATTCCAACACTTCAGTAGTCCTATTTTATGAGAACTTTCCAAACTATCCAGCTGTATAGCTAAACTTCTCAGTGACAAAGACAGTGCCAACCCTTCCTCCTGCAACCTGACATACTGTACCTCCTACAGCTTTCGACGTCCTCCTTTCTACTTCAAGAAAATCTCACCTGGTGAAACCTACAAGCTCCAGCTTTCCTTGCCTAACAGGATGGCCAGCAGTAATAGACTAGTGGCCTGGCTTCTGAAGTTAGCTGCACCCATCACTGCCAGATCTCTATCAAACATCTTTAAACTATCCCTCATCTCCTCAACACCACCTGTTATTTGGAATGAATCCCACACTGTACCTGTGCCCAAGGGAGGAAGCCCTTCACTTGTTGAGAATTACGTCTCAATCTCTATCCTATTCCCACAAGGTAAACTCCTGAAAAATGTTTTCTCAAAACTCTGCTCTTGTGTGAAAGGTACAACCTCCTCACACTGGAACAACATGGCTTTGGGCAGGGTCACAGAACAGGCACTGCCCTAATCAATTTCTCAGATCACACCCTCAGCACCATGGGTGATCGTAAACTTAGTGAAGTAGTATTAGAGGATCCGACAACAGCTTTTAATCTTCTGGACCATGATCTCCTGATGGCTAAATTTCTAAATCATGGTGTATCCCAAAAGGCTACCTCCTGGGTTGGAAACAATTTTGCGGTAGATCTCAATGTGTTGCTCTAATAAACAGTCTCTATGTCCCTCCGCTTATAAAGTATGGGGTGCTGCAAGGACATATTCTAGGTCCTCTCCAATTCTCCCTGTTCATAAACAGTCTCCCACAGGCCAGCAAACATAGCAACACTCTCCTGTATGCAGATGATCTGATTATCTACCATAGTACTAAGTCAATGATCAGGCTCTCTAAACACTGAGTGATGATTTTCCCCCCTATCAAAATTGATTCCTCAGCAAAAAACTACTGCTAAATGTCAAAAAGACCACATCACTGTTTCTCTCCGAACCTAAACTCTCAAATCAATCCACCTCCTTAGATATTGCTTACCCAAAGGCTCTAAAGTGGTGCAAGTGTACAATTTTAAACATCGAGCAGGGAGGGAGCGTCACACTTGATTCCCCCCTTCACCAGTGCTGATCACATCACTAACCAGAGCATAAATGTTCACCCAAAACAGGATACAGCCCACATATTAAAGAACTCCATGACTCCTGAAGTTAATTTCACCATTGCCAAACACTCTGTGCTCTGTGCTTGACTATGTCTCCCCTATTTATCTGCAAGATGCTGAAACAGCTGTCTCTTGACCAACCACAGTTTACAATAACATCTGCCAGTTTGACTCCCTGTCCCCTATTAGAACCCACCACTGTGACAACTTTTTTATGGAGGTTCATTGGTCCCAAAGACAGTCCACATGACCTGTGCTCCTCTGACCTCCTTCTGCTTGATGCACCATGTTTAAATTCTAACACAGGCAAAACAACCTTCTCCATAGCTGGACATCCCTCTGAAACTCTCTAACCATGTGCCTATGAACTGCCCCTTCCCATTCTCTCTTTAAAATGCAACTCTTGGATCACCCACTGACTGTATCTGTCTACATCTGTCCTGCATAAACTGCTATGCTGCACTGTTAAACTGTACTAATGTTGGTACATTAGCATTGTTATTACCATTATACTATGCTAAACTGGAACTCTATAAAAACCTCATCGTCATAATTAATCTTTGTAAATTGTACACTTCTTTGTCATAACTGTACCCTACTTATTTTTGTCTGCAAATCTATTTCTTTTACAAATGTATTCAAGCACTGTTTGTAACCTATGCACCTCATTACTGTTACCACCCTTATACTCTGCCTATCTAGGCCGAGGTCATGACTGAAAAGTCCCTCACATTATTGTACTGTAGTTACTTGGCCTACAAATAATTAAATTAAACAAAATATTGTAACTAATTAATCACTACTTAAATAATTAAATATTGATCCCTGGTGTTCATTTTTTGTTATCCAAATCTGTTTATATGGTTATTGTGAGCTGGAGATGGCCATGATGCCCCGAGTGTCTCATTAGATCAGGGGCAGTGTCTATTGCATCTCAGTTCCTCTTAGTCACAAGATAACTTCCGGTTTTCAAATACATTTGAGAATATTTATAAAAGCATGTGGCAGCCATATTTAATGTTATTTACATTAATTTTTTCAACTCCAAAAGTAAATGTCTGAGTAGACTCAAAATAGTGGAAAAGGCATCTTGCAAGAAGGCAGGAGATACAGGGAAATTAAAACTGATTTCACTGTAACATGAACTGCTGCTTTGAAAGTATGTCCTTGTCTTTTCTGCACCTTTAAAACTGTTTACCCTTAAGAAGTACATGATGTCAGCCTGCGGGCACCATGGCATCTCTGCCCCTTGTGGGGCAGATGACAAGGGTTTGTGTTCCTGACCTGGAGAGTCAAAAGGCTGGATGATGGCGGGAGAGTCACTGCCTCTATTGCAGTGCTGGCAACGGACTGCCCACAAGTAGTAGTGCATTAAGGGTGCTGTTGAGAGGCAGTATGACAGCTGGAGTTTACGCTGGGACACTTGCATAGTTGCACGTATGAAGCCCCAAGAGTGCTGGGGCATCCAGGGGGTGAGGGGGCACAGAAAGAGAGACAACTCCATGGAGCTTATCAGGATGACACTAGGAGCACTCCTGGGCTCTGCCACACCACTGCAGGTAATACAGAGGGAGTCTGTCCCATTCAAGGACCCCAAGTTGAAAAATGATTCCAGTCATGGCAATATAAATTATAGCTTTAAAAAAAAGCTTTAATGACACAGACCAAATAACTGCAATCATAATTCAAATTTAAATAACAATAAGCGAGTCTGAAGAACCTAATTACAGTATCTGATCTTAAAAAGTGGGTGGGAAGGGGTTAACTTGACTGGCTGTTCTAATTCATTAGAATAAATGCTGTTACTACAGTGAATTACTTATCCTTCTAAATACAACAATTAGAACACCCTAGTCAAAACTGTACAGACACCAAGTAGTACTTGGTACTGCATCAGTTCTTGGTCTTTAGTGCGATTCATACCCCGTTATCTTCTTAAGGTTTTTCAAACTTTTTAAGTTTTCTTTGCCAGCCCCCCCCCACCTCAAATCTCTGTCATAGCCTCCTCAATGGTGAAATCTAGAGGCGGCTTTAAGCAGTGCACAAAATGCCAGAAACCCATGCTCTTGACAGATGGGTACACTACTGGGAATGCCTTAGGGCAGAACACCTGCTCCTAAAAAACTGTCCTCATTGTAAATCAGTAAGTAAAACGTTTCACGCTGGGAAGGAAAGTTATTTGGTTGAGACAGACAAAAAAGGCATAAGCCCATTTAATTGTCTCCTACACTAGTAGGTTTACTTTTTCAGAGTTTCAGTTAATAACTCATCCAGGGAAATTCTGAATCTTTCAGTCAGTAGCTTGTACTGTCGGATGGTAAGGAAGTCCATGTTCTGACTGTTCTAACTGTAAAAGTGAAATCTTTTTATACTGTATTAACTCTTAGCACACATAGCTGTTTTTTGTGTGACCTGAGATTGTTATTTCTAGGGTTGAACACTATACCACATTGTTCCATTAAAGCAGGGTTTTGTAATATTTTATAAAGAAGTAGCAGATAACCCCTTTTTCTTCTTGTTTCCAGTTTGAATAATTTAAGTTTGGTTAAACGCTCTTCATATGATACTCTTCTCAAACCTTTGATAGATTTGGTAAGTTTCCTTTGAGTTTTTTCTGTGAGAAAAATATCCCTTTTGTGGTATGGATTCCACAGCTGAGACCCATAATCTATGTGCAGTATTATACATGTCTTGTATAACTTGAGTAAACATTCCTTGTTCCTAGTACCAAAGGCCTTCTTTATGGATCTTATTAATCTGTTAGTAGTAAGTAAGATTGACGACAATGGTCAAGTGAGAATAGTTCTTTATAAATACAAATCCCTAGGTCTTTTTCCTTTGTAGAAGATTTTAAAATTGAGCCATTCAGCACGTAGTTATAGCAAGGATTTTTATTGCCGAAATGCATAACAGTGCATTTGGACTCATTAAATTTCATATTATTTGTAATTCCCCTCTCTTCAATTTCTTTTAAATCATTACTCAGGATTTGATACTGTTCCACCAATCTGTGTATCATCTGCGAATTTTGATAGAATACTACTAGATCCCTTGCCCACGTCACTAATAAACAGACCGAACAACAGAGGCCACAGAACTGACCCCTGGGAGACACCACTGCTCTCCGGTCCCTCGTCAGATAAAGTTCCAGTTTTTCACCGTAACTCCTGATTTTAAAGAATATCTTCTCCATCGAGCCACGCTCTTTGGTCCTAGGCTGGAGGAGTTAAGACCCTAGATGAGTAAAACTTTCAGAGAGGACACCAGCAATAGTGATGGCACCAGTGCATGCACAACAATGTGCATCATATCCAACAACTGTTGATGATGCCCTAACTGCCTCAGTGCTGTCAGCAAAGAAAGTGAAGGAACTAAAAGAAGCACCATGCTGTTAGTAGGACAAAGAGAAGAAAAAAAGATACAGACTGTGAAAAGAAAAACTTGAATATACACAAATAACAAACTAATAGGAAAGAAGGGTAGAGCTTCCTTCCCTAAGACGTCCCTTCCTCGAGGGCAGACAGGCTGTTAATAAAAGGAGAAATTCCTTCATACTTACTGTAATTGACTTTCTTGTTAACTCTAATGCTGTAAATGGGGACTAACTACACATGGGTACTATGCACCACTATCAAGGGATTGAGTGGTACACCTCACAGCCCCTTTGGCTGTTGCAGCAACAGTTTAGAACCCTGACTACATGAACATTCTACTCCCAAGCAGTCAATCCACATTTTAGAAACAGTTCCACAAGACATAAAACACTCAGTCATGAGACAGGGTGAGCCCTTTATAATATAAAATTACAGTCTATTTTAGCATCATACAAAGATAAAATAAAGATGCCTCCTTACCAGTTCGGAGTTTTTAGCTGACTCAGTGTATCAATGGCTTTTCTCATACCAGAAGACCTTCTGTCAAGTTCCCAGGAAACATAAATCAATGTATGAGAGTATACTACAGCTAAACAAGCTGGGGAACCTAGAAGTAGGTTCTAAAGTAGTGAGACGGGTGGAAAGTTGGCCGGAAAATAGGACCCAGAGGGTAGTGGCAAACATCACGCTCTGGAGTGGGCAGAGTGACCAGTGGTGTACCCCAGGGATCAGTTCTAGGCCCTGTTCTCTTCAATGTCTTTATCAGTGACATTGCAGAGGGACTGGAAGGGAAAGTAAGCTTGTTCACAGATGACACAAAGCTCTGCAACAGTGTGGACACTCCGGGGGGGGGGTTGGATAGAATGAGAAGAGATCTAAAAAGGCTGGAGGATTGGTTGAGGGATTAGCAGCTAAGTTTCAATGCAAACAAAAGTGTAAAATAGTGTATATGGGGCAGAAAAATCCGGGGGCAATTTACCATGTGGGAGGGGAGGCAATCGCAGGCTCAAAACAGGAAAGGGACCTGGGGATAGTCATCTCTGATGAACTGAAGATGTCATAGCAGAATGACAAGGCAACAGGAAAGGCTAGCAGGATGCTGGGATGCATAGGTAGGGGAATCCACCAGCAGAAAGAAGGAGGTAAAAATCCCACTATATAGATCATTGGTGAGGCCTCACCTCAAGTACTGCGGCCAGTTTTGGAGACCCCATCTTCAAAAGGACATAAACAGGGTAGAGGCGGTACAGAGGAAGGCAACAAAAATGGTGAAGGACCTGCATCATAAACACTATGAGGAAAGACTGAAGGAGTTAAATATGTACTCCGTGGAGGACTGGAGGGAAAGGAGAAACATGACTGAAACATTCATATACCTCACGGGGAAAAACAGAGTACAGGAAGGTACCATCTTCCAGAGAAAAAGATGCTCAGGGACGAGGGGGGGCACAATATGATGCTGGGGGGTTGAGGTAATGTGAGTAAGTGCTTTTTCCCCAGAGAGGGTGGTGGACAAGTGGAACAGCCTGCTAGTGGAAGTGGTAGAGACAGAAACTGTTACAGATTTCAAGAATGTATGGGACAGTCACAAAGGGATCTTGAAAAAATAAGGGGAAGGGACCACAGGCTGATTAGGGCCTGCTGAGTCACTACTGGCAGGGTAACAGGGCAGACAAGGTGGGCCTGGAGGCTCTTATCTGCTGTCAACTTCTATGTTTCTATATACACTTTGTTTTAAACAAGTGATAAGGGGCTAAAATCTATCACCTGATAGATTTCTTCGTATGGATGACAAGGGAGATAGATCAGGTGGGGCGGTAGATATTGTCTACCTGGATTTTAGCAAGGCCATCAATACCGTCCCGCATAAAAGGCTAGTAAACAAGTTGAGCAGCCTAGGAGTCGGATCTAGGGTGGTAAACTGGGGTTGAGCGGCAAACCTGTCAACTGTCCCTGATTTTCAGGGATGTCCCTGATTTTGCCTCAAAATTTTACTCTGTCCCTCCTAAAATTTGTGTTTTCATGGCTAAACAGTGGGGGTTGTAAGCACAAAATAATGTTAAGTATTAAAGTTTGAGACTTCTTTTTCTTTAGAAAATGCATTTTACACTAAGCCCCATATTCTACCAGATTTATGAGTGGATATCTCTAATTCTAAAGATGTGTCCCTGATTTTGGTCATTTGTCCCTGATTTTTTTAAGCCTTGTCCCTGATTTATGAGGCAGAAGGTTGAGAGGTATGTTGAGCGGTAGGACACAAAGGGTGATAGTGAAGAGAGTTCAGTCCATAGACAGCGAGGTGACCAGTGGAGAGCCTCAGGGATCGGTGCTTAGCCCAGTCCTCCTCAATGTCTTCATAAGCAACACTGCGGAGGGGCTGTAGGAGAAAGTGTGCCTCTTTGCAGACGACACAAAGATCTGCAATAGGGTCGACACACTGGTGGGGATGGAAAGAATAAGAAGGGACCTGAGCAATCTGGAGGAATGGTCAAATGTATGGCAGCTGAGATTCAATGCAAAAAAGTACAAAATCAATCACTTAGGACACGAGAACCCAAGGGAGGAGTACTCATTGGGGGGGAGGGGGGTACTGTTGGCCACCAAACAGGAGAGGGATCTGGAAGTGATTATATCTGAGGACCTAAAGGTGGCCAGACAGTGTGAGAAGGCGGTTAGAAGGGCCAGCATGATGTTGGGGTGCATAGGGAGAGGAATCAGCAGCAGAGCAAGTGTAGTGGTGATGCCACTATACAGATTATTAGTGAGACCTCATCTGGAGTACAGTATCCAGTTTTGGAGGTCGCATCTCAGTAAGGACAGAGAGAGAGTGGAGGCAGTCCAAAGAAAACTTACAAAAATGGTACAGGGGCTGCAACAGAAGTCACATGCAGACAGGCTAAAAGACCTCAATGTGTATTCTCTAGAGATGAGGAGAGAGAGGGACATGATAGAGACATTCAAACACCTTAAAGGGATAAATAATGTACGTGGGGTAGCATCTTTCAGAAAAGAGGATGGACAAAAACTAGGGGGCATGATACGAAGTTGGAGGGAGGTGGAATCGGGGGTAATGTGAGGAAGTACTTCTTTACAGAAAGGATGGTGGATGCTTGGAACAACCTCTCCGCAGGGGTGGTGGGGGCCAAAATGGTGGGGGAAATTCAAAAATGAGTGGGACAGACACAAGGGAACCCTAAAAACAGGGAAGAGTGGGAAAGCTGCAGATCAACTACAGTCTGCAGCATAAGTAAAAGGTAGGAAAAATGGGCAGACTAGATAGGTCAGGCAGTCCTTATTTGCTGATAAATTCTATGTGTCTATGTAGCACAGACCCACCAAAAAACATAAGGATAAACAACCACTTGTGCCAATAAGGTCCGAAAATCATACCATTTTTTTTACATACTGTATATACAGGGAGCAGCACCATTCATAATGTTGGCGCTACCAGAAAAGGAAATTATGTTAAGTATGAAGACATTTCTCCTTTCTGTATTGCTCCACATTGTTAATGGGGAATAATTACATTTGGTTTCTAAGAGGCAGTGTCTAAGAAGTTGTTATTCCTTTGCACAGACAGTTGGTGAGACCCTATCTGGAGTACTGTGTATAGTTCTGGAGACCCCCATCTCCACAAGGACATAGCCAGGACAAAAGTAGTCCAGAGGAGGGCAACTAAAATGGTGCAGGGTCTGCACCAGAAGCCATATGAAGAGAGACAAAGGGAGCTTAATATGCATACCCTCGAGGAAAGGAGGGAGAGGGTGGACATGGTAGAAACTTTCAAGTACCTCAAAAGAATCAACAAAGTCCAAGAGGGCAGCATCTTTCAGAAAAAGAGATGTGCAAGAACAAGGGGGCAACATTTGAAGATGGGGGGGAAGGGGGAACGGCCCAGGGGCAACGTTAGGAAGTATTTTTTCACAGAGAGGGTGGTGGACGCATGGAACGTCCTTCCTGAGGAGGTTGTGCAGTCAAAACAGTGGGGGATTTCAAGAATGCATAGGACAGACAAGGCAGTTCTAGTGGGGGGTAGGAGGAAGTAGGCCATTGGTTCACTAGGATCTGCAGCTTATCCAATAGGTAGGGAAGAAAAAAATGACTTACCATAGTAATCTTGTTTCTTCAAAAGGATCACTCATTATGATTAAACTGATGCAGTCAGCCTCCTGTGTTGAACTGCCCGGGGAGATGGAATGCTATGCAAATGACAGAACTCTCATTGGCTCGTGCCAATTTTAAACTGCTGCCCTAGTAACTGCTGCACTCTGGGTGCTTCAGATTCTTATGGAGCCTGATTGGGATAAGACTCTCTAACTAATCTTTGCATCATAAAGAAAGAAACTACCCTCCAAAATCACAAGTCCTCAGGAGACAGACCCAACACGAAACCAAGTGGTTTAAAGGGTGAGTCTCTAACCTGGCCTACACATAATGCTAAAGAAAAAGTAACTCACCATGGTAATGTTGTTTCTTCTAATGGAGTCTTGCTGTATTTTGACAATATGCAGTGCAAAGAGTTAACTCTATGCAGACGCATAGAACGTTGAGCTCGAGCTCGGTTTTCAAACCTCTGTCTCTGGTACTTACCAGTGTAACCGTCAGATTCTTACGAGCAAACTAACTAGTACACAAAGTGGAAATTGTTTGCTAAAAGCCAAAGGCAACAATTTGGGCCAAAAAAGACTCAAGTCGAGAACGCAAGAAAAAAGGTAGTGACTAAATAAACATAACAATAACAACAATAAAACAACTACCCCACCCTAAAGAGGGAGGGTGCAAGGTACACCCCTGATGTGCAACACTGTACATGACAGCCCACTTCTCAAAAACTAGGTTCTGAGAGGGGAGGGGAGGCAGGGAGGGAGGTCAGAATACAGCAAGACTCCATTAGAAAGAAACAACATTACTATGGTGAGTAATTTTTTCTTCAAACAACATGAAGTCTTGCTGTATTCTGACAATATGTAGAGAGGAGGGAGTGCAGAACCTACTTTGGGAACAGGCTCTGCAGTACTGCTGTGCCAAACCTAGCATCACTCCTAGCCTGGATGTCCAGAAAGTAATGTTTGGTGAATGTATGGACTGTTTTCCAGGTGGCTGCTTTACAGATTTCTAGCAAGGGTATATCTCTGGCAGCAGCCAGAGTGGCAGCGCTACCCCTAGTCGAGTGAGCCCTTAGGCCTGGATGGGGTGTTTTGCCCAATTTGTCATAGCAGAATTGTATACAAGAGACAATCCACCTGGCAACAGTCCTTTTAGTAGCAGGCTTACCTTTTCCCACTTTACCATAAGTGAGAAACAATTGAAGAGAATCATGCCTGTGAGCCTTAGTATGCTCTATATAGTAGCCAAGAGCCCTTTTTACATCCAAACTGTGTAACCTTCTTTCCCCTGGAGAAGAATGGTCAGTAAAAAATACAGGAAGAGACATGGACTGGTTTAGATGAAAATCTGATGCCACTTTAGGTAAGAACCTCCTGTTGGTTCTTAGGATCACCTTATCCTTATGGAAGGAAATGAAGTCAGGCTCAATTGACAGGGCCTGTAATTCACTAATCCGCCTGACAGAAGTAATAGCTACCAGGAACACAGTTTGGTCAAGTACTTAAGCTCAGCCGAAACCAGAGGTTTGAAGGGTGGCTGCATAAGGTAAGCAATGCAGACTTTAAGATCCCAAGCCAGAGTAGGCTCTCGAAAGGGAGGGTTGATATGAACCAGACCCTTGAAGAACTTACTAAAGACAGGATGAGATGCCAGGGAAGAGCCCTTCTCTGCTGAAAGGCATGCAGAGACAGCTGCTAGGTGAACCTTCAGGGTTGCAGGCCTAAGAAACAGACTATTAAGGTGAACCAGATAGTCCAAGGCTGTAGCAATATTTGCAGAATCAGGTAAAATGCCTTTCTGAGAACACCAAATGCTGAATCTTTTCCATTTGGAATTATAAGTTTTTCTAGTGGAGGGTTTCCTAGAAACCTTCAAGATATCCATAACTCCTTGAGAAAGATGCAGGCCTGCATATTCTAACTCTTCAAGAGCCGGGCCTTGAGGTTGAGAGACTGGAGATTGGGGTACCAGATCCTCCCCTGAGAGGAGGTTAGCAGATTGTATCTCTTGGGGAGAGACAGGGGACGTGACACTGCCAGAGATAGCAGCAGGGGATACCAAGGCTGCCTGGCCCAATCTGGAGCCACCAGAATCACTGTGCAGGGTTGAGATCTGATTTTGATCAGGACTCTGAATAACAGAGGGAAGGGAGGGAAGGCATAAAGAAACTTGCCCTTCCAGTCCAGAATGACAGCATCCAAAGGAACAGTCCCCAGGACTGGAGGTCTGCAGCAAAACAGAGGAAGTCTGTGATTGTCCGGGGCTGCAGAGAGATCTATCTCTGGAATGCCCCATCTGGTGAAGATGACTTGTAGAATGTGAGGGTGCAAGGACCATTCGTGATGTCCTTGGGAGATTCTGCTTAGAGCATCTGCCAGTACATTGTCCTTTCCTGGGAGATGAATAGCAATCCGGGAAGTTTGAAGGGAATAGGCTAGAGACCAGTTTCATGGCCTCTGTGCACAAGGCCATAGCCCGAGTGCCTCCCTGCTTGTTGATGTACCACATTGTGGTGGTGTTGTCTGTCCTGACCTGCACCACCTTGGCCTGACCAATTCCAAGAAGACCTGAAGGGCCAGGAAGACTGCCCTGAGTTCTAGAAGATTGATATGAAGGAGAGACTCTTGGGTCCAGACCCCCTGAGCAGTGTGGGCTCCCAAATGGGCTCCCCAGCCTAGGAGAGAAGCATCTGTAGTTAGGACAACTGAGGGGACTTGAGAGAGAAATGGAACACCCTGTCTGAGGTTGTCCTGGTCCAGCCACTACTGGAGAGCTTGGACCAGAGTCTGAGTCACTGAAATCAATTTTGTGAGAGAGCCTCTTTTCTGAGACCAAAAGGACCTTAGGTGGAACTGAATGTCCCTCATCTGAAATCTTGCTCCTTGCACCACTGCAGTGGAAGCTGCCATGTGGCCCAGGAGTTGAAGAAACTGCCTTGCTGGACGAGAGACCAGAGGTCGAAAAGATGAAGCAAGATCTGTGAGGGCCTTTATCCTTGCCAGAGGGAGGAAGACCTTTGCTTGGATAGTATCCAACTCTATTCCTATAAAAGTAAGAAGCTGTACTGGTTTGAGAACAGACTTTGGGAGATTGAGAAGAAACGACAGAGAACTGAGCAAGTCTTGAGTGATTTGCAGAGCTGACTTGACCTGGTCGGAGGACTGACCTACAATCAGCCAGTCATCCAGATATGGGAAGATGGGAAATACCCTGCCTTCTGAGAAAGGCAACCACTATTGCAAGGCACTTTGTGAACATTCTTGGAGCTGATGTTGGGCCGAAGGGCATGGCTCTGAACTGAAAATGGCCTGAAGGCAACTCGAACCTGAGGTACTTTCTGTGGGAGCACCTGATAGGGATATGGAAATAGGCATCCTTGAGGTCCAGGGATGCTAGTCAATCCCCCTAGCCTTAGAGAGGGAAGAATCATTCCCACAGTCACCATTTTGAATTTTGGTTTTGTGATGTGTTTGTTTAAATACCTTAGATCTAGGATGGGTCTTCACTCCCCTGTCTTTTTTGGGGTAAGGAAGTACCTGAAGTACAGGCCTTTGCCCCTGTGCTGAGCAGGAACTACCTCTATGGGTCTGAGAGCCAGAAGAGAAGAAACCTCTGCCTCTAGAGCAAGGGTCTCTGAGATGGATGCAGGTGGAAAAGACCTGGCCCTCAGTTTTGGAAACCTTTTGAAGCTGAGGGACAGTCCCCTGGCTTACTACCTCCAGGACCCACTTGTCTGAGGTAACAGACTTCCAGGCCTGGAAGTAGTAAGCCAGCCTGCCTCCTACTGGAATGGGGGAGTTGACCTGGGCTGACACATCAGAGTGTCTGCTTGGCAGGAGCCTTGGACTGGGAAGCCCTGCTCATCCCCCTCCAGCCTCTCCCTTGAAAGAACCTGCTCTGTGGGAAAGGAGAGGAAGCCTGAGCTTGGTAGAAAGGCCTGTGGAAAGGTCTGTCCCTGCCCCTAGCCTGCTGCTTCTGAGGAGTGGCTTGCCTCTATTTGGCCTGTGCACTCCTGTAGGTGGTCCTGTACTCATCCATTTTCTTCATGTAAGCCTCTGTCTGCTCCCCAAACAGAGAGTTACCCACTACAGGGAAATGTATAGCCTTAGCTTGGGCATCCTGCAAAAGGCTAGTACATCTGAGCCAAGCATGTCTCCTGAGAGATAAAGAGGTAGCCATGACTCTCGATGCCACATCATTGGAGTCCACAGCAGCATGGAATTGTACCTTGGATGCCTCGATTCCATCAGCAACCACCTCCTCCAGTTCTTTGGCTAGTTGGGGGGAGGCCTGTTTAGCCAGTTCCAGAGTCATATCCCACCTGGACTTCTGGTACCTGGCTGTGTAGGCCATATAGTTAGCCTTCCTGAGTCCCAAAGAAGATGCCAAATACTGCTTTTTGGCCATCGCATCGACCTTCCTGGAGTCTTTGTATGGGGGGTGTGAAGCCAAAGGAATGTTATCCCTCTCACAGGCTGCAGCCTGCACTACCCCAACATGGCTGCAATGGTTGCAGAAAAATTCCATACCTGAGCCTGATAGCACGTACCTCCTGTCCATTCTCTTATCCACAGGAGGTAGGGAGTTAGGAGTCTGTAAAATCTTTTTTGTCTGTTTCCCCAAGGACTTGTGAAGGGGGGCAGAATCTCGTGGACTCTGGGATGTCCATCATCTCGACAAAATCAGGCTCTTTCGCCTCCTCAGCAGCTTCAACCATTGGGAGCTGGAGGGTTTCAGTCACCTTCTTGTAAAACAAGAGGTGTGAAGGAGACTCAGAACGCCTTGGAGGGGAGACATTGGAGGGTCTGTCTGGGGAGATGTCCGGTTCAATGGGCACATCCAGACCTTCAAAGCCATTATCTTCATCCTCATCATTGGGATACTCTTCGTCTCCCTCCCACTCCTCATAAAAAGCATCCGGATCATAATCTGACTGAGTCAGATCCGACCGAACCGACCGCCTAACCGATGGTATCGGTTCGGACGAAATCGGGCGAAGCAATTGAACTATGCTAATTGCTTTGACTACCTCGGCAGTGGTTGAAGTACGCGTGCTGGATCCAAAACCAGCTGACTTGGCGTCAAGCTGACGGAACGACTCCTCAGAGTCGGACCTCCTTTGCCTGAGGAGGTATCGCTTAGGTCAGTAGGCACCTCCTCAGGTTCAGCCGCAACCGCACCCGAGTTGGCCATCCGGATCTACGGACTTCTCGGCCTCCCTTTCCTTCAGCCTACTCAATCTTTTTTCCACAGTGGCTTTAGGAAAATCCATACAAATGTGGCAGTCTGTTTTGAGGTGGTCAAACCCCAGACAGTAAACACAGATGAGGTGGGGGTCAGCCTTAGCAAAGACCTCCTCACACTCAGTACAGTGCTGAAACCCAGTGGGACTGTTTTTTTTCTTGGGTTTCTCAGACAAGGCCAACCAAAACAATTACCCTTAAAGCTTTCAAGCCAGGTAATAACCAATCGATTGGTTACAAACCGTTTTACGGGTTCTGTAAAAGAACCAGGAAAAAGACCGGTTCTTTTGAAAACCTATCGGCACCGGAACACCACACTAAATCCCAGAAAAAATTAACACAATAGAAAAATTAGAAAAAAGGTTGGTTCCTAACCAGACCGACCAATGAGAAACCAAGAGAAAAAAAAATGTCCACAGAATTAAATAAAATACACGTCACTACCTATCTACCACACTACCTATACCGTAGACAAAGGCTGGAAATCCAAAAAAATAATAAATTGGTTAGACAAATCAAATGCTGATTCAAACTCTACCAAACCGAGCAGAGGAGAAATCTCGGAGCGACTTCACTGTTAGGCGGAGTAAAGGACCTGACAGTTACACTTGTAAGTACCAGAGACACAGGTTTGAAAACTGAGCTCGAGTTCAACGTTCTATGCGTCTGCACAGAGTTAACTCTTTCCTCTCCGGGGCAGTTCAAGTGCTGGGGCTAACTGCATATTGTCAGAATACAGCAAGACTTCATGTTGTTTGAAGCAGAGATGCAGAACAAAATTCCCTCTACTTTTTTTTTTTTTCAAGGGGAGGCAGGGTAGGTGCTTTAATCATAATGAGTGATCCCTTTGAAGAAAAAGATTACTATGGTGAGTAATTTTTTTTTCTAACCCCAGGAATCACTCATTATGATTAAACTGATGCAGACTACCAAGCAGGACCTTTGGAGGTTGGGCAGAGAACCTATCTGGGAAACAGGTTTTGCAGAACTGCTGTGCCAAACCTGGCATCACTTCTGGATTGTAGATCCAGGCTGTAGTGCTTTCTGAAAGTGTGCATTGTTTTCCAGATAGCTGCTTTGCAGATTTCTAGTATGGAATATCCCTTGAAGCTGCTACTGATGCAGCTATACCCCTGACAGAATGTGCCCTCAGGCCCAGGGGTACCTGTTTAACCACTTTATTGTAACGAAACTGAATACATGCCACTATCCAGCGAGCAACTGTATGTTTTGTTGCAGCTCTCTCCTTACCCACTTCACCATAAGTGAGGAAGAGCTGTGTCTGTCCTGCTCTGTACACCTTGGTTTTGTCAATGTAATGGCCAAGTGCCCTCTTGACATCAAGGCAGTGAAGTTTGTTTTGGGAGAACTGGAGTTCTCTGTAACGAAAACAGGTAAAGTCATGGACTGATTCAGGTGAAAATCAGATACCACTTTGGGAAGAAATTTCCTATTGGTCCCAAGGCCCACCTTATCCCTGTGGAATGAAATGTAGTCCACATCTATACACGGGGCTTGCAGCTCACTGATACTCCTGGCAGAGGTGATAGCCACCAGGAGCACAGATTTCCATGTGACATATTTAAGTCTGTGGTTGCCATGGGTTTGAATGGTGGTCCCATCAACTTGGCAATGCAGATGTTTAAATTCCAGGTCGGGACTGGTTCCCTCAGAGGAGGGCGAAGGAGGTTGAGTCCCTTGAAATATTTCCTGAAAACTGGATGAGAGGCCATGGACCTCTCCCTACCAGCTGATAGGTAAGCCAAGACTGAAGTCAGGTGGACCTTAAGGGTCAAAGGCCTCAGTCCTAATGTATGTAGGTGTGTCAGGTAATCCAGTAGAACAGCAAGGTCAGCCCTGGAGGGTCAGTACCCTTACATGAACACCAAATGGAAAACCTCTTCCACTTAGAGGAATATGTTTTCCTAGTAGAAGGCTTTCTGGAGCCCCTAAGCACTGTCATGACTTCCTCTGACAGCTTGAAGTTAGCAAACTCTAAGTCCTCAAGAACCAGGCCTTGAACCTCAGTGACTTTAGGTTGGGACACAGGATCATCCTGCCCTGGGAGGCAGTCAGCAGATTGTGCCTCCTGGGTAAGTGAATTGGGGAGGCCATTGGCAGGGTCAGCAGGAGCGAGTACTAGTGCTGCCTTGCCCAGTCTGGTGCCACCAGTATCACTGTTGCTGGTTGGAACATTAATTTCACTAGGGTCCTGAGTATCATTGGGAAAGGAGCAGAGGCATACACAAACTTCCCTGACCAATCCAGGGCCATTGCATCCAGGGGAACTGTACCCCTGTGAGGGGGCCTGCAGCAGTACGGAGACAATTGGTGATTTTCTGCAGAAGCAAAAAGATCCACCTCTGGAGTGCCCCATCTTCTGAAGAATGCACTGAGGATCTGAGGGTTCAGTGATCAGTCATGGTGGTCCTGACTGATCCTGCTGAGAGAATCTGCCCTGGAAGGTGTATGGCTGATAGAGATACCTGCATGGAGTATGCCAGAGACCACAGCTTCACTGCCTTTGTGCAAATTGGGGTGGACCTGGTTCCTCCTTGTTTGTTGATGTAGTACATGGTTGTGGTGTTGTCTGTACTGACTTGCACCACCCTGTTTTGCAGATGCGGAGCAAAAGCCAATACAGCCAGGTACACTGCCCTGAGCTGCAGCACATTTATGTGCATCAGGGACTCTTGAGGGGACCATGTACCACTTGCTGTGTAATCCAGCATGTGTGCCCTCCTACCCAGAAGAGAAGCATCCGTTGTGAGAATCAGTGAGGGCTGTTCGTTTAGAAAGGTTACGCCTACCTTGAGGTTGTGTTTGTCCAGCCACCACAGAAGAGCTTGCAGTAGGCTTAGGGTGACTGGAACCAGTTTGGACAGTGGGTCTGTCTTTTGTGACCAGTACTGTCTCAAGTGAAAGTGAATGTCTCATCTGAAATCTGGAACCTGTCACCACTATGGTGGCAGCTGCCATGTGTCCCAGTAGCCTGAGGAATTCCATGGCCAGTTTGGGATCGTCCAGCCTGAAGGAACTTGCAACCTGTAGGATGCTGTTCACCCTGTACTTGGGTAGGAAAGCTCTGCCCAGGCTGGTGTCCAGCTCTGCTCCATTGAAATCCAGCACTTGTACTGGTTCTTGCTGTGATTTCTGCTCGTTTATGAGGAAACCTACGGATTCCAGTGTGGATTTTGTGAGTGTCAGTGACTGCCTTGCATGTTGCAGGGACTGGCATACGACTAACCAGTCGTCCAGGTGGGGAAAGACCATCACACCTTGTTCTCTCAGATATTCGACTACCACTGCTAGGCATTTTGTGAGTGCCCTTGGTGCAGAAGTCAGACCGAATGGGAGTGCTGCAAACTGGTAGTGACCTGAGGCTAGTCTGAACTTCAGGTACATTCTATGAGTTGGTCTTATGGGAATGTCAAAATAGGCATCCATTAAATCCAGGGGTGCTAACCAATCCCCTTTTTGCAGTGTGGGGATGATTACTGAGAGTCACCATTTTGAACTTTGGCTTCAAAATGTGCTTGTTTAGAAGCCTTAGATCCAGGATAGGTCGCCAGTCCCCATTTTTCTTTTTGGTAAGGAAGTATCTGGAACAGAAGCCTTTGCCCCTTTGATTTAGGGGCACTGCCTCCACTGCTCGGATTGATAGTAGGTGCTTTACCTTTGCCTCCAGGAGGATTCTGTCTGCAGAGGTCACTGTGGCAAAGATTCTTGCTCTCAGCTTGGGAAGTGATTTGAAGCTGCGTGACAGTCCCTGGCTCACTACCTCCAGGACCCACTTGTCTGTGGTAATGGCATGCCAAACCTGGAGGTAGTGAGCCAATCTGCCACCCAACGGTAGTGGTGACGGTGGTGGGGGCGACCTGTACCAGCCCGTTAGGGATTCTGTGTGGGCTGAGCCTGGGTTTGTGGTGAGGGAGAATACTGTCTCATAGCCCTTCTACCCCTCCCTCTGAAATAACCTCTTGGCTGCTGGTAGACCTGCGAAGCCTGTGCTTGGAAAAAAGGTCTGGGATAGGATCTCCTACCCGTCTGTCCTATACTGGGCCCTATAAGAGGGGGAAGGCTTTTCTTTAGAATTACTTCTATAGGTGGCCTTATATTTCTCCACCTTTTTTATAACTGGTCGGAGCCTACAGGAGTATTGCATGTACAAAAGGAGTGATGTCATGTTTTCTGTCCGTGGAACTGACTGAAGGTGTAAATAGTCTCCTCCGCCTTACCCTCCTCCAAGCAATGTTTTCTGCCCTCAAATAAATATGCTTTCATGTTAGTCAACGGTTGCAGGGTACTATTTTCTTTCTTAAATGGGTGGTACAAGAACTGGAACCTGATTAGTGGGAGGCAGCATTAGTTGTTTTTTTTTTTTTTGAGTAAGATCCACCTCCTCCTCCACCCCAAACTTTTTTGATTCATGTGGGAAGGGCATGAGATAGCTCTAGCATGCTGTAACCAGATACAGATATACTTTGGGACACAGACATGCCTGTGCAGTGGAGTACAGAACAGAAGTTATTTAATGCCTTCAAATTGACTTAAAAATCCTTTGGAACAAATGATTATCAGAGCCACCTGGGGCCTCAGAAGGAGACCTAGACACACATTCTAATTTACAGTAAGAGTCACATGTTTTTGTCAAACATTATATGTATGTATAGTTTATATAAAATTTGTCTTTAGCAGTTTCAAAACTTTGAAAGCATACACACACACACACACACACACACACACACACACACACACACACACCAAGCAGAACACAGCTGGATAAGGTACCAGTATTTAGGAAACGTGTCATACTTACCCATAGTCTAGCAATGTGAATCCTGGCTGTGACTATAGGTGTTTACAACTGAATGATAATAACCACATTTGCTTCATTTGCAAATAGGTAGGCATTTGTGTCTAATTTCTGTTTGACTTGCTGTAGGTTACACATAGAATCTTTGATTTCAAGTATTTGCTAAAATGTAAATGTAGGCATCAGCATTCTGTTAGTAGTTAGTGCTGCTTGTGGTCTGTGACAAGATCATTTTTTTTTTTTTACAAATGAAGTGCATGGTAGGAAGCTGAAAACAGACTTTGATGATAAAGTGTGTTTTTTCTTTAAAGTTTGAGATGTGTTAGAAAACACTGAACAAGAAAACAACTGGTGATTTTAAAAGCTATTCTGATCAGAGTTGACATAAAAAAAATCTTTATTTTTTCTTTTCTCATGGACAATAGAAATAGGATGTCAGCATTCACTCCATTAAACCTGTTTTTCAGGTTTTTATAGCATCTTGAAAAAGGCAATCTTCCCAGAATGCAATCTGTCATGGGGGGGGGGTTGAAATTGTTTTAATCATGAAGCATTGGTCTTACTAATGCATTTAGAAATACACTTTTTAATTGTCTTTACAGTTAAACATGCAGTTTCATGTCAGGGCACATTTTGTTGGGGGGTTCAAATTATTTTAAACATGAGCACAGTACTTGGTAAATACACAAGCCTAATTGTTCTCTCTCTTATCCCCCTGTCTTATCAACACTAGGCCCGTCCATCCCCTTATCCTTCCTTTCCCAACCTTGTATAGGAGCTCACTACCCCTGGGTTGTGACATCCTACCATGCCCCGTACTTTATAGAATTCAATCCCGGGGCTCACACATACTCCTTTTCTCCATCCACCTTCTCTACATCCCGTTTTACCAACTCCTCTCTGTGCACCGTGCCCTCCTAGCCTTTCTCCCCCTACCTCCCTCCCTTCCCCCCTACCTTCGCCTCTACCTGGTGTATATATATATATATTTTTTTCTTCCGTTACTTCCTCCTGCAACCTTAGATAACCTGCTTTATCTTCCTATAGACACTTCTATGTATGTGAATACCCTGTAATCTGTGCAATATCTGTATAATTCTATGTACATATGAACTTATTTTTCTTCCTCTCTGTAAACAGTATTATCTGTATTACCTTGTAAATACCCATGTTGACCTGTACATACAATTGTTCATGCTCCACCCAGGTCCATCTTGCAAATGAGCTTCTGCTCAACGATGACGCCTGGTTAAATAAAGACTTGTTTGATTGATTGATGATAAAGTGTATTTTTTCTTTCAAGTTTGAGAAGTATGTATTATGTATAAGTGTAACCATGTTGTAAATGGTTAAGTAGGCAGTGGTTTAAGGCTCTGAGCTACAAACCTGGAGACCTGGGTTTGACTCCCACAGCCCCACTTGCATACTGTGTGACCCTGCGCAAATCACTTAACTTCCTTGTGCTCCCAGGTCACACCTGTAAACAAGCTTTCAGCTTAGTGCGTCTCTCCTGGCAAAAAAAAATGCCTAGAATTATTTTTTTAATATAGTTGAGTTTATATGTGGTAAGTATGTAGGGTATGATGTTTTGAATGTGGCAGCAGGATTTAGCATGTGCACTGCTTTAAAATAATTTCACAGTACTTTATACTTTCTTAAAAAGATACTCCACATTTGTGTAGGGCTGTGGGATTCAAACCTAGATCTCCAGATTTGCAGAGAAGAGCCTTAAACCACTGTGCTATACTGCCTCCCTAGTTATGGCAGTCATCTGTTTTATTGTTCATGGTATTAGTGTAGTAAACATACTAACATATAAAAATACCAGCAGAATAGGCCTAGCGGACTTTCGTGTCTGCTCCTTTGGTCAGTCCCCACCTTGGGAGCTGACCTTGCTGCCCCCTCGCCCTCTTGGGCTTCTCCCTTCCCTGTCCACGGGAGAGCTAACTAACTGGGGTTTCCGGGCACAATTTTTATTCTCTGTGAAAATTCATTTTTCCTGACCATGGATATACTAAAACAAACATTTCTCAACAAAATGTTTTTAAATAAAGAGTTTAACTCACAGCAGCAGAAGAAGCATGTTGGCATTAAAAGCTTAGTGGCATGGATGTAGAGGCACCAGTATTTAAGCATGACTTTGGTAGAGGATTAATTGTGACTGAAACTTCAGCCTTCAATAGGTTAGACTCTGCAGCCATCTGTACAGTATATTACTAAGTCATATGCAGTGTGGTATGGGTAAAACCCAGATCACCAGACCAGGACCAGTGCTGTAAAATCTGTACTGGGCACAGCTTGTGCAAATATTGCTGATCCAGTGGATCAAATAAATATGTGCAAATAAATAAATACTCTGCTTCGCCTCGTGCTTCAACCCACCCCAGGAGTGACGTTATTACATGATAACACACACCCTGCCATGCCTTATTGCTTAAATATGCCCTTTCTCAATGTACTATACTTTGATTCAGTTAGTGTATGCAACAGCCTTCATGTGAACACTCTGGGCTTCTATTTGCCTTAGCTATTGTATTTTGTTTGAACTGATTTGGTCTTCTTGATGTGGTGCCTGTGTGCCTAAACTATGTAATCTGTTTATTTACTGCTACCCATGTATCTCCACTGAATGATTATTATAACTGTCTGCTCTCCGAGCCATTGTTTTTGGACTTGTTAACTGTGCTGTCTTTGTATTAGTTTCAATGAGGTGCGTCTGTAAATGAGTCTCTGACTCAAAGGTTTGTAAATCTGATATTTTTTAAATAAATAAATAAATGCTTATATTTAAGCCCATGAAACACCCTTATCTAGTTAATGCATTCACAGTTGCAATGGCTCTGCCAGACCTTGTTCATGTAGGTTTCTGTTTTGTCACCAAATAAGGAATTTTTCTTGCAGGGAAAGTCCACAGCCTTAGCTTGAGTGTCCAGAGTTAAGTTGATAGCCCTTAGCCAAAGCAAATCTCCTGAGGGAGACAGATAAAGCCATTAGCCTGGCTGTGGTATCATTAGCATCCACAGTCATGTGGAACTGATATTTGGTGGGATCAAGGGCAGCCCTTGCACTTTCTTGCAAGCTGATTGCCACTTCACCTTGAACTTCATCAGACAGAGCAAGGACAGAATTCCATAATGCCTTCTGATATTGAACAACACAGGCCATATAATTTGCCTGCCTAACAATGAGTGAGGCAGCCATATAGCCGTTCTTGCCCATGGTATCCATCTTTCTTGAGTCCTTGTCAGGGAGATGGGTTGCTAAGAGGATCCTGGCCTTATCACAGGCAGCCGCCTGGACCATCCCTTAGGGATCAGGGTGACCGAACAAAAAATCAGCAGTGGTTCTGTTCAACTGATATTTCTTGTTTATTTTCTTGTCCACTCCAGGTATTGAAATTGGAGTCTTGTATTTGCAGTACAGCCTTTTTTAAAGATTGGTGCATAGACAACAAAAGGCGTTTTGTGGGGGCTAACCCCATCATATCAAGGAAACCTGCTTCCTCCACTTCGTCCTCCATCTCCTGGAGGGGGAGACAGAAGGTATCCACCATGTTCTTTATGAAGGCATAGTGAGAGGTGTAGTCCTCTGGTCCCCTGGGAGGGGAGCCAAAATCCTGCTCTGGGGAGACCTCTGGTTCTATAGTTTCCCCTTCATCCTCCTCAGGATTTCCATATAGAGGTTGAGGTTCCTGAGGTGCTGGAACTTGCATAGGAACCACAGCCTGTAAGGCTTGCAAAATCTGTAAAGCCTTTGCAATGTCCTTAGCTGAGGGCATATTTTGCTTGTCTGCTGGGAGCTCCTTAGCCTTCTCGGCCGGATGCACAACAATATGTTTTTCTTTGTATTTTTTCTTAAGTGGGACAGTTTCAGCTACTGTCTCAACAGCCCTTTTTGATTTACCTTGCTTAGTCTTATCTGCTTTGTCAGCATCTTTGGCCTTATTCTTGTCCTTATTAGGGACAGAGGGAGAGAGATTTTACTCTGCAGCAGTAGCAGAGGTAGAAGCCATTTCCTCTATTTTTTTAGATCTCTTTTTCAAACTCTTGGGACAGAAAGTTTTACACATTTCACAGTTTGAAAATATATGACTAGTTCCCAAACAAAACACAGAGAGGGAATGCATGTCTGCTTTTGCTATAACCTAACCACAAGACTCACAATATTTAAAACCAGTGGATCTTGTGCATTTTTTAGGCTTATCACCAGGAACCTTTGACATTGGGCAAAGTACAAAATGTAAACACTAGCGAAAAATAATCGGTTCCCTGGAACTGGCAAATTAACTTGGTATAACTTGATAAGGTACGACAAAGTAGGCAAAGCCCATTGAATTGTCTCCCACTCATAGGGGGTTTACATCCCATCATTATTATTTAATAAGAAGTCGTCCAGGAGTTTTCTGAATATCTCAAATGAGGGGGCATTAACTATGGAATCTGGCAATTTGTTCCATGATCTCGCAGCACGTATATTAAAATAGCTGAAGCTTTTACCAGTATGTACCCTATCATGATTTGTTTATTATGGGATCTAAGAATGTTTTTTCTTTGCACCAATTGAAAACCATATTGATTTCACATGACACAATCATGTATAATTTTATACCTTACAGAAGCACTATGTCAGGCCAAATGGCCTTCTCCCATCACCCACCTAAACTTTGGAACCAACTACTGATCCAAATCCGCCACTCCTCTTCAGTCAGTTCTCTCTCTCTACATCCCTAACAAACTACCTAGTGACAAACCGTAACTGCACCTAGTCCCACTGGGCCCCTGTCTCAGCGGCTGGTCTATACCTCCTCCTTCCTCCAGCTGGGCCAAACAAGTCTCCCCCATCCTAACCCCTCCTGCAGCCTAGCACTTTCTGCTTTTCTCCTGTATCTATCCCCCTTCCTTGTCTCTAATACCGACCTTTCTGCCAAACTCCCTCTTTGTATTCTATCTGGAAATGCTAATACTCATGATGGTTGTAATCTCGTACTACCTGCCTTATGTACAGTTAACTATTATCTGATTTATGTATACTGTTTGTATTATGTTAAGCGTATGTACAGTTAACTATTACCTGATTTATGTATACTGTTTGTATTATGTTAAACTCCCACTTCCCTTCCCCCAGGACTTACCGTGAGACAAGCATTTTGTTGCTCGGTGTAATTTTCCTGGTGAAACATTTCAATAAATAAATAAAAATAAAAATACATAAATAATTGGTCTCCCCTTACTCTTCTGGTCTTTGAGGGGAACAGTTTCAATTTCTTCAGTCTTTCCCTGTACTTTACATTTCTAAGTCCTTTAATGGATTTGGTGAGTTTCCTCTGAATATTTTCCATAAGTTTAATATCCTGTTTTAAATAGGGACCCCATAGGGGTGTACCATAGTCTAGATGGGGGATAATATATGTTTTATAAAGTTTGAGGATACAGTCACTGTCCCTAGTTAGGAAAGTTTTATTAGTAGCCCGTAGGAGTCTAGTGGCGGTTAAGGCAATATTTCGACAATGGGTCGAGGCTGACAACTTGGAGCCCACCCATATTCCAAGATCTTTTTTGCTGGTTATTGCTCTCCATGTTTTGCCATTAAGTTGGTATTTATATCTCTGATTTTTGCTTCCAAAATGTAGGACACCACATTTATTCTCGTTAACCTGGAACTAATCAGTTCCCTGACCGAAAATAAACTAAATTTAAGTAAAAAAACTAACAGTCGACAGATCCTAAGAGGAACCCCTGAGAAAGCAAAAATTAATGCTTCATTTGAAGTAAAAACCTCACAAAAATCTCTCGGTTCCACGTAACCATGAGGGAACTGTGAAAAAACGATAAAAAATAATAAACCACTAATCTATACCAGACTAACTCATAAGGCAGCAATCTAAAATTAATAACTCTAAACAGTACATATCGACCAAATTAAAAGATCTGAAGTAAGTTGAAGAAGAGTTCTCCAGGATGTCTTCACTGGCAGGCGGAATAAAGAAGAAAAAATTACTTACCACAGTAATCTTGTTTCTTCTAATGGAGTCTTGCTGTATTCTGACTAAATGCAGTTAGCCTTACCAGTTCAACTGCCCCAGAGATGCACAGAACGTTGAGCTTGAGCTCGGTTTTCAAACCCCTGCCCCCGGTACATTCTATGTACCCGTCAGATTCTCATGGGCACAAAACACAGGCTGTTAAGCCACACAAAACAATTTTAACAAAATAGTAGTCAAAGGACTGATAGGAAAAACTAAAAGACTCAAGTCAGAGGTGCCCAAGAAAAACTGCCACCCCAGTGGTGTAGCACTCAAACAATAAAACAGTTGTAATGCAGTGCCTCCCCTTTCGGGTTCTGTCAGGGGAGGCAGGGAGGGAGGTCAGAATACAGCAAGACTCCATTTGAAGAAACAAGATTACCATGGTAAGTAATTTTTTCTTCAAACAACATGAAGTCTTGCTGTATTCTGACTAAATGCGGACTACCAAGCAGTGCCCCATGGAGATGGGCACAAAACCTACTTAAGAAATAGGCTCTGCAGTACTGCTGTGCCAAATCTGGCACCACTCCTAGCCTGGGTGTCCAGGCGGTAGTGTTTAGTGAATGTGTGAACAGTTTTCCAGGTAGCTGCTTTGCAAATTTCAAGCAGGGGAATATCTCTGGCAGCAGCAATAAAGGCAGCTGTTCCCCTAGTACAGTGGGCTCTAAGACCAGCTGGTGGCTCTTTCCCCAGTTTGTCATAGCAGAACTGGATGCAAGACACAATCCACCGAGCGATGGTCCTCTTGGTGGCTGGCTTGCCTTTGCCCACGTCCCCATAGGTGAGGAACAGTTGTGTGCATTCATTCCTATGGGCCTTTGTCTGATCCAGATAGTAGCTAATAGCTCTCTTAGCATCCAGGCTGTGCAGCCTACGCTCTCCTGAACTAGAATGTTCAGTGAAGAAGACAGGTAATGTCATGGACTGATTCAGGTGGAAGTCAGAGACCACCTTCGAAAGAAATTTCCTGTTTGTCTTAAGGATAACCTTGTCCCTATGGAGTACTATGTAGCTGGGCTCCACAGACAAGGCTTGTAGCTCACTAATCCTCCTTACAGAGGTTATGGCTACCAGAAAAACAGTTCTTCATGCCAAATACTTGAGCTCAGCAGAGGACATGGGTTCAAAGGGGGCTGCATTAGCTGTGCTATGCAGATATTCAAATCCCAAGAAGGGGTTGGCTCCCTGTGAGGGGGTGTAGACAGAGCAACCTTTTAAAGAACTTCTTGAAGACTGCATGAGAAGCAAGGGAAGAGCTCTTCCCTGACGAGAGACAGGCAGCTCAGAGTAGAAAGCCTAGGGAATGAAGGTGGCTAAACAGTCCAACAGGACTGCCAGTCCAGCTGCGTACCAGAAAGTAAATCTCTTCCATTTGGAAGTACAAGTCTTTCTGGTGGCAGGTTTTCGGGAAACTTTTGAAATATCCACGATCCCTTCAGAGAGATGCAGGCCTGCATACTCTAAGTCCTCAAGAGCCCTGAGCCTGAGGGACTTGAGGTTGGGGTATAGGATCCTCCCTTAGGAGGAGGTCAGAAGATTGTGCCTCCTGGGGAGGCAGATCAGACTGGTCACTGACAGGGACAGTAACATGGGGTATCAGGGCTGTCTGGCCCAGTCTGGAGCAATCAGAACCACAGATGATGGCTGGCTCCTGAACCTGACCAGGACTCAGAAGATCAGAAGGAATGGAGGAAAAGCATACAGGAATTTGCCTGTCCAATACAATATCAGTGCATCTATAGGCACCGAACCCAGAAGTGGAGGCCTGCAGCAGAACTGGGGTAGCTGATGGTTGTCCAGGGCTTCAAACAGATCTATATGTGGTGAGCCCCATCTCCTGAACACTGCATGCAGTATTTCCCTGTTCAGAGACCACTCGTAGTGGCTCTGATTTATTCTGCTGAGGGCATCTGCCAGTACCATTGTCCTTGCCTGGTAGGTGCATGGCTGAGATGGAGGTCTTGAGGGAACAGGCCAGACTCCAGATCCTCATTGCCTCTGTACACAGGGCAGAGGACATCGTCCCACCCTGCTTGTTGATGTAGTACATGGCGGTGGTGTTGTCTGTCCTTATGTGCACCACCTTCCCCGTACCCTCTTTCTGAACGACTGGAGAGCTAATAGCACTGCCCTGAGCTCCAACAGATTGATGTGGAGCATGGACTCCCGGTAGGACCATGTCCCGTGAGCAGTGTGGTCCCCCAAGTGAGCTCTCCACCCTAGGAGAGAGGCATCTGTGGTCAGAACCACTGTAGGAGGTTGCTGGAGGAATGGAACACCTTCCCTGAGGTTGCCCCTGTCCTTCCACCACTTTGATGCTTAGATCAGTGTGACCATCACTGGGGTCAGTTTGGACAGGGAGTCCCTTCTCTGCGACCAGTAGGACCTGAGATGAAACTGGATATCCCTCATCTGAAACCTGGCTCCTGGAACCACTGCTGTAGCAGCTGCCATGTGACCCAGGAGCTGGAGAAAATGTATTGCCGGACAAGACACCTGTTGATGAAAAGAATCTGCCAGCTAGATGAGGTTGTCTACCCTTCCCACTGGCAGGAGAGCCTTTGCCTGGACTGTGTCCAGCTCTGCTCCTATGAATTCTAAGAGTTGGACTGGCTTCAGTACTGACTTCTTTAGGTTTACCAGAAATCCTAAAGATATGAGGGTATCCGGCACCAGAACCAAGGCATTCCTCATCTGCTGACGGGACTGGCCTATGACCAACCAGTCGTCCAGATATGGAAACACAGACACTCCCTGTCTTCTTAGATGGGGGCTGAAGTAAGGCTGAAGGGCACTGCCTTGAACTAATAATGGCCTGAGGGTAATTCAAACCTTAGGTACTTGCTGTGAGAGTGTCTGATTGAAATGTGGAAATAAGCATCCTTGGGGTCCAAGGAGGCTAACCAATCTCCTTGCCTGAGGGTAGGAAGGATTTTGGTTAGAGTCACTATCTTGAATTTGGGTTTTGTTAGGTGTTTGTTGTGATACCTCAGATCTAGAATGGGCCGTCACTCCCCAGTTTTCTTCAGGGTAAGGAAGTATCTTGAATACAACCCTTTGTGAAGAAGCGGAACAGGTTCCACAGCTCTGTGCTCCAAAAGTGTGGTAACCGCTGCCTCCAACAGGGCTGTCTATGAACTGCTGGCAGGTTTGAATGACCCTGCTCTTGTTCTCGGAAATTGTTTGAAATTTAGAGTAAGCCCTTGGCTCACTACTTCCAGGACCCACTTGTCTGTGGTAATGACTTGCCAGGCCTGGAAGTAGTGAGCCAACCTGCTCCTTACTGGTAGTGGGGAAGGCAGCCCTGGCTGACACATCAGGGTGTCTGCTTTGCCAGGGTCCTAGGCTGAGAAGTGGAAACAGCCCTGCTTACACCCCTCCTTCCTCTTCCCCTGAAGAAGCATCTCTGCTGCTGGAAAGCAGGGAACACCTGGGCCTGGTAGAAAGGTCTTTGATAAGGCCTACTTCCACCTGACTTAGGCTGCTGCTTTTGTGGAGTTGCAGCTTTTTCTTTAGCAGCTGCGCTCCTGTAAGTAGACCTGTATTCGTCCATTTTCTTCATGTACGTCTCTGTTTGTTCCCCAAACAGAGAATTCTGGACAACAGGGAAGTCCATAGCTTTTGATTGGGTGTCCTCTGAGAGATTGGTACACCTGAGCCAAGAGAATCTTCTTAGGGAGACTGCAGTAGCCATGACCCTAGAGGATACATCACGTGAGTCCACAACAGAGTGAAATTGGACTTTGGATGCCTCAATGCCATCCTTGACTATTTGCTCCAGATTCTTAGCTAGCTGAGGTGGAGCAGTCTTAGCCAATTCCAGAACAGATTCCCATCTGGATTTCTGGTATCTAGTGACATATGCCATGTCTAATTCCCAATGAGGCAGCCAAATACTGCTTTTTGGCCGTGGCATCAATTTTCCGAGAATCATTCTCAGGAGGGTGTGAGGCTAAGGGGATGCCAGCCTTATCTCAGGCAGCAGCCGGAACAACCCCTACATGACTACAATGGTTACACAGGAACTCTGTACCATTGCCAGACAACATATATCCCCCGTCCATCCTTTTGTCCACAGGGGGTATAGAAGTAGGCATCTGCAGAATTTTGTTTGTCTGCTTTTTTAGAGACTTATGAAGAGGACTTGAGAGTCTCTTAGTGTCAGGGACATCCATCATTTCGAGGAAGTCTGGCTCCTTCTCTTCTTCAGATGCCTCAAGGGAAGGTAGCTGTAAGGTCTCAGCAACTTTTTTGAAAAACAAATAATGGGAGGAGGACTCCCCAGGCTGTCTAGGAGGAGAAACTGACTCTGGTCTATCAGGGGAGATGTCAGGCTCAATGGGGACACCCAAGCCTTCCTCCTCAACCTCCTCTTCTTCTTCTCCCCCCTCCCACTTGAGTTCACAATAGGCCTCCGGATCATACGAACTGGTGGGAAGCGAACCGGCAGCTGGCCGAACCACGGTACGTGGTTTCTGAACCAGTCTATAAGGACTGTACAATCTGTATCGCTTTAACGATCTCTTTGACGTTGTAGCTGCAAACGTTGGCTCTGAACCAACTGATTTTCTTTTTCTCTTTGCAGGTACAGACTCCTCGGTATTTGCCTTCCTTTTGGTTGAGGAGGTATAGCCCTGGTCAGAAAGCATCTCCTCCAGTTCCTCAGCTCCCTTAGGTCCTGAACTGGACTGGCCATCCGGGTCAGCAGATTGTTCAGCCATTCTTTCCTTAAGCCTGGCTAAACGCTTATCCAATGTGGCTTTAGGAAAGTTTTTACAGATTTGGCAGTGTTTTTAGGTGATGAAACCTCAGACAGTGTACACATATGAGATGGGGATTAGCTTTGGCAAACACCTTCCCACACTCTGTGCAGTGCTGAAACCCAATGGGTGCAGTCTTTTACTTGGGTTTCTCTGACATTCAGGCCTTGCGCTAGGGTCAGAAATCAGGGGGTCAGTTTGACCCCCTTCTCCCAAAGTAGGGGGTCAGAAGCCAAAAGTTGGGGGTCAATGCACCAAATTTATATGTTCGTGAAAAAAACAAAAAATGGCTTTTTTTTAAATGGTAATATGTCAGCTAGGAGGCAGTATGGCACAGTGGTTTAAGGCTCTGAGCTGCAAACCTGGAGACCTGGGTTTGAATCCCACAGCCTCCACTTACATACTGTGTGACCCTGAGCAAGTCACTTAACTTCCTTGTGCTCCCAGGTTGCACCTGGAATCAAGCTTCGGCTTAGTGTGCCTCTCCTGGTTAAACAATTTTCCCTTCCCCTTACCGGAAGGTATAGTATATACAAGTTACTGCCATACCTCATCAGCACAGTAGTACTCTGCCCTGCATGACACGTAAACCTGAAACCCTCCCTGCCTTTTTTATTGGGTGTCAGGCTGTCAAGGAATAAAAAAATAAATAAAATACCGGCAGATACATACAAGTAGTTACCAACTGTTAGAAATGCCTGCCTGCGGCTGCCACATCAATAGCAAAAGCGGAGGTGCAATCTCTGTTTGCCTAGGCCACCGGACCACTCCACAGACTGAATCGGATTCAGTGCAAGGCAGTCTGTGGAGCAGAAGTCACCAAATAAAACGCTGTTGTTTTCAGGTGCCAGGGAAAACAGAGAAAATACCCCACTTTCTCTAATTATGATGGGTCAGACACAGGCATTCATTTAGCAGCTGGTAACTTTTTTTCGTTCCTCAGCCAGCCCATAGAAAATGCAGGAAGCCAGTCTCCGAGTCGAGCTTCACTTCACTACAACAGGGGAGGGCGGTACTACTCAGAGACACTCTCTAGACTGACAAGAAATGCTTGGCTTTACCCCCCAATAACAGTAACTTTTACAATCTCTCTCCCTCTGAATTGATGGCCTGAATGAACGTCACCCAGTCTCCAGTGCGGCACTATTCTGGATTCCTTACACACTCAGAGGATCCACACAAAGAAGGAAGAGACACATGTTCCTTTGCTCCGTCTGACACCATTACCTTGTAGGTGGAACTGTCAAACCGGGCACAGTCTTCTGCTGCTGCCACTGTCACGCCTATCACTCCTGGCTCCTCCGTGCTCAGTTCTCCAGATTCGCCAGCTCTTCCCGACCCAAACAGACAGGGACTACCACTCCATAAGTTGCTTGTCTTTGCCGCGTTGATTCAACTGCTGCAGATCAGGTATATAAACTGAAGAAGACTGCCAGCCCACATAATCCTCCCACCAGATTTACTGTCAAATCGTTGCCCATGCTGATAACTTGGCAACGCCTACTCAGCTGGGTCCCCCTTCCCCTTACAGTCACATCACCAATCACAGCCCGCCTCCGATATGTAAAGAAAAAAAAAAATGCAGGACCAATCATCACTGCCCTTCTCACTGTCCCATGGAGGAGCAGTGCATTTAAAGTGACAGCAGCACCAATTAAGCACAGAAGGGCTGCGCCAAAGCAGATGCAGTGCTTTCAAAGCAGTGCATCAAAATTAGGATTTTTGCCCTAGGGGGACTTCAGCAGTGCATTAACGCATGCCCTGGACATAATGCACTGAAAGCCAAGTTACCCTTTTAAGTGGCGGTCAGACCTGAGTAACTAAAATTTGTTTTCAGTTAAAGACTAGTACAACGGTCGATTGAAAGAAAAAAAAAAAAAAAAAAAAAAAAAAACGAGAAAAAGACTTGCTTTTTTTTTTTAAACCAAAAACCGCTGGATCCCAAACCAAATAACATAACACTTAAACTTTAAACTTTACCACAAAAGAAGAGAATTCACTCTGTTTCCTCCCGGTTACGCGAACCATAAGAGAAAACCGAAGACTTACCCAAATTTGGGGAAAAACATAATCTAGTCTAACCTGTACTGCAGGACAGAGGTTTGAAGATCGAAAAATGAAACGTGGTTTGAAGAAACCGTTGAAAACCCACTCTTAACAGAAGCGAGCGAGGAGAAATCTCTAGAGTGACTTCACAGGTAGGCAGAGTAAAGAATCTGACAGTTACATAGAATGTACCAGGGACAGGGGGTTGAAAAGTGAGCTTGAGCTCAATGTTCTATGCAGCTGCATAGAGTTAACTCTTTCATCTCCAGGGCAGCTGAACTGGAAAGGCTGACTGCATTTAGTCAGAATACAGAAAGACTTCATGTTGTTTAATCTAAAGCACTCAGAGTGCAGCAGTTACTAGGGCAGCAGTTTAAAATTGGCACGAGTCAATGAGAGTTCTATCATTTGCATAGCATTCCATCTCTTCGGGCAGTTCAACACAGGAGGCTGACTGCATCAGTTTAATCATAATGAGAGATTCCTGGGGTTAGAAATGGGCAGACTGGGTGGGCCAAGCGATCCTAATCTGCTGTCAAAGTCTATGTCTCTAAGTTAAGCAGTATCCATCCTAAGCAGGGAATGGGAGAATACTGTCCCATTCTGTATATGGCCTGAAAAGTAAAAAGTACAGTTACGTAAGAACTTACCGTAACACTAGATCTTCGAGAGGGAGGCTCTTGCAGTAGATAATCACCTTAAGAACTGAGCGCCCCCTGGCATCAGGACCACATGGAAACTTAGCCAGCAGTATCTGGTGGGGGACCGCCCACCCGACGTCACGTGACCGACGTTAGCATGACCGTATATAGTGGGCGGTCCCCACACCCGCCTTCCAGTTCTCCCGCTGGAGACCTCAGAGGAGGCACAACAGGAGAAAAGACAAGAGGCTCCTGGAGCTCAGAATGAGCCCATAAAGAAAGAGCAGAATAGTAGGGGGATGGAGGGAGGGAAAAAGCTTATCTACTGCAAGAGCCTCTCTCAAAGATTTACTGTTACAATAAGTTCTTACGTAACTGTACTATCTTACTTCGAGAGGGCTCTTGCAGTAGGTAATCACCTTGAGGACTGAGTCCCAAGCAGTGTGAACTGGAAGAAAACTGAAACATGGGAGGCAGGAGAAAAAATCCGTCAAAGGCACAGTAGTCATGACAGGAGGCCCTAAAGCACAGCTAGGCCAAAACCTGCCCTGCACCTAGAAGCACTGTCCAGACTGTAATGCCACGTGAAAGTGTGGAGTGAACTCCAGGTAGCCACGGCACATATGTCAGCATCCGACACATTCCTGAAACAAGCAGTAGAGGTAGCCATACTCCTGGTGGAATGCCCCTTAACTTTCCCCAGGAGGGTCTTATCATGCTTCTGATAACAGAAAGTAATGCCAGTTTGCCAGCCATTTGGTTAAACACTGTTTGGAAACCCCCTCTCTTGGGTGCAAAAGAAATGAAATGCTGATCCATTTTCCAGACAGAGTTTGTCCTCTTAGTGTAATAACGCAAGATTCTATGAATATCTAAGGTATGAAGAATCACTTCTCCCCAATTGGAATGCTCAGGGCAATACACTGGAAGCTGAATCGACTGGTTTCAATGTAAACTCAGAAACCACTCTGGGTAAAAACTTAGGGTTGGTATGAAGAACCACCCGGTCTCCATAAAAAATTAAATAAAGCTCCTTACAAATCAGGGCCTGAAGCTCTGACATCCTTTGAGCTGAAGTAACTGCTACTAAGAAAAGCGCTTTCCAAGACAAACAGCGCTTGTCACAGGAACCAGCCGGTTCAAAAGGAGGCAGGGTCAACTTTTCTAAAATGAAATTCAAATCCCACAGCGGCGCAAGGCTGTGCACCAGTGGCTTGAGATGCAGAATCCCCTTCAAGAAAGTTTCTGAAACTTCCAACTGGACTACTGTCCTGCCATCCACTACGGTATGGTAGGCAGAGATGGCTGACTAATGGACCTTCAGTGAAGAATATCCCAGGCCCAAATCACAGAGGTGCAAGAGATACTCTATGACAGATGGAACAGGGCATGAACATGGGACCCAATCCTTTGCACTGGCCCAAATGGAAAAATGGTTCTGCTTCAAGGCATAAGTGGCCCTCTTAGAGGGTTTTCTGGCTCCAACGAGGACTTGAGCCACCCTGGAGGATACTCCAAAGCGCAAAGCGGCTATGTCCTGAGGTGCTACATGTGAAGGGATTTCAGCCCTGGATGGACCAGCGTGCCTTCCTCCTGAGTCAGGAGGTCACTGCAGAAAGGCAGGGGAACCGGAGGCTCCACTACTAGCTGCTGAAGGAGCACAAATCAAACTTAAAAAGGAGCAATCAGGACCATGTGGGCCCCCTCCGCCCGAAGCTTGAGAAGCACCCTCTGCAGAACCGGAAAGGGAGGAAGGGCATACAAGAACCTCCCTGTTCAGCAAATAAATAGCGTGTCTCGCCAGAAAAAACCATGCTCTGGAGCAAGTGAGCAAAGCTTGAGTAGTTTTGCATTGTATGGGGAGGCGAACAGATCCAGATCCGGCCGACCCCACAAGTTGAGGATGTGGTTTACCACCTCTTGCTTGAGCTTCCACTCGTGGGCTCTTACTCTGGTTCAGCTAAGACTGTCTCCTAGGACAGTTTGCATGCCCAGAACGTGGATGGCTCTGAGGTGACTCCGATGCAGAACAGCCCAATTCCACACCCACATTGCCTCCCTACACAGGGGATACGAGCTTGCTTGTTGAGACACCAGATCAAGCATATGTTGTCCAACTGGACTAACAGCGTGCCCTGGAGAAGCAGAAGCTGAAAAGCTTGAAGAGCATACAAAACTGCTCTCGTCTGTAACACACTGATGTTTAAAGATAGCTCCACTTAGGACCACCTGCCTTGGGTTTTGTGGTCTCCCAAATGTGTGCCCCACTCCATCCGATGCACCTGCGGTCAGAGTCTGGGTGGGAGAAGGGGACTGAATAAGGACCCCCTTGGTGAGACTGGAAAGATCCTGACACCACGAGAGATCTCTGCATGGAATTGGAGACCACAACCATCTGGTCCAGGTCGTCTGACCTTTGTTCCCACTGTGCTCTAAGTATCCATTGTGAAATACGCATGTGGAGCTTGGCTAAAGGCACTGTGGGGATCAGGCCCAACAGCCAAAGAATCGACCTGGCCAAGACCTTCCTGCTTGAGGCCACCATACGGGCCTGCCTCTACAAGGTTTCCGCTCTGTCTAGAGGGAGGAAAACCATACCCTGAACCATGTCCAACACCTCCTCAAGGGACTGCAGGTGATGGGAAAGGACAAGTTGGGACTTTGGACAATTTACAGTGATCCCCACTTGATGGAAAAGGTCCAGAGTTGCAAAGAGGGAGAGTTCCAATTGTTCCCTCGACAGGGCTGACAGAAGCCAGTCATCGAGGTAAGGGAACACACAGTGACCCTGATGCCTCAGGGCCGCCACCACTACCGCCAGGTACTTCGTGAAAACCTGAGGTGCCGAGGAAAGGCCAAAGGGTAGAGCCTTGAATTGGTAATATTCCCCCTGAAAGGAGAACTAAAGATAGTGACGATGAGCCCAGAATATAAGAATGTGCAGGTAGGCATCCTGCATATCCAGAGCACAGAGCCACTGACCCTTGTGCAGGAGGAGCAGCAGACCTACAAAGGTCAGCATCCAAAACCTTTTGTACTCTATGTATAAGTTTAGAGCACTGAGGTCCAGAATGGGATGCAGATCTCCCGTCTTTTTGGGGACCAGGAAGAAGTGGGAGTAGTACCCATTTCCTTTCTGTTGCACAGGAACAGGTTCTATTGCTTTCTTTTGTAACAGAGACTGTATTTCCTCTCAGAGAAATGGGATGTGCACCTTCGGGTAGTGTGACTGGGCCGGAGGCCTGTCTGGAGGTTTTTCCCAGAAACTCCAGAGTGTGGCCCTGCTCTATGAGTTGAAGAACTCAAGAGTCAGTTGTCACAGCCCACCACCCTGGCAGATGACAAGCAAATCTTCCGCCCACCTGCTCCCCTGAAAGATCCTGAAGGGGGAGGGCGGATAGAAAGTCATGCAAAGGAGGAGGGGTTGGGGAGAGATAAACCTGAAGCTCTCTGGGATTTAAACAGGGGAGCGATGGAGGCTGACTGTGCCCAATGTTTGGTCTGATGTCGGGTCGCCTGCTGTTGTTTCAGCTGCCTTTTCCTTTGGCAGCAAAAAGGCTTTTTTGCTTGAAATTTTGGATGGTACACAGTCTGCATCGATCAAAGGGTCTGGCCCTTGTCCTGCAGGGTGGTAAGAAAAAATTACTCACCTTAGTAATTGCTTTTCTTCTCATGGAGTCTTGCTACAATATGACTTAATGCAGTTAGCCACTGCACTTGAACTGCCCCGGAGAGGAAAGAGTTAACTCCAGGGAGTCTGGAGTTCTACAGTGCGAGAGCGCTTATGCCAAAGCTCTATCTGGGCAGTTTCAAATGAAACTGTCAGATCTTTACGAAGCTAACACTAAGCAACAAGTCTGTGTGGAAAGCTCTACACTAGCCAAATGGCTACCTACTAGTAGAAATAACAATATAAACAACAATAAGAATAATAACAATGAATAACAGTATTATTAGTTACCCCCCTGACAAGCACCATTAGGACCCCCCTTCCCCCAAAGACTCAAGTCCAGGAAGGGGGCCAATATATACCTAAATAAAATAACCTAGTTCCCTAACCCTAAATAAAGAAGGTAAGGAAAAAAAACTACAATGGCATGACACAGTGCTTGCACTAATTTCCACACCCTACCCAAGTAGAAGTTCTGAGAGGGGCAGGAGGGTGGTTCATAATATAGCAAGACTCCATGAGAAGAAAAGCAATTACTAAGGTGAGTAATTTTTTCTTCAAACACCATGAAGTCTTGCTATATTATGACTAATGCAGATACACAGCAGTACCTCCATGGAGGAGGGTCAGAACCTACTTAGGAAATAGGCTCTGAAGCACCGCTGTGCCAAAACGAAGCATCTCTCCTGGACTGAATATCCAGGGAATAATGCTTGGTAAGTAAGTGAACTGTTTTCCAAGTAGCAGCTTGACAGATTTCCAGAATGGGAATATCTCTAGCAGCCGCTAGAGATGCAGCTGTACCCCTGGTGGAGTGAGCCCTCAGTCCTGAGGGGGGTTCTCTACCTAGTTTTTGATAACAAAATTGGATACAAGAGACAATCCACCTTGCAATTGTCCTCTTAGTGGCAGGTTTCCCTTTGCCAACCTCGCCATAGGTAAGGAAGAGTTGGAGGATTTGAACCTGTGACCCTTGTGCGTTCAAATAGTGAGCTTAAGGCTCTTTGGCGTCCACGCTGTGCAGTTTCCTCTCACCTGAGGAAGAATGCTCAGTGAAAAATACTGGAAGAGATGGATTGGTTCAGGTGGAAATCTGAAACCACTTTAGGCAAAACTTTCTGTTAGTCCTGAGGACTACCTTATCTCTGTGGAAAGAGATAAAATCTTCTTCCACTGACAGGGCCTGTAGTTCACTTATCGCCTGGCAGAAGTGATAGCCACTAGGAAAACAGTTTTCCAAGTTAGAAACTTGAGCTCTGCTGAGGACAGAGGCTCAAAGGGGTTGCATTAACTGAGCAATGCAAACATTCAGGTCCCAGGCGGGAGCTGGTTCTCGAAAAGGAGGGTTATGTAAGAACCCCTTAAAAACTTGGAAAACACAGGGGTGAGAAGAAAGGAAGCAGGCTTCCTGCTGACACAAAAGCAGAGACAGCTGCCAGATGAACCTTCAAGGTAGCTGGCCTAAGGCCTAAGGAATTTAAATGGACCAAATAGTCCAGTAAAATGGGCAGATCAGCAGATTCTGGGATAATCTGCTTCTCAGAGCACCAGATGGAAAACCTTTTCCACTTAGAATTGTAAGTGGCCTAGTGGAAGGCTTCCTTGAAGCCTTTAAATATCCAGAACACCTTGAGAAAGGTGTAAGTCAGCAATTCTAACTCCTCAAGAGCCATGCCTTGAGATGGAGGGATTTGAGGTCCGGATACCACACTCTCCCTGTGCACAGGCCAGCAAGTCGTGGACTCTGGGCAAGCTCAGGGCAGGGGTGGACTGTCAAGGACAGAAGCAGTGGGTACCAGGGCTGTCTGGCCCAATCTGGGCAATCAGAATCACTTTGCAGGGCTGAGATCTGATTTTTACTAGTACCCTGAAAAGAAGAGGAAAGGGAAAGGCATACAGGAACTTCCCTTTCCAATCCAACTGAAAAGGCGCCCAGGGGACTGAGCCCAGCACTGGAGGCCTGCAACAAAACAGAGGAAGTTGGTGGTTGTCTGGGGCTGCGAAAAGATCTATCTGAGGGTGCCCCATCTGGCAAAACCGACCCCAGCACCTGAGGATTCAGAGCCCATTCGTGATGGCCCTGAGAAATCCTGCTGAGGGCATCCGCCAGGACATTGTCCTTCCCTGGAAGGTGAACTGCTATCAGGGAGTAAGCCAGAGACCACAACTTCATTGCTTCGGTGCACAAGGCTGATGACCGAGTGCCCCCTTGCTTACTGATGTACCACATTGTTGTGGTGTTGTCTGTCCTGATTTGAACTACTTTGTTCTGGACAGAAGCTGAAAACGCCTGAAGAGCAAGAAAGACAGCTCTGAGTTCCAAAAGGTTGATGTGGAGCAGAGATTCCTGAGGAGACCACACTCCCTGAGTGGACAGGTCGCCCAGTGAGCCTCCTCACCCTAACAGGGAGGCATCCGTGGTGAGGGTGAGGAGGAAAACGGAAAGAAGGGAACCCCTTGTTTTAGATTGCTTTGATCCTGCCACCAGTGGAGAGCCAGGATCAGAGTTTGGAGTCACTGGAACCAATTTGGAAGGGGGGCCCTCCTTTGAGACCAATAGGCCCTCAAATGGAACTGAATGTCCCTCATCTGGAATCTTGCTCCTTGCACTACAGCTGTGGAAGCAGCCATGTGCCCCAGGAGTTGCAGAAAATGCCTTGCTGGTGAGAGCCCCAGGGGTAAAGGAGGATGCCTGGGCAATGAGTCTGTCTACCCTTTCCGAGGGAAGAAATGCCTGGCTAACTTTGTGTTCAATTCTGCACCTATGAAAGTTAGTACCTGAACTGGTTCCAGAACTGACTTTGTAAATTCAGCAGGAATCCAGGGAAGTGAGAAGCTGCTGGGTGACTTGCAAGTGGGATTTTACCTGATCTGGGGACTGACCCACTATGAGCCAGTCGTCCAGGTAAGGAAACACAGCAACCCCTTGCCTTCTTAAATGAGCCACTACCATAGCTAGACATTTTGTGAATACCCTTGGCGCAGAGGTAAGGCCGAAGGGCATTGCCCTGAACTGGTAGTGGCCTGAGGGCAGTTCGAACCTGAGGTACTTTCGGTGAGAAGGCCTGATCAGAACATGAGAAACAGAGGCATCCTTGAGGTCCAGGAAGCTAGCCAGTCCCTTGGCCTCAGGGAAGGCAAAATCATTGCCAGAGTTAACATTTTGAACTTTGGTTTCAAAGATGCTTGTTCAGGTACCTTAAATCTAGAATGGGCCGCCATTCTCCTGTCTTTGGGGTAAGAAAGTATCTGAGTCAGCCCTTGCCCTGATGGCAGGAGGGGACCCTTTCCACTGCTTTGCAGTCCAGAAGAGAAAAACCTCTGCTTCCAAAGCAAGGGCTTCTGTAGGATTTGCAGGAGGAAATGTCTGGCTCTCATCTTTGGAAACTGTTTGAAGCTGAGAAACCAGACCCTGGCTTATTACCTCCAGAACCCATCTGTCAGTAAAGGACACCCAGTTCTGGCTGAAATAAGCCAACCTGCCCCCCACTGGTACAGGAGAATCGGCCCTGGGCACCCCATCAGGGTGCCTGCTTGGCAGCAGCCTTAGGCTGAGGGGAGGGGGACGGTTTACTTGTGCCCCGTCTACCTCTGCCTCTGAAGAAACCCCTCTGTGCAAATGCAGAGGAGGCCTGAGATTGGTAAAAAAGCCTGTGGAAAGGCCTGCCCCTACCTCTGGGAGCGTGCCTCTGTGGAGTGGCATGCTTCTCCTTAGCCTGGGCACTTTCGTAGGTAGTTCTGTATTCATCCATCTTTTTCATATAGTTTTCTGTTTGTTCCCCAAACAGAGAATTACCCACTACAGGAAAATCCATAGCCTTTGACTGAGTATCTTGGGGCAGGATTAGTGCATCTGAGCCATGCCAACCTACGGAAAGCTACAGAAGTGGCCATGACCCTAGAGGAAACATCATTAACATCAACAGCAGTATGAAATTGAACTTTAGAGGCTTCAATGCCATCAGCAGCCACCTGTTCCAACTCACTAGCCAGTTGGCCATGGGCCTGCTTGGCTAACTGCAATACTGTGTCCCATCTAGATTTCTGATATCTAGCTACATAAGCCATATAATTTGCCTGCCTGAGTCCCAAAGAAGCTGCCATATACTGTTTTTTCGCCATGGCATCAATCTTCCTGGAATCCTTATCAGGAGGATGTGAGGCCAGGGAATATTAGCTTGTCACAGGCTGCAGCTTGTACCACACCTACATGACTACACTGCTCAGTGAGGAAGTCTGTATCAGAGCCTGACAAAGTATACCTTCTGTCCATTTTTTTATCTACAGGAGGGACAGAATGAGGATTTTTTAAAATCTTTGTTGTTTGCTTCCTAAATGACTTATGCAAAGGAATAGACAACCTCCTAGACTCTGGTATAGCCATCATTTCTACATAATCAGGCTCCTCTTGCTCATCCACAGCCTCCTCTAAAGGAAGCTGGAGGGTTTCTGCAACCTTTTTGTAAAACATAAAATGAGAAGGGGACTTAGACAGAATAGGAGGAGATTCTAAAGGTCTGTCTGGAGAAATGTCCGGTTCAATGGGCACGCCCAGACCCTCCCAGCCACACATATATTGATCAAATTCTCCTCCCTCCTGTGGTTCATAAAATTCTCAACATCATACTCCTGAACCACTGAACTGAATGAACCAACCTTTACCAACTGTTGGTGGTTGACAGGACCCTGAGACAGTGACTGGACAATCTGTATGGCTTTAGCTATTTCTGCAGCAGTTGGAGAGACAATTTTGGACTCCAAACCTACTGATTTCTTTGTCTTTTTCACTGGGACTGGTTCCTCTGAACCAGCCTTCCTTTGCCCGAGGAAGTCTCGCCTCTGGTCAGAGGGCACTCCTCTGGTCCAGTGGGTGCTGGACCGGGCTGGCCATCCGGGTCAGCGGACTTTTTGGCCTCTCGCCCCTGAGCCGCCCAATCTCTTTCCAGGTGGCTGCAGGAAATTTTTACACACCTGGCAGTCTGACAGGAGGTGGTCAGCCCCAGACAATAAACATTGCAGTGTGTGGGTCAGCCTGGCAAAGGCTTCCCACAGACATCACAGTGTTGAAACCCAGTGGGCCCGGTTTTTCTTTTGGGTTTCTCAGACATAATGCCAGCCTAACCAAAAACTTGCCCTTTTGATGGCAGTGCCAGGCAAGACACCCTTATCGGTTCCTAACCGTGTCACGGGTATTTGAAAAACCTAATTTTAAAGCAAGGTTTTTTAGAACCGAGAAGAACTGGAACCGCACTCTAAAAGCCCAACCAACACTTTTAAACGTTCTCAGTAGAAACCGATCGGTTCAAACCGAACCGATAATTGAATTTCCACACAGACTTTAATTTTTGTACTTACGGTTTACAGATAGAGCTTTTAACGAAATGCGGTAAAATAAATACTTTTGCGGTTCAAATGAACCGAAAATATTCGCTGAACGAGAAATGAACCGAGCTGAAGGAGCTGATCTCGGGCGACTGTTCAGTGAAGCGGAGTAAAGAATCTGACAGTTTCATTTGAAACTGCCCAGATAGAGCTTTGGCATAAGCGCTCTCGCGCTGTAGAACTCCAGACTCCCTGGAGTTAACTCTTTCCTCTCCGGGGCAGTTCAAGTGCAGTGGCTAACTGCATTAAGTCATAATATAGCAAGACTTCATGGTGTTTGAATAATATCCTACGCATCTCCCACAAAAGGGACACACCCTCTGAACGCGGCATCCTGAATGGTAGTCTGTACATCCTGGGCCAAACCAGGCACCCTCATCCATGAGAAGCGTCGGAGGCTGACTGCCGTGGCAGCACCCTGTGCGGACCAGTCAACAGCATCATAGGTAGCTGTTAGGGAACTTCTGCAGGCCACTTTAATGGAACGGATCGAATCTGCCAAAATGGATTTAAACTCAGAGTCTAGGAGGGCATCAATGGCTGGCTCCAGCTGGTCAAGCAAGGACTTCTGGTAGACCAGCATGTGACCTACATAGTTTAGAGCCCTCATAGCCAGTGTGGAGGAGGAGTAAAACTTCCTTCCAAACTGGTCTAGACTCTTTATCTGGAGGAGAGGTGCTCATGTGTCTGGGCTTAGAGGACCGGTCATGAGCAGCTGCAATGATGACCAAATCAGTCTTTGTGTGTGTACTGAGGTGGTCATTTTCTTTTTATATTAGCTGACACTCTTACCTGTCCCCTTAAAATAATTTCTGAACAATTCCTGGCTGAATACTATGTCCCTAATGACTGGAAGGAGGCAAATGTAATACCAATTCAGAAGAAGGGCTGGAAAAACAACTGGGAGAACTATAGGCCCATAACTTTGACCTCTACCATATGTAAGCTCTTTGAAAGTCTTATTTATTAAGGACATTATCACTCCTACAATCAGCAACCATGACCCTGAGCAACACGGGTTTAAAGGCGGCAGAAGCTGCCTTACTAATCTATTACGTTTCTATGAACATATTAGTAAATTACTTGATAATAGAACACCATGTGACATCATTTTTATCGATTTTAGTAAGGCATTCGATGTTATGCCTCATTGGGCCTTGAACCATAAATTGAACAACCTTAGCATCAACAGTTTTATTATTGACGGGATCAATAATTGGTTGAACAATCGAACAAAGCAGGTTGTTATAAGTGGAACCAAATCCAGCAAAGGGACAATAAACAGTGGGGTGCCCCAAGGTTCAGTTCTGGGCCCCTGTCTCTTCCAGACATTTATTGCTGACTTAACAACTGATTGTTTTTCTACAACTACTAAATATGCAGATGATGTTAAAATTGGAGGACCTTGTGCCAATTCATCTCATATTAAAGATATACAACATGATTTAGACATTATCACTGCCTGGGTAACAACATGGGGGATGAAGTTAAACACCGCCTAATGTAAAGTCATGCATTTAGGAGCTAGAAACCCAAATAGTACTTACACATTGGCCGGTTCAATACTAAGTAAAACTACTAATAAAAAGGATCTGGGGATTATTATTTCAGGTGATATGTCACATAACAAACAACTTCATGAGGCTATTAATAAAACTAATAGAGTTGTCGGGTCCATCTTTAGGAATATTAGATCGAGGGTCCCAGAAGTATTGATGCCGTTGTTTAGGGCATATGCTAAGCCTCATTTGGAGTACGCCTCCCAACTCTGGTGCCCATACAGAAAATTAGATTGTAATTCTCTTGAAAAGGTTCAAAGGAAATTTACAAAATGCATTTCTGGGCTTCAAACAGTTTCCGATGATAACAGACTGAAGTTTCTAAAATTAATGCCACTCTCTACTCGCTGCCTTAGAGGAGATCTTATGCTCCTCTATGACATTATTAAAGACCTATGCCTTATGTGCAAATTACTGTTGGATTTTAAAAATCATTCTCATAATATCAGGGGTCACCCCATACAATTGGTTAGTAAATCTTTTCAACATTCCAACCGTAAACATTTTTCCACCCTCAGAACTATCAGACCATGGAATAGACTACCCTTAAATGTCGCCATAAAAAGCATTTTTAAGTATCGACTAGGCAATTTAATATACTCAGGTTATGTTTTTTCTTACTATTCTTTGGCTTAGTTTAAGAGCAACATGGGCTTCAGGCCTCCTGGCTCTTCACCTCACCGTAGTAGTATGAACAGCAGTAGTAGTTTTGGAGTGCAATAGGTACGGTCCGCGTTCTTGGCTACTGCTGACAAAGAGGAGGGCATCATCCAGATGGTTGATACCAGATCTTCATGTGGCTCCAGCCAGGGCAGGGTAAGGCCAGGGGTCATTGCCTGCATGTCCAGGTGCTCCTTCTCAAGGTGCTGCCTCTTGAGGTTCTGGGTATACATTTTCCACTTGTAGACCTCTGCGATTTTGCGTAGGAGGTCCGTGAAGAAAGGATCCTCCAGGGGCAATTCTGGAGATTCCTTAGGTAGTGGCTCCTCTATGTGAGGGGTTATGAAGCCCGACCCTGCTTAAGAGGAAGAATCTGAGTCGGAATCTTGATCCAAGACCAAAGACCCAGAATCACGGTGGGCCAAATCCTGTGGTCCCGGTGTCAGCCTATCCAGAGGCCGAGCCGACGTTAGATCCTTCGAAGGGGCTGACGTTGGCTGAGGTACAGGAGTTGGAACCTGTGTTACAGGCTGCGTGCCAAGGCTTCTAGGGGGCTCCCTGATCAGCTGACTGCCCTGCTTGGACATGAGCTGTGCCTTAGTCTTTGACCACCAAGACTGCAGAATGGATCGAAAATCCTCTGGAGTCTGAGGCTGTGGAGGAGGCAGATAAGCCGGGGGATAACTAGCAAAGCCCAGTGTAGGGAAACCCTGTGTGTGATAATGTGTGCGGTATGGCGGCATTTACCTGGCGCATGAAACCCTGATGAGGGTAAGCCAGTGGGTTATATGCCGGAGCATGAGGTTTTGGATAACCTGATGGAGGGCACGATGGGGGGGGGGGGACCCTGACAAAGGGCCTGATGGAGGGGGGTACCCCACATGCCCCCATGGAGGGTAACCCAAAGTACAGTCATGTAAGAACTTACCGTAACAGTAGATCTTCAAGAGGAGCTCTTGCAGCAGGCTATTAACATTCAGGACTATACCGTAGGCACTAGGACCCTCTGGAAACATTTCCAGCCAGCAGTATACAGCAGGGACTGCCCCCGACGCTGGCCCCACCCTGACGTCGGCCCTGGTACAAAAGGGGGCGGACCCAGCTCCACCTCAGTTTTCCCGCTATGGCCCGCAAACAAGCCCTGACAAAAAAGGAGACTAAGCAGACAGAGGAGATGTAAATGAAGATGGATCTGCACACCTTGAGGGGGAAGGCGGGTGGGATAGTAACGCCTGCTACAAGAGCTCCTCTCGAAGATCTACTGTTACGGCAAGTTGTTGCGTAACTGTACTATCTTACTTTGAGTGGGAGCTCTTGCAGCAGGCTAGAACATTCAGGACTGAATACCAAGCAGTCCACGCCAAAGAGGTAGACGACCCCAGGAAGTGGAATATTCTGACTCCAGAGGCCTCAGGACAAAAGCCCTTGCAAAACAGCCAAGATGAAGCCGCTCGGTGTCTGGAGACGATATCCAAGCTGTGATGCGTGACAAAGGTATGCACCGAGTTCCAGGTAGCGGCTGCACATATGTCTCTGACAGAGACATTTCTCAGGGTGGCGAATGAAGCAGACACTCCTCTGGTGGAGTGACCCCTAACCGGGCCCAGTAGTGGCTTATTGTGTTTCAAATAGCAGAAGGAAATGCAGTGGACTATCTGCTTCGATAACGTCTGCTTGGTCACCAGTTTGCCCAAGCATTGCGGGCGCAAAGGCCACAAAAAGTTGCTCTGATTGACAGTGCGTAGCCATCCACTTGAGGTAATACCTCAAAGTCCTGTGGAGAGCCAGTCTGTGAAGGAGAGCCTCCCCTCTATTAGATGGGGAAGGAAAATAAACTGGAAGGTCAACAGACTGGTTGAGGGTCAACTCCAAGACCACTTTTGGAAGAAACTTAGGATTTGTTCTAAGGGAAACCCTTTCCCTGTGGAAAATCAAATACGGCTCTTTACACATCAGAGCCTGAAGCTCGGAAACTCTTCGAGCTGAGGTAATAGCAACCAAAAAACAAACCTTCCAAGAAAGAAAACGCAGCTCACAATCCGCTGCTGGCTCAAAGGGAGGGAGGGTGAGCTTCTTCAACACAAAAAGGAAATCCCAGGGTGGGATAGGGTCCTGATTGGGAGGTCTCATATGCAAAATTCCTCTTAAAAAGGTGCGGGCGACATCCAATTGTGCCAACGCCTTATCTCCAATGAGAGCATGATAGGCGGAGACGGCCCACATATACACCTTAATAGAGGAGTAACTCAGGCCATTTTGATACAAGGAGAGGAGATACTGCAACGCTGAATTCACTGGACAAGTGACGGGGTCCAAATGCTGTAACGAGGCACATAAACAAAAACGCTTCCACTTCACAGCATAGGTGGAACGGGTGGAGGGCTTTCTCGTAGAAACTAGGACTGCTGCCACTTCCGGAGAAACCCCGTATCTGTGTTGAGCTACGTCTGAAGGAGCCAAGCATGTAGGTGCAAGGAACGAAGGTCCAGATCGACCAGCGACCCCTGTTCCTGGGACAGCAACTGCGAGCATATGGGCAGTGGAATTGGAGGCTCCGTGGATAACTGCTGCAGGAGTGGTAACCAAATCTGTCGAGGCCATCTGGGGGCTACGAGAATCATTCGGGCCCCCTCTGCCTGTAACTTTAGTAGGACTCTCTAAATGAGAGGAAAGGGCCGGAAGGCATAGAGAAACTTCCCTGCCCAGCAAAGGGATAACGTGTCTGGCCAGAAAACTCCAGGCACGTGCTCTCGCGAGCAAAACACTGGCAGTTTGGCGTTGCGTGATGACACAAAGAGGTCCAGCTCTGGATGACCCCACTTGTCGAAGAGCTGATCTGTCACGGACTGTAGCAGCTCCCACTCGTGTGCTCTGGATCGAGACCTGCTTAGGCTGTTGGCTAGATCGTTGAGGACGCCTAGAACGTGCACTGCGGACAACAGAATGCGCCGCTCCAGCGCCCAGTACCAGACTCTCATCGCCACCCTGTAAAGAGGATACGAATGAGTACCCCCTTGCTTACTGATGTAGAAGATGACCGCCATATTGTCTGCTTGAACCAGAAGAGAGCCTGGCACCAGGTCCTCTTGAAAGGCCTGTAAGGCATAGAGAACTGCTCACATCTCCAGTACATTTGATGTGAAGGGATCGCTCCTCAGGTGACCAAACCCCTTGCGTTTGATGAGCACCCAGGTGCGCCCCCCCACCCCAGGTCTGATGCATCTGTCATAAGAGTCTGACCTGGTGGCTCCGGACGAAAGCTGACCCCTTAGTTCAAGTTCTGGGGGTCCATCCACCAAAGCAAAGTTCTCCTGACTGGTTCGGTGATCCTGACCATGAAGTCTAGATCGTCGAAGCCTTGGTCTCACTGTAGCCTGAGCAACCATTGTGGGATCTGCATGTGGAGGCGGGCCAGGGGAGTGACAGGAATGACCGCAGCCATGTGCCCCAGTAGCCTGAGGAAGTTCCGTGCTGGAACTTGAGGAGTTACTGCGATCCCTTCAGCAATCTCTCGTAGGCGATCGCCCCTGAACTGAGGGAGGAAAGCCATGCCCTGGATAGAGTCCAGGACCGCTCCTATGAAAACGAGCTTTTGACTGGGCTCTGGGGACGATTTTCATAGATTCAGCGTGATCCCCAGCTCTCGGAATAAAGTATAGGTGTCTCCGAGGGCGTGAAGTAGGACTGCCCTTGACGGGGCTGTAAGTAGCCAATCATCTAGGTATGGGAAAACGTAGTGCCCCATGCGCCTTAGAGCCGCAACCACCACTGCCAAGCATTTTGTAAAGACTCATGAAGCGGAAGAGAGGCCGAACGGAAGAACTCGAAACTGGTAGTGCTCCCCTTGGAAGTGGAACCTCAGAAACTTCCTGTGTGGAGGGAAGACCCCGATATGCATATATGCATCTTGCATGTCTAGGGAGCAGAGCCAGTCTCCTTGGTGCAGCAGAGGAAGTAGACCTGGGAGGGTCACCATCCTGAACATTTTGTACTCTATAACGAGATTGAGAGAGCTGAGGTCCAGAATGGGACGAAGATTCTGTGTCTTTTTTGGGACCAGTAAGAAATGGGAGTAAAACCCCTTTCCCCACTGATGCAAGGGGACTACCTCTATTGCCCTTTTCTGTAAGAGGGTCTGCATCTCTCCTTCTATGGGGGATGTGAGAAGGAGGACAACGGGAGTACTTTGGCGGAGTATTTGGGGGAAACTCCATGAACTCCGGCGTGTGTCCTCTCCTGATGATATCTAGGATCCACTGGTCCGTAGTAATCGACTTCCACCCTTCGAGATGAAGGGAGAAGCGGCCCCCGACCGTCTCCCCTGGGTCTTCCTGTGGAAGTGGGGGGTGGAAGGGAGTCATTGGGCTGAGCCGGGTGTAGGCAGAGAGGCCTGGGAGGACTTGGGCCCAAGGGTAGGAGCACCTCCAGGCTGCTGGTTATCAGATCTCCTACGGAAGCCACTTCTCTGGCCCTGATTACCACGGGCATGACCTTGGCCACCTGAGGGCTTATGAAATGGCTGCTTACGATGCCTTCGCTGGTTGCTGCGGTACATCTGATGGACTGACCAGATAGACTTGCCCGACTCTTGGAGATGAGAAATCAAAGCTTCCGTCTCCTGCCCAAATAGCACGGTACCCCGGAAAGGTAAATCCTTGATACCGGCCTGCAGATCCTGGTCAAAGCCCGAGACTCTCAACCAGGTGTGGCGCCGTAGGCACACCCCGGAAGTGGCTGCCCTGGCTGCCATATCTGCAGTGTTGTACGAGGCTCTCAGGACACGGGAGTCTAAGTCTGAGCCCGATTTCATGATGTCCAGAAGCTCTGTCTTCTGATCAGAATCTGGCATGGCCTTCAAAAGCTCTTGTCCTCTCTTCCATAGTGCATTCTGGTACAGGACCATATGCGTTAGGAAGTTGAGGGACCGTATGGAACAGGTGGAGGCAGAATAAACCTTCTTGCCCACCTGGTTCAAATAACGAGACTCTGGGTCGGGAGGCTGTGAGCCAAGGTGTTTCGGCTGCCTGGATTTATCATGGACAGCCGTGATCACCGAGGAGTCCACCTGAGGGCATTCCGCTAGGAAAGCTTCTGCCCTCGGGGCCTTGTATAGCCTATCTGACTTCTTAGAAACAGCCGGGATGGAAGCTGGACGTTTCCAGGTAGTCCGTGTGAGGTCCTGGAAAGTATCCACCAAAGGAGGGGCCACCAGTGGTTTGGGTTCCTTCTACCTCAGGTATTTTGTCAGTCTCTGGCATTCTGGATCCAGGTCCTCCGTCTCCCACTCGTTGGAGGCCTGGATATGCCTCATGACGTCCATGAAGGTTGGATCATCTGGAGGCGAGCAAGGCTGGTCCTTCTCTCCCGGGGATCGCTGCAAGCTGAGAGAGGAAGATGACAAAGATGAGGATGAGGGAGATGGACTATAAGATCTAGAATAGTCTGACCTCTCCTTATGACCAGCCTCCCTCTGTTGTCGGTAACTGAGGGACAGACTCCGGTCAGAGAACCGATGTCGGGAGTGCTCTCATCTAGAAGACCAAAAAGGGCTCTGAGAACGTGACCTAGACCGACAACGGTCGCCAGAGTCCTTGGGGCGTCGTCGGTGGTCTCCAGACCGGGTGCGTGAACGAGCCTAGGAGGTGTAGGCGGTCGCTCCAGGGACTTCTGTGGGGAAGGCTCACCTCCTGGCTGTGGTTTGCCTGCTGAGTCCGGTACCGGTGTCAGGGCTGGCGACGGGAGGGGGGTCCGCTTCTGGACCTGCCGCCACCAAAAGGAAAACAGCTCCTGCAGCTCGTCCTTCGTAAAAAGTTCGGCCGTTCAGCCCGGAAAGGGAGTATCCGGGACATCAGCCCATGAAGGAGAGCCCTCCTGGGGGCCCAGGGGGGAGGAGGACTTGGGCGTCGGGGACGTTGGCTCTTCCACGGCTGATCCCTCACCCTTTGGCCCTCTAACCGGCGTCGGTGGTGGTACAGACGATGGGGTGCTGCCGGGGTGCCAGAGAGTCCTTGGGCTCCAGAGGCACGCCTTTAGCAGGTGGCGCCGGTGCCTTGGGGAGGTGGGGCCGCAGCTTTCACCTCCAAGGGCTTGGTGGTAACCCTTAGCGGGGTTACCTTTGGCTTGGCCAGCTTCTCCCCCGAAGGGCCGGCCTTGGCCTGTGAGCATTTTGGACGTTCTCCTGATTCCGAAGGGTGGGCCTTCTTGGGAGAGGGCCGTGAGTGAGACTGGGACCGCGACCGGGACCAGTGCCGGGACAGACTATGGTCTTTCCCGTGACGCCTGGATTTTTCTTTGCGTTTCCCCTCGGAGGAGTGCAGATCCATCTTCTGCTCCAGAAGAAAAACCTTCAGGGCCTTCAGATGATGGAGGCGGGTATGGCTAGTAAATGCCTGGCAGGCGGAGCAGACCGCAGTGTCATGGTCTGGCCCGAGGCAGAAAACGCAACTTCTATGGCCTTCCTTGGCTGGGATCTGCCTACCGCACTCACACTTGTCCTGGTGGTGTCCAGGCGAGGCTGACAACGGTGAAGACATTCGTCGGGGAACTTCAAAAAACATCGGAAATGGTCTGGCGTTGGTAAGCTAGAAAAAAACGCTGAAAACGGTAAGAAAAAGTGGGTTTTTTTTTTTGAAAATTCTTGCTGTTCCTGGCAAGCTAAATGTAAATCTTTCTTTTCACGTGTGGGATGTGGCGGGAAAAGAACTGAGGTGGAGCTGGGTCCATCGTCTTTTGTACCAGGGCCGACGTCGGGGGCAGTCCCTGCTGTATACTGCTGGCTGAAATTGTTTCCGGAGGGTCCTAGTGCCTGTGGCATAGTCCTGAATGTTATAGCCTGCTGCAAGAGCTCTCACTCGAAGTAAGATCTGAGTATACCCTGACGGTGGCTCCACAGGTCCTAACCATGGACCCTGTGGGATGTTAAACACCGATGGCCTTAGTAGGGTCAGGTCTGGTGGGGTAACCCCCAATGGTGGAGGAGGAGGAAGCTGGGAACAGTCTGGGTTACCACCACTAGCTCCTAGCCCAAAATCTGGAGGTGAGCCTGGGGAAAGGTCACCTGGTGGAAGTTCCTCATCCCGTCCCTCTGTTTATAGGTGAGGGGGAGGCCCAGTGAGGAGAACCCTCTGGGAGAGGCTGAGTTAGATCCGGCGACTGGGAATCGTTGGAGCCATCGCCGGACCCCAACGCCTGGTCAGTCGAGCGGACGTCGTCAGATCCAAAGTCTGACTTATCGGCTGAGCCGACCATATGAACGCTGGACTTGCCGACGCTCGACTTATCGGTCAAAGCCGGATGAGCTCCACAGTCCCCAGAGTCCGATGCAACAGCCTGAGCTGGGTGCTTGCCAGAAGGATAGACGAGTAACTTAACAGCTCCTTTCAGCACAGCAGACCCTCCCCCTTCCCCCGTGGAAATAGGTCTGAGTGCAGCCGAGGCCTCAGCCAAGGTTCCCATGGCCATCAGAACCAATGGCGGCGGGGGGGGGGCCCCCCGAAGACTGCCCCTTAGGTGGGGTAGGCTGGGCCACGGCAGCTGACTTCCTGGAGGAAGAAGGCTGCTTTTTGTCCGAGGGGCCCACAGGCGGCCTCAGGCAAGAGGGAGACCATTCCTGGTCCCGATGTTTGTCCTTATTCTTCTCATGCCTGGAATCAGTGGGCGAGGTGGAAGTGCTATGCAATTTTTGGAGCTCTTTCTCCATGGTGGCCATTCGATGTTTTAAAAGATGAGCTTCGAGGGCCTGTTGGTGGCGCTTCTGTGTGGCCGAGTTAAAATTACCGCAGGCCTTACAGTCCTCAACTTTGTGCTCCGGGCCTAGGCAGAAGAGGCAGAGGGAGTGCAAATCCTTGTGCGGTAGTTGCCTGCCACACTAAGCACACTTGTCTTTGTGCTCGATGTTAGACAACGACATGCACAAAATAAAATAAAATACTGATTTTGAAAAGATATAAATGGATACTCATCTGAAATAGCGGTCGAACTGCAGCTTACAATCTCCATGAGGTCTGACTGATCAGGTCGACGGCAGGAAATAACTGGAGAAAGCGGTAGGACCTCACTGTATAGGGTCACATGATGTGGTGGGTGGTCCCCTGCCAGCTACTGCTGGCTAAAATTTCTGTGTGGTCCTGACACCAGGGGGTGCTCAATTCTCAAGGTGATTACCTACTGCAAGAGCCCTCTCGAAGTAAGATCTAGATTTACCTTTTAAAAACAGCCAGCAAAACTCAGAGCCCAAAAGACGCATCAGCTGAATGCTTAACATCTAATTTTAGTGCTTTGCAAAAGTGTGTCTGGAAGACCACGTGTCTGCTTTGCATAACCCGGTAACAGACGCATTTGCCCTCTCTGCCAAGGATGCTGCAAGGGCCTTAGTGGAATGTACTTTACTTAACGCTGGGGATTTCTCTTTTTTCTGCCACATACAGTATGCCTCTGTGACATATCTGATTCATCTGGCTAAGGCGGCCTGCTATGCTTTCTAATTTTTTTTGGTTGCCCCACAAAGAAAAGCATGAGAAACCCTTCTGACTTTCAAAATGCCTCAGTTCTTTTCAAGTAATTCAAGCTTATACAGTTCTGTTTCTCTTGAATTTGATGGTTTTGGACAAAAGGGAAAAAGGTGCATCCCTTGGTTCACACAGAAGGCAGTGGGAACCTTGGGGATAAATGAGGGAAACATTCTCAAAACTACCTTGTCCTTATACATACAGTAAGATAATGTTCTTTCTGTGGAAGAGCTTGTAGTTTTCCTGTCTGTCCAGCCAAACAAATCTGAATAAAAAAATCTGGCCTCATTTGACAGAATGTCAAAAGGGACCAAAGTCAGACTCAAAAGGTGATTTACAGTGAGCTTGTAAAACTAAGTTAAGATCACAGGATGGAAGAAAAAATTACTCACCTAAGTAATTATATTTCTTCTAATGGAGTCTTGCTGTATGCTGACAATCTGCAGTTAGCTCCAGCCTTTGAACTGCCCCGGAGTGTAGAGGGTTAATTTTCTATGGAGTGCATAGAACGTTGAGCTAGAGCTTGGTTGAGGTCTCTGTCTGCGGCACTTTGAAACCCAACCGTCAGATTCTTATGAGCAAACACTCACTAACTGTGGAAATTGTAAAATTTTTTAACTAGCCAACTGGCAACAGAAAGTTTTGGATTCCCAAAGGAAGACTCAAGTCAGGAAACCCAAAACCTATCCAAAAATAAAAGATTATAATACAAAGCACCTGGATAAAGGGGAAGGTGTGCTTGAAGCACCCCTGAAGTGCAACAATGAGCCTGCCCACCTACTTCCCAAAAACAGGTTCTGAGAGGGGAGGCAGGGAGGGTGGTCAGAATACAGCAAGACTCCATTAGAAGAAATATAATTACTAAGGTGAGCAATTTTTTCTTCAAACAACATGAGGTCTTGCTGTATTCTGACAACCTGCAAACTACCAAGCAGTACATCCATGGAGGAGGGACAGAACCTACTTTGGGAATAGGCTCTGAAGTACTGCTGTGCTAAACCGAGCATCACTCCTAGCCTGGATATCCAGAGAGTAATGCTTGGTAAAGGTATGGACCATTTTCCAGGTGGCTGTTTGACAAATTTCTAACAGAGGGATATCCCTGGCAGCAGCCAGGGAAGCAGCTGTACCTCTTGTGGAATGAGCCCTCAGGCATGAGGGTGGAATTTTTCCCAGTTCCTCATAGCAGAATTGTATACAAGAAACAATCCACTTGGCAACAGTTCTTCTCTTGGTGGCAGGTTTGCCCTTTCCCACTTCCCCATAAGTGAGAAACAACTGGAGGGAATCAAACATGTGACCCTTGGTACGCTCTATGTAGTAGCTAAGGGCTCTTTTAACATCTAAACTGTGAAGCCTCATCTCCCCTGAGGAAGAATGATCAGTGAAGAAAACAATTAGAGACATAGACTGATTCAAATGGAAGTCTGAAACCACTTTGGGCAAGAACCTCCAATTGGTTCTAAGGACCACTTTATCTCTATGAAAGGAGATAAAATCAGGTTCCACTGACAATTCACTGATACATCTGGCAGAGGTAATGGCTACCAAAAACACAGTTTTCCAAGTCAAGTACTTAAGCTCTGCTGAGAACATAGGCTCAAATTGGGGTTGCATAAGTTGAGCAATGCAAACATTTAAGTCCCAGGCAGGGGCAGGATCCCTAAAGGAAGGATTGGTATGAAGCAATCCCTTGAAAAATTTACAGAATACAGGGTGAGATGACAGTTGAGGAAGGCTTTCCCTCTGACAGAAAAGCAGAAACAGCTGACAAGTGTACCTTGAGAGTAGCTGGTCTGAGGCCTAGGCCATTAAGATGGACCATATAATCCAGAACTATAGGCAAGTGTCTGGAGATGTATGCTTCTTGGAACACTATGCTGAATCTTTTCCATTTGGAGTCATAAGTCTTTCTGGTGGTAGGCTTTCGAGAAGCTTTGAGAATATCGAGAACCCCTTGGGACAGATGCAAATCTGCATACTCTAACTCTTCAAGAGCCATGCCTTGAGATTGAGAAACCGAAGACTGGGGCACCAAATCTTCCCCTGAGAGGAGGTTAACAGGTTGTAATTCCTGGGAAGAGACAGTTTGGAAGAGTTGAGCTGGTCGATTCTGAGCAGCAGCAATCTCGCCGGACAGGAACTCTGCCTTCTTACGGGAGATTGCTGAGTGGTAGGCCTGATAATGCTCTACCAATCTGAGGCGGTTGGCATCCAGGGCAGATTTCCACCAACACCGCTCTAACCTTCGTCCTAATCGGCGCAACTCCCTCAAAGACCCATCAAACCAGCGGGCCTGAGGGCGAAGTGGGAGAGGATGAACACGGACAGGTGCAATCAAATCCAGAGCCATAGAGATAGCCTTATTATAGGCAAAGACTAAGGTCTCTGGGACTGAGCTAGGCTCAGGAAACTCTGAGAGGTCAATTACCACCACTAGGCCTTCAGGGCTCACATCCCGCAAAGGGCGATAACTGACCATCTCCACAGGGGCAGGCCTACGATGGGGGGTGCAAAAGTTGAACCTCACAGTGTGGTGATCGGACCAACCGACCGGTTCCACCCCCAGACTGGAGGCCTCAAGCCCCAGGAGGAACACTAAATCCAAGGAGTGACCGTGATTATGGGTAGCAGCAGTAATAATCTGTGTAAGGCCCAGAGATGTCATCAACTGGATGAAGTGCTGCCCAAAAAGTGAGAGTTCGTCGTCGACCCAGGCGTTGAAGTCACCCAGAACCATCAATCTGGGCGACGCCAACATCATGTCGATGACAAAATCCACTACTTCCTGTAAGAATCGCTCTTCGTCCCCGGGTGGACGGTAGACGAGAGCTATCCTACAACCCACACCTGCTACCACAGTACACTCAAAAGATTCGGCCCCCTCTACTGGTACACTTGTGAGGCCCAACTTGGTCTTGAAACAGACCACTACCCCCCACCCGTGGTCCAATCTCGAGTGGTGTAGCACCGAGTACCCAGCCAGAATTGCCGCTTCAAGCGTAGGGCCAGCATTATCATCTAGCCAAGTCTCGTGATGCATGGCAGATCAGTTATTCCAACAAGATCTGCAATAATTGCAGTCTTGTTCTTAATAGCTCTGGCATTGCATAACACCACTCGAGTTGGAAGGGTTTCCAGAGTCACCCCAGTTACTTGCCCACCAAGAAAAGTGGTGCCCTTGGGTATGGGGACTAGACATGGAGCTCCACAATCCAGGCTCCATTTCGCCCCAGGGCTTCTTCTAGATCTAAGAACCCCGATGTGAGAGATCCGCTCATTCGTCCTCCAATGTCCGCACCCCCTGCCCCCACCCCCTCCTACACACAATACCCAGTGCTCGATAGCGCTGGTAGGAAGAAAACATCAAGGGTGGGGGGGAAATGGGCGGAGGGCGCGGAGAGCAGAGGACGAATAGTGCACGACTGGGGGGGGAGGGATCAACACATTTCACAGGTTAACCAACAATCAAAAACACAAAACACAGTTGAAAATTCCCCACCACCCAACTTAATAAATGATAAATAAAAGAAAAACCTAGAATAAACAAAAAATTAAAACTTTCCCACTCTAGAAAGTAGCTCCTCTAGGACAGTCATTTTTACCCATTTTTAAATAAGTAAATAAAAATACCCAGCGACATAAATACCCCCCACCCCAAAACACAAACTTAAAATAAGTTAACTTAAACGACTGTACAATAAATGTTCTAAAAGCTCCGCTCTTCAGATTAAATAGTCATGGAATAGTTCAATCCTCACACCACCTTTCACTTAGTGGGGGAAGAAACAACAAAATTCATGAATGAAAGGCAATATGCAACAATCAAGGAAAAGTTCAATCCCCACACCACATCTCAATTAGTGGGGGGAAAAACAGCAAATATTCAAGAACGAAAGGCAATATACCAATCCCAATATGTCAATAAACAGGAGTCCAGCTTGGCTTCTAAAGAACCAGGGATCTCACACCTCTCAGGTTAAATGTCCAGGATAAATTCAAACCCAACACCACCTCTCACAGGGTGATGGAGGAATCTACAGTAAATTAAAAGTAATTACAGATTCATGTGCTTAGCACTCTCACCACCCATGGAACCAGATAGTACAGGCAAATAGAAAAACGCAGTTAGCAGGCCAGGGAATCCACCGGTCAATCCACAAGTAATCCAAGAAAGAAAATGGGATTAGGAGCCTCTGTCATAACCTTCGAAGGCCCTCGGACAGTGTAATAACTGGAAAAACCGAGACACTCCTAAAATACACTCTAGGGAGTCAGCTGCACCACAGCCCCACAATCGCAGCAGAGGCTACAGACGCCTCAGAAAGTCAGCTATATCACCGACCCAAAAGCAGCTCAGAAGATGCCCCCTTTGTCCGCTGGCTCCCCAGCATTCAACCACAGCCACTCCTGTCCGGTCACGAACAGAGCAATGGGGCGATTGACCCAAAGAGCGCAAGGAATCCCCTACCCAATACAGCTCTCCAACACTCAACAGAACTCCCAATATTGAGTGTCAAGGTGTTGTCTCCCGATTCTCCTGGCTCGAGAACCTCCAAAAGTCTAGATGTAATACGTCCCAGATGCACCAGTAAACTTCCCAGCCAAATCCTCCAAAGCCGATAAAACAGCTCGTCGTCAGTCCAATATCGAACACAGAACCAACAGTGGCTAGGCACCTCAGTTCAAACAGAGCAGCAGAGCGATATAGTTCAGAGAAGAATGGAGCAATAAAATGGAGCAAACGAATTTGACATATACTTAAACGAGTGGAAATAAAAATTAAAAATAGCAGCAACTTAGCTACTGCTCACTAACAGGCAGCTCAGCATAGCCGCCATCTTCTTGCACTCCGCACAAGTAAGACGTCCAACCTTCCCAAAATAAAGCAATTACTGCTTCTACATTAATGTCCTTGTGCAGGTGTGGCCTCCAGTACTGTACGCAGTACTCCAGATGGGGCCTAACCAGTGTCCTGTAAAAAGGGATTATTACCTTCCTCTTACAACTTGTGATACCCCTACTAATGTATACCAACATCCCTCTAGCCTTACCTACTGCTTCAGTGGTCTGCCTGGATGATTTCAGGTCATCTGTGATGATGATGATGTCCAAGTCTCTTTCTTCCCTTGTGATTTCCCGCAACGCCCCTCCCAACCTATAGGTAGCTTCAGGGTTTCCCTTCCCTATGTGCATGTTCTTGCACTTCTTCGCGTTAAACCCAGTTGCCACTCTTCCGATCATTTTGCCAGGTTTTCCAGATCTCTTCACATTCTGCCCACCCCATCTGGATTATCTACTCTGTTGCAGATCTTGGTGTCATCTGCAAACAGGCAAACCTTACCCTCCAGCCCATCTGCAATGTCACTGATGAAGATATTGAAGAGGACTGGCCCCAGGATCGATCCCTGAGCTACCCCACTTGTGACTTGCATCTTTTCTGACTGTATGCCGTTTACCACCACTCTGTTTTCTGCCCACCAACCAGTTTGCCACCCAGTTGACCAAACTCTGACCCACCCCAAGCCTACCCAGCTTATTAATCAATCTTCTATGTGGAACAGTATTGAATGCTTTGCTAAAGTCAAGGTAGGCGACACCAACTGCACCCCCTTGGTCCACCACTCTGGTTACCCAGTCAAAGAAATCTATGAGATTAGTCTGACAAGACCTTCCTGTTGTAAACCCCTGCTGTCTTGGATCCTGTGCTCCTATGAATTCCAGGAGTTTCACTGTTTTTTCTTCAAGGAATGCCTCCATAATCATGCCCACTACCGAGGTAAGACTGACTGGTCTGTAGTCTCCTGCCTCCTCCCTGCTGCCACTCTTGTGGAGTGGGATCACATGAACCCTTCTCCAGTCTTCTGGGACCTCTCCTGTGCTCAGAGAATCACTAAACAGTTCTGCAAATGGCTCTGCTAGTTCCACCCTTAGCTCCTTTAGTACCCAGGGATGTATGCCATCAGGTCCTATTGCCTTGTTCACTCTGAGCTTAGCGAGCTCTTGTAGGACCCTTTCTTTTGTGAAGGGACTTGTGCACACATCCCTCCCCCCCGTGTCCATGGTGCTGAACTGTGAGCCCTGCCTTACCTTTTCTTCAGTAAATACTAAGCAGAAGTATCTATTTAGGATAGATGCTTTTCCTTGGTCCTCCTCCACACACTCCCTCTTATCCCATTTGATCTTAGCAATACTCCCTCTGGACTTTCTCCTTTCATTAATGTATCTATAGAAAGTCTTGTCTCCTTTTACTGTTCGTGCTAGTGTTTCCTCAGTTTGGGCCTTTGCCTGCCTTACTCCCTTCCCTGCTTCCCTTGGGGAAATTTGGTATGCCTCCCTATCTTCGTCCTGCTGAGTTCCCTTATATTTCTTGAAGACCAACCTTATGGCTCTGATCTTTTCTGCTGTTGTTTTATGAGAACCAAAGTGGCTTCTTCCTTCTTTTGCTCTTGATTTTCTCCCTAACACAATGGGATGTTGCTTCAAGTATTGCATCCTTAATGTTTGCCCACTTTGCCTGTACCCCTCACCTGTATTTCTTCTTGCCAGGGCCAGCTTAACTCTGTTGGCTATCTTATCAAAGTCAGCTCCTCTGAAGTCCCATATTTTTGCCTTGGAATGGGCTGATTTAGTTCTAGTGGCCAAATTGAACTATACCACATGATGGTCACTGGTCCCCAGGTGACCTTCTACCTGAAGATCTGTGATCCTTACCCTGTTAGTCAGCACTAGATCCAGGATAACCCTGTCTCTTGTGGGTTACTGTACCAATTGTTTGAGGCCCTCCCCCTGCAGGGAATCCACCATGTGTCTAGTTCTGGCGGAGGTTCCTGCTGGTATTGACCAATCTGTATCTGGCATGTTGAAGTCTACCATTATCAGAACCTCCCCTTTAGCTGTCATGTTTTGTAAATCTTCTAACAGTAATGTGTCTATGTCCTCCCCCTCGTCTGGAGGCCTGTAGACAACCTCAATTCATATGGCTATCCCATTTCCTGTTTCCAGGGTGACCCACAGTTCTTCTGGCTCCTTATGTGTATTCTGAATTTCTGTAGCTTTGATATATTCATTGACATAAAGGGCCCCCCCAATTTTTTTGCACCTTGGTCTTTTCTGAACAGTACATAGCTGGGTTCTGAAGTCTCCCAAATGTGGTTACTAGTGAACCATGTCTCGCTAATGGCTACTATGTCCAGTTTAGTCTCTGTCATTGTTGCCTCCAGGTATGGGATCTTGTTTCCCAGACTGCGTGCATTTGTGTACATAATTTTCTACTGGCCAGATTTTGGTGCGTTAGTTGTTGGGCAAGGTCTGGCTTTTCCCCTGCGTGTCATATGGGGAGCTGAATCTTTTTCCTTACCTGGTGATGCAAATGAACTACAAATATGCTGAAAGTACAGTTACATAAGAACTTACTGTAACAGTAGATCTTCGAGAGAGGCTCTTGCAGTAGGTAATTACATATAGGACTGAAGCCGACAGGAATCAGGACCCCACAGAAAAATTTCTAGCTAGCAGTCTCTGGTGGGGGACCACCCCAACGTCAGGTGACGTCAGTATAAAGGGGCGGTCCCCCACGACTGACTTCCAGTTCTTTCCCGCCAAGGGCCAAAAAGACAAGATGACAGAGAAGTGGATATTTCCCTTCCTGGAAAAGAAGCTGAAAAAGCTAAGGGGGATGGAGGGTGGGAAGGCATTACCTACTGCAAGAGCCTCTCTTGAAGATCTACTGTTACGGTAAGTTCTCACATAACTGTACTATTTTACTTCGAGAGGGCTCTTGCTATAGGTAATTACGTATAGGACTGAGTCCCAAGCAGTCTGGAACAAGGAAAAGCACTGGGGAGGAGGAAAACTACCAACCAATAAACCTCCGGCTATAAGGGTCTTAGGAAAGAAGACCTTGCAAAACAGCCAACCCGAAGCTTGCTCTATGGCCAAACTGTAATGCTTCGTAAAGGTGTGGACAGAAGTCCAAGTTGCGGCTGCACAGATGTCTGCTGCTGACACATTCTTGAAACAAGCTGCAGAGGTGGCTACTCCTCTGGTGGAGTGACCTCTGACCTGACCCAGCAGGGTCTCGTTGTACTTGTCGTAACAGAAAGTGATACAATGAGCCAACCATTTCGACAGGCATTGCTTAGAAACAGCATTGCCTTCCCTTTTGTGAGCAAAAGAGACAAAAAGATGATCAGGTTTCCTGAGATCCTTGGTCCGAGTGGTGTAGTATCTCAGTATTCAGTGAACATCCAAAGTATACAAGAGGTACTCCCCTTGACTGGAGTGTTGCGTAAAGAAGGCAGGTAGCTCTATGGATTGATTCAGCATAGATTCTGCCACTAACTTAGTTAGAAATTTAGGATTAGTGCACAGAGCCACTCGTTCCTTGCAGAAAACCAAATACGGGATTTTACACATCAAGGCCAGAAGCTCAGAAATCCTTCGAGCTGAAGTAATTGCCACTAGGAAGAAAGTCTTCCATGAGAGGAACTTTAAGTCTGCTGAGGCTGCTGGCTCAAAGGGAGGCAGGGTAAGCTTCTCAAGCACAAAGTTCAGATCCCAAGAAGGGGCTGGAACACGGATAGGGGGTCGTAAATGGAGAACCCCTTGAAGTAAAGTCTTAGAGACTTCCAACTGTGTGAAAGTTCTGTCACCAAAAGGGACATGGTAGGCCGAGATAGCTACCATATAAACCTTCAAAGAGGAATGACTGAGACCCAGGTCAAAGAGATGACGCATGTAGTCCAGGATTCTCCTGACAGGGCAAGCGAACGGCTCGAATTCCTTAGAAGAGGCCCAAATTGAGAACCGCTTCCATTTCATAGCATAGGTGGCACTAGTGTAAGGCTTTCTGGCCTCCACTGGAATATCGGCCACGAGCAGAGAAACCCCGAATCGGGCCTGGGCTACATCTGTAGGAGTCACGCATGCAACCTGAAGGGATTTGAGACCTGGATGAATCAGGGTTCCCTGATCCTGGGTCAGCATATGCTGTGGAAGACGAAGACGAAGCGGAGGTTCCTCTGAAAATTGTTGCAGAAGACAGAACCAAACTTGCAAAGGCCAGAATGGAGCAATGAGAATCATCCGAGCTCCTTCTAAGCTGAGTTCGTGTAAGACCCTCGGAATCAAGGGAATCGGCGGGAAGGCATAGACGAATCTGCCCTTCCAGTCGAGAGACAGAGCATCCCACCAAAAAATACCTTGCCCTGGAGCAAGTGAGCAGAAGGCGGAAGCTTTGCGTTTTGAAGGGACACGAACAGATCTACCTGTGGGGTTCCCCAGCGCTTGAAGATGTAGTCTACCAACCCTTGATCCAGTTCCCATTCGTAGGCCATTGCTGAGGACTGGCTATGGTGGTCCAGCAGCGTGTTCTCGACTCCCAGAACATGAACTGCCGTCAGGTGAAGGCTGTGCTGAACAGCCTAGTTCTAAACTCTCACTGCTTCCCTGCATAGAGAGTAGGAAATCGTTCCTCCCTGCTTGTTGATGTACCAGACTACACACATGTTGACCGTCTGGATGGTCAGATGGTCGGGAAGGACATAAGAGTTCAGAGCCTGAAGAGCATACAGAACGGCTCTAAGCTCGAGCACATTTATATGAAGAGTCTGCTTGAGTCTGGACCAGGAGCCCTGAGTTCTGTGAGACCCTAGATGGGCTGCCCCAGACCTCTCCCGAGGCATCTGTTGTCAATGATTGGGAGGGGGGTTCGAGGCAAAAGGGAACCCCCAGTAAAGGTTCTCTCACACCATCCACCATTGCAAGTCCCGGACCATGGGATCAGAGACCAGAATTTCCTGGTCTAGGTCGTCTAGTGTCTGATCTTACTGAAAATGAAGTGTCCACTGAGAGATCCTCATATGGAGTCGAGCGCGTGGGACTGTCTGAATAGCAGCTGCCATGAGCCTGAGTAGGCAAAGGACTGATGGGGTGCTGACCCGTCTGCGACTGGACAGCAGGCTTGCATGCGCCTGGAGGGTATTCACCCTGTCCAGGGGCAGAAAGGCCATGCTGAGGGTCGTGTCCAGGATCGCCCCTATAAACTGGAGCCTTTGGCAAGGGACCAGATGGGACTTGGCCTGGTTGATGGTAATACCCAGGCTGGTGAAAACCTGCAGGGTAAGGGAGAGGAAGCACAGAAGTTCCTCCCTGGAGAGGGCTGCCAGGAGCCAATCACCCAGGTATGGGAATACCTGCATCCCCTTGGTATGCAGGTGGGACGAAACCACAGACAGACATTTGGTGAACACTTGGGGAGCCGAGGAAAGACCAAATGGGAGGGCCATGAATTGGTAGTGGTCCCGCTGGAACAAAAAACGAAGGAATTTGCGGTAAGAAGGGCAGATGGGGATATGCAGGTAGGCATCCTGCACATCCAGCGTGTACAGCCACTGTCCCTGCCGAAGGAGCGGTAGAAGGCCCTGCAGAGAAAGCATTCTGAAATGCTTGTACTTCACGAACATGTTCAGGGAGCTGAGGTCTAAAATAGGCCTCTCGTCTCCTGTTTTCTTTGGAACTAGGAAGAAATGGAATAGTAACCTGTTTCCCAAAGCTGGGTCAGGACAAGCTCCATCGCCGCTTTCGAGAGAAGGGAGGAAATTTCTTATAGGATCAGAGGAAGATGTTCCGGGGCGTAAGACGACCTGGGGGGTGGTTTTCTGGGTGGTTTCTGAAGAAACTCGATTGAGTGTCCTGCTGCTATCAGTTGGAGCACCCAAGCATCTGATGTAATCCTCTCCCAACCCAGCAGATGGAAGGAGAACCTCCCTCCTACTGTTTCCTCTGGGAGGTCCAGAGGCTGTGGGAGAGGAAAAGAGTCAAGAGGTGTGAGGCAATGTCGCGGCTGAAGCTCCTGCCATATTTTTGGGCGGGGGGGCCCGATGATGTTGGCCCGCTTGCCCTGAAGTTTCGCTTTAGGCTGAGAATATCTGCAAATAGGGCGATGCTGTCCCTGAGGCGGCCTGTACAAAGAGTCAACAGACTTAAGTGCAGTGTCCTTCTCTTGCAGGTCGGTGATGATGTCCTTGACATCTCCATCGAACAGCACAGAACCCCTGAAGGGCGCATCCTGGATAGTGGATTGCACCTCTGGGGCCAATCCTGACACCCGGGAACCAGGCATGACGCCGAAGACCTACGGCAAAAGCTGTGCTCCAACCAGCTGTGTCCACTGCATCATATGTGGCACGAAGCATGTGCCGACTGGCCAAACGAGCAGAATGAACGAGATCAGCCACTTCTTGCTTGGTCTGAGACTCAGGAAGGGAGTCCAATTTGGACTCCACCTGAGTCAGGATAGTCTTCTCGTAGTCCCCATATGTGCAACATAGTTCTGGGCCCGGATTCCCAGAGTGGAAGAAGTGTACACCTTCTTCCTGTACTGATCCAGAAGACAGGATTCCTTGTCAGGCAGAGACGAGCCGAGATGTTTTGGGTTTGCCAACCGGCCGTAAGCAGTGCTAATCATGACCGAGTCGGCCTTCGGGTGAGTGTTCAAGGAATCCACATCCTCAGGAGCCTGGTATAGCCTATCTACCTTCCTTGGAAGGGGGTCTAGCGCAGAACGGTTGTTTCCAAATGGTGGAAACAAGGTCAGCGTGAGGCTCGATCCAGGGTGGAATCAATGTCGGAGCAGTTTTGGGCAAATCCAGATGGGCAGTGAGCTTCTTCCACTGTGGATCTGGCTCCAGAGACTGCCACTGGTGGACTCCCTGGATTTTTCTCAGCAACTACAGAAAGGAAGGATCTTCCGGAGGAGACTTCGGAGGAGTCCTGGGCTTGGGACGGTCTGGAGTGCGTGGCTCATCATCAGGGTCAGAGCACCCCTTGGTATCGAAGTCAGAGGTCTCCGACGAAGAGGATGAAGACCTCTCCCGGCACAGGGGGAGGAATGGACCCCTGGACAACCCTCAGGAAGCGTGTCCTCCCGGCCCTGGTACCCGAGGGCTCACCTCTGGTGTCGGGTGGGGGAGGAGTCTCATGTCTCCGGCGACAGGGATCCAGTACTGGGACCGGCTTCGGCAGATGGCTCTCCACCTCCCTGCTGAGCTGAGCCTTGGCTTCAGCCCACCAGGCAACCAGACTCTCCTTCAAGTCCACCGGCGGCTAGGGGGGTGGTGGAGGAGGAGGAGGGGGATATGGATACTGAGGGTATCCATAGGGCGATATCCATAGCCTGACGGTGGGAAGTCCGGCATCAGGTATTGAGGCGTTGGGTACTGTGGCGCAGGATACTGCGGTCCCGGCTAGGACTGCGTCAGATAGGACGAAGTCGGATACCCGGGAACCAGGTGCTCTGCCGGAGCAGAAGGTCCTAGAAGAGGTGCAGCAGGTGGGCCAGGAACAGGTGGCCCCACAGGTGTCGAGTCCGGCATTGGGACGGCATCTGGTAATGGGATGTTGCCCGGCATCGGGTAGACCGGCGTCAGAGCCGGCATCCGAGGGTCCGGCGTCAGGGGATCTGGCCCTAAGGGAGAGAGAGATCTGACGGGAGCTTACCGGCGTCCTCTGTGTCGCCTGGGAAGAAGGACTCAATACCCGGGTCCAACAGGGGAGACGCTGAGCCTCAGTTGTAATTGGTGAGCCAGGGACAGCGGACCGGTTGACAGGGTCCGGCGTCAGCTCCAACGCTGTGCGAGCATCGGAGGGGCCAACGTTCACCTTACTGGTGGGATCCGGGCAGATGTCAGAAGAGCCGGCATCCAACTTGTCGGATCCGACGTCTGACGAAGGCCGCGTGGAAGGAGCGGCCTTGGTGGGTGTCTTTGGGGCCGCATGCTCCCCCGAAGGGGCGGGCGTCTTACCGGCCCTGTCCAGGTGGACGTCGGTGGCACCGGCGTCCAGCTTACCGGACCTGCTCGACCCAGAGGGCCACATGGTGGCGGCCCTCCGGGGAGCGGTAGCCTTCTTTGTCCCAGAGGCTCCCAAGGGGCCCGAGCGTGAGCTCGATGGGAGGGCTGCCGCCTTAGAAACCTCCAAGATGGCCGTCGAAGGTTGGTCCCCCAGGGGGGACGTTACCTGGAGCATGGCAACTCCAGCCGGGGTTGAATCGTGGTGTCCATGGAAGTGGAGCCACGGTGCTTCTCCTTCTTCTTACGGAGATCCTCAGGGGAAGTTGAGGCCTGACTGAGCTTCTTCAGCTCCTTTTCCATGGAGGACATCTTTTTTTTTTTTTAAATGTGGGCCACCAGGGACGGCTGCCTCCGTTTGCAGGTGGCGGCGTTGAATTGTTGGCAGTGCTGGCACTTCTTCACAGGGTGATCTGGACCTAGACAGAAGAGACACTGGGAATGACTGTCCTTATGTGGGAGCTGCACGCCACACGAGTTGCACTTGTTTTTATGCGAATTGGAGGGAGTAGGGGACGACATACACTGCAATCTGAAAGAAATACGACGAGAGACATGAAAAATTTGGTAAAAATAACTGACGAAAGACTGACAAAGCAGTAGGACCTTAACTGCGAGGCACTTTCACAAGCTAACGGTGGAAAAGAACTGGAAAGCAGGCGTGGACACAGCCCCTTTATACTGATGTTGCCTGATGCCAGTCACTGACGTGGGGGCGGTCCCCTGCCAGAGACTGCTAGCTAGAAATTTTTCCATGGGGTCCTAATGCCTGCTAGCTTCAGTCCTATATGTAATTACCTACTGCAAGAGCCCTCTCAAAGTAAGATCTCCTGTTTGATCACTAGCTGAAGGCGGAGGGGTGTTCTTCCCATTCGATGTATCAGGTGGTGCACCCCTCTCCCCATTTGCTAGTTTAAATATTCTGTAAAGACATCAAACTTCTGCCCCAATGCACTGACTCCCTCCTTAGTCAGATGAGGTCCATCAAATTTAAAGAACTTTCGCCCCCCAAACTGTTGCCAGTTACCTACAAATTTGCGTTCTTTTTCCTGACACCAGCCCTTAAGCCACATGTTTAGTTCCCCTATCCCCCCCCCTTCTCTGATTTCCGTCCATCTGCCCCCCCCTCTCCCAGACCGTCAGGATCTCAGAGAAGGAGATGCTGGATGAAATGGATGACAGTTTGTCTCCCAACCTATTCAGGTGTTCCTCGGTCTCCACAACTGACTGGCTGGCGAGACTGTTAGTCCCTACAGTATGTGTACCAGAACGTTGATGTTTTCTCCTGCTTCCAGCATGATTTTAGCAATGTGGTCAGTGTCTCTCCACGTTGATGTACTTGGGAGACATCTGACCATTATCCCCTGCCGGAGGCAGATATCAACTCCCCGAATCATGAAGTCTGCTATAATCAGAAGTGTTTCAGATTTCCTTTCTGTTTTGGTCCATTTGGGGTGAGTTTTGTAGCGCTAGCTCCTGTGCTGCAGTGTCCTGCTCTGCAGTGTTCTCTGCCCCTTTGTTTAATTTCAGAGATAGAGGCAGATACCCATTTGTAGTTTTTATATGGTTTGTAGAGGTGATACGCTGGTGAGCACTAAGTGATGGGGCACCCGATTTGCCCCTCCTGACCACCTGCCAACCTCCTGGACCAACTACCCTCTGTGGTCGAGGTGTTTCAGTTGGATGTTGGGGAAATGGCGGGTGGTTCTTGTAATATACAGTATTTCCTCCTGAATACATGATCTGAGGTGAGCAATCTCTGTCCATGCTGCCCGGAGCTCAGCCCTTAGCTCTCAGGTGGTACAGCATGTAGGACAGCGTCCTAAATCCTGTACAACTGCCCTTTTGAAAAGTGTCCCGCAGTACCTGCAGTTAATATTATCCATTCCAGTTGAGTTGCCAAGTTAGCACTTTTGCTGGGTGGACTATATGGCAGCTAAGCCAATCCTCCTGAACGTTCATGTCTCCTGCTAGATGAATGGATGAGACTATCAAAAGATTTCTTTCTGCCCACCACAGAACCTTTTGTGTGTCCATGAGTATGATTTCACTTTTTCTTTCCTTTTGATTGTCTATGTACGCAGAGGTGAATGTATTGTCTCAGTGTACGTTCACTGCCTGAGATCAAACGCAGTCCTTAAAGTTCATAAGAGGTAGAAACATTAACGCATTTGCAGAACATTATTAGAACAATTATGTGCAGGCTCTGCTCCTCCGGACCCAAAGTCCTCTATACAGGAATTTGGTCCACGATAGCACGCCAGCCTGTACGACCAGCATCTGTGGTAAGGATGATCTTTGGTGGAACAAACAGGAAAGAACCCTACAGTAGATTCTATGGATCTTCCTACAGGACAGGGATTGGTAAACCGAAAGAGGTAGCCAAATCACAACATTGCAGTGCTCTGACACCAGAAACGAAATGACAAAAGGTGAGTCTGGAGTGGCTTCATATGAAGCCTCACTCAAGGTACTAATTCTATTGTCACAGTCATCAAACCAAACCCCTGCAGAATCTTTTGTGCAGACAAGACATTCTAAGATCTCAGTAACAATCTTTTGAATGAAGGTCTCCCTCCTGTCCAACTGAAGGAATACCTTCTGAAGATCCATCTGGAAGTTGCACCTAGGTGCTATAGTCTGACACGGCGCAAGGAAACCTTTCCCCCTTTTTGCTGTCCAGAAGTGAATTTCTAGGACTTCTAGTGTCCTGCATACTGACCTCCTTTGCTGCTTCTATACTGGGAGCTTTAATGAAAAGTTTGTCCAGGTAGGGATACAAATGATGACCTGCCTGCCTTAAAAAGTGCAAACAGCACTACAAGGATCATGGAGAAGACCCTTTGGGCTGTAGCTAGTTCAAACTATGCACCTGGTGTTGAAAATGGGGACCTGAATGGCAAATACCAAGAACTTTTTTTTTTTAAACTCAAAGTTTATTTCCAAAATCAAAAGTACAGCTCACATACATATTATATCACAGAAAATGCATCTTTTTCCATTAATTATATGCATATATATATATATATATATTTATATATATATTTTTTTCCAAGTAATATTCTATTTAATAAATCTCTGGTAACTATGAGCTGTACGTTTGTCTCAGGTCTCTGTGTATCTTCTAGAAAGAGATGAGGCAATATGCCCCTATTATCAGGCAGTTACTTGATGTTACGTTAGTGTACCAAGCTAGACAGAAGATCGTTTTACACAGAAAAATTCACGTTTTTCTCTTTTGTTTTAGAAAGAAAAAGAAAATAAACTCTGGGGTTGAATCCCCTTCAAACACAAGCTCAACAGGAGTGTTTTAACTTTACAGGGAGACTCACCAAGCATTTGTGGTTACTAACCCTTGTAGCAATCCGAGGGGAAGGAGAGGAAAGGAAAGGAATGGGTCAGTCCTCTTCTCACCATCCTGTCCTCTCTAGGAGTCTGAGACACCGATTATGACCAGTTCTCACTACTTTGACTCGGCTCCAATGATACCCCTTCTGAGAAAAAACAGACAATAACAACCCCCCAGACGTCTCAAGATCTAACACAAAGATCCTCTGGGCTCTGGTATCTCAATGTTATTCCCCATTGCCCCTCTCTCCCATGTTTCTACCAAGAACTTCTGATGAAACTGGTGGATCAGAATACGGAGTTAAGCAAACAAAAGACTGATGGATGTCAAGTTGTCTCTGACTGGGACTCCATTTTAAAAAACTATGTCTAACAAACTTGTTCAGCTTCATCAAATCCAAAACTGAGTGCAAGTCCCCCCCCCCCCAATTTCTTGGAGACTATGAAAAAGTAAAACCCCTGTCCCCTCTTGTTGGGTGGTAGCAGAATGAAGCAACTATCTCTAGCTAGATTTGGTGATCGAATGTATGTTTTATCACCTGTCTCTTTGCAAGGTTCTGAGGGAATGGGAATGGAAAAAAAAAAAGATTTCTAGAAGAAAATGCCATATAAAGAACAGTTACATAAGAACTTACTGTAACAGTAGATCTTCGAGAGCATCTTCTCCATTAGACCACACCTTCAGAACTATAAGCCGTCAGCGTTAGGACCATACAGAAACCTTTGCTAACCAGGGGCCTCCCACAACAATGTGCTATGTGTTTATAAATGTGGACAGCCCCATCACTCATCAGTTCCCTGCCGGATATTAGCCTTGGGAGGACGTCCAACATTGAGGAACCTGGAGATGAGACCAGCACCAGGCATACAAGAAGAGACCTGGGGCTGGGTAAAGGATACATGGAGTCGGACCTGGGCACAGCATCTGACAGAACCCTCACTCAAAGCAAAGGGGGGAAGGAGGGAGAGACGGCATGGCCTAACAGAGGAGATTCTCTCAAAGAGCTACTGTTACAGCGAGTTCTTATGTAACTGTTCTATCTTCTTTGAAGATATCTCCTCTATTAGGCCAAATCTTTGGAATGATTCCCATGCAGTACAAAGTAAACTAGGAGGATAGTACAGTCACATATATATATATATATATATATATATATATACACACACACACACACACACACACACACACATGTGTGTATATATATATATATAAAATCATTTTAACTGTTAGACTTGGGAGAATTCACTTTCTTCCCCAAGTATATCTCCTGGTAATATTATCCATACTACTAACTTGAAATGTTTATATTTCAATGTTAGGAGTCTGCAGAATAAACCTGATTTGAAAGTAGTCTTAGCTGCAGATAATGTAGGTATAATTTTTATTACTGAGACATAGGGTGATGATCAATCAAACTGGGATTCCATCCCAGGGTTTATACCTTATAAACTTGCCGAAAGGAAAGAAAAGGTGGTGGTGTTGCTATATTCCTTAAATGTTCCTTACATGCAATTGACATCTCTAATAAAATTAAAAAATCCAATAGCTCTGTTCAAACACCCTGGATCAAACTTTTGGTAGACCAGCCTCAGCTTTTTGTCTTGGGTGTTTATTATCGCCCCCCTGGTACTTCTGCAGATTATTTGGACAATTATACAGGAGGTTGAAATGGCCAGTTCACTTGGTGATGTCATTCTTACTGGTGACTTCAATTTACCAAATACTGATTGGGAGAATATGATGGCTTCAAATAATGCTGGTAATAAACTAATTAACACGTGTGAACAGTGTGATCTTGTTCAAGGGGTTAGATTATCCACTAGGGGTACTAATTTATTGGATCTTGTTTTCTTTAGTAAATCAGTACTATTATAAAATTTTGTTATTTTACCACCAATAGGAAACAGTGATCACAGTGCTATCAGCTTCACACTACCACATATACACATCTCTCCTTCTTGTACCACTAAAATATATCTATATGACAAGGCTGATACTAGTAATATAAAAAATAATCTAAATAATGTTGACTGGTTAACTATTTACAACAGTGTCAACATAGAAGAATTTTTTCAATATACTTGTAAATAAGATTATTGACTTAAGGAACAAATATGTTCCCTTTAGAAATAAAAATTCTTCAAAAATAAACCTAAGCCTAAATGGTTGTCCAGGGAAATAGATTACTAAAGAAAAAGGATAAAAGTTATGCGACATATTTAAAGCATCGCACTCCCTCTAATTGAAATTACTTTCTATGTATTCAAAAGAAATGTAAATACACTATACGCAAGGCGAAGAGAAGGTTTGAGATGAATTTGGCTATAAATGCCAGAAAAGATGATAGCAAATCTTTTTTCTCTCATATCAACTCTAAGAAAAAAAAACAAGTTGTAAAGTTGGTCCCCTTCAAATAAATGAAAAATTGATTTGTGATCATTTGGATCTGGCCAATTATCTTAACAGTCAATTTTGTAATGTATTTCAAAAGAATCAACACAAGTGCCCAATTAACCTGCCTCATGGTACTCCCATTTCATTATCCAAGTCTGATATCCAAACTAAATTAATCAATCTTAAGGGTAAAATAAGTGTTTCCCCCGATAACATTCCTGGTCATCTTTTATATTTACTAGCAGATTGCTTAATCACCCCCTTAAAATTATTATTTGAGTATTGTCTTAATCATAACTATGTTCCTGAACCATGGAAAACTGCCTTTGTAGTTCCTATTCACAAAAAAGGCTCTGAAAGTGAATGGGAAAACTACAGACCGATAAGTCTTACTTCATCTATGGATAAAATTCTGGAAAGTTTAAATAAGGACATGATTACTCCATCATTTATCAGTTACGATACTGAACAACATGGATTTAAAAATGGAAGGAACTGCTTAACTAATTTGTTGTGTTTTTATGAAGACTTAAGTAATCAGCTAGATAACAGACATCCTTATGAAGTAGTTTATATAGATTTTAGTAAAGCCTTTGATTATTTACCACACTGGGCACTTACACAAAAGCTTTCCTTTTCAAATATTAATCCAAATTTAATAGTCTGGATGGCCAACTGGTTGTTTAATCGTTCGCAACATGTTCTTGTAAATGGGCAACTTTCTTGTAAGGGGCATGTTACTAGTGGTGTTCCTCAGGGGTCTGTCCTGGGATCCTGTTTGTTCCAATTTTTTATAGCTGATGTTACACAACAAAATTGTTCCAATTCAGTTAAATATGCAGATGATATTAAGATTGGTGGGCCTGTTGAGACTCTAACCCAAATTACTGCTATTCAAAATGATTTAGATAAACTGTCTAAATGGACAGCTACGTAGGGAATGAAATTAAATCACTCCAAATGCAGAGTTATGCATTTTGGGTTAAAAAATCCTAGGCATGCATATATCTTGGATAACTTGGGGTTGGCTAGCTCATCAAGGGAAAATGATTTGGGTGTGTTTATTTCAGATGACTTTCTCCCAATTTCACATTTAAATGAAATCATCCTTAAGGCAAACCGAGTTATCTGGTCTATCAAATATAATATTATGTCCAGAGATGCCAAAGTTCTGATGCCTCTGTTTAGAGCCTATGTTATTCCACTTTTGGATTATTCCTCTCAACTTTGGTGTCCCTATAGGATACAAGACAATGCACTATTAGAAGGAGTACAAAGAAGGTATACTAAAATGGTGCACGGTTTGAGAGAAGTACCTTATGAACAAAGACTAAAATTACTTAATCTGATGTCTTTATCTACCAGACGTTTGAGGGGAGACATCCTTCTCATGTACAATATCATAAATGATCCATATTTAATAACTAATTTGGGTTTTCTGTTTAAGGATCTAACTTATAATATTCAGGGACATACTTTGCAGTTGCAATTAAAGAAGTTTAATTTTTTTCCACGGAAGTTCTTTTAAACTGTAAGAATAATTAAGTTATGGAACTCCTTACCAATTGATGTAATTATTAGTGATTCTAAACTAACATACAAAAGGCATTTAGACAACTATATTATTTCAAGTAATATTCTTAGTTATTATTAGAAATAGGAGCATATTATGGGTCTTTTAGGCTCTCTTGCTCCTACCCAATCCTAGTATAAATCCTAGTATATACATGTATACAAACACATATATATTTTTATAAAATGGGTAGAAAAAATTATGTCTGCTGATTGGCTCAAACACATCACTTGATCGTGCGTATATCAGAGCGTGACCGCACACCTGCTCTTTCACCCCCCAAAAAAACAATTTTGCCATTTTATAAGATAGATAACCCACTCTAGGTGCGGGTTGCGCCTGATAATGCATGCCTTGGTGTTATACATTCTGCTCGCGCCCTGCAAAAACACAACATCTACGTGAAACGGTCCAGACTGCAGTATTAACAGAAGTGACCATACCCCTTGTGGAGTGACCATGATCAGCACCAGGAAGTTTCTTACCGTACTTCCTATGAAGAATGTAATACAATGTGCCAGCCATTTGGATACATCTCTCTTGCGAATAGGTAGTTTACTACAGAGGTCAACTCATTAATTATTGACTTGGACCTGCTTAGCCGGTCTGCCAAGACATTTTGGACCCCGGAACATGCACTGCTGATAGTTCTAGATGGTGTTCCAGAGCCCAATACCAAACCCTCACGGCTTTCCTGCAGAGCGGGTAGGAAGGAGTCCCATTTTCTAACCCTCCACTGCTCGTCCCTTTTACACTGGTCTCTCCTGGGAAGGCGGCCGACCTACTTTTCTTGCCAGCTGGTGATGCTGATTTACCCTTACTATCAGCAATGAGGAACTTTACAGACCTTAAGAGTCATTCCTGAAGTTTGAAGGGCATGTAGGGGTCTCTTCAACATCATTCAAAACAGTTCTGTCCCTTTAAAAGGAGAATTCAAAATTGCCTGTCATTGGCAAAGTCAGCAACTCTGAGTCAAGAATATCTCCTCATGCAACTGCATAAGCAGCAGCCCTGGCAGAAGCATCAGAGATATCATAAGCAGAGCAGAGCAAATGTTTGCCAACCTCAGCACCAACAGACAATGTTTAAAGTAGTTTATTCTTGGCTGAGCTATCAAACAAAGCCTGAGCTGCTGTTCAAGCAACTTTCAACAGGCTGTTCTGATATTTTATCATGCGAGCCTGGCAGTTCACAAGGTCCAATGACCTGCAGTGAAGGGACAAACACTGGCTTCAGTGACATGACCACTGATGGAGGCAGGTCCCAAGTGGCGCTGACACTGACCAGTCCACATTCTTCTGGGAGAATGGGAGAACTGGGGTCTTGGAAATTGAATCCTCATTGATGAATTCCGATTGCTGATTAGGACAGGAGGAATGACCTTGGCAGGAGACTCTGGGATCTCCAAGAAGTCCGCCAGGTCCCTTCTGGTGCCATCCTCCTCCTCAGTATGGAAACCTAGAGCTGAGGACAGCTGTTTCATGACACTGAAAAAGGTAGGGTCCTCTGGAGGAGACGTCTGAGTATGTTTGACAGAGTCCTCGCTCACTGAGGAGGCAGTGGACCTGTCAGAGGAAGGAGACTCTTCCTCCTTTTCCTCAGGCAAAATGAGGTCAGGATGGTACTCCTCCTCCTTGATGTCGATCTGCTCCATCTCAAGGTCTGATAAACGATGGTCCATCGACGGCCCATGAGGAGCAGCTCGCGGAGGCCGAAGTGGTGTTGATGTGACAGCGATGCAGGCCTCTATGTGCCCAACTGATGGATCAAGACTGTAGTGAACTTGGTCAAAATGTCATTAAGGTCGACGAAAGTGGAAGACTGTGTTGGGTTGATAGCATAGGAATTGACGACCCATCTAGTGAGCCCTGAGTACCTGAGGAACTCAATGCCCAAGACCCTGAAGAAGCATCAGGCCTCGAAGGGAGGGCCGTCGATGATAAGCCTGTCACTGATGGGGCAGGGGCCGATGACCTGGAGGTCAATGACCGGCTGACCCCAAGCAGCGCGCGGCACTGTCGGTAGGGGTCTGGCAGGTATAGAGACCTGGACAGCAGCAGGTGTTGGTGCAGCCGCAGGTCGAGTGCCCCTGGACAAGGAAGAAAAGGCCATTGGGGAGCGGGAACGTTGCTGGGGGGGGTGATCCCGATCCCTTTTTATGACTTCTCCCCTGAGGACTTGTCTCGGGCCTTAGTGGCCTGGTAGCTTGACAAACCTGCTGGCGACTGGGAAGGAGGGACCCCAGAGGATCCCTGCCCATTACTGGCTACTTGTTGATCCATCTGGAATTTTTTGAGAGCCTTTTTGCATCACCTGAGGGTGGTTTGAGTAAACTTCTGGCAGAGCTCACAGTCCGAGGCGTCATGGTCAGGCCCAAGATAGTAGACACAGAGGATATGGTTGTCTGAAGAGGCAGTCTTCTTTCTGCAGTGGCAGAAACAAAAGAGAAGTTCAAGGATTAACTCTCAACATAGTGCAACTTAAAGCTATGGGTCTCATGCAGTCAGACAGCTGCTGGAGATGCAGTGACTCAGACACAGACTTATTGCACATTCTATGGCAATGTGGCCATATACTCCCATTTTGGAGGAAGACTGTAGCTAGCTGCTCAGAGATCCTGCATTGTAACATCCCATTATCCCCAGTCATGTTTATATTAGGTATGGAAGAGGCTGCTTTCCCCTTGGCTGCTCCACAGCAGCTATGGTTGCTTCAGGCAACAGTCAAGATCAAGAGGATGATTCTTAGAAGATGGCGCTCTACAGAAATTCCAACTGTTAGGGAATGGCTCACAGCTATGAAAAAGCTAGCTAATTTTACAAGAATGACACATTTACCTGCTCACACCTCCCAAAAGTTTTTGAGCAGATGGTCTCCATTCCTACAATTTTTACAAGACAGATCAAAACCCCACTGTGCCCTGCAGAGCAAAGACGGGCTCAGACCACCCTGAAGAGATACACGATGTTGGATTGTCTACTAACTGTGATATGAAATAATCTAGAAGTGAAATGCTATGTCCTACCTAGCTTAAGAACTCCCCGACCCACAGACGATCCCAAACGGGAACACACAAAGTAAGAGCACTGTTCCCTTATCCTATTTATACATGAATGTTGCAATATACTGATGTACAGGGAAACCAGAACCTGAACAGTATGTAACCAAGTACCTAAGGGAAGGTTCTTATAAGTGTGATAATCCTGTTGGAATGTAAATGTTAGTTCAATCCCATGTTAGAGACCAAATGTCACCACATCCAGAAACTCTGTATATTCCATTTTAACAACTCAAGTTAATCTATGTAAGATGTCTTTCTTTATGACTCAATAAAAAGATTAACTGCAAAACAAAAAAAAAACTCTTGACATAAACAAAGAAAAGGAATCTCTTTGGTAAAAGAGAGTCTAACAGGCGAAGTATGAAAAAAGCCATAGGCAAAATGGTGCAAAACTGCACTGGAGCTTCCATGGAGACCCATGTGAACAGTGTCGACAGCGGGAAAGAACTGAGAAGGGAGCGGGGCCCCTCACGCCTTCATAGGGTTGGTGACATCAGCAGATGATGTCAACGTGGGTGGCCCCAGTTGTACTGCTGAAAATCTTCTTTGTGGATCTTGCTTCACTGACGGTGAAGTTCCATATGTGTGACCTAATGACAGAGATACCCCCAATGAAGATATACTGATTTGGCTATCAGATTTCGAAAGCTAGTAGCCAAACTGACCACTGGTTCACAAACTGATTTATCCCACCCTGCCCATAAGTAATTATTCACCACTGACAAAGTACAGCAACATATATAAAAAACTACAGCAGGTCCCAAGCTAGGGCTACTTTACACAAACCCAGGACAAGGGAGAACACATAAGGCAATGACACCTTTCAGCTGCCTCTAAATGCTGTTAGGAAAGATATCCTGTATCCAGAGTGCTGAGTAGTAGTCTAATAATGTCAAAGGCAATCTGCGTATACCAGGCAACACGGCAGTTAGTGTAAAAAATATACCGTCTTGAAAATGACGCAACCCAAAGCATCCCTATACAGATTACAGGAAGGGAATTATGGAGGGGAAAACTGCACAAAAAGATTCTGCTAAGAGAGACCAAATGTCTTGGTGACAGAGAGGGAAAATATTATGGTACTGGGCCTCTGCAATCGATACACTACAGATAAGACCATGGTGGAGCAGTACATTATCTACCTGAGGATTAAGGTGGGACTACCTTCGACAGCCTCTAAAACTTGAACTATAAGACCCTGCTAATGGTTTTGATGACTGACCATACTCAGTGGCAGGCCCTTCCAATTTCCTAGCTGAGTCGCATAAATCTAGTTCAAAGGAAGCTACTCCCCTGTACATTATATCCGCTGCAAATGCTGAGTAAGGCGCTGCACTAAAGTGATATTTAGCACCTTGAGGCGGCATGCTCCAAATCGATGTGGGCACAAAAGAGTGGGAGCCAGTCTGGCTAGGCTGAAGTGGCGCACAATACAGGCAGCACCAAGGTGCCCAGATATCAGAAATTACTACTTAGCAGCGCAAGTGAGATAAATACAGGATTGGATAGCAAGAACAGACAAAGTGCAGTGGCTAGATGTGGAAGAGGAGACTGCGCCCTTTCCACTGACAGTTTACCTTGGTGCAGGGGGAAAAGAGTAGCTGTGCCCTACTCGAACCCTCCAGTAATGTTGACTTAATCTGCTCTGGTGGCCCTTTGAAAAGAGGGGGTTACAGAAGACCAAACTCTTCTACTTCAACTAGCAGTCAATCCAGCCATTTTAGCAGGATTAGAGGGTAGGAACTTTAGAGAATGGGGCAGTAGAGCAATACAGTACTTAGATAATCTGATGACCTCTGAGGGGATCAATGCCTTTATGGGGTGGATCCCTCTCTTAAAGTTCAACATAGAAACATAGAGGTTGATGGCAGATAAGGACCGCAAGACCCATCCAGTCTGCCTATTTCTTTTTCTACTTTATAAATGTGCCATCGGCCTTTGCTCTGCCCCAATGGCCTATCTATTCATACTCATCTGTATTGCTCAAGAATGCCTATCCCATGCCTGTTTGAAGCCCTGCTCTGTATTCATAGCCACCACTTCCTGAGGTAGGCCGTTCCATGCATTCACCACTCTTTCTGTGAAAAAGAATTTCCTCACATTCCCCCTTAATCAGCCTCCCTCTAATCTCACGCTGTGTCCTCTTGTCCTGCTATTTTTCTTATATTTAAACATGTTAGACTCTTTACCTTGTTAATGCCCTTAAGGTGTTTGAATGTTTCGATCATATCACCTCTCTCCCTCCTTTGTGCAAGGGTATACATATTGAGCTCCGTTAATCTGTCCTCATATGTCTTCTGATGCAATCCCGGCACCGGTTTGGTTGCCACAATGGAAGACTAATTTGAACCTCCCCACATTGGATAAAGGCTGGACGCAGCTTTGTGAATCCCATATGGGATTGTTCATTTGCAACAAATACAAAGAGGTGCAGTACAAATTCTAGAAAAGGCAAAACTGACCTCCCAGTGTGGTTCATAAGTTCAGTCCTGGGGCTTCCCCTATATGTGGTAGGTGGAATGAGGTAGGCAAGTACCTACACTATTTCTGGGCATGAGACACTGCAGCCCTTTTGGTAATGAGTGGCAGAAGCCACTGGTGAAAAGCATAGAAGCACTATCCCTGTTACACATCTCCCAGTGCTGCTAGGAACATTAACCTGTTACAGGCCATGGCTTGCCACTGTGCAGTGTACCTGTGTGTATCCAGGATTACTCTTACCTTAAGGCTATGGAAAGAGCTCCTTCTCAAGGTGTTCCCTCTAGAACGGTTAATATGCAGCCTGAGAGGCAGGGCCGAGAGACCTGAGAAGCCATGGGGACTGTATCTGGAGTCTCCCTCTGCAGACAGCTCTAATTATCAGAACAGGAACAGGGTGAAAAAACGCGTGGGAGTAGGATGATGGAAGAAGACAGAATGTCACAGTGTAATGCATGTGAAGTTAATTTCTGATTACTGTGATGAAGTGAGATGTGTTGTCGGAGTTGTATGATTGTTTCGTCTATACATGCATGTCTATGTTTTACTGGTCTGTTCTAGTCTGTTGCTGGTATAATGTATTTATATTGTTGTCTTTGGTGATAATGTCAATACAAATACTTAAAAAAAGTGTCCAGTGCCCATGACAACTGAGGTACAATATTACATGTTTGTTTGTACATGGTATTTTAAAATACTGAAAGAGAACGTCTAGCTGAGCACTGCTTTGTGTGTGTGCGTGTGTGTGTAGTGGGGGGCACCTTCAGGGGGAGACCAAGGGATGAGTGGGTGCAGGTGGTGAATTCTGAGCAGCAGAAGCCAGGCTGAGTCCAAGAAAGTTTATGTCTGATCCGCTGGGAAAGAAGATAGGGCACCCAATACAGGGAGTTCATTACCTTGTGGCGAGCAAGACTTAGTCAGGAGAGACAAGCCCACAACATCCATCTAGGGCAGACGGCTGAGAAGGGGGGGCCTCTGCACATACTCACGGACAGTGTCCTTGGTGGTCTGGAGAGTCTGTCAGCCTCAGTAAGGAGTGAGGATGGTCCTATATGGATCCCGTGGGAGCACAGCACCTCAACTGGACATCACTCGGGTGAGGAGGAATGGAGTAGTGACATCTCCAGGTCACCTCAGCTGCCTCACTGAAGGCCTGAGACCAGAAAAGGACAACAGCAGTGTAGGAACCCCTAGAAGTACCAGCAGTAGGGCAGTGTGCTATGATTGACAAAGTAGGACATTTCTATTGCTTCTATATCTCCCTCACGAGTCGCTGATAAATGATGTATTCAGCAACAGCAGACATGTCTATGGAAGATTCACTGTACTCAGAGGAAGATGCCAAGGGAGGAAAAGCTGGAAAACTGCCAGAGGGGGAGGAGCAGGGACATGTATGACTTGTATTGGGCCTTTCCTGCATTCCTTAGCCATGTCTCTACTTTCCCTATACAAAGGTAGGGAGGTGGTGTTGCCATGGTATCAGTCATTGGTGAGACCACACATGGAAGTTTGTGTCCAGTTCTGCAGACTGCACCTCAGAAAAGACATGGACAGGGTAGAGGCCATCCAAAGAAAGGCAACAAAAATGGTGCAGGGGCTTCACCAAATGTCCTATGAGGAGAGACTAAGGGATCTAAACATGTATACTCCAGAAGAAAGAAGAGAGAGGGGGGACATGACAGAGACCTTTAAATACCTCATGGGGGTGATTAAGGTACAGGAAGGGAGCATTTTCCGAAAAGAAGGTGTACAAGAACTAAGGGGCACGCAATGAAGCGGGATAGGTGAAGTGTAGGTGGGATGTGAGGAAGTATTTCTTCACTGAGCGGGTGGTGGATGCCTGCAACAATCTTTCGGCATGGGTGGTGGGGGCACAAACATGCATGGGACATGTATAAAGAAAAACTGGTATCAAAGCGGGGGGTGGCGGGGCGGGCCAGTGACCAGGTAGGGTCTACCGTGGCAGAACAAGCAGGGAAAAGGACTGATTAGATGGGCCAAGCAGTCCTTATCTGCTGACAAATTCTGGGTTTGTATGTTTCAGTACTGGTCCTGCAACAGTATGCCTGGAGGCCTCATGGTTTTGGCCATCCTTTCTACCACACTCAAGTCACCTGGGGCAGAAGCCTCCTGGGGAGCCATCAGCGGCCTGGGACACTGTAGAACCCATTCCTCAGGATGGATCTGCAAACCCCGACAGCCACATCACCCTAGTGGAGGAGCAGGTAGTCTGCCAAAGTCGAAACTCCTAATTTAGAGGAGGTTTAGGATTGGTGGTCCCTTGGGGGAGCCCAAAAGCAGACAATGAATGGCCAAGAAGGGCTAGGCCTCACTGTGAGGCCCAGTCCTGATATGGTGCTGATGCCTGTGTTGTCACAAAAGAGGACAAGACATCGACACAAGTGCCGAAACCTGAGCCAACACCACAAGTGGTGCTGACACAAAGGCCAGCAGGAGCACCAACATCAGAACCCTCTTGGCACAGACGGCAGCACCAGCCTCTGCACCAATGCAGACACAGACATCAGTACTGCTAGTGGCACCAGCGTCGACATCGGCACTGACCCAGCACCAACTCCGCAAGTGGTGTCAATACCAGAGCATACACTGATGTCGACCCTGGCCTTAGGAGTTGGCACCACCAGCTGCACCAACTCCAGAGATGGGAGGACGGTCAACATTGAAGTCACAGCCAACACTAAGCGTCCCAGCCTCGACTCTTGGGTGGCTAGACGCCAAATTCAAACAGGCTGTGATGGGTGCTAACTCTACTGCCTAGAAGAGGAGGTTCCGCCCAATGCCACCACTGGAGACTGCACTGTGACCCTGGCATGGTAAGGGACACAGAGCTCCATGACTTTATCAACTCTGAAGAAGGGTGGGGACCTGGGTGAATGGTCTAGCAACCTACTTGCCAATTTCACAGACTGTCTGCCGCTGAATTTAGGTACTAGCCTACCCAGCTTGAAGCATCTGCTCACCAATGTATGAAGGTCAAAAGAGAAGCAGGCACTGCAGGAATCCATGTGGTGGTCAGTGCCATGGCAGACCAAGCATACTGAATATAGTATTCCAAACAATTGATGTGGCATCCTGAAAAAAACGAACGGGTGCTAGCCAAATTAAAGTGACTGTAGGGAACAAACAGGATTGGCAGCAATCGGTTGGATGGTCAGACCACTGCACTATCAGGTTCAATATCTAGGCACCCTCTATAGGCCTGCCCCTGTGGAGATGATCCAGTACCGCCCATTAAGGGGTTTGACCCCAGAAGGTCTGATGGTGGTCCTGGACCTATTGGGGTTTCCGGGTGCAAGCCTGGACCCATAGCATCTACTTCAGACCTATAATGAAGCCGTGGTGGTGGCTCAGGACTCCATTGCTTCAGTTTGTGTTTGCCCATGCTCCACTCTCCCCCGTGCACCATGGTTTGATGGGACCTTGAAGGAGATGAGGTGGGTTAGGCAAAGGCTGGAGCGTTGCTGGCAGAAATCTGGCCTAGATACCGACAAGCTTAGGCTGATGATACATTATGAAGACTATCAATCTGTGATCTCACGTAAGAAGGCAGAGTTCCTGTTCGGTGAGATTACGGCTGCAGTGAACCGACCGGCTCAGCACTTCAGAACTGTGCAATCCAGCCTGTCTGCAGTTACGGAGAGCCTTGTCACAGGAGAAGTGTGATGAATTTGCTCGCTTCTTTACAGATGAGATTGCCGACATTATGTTAGAGACCTGCTCAGCTCACCCCAGTGGGAGTGTCGGTGATTGGCGTGAGGTCGCGGTACCTCGGGCTGTTTGGTCGGCTTCTGGCCAGGTGGCGCTCATGGATGTCATGATGGTCATCCAGAATCTGCGGCCGACATACTGTGGTTTGCATCCGGCCCAACGCGTCTCCTTGTGGGATGCATCGAGGTCATTGGCCCAGTCCTAGCTGAGATTGTCTGGTGTTCATTAGAGACCGGGGTGTTTCCTGACTCCCTAAAGGTGGTAGCGATGACTCCGTTCCTCAAGAAACCTTCTCTTGACCTAAACTGCCTCGCTAAATACAGACTGATCTCTAACCTTCCCTTTACGGGGAAGGTTATTGAGAAAGTGGTTGCGCTGCAGCTGGAGGACCATCTTGTCATCCATGGCATTTATGATCCCTTCCAATTGGGATTTAGGAAGAGGCACAGTACCGAGATTGCTCTTCTTTGGGTGCTCAATGAACCTCCTCATAGCGAGAGATCAGAAGAGTCATTCCATCTTAGTCCTCCTAGATCTCTCTGCAGCATTTGACACCGTGGACAATGGGATATTGCTGGAGTGCTTGTGGGTCATTTGTGGACTGTCGGGTACAGTCCTCAGGTGGTTTCGATCATTCCTCACTGGCAGGTTTCAGAGAGTGGTGTCGGGAATTTATTCCTCTGACCCATTCTCCCTGCCAAGTGGGGTACCACATGGCTCTGTGCTGTCTGTTTGCTGTGTACATGTTGCTGCTGGGGGGACACTGTAAGGCAGTACAGGCTGAGTTTTAACTGCTACGCAGATGATACTCAGCTGCACATGTCCTTTGTGCATGAACAGGATATTGCGGTCTCGGTATTTAACAACTGCTTATCCGAGATCCAGGGTTGGATGAGTGCCAGCTGGTTGAAGCTAAACTCAGACAAGACTGGGGTGTTGGTTGTGGATCAGAGTTGGCCAGTTGAGGGGTCTTCGGCAGGTCAGGCAACTGATCTTGTACTAGAGGACTGCCAGCCGAGGACTTCTGAGCGAGCGGGTACGGAGTCTGGGCATTATACTTGATGATGGGTTGACCCTGAAGGATCAGGTGTCGTCCATTGTCAAGACCCCAATTTACCACCTGAGGAATTTCGCCTGGATTAAAAATCTTGTTCCACCCAATGACTTGCCGACATTGGTCCATGCCTTTGTGACCTCCCGCTTGGACTACTGCAACTCCCTTTTATCTAGGGCTACCGGGGGTTGATGTCTGCCGGCTGCAGCTAAAGCAGAATTCGGCAGCCAGGTTATTGACTGGGCTTTCTTGATCTAGCCATATTACGCCTGTGCTGCGCAAGCTGCACGTGTTGCCAGTGCGGTGAAGGGTTACCTTCAAGGTTGGTTTGCTGCCCTTCAAAGCCCTACATGGACTGGGACCGCACTACCTGCAAGAGCTTCTGTGCCCCTACTGCCCCTCCTGACCACTCTGCTCCACTGATAAGGGATTGCTGGAGGTTCCCAGGGTTTGGCTGTCATCTGGTGCTCAAACTTTTGCTTATGTAGCCCCTACCCTGTGGAATTCTCTACCTCATCGGGTTCGGGAGTGCCTGATGGTGGAGCGCTTTAAGGCCACACTGAAAATGTACCTATTCAGTCTTGCCTTCTGCGATGAGTAATTGATAAGGATGGATTTAGTATTACTGCCTGTATTTCAACTATTTATGGATTTATTTATTTGTGTTATTTTGTAAAGCGCTTTGATATTTGAGTTGTGCTTAAGACATAAAAGTTTATTATTATAAGGAAGGCTGGAGACATCCAAAAACATTAAACAAAATACAAACATAAAGTCAAGGGTGTGATGCAGAGAAAAGTGCAGAAGGTTCATGGCACTAACTCCAACGCTTTGGGTCTAATCGTGACCCTTTATCAGGGGTGTACTGAAAATAGAATGGTGTTGACAATATTTCTTTTATATTTTTCTAGCATGAGCAGTACCTCAAAGGCTATAAAAGCTGAACCAGACATTTAAATGGAAAATAAAATTTAGATGTGAGGAGACTGCAAACTGAGGCACTACTTTCTCCCACAGTTCACACTTGAGAACGGGAAAACAAAACTAAAGTAAGGGCTTTGGCAACAGTTATCGGTTAGCTCAAGGCACCACGGATGTCAAGCATGGCTGTCACCAATGGCTGGTGCCGGAGTGCTGGCTGAAAGTCACTGGGTCTCGGTGCCTCCAGCTGGAAGACCAAAGTGTGCTGCATTTTGAAGAAGACTGATTCTTAGGAGATCCACTAAAAAGATTACCAAAAAAATACAAAACCTGAGGAAAGTGAAGTTTCCAAAGCAGAGAACACTGAATGAATTTGTGGAGTATAGTGAAGAAAAAGCAAGGCCTTTTCCCATTTCTATTTTTAAACTGCAACCATGAAATGCATCTGAAAATAAGAACATTGTTGTGGGTCAATTCACAGACAGTATTGCTAAGAGTGTAAATATGTGGATGAATCCTTGCTGTTAGAATGTGCCATTACAATAAAACAGTCCATTTAGTAGGCAGTTTTATAAATGTGTTAATACCTCAGTATATTGGGGGTTGCCTATTGTCTGCACAAGGTCTCAAGTACACATGCACACATGCATACACACACACACACACACACACACACTGTCTAGGCTGGCCATCAATACAAATGAACTGTTAAAAAGCTGCTGTTGTTGCCTTGCTGCTTTATATAGCCATCAGTAATTACATGTAGTCTTTATCCCACAGTACTTGACTTACCTCTGTATCATTGTTAAGATTCCACAGATCAAGCCTTCCTACTCCATCAACGCACGCAAAGAGGGCAGGGTGGGTTGGTGACCACATGACATCATAAACGTAGTCTGCATTATCTTCAAATGAATATAGTGGCTTGTTATTCTAAAAAAAACATATACACAATTCTTTTAAACTGATAACGTAATCTGGAACAAACTGCTTAATTTTCTTTTAAGAAAATGTACTCCTCTACATTTTTGGACATTCCATTGTCTAGTTTTCATTACTTTGAGTGACTTAGGGCCACATATTCAGAGCAAGCTTTTTGTACTGCGCAAACAACAACGGCCAATGTGGACTGTAGGAGGTAGTTTTTTTTTTTAAATGTTACATAATGTTGCAACCGTGGCCATTTAGCGCTTTCAAAACCTCTGAACATACTACTGCTCCCTGTATGTAAGCGTGATCCCTCACTTGATGGGCAAAGTGGTATATTCTGTGCCTACACGCGGTCTGCTTTGTGCTGTGCAGCAGGGGCTACTTAATCTTAGCCCTGCTCGTCTGATAATGCAAGACCCAGTTAGTGTGTCACTAACATGTTCAGCGACGCACAAACATTCTGAATATGAGGACCGAAGTTTTCTATCAACTTTCCTGAACATTTTTAAATGAAAGGTTTCTTTGAATATAGCAAACAAAATCATGTAAAGCACAGCTGAAGTTATAGTATCCACAAAAAAAAAAAGAAAAAATAATACTTACAAGCTGACTGCTTTCATTCTCCTACCAAGTTAGTGGCACATAAATGTGCAGGGATCAAAATGAAGTGGCTGGGCGAAATGTAGCTGCCCCACAGACATTCCACTAACCCAACTACTGTACTTACTGAAATAGTATTTCTTCCAATTCAAGCTAGCAGAGCTGGCATAAAGGTGACTGTTACAGGACCAATAACAAAAACAAATTCTGTAAGTATCTAGCTGGTACCAGCTGCAGCCCCTGAGGCATGCTGGAATACTAGTTCTGATTTTCAAATGTATTTAGATACATATAATAGCAGATACATAGATGGCAGATAAGGGACTATGGCCTATATAGTCTGCCGATTTGTGCATGTAACTGTGCTTCTTTAAGCTTCCCTAGAACCAGGTTGTTCCCCGACTACCAGAATCCCCTTATACCTATCCCATGCATTCTTAAATACTGCATTCATTTCTGCCCCCACCCTTCCTCTGGCAGGGTGTTCCATTTGTCCACCACCCTCTCTGTGTGAAGAAGCACTTCCTCCAGTTTCATCCCATGTCCTCTAGTCCTGGAGCATATTTTTCTATGAAAAATTGTTTTTTCCTGCACCTTGTTCCTCCCCATGAGGTACTTATATGTCTCAATCATATCCCCCCTTCCCCTCCTCTTTTTCAGGAAGTACATATTTAGGCCATTCAGCTTATTCTTGTAGGTTCTGTGATGTAATCCTTGCACCACCTTGGTTGCCCTCCACTGGACGGTCTCCACCCTATGTCCTTATGCAGATAAGGTCTCCAGAAATGGACACTGTACTCGAGGTGTGGCCTCACTAATATCTTGTATAGTGGAATTATGACCTCTCTTTTCCTGATGGTGATACCCCTGCCTATTCATCCCAGCATCCTGTTTGTTTTTCCTGCCACTTTGTTGCACTGACTCTCTACCTTGAGGTCATCAGAGATGATAACCCCTATGTCCCTTTCCTGCTTGGCGCATTTTATATCCTTTCCCCACCTGATATGCTGTTCCTGTGTTTTTGTGCCCCATGTGCATCATTTTACATTTCTCTGCGTTAAATCTCACCTGCGACTCCCTTGACCAGTCCTCAAGCTTCTGCAGATCTCGCCTCATTCTATCCACAGCCTCCGGAGTATCCACCCTGTTGCATTTGAGCATAAGCTGTGGAGAAGCTATCTGATATCTGTACCCTTTGGGCTAAATACAGTGTGTGTGTGTGTGTGTGTATGTCTGTGTCTCATCTCCTAGTAAGACATACCAACATTTAAATGGCTTATGGAATAGATAATTTCAGAAACCAAATTTATGTTTCAGCCCATTATTGTAAATTAAAGCTGCCTTTTAGCATTCCCCATACTTACAATGAATAGGAATACCCCCAAAAACTTAACTCAAAAGTGGAGCTAAAAAATAAGGGATTTCCACGTATAAGCCCCTAGTTTGTTTTATTAAAGTTCTTGCCCCCCTTCTCCACAAGTTTGTGTGCGTGTGTGCACACAGATTGTTTCTTTTGACAATAATGTCAAAAGTCTTTTTGATTCGGATTTATTTCCCCAAGGTCGCCTATCTGAGATTCCATGTTTATTTTCAGTGGGGTCCTGCTTCAATCCCATGGGACATTGTACTATACAGCTGAGAGGACAGAAGCACAGGGAGTACAAGTGTCTTGCTCAGGGTCACACAACAGGCCAGTAGCTGAGGTGGGATTTGAACCTATAATCTTCTGATTTATAGTTGCTTGCTCTTACCCACTAGAATATGCTACATCTCAAGGAAAAAGTCTTAACCAGCAAACTTACAAAAGTGTTTTTTTTTTTTTTTTACTTTTAAAGTTTAAAGACCTAGTGGAACCAAAACAGGCAGACTGGAAAATAACACAATTTTGAACAACTAGTCAGTTGTAACTTTTTATTTCTGAACCCTCTGCTCATTAGAGTCTTCAATGTGATAATATTGTGCTGGATATGTGGAAAAGCTCTCTGCCTGGCAGCTGACATATCTGTCTCTATCCCCTCCATTACATCATTAGCGTTGTGACCTCACTGATAAGTGGCATCACAACTGACTGACCTGGCAGCTACTGAGTGGCTATTTCTAAGTAGCAGTGATGTCACAGTCAGTGAGGTCACAATGCTGATGATGTTGTGCGTGTGTGTGGTGGGGGAGGATAGAGATAGATATGTCAGCTGTCAGGCACAGTACTACCCTACACATCACACCTACTAACATCAGGTAAACGATCTTCAAATTGCCCAAAGGAAATGAAAGGTACCTCTGATATAAAAGGCAATGGCTAACTGCTTTTACAAGTAATATTAGTTTAAGGCAGTATGCTAGCACGTTAATGTATCCACAGCTGACAGCATAAAAAGGACACACTGGGATTAACATCCAAGAAGGGACTCAGAAGTGCTATGTTTTTATTAATTGCTTACCTACTAAAAACAGAAATTCTATATTTTACAGGCATTCCCACAGAAATTCACAGTAAAATAAGGTCAGAAGGGTATAAGGTCTACCATGTCCATACCCCTGCTTCATGAGCAGAGGTGAAAAAAAAAACAAAAAAACATCTGTGCAAACATGTACTAGTTCACAGGGATTACCTACCCATTCTTCTATTTACCTCTTGATTCCACTGGTAAGCAGACGTTTGTCCAGGCTTACCTTAAAGGCCTGTTCTATCTTCATATCCAGTGTTTTCTCTGGTAGACTACTCCAAAGGTTAATCATCCTCTGCGAGAAGTGCCTCCTAATGTTACTAGTAAATCTACCCCCTCTGAGCCTCATGGCATGTCCCCATATTCTGCTGGAGAACACCAGATCAAACATATCTATAAATTCATGCAGGACCGTCAGCGCAGAGGTAGCGCTATCGCTTACAACACCAGTGACTCGGGTTTGGCAGGGAACCCGAGTCATCGGGGGCCAGCCAGGGGGAGGAGGATCAAGTGTTCCAGCGGACACTCTCCTTCTCTGGGCAGAGAGGCAGACCATTGCCACCATGCGACCACCACCTGGTTGACCACAGATGGCGGAGTAGGCGTGAGTGAATGCAAGGGTAGGGAAGAGCTGACTGGCTGGGAGAGGCTTCATGAACTACATGCACATACCTAGCTATCAGATGGTGTTTCCATGGAGAGGGGATAAAAATGAAAAAGGAACCTCAGCAGAGCAGTATGATGGCCCTGCTCTTCCGCAGGCTCCACACCCACCAACCTGGCTCTCTCATGACAACGCTATCTGAAGTTTTCAAGGGACCTTGCCCAGCCTGAGGAACCCGAGGGGGTAAGCTATGAGGGGAAACACAGGAGAGGTAAGACTCCAGGAGATGGTGGGGTGATGGGGTTGAGGAGACACAGGAGCCCAATGGTTGGGCAAGATGCTAACTGACAGAAGTGGTTGCTAATCAATCTGAGTAAGTGGAAGACTGAGATCATATCCCATTTCAGCTTCCTTTTCTCCACAGTAAACATGTTATGAGCCAATAGTCTCTCCTCACAGCTTTTGCCCCCATACCCCTGATCATTTTGATGGTTTTGTATTGTACCCCTCAACTGCTTCAATGTCATTGTTGTATCAAGGGGAGCAGAGCTGCAAACAGGTCTCTAGGTGGGGTCAGATTAAGGACTTGTAAAGTAGCAAGATTAATTTTCCTGCTTTGCTGGTCACTCGTGATTTGATGCACCCCAACATTCTGCTGACCCTCTTGACAGTTGCCATATACAGATTGTTATGCTTCGGCCCCTTGTCTATTATTACCACAGGTCATTTCCCTTCTCTTCTGCAGCATAAGGAGCCTCACACAGTGTGTAGGTGCTACATCTGTCTTTCCTCCCCCAGTGCAGCACCCTGCATTTGACTACACTGAATCAGACACTCCAGGAGTCTGAACAATCACCCAGCTTCTTCACATCATCCTGAATTTGTTACCACCCTGAAGAAGTCCACCACTTGGCAACCTTAATATCATCAGTGAACTTAGGCAGCCTGCTGGAGACACCAGCATCCATATTGTTAATGAAAATGTGTTAGACAGCAGTGGACCCAGCACTGAACTCAATGGGAAGCCACGGAGTTTCTGCCTGGAGCAGTGCCCTCCCACCGCCATCCTCTGTTCCCTGTCTGCAAGACAGTTAGCAATCCACCATGAGTATGCCGCATACTCGTCTATGATACTGCTTCTTGCTTTTCAAATAAAGGCTTATGATTTTTTACATCTTAAACAGAAGGTTACCTTACTCTACAATACATTAAAGAGGGAACTCTCAGCTCCCCTTGAATAAATACCGTGGAACCTAGAGGTTCCAATTAAGCAAATCACATTAAAACTGAACTTTTTTTATTCACTTGTTTAGTATCCTACTTTTTCTCTGGTGTATCCTGTGACCTCCCCCCATGCCCACGATGCCAGCCAATTACGTGCCCCAGTGTTCACCGCAGCCAGCCCTCTGATGATGTGAATGACGGGCTAAGCTGCGGGGATGTCTATGTGCCCTGTAACTCATTTTAACATGAACAGTGAAATACAGCACATTATATCAAGCTTTTTTGTCCTGCAATAATGCAGCATTTTTCCAGGGGAGCTGAGAGTCCCCCTTTAACAGATCTTTAAAACAATGTCTTACAGACTTGTTTCTTAAACTAAGTAAAAGAATAGGGATCCATTAAAAGCAGAAATGACTGAATATGGTCTTAAGATGGGGGGACTAGCTAAGAAGTTCTGAATCGGACTTTCTCCCAACCTTTTTTTGGGGGAAGGGATTAATACTTGTTAGGTTTTGTTATTTTGTACACATAGAACAATGACGCATCAGGTGAACCTGGTCCTCAATCAACTCCACAATGAAAGACATGCATTATCCTATAAAAGAGGTGGTCCCCCAGCCCCGTCTCAGTTCTCCTGCTGTAGACCGCAGTGCAGAAAGCAAATATGGAGAACCAAGGTGGTTCCTCAAGGCTGAGGAAAAGCAGCAAAGCTGCAAAGGAGAAGAAGCACTCAGGGAGAAGGAGGGAGTGAAAGCAGCGACTGCTGCAACAGCCCCTCTCGAAGAGCTACTGTTACGGTAAGTTCTTACGTAACTGTACTATCTTGCTTTGAGGGTGTTCTTGCAGCAGGAAACACTGGTAGGATTGAGTCCCAAGCAGTACTGGAACTGACCTTAAGTCACCTGGAGGAGGCAAAAACAGACAGCAGAAGGCCGTTCATGAAAGAAGGTCCTGAAAGCCAAAGTTGGTCTTGCATCTGGAGGAAATATCCAGACTGTGCTGGATAAAGGTGTGAACCAAACCCCAAGTGGCAGCTACACAGTTGTCCGCAGCGGACACATTAATGAAGCAGGCAGTAGAGGCTGCCATACCTCTAGCAGAGTGGCCCTTAACCGCCCCAGGCAAGGGCTTGTTGAACTTATGGTAACAGTACACAATGCAATTTGCCAACCACGTAGACAAACACTTTCAAAACGGGTGCCTTCCTTCCTTCTTAGTGGGAAACGAAACAACTGATCAGTCTTATGAACGTGGTGGGTGCAGCTAGTGTAATAACGTAGCATCCTGTGAACATCAAGAGTATGCAACAAGGCCTCCCCCTGATTAGAATACTTAGGGGAAATAAACTAGAAGGTGGATGGATTGGTTTAATGTAAACTCAAACACCACCTTAGGCAAGAACTTAGGGTTGGTACGCAAAGACACCCTGTCTTTTGGAAAAAACAAATAAAACTCTTTACACATCAGAGCCTGGAGCTAGGATATCCTCCAAGCAGAAGTAATAGCAACTAAAAACAATGCATTCCATGACAGAAGCATGGCTCGCAACTTGCAGCTGGCTGAAAGGGAGGCAGAGTGAGCTTTTCCAAAATGAAAAGAAGATCCTAAGGCGGAACAGTGTCCTGAATGGGAGGTTTCAAATGTAAAATGCCCTGTAAAAATGTATGGGAGAGGTCCAGTTGGGCAACAGCGTTTGCCCTCTATAGGTGCATGGTACACAGAGATGGCGGAAAGATGCACCTTTAACAAAGAGTACCCCAGACCGGAGTCTGAAAGGGTAGGAGGTACTCCAAAATCAGGTTCACCAGGCAGGTGAAGGGATCTAAGTGGCAAGCTGTAGCCCAGAGGGAGAAGCACTTCCACTTCATGGCATAGGTGGCTCTCGTGGAAGGTTTCCTGGTAGCCACCAGGACATAGGCAACCCTGGAAGACACCCCAAAGCGAGTGATAGCTAAGTCTGCATGAGCCACGCATGGAGATGCAGGGACTTGAGATCTGGATGGACTAGGGTGCCCTGATCCTGGGAGAGCAAGCCGGGGCAGAGAGGCAAGGGGACTGGAGGTTCCACTGCCAGCTGCTGAAGTAGAGGGAAACAAATCTGACATGGCCAGAAGGGGGCTATGAGAATCATCTCCACCCTCTCCAACTGCAGTTTTAGGAGAACCGTCTGCAGGAGCAGGAAGGTGTACAGGAACTTCCCTTTCCAGGAGAGGGACAACATGTCATGCCAGAAAATTCCAGGCCCTGAATCGAGCGAGCAGAAAAGTGGCAGTTTTGCATTGAGTGGGGATGCAAAAAGGTCCAACTCTGGGTGTCCCCACTTGTCAAAGAGATCTTCGACTACCGAGGACAGGAGTTCCCACTCGTGTTCCCTTGACCTGGACCAGCTCAGACTGTCGGCCAGGGAGTTTAGGATGCCTGGAGCATGAATGGCTGAGAGTCTTAGGTCGTGCTTGATGGCCCAGTACCAGACTCTCATGGCTTCCCGACACAGAGGGTAAGAGAAAGTGCCCCCGTCTGTTGATGTAAAAGACTAGACATGTTGCCCATCTGCACCAGTAGCAGGCCTGGAAGAATGTGGGTTTGGATGGCCTGCAGAGCATAAAGAACTGCCTGCATCTCCAGTACGTTGATGAGGAGATGCTGTTCTGACTCGGACTAAACTCCCTGGCTCTGCCAGTCTCCTAGGTGAGCTCCCAAGCCCACACCTGAAGCATCCATGGCTAGAATCTGCTGAGGGGGATACTGAGCAGAAAGGAACCCCTATCAGAAGGTTGGTGGGGTTCTGCCACCACTTCAAGGTCCGTCTCACTGGGTTGGAAACCAGCACTGACTGTTCCAAATCCTTGGTGCACTGGTCTCGCTGGGCTCGAAGGGTCTACTGGGGAACTCTCACATGCAGACGGGCCATGGGAAACCATGGTTATGGCCGCTGTCATGTGCTCCAGTAGACAAAGAAACACTCTCGCCAGAACCTGGCAACTGGAAGAGACCAGTTGGGCCTGCACTCTCAAGCGTTCTGCCCTGTCCTCCGATAGGAAAGCTTTGCCCCGGGGTGAGTCCAAGACCACTGCTACATACAGCAGGTGTTGGTTCGAGGAGAGACAAGAATTTGGCAGATTGATAGTTATCTCCAAGAGCTGGAAGAGCCGAAAGGTGCCTTCCACTGTCTGCAGCAAATGATCCCTGGGGGTGGCTATCAGTAGCCAATCATCCAGGTAAGGGAACATATAAAGTCCCTGTCTCCACAGAGCCGCCACCACCACTGCTAGATACTTGGTAAAGACCAAAGGTGCCAAAGAAAGGCCAAAAGGGAGGGACCAGAATGGAAAGGGGTCCCCCGAAAGCAGAAACGAAGGAAGCAGTGGTGGGCTTGAAAAACCAGGATATGGAGATAAGCATCCTGAATATCCAGGGAGCAGAGCCAGTCCCCCCAGGTGAATGAGGGGTAACAGTCCCTGAAGAGTCACCCTCCTGAAGCGCTTGCACTCTGTGTAAAGATTCAGTCAGCTAAGATCCAGGATCGGATGCAGATCCCATTTTCCTGGGGACTAGAAAGAAGTGATAAGGGAGATGTGGGCTTGCAGGTAATGGGAGAGTGAGGGAGGGCTTTTCGGGTGGGTCTCCAGAAACTCGAGGGTGTGACCCTACTCGATGATCTGAAGCAACCATTGATCTGAGGTTACAGTTCGCCACCAGTCTAGGTATAGGGAGAACTGACATTCGATCACGCATCCTCCAAGGCCTCTGCTGGGTGGGGTGGGGGCCAGGCATGGAGTCAGGCAGTGGAGCCGGGAGTGGGCAGAGCGGCTGAGGGCACTATGGAGGCAGTTACTCCGGAAGGTGGTGTGGATGCCTTGCGCTTAAAGGGTCCCTTTGACTGCTGGCCCTTAGAAGGCTGGTGGGAGGACCGGCAAAAGGACTGATGCTGGGAAGACTGAGGCTGGGAGTGGTACATGGGAGTGTACTGACCTCAGGGCCTTACCCGATTCCTGGAGGCAGGGGATGATATCTTGGGCATCTCCCCCAAACAAGACTGGGTCCCGAAAAGGGGCATCCATTATCTTGGCCTGAACATCATGCACAAACCTGGACAACCAGAGCCAGGGATGGTGGCGAATGCAGACTCCTGCCACTGCCCCACATCCGGCAGCATCAGCCACGTCGTAGACTGCTCTGAGTACATGAGTGCCCAAGTCAGATCCAGACTTAAGAAGCTGGGCCAATTGGGTTTTGGTGGGATCCTCAGGGAAGGCTGCCACCAAATCCCTCGCCTAATCCCAAATGGCATTCTGGTACTGCACCATATCAGCTAAATAGTTCTGGGCCTGAATGGCCAGTGTAGTAGAAGAGTATACCAGCTTGCCCAACTGGTCTGGCTGGCAGGATTCCGTGTCCAGAGGGTGGGTGCTTAAATATTTGGACTTCTTAGTACAGTCGTGGGCAGCATTCATGACCACCAACTCTGCCATAGGCTGTTCACCATAGAAGGGCTTATCCACTGCACTGGCACGTGGTAGAGGCGGTCTGACTTCTTAGCCAAGGCTGGGGTGGAAGAAGGGTGATTCTACATCGCCTTGATAACATCATCATATGCCTCGATCAAGGGAAGGGTCTCCACCTTTTGTAAGTAAAGTGCCAAGCAACGGTGTTCTGGGTCAAGTTCCTCAGTATCTCACCCATGAGGGATTAGATATGGTGCATCACACCCACGAAGAAGGGATCTTCCGGGGGGAGACTTGAGGGGTCTCTTTGGCTCACCCCTGAGTATCAGAGGAGTCCCTGGAGCCCTCCGACAACTCTGAGAAGGAAGAGGAATCAACTCCTCAAGGGTCACTATCTGGGACTGGTGCTGGTGGGCGATGGTCTTCCGTACATGGGAAGGAGGCACCCATATGACCCCCAGAAGCCACTGTAGTATGGGAGTTGCTGTGTTCCACCTGTTCTGGGTCTCTAGGAGGGGGTCCCAGAGGGGGTGGAGAGGGCGGCCTCCTAGGTGTGGTCTGGTTCCTAATAAAGGCCCACCAGGCTGTGAACAAGGCATTGTAATCCTCCTCCAATGGAGGTGGATTGTATGGTGGATAATGATAGTGAGGTGGGGTACTGGTACATGGGTGAGGGAGGCAGCGTAGGGTACCCTGGCGTTGGTCCAGCAGGTGTTGGCTGTGGGTCTCTAGGAGGGCCAGCAGATGATGGCTGAGGTGCACGCTGGGAAGGGGGTGATGACAATTGATGTGTTGTCAACAGAGCCGGCCACGAAGACTGACGCCGGTCTGGAGAAGGAGCCAACGTAAGCCCCAGAGGAGAGGCTGGTGCCTGCGAGGGGGAGCTCCCTCGAGACAGGGGCAGAGGCGTCACCTGTGTTGAAGAAGAGGAGATGCCTGGAAGGGCTGGTGCCGGCCCTGGAGTTGGTGACTGATGAAGGCAACACCCTGACCGGGGGGTCCACCAGGGACGAAGACCCACCGATGGAGGAACCAATCCTGGTCGAGCCGCCTGGCTAAGGACCCATGGGAACTAAGGGCCTGTGCATCAGGGGCTAAGAGGCAGGGGAGAAAGTCCTGCTGGGGGACTGCCACGAAGAACCGCCGTCCATGATGGAAATAAGGGCAGGCAGCAGGGCCACTGATACACTGACAACCTGTAGGGTGTGAGGGTTGTCGAGGTCAGAGGGGCCGACCTCCCACAGGAGGAAGACACTTATGAGGAAGCCAGTTTATGCAGCGACTGCAAGCGAAAAGCCGACCGAGGATGGTCCCAGTGCTTGTGCTTCCTGCTAGACTTTCTAGACTGTCTGGGAAGAAGACAAAGTCCTGGAGGCCGAGAAGGTAGAAGAACTTTTAGCCTGACTCTCCCTCTCCATCACAGATAATTTCTGCTGAAGGAAGTGGCTCTGGAGGGTCTTCAAGCAGCATCTCTGTGTGGCCTGGGGAGATACTGTTGATGGGGGACCTGAATATGCCAGATGTTAACTGGATGACATGGACTGCAGCCACATCCAAGAGCAGGGTCATTCTCGATGCCCTACAGGGGGGCATGCCTTAGACAGCTAGTGGTGGAACCCACTCGGGAGGGAGCAATATTAGACCTGGTACTCTCAAATGGAGAGAGGATCACAAATTTAGAAGTCAGTAGACAGCTGGGAACAAGCGACCACTGCACAGTGTGCTTCACAATAAACACAACCATAGAGACAAGCCATACAAAGACAAGGATACTGAACTTTAGAAGGGCTGACTTTGGCATAATGGGTGAATACCTGAGGAATGCATTAGTAAATGGCCAGAAAGGAGGGGTGGAAGAACAATGGAGAAAAATCAAAACTGCCATCATGGAGGCAACAAGTCTTTGTGTGAAACAAATAAAGAAAACACAGCGGAATAAAAAACCACTATGGTTCTCAAAAGAGGTATCAGGGAAGGTTAAGGAGAAAAAGGCTGCATTCAAAAAGTATAAGGAATCACAGAAGGAGCATGACAGGGAACTGTACCAATTAAAGCAGAAAGAAGTGGGGAAGGCAGTCAGAAAAGCAAAGGCCCAAACCGAGGAAAAGACAGCCAACTCAGTTAAGAAGGGGGATAAAACCTTTTATAGGTACATTAGGGAGCATAGAAAGGTTAAGGGAGGGATAGTGAAGATTAATAAAGGAGAGGGGAGGTGGGCAGAGGGGAGACGGTGAAAAAGGCAGAGATACTGAATGAATACTTTTGTTCAGTATTCACAAAAGAAGAAGAGGAGGAGTTACCTAAACCAAACAATAGAAGCACTCTGGGTAGTGGGGTTGACGCCAGTTCATTTACAGAAGAAAGAGTCCTGAAAGAACTCCTAAAACTCAAGGTGGACAAAGCAATGGGGCCTGATGGGATTCACCCTAGAATCCTAAAAGAGCTAAGGGAGGACCTAGTGACACCACTAACCACACTTTTTAACAAATCTTGGGAAGATGGGGTGGTAACTGAGGACTGGAGGAGGGCAGATGCGATTCCCCTTCACAAAAGTGGGAGCAAGGCAGAAGCAGGAAACTATAGACCTGTTAGTTTACCTCAGTGGTAGGGAAAATGATGGAATCAGTTCTGAAAGAAAGAATTGTTAAGTACCTAGAGGCCAGCGGGGCACAGGACCCAAAGCAGCATGGATTCACAGCAGAAAGGTCATGTCAGACGAATCTAATCGATTTCTTTGACTGGGTGACCAAAGTAATAGACCAGGGAGGGCTGTGGATATGGCCTACCTAGACTTTAGCAAGGCATTTGACACAGTCCAAGCATAAAAGATTAATAATCAAGTTAGCCAGTCTGGGGAGTGGGTCCAGGGTGGTAGCCTGGTAGCAAACTGGCTGCACAACAGGACACAGAAGGTAATAGTGAATGGAACACATTCTGAAGAAAGCGGGGTTACTAGTGAGTACCTCAGGGCTCAGTACTGGGTCCAGTCCACTTTAACGTCTTTATAGGTGACATTGCAGAGGGTCTGGAAGGAAAGGCATGCCTCTTTGCAGATGACACAAAGATCTGTAACAGAGTTGATACACGGGGGGTAGAAAGGATGAGAAGGGACTTGGCAAGGTTGGAGGAATGGTCAGACATATGGCAACTTAGATTCAATGCAAAGAAGTGCAAAGTAATGCACCTGGGAAATAAAAATCCAGGAGAAGAGTACACAACAGCAGGGGAGGTACTAACGACAACAATAATGGAAAGGGATCTGGGTGTAGTCATATCAGATGACCTAAAGGTGGGTAAGCAATGTGAGAAGTCAGTAAGGAGAGCCAGGGGATACTGGGATGCATAGGGAGGGGCATCACAAGTAGAAAAAGGGAAGTGGTTATCCCTCTGTACAGACAGTTGGTGAGACCCCATCTGGAGTACTGCGTGCAGTTTGGAGACCTCATCTATGCAAGGACATAGACAGGATGGAAGCAGTCCAGATGAGGGTAACTAAAATGGTGCAGGGTCTACATCAGAAACCATATGAAGAGAGACTGAGAGAGCTTAATATGTATACCCTTGATGAGAAAGGAGGGACGGGGGACATGATAGAAACTTTTAAGTACCTCAAGAGAATCAACAAAATCCAAGAGGGTAGCATCTTTCAGAAAAGATGTGTAAGAACAAGAGGGCACAATTTAAAGTTAGAGGAGACGGCTCAGGGGTAATGTGAGGAAATTATTTTCACGGAGAGACTGGTGGGCGCATGGAATCGCCTTCCTGGAGAGGTTGTGGGGTCTAAAACAGTGGGGGAATTCAAACATGCATGGGACAGACATAAGGCAATTATAGTGGGGGGTTGCAGGAAGTAGGCTGTTGGTTAACTAGAATCTGCAGCTTATCCAATAGGTAGGGAAATGGGCAGACTGGGTGGGCCAAGTAGTCCTTATCTGCCGTCAAAGTGTATGTTTCTATGTAAGTCCTGGCAGTGCTTGCAAGCCTCAGTGTCATGGTTGGGGCCTAAGCAGAGGAGGCAGGAAGAGCGGCCATCCTGGCAGGTATCTGCTTGCCACAGGTGCACTTTGTAAGCTAGTCCAAAGACAAAGCTGGAGAAGAAGACATAAACGAGAAGGAGAAAAAACACTGAAATTCGACGTTACAGACACTGAAAAATAAATTGCAGGTAGAGTGCAAAGAAAATAGCAATTGACTGAAGCAGGCATCTGTGGAGGTCCAAAGTCCATGGGTCAATGGTGGGAAAAGAACTGAGGTAGGTCTGGGGGACCGCTCCTTTTATAGGATTTGCGGACGCATGCTGATGTCGGTAGGGGCGTATTCCCACTGTAGACTGCTAGCTAGAACTTTTCTGTGTGGTCCTGGCGCCTGACGTTTCGGTTCTACCTGTGTTGCTGCCTGCTGCAAGAGCCCCCTTGAAGCAAGATCTTCTGCTGTAATTTCATGACAGGTGATGAATTACTTCTACACTGTTGTTTACTCTAAGGCAACATGAACATAAACAAGAAAGCCCGTTAAAACACATAGAGCCAGTTAAACCATAGGATAGAGGTTGAGGCCTTTTGCACAGTAAGCAGTCATTTCATCACTGTTCATCTGACATTGTGCCCATCTAGAAAGGTACATCTTTTTCTGTTTAATGTTTTATACTCTCTTTATAAGCTGTTGAAGTATTAATTATTTCTCTTTCGCTATCACTCCTAGTTACTTTCAGGATACAGTCTCTGCTGATCAGTCATCTGGATATCATACTGGGCAAGGAACCTCTTCCAAAGATTTGTGTATTTCTTAATGTTATTCCTATTTCTGTATGAAATTCTTTCTAAGTTTGCAAGTTCCACCACGCTATTCTTCAAGAACTGTACCAGGAGGAGGACCATTGAACTTCCATATTCTGAGAAGTAATTTCTTCGCAAATAATCATTTTTTTAATACACATTCTCTGTGTCTTGGTGTGTTCTGTTTTCCGGTACTACACTTACTGTGGCATATGCTGGGTCTAAGTTACACTGTTCCCCTAAGAACATGTTTAGTTTACCTTCTACCTCCTTCCAGAAATATATGCCATCCTACAGTGCCACAATAAGTGTGTTGGGGTGCCTTTTTGTAGTTTTTATCTCCAGCAACCGAGCCGAGATCCAGTACACCGTTATGAATTTGAAATTTAATTAGTCTGTAGCTTAATTCTCTGAAATAGTCTTTAACTGTATGGAGGGCATCACTTCACTCTGGATCAATAATCCCCTCCATACCTACATCTGTAGCCCTTATAGTTTTATGTGCTTCACCATGCTGTTTTAGAATCACTCAGGAATTTGTAGGTATCAGCAACTTTATAGGGACATTCCATTCATAAGCTCCTGCAGCCGGGGGGTACTGTCTGCAAGCACACATCCTGTAGATCTGAATGCTAGCTTGCTGTATGTATCTCTAGAGTTTATATTTTGAGGCTCGGTCTAGTAACAGACACAATTTATCTCCTCCAAAAGGTCTCCTGTATGTATTATCCATTCTGACCCACACGTTCCAGAAAATCAATTTCTGACCCATATTCACCTTGGAGTTTTCCCATAATGAGTCAAGGCATTCCCTATATTATAATATTGCCCACAGATTATGTTTATGGGATGGGCTTTTACATGGTGCCTGAAAGAGATTAAATATATTAAAGTGTCAGACTGGCCCACCCTGATACCTGGAAATTTCCAAGCGAGTCCTAACCCACTCAGTTGTACTCCTAGCAACATTCCAATCACTGAAAATCCTATTCTGTGTTACATCAACTATTTTCTAAACTGAACTGAATTTTCAGATTACAGCAAGTAAATATAAAATTCAAAAATACAGCCAGTGTAACAAAATGAAATGTAACACTGATATGTGAGTATATCCACCCCTGGGCCCCTCTTATTAAATCATGTAGCCAGGTTAGGTGAGCCCAATCTTCAAGTGATAGGTGGACCCATGGGGATGAACCCAGGCAGGAAAACTGGGAGACACATTAGCAGGAAAAAAAGAAAATAAATTATCGTTCTTTGTTTTCTTCTCAAGGTCTCGATTTCCAAGAATGAGGAGGAGGAGGAGGAGGAGGAGGTGGTGGTGGTGGTGGTGGTGGTGGGGTACTGGAGCCACTCCATTGCCAGTTCCTGAAGGGTGAGCTGCACAGAGGCCCTGGCTCTGCTACTGAGGGTGAAGGTGGATGGGACGTGGTAATTAATGGTGACGATATTCTGGAAGATTACTAGCTACATTTTTATATCTTCTCCAGGATCAGTCTAGTCCATGGAGTCCCACTTATGGGTCAGAGTATTAAACTTCCCTAAATATGAGGGAGGAGCTGGCTTACCCTGAGGGTACCACGTATCCTCAGCCCTCTGAGTAGGGAAAGTACCTGAGGGAAGAGTCGCTTGCTGGTCAGGAGAGACCTGTGACTGATCAGGTCAAGGCATGTGATCCTGTGGTACAGGAGTTGTCTGAGCAGAGAGGAGACATGAGCCCACTGGAAGTGCGAGTTAAGCACCTTATGCTGGCCAATAGTGCCAGCCAGGAGAGAAGATGCCATGCTGTCCATCTGAGAACGACTGCTGTTCCCACAAGCCTAGAAGCCACCTCATTGGCACCGTAGGATGCCCTCGACAGGCGCTGTACTGTTTCCAGACTTTGAGTGGAAAGGTCCATGACTAACTCACATTGAGGCAAGGCAGCAAGCAGACTGTGCAGCTGCAACCACAAGCAATGATTAAAGGCTGACATGTGGGCCTGGTGTACAGAGATGCACATAAGGGAGTGTGCAGAGGTGAAAACCTTTCTACCCAGTGCATTCTCTGCAGAGTCTGGACTAGGAGGATTTCACACCAGGGGTGCTGGGGCCCAGTCCAGGTCTAAAGTACCAAATGTCCTGAAGTGAGATAAGGTACGGTCCCCGCAGACTTAGTGGGTGCAATATACCATACATGGATGTCCCTGGGGATGGGAGAGTTGAAATGGGGACATCTTCACAGAGCCCCTGATGCCTCCTCGAGGGCCCTAGACAGAAGTGTCAAGACTGGGAACCCCAAGGAGTCACAATGGCAGGGTAACAGGTTTGCTACTTCTAAAGACAGGTAGGCCTAATGACTGGAGCGTTTCCGGCACAAATCGTTGGTACAGGACCTACTCAGATGCAGAAGCAAAGTGGATGGAAGATTTGTTCAGACGAGGACATCAATATAGATGAGGCGAAGGCCCCGGCTGGGTTCAACACCAAAGAAGGAGCCCTGAACTGGGCCCTATCTGACTCAATATACCATGCCTCCATGGCATCAACTCGTGCCCGGTGTTGGTCCCACCATAAGGGTCCCAGGGGGGACCAAAGAATGTGGGCAGCCTTTCAAAGAACTGCCATGGCCCCTATAAAGTTGGGGGAGTCTCCGGCTGCTGGCCTACTGGGCTTTGGCCTAAGCCACAAGGTTCTGGCCATATCCTCACCCTAGGGAAGGCTCAAGCAGAGACTCTAGTGTCTGTTACTCCTATGTCAAAGACGCTGGCAGAACGGAGGTCAAGGGTAAGGACTCAATGGTGAGTGGGGGACTACTGCTGTGTATTAAGTATCACTGGGAGGCCTCGTCCAGAATCCGGTTCAACACTGGAGAACGGCCCTGGAAAGAACTCAGCAGCTGGGCTGTCACTGTGCTCCAAGTTGGTTCCAGCACTGGAGTGGACAATGAACCTGGTGCCAAGTCATTCCTCGGAGTCAAAACTGATGCTGTCCTCAACATTGGACATGGCACTGACATCAACACTGAGCCCAGTGCTGTCCCCTTCCCTTATGCTACCATGGTCGGGGAAGTGCTCCAGGACTGTGCCACTGTTGGCACAGAGACCGGTGCTGGACCCTGTCCCATCACTAGAGCTGGCATGGACATCTACGTCAAGTCTGGTGAAATCCCCAGAGGTCAGGAGCAGGCTCCAGGCAGACATCAATGTTGGCACTGATACTGGTGCCCAGGCCCCTGACTGACAGCACGAACAGTGTCAGTGGAGGGCCCTGCACCACCTATGGTGGCACTCCGAGAGCTGTCACAATGAGTGGTGACAACAATGCGACAGATACCAGAGGCTTGTGTCAAGGAGTCCACTGGCAAGGACAAGGCCCGAGGTCCCGGGTCCAAGACAGGGGACATCTGCCATTCAATGCTGGTAGACTGTGGCAGGTTCTCAGATGACCATCCAGAAGGGGTCATTGAATGTCCACACTATGCTGCCACCAGAGACTCTGATGCTTAAGCATGGTGGGATCAAGGAGAATTCTGTTCTTCCAAAGACCTAGAGGTCCTGGAAAGGGTCCAGGGGAAGGGCTCACTCTCTTGTCCTTGGACATCCTGGTTCTATGCCTTCCTCCGAAGGTACGTATAGGGCAACCTCCCTTCAACACATGGTGTTTCAGTGTATGGCAGTCCACAGAGAAGCAGGTGGCGCAGGAATCAATGTCATGGGTAGGCCCAAGGCAGGAGAAGCAGAATCGATGCTGGTTCTTGGTAGCAATCTCTTTGCTACAAAGGCACCAATGGAAAATAGGTGTTTCTTGGTCCCCTTCTTCTTCTTCTTCTTTGATGCACCTTACATCATGGAAAAAATATTAAAGAGCACAAGTATAAACGAGTTGCTCCCATCGTGCTCACTCGATAAGAACAGAACTGAGGAAGGTGAGTGAGTCGGTACAAATATTGGTAGATGTGTGGCACCACACAGTGTTGGGCTGGTGCTATAGCCAGTAGCTGCTGCCATCCCCCTGGCCTGGAAGATTTGCTTCCTCAGGGTCCTAGCACCACCAGGCTAGACCAATAAGTGGGACTCTATGGTGAAGCTTTATTCTGGGGAAGATACAGAAACATGGCTAGAAATGAAAATAATTTATTTTAACATCTCACACTAATCCTATTTTCAAGAGATGTAGAATTTTACTTACTCACTACATGGAAAGAAACAATGCCTTCATATAACCTCCAAACTTATAAATGTGTAGGAAGAAAAAGTTACTCACCAAAGTAATGTTTCTTTTCAAGGACCCATCAATGAGATTTACAAAAACATCATCTTACTGCCAGTGAGTGATGCCCCGGAGATAGAATTTCATGCTAATTTTAGAACTTAGTATACAAGTTCAAACTCTGCACTGTGGTCATGCTCCCCACTAGTGTTCTAACACCACATTTGCTTCTATAGTTTGAGAGCTGTGACCAGTAATACTAGCTAAATGGCTACCACAAATGCCATTAGCATTTTTAAAAACACCTAACAAGTTTAAAACGCTGACAATATAAACAATTAACTGATCACATTCTGACAATTGCTGAAGAACTGCAACAAGGAGTGCTCAAGCAATCAAAGAAAATAACTGATTCCTGTGTGAACCTATTTTCAGGTTCTAGAAGGGGATGCTGTGTCAGGGATTTGTAAATCTCACTGATTGATCCCTGAGAAGAAACAACATTACTACAATAAGTATTTTTTTCTTCAAACAGCAGGACTCCATTAATGATGCTTTACAATAAGCAAACTCTCTAGCAGTAACTTGGGAGAATGGGTCCAGAACCTACTTAAAGAGACGTTGATGTTTCAAAGAAAACGTTGAAAGACATGATATTTAGGTTCAATTCATCTTGCATTCCATACATATTCTTTGGCACATTATTCATCACTGAGGAAATTTGCATAAGTACATGATCTTTATACCTCAGAGTTCATCTGCCTCTATAGACTACTCCTTACCTCATGTCATAATCCTCTGTTGTGACATAATCAGTTGCCATGGTAGTAACTGTGATGTCACAATCAGTGCATTATGACTTCAGGCAAGGAGAAAGCAACAGGAATAGATGAACTCTTCAGGAGCAAAGATCCTGTTTTCATGGAAATTACATCAGTAATAAATAACAGGGAGGAGGAATACAGAACTAATGTGAAATACAAGCCGGACTTTGTCTAAATATTTTGTTTTGTTAAAGTTCACCTGAAAGCGTCAGCTGCTCTTTAAGAAAAGTTTTTTTTTCTGCAAGACAGAAATTTCAAGACTGGCATCCCTCCTGGACTGTATGTCTAGGCAGCAGCTTTACAAATGGGAATGCTCCTTGTAGCTGCCACAGAGGCAGAGGTAACCCTTGAGTAATGTGCCCTTGGGCCTCTGGGAAGGATTTTACCAGCTTTTTCATAACAGAACTGTATGCAGAAGACTATTCAATACGAAATGGTTCTCCTAGCTGCTGGCTTACCTTTGCCCACCTCTCCATAGGTAACAAAACATTGTGTGCCCTGGGACCTGACATCCTTTGCCCGGTCCAAGTAGTGACCTAGTGCTCTTTCTACATCGAGACAGTTCAGTTTTTGTGCCCCTGTACTTGAATGTTCAGGGTGGTGCACAGGAAGGGAAACTGACCGATTCAGATGGGATTGTGACACCACCTTGGTCAGGTACTTCCTATTGGTCCTATGGATAACCTTATCCATATGGAAGATTATGTAGTTTGGATCTGTACAGAGGGTTTGCAGCTCACTTACCTGCCTAGCATATGTCATTGCAATCAGCAAAACTGTTTTCCATATGACATATTTTAGGTCAGCAATAACCATAGGCTTAAAGAGAGCCTTTATCAGCTGGGCAAGACAGATATTCGGTTCCCTCGGAAGGGCTAGCTCCCTTACAAAGGGATACAGGTGACTGAGGCCTTTAAAGAAGCTTTTAAAAACTGGTTGTGAGGCCAAACACTAGCATTTTCCTGCTGATGTGTAGGCTGATATTGCTGCCAGATGTATCTTCAGGGTTGAGGGTCTCAGACCTAAGGACTGTTAAGTGTACTAGGTAGTCCTGAGCTGTAGGCAGCCCTGTCTGCATCGCGATTATATTCCAGGGGAACACCAGTATGTGAATTTCTTCCACTTAGAGGAGTATGCTCTCCTTGTTGCTGGTTTTCTGGAAACCTTCAGCACTGTCAGCACCTCCTTTGAGATTACAGAATTCTAGCTCCTCAAGAACCATGCCCTCAGGCATAATATTCTTAGGTTTGGGAATGTTATTGTGCCCAGAGACAGAGTTAGCAGGTTGTGGCTCCATGGCTAGTTGATAGGGAGTCCTGCTGGGCAGAGTCAGAAGCATTCAGTATAAAGCCTATCTGGCCCAATCTGAGACTATACAGGTCATTATTGCTAGCTCTCTCCTGAGCTTTATGAGTGCTCTTTGTATGAGTGGGAATGGTGGGAAAGCATTCAGGAACCTGCTTGTCCAGTCCAGGACTAGGGCAGCCTCTGGGATGGTGCCCCTTGCTGAAGGCCTGAAACAAAACTATGGGAGCTGATTGTTCTCCCAGGAAACAAACAGATCTATTTCTGGAGTGCTCCATCTTTTGAAGACTGAAGCCAGCACCTGGTTCAGGACCCACTCGAGGTTTCCCTGGGTAATACTGCTTAGGGAGTCCGCTAGAATATTGTCCTTGCCTGGTAGATGTGTAACATGAATCTTTGCAAATAGGGAGCAGGCTACATCTCAGATCCCCTTAGGTCATCTTATGGAGCCTATTTAGGTTAATCTCTATGTCTTGATTTCAAGATATGTTTATGTTGGGGGCATGGCTTAGCTTCAGACGGGAACAGATGCTTCTTCGACGAGCTCCTGAGAGAATTAGTATTTTATAGATTAAAGCCCTTTTTTATCAGATTTGTACAAGAGTTAAACAACTTATCCAACAGCCTGATGTGTGTAGTGAACGATGGGCAAATCTCACAATGTTGCCCTGCCGGGGGATTTCTTTACCCCAAAAAGTAAAAGAAAGGATGGCAGGCCTGCTACCCTCAAGGCACCATCAGAACTGAGCGCAAAGGCCAACAACGAGGTAACACTCCTCACCGTCAATGCCACACTGAACCAGCTAATTAAAACAGTACAAGATATGGACTGCAAGCTGGATATGCTAACTCCTAGGGTGACCATGCTGGAAGCTTGCTTAGATGCTGTGGATGGAACAGTTCAACGAGCACAAACAGCAGCCCTAAAGTCATAAGATGCAGCGGCCTCTCTAGTCAAGGAAAACCAACAGCTTTAAACAGTGCATGGAGACCTTAGAAAACCAAGCGAGGGAGCGAAATCTCTGAGTCATCGGACTTCCTGAAGCGGTCGAGGGAGAAGATATCTTGGGCTTTGCAAAAATGCTGCTGACTAATGTCCTGGGACTTTCCGAGGAGAACAGACCACTATTGACTGAAAAAGCATGCCGACTTGCTCCTCGACGTGCCCCAGCAGATTCTACTGCTCCTCGCATGTTCATCATTATATGCACAGGAGTTAGAGACAGAGAGAGTGTCCTGGCGATGACAAGAAGGAAACAAACTTTGCTTTATGGAGATGCCGAAATATCTATATTTCCGGACTTATCTTACAGCACATGTTTAGGAGGAAGAACTCTGATTGCACCCATCGCACGCTGCGAGCACTTAAAATCCAACACCAACTGCTCCTGCTGGCTTGCCTCCGTATCCAATGGAATGGGCATGTCTATCTTTTCAATGATTCCAAAGAAGCACATAAATTGACCCAAAGAATAGAAAATGAGCTGTCACCCATGGATGCCATCGAGTTGGATTCCTCCACGGAGACCTGAAAGCTGGAGCAGGTTGCCAGCACAGGCGACACTTCTTTATTTCACTGAATACTTCAGTGGGATACAAGACTAACAATGAGAAACAAAAAACGTATTCACTATCAAAGTTACAGTACTTAATTATGCTTTTCATAGTATGTTTATACAGGGTTCGGCTGGGTCCATATGATCAGGGCTAAGTGGAACGGGCTGGGGGAGGCAAAAGGGGAGCATAACTTAAAATGGTAAGTAAGCATTTCTTTCTCGCTATCTGTGAATTGCTGGATATATGATGTGCCTCCTCAAGTATTGGTTGAGCAAAATGGCGTTTACCTTCAACCACGAGGCTCCCTTACGAACTAGGGACTTCTTAATAATGCTGCAAACACAGGAATGCCTCTTTGCAATGCCCTCCCTGCCAGTCGTTTTTAGCTCTTCCAGTTATAAACTCATAATACACTGTTGGAAGAAAAATTTTACTCATTCTTAAATGTTAGATTTAGCTCATACTTGTAAAACGTAAGTTCCACACTGTAAACTACTGTTGGCTGGGCACATAAGAACTGACGAAATATTACAAATAAGAAGCTCTACACATTAATTAAATGTACTCTCTCTCAGGTACGACCTGTAGCAACGGGACTGTTTTACAGAATTTGAATGGGGAAAAGGGGGGTGGATTACGTCATACAGTAAAAGGAATACAAGAACATATCCTTAGATGTTTCCCCAGTAAGTTCCTTTGAAGCATGCTATACAGTGAACTCATTACGTAAAAGTAAATTTGTAATTCCTCCATCCTGCAGTAAGTATACTCTGCTTAAGATGTAATACGGTATGCTTTTTGTATCACTTGTAAGTATTGATTTAACTTGCAAAATGATAAATAAAAAAAAAAAGAAAAAAAAAACATGTTTATGCTAATTCCATTTGTATTTACCTTGTGGGATCCGACATGAATATATCTGTGTTTAAGTTTACCATTAACTTATCTCAACTTCTGTTTTCTCTGCTCTACGTTTGTCTACCCCCCCCGCCCTCACTTATCCACTTCCTGTATATGTCTTATTATTTGTTAATCAATTAGTAATTTTCATATTTTTGAAATATAAAAAAAATATGGTATTGCTATGTAGTTATTACAATGCTATTAACTGCTGTGCTTATAGTCCTCGGTACATTTTAATTATGTTTTTTTTCTATGGCATGTTTTACACCGAGTCATGCTGATGGGTGTTAATTGACTGTAGTTAAGATGTAGCACTGTGGTTTTAATGAAATGCTTTAAGCACCACTCTTAATGACACACCCCCTGATGAAAGGTCATGTGAAGACTCAAAGCGCGGGGGTTATAGTGCCACTTATGTGTGGAGCTCTGCCGAAATAAACACTGAATTTGTCTGCAGCTACTTAGTCCTTGGCTACCATTATTTCTTCCTGGAAGTGCGGCTTCTTCTGTGTGTTGTGTATATCCCATATCCTCTTGGGCTCTTTTATGCATAGTTTTAAGAATCTTGTTCTGCACTGCTTGTTTATGTAATATGCTGTTGTGCTGTTGTCTATTCAAATCTGAACAGACTGGCCAGGTGCAGCAGTAGTGCTGAATTTGTCAAGGGATTTTTAAGGATTTTTAAAAATCCATATTGAGAATTGTGAACCCTTTTGCTATGGATTTTTTTTATTTGGTAGTGTGTTCATTGCTACCAGGAGAGGGTACTTCCATCCAGGGGTGCCAAGTTGTGAAAAATGTTGTGGGTGCTCAGAGCATCTGAAGAAAGGCCGGGGGCCGCCTAGGCCCCCAGAAGCTATAGGATTTTTCATGCTTTGTGATTCATTTTGAGGTGTTTTTGATGCAATTTAGAATGTGCATGTCACCACCACGAGTACTCTGCTACAGAGGATGCAAGAGTGCCTTTAAGGGCTCTCTGCTGATGCCAGGTGATGCAATTATGCACTGAATAGGGGTTTTCCTTTTTTTAATTATCCCCTAATCGTAACGAGTTTCTGTAGGTTTTATTTATTTTTTAGTTTGGTGGGCAAGAGGACCAACAAGACAGCATGTCACAAACAGTTCAAGTTCAGGCAGCTGCCCCTCCCCTTCCCACATGGCCTGTGCTTGCTCCTGCCTGCCTCATTTCACAACAGAGTCAGACCACCAACTAAAATGTTTATTTGCAAGGAGGTTAAGTAGTGACTTGCTCAGTCTCAGGGTCACACAGTATGCAAGCAAGTGGAGGTTGCTGGAATTAAACTCAGGCATGCTCGATGTACCAAGATCTGGCTCTGTGTCTGTGCAGTGCAGCTCTGACCATGTTGTTCCTTAAACCTCACAGAGGTTGTCTAGACTGCAGAAAACCCCTTTCCTCACACACTGCCTGTCCAAGTCTCAACACACAGCCAAGGCTGCCAAAAGTGCAAACTGATTTTCCTTTTTTTAATACTCCCCTTAATCCTGAGTTTCTTTAGGTTTTATTTATTATTTTTTTTTTTAGACAGAGTGGACAGGAGGACAAGTGACTACACCAAGACAGCGGTGTCTGACCTGTATCAAACATTTCAAGTCCAGGCAGCAGTCCTTCCCCTCCTTCCCACAGCCCGCCCTACACTGCTCTCTCAAGATTCTGAATACACTGGTTGCTACCTACCACCCTTTGCTGTTAATGGAACCCCCTCTTAGCAGCAAATCATTGAAGTCAGTTCCACATGGTTTATTACTACCCCCCAACACATATGTATGTTTTGTTTTTTCCTAGGCTAGCCCCTCAAAAAACCACACAAATCAGCAAACTGTTTTTTTTGTTTTGCTTTTTGAATCAGTTTAGCAACAACTACCTCATGCTTTAATTTTGTGCTGCCTGGCCCAGTTAATACCCCCAACACACACACACACACTTCAAAATACCTGTAAGCTTGTTAAGCTGTGTTATATATTTGCTATTACTGTTATTTTTGGAACTTCTGTACTGGTTCCAGGTTGTCAGGCTAACAGCAAATATATTAACTTGTCAGCTCCACTCTGTTTATTTTCTAGTTATGTGGCCTTCCAGTCACCAAAATTGTTTCTTTCTTCTAGCAGCAAGTTTGTTTATCTGTCTAGCCCCTGCACCTATCCATCACCAAAGTCATATTCCATAAATCAGCAAAAGCCCTGGGCATTTTATAGAAGCAGCAGCCTGCTGCTTTTATAACTTATAAGTTTGGCCTTTCTAACCCAGTTAATCAGCTCTGGCACCCCCCAAAAAAAATACCTCTAAACCTTTCAAACCTGAATATTACACTTCAAAATGTGGAACAAATGGCCAAATAATTATGTGAAACACTTCAACATATCACAAAATAAAGCTCAGAGAATACCGTTTAAATGAATGTATGTATTAAACTTCACAATTTTTTTTTTGTGTGTGTATTGAGCAACACGTTTTACATTCACTGTGGATTTCTGCTGTAAAATTTTTGGGTAAAATGCTGGCAGTACACACTCGAATCTCAATCTGGAATTTGTAACAGAGGGCTTGAGGTGAAATGAGAAATTATTCCTCGCAAATTCGCAATGTGGTACAGTTGAGATGAGAGGTATGCCCCACTGCTCCACCCCCTCACAAAACTATCCCCCAAGTCCTCACCACATCTGGACCAGCAGAGAAGAGTAACAAATGCTGTCTGACAAAAAAATACCTATGGCGCTGGTACCAGAGTGTCTCTGCTGCTTCAGAATTCCATGTGCAGGAAGGACTGACCGAAGCATGATGACAGACTGAGAAGGAGATCACCAAGCGATTGCAGCATGTCCAGTGAGCGAGAGCACAGCAAGCTTCACAGAGCGCTGAGTGAAGCTTCGGTCATGGTTAGTCAACATCAGTTGGCTGGATGGGGTCAGAGTGCAAGAGGAGGAGACAAAGCAAGAAAGAGCCTACTAGTACAGAGCTTTTCACAATCAGGGTCGGCCCACTGGGTGGGGCTAGCGACGAGAGGTGGAAACGGAGTGAGGAGCCTTTTTTAAAGTGACCTGATCCTTTTTCTAAAGTGACTATATGGAGTTTTTTTTTTTTTGTGGGTGCCCAAAATGATTTTGCAGGTGCTAGGGCACCTAAGCACCCGTGCAGTCGGCGCCCCTGCTTCCATCTGACAGATCTACTAGATGATGCTTGAATAATGTAATAGGAACCAGCCTCTTTCCGTAGGTATAACAGAAAGAATTTTAGAGGATTCCCCCCCTAAATTTGTGACAAATAAAGAAGGAATCTCACAAAATTGCTTGACAAATTCTGCACTACTACTACTACTGTAGGTGGAAGGAGAAAGACAGCATTGCCAGCGATATTGCTCTGAGCTCTAGGAGGCTGATATGTTGAGCCTTCTGAGGGCTCCAGATGCCACTTACTGTGAGGTCCCCTAGTTGGGCACCCCACCCTAGGAGTGAGGCATCTGTTGTGAGGACATTTGCTGGGGACTGCTGGAGGAATGTAATGCATTCGCTGAGGTTGCCTTGCTCCTTTCACCACTGTAGTGCATGCATGACGGTCTTCATGACCTGCAATGGCTTGGACAGTGGGTCCCACCTTTGAGACCAGGTCCCTTAAGTGTTACTGAATGTCCGTCATCCAAAATCCGGCCCATGGCACCACAGTTGTGGATGATGCCATGTGGCCCTGTAAATGCAGGAAATCCCTTGAGAGCCTTGGTTGGCCCAGTGTGAAGGATTCTGCAGTAGCAATCGGTTCTGTTACCCCTTCTTGTGGGAGGAAAGTCTTCCCCTGCAGGGTATGCAGTTCTGCATCTATAAAGTCAAACACCTGAATTAGTTCTGTTTGGGACTTTTGCAGATTTATCAGGAATACCAGGTTCTCTATGGTGCTCTTTACCCTTTGAATAGAGCCCCTTGCAACTAGCTCTGTCCCCCGAGACCAGCCAGTTGCTCAGGTAGGGAAAAACCACAACACCTTATCCTCTCAGGTGTGCTGCCATCACAGATAGTCACTCTGTGAAGACCCCTGGCGCTAAAGAGAAGCCAAAGGGGAGGGCTATAAACTGGCAGTGGCAGTTTCCTAGCCCGAACCTGAGGTATTTTCAGATTCAGTGACCCCAGGCAATCTCTTGGTTATAAGGATGGTATCGCCATGCCCAGTGTGACCATCTTGAGCTTTTCCTTTTTGATAGGTGTGTTCAGATATCTTAGATCTAAAATGGGTCACCACTCCCCCATTTTTCTTGCGAGTCAAGAAGTATCTTGAGAACAAGCCTTTGCCCACTGTAGGGCCCGGACCTTCTCCATTGCTTTTGCCTGCAAAAGTTTCTTTATTTCCAGTTCCAGCAGAATGCTTCCTATTGGCGAACGAGCTAAAAAAGTTTGATTTTTACAATCTTGGAAACCGCAGAGACAATCCCAGAACCACCACTTCCAGGACCTGCTTGTCTGTGGTAATCTTTGGCCATTCCTGGAAGTACTGGGTCTGCCTTCCCCCCACTGGCAATGGTTGGACAACCTGGGTAGAATTGTCAGGGGTTTGTTTTGGCTGTGGCTTGAGGGCTGGTGCTGAAGCACATCTGGAGCACCTCCTGCCTCTGCCTCTATAGTAAACTCTTTGGGGCTGGTACTCATAGAGGGTGTAGGGTCTGTGATAGTGGTGCCTACCTCTGCCTCCCCTTTCATAGGGCCAGTAGGAAGTGGAGGCCTTCTCTTTCTTGGTTTTTAAGTGGTCTTGTACACATCTATGTTTTCATGTATGCCTTTGTTTTGCCAACAAATAAGGAATTTCCCTCAAAGAAGAAATCCACGGCCTCAGTCCAGGTGTCCTAAGAAATGTTGGTGGCCCTTACACAAGCAGACCTCCTCAATGCCTCTGCATGCGTTAAGACCTATGAAGCAGTCATTGATATCCACAGCCATGTGGAACTGGTATTTAGTGGCATCCAGGGCTGACCTTGCTGTGACAACTAGGTCCTGTGCCACCTCATCATTAACATTATCAATCTGTGCCAACACTGCATTCCACAGTGCTTTCTAGTACTGGGCTGTATATGCCAAATACGGTGCCTGCTGAAGGAGCACAGAAGCTGTTGTATACACTGTTTTGGCCATAGTATCCAATCTCCTGGAATCCTTTTCAGGAGGCTGTGTGGAGAAAGGGCACCTCAGCCTTCCCAAAAAGCAGCTGCATGAACCACTCCTTCATGATCAGGATGGATGTATGGGTATTCCACCCTCTGTCTGTTCACTTGATATTTCTTTTCAAGTTTTTTTTTTTTTTACTTATCCCAGTAGCTGAATTAGGTGCTGGCATGATTTTTGAAGTAGCTTTTTGAAGTGATTTGTGTATGACGATGAGTGGCTTTCTTGTAGGAGCTTGCCCCCTCATATCCATAAACTCTACCTCCTCCTCATCCTCCTCAGTTTCATGAGCAAGGATGTTGAGGGTGTTCACCACCTGTTTGACGAAAGAAGAGTAAGTGGTATAATCCTCTGCAGGCCTAGGAGTGGACCCACATTCTGGTTAGGGTGAACCATTAGGTTCTACAGGTTTACCATATATGTTCTTCTCCAAGGGCAGCTGGTCTGGAGCCTGAGCCGGGGGTTGGAGCATATTAATAAACTTTCCCAAAGCATGGAAGGCCCGGAAAAACTGCCATGCTATGGCCATGTCCTCCACTGACGGCATTTGTCTTAGGCCCACTGCCTGCTCCTTTTCCTTTACAGAAGGAGTGGCATGGCCAACCTTTTCTGTTTGCTTTTTTCTTGGCAGATACTGATTCCAGTACCTGCTCTGAGGTCCTTTTATTTGTATTTTTGCCAACATTGGACTCAGAGTTCCCCCTTTTGGACACTCCGGTATATATACCATCTTTATCATGCCTGTCAGATAGCTGAGCAGCTTTTTCTTTTTAATCTGTCCCCTTTGACAGGGACTGCTGCTGTTTATGAGGACATGAACCCTCTGACGAGTGCTTTCTTCCATCATTAGGAACTTCCTCAGAGCCTTTATTGCATTTTGGTGCTATAGAGGCAGACAGAGAAGTCATAAAATCTTCTCTTTTTTTAGGCCTTTTCTTTTGGGTTTTGGGGTAAAACCAATTACAGAGCTCACAACTGAGAAAATCATGATCTGAACCCAGGAACCTTAACGGAGAAGACTCCTGTTTATTTATGAACTGGATATTTCTGACATATTTTTCATACATTACATCAGTTATTTCAGGTATGTCAATCAGAGATCAGTCATTTTTATGCTGTCTCATGCGTGAAAAAGCAACATCTTCTGGTAGCAGGAGAAATGCAGAGGTGTGTCACTGCTGGTGAATGCAGGGCACACTTTAGTAGGTGTGTCCCTCATTCCCCAATGAGCCAGTATGCTAGCGCTGACACAAGTATATGCAAAGTGCCACCAACTTGAAACAAACGTGCTGCTGCAATCGGAAACAAGCTTGTCATGCAGCGGCACAGATGACACGCCTCCCATACGTGCCTTTCGTGGTGAAACATTTCAATAAACATGGTGGTGAAGTCGCCACACAATCCCCAAAGGAAGCCAACATTGGGGGTGCAATCCCAGTGTCAGCATGTCCGCCCCCAACATTGTGTGGCACACTGGGAGCCCACCCCAGTATGCTGCTGCTCACAGTAAGCCGACCGCGTTGGCATGTTCCTGCCTCCACCCCACCCCCACTGTGTGTCACACTGGGAGCCCACCCCAGTGTTGCCAACATCAGATCCCCCCGAAAGTCATGGGGCACACTGGAAGCCCACCCCAGTGTGCCCAACATTTGTTTCTTTCACCTGTAAAGAAAGAAAACTGTCCAGCGCGCAGTGTCCATTTTTTTGGTACTTGGAAAAAAGAAAACGGTCCATTGTCTGCACCCTCCCCAACCCACACCCACCCCTCTGCGCACTCCACTTCCCCACACCCCATACTTACCTCTAGAGGTCCGCACTCTGATCTTCGTGGAGCGGAACACGCCTGACTCTTTCAAAGCCGAACTGCAAAATGAAGAAATGCCAGTAAGCTGCATAATGGCATAAATTGGGGAGGGGGGTCAACTTAGGTGGATATCTTAGCCAATTTTTGAATTCTGGCTCCAAATTTTCAACATGGGGTTCTTGGGACCCCACCTCATGAACACATGCACAGTTATCTCGTTATTTGGAACCGAAAGGTCATTTCGTGATCACTGCTCGGAATCACCTTTTGGGACTGAGTAACGAAATGACAGTGTCACTGTTCATGAGGTGGGGTCCCAAAAAGCCTATGTTGCACCGGTGAAAATTCCAAAATGATCAGGTTATAAGGGTGCATTTAGTTTCCACGCACGCTTGTAACTTCAACAATGTTTAATATTTTCACTCCATATTTTCAAAATTGCCATTTTTTTCACACCTCCTTATGAACAGTACAGCTGTCATTTATCACATCCTGCCCAAAATGTGTTTTCGCACATGTGGCACACAATGGCACGGTTGCTGTGGGAAATCAATGTTTGGGACAGATTAACAAAATCACCGTGACGCTGTTCATGAGCGGAGTTCCCAAAATGCTTATGTTGAAAATCTGATTAAAAATCTCCAAAATAATTTAGATGCACAGTACATGCGTAGTTTCTACGCACGCCATGACTTCACAATTTCATATTTTCACTCCAGAATTTCAACACTGCCATTTTCTACATCTCCCCGCGAACAGTACAGCTGTCATTGATCCCGTTCAAATGTGTTTTTCGTGACCTGTGGCGCCAAATGGTGCAGGTGCTGTGCAAAATCACCTTTCGGCTAATGAACTGATAGTGTCACTGTTCAAGAGGTGGGGTCACAAAAAGCCCATGCTGAAAATTTGGAGTGAAAATACCAACAAACGCCAAGGGCGTTAGGGTTTCCAACCATAACGCCCCACCCTGTAGAGACTGACAGGTGTCAGGGGTGTGACTTGGGATTGTCGACTGTAATGCTCACGCCATTCCACCCCCACCCTGCAGCCAGTGACAGGTATCGAGGTGTGCCTTGGACTCTTCTGCCCCAAAGTTCACACCATTCTCCTATATTGCACCCATCTCAGCATATTTACTTATGGAATGGGGTGAGCGTAAGGCCCGAAGACCCTAAGGCACAATGCAACACTTGTATGTGTCTGCAGGGTAGAGTGAGTTGAAATGGTGTGAGTGTTACGGCCGACGACCCAAAGACACACCCCAATGCCTGTCAGTCTCTGCAGGGTGGGAGTGGGGTTTGCATCAGTTCACTACTTCACTGCCATTCCTATTATGCATCTCTCTAACTCCTGCACTACCAATGCCAAGGCCAGCAAGACAACATTCGGCATTGACAAATGCTTGTTTCTGCTGTAACACATATCTAGACTCTGAGGCACTGACACAAGCTTGTAAAGCTTCAAGCCAATCTCCATGTATATGTAAACGAGGCACTTGTAATACAACCCCTCCCATTCTTTGATGTTACTGCAGCAACGACTCAAAAGAAAGCATAATGTTTTCAGTGCCTTCTATCTTTATTTTAAGACAGTCCTGTCACACCACTCACACAGTGTGTAGTACTAGTAGCCTTTATTTGTGCATAGCAAATAATACATCTAAAAGTATTTTATTCACAAGCAAAAAAATCTATTTCTTTGTGCTGCTTATATCTCACTGTTAGACAGTTGTAACCTCATGGGAGGAGTAGACTGAATGCTTCCGTTGCCCAGATGACACACATCCTCCTTTCAGCAGCTGGAGAAATGGACAGCTAGCTCACTTAGTTTAAAAAGTGTATTTTTTACATTTCAAATGCTCCTTAAACCACAATTGCTGACTGGAAATATCAAGAGAGGGAATGAATATGACATGGGAGAGCTGACGTAAGCAAATAAACAGCACTGCATATATGAGACTTCTCCTTTAAAATAAAGCTTGTGGCAGTCTGCCTTTATCTGGCGCTCAAAACATTTTTTATACAAGCCTATTGGTCCTGTTCATTTTTTAGGTCTATCAGTCATGCCAAACGCTGTAGACCTTGCGAAAAAAATGTACAACTGGCTTGAAAAACCTTTATTCACAAAAATAAATTGGTTCCAATATAATTTATATATAAAATAAACTTTTCCTCCACATAGTAGTGGGGAACTGCTAGGAAACAAAGCAGTTTATGATCTGAAAAACACAAATGCGGTTTGGTTCCCTAAAAACTAGAATCGAATGTAAAATGTGTAGAAACTAGTATAAAATAAAAGCTTTGCCTTTTTAGGGTTGCAGTGGGCCGAGCCCTGCAGTCCTCCTGTGATCGAAAAAAGGAAACGTTTCTGACCAAACAACAGTGTGGAGTTGTCTGTCGCCTCCACGTCCGTGAAGCACTCTGCTCTCTCCATTAGCAGTCACACTGCACTATTTTTCTTTAGTCGGTGGTCAAGGCAGAGGATAGCACAGCCTGCCGTGTCCAAGACGGCTGCCAAACTGTATTGCGCATGTGCAGTAGAGATCGTCAGTTATCGTGGACACGGCGGACTGTGCCATATTCCTCAGGAAATTTTTTTATTATATGTATATATTTATTCTCCCTCCACCAGACTCTCCCTCTCAGCATTCCCCCAGAAACATAATAGCGACACTGGAGGTGGCTAATCCCCCAGTGTCGTGATCAGGAATTCTCGGTTGGTCTCCCCCCAACCCTCCCCTCTCTCTCAGCACCCACCACCACACACCCACCCAGAAACACAACAGTGACACTGGGTGTGCCCAATCCCCCAGTGTTGCGATCATCCTCCCCCCCAACCCGACCCTCCCTCTCAGCACTCCCCCACCCCAAGTCATAACAGTGACACTGGGATGCCCAATCCCCAGTGTCATGATCAGGAATCCTTGGTCAGTTCCCTCCACCCGACCCCCCTCTCAGCACCCACCATCCCACCCTCCCCAGAAACATAACAATGACATTGGGATGTCCAATCCTCCAGTGTCGCGATCAGGAATCCTCTGTCTGTTTTTTGTCCCCTTAACCCTGTAAAAGAAAAAAGTTCATCAACGTTGTTTGCATCAGTTACTGTTCCCCACCTGACCCTCCTACTCAGCACCCACCACCCCGCCCCCCCAGGCCCTTTTACCCATCGAGGGTTCAACGCCAATCCCCTCTGGATCGCAGGCACATCTTCACTCTTCAAAGCCAGACACCGAACTGAAGAACAGGTACGCAATTCAATGTATTTCAAAGGTATTTTGAACTTAGTGGCATACTTTGCCCATTTTTGCATATTTTTGGTTCAAATTTTCAACATGCCTTCTTTAGAACCCCACCTCATGAACAACTGCACTGACATTGGGCAAATCTAGCCCAAAAGGTGAGAAGTTGAAATTGTTCTCTGCCTTTATTTATGAGGTGGGGTCATCAGAAGGCTATGTTGAAAATTTGGTGTAAAAATATATATAAAAAAAAAGAAGAAAGTTAGGCGCCTACCTTGAATTTTGCAAACACAGGCTCGTAACTTTGGTACTTTTTAATATTTGTATCCCAGATTTACAACATAGCCATATCTTTACAGCACCTTATGAATGTGACAGCTGTCATTTTTCAAATCCTGGGCAAAATGTTTTTTTTTTTTTACATCCCGAAAGGTAATTTAGTGGTCCCTGCACGAAATCACCTTTTGGACAGGAGTTGAACATTTTCTCTGCCCTTATTCATGAGACAGGGTCATAAGAAGGCTATGTTCTAAAATTGGTGTAAAAAATATTAGAAAAAAAAGTTATGAGGCTATGCTGAATTTTGCAAATGCAGACTCGCAAGTTTGGTAATATTCAATATTTTTACCCCAAATGTTCAACATAGACATTTCTTTACATTACTTCATGAATGTGACAGCTGTTATGTTTCAACTCCTGCCCAAAATGTGTTTTTGTGTCCCGAAAGTTGATTTCACAGTCCCTGCACGAAATCACCTTTAGGCCAGCAGTTGAACATTTTCTCTGTCCTTCTTCATGAGGCAGGGTCATAACAAGGCTATGTTAAAAATCTGGTGTAAAAAATATTGAAAAACAACAAATGTATAGGCCTATGTTACAATTTATGAACGCAGGCTTGTAACTTTGGTGATTTTCAATATATTTACACCAAATTCCTCGGTTGCAGCCCTATCGGCTCTGGACAGAATTTGTTTTAACTACTGTAATCGAATTTCCGTCCAGTCCCTCAAGGTGGGAACCACGTCTTGAGTGTGGCCTTCTCTGGTTCCTGGAACTGACCGAGAATTGGAGAAACCTCAAATTAAGATAACAAATCACAAATTAAATACCCTAATGCAGAATATCAAAAAACAAACTTTGAGATTGGAAAATAGCAACTAAGTAAAGTGAAGTCTGATGACCAGAATGCTGGAGGTGTAATTTGAGGCAACTGACATTAGAACGCTAGGGGGAGTGTGACCATGGTGTCGAGTTTGAACTTGCATTTTAAGTTCTAAAATTAGCCTGAAGTTCTATCTTCGGAGCATCACTCACTGGCAGGAAGATGATGCTGCCTGTAAAGCATCACTGATGGATTCCTATAATTTGAAAAGAGCTGAAATAGTACAATACTGAAATAGGCTTGCTCTGCTTACAGCTGCAATACCATCCTACATAATACACATGGCTAACCCTGTTAACTACGAGGGGTGTTTATACCGCCTCTACTCTCCAAGTTATTACTACCCTATCCTCAGCCGTACTATCTACCTAGAGGGCACTAGTCCTAAGGCTCTCAATACCCTTCTCCTCCCTATTTATGTAGGTAGGGATCTACTGTCACCCTGGACTGAATGCCAAAACCACTGTTGAGCTTGTTACCTCCATTGCAACACTTACCACAAATACAGAAGTACATCTAATGAGTGATGTAAATCACAACTGGTTGTCCCCATCCTTTGGTAAAACCCGAAATGACATAACTTCTCTCAACCTCACCCAACTAATAAATGATCCAACACACACAAACCACAAAACCCAAAATCACACTCTCATAGACTGGGCCCTCACCGCCCACCCTCATCGTACAGTACTATCAGGAACACTCCCCAATGCTCTAAGCAATCACCATGCAATGTATTTTGTGTGCAAAGTGCATCGACCTGAAACCCTGCACAAAATACTGATGACACGATCTTTCAGATCCCTTGATCTAGCCCCCCCACCTTGAACTTGCCCAAGTCGACTGATCACCAATATTCTCTGCTAATTCTATTGACCAAGCTCTATGGTACTTTAAAGACAACTTCCTTGCGGTCTGGGATAAGCATGCTCCTTTAAGAAGAACTCAAGTTCATGGTAACCACCTACCATGGGTCACCCCTGAACTCCTGGCATGCCAGCAAGCATGAGACCGCTCTTGGAAAATACATAAAACTTCCAAACTACCTCAAGACCTTGTCAAATATCGGGCTCTATAAAATTCCTGCACCAGAGCTATTAAACTGGCCAAGGCAGAGTATTTCAGCTCCTCATTCCAGTCAAACATAGCTAACCCCTCTACATTCTGGAAGGTAGTTCACTCCCTTTTCTCCCCACCATCTAAACCTCCAACCCACTCCTAAAGATAAAAAACTCCCTAATTTCTGACCACCCCCCATCGCTGCTGAATTCAATAAATACTTCATCTCTTGTGCGTACTCCCTTCTCTTATCCCTCCTTCCCAATCCCCCAACTCTGCCCCTACCTCCCCTACTCAAACCGCTCACCTAACTACAGGGAGTTTCCCCTTCCTCTCAGTAGCTCCTGCAGAAGTTCAGGAAGCCCTCCTTGTTCTCAACCCAGCCAAAGAAGGGTCCCCTGACCATCTGGACCAAATATTACTCCGCATCTCTGCACCTGCAATCTCCTCCCCCATAACTGCCCTTCTTAACCTCTCTTTCACCCTTGCAGCAATTCCCTCAGAATGGAAACATGTGACTGTTATCCCCCTACCTAAGGGCACTGACTCCTCCTCACCAAACAATTACAGGCCTACCTCGCTACTACCAGTCATGGCCAAATTCCAGGAGCACCTTGTCCTTGTCCAACTCTCTACCTTCCTCTCCGAATCCTCCTCCTTTACTCCTTTCCAGTCCGGCTTTAAGAAAAAATACTTTCACTACTATGTCCCTCCTTAGACTCAATGACTCTATCCTCACAGGTATGGACACAGTGGACAAATCACCTCAGCCACTTTTGTCAACCTTGCCAAGGCTTTTGATATGGTCTCTCAACCACCACTCCTGAATCTGACTTTAGCTGGCCTGTCTGTCTCTGCCACTGACTGGTTCAGAGCCTACCTCACAGACAGAACAGAATTGGTCAGGATAGCTGAAGCCCCCAAAATCCACACTGGTGTGCCACAAGGCTCTGTTCTAGGCACAATACTTTTCTCCATTTTTCTCAATGACCTTCCCGCAGTCTGCTCATCCAGGTCCATTCACATGTACGCAGATGACACAGTCCTGTATACCTCTGGCCACAGCGCCACTAGGACTTTGAAAAAGTTCAGCTCTGGCATCGCTCACACCAACCCTTCCTTAACACCAAGAAGACCATCTCCACGATCTTTGGCACAACGCAGAGACTCTCTAGGCTTACCTCTTCTCCTTCCTATCACACCATCGACAGAACTCTTCTCAAGGACACATCCTCCTTTAGGTATCTTGGGGTCTGGCTTGACCAGCACCTCGGTTTTTCTGGTCACATTTACGCCATCCTGTCAAAACTGCACCCCAAGCTAGGTGCACTATACAGGAACCATAAATGTCTTCCACCTACAGCTGCGCATGAACTGATCCAGAAGATGATCCTATCTACTTTTGACTACTGTGATATAGTCTACAGTGCTGCCCCAAGTCCTCCCTAGCCAAACTGGATACCCTCTTCAACTCTTTCTGTAGCTTTGCTCTGGATGCCCACCCTCTCACTCATCACTGCGACCTCTATCGCTTGCTTGCCCTTCCTTCTCTGGGCAACCAATGTCTCTCTCACTGTGCTAAATTCATCTCTAAATTCTGGTTCCACGCTCTCCCTTCTTACCTTTCTTCCTCCTTAACACTACCATCAACATCCCACCACTCGTTCAGATCCACTGATGCTCGCACCCTATCGATCCCTCGCTGAACAACCATAGGTCAGTCAGGGTTCTCGCACCTCCTCCCTAAAATCTGGAATGCGCTACCCCCCAACCCCAAAATTTGCCATTCCTCATCCCCTGCATCCATTTCATCTGCCCTACTTAACTTCTACTCCACTAACTGCACCTGTACCTAACCCCTCCATCCCTACTCTCTATCCTGACACCGCCCAGTCAATTAACTCCAAAGCATTTAACAGCTCCTTATGTATTAGCTCTTATGACGGACCGACTGTACAGTCCCTTGCTCTCTTTGACTGTATCTGCGACAAATCTGTTGTATCAACTTACTGTACCCTAATTTTAACTGTATTATGCATGTGTTGGCTCTGTAACCTATTTTGTCAATGTTATGCATCCAGCATTTGTACATGTATTTTGTACCTGTTATGGCAATTGTGTATGTATGTATCCTTTTCCACATGTACCCACCTCCCCCAGGACGTACCATGAGATGAGCAATTTCGATTGCTCAGTGTACTGTTCTGGTGAAACTTTTCAATAAATAAGTAAATAAAAAATAAACAATTCTTTTAGTTATGTAGTTGTTACTGACCAGGTAAGCACACGAGTCAAATTTATGCCTGTTTCAGGTATGACCCAATTACGCCTCATACTTCCAAGATGAGAACATACTGAATGTGATCATCCAATATTCCACATTTAGTTTAAACTTACAGCACCACCTTGTATTATGAAAAGCTGGGTGGAATGATAGACAAAACATTTTGAATGGTCATCATACCTTTGTTGTCCATAGCTTCACTGTCCAGTCAAATGACGATGTGACAAAGAGATGAGAGAAGTCAACAGGTCCTGCTGCTGCGTGACAATGGATACCTGTGATTGGTCCTTGATGTCCTTCAAACATTTCACTGATTCCAGCTTTGCTGCAATGATATATCAAAGTCAGTTATTTTTATTTGTGGTTAAAGATCTTGGATCTGGAGTTATTGTATCATATTCAGGTTCTCCAGATCCACCACAGGGGTTGCTGTGAGAGCAGGGTGATATGCAGAGATGCGGTCAGCAGCATTAACTCTGTCCTCGGGCCACCAGTGGATAAGAAGGAATTCATCTTGCTCAAAAATCTGTGTTGCATGTAAGGAGTTTAAGGCAGAACAGCATGCATAATTTTTGTAAAATTACCAATATGCTTTCATCAAATGACAAAGCTTTCTTAGAGAGAGAGTGCACTGCCTGAAATAAAATATTTTCAAAAATACTGAACTACTATTTCTTCTAGCCGAATCATTTTTTTCTTTTTTCTCTTTTGCTCACTGGATGCTTTTCTACCTAACAATACTTGGTGTGACATGTGTAACATTACTGTACTTGAAGGCTTACATACTGTAGCTATAGTTCAAGTCCTCCTTACACATTATCAGCTCTATGACCTATGACATCACGACTGACCAAGCAATCACTTGCTGAATCATCGGTCACTTGTGATGTCACAATGACTAATGTCACAATACGGATGAGGTGTGAAGAGGAACAGAACTGAGTCAGTCTTCAGACTCAGTACTGCTCTTCAGATCACACCTAATACTTCCCAGGTAGAAAATCATCTAATGAGCAAAAGGAAATGAAAAATAATTCAGAAATTGACAGCTAACTATTAAAAATCAATAACATCTGCCTGATAGTGTTGGCATTACTAGCTCTTTAAGAACTCCTCTGTGCACTTCTCTGCATCTGTCTGCCTATCTGTAACATAATATTTCCCTCTACTACCCATTTAAGGTACAGTATGTAAGCAAGCAATAATACCAGAGAGGATGGGTGGTATTGGGCAATACAGGACCGTCTAGGGGGCGTAATGAGGCCCAACGCCACAGGCGGAGGGCCTTATAGCCCCAGGAAGGCTTGGCATTGCCCATACCGCCCACCCTGAAGGGTATTATTGTGCTTAGAAAATGGGCACTGTGGTATTTATATATGGATATTAAAAGAATTTAAGAAAAACATTTAAAAAATACATTAAGAATGCAGTTTAGCCCGTGTTGTAAAGTAGTTCCTATGTTTTGTGCAGTTCTGTGTCTTGTAGGAGGTTGTGGACTTCATCGTCGAGATGGTATTGGAGGCCCTCAGATGGTTAATTCTGGGGGACTTCAATGCCTGAGTCATTGGACAAAACTTCTTCCAACTGATGGAATCATTGGGCCTGACATGGGTTATTACCTCTGCAACTCACTGAGGGGGACTTGGTATTTCACCTGGGGATGGAAATCTCCGATATGGAGGTAGATCCTATCAGATGGTCTGACCATCACGCCCTGAGACTCAGTTTTGCAGCCCCCTGAAATAGGCCTGCCCCAAAGGAGTTGATACGGTACAGTCCTTTGAGAGGAGTTACCTCAGAAGGACTAATGACGGTACTGGACCTCTCGGAAATTCTGGTGGATAGCACTGACCCTGGGCCCCTTGTATCAGCCTATAACAAGGCTGTTGTTGGCGCCATGGATGTCATTGCTCCGGTTCGTGTTCACCCTCTTACCCTCCGCCTGGGTGTCCCTTGGTTTGACGGGGCACTTTGGGAGTTGAAGAGGGCGAAGGTTGGAGATACACTGGTGGAAGACTTGCCTGGAAGAGGACAGACTTAGACTGCTAGATCACTATAAGACCTACTAATCAGCAATCTCCCAAAAGAAGGCAAAAATTGCTGTCCAGGGAAATTGGACCTTGCATTGATCAATCGGGTGGTACTAATGCCCAGCTAGCCTGGTCCACCTTCAGCGAACACGTAGTCTTGAATATAGTGAGGATCACTGAAACTCTGTGGCCAACCTGCTGTAGTTTAGACCCGGGCCCAACTCACCTCCTTGTGGGGTGTGCTGAGGTCATTGGCCCGGTTCTTGCTGGGATAGTGGGAGTTTCATTGGACAGAGAGGGATCTTTCTGGATCCCTTAAAGGAGGCAATAGTATGGTCCCTCCTGAAAAAGCCTTCCCTTGACCCTGACTGCCCAGCTAACTACAGACTAATCTCGAACCTACCCTTTACTGGGAAGGTTATTGAGCAGATGGTTGCTCTGCAACTGGAGGATCATTTATCCATCCACAATATCTATGACCAGGGCCCCTACTTTTCTGGGGCACAGTGGGACCAAGTTCCGCAGCAAGACTACCATTTGCCGAAGAACTTCTGCGGCGGTGGTTTGTAATTTCTGTGAAGTTCTGCGGCACTTACAAACTACCACATCACAGTGTCAGCTTGTCATCCTGACTTCACTTTAATGGCAGTAGTTATAGTAATCAGGATGGTGGAAAGCACAGTAACACTAGTTCAAAAAATAACAGATTTATAAAAATAATTTTATGCCTAAAAAAGCAAAACAAATGTCTCTCCCTTAAGGTCCTAGCCTGTTGCATAAATGACATATGCAGAGGGGATCTTATGTGATAAATAAGGTATTTCTATATGCATGCTATCTATCCCACTAATGAGGTTTCCACTGTCTATCACATATATTTGTAGGTGCTTTCTACATCACTCATGAGGTTCCCACTGTGTATCACTTATATATTTATATGCAGTCTGTAACATACATACAAATATGCGTGTGTGTGTGTGTGTGTGTGGTGAGAGAGACAGATACTGTATGTGTGTGTGTGTGTATATATATATATATATATATATATATATATATATACACATGTATTTTATTTCCATGAACTTGCATCCTCATTCATACAGGTCCCATTGGAAATGGAATAGAGGAGTTATTGCAAAACTCATTTTTCATGTCAACCTGCTTTCCCTAACACACTGCGTAACACCATCAGGCCATGACATGCATGTGAACCAATTGTGAGATACAGCTCTCTGGCCCATCACAATGTGTCCACCATGTGACAGAACACTGCACCATACCTTCCCAGGCTCCGAGCAGTGATGTGTTCCACCAATCCTTGTGCTGCCCAGCCAGCTCCCAGAGCTAATCTCTGAACCTGAGTTGCCGGCACAGAAACACAGCATGCTACCCTCTGGCCCAAGAGCTAGCTCTGCACATAACATTTCTCAATAACTTTTAGGTGATTCTATTAACCAATGACAATATGTAATCAATAACCCTGGCAAAAATGCATACAGTGCAATTATTTATTTAACAGGTCTATTCTTTCAACAAGTCTACACATTATTATATTTAACTTTTCTGGGCATAATTACTTTATTTTTCTTAAAAATTTAGACAGTTAAATTCGTTTTACCAGTTATTCATTTCAGACAGCATCTCTATACCATAAAGGCACAAATAGGTTTGTACAAAGAGAGGTATGGACTTAACAGGTCTGTGCTATTGACAAGGTTTTTTTAAGTTGGCCCTAGTGCAACAATGTAAGACTGAAAATTGTATTAGGCTGTAGTGCAGGTTGAGCAAATATCACCATGCATGACGTGCTGTGCTACCGTCTCTAGCAGTGGGAGCTGTGGTAGATAAGTGACTGTTAATTTCTGTTGCAGAATGCAGCCATTTTATTAGCTAATGTATGATGTTATAGCAATGATAACATCACATTCTGAACATATGGGGGGTTTTGGATATAAAAAGAGGGTAAGGGAACCAGATTCTATGTATAAAGAGAAATATTAACAAAAAATCACCAAGAAGAGTGAATTCTACGGCATAGAAGTTCTGATGATAGATTACAAGTTCTGTGCAAAATTCTAGGGCGCGGGAATTCTAGGGCCTTGTCTATGACCCTTCCAGTCTGGCTTCAGGGAAGGCATAGCACCGAGACCGCCCTGGTACGGGTGCTAAATGATCTCCTGATGGCGAGAGATCGGAGAGCCCATTCCATCTCAGTTCTCCTTGATCTCTCTGCGCATTTGACACTGTGGACCATGAGGTGCTGCTCGAGCGCCTGCGATTTTTCCTGTGGACTGAGGGGGCGGTCCTCAGTTGGTTTCGATCTTTCCTCAAGGGCAGATCCCAGAGAGTGGTGTCAGGGATTCATTCCTCGACCCCTCGCTGGCTGCCCTGCGGGGTACCGCAGAGCTCAGTGCTGTCCCCCACGTTGTTCGCACTGTATATGTTGCCATTAGAGGACATTATAAGATAGTACGGGACGAGTTTTCACTGTTATGCAGATGATTCTAAACTGTACACGTCTTTTGTGCCCGACCAGGAATTAAGACTCTGCCTGTCAGAGATACAGAACTGGATGAGTGCTAGTTGGCTGAGGCTGAACACTGGTAAAATTGAGGTATTGGTGGTGGACCCTGATTGTAGGCCAACTGGGGTATGAGTGGGAAGACCCTCTGGTTTACATCTTGGAGGGGTCCCACTGATTGCCTCGGGCCAGGTGCGTAACCTAGGTGTGATATTTGATGAGGGCCTGACCCTGAGGGCGCAGGATTCGGCCATGGTCATATCTTCCTTTTACCACCTAAGGAACATAGCCAGGGTGAAACACCTGGTTCTGCTCGAAGATCTTCCTACCTTGGTCCATGCCTTGTCACCACTCGCTTTGATTACCACACGCCCCCACCAGGCTACCGGGGTGGATATCCGCCGTTTGCAGCTAGTGAAGAACGCAACGGCCGGGTTGTTGACTGGAAACCCCTAGATCCAGTCATATAAAACCTGTGCTGCATGAACTGCACTGGTTGCCGATACAGTGGCGGATCACCTTCAAGGTCGCATTGCTGACCTATAAGGCCCTACATGACCAGGGACCCCTTTACCTGCAAGAACTCCTGTTTCCTTACCGCCCCACCCGCTCACTCCAATCCTACTGCGAGGGATTGCTAGAGATTCCCAGGGTATCCCTAAAAACATCAGGAGGAAGATGGTTTGCCTTTATGGCTCCTACCCTGTGGAACTCTCTACTGCACTGGAAATGAGATAGCCTGACCGTGGAAGGATTTTAAAAATCCTTGAAAACATACTTGTTCCAACAGGCATTTGAAGGGACTTGAGTGAGTTAATGTTAAATATTAAATGTACTGTGAGTTTATTGTTTTAATGTACAATGGAGACTTTTTGTTTTATGGAAGATTGTTAAGGCACCCTGAGCTCTGGAAGAGCGCCTGATATAAAAAAAAGTCTTACTTACTTACTGTACCCACTCCCCAAACAGAGACTTTCTGTTCTACTCAAACCCCCCAGTGTTGGGTAAGTTACTTTTTCTATTACTTTCTATTACGTTTGGAAACTTGTTCCAGGAAGCTCTGTGCAGTCACTAGCAAGGATGGGGAAGTACTAGAAAAAGTAATACACCTTACAATTATAGTTAGTTACTTATTTCTTTTTATACAAAAACAATACAAAAATAATAAATAACTATAAAATATTACATTTTTTGAAAGCAATAGGTTAGTTACTAGTTACTTTCAAATAAATGTAATCAGTTACAGTTACGTATTTCTTTTGTATAACAAGACATAAGTAATTGTAACTCTAAGGTGTATTACTTTTTCCAGTACTTCCCCATCCTTGCTAGTGACTACACAGAGCTTTCTGGAACAAGTTTCCAAAAGTAAAAGAAAGTAATAGAAAAAAGTAACTTACCCAACACTGACCCCCCATACTACAATCTCCAGAAAAAGATATGGAATTTTACCCCCCATCCTTCCCAGCAGTGTCTCTCTGCATCGTTTTTATGTTTAAATGAACACTTGCCTGCTGCCTAATCTGCAAGACTGATTTTTTATTACTGTTTTGCGGTTGGAAGATTTGGCAGTTAGGCACGTGACCTTGCGCGACCCTGCAATAGAAAAGCAGGAAGTGGAGAACAACGAGGTGAGGCGGGTGACATGGTAGCAGTCTAAATCTTTTTTTTTTTGTTAAGTTTTACATTCTGTGATTTCCGAGGGGGAGATGCAGTTTGGCTGTGCAGGGGATGGGGGTGTAGATGACAGGGCTGATGGCGGCTCCAGTGAGAATAGAGCCATGTGCCTTTCGGGACTGGGACAGCGAGAGTGCAATCGGGAGTAAAAGGTACATGGCTTGAAAGGGCAGACTGGTCACGGAGCCGATCAGATTGTCGCTTAGTTTTTATTTTTTTAATGTAGCTAGTATCTAGTGATAGACCCCTGTAAAACAAGTAGCAGGTGTGGCAATCTCATCAGTGGTAACCCCCCGCCCAAGCGAGAAAAATAATGGCGGTACATACCAGTGATGGAGTTGGCACATCTGGTACTAGTTTTTTACAGGGCTCTAACTGAAACTTAATGTACCCCCCCACCCCGGTATATCTGGCAGCCAATCAGGATACTTAGATTTTTTTTTAGCCCATTTTCTAAGCTTTCTTAAAAGAGAAATCAGCATGACAACTACATTCTCTAAGAAGGGTCCTTGATGAACCACATGATTGATGACAGCTGTCTGTGAACATTTAGACAGTGTATCTTCAGGACCATGAAGCCTGATTACTCAACAATATATTACATGGTTTTTAAAGTAATATGCACACATCTATGTATATTAGCACTCATGTGAATGTGCGCGCACACGCACTGCATTTTGTGATGGTTAGAACAGCAGAAAAAGACAGTTTTAAAAAAACATATATTCTCTCCTTATATGTCCCCTTGCATCAGCCTGCTACCTTCATCTTCCCATCCAACTCCGGGCTCATCTCCCACCTTCTCTGCAGCTTACTCTGCTCCATGTTTCACCCCCATGGCTGACCCTCCACCGTGGCGCTCTTTCATCAGGTTCCAGGGAGCTTGGACCCTCGAGGCAATTCAACCCAGTGTCTGCTGGAGCAGCATCACAGTTGATGGTGTGAGGCCAGAAGTGGACAGTGTCTGTGGGTACACTCAACTCTTCTCCCTGGCCTGCCCGCAACAACCTAGGCTAAATCCCGAACCAAGGCCACCGGGGTTGGGAGCCGATGTGCTACCGCTGTGCCAACAGGCCGACCTAAAACTGGAATCTTAACAAAACCGTGTGTTCCACAAAAATAATGTACATAATTCAACATGATTCATGACAGTAGTCAGATGTTCTTAACGCAGTAGTACTAGTTAGCCAGCAAAAAAACGTCATCCTTCCTTTTTTTAGCAGTAATGTATTCCTGATAATCTTAGATTCTTCTTTCGGGTTATTTTAAATTCAATCAGCTATTTTTAAGACCATGTTCATTGGAAACTTTTGTAATTTGCATGGATCTATAATAAAGACTGCAGCCCCTAGCAACCTTCAAAAACGTTCTCCCCAGTCATCACATACTGACTGCAGACACTGTATTTACAGCACAGGCATATGATGGTGTTGCTAGCAAAGGTTTCTGATGGCCAATGGCACACCACCACCCTGATCTGCTTACATCCATGATGGTGGACCTGGCAACGGACCAATCATTTTTAAGAACTTCAAAATCCTCTAGCTTGCCCCATGAATGAAATAATGCAAAAAGAAAATCGGATATACTGATGTTCTGGTTTGTCCTAACTGCCAATCAAAGTATTTTAAATTTGTGTTAACTAGTACTGCTGCTTTAAGGGATCATGGATGGGAAAATGACTGAATTACTCTCTTGCCTTTAAGAGCTGGGCTCGCACGGCTGTGCTGAAAAGCAGCAGCAGTCATTTGAGGAAGGCAGCATAGTGCCTGCCCACAAACAGAGAGGTTCCATTTCCAATGATGTAATTCCCTAATTTTTCACAAACACTGAACTCATCACATGTTTTTTTAGAACTGTTCTAAGGGTTGTGTGTGTATGTACATACATTCTTCTCTACTCCCTTGAAAATCAAGGCTCCACTTTGCTTTAGCACAGTGACACCCAATGGCAGTGGCACGAACAGCTCACTTCAACAGTATCTTGCAGAATACCTTTTCTGTAGCTAGAGCATCAGACTGAGAACCAAAACATCGGTTCAAACCCCATTAGAGTTAAATACGCGCTTTATGACCTTGAGTATGTTATTTAGCCTCTTCCATGCTCCAGTCCACCCAGCAGTGAAAATGGGAAGGAGCAGTACCTCCCCGGAAAATGAGATGATACATCTCAGTTAGGTTATCCTGGGCAAATAAACTGCAAAAAAAGAAATGAATAAGGTGTATGTATTAAAACCTGCCACTGCAGACTTTTAAAGACATGACTCTATAAACCAAACTCTGTACCACCTGCAAAACTGGTCTAGTCTTGTCAAGTGGTTAAAAGGGGTGAAATGAGGGATTTTAACACACTACATCATGGCAATGTCAAGTTTATCTTATTCACTATGTCAAATATGTGGTGTCTGTCTGTCCATCCATCCATTGCACCTGGGGAATCAACTAGTAGGTTGTAATATATAGGAAAATCTAATATATAAGAAAATCTCTCTCTATCTGTCTGTCCGTCTATTTGTATCTGCCTGGATTGGTGGTAGTTCAGGTGGATGTTAAAGATCCCATGGCACTTATCGAAAAGAGCAGGGGAATTACCCTGGTGTCCTGGCCAAAATTTCCCTCATTCACTAAAAATACTACCAACAGCTTAATCTGGTTCAAGGTCAGTTGGCATTCATCTGTATCCCCCTCCCCCGGGTCGTGCCCGAAAATAGGCAGGATTTGTCTACTGCACTTACCCGGTCAACAAAAACTAAATAAATAAATATCTGTCTATCTCCGTCTCTCTCTCACTCTCTACTGTATATTACACCTGGGGAATCAACTAGAATATTTTAAATCAGGTTGTAATATATAAGAAAAAATATTAACCTAATCTTGGGGCAATCTCATTTCTTTTTTTTGTGATTTAATGCGCTTTATTGGTTTTCAATAAAATCAAGAACCACAAGATCAACATCAAGGATGCAGCAAAACAAAGAAGGTACAGTAATCAGAAAATAACAATTATAACAACATCAGGAATAAAACCCACCCTCCCCTTAGCTCTACATGCGCCGTCTAATTATTGCAACAGTTATGTTCTGAGGGGGGCAATCTCACTTCATGTGGATGACAGGATATTATTTACTCTGTCTACCTCTCTGAATTAACTGGAAGGTGCACTTATCTAAGCATCTAACAAAAACCTTTGGATTAGTAGGTATGCTAAAGTGAATTATTGTTAAAGAGCAACAACTGTGCTCATTATTTAATAAGCCCTCAAGCCCCCACTTGAAAGCTCATCTACACTGGACTTAAACAGACCACTTTAAATAATTTTAGATCCCTAAATACTTTACGGGAAGGGATAAGAAAGTTACGTACGTACTGTAACTGTTGATCTTCCAGAATATCTTCACCGATTACCACTAATGGGTCTGAGCTGGAGGCACAAGGACCCTGCAGGAGCAAATCTGTTGTAAGAGGTCTGGCCACGGCTACTAGGCATGGTGCCTGCGCACCTCCCACGTGGTGCCACGCGCCAGCCGATAACCGCTGCCAGCTCCCTGACTAACCTCAGTTCTGTTCACCGGGAGACAAAGTGTGGCTAAAGCATTCTCTTAGCCTAAAATGATAGGGAAAGGATACAGGAAATATAAAGAAACAAAAAAATAAAACCAAACTACCAGCCTTTAAAAAACAGAGAAAGGGCACACTAGATGGCCAGAAGCGGTAGTTGTGTAGAACCAAGAGCCTTACACTACTAGCCTGACAAGAAATGAATCCTAAAAAGCAGCAGCCCTGAAGTATGTGATCTTTCAGAAAAGCAGGGGGAGATGCCCAGAATTGAGACTCCCTTGCAACTGAGATGACACAATGTACCAAAATGGGAATGTATTCCACAGCCTCCTTGAAAACCAAACACCACGCCACCAGATGGAGGAGTGACTAAGCTAGTCAAAAAATTTCCCTTTTCCCCAGTCAGGGAAAAATGAAGGAATCTCAGGTGCATGCTGAGCTGTAATGTCGAACAGCCCAAAGGAGTCAAGATGTCTTCATCTCCCCAGCTTGTATAAGAGAAGAAGAACAGCAAGGGCATACCAACCCAAAATCATTTGGCATACCCAGAAGAAAACCATTCCAGAAAAAGACCTGCTTCTCCTGCAGCAACAGGGATGCAACCTGTGTAAGAGCTAGTGTAACTTGATCCAACCCAGTACACAGCACTGTTCCACAGACAGCACCACTGTCAAGTGGAGTTAGATCGGACAGTACCAAGAGGCACAGAGTGCATTTAGCAACTAACGGGGATATACAGTACCCCAGGAAAGGGATGAACCCTGGGCAGGGAGAAGGAGGACAATCAAGAAAAAGGAAGAAGGGAATTGCCTTCTCTCACATTTATGGGGGGTGGGGGTTGGTACAAGGGCTTTAAAAGGAACCCTTATCCCAATTTTGTGTGTTTTTTTCTTTGAGGTGGGGCGGAAAGCTAGATGGGGTCTTTTTTTGTTTTTACAACTACTTCTGTAGGGCATATACAGAACGGTTACGTACTTAACAGTAGATATTCGGGTCACTTGCCTTCATCAGGCCACACCTATGGAACTCTAGCCGTCAGGCACTAGGACCACACAGAAACGTTTTGCAAGAAGTCCACTAGGGGCCACCCACGATGATGTCCTACGTCAGCTCTTCCTATATAAATGTGGGCAGCCCCTTCCCTCCTTAGTTCCCCGTCGAGATCATGCTCAGAGGTCCTCCCTATAGGAAACCAGGATGGGAGCTATGGCTCTGCAGACCAGACAAGGCAGAAAACCACTGGCAAAGTCCTATCCAGAAAGAGCTCATCAGGATGTTGGGGGATGGAAGGTGGGATGTCATGGCCTGATGAAAGAGATTATCTCAAAAATCTACTGTTACGGTAAGTACATAACAGTTCTATCTTCTTTGAGGATATCTCTTTCATCAGGCCACTTCTATGGAATGAGTACCAAGCAGTACTGTCAGAGAAACAGTCTGGGTGGCTACAGCCTACAGGCCTAAGAAAGTAGGTCTTGGAAGTACAGCTAGGCCAAAACCTGCCCTTTTTCTTGAGGCAAAGTCCAGACTGTAATGTTTAGTGAAGGTGCGGCCAGTACTCCAGGCAGCAGCTGCACATATCTCAGCAGCAGACACGTTCCTGAAACAGGCAACAGAAGTAGCCATGCCTCTAGTCAAATGACCATGAACAATCCCAGGAAGTTCCTTACCGTATTTCCTATAACAAAAAGTAATACAGTCGGCCAACCATTTGGCAAACATTGTTAAGAAATAGGATCACCCTCTTTCCCAGGGGTAAAGTAAACAAAAAGCTGTGAGGACTTCTTGCAGTCCTTTGTACGGTTTATATAGTACCTGGGCAATCTATGTGCATCTAAAGCATGGAGCAATGCTTCCCCTGGATTGGCATGCTCAGGAAAATAAACTGGCAGGCGGATGGTTTGATTCAAAGTAAACTCAGATACCACCTTTGGTAGAAATTTAGGATTGGTACGTAAAGGCACCATGTCTTTGTGAAAAATCAAATAAGGAAGCTCACACATTGGAGCCTGAAGCTCTGAAGTTCTTTAAGGAGAAGTAATAGTAACCAAAAATAACGCTTTCCATGACAGAAAGCGTAGACTGCAAGTCTCAGCTGGCTCAAAAGGAGCCAAACTAAGCTTCTCTAACACAAAATTCATGTTCCAAGCCGGGACAGGATTGCAGATAGGATGCTTCAAGTGCAGAATGCCTCTAAAAAACATGCGGGCCACAGTGGCGGAGCTAGAGGGGAGGCTGGGGGGGCAGTTGCCCCTCCTGGTTACCCCAGTGTGAATAGTGGCACCCTGCCACCAACTTTATTCACTGTTTAGTGCCCATTGTGGAGTCCGTGATTGACTGAATGGCCCTCCCTGGCTCCCAAATGTTCCTAAACCTGGCTCCGCCGCTGACGGGCCACCTTCAGCTGAGGAACCATACCACCATCAGTAGGCACGTGAAAGGCTGAAATGGCAACCAAGTGCACCTTAATAGAAGAGTACTGTAGGCCTGCATCAGATAAGGACAGCAAACACCCTAGAACTTGATTTACTGGACAGGTAAAGGGATCTAGGTGGTGAGAAGCGGCCCGCAAAGCAAACCACTTCCACTTCATGGAACAAGTGGATCTGGTGGAGGGCCTTCTGACAGTCACAAAGACATCAGACACCTTTTGGGACACGTCAAACCTGGCAATGGCTATGTCTTCAGGAGCCATGCATGAAGGTGAAGTGACTTGAAGTCTGAATGGACCAGAGTTCCCTGCTTTTGTGACAGATGACCCTTGCACAATGGCAGAGGTACTGGAGATTCCACCTCCAGCTGTTGCAGTAAGAAGCACCAAATCTGACAAGGCCACAGTGGGGCAATGAGTATCAGAGTTTCCCCCTCTATTTGAAGCTTGATTTATACTCTCTGGATTAGAGGGAAGGAAGGAAAGGCATACAGGAACCTCCCTTTCCAAGCGAGGGACAACGTGTCTCACCTAAAAACTCTAGGCCCTGGAGTGAGTGAGCAGAAAAGCAGCTGTTCTGCATTGTGTGGGGATGCAAAAAGGTCCAACTCTGGATGACCCCATCTTTCGAACAGGTCTTCTATAACCAAGGTCAGCAGCTCCCACTTGTGCATGCTGGACTGTGACTGGCTTAGTCTATCTGCCAAGACGTTTTGGGTTCTGGAACATGCACTGCTGATAGTTGTAGACTGTGTTTCAGAGCCCAATACCAAACTCTCATTATCTCCCTGCATAGGGGATAGTCTCTCCTTGCTTGCTGATGTAGTGCATCATACTTATGTTATCTATCTGAATTAACAGAGGACTCAGGGACAGACTGGATTGGAAGGCCTGTAGGCCATACAGAACAGCTCTCATTTCTAGGACATTTATGTGGAGAGTGCGCTCCACTTTCGTACATGTTCCCAGCGTCTGATGAGGCCCTAGATGTGCCCCCCGAGCCCATTCCCGAAGCATCTGTGGTGAGAATTAGATGAGGGGAAGGGATCAGGAAGGGAACCCCCTTCAGCAAGTGGGTGGGTTCCATCCACCACTGGAGTACTTTTCTGACAGGAAAGATTACTATAACTTTTTGTTCTAGGTGCCATTGGACTCTCAGTGTCCACTGTGGGATCCTCATGTGCAGCCTTGCCAGTGGTACTGTGGTTATGGCCACTGCCATAGGCCTAAAAGCCTTAGGAATGTCCTGGCTGTGACACGCCTGCTGTTGTAGACCATCTGGGCCTGTGCTATCAGACGCTCAGCCCTGTCCTGTGGCAGGAAGGCTAGGCCTTGGATTGTGTCCAGGACTGACCTTAAGGACTGCAGACATCAGCAAGGGGTCAGAACTAACTTTGGTATGTTAGCAGTAATCCCTAGAGTGTTGAACAGGTGTCTGGTATGGTCCAGGATGTAGGAAAGCTGCTCCTTGGAGTGAGCTTTGAGAAGCCAGTCATCCAGGCATGGGAAGACATATAGGCCATCTCTGCAGTGGGCTGCTGCCACTACTGCTAAACATTTGTAAATACCCATGGCACAGATGACAAGCCAAGGGCAATACTCTGAAATGGTAGTGTTCTCTCAGAAACAGAAATTTTAGATTTTTCCTGTGTGAATTGCAAATCTTGATGTGCAGGTAAGCATGCTGCATGTCTAGGGAGCCAATTCAGTCCCTGACTTGCAGCATGACCATTCTGAACTTCTTGTATTCTATAAAAAACTTCAGATCCCTGAGATCTAAAATGGGTCTTAGGTCTCCTGTCTATTTTGGAACTAGGAAGTACCGAGAATAGAACCCTGTGTTCCTTTGTTCCAAGGGGACAGGTTCTATTGCTCTCTTTTGAAGTAGGGTGTGAATTTCCTTCAGGAGCAATAGAATGTGTTCCAGTGGGTAATGGGAAGGCACTGGTGGATGGTCTGAAGGTAGTTTCAGAAGCTCCAGAGCATGACCTTGTGCTATTATCTGCAGGACCCAAGCATCTAAAGTTACCTTTCTCCACTGGTCCAACTGGAGAGAAAAGCGACTCTCGACCACCACCCCTGGAGGCATAGGTGGTGGGGGTGTAGCAAGGAGTCAGGCAGAGCCGGCAGGGGCTTTTGAGTGGGCATCTGGGGTGGGGCCTGGTGGGGGTAAGGTTGCTACTGCTCTATCCTTGCCCTGCTGTCTGGTTGCAGATCTATGTCTGGTAGTGGCTGGATGGAAAGGGCACCCTCTGTCTAGTCCTGGGCTGGGTATGATACATGAAATGTAATGAGTTCAGGGTTCTACCTGAAGCCTGTAAATTGGAGACAATATCTTGCTCATCTACTCCAAACAGCTTGTATCCCCAGAATAGTGCACTGAAGATGGATTGCTGGACATCATTAGCAAAGCCAGCAACTCTGAGCTAGGAGTGCCTTCTAAGACAAAGAGCAGAGGCAGCTGGCATGGCAGAGGCATCACAAATATCACAGATGGATCATAGGAGATGTTTACCTACGTTGTCACCTACAGACAGGGCATTAAGTATCTCTTGTTTAGCAGTGCTCCCTGTGAGGGCCTGGGCAGCTGCCTTGGCCTTCCTCTGAAGAGTATTCTGCTATTTTAACATGTGTACTTGGTAATTTGCAATCCTCAGTCCTAGAGAAGCTGGAGCAAAAGTCCTTTACCCCAAGACAACAAGTTTTCTGGACTCCTTGTCAGGAGAAAGGGAACAAAGGTGCTTTGGAACCTTAGACCCGTCATGGGCTGTGTTGATGACCACAGAATCTGCTTTGGGCTGGCCTGCAAAAAAGAGCTTGCCTGAGGGGGGGCTGGTACAGCTTATCTGCCTTCCTTGGTATGGCAGGTATCACGTTAGACCTGTACCAGTCAGCCAAGATGGTATCCTCTAGGACTGGAAGGAGGAGAAAAATAACTATTGGAGAATCAGGCAGTCCTTAGAAGTCTGTTAAGTTCTTCTTAGTAATATCCTGCTCCTCTGCATCACACCACATTGCAGACTGAAGTTCCTGCATCATTGTTATAAAGGAGGGGTCTTCAGGGGAACACCTGGGGGTATAAACCACCCAGTCTTCACTCCCAGTAGAGCCTTTGGAACTGGTTCTCTCATAGATCCACAAATTCCTCTCCATCTTCCTCCTCTTCATCCAGAATAAGCTCTGGATTATGCTGCTGGTCCTCACTGACGTGGTCTGGAGGACACAGTGGTGGAGTTGAAGAAGCCATTGATGGCCTGGAAGGTGTCTGGCATGTCGACTTGGCAGACGTTGTCGCAGGGAGTTGTTCTGTGGACCCCACTGATGGGAGAAGGAGTTAACAGGCATTTAAGAATGTCCGTAAAAAACACTAAAATCACCGAAACATCGATGCCCATATTTGTGTCAATGGGAATGCCGGCAGATGTCGACAGTGGAGGCAACGGGCTCAATGTCGACTGCGACACACCAGTCGTGATCAGTCTGAAGGCACTAGAGGTCAACCCAGCTGTGTTGATAGTCTGGGTGATGGGCTGCATTGCTACCAGAGCTTTCGAGGTTCCAGCGGAGGTTGTACCTGAGCGAAAGGGTGACCTAGAATGCACATAGAGGTTTCTGCCTTTTCTTTCAGCCTATCCCTGTGCTTGTGGTGGTGAGGTACAGATGTCTTCTCCTGGGACTTGGATCCATTCGATCCCAAGAAGTGGGCCGGCGATGCGGCAGGGGTTTCCTGCTGGAGCTCCTTCTCCATTCGGGCTAAGCACTGTTTTAACAGATGCTTTCTAAAGCACCCTTTCTACGTCGCCAGGTGGCCGTATGAAAGCCCTTACAAATTGGGCACACCTTGACGTCGTGGTCTGGGTCAAGACAACACAAGCAGACATCATGTGAGTCTTTCAAATAAATATTCTCGATACACTCTCATGCAAATATTGTGTGAGTCTTTCAAATAAATGCTCTCACCGCACTCACACCATCTAAAGAGTGTGGCTGGCGATGGCTCTGGAGATGACATACACGTCGCTGAAAATCACTTTTAAAAGGTGAGTACTTTAAAATAAGAAAAAAATGACAACATTAGCAACGGCACTTCTGTAGCAGGGTCTGACGAGAACAGCGATGGTGGGAAAAAGAACTGAGGAGGGAAGGGGCCGCCCATGTTTATACAGGAAGAGCAGATGTAGGACATTGCCGTGGGCAGCCCCTAGTGGACTGCTTGCAAAAAGTTTTCATGTGGTCCTAGTGCATGACAGCTATAGTTCCATGGGTGTGACCTGATGAAAGAGATATCCTTGAAGAAGATCTCGGCAGATGCCATGGCACTAGATGTTGCTAGCCAGCACTAACAGGCTGAGTTACTCAGAGGTACTGGCTGTGCTAGGCAGGGGGATGGTGGGATGACATGTAAATCAATGGTGAAACTTTTCTGGATGATCAATAGTTACGGTAAGTACCTATCCTGCGTATCTTCCACGAATCAGTCTTCATCACAGATTCCCACTCATGGGTCCGAGTACTAAGGCTTCCCTTCTTTTGAGAGGGGGAAGCTGGTTCACCCTGAGAGTAACAGATACCCTCAGCCCTCTGAGTGGGGGATAACACATGAAGGCAGGGGATCCTTACAGGTCTGGCGAGACATGCGACTGGTCAAGGTCAGGCGGGGGCTCCTGGGGCACAGGAGCAGGAGGGTTCTCTGACAGCACCAGCCTAACCCTAGGGGAGAAGAAATGAGCCCCCTGGAAGTGCGACTTAAGCACTTTACATCAAGCCAAAGGTGCCAGTCGGGAAAGGGACTGATGCAGACTGCATTTCCTGATAACCTGGAGGCAACCTCGTTGGTACTGTAAAATGCCCTCGACTGCTGCCAAGCTCCCTTCAGACCCCATGCAGAAAGGTCAATGACCAGCTTGACTGTCTCACTCTGTGGCAGTGCAGTTAAGAGTGTGCTTAGCTGCAACCAAAGAAGATGGTTATAGGTCACCATATGTGCCTGGTGTCCAGAAATGCTCATGAAGGCATATGCAGAGGAAAAGACCTTCCTGCCAAGTGCATCCGTCTGAACAGTATCTGTCTCTGGAAGTCATTCATGTGTGAGGCACCACAGTCCCGATGGCGTTGATAGTACTTCAAGCCCTGAAGAGGGGTGAAGTATCTCACCTGCGGACCCTCTGGGCGTGTGATACCGCATAAGGAGTCACTGGGGATGGCTAGAATGCAGAAGGGACATCTCCATGCTGTCCTAGATGCCTTCTCAAAGGCTTTAGGCCATGGAGGAAGATCGGGAACTCCAAGGAGTCCCAACGGCAAGGCTGCCAGATCATGGCTTGTAAAAGCATGTAAGTCGAGCACCTGGAACATCTTCATCAAGAATCGCTGTTACAAAGTGCACTCAGCAGCTGAACGAATTGGATAGATGATTCATTGTCCTTGGAGACATGATTCCTGGGACTACTGATGTCAGAGAGAAGGGCCTGTATTGGGCCCTGTCAGACTTCTTATGACAACTCTCCAAGGCACCAATGAAATCCTGGTGGTGCTCCTATACCAACAGCCCCTCAGGGCTTAAAGAGCAACTATCGTGCTCTCTTCAAAATCTCCCCCCCCAAGAAACACAAATAGCCCTTACCTGCCCCAAATTAAATCTTTCATAAAATTCCTGTACAGAACATCCCCATTTTGGAAGGGAAGGGATCATATTTTTGCTCCGTGGGAGCTCTGCCGCACGATCCCTTCCACTTCCTGGTACCCTTTCCTAGACTGAGTCATTCCGATCCAATTTCGCGTTAACAAGGTCCAGACATCACTATTTGACTAGCACGAAGTAGTGTCCACTGACTTGAATGGGGCTGTTTTAAAAAGTTAAATTTAGGTAGTTTAGATGGCCAGTTAGAATAAATCATGGCCACTGATTAACTAACAAGGTCCCACGGAGCAAAAATACGATCCCTTACCTTCCAAAATGGGGATGTTCTGTAAAGCAATTTTATGAAGGATTTAATTTGGGGGCAGGTAAGGGCTATTTGTGTTTCTTGGGGGCACCAGGTAGAAAGTTTCTCTTTAAGAACAAAGGTAACCTCTCCAAGAAACAGTGAGGCCCTGCTAGAGGGATCAGGATTCCTGGCCTTGGGGAGGGCCTAGCAGATTCCCCTCAAAGGTGTCCTCCTACATCTGAGGAGTGACCCGATTGTTGCCCTTGGGGGGAAATCCCTAGTGAGGACATCAGAGCTGTAGAGGTCCCACGGGGTGATCCTCGTCCTCACTGGTGGCAGTGATGTCCAGCGGCTCTGGAAAAAACTCCCTCTCCCAGCAGCCATCTGACCCTCAAGTCTGTGCTGCCTCTGGCTCCTGGCTAAGGATCGGTGATGGCCTCAGAGAAGGGTCATCCCCATCGCCATGGCCAGCATCACCCTTGATACCGTGCTTGGTGCTGACTTCGATGTCGCTCCTGGAGCCATCACTTTTCTTGGTGTTGCAAATGATACCAGAGTCGGAGACAACCTCAATGACAATATCATTGTCAGCACCTCACCACAAGCCGAACTGAGGACAGACACCAGGGCCGTTGCCGCCTCTGTGTCCGGTGTTGTCACCTTTCTCAGTGCTACTAGCAACACCATAGAAGGTGATAACATCCAAACTGGTAACAGTGCAGGCAACAGCCTTGGTGCCAGTCCCTCTCCAGAAACCACAAACAGTATCAGAAGGGAGCCCCATGTCGTCCATTGTGCCACCCACAGCATCATCTCTACGAATGGTGACAACAAGGGCGATGTCAGAGGAAAACACTGAGGTGTCCACCAGTGCAGACCAAGCGCATGGCTGCATCTCACCATAGAGGACATCTGCTGCTCAGAGCTGGCAGACTGTGAAGGGCTCGCAGTCAACTGCCCAGAAGGAGTTGCTTGTTCACGAGACCCATCCACCAGAGATTCTGATGCCTCAGCATGGTGAGGTTGAGGAGAATGCTCTACTTCCACAGAACCAGAGGTCCCAGAAGAGGCCCAGGGGGAAAGGCCTAAGAGCCAGAGAAAATTCAACAAAATTGAAACAATTCAATATTTAGCAAAATGCAAAATTATATAAATTATTCCAGGGAACTGAGGGAACCAACTAATGAACCAGCTTGAGCCATGGTTCCTGGAACCAGAAAAAGGAAACTATGAATTGGCAATAAAATAAAAAAATGATAACCCAAACAATGGTAACATAAGAATCCTAAGATCTGGTTATGGAACAGAGGACATTATTGACCCACCAAAAATGAACTGCAGCCTAAGATTAACAAGAGCTAATGGTGGGGTGACTGATGTCTTTTGGGGACAAACACATCTGGCATTTGTCAGGTCCAATGGGACGTGGTCACAGCACAGTGCACAAGACTGTTTTAAATAAAACAAGATTCTAACGCATACACGCAGGTACAGCCCACTGGCTATGTGCAAACAGTGGGAACAAGATAAAATATTCAAGTGATTAGAATATTACAAACTGCTCTGAATGAAATGTGTACTTGGCAAACAGATACAGAATCTAAGTACTGATGTGTGTCACCTTTCTACCTTGTTTTACTGAAATGTTCATTGTTGGGCATGATCATCTCATAAAAGTATATGCTACATGCTGGAGTAATCCATCTCTGATGTTTCTACAAGACTTGTTTCTCTCTTTTCGCACATAAGTGTTGAGATTTTAAGCATGTCTAGCTAGAGATATCTTAGTCATATGGGGGGATCAGACCTGATGCTTAAGAAGTCTGCTTTTCTACTGCCAGCTGCCACTTGAAAAGAACAGTTATGCAAGAACTTACTTTAACAGATCTTTGAGGGGATCTCAGTCATCCAGTCACACCGTAGAAACTTCACCATCAGTGAAGCAGGATCCACACTTTCAGCAGTACAACTGAGGCCGCCCATGCCGTTGATGTCTGTCAACATCATCATCCCTATAAAGGCGTGGCGGTCTCTATCCTAAATCAATCCCAAGACAAAGGAAGCACAGCTCAAGCCATGGGGGACCGAGGAGAGAGAGAGAGAGGTGCCCAGGCCTATATGAAAGGCTGGATACACCAGAGAGCCAGTACCAGCGCAATAGCCCCAAGAAGGCAGATAGTGGGAAGGAAAGCAGACCAGATGACTGCGATCCCCTTGAAGATCTGCTGTTATGGTAAATTCTTATGTAACTGTTCTATCTTCTTCGGGGGGGAATCTCAGTAATCAGGTCACACTGTAGGAACGAGTCCCAAGCAGTTACAGGTGAAACAGACAGTCTGGGACAAAGGCCAAACATAAACTTAAGACAGGAAGCCCTACAGCACAGCCCTGCCAAAACCTGCACGGGCTCTAGAGGCAATGTCCAGAGTGTAGAGCTTGGTAAATGTATGGATGGTACTCCAGGTGGCAACTGCACAGATGTCAGTGATTGAGACCCCTCGGAAACAAGCCACAGTTGTAGCCATGCCTCTTGTGGAATGAGCTTTAACCACTCCAGGCAACACTTTGTCATACTTGTTGTAACAGAACACAGTGCAATTTACCAACCATTTGATTAAACACTGCTTAGAAACTGATGCGCCCTCTCTACCAGGGGCAGAGGAAACAAACAACTGCTTTGACTTTCTGCATTCTTTGGTGCGGAGCAGATAGTACTTCAAAGTTCTGCACACATCTAACGTATGGAGCAGTGCTTCCCCTGAATTGGCACACTCTGGAAAGTAAACAGGAAGGTGGATAGACTGGTTGAGTGTAAACCCAGAGACCACCTTAAGAAAAAACTTAGGGTTTGTGCGCAAAGACACCCTGTCTCTGTGAAAAATCAATAAGGCTCCTCGCACCATAGGGCCTGAAGCTCTGAAATTCTTTAGAAGAAGTAATGGCAACTAAAAATAATGCTTTCTAAGAGACAAAGTGTAGCTCGCAAGTTGCACCTGGCTAAAAAGGAGAGCGGGTCAACTTCTCCAAAACAAAATTCAAATCCTAAGCCGGGATAGGAGAACGATTGGGGTTTCTGATGCAGGATTCCCCTTAAAAAGGTACAGGAGACATCCAGCTGAGCTACTGTATGGTCACCAACGAGCTCATGAAAGGCCGAAATAGCCGAAAGGTGCACCTTGAGGGAGGAGTACTGGAGACCCGAATCAGACAGAGAGATTAGATAGTCCAGGATGTGGCTCACCAGACAGGTGAAATGGTTCAGGTTATGTTTGGCAGCCCAGATGGTAAACTGCTTCCACTTCTTGGCATATGTGGCTCAAGTGGAAGGCTTCCGGGCAGCCATCAGGACATCCACCACTCTGCTGGAGACTCCAAACCTGGTGATGGCTATATCCTCAGGAGCCAAACATGCAGATCGAGGGACCTGAGGTTGGTATGGACCAGGGTACCCTGAGCCTGGAACAGCAGGTTCCTGCAAAGGGGGAGTGGAACTGGAGGTTCCTCGGCCAGTTGCTGTAGCAGGGGGAATCATATCTGTTGGGGCCAGAATGGAGCTACCAGAATCATGCTGGCCCCTCCAGCTGCAATTTGACGAGGACCCTCTGTAATTTTTTTTTTCTGCAGTATCTATTTTTACCCCCTTTCACACACACTGCCGTCCTCTCCTTCAGGCAGCCAGTCCTGCTGCTCCAATGCCCCGTTGTCCCAGGCGTACCTTTCGCCGGGGGCCCCCCCTTACCCACCGGGGTATCAGGAAGGGAGACCGTAGCGCACGTAGCACTCCTTTACACCTTAACGGGGGCTAGAAATGCAGCCTGGAGGCATCACGGCTGGGAGGTGCCAGGAGGTGGGCCGCTGTCATCTGGATGGTATGTGTACCATTTTCACGCTTTTCTTGTGTGTCCTCCCCCCCCTTGCTGTGCCGCCCTTGTAGTGTCCCCGGTCTCCACCGGGGGCCGCAAAACAGCAAGGCTACCCATTCGACCCGCCCTAGCAGAAGAGAGCAGTCCTTCGGATGCTCAATCCTCTCCTTTCCCTGCCAGCCCCCAGTGCCCAGAGTCCGTTTCCAAGCCCGGGTCGCTGGCGTGGCTCGAGGTAAGGCCATCCAGCGCCTCAGCCCTCTGCGCCACTGGGCCAGCCTCTGTAAATTTTTTTAAAGCATTTCTGCATCGCCTGAGGGTTGTTTGATTAAACTTCTGGCAGAGCTCACAGTCAGCAACTTCATGCTCAGGCCCAAGACATCAGACACAGAGAGAGTGTTTGTCTATGGAGGAAATCTTCTTTCAACAGCGGCAGCGATAGAGAGAGAGAGAGAGAGAGAGAGAGAGAGGCTGAAGGATTAACTTTCGATATAAACAAAATAAATGACTCTCTTATCAGAAAGAGATTCTAAAAGTAACAAGTAAGACCTGCTTTATTTTTTTTGTATGGTAATGATGCCTGTACTTGAATATGGTGCAGCTGTATGGCATGGGGTTTGATGGTTGAGGAATCTGATGAATTTAGAAAATTCAGAAAAGAGCAGTAAGAGTTATCTATGGATACAAAACTAAATATGCAGGTGCTTTAGCAGAATGTCAGTGCGGAAGGCTCAGTTGCAGAAGGGAGAGGATATCTAGGGACCTCTTTATGGAGATATGTAATCCTGACCACAGGCTATATTGTTTATTGACAAAGAAAAAAAGCTCAGACTGCGAATTACGAACCCAGGTAGCCTAGCAAAAAGCATGTGTTGGAACCAGAATGGGTGCAGAATCTATATCTGTTCGGTATTTAACCTGAACAGCAGAGTCGGTTTGTGTCTCCTAAGTGTAAATGCATCTGTTCACTGTATTCTTCCCTAGCCTTTCCTTCCTTTCTAAATTCTGGGTTGCTTTCCTTCCCTCTTACCCTTCCTTCCTGCTCACTTCACCTCCTTCTACTTCTTACTCCCTTTGCGACTCTGGTTCTTGCTCTACTGCCCTCCACCCAATAAAATCCTCTGCTGGCGAAGCTGCATTCTCCTTTTGTTTCCCCCAAACGTTGGCGCTCTCTCCCCTACCATTCATACTGGTCCTTCCTCCCATCCAATCAAATCTGTCCTCCGTGAATTCACTACTCACTCCTTCAGTTGCCCCCAATTCTGGGCTTGGGCTATAATCTGCTGACCTCCAATTCCACACTCCCCTTCTGCCCCTGATTGTGCCCTAATACAGTCCCTCCTGGCTTCCAAAGCTCTTTCCTGGAGAAACCAGCAGTGCCTTGTTCACCCTACAATTTGCCACCGTCAGCACCTTATCGCACTGCTGCCCTTCAGATGCTCTGCCTGGCACAACTTGTTAATTTTGTTACTGCTTAATTGTATAACTTGTATTTTTTATTTCTGTAGCCTATTTGTTGTAACTTATTGCTGCACTCTCCCCATCCCCCAGGATGCTTCTGGAAATGAGTTGTTCCAGCTCAGTATGCCTTTCTGGTAAAACCTGAAATAAATGAAAGCAGGAGAGAAAATACAAGACTTCTTTCGCTAGGTAAAGATAATACCTTTATTAGGCTAATCAAAAGTTAAAGATACAAACTTCTGAGGCCAGTAAGCCTCTTCTTCAGGTACAGTCTGTTACAATGAAGGCATGACGTGCCATTTGTGGGAGCTTGGTTTTGATTAGCAATGCAAGGAAAAAAGGAAAAAACTGCAGAGGCCTGAGTCAACTTTGAAAAACTGTCTTTAAAAAAACAACTTCCTGTGTAAACTGTGACAACAGCTAGGATGCAAAAAGTGGCATTATTCTTACGACTTTGATATTCTTTATATCCTTGCTAATATAAAGAAGACTACCAAGTCTTAAAGCACCGATGCATCTTAATCTCTTAATCTCGAGAACCAGGAAATGGGAAATAAAGGGATCTTACATTCCTAGTTTGCTGTCATCATTTGGGAAAGCGACTCCTTCAGACAGAATGCCAGAAACCACTTTTTGGCCTCAAACATATACCCAAGCTCAACAATCCAGATGTGCCTGGAAATACCCAATTCAGTCAAACATCAAAGTTGCAAAGGCTCTGCAATTTACTTTTCTTTATTATTTGTTTTCCCGGATTATTCCCACTTAATTGCTCTGCCCCCAGTCTGATGATTAGGGTCACAAAAGCTGCACTCTTCCTCTACTTGGGAGGATGAGTGAGGGGCTGCCTACACATGCTGACAGCAATGCTGTTCCTCTGTTGGGCAGCAGGTGTGTGAAAGCCAGGCAGCCTACGCCTATCTTCTCCTGAGGCCGAGCACCTCATCTCACATCTCCTCTCCAGCCAACCTCAGTGTGGGGGATCCACGGATCACACATGGCCCTGGGCTTCAAGGTGGTACGTCGAAATGCTGCTGCTCTGTCACGGGATGGCACAATATATAGAATAATGAATGGGCAACCATACACAACAAGACTAGGTTTCCACACTAGAGGCGAGATGACAGGTTTCCACAGTAGAGGCGAGATGACATTACTGACTTCGACAGCAAAGCTCAAGAGGTCTCCATGTCATCATCTCACTCCAAGACAGAAATATCAGACTTGTTGTATACGGTTGTTCATACATTATTTTGTACAGTATACGTTTATTTATTTTACTTATTGGTACATATCGGAATTTACAACCTTTGAGTCAGAGACTCCTTTACAGAATAATTACATACAGTAAGACAATGTACATAGAATAGTAATAGATAACAAATGTTTACAATGATTGGTGTTGGAAACTAAAACAGAGACAACAAATCTTAGGCCACTGGGCAACCAGCAGAGCCTAGGCGACAGCGTATAACTAACAGTGTGTCATTTTCAGCAAGACCAGCATAGAGATTGGTCCTCTGTCCAAGAACATGGCTTAGAGGCAGATCTAAGGGGGACAATAGCAGCCACAGGCAGTCTCCTGAAGGATGTGGTTACGAAGGAGGGATTTGTAATGGCCTAGTTTGGGGGCAGAGAGTATGGGCATGGGGAGTGCATTAGACCAGAGTGAAGCCCTATAGCAGAAGGTTCTCTGTCCCATCGAAGTTTTACAGTGGGGGACATGGAAGGGGGATTTCTCTGAGTTGTGGTGTTTTTGGTGAAATGAGCCAGTTTCAGTAGGGATGTGAGACAGTGCGTGGGGGTAAGGCCTGTCCTAATTTTTGGGCAAAGAGACAGGTCTGGTACTTCAGTCGTCCATCAAAATTGAGCCAACTGGTTTGGGCGTAAAGCGTACATGTGTGGGTCAGGCAGTCACAGCCGGTGGCCAGTATGCAGGCTTTATTCAGGGCAGACCTGAATTTATTAAGGGCTGTGTTTTCAGCTGCACCATAGATCAAGATTCTATACTCGATGAGCGAGAGGATGGATGAGGAGATTGCTAGCTTAAGGGCGTCAGGGTGGAGGGGAGGGAGGCAGTGTTTGTAGCGGTGTGAGAGCCCAATGCGTGTGTTGACAGCCAAGCTTAAGAGGAGATATGCTCACGATAGGTAAGCCCTGAGTCAAGTGTGACCCCTAGGTACTTAAAAGAGGTGACCTGCTCCAGGGTTTCCTTACGGACATTTTTTATGATCGGGGGTGTGCACTGTGCTTGTTTTGGGAATGGGCAAATAACATTGTTTCAGTTTTTTTGTAGTTGAGTACGAGTCTATGGTCAGTGAACCATGACTCAGCCTCTGTGAAGGATTTTTGAAGTGACAGTTGGAGGGTGGTAGGGTCAGGGTAGGTGTGGAACAGCACCGTATCATCGGCATATAGGAGGAGTTTACCAGAGCATGCACTCGGGAGGGTGTTGAGAAATAGGCTGAATAATAGGGGACCGAGAATGGATCCCTGAGGGACCCATGATGTGACTGGGAGGGGAGAGGACAGGGTATTGGTAATTCTTACTTGTTGCGTTCTGCCGGCAAGATAATCAAAGAACCAGGAGAGGGCATCTTGTGCCAGGCTGAGTTGGGTAAGGGAGGACAGTAGCAATGAGTGGTGAACAGTGTCAAAAGCTTTTAACAGATCTACGAATACAGCGCGCCTGCTAACTGACAGGCATCTAGTGATATGTGTAAAGCACTGGTGAATTCCAGAAGAGCAGTGGTGGTACTGTGGCTCTGTTGGAAGCCATGTTGTTCATGGCAAAGAAGATTGTAATTGGTTAGGTGGTCAGAGAGTTGAGTGGCAATGATTTTTTCAAGGGCTTCGGAGAGTGGTGGGAGTATTGATATGGGGCAGTAGTTACCCGGCGATGTGTGGTCCCCACTCTTAAGAATGGATGTGATAAGGGCAGTTTTCTATTTTGCAGGGAAACGACCTAATGATAGGGAGCGGTTTAGGAGAGTTGTGAGTGGGTGGAGTGCCTCATTAAAAGTCAATCTCAACAATTTAAGGTCCTGGGAGTCACTGCTAAATCTAGAGTTGCTAATCTCCTTTAGGAGGAATGGGGCAACCTCGTGTTGGGAGACGGTTCTGAAACGAAAAGGGGAGACTTCGGAGGTGGCAGCAAGGGGGGGGGGCAAAGAAATTGGTGGGGAGCACTGAGCTGAGATCAGAGAACCAGGAGTTAATTGAGTTTGCTATGAGTTCTGGGTCAGTTGTGACACACCCATTTACACACATTTGAAGAGGGAAGGGTTACAGATTTACCATTAAGTTCTTTTAGGTTTTTCCAAAAATGTCATCCTGAGCCCCATGTAGTTGTTAGGATGGTCTGATAATATTCAGCCTTAGCCTTGCGGATACTCCAGGTGCACTTGTTCCTGGCTGCTTGGTATCGCTGCCGGTCAGCTAGTGGCCCGGTCTCCAGGGTTCTGTACCAAAGGGCATCCCTTTCCTGCACTTTCTTTAGCAATGATTGGGAGATCCGGGGGGTGTCAGCATCACTGATGACTCGTTTGTTGAGGGGGGCAAGGAGGTCAGAAGCTGCAGTGAATGACAGGATAAACTATTCCAGGGCAGAGTCAATATCTGGAGCTTCAGTGATGGGGACCAGTCCCAGTTGTGTAGGTATTGTTTGAGGTGTCCCAGTTTACCAGGTTTGAGTCGCCCTTGCAGAATAATTCTGGGTGTTTTTTTTTTAGCTTGAGAGGTCCAGTGGCATAGGACTGGGGAGTGGTCACTCAGTGAGTTTGGCCGTACATTAACTTCCGTGAATTTGTTTGGGTGATTGGTGAGTACGAGATCGAGGAGGGTCGAGGTACCCATTCTTGGATTGTGGTGGGTGGCAGTGGAAACTATTTGAGTAAGCTCAATGGCAGCTATAGCATCCTTTAGGGGAGCAGAAATGTTGGACAACCAGTTAGTATTGAAATCACCTAGTGCGATGATTTCGGCCTTGTCAGGAAGTTGGGAGAGGTAGGCAATGACCGACTGGAAGGCAACTTTTTGGTTCTGGGGAGGTATGTAAACCGAGGAGGTGAAAAGTGGGGCCCTTGCAGAGGTGGTGGTAACTTTCAGCGCGAGAACTTGTGCACCATATTCCAGGGCTGGCACAGCAAGGATTTGCCCTTGCAGGGAGTCATGGAAGTATATGGCACATCACCCCCCACCCACACACACATTTACCCTGTCTGTCCGCACGACATAGTGTATAGCCTGTAAGTGAAACTGCAGTCAGGGGTGCTATTATTGAGCCAAGTCTCAACTATGGAGATGATGTCAGGTTGCTGTAGGGCAATCTAGCCCTGTAGGTTGTCAAATTTCCTAAGGAGACTACAGATGTTGAGGGATGCAATCCGAAGCTCATTCATTCACCTACCTTCCTTCTAATTCTGTCTTGCACTGTGTTCAAAGAAACAGAAAACCAGACAACAGCAAACAGAATAAGATTAAAAACATTTAATGTGATTTAAGAAACAGCTACATGAGCTGGTAACATTTTGAAAAGTCCATTCAGCAGTTTACCTGGGTTGTTTTCAGTTGTGCTGGTATCTTTGTTATGAGAACTCTGCACTGCAGGCAGGCATGAGGAATCATAATAGACACGGGGTTCTATGCTGTTGAACAACACAGCTGCTATGGTACAACACCATTTTGACACCACTACTGTAGTACAACAGCATCTGAAAGTGTTTGGATTTCCATACACAACACTACTGAACCATTACAGTATACATCACAGGATGTCTGTAATAAAAATTAAACAAGTCTCTAACCCCTCCTTTAAAATATAATAGATGGAATCCCATTTCTGAAAGAAGGATGGTTTCCCACAAGCTTCTATATTTCTATCAAACTACAGAATGAATATTAATTTGCTATCTCACACCTAATGAGGAAGGCAAATAATTAGCATCCCCCAAGCGGGGCTTCCGCATTAATCTAGTCATTGTGGGGGACTTGTTCCTGTCCAGTGTGTGAAAAAACATCCACGCCTGATAATCAAAATCAAACCAAGAATAACGTGACAATACAGTGTTAATTCATTTAAAACGTTTTTCCACAAAAGGCCTATTGGGCTGAGATGATCTTGTTTCCAGAAGCATCCTGGGGAAAGGATAATAAAGCAATACAATAATGTATTTACTACATCACAAAACAGTGCAAACCGTAGGAGTGCAGCATCAAACAAGGTTGGTGGGCATTATCAGAACAGTAAAGAAATCAGTAAATAAAGAGGACCTGCAGTGGGTCCAAACTTACTGAATATATTCCAATAGAGATTTCAGCACATGTTGGTAGCCAGTACAAAAAACAGTATTGGATGGAAATAGCAGCTAGCATGCAGCAAAGAGAGTGGTGGAAGGGGAAAGATAAGTAAAGGAGAATAAGTGAAAAACAATTCAGAAATAGAAAAAAGGGGAGAAAGAGCTTAAGAGAAGGAGCAGAAATGTAAAGCAAGGTCTCTAAATAGGGATTCAGGGTGGGGGGAGGTGGGAGGAGGAATGGATAGGAGGGTTTGAGACTAGACCAAAGGGGCAGAACATGAAATCAGAAGGCACACTGCTCTTATGGGGTCTTAACACAGTAAAGAACAAGCATTTGTCAATGCCGAATGTTTGCTTGCTGGTACTGGCATTGGTAGTGTAGAAGTTACAGAGCTGCATACAGTAATAGGAATATCACTGAAGTATTGAACTGAAACCAACCCCACCACCACCCTGCAGAGAGTGACAGGCATTGGGGTGTGCCTCTGGGTCGTCAGGCATAACGGCCATGCCATTTCACCACACCCTACCCTGCAGACACTGACAAGTGTCACGGTGTGCCTTGGGGTCTTTGGCCCTTATGCGCACCCCATTCCATCAGGAAATATGGTGAGATGGGTGCGGTATAGGAGAATGGGGTGAACTTTGGGGCCGAAGAGTCCAAGGCATACCTCGATGCCTCTCACTGGCTGCAGGGTGTGGAATGGTATGAGCATTACAGGCAAGAATCCCAAGTCACACCCCTGATGCCTGTCATTCTCTTACAGGGTGGGCGTTATGGTTGGAAACCCTAACGCCTCAGGCATTCGTTGGTATTTTCACTCCAAATTTTCAACATGGTTTTTTGTGACCCCACCTCATGAACAGTGGCAATATCAGTTTGTTAGGAAAGCTGCTTAAGTACAGCGACTACGGCATTTAGCACCACAGGTGCAAAACACATTCCGAACAGGATGTGAAAAATGACAGCTGTACTGTTCATGGGGAGGTGTAAAAAAATGGCAATGTTGCAAATCTGCAGTAAAAATATTAAAAAAACTGCTGAAGTCACGAGAGTGCATTGAAACTGTGCAACGCACACCTGTAATGTAATTAGTTTGGGGATTTTTTACAGCAGATTGTCAACACAGGCATTTTGGGACCTCCGATCATGAACAGTGTCACTGTGATTTTCACTGTGATTTTCTTTATCTGTCCCGAACAATGATTTCCCACAGCGACCACGCATCTCTGCGCTGAAAGTGTGAAAACACATTTCGGCCATGTTGTAAAAAATGACAGCTGTACTGTTCATAAGGAAGTGTGGAAAAATGCCACTGGTGAAAATCTGGACTGAAAATATTACAAAGTCATGAACTTAGAGAGGTGTGGAAACTGCGCAATGCTCACTTGTAACACAGTCATTTTAGGAATTTTTTCACCAAATTTTCAACATAGCCATTTTAAGACCTCTGCTCATGAACAGTGTCACTGTGATTTTCTTAATGTCCCATACATTGATTTTGCACCGACTGCGCCATTATGCTTACTATGGGCGGAAACACGCTTTGGGATGAAAATGACAGCTATACTGCTCATAAGGAGGTGTGGTAAAATGGCAATGTTGAAAATCTGGAGTGAAAATATTGAAAATTCACGAAGATCATCGCACCGAGTCTGGAGGTAAGTATGGGTGGGGGTGTGGGGAGGCAGGGTGCGCAGTGGGCGGGCGCGGGTGGGATGGGTGAATGCCGAGGGAACGCTTTCTTGTTTACAGTTTTTTTTGTTTTTTTAACAGGAAGACGACGTGGACGCTTGCCATGCTGGGGTGGGCTCCCAGCATGGCAGCTAGAAGGCTGTTTGGGGGGGGCTGGAGCCGACGGGGGATTGGGCACCCCCGTCTGCCATACGGACTTGTGCCACGCTGGGGTGGGCTCCCAGCATGGCAGCTGTAAGGCTGTTTGGGGGCTGGAGCCGACGGGGATTGGGCACTTACCAGCCATATAGACTTGTGCCACGCTGGGGTGGGCTCCAGTGTGGCACCTGTAAGGCTGTTTGGGGAGGGGTCTGGAGCTGACGGGGATTGGGCACCCCGTCCGCCATATGGATGTGTTGCCCAGCGTGGCATCTGGAACTCTGTTTGGGGAAGCGCGGCACAGCCAACGGGGATTGGGCAGTCCCGTCAGCTATACAGTGTGTGCGTAGAAGAGCACACAGTAAGCGTATGCTGCGGTGTGAAAGGGGAGCACACATGAGCAGGTGATATCTTATCGCTACTCACTGAAGCGTAGCTCCCTCTTTCAACTGTATGCCACTGCATTTTCAACTGCTGTCAGACAGCTACAGCAGAGATTGGAGAACTGCGACCATGCCTGCAAACACACTGACTGAATTGGAAGACGCTGACACACCTCCGAAAAACTCGGATGATGGCACTATGTTTCTTGCACATGCGTGCAAGCAAACATAAAAAGAATGAAAGTCAAATGAGGGAACAGATGGTGGAAAGGGGGCAGACAGAAGTGAGCTGAAACAAGTGGGGAGGAGTCAAACCAGACAGTAGAATTCAGGGACACTATGATACAGGCACCAGCCCTCAAGAGAGGGGTAGAAAGGAAGGAAGGAAGGAATAGAGGGAACAGTGATATTGAGTAGAAAGGAGAAGTCAAAAGCAACGTGACAGAAGGAATGAAAGAGTTCAGCCTTGAAAGCGTGGATTTGGCAACACTGTTATGCACCACAGCCTCATGGCCCAAAGCCGGAAGGAATGATCTCCCTAAGGGCGGGGATTGGGATATACTTTGTTCATAAGCAGGAACAAGAGTCGGCACCGAGCAGAGTGGGGGTGCACCAGAAGATTCAAACATACAGGAAATAACTGTGCATATACCCCTCCACGATTTGCAGTAAGATTATTTGTAAGTAGTTTATATTTCCTCTGGTTTGGAAAACTGGTTTAACTTTTAATAGCCATTTGGTTAGCGTGATAGCATTAATTAATACACAGCTCATTTAATTCTGTGCATAAAAATAGATTAGGTTATTAACAGCTGTTAGTGCCTCAAGAAAGCATGCATCGTGACATGTGAAACGTTGGAAGGAGGGTACCCCTATCTTTTAAGTGTGACTGCCTGTTTGATTTTAATAAACTGACTTTTCATAAATCAAGTGAAAAAAAAAAATTATCAGTACAAATGATGCAAATAGTGGAGGGGTCTGTGCACAGTTTCCTGTCTTGCAAGTTTTGCTCATGTAGTTCCCACTGGGACCCCAGCTGTAAGGGTTCACCACACCCCACCTGACATTTTATGGTGTAAAAAAATCTGCAGTTTATTGATTTGTTTTTATTCTTTTGCAAAAGGCAAGACAGCAAGTGTAAGTGCTTTCACAGAAACATAGAAATTGTGGGCAGATACGGACCGCTAGGCCCATCCAGTCTACTCATAGGCCCTATACATGTACGCATCCACTCACCCTAAGTGGTCAATGGCTTTTCATCACTCCCTTCCTGCCCAAGGTTTCCCTGTGCTAGTCCCAGGCATGTTTAAAACCCCTCCACTGTGCTTGCCCCTACCACCTCTTGTAGAAGACTATTCCAAGCGTTCACCACCCTCTCTGTGTAGACAAACTTCCTCATGTTACCTCTTAATCTCCCCTCCTCCAATTTCATATCATGCACCCTTGTTCTGGTATCTTTTCTACATCAGAAAAGATCTCCCAACTGCACCTTGTTCATGCCCTTGAGGTACTTAAAAGTTTCTATCAAGTCGCCCCTTTCTCTCCTCTCCTCCAGTGAGTACATATTGAGGTCTCTTAGTCTCTCCTCATATGTTTTGTGGTGCATACCATGCACCATCTTTGTCGCCCTTCTCTGGACAGCCTCCAGCATGTTTATGTCCTTACGCATGTGTGGTCTCCATTACTGCACACAGGTGAGGCCTTGCTAGTGTTTTATACAATGGCATCACCACTTCCTGCCTCCTACTAGTAATACCTCTGCCTATGCACCCCAGCATGCCACTAGCCCTCCCTGCAGCCTTTGCACACTGCTTTGATACCTTCAGGCCATCAGATATGATAACCCCTAGGTCCCTATCCTCTTTGGTGATGATCAGCACCTCCCCCTCTATCCTGCAGATCTCCCCATGGTTCCCCCTACCCAGCATACCTCTCAACCTCCCTCATCACAAATTAGGGACAAGGCTTAAAATGATCAGGGACAAATGACCAAAATCAGTGACACATCTGAAAAAATAGCAATACTAGTTCCAGAAGCTGTGTATAACATGCTTCTTAGTGTGAATACCATTTTCTTACTGAGAACTAGACTGTAACACCAATGGCTGGCATTATTTTGCGATTCAAATCCCTACTCTTCAGTGACAGAAATGTCAAGTTTAGGAGGGACAGAATGAATTTCTGAGGCAAAATCAGGGACAACCCTGAAAATCAGGGACAGTTGAGAGGTATGCTACCCAAGTCCATTATCTTGCACTTTTTTTGCACTGAATCTCAGTTGCCACACCTCTGAACACTTTCCAAGCTTCTCCAGGCCCCTCTTCATTATCTGCACCCCCTCTGGAGTATCCACCCTGTTGCAGATCTTGGTGTCATCTGCAAATAGGCAGACCTTTCCTTCCAACCCCTCTGCAATGTTACTAAGACATTGAACAGGACTGGTCCCAGTACTGGTCCTTGTGGCACTCCGCTGGTTACCCCTCTCTCCCCAGATTGGATCCCATTTACCACCACCCTTTGCCTTCTTTCTGTCAGCCAGTTTCTAACCCACTATATCACCTTATGCCCTATGTTAGTACTGGAAACACTTGAAAACAGTTGCAACCAGCACAACTGGACTGTAAGAAAACCTGAAGATTTCTGAAAGAAAGCCACACAATAATACAGAACTCTGGGCAAGAGAAGGATCAGCAGACAGGAGAAAGGACTAGCATGCATTCAGTGCACTGCTCCCGTAAGAGAGCATAAATGTAAATCATGGTATTCTAACGTGACTCACATGCATCTCTACTTGAATGGTAACATATCAGAAATAAATTGTTGTGGATGGGAAGGAGACGTAATTTACATTTTTAAGGACCAATCACAAGTACGCTTCATAACCTTCAAACAACAATGAAAACATACAGGAAGAAGCTAGTTTCTGCAAGCAGAGGATTCCAAAATGCCTATTTCTACTGAGTGCAACTGAAACTACACTAGAATGTCGCAAATTTTATCATATTAGTTGATGGACAGTAATGAAAACACAATTAATTTTTTTATCTATGTATGTATTTATAGTTTTTTTTTTTTTAAACCAGAATTGGCACACTAAGATGTGATAGCTAATTTTGGGGTACATCGGGGGGAGGGGTTACATGGATCAGTTTTATTGATACAAAGTAAGGAGAAATGTTGGCTATGACACTGGGGAAACTCCCATACTCTTCTATAAGTGCCATGGGATCTTGGGCAGAAGGGAGCATGGTGTAACGTCTCATCTAAAGGACAGATGTACTGTATACTACTGTCGCTCTGTAATACGGCACCTCCGGAACCTCAACCTTTTTTGAAAGAACTGCCCCAATTAATGCATCTACTTAAATCTCCAATTTGAAAAGAACAAAAGCTGTTCTTAATTTGGTGAGGACCCAAACACCATAGTTTTGCTTCAACAGATGAAGTGTTTCTGCTTCTCCAACCCCAAAATGAAAAGGCATAAAAAGATTTAGTCGTAATTATCACATTGGTAGTACTCAAGAAGCAACAGCTAAAAATCTTCTACTGATCTTTTGGAAGGGCTTCTACAAATCATGAGGTGCCAGTTCCTCCCAGAAGGTCCTGTACATCTTCAGTTATATCTGGGCCACAGGGCAGCTAATAAGATCTGTTACCAATGACCAGTTTGGAACAGCATTATAGGGCTCCTCAGTATGCCAATGGTTGTATGCTGTTTCACAGAATGGCACAATTTACTCTGACTGGATTCAGAGATCTTACTTTGAGGGGACTCTTGCAGCAGGCAACACCAGTAGGACTGAAGCCACCAGGCACCAGGACCACACGGAAAACTTCTAGCTAGCAGTCTATAGTTGGGGACCACCACCGCTGACATCAGCATGCTGATGTCTGCCTATCCTATAAAAGGGCGGTCCCTCAGACCTACCTCAGTTTTTTTCCCACCATCGACCTGCGAACGTCAGACCTCCACAGACGCCTGCTTCAGTTGACCACCATTTTTTTCATGTTTACCCATGATTTATTTTCTTTTTCCTTTTCTTACCTTAGTATCAACATCGATTTTCAGTATTTTCTCCATTTCGTTGACTTCTTCTGCTCCAGCCTCGTCTTCTGACCGGCCTATGAAGTGTGCCTGTGGCAAGCAGATACACGCCAAAGACAGTCACTCTTTCTGCCTGCTCTGCTTAGGCCCCAACCATGACACTGAGGCCTGCCAGCACTGCCAGGACTTCAACCAAGCCACATGGAGATGCTGCTTGAAGACCCTTCAAAGCTACCTGCTTCAGCAGAAATTGGCCGCAATGGAGAAGGAGCTTCAGGCTAAAACCTTTTCCACTTCCCCGGCCTCTGGGGCATCTTCCTCCCAGAAGGAGATGAAGTCCAGCAGGAAGCATAAGCACTGTGTCACGTCCTCGGTCAGTCTCTTGCTCGCAGTCACCACATAGACTGGCTTCAGCCTCTGGGTCTTCCTCAAACAGGGGGTTGACCCCTCCTTCCACGGCAGTCCTCTCACTTTCTGGGTTGTCACTGGGCAAGCTGCCTGCCCTCATTTCCATAACGGGCGGTGGCTCCTCAGAGCAGCAGACTTTGTCCCCTGCCTCCCAGCCCCTGACACTGAGGCCCTTAATCCCCACAGGTCCTCAGCCAGGCAGCTCTACCGGGGTCAGAACCTCCAGTGGCGGGTCCTCGCCCATCACCCCACCCCCGGTTAAGGTGTTGCAATCGGTCCCCGAATCCAGGACCAGCGCTAACCCTTCCAGGCAATGCCTGGAGCAGACGCTTGCCGCCGCCTCCTCCTCCTCCACGCAGACGACATGTCTGCCTCTGCCTCGGAGGACCCCCCCCCCCGCAGGTGCCAGTATTGCCTCTGGGGCCTACATCGGCTGTTTTACCAGACTGATGCCAGCCATCGCCTGCCAGTCCGGCACTGGCTATGCCGACGCCTACACCGATGACTCCTCAGCCACCCTCGACTCAGCCCCAGCCTGTGCCTCAACCGACACCTGCTGCCCCTCCTAGGGATCCCTAACTGTCGCCTGCTGGACCAACTCCAGGGTACCCAATGCCGGCACCTCCACTGACGTACCCATATCCTCCTCCTCAGTACCCCTATCCACCTCTGCTGGTGGATTATAATGCTTTGTTTATGGCCCGGTGGACTTTTATGCAGAACAAGGGTTCTCCTCCCCCGGACCCTCCTCCTCAGGATTCAGACTGGGCAGGCCCTAGCAACCCCCGCATCATGGGGTCTTTTGGGGGTCACAAGGGGACCTCGGATCAGCATACGGACGACTACTGTTCTCAGACGCCGGTCCCTGACAGCAATCAGTTGGGGGACAATTCCTCCTCTTCCTCCTCGGAAGATTTGAGGGGCTCCTCTGATGGTCAGGAGTCTCCCAAAGTCTTCCCCTGATGATCCCTCTTTTCTTGATGTGATGCACCATATCCAATCTCTTATGGGAAGGGAGACAGAGGAGCTCGACCCGGAGCATCGCCTGGCTATTTACCTTTGAAAGAAGGAGACCCTCACTCTGGTGGTTCTTCCTCTTATTGATTTGTATGATGACATTACCAAGGTGGTGGGGAACCTCCCTCGACCACCCCGGCATTAGCTAACAAGGCGGATTGCCTTTACCATGCTGCAGTTGGTAAACCTTTCTTTGGTGAACACCCCATGGCAGATTCGGTGGTCATGAACACAGCTCATGACCGCACTAAAAAGCGCAAACATCTTAGTATCCACCCTCCAGACAAGGAACCCCCCCCAGCTAGACCAATTGGGCATGCAGGTTTATTCCTCTGCCACTCTGGCCATTCGGGCCCAGAACTATCTGACCCATATGGTTCAGTACTAGAATGTGCTCTGGGATCAGGCGAGGGACCTGGTTATATCCCTACCTGAAGATTCCACTAAGATGCAGTTGGCCCAACTCTTGAAATCTGGTTCGGATGTGGGCATCCATGTGCTAAGGGCCGCATATGACACTGTGGATGCTTCCGGGAGTGGGGCGGCAGCAGGGATCTGCATTCGCCGCCATTCATGGCTCAGGGTGTCGGGTTTTGCACCTGATGTGCAGGCCAAAATAATGGATGTCCCCTTCTGGGGCTCCGTCTTATTTGGGGGAGATGCCCAAGATATCATCTCCCACCTTCAGCAATCGGGTCAGGCTCTGAGGTCGGTGCGCAGGCATGTTTAAAAAACCCCACTGTGCTTGCTCCCACCACTGCTTGTGGCAGACTATTCCATGTGTCCACCACCCTCTCTGTGAAAAAATATTTTCTCATATTTCCTTTTAACCTACGCCCCCCTCCAATTTCATGTCATGACCCCTCATTCTTGTACTCCTTCTACACTGGAAGATGTCTCCCCCTTGTGACAGGGAGCTCCTGCCACTCTTGAGGACCGACCTTTTCTTAAATCTGTTGCAACAGTTCTTCTATTTCTTTGCCTGATCTATCCTTTACAATTTCTAGTCCATAAGGTTGGCCACCTATGGTCACCCCCTTCCCTTTCTTGACTATGCTATGTATCTTCTTTAAATTTTCCTTTTCCCTCGCAGGTCCTCGTACAGGGAGATTATTGTGGTGACCTCCGAGCTGATATAAAACATGCTGTGTTCCTCATTGTTGGATTTAGTATGCAATGGCACTATATCATAAAATACTTTAATGTATATACCTTATGTGTATGAAACCTGTAAATGTTGAAAATACCATGGCACTAGATGTTTTTGATAAAGTAAAAAAGTACTAGGAGACTGTATATGATGGATATTAAGTTAGCTGTGCTACTTAAAATGCATGTAAATTGCTGTACACTGAACAAGTCTTGAAATTTTATGGCGATTTGCATATATCTCATGATGCTTTGCATTATGGAAGTATGTGTAATGTTGTGTTTCATTGAAACGTGGTTTACTGTCAGCGTCCTTTGGGGTAACCCATGTTGCAGTGCTTCTGCATTGAGGTTCTTTGTCTTTAGCTTGTTTTTTTTATTTTTTTTATTTGAGCCCCCACCACCCAAGCAAACAAGGCCCATATAGAGGTGGAGACTGAATCTCAACTGCTAAGTTAGAGCAGAAATCAGTGAGTCAGTAGGTGCTGGCTAAGTACAAAGAAAGGACATAATCTGTTGCTGTAAAATGATGTACTGAAGAAGGGATATGCCATTGCTTAAGGTTAGATATTTATTTATTTTTATTGTTAGATATTTATTGAATAGAATCGGAATTACAATCCTTTGAGTCATACACTCTTTTGCAAAGGCTCCACGTCAGTTATAAAGAATGGAGGGAATACATTTACAGTAAAAAAAAAAAAACATATACAAACAGTATTAGTGTAACAGTACAGGGTTATGCAGTCATAGTTTTATCTTATTTAGATGGTGACAGTAGTTGGCGGCATACGAGATGCCCCTTATCAGAGAAGTGCAGGATACAGTTTTGTAGGATCTAGAGTGACCCTGTGTCAGATATCTGCATTCTGCAAAAACAGACAGAGATTGTGTGTTGAACTTGAAGTTTGGTGTCTGGTCCATCTGTTATCCCACAACCCCTCCACACCCCTGAAGCCTGTTTAAGCCCTTGAGGTACTTGAACATTCCTATCATGTCCCTCCTCTCCTCCAGTGAGTACATACTGAGGTACTTTAACCTCTCCTCATATGTTTTGTGCTGCAAGCCATGTACCATCTTGGTCGCCCTTCTCTGGACTGCCTCCACCCTGTCAATGTCCTTGCGCAGGTACAGCCTCCAGAACTGCAGACACCTCTCTAGGCGAGGCCTCACTAGTGTTTTATACAATGGCATCACCACCTCCCCCCTTCTGCTAGTGATACCTGGTTATGGTAAGTTCTTACATAACTGTACTTTCTGACTATTCATGGTGAATGCCTACTGGGAAGCATAAACAGCTCTCTGAACTCTTTAATGCAAGGACATGTTACCCTAAACATATGTATTGTTACTGCTAGGAAACAGAGCAATAACAGCAATGTGAAACACAGAAACATAGAAACTGACAGCAGACAAGGGCTGCTTGGCCCATCCAGTCTGTCCCTTTTCGTTTTTCTGCTTTCGCTGCAGACCCTTCTAGGTTTACAGCACTTTCTCTTCTGCTCCTTTCCTATCCCTTATGACTGATTCCCTTGTGCCTATCCCAGGCTTTTTTGAATCCCACCACTGTTTTTGCCCCCATAACCTCCACTGGAAGACTGTTCCAGGCATCCGCCACCCATTTTGTGAAGAAGTATTTCCTCACAACTCTCCTGAACCTACCCCCCCAGCTTCATATCATGATCCCTTGTTCTAGAGCACCCTTTCCTCTGAAAAATACTTCTCACCTGTACCTTATTCATCCTTATGAGGTATTTATAGGTCGCAATCATATCTCTCCTCTCCCTCCTCTCCTCCAAGGTGTACATGTTTAGTTCCTTTATCCTCTCCTCATTGGGCTTTTGATGCAGACCCTGTACCAACTTGGTAGCCCTCTTCTGGACCTCCTCTACTCTATGTCTTTCCTGAGATGTGGTCTCCAAAACTGGACACAGTACTCCAGGTGGGGTCTTACAAATAACCTATATATGGGCAACATCACTTCCTCTTCCTGCTGATGATACCACTATATATATATACCCCAGCATCCCACTAGCTCTTCCAATTGCTTTGTCACATTGTCTGGCCACCTCCAGGTCATCTGATATGAGTACCCCTAGGTCCCTTTCTTGCTTGGTCATTGCAAGCATCTCTCTCCCCATTTTGTACTGCATCCTTGGGTTTCTGTGACCCAAGTGCATTATTTTGAACTTTTTTGCATTAAATCTCAGCTGCCAAATTTCTGACTACTCCTCTAGCCGTTTTAAATCTCTTTCCATCCTTTGCACCCCCCAAGTGTCCACTCTGCTGCAGATCTTGGTATCATCCACAAAGAGGCAGACCCTCCCTTCCAGTTCCTCTGCTAAGTCACTAATGAAAACATTAAAGAGGACTGGTCCCAGCACTGACCCCCGAGGTACCCTGCTGGTCACTCTCCCCTCCTTGGAGCAAACTCCATTTACCACCATCCTCTGCCTCCTATCCCCTAACCTGTTTCTTCACCAGGTTACCACCTTATTGCCCACTCCCATGCTACCCAACTTGTCTACCAGCCTCCTATGTGGAACAGTGTCAAAGGCCTTGCTGAAGTCCAGGAAGGCCATGTCCACCACCCCTTCTTGATCCAACACCTTGGTTACCCAGTCAAAAAAAAATCAATCGGATTTGTTTGCATTACCTCCCCTCTGTGAAGCCATGCTGCCTTGGGTCATGCAGTCTGTTGGATTCTAGGTGTTCCATGATTCTTTCCTTTAATAGTGTTTCTATCAATATCCCTACTACAGAAGTAAGGTTGACAGGCCTATAATTTTTCGCCTCCTCCTTGTTACCACTTCTGTGAAGTGGGACTGCATCCCCTCTCCTCCAGCCCTCCAGGACCATGCCAGTCACCAGTGAACTGTTAAACAAGTCTGCCAGGGGTGCAGCCAGCACTCTTGGATGCATCCCGTCTGGCCCCATGTCTTTGTCCACCCTCAGATTAACGGGTGCTTTCCTGACCCTCTCCTCAGAAAAGGGACTGGTGTCCACTTCCCTCCCCTCCAAGCTCTTGGTGCTTATTTATGGTCCCTCCCCTTCTACTGTGAACACTGAGCAGAAGTACTTGGTTAAGATGTCTGCCTTTTCTTAGTCCTCCTCTGTACAGCCCCCCCAACCACCTTTTTTAACCGTACACTCCCTCCCTTTGTCTTCCTTTTCCTCACTAATATACCTGAAAAATGTCTTGTCCCCCATTGATACTGTCTGGGCTATTGTTTCCTTAGCTTGCGCCTTTGCACTCCTTACTGCTTTACCCGCCTCCCTCCATTTTCCCAGATACACTTCCCTGTCTTGTTCTCTCTGGGTCTCCTTACACCCTCTGAATGCCACTGTTTTTGCCCTTACCTTTTCTGCCACTTCCCCTGAGAACCATAATGGTCTCCTCCTCCTGCTTTTGTTTAATTGCCTGACGTACAGTTTTGTTGCCTTTATTATGCCTTCTTTTAATCTGGCCCATTTGCCCTCCATCCCACCCAGGATATCTCCCCCCGCCGGTCCTCTCAGACACATTCCCCCATCTTTGCAAAAGTCAGCCCTTCTGAAATCCAGGACCCTCGCCCTTGTGCCGTTGGATTCTGCTGCTGTTCTTACATTAAACCATACTGTGTGATGGTCAATGGTCCCCAGATGACTTCCCTCTCTGATGTCCACATCCCCGTCCCCGTTAGCACCAGGTCCAGTATTGCCCCACCCCAAGTGGGTTCACTGGCTAGCTGCCTGAGGAATGCCCCCATGTGCTTGGGCTCTGATGCAATGGTTTGGGATGCAACAGCTTGGCACTATATTCATTGTAGAACCAGTGAGACGTTTCCAAGTATACAAAGTAACAGTTTTATTCTTGAAAAGTGCACAACACGGGTTTCAAAAAAATTGTAGTACCCTGCTTGCATTGTTGGAGTACATGGATTTTCTGAGCGATGTCTTGGATAGTGGAGACATAGCTGGATTGGTCTATATCAATCTATCAACAGCACTTGATTTAGTGAGCCACCAAATGCTTGTGGAAAGGCTGTATGAACTTGGTTTGTCAAGGAATGTATGTCAGTGGTTTCGAAACTACCTATTGAACCGGTCTCCAAAAGCAAAATTACGCGGTGTTGTAGCATACAAAATGTGGTTAATGCAGGAGTACTGCAGGATCCACTTCGGAACCTCTGCTTTTCAGCGTTTTTCTGAATGATCTGCCTTCCGCTTGCCAGGACTGCAAAGTCATTCTTCATGCTGATGATGCAATCCAGGCAGCCAGAGGCAAATCTGTTTTTGATCTAACTGAACCACTTCAGGATGATTTTCCAGGAGTTCAGGAGGGGTTTACAAGAAGTAAATTAGTTGAGAATGTAAAAAAGACCAACACAATGGTGTATTGTAGTAACAAAAAGGCACAAATGTGTGGTCCTTTGAAAATAAGAAGTTATTGATGAGGAACTGGAGCAAGTGCCTTTTTTCCCCAATATGTAGGTGTTTACCTGGATACCACAATATCTTTTGCCAAGCATATTGCCCAGACCATAAATAAAATTAATACTAGATTGGGACTGTTATAGAAATAAAAATATTTTTTTAATTTGGATACCTGAAAGTTAGTGGCCCAAAGTTTGCTACTTTCTCTGATACATTATGGCTAACCCATGTATGTGACAGCAACAAACAGTGCACTGGATAGGAGAGTTGTATACAATAGAATCTGTCGATTTACATTACATGCAAATAGAGACCGTCATCAATGTGACCTACATTTCAGATCAGACTGGTCCCCACAGAATGCTAGAAGGGCCTATTTTGATAGCATCTGGAGTTTAAAAATTGGCCAAAGTACTAGTAGTCTGAATAAGTTGCTTCACAAATGTTCAAACTCGTATAATACCAGAACAACAAAAAAATTTACAACTAGAAATACCAAACTGCAAAACTTCCTTGAAACAAAGAGCTTTTAAAAACTGATTTGTGAAAAAGTACAGTTACGCAAGAACTTACCGAAACAACAGTCCTTCGAGAGGAGCAATGCAGCAGGCAACACCAGTAGGACTGAGTCCCAAGCAGTACCAGAACTGACTGTAAGTCTGCCAGGAGGAGATAAAAAACAAGAGCAGACAGCTCAGGAAAGAAGACCCTGAAGGACAGCTAGTCTGAAAGTGGCCCTGCATCTGGAAGCACTATCCAGGCCGTAATGGCAGACAAAGGTATGAACCGAACTCCAAGTGGTGGCTGCACAGATGTCCGCAGCAGACACATTCCTGAAACATGCAGTAGAGGCGGTCATACCTCTGGTGGAGCGACCCGTGACTACCCAAGGCAAGGGCTTGTACTTCGAGTAACAGCACACAATGCAATTTGCCAACCATTTAGACAAACACTGTTTCGAAACAGGCGCCCCTTCTCTTTTGGGAGTGAACAAAACAAACAACTGATCAGTTTTCCGAACTGGTTGGGTGCGATTCGTATAATAACGGAGCATCCTGTAAACATCCAAAGTGTGCAGAAGGGCCTCCCCTGATTAGAATATTCAGGGCAATAATCAAGCAGGTGGATGGATTGGTTTAGCATGAACTCAGACATCACCTTAGGCAGAAACTTAGGATTAGTACGCAAAGACACCCTGTCTTTGTGAAAAACCAAATGAGGGTCTTTACACAACAGAGCCTAAAGCTCGGAAATCCTTTGAGTGCAAGTAACAGCAACTAAAATTAGTGCTTTCCACAACAGAAAGTGCAGCTCGCAGCTCTCGGATGGTTCAAAGGGCGGCAAAGTGAGCTTTTGCAACATAAAAAGAAAGTCCCATGGAGGGACAGGGTCCCAAACGGGGGTGCTTCAAATTTAGGATACCCCACAAGAATGTGCAGGATACCTCCAACTAAGCAACAGTTTTGCCCTAAAGAGGTGCATGGAATGCAGAGATCCCGGAAAGGTGCACCTTTAGCAAAGAGTACCACAGACCAGAGTCTGAGAGGAAGAGGAAGTACTCCAGAATCAGATTCACCGGACAGGTGATGGGATCCAGGTAATGAGCGGTGGCCCATATGGAGAAGCATTTCCACTTCAAAGCATAGGTGGCTCTTGTGGAATGTTTCCTGGCAGCCACCAAGACATCAGCAACCCTGGAAGAAATTCCAAAGCAGGCACTAGCTAAGTCTGCAGGAGCCACGCATGGAGATACAGAGACTTGAGGTCTGGATGGACCAGGGTGCCCTGCTCCTGGGAGAGCAAGCCAGTGCATAGGGGCAAGGGAACTGGAGGTTTCACCACCAGCTACTGCAGTAGAGAGAACCAAATCTAGTGCGGCCAGTAGGGAGCTACAGGAATCATCTCTGGCCTCTTTGACTGAAGCTTGAGGAGAACCCTCTGCAGAAGTGGGGAAGGAAAGCATACAGAAACCTCCCTTTTCAGGAAAGGGACGTGTTGCGCCAGAAAACTCTATGCCCTGGATCGCGTGAGCAGAAAAGCATGTTTTGTGTTGAGTGGGGGCACAAACAGATCCCACTCTGGGCATCCCCACCTGTCAAAGAGGTCTTAGACCACTGAGGACAGGAGTTCCCACTTGTGCATCCTCAACCTGGACTGGCTTCAACTGTTGGCCAGGGCATTTTGGACACCTGGAACATGGACAGCTGAGAGTTCCAGGCCATGCTCAATGGCCCAATACCATATCATTATGACTTCCTGACAAAGGGGGTAGGAATGTGTGCCCCCCCCTGCTTGTTGATGTAGAAGACTATGGACATGTTGTCCGTCTGCACCAATAGCGGGTCGGGATGAATGTGGGACTGGAAGGCCTGCAGAGCATACAGAACTGTCCGCATCTCCAGCACATTGATGTGGAGATGCTGCTCCAACTCGGACCAAATGTCCTTGGTCTGACGGCCGGCTAAGTGTGCTCCCCACCCAGGCCCGAGGTGTCTGTGGTGAGATTCTGTTGTGGAGACACAACATGGAGTGGGACCCACCTCAGGAGACTGGCGGGGTTCTGCCACTACTCCAAGGTCCTCTCCACCAGATCGGAAACCAGCACTAGCTGATCTAGGTCGTCGGTGCGTTGATCCCACTGGGTTCGCAGAGTCCATTGGGAACCCCATGTGGAGGCGGCTAGGGGAACCCGTACAGGCTACGCCATGTGCCCCAGCAAACGAAGGAACACTCTGGCTGGTACCTGACGACTGGAGGATACCAGCTGGGCCTGCGCTATCAAGCACTCTGCTCTCCGCTCCTATGTACTAGAGGCATTGGCACGGAGAGAGACAAGACTTTGGTAGATTCATCGTGATCCCTAGGGTCTCGAAGAGCCAAAAGGTGCCTTCCAGGGTCTGCAACTAACAGTTACGCAAGAACTTACCATAACAGTAGATCTTCGAGAGAGGTTCCTACAGTAGGTCTTCACAAGTAGGACCACACGGCAAAAATTGTAGCTAGCTAGCAATCATCAGTGGGGACCGCCCCCAGCGTCAGGTGACGGATGACAGCATGACTATAAACATGGGTGGTCCCCCGCTGCCCTCCAGTTCTTCCGCCGGAGACCTCTAATGAGGAAGCAGAAAAAAAGGAGTGGCAACTCCTGTTATCCTGAGCCCTGGATAAAGCAAAGCCCTGGGAAGGGAACAGAGAGGAAAAAACAAAGGAGCTGGGGGAAGGTGGGTGGGTGGGAAATCTAGCCCTACTGCAGGAATCTCTCTCGAAGATCTACTGTTACAGTAAGTTCTTATGTAACTGTTATATCTTACTTCGAGAGGGTTCCTGCAGTAGGTCTTCACAAGTAGGACTGAATACCAAGCAGTCATCTAAAAAAAGGAGTCAACAGTTTCTAGATATGATCCCATTTGTATAGTACCTGTTGGTGCCTTTCTAAAGGTTAGCATGCTCTTTTATAGCTTTCCTTTAATTGGAAGAGGAACTTGGGAACTATTTCAGTAGTAAATATGCTATTCAGCATGTAGCTCATGGGCTTAAATTGCACAGCTTATATTTGAATTATTTAAGTCAGAATTTAAATGTTTCTTTGAGTTCTCCCAATGCTGTATCTTCCTGATGTCAGTCGATCTATTTTATCTGCTTGTATTAAGAGGGGTGGCACCCTCGTGTGGTTATTTGACATATTCTTATGTACTGCATCAGGAAAAAACTGTGTTTAATATGAAACTAATAAATACAAAGTAGAAAAAAAAAAGGAGAAGTCGGAGATAAGGTTCTGGGAGGAGGAAATGTCTGCCAACTATAGGTCACTCAGGACAGAAGTCCTTGTAGGACTGCTAGACCGAAGCCATCCCTGTGCCTAGAAGCAATGTCCAGACTGTAATGTTTCGTGAAAGTGTGGATGGAGGACCAAGTGGCCACTGCACATATGTCTGCAGTGGACACATTCCTGAAAAAGGCAGTGAAAGTGACCACTCCTCTAGTTGAGTGGCCCTTCACCGTGCCCGGAAGGGGCTTTTCAAATTTCTGGTAAATGGAATGAATACAATTAGCCAGCCACCTAAACAGAGTCTGTTTTGACATAACCTTGCCCTGGCAGTTAGGAGCAAAGACTACAAAGAGTTGGTTCGACTTGCAAACATCCTTAGTTCTTGAGATGTAATATCTCAGAATCCTGTGCACGTCAAGGGTGTGCAAGAGATACACCCCCCTGTTGGAGTGATCTGGGTAGAGGTTAATATCCCAATACTGACACTACATAAAGCATGAGGGGGTGCTTCACTCCTGAGGTTCCGTCTTTCGGATGAGACGTTAAACCGAGGTCCCATCTGCCTGTTCTGGTGGTAGTTTAGGTGGATGTTAAAGATCCCGTGGCACTTCTCGAAAAGATTAGGGGACTTTCCCCAGTTCCCTGGCCACATTTCCCCCCATTCACTAAAATACCACCAACAGCTTAATCTGGTTCAAGATCAGTAGGCATTCACCTGTACCCCCTCCCCTGGGTCATGCCTGAAAATAGGCAGAATTTGTCTAGTGCACTTACCCGGTCAACAAAAACTAAATAAATAAATAAATACCGGCAGTTCAACATTCTGATTTAGAGTGGGTTCCGAAACCACCTTCGGAAGAAAAGAAGGATTAGTCTGCAGAGCCACCCGGTGTCTGTGGAAAATCAAGTAAGGCTCTCTGCAAACTAGAGCCTGAAGCTCTGAAACTCTTCGAGCTGAAGTGACAGCAACTAAGAAGAGCATTTTCTACACCAAAAAATGCATATCACTACTTGCTGCCAGCTCAAAAGGGGGCAGAATAAGTTCTTCTAAAATAAAATTAAGATCCCTGGGGGGAGGAACAGGATTCCGGACCGGAGGCTTGAGGTGAAGGATCCCCTTCAGAAAGGTTCTGGAAACCTCTAGCTGAGCTATGGTTTTGCCTCCACTGGAAGGTGGTAGGCCGGAACCGCGGAGAGATGGACCTTCAGAGAGGAATAACTGAGGCCCAGCTCTGACAGGTGCAAGAGGTACTCTAGGACCTGGGAAGCCAAGCAGGAAAACGGGTCTAGACCTTTGGCTGTGGTCCAGATAGAAAATCTTTTCCACTTCATAGCATATGTGGATCTAGTGGAGGGTTTCCTGGCCTCCAATATGACCCTAATGACTGGAGGAGATGCGATAGCCGGAAATCGCATGAAGGTGGATCGATTTGAGGCTCGGGTGTACCAGGGTGCCCTGCTCCTGGGACAGAAGGTCGTGAGCGAGAGGAAGAGGTACTGGGGGTTCCAGTGCTAGCTGCTGTAGCAGTGGAAACCATATCTGCTGTGGCCATGGGGGGGCAATGAGGATCATTTGCACCCCTCCTGCCTGTAGCTTCAGCAGAACCTTCTGCAGAATAGGAAAGGAGGGAAAGTGTATAGAAATCTCCCTGTTCAAGACAGAGACAATGCGTCTCGCTAAAAACATCATGCCTGGGAACAAGCAAACAAAACCTGGGCAATTTTGCGTTGGATGGGGAGGGATCTCCTACCACTGCCTGCTTTAACTCCCACTCATGAGCCCTGGCGACTGATCGGCTGAGACTGTCCACCAGAATGTTGTGAACACCTGGCACGTGAACTGCTGTCAAGGATAGGCTGTGTTGAACAGCCCAGCACCACACCCGCATCACCTCCCTGCAAAGGGTGTACGAATGGGTGCCTCCCTGTTTGCTGATGTACCAGACTGTTGCCATGTTGTCGGTCTGTATGAGAAGTGTTCCCAGAACTAAGAGGGACTGAAAAGCATGGAGAGCATACAGAACTGCTCTTGTCTCCAAGATATTAATGTGAAGGTTCTCCTCCATAGGGGACCAAGTTCCTTATGCCCGATGGTCTCCCAGGAGAGCGCCCTCCATCCAAGATTTGAAGCATCTGACGTGAGAGTCATGATGGGGGACAGAGAGTGGAAAGGGACCCCACCGAGAGGTTGGATAGGTCCTGCCACCAATGTAGATCCCTCTGAAGGCTGTTGGAGACTAGAACCATCTGGTCCATGTCATCTAAGCATTGATCCCACTGTACTCGTAGAGACCACTGGGTCACCCGCATGTGCAGTCTGGCCAATAGAATTGTGGGTATGGAGGCCGCCATCAGACCCAGCAGTCGTAAGACCGAGTGTGCTGTGGTCCAATGAGAGGAGGCCACCAGAGCTGCTTGGGAGATAAGGGTCTCTGCTCTGTTGACTGGAAGGAAGGCCCTGCCCTGGACCATGTCCAGCACTGCTCCTATGAATTGGAGGTGCTGGGAGGGTGACAGTTGAGACTTAGGGTAATTGACAGTGATCCCAAATCTGAAGAAAAGGTCCAGGGTGAAGGAAAGGGAATCCTTCAGATTGTCCTGGGATGGGGCTGAAAGCAGCCAATCGTCCAGGTACGGGAACACATAGATGCTCTTGCGACGTAGGATCGCAGTTACCACTGCTAGGCACTTGGTGAAAATCCCAGGTGCCGAAGAGAGGCCAAAGGGAAGGGCTCTGAACTGAAAATGTTCCTCCTGGAAGGAGAATCTCAGAAAGCAGCAGTGGGCCGGAAGAATGGGGATATGTAGGTAGGCATCCTGCATATCCAGGGAACACAGCCAATTGTTTGGTTGGAGCAGGGGCAAGAGTCCCTGGAGTGTCAACATGTGAAATCTCTTGTATTCCACAAAGAGGTTGAGCATGCCGAGATCTAGAACTGGCCTGAGATCTCCTGTCTTTTTGGGTACTAGGAAGAAGTGGGAGTAGAATCCCCTTCCTATCTGTGGTGGGGAACTTACTCTATGTCTGATTTTTGCAGTAGAGCTTGGATTTCCTGCAGGACCAAAGGTTGTTGGCCTGACGGGTAATGAGACCTGCCCAGACGGTTGGTGGGTGGTCTCTCCAGAAACTCTATAGTGTGACCTCTTGCGATTAGCTGTGGGACCCATGCATCTACGGTTATGGCTTTCCACCTTTCCAGGTGGAGGCTGAATCTTCCCCCCGCAGGTTCCTCCGCAGGGAGGGGAAGTAATGGGGAAGGGGGGGGTCCGTAAGTCAGAACGCTGAAGGGAGGGGTGCCTTGCCCCTTTGGGGAATTTAGCCTGGGGGGTTTGAGAGCCAGAGCCAGAGATGCAACGCTTGTTCTGACGTCTGCCCTGGTTCTGTTTGTTCCATTTCCATTGGGGATGACGAAAATTCTGCTTGGGTTTCTGACCCCGAGCGAGCGGTACAAAGAGCGGACGTCTTTCAAAGATTTGCCGCTTTCTTGCAGTTCTGTGATAATATCTTTAGTGCCGCTGCCAAACAGAACTGAACCCCTGAAGGGAGCGTCCAGAAGAGTGCTCTGTACATGTTGAGCCAATCCTGCGAAATGAAGCCATGCAAGGTGCCTCAGACAGACGCCTGTAGCCATACAACGTGATACCCAGTTGACCAAGTTGTAGGTTGCCCAAAGGGCATGGTGGCAGGATGATTTACTCAGCCTGATTTTGTCCAGAAGTTTGTTCCTGAGTTGCTCGTCAGGGACTTCTTGGATGTCCTTTTCCAGGTCGGACAAGTCCGACTTCTGGAAAGCCACCATGTGGGCTACGTGGTTCAATGAACATATGGCACAGGTAGAAGATGAGTAGACCTTGCGGCCATATTGGTCCATTTGCTTCGACTCTATATCAGGAGGAGAGGCACTAAGATGTTTAGGTTGTGCAGACCTATCGTGCGCTGCAGTGATGATGACAGAGTCCACTTTGGGTTGAGCTGTAAGGTGGAAAACCCCTTCCGGGGAGGTGGTAGGTCCTGTCAGCTTTCTTAGAAACCGCAGGGATCGAAGACAGCTGTTGCCAAATCGTGGATGTAAGATGTTCATGTGGCCCCATCCAAGGAGGGATGGGGAAGGGGTCCGCATTAAGCAGGTCCAGATGCTCTGCAAGTCTTCTGCCTACATGATCTCTGGATGGACCAGAAGAGTTCTGCGAAGGATGGATCCTCCGGGGGAGATTTTGGCGACTCTTTTGACTGAGGTTCTATGGGAGAGTGGGCCTGACAGGTCCCCACGGTCCGAATCCTCATCAGAGTCAGAAGATTCCGGCCTACTAGGCAAAGAAGTGACATCTGGAACCGCCTCTGCAACCCTGTGCCCTAAAGTGATTCCAGACAGCAGAGCTGTATCTCTTTCAGAAACTCTACTGGAAGGAGCAGGACTTCCCGGAGGAACACTGTGGGGCAAGGTAGCCCTGACTACCAGCTGGGGCTCGTCCAACTCCTGTAAGAGCTGGGACTTGGTGTCCTTCCACCAAGCTGGTAAGGACTCTTGCTCTGGCTTACGAGGTGGAGGAGGAGGTGGTGGAGGGTATACTGGGTACCCCACAGAGTAGGAGGGGTAGCTGGGTGACTGGTACCGGAAAGAGTACTGGCAGCCATGGAATTGACCCAGCGTCGGGTAACCTGGCATCGGAGGCAGGTAACCCGGTGTCGGGTACTGGGGAAACTGTGGCGTGTAGCCAGGGTAGTAGCCCGTTGGGCTCGATGGAGGAGGAGCACAACGTCCAGAGGGAGGCGGTGCAGAGGGACCACTGGGGTTTGGTTCCATCAGTGGATGTTTGGGGGGCCCTGAAGGTGCAGGAGTAGTTTGGTCCATTCCACCCCCAAAAGGGTCCAGTGAGGGATCTGGCATCGGGAGCCTATCTGACGGTGGGACCGAGACAGGCGAGGGGGGTTAATCCGGAAGAGCCCCCGTTGACAGGTCTGCTGGTGAGGCAGACGTCTCGAGGACGTCCGACGTTAGGGGCTCCTGGAAATCTGGCCCAAAGATGTTGGGTAAGGTTAGCTCTTCCCTAGAGGGAGAACCCTGAAGGGAAGAAGGGGAACCTGCAAGCTTGCTCTGCCGGGCGTCGGGGACCACAAGGGAGTCCGACGGGACAGCAGTCACCACGCGGTCGTCAGATAGTCCGGCGACTGTCTTAGAGGCGACGGTCTGGCGAGCGTCTGAGGAGCTGACAGTCGACTTAGAGACTACGGCCGGGCTGACACAAGCTGGTAAACTAGAGTCAGGCTGATTGGCCTGGGCCGGGTGCCTGGCAGAGGAGCCAGAGGGTGGCTTATTGGCCGAGCGAAGAGCAGGAACCACAACTGTATCCCTGGAAGAGGAGATCGCTGACTGGCCACTGATCTTGGCAGGTGGGGGAGAAAGCACCCGGCCCGCCGGAGCGGACGAAGGCCCAGGAGGTGGGGTACTCATTGGGGTGGAGGCCCCACACCAGATGGTGTCGGCTGCCTGGCTGCTTTTCCTCTGAGGAGAACAGCTCCGCTCCCAGCATTTCTCCTTCTCTTTCTTTTCCGGGGCAGATGATGACGATCGTTCCCTCAGCTCCTGGAGTTCTCTTTCCATCGATGCCAACAGTTGCTTCAATAAATGGGCATCGAGGGTCCTATGGCGACGGGTGCACGTGGCCTGGTTGAAGGCCTGGCAGATAGAGCACTCTGCGGTCTTGTGCTTAGGCCCCAGGCATAGGACGCAGTGGGAGTGGTCGTCCCCGTGTGGGATCTGCGTGCTGCACTTGGGGCACTTTTTTCTTGGGCCGACGAGATGACATGAAATGCAGTTAGAAGAAAGAAATTAGAAATGCAATTACATGAGAAAATGGCAGGTGATTGAAGCTGTTTCACCATGAGGTCCGATGATTCAGGTCGACAGCGGGAACGAACTGGTGGGCAGGCGGGGGACCACCCCTATTTATAGTCACGCTGATGTCCATCACCTGACGCTGGGGCGGTCCCCACTGATGTCTGCTAGCTACAATTTTGCCGTGCGGTCCTGATGCCAAGGGGCGCAGTCCTACTTGTGAAGACCTACTGCAGGAACCCTCATGAAGAAAGATCAAGAGATCCCTGGAGGGGGCTGTAAGAATCCAATCATCCGGGTAAGGGAACACATAAAAGCCTTGCCTCCTCAGAGCTGCAGCTGCCACCTCTAGGCACTTAGTAAAGACCCAGGGAGCCAAGGAAAGGCCAAAAGGGAGGGCCTGGAACTGAAAGTGGTCCCCCTGGAAGTAGAAGCAGAGGAAACAGTGGTGGGTTGGGAAACCATGGATATGGAGATAGGCATCCTGCATATCCAGGGAACAGAGCCAGTCCCCTTGATAAAGGAGGGGCAACAGTCCCTGCAGGGTAACTATCCTGAACTGCTCGTGCTCTATATGGAGGTTCTGATGGCTGAGGTCCAGGATCGGCCTCAGGTCCTCTGTCTTCTTGGGGATGAGGAAAAAGTGTGAGTAGAACCCCTTCCCTCTTTGAGCCAGGGGAACAGGCTCTATGATGTTCTTGAGCAGGAGAGTCTGAATCTCTTCCTGGATGAGGGCGATGTTGGCCTGAGGGTAATGGGAGAGAGAGAAGGGTTTTCTGGAGTGGGTTCCAGAAACTCGAGGGTGTGACCCTGTTCGATAATCTGAAGCACCAACTGATCTGAGGTTACTGTATGCCACCCATCTAGGTAAAGAGAGAAGAGACCCCCAATCTCCCAACCGCCTCCCCAAGACTTCTGCTGGGGGTTGGAGCAGGAATCGAGCAGTGGAACCAGGGTGGGCAGAGCGCTGCAGGCACTCTGGGGGCAGTGGCAGGCACTCTGGCTGGCGGGTGTTTGCCTTTATGCTTAAAGAATCCTTTCTCGGCTGTTGGCCCTGAAGGCTAGCAAGAGGACCGGTGAAAGGACTGACGTTGGGAAGACCATGGTTGGGACCAGTACACAGAATGTACAGACCATAGGGCCTTGCTCGATTTCTGGAGGTGGAAGATGATATCCTGGGCATCTTCCCCCTAAACAAAAAAGAGCTATGGAAAGGGGTGTCCATAATTTTGGCCTGAACATTCAGGGCAAAATCAGACACCCTGAGCCATGAATGGCAGTGCATGCAGATCCCTGCTGCGCCCATACGCCGGAGACATCTACAGTGTATAGGCAGCCCTTAGCACACGGTTGCCCACATCCAAACTAGATTTTAAGATTTGGGCCAACTGCGTTTTAGTGGACTCTTCCGCGAAGGTTTGACCCAGCTCCCTCGCCTGATACCAGAGGGCATTCTGTTACTGAACCATATGGGCCATATAGTTCTGGGCCCGAACGGCCAGAGTGGCAAAGGAATACACCCGCTTACCCAACTGATCCAGCTGGTGAGATTCCTTATCTGGAGAGTGGGTGCTGAGATGTTTGGGCTTTTCAGTGAACTCATGAGCTGCGTTCATGACCACTGAGTCCGCCGTGGGATGTCCTTCCAAGAAAGGTTTGCCCACTGGCGCGTTCTAAAGGCGATTTGCTTTCTTAGCCAAGGATGGGGTGGTTCCATGCCGCCTTGGTGACATCTTCATATGAATCAATAAGAGGGACCACCAAAGGGAGGGTCTCCTTCTTGCGGAGATAAATAGCCAGATGATGGCACGCTGGGTAAAGGTCCTCCATCTCCCACCCCATAAGGGATTGGATATGGCGCATCACATCAAGGAAAGAGGGTTCATCAGGAGGAGGCTTAGGAGGTTCCTGACCATTGAAGGAGCCTCTTGAGTCATCCGACCGCTACGAGGAGGAAGAGGAGGAATCATCCCCTGACTGATCGCTCTGCGGGTCTAATGTCAGAGCGACGGTTGTCCCTATGCTGGTCTGAGGTCCTCTTGTGACCTCCAGAAGACCCTGTGGTATGGGGGTTGCTGGATCCTGCCCAGTCTGCATCCTGAGAAAGAGGGCGAGAAGGGTGCCTAGGTGCATCCCTGTCCTTCATCAAGGTCCACCAGGCCATAAATAAGGCATTATAATCCACTGGTGGAGGTGGACTGTAAGGTGGATAAGGGTACTGGAGGGGAGAGAAGGCTACATTGGTGGAGGGACCGGCGTAGGGCACCATGGCGTGGGACCAGCAGGCACTGGCTGGGGATCCTTGGAAGGGCCAGCGGGCGTCAGTTGAGGCACAGGCTGGGGCTGAGGCAATGACGGCTGAGAAGTTTTCGGTGTAGGCGTCAGTGTAGCTGGCCTGGCAGGTGAAGGCTGGCATCGGTCTGCTGAAACAGCTGGCACAGGCCCCAGAGGCGAATCAGGTGCTGTCGGGGTGGTGGTGTGCCCCCCCCCCCCCGAGTCAAGATTAGAGGCATCGCCTGTGTGGAGGAGGTGAGCGCTCCTCCAGGCCATGCCTGAATCATTGCACCAGTCCCAAAGTCAGGATCGAAAACGGCAATGCCTTAACCGGGGCGTGATGGGCAAGGACTGACCACTGAGGTTCCAACCTAGAGCCGCCTGGCTGAGGACCCATGGGGACTAACGGCCTGAGCTTCAGGGGCTAGGAGGCAGGGGGCAAAGTCTGCTGCCCCGAGGAGCCGCCGTCCATTATGGAAATGAGGGCAGATGACTGGACCACCAGCAACCAGGAAGGAGAGAGGGCTGCAGAGGAAGGAGGGTCTGACCCCCTGCAGAAGGAAGATCCAGAGGCTGAAGCCGGTCTATGCAGTAACTGCGAGCGAGAGGCTGCCCAAGGATGGTCCCAGTGCTTGTGCTTCCCGTAGGACTTCTTCTCCTTCTGGGAAGAAGATGATGCCCTGGAGGCCAGGGAAGTGGAAGAGCTTTTAGCCTGTAGCTTCTTCTCCATCGCAGCCAATTTCTGCTGAAGCACATAGCCCTGAAGGGTCTTCAAGCGGCATCTCTGTGTGGCGGTTGAAGTCCTGGCAGGCCTCGGTGTCGTGGTTGGGGCCTAAGCAGAGCAGGCAGGAAGAGTGACCGTCTTTGATGTGTATCTACTTGCCAGGCACACTTTGTAGGCCTGTCAGAAGACAAGGCTGGAGCAGAAGACATAAACAAGATGAAGAAAACAGCGAAAACCTATGTTAATACTAAGGTAAGAAAACAGAAATCGCAGGTAAATGCGAACAAAATGGCGGGTGATTGAAACAGGAGTCCATGGAGGTCCGACATTCGTGGGTCAACGGCGGGAAAAGAAGTGAGGTAGGTCTCGGGGACCGCCCACTTTATAGGACAGGCGGACGTCAGTGTGCTGATGTCGGCAGGGGTAGTCCCCTGCGACAAACTGCTAGCTATAAGTTTTCTGTGTGGTCCTGGCACCTGGTGGCTTCAGTCCTACCGCTGTTGCCTGCTGCAAGAGCCCCCTCGGAGTAAGTTCCTGGAACACTCTTCTGATGAATATATTGCACAGTGAATGCTCAGGGCAATTTAAAAATAGATTGAGAATGCATTTAAATGACTATAAGATGTGTAACTGCCTCAAATAGTTTTATTTTATCGTGACAGAGTTTTACATATATTGTTACATGGTATTTATATACTGACTAATTGTTACTGTATCATTTGTAATGTGTTGTGTTGTAATTTGACTGGATCACCTTTGAGGAAAATAGGCAATGTACCGAAAGGGTTTTCCCCATTAATAAAATTTAAATTTAAATTCTGTTCCAAGTTTTATCCATAAAATATAATCAATCTTTAACTGAGCAGCTATTCTCATCCTAAAAAAAAAAAAAAAAAAAAACAGACTAGATCTTGTGTCTCTAATTTCTCTGAAGAAAAAGATAAACAATTGATTCGACACATCAATAAAATTGAATTTTTCGTCTGCTTCATGTATCCCATACTGGCAAACAAAGCAGCTGGAGAGAAAATGAAGGAGTGGGTAATGGAAAGACTAATTGATATATAAACTACTTTATACTCAATCTAGATAAATGCCACATATTTCCAGCATGTTTTTTTTTTTTCAGACCAAGTTCTCAATTTCAAACTAAAGTTGTGTAAAGCCATTATACCTAATCAATTCGCTGGGAAAATACTATGTCAACATACTCAATAACAGTTTAAAGCTATCAGCGTTATTACAAAAGCAATATAAAAAAACAGAGGATTCTACTTAGAATACAAGTCAGGAAGGGCAAACATTTTATGCTGCCCAGAAATTATGTTGTCTCACGCCTGTGTGTCCTGAACAACACATCCTTCGACTCCACCACCAACTGGAGCCTGGCAATATGATGCAGGAAGCCTGAGACCAGCACAGAGATCTTGAATGGGTGGGACTCAACTGGCTTATCCTCCGATGAACTCTACTGTTTTCACAGAGCAAGTAAAACATTTATAAACTTTATTCAACAGTCCAGAATGTAACATACTCAAACCAGGGCCCTATAAATATTAAGCAAGTCTGCTCCGAGAAAAAAAAAACCACCACGCCTCAGTAGACAAATGCATAGGAGTGAATATGAACTACTGCTACTGGTTCACCTCTAATCATGCAGAAAGAACAAATTTAATTGTAAAATACAAAAAGTGCTTGAGTGTAGTAAGTTGCTCACTAAAAAAAGACAACAGAAAATACTTAAGAGTCACAACAAAACCGCTGACCGGTTTCAGACCGTGCTTCATCAGGAGGCATACCCACTAGTATAACCACAACTTTATACTGTACATTTCAAGTGACAAGCACTGAAAAATAGAATACAAAGTGGGGTAAAAAGTGTTAAATTGCAAAATCTAAGCGCTGGGTATTACAATAAAGTTACACACTAGGATGGTTTTCAAGACAGTACTGGATTAGTATACTATTTAGAATGAGTTAGAATTCATTGTGATACACAGGAAAACTGATGCCTGATTTTCTAAAATTTCAGATTGATGCTCTCTTTTCAGCTATTTGGAAGAGCAACATGGGGCTCTTCTGTGTGTCAATTGTTAATCATGATTATGATTTATTGGGAGACATTTAGTCTATTGTATGAAGTACTTTATAACACACAGCACTTAGTTTTAGTGAATTTGCACTTTTACCCCACTTTATATTCTACTTACGTTTCCATTGTCACTTTAAATGTACAGTATAAAGACAGCGGTATACTGGTTAAGAGTGAAATCAACATATTACAGAAACATGTTTTGTTCCTACAGAAATGTAGAAAGTGGTGGCTGATAAAAGATCAGAGGTCTATCCAGTCTGCTCATAAAGGTTACTACCTATCCTTTGACATACCATCCAAGGGGTTAGTTAGCCCTGATGACTACCTCAAATCCTCCACATCTCTTACTCCTCCTCTCTGAATCATCAGTCCCTTGTACCCATGCCATTCATTTCTTTGAACCTGTTTGTAGCCCCTGCACTCAGCTCTTCCACAGGAAATTTGTCCCACGGCTCCACCTTCTCAGTGAAGTAGAATTTCCTCACGTCTCTGTGGAAGTTTTCACCGATCAGCCTTAATTCTTGTTATCTCATAACTGCACTACTATTATTGGTGAACAAGTCCTCACTGCTCAGCCTATCAATTCCCTTCAGGAACTTGTATGTCTCTATCATGCCGCCCCTCTCTCTTCTAGCCACCAGCGTTTACATGTCAAGGGCCTTCAGCTGTCCTCATACGATCTGCCCTGCTGTCCCTGGACCATCTTGGTGTTCCTGTGCTGCAGTCTCTATCCTAACCCCAGTCCTTTCTCATGTGCAGACTCCAGAACTGTTCAGAGAGCTGCAGGTGAGGCCTTAACCAGGAGAAAAATCACCTAATTCTTCCTGCTGTCATATCCTTGTTGCTTTGCTACATGCTTTAATGCACTGACTGGAAGGTTTGAGGGAGTCACTAATGACTCAGATGTTGTAGTCAACCTAACCCCACCCATACAGTACTCTGTATGTAGGTTATTCATTGTGCATAACTTTATAGTTTCAGCACTGAATCTCAAGTGTCATATTTTTGACCATCTCTCCAGGTCCTCTTTTACTCTCTCACCATGTCCCCGCTATCTATTCTGTTACACAGTTTTCTGTTACCACAAAGAGATACAAGCCTACCCTGGGCATCCTCACCTTTGTCAATAATGAACATATTAAACAGAACCGGTCCCAGAACTGATTTTTGCAGCACCCCGCTTGTGACCCTCCTGTTTTCTGATTTGACCCAGATTACTACCACAGTTCCAAAGGATAAGCTGCAAACTGCAGGGCAGGGTGGGTGCTAGGAAAAGGCAGCCAGTCAAACATATAATAGGTCTCAGAGATCCTTAGCACTCCCAGACTCCATAAGCCTGGAAAAACAGCACAATGGCAAATCAAGGTCCAAAATAGAAGTTCATTCTGTCTAGTAAACAGCACAAGTGCTCGACCCCAGTGCATCGGCAACCGCCTTCTTCAGGGGGTGTGGCCCCATGAAGAAGGCGGTTGCAGTAGCGCTGAGGTTGAGCGCTTGTGCTGTTTACCAGTTTACTACCAGCCTGTTTTCTCCTTCCCCCCAACCAGTTCCCTATCCATCTGACAATCTCTAACTCCTCCCAGGTCTTCTAGCTTCCTCAGCATCCTCCTGTGTGGCACCGAATCAAAGGCTCTGTTGAAATCAAAGTAGTCTAAATCTATCACCTGCTCGCTATCAACCACCTTTGTGAGCCTGTCAAAAAATACCACTAGGTTGGTTTGGCACAATCTGCCAACCACAAATTTATGCTGCTTGTTGTCCTGTTACCTACTTGTATCTAGGTAAGCTACCAAGCTTTCTTTAGTCAGGGTCTCCATCAGCTAACCTACAATGGAGGTAAGAATGATGGGATATGGATTCCAGGGTCTTCCCTGTCTTTCCCCTTATGGAGCAGAACCCATAAGCAGACCTCCAACCCCCTGCCCCCAGTACAACATCAGTTTCCAATGAGCATGTGAACAGCTCAGCGAGGGTTCAACCTGCTCTAATCCCAGCTCCCTAAGCACTCTTGGGTGTTATCTGCCTGGTCCCAGTCCCTTCATCTATTGTGACAGCTTCTAGCTCCTCACCTTGTCAACTGCAACCACCACATGTCCCACTTGCTATACCCTCCCTTGTGCAGGCCTAATTACCCCTTTCTGGTAGATGTCCTACGTCCTCCACCATAAATACACAGCAGAAGAAACTGTTCAAAACATTAGCCTTCTGTAGTCATTCTCCACTACCTCCCCCTCTTCAGACAGTCTAACAATTCCCCCTTTTTGTTTTCCGTGATATACCTCAAACATGCCCCCCTCCCCCGACACCATCAGCAATGCATATCTCTTTGCTTTTGCCTTCCTATCCACCACCTTGGCCCCCCTAAATATATTTGAATATTCCTCCATTCCTCCCAGACCCAAACTGGTGTTTTATACTGTAAAAGTAGTTACTTTCACACAAAATAATTTAGCAGAAAAGTTCTAATAGCACAAATTGGTACAAATTTATTTCATGCTAATAAGTGCTTCAGTGAAAATAGGGAAATTATTTGACAAAGTAAATTCTGAGTTTTCAGTATTTGTTCCTCTTAATGACTCTTCATACAACAGTCACTCACCTCTAATACAGACCTCTTAATTACTTCTTACTTTTCCACTACCTTCTGCACCACCCTTTACTTTCTCCAGTTTTTCCCTCAACACTGTTGCACATTTATTGTTGTTAATTGTATGTTTTCCCTCACTACAATCTCCTAGGTCATACCTGGAAATAGGCAAATGATTGCCTAGTGCACCTACCTGGTAAATAAATGCTAAATAAATACATTTTACAGATGTCTACCCTTCTGACGTCCAGGACCATAGCCGTCAAGGAGGGTCTACAGTTCACATGACCAGTTCAAACCATACAGTATTGTGGTTACTGGAGCTCAGTGGATCTTTCCCAGTTACCCCCTCCACCACCTCCGAATTCGAAAGAAACAAATCGAAGATGGTATCCTGTCTTGTGGGCTCCCTGACCCACTGTACCAAGGGGCAGTTCTGCATTGTGTCTAGCAGGGCCTGACTTCTGGTACTCTTTGCTGCTGGGGTAGCACTGTCAACATCAGGTAAGTTCAGACAACCCAAAACCTCTAGCTTCCCTTTTGGCGCCGCTCTCTTAATTTCCTCCCCAGTTCTCTGTCTCCTACTCCTCCTGTGGTGGTCTGTAGACCACTCCTATTCTTATCTTTTTTTTCCTGCATCTGTTTTCAGCTGCACCCAAATCAACTCTACTTCCTCCTCTTCCCCTCTGAAAGCACTGCCATCAGTGGCCTATATGCTCTCCTTAATGTAGAAGGCTACACCACCCGCATGACCCTACACTATCCCTCCAGTACAGGACATAACCTGGGACAGTCAGATCCTAGCTGTTGTTTCCCATTGCCTGTGTCTCAGTTATGGCAACTGCTGTATGTCTTGTCTGGCATCTGCTACCATTCCCTGGAGCTTGCTTTTTATTTGCACAAGCTCCTTGCATTCAGGCAGACTGTTTTCCAGCCATTCTTCCCCCCCCTCACAGTTCCTGTGCCCCATCTTTTGACTGTACCTCCGACTTCCTTCCCCTCCTTTCACCCCTACTACCAGTTTGTTTCATTTGATCCCCTCACCCTTGTTCCCACTTACTGACCAAGTACTATTCCTGTCTATGCTGTCCATATCTCCTCTGTGCCTCCTTCTCATTTCTGGGGGAGTATTAGCTAGACCCCATTTCTACACCCTCCTTTCAAAGTATCCCCGAGCTCTAGCCCACCCCCAATTCAGCTTAAATGCCTAGTAACGAAGATATTGAACTTTTGTCCAAATACACTTGTTCCCTCCTTCTTGAGATGAATGCCTTCACCCTAGTCACCCACAAACCTATCCCATTAACATACTTATGGGACTTATGGAACCATACATAAATATGGGACTTAGTGTAGTCACTGTTTTATAAAAGAAGCACAGTTTGCAAGAAAAGCAGTGTATAAGATTCCAAAAGGATACGATAGAACAATGTCCAGAGTGTTTGGTTTCTGTTTTTCACAACCACAAACATACACTCCAATGCCACTATCAATGCAAGGCAGCAGTATATAAACCCTTGTATAGGGCATGTAGACAAGGATTCACCTGAGCAAATGCTGCCTCAAATTAGGTTTTTACATTTTCTTCACTTCAGACTTTGTTTAACAATCTGGACATTTCTGTTCTCCTTGTACCCTTTCTGGATCCCACACTCTGCACTTCCAGCAAACTGCCTCTCTTAGGTGTTACCTTTGAGTGTACTAAATATCGACTTAAAAGTTCACATAATTTTAATTTTAGGATCTACAGTGTATATTTACATTGAAACAGAAAATGTTCGTAGAAAAAGGTCCTTCAAGTCTGCCATTAACTGTAACTCATTCAATATTTATCATACATGCAAAAATCGCATGTTAAAATACCATATAAATTGCTAGTAGAAACACATGGATGACAACTCCTTGCAGAAAGAATACACTCTTCCGGTCTGCTTAGAGTCATGGTGTCAACTCTGCAATGTCAGCTATCAGACTTTGTGAGTGGACAAGGGGTTGCCTTGCCCAGGAAATCACTCTCCACATAGGTGAAGTGCCTAGCACCCAAGATGGAAGACATGGGCTGCAATGTCCTCAAAGAACCTCGTATCAGTCAACCATGGAAGGGCTCGGTTATTGGCTGTCAAAGCAGATACTTGTCAGACATTCCGGACGAAGGTCAAGATGGGGACTGGAGAAACCGGGGAAAAAATGGACTTACGGATCTCACACACACACACACACACTTTTAAAATTACTTGCTTAAAACATTTTAACAAAATGTTCCATGTGGTTAATAACTAATTTTTTGTCTACAATGTTTAAACCTTACCTGCCATGGCGGCATGCTGTGTACACTGAGCCTTCCTCACTACCCACTACAAAGTTGTTGACATCGCCTAGAGGGAAGGACATGCAGGTGGCAGCTACAGCCTTAGACTGTTTGTGGACCAACTCCATGCTGTCCTGTACAGGAAGAAAGAAAATTCAAATCTAGATATGTACTTTACTTCCAGTACTGGCTAATCTGCACACTGATTATCTTTGTGTCAGTCTTGCAATTCTTAATTACTTCCATTTGAAATGTAGCTGCAGTTAAATTAACGTTCGCCTGTAAACTAACTGGAAAAAGACTGCAAAATAACCAAAGATATATCAAAGAATCAGTGAAGGAGAATTTAAACAGGTTCACATACACAGCACAAAGCAGAACAATCGCTAATCATCTACACTAATTGCAGGTTTTACACTGGAGTGACCTAACTTGGATGTCTATATCATTTCAATAAGAACATTATTTTGGTAATTTTGAATCTATTATTCATGCTTACATATTTTCCTTAACAGCAAAGCATATTTAAAATACTGCATAACTTGTGTATAAATTACTTCAACTAGAAAGTTTAAGGCCAATGGTTCTGTGAAGGGTGTTTGTTTTTTTGGGGATTTCCATCCTAACTAAAAAGCTGTTGTACCACAGTCCTAAGGTCATAGAATGCCATCTTATCTTTCTATGGTACAACTGCTTTAATAAATAGAATGGAAACTCATGCCAGGTGCTGATTTTCTTTCATTTCCACACTCACACACACACACACACACACACACACACACACACAGGACCCAGACAATCTCCTACTGCAAAATCTTCTGTTGTTTCATCATTCTGAAAAAAAAACAGAAATTTAACTTTGCCCAATGAGTTATCAGCAGCTGGGTGAGGGTGGGTATCTCTAAAAACATTTAGCTGAAGATTTCTTGGGAGGAGAAAAGTGGCATTTTTTATTTTATGTTTCAACACATGGGCAGCCATAAACAACTTGGCTGTATTGCCATCCTGAGTTCTAATGACATCCGGGACCTTTTGAGTGTAGTTCTCGAGATCCCTATGATGCCATCAGGACCCCTCGATGGAAATGGGTTTGATATGTATAGTTGCTCATGCGCTATTCTCTGTGTTTTTGTCACCCCAATAGTTTCACTGTTATTATTACATTTGCTATTGTTATAGCTGCAATTCTGTTATTGTTATATTTCCCATATTTTCTTGTGTAGTTGTGTTATTCTATTGTCTGGTCCCCCATGTTGCACCTGGAAATGAGCACTACAGTTCAGTGTGCAATCTTGGCCAACTGTTTTAAACAAATACACTTCAGTTTTTAAAATGGAAATGCTCATGTGAGTTTTGTAGTACCACAGTCAGACTGTGTTAAACCTGGACAGCAAGTGAGCTCTTAATGTAGAGATTGTGCGCATGAAGCATCTTTACGGTTCATTACTGTTTACTCGACCTGTGGTTGAGAAAGCATGTCCAGACTCCACGAACAGATCTTTCCATCAGTTGAAATGCTGATTAGATTGTTGGCATTCTGAGTACCAACCACATTTACACAGTACACTGGGTGCTGGAAAAGAAAAAACAAAACAAAAACATGTCATAAATGTGGTGAAAAAAAAGTTTAACTGTATGCTCTATCTGTATACTAATCTTCAGCAGAAATACAACAATACCTGTTATTTTTATCTAGCACAAAACTACACTGGATGTTCAGGTCAATGTACTTTATATCCTATGTGCATACTGTACCTCTAAACTGTCCCACATTATGAGAGGGCAGTGTGTCATGTGACTACACAAAAGGACTCTGTCCAACATTCTACACTAAGATTTACAGACTAGATGAATATAAATCCTTAACTGACCTTAAACATTTATGAATCTATGTATTTAAAGTAAAACGTTATAGTAGTCTATACTGCTCAATAAACAAATGAAGGTACACATTTCCAAAATGTTCTGAGCTTCTACTGAAAATATCTGACATGTCCTCCATTTTGTCGTTTCCACCATATTATAAAGAAGAGTGTCCCACAGCTGACAGACGACAGGTTGAAGGGATATTATTACAGTATGTGTGATTAAACAAAAATGGTTCTGTTCCCTACCGTGTGAGCAGCAGCAGACAGTGGAGTTCTCTGTACTGGGGTCCTCTTGTTGCTACGATTATCCCAAAGGACTATCTGTCCAGAGTATGTGCCACCAACTATGAGGTTCGGATGAAATTTTGCAAACGCAGCTGACATCACTGCTGACTACAAGACAGACCATAAAAGGGATAGATAGCTCTTAAAAATCAATGACAGCAAAAACAGACAGTGTCAAGTTGTTGCAGAAGACTCTGGCCAGATATTACAGTATGTGCTTTTGGCATCTTCAATACAGATAATACTGGATGGGCAACTATGCACAATCAGTGTGTTCTGCCACATAGGGGTTCTGATTCCCTCTGACCTTAAAAGTGAAGCTGGGAGGTCGGTGGAATCAGAATCACCAATGAGGAACACACTGATTGTCACATAAAGAGTGCTAAGCCTGCATTTTTTATACTGTACAGTGTTATGTGAAATGTACATGCAGCAGTTCTTTTGCTTTCAGAACGAAACTGACTTGTGCAGTTTCTAGAGGTTTCAGAATGCTATTGCACCACAGAAGGGTTCAATCACATTCCACAACCTCTGAACTGCGGTACAACAGCATTTTATAAGGGAGAGAATTCTATACAGAACAATGCTCTACTATACACTGTATTATAGATCGAGAGAGCACTCTCGACCAATCGGAGTGCTCCTTTCCTCTGTGCGTGAGACATTCTTATTCTGTGAAGAGTATCTCACGTGCAGATGCCCTGTAAATGGGCACATTCCAGGACAGTTTTAAAAAAATTATATATTACATGATCGAGCTTGATCAATAATATGTTAATATGTCCCCCATCATCACTCATTGCTGTATAAGAGTGGTTTCACTTGAGTTCAGCTCGAGACAGAACAGCTCAGCTTCGCTTCGCTGTTCTCAATCCAGCCGAGAGTACGTGAAACCATTCTTATACAGCAAACGAGTGGCTCCACAGGATATATTAACACATGAGATTTTTGCAATATTAAAGGGAAATGTGCAGTTATAGAGCGCTACACCTGATGCTCCCAATTTGCACAAGTTGGCTGGACAACAGGAGGCAGAGGGTAATAGTATATGGAGTCCAGTCTGAAGAAAGGGGGGTTACTAGCGGGGTACCGCAGGTTTAGTACTGGGATCAGTCCTCTTTAATGTCTTTATAAGTGACATTGTGGAGGGGCTGGAAGGAAAAGTATGTCTCTTTACAGACGACACAAAGATCTATAACAGGGTTGATACCGGGGGTGGTGGAAAGGATGAGAATGGACATGGCAAGGTTGGAGGAATGGTCAAAAAGTATGGCAGCTTAGATTTCAATGCAAAAAGAAGTGCAAAAGTAATGCACCTGGAAACAAAACCAAGGAAGAGTATTACAATGAGTGGGGGGCATTAACAACAAACAAAAATGGAAAGGGACTTGGGGAAGTCATAGCAGACAACCTAAAGGTATGCAAGCAATGTGAGAAGGCAGTAAGGAGGGCTGGGGGATACTGGGATGCACAGGGAGAGACATCACCAGTAGAAAACAGGAAGTTGTTATCCCTCTGTACAGACAGCTGGTGAGGCCCCATCTGGAGTACTGTGTGCAGTTTTTGAGACCCTATCTCTGCAATGACATAGACAGAATGGAGGAAATCCAGAGGAGGGCAACTAAAATGGTGCAAGGTCTGCACCAGAAGCCATATAAAGAGAGACTAAAACAGCTTAATATGTATACCCTCGAGGAGAGGAGGGAGAGGGGGGACATGATAGAAACTTTCAAGTACCTCAAGGGAATCAACAAAGTCCAAGAGTGTAACATCTTTCAGAAAAAGAGATGTGCAAGAACAAGGGGGCACAATCTGAAGATAGAGGGACGACGACTCAGGGGCAATGTGAGGAAGTATTTTTTCACGGAGAGGGTGGTGGACAGATGGAACGGCCTTTCTGAGGAGGCTGTGAGGTCAAAAACAGTGGGAGAATTTAAGAATGCATGGGACAGACATAAGGCAATTCTAGTGGGAGATAGGAGGAAGTAGGCTGTTGGTAAAACTAGGATCTGCAGCTTGTCCAATAGGTAGGGAAATGGGCAGACTGGGTGGGCCAAGCAGTCCTTATCTGCCATCAAAGTCTCTGTTTCTAAGTGCAAAACTAACATTTTTATTTACAAACCCACTGTGCAAATTAAAACATGTTTTATTTACATGAATATTGTGCAATTAAAGACACATTGTATTTACAAGTATACAGTGCAAGAACCTTTAATTTGGTTTATCCTGTTAGCTGGCAATCCTCCACTACTAGCGCAGCACCACAGAATCCACCATGGCTGACATCATTAATGGAATAAGCTGTAGTGGAATCCCTGTGTTGTGAGGTCCCAGAGCTCTCAGCTGCTCCAAGATGCCGGTTCCTTGCTACTCCCGGTGCTAACTACTGTACAGTCTGTAGCTGACCTCGGGAGTAGCGTGGGACCAGCGACTGGTGTTCTGGAGCAGATGACAGCTCCAAGAGCACACATAATGCTGCTGAATCCTCTGTGTCTGATTCTGTTTGGGACATCAGCTACAGTGGATTCTTGCATGCCAGCCAAGCTGCTAAGGAATGATCATCAGCCAACAGGATCAAAAAGATGTTATTCTGTTCTTACTGTGCAAATCAGGGGAGAACCACACGAGTTAAGGGTACACATTCCCCTGTAAAGAGCAGGTTCATAGTAAGGATATATATTTTAAAGAATTGAGAGTTTTTTGTTGCATTTAAATCCTCTGGAAATAACTTAAAATTGTATTTACTTTTCTTAGCTTTTTCAGTCTTTCCTTTTGCCAACGATTAGTGAAAAAAAAAAGATTCTACAGAATTCTTGTATTGTGGTATCAGAAAATCCATAATGGCAAGCCAGGCTGCATACGTCAGTGTTAAACTGCAAATCTAGTTTTAGAGAGAAATAAAACTTTTTCCCACTAAAAAATATATTTTATTAGAAAATATCTGATTTGGGTAATCTGTGAGCTTGGGTTATGATTTAGCAGGTAAAAGTGCTTTTTGGAAGGGTCACTTTTCCGTCTCTTCCCTCCTCTGTGTCCCTGACAGCATTCTCTAGGTGATGGACATCCTGTAGCAATGCTACCACTGCCATATTCACTGACCTAGTCATGGCCTTTGATACTTCGGCTCACCATATCCTTCAGAAGAAACTTACAGTTGCAACCCATAGTGGGCTGGTTGCTGTCCTGCCTCATTAACTGACACCACTCAGTCCAGGGTGGCGATTCCTTACCCTCTCGCCTTCCTATCACCTTCGGAGAGCCCAAAGGCTCCATTCTGGGACCCATCCTTTTCTTTCTGTTCCTCATTGACCTCCCCACTGTTTGCATCTCTGCCAACAAACATGTTTGTGGCTAACAATGTCCTCTTTGCCACTGGTGGTTTCAAGGTAGAATCACAGCAGATTTGATGGAGTCAATCTTGTTTGGCCTGTAAAGTTTCTATTCTTTCACGCGTCTCATTCCCTGTGCTGGAAGCGTCGCTTCAGCATGACTCTGACCAGGTTCAATGCTGGTTCCATTCAAACTACCTCATCCAAAATTCCAAAAATACAGTTGTCCTGATTTTTCTTACCAAGCAATGCCTTGCAAGCTTCGTCACCCCATGTCATTCGAACCCTGTATGGTGCCCCACTTGAAGAAGTCTCCTGCTTCAAGTACCTTGGTGTGTGGTTGGACAGAAATATGATGATGCCAAGCATAAAATACTATGCCTGAAACTAGGTGCCCTATATTGAAACTGGTCATTCCTGCACCCCTGAGTATGTCGACAGATCTTTGTTAAGCTGATTTCACTGACATCTAATTATGCTTTTGTGGTCTAAAGTGCCAGCCTTTAATACCCCGGCAGGCTGGATCCCCTACTCCATTCCTTCTGCAACTCTGCCACAGACTATCTTCCATGTTTGTTGCCGCTAGCAACACTTTTCTATCCCCTCTCACATCCCATCACTGTTTTCTTTTCAAAATACTGGGCTTGCCTCTCTCTCTCCCTCCCCTTACCTGTCTGTGCTGCTTTCACCCTATATTGCTTCTGCCTACTCCCTGTGCTCCTTTAGCATTGTGCAACACCTCTGTTGACCAATCTGCCTTCTCAGTGTGACTGACCTCCCTCCCTACCTCATGCCATCCACCATTCTTCCTCCTAAACCTCTTATCAAGCAGCACCTCAGAACTCACTACTTCTCATTATGCTCCAGCCTCTAACCAGTGCCTTACTCTAATGCTCGCCTTGACCACACGAGTACAACCAACCCCTACCCCCACAGGATGTTACGAACCTGGTTTTCTCAGTTTTATCTGTACAATAATCTGCGGGTTATTCCTGGTTCCAATCAATGGTTCTTCAGTTCTGCCTCTTCTGCTTACTGCCACTTAGTAATTTAAATACCATTCCCATCTCGTGTAGTAGCGAGTTTTTGGCAACTGATTCAACCTTATTGTTACTGTACTTCCCCTTTCACGGTTTACTCAACGCCACCAGGTTGCACCAGGAAATGAGCCTCAACTGAGTGTGCCTCTCCCAATTACCAATTTATAAATAAATACAAAGTTTCAACCCAACCAGATTTTATTTGGAACAAAGAAATAAATTAGAATTATTATATTTTTTTTTAAACTAATTGAACAATTACAGAGGTGGGCAACATTGCAAACATATAGAAGGTACAATCCATTATGGAAAAAAGTGGCTTTTTCTTCTCAAAAACACAGAAATAAAGACAGTTTCTTAAAGAAATACTTTGTGCTCTTAATAGCAGGCATTTTCTGACATCACCATACCAGAATTATATTAAGTTCTTTTAACTAGCAGTTGGAAACAAAATGTGAAAACCTACTTGTTTCACTGCACAAACAAAGCAATTACTGTAAAAGTAGAAAGTCACTCATTAACACATTAAAACTCAATTTATAAAACAGCCAACTGTTTATTAAATAAACGTTGATAGCTGCTTTTTAAGCTGCTCTTGTGTTAATGTTCTAGTATAACATTCACACAGATGAATTCAAATGTCTGCAGAATTACAAAGAACATTTGGCATGCTACTGGTTTCCAGGGTTGAACTCGAGCACAAGCAATTCCAGCAGCTGCATAAGGTCCCTTACTCACAGAAGGCCCCCAAGCCAGAGCTTATGCAAGTCATTAATCTCTGAAATTAACAAAAAAACATAAAAAAAGTATTTCACTCACTTTACTCAGTTCAAAAAGCATACAAGCGGCATTACTGGGCTGGGCAGAAAATGTCAATATAATACAGTAATGCCATGTGGTAAATCAACACCATACAATCAGTCAGCGGTCGAAGGGCAGAAAAGCGGAAAACCCCTCCCACTACCAAGGAACAGGCATATAGGTACTCCACAAACCAGAGGTCTTCACTAATTGCAGAGAGACAAGCATGCTCAAAGGGACAGGGGTGCCTCGCTCCAAAAGTTTAACTTGGTTCAGGAAAACAGAGAACATAGAAACATAGACTTTGTTGGCAGATAAGGACCGCTTGGGCTCACCCAGTCTGCCCATTTCCCTACCTATTGGATAAGCTGCAGATCCGAGTTAACAGACAGCCTACTTCTGCCTAACCCCCCACCACAATTGCCTTATGTCTGTCCCATACATTCTTGAATTCTCCCACTGTTTTTGACCCCACAACCTCCTCAGGAAGGCCGTTCCATGCATCCACCATCCTCTCCATGAAAACATACTTCCTCATGTTGCCCCTGAGCCGTCCCCCCCCCCATCTTCATAAAGGAGACAGCACTCATCTCCTGTAGAAAGGACCAATACAATAACAATAAAATAACCAATGCACTACTGAATTTCTTCACATGTCATCACATAGCCTCCCAATTCATTTTATTATGCAAAGAGACATGCCTTCATTGAGTGTTTAACCCACTGTGGCTAAAAGTTCCATTACTGAAACAAGTCTATAGTTTTGCTAGCTTCCAAGCAGAGATAAACTGGTGCCCAAGTGAATAAATTATGGAGGTGTTTTGTGAGTAGAACTATTTTCCAATTGCAATTTAATTAGATGTATAAACTAGGCTTGACAGTAATCTGACAGAATAAGATTGTAGGCTGTTTTTTCCCTAATGCAAGTGATCGTTCAGAACTTTGACATTCTGAAAAGAAATATCCTGACCCTTTCGCACCAAACTGCTGGCACACCAGTTTACACAGTTTTTATTATTACAAATAATCCATCTTCAAAACTGCATCCGTTTCTATGGCACAAGCATATGTTTCTACTTAAAACTGTCTTGTTCCAAGTACCCTGAGGGTTGAAATTTTAACATGGTGTGCCGATGTTTTACTTCTATGTTAAGCGTCACAGTTTGTTAGAAAATATCCATGGACTCAAACACTTTGCCCCTTTGTATCATCAGAATGAATAACACTGTGCTGTGTTTCAAACATGTTTCAGCAATCTGAGTGATGTCAGAAATACTGCAACATAAGATTCTTTTTGAACTGCTGAAGTCTTCAAACCCTCAATCAACATGTGTTTGCAAATACATGTGGTTAAGGCACATGCCAGACCCATGAAATCATTATGTTGACAAGTATAAGAAACTGACTGGCACAGGTCCAAATTCATCAGCACAAACCACTCGTTTGGCGAGACAGGATCTCACATCATACCTGGCAATGAAAGACATATTCTGGGGTGGTTTTCTTGTATTTCATATTCCACACTAGAGCCACACCATCTGGCTCATGGGGGGCGTCCTCATTGTTGTTATATGAGGCAACAAGGAGTTCTGGGTACTGTTGACAGAGAAATCAGTAAGAAAGAAAAGTTAAAGAGGAACTGAAAATACCCCAAAGGCATAACCACTCTTCAAAATGGTACTGTTTGTGGTGGCAACTGACTGTAGAACAGCATGTCAATCCCCCACTACAAAGAGATTTACTGCTGGAACTGCTGTAAAGCCCGAATGTTTCTTATAGTGACAGGCTGCTCAGCACTACCCCAACCATACAAATGGACTGGCTTTCACTAACTTGAAAAATAATTATGTGAGTCATATTCCACCAACATATAAACAACCCCGGCCTACTTTATTTTTCTGTTAATGTCATCATTTAGCCCTACCTCCTCATTCTTTCTAATGTTATGTGCCAAAACATTCTGTAGCTCTAACAGAATTAAGAAGCACTGTACCCTACTGAAGTAAACAAATAGCTCAAAGAATTCACGCTGAATGACCGCTGTTTACTGTATCTGAATGTATACAAGTACATGTCAGCTTCTTTACTGAGGAACAGTGCAGACTGCTTCCAAGTTGCAACTCTCTAGCTGAGTAATGATTCATTACTTACCAGTAACAGAAGAGCTTGAGAGGATTTCCACAGTACATAACACACAGGACTGTAAGCTGTCAGCATCAGGGCCCTGCAGGAAGGTTTTGCAAGACAAGGCCACCCTCGTCGACGTGCCTATGTGCACAGCGTCAGAGTATAGTGTCGCCAATAATGTGGGTGGGCCCCATCTACTTCAGTTTCCCACTGGTGAACAGAGTTCTAAAAACATCCACCAACAGCAGGATTGGGGCTGTCCCCACCAATCATGCACAGAGAGGCAGCGAAGTACAGCAAACACGACTCAGCATATAGCAAGTGGTGGCACTCAAATGGTAAACTCACTATGCAATACTATGCCAAGAAGCTACAAAGGAAGGGTCAGCTATACCAGGAGGATGGTGGGGAGGAAACTTATGGCTCTGTGGAGATCCTCGCAAAGATCTACTGTTACTGGTAAGTAACACATCTATCTTCGTGAAAGTATTTCCATAGAGCCATTATACACTGGATGATTCCAAAGCAGTACCAACCTGAGCTGGGCGGTCAGGGAAAAAACAGCAGACCAACCCTTCACAAGGGCAGGCCATGTAGAACAGCAGGACAGAAACCCGCCTTCCTATGGGAGTTAGATCCGGACTGAAATGTTTTGTCAAAGTATGAATCGTGTGCAAGGTGGAAGCTCTGCAAATATCAGCAGCTAAAACAGACTGAAAACAGGAAACCGAGGCTACCATACCCCATGTGGCATGAACCGTAACAGTACCCAGCAGGTCTTGCCTGCCTGCCTGTAGCAGAACAAGATGCAGGAGGACATCCACTTGAAAAGGCACTGTTTCGAGACAGGCCTACCCCGGTGCCAGGGCCAAAGGAAACAAACAGCTGGGAGAACTTGGCACAGTCCTTGGTACGATCCAGGTAGTGCCAAAGGGTTCTGTGGATATCCAAGGAGTGCAACAGCACTCCACCACAGTTCTGATAGGAAGGGAAGAACAAGGGTAAATCAATGGATTGACTTCAAGTGAATCCTGACATCCACTTGGGCAAGAATTTTCAGTTTATCTTTTTATTGGTATATAGTTTCAAATACAAAAATGAGTACAGAAGGATATACAAGTTATCAATTAGATTAAGTTAACCTACTGATTTCTTTATACATCATATCTCAGAACAAGGGTCAGAGCTGAGGATCAGTGTTTGAAGCAACATTTCCTGTACTTGGAAAGATGAGGTAGATGAGACAAAAGGGCTTACACATGGGTGTGACATGTTTTCCCTTTTTTTTTAAAAAACATTACAGTACATCAAAACTAAAGGACCTATTACACTATAAGAGTGAGAACCAGTATATGTTACATTCACTGGTGAAAGAGGTGCCCCATCATGTTTTCCCAGGGTCAACCAATGCCCTGTACAGGCACAATTGCGGCTGCACACATGCAGAAAATTAACAAACAGGCAGACAAGTCTGTAAAGAAAAGTATTTTATTGTGACCTCGAGAGCATGGCACGAAACCACAGCGCTTTGCCTCATAAACGAGAGGCTTCCTCGGGGGCGTGGCTTTACAGTGATGTCCCACTCTCTTAAACAGTACAATAGTTAAAGCTTTAAATAAATCCCTACATCACCATGTACAGCGCATCGGTTCAACACCTTTTTGACATACATCTGTACCAGTTAAAATTATTAAACCCCCAACAATGATGCATCATAAATACGAAAAATGTCTCTAAATTTTAAATAGCAGCCGAAAGAACAATATTAACCATCCTTCTAAATATCTATAAATATCAACAACAGTAAAAAAAAAATCAATTCCATCCCATTGATACAAAATGTAAAATACATCCTTTTGAAATTCAAGTATAAATTCTGATAGGGTGGAGCCTTGAACACATATGGGAATGGGTGGGGTGGGGGAGATAAAGGGAGGGAAGACAGAAAGAAGGAGGAAGTGGGGGGAGAAGGGCACTCAAATAACAAATGGTGGGGTAAGTGAAAAAATACAAATAAATGTAAAAAAAAGAGCACTGTAGATTCTCCCCATACAACTGTTATACAGCTACTGTCAATTCTTAATGATAAAAACATATAAGATGGTAATCTTGTCTCTACCGGATACTCACATGGTTCAGAGTGTATCGTAACCCTAAGTAAAATGTTTATGTACATACAAAATGTCAGTAACAGGAGACGACCAGAAAAAGGGGGTATGCTGGTGTGGCTCAGAACGTCTATAAAACAGACCTATCGCAAAGAGAGTTTAAACACACACTGAAAATGCAAAAGAAAAGCTTGTCTACATGACTTTATGGAAAAGAAACTTTAAAGTCATTAACTATAATCTCCATATGCTTGAAATTCCAAACAGAAGTATATTCAATGTATCGTGAAAAATCGAATATTAGTGCTAACAAAAAATTAACAGAAGTATGTATAGAAGTGTTGGGGGGAACTGGGGAAGAGGGAAAAACGAACAAGAAAGGTGGGCGATGGGTGGACAAGACATAGAACCGAGACTCTGGGAAAAATAATTAAAAAACATCAATGAAAGCAAGAGGAGGCAAAAGACACAAATGATTTAGCAGAACTCTTACCCGGGGGGGAAGTACATACAGCATTTTTTCTATCTTATACAGTCATTCTGTTATTGTGTTTCACTTTTTTATATAAGGTAGGATATCAATGGAATAATTTAAGCCACCGGCTTACAGCTCTAAGTGTATATATCCAACAAAATTCCTTTTGTAAAAGCACATTTTTGTGATTCCCACCCTGGCATTTCTCTGTTTTGCTGCAATGATGCTCAGCAAAATGCTGTCCCAGTGGTGTGCTGGGTGCTGCAAATGAGCTCCTGGACATGCTTCTTAAGAGCTCTTGTGGTACAGCCTACACAGATTTTTTGGACAACTGCGGACTAGGACAATAAATGACAAACTCAATTTGACAGTTAATAAACTCTCTAATCTCCACTGTTTTTGACCTTGATGGATGTTTGAAAATGTTGTCCTGGCTGGAAAAAATACAACCATTACAACAACCACATTTATAACTACCCATTGGTCTTGGAGGGAGCCAGTTTAGTCTTAAGTCGTTAGCTGGTTTTGCATACAAGCTTCTGGTTAAAGTCTCCTAAATTGCTTCCACGTCTGTAGGTGAGTCTAGGTCTGTCACTTACAGCTGTTTTCAGATATGGATCACTTTCAAAAATATGCCAATGCTTGTGTATGATATGGGAAACCTCAGTGGAAATACGACTGTGGTCAGTTACCAAGGTTACAGTATCGTACTGGGGTTGTATTTTGAGTTTAGATTTTAGAAGTACTGTCCTGTTCGTATGTCTCACTTTGTCCATTGCTTTATCAAGGAGATCCATGGGGTATCCCCTCTCCAAGAATCTGTTTTTTTAAAACATATGCGTGAGTTTCAAATGAAGTAATTTCTGAAGTTTTGCTGAAGGCGTATAAACTGTCCAAACAGAATGCCTCTTTTTAAATGCTGTGGATGAGCACTCGGATAGTGCAGTAAAGTGTTACCAGAAGTTGGGTTTCTACATAGTTTTGTCTGTAATCTCTCAAAATCATCTGACTTAAAGCAAATGTCTAGAAAATTAATGTTGCTAGGATTACAATCAAACATGAATTTCAAACCAATGTCATTTTCATTCAGACAGTGCATAAACAAACTCACTGACAACATCCCCATCCTAAACAACCAAAATGTCTCCAGTAAATAATCTGGGGACAGAAACGATTTCTGCCAGGGTCAAGTACGGTGGTGTCCTCTGTGGAGGGGTTGTGGGATAACAGATGGATCAGACACCAAACTTCAGGTTCAACACACAATCTCTGTGCAATGTTTATTCAAAATACAGAAATTAACCTTCAGCAATGACATATTCCTTCTTCAGTACATCAGTTTGCAGCAACAGACTATGTATGTCCTTTCTCTGCACTTAGCCAGCACCTACTGACACTGATCTCTGATCTAACTTACCAGTGGATATTTACCCTCCACGCCATGTGGGCCCTGTTTGCTTGGGTAGTGGGGGCTCAAATAGGAAAAAAACAAAACAAGCTAAAAACAAAGAACGTCAGTGTAGGAGCACTGAAACATGGGTTACCCCAAAGGGCATTGGCAACTAATCAAGTTTCAAAGAAATACAACATCATACATACTTCCATAATGCATAGCATCATGGGATATATGCAAATCACCATGACATTTCAGACTTGTTCAACTTACAGAAATTTACATGCATTTTAAATAGCACAACTAACTTAATTTCTGTAATATACAGTCACCTAGTACTTTTTCCCTTTATCAAAAACACCTAGTGCCATGGTATTTTCAACATTTACAGGTTTCACACACATAAGGTATGTACAATAAAGTATTTTACGGCATAGTGCTATTACATACTAAATACAACAACGATAAACACAAACTGTTTTATATCCGCTTGGAGGTCACCACAATAACCTCCCAGTATGAGGATCTGAGAGGGAAAAGGAAAATTAAAGAGGACACTATAGCACAGTCAAGAAAGGGAAGGGGGTGGCTAACTTTATGTACTAGAAGGAAAATTACTCACCTTAGTAATCATGTTTCTTCTAGTGGAGTCTTACTGTATTCTGGCAATTGCAGTTAGCTCCAGCCTTTCAACTGCCCCGGAGAACACAGGGTTAACTTTTCTATGCATGGCATAGAATGTTCATCTCATGCTCGGTTGAAGCCTCTGCCTGTTGTTATTCGAACTGCAACAGTCCGATCTTTACGAGCAAAAACTCACTAGGCATTCTGTGTGGAAATTGTAACATTTTTAACTAGCCAACTGGCAGAAATATAATGTTTTTGGTTCTCAAAGGAAGACTCAAGTCAGGAAACCCCAAAACAAAAACCAATCAAATGAAACAACATTCCACCCAAAGAAAAAAAGAGGGTGTAAAAAGCAGGGGGCACCTCTAGGGTGCCAACACTGCGCCTGCCCACCCACATCCCAAAAATACAGGTTCTGAGAGGGGGCGGAGTGGAGGAGGTCAGAATACAGCAAGACTCCACTAGAAGAAACATAATTACTAAGGTGAGTAATTTTTTCTTCAAACAACATGAAGTCTTGCTGTATTCTGACAACTGCAGACTACCAAGCAGAACCTCCATGGAGGAGGGACAGAACCTACTTTGGAAATAGGCTCTGAAGTACTACTGTGCCAAACCAAGCATCACTCCTAGCCTGGATATCCACAGAGTAATGCTTGGTAAAAGTATGGACTGTTTTCCAGGTGGCTGCTTGACAAATATCTAAGAGAGGGATATCCCTGGCAGCAGCCAGGGAAGAAGCTGTACCTCTTATGGAATGAGCCCTAAGGCCTGAGGGTGGAGTTCTACACAGGTTTTTCATAGCAGAACTGTATACAAGAAACAATCCACCTGACAATAGATCTCTTGGTGGCAGGTTTGCCCTTCCCAACTTCTCCATAAGTGAGGAACAACTGGAGGGATTCAAACCTGTGACCCTTGGTACGCTCTATGTAGTAGCTAAGGGTTCTTTTAACATTCAAACTGTGTAGCCTCCTCTCTCCCGAGGAAGAATGATCAGTGAAGAAAACAGGGAGAGATACAGACTGATTGAGGTGGCAATCTGAAACCACTTTGGGCAAGAACTTTCTGTTAGTTCTAAGTGTAACCCCTCACCCCTGCCTTTTTAGCAAAACAACAGGTGGCATGCTGTTGAAGCTGACAGCAGTACTTGGTAGGGACCTGGGTTCGGGGAGGATGAGGTTACTCAGCACAGGGGGAGCCTAGGTTTGGCTACTCTGAACAGGGGCACCCAAGTAAATCTGAACACAGGAAGCAATAACTGTAATGTCCAGAACCAGGAATGGGATTCTTCAGTGTGGCTTTTATTCACATACTAGCTGAACAAACAAAGCATAGACGGACCCCCATGGGGCTACATTTCCTGGTAATGCAGATTAGAGACTACAGAACACTTTATCACCATTTTCAGCCCTCAGGTTCTGAACCCACCAGGCACACAGCCCGGACTTGCACGCAGCTTTGGGTACACAGCCAGACTTGTACACACTTGGGTATTCCCACTGGCCTGGCTCCCCTGCCGGCCACTTGATCCATGGTCCACTGGACGAATGAACCAATTATCCTGTCGTGGGTTCCTCACACCACACTAGAGTCTGCGACTCTTAGAGAGAATTTTCCTTACAATCCCACGCCTGGGTACTTCCCTATCACTGGCCAAGTGCCTGAGGCAAAGTAGAAACCACAGAAGAAATCCAGAGGTGGACCTGGTCACTAAAGATGGGGGCCACCCACCTCCAGCTCCCACAGCCCATACCCGGCCATTTCTCTGGAAAACTGAACAATTCCTTTGCTGAACTCCTAAATGTAGATTAAGGGTAGACGTCTGTCACATCTCCTCTACATATTATTTGCATCTCACAAAACTCTGGGATTTTACACTACTTTTACTTGCTTGGCCCATTTCTCTAGGTTTCCTAATATGTAGTTTAATCCCTAGATTTTCACACAAGTGCCAGGGTGAAGAAAACATATGCCCTTTTAGCCAGAGCAGACAAAGTTGCAGGTGCCCTACAGGCGACTCACAAATCTTCCATCTTCCAAAATAAATCCTGGACTAAACAGGCAGCCCTTCCTCCACTAGCAGAATTAAGGGGATTGCCCCAGGAATCTGCTGGGAATCTTTACATCCCCGGGGGCACTGAGACCCAAAAACAGCGGTCTCCACCACTTGAGTACAAACTTCACTCCCTCAAGCCAAACTGCAGACTCTCCTTTGAAACTCCCAATGTTCTATCTAACTCCCTTTGCTGCAGATTCCAATGTGGCTTATGCAGCTGCAAAAGTTCTATTGTCGATGTCATCCCTCAGTCTCAGCTGAGACTGAGAACAGAGTGAGACAGTGTGAAACCCATTTAACTGGAGTTTTACAAGCTGCCTTCGCTGCCTACCACTAGGTCTTACTGGGATTCTAGTAACCCCGGGTAACAAGGGGGTTACACTCGGCCTTGACCAGGAAAATGACTGTCCGCAGTCATTATTTACCCAGCCTTAGGCCATCCCACCTTATGTGCTACCTGCGGAGGGGGGTGATCAGGCCCCCTCCTACCATGTGCAAGCACAGGCAGGCAACACTAAGAGCCTAGAGGCCTTTAGCTGACATGTCAGCCTCTACACTATCCACTTACTATGGACACTTAGTGGCTCTGGTAGAACTATCCAGAGCATAGCCCTGATAGATCAGCACTGCGGTCTCAATAGTCATTCAGGACCACAGCCTGTCTATCCCCCCTAACCCCCTAGGGAAAACCTATCTGCTTCTAACCTAATACCCCCAAAACAAAAACAACCCGGGGACCTCCCCGACCTTGGGCAACCCGCAACACACACCATTAAAATACCACATTACCATGTTACTGCCTCCTCCCTACCCCCACAACCCACCTGTGGAAGGAAAGGGTTAATACAACAATAACAGCAATAACACCACAGTACTTTAAATTTCTACACAATAAAGCACTGACGAGGAACTCCGATGAGCCCCTCCTCCTCCTCTTGTCTTCTCTTCTGTCTTCTCAGGAACACCTGTAAGAAAAAGAAAGACAACACACACTCCTAATCTGCATACACAGTCTACCTAGACCCCTACCATCAAAACACTACAGAATCCCAAAAAGATTTTTTTTAGAAAAAGGTAGAAAAACAGTATTTACATTAGAAAACAACGACATTATTTACAATACACATTTGGGGGGAAGGAGTGCCCTAAAAGTCCTAACTAGTGACCACAAGGCCCGAAGGCTAGTCCAATAAAGAGTCTCTCCTGGGCTGGAGCCCGGTGAAGCACAGTTCTAACAGGCCAAAGTCCCGAAGGGGAGAGTCTCTGAGAATAGTTCACACATTTTGAAGTCTGTTAGTATAGGGTGTATACTGCAATGTCATAAAGATAGAAAAGTTCGGACTTACCAGCCACTTGTAGTACGAAATTCGGCACCAACCTGCACCTCTGACGAAGACTCTTCCTGGCAGCATTTCTTCCAATACAGCTGGGCGGAGATCTTCTGGGAACCACAGGAGGGCACATCTGGGAACTGCTGGGCTGATGTCATCTCTGGAGATGGAATCTTAGAACAGGTACAAAAAAGAAAACAGTTGGTTCGACATCATCCGATTGCCAGGCGATGAACAGGATACAGCTGGGCTGGTGTCCTCTCTGGATCTGAAGTCACCTGGTGGGCCAGTTGATGGTTTCTGGAAAGACCAGTATACTGTAGACTGATGAATATGGGGTACCTGAGTCCTGGATGATCATATTGGTGGATCAATAAGGGCACTTCACAGTCTGGTGTGGCAGTATTGACTACCACTGCTCGGCTCTCCATTTTGTAGGCACGGGCTTATTAGCTGGGAGGTCCTTGCACTGAGGCCAACAGTACCGGGGATCAGGGGCTTGAATTATTACCCCGTCTGGGCGCACATAATTCACACAGTGGGAGATTTCACGTCCCTTTCCGTCCACTATTCTCACTCTGTCTATAAATAGTGTCCTGCCTCTCTTCCACTGGGTATACTTTTCGTGGAACAGTCTATTCTTTACATGCTTGTTGGCCCCAGGATGCACACTTTTCATTGCTTCATCCCAGATCCAGGATTTCCTGCAGTTCTCAATCTCCTCCCAGACTTTCCGAGGAAAGGTAGGAAAGGTCATACCATAGATCTCATTTGCCTTCCTACGAACCAGTCTCTCCTCTTTACTTGCTTTGGTCAATCTGAGACCGCCCCTGGCTTGGGGGTGGCCAGTCCTGGTTCTTCCAGCTTCGCATCTTTAATGAAATTAGAAACGGATCCCTGACTTCTTCCTCTTGCAAAGCCAGGGCAGTGGCATCACCACTTTCTTCCATACATTCCTCCAAGGCAAGATCTTCAGGCTGTGTACCCATTCCTTTTTCACAAGGCCACATAGGTTCCCCCTCATCTTCCTCTTCACTGAGGATCTGAGCCCAGGAGTGAGCAGTCGTCCTCACTCCTGAGACTATCCACTCATCACTAGGCGCGGAGGTCGACACCTCCCACTCAAAGGCCTCCCGCATCTCATCTTCACCTAAGAGACTTGGGCTTGGCCCCCAGGGGTCTACTGATGCTTTATCAAAACTTTCCTTCTGGGATCCAGCATCCGAAACTTCAACTTCTGGTTCTATCTCTAACTCTACACCCTCTAGCTTTGTGCCACACTCCCCTGAGGGGCCTTCCTCCACAGGCTCCGCCTGGTGCTGTGTGCTGCCAACTTAAGATTCCTGAATGTTTGTCCATGTGGGAGCCAAACGAATTGGAGGCGCTTTATACAAGCCATATTTTTCTAGGCATCCAGCACAGTGAGGAATCATGAAGACGTCCCTTCCAGCTCTCAAGCATATTTGGCATGCATGCACTGGAAAATTAGGAATCGCCACATGAGGAGGCAGTTGCCCTCCATAGCACCACTTTTCAATATCCCTCAGTTTATTTACTGCTGCTGTTACTGCAACCCGGGCATGATCTGGGTAACGAGCTGGTCCTGAGACCATAACTGCAGAAAAACAAACAAAAGTTCACTGTAACTGAAAGTCCCACTTTATTGAACACACTCTTTAGTTGTAAAATGGCTCCTCTGCTGCTGTATTTACTTTACTACCCTACCCTGTAATGGCGACGGCAGCACTCCTGTGCATCAACATTCAGAATTTGGGTCAAGCCACTGCACACCCAATTTATACAAACTACTGATAACTTTTGCTCAAACTGCACAACTTGCTCTGTTCTGGCTTTAAACACATTTACAGGATTTTCCATGGACTTTTTACATGCTGGTAACATTTATTTGATTCACAGTCCCTTAAAGCTTCAGGTTTTTAGCACAGGATTGCCTGCATTTCTAGTGCTGCACTTTGCTACAACCCACAGTCTCTCTCTGGCTGCAAACTTTAAACTGAGGCTAAATTCATTACTATGCACACAGTCAATGGCCTAACAGACTTGCACTTGCTGGCAGCACTTTACACAGTCGTTACTTGCAAAGCGACTACACTGCTGCACACACAATTATATGGCATAGGGCAGAAAATCACTGTTTGACCAGTTTCTTGGTGGTTACTTACTGTTATCAGTAGCAGTTTGCTACAATGGGGAAAAAAACGGCCTGCAGCCAGTTCTTGGAGGCCTCAGAACAGAAACAGGCGGGCAGTCCTACCGATCGTCTTCTCGACCACCACTTTAGCAATTCTGACAATCGATTAGCAGGTTGAGCCCGATTTTAAACTAAATAGTCTATTTTTAAACTGTTTACAGCGATTTTTTCACTCCGCGACGCTCCTCCACTGCCAGTACATGCACTCCACTCACACTCCTTCTCGAATGCTGGGGCAGTCGCTGTAGAGCTGGCTGAGGGGCGGGACTGATTGCAGCCTGACCAACCACACGATGCCATGCAAATGAGCCTCTTCTTCCTCACGAGGGCTCTTCTCCTCACGGCGATTGTCCAGCAGGCAAATTTAAACTGCAGAATGCAACTTTTTTTCTTTACCAACTGACTCCACGGTGGGAGCCCATTTCAGCCATTTAACATAGCCATTTACACTGCAGTCTCTCAGTCAATTCAAAAAGCATTTCCAACGTCCAGGGCACAATTTTCCTGTTGCTACCCCTAGTCTTCCACACTTTTCTTCACAACAGTTCATTTTAAAGCAGGCAAAAACACTGTAAACTATTTTGATGCAGGACAAGGGCACACTCTTTGGCTTTACTGCTCCTTGGTAAACAGTTGGCAATTTTAAACAGCAGCACAAGCTCCACAGCACACAGCAACATACTAGGGAAATTGCTTCAGCTTTTTAGGCTACCCACTGCCAGACAGCCAAAACGCTAGCCCCCTTGCCCAAGCACATTCCTCCCAGAACAAAATCCAAAGTGGTGCCTCCATTTTTGTAATCCCTCACCCCTGCCTTTTTAGCAAAACGACAGGTGGCATGCTGCTGAAGCTAACAGCAGTACCTGGTGGGGACCTGGGTTCAGGGGAGGATGAGGTTACTCAGCACAGGGGAGCCTAGGTTTGGCTACTCTGAACAGGGGCACCCAAGTAAATCCGAACACAGGAAGCAATAACTGTAATGTCCAGAACCAGGAATGGGATTCTTCAGTGTGGCTTTTAGTCATATACTAGCTGAACAAACAAAGCATAGACGGACCCCCATGGGGCTACATTTCCTGGCAATGCAGATTAGAGACTACAGAATACTTTATCACCATTTTCAGCCCTCAGGCTCTGAACCCACCAGGCACACAACCCGGACTTGCACGCAGCTTTGGGTACACAGCCAGACTTGTACACACTTGGGTATTCCCCACTGGCCCGGCTCTCCTGCCGGCCACTTGATCCGCGGTCCATTGGACGAATGAACCAATTATCCTGTCGTGGCTCCCCACACCACAGTAGAGTCTGCGACTCTTAGAGAGAATTTTCCTTACAATCCCACGTCTGGGTACTTCCCCTATCACTGGCCAAGTGCCTGAGGCAAAGTAGAAACCACAGAAGAAATCCGTAGAGATGGACCTGGTCACTAAAGATGGGGGGGCCACCCACCTCCAGCTCCCACAGCCCATACCCGGCCATTTCTCTGGAAAACTGAACAATTCCTTTGCTGAACTCCTAAATGTAGATTAAGGGTAGACGTCTGTCACATCTCTACAAATTATTTGCATCTCACAAAACTCTGGGATTTGACACTACTTTTACTTGCTTGGCCCATTTCTCTAGGCCTCCTAATATGTAGTTTAATCCCTAGATTTTCACACAAGTGCCAGGGTGAAGGAAACATATGCCCTTTTAGCCAGAGCAGACACTCACCCTTAAGTTGCAGGTGCCCTACAGGCGACTCACAAATCTTCCATCTTCCAAAATAAATCCTGGACTAAACAGGCAGCTTTTCCTCCACTAGCAGAATTAAGGGTATTGCCCCGGGAATCTGCTGGGAATCTTTACATCCCCCCCCCCAGAGGGAGGGGGCACTGAGACCCAAAAACAGCGGTCTCCACCACTTGAGTACAAACTTCACTCCCTCAAGCCAAACTGCAGACTCTCCTTTGAAACTCCCAATGTTCTATCTAACTCCCTTTGCTGCAGATTCCAATGTGGCTTATGCAGCTGCGAAAGTTCTACTGGTGATGTCATCCCTCAGTCTCAGCTGAGACTGAGAACAGAGTGAGACAGTGTGAAACCCATTTAACTGGAGTTTCACAAGCTGCCTTCCCTGCCTACCACTAGGTCTTACTGGGATTCTAGTAACCCCGGGTAACAAGAGGGTTACATAAGGACCACTTCATCTCTGTGAAAAGAGATGAAATCAGATTATACTGACAAGGCTTGCAATTCAGTGATATGTCTGTCAGAAGTAATGGCTACCAAAAACACAGTTTTCCAAGTCAAGTACTTAAGCTCTGCTGAGGAAAAAGGCTCAAAAGGGGGTTGCATAAGCTGAGCAATGCAAACATTAAGATCCCAAGCAGGAGCAGGATCCCTAAAGGGGGGACAGGAGTGAAGCAACCCCTTGAAAAACTTACAGAATACAGGATGGGATGACAGAGAGGAAGACTTGCCTACAGACAGGAAAGCAGAAACAGCTGCCAAGTGTACCTTGAGAATAGCTGGTCTGAGACCTAGGCCATTAAGATGGACCATATAATCCAGAACCATAGGCAATTCGGCAGAGTCTGGAGAAATATTCTTCTTAGAACACCAAATGCTGAATCTTTTCCATTTGAAGTTGTATGTCTTTCTGGTGGAAGGCTTTCGAGAAGCCTTAAGGATATCCAGAACCCCTTGGGAAAGATGCAGATCTGTAAACTCTAACTCTTCAAGAGCCAAGCCTTGAGATTGAGAGACTGAAGATTGGGGTACCAAATCCTCCCCTGAGAGGATGTTAACAGGTTGTAATTCCTGGGAAGAGACAGGGGAAGATGGACTGCTAGGGACAGCAACAAGGGATACCATGGTTGCCTGGCCCAGTCTGGAGCAATCAGAATAACTTTGCATGGTTGTGACCTTATCTTGACAAGCACTTTGAACACGAGAGGGAAGGGGAGAAAAGCATACAGAAATTTCCCTTCCTAGTTCAGGATTAGAGCATGCAGGGGGACTGAGCCCAAGACTGAGGGTCTGCAGCAAAAAAGAGGAAGTTGGTGATTGTCTGGGGCTGCAGAAAGATCTATCTCTGGAGTGCCCCATCTTGAGAAAATCACTTTCAACACCAGAGGATCTAGGGCCCATTTGTGATGGCCCTGGGATATTCTGCTCAGTGCATCTGCTAGGACATTGTCCTTCCCTGGAAGGTGAACTGCTATCAGAGAGGTCTGCAGGGAATAGGCCAGGGACCACAACTTCATTGCTTCTGTGCACAAGGCTGTAGACTGAGTGCCTCCTTGCTTGTTGATGTACCACATGGTGGTGGTGTTGTCTGTTCTGACTGGAACCACCTTGTTCTGTACAGATTTGGAAAAAGCTTGCAGTGCCAGAAACACTGCTCTGAGTTCCAAGAGAATGATGTGAAGCAGAGATTCATGAGGCGACCACAGTCCCTGGGTGGTAAGTTCCCCTAAATGGGCTCCCCTGTCCAGCAGGGACGCATCTGTGGTGAGGACCACTGAATGAGACTGAGTGACAAATGGAACCCCTTGCCTCAAATTGTCCTGATCCTACCACCACTGCAGGGCTTGGATCAGAGTTCGAGTCACTGGAATTAGTTTGGTAAGGGAATCCTTATTTTTGGGACCAAAAAGCTCATAAATGGAACTGAATGTCCCTCATTCAGAATCTTGCGTCTGGACCACTGCTGTGGAAGCTGCCATGTGGCCCAGTAGCTGAAGGAAATGCCTTGCTGGTCGAGACACCTGAAGGCTGAATGAAAAAGCCAGTTCCATGAGGGTCCTTGCCCTCTCCAGGGGAAGGGAGGCTCTTGCTTTTATCGTATCCAGTTCTACACCTATGAAGGTGAGGAGCTGCACTGGTTCGAGAACTGACTTTGGTAGGATCCATCATCTCTACATAGTGAGGCTCTTCCTGATCCTCTACTGCCTCCTCCACAGGAAGCTGGAGGGTATCAGCCACCTTTTTGTAAAACATGAAGTGTGAAGGGGACTCAGAAAGCCTATGAGAGGAAACACCTTAAGGTCTGTCTGGGGAGATGTCCGGGTCAATAGGCACATCCAGATTTTCACCATCACCCTAATCATCCTCATACTCTCCCTCCTCCTCAAACTCCGGTTCATAAAATTCTTCCAGGGTATAATCCGGAACCAGGGGAACCTACCAAACCGAGCCCCTGCCAAATGGTGTCAGTTCAGTCAGAACCGATCAAAGCGATCCCATAATCCTAATCGCTTTGGCTATTTCATCGGTGGCCGGAGTATGAGATTCTGGATCCGAACCGGTCGACTTAACGTTTCTTCTTCTTTTTGTTGGAACCGATTCCTCGGAATCGGCACTCCTTTTGCCTGAAGAAGTACCACCCTGGTCAGAGGGCGCTCCTTCTGGTTCAGTCGGAACCGAACCGGGCTGGCCATCTGGGTCAGCGGATTTATCTGCCTCCCTTTCCCTCAGTCTACCTAATCTCTTTTCCAGGGTAGATTTGGGAAAATTTTTTGCAAATTTGGCAGTCTGAACTGAGGTGGTCAAACCCCAGACAAACACAGGTGGTGTGGGGATCAGCCTTAGCAAAGACCTCCCCACACACACTGCAGTGTTGAAACCCAGTGGGCCCGTTTTTTCTTGAGTTTCTCAGACATGGCCAACCTAACCAAACTTACTCTTTTTTCAGCAATCCGCCAGGCAAGACTCCCCTATTGGTTCCTGACTGTGTCACAGGTCTTGGAAAAAAAAAACGTACTAAAACACTTTTTTTTTTTTAGAACCAATACGGACCGGTAACCACACACTAAAGTAAAGTACAAATGTTACCTCAAAATGATCGGTTCAGCCGAACCGATCCACAGTTTACAAGTTCCACACAGAAACAGAACAAAAACCTATTAGTACTCACGGTATCACAAACAGAGACTTGAACCGACTATGCGTAAACAACAATTCGGAAGAAAACTGACCGAAAACAGACACTTCAACCGACTTTGAACCGAGCAGCAGAGAAATCTCCGCTTCAGTGAGGCGGAGTAAAGAATCTGACGGTTGCAGTTCGAATAACAACAGGCAGAGGCTTCAACCGAGCTCGAGATGAACATTCTATGCCATGCACAGAAAAGTTAACCCTATGTTCTTCGGGACAATTGAAAGGCAGGACCTAACTGCAATTGTCAGAATACAGCAAGACTTCACGTTATTTGAATAATTTAACGGCAATGTGTGTTTGGGGAAAGTGTTGGGGGGGGAGTGTTTGAAATGAACAATGCCGTACTCCTGGCTGCACCAGTAAATGTGGGACTCAGACAATGACAGCCTGACTGCTGTTGCAAATCAGGCTCCCTAAATACTGGCAGTAGCAACAGGCTAATGAACTAATTGAGTTGGGGGGGGGGGTACCCTTGGAAGCTCACCAAACAAAGAACTGCTTCCATTTTTTTTTTGAAAAATCTTTTTACTAAAAGTGCAGTGTAGTTCACAGTACAACCAGAAAGATGCAAGGTGTTTAGACATACCATCGACAAGTACAAATATGTTCCATTATTACAAGCAAGAGAGTCTATTGTAATCAGCACAAATACAAGCCCATTAGTACATTAGAGGCAAGTCTATCTTTATGTAGCAACAGGTCATGCTTATTATTCAGGGATGACACCAATTTCCCTCCCATACGGGTGAAAACCCGCCAACATTCCCATTACAAACAGCAGACAGAAAAAACCAAGCCTGCCAATAATGCTAGCCTTTCTGGTGGAAAAAAGGGAGGGGGTGGTGACACTAGGACAATCTTAACTATTTCTCAAGCAGCTGTTTAATCTAAACTGCAGAAATTAGAACAAAAAGAAATTACAATCTAACAAACATCAACTCTATATATGATACCATGAGCAACATAGTTGGCCAATAATAGTTATCAATCTATCCCCCCAAGGTCTATTTAGTCCCCAAATGACTTTGATATATCAGGTCCTGATGTTCCTGAAAGTCCACATATTAGGAGTCCGTGAACACAGAAGGCACAGCCCGCTGCTACCAGTGACCCCAGACACGATCGGGTGATGTAACAGCAAAACATACATAAAGGCACCCTCCATGCCCATATCTGCCCCTATTTTTCTCCATGACCTAACCACCAGGAACTCAGAAAGGATGCAGGCAGTCCGAGGGAAAACATTCTCTGCTAACCTCCAAGACTCCATGGGGAATACCAAAGTATTGTCCTATTATATCCTGGTCGCAGCTCCATACAGACTGGCGGTCTAGGAACTAAAACGTGTTCACATAGTCAAGCCGGAAATAAAAGGCCTAAGCCCACCACCCATCGCATACAAAAAAGATACTAGGCCCAAAGCTTCATAAACAGAACTCAACCCGCTGATACCCGTGCCCCCAGGCACAGTCGAGCGATGCAACGTACATCCCAGAGTATTCAAGAGACACCTATGTAGGGATCAGACAGATTTCCAAGGAGTTACACTTCGCCATCAGGCTTCAGGCCCCACTATATCAATCCAGAACCAGGCCCACCATGCAAGTTTAAAATCGCAGCTCAGGGCTTACAACCATTAAACTGTCTCAGGCTCAAGAGGTAGACATAAGGTCCCCAGGAGAGCTATAACTTAGTAGGCCAACCAATTAAATTTAACCAAACATTTATATAAAACTGGTATTATTATCAAGAGTTGTACTAAGTGTATTTAGCTCAGTCGCCACTGGGCCCTTCTCAGTCTCTCCTGGTCTCCTCTTCCTCTAGCCATTTCTCCGTGGCTTTGTGGCAGATAAAGAAATTTGACCTGGTCTATCCATATGCAGACGCACCAGGTATGTTAAAGAATTTCCAGCCCAGCTTATACAGCTTGTTTTTAATCGAATTGAACTTTTGCCTTTTCAGCTGAAGGTCTCAACTATAGTCCTGGTAGATAAAGATTGTGGCATTGTCAACCTTTAGGGGCCCCATTTCCCTGGCTTTCTGCAGTACGGTTTCCTTATCCTTCAATTGGAGATATCTTATTAAACAGTATCTAGGATGGTCCCCCGGTTTAGGAGGAGGACTAACACGGTGGGGTCGCTCAATTTCAAACTCCAGAGTCTCCTCAGGCAACCCTACATGCTTCATCAGCACGCGGTGGAGACCCACATTAGGGTTTTGCCCCTCCAGGCCCTCGGGTAGTCCGATTATGCGGATGTTGGATCTCAGAGAGATTCTCCTCGTCATCCAGGCGGTCTCAGAGGTCAGCAATAGTGGACACGAGCCCATTCCTTTCAGCTTTAACACCAGCATAGGAATCTTCCATGTCACTGACACGGCACTTCAAGTCGCAGATTTGTGAAGTATGAGTAGTTGTAGTTTCTGTCAGAGTTGTGACGACTGACTGAAGGTGCACAAGCTGCGTGTTCAAGTTGTGGAAACCCACTTTCATATCTTTTTGCATTTGTGCCAGGGTTTCAGGAACGCTCGCCAGTGTTTTTGTTAGGTCCATCGCACTGTTCTCAATCTGTTCACCACCTATACTGGTAGTCGGAGAGGAAGGCTCAGGGCCGCGTGGAGCATTTTTCAATCTGCTAAATAGCACCCTAGTGCCGAACTGCAGTTTTGCTTGTCTATTTTTAGATTTACTGGTAGTCATCCATTTTTAGAGTTGAAATCTCACTAATTATTATAACTAGAGGCACATTTTACAGCTGCTGGCAGTAGATAAGAGTTGCCACCCCAGGAGCCGATTCAGCAAGTGACCTCCATGCCCCCCCCCCCCGCCGTTTCCATTCTGAAGCATAGGTTTTCTTAGTAGAAGGTTTCCTGTCGCCCTTCAGGATATCCAGGACACTTTGAGAGAGTTGCAAATTCGGATACTCATAAGTCCTCAAGAGCCATGTCTTGAGTCTGAGAGATCTGAGGTTCGGTAACATAGAAGTTGACGGCAGATAAGGACCGCAAGGCCCATCCAGTCTGCCCATTTCTTTTTCTACCTTATAAATGTGCCATCGGCCTTTGCTCTGTCAGTGGCCTATCTATTCATAGTCATTTGTATTGCTCCCTTATGCCTATCCCACGCCTGTTTGAAGCCCTGCACTGTATTCATAGCCACCACTTCTTGTGGTAAGCCATTCCATGCATCCACCACCCTTTCTGTGAAAACGAATTTCATCATCCCCTTCTAATCGCCCCCTCTAATCTCATGCTGTGTCCTCTGTCCTGCTATTTTTCTTATATTTAAACATGTTAGACTCTTTCACCTTGTTAATGCCCTTAAGGTGTTTGAATGCCTTGATCATATCACCTCTCTCCCTCCTTTGCTCAAGGGTATACATACTGAGCTCTGTTAATCTGTCCTCATATGTCTTCTGATGCAGTCCCTGCACCATTTTGGCTGCCCTCTCTGGACTGCCTCAATTTGGTTAATGTCCTTGTGAAGGTGTGGCTCCAATACTGCACGAGTACTCCAGATGTGGCCTAACCAGTGTCTTGTAAAGAGGATTATTACCTCTCTTAGGACTTGTGATACTCTACTAATACACCCTAACACCCCCTAGCCTTACCTACTGCTTTAGAGGTCTGCTTGATGATTTTCAGGTCATCAGTGATGATGATGCCCAAGTCTCTTTCTTCCTTTGTGACTGCTAGCAACTCCTCCCAGCCTATAGGTGGCTTCAGGTTTCTCTTCCCTATGTGCATGATTTGCACTTCTTTGCATTAAATCTCAGTTGCCACTCTTCTGACCATTTTGCTAGTTTATCCAGATCTCTCTCATTTTGCCCACCCCATCTGATCATCTACTCTGTTGCAGATCTTGGTGTCATCTGCAAACAGACAAGCCTTACCCTCTAGTCCATCTACAAGGTCACTAATGAAGATGTTGAAGAGGACTGGCCCCAGGACTGATCCCTGAGGTGCTCCCACTTGTGACTTGGCGCCTCTTCTGATTGTATACCATTTACCACCACTCTCTGTTTTCTGCCCGCAACCAGTTTGCCACCCAGTTGACCAACTTCTGACCCACCCCGAGCCTACCAGCTTATTTATCAATCTTCTATGTGGAACAGTGTCAAAAGCTTTGCTGAAGTCAAGGTAGGCGACATCAACTGCTCCCCTTGGTCCACCACTCTGGTTACCCAGTCAAAGAAATCATGTAGATTAGTTTGACAGACCTTCCTTTTGTAAACCCATGCTGTCTTGGATCCTGTGCTCCTATGGATTCCAGGTGTTGCACTATCCTTTCCTTAAGGAGTGCCTCCATAATCTTGCCCACTACTGAGGTAAGACTGACTGGTCTGTAGTTCCCGCCTCCTCCCTGCTACCACTCTTGTGGGAGTGGATCACATGAGCCCTTCTCCAGTCTTCTGGGACCTCTCCTGTGCTCAGAGACTCACTAAACAGTTCTGCTAATGGCTCCTGCCAGTTCCATCTTTAGCTCCTTAAGTACCCTGGGATGTATGCCATCAGGTCCCATTGCTTTATCCACCCTGAGCTTAGCAAGCTCTTGTAGGACCCTTTCTTTGTGAAGGAGTAGTGCTCACCTCCTCCCCCTGTGTCCATGATGCTGAGCTGTGGGCCCTGCCCTACCTCTCTTCAGTAAATACTGAGCAAAAGTATCTATTTAGGATAGATGCCTTTACAGGTCCTCCTCCTCACATGCTCCTTTTTCTCCATTGCTTAGCAATACCCCTCTGGACTTTCTCCTTTCGCAATGTATCTATAGAAAGTCTTGTCACCTTCTTTTACTATTGGGTACTAGTTTTCCTCAGTTTGGACTTTACCTTACTAACTTCCCTGCTTCCCTTAGGGCAGTTTGGTATGCCTCCTATCTTCATCCCCGCTGTGTTCCTTATATTTCCTGAAGGCCAGCCTTTTGGCTCTGACCTTTCTGCTACTGTATTTGAGAACCAAAGTGGTTTCCTCTTCTTTGCACTTCCTTTCTGTCTAACACAATGGGATGTTGCTTCAAGTACTGCATCCTTAATGCTTGCCCACTTTGCCTGTACCCCTCACCTGTGTTTCTTTTGCCAGGGCTAGCTTAACTTCTGTTGGCCATCTCATCAAAGTCAGCTCCTCTGAAGTCCCATATTTTTGCCTTGGAATGGGATGATTTAGATGTAGTAGCCAAATTGAACCATGCCATGTGATGGTCACTGGCCCCCAGGTGACCTTCTACCTGAGATCTGTGATCCCTTCCTTGTTAGTCAGTACTAGATCTAGGATAGCCCTGTCTCGTGGGTTGCTGTACCAGTTTTTGAGGCCCTCCCTGCAGGGAATCCACTATGTGTCTAGTTCTGGCAGATGTTCCTGCTGGTATTGACCAATCTGTATCCAGCATGTTGAAGTCTCCATTATCAGAACCTCCCTTTAGCTGTCATGTTTTGTATATCTTCTAACAGTAATGTGTCTATGTCCTCCCTTGGTCTGGGGCCTGTAGACAACCCCAGTTCTTATGGCTGTCCCATTTCCTGTTTCCAGGGTGACCCACAGTTCTTCTGGCTCCTTATGTGTATTCTGAATTTCTGTAGCTTTGATATTTTCATTGACATACAGGGCCACCTCCTCCTTTGCACCTCAGTCTCTTCTGAACAATACTTAGCCAGGTACTGAAGTCTCCCAAGTGTGGTTACTGGTAAACCACGTCTCACTAATTGCTACTATGTCCAGTTTAGCCTCTGACATTATTGCCTGCAGGTCTGGGATCTTATTTCCCAGGCTGTGAGCATCTGTGTACATGATTTTCCATTGGCCAGATTTTGGTGTGTTAGTTGTTGTGTGAGGTTTGGCATTACCCTTGTGTGTCGTATGGGGAGACAAACCTTTTTTCTTACCTGGTGATGCAAATGAACTGCAAACATGCTGAATCCCTGTTTGACCACTAGCTGAGGGGGAGGTGTTCTTCCCATTCGACGTATGGGGTGCTGCACCCCTCTCCCCATTTGCTAGTTTAAATATTCTGCAAAGACGTCAAACTTCTGCCCCAATGCACCACTCCTCCTTTGTCAGATGCAGTCCATCAAATTTAAAGAACTTTCACTCCCAGAACTGTTGCCAGTTCCTACAAATCTGTGTCCTTTTCCTGGCACCAGCCCTTGAGCCACGTGTTTAGCTTCCCTATCTCCCTTCTCTGACCTTCCATCCATCTGCTCCCCTCTCCCAGACTGGCAGGATCTCAGAGAAGGAGATGCCGGACAAAATAGATGATAGTTTGTCACCCAGTCTGGTCAGGTGTTCCTTGGTCTCCACAACTGACCAGCTGGCGAGATCATTAGTCCCTATGTGTACTAGGACATCAATGTTTTCTCCTGCTTTGTGAACAATTTTAGCAATGTGGTCAGTGTCTCTCCATGCTGATGTACCTGGGAGACATCTGACCAGTACCCCTGGCTGGAGATGGGTATCAACTCCCCGAATCATGGAGTCTCCTATGATCAGAAGTTTTTTGGATTTCTTTTTTGCTTTTTCTGTTTTGGTTCCTGATTTGGGTGAGTTTTGTTGTGCTAGCTCCTGTGCTGCAATGTACTGCTCCGAGTGTCTTCTGCCTCTTTGTTTGATTTCAGAGATAGAGGCAGATACCTGTTTGTAGTGTTTATATGGTTTTTGGAGGTAATATGTTGGAGAGCAGAGAGTGATGGGGCACCCGATTTGCCCCTCCTAACCACCTGCCAACCTCCTGGACCAACTACCCTCTGCGGTCGAGGTTTTTCTGTTGGATGCTGGGGAAATGGCGGGTGGTTCTTTTAATGTATTTCCTCTTGAATATGAAATTTGAGGCATGCAATCTCTGCCCATGCTGCCCGGAGCTGAGTCCTAAGATCTTCGAAGGTCCAGCATGTAGGACAGTGTCCTAAATCCTGTAAGACTGTCCTTCTGAAAATTGTTCCACAGTATCTGCAGTTAATGATATCCATTCCAGATAAGTTGCTGGGTTTATAACCTAGTCAGAGTAATTAGAAGGGGGAAAAAAAGGAAAAAAATGCAAGTAATGGTTTGATTGTGTTTTGTTTAACTTGTTATAACAACAAGTTTAATTACTAGTGCCCCTGTAAATGAGCTCACCTTGTGGAGGGCCCACTGATCCGCCCCTTCCTGCTCTGCCACAGGAAATGTCACAACTGTGGTACCCTATAAAAGGAGTGTAGTGTGGGGTGGTTGGGGATTGGGGTGGGTGGCTGGGCCCTTCCCCTGCCGAAAAAGAAAAACCACGGACGAAAGAACAAGGAGGTAAAAGCAGAAACAATCAGTCAACAACAAAAGCAGTAACCCTGAAAGCTTATCCTAATGTTAGATAAAACTGGAAAACCTGCAAAGTACCACCTGTAATAATTTCAGAGAAGATATACGCTGTAAGAAACACTTTGCTACAGAGAAAAATAAAACAATGAAATGTTAGCAACAAACAGTAGCAATCCCTGTGAGTAAAAAATAAAACAACACCACACAGTAAATCTGCTTAGCAAAAATAAGTCTTAATCCTTTTCCCTTGCTCTGGTAAGTTTCTCTACTCTGCCTTTCAAGCAGTCTTAGAAGGAAAGAGCTCAGGTGAAGCTAGGTGCCTTGGCCAGCAAACCAAGTCTTCTACAGGAAGTGGTGATTTACAGGTAACAGGATCCTGCCCTGATGGGGGGGGTCAGCAGGTTGTGCCAGATAGATGTATTGGTTTTGCTACAGACATGGAGAGTAATAGAGGGTACCATGGCTGTCTGGCACAGTCTGGTGCTATCAGGACCACTGATGCAGGTTGTGACCCGAGTTTGATCAGAACTCTGAAAATGAGAGGGAAAGGGGGAAAAGCATATAGACTTCTTCCAAACCAGTCCCGTATCAGAGCATCCAATGGTATTGTACCTTTGGCTGGTGGTCTACAACAGAAGAGGGGCAGACGATGATTCTTGTGGGATGCAAAGAGATCTATTTCTGGTGTGCCCCACCTCCTGAATACTGACTCCAGTACCTGCTTATTGATGGACCATTTATGGTGGGCCTGACTGATTCTGCTCAGGGCATCTGCTAAGGTATTGTCCTTCCCTGGCACATGAATGGCCTGTAGGGAGGCAGTCAGTGAGTAAGCCACACTCCAGATTTTAATCGCTTCTGTGCACAGGGGGTCCTGACCTTGTCCCACCTTGCTTGTTTATGCAGTACATTGTTGTGGTGTTGTCTGCCTGAACTGCACCACTTTTCCTTGCAGTAGTGGTGCAAATGCTTTTAATGCCAAGAACACTGCCCTTAGCTCCAACAGATTTATATGCTGGAGTGACTCTGCGCTGGTCCAGGTTCCATTAGTGGTGTGTTCCCCTAAGTGGGCACTCCACCCTAATAGAGAGGTGTCGGTTGTAAGGACGACCGATAGGGTTTCCCATTGGAAGGGTACCCCCTCCCCGAGGTTGTCTGCTTCTTCCACCACTTAAGGGCTAACGTTCTTGTTACTGGAATTGACTTTGAGAGACTGTCTTTCAACAATGTGCCCTGAGGTGAAACTGTATGTCTCTCATTTGGAACCTGGCACACAAAACAGTGCCTGTTGCTGCAGCCATATATGTCCCAGAAGTTGCAGAAACTGTATTGCTGTCTTTGGCTTGCTAAGCCTGAAAGAAGCAGCTATTTGCAAGATGCTTTGCACTCTGTCCTGAAGGAGGAATGCTCTTGCCTCTAGCGTGTTCAGTTCTGCTCCTATGAAGTGCAGAACCTATACTGGAGTGAAAGATTTCTCCCGATTTACCAGGAACCCTAGTGAGTGTAACAGGTTTAGTGTTACCTGCAAGTGATCTTGCACCTGCTGGGGTGAGCTTCCCACCACCAGCCAATCGCTGAGATAGGGGAAGACTGACACACCTAACCTTCCTATGTGTGCCACCCCCACTGCCAGACATTTTGTGAATACCCTTGGGGCTGAGGTGAGACCGAAGGGTAGAGCTGAAAAATAAAAATTATGTACCTACCGTAATTCTTGATCTTCTCCATTCATTACTGCTGGGTGTAAGCCGGAGGCATGCACCTGTCACACAGCTTTTTTTTTTCTTCTGGAAGGAGGAGTTGGGCAACAGAGATACGCTGTGCGCACATTCCTGATATTCAGCCACCAATATGCAAACGTGGCCACAATGCATGCAAGGCGCAAATGGGGCCATTTGCATGTCATTATTGCCCCATTTGCAAGAATTGTGCAGGGTTGGCTGGCGAAATGTGCCTGGTGCCCTGCACACCAGGCAGTGCTGGCAGTGCAGGTCCAGATGGTCCCCACACCCCCATTCCATAACCCCCATTGCCTGTAGTGGTGTGCCACTGAATCCCCTGGTGGGCCAGTGGTACCCCTCTCCCCTCCCGAAGCACCGATCACCATACTTATATAACATCCCTGGTAGTCCAGGGGTACCTCCCCCCGCCTGACCCTCTGATCACCGTAATATTCCATAAATAACAACCTTGGTAGTCCAATGGTACCCCCCCTCCCTGCCCAACCCTCCGATTGCCGTCATAATCCAAATATAATAACCATGGTGGTTCAGTAGATCCCCTACCCTGCCCATACCTCCGATCGCCGGCAAATTGTCGAATTACATTTCCCTGGTGGTCCAGTAGTAACCCCCACCAACACAGGACCCCAGCCTACCCAGCCCCCGGTCATCGGGCGGCAGCATACCCACCCCACACCACGGCTGCCCGCCGAATAACAGCTGACAGTGGGAGCCACAAGCGCATTGGTCTACACTGTGTAATCACCATGTACCCAGCATGGATACTAGTCTGCCCCATTGCATGCAGCAGATTGCGGCTTGAGTGGGCTGTTCCTCGGCAAATGTAACTGAGAGAAAAAAAAAAGGGAATGGAATTTCAGTTTCAAATTCTTATAGCTATTAGCAATCACCATTCTCAAAATGGAACACTGATTATTCTGAGCATTCTGTTTTGTTATACCACAGATATGACATACTTAAGAAGGGTTAACAACAGAGAGATGTCATATCAATGGCATAACATAGAGGATAATGGATGGGCAACAGTGAACAACAACACTGTGCTCACCTCAAGAGGTTTTCATGACAACCTTGTAAACCTCGAGGGCGAAGCTCAAGAGGTTTTTGGTTCTCTGACAACCTCGAGAAGTGAGCTCAGCGATGTTTACTGTTGCCAATCCATTATCTTTTAGTGTATGGGCAAGAGTAATTTAAAAGCTGAGCTCTTCTTGTGTGAATCTGGTTGCTGCCGCGCTTTCAGACTTCACTCTACCCCCACGCATAAGGAACTGATCCAGGGTCTCTCGGGAGTACATTTTTCTGTTGTTTTTGAAAAAACAGCAGGCAACGCTTTGTAGACGGCAACTTTATAAAATATAGGGGTCTTACTTTTGTAACACTGCCCTGCGCTGTTAAGTTCGATGTGAGCACTCACCGCCATGGCCGATTCTCAGCTAACTGCGCAGGCACAAGGACATTACATCCTGTTGTACCATCAATGTGACATACTCACAATGGTACAACAACATCGTGACATCACATCGATGGTACAACAGGACTAGTAAATGATAGATTTTTAGGGAATACAGCATTCTACCATACACTGTAAGGTTATAATCTGCTTGATTTCAGTTGGTAATAAGGGCTTCCCATACATTATATCTTCGTAAAAAGAACTAAGTTAAAAGCTTTCTAATTTAAACTACATTATATAAATTGGACACAATGAGCCGACTCAGAATATGCCACTTTACCGCTGCTCTTGAGGAGGCAGGACTTACACAGCTCACTTGTGGCTCTGCCACTCATGATTTATTGTCCTGTCCGCTCACACATGAAAATAAATAGCATATTCTGAGTCAGGCCATTGCATATCCCATATATAATCAATGTAACATACATGGGAATGATAAATCAAAGTACCTGAAGTGACCAGTCCATACACGTAACAACTCGATGTTTTGTCCAACGTTCTTCAAAAAACTGCCTGTTCAAGGAGAGTTTAGCTCCTGCCTGAATCTCACTGCGAAAACAAATGCACAGGAAACTGGTCAGTTTACAGACAAGCCCATATAACATGTCACTACAATTTATTCAATGTTAAAATTACCCTTCCTTCTCTTCCAAATCTCTGCCACTATAGTCAAAGAAAATGTCAATCTGTTCAGAAAGGGCACGTTCCACAATTCGGGTGCTATGGTCGAAGAAACTGAGGAACTCTTCAGAGTACAAAATGTGCTGCTTTTCTTCTTCTGTAAGCTCAAGTGGTGGGGCTGGAAACAAAACAGGAAACCTTTGTTTTACATCAGTCCACAATTTAAGCCATCACACAGTTCATATTCTATTATTAGTATGGTATGTTCACCAGCTGCAAATAAAATATTCTCAAGGAGAGGCCGGCCCAGTGGCATAGAGGACTGAAGTGCCAATGTCTTATCTCTTGCCAAGCTGCAACTTGGTCACCAGGGTTGGCCAGGGCAGAAGAGAACTGAGTGTCCGTGGGACTGCTCTTCTCTCCCAGGGAACGGTGGATGCCGACTCCACCACGTGACTGCCACCTGGTGAAGGCCTGGCAGTATGACGGAACAGTAAGCGACAGAAGGGAGGGAGCTGCAGGACTTCTGTGGAGCGTGCGTGCCTCCACACACACACTCCGACGTGTGTGCCACAGCATCGTGGAAGGAAGAAAACAGAAAATGGGAGGATGGCACTACATGAAACCCTGCCCATCTCCCTGTGGATCGCTCTACCAGTGGAAGACCGGGGACTTCGGGACGTGTCTGGAGGAGGTGGATGGCCCTCCCTCTCCTGGTCCTGCCACAGGGGTTGGAGGGTATCTATGGGGGAACGCGCACCCAGGACTTCAGAAGTGGCAGGAGCTGGTTACAGGATGCAGGGGCGGGCTAAAGAGCCACCCATTTACCCAAAGGAAGAACAAGCTTTATGGCAAAAAAACATATTCGCAAGGTATGATATCACCTATAAGGCTCTACATACTGTAGTCTTCATGTTGGTGCCAGACACCACTAAAAACGGAGTCCAGCAACTGAGAAATGTTTTCTTAGCCACCTGAGGCGCCACATTTTTGTTAATTATTGTTATATTGATTTGGCACCTAAACAAATAGGCTTGCAACAATATTTTGTGAGTGGGAAGCCAGTGGCTACCTACTAAAGAAAAGAAAAAAAGGAAAAGAAATTCCAAGAGACTTACCGAAAATTATTTTTCTGTTAGCTCTAATATTGTCACTGTGTCATTTTAACCTACTGGTAAAATGCACCTATTCCAGAGCCCAGAAGACAAGATGGGCATATAAATCCAAAGTAAGATAATCAGTCCATTTGGCTGGAACCACCAAAGCTTCTGCAGGAGAAAGAACCTGTGTTCCGTGAGTTCTAGGCAGCACTATATGATACTCTGTTACGTTGACTGCCATATCCTGGAAGGGAAATAAAATTGCTTCTGAGGAAATGAAGGCAACCAGAGCCTGCTCCACTAGTTGAGGAGTTAAGAGTTCTGCTGATCTTTTGACATGGACAGTTGACCCTTCTTATCCTTCACATCCTTTAAAAGCTTCTACAGGTTTTGGACCACACAGCATGTCACCAGAGATGATGACTCCAAATGAATACACCTTGGAAGCCTGATCCGTAGACTAGTAACAAAAGGAGCTTGACCACAGTGCCGCAGTAGCGCTCTTAGTGGATAGCTGCAAATGAGCAAAAGCAGAGTCTTTTAAAAAGGAAGATGCTAGATAATTTTGGATTATCAAATTCTTTTCCTTACAGACTTCATGTAAGTAACACAACAGTGTGGTTATCTATTCACAGAGAGCTTGAGCCACGAACGGCAAAGGAGATGCGGCCTTAAAGGGGAACAGTCAGCACAAAGGACCCTAAATTCAAGTATGGCGTTGATCCCAATGTACACTTTGTGTGAAAACACATTCTGGTTTATTAATGATTACTGTACTATGGCAGAGTATAGCAGACTACTTTTGCTTAGCTGTAGACTGTCATCCCAGCCATACCTGCTCACAGTATTCCTCGCGTAGGTATTCTTAGGTTTTTAGAATTGCCTCTCTGTCTCTTTCTGAAATGTCTGCATATTGTTTACCTGTTCCTCGTGCATTCACTCTGTGTTACCTTGAATTGCCTCTCTGTCTCATCGCTGAACTGCCCGTTTATTGTTTACCTGTGCACTGTATTACTGTTACTTGCAACCTTATCTCCTTGTAACCTCCCGGGTCACACCTGAAAATAGGTATCTGTTTTTGTTTAGTGTGCTTACCTGGTTAACAAAAGCTAAATTAATAAATAAATCTTCTTTTAATACAAATCCCAGAATCCCCTGCAGTTGATATCAGAGCAGAAAGCAGCAGTTGGAGATGCACTAGCCTGTAGTGTATTTTAGAGCTTTCATAACCTCTGATTAGATGTTTTCCAGGACTGCTTCTCTATAGGGGCTAAGTACAGTCCTCTGTGACTGTAAATAGACCACAGAGGACAGTGGAACCAGCTAACGAAAGATTAACACTTATAAAAAACTCTAACATGCACTGCAGGCTATTGAATCTTCTCACTTCTGCCTAATGCTTTGATGCCATTTGCAGGGGATTCTGGGATCTGTCGTAACAAAAGATGTCAGCCTATAACTCAGCAAAACTAGTATGATGCAATCTACTATACTACAGTAAACAGCAAGCAAACCAAAATATCTTTACACACAGGGTGGGATATTCAGACTGCACCAGGCTGTGGCGGAAGCCTACGCGCAGCGCAACTGGGATGCACCAGCGCGGTGGCAGGGTGACATTCAGTGGTGCTGCGCGCATGGCACAGCACCGTTAAATATATCACTGTGGTTACCCGCACCGGCAAGATGGCGATCACTGTACCAGCGCAAGTGGCCAGAGAGAAGCAGGGGGATGCGCCCGCGCAAGTGCCAGTGCGCTAGGCACAGCAACTGCGATATTCAGCGTTGGATACGCAAATGGGGCCATAATGCATGCAGGGCGCAAATGGGGCTATTTGCATGTCATTATGGCCCCATTTGCATGCAAATCTACAGCATGGGCCAATGGGCATGCAGACTGCAGAATACTACACAGTGCCGATATGTGAATGGATCCATTCACATATCGGAACTGTAGTATAGCACGTTTACACCCATTGGCCCACGCCAGATTCAATGGGCTACAGCCGCATTGCACGCCAGGTCAGTCACGGGCGGCTTGGCGGTGGGAGCTGCCGCCGCCACTGACCGGGGGCAGGGTGGCAGGAATGGTGGGCGGTTGGGAGGGGGTTACGGATACCGCTGTACCACCAGGGATTTTATTTATTGTTACAGCCCGCGACCGGGCAGGGGGATAGGTCCACTGGACCACCAGGGAGTTTATTTAATATTACAGCCGCGATTGGGCAAAGGGACAGGTCCACTGGACCACCAGGGATTCTATTATTTAAAACAGCCCGTGATTGGGTGTGGGGGTACGACGCTGACGGACCCTGGCTCTGGAGCTCAGGTGGCCACCCACAGCTGGCGACTGCCGTGTTGCGCCCTGCAATATGGCGGCTCACCTGTGGGTGGCCAGCTGTTGCTCCTTTTCTTTTTGGCTCAGCTGTGTGCAGCGCAAGTAGGGGTTGCACCTGTATCTGCTCAGCACATCCCAGGCTGAATATCAGGATCAGAACATGCATGGGCATGCCCCCCTTACTTGTGCCGCATACATTACCGATCGCCCAAGCATCAGGATTTGTGCAGCGACATATCCCCTTTGAATATCGCACTAGGGCAGATCAGTGGGTCGATGGTGAATCCCTGTTGCGCGCCACGCGAACCCCTTTGAATATCCCACCTACAAGTGCAGACTGGGAACACTCTACACTTGAGTGTAGGAGTCCTTGGAGGTTACTGTTCCCCTTTAACAGCTGACCCCTCAGTGAAGTAAGCTCAGTGTCTATTGTCTACTGGCTGCTGAAAAGTCAATCAGGTATTACTACTAGGATAGATGTCACTCACCATTTATTTGGACTGCAAACACAGAAGAGCAAAGATCTTTGTTCTACCAGGGGATGGTTCTCTTTTTTTGCACGAATCTATTTTTTTACGCATGAAACTAGGGTTTAGAGGCTTTCTTGGGGGGAATTTACTGGCAAAAGTGTGGTGAAGGAATGGGGAATTAAGTTATCGTTTAGAGGGATGGGGTGGAGGGAATTTGCTTTTGAGGGCAGGGAAAAGGATTCAGTCATACTTCTTACACAATTCTCCAATTTACACAACTTTGCCGGCTATACAGAGAGGGAGAGGGGAAGTGAGGCCCAGCAGGGAGAAGGGTGAGGGGATACAAACAAATGTTTGGTTGTGGGAGAGGGTGGGTGAGTACGACTCAGAGGGATTTTTTTTTTTTTTTTTTAAACACATGTAGGCCACTTTTGCATAATTCTTTGCTCAGCTTAAACTATGTATAGTGGCACTTTCCTAGCATCTTTGCTGTTGTAATGCCACTAAGTGTAGTTTTTACTTTAAGTAGGCACTATGCAAAGATGCATGTCACAAAATCTGGAAACTTGGTGAAGTTTCTTGACTTCCCACATCTCTATTCATAGAGTTTGGAAGTGTGGGTGACTATGAAACAGCACAAAAAAATGCAGTGAAAGTGATGAAAAACCTTACTGTGTGTCAGTGAAGACCAGCATAGCTTGCAGGAGATAAATGACACAAAACAGCACACGTCAGATTAAACACTGTGCCAGCAATAGTGCTGCAAGCAACCACAACCTGTGGATAAAGGTGAAAGGTGCAAAAAGCAAAAAAAAAAAACACTGCAGATGTAGCACAGAAAAAAATGACACCAACAGCACAGGTGCACTTGCACACTTTCAAACATGTGACACTTTCACTAGGCAGTTATATAAACAGCACTTGTAAATGGCTCCAACAGCCTTTGAAGTGAACAAGAGTCAAAAAAGGACAAATATCCCCAAAATCAGCCACTCCCATAGCAAACACAAAACAGTAAAACCCCTAGATTTTCCTCAGACATCAGGCTAAGAAAAGGCAGATCAAATACAGTAGAAAAGGCTCTTATAACCTTAACTGTAGTCAAGGCAAGCAGAAGGGCAGCTGTCAGATATTTTCAATTATAAAGCCGCTTGTGAAGTGAAAAAAAAAAGACTTGTCAATTTCGATTTAAAATAGGCACAATTCAATTTACTGACTACAGCCTGTAGAAGCAAACAGTATCTTCCTACTAGAGTTACTTTTAAGGAGAAAAAAGCAAACAAATTGTTAAGATTCACTTGAAGTTGAGGAGTTGGCACAGAAATATGGGTTCTAGAGACGTGCATATGTTGTTCAATCCACACTGTCTGGCAGGTTCCTTGCCACTTTAAATCTTGCTGGAAGGTCTTCAAGCTAGCTCCTCCCACCCAACCAGTTGGTAAAACCCTCGGCTCCGCCCCATGACGCCAGATCTTTCTTACCGCTTGGAAGCTCAGGTTCCCTCCTTAGGGCTCTGCATTTTAGGCCTGGATCCACACTCTTCGGATTTCCCGAAACTAATTTTAAAATTTACAAGACTAAGGTCTTCGTCTTCCCTCGCGGCTGCGATGGACAAATCGACTCACAGCTTCCGTCGGTGCCCTTCTGGACAGAAGATGTCTCGGACCAATCCGCACTCCACGTGCGTCTACTGCCTGGGGCTTGGCCATGATTCGCAGGCCTGTGAATTGCACAAGTCTTTCTCGGCTTCGGTCTTAGAGGACCACGCTGCCAGACTGCTTCTTGGGCGCCCCGAAAAATGGTACCCGCTGGTCAAGTCTAAGGAGGCCTGTTGAGCGGTATCTGCGGTGGCGGGCTCCGCGGAGCAGTTGGAGCAGATGATCGCCCTCGAGGAGAAGGCGGCCCAGGCAGCTTCTTCTTCCTCCTCGGTGGTGGCATTTATCCTGCTCTCCTTGGGCTCCTCCTATACTGCTTCTTTTAAGGAACTTTGTCAGTCCCTCTCCACTAAGGGAGAAGGGCCATCAGGACATTCCAGTGGGTCCAGAAAGAAGGACTCTAAAGGCAAGTCCCACCGTTGACAGACGTACTGGATCCTAGACTGACATACAAAACTACAACACAGCCCAAAATAAATGCACCTGGGCAATTCGCTCTGCAAAAAGTCAACATTTCAAAAATGAACCGTCCAACTCCTGGGGTGAAAGCCATAGTGGGGACAACACCAAGACCCTAACTGGGAAGTGTAACAAAACTTCACCTTCAGTGCTCAACATTATGGGGGCAATCAACCAGAACCCCCAAACCATCGCTGACACTTTTAATAAGGCCTTCATTGACCTTCGCAGTGTGCTTCCTCCAGATTACTTTGAATCCTCAAATGACAACAAAAACAGCTCCCAAGCCCATCCCAAGGTCTAATCCATCCTTTCTACCTTAAGATTATCTCAAAAAACTGAAATTAAAAAGTATCTGCAACAAATACTAGGAAAATCCAGAACCACTGGGGACAAACTTGACCTCAAACGTGTTGCTCTCACCCTCGAGGCGTTACTTTTGCCATTAACAAATATCCTAAATCCACCGCTAAGAACCGCAAAATTCCCCATCTCTCGAGAAAACACGAGTGGTCACACCTGTCTTTAAAAGGGATAGGACCAGCCATACAAACTACAGCCATTTCCATACTCCCCCACTTCTATACATGCCGAGGCATCGCTTAATTTATCAACTAGTGGACTACTTAAAGAAATACCAATTACAATGCCCGCAACAGCATGGATTCAAAAAAATTACTTAGAACAACCACTGCACTGGCCAGGTTCACTAGCTACATCCATGACGCTTTAGACCGGGGGCGTTTGGTGGGGGCAACCTACATCGATCACACCAAAGCCTTCGACATAGTCAATCACGAATTTTTACTAGACCAGTTAACCTGCACAGGGCTCTCCACTGATTCTGTGAAGTGGTTCTGGAGCTACCTCGCTGACAGAGTCCAACAGGTCAAAATTCAAAATGTCTTCTCTGATCATAGGAATGTCCGCACAGGGGTTCCCCAAGGATCAATACTGGGCCCCCTGCTCTTTAGCCTATTCTTAAACCGCCTCCCACTCGCCTGTCAAGACAGAGTTCTTTTGTACACAGATGATGTGATGCTCTTCTCAAGTAACACTGACCCCATAATCACTGAAAAACAAATGCAGCAAAACTTTACTGACCTAGAATCCAGGTTCCTTATTTCTAAGTTACTACTAAATTACAAGAAAACCAAAACAATGTTGTTCGTCTCCTCCCACAAAAGGCACAGGTCTCACCAGCTTAAAATCCAAAATAGCCATAACACAGTCCTAGAAATGGTCCAAAGTTTCAAATACCTGGGGGTCACACTTGACAGCTCCCTCACCTTCTCACTCCACATCGATCAAATAGCTAAGGCTGCCAATTCTAAAACTGGCCAGCTCTACAAACACAAACACTGTCTGACTAATGATGTGCTTGCCTTAACTAGCTCAGTCTTATCAGTAACAGATTATGGGCTAATAGTATATGGCGCAGCAATGGACTCCACACTAAAAAGGGTCACAGTAGCCCTAAATAAAGCCTGGAGGCTTGCCTCAGGGGTACATCATCTCACTCACACCTGCAACCTGTATATTCAAGCTGGGTGGCTCAATCTGCATAGCAGGCTTCAATACCAGGTGTGCCTGCTCGCAAAAAAGTCTACCTTGTCACTAACACCCCCCGGGTGTCCAGAGCCTTCTGTGCCCGAACACTAACACTAGACAAACTCAACTGCAATCCATTTAAAGTCCCCTTCTGCTGCACCTCACAAGGTCAGCGGGTCTTTAGGTACTGGGCACTGAATTGGCTCAACTCTCCAAGGTGACTAAATGGCTGAAACAAAGCTTGGTCCCTTCAAAACGAAACTATGCTCTCACCTTATAGGACTCAGTAGTTGTGACTGCTAGTCCTAAATAGTCACAGTGTACCACTGGAAATTTGTACAACCTATGCACTTGAACCCTACCCCACACAACTGGACCCCCCCTTCATCCCTCCCTCGCTGCTTTCCACATCCTATCAACCCTGTCCCTCCTCCATCACCTCACCTCTATCCCACTTGCCTAGGACAAAGCCCGTGTGGTGGATATTCTTCACATATCCCATCATTTTCTCTATGTTTCCCCTCTTCTCTATTGCATCTAAAGCACTGTTCACCACCATAAGCAGCTATGTCTCTGTTCTTTTATGTCTTTGCTTGTCCCTCTGTTTTAATACTGCTTATTACCAAAGATATGTATGTTATGCTTGTAAACAATTGTTTGTCATCTAAATTTTTTGTATACTAATGATGTGGAAACTTTGTAAATGAGCCTCTAGCTCAAAGGTATTGTAATCCAAGAAACAATACATAAATAATATAAATTAGATTGCAACTACACCACACCACATAGCGGTCTAATACTATGCCTCCTAAACACACTCACATTGCGCAAGTGCCCCTACCCCAAAGGACTAACAGATCATGACAGTGGCAGTTGGTCACAAAACACAAAGGATCCAGACCAACTCACTGAGTAACACAATTCGAACAACAAACAGATTCGCCACACTAGCATCTGCATCGATAAACGAGGCTAGTATCAATTCGGGGAGTAACACTTCGCAATCTGGAAGTGCACCCCCACTCCAACAATCACAAAGCAGAAAAAAAACTACTTATACTAGATGACTCAATGATACAAGGAATGGAGTCACACATCCAGCATCAGGATCACGCTACGGTTAGGGTCAGGTGCCTCCCTGGGACTTCGGCATAGAGGGACACGAACCATTTAGAAAAACATATATGCACGGCACCACAGAACACACACGTTATCATCCATGTGGGAACAAATGACCTGGCCAGCTTATCTGTAGAACAGACAAAGTTAAACCTGTCCAAGCTAGGTGAGAAACTATCTTCCATTTCACTCGGCATCTCATTCTCTGAGATCCTGCCTGTGTGGGAAAAAGGGTGCAGCAGGCAGAAAATCAGAGAAAGGGATATTACTGAACTAAACAGCTGGCTAAACAGTGGTGCCAGGAGAAAGGACACCGCTACATTGGCAACTGGCAGAACTTCTGGGACAGGGAGTTCTTCAGATTCGATGGGCTACACCTTACAAGACAAGGAACTAGGGCACTAGGCCAGAAGTTTGACGTCAATTTTGGTCAGTTAAACTAGAGGGCGGGGAGGAGGCACAGGCACCCAGCACATCACATGGGTCGCCATCTGCCCCTCTCCCATCAGTTTCTTAAACCAATCTGTTGGATGAACAATATAAGCATACCGTCATTAGCAACAGTAATCATATTTCCGTCCACCAGGTTCCTACACCAGCAAAGTATCATATTTCCATCTAGCAGGTCCCTACACCAGCATCAGCTCCTGATAATTGCTCAGATGAAGGAGCATGCAAGCATTCAGACATTAACACCAGGGAACATATTTTCATCCAACAGCATCACAAGCCGCAAAGCCTCACTGAACCAAAAAAGCACAAAGCCCCCGGAGGACAACCACAACAAAAACCAAGTAGCCATCCAGGTAGATCAATTGTTCAAGAGTGGAAGGCAATGTGCATCAACACGTGTAGCCTTTCGAAAAAATCCCTGCACTCTCAGCTACTATGGCAGAGGCACAGCTAGACTGGGTAGCAGTCACAGAAGCGTGGTTCTCTGAAAACCACACCTGTATTAGCATACCTGGCTACTCACTTTTCTAAAATTACTGGAAAACAAAGAGGGGAAGGGGAGTTGCATTATATGTCAAAGAAGGAATTAAAGCTACAGAAATTCAGGAGAAACACAGCAAAGCAGAAGCCCTATGGGTCACTCTGGGAGCAGGGATCTTATCTGCCTGGATGTCATATACAGACCCCCAGCCCAGGACATTGGTATGGACAAGGAACTCCTGGTGACCATTCACACAATGGCTGACAAAGAGGAGCTGCTTCTGGTTGGGGACTTCAATCTACCAGATATAGACTGGTCCACATGCATAGCTTCCACAGAAAAGAGCAGAGAATTTCTCATCACTCTAAAGGAAGCAGGGATGAACCAACAAGTGCACTCATCCACCAGGTATAAAGCACCACTGGATCTTGTTCTCACTAACAGTCCCAGAATATCCATATTCCACGTCTGCATCAGTCTGGGAACCAGTGGTCACAGGTCTGTCTGGCTACAAATTAATAATATGAAGGTTTCAGGCCACACCAGACAAAATGCGACTGACTTCAAAAAAAAGCAGATTTCCGTAAAATGAGATCCAGTATTAAGGCATTGTTAGGAAACAGCACCACAGGGGATGTCAATGCTCTCTGGAAGTCCATAAAAGACTCATTGAACACGGTAACTGCGGAAAAACCAAATTGCATTTCTGCCGCGCTGCTGATGCAGACGGCAGTGTGGTCAGCTATGTTCTGACCCAGTACCGTACAAGGCTAATAGCTAAATCAAAAAGGAAGAGGAACCCTCTCTGGTTTTCTAGAGAGGTAGCACTAAAAATTAGTAAAAAGAAAAAAGCCTTTCAGCAGTTGAAGGAGACACAGAGGGAAGCTGATAGGGAGCTCTACAGGGAAAAGCTTAAGGAGGCTGAAAAAGCTATCAAGTTAGCAAAAGCTCAGAGGAAAGAACAGCACTCAGAGTCAAGAAGGAGGACAAAACCTTTTTCAGATATAACAGTGAAAAAAGGAAGAACAAAGGAGGGGTAGTCAGAATGGTAACAAGCAAGGGTCAGACAGTGGAAAAAGACGAGGACAAATCTGAAGCACTCAATGCATTCTTTTGTTCAGTCTTCACAAATGAGCTAAATGGCAGTGGGCCAACACTAAACATAACAGAGCACCCTACACAGGGTGCAGACACAAGTCCCTTCACGAGGGAAAGGGTGCTGAAAGAACTGGAGAAATTGAAGACAGACAAAGCTATGGGACTGAACGGAATTCACCCAGGAATACTGAGAGAGCTTCAAGAAGAATTAGCCATACCATTAGCAGAATTATATAATGCATCTCTAGAAAGCGGTAGGGTGCCACAAGATTGGAAGAGGGCAACAGTGGTGCCCTTGCACAAGAGTGGCAGCAGGGAGGAGGCAGATAACTACCACCCGGTCAGCTTGACCTCGGTAGTGGGTAAAATCATGGAAACACTCCTTGAAGAGTGGACAGTAAACTTCCTAAACAGGGCAGGAAAACGTGACCCCAAACAACATGGGTTCACAGTAGGCAGATCATGCCAGACTAACCTGATTGAGTTCTTCGATTGGGTGACCAGGACAGTGGACCAGGGTGGGGCAGTGGACGTGATATATCTGGACTTCAGCAAAGCCTCTGACACCGTCCCACAGAGGAGGCTAATCAAAAAACTTGAACACACAGGCGTCGGTCATAAGGCAGTAAGCTGGACTGCACACTGGCTGCAAGACAGGACTCAGAAGAGGTCACTGTAAATGGCGCCATGTCCAAAGAGGGTTATGTGACCAGCGGAGTGCCTAGGGTTGGTGCTGGGTCCAATTCTCTTCAACATATTCATCAGCAACATTGCTGATGGTCTAAAGGGTAAAGTCTGCCTGTTCGCAGATGATACAAAACTCTGTAATAGAGTGGATACTCTAGAGGGAGCCTCTAGTATGATAGAAAATCTTGAACAGTGGTCCAAAGACTGGCAACTTAGATTCAATGCTAAAAAATGCAAAGTGATGTACCTGGGTAAACAGAACCCAGGAATACAGTATATCAGAAAAATGTCAGAGAAAAAGCATGATCTTTCCCAATCTCACATATGACAACCACATTTCTTAGGTTTTTCTTCTGTAGTGAGAAATTCTGAATGGACAGATACACTTCTCTGAATTTATCAGAGAATGATCATCCGAAACTGACCCCAGACTGAAGAGGAACTCACCTTAGTTGTCACTGTCTCTTCTTCCTTGTTCACAATCTGAACAACTGACCCAGCAGCCACCGAGGCCTTTTTGTGGTCTTTCCGACAACCAAGAGCCAACTGGGCCTTGCAGTGTTCAAGCGCAGGCAGCATGATCTGGCACAAACTGCATCCCTCGATGTCGTGTTGATCGCCTAGGCAGGACAAGCACGTGCATGTGGGCCCTCGGATGACATTTTCTGCCTGCGCTGGGTGCAGAACTTAAACTCCAGTTTCTGGCTCTCCATCGTTGACTACGGTCAAGAAGCAGAGCCAGAAGACTTGTGCAGCAACTTTAATTGGAATACTGACAGTCGAAAATTGACCAAAGACGAGCTTAAACAACCTGAAATGCTTCAACACTGAAGAGCTGTGAAGGAGGAAACGTGGTCTTTCCAGCAGAAAGAAAGATCTGACATCATGGAGCAGAGCAGGAGGATATATACCACCCAGCTGGTGGGAAGGGCTTAACTTGAAGACTTCTGATGATTCAGCTGGCTCCAGGAAGACTGCCTGAATCTGGATGTGAAATGTATCCACGTTGTTACGATACATGAGTGCTTGACTGTGGAAAGCTTTAAAATCGCTTTAAGAATGCAGTTGTTCGACCTTGCTTTTCCCAGACTACTGATTCTTGTTGTGGAATGTTGGATTAACTGTATGTTTTTAGTATGATATTTATTGTGTTTTTACTGTATATGCACTATGATCAGTGTGAACAGTGCTCTATAAATAAAGCTGAATTGAACTGAATTGTTAGAAAAAATTACCATAGAAGCCACAGAATTCTCATGCCGTTAACCTTCCACATTAATGGCAGAGGTTTGAGCTGTGCCAGAGTCCATAACAAGGGAACAGTTTTCCTATATGTTAAGACTTACCAATGACAATGTGGACTGCTAGAGAAATTAGCTTACGAGTCCTGCCACAAACTATACTGATTTTCAAACACTGCCTCTAACCAACTGCCTTGGTTCTAAACCTTCAGATTTCCTTGGATCCTGGAAAGACAGGTCTCAGAACTACAAAATTATGCCTCACACCCAAATGATTTGAATAATAGTAATAATTAATACTCCATAAAAATCCTCCAAAGGGAGGTCACAAACCCCCAGAATTGAGGATAAACAAAAACAACACCACCCCTGAATGTCAGAATCACCTGAAGGGGAAGAAGAACAAGAAGAACATGAATTACAAACAATAGTGCCTGATTGTGGCACCCACATAGTAGGCCAGATACATACTCCCAGGAACGCAGAGGCTACTGGTTCTTGAAGGGGAGGCAGGGTGGGTAGTTATGAATACCTACGTATCACTGGGAAGAAACAAGATTACTATGGTGAGTCATTTTTTCTTCTAACCCCAGTAATACTCAGGTATTCGTAACTTCTGTAGACTACGAAGCAGTACTTTTGAGATGGGCACAGAACCTATTTTGGAAACAGACTCTGCAAGATTGCTGTGCCAAACCTGGCATCACTCCTGGACAAGATGTCCAAACTGTAATGCTTTGTGAAGGTGTGTACTGATTTTCAGGTAGCTGCTTTACAGATGTCCATTAATGGAACATCCCTGGCAGCTGCTCAGGTAGCAGCTGTGCCCCTTGTGGAATGGGCCCTCAAGTCTGTTGGGGGTTCCCTTCCCGCTTTAGAGTAACAAAACTGAATGCACTGAACTGTCCAGTGAGAAATGGACCTTTCAAATGCTGGGTTACCCTTTCCCACATCCCCATAAGTCAGGAACAGTTGTTTTCTGTCCTGCCTGTGGTCCTTAGTGGCTGTCATGTAATAACTAAGGGCTCTTTTAACATCCAAACTGTGAAGCCTCCTTTCACCAGAAGTGGAGTGTTTGGTAAAAAATACAGCTAGGGTAATGGTTTAGTTCAGGTGGAAATTTGAAACCACTTTGGGGAGAAATTTCCTCTTTATTCTCAGGACCACTTTGTCATTGTAGAAGGAAATGTAGTCCTTGTCTTCACAAAAAGCCTGAAGTTCACTGATTCTTCTGGCAGAAGTCATTGCCAATAGAAAAACTGTTTTCCCAGTGACAAATTTTAGACGAGTCGAAGACATAGGCTCAAAAGAGGGTCCCATGAGCTTGGCTATACACACATTAAGATTCCATGCAGGCACCGTTTCCCTGTGAGGGGGTTGCAATTGAGAAAGACCCTTAAAGAACCTTTTGAAAATAGGATCTGAAGCCAATGAGAACTTTAGCCTGGCTGAAATGTAAGCAGAAGCTGCAGCCAAATGTACCTTCAGTGTACTGGTCTGACGGTCTAAACAATGTAAATGAGTAAGATAATCCATCATGACTGATATCCCAGCCTGTGTTGGTTCAATATTTTGCGTGGAACACCAGATGGAAAACCTTTCTCTATTTTGCAGAATAAGCTTTCTTAGTGGACGGCTTCCAGTAGCCTTTCAAAATATCCAGAATACCTTCAGAAAAGTTTAGTCCTGCATATTCTATGTCCTCAAAAGCCAGGCCTTGAGCCTGAAGGATCTGAGGTTCGGGTACAGGAGCCTCCCCTGACTGGAGGTTAACAGACAGTGCCTCCTGGGAAGGTGTATTGGTTTGGCCACAGACATGGAGAGCAGTACAGAGTACCATGGCTGCCTGGGCCAGTCTGGTGCTATTAAGATCATGGATGCAGGCTGGGACCTGAGCTTGAGCAAAGCTCTGTATACCAGAGGAAAGGGAGGGAAAGCATATAGGTACTTTCCTGACCAATCTAGAATTAAGGCATCCAGAGGGATTGTTCCCCTCCTCTCTGGTGGTCGGCAACAATATTTCGTCAGGTGGTGGTTCTGGTGGGATGCAAACAAGTCCACCTCTGGAGTGCCCCACCTCTTGAAAATTACCTGCACCACTTGCCCATTCAGGGTCCATTCATGATGGGCCTGGTTGATCCGACACAAGGTGCCTGTCAAGGTATTGTCCTTACCTGGCAGATGAATGGCTTGGAGAGAAATTCCCAAGGAGTAAGCCAGACTCCATATTTTCATAGCATCTGGGCAGAGGACTGGACCTTATCCCTCCCTGCTTGTTTATGTAGTACATGGTGGTGGTATTGTCTGTTCTGATCTGTACCACTTTTCTCTGTAGCAGAGGTGTGGAGGCCTTCAGCGCTAACAAACCTGCTCTGAGCTTCAGCAGGTTTACGTGCAAGAGTGACTCTGCATTTGACCATGTGTCTTGAGTAGTGTGATCCCCCAGATGGGCACCCCACCCCAGGAGTGATGCATCTGTTGTGAGAATTACTGATGGGGCTCCTGTTGGAAAGGAATCCCTTCTCTCAGGTTGCTTTCCTCTTTCCACCATTCGAGAGCATGTAACAGAGTTCCTGTTACTGGAATCAATTTTGAAAGAGGGTCTCTTTTCTGGCACCAGTGAGTCCTTAGGTGAAACTGGATGTCCCTCATCTGGAACCTGGACCGTAGTACTGTGCCAGTGTCAGCCGACATATGGCCCAACAGTTGAAGGAACTGACTTGCAGTTTTTGACTTCTTCAGGACAAATGAACCTGCCAAGTGTTGAATGCTTCTTACCCTGTCTAGTGACAGGTAAGCCCTGCCCTGCAGGGTATTTAGTTCGGCGCCTATAAACTGCAATATCCGAGAGGATTGCAGAACTGACTTCTTTTGAATTATTATGAATCCTAGAGACTCCAGGAGTTCCTGAGTAAGAAGCAGCTGCTCTCTGACATGCTGCGGGGACTTTCCCACTACCAGCTAATCGTCTAGGTACAGAAAAACGGTGACACCCTGCTTTCGAAGGTGTGCCACCACTACTGCCAGGCACTTTGTAACACCCTTTGTGCTGAAATGAGGTCAAATGGCAGTGTTGAGACTTTTGATAGTGACCTGAAGGGAGTCTGAACCCGAGGTATTTTCTGTGAGACTCCCTTATGGGGATGTGGAAATAGGCATCTTTTAGGTCCAGTGATGCCAACCAATCTCCTTTTTGAAGGGTTGGCAGAATCAGTGCCAAGGTTACCGTTTTGAACTTTAGCTTTGTTAGGTATCTGTTTAAGACCCTGAGGTCTAATATGGGCTGCCACTCCCCATTTTGTCTTTGTGGTGAGAAAGTATCTTGAATAAAGTCTCTTTCCCCTTAAGCTGGCTGGTACTGGTTCTACTGCTCGAGTAAGGATCAACTTTTGAACCTCTGCTTCCAGGAGTTTTCTTTCTGCATCTGAAAATGGTTTGAAAACTCAAGTTCTTAAAGGTGGAAGGGATTTGAAAGTCAGAGACAGCCCCTGACTCACTACCTCCAGGACCCTCTTGTCTGTGGTGATGTTTTTCCAAACACGAAAATAGTGAGCCAGTCTGCCTCCTACAGGCAGTAAGGAGGCGGCCTGTACAGACACGTCAGGGTGCCTATTTTGCTTGGGACCGAGCCTAGGGCTGGGAACCAAGCTTGGAACCTCATCTGCCCCTTCCCCTAAAGTATCCTTGCTGTGGATACTGCTGGTATGGGGTTGTAGCCATGAGCTGAAAGAAGGGCTTGCCTTTAAAAGCCCTGCCCCTGCCTCCCCTTCCATAGGGTCTAGTGAATGGGGAAACTTTTTCCTTTGCGGAATTGCTTCTGTAGGTGGTTTTATACGCATCCACCTTTTTCATGTAAGCCTCTGTCATTTGCCCAAAGAGGGAATGTTCCTCAAGTGGGAACTCTAATGCTTTGGTATGAGTATCCTGGGTCAGGTTTGTGGCTCTCAACTAAGCAAACCTTTGAGCCCCAGTGTTTGCCATCCACCTGGCAGCTGTGTCGTTAGAATCTGCAGCCATTTGAAATTGATATTTGGCTGCTTTCAGACCAAATCTAGCTGTTTCAGCCAAGTCAACTGAGAAAGAAGACTACGTTTTCAGACACGGCAAGCACTGATTTTATTTATTTATTTGAGTCTAGGATTACAAGTACCTTTGAGCCAAGGCTCTTTTACAAAAGGTTCCATGTTAGTTGCAGGACAATACAATAAATACAACAAAGCAGGGCAGTTACAGGCAGGATAAACAGGTTAACAATCAGTTCCATGAGTATTAATGCATACATTTTGGTTAAGACAAGGCAAGGGCAATCAAAGGGGTACAATAGTGTTACAAGACACGGGAAGGACACTGGGAGGTAAGAGCTGCCAGAGGCATTGTCGCATCACATAGAGAAGTGCAGGTGGTGTGGCTGGGTGAAGGGAAGGGGAAGATAAGGGAAAAAAGAATACGTGATGTGTGGAAAGAGCTGAGGCAAGGACTGTAAGACTTTAAGGAGGGAAGGTTAGGGGAGGCAGTCGCAGGTGCTGGAGGCAGTGAGAGAAAGGCAGAGCCTTGATTTGAATGGGCCAAGCTTGGGAACAGAGGAGATCTCACTGTTGAGACAATTCAACCAGCTAGGGGTCCTATGAGCAAATGAACGATGTCTCTGAGAAGTTCGGCAGTGAGGGACACGCAGGAGTTGAGATTCAGAGCCCCTAGTATGGCAGGAATTACTGCTTGGGCAGAGGAGAGCTTGGACACCCGGGGGGGGGGGGTGCAAGGCCCATGGTTATCTTCTTTGCCATAATGCAGGTTTGGTATTTTATGTGGTTTGAGAGTTGTAGCCAGCCAGTTTGGGCATAGAGGTCACACGTATGGGTAAGACGATGAGATCCAGTGATAAGTCGACAAGCTTTGTTGAGGGAGGTGGAAATGCGTCTGAGGGCAGTTGAAGTGGCAGAGCCATATATGATCAGGCCATAGTCGATTATGGAGACGACAGAGCTTTGAACTGCGACTCTTAAGGCTTCTGGGGTAAAATATGTCCTGTGCCTCTAAAGGAGACCAAGTCGCGAATTTGCCGCTTTGGCGACACTGTTGATATGGGCACCATAGGACAGGTTACTGTCAAGGGAGATCCCAAGATATTTAAAGGATTGCACCTGTTCGAGGGCTGCTCCAAGGCAGTTTGTGATGGTCAGAGGATGAAGCCTGCTCTTGTTGTGGGAGCTACAGAAAAGCATTGACTTTGTTTTCTTATAGTTTAGGACGAGCCTATGTTTGCTGAACCAGTTCTCTACTGAGGCAAAACTAAGCTGGAGATTGTTTTGTAGGGGTTGTGGATCCTTATGGGTGGTGTGGATTACGGCATCATCAGCACAGAATATGATTTGTTCAGGGCAAAATCGAAGGAGGCTATTCAGGAACAGACTAAATAGAAGGGGACCAAGTATGGAACCCTGGGGGACCAGAGTGGACTGATCTTGCATCGGACAGGACATCTGCAATTTGTACTTTTTGGGATTGGTTTTCCAGATAGCTTTTAAGCCAAGCCGTGGAGTCAGGGGAGAGCCCGGCATTCAAAAGCTGTTCCAACAGCAGCCAGTGAGGGACGGTGTTGAAGGCCTTAGTCAAATCAATCAATACCGACCCAACTAGGTGACCATTATCCAGTGAACTGTGGATGGCTCCAGTGAATTCCAAGAGGGCAGAAGTGGTGCTGTGCCCTTTTCTGAATCCACGTTGTTGGGCACACAGGATATTGTGTTTGTCCAGGTAATCACTGAGTTGGTCAGCAACTAAGCGTTCAATGGCCTTGGAGAGGGGAGGCAATATGGAGATATGTCGATAGTTTCCATGGTGGGCCCTATGTCCATTTTTAAGGACTGGAGTAATGGTAGCGGATTTCCATCTGTCAGGAAACCGGCTGAGGCTGAGGGAGAGGCTGAAGATTTTAGTTAATGGTCTAATCACTTCATCAAGGGTGAGGGACAGCAGTTTGAGGTCAAGTGAGCCCCACTATTTCTTTACTTGGCAACTGCTTTACTAATGTATTTGCAGGTTTCATGCATCTTGACTGCTTTGAAGTAGAACGGTGGGTGTTTAAAAGAGGGGGAGTGCTGGCAGGTTGAGTAGGGGAGTCTAATTCATCGAAAAAGTCAGGGGGAAGAACATTACTGAGATCCGTGAAAGCAGTATTGAATGTATTTGCGATAGTTGTGGGGTCCAGGGTAATAGTCCCATCAATGTCTAGCATAGTTGGGAAGGGTTTTTGACTGCATATCAGTAACTTCTTTGATAGTGTTCCAGAACGCTCTCCCATTACCCCATGAATTGGTGAGAGCTTCCCTGTATTAGGTGCTTTTATTTAGTTGGATTGATTTTGTGCAGTCATTTCAGGCATGTTTATAGTTCTGTATGTCGGTTTGCCAGCCAGAGGCCCGAGCCAGAAGCCAGAGGTGGTCCCTTGATTTTAGCTGTGCTATAAGGTCAGCGGAGAGCCAAAGGTTGCAAAGGGCTTTGACTTTACGATTTTTGAAAGGGGCATAGAAGTCACAGGCCGCACTGAAAGTGGTGATGATGAAGAAGTCCAGGGCTGAGTTGACATCCGACGTATTGTAGATAGGAGACCAGTCCTGCTGCCTGAGGCAGGATTTGAGGAGATTCAGCTTCCCACAGGGAAGGATTCTGCTGGTGATGACCGATGGTGGGGGCTTGCAGAATTTGTTTGACCATTTGCAGATGAAAGGGAATGATCACTAAGTGAATCCAGGAGGACGGAGATGTTGGAGATACGGGTTGGGTGGCTGGTTAGTGTCACAAACCCACTCAGCAGGTCAGGCCCTCTGCTCCCAAAGTGCCAACCTCCGAGCGCAGTCTTGTAAACAGTTTAACAGAACAAGGTAACCCTCTTGTCTGTTTTGTGAGTTCGGATCAACCTTTGGTCTCAAGTTCTGGAGGGATTCAAACTGTTAACCTCTTGCTAGCGTACTCAATGTACAGGCTCAGATATTTCTGTCTTCGGGGGGCCAGATATCTTTGCCTACGGGCACCTAACCAGGTATACAGAGATGAACCCTTAAAAACTTTAATAAAGACCTCAGATTTAAAACGCTTCTCTTTCCAGTTTGGTACCACTATTCAAGTATATGTTTAGTATCTGCAATAACCATATACTACTCTTACAACTAAAAAGAAGTCAAAGACAGACCAAGTAAGTTCTAAAAAAGAATTTTACTAAAATAGTTAAAAATATGTAAAACATAAAATACAGAACTCTTATATCACAAGACATACACATCTTTTAAAAGAATAAGGTTTAAACAGTGCAAATTCCTACTTACAGTACTTAGATTTGAAATCTTTCTAAATACTTGTTTACAAGTGCTCCAAAGATCTTTCCTTAGTCAGAGTCTAGGTAAAAATGAGTCTCTGTGTAGTAAAGCAGAATATTCCTTAGGCATACTGTATTGGCTAACCCCTTTTTTGTGTGAGGTCAGCTAGCTCCTCCTCTGTCAGATTATGTATAAAAATATATATATCTTATACAGAAACAGAATGTGTTTCTTTTAGTATTACAGTCTGTAACTTCAACATAATTCATGTCCTTCAAATTACACTTCTTTTGATCTATGCTGTATCCTCCCTCAGACAGGCTTCACAGGAGCATTTACAACCTTGCACCTCTGTGTAACAACCTAGGTTCCTCTCCAATGTCATAAAATGGATATGATATACCAACTATGGCTGTAATAAACTCAGACAAACATGAGATCCTTGATTAAAGCCTTCCATGTAACACATTGTCTCTAAAACCTGAGTGTGTGTGATACACATGCTGGCAGCATTTCTCATGGCTTTCATCTTTCAGCTGAAAGCTGGGGGGCGGTGAGGTCACTCCTAGAGCATCAGATTTTCAGCAGAGACAGTCAGTAATACATTTTATATTAAAAAAATAAAGGATACAGCACTCAGAACTGGCTGTCTACGTCACAGTTAGAACCCAATCCAGGAGGGTGCCAGTGCCAGTCCTGTAGTTGTGACTGGTAGGGGAGGCGACCAATTAGGTAAGGTTTACAGAAGTGATGGCATCCTTGAGGCCCCCAGAATAGGGGGCAAGCCAGTTTATGTTAAAGTCTCCAAGCATGATTAACTCAGAACCAGGAGGTTGCATTCAGGTGAAGTCCAGGACAGCATCGAGGCCTTTCACTTGCTCCTCTGGAGGGATGTACACTGCAGTGACTGTGAGGACTTTGCCGTGAGCTCCCAGGATGATACAAATAGGAAGGATATGTGCAGATGAGTCTGAGATGGGGGGTGGTTATGGGGTGGCCCAGGAGAGACTCTTTGAGGTATAATGGACAACCCCCTCCTTTTTTAGTCTTCTGATCCAGCCTAAAGACATTATAGCCTGGCAGGGCAATTGTCAAGTCTGGGACTTTAGGTGTTAGCCAGGTTTTGACAACCACGAGGATGTCAGATTTGTACTGGTTTGAGAAAATTTGTAGGGCATCAAGTTTGGGGAGAAGGCTGCAGATGTTAAGAGTCACTAGAGAGAGAGAGAGAGAGAGAGAGCGTGCCCCAGAGTGTTTCACTTGGTTGGTTGAGCTATTAGTTATAGGGCCAGGGTTAGGGTGAATGTTGCCAGACAACAGCAGCAGGAGGAGCAGTAGCTTTAAGGTACACAAACGTAGATTCCTGATGGAAAGTTTACGAGTCCGTTTTGTACTGATAGGTAGAAAGAGCTGCTGGCGCTGGTCCCAGAGCGATGTCATGTGCACCAAAAGTGGAAGAGGAGATGAGTGAACCCAAGCCCCTCGCTCAGAGGTACCCGGGTGCTGTCATTCATAATCCGCGGAGGGTGCAGGAGGAAAGTGAGGCTCAGCATGCAGAGTGCCTGAGTGGTAGTGGTAGTGGATGAGGTCAAAGTGGTAGCTTGATGGAGGGGAGGGGTAACAAGCTCCAGGGAGGTATAACAGGGGAAATAATGATGACAGTATAAGCAGTTGAGGAAGCATAGTGGAGTGTATCATAACCTCCACCAGCAGAGGTTGGCAAAGCAAGGTGGGGGAGCAGGAGGGAAGCACGAGACATAAGGCACAAAATAGGGTAGAGTACTAGAAGGAGGGGAAGAGGTAGGTACGTTAGATGGATTTAGTGAGTCGTATAGCACAGCAGAGGGAGAGAAAGAAGGAGGGCAAGGTGAGAGAGAGAGGGCTGAGTTAGAGGAGGTCCTTAAAAAAGGCCCTAAGGAGTTCAAGCAGGGAGGTGACCCAGAGGAGTGGGAGGAGCTAAGGTCTATTTAATGAAGGCCGGGGGTTGGGGAGGTCGGGCGGGTGCAAATTTTCGGCAGTTTTCAATGTTTTACAATGGGCACTGAAGCCCAGGAAAGCACAGACGGCAGAGAAAATAGCCGGTCCAATCAAAGGCAAAAGCGTAAAACAGAAGTCTAATCAGAGATGCCAGCAGAGACCGCTGGCCAGTGGGAGCTTCTCACAGCTTTCTCAGCCAGTACTGAAGACTTACCCGGCTTCCTGGAGCTCCTGAGCAGCTGCAGAGGTGGGTGGATGTGGGTGGGCGGCTGGCTTCTCGAGCCAGGGCTGCTCCGGCAGTGGAGGCAAACCCGGTCGGGGGCTCCAATCTAAGGGAGGGAGAGATGACAGAAGGGTTACTATTAAAGGGCAGAGAGACAAAAGGAGCATGACACGGGAGCTAAAACGGGGATGGGGGGGAGACTGTAGGGGGGTCGAGAGAAGTTTAGAATAGGAGGAACAGTCGAGGAAGGGGGAAGGGGTTGGGCAGCCAGGAAGAAGAAGGCAGACTGCCAGAGTGATTTCTGGTATTGTGCAGCACAGGCCTGGAAACTGGCCTGTCTGACAGCCAAGGAAGCTGAGAGGTAGCCTTTCTTGGTCATGCTATCTGTTTTTCTCGAATCCTTGTCTGGAGGATGGAAGGCCAGTGGGACCCTTGCCTTGTCACAGGCAGCCACCTGCACTACTCCTTGGTGGTCAGGGTAAGAGAACAAAAATTCTGCACCCTGTCTTTCCAGTTGGTACTTTTTGTCCAACCACTTATCCAAATGTGGGACAGTACTAGGAGTCTGCAGTATTTTTAAGGCATCTTTTTTAAAGAATTTATTAATGGGGAGAAGAAGCTTTTTGGTGAGTGTTAACCCCATTATTTCCATATACACTACTACTTCTTCATCCTCAATAACTTCACTTGTGGGGATGTCTAAGGCATCCACCATTTTTCTTATAAAAGTGAAGTGAGAGGGCAAATCCTCTGATGCCCTAGGAGAAGAACCAAATTCTTGTTCAGGAGAAATCTCCGTTTCGATGGGGTCCCCTTCCTCCTCCTCCTCAACGTCCAGGTACTCTTCCTGCTCATAAACAGAAGACTGAGAAGAAGAGCCAATCTGTCTGGCTGGTATCTGAGGCAAAGGGGTAGTCGGCCCTTGTAAAACCTGGATCACACGGAAGGCCGGTGCAATCTCTTCTGCACTTGGCATTTTTATTGCAGGTACAGAAGTCCCCAAAGGCTTATCAGCAGTGGTTTATGTGTGTTTAGTCTTTTTAGACTTTTTTGAGGGAACCGGAGAGTCAGCCAGTTTAGCAAGCCTCTTTGAAACTGCCTGAGTACCCGTCTCAGGGGTGGCAGTTACAGTAGTTGTGGTTTTACCCACAGGCATAGAGGGTGTCGGCTGATCAGAGCTAGAGGGACCCTCTGAAACAGACATCTTTTTCTTTAGCCTTTCTAGGCACTTTTCCACAGTTTTTTCTGGAAACGTTTTACAAATATCACAGTCTGTTTTTAAATGTTCAAAACCCAGACAAAGGGTGTGTTTGTCTACTTTAGCAAAAATCTCACCACAATCAGTACATGGTTTAAAACCGGGTTCACCGGTTCTTCTTTTCAGTTTTTCAAGACATTCTGAGAGAAAAAACAGAATTAGTAAGTAACTGCTAAATAAGGAAGGTTTTAAATACTTATTTAGCGTTAGCGGTCGGTTCCTGAACCGAGAAAAACTTATTGGAACGGAGCCGAACCGAGAAACCGAACCGGAGTTAACGGTTTGCGAACCGGGATTAGGGGTTCAAATAAAATATAAAAACTTTAAATTTAAATAAAACGAATGGAGTTCTTTAGTCAGGGCACTCTGAAAACACTAAAGAAAGCCCCGGTTCCCCACCGGTTATACAGAACCAGAAGAAACCGAGAAAACAAAGAATTTAAAACGAAAACGGTTTAATAACTAATAACACTAGTTAGAGGCAGTATAAGAAAAAGGATAAAAAATACTTATGTATTTTATGACATTTTAACGTGTCAGGACTAGATGAGGAGGCGAGAAACTCTGGGCTTCTGGTCTTTGCAGGCGGAGAATGAAATCTGAAGGTTTAGAACCAAGGCAGTTGGTTAGAGGCAGTGTTTGAAAATCAGCACTTGCAAAGATTCCATCATTTGCATAACATTCCACCTCTCCGGGCAGTTCAGTCTTAAACGGACACTGCAGAAGTTATGAACACCTGAGTATTACTGGGGTTAGAACTACAGTTAGAGGTGAGTAACCTGTTTTTCAAGGGGCATGGATACGATTCCCCTGTCCGCACTCTGACAGACTCCTAGAAGTTCTTTGGGAGGAGGGGGCAAGGAGCACACCTCTTCTTGGTGAACAAAGACTGGAGAATCACAGTCCCAAAACCTGCATCCTGCCGTGACTCCAGGTCGATGAGATCGTGAGAAATGAAGGTGTGCACAGACTTCCAGGTAGCAGCCCTGCAGACGTTTTTTTGTTTTACCAATTATTTTACCACGTGAGACACACTAAGCTGAAATCTTGTTTGCAGGTGCAACCTGGGAGCACGAGGAAGTTAAGTGACTTGCTCAGGGTCACACAGTAAGCAAGTCGGGGCTGTGGGATTCAAACCCAGGTCTCCAGATTTGCAGCTTAGAGCCTTAAACCACTGTGTCTTACTGCCTCCTGGATAGGATAGGGACATCCCTGGAAGCAGCCATTGAGGCACTAGTATGTCTGGTGAAATGAGCCCTAAGCCCTACAGGAGGTCCCCTACCAGCCAGTCTACAGCAGAGGTTGATACAGGATGTAATCCATCTGGCAGTCGTTTGCTTTGCTGCTGTCTGCCAGGCATGGCTTCAGTGTATGTGACAAACAGCTGACCAGCCTGTCCCTGAACTCCAGCCATGAGCTCCGCACAGCAGGAGAGTGCTCTCTGCAGGTTCAGAGTATGGAGCCTGCGGTTGGCTTCTGAAGATGGGCTGAAATACACTGGTAAGTTAATCACCTGGTTAAAGCGAAACTCTGATATCACCTTCAGAAGAACTTTGGGTTGGGGCAAGTACGACTGTGTCCCTGTGGAAGACTAGGTAAGGAGACTCCACCGAGAGTCCATGGAGCTCCAAATCCTTCTGGTTGACGTAATGGCCAGCAGGAAGGCCATCTTCCATGACAGATGCGACATCTCACACCTGAGCACTGGCTCAAAAGGCATGCCCATGAGCACTGCCAATACCACCAGTAAATCCCACAGTGGAAGTGGAAGTGGAACACGCACCAGAGGGCATAAGTGGTTCAGGCCTTTGAAAAAGTACCCGACCACCATCTCCTGGTCCACTTTTGGCTTACCAGCCTGTGGATGGTAAGTAGAGATGGCAGCCATGTGCATCTTGAGGGTCGCTGCCCACAGTCCCAGCTGGGAAGGAGACCACAGGTAGTCCACGATGCCAGCCACAGAACAAGGAAGGGGATCCAGCCCCATGCCTTGACACCAAATGGAAAATCTCTTCCATCTGAAGGAACAGCATCTGTGAATCGATTTTTTCCTGGAGGCCTCCACAACATGAAGAACATCCTCTGGGAGAACCAAGGCCTGGAACTCTAGCCACTCAAGAACCAGGCCGTGAAGTGCAGGGACCAGGGGTTTGTGTGTGGGATCATTGCCTAATGTCTGGTCAGAAGGTCTGGATGGTGAGGCACTCTGCACGGATACCTAAATCTGAGGCTGCGGAGATCAGCGTACCAGAACTGCCAAGGCTAGTTTGAAGTTATCAGGCTCATCCACACCCTTTCCTTCTTGGCTTTGACCACCACCTTGTGGATCAGGGGGACGGAGGAAAGGTATACATGATGCTTGGCATCCAGGGCCTCACGAAGGAATCCCCCAACAGTGTCCCAGACTGAGAGAGGCAGGCACAAAACAGCCTCAGTTGGGCATTCTCCCAGGTGGCAAAAAAGTCCACCAAGATTGTGCCCCACAGGGATAACACGTGTTTCACAATCTCCTGATGCGGGGACCACTCGTGTGACGTCTCCCCTACCTGGCTGAGAGTGTCCGCCAGCTGAATATTCTCTCCCGTGACAAGGATAGCCATGAGATCAACACCCAAGCAGTACACGAGCATTCAGGTGTGAAGTGCCTCCTGACCCAGAGGAATGAAGAGAGTGCCGCCCTGCTTGTTCAGACAGAACGCAGTCATAGTGTTGTCCATCTGGACTTGCACAACTTGACTCCTGACTAGTGGAGCAAATTCTGTCAGAGCCAAATGAACTGCACGGAGGACTATCAGGTTTGTGTGGTGATGGGATCCCCTGGGTGACAGGAACCCGTGCGCTCTGTGCTCTTCCAGGTGCGCTCACCACATCACCAGAGACACGTCCATCGCAAGTGTGACAATTGGTTCTGCGTGGACAAATGGGACTCCTTCCTCCAGGTGTTCTGGGACTAGCCACCACTGGATGGCATCCCACATTGACTGGGTCCCTGTGGCCAACTGGTCCAAGTGTCCTAGGTGCTGGGACCACTGGCAGCCTAACTCCCACTGAAGGTGGCGCATCCACCAACATGCCCAAAGGAGCATGCTGGTGCAGCAAGCCATGTACCCTAGCAGCCTCAGGAAATCCCGGTAGAGGGCAAGAGCCCAACTTGAACTGAGCGGGCAATGGAGGTACGATACAGTGTCCGGTTCACAGGGAGGTGGGCCTTGGCCTGCAGGGAGTCGTTCTACCCTAGTGAAACAGACCACCTGCATCAGTATCAGTTCAGACTTATTCAGGTTGACCAGCAGGCCCAAGTCTCAACAGGTCTGCAGAGCCAGATCTGTGGATCTCTCCATGGCCTATCAGGAAGGACCGGGCCAATAGCCAATCATCTAGGTGGGAATACACTCTGACCCTGAGGCACCAAAAGTAAGACCCCACCACTGCCATGAATTTGAAGACGACACTGGCCGCTGAGGACAGACCAAAGGGCATAACCTAGAACTGGTACAGGACCCCCTCTATATGGACCCAGAGGTACTGGCTGTGGGATCAATGAACAGGAATGTACAAAAACACATCCTGGAGGTTTAGGGAGAAGAACTACATGTTCTGCTCAAAGGACGGAATAATACCATTCAGAGTGACCATCCAGAAAGTACAGTTACGTAAGAACTTACCGTAACAGTAGATCTTCAAGAGAGGCTCTTACAGTAGGTAATTACATATAGGATTGACGCCGGCCGGCGGCAGGACCCCATGGAAAAATTTCTAGCTAGCAGTCCCTGGCGAGGGACCGCCCCCACGTCAGGTGACCGGCGTCATGCGACGTCGGTATAAAGGGGCGGTTCCAGACACCCGCCTTCCAGTTCTTTCCCACCACAGGCCCGGAAGGTCTAGACGAGAGAGAAGCAGATATTTCCCTCAATGGAAAAGGAGCTGAAAAAAGCCTAGGGGGATGGAGGCGGGGAGCAGAGTTTTACTGCAAGAGCCTCTCTCGAAGATCTACTGTTACGGTAAGTTCTTACATAACTGTACTATCTTACTTCGAGAGGGCTCTTGCAGTAGGTAATTACATATAGGACTGAATCCCAAGCAGTCTGGAACAAATAAAAAGGCACCGGGAGGAGGAAACTACTCCTGAAAGTAGCAATGACCTTGCAGGTCTCAAGACAGGAGGCCCTGCAAAACAGCTAGCCCGAAGCCTGCTCTATGGCGAGAGGCAATGTCCAAACTGTAATGTTTCGTAAAGGTATGGACGGAAGTCCAGGTGGCGGCAGCGCATATGTCTGCCGCAGACACATTCTTGAAACAAGCTGCAGAGGCCGCTACTCCACGCTTGAGTGACCTCTGACTTGACCCGGAAGGGTCTTGTTGTACTTGTCATAACAGAAAGTGATGCAATGAGCCAACCACTTTGACAGGCATTGCTTGGAAACAGCATTGCCTTCCCTTTTGTGAGCAAAAGAGACTAACAACTGTTCAGTCTTTCTGAGATCCTTTGTCCTGTTGGTGTAGTATCTCAGAATCCAGTGAACATCCATGGTATGGAGTAAATATTCCCCTAGGTTGGAGTACTGCGTGAAAAAGGCAGGTAACTCTATGGACTGATTTAAGGTAGACTTGGCTACCACTTTAGGTAGAAACTTAGGATTCGTGCGAAGAGCCACTCGTTCTTTGTGAAAAATCAAATATGGGATTTTACACATAAGGGCCCGGAGCTCGGAAATTCGTCGAGCAGAAGTAGTGGCCACCAAGAAGAGTGTCTTCCATGAAAGAAACTTCAAATCTGCGGTTGCTGCAGGTTCGAAGAGAGGAAGGGTAAGTTTCTCGAGAACGAAGTTCAAGTCCCAAGGGGGAGGAGGAGTTCGGATGGGGGCCTCAGATGAAGGACCCCTCTAAGGAAGGTCTTAGAGACCTCCAATTGGGCAAAAGCTTTATCTGCGAAAGGAACATGGTAGGCTGAGATAGCAGCCATGTGCACTTTCAAGGAGGAATGACTGAGACCCAGGTCGAAGAGATGACATAAATATTCCAGCAGAACAGCCACTGAACAGGAGAAGGGCTCCACGTTCCTAGAGGCGACCCCAAATAGAAAATCTCTTCTATTTCATGGCATAACTGGACCTAGTGGAGGATTTTCTAGCCTCCACCAGAATCTCCGCCACTTTTGGAGAGACGCCAAAACGAGATTGAGCTAGGTCTGCAGGAGCCATGCATGAAGTTGTAGGGACTTCAGGCTCGGATGGACCAGGGTCCCCTGATCCTGGGTCAGCAATCCTCGAGATAAAGGAAGAGGAGGAACCTCTGAGTATTGTTGTAGAAGAGAGAACCAGATTTGCCTGGGCCAGAAAGGAGCAATCAGAATCACCTCGCCTCTTCTGTTGTTAGTTTCTGCAATACACGAGGGACCAAAGGAACTGGGGGGAAAGCATAGACGAATCTGCCTTCCAGTTTAGAGACAGAGCGTCGCTCCAGAAAGCGCCTCGCTCTGGAGTGAGCGAGCAAAAGGTGGGAAGGTTTGCGTTTTGGGAAGAGGCGAACAGGTCTACCTGTGGAGTTCTCCAAAGCTGGAAGATGTCGTCTAGAACCTTTTGGTCCAACTCCCACTCGTGTGGCAGAGCAGAGGAGCGGCATAGCTTGTCTGCCAGGGTATTGTCGACTCCTGGAACATGGATCACTGTGAGGTGAAGGTTGTGAAGCATTGCCCAGTCCCACACCCTCATCGCTTCCCTGCATAGAGGGTAGGATCGAGTCCCTCCCTGCTTGTTGATGTACCACACCATGCACATGTTGTCTGTCTGGACAGCGAGGTGACCGGGAAGAATGTATTGGTGAAGGGCTTGGAGAGCATAAAGTACCACTCGAAGCTCGAGCACATTGATGTGAAGAGCTAGCTCCAATCTGGACCATAAACCCTGGGTTCGGTGAGGGCCCAGATGGGCTCCTCAACCTTCGCCTGATGCATCCGTGGTCAGTGTCTGGGGGATGACAGAAGGGACCCCCAAACAGGTTCTCTTGAGCCATCCACCATTGCAAGTCTCTTGTCATCGGCGAGGAGATCAGAACCAGATGATCTAGGTCGTCTACGAGTTGATCCCACTGGGAGCGGAGAGTCCACTGAGAGATCCTCATGTGGAGCCGCGCGCGGGGAACTGTCAGGATGGTGGCCACCATGAGCCCCAAGAGACGGAGAACCGACCTCGCTAGAACCTTCTTGCATTCTGATAGCAGGGAAATTTGTGACTGAAGAGAGGTCGCCCTGTCCGGAGGAAGAAAGGCCTTGCTCACCGTCGTATCAAGGATAGCCCCAATAAATTGTAGCCTCTGGGAGGGATCCAGATGAGACTTGGAATGGTTGATGGTAATACCCAGGCAAGTGAAAACCTGCTGGGTGAGGGAGAGAAAATGCAGGAGCTCCTCCCTGGACAAGGCCACCAGGAGCCAGTCGTCCAGGTAGGGGAACACCTGAACTCCCATAGTACGCAGGTGGGCCACCACCACTGCCAGGCATTTGGTCAAAACTCGGGGTGCCGAGGAAAGACCAAACGGGAGTGCCTGGAACTGGTAATGATCCCCCTAGAAAGTCAATCGGAGATACTTGCGATGCAAGGGACGAATGGGGATGTGCAGATATGCATCCTGCACATCCAGCGCACAAAGCCATTGACCTGGTCGAAGAAGGGGTGGAAGGGTTTGTAGGGAAAGCATCCTGAACCTTTTGTATTCCACATAAAGGTTCAAGGAGCTGAGATCGAGAATGGGTCTGAGATCTCCCGTCTTCTTTGGGACCAGGAAGAAATGAGAATAGTAACCCGTCCCTTGAAGGTGAGGGGGAACGGGTTTTATGGCCTGCTTCGCGAGAAGGGCAGATATTTCTTCCCGGACCAAAGGAAGATGGTCCCTCACATAGGACGACTTCAGAGGGGGGTGGCGGGGTGGTTTCTGTAGAAACTCTATAGAGTGCCCTTCCGCTTTAATCTGAAGCACCTATGAATCCGTTATCCTCTCCCAACCCGGAAGGTGGAGGGAGAACCTCCCTCCTACCGGTTCCTCAGGTGTGTCCGGAGGCTGTGGGAGAGGAGAGGAGTCAGGTGGTGTTGGGCAGCGCCGCAGCTGGGGCACCCGCTGCTTTTTTGGGCGGTGGGGGCCTGGCAGCTGTGGGGGCCCGGCGTTTAGTTACCCGCTTTCCTTGGGGTTTCACTTGTGGCCGGCTGCGTCTGCGAAAAGGACGGCGCTGTGGGGGATGGGGACGGTACATGGAATCTACGGATTTCAGAGCCATCCCCTTCTCCTGCAAGTCGGTGATGATGTCCTTGACATCACCGCCGAAAAGCACTGAACCCCTGAAAGGTGCTTCTTGGATTGCTGACTGCACCTCCAGGACCAAACCTGACACGCGGAGCCAGGCATGACGCCGAAGACTTACGGCGAACGCGGAGCTCCGCCTGGCAGTGTCCACTGCATCGTATGTCATCCGCAGAATGTGACGACTGGCCGAACGAGCAGAACGGACTAAGTCAGCTAACTCCTGCTTGACTTGGGAGTCAGGTAAGGAGTCAATCTTGGATTCCGCCTGAGTAAGGATGGCCTTCTGGTAATCCCCCATATGAGCAACATAATTCAGGGCCCGAATTCCCAGTGTGGAAGAGGCATATATTTTTCTTCCATACTGGTCCAGGAGGCGAGATTCCTTATCCGGAGGAGACCAGCTTACATGTTTGGGATGTGCTGACTGGCCGTGAGCGGCGCTAATCATGACCGAGTCTGCACGAGGGTGAGAATCCAAAAAAATCGACACCCTCCGGAGCCTGGTATAGCCTGTTGGACTTCCTAGGAAGCGGGGATAAAGCCAACGGTTGTTTCCAAATAGTGGAAACAAGGTGGGCATGAGGCTCGATCCAGGGTGGCACTAAAGTAGGAGCCGTAAGGGGCAGGTCCAGATGTTCGGCCAGTTTGACCCGCTGAGGATCTGGTTCCAGAGAACGCCACTGATGTACTTCCTGGATCTTTTTGATCAACTCCGTGAAGGAAGGGTCCTCCGGAGGAGACTTCGGAGGGGTCCTCGGCCGGGGCCTGGACGGACAGCGAGGCTCGTCATCTCTCTTGGAGCATCCGTTGGAGGGATCCGAGGAATCCGAGAGCGAAGAAGAAGAATCAGAAGCAGAATACGACTCCCTGACACGGCTAGGGGGAGGAACGGGTTCCTTAGGGGGAATCCCTGGACGTGTGTCCTGCTCCTCTCGGGATCCAAAGGGAAGGGCTCTGGGGTCCGGAGGCGGTGAGGGAGTGTGCCGTCTCGGGCGTACGGGGGCCGGGGGTGGCACCGTCGCCATAAGGCAGCTCTCTACTTCCTTGGTGAGCTGAGCCTTGGCCTCAGCCCACCAGGAAGCCAGAGTCTCCTGCAGATCGACCGCAGCCGAGGGGCGGTGGAGGTGCAGGAGGAGGGGATACGATACGGATTGAACTGTGGCGGTATCCGAAACCCGCCGCGGAAAAACCGTGCGGGTATTGCGTTGCCAGGTACTGCAGCCGGGCGGAACCGCGCCGGGTAGCTGGCGCGCTGGATACTGCAGACTCGGTATGACGGCATCGGATAAGACGGTGGGTACCCGGCGCCGCAGGAGCTGCTGGAGCAGACGGCCTGGAAAGAGGCCCCATGGGCGGGTCAACAATGAGAGGCCCGGGGAGGGCTGGGCCCGACGGAATATCCTCTCCACGCGCCGGTGGGACCGCATCGGGACCGCGCCTGGGGCCGGGCCAGATCCAGTTCCCTAGGAGGAGGGTCTGACGGGTGGAATATCCCCGTACGCCCAGGGATGGTGGAGAAAAGTCCTCGGGTCAGCGGGTGACTCTGGTCTCGGACAGCAGCGAGGCTGCGGGAACCAGGTACGACAGGTGCTGGAGGGTCCGTCAGAGGTTCCATCACCCGGGCGACGCCAGGGGAGCCGACGCGCAGCTTAGGGCTGATTCCCAGTGGGCTCGGAGGAGCCGGGCGCCCGCTTACGGGTCCTTCGCCGGAGGCGGGCCGAGGGAGAGAAGCAGCCCGGTCCGAGGGGAACGAGGTCGCGGCGCTGCCTCGGGCGGGTCGGGCGCCTTATCGACCTTCTCCCAGCGGACGCCGGAGGAGCCAACGTCCGACTTATGGGAGTCGCCCGCACCAGTAGGCCGCAAGTCTGCGGCGGTAGCCTCCTTTTGCCCGGAGGCGCCCGCAAGGCCTGAGCACGAGCCCGACGGGCGGGCCGACACCTCCTCCAAAACCTTGGAGGCTGCCATCGGAAGGTCCCCCGGAGGGGATATTACCTGGGCGGAGTCGCGGGCGAGGAGGCCTTCTCCCGGTGCCTTTCTTTGTCCCGCTTTTTGCGATGTCCTTCCAGAGAAGTCGACGCCTGCCTGAGCTTCTTCAATTCTTTTTCCATTGAAGACATCTTTTTCTTTAGCAGATGGGCTTCCAGGGACTATTGGCGTCGTCTGCGGGTAGCCGCGTTGAAGTGCAGGCAATGCGGGCACTTGTCAACCGGGTGGTCAGGGCATAAGCAAAAAAGGCAGAGAGAATGGCCATCCTTGTGTGGCAGTTGGGCGCCGCACGAGTCGCACTTGTTTTTGGAAGGTGTAGAGGACGACATACACCGACGCTGACCTGACGATAAGAAAAAATATCAAAACTGTAAAACCGACGTAATGAACAGGGCTTTGCTAAGCCTGAACTTTACTACTGGATTCTGCAACGAGCTAACGGGCGGAAAGAACTGGAAGGCAGGCGCCTGGGACTGCCTTTATACCGACGTCGAGATGACGCCGGTCACCTGACGTGGGGGCGGTTCCTCGCCAGGGACTGCTAGCTAGAAATTTTTCCGTAGGGTCCTGCCGCCGGCCTGCGTCAGTCATATATGTAATTACCTACTGCAAGAGCCCTCTCGAAGTAAGATCTTACATTTCCTCATGAACTGGTTGAGATCATACAAATTCAGTATGAGGCACCAGCTCCGCATCCGTTTCAGGACCAGGAAGTACCTAGCCACGTACGCTGACTGCCTGGGTGTCTGGGACACAGACTATTGCCCCTTTCGCAAGGAGCTGAGCAATGTTTACCCAGAGGGTAGACAGCGTGTCCTGGGACACCCTGGACTCTTAAGGCATGTGGAGACAGTAAGGTGGGAGAGCCTCAAAGTCCACAGACAATCCTCTGCCACTACACCCAACACCCACTTGTCTGTTGTGGTAGAGGACCAACGCGGTATGAAGTGATGTGGCCAGCCTCCAACAGGGACTGCAGGCAGAAACTGGGGAGGTAGAGGGATGACATACTCCCAACCCGTCACTGGGCAGCTTTTGCATGGTCACCGGTGGCTGCTGCCAGAGGGGCACCACTATCCCTACCCCCCCACACACACACTTTTTGGACCCTGGCCCCCAACTTTTGCTTGGGGTGCCAGGCCTGGAACTGCCCTTGCTGGGGTTGCTGCAGAAGGAGGCTGTGACTGAAAGGGCTGGTGCTGGGAAGTCTGCTTCTTATGCTTCTTCTTCCGGTCCTTCTCGGACGAAGTCACAGAATTAAGAGTGGTACTGACTTCTCGGTTTGGATGAGATGTCCTTCCACCCAAGGGCTAAAAAGGTCAGTGCCCAAGAAAGAGACATGGGCCAGCTTATTCTGGGTATCCACTGTGAAGGTGGACAGGCGCAGCCCTGCGATGCATGGAGACAGTCGCTGCCACAGCATGGGCGCAGGAATCGTCCATGTCCATGGCTGTCTGGAGCTGGTGTTTAACCAGCAACTGACCATGGTTTCTGATTACCTTTACTGCCAACTGCTGTTTGACAGGAAGGTGAGAGAGGACTACATCAAAAACTACAATGAGAGAGTGACCAAAGTTAGCTATCATCACGGCATAGTTAGCTTGCTGGAGACCGAGAGATGTCACAGCATACACCTTTTCTGCGGCACGGTCAACTTTATAAGATTCCTTGTCCTGAGGCTTGTCTACGACCCCCTGGTGTCTGGATTTACATAAACACTGAATCCGTAACCAGCCATTCCGATAAGGGGTGGTCCAAAAACCCTGAAAGGGAACTCATGAGAACTTCATACTTGTGGACCATGCAGACAGAGGGTGCGGTGCAAGATGCTGGATGCTGCAAAACATCCAGAGCTGGTCCTAAAATGGTCTCAGCCACAGGGAAGGTAACCCCAGGGGATTCGTCCCTGTCAAAAATGTCTGGGTGGGGGAGGGACTTAGCCCTTTTCTGTAGTGGCTCAAGCGGGACTGATAAGGATTTTGAAATAAGTAGGAGAAGCGCCCTGAAGGATACTGGGCCATGCTCGGTGGAAAAGTCCTCGACCAAGCAACAGTCAAAGAGTGGTGTCTCAGAGGAGACCATGGACTCATTATTCGAATCTCCCGAGGATTCCTCAAAAACAGCCCTCGGCCATTTCTTGCCATAGAACATTCTGGAATCCTCTCCCAAAGTGATTCTCCCTGACAACCAGCCTGGCAAGACAGGGAGCAAGCAGCTCGCCTCCTTCAGCGCCCACCTTCGGCTACGGTGGTGGGGGCTCCACCCAAAGAAGTGAACAGGCAGCTGTAGTTTGAAGCTCCATGGTGTGGACTGGAGGGGGTACCACTTACGGCAGCCAAGAGACCAAAGGTCAAGAGGGTAGAGCCATACCCTGCCCCACAATGGTCCACTGTTGCCAGAGGAGTTCCTTGTAGCATCACCACATCTTGTGATGGCGACACCTCCCAACAAAGCAGGATCCAGAGTGGAAATACCTTGATCACAACCTCAACCGTCGACCAGCTGACTGATGTCAAGAAGCATCTTTTGGCGGGTTGCTGTAAACCGTGTGTGTACCCACGACCAGCAACACTGGCATGGAAGACATTACTTCCGGAGGAGGCTGCTTGCACAGAGGACCGGATGGGGACCACGTCCTCTTGAGTGAGGACCAGGAGCACTGGGGTCTGCGAGACTGAATCCTCAGCCTCGTCCGACAGCTGGTTGACAGACTCGAGAAAAACCTTGGTGGCCTGCTTAAATGCAGTTGGGGTCAACTGGCTCGCCAAGGGAACTGAAGAGCTCTGGACTTGCTCCCCAGCAAAGAGGTTCCCGATAGCCATTGTGCAAATAGAGGGACCGGGAGGACCATGATCACTCCTGGTCCCATGACCAACACTGGCGGTGCTTGCTTTTAGCACCACAGTGGGCAGGGATCTCCACCATGGTCTGGATGGCCAAATACATTGAGGAATTCTCCTGTGAAAGACCCTCCGACACTGGCCCCAGGGAACTGCGTTGAAACCGAGAAGGTGCCCACTGCGACAGCCGCCGTTTCCACCTCGAGTGCCGCAAGCTGTTTAGCCAACCCAGTCACAGCCAAGGCCTTCTTGTGGCCCTTAGAGCAATCCTTTGGATCCCACTCTGAAAAGGCTGGCCCAGCAAGAGCTGGCGTTTCCTGTCCTTGAGGGACTCAGGAAGCATGCTTTTACAAAGAAGGTAACCGGCCACGTCATGTTACCTGCGCAGGCAGCACATGCATGTGTTGTGCAGATCGATTACCGACATCTTTTGTTGACACCACACAAAATCTGAAACATAGACCTTGATGGCAGATAAGGACCGCTTGGTACACCAAGTCTGCCCATTGGATAAGCTGCAGATCCTAGTTAACCAACAGCCTACATCCTCCTACCCCCCCCCCACTAGAATTGCTTTATGTCTGTCCCTTGCATTCTTGAATTCCCCCAATATTTTTGACCCCACGACCTCCTCAGGAAGGCCATTCCATGCAACAACCACCCTCCCCGTATAAATATACTTCCTCACATTGCCCCTGAGCTGTCCCCTTCTATCTTCAAATTGTGCTCCCTTGTTCTTGCACGTCTCTTTTTCTAAAAGATGCTACCCTCTTGAACTTTGTTGATTCCCTTGAGGTACTTAAATTTTTCTATCATGTTCCCCCTCTCCCTCCTTTCCTCAAGGGTATACATATTAAGTTACTTTAGTCTTTCTTTGTATGACTTCAGGTGCAGACCCTGCACCATTTTAGTTGCCCTCCTCTGGACTGCCGCCATCCTATGTTCTTGTGGAGATGGGGTCTCCAGAACTGCATGCAGTATTCCAAATGGTGTCTTACCAACTGTCTAAAGAGGGATAACAACTTCCTGTTTTCTACTGGTGATGCCTCTCCCTATGCATCCCAGTATCCCCTAGCCCTCCATACTGCCTTCTCACATTGCTTGCCTACCTTTAGGTCATCTGATACGACTACCCCCAGGTCCCTTTCCATTTTTGTTATCATCAGTACCTCCCCCACATTGTGTACTCTTCCCATGGGTTTTTGTTTCCCAGGTGCATTACTTTGCACTTCTTTGCACCGACTCTAAGCTGTCATACTTTTGACCATTCCTCCAACTTTGCCAAGTCTCTTCTCATCCTTTCCACGCCCCTTGTGTATCAACCCTGTGCAGATTTTTGTGTTGAGGCATACTTTCCCTTCCAGTCCCTCTACAATGTCACCTATAAAGACATTAAAGAGGACCAGTCCCAGTACTGAACCTTGCGACATCCCACTAGTAACCCCCCTTTCTTTGGAGTGGACTACATTTACTATTACCCTCTGCGTCCTGTTGTCCAGCCAATGTTTTACCAAGGCTATGACCCTGGGACCCACTCCCAGGCTGGCTAACTTGTTTATTAAACTTTTGTGTGGGACTGTGTCGAATGCCTTGCTGAAGTCTAGATAGGCCATGTCCACAGCCCCTCCCTGGTCTACTATTTTGGTCACTCAGTCAAAGAAATCTATTAGATTCATCTGACATGACCTTCCCGCTGTGAATCCATGCTGCCTTGGGTCCTGTGTCCCACTGGCCTCTAGGTACTCAACAATTCTTTCCTTCAGAAATTATTCCATCATTTTCCGTACCACTGAGGTCAAACTAACAGGTCTGTAGTTTCCTGCCTCTGTCTGGCTCCCACTTTTGTGAAGGGGAATCACATATGCCCTCCTCCAGACCTCAGGAACCACGCCATCCTCCCATAATTTGTTAAAAAGGGTAGTCAGTGGTGTCACTAGTTCTCCCCTCAATTCTTTTAGAATTCTGGGGTAAATCCCATCAGGCCCCATTGCTTTGTCCACCTTCAGTTTTAGGAGTTCTTTCATGACTCTTTCTTCTGTGAATGGACCGGTATCGACTCCCCTATCCAGAGTGCTTCTACGGTTTGGTTTAGGTACCTCCCCCTCCTCTTCTTTTGTGAATACTGAGCAGAAGTATTCATTCAGTATCCCTGCTTTTTCACTGTCATCTTTTGCCCACCACCCTTCCCTTTATTAAGCCTCACTATCACTCCCTTGGTCTTTCTTTGCTCCCTAATGTACCTATAAAAGGTTTTATCCCCCTTCTTAACTCAGTTGGCTGTCTTTTTCTCAGTTAGGGCCTTAGTTATTCTGACTACCTTTCCCGCTTCCTTCTGCTTTAACTGGTACAGTTCTCTGTCCTGCTCCTTCTGTGTTTCCTTGTACTTCCTGAATACTACCTTTTTCTCCCTAACCTTCCCCGCCACCTCTTTTGAGAATCATAGTGGTTTTTCCTTCATTTTGATTTGTTGATTTGCTTCACACAAAGGCTTGCTGCCTCTGTGATGGCTGTTCTGATTTTTCCCCATTGTTCCTCCACCCCTCCTTCTTGCCCATTTGCTAGTGCTTTTCTGATGCACTCTACCACTTCCCCAAACTCAGCCATCCTAAAGTCCAACACCCTTGCTTTTGTATGGCTTGACTCTATTGCTGTCTTTAACATGAACCACACTATTTGGTGGTCGCTTGTTCCCAGATGGCTACCCACTTCTAAATCTGAGATCCTCTCTCCATTTCAGTTTGAGAATACCAGATCTAAGATTGCTCCCTACCAAGTGGGTTCCAATACTAGCTGTCTGAGGCATGTCCCCTGTAGGGCATCGAGAATGACCCTGCTCTTGGATGTGGCTGCAGCAAAGGTGCTCCAGTTAACATCTGACATATTCAGGTCCCCCATCAACAATATCTCCCCTTTTTCTGACATTCTAAGGATGCCTTCTATCATTTCCTTGTTCATTGCCTCCTCGAGATGGGGGTCTGTATAAAACCCTCGTGCAGACTGTGGTGCCACTTCCTGTCTCCAGGGTGACCCACAGTGCCACCTCTCCTCTCCTCTCTGTTTACCCTTTAGTTCCGTTGCTTTGATCCCTTCCCTTATGTAGAGAGCTCCTCCTCCTCCTCTTCTTTTACCCTCCCTGTCCCTCCTGTATATTGTGTACCCTGGTATGTTGTCATCCCGGTCATGGTTCTCTGTGTACCATGTTTCTGTGACTGCCACGATATACAGGCGTCCCTCTTCCATCAAAGCCACTAATTCAGGGAAACCTGGCTTCTGTTGCTCCACCGTCAGTCGTTGGACAGATTCAAAAGAACCGAAGAAATATCTTCTGAAAAGTTCAAAAACTTCAAAGCCTATAGTGCAGATAACCTGAGCAGGGAGCGGTGAAGGAGGCGACTTGTTCTTCTGGTGGAAAGAAAGATCTGATGTCATGATGCAGAACTGAGGTATACACTGCGTGGGTGGTGGAAGGAGCTTAGCTTAAAGAGATTCGTCCAATAACATTGTTCAAGTGGAACTGCCAGAGTGTGGATAAGTGAACCATATCCACGCCCCTAGAAGAGACATCCTTCAGAGGCCCTATTAACTTATACCAGATACCTAGTTGCATAGCTTTTAGTACCAACTGTTACAGGACAAAAGTCATAGTAACTTAGTAAACTGAGATTAAAAGAGACTCCAGGTCCACCCTGTCCCTGCTCCAGCAGCAAATTAAGTATACCGTGCAGACGTGTAATAATATATAACGATACCACACCCCCCATAAGTCAGTTTTACTCATTCTGCATGCTGCAGTCTTTACCTTCTTTTTCATCTTCTTTCTTCACTGTTTCTTCTTCAGACAGGGTGGCAGCCTTTGGGACCACAATCTCCTCCTCTTCATCCTCTTCTAATAAAAAATACAAAATGTAATCCACTGTATTGTCATCAGATTTTTTTTATTATACTGATTTCCAATTTTCTCCAACACAGGATCACTACCCATTGTAAAGCGCAGCAATCATGCTCAACTTAACAAAAAAAAAAAAACTTAACCCTTGCTGGTGGAGTGGTAGCTTTGACATTAAACAAACAGCATTCTAAAGTATTAAAATTTGACATCAAAAGATGACTACGGTACACTTCACTGGAAAGAGCAGAACTGCTCCAAACTAAGACGTCATAAAATATCAGAGACAAGTAGGTGGGTGTGGGTGGTGGTGGTGGTGGTGAGATTCCACTCTGAGAAATGGAAGCTATTGGCCTGCTCATTTTTCAGATTCACTTTATGCTGAATTTTTAACACAAGGCCGTCAGTACCTTGATTTGTGTATGTTTTGGTCAAATGCCAGCCTGTTTTTAAAATGAAGTACAAAGTGAATATAAAAACTGGCTAATCAATGAGAATGACATAAGCACTAGGCAGTATAGCGCAGTGGCTCAGGGCTTTGAGTTGCAAACCTGGAGACCTGGGTTTGAATCCCACAGACCCCACTTGCATACTGTGCGACCCTGAGCAAATCACTTACCTTCCTTGTGCTCCCAGGTCACACCTGGAAACAAGCTTCAGCTTAGTGTGCCTTTCCTGGTTAAATAATTTCCCCTTCTCCCCTTTCCCACTAGGATCACTAACAGGGATAGATATTCAATATTTTTGGTAAATGTACATAAGTGCTGGTAAAGTACTGTATGTAGCTGTGTGCACCAGATTCCAGTCACCTGCAGCTGGGGAAAGAAATGCACAATATACACATGCAGCCTTTCTAGAGAAATTTGTTTCAACATGCATATTTAGTAAGGTCATTCTAATCAGTGTTGTACTTTTCTGTGTGTACTTGATGAGCAATAATTCATTACTTGCCCCAAAAGACATGGTTAAAATAATCATATGACTGTAGCACTGTGTTCTCCCATTACTGGTCTTCACATAGCTATACTTTTTCCAATTTACTTTTTTTTTTTTTTTTTTTTAACAGATGCACTTCATCCCTGCCCAAACAACATAACTCAGTATCAATGACATGAAAGTGACAACTCCAGTGCCCTTCCCCTTTGCATGCTGGTAAATAAGCTGCCAACTGCGCCAGAGTCTTGTCACTGTCTTAAAAGGGAATGTCAAGCTGAAAATCACCTACCTGGTCTGCACAGAAGCGCAGGCAAGGAAAATAATTACTTGCACCAGCAATGGGTGATTGTGAAGAGAGTCGGACCAGCCGAGGGCTCAACACTGCGTAACTTTCGCTTACTACGTAACTGACACAGATCATCGTCACATTGCGTAGCATGCCACATAGCGTATTTGCGTGAGATATTACATGTTTACTTTTGTAGCAAGCACAGCCCCTATGAAAGATGACATTAATTTGTTATGTGAAGGATGTAAGGATCGACAGAGCTCAAGGAGGAGAGGGGTGCGGGCACAGCCCCCGATGAAAGCTTATCATTCATTGATTAAGTCTGCTATTGTGTGTGTTTGCTTTTATTACTCTTTTCATGATTATTTATTATGGTATTTGTGTTTTGTGATGTTAAGCTGAGTTCATATTCGATGGCTGAGGCACTTGACGCGGCGTGTTTAGCTCATTAGGCGTGGCCGCTGCAGCTACGTTTTCAGCGGAAGGCGGCGTGCGATTCCCGTAGCCTTTTACGCTACGCAATCTGGCTGGTCCGACTCTCTTCACAATCACCCAGCAATGTTCTAGTTGCATTTGGAACGATATTTAATTCTAAATTCAACCCATGAACACTTACAAGTACATTGAAAAAGAAGCCAGTGGGCCACAAAATCTCAGTTAGCTCATTGCCTGGCCCTAAAAGTGGCCTGTTTGCTTTGTGAATAAAAAACTGATTTTAAACTCGTTCTATCTTGTGCGGCTATTTTGGGTTGGGTTAAGCAATAGATGGTTCCGACTTCATATGGCGCTACAAATAAGAATGGATTAAAATAACTAGCTAAGTGATGCGATTCTATTTTTTTCTAAACTAGGAATATGCCAGTTACCTTTCTGAGAGGTAAGACTGCCTGTTCTACATTTGGAGCAAAATCAGTGCTCTTAATGTTCGAGAACACCACTGCTATACAACCAAATGTACTAAGGCAGTACTTATAAACCTTTTAAACCAATGACCAAGGGGTGATTTAAAAACAAATTCCTTATGTTATCTAATTTATTGCTACTGAGAGAACTTGCTGAATCTTACTAAAATTGTACTGCACTTCCCAATAAATAAATAAATAAATAAAGCTAATTGGCTGGTCTGAGAATGCTCCCAAAGCAGTACCTGTCAAGGTTGAAATGTTACACCTTTGTACCTAGTGCATATACCTTCGTATTCTATTTCACACTGCTCTTGTTCTCTTATCTGGTATGATGCCCTTGTTGACCCTCTTTCAAGTCTGCTTTAGCATGTTCTGATTTGACATCATTAAAATAACACTTCTTTACATGTGCTCATCTCCAGGTTTTCATCTGCTCACTGTCCTTACAAGGCAAATAGGTGATCAAAACCAGTTGATAATCCTGAGGAAAACCTGAAGACAGCCATATTTAAAGGAGAACTCCTTTAGTTATTTCAAATCTAAAACATTATTAAAGCCAACCTGAAATGGGAAAGGCATCTTACAAAACAGGATAAAAAGGTTAATCAAAAACAGAATAATAAGTTTTAGGTTTAACTTAACAGATTCTGGCTTTTTTTTTTTTAGATGGTACAGTACAACCAGCCTACAGTGAAACAAGATGAAACCATTACAACCAACAGGTTCTACAACTTCACTGCTGAAAGACTTTATCAAAGGAGACTTAGTTGCTATCACAAAAAAAAAAGTATTAAAAGCCAGCAAATTGGCCTAGAAAGTCGCTGCTTATGTGTGATCCCAGGGCATCCATGTCAAAGCACTGAGAAAAGAGCTAATAGGTCCTGTAATTGAAATACCAAGGCAATCATTAGTTGTCATGTTGCTACTTCTGAGCAGGGAATGGGGAGGGGGGCTGAGCAATAAATAACTGTCTTCAAGTCTCATAAAACAGTTTACTGTCACCAGAATAAGAATACACTTTTAAAAACATAAAAACTGAATGAAACATGCATTTAATTTCCAGCAATACAGCACTGAGTGGTTAATACAAATCCCATCTTATTAGTGAAACATTTCTTGGGGGTTGATGTGTTTTCTTCGGGACTCTTTTGCTACTGCAATCCTTCAAAGGTAATCCTTCCATTGTTCGTACACAAAAAACTGTTAGGGCTGCTGTAAACCTTGTCCTTCCTGTCCCCATCTTCCCTGGTCACTAAGGTCACTTTCTGATTGCTGGTTCCTATTGGCTAGACAACTCTGTCATCTGTTCACAAGAGAACAGCAGCGGGAGGCCTCAGTAAGCCCCTTCTTAGGATGTAATGAGACATTATTCAACAGGGACTCCACTTGTTTGTCACAGCCATCTCACTGCTCTCTGAACTGAGTTGTCCAAACACTTACAAAGAGACTGGTCAGGGGATGGGAACCAGCTGCCAGACCCAGGTCCCAGCAGCCAGACCAGCTGACTAGACAGCAGAGACCAGATGGTATTGCTGGGATTGTCTTTTTCTGCTGCGAGGTGGCACTGGGATGGCACAACATTTTTCTGCCTGACTGCTTCCAATCATGTCTTTCACCCCCAACGGCAAGCCTGTGCAATTATCAGCCCACCAGGAGGCCTAAAGACAAGCATTTAGACTGAAGACTAGCAACAAAATACAGCTTGTGGGACCTGCCAGCTGCCAAACCACACACATACTGATAAATGTTAAAAACCGTCCTAGCTGCATAGCGCCGCCAATAAAAATATAACTGCAGCTGCAGGTAAGAAGCTTTAGAAGACACTGTATGATACACACATGGGGAGGGTACCTTCAACTTAATCAAAATGATAATGACATGTGCCAATGCAGTATTAGTTAGAATTGAGTGATTTTTGTGTTCTGACAAGTTTACAGAACTGGGATAATGGCACAAATGATTTCAATATATGCTCATACTTTTGAACCAAATGGTGAAGGTTAAAATCTTTCCTTTCAAGGGCCTCAATCAGCCACAAAGGAAAACAGTAATCACTGTCTTTTCAGCCAACCCAGCCGCATTTGTCAGCCCTTTCTCCGTCAATGCAGCCAGAGCAATCAACCTGCCAAGCATTCAGAATGGAAAAACAATCCGAAAATACAGGGTATAATGCACCTGCCAGTGAAAATGGCCATTTCAAGAAAAGCTAGTGATCTCGGCGACCCCGCTGAGGAGGCGGTGGTGCAAAGGGGAAGGAACGCTTAAAAGAATTCATAGTGATCTCCGATCTCTCGCACGCTGACACTTCCTTACAAAGCGTGCCAATTATAGCTTTTGTGCTACTTAAAAAATGAAAGCTTTTTGGACGAAATAATCACACAGAGAAACAGAAAGACATTTGTCCTTTTAGATGAATTCACTTGTATGACGGACAATCTATTAATGTGAAAGCAGTATAAACTAGTAGGGGTTCACTGTTGTTCTACCACAAAAATGAAATCCTAACATCCAATCACAGCAGCTGTGTGCATACCCACAAAATCATTCTATTTAGGTTTTTAAATTAATTCAATTAAAATAAAAATACTGCAAAATAAACTAGATTTTTAAAAGGATAGCAACAACTGTAGGAATTTGCCATAACTACCAATTTTGAACATAGAGAACTGTGACTATTCCAGATAGTATGCAGTGTAATGTTCAAATTAGTGATTTTCCAGTTTCCTATAAAACATTACAATTGCCATCGGTATGCCTCAAAATCCCAAAACAGTAAAAAAAAAAAAAAAAATAAAAAAAAAATTTCAGGACATTCCATTTTTTTATTACTAAAGACCTGTGAAAAAAGGCCCTTTGCCTCTTAGACTTCATCTGTTTCTGCCCCCCCCAATCAAAATCCTCTGCTGGTTATATAAAAATCATTATCATGACATCAGACTCTGATGTCATGATGCAGTGGTTCATTACTTCACAGTAGGAATAAGCAATGGGAACAGACGAAGTCTAAGGGGGACAGATCCTGTTTTAATGAAAATGTCATCAGTAATAAAACAAGAACCGCCGAGTTTGTCTGATGCCAACTGTGACATTTTCTCAGGAAAATGAAAGATCATTACCATTATGTCTGAATATCACTACCATTAGCTCTGATTATCCATTACCTTGCAAACAGTTTTGCAGGCAAATTCTGCAAACTAAGGAAGATTAGGGACTAGGAGAGTAAAATGCTCCAAAGGCAATCTATGGCATAAGATGAATGCATAGCAGGTTGAGCGCTACATAGTTCCCAATGAAATAAGATGTGGTATTACCAAAATTCAGAAAGTTAAAAACTTTCAAAAAAAGTTTTCTTGTTTTCTTAAGCAGTCTCACTTTTTTATATTCATATGGAAAACCTGTTGCAACATATATTAATACAAAAATGTATATGTTGATATGTGGATATGGTCTAAAGTTTACACTACTAGAAATACATTTATTAATACTACCACTGAAAAGTAAAACAAAAGAGTAGCAATACACGTTTACAATCAGCATATTACATTGACACAACAACCCTGTACTGATACATGAAAACTGTATCAATAAGAAGTATTCAAAGTCAAGATACTCCATGCTTTCATAAAAAAAAAAAAATGTTTCTGGACCTAACAGCTCAAAAGTTAGAATTTTTGGAAAACAATTCCTTTAAAAAGAGCTAGTTATGGAACTTTTAAGGCTAGGAACGTAATTATTTTTAAAGAAAACCTGGGAGTCAGCTATGTTGATACATTGGTATATGATGTTGCTACAACTTCTATATATTAATATAAAAAATTGTTTAAACATTTTTAAAAATAATGCTGGGAATCATCAAACAATTCCAATGTTTTTGTTCTGAAACAGAATAAACATACTTTTGTCTACTCATTTTCTGCAACTTATATTCTGGTTTACATGCAGCTATTCAATTGTGGAAAATATAAAGTTCTATACGAGTCGGGCTGATTTTTAAAAATGTGTAATAGATAACAATGGCAGTATGGTCTAGAGGTTAGACCACTTGAACTGTAAAAACTGGAGATTCCAGGTTCGTATTGGACCAGTGCCACTTACTCACTTGTAAGACCTTGAGTAAGTCCACCTGACCTCCCTCTGATTCACTGTCACCAAGCGGTAAAACTAGGAACAAGCAGGGTGCCATGGAAAACAAAACATTACCACAGATGGGCTCTTTTGGGTAAATACATTGAAAAAATGAACCACCCATAATTTCAAACATACTTCCTCAGGGCCTTTGCTTAAGAAGACAAGGCTCAAGAAACATGTAGCTAATTAAGGCCTGTAGCCATATTTATGTTTTTTCTTTCTATGTACCCTTTTAAGGTTACTTCAGTTCCATTTCCTAAACAGGAACTTGGGAGGCTAAGTTAACCCTGTATAGGCCAGTAGAAGTAAGGCATATAATACACTCAATTCCCAATCTTCTAAGAAAGGTCAACCCCCACCCCCACCCCCCAAAATTAATTCAAGACAGCTGCAACCACTAAGTATGATTTTTGAGGACTTTTTTTTTAGTTCATAGGTTAGTTTTATCTGAATTAGCACAACCATTAATAACAATTTGTATGTTTCCTTGATGGGTGTGCAGGCTGGTAGATGTCCTCCTTCAGAGACTACCAGCCCAAAAGGAAAAGCAGCACCCTGAAAACCAAATACTAACTGAAAACAGCCTTTGTACACATGCCAATGACTCCCTGGTCTGTTTCCAGGAGTTTGAATGGTGCATTTTTTAAATGCAGGCAAGTGCGCACTTCACACTCTGCTGTAGGGTCCGAATATTAAACCTTTCTAAGTAGTCCCATCACTGGTTCCCTATGGAACAGTTTTTATTACTAGGAGAATCTTCCTAGATCTTGTCCAGAGAAACTGGAGCCTCACCCTCACTCTCTCCCTGGCCCCACCAACATCTAACACCTCCTCCTCACAAACATTCATTCACACAGTTCTGCAGACTTTTTCTTATACTATTTGTGATAAAAAGTGACCTTTGCTCAGAATAGCTGTGGGTACTGTATTTGTTGTTTAGATGTTTTTCTGTGCACCTGGAAAAAGGCAGACTATAAGTTGTTATTAAACCCTTTGACTCTGAGACAGGGAGAGGGAGGCCTCATTGCCTTTCGAGAGGAAGATGCTTTCTCTTCTTTCCTTTCTGATGCCTGGGAAATATGCAATACAATCAGCTAGCTTAGAAGGGCTAACTGGTTAGCCCAAAGCACTCAAAAGAACAAGAATAATAACAGACTCAAGTCTTCATTTGAATGGGGGTGTCTGAAAGAAGGCTGGATGGCTATAAATTATTTTAACATGAACACAACATCCTGATCAGCAAGTCGAAGTGTGTTGTGTATGACACCCTGTACGTAAACAAAAAACTCAGAACTCAGACAGATGTTATGACAGACAGGCCAGAGAAGAAAAACAGTGTGCAGCTGTGAAGGAATGCAGGTGGCGAACCTCAGATTCTCTCATGGAAAGTGAAACTTTCTAGATATTCAGAATCCACGCACTCTAAACAGATTCAGAATAAAGACTGAGATCTGGAAACTGAAAATCACTGTAACATATGCTGTCAACCCCTTGAAAAAAATCAAGGAGATCTGTAATTAATATACATATGTATTTCTCAGCGAGATTAAACTGACTTACATTCCCCAAGGCTTGTGATACTGCAGAGAAAAATTTGGGGCACTGTCATTGTTTTTCTGGGCAGGTAATGAGAATTTGATCCCACTTGGAGTCAGGGGTACACAGTGACTCAGTGAAGCAACAGAAGGGTTCCCGGGCAGAGGACCTGCTATTCTGAAAGTCACTGGCAGTTGGTGGCAGCAGCTAGTTAAGGGAATGACATGCTCACCACAGGAGTAGTTGGTGAGCAGTGTGAAGACTAGGAAAGGAGTCAGCCACACTTGACAGGAGCACAGTGGCATGCAAATCAGTATAGCGTGTGTGGACTGCCACACTATCTAAGCATGATTTCAAGAAGTAGTAGTAGTGAACTTTTTTTTTTGTAAACAGTCAACTGACTAACTGACTAAACTGATTTTCTCTTAAGAAATCTGACAGTCCAAATTTTTACAAAAAAATACATGAAATATCTGGCTTAGACCAGGGCCACAGGAGGACTCTGTACAATCTCTGTGTGGGTCACGTTTCAAACAGTGTTAGGACGCCTGACTCCCCACATCTCTGTTGCTAGTGTTGCTCCCGTCATTTATGTATGTTAAAAAGTAATAGCATTTTAATTCACCTCTACCCCCTTCCCTGGGTCTCACCTAGAAGTGAGCTTCAGTTTAGTGTGTCTCTCCCAGTCAACACATTTCAAATAAATAAAATAAACAAACAGCACCTGTCACACACTGCACTTCGAAATGCTTTATAGAAGTTCCACGTAGTAACAGTTTTATTAATCAACTGCATTTAGCCTGTAATGCCTCACAGTGAAAATACAGTACATCCCATTACAATCTTTCTAATATTATCCAGCCAGTCGCAGTAGCAGCAGCTATGTGGGCTGAGTGGGACAACACAGCCCAGTAGAATGTCCTTATCTGTTGAAAGTGCCTTTAGTTGTCTGTTGTTTTGGTTTAAGTTTCCAGTTTTTGGTTGTATGTATTTTTCTTAGTCAGCCATATTACAAAAGCAATATGTACTTTTTACATGGGCTTCTGTCATTAGAAGGTGCCTTTAGGTATATGTTGCATCCCTTACCGGCAGCTTGGGCCATTAGCTAATCCAGTAGCCAATACTGGACAATGACACATGCTGGAATGGGGCACACTGATTTATTAACAGATTCTCTAAATGTACATCAGATAAAACAAGTCTAGGTAGTTAACAAAGCAGCAGCCCCGGTGGTTTCTCCAGATCATCTGAAATTTTTTTTGGTTCTCAAATAAAATGCAGAAAGGCATTGCCTGAAACTTGGTTGCATCCATCAGACGAAAGGACATGTGCCAAAGACAAGAAATGCACTGTTAGAATCCTAGATTACTACTTATTTCTGCACTGTGGTTTAAGCTGGTGGTCTGAGCTGCAAATCTGGTGACATACAGCAGACCAGACCTGGGTTTGAATCCCACAGCTTCCACTTACATACTGTGTAACCCTGAGCAAGTCACTTAACTTCCCTGTGCTCCCAGGTCTCCGCATGTAAAAAAGCTTTCAGCTTAGTCTGCTAATCCTGATTAAACACAACTAAAAAAAAAAAAAGAATATTGGCATGAGGAAGGAAGCAAGCAACAAGGAACATAGTGCTCATAACCCAGAAAAAGGATGGCTAACTCCATGTTCAACTTCAAACAAAAACTAATTTTTTTTCATACAGTTAGCCATAAAAATTGATGCAGGTCAGCACCACTAGGCTACCCCCCCCACATCTACCTCCAAGGCAGTGTTGCCTCCAAAGCAGGGCTGCCCCAGAGATAATTTTTGCTGAAATAATCTATCAGTTGCCAAGCAATCATAAGGGAGAGATTCTTTCAACAAAAGCTGCCTCCAGGGTAGAGCTGCCTTGGAGGCAGACATTATGGACGGGGCTGCCCCCCAGGCAGGGCTTTAACCTCTACAGCTAAAGAGCTGAAACTTCACTCCTGTGCCAGCTTGGTGGCGTAGTGGGAAGGTCTATGGCCTGATAAACAAGAGACTGTGAATCTGAAACCAGACAAGTTCCCCTCAGTTTTTTTTTGTCAGAATTTCACTATAGTGGTGATCCATGGTGACATGGGGTTAGAATAGCAAATATATAGGAAACGTGCTGTAAATATGAGAAAGAATAAGTGCAACAGTAAAATGCTCCCATGGAGGTAGGGTTGCCATTAAGGCAACTTTTGTAGAAAGAATCTGCCCCTTGCAAAAGCAATCACCCAACATAAAACTCTTCCTGTAAGGTGCTCTGATTAAATGGATTTTCCCTCCACTTTTAATAGGACACCTTTTGTTCCCCAATATTTTTATTTACCCTGGCTGCAGTTGGCTTGGCGCCCATCTGCCTTATTCCACCGTCCCCTACTGTTCTTCCATCTCCCCAGGCTTACCTGCCAGCATGTACGCCCATGGATTGCCCCAGTGGCAGGATCAGGAGGAGGAAGGCCATCCTCTCCCCCACCCCGATGCCTGAATCCAGTCCGCTGGAAGGTCCTGGAGATGGAGCGAGTGGGGGCGCGGTGTCCAGGTGTCACTGATGCGGACTGTGCCGTATTTTCCTCCTGGGTTTCACCCATCCCCCCCCCAGGCGTGGCATATATGGGCAGCACATGCGCGTGGAGGCGGGCATGCATCTCTGAACCACAGCTCTCTCTCCCACCCTTGACCATCACCTGCCACTGGAGCATCCCATGGGCTGCCACCAGGCCTCCCCTAATGGCAGCCATGATGACTTACCACCCCAATCCAGAAGGGCAGAGCCGCCAGGCAGGCCCCCAATCCTCTTCCGGACTTCCATCTGTTCCCAAAGTCAGGTTGCCGGTATGGTGAGAGGTGAGGCACACCGCACCTTAGTCCTCTGCACCACCATGCAGGCTCGACAGGGTACACTTTTGTAAGAAAAATCAATAAAACACCATTGTTTACCCAATGCTGTTGTGTTTATAAACACACACATAATGTGGATTAGTGATTCTCTTACCACAAGTAAACCCAAGGTTTATGCTAGTATATAAAAGTGAGCAATTTTGAGATGGGCAATTCTTCTGTGTGGAAACTCTAATGTAGAGGAGCTTTTTCCATGATGCCAATAACAGTACTTTAATAATGAGCTGGATTCTGGTTACGTAACTGAATGAAATGTTTACAGGGTAGCAGTGCTCAAACGGTTAATTATAACCCTGCCTTTATTTATGATATGTTCTGTGAGTCTGTAATGCAAAGAACTGCACCAAAGTTTCACAGCTCTTCAAAGCACAGCTATGTCCCCAACATCATTCAAATTCTTGGTGTTCTCAAGCTCTTTATGATGTCAAATATCAAAGTAACCTCAATCCCTTAAAATACTCATAAAATAAACCTCAACTCAAATCCCATGTCTGCTATATGGTTAACAAAAAAACAATAAACTTTCTTAAAAGTTTTCTGTGTGTCTTTATTTTATGTAGGCTATTTTTCACATATTTTAAACTATTACTTAGTTTTTTCATGTCTCTGCTTCTAAAAGAATGATTGTAATATATACACCTTGCTTTCACGTGAACTTCCTTGTCAGCCATTTCTTTTGTTACAGGGGAACACTGATCAGAAGAGCCCTACACGTAATGTGCGGGGCTGCTCCCGACATCAAGCCAATTCCAAGTATAGGCTAAGTGCAGACAGTGCTACTTGTACTTACCCACAGGAGGAGAGCGGAATTGGCAAACAGCATGTTTGAGCATTTTAAAGCTCCAATATGCTTAGCCGTCAACTGAACCCTCTGCAGCTGATCCCATCTATTATGTCCGGTGGTGGTGGTGGATGTGGGGGTGGTTCTGGGATGCTGCACGTGCAGCATTTGTTTACAGTACTGCAGGGAGGGTGGGTTGCAGGAATGCAAGATAAAAATTGGGATATTTTGTGAGTGCAATCAACTATATGGTTCTGTTGGGTGGTAAAGTGACTATCTGGGGCAATTCCACATATTAGGCGTGGGGCCTTGTATGTGTGACTTCACTTTAGCTAAAGCTTCTTTTTTTTTTGGGCAGGAGCAAGCGTAGCAGAGAACAAAAAATGATTTGTAACAATACACACAAACCTCCTGTTTAGCAGAATCCAGTATAGCAAAACCTGGGGGAATGGAGGCTGGGGCATGAGAAAAAAAGGCACAAGGAAGCATTTTTTTCCCATTTCAGATAGATAGATATTTTATTTATAAAGCACCCATCTCCAAAGACTCTGGGCACTGTACAAAAAACATACACTTACAATCAAACACAAATACACATACAACAAAACACAACTGGGAGCATACAATTTTTCCATCTATCCCATAAAACTAAATACAAGTTAAAAACAATAATCAAATTCAAAAATCAGAAAACGCTTGTCAGAACTGATACATTTTAAGGCCCTTTTTAAAGGCTTCAACTGAGGGTGCCTCCTTTATATAACTAGGCAGGGAGTTCCACAGGATAGGCATAGCCACCGAAAATGCTCTATCCCCAGAATGCCGCAACCTAGCCCTAGCCCAGATAGTAACTGAGTTGTGGATGACAGTACAGGAGAACGTGCTACATACTGACATGGTACTGACGCCCAAGACTAGATGTGATAGATACCTGAAAGAACAAAAAGGCTACTCAGGTAATTGGTACAGGCAGGAAAACTTGAAGGCCCACGTGGTCTCACCTATGTTTGTATGTCTTACTTCACTGCAAAACTAAGTAACTATGTCCAATAATGCTTTCTTTAGTCTTCTTTCATGCCACAATGGCTAGAAAGTATTTAAAAATCCACAGGCGCTTAACGAGGGGTCTTCCTATCTATCACTAATATACCTTCTAAATTTAGTCTTCAAGAAGATAACTTTTTGAACTTTTTCACGTGTAATCCTTGATTTACTACAAGATTTAGTACTGCTAAATTCATGTTAAATCAACAAACTCAGATTACAACTAATCACATGTAACACTAGTCCCAAAGGGGCTGCTGTATGCCACTGTATTAACTCTGAACTATCTGTAGCATGCTATGTGCTTAACTCCGTGCTGTTTCTGTCAGATGATACAAGGTTACATCATGAAAAAGCAAAGAGTACATAAAAGTAGCAGTAATACCACAAAAGTGCCTCACCTCTTGTCAATGAACGCTAAAGACAGGGTTAATGAACCATTGAGTTTTTGCTTTGGTTTAACATCAAAATTGTGATGTACTTTGGTGAGGTGGAAAGAAAAGCAGCATTGTAAATTATGCTGTACCTAGCAATAACACTATAAAGTGAAGTTCCAGTTGTCTGAGTAATGTGTTGCTATGGAGCAGGTTAATCAAAGTTAAATCATCTGTGAAATGGGTAGCTTTTGTTAAACTGAAGGTGTCTTTACATCAGGTTTTCCATCCCTGTGCCATTTCACATAGACAGTAGAAGGATCCCTCAAAAGGCAACGTAAATGAATTTATGTATCTGCATCACAAAAAATTAGCGCAGTCAAAGAAGCTCCATAAGCAAGTGCTTTTATAGCTTTCAAGTCATAAATTAAACAGTTTACATTTTAATACATTACCAAATTATTTCATAAGAAAAGTATTACTCAAGCTAAATGTAGTTATTTGATGTAAACCATAACAATTCACTCAAAACTCAGCTTAGGTTAAACAAACATTTTAGTATACCTCAAAACTGTTTTATATTCTGCTATGTTCTGGATCAATTTTAAAGTTATTTGAGATTCATTTTAGTTATATTTATTATTTCGTTTTTGTTGACTGGTTAAGTGCACTAGACAAATCCTGCCTATTTTCAGGCACGACCCGGGGGAGGGGGATACAGATGAATGCCAACTAACCTTGAACCAGATTAAGCTGTTGGTGGTATTTTTAGTGAATGAGGGAAATTTGGCCAGGACACCGGGGAAATTCCCCTGTTCTTTTCGATAAGTGCCATGAGATCTTTAATATCCACCTGAACTACCACCAGTCCAGGCAGATGGGACCTCGGTTTAACATCTCAACCGAAAGACGGCATTCAGAAGTGCAGCACCCCTCTCATGCTGCACTGCAGTGTCAGTACTGGGATATTAAACCAAGTACCAGATGTGGGAACTGAACCCACAGCCCTCTGATCTCCCGGCCTCAGATGCAAGTGTGCTACCTACTGAGCCACTGATACTGAAATTGTATGTTAAGCTCCAATTCCTAAAATTAAAAAACAAACAAAAAATAAAAGCAAATTGTGCACAGACTATATTAACTGTGATGTAAATTATTTACTAAATTGTAATATATGTACAGTTTTTTAATGTCCCAATGCTCTGTACCACAATGCATTAATTCATCAAAACTTTCATATGTGATGTAACCAGGTCCTTGTGCCACAGCACTTCATTATCATTGAGACATGGCTCATTTAATCTGTTCCTGAACAACTAAATAAATAAATATAAACAAATTACCCTACAGTCTTTTGATCAGCCCCAAATCAATAAAAGCCAGCTGTTGCCATTTATCCTTAAAATAACTAGTTAGACATAATTCTAATCAGTTTTCTGAAGCAGTAGATATTTGTTACACATGGGTTTGACACCACAGGTCCCATTATACATGGTTATGATGTCATACCAGTGTACAGCAGGAATTTTAAAATGGTAACGTGCCAGGTGACTTTTTTTTTTTAATTCCTTCTACCTCTTCAAACCCCTTTCCATACAAATTCAACATTGAATGCACCCCTACCAAATCTCCTGCACCCCACCCTGCTGTGGCTCCCAGACCAACAGGGTTGGATTTTCAAACACTTTCAGCACAATTCTGACCCAGGAATATTGCTTTAGAGCAAGGAGCAGCTGACTAAAAAGCTAGAACTTTTCTTACTAATAGAACACTTCTATCTCAGCAGGAGTCAGTGCCTGTTGGGATTAAGCAAACAGATATTTTATTAGAAGTGGGGGGGTCTCATTTAGGGTAAAAAAAAACAAAGAAAGTCAGTGTGTTTTTCTGTGTTTGGGAAAGGGGACTGTATCAACTTCTTAGTTTGATAAATCAGGAGAGGAGGAGAGAAGTTAACTGGGGGTGTGGCTTAGGCAGCAGAAAACCAGGTGTCTCCAATTACAGTTTCCTGCTACTTGCTTTTGGCAGACAGGAATCTTGCTTTCAGACCAAGGAGCAGCGGACTAAAGAGCTAGAATTTTTCTTACTAATTGCCTATCTTCCCTTCCCTCCCCTCCACCCGTAGCCAGTTCTACCTTTATAGGCACTGGATTTGACTGACAACAGGAACTTCCTGTTTGTCAGTAGGAAGGGAAGGATCACTGAGACACATTAGTTTCATCATCCTTGAAGGAAAAGAGTAGCTCTCCCTCCCCCCTTAGCTGCTGTAGGTCTGACTCTGAGCAAGGAAGAAGGAGACTACCGAAGAATACAGGAAATTCCTGTTCAGAACAGAAAGGGCGAGAGCTGTAAGGGCACAAGGCAGCAGGAAAGTAAGTGGAAAAAATAAACAGAGGGAGGCGGGAGTAAGCATACAAAGCAACAGGAGAGGGGCCACAAAATAAGACATGATGGAAGTGGTGCAGTGCAATGGCTGTGGGGTGGCAGTCTTCCAGGAGAAATTCTGGAGGCTGCGATGCTGCCCTATTTGCAGGAACCTCTCTGGTCTGGGGAAGTAGGTTGCCACTCTCTAGGCTGACCTGGCTAGGATTGATGAAACCTCCTCCCCCCACCCAGGGACCACAAGGGCCACTGCCACTGCCTCAGAGGTTGCCAAGGACGAGGAGTGGTTGGACCAAGGTGGGTTCAAGAAGGGAGAGGGTGGTAGAACAGAGGAGCATCCCTCCAGCTGTACCTCTCCACAATTCATACGCCATTCTGGCAGAGAGTGGTTCCTCTTTGGAGTCACCTACAGTGGAGACCAAGGAGGATGCTGGGAACCTCCACAAAGGAGACCCACAGGAGGGTGGCAAGGGACCTCACAGGGGAAGGAAACAACTCCTGGTGGGGGACTCAATCATTAGGGGGTAGAACTGGGAGAGGAAGGGGAGAGGGAGATAAGGTGCCTGCCTGGCACCACGGCTTGGAGGTACAGGATCGTGGGAGCAGATGCACAAGGGAGGGGAGCTGGATGTCATTGTCCACCAAGAGACAAATGACCTGGCTCAGAATGGGATCAGAGCAGTGCAAGAGGAGTTTGTAGAGTTGGGGTGGGGCCTCAGACAAGTAGCACGTATGGTAATTTACTCGGAGGTGCTGCCTATCTATGGCAAGGGTGATGCTAGGGCACTCAGCACCATGGGATTCAATGAATGGTTGAAAAACTGGGGCAGAGCTCAGGGTTCTGGCTTCATTGGGGACTGAGGATCCACCTGGAGAAATACAGGCCTATACTGGTGCGATGGTCTGCATCTGTCTGGGAGGGGAACAAGGATCCTTGGAGAGAGGTTTAAATGATTCATTGGCAAGAATTTAAACTAGCCAAAGGGGGAGGCACTGAAAAGGAGCAGGGAACTCCCAGACCCCCCCCCCCAAAATAAAACGGCAGTTAGCAAGGAAAACACCAAGGTAGAGAAGTCAATAGGGAGCAGGACAGGGGTAAATGCAGAAAACGGCACTGCAGTAAGGACAGGGATGGTGCTAAAAGGGGCAAGGCCATCAAAAAATGGAGGGTGATGAGCACCAATGCCCATAGTCTGTGTTACAAGCTCCCTGAACTAGTGGCCTTGATGGACAGGCAAACTCTTTCTTTGAAGTTTTTGAACTTTTCAGAAGATATTTCTGCGGTTCTTTTGAATCTGTCCAACGACTGATGGTGGAGCAACAGAAGCCAGGTTTCCCTGAATTAATGGCCTTGATGGAAGAGGGACACCTGTATATCATGGCAGTCACAGAAACATGGTACACAGAGAACCATGACTGGGATGGCAACATACCAGGGTACACAATCTACAGGAGGGACAGGGAGGGTAAAAGAGGAGGAGTAGCTCTCTATGTAAGGGAAGGGATCAAAGCAATGGAACTAAAGAGTAAATAGGGAGTAGAGGAGGCACTGCGGGTCACCCTGGAGACAGAAAATGGCACCACAATCCGCACAGGGGTTGTCTACAGACCCCCATCTCAGTGGGAGGTGATAGGTAAGGAAATGATAGAAGACATCCTTAGAATGGCAGAAAAAGGGGAGATACTGCTGATGGGGGACCTGAATATTCCAGATGTTAACTGGAGCACCTTTGCTGCAGCCACATCCAAGCGCAGGGTCATTCTTGATGCCCTACAGGGGGCATGCCTCAGACAGCTAGTGTTGGAACCCACTCGGGAGGGAGCAATCTTAGATCTGATACTCTCAAAAGGGGGACGGAGAAAGGGTCCCGGATTTAGAAGTGGGTAGCCACCTGGGAACAAACAACAACCAAACAGTGTGGTTCACGATAAACACAGCCATAGAGTCAAGCCATACAAAAACAAGAGCACTGGACTTTAGGAGGGCTGACTTTGGGAAAATGGAACAGTGCCTCAGGAAAGCACTAGCAAACGGGCAAGAAGGAGGGATGGAGGAACAATGGGGAAAAATCAAAACAGTCATCACAGAGGCAACAAGTCTGTGTGTAGCAAATCAACAAAACAAAATGAAGGAAAAAACCTCTATGGTTCTCAAAAGAGGTGGCAGGGAAGGTTAACGAGAAAAAGGTAGCATTCAGGAAGTATAAGGAAACACAGAAGGAGAAGGACAGAGAACTGTACTAGTTAAAACAGAAGGAAGTGGGGAAGGCAGTCATAATAGCAAAGGCCCAAACTGAGGAAAAGATAGCAAACTCAGTAAAGGAGGGGTAAAACACCTTCTATAGGTACATTAGGGAGCGAAGAAAGACCAAGGGAGGGATAGTGAGGCTTAATAAAGGGAAGGAGGGTGGGCAAAGGGTGACAGTGAAAAAGCAGGGATACTGAATGAATACTTCTGCTCAGTATTTATAAAAGAAGAGGAAAGAAAGGTACCTAAATCACAGAATAGATGCACTCTGGATAGGGGGGTCGATACCAGTCAATTCACAGAAGAGAGGGTCCTGAAATAACTCCTAAAACTGAAGGTGGACAAAGCAATGGGGCCTGACGGGATTCACCCCAGAATTCTAAAAGAACTAAAGGGAGAACTAGTAACACCACTGACTACCTTTTTTAACAAATCATGGGAGGATGGTGTGGTACCCGACGACTGGAGAAGGGCGGATGTGATTCCCCTTCACAAAAGTGGGAGCAAGACAGAGGCAGGAAACTACAGACCAGTTAGTTTGACCTCAGTGGTAGGGAAAATGATGGAATCACTTCTGAAGGAAAAAAAATGTTCAGTTCCTAGAGGCCAGTGGGGCACAGGACCCAAGGCAGCATGGACTCACAGTGGGAAGGTCATGTCAGAATAATCTAAATCATTTCTTTGACTGGGTGACCAACGTAATAGACCAGAGAGGGGCTGTGGACATGGCCTACCTAGACTTTAGCAAGGCATCTGACACAGTCCCACACAAAAAGATTAATAAACAAGCTAGCCAGTCTTGGAGTGGGTCCCAGGGTTGTAGCCTGGGTAAAACATTGGCTAGACAACAGAATGCAGAGGGTAATAGTAAATGGAGTCCACTCCAAAGAAAGGGGGGTTACTAGTGGGGTACCGCTGGGTTCAGTACTGGGACCAGTCCTCTTTAATGTCTTTATAGGTGACACTGCAGTAGGACTGGAAGGGAAAGTATGCCTCTTTGTAGATGACACAAAGATTTGCAACAGGGCTGATACACAAGATGGGGAGGAAAGGATGAGAAGGGACTTGACAAGGTTGGAGGAATGGTCAAACGTATAGCAGCTTAGATTCAATGCAAAGAAGTGCAAAGTAATGCACATGGGAAACAAAAACCCAGAGGAAAAGTACACAATGTGGGGGTAGGTACTAATAACAACAGCAAAAATGGAAAGGGAACCAGGCGCAATCATATCAGATGACTTAAAGGTAGGTAAGCAATGTGAGAAGGCAGTAAGGAGGGCTGGGAGGATACTGGGATGCGTAGGGAGAGGCATCACCAGTTGAAAACAGGAAGTTGTTATCCCTCTTTACAGACAGTTGGTGAGACCCCATCTGGAATACTGTGTGCAGTTCTGAAGACCTCATCTCCACAAGGACATGGGATGGAGGCAGTCCAGAGGAGGGCAAATAAAATGGTGCAGGGTCTGCACCAGAAGCCATACGAAGAGAGACTAAAGGAGCTTAATATGTATACCCTCAAGGAAAGGAGGGAGAGGGGGGACATGATAGAAAGATTTAAGTACCTCAAGAGAATTTCAGAAAAAGAGATGTGCAAGAACAAAGGGGCACAATCTGAAGATAGAGGGGGACGGCTCAGGAGCAATGTAAGGAAGTATTTTTTGACAGAGAGGGTAGTGGATGCATGGAACAGCCTTTCTGAGGAGGTTGTGGGGTCAAAAACAGTGGGGGAATTCAAGAATACATGGGACAGACATAAAGCAATTCTTGTGATGGGTAGGAGGAAGAAGGCTGTTGGTTAAAAATGATCTGCAGCTTATCCAATAGAAGGGCAATGGGCACACTGGGTGGGCCAAGCAGTCCTTATCTGCCATCATATTGTATGTTTCTATGTTCCAATTAGCCTACAGTACTTGCGACAAGACTGTTTGAACACACAAATGGAGATTTGTTGTGCTCTAAAAGCCTTGTTGCTAGTACTGCAAGTTGTGCATCAATAATGACATTTGCATCATTGTTTTTGCTGTAAAGTGTCAGATAGTGCGTTAGAATCTTTACAAATTGGCCACAAACTTTCTGGCGCATTTACAGGGATGCAGCAGGGGCAGTAAAACTACATCAGTTGCTGTGTCCAAACCTCTAAAAATTCAGGCCACTGCATTTTGTAAATTTGATAAATCTTCTGTTTTTTGTGACATTAAAAACAAACTGGGCAGTGTAAACTCTTGTTTATTTTTACTTTTCACATCCTCTTAGTGTGGGATAACTTTGCAAACCACCTCAGCTTAGCTCTTGTGGGTTTGTGAGGTAATCCCTGTAACACAATGAACCCTATGCATTACTCTGTTATTATTCTGTTATGTTCTTGAGTTCACTAAAAGGAGAAATTCCTTCATACCTACAGTAATTCCCTTTCTCTTGGCTCCACACTGTCAATGGGATGAGTTTTTGCTGTACCACGCTGGGGTAGGTAGCAAAGATACAGCTGTCTTAGAAAGTGTTTTCTATAAATTTGCTGTTTTCTAGCTAAAGCCACTCCCCTTTGCCAGTGTGTAGCGATTCAGAAACTATGGGTAATTACCTATTTTCTCTGTAATTAACATTCGATGTGCTGACGCAACCGAATATGAGAATATGAGATAATGCTTGTGTAACTTGAGTTTTCTTTGTAGCTTTCCGCCTCTCTATCCATAGAGATATACCACCCTGTAGAGATGCGATGCAAGGAACCCTATGAGGAGGACTCCCCACACACACAGGTGCCGGGAATGAATGCATCGGCTAAAGGTAGGTTAGGAAGAAGCCCAAAAAGGATACCCAAAGATGTCGAGTTTTTAAGAGGCGAGGATGATGATGATGAATGAATTTTATGGGAAGGGCTAACTTCCTGATGAGAGAGGGGAAAGCCAGGCCACCATCCGCCTCCATCCAACAGCGGAACTTAACTAACGAGAAGAAATCACTAACTCTAACATTATAAACATTGGCACGGAGGAAAGAAAAAAAAAAAAACGTTGAGGAGGAAACCTCTGGGGATCCAAGGCCTAGGTCACCTTCCCTCCAGGCTGACGACGTTTGAATTGAGGATGTATATTTTTGAAAGAAAGGGTTCAGTAATTATGGGATACGAATAGTGAGGATGAAAATGGAATACAGAAGATCCCTAAAAGATAGCACAGATCGAAGATGGAACATGAGGCTGCACACGGATCAAATGCAAACATGAAGCAAACTGAATACTGATGATCACCGCAGGAGGTAGGCAGGTCGATGAAGTAGCCTAAGATCTGATAATAGGTATGATTGATTGAGTGAGGTGAGGAAGTAGACATTGAGGTCAATAAGGCATGATTACGCGATGTAAACAATTAGATCCTGTTGTTGTGGTCAATGAGTAGCATCAGAGTCAATGATGGAATGCTCGAGGGAGCGATGAAACTAAATAAACCTTGCTAGACCTAGGTAGGGCATGCTCGAGTAGTTGGCGAGAGATAGTAGATCGGGGAGCAAGGATGGGAGTAAATCCATGTATGAGTCAGAGTAGCAATGGGTATTTATATGAGCGCGCAAGGATATTCCAGATGAGCCAAAGAGGAGACAAATAATACCACAGACTGGCTTGATTGAGCGATGCAAGTGAGCAGGCACTGAGGCTGAACAGGCATGCTTGATTATATGATGTAAACGATTAGACCCTGAGGTTGTAGTCGATGAGGTAGTACGGAATTGAATGATAAGAATGTTAGGGTAAGCAATGTAAATAGATGAGATTTGAGGTAATGCTGAGTTAACAATGACTAGATTATGAACTCTATATGACTGTAGTTATGAACTCGATACATGCGACAGGATGGCCATGGCTGATAGCTGGCATAGGAATTATGGTAGGTACGCCCAAAAGAAATATCGAGAGCATGCCAATAGCAGAGGGAAGCCTGGAAATCCGAAACTGAACTGGAAGGGGAGGATACAGGAAAGAACTGAAATTAACTGGCGTGAAGGAAGTAAAGGAATCAGGCACCTCGAAAGGAGGTAGATTCCGAGGTCGAGAAGGAAGATCCGGAACTAGAGGCAACTCAAGCGAAGCGATCAAGGATCAAAACTGAACGAGGAACAATGGGAGTGATCAAAATGGGAGTGATCAAAATTGGACGAAGAATGACGATGAGTGAATCGAAGAGTGGAGGGAAGCCATGATGGCTGAATCCTGAAGAATTGGTACGGAACTGGAAGAATAGGAGATGGGAATGAACAGGAAAAGAACTTGAACGAAGGTATCAGGCTCTATGGAGCGATATGAACAATGATGCTCCTCAAATGGAGACAGACACCAAGGCCATGAAGGTGCATCAGGAACCAGAGGGTCAGCGATCCAGAGGGCAAGCACAGGATGGCGACCAAGGGGAGTCAAATTGGACGAAAATATGAGGAGGAGAGAAGCCAAAAGAGGAACAGTCCATGACTGTCAAGACAAGAATAAGCACTAGGCTGAGGAAGGTAACAGGAACGGATGAGGTACGACAGTGATGGACACCAGGAAGGCAGGTACTGAGTGCAAGGTATGAAGAGACGAAGGGCGATATAATTGGGAAGCTGGGTAGCAGGGACCCAGCGGTATGGGAGAAGAACTGCACGGGGTTAATGAATAGGCGGTGCACGCAAGTCAGGAGAGGCATGGCCGGACGGAGCAAGGGAACAGCGTAGACTGGGCAGCAAACCATGAAAAGGCATGCCTAGAGAAGGATTGAATGAGATGAAGAGGTCGAGGCCAGGCATCACGTAGCTGAGAGGCAAAGGAGATGAAGGATCACAGACAAAGGGGTCGAAGATGGACTACATGGAGCAAGTAGACCCCGTGAAGGAGGAAAGCTCTGCAAGGGGGCAGGAGGGTAAGCTGGATGAGGTGGCACGTGGCCCAAAGCGATGGAAGGACAGATGGGGTCAGCCATGTGACAGAGTAGACTTCTCAAAAGGAGGTAGAGCCGGGAATGAATAAAGCGATGAGATGGAATAGGTTCCACGAAATGAGGCAGAGTAGGAAACGAATGTGAAAGAAACATGAATGATACTGGATATCATCCGGCCAGCCCCTAGCAAGGGGCGACTGACAGGAAGGCATAGCCAGGAATGGAGACAGAGTTGAATCAAGGTGATTGACACCGCAGGCTAGAGGGAGGCAGCCAAAGCATATTGACGGAGTGATGCAAAGAGATGAGCAAGTTGAGGCGAGATATGGTGGAATGCGAGCAAATCAGACGATAAGAAGTGAAACCATGACCGGAGTAAATCCATAACGGCTGATGACAGAATGTATCAAGGAAGGGAGGCTCAATAAGATACGAAAAGGGCAATGAGTACCGGAGTCAGGAACCAGATACAGGGGCAGGAGGACGTGGATCAATGAGGTGGCATGGGAGGTGTGATCGGCATGCCCAAAAGAATCATCCATTGCTGGGCAGACGGAGTTATTTGGGAGAAAAAAAAATGGGGTGCTAGGACGAGGAATGGAAAATAGGAAACAGATGAGATACGATGATGAAGTGAAGCTCAGAGGCAGGTACAGGAAAGCGAGGTATGAAATGATGCATGACGAGGGAGGTTCCAATTGGAATCAGAGGACCCAGTACATGGAAATCGAGTAGATTCGAGGCAGCAGAGACAAGAGGAGGTTGAATGAGAGGTATGCTAGAAGGATCAATGAAAGTATGTAGATATTGAGGCAAATAAGGCAGGCCCGAAACCAAAAGGAGTCAGGAACCTAAATGCGTGCAGCAGGAGGGCTATGGAGCAATGCAGTGTCATAGGAGTCAAGATAGGTATGCCGTTTGAGGGAACAGAATAGGAGTCAAAGATGGAAGTGCTCAAGGAAGTGATGTAGAGAGACTAACCATGAGGCAATAATGAAGGAAGGAGGACTGGAGTCATGACTGAATACATTCGGCATGATGGCATTTGGAGCATACTTTGATTAAAGGGCTAAAATAAGCTATACAACCATGACTAGAAGGTGCTGGCTTCCCCGCAATGTTGACACTGCCAGCTTACAGCCTTGGCACTGAACCCTTCTCTCTTGTTGTGGGTCATAGCTCCACTGTACAGTTGCCTTTTTTTTTTGTTTTGTTTGTGAATGAACCAGCATGAGGTAGATAATAAATATTCACTGATTTGTCATACACAATTAACCCCCATTTTTTAGAAGGAACTCCCTTATGGACAAGTTTGAATACACTCCTGGAATAACGTGCACAACACATGTACTTAAATTGGCGCTGCTGGTAATGAGGTACGAGAGATGCAGCTTGATGGAGAGCAGCAATCCATAAAACAGATGATCCCAAGAAACACCACAATGAGTAACCAAAGTTCGGTGAGTCGCCGAATGAGGAGACAGTGGAACCGTGGGTCCCCTTAGTGTGAGACAAGCCTTCACACAGTTGAAATGAACTGCCCAAAATATAAAACATGCATAATGGGAAGAAATCTCTGTAAGAGCCTGAGTAGAAGTAGATCATGTTCCGAGAGATGTGAGGAATCCTAAAGGCCCTACTAGTGGACAAAACAGAGAGGACTTCATGGACAAATGGATGGACAGTAGCCATCATGCCAGCAACGAACATGTGGAGCTCACTGTGAAAGAAAATGCAGTGATACAGAGCGAAGTAACAGAGGAGATGAACACAAAAGAGATGGCCACTTTGTGAGTTGAACAGCTTCGAGATAATCTGCGTAACAAGCACAAAAGATATGAGGAGAGAATAAAAGCAATGAAGCACTCCAAATTTACGAGAGACACGAGACCATCAGGATGGCAAAGTGTGCAACTATGAAATTTGACACACAAGTAACGCAGACTACATCTATCATGAAAATTAAGTCAGGTGTGATGAACTATGGCACGTATGCCAGAGGGGAGGACAGTACGGAATCCAAAGAAACACCTTTTTTTTTTTTTATTTAGTATTATTATTAGGAGAGGAGGAAGAAGAAGTGGGTAGAATTAGGAGCCAGAGGGAGGAACCAACACTACAATCAAATGGCAAACCTATTAAGTCATCAACTTAGGGACACTGAAATCTCAGTAGGGAATCGTGGCCTCTCAAGTACCCCCACTAAGCAGTTTTGATACCTGCGGAACAATTAGTAAGCGTGTGAAAATGAAACTTCGATGTGCCTGCTGTAGGTAGCGATGAGTCACTGAAAGTCCCTAAGCGACTGAAAGATGCCAGATTTGAGATGCTGCCGGGGAAAGCAGCACCATGCAGGAGCACTGGAACCGGGGGAAGACTGGAGGGAGAGAAAGACGGTGGAGGAGAGCGAGACAACATGCGGGCAAGGGGCCGGCTGCATCAAAAAAAAGAGAAGGGGCCGAGAAAAGGAGACACCCGGCAAAGGCAGAGCATGGCAAAGCTAGGACCAAGAAGTGCCAAGGAGTAAACAGAGAGGCGAGTAAGGAGCTTGCGGAACAGCGAGGGGAGCGACGATGCATGAAAATGCTGGAGGAGACATTACAGAAGCAGAGTTTAGGGAAGCAACGAGGCCTGGACGTGGGAGCGAAGAGGAAACAGAAGGTGAGAGCAGTGGGAAATGCAACAGCTCGCAGCGGCAGGGAAAGCAGCAGAAGGTCAGAAATGTGGACGGGAGGGATGGGAAAGGATAGGCATCATAGGGCTCAAAATGAAAGGAAATTGGCTTTGGGTAGTACTTACTCAATAGACAGATATGATACATGGCAAGAAAGCGCACTGTCTGCCCTGTGGTAGATTAAACTATGTTCGACAAAGAGAGAGCAGCCAAAGGGAAGAACGAGAAAGGAGAACCAGCATCCGGCCGGAGGCGCTGCAAAATACGAAGACACTAGGAAGGGAAGTACTCGAGGGCAGGTGAACGGCTCCTCCAACAGCAACGAAAAAGAATCCTGGCGAGGTCCAGGATGTTGTGACCTTTAGACTCGATGGGGAAGTGACGTTGTTGCTCCGCCCATCGAACCACGGGCTAAAAGCCCTCCTATTATAACATGGGGTAGGAAAACACAGAGAGACAACTGGTGTAACAGCATCACGTGAGTGTGGACTAACTGTCAGTAAATGCATAGTTGTTGTGATGCTCCCTAAACCCAGGCCCCTGTGCTGAGCAGCACTTGTTGTCTTCTGCCACAAGTGAAACCAGAAAGGCAGCCTTTGATCCCCAGCAGCAGACATTCCCCCAAGGAAAGTGCAGTGATCAGGAGCATTCATTAGTTTTCTGATGCAGCAATGAAGTGGCATGGTAAAGGCAGCACAGGTAAGAAAACATTACTCACCACAGTAATCTTGTTTCTTCCAAGGGAATCTTACTGTATTCTGACTTATTCAGCCTTGTCTCACCATAGGAGTGCCTTGCAGCCTATATGGTTAGTAGAACCTATGCAAATGATGGAATGATAGGCTCAAGCCCGGTTTTCAAACCACTGTCCATGGTAAACAGTTCTAAACCGTCAGATTCTTATGAAGCATGCATAAAGAACTATCCTACTAAGCTAATACTAACAATAGTCCCCCCCCAATGAAAAATATAAATTGCTCCCTTTGAAAAATTTCAATGTGGCACCACTAAAATTCAAGTCACAGATGCCCAAGAGAAAACATAATACACACAGGTTTGCAACATTCCTCTTACAGCTGGAGTGCAGTGACCATAGGTTTCTAGTAGGGGAGGAAGGGAGGGAGCTCAGAATACAGTAAGATTCCCTTGAAAGAAACAAGATTACTATGGCGAGTAATTTTTTCTTCATGCCCCAGGAAATCTTACTGTATTCTGACTTATGCAGACTACCCAAGCAGTACCTTTGAAGGTGAGCCTATAACCTATTTAGGAAACAAGCTCTGCAGGACTGCTGTACCAAACCTGGCATCCCCTCTGGCCTGGACGTCCAAACAATAATGCTTGGTAAATGTGTGGACTGTCTTCCAGGTAGCTGCCTTACAGATGTCCACTACAGAATGTCTCTAGCAGCTGCTAAAGAAGCAGCTGTACCCCTGGTCGAATGGGCCCTGAGGCCTGCAGGTGGCTCCTTACTCACCTTATTGTAGCAAAACTGAATGCAGGCTACAATCCATTGTGCAGTGGATCTTTTTGTGGCAGGTTTTCGTTTCCCCACATCCCCATAGGTGAGGAAAAGCTGAGTCTGATCCTGCCTATGACCTTCTGTGTGGTCGAGGTAGTAGCTGACTGCCCTTTTTACATCCAGGCTGTGAAGCCTGTATTCACCTAAGGTGGAATGATCAGTAAAAAAGACTGGCAATGTAACAGACTGGTTGAGGTGGAACTCTGATAGCACCTTGGGCAGGAATTTTCTGTTAGTCCTAAGGACTACTTTGTCCCTGTGGACAGCTATGTACCCAGGTACTGTGGACAATGCCTGAAACTCACTAATCCTCCTAGCAGAGGTTATGGCTACCAGAAATATAGTTTTCCAAGTCACATACTTGAGGTCTGCCAAATACATGGGTTCAAAGGGGGGCTGAATGAGCTGGGCAATGCTAATGTTCAGGTCCCACATGGGGGTTGGCTCTCTGTGTGGTGGATGCAAATGTAGCAACTCCTTAAAAAACTTTTTAAATACTGGGTTTGAAGCCAGGGAAGAGCTCTTACCTGCAAATAAGTAGGCTGAGACAGCTGCCAGGTGTACTTTCATGGTAGAGGCCCTTAAGCTTGTAGAATGTAGATGGGCAATATAGTCCAGGACTACTGACAAGCTGGCCTGGTTATGGTCCATGCCCTTGCCCCGACACCAAATGGAAAATCTCTTCCATTTGGAATAATATGTTTTCTTAGTGGATGGCTTTCTGGATACTCTCAGGATTTCCATAACCCCGTCTGACAGGTGCAGATCTGCATATTCTAAGTCCTCAAAAGCCAGGCTTTGAGCCTGAGGGATTGCAGGTTGGGATACATGATCCTGCCCTGTGAGGACAACAGCAGGTTGTGCCTCCTGGGGAGACATTGGTTTGGTCACTGACAGTGATAAATCATGGAGTATCAAGGTTGTCTGACCCAGCCTGGGGCAATGGGAATCAATGTTGCTGGCTGGGCTCCAAGTTTGTTCAGTACCCTTAACAGCAGAGGGAAGGGAGGAAATGCATACAGGAACCTTCCTGTCCAATCCAGCAGAAGTGTATCCAGAGGGATTGTGCCCTTGATAGGGGGTCTGCAGCAAAACTGTGGTAGCTGATGATTGTTTGGAGCTGCGAACAGGTCCACTTCTGGGGTGCACCATCTCCTGGAGATGGCCTCCAGGACCGGTTTGTTCAGTGACCACTCGTGGTGGTTCTGCTTGATTCTGCTGAGGGCATCTGCCAAAACATTGTTCTTTCCTGGGCAATGGACAGCTGAGAGTGTAATTTCCAGGGAGTATGCCAAGGCCCAACTTTTCATTGCCTCTGCGCAAAGAGGAGTTGACCTTGTGCCATGTTTGTTTATGTAGTACATGGTGGCTGCATTGTCTGTTCTGATCCGAACCACCTTGCCCTCTACTTGACTGGCGAATGACTGGAAACCCAAAAGAACTGCCCTGAGTTCTAACAAGCTGATATGCAGAAGTAACTCCTGCTTTGTCCATGTGCCATGTGCTGTGTGATCCCCAGATGTGCTCCCCATCCCGGAAGGGATGCATCTGTAGTGAGCACCAGTGAAGGGGCCTGCAGCAGGAATGGCACCCCTTGCCTGAGATTGTCCTGCTCTTGCCACCACTGTAGGGCTTGGAGGAATTTCACTGTGATGAGCACTAGTTTTGACAGAGTGTCCCTTTTCTGAAGCCAGTGTGCCCTCAGATGGAACTGGATCTCTCTCATCTGGAACGTGGCTCCTGATACAGCTGCTGTGGAAGCTGCCATATGGCCTAGAAGTTGCAGAAAGCATCTTTCTGGCCTTGAGACATGAAGTTTGAAAGAACTGTCTACCTGAATAAGGTTGTCCACTCTGTACTGAGGGAGGAAAGCCTTTCCCTTTCTTGTATCCAGTTCTGCCCCTATGAATCTGAGCAGTTGAACTGGTTCCAGAACAGACTATTTCTGGTTTATCAAGAACCCCAGTGAGTGCAAGGTATCTTGTGTGCGTGTCAATGCCTCTATTACCTGCTGATATGACTGGCCTACAATCAGTCAGTCATCTAGGTAGGGGAACACTGACACCCCTTGTCATCTTAGGTGTGCCACTACTACAGCTAGACATTTTGTGAACATCCTTGGAGCAGATGTCAGTCCGAAGGGCAATGCCTTGATCTGGTAATGGCCTGATGGTAATCTGAACCTCAGGTACTTCCTGTGTGATCCCCTTATTGGGATATGGAAGTAGGCATCCTTTAGATCCAGGGATGCCAGCCAGTCTCCCTGCCTTAGGATTGGTAGTATAGAGGCCAGAGTAACCATCTTGAATTTTGGTTTTGATAAATGCTTGTTTAAGTGTCTGAGATCCAGGATGGGTCGCCACTCCCCCGTTTTCTTTATTGTGAGAAAGTACCTTGAGTACATGCCCTCTCCCTTCTGGTCTGAGGGAACTGGCTCTATTGTTTTTTGTAACAGAAGGCTTGAAACGTCCTCTTCCAGCAAGGCAGTTTCTGATGGGGAAGAGGGCTTGAAGGCCCTTGACCTCACTCAGCTTTGGCATTAACTAGAAGCTGAGGACAAGCCCCTGGCCCACTACCTCCAGGAACTATTTGTGGTGATATTTTTCCACTCCTGGAGGTAGTGAGCCAGCCTGCCCCCTACTAGGACTAGGGAGGCGACCCGAACAGGCACCTTAGGGTGTCTGCTTATTCTGGACTGCTGGCTGGACATTGGGGCTAGTACAGCCATTGCCCCTTCTGCCTCTGCAGTATCCCCTTTGTTGATATTGGGGAAAAGCTTGAGGCTGGAAAAAAGGCCTGTATGGAGTTCTGCCCCTGTCACCTCTGGTCTGGTGTTTCTGGGGGGATAGAAGCTCTCTCCTTTGTTGCTGCACTCTTATAGGCAGCTTTGTACTCATCCATTTTTTTCATGTATACCTCTGTTTGTTCTCCAAACACAGACATAGATTCACAGGGAAAATCCATGGCTTCAGTTTGTGTGTCCTGCGTCAGACTGGCAGTTCTGAGCCAGGCAAACCTCCTAAGTGACACTGCAGATACCATTTGCCTGGATACAGTGTTACTGGAATCCACTGTCATCCTAAACTGCGTCTTAGCAGCCTCAATTCCCCTTCTTGCAACTTCCTCCTGGTCAGCAGCCATGGGAGAAGGAGCTGCCTTAGCAATCTGTAACACAGCAGACCAAAGGTTATTTTGATATCCTGCTATATAGGACATATAAGAGGCCTGCTTAATAGCCAGGGATGACCATAGGTAAACTTTCTTTGCAATAGAATCTACCCTCCTAGAGTCTTTATCTGGAGGATGAGAGGCCAGGGGGATGCCAGCTTTGTCACAAGCTGCAGCCTGTACAACACCTTCCCGACTGGGGTGCCCAAAAAAGAAATTCAGCACCAGTCTTGGCTACCCAATACTTTTTGTCTGCCTTATCTGTAGGAGGTACAGAAGTGGGTGTCTGCAACAATTTCATGGTCTGTTTTCTTAGGGATTTATGAAGTGGCAGTAGCAGTCTTTTTGATATTGACACATCCATCATCTCTTTGTAGTCCTCCTCCTCCTCCTCCTCATCATCTATAGATTCTTGGGTTGCGAGGTCGGGGGTCTGAGCAACCTGTTGCATGAAAGAGTAATAGGATATAAAATCCTCTGTTCCCTTGTCAGGGGAATCTGGTCTGTGAGGATCAGGGGAAATGTCAGGGTCAGTGGGTTCCCCAAAATCCTCTTCATCTTCATCCTCCTCTTCCTCATAGTCTTCTTCTTCAAAACGGTACCCACCAAGGTCTGTTAAACCGGGGGCCTGATCTGAACTGGGAGTTTGACCAGTGATCAGTAATGGTTGCTTGCCAACCGGAACTGGAGTCTGTAAAGACTGAATGATTTTGACTGCGTTAGTGATCTCTTCTGCAGAAGGAACAGCGGTTCTCTTTAGCTGCGGTTCCTGGTGCTTTTCCTGCTGCTTAACTGCAATGGCTGGTTCAGCAGCCTTTTCAGCGGTTCATTTTTTTGTAGAGGAACCATCGCCCCTGTCACAGGGTAGCTCGTCTGGTTCAAGCTGAGGAGGAACCAGTTGCTCAATGGCTGGGTCAGCAGCCTTTTCAGCCATGCTTTCCTTCAGTCTCTTTAAACGTCTTTCAACCGTAGACTGTGGGAAATTCTTGCAGCTCTCACAATCTGTCTCAAGGTGGTCAAACCCGAGACAAAAACAAATCAATTGTGAATCAGTTTTGGCAAAAAGTTCCCCACACTCAGTACAGTGCTGGAAACCTGTGGGTCCTGTTCTCTTTTTGGTTTTCTGTGACATAACCCAGAACAACAAGAGCCAAAATGCCTTTCTTTCTTTTTTTTTTTTTCCAGTTACACTAACCAAAGAAGAAAACCAGGAGTTACCCCAGTTAAAGTTTTAAATCAAAACAACCGACTATCCCGAGTCAGTACAAATTAAACTGAAGACTAAGTAAAAAACTGAAAGGGAGAATGTAGGTTTCCCCTCGGTTAACAAACCGAAGAGAAAACCGACTACTTACCCCACGAAAACTAAATCTAAACAAATTCTACCTGAAAACCAAGGACAGTGAAAAGCATACTAAAATAACTGATAACTACTAGGTAAAAAATTAGAAAACAAAGTTTCTTCAAGCGACGAGGACAGCTCTCCGGAGATGTCTTACTGAGGCAAGCAGAGTAAAGAATCTGATGGTTTAGAACTGTTAACTAGGGACAGTGGTTTGAAAACTGAGCTAGAGCCTAGCATTCCATCACTTGCATAGGTTCTATTAAGCATTTTGGCTCCAGGGCAGTCCTATGGTGAGACAATACTGCATAAGTCAGAATACAATAAGATTTCCTGGGGCTTAAATGACTGATCAGGTCGTTGCCATTGATATTGCAATGTTATTTTTAGACTGCAGGCTCTGCTACCGCGCCCCTCCCCCACCAAGAGAGTGTTGCCTCCCTGTACTCCAGAGTCTGTTCTCCATTTGCAATCCCCCCCCACCTCCCCAACCACCACGATCGGTCTGTATGCCAGCTGCTATTTTCTCCCCGTCCCACAATTTCCGGCACACCGGTGCGCATTCTCACATCTGCGAGTGGCAGCAGCACTCCCTCTCTCCCTGAAAAGCATTCATTGTGCTAGTAGAGACAGAAAGGGTTGCAATCTGCTCCACGCCTTCCTGCTAAGCCTATACAGTTTCCCACAGCCAGATTGCCCCCCCCCAAGAAAGCTAAAGCCAGACAGTTTGAGCACAACCCCATTCCCCACACTGCCAGAGACACAGCATGAGTGACCACTGACTGGGAGAGAGACACAGAGATCACGAGCAGCTAACAGCGATCCTGTGACAGCAACAGAGAGAGAGAGAGAGACAGAGAGGGGACAGCGGGACATTTACTTTAGTATCGGTGCACTCTCCTCTCTCAAGCAGCTCAGAGGAAATAAATCAAGCAGCATACCGTGCTGCAGGGGTGACAGACAGGGAGAGTGAGTGAAAGAGAGAGATCGAGGGACACAGCAAGCAGTGTACCATGCTGCAGTAACAGACAGAGACAGAGAGCGAGCATCTCACCCCAGTACCGCACAAGTAATCGGGACACAGTGAAGAGGACAATAAACACAGTTCCCGCATTTGCATTCTGGACCTAGTATGAGCAGGGCACCGTGCTCGAGGGGGAGAGGGAGAGAGACAGAGAGATCAAGGGACACAGCAAGCAGCAGGACTCGTAAATTCTGGGGACTACTTTTCAAGACGACAGGATACCCTCAACTATTCCCTACTAAAAACACCTTTATAGCACTGTATGATTTTGTTAAACATACCTCATGTTATAAGCGCAATAACCAACTCCAGGATATGGGGTTATTAGTAGTTAATCCACACCCAGGGTGCTGTGAGAACACTCAGTCTGTGGCCTCATGCCTCACAATGCACCTGGGGTGTGGATTAACTGCCAATAACCATATACCCTGTCATGGGTTATTGCTTATGTAATATACAATAATTATAATATGCCTAAGTATAGCAAATTCATCGTGTGAAACACTGTTGCATAATACACAATCTTAGTGTAGGTTCAATGGTAGTACTTCACACCTGGGCCAGGAAGCTGTGGGTTTAAGTTCCCCATAGGGGACCTAGGCTCCAATCCAGTTGTGACAAAGTAATGTACAGTGCTAGGTGGGCAATGTCCTGCTGTAGGTGTTGTCCTTCAGATAAATGTTAAACCAAGGTCCCTTCTTCTTATGTCTGATGATAGCCCAGGTTGAAATACAATATTTCATTACCGCTAGTATCCTGGAAAACAAACATTCTTCGATCCACCGAACAGGTTCTTTTTTTTATATTTACTTTATTTTCCAGGTATATGGAATACAGCATTACAAGTACCATCACGTATTTCATTCTTTCCAAATCATTATAGATGAACAAGACACTTGATATCTAATGGTACGATTCTGGGAGGCTTCATTATCTTTGGCATACAATTTTATAGCAAGATATTAATCATTTTAACAGTCATTACATTTAAAACAGTCTGACAAGTACATATGTCCTTTATATATCTATCTCCTGTCTAGGCTCTAGAGTCATGTGCTAAGGTCCATCTGGTCCATCTTCTTAGAAATTCCTCTTGATTATCTCGTATCTGGTACGTTAGTTCTTCCATACGTTGGATGCCTGTAATAATTTTTACCCAGTCTACAACATTAGGTGGCAGAGGTTGCAGCCACTGCCTGATTATGACTTTATTAAATGCTATTACACATATATACCACATATAGTACGCGTCTCCTCCCCTTATCTCACTTGAAGGGAGCCCTAGGATCATATTCTGAGGGGTCAGTGGTAAGGTTAATTGAAAGAAGGTTGAAATTTTGTCTTCTACCTCTGTTCTATATACTTCTATGTTTGGGCAAGTAAAAAATACATGTGTGGGGGCTGCTTTCTGCTCTTCACATTGTCGCCAGCAACATGGAGATGTGTTTAAGCTACACTTGGTGACTTTATCTGGGATCAAAAAAAAATCTTACTTTGATTTTCCAAAAATATTCCTGCCATAGCAGGGAAGCAGTCACTTTGGAGGAGTTCATCCACACCTTGTACCATTTCTTCTGCAAAAGGTGAAAATCAGCTTCCCTTTCCCATTTTACGATGACAGGTTTAGCCACCTCTCCTTTATGTAAATTTAAAAACTTACATATTTTAGATATGGTCTGTTTTGGTTTTGTACGGGAAAAAGGTTCTAATAAAGTTGGACCTAGGTCTGATGAAATCAAGTCATTAGGGGTCCTTTGCAATTTCTTCTGTATGTATGCAGACATTTGTAGGCAATATAGTTTGTCTCATGGGGTCCGTCCCCATTTCCTCGCACAGTCCTGGAATGGAAGAACGAGATCTCCCCTCATCATCTGAAACGGACTACGGAATCCCCGAGTTGCCTGTCTCTCATACCAGAGGTCCATTTGCCCTGGCACAAAATCTGTGGTTTCAGTAAACCAACACACCATCCAGATCTCACTTTTAGAAACACAGAAACATAGACTTTGACGGCAGATAAGGACCGCTTGGCCCACCTAGTCTGCCAATTTCCCTACCTAGAGGATAAGCTGCAGATCCTATTTAACCAACAGCCTATTTCTTCCTACCCCCCACAAAAATTGCCTTATGTCTGTCCCATCCATTCTTGAATTCTCCCACAATTTTAGACCCCACAACCTCCTCAGGAAGGCTGTTCCATGGGTCCACCACCCTCTCTGTGAAAAAATGCTTCCCCACATTGCCCCTGAGCTGTCCCCCCACTATCTTCAAATTGTGTCCCCTTGTTCTTGCACATCTCTTTTTCTGAAAGATGCCACCCTCTTGGACTTTGTTGATTCCACTGAGGTACTTAAATGTTTCTATCATGTCCCCCCCTCTCCCTCCTTTCCTCAAGGATATACATATTAAGCTCCTTTAGCCTCTCCTCGTATGGCTTCTCTTGCAGACCCTGCACCATTTTAGTTGCCCTCCTCTGAACTGCCTCCATCCTGTCTATGTCCTTGCAGAGATGGGGTCTCCTGAACTGGACGCAGTACTCCAGATGGGGTCTCACCAACTGTCTGTACAGGGGGATAACAACTTCCTGTTTTCTGCTGGTGATACCTCTCCCTATACATCCCAGTATCCCCCCAGCCCTCCCTACCGCCTTCTCACACTGCTTGCCAACCTTAAGGTCATCTGATGTGATTACCTCCATGTCACTTTCCATTTTTGTTGTTGTTACTACTGCCCCCCCCCCCATTGTGTAATCTTCCCTGGGTTTTGTTTCCCAGGTGCATTACTTTGCACTTCTTTGCACTAAGCCAAGCTGCCCTACTTCTGACCATTCCTCCAATCTTGCCAAGTCCCTTCTCATCCTTTCCACGCCTCCTTGTGTATCAACCCTGTTGCAGATCTTTGTGTCATCTGCAAAGAGGCATACTTTTCCTTCCAGTCCCTCTGCAATGTCACTTATAAAGACATTAAAAAGGACTGGACCCACTAATAAACTCTCTTTCTTCAGAGTGGACTCTATTTACAATTACCTTCTGTGTTCTGTTGTTCAGCTAATGTTTTATCCAGGCTACCACCCTGGGACCCACTCCAAGGCTGGTTAATTTGACTACTAGTCTTTTGTGCGGGACTGTGTCAAATGCCTTGCTAAAGTCTAGGTAGGCCATGTCCACAGCCCCTCCCTGGTCTACTACTTTGGTCACTCAGTCAAAGAAATCTATTAGATTCGTCTGACATGACCTTCCCGCTGTGAACTCATGCTGCCTTGGGTCCTGTGCCCCACTGGCCTCTAGGTACTCAACAATTATTTCCTTCAGAAGTGATTCCATCACTTTCCCTACCACAGAGGTCAAACTGACAGGTCTGTAGGGGAATCACATCAGCCTTCGTCCAGTCCTCAGGTACCACACCATCCTCCCATGATTTGTTATTTATTTTATTTTATTTTTATTTATTTGTATTTCAGATGACACTTTTGAGCCGAGGGCTCTTTTACAAAGGTCCCACGTCAAGACAATAAGGACAATAAGGTACAAAACATAACATGATCATTACAATGGAACTTACAAAAAAAAAGACAAATAAGGTTACAATATAGCAGCCAAAGGCATTGTCAAGGAATTGTGTTAAGTAGTTAATTATACAGTACAAGTCACAGGCAGCTTAGTGAAGCTTTGTTAGGAGTGGGTTAGTGGGAAAAGAGAAAGAAGAGTGGTGGTGAGGGGGTGGTACGGGAGAGAGACAGAGGGAGGAGGGGAGAAATGGGGAGGGCATTGCGTTGGGTATGTGGTTGATGGGAAACAGCAAGGGAGGAGGAAAGGGGGGATGAAAAGGAGACAGATATAAAGACAGTTATAAAGGGTAGTCAGTGGTGTCACTAGTTCTCTGCTTAATTCTTTTAGAATTCTGGGGTGAATTCCATCTGGCCCCATTGCTTTGTCCACCTTCAGTTTTAGGAGTTCTTTCAGAAACCTTTCTTCTGTGAAAGGACTGGGATCGACCCCCCTCTCCAGAGTGCTTCTGTTAATTGGATTAGGCACCTCTCCCACTTCCTCTTTTGTGAATACTGAACAGAAGTATTCATTCAGTATCCCTGCTTTTTCACTGTCACTCTCTGCCCATCCACCTTCCATTCTATTCAGCCTCACGATCCCTCCCTTTGTCTTTCTATGCTCCCTGATATACCTATAAAAGGTTTTATCCCCCTTATTAACCGAGTTGGCTATCTTTTCCTCAGTTTGTGCCTTTGCTATTCTGACTACCCTCCCTGCTTCCTTCTGCCTTAACTGGTACAGTTCTCTGTCCTCTCCTTCTGTGTTTCCTTATACTTCCTAAATGCTATCTTTTCTCCCTAACCTTCACCGCCACTTCTTTTGAGAACCATAGTGACTTTTTCTTTTGTTCTGATTTGTTTATTTGCTTCACACAAAGGCTTGTTGCCTCTGTGATGGCAGTTTTGATATTTCCCCATTGTTGCTCCACCCCTCCTTCTAGCCTGTTTGCTAGTGCTTTTGTAAGACACTCTCCCATCTTGCCAAAGTCAGCCCTCCTGAAGTCCAGAACCCCCACTTTTGTATGGCTTGACTCTGTAGCTGAGTTTATCATGAACCACACTGTTTGGTGGCCACTTGTTCCCAAATGGCTACCCACTTCTAGATCTGAGATCCTCTCACTGTCCCCATTTGAGAGTACAAGGTCTAAGACTGCTCCCTCACAAGCAGGTTCCAAAACTAGCTGTCTGAGGCATGCCACCTGAAGGGCATCAAGAATGGCCCTACTTTTGGATGTGGCTGCAGCAAAGGTGCTCCAGTTAACATATGGCATATTAAGGTCCCCCATCAACAGTATCTCCCCTTTCTCTGCCATCCTAAGTGTGCTTTCCATCATATCCTTGTCCATTCCCTCCCCTGACATGGGGGGTCTGTATACAACTCCTGAGCGGATTGTGGTGCCATTTCCAGTCTCTAAGGTGACCCACAGTGGCTCCTCTCCTCCTTGTTTACTCATTTGTTCAGTTGCTTTTATCCCTTCCCTTACATAGAGAGCTACTGCCCCCCCCCTTCTGTCCTCCCTGTCTCTCCAGTAGGTTGTGTACCCTGGTATGTTAACATCCCAGTCATGGTTCTCTGTGTACCATGTTTCTGTGACTGCTACGATATTCAGGCATCCCTCTTCCATCAAGGCCACCAGTTCAGGGAACTTGTTGCCCAGACTACTGAGGCGTTGGTACTCATTACCTCCATTTCTTGATGGCCTTAACCCTTTTGCCCCATCCCTGTCCTTATTGCATTTGTCACTTTCTCCATTTACCCCTGCTTCTCCTATTGACATCTCTATGTTGGTGTCTACCTCACTTAGTACCCTGATTTTTTTTTGTTGGGGGGCTGGGATTTCCTGCCCTTTCCAGTGCCTCCCCTTGGCTAGTTTAAATGCTTGCCAATGAAGTATTTAAACCCATCACCTAGGATCCTGGTTCCCCTCCTGGACAAATGCAGACCCTCCGCCAGTATAGACCTGCATCCGTCACGGTGGACCCAGTCCCCAATGAAGCCAAATCCCTGAGCTCTGCACCAGTTTTTCAACCACTGACTGAATCCCATGGTGTGGAGCACCCTAGCCTCATCCGAGCCATAGACAGGTAGCACCTCCAAGAAGGTTACCATGTGTGCTATTTGTCTAAGGCCCCTCCCCATCTCCACAAACACTTCTTGCACTGCTCTGATCCCTTTCTTAGCCAGGTCAATTGTCCCTAGGTGGACAATGACATCCAGCTCCCTCCCCTGTGCAACTGCTCCTGTGATCCTGAGGATTCGCTCCCTGTCCCTCCAAGCCATGGCGCCAGGCAGGCACCTTAGCTCCCTCTCCAGTTCCTCCCCCAGTTCTACCTTCCTAACAATGGAGTCCCCCACCAGGAGTTGTTTCCTTCCCCTGTGGGGTCCCATGCCACCCTCCTGTGGGTCTCCTTTGTGGAGGTTCCCAGCATCCTCCTTGGTCTCCACTGTGGGTGCCTCTATAGAGGAACCACACTTTTCCAGAACAGCATAGAAATTGTGGAGAGCTACAACTGGAGGGATGCGCCTCTGTTCCACCACCCTCACCCTCCCTGAGCCCACTGTGGTCCAACCGCTCCTCTTTCTTGGCAACCTCTGAGGCAATGGCAGTGACCCTGGTGGTCCCTGGGTGGGAGAGGAGGTCCCACAAATCTTGGCCAACTCAGCCTGGAGATAAGCAACCTCCTCCCTCAGCCCAGAGAGGTGCCTGCAGATGGGACAATACTGAATCCTCCAGAACATCTCCCGGAAGACTGCTGCTCCACAGCCACTGCACTGCACCACTCCCGTCACGTCTTTTTTCTGGCCCCCTAACTGTTGTTTGCAATACTTACTCTTTCCTCTGTTTATTTTCTTTTTTTTTCCCCTACTTACTTACTTACTGCCTCTGTGCCCTTTTAGCTCCTGATCTTCCTGTTCTAAGACAAGAAGTTCCTAAATTTCTCAGTAGTCTCCTTACTTGCTCAGAGTCAGACCTCCAGCAGCTTGGGGGGGGGGCGGAGAGCTACTGTTTTCCTTCTAGGATGGTGAGTCTTTGGTGGCTCTGTGATCACTCACTTCCTGCTCTCAAACAGGAAGTTCCTGTTGTCAGTTAAATCCTGTGCCTATAAAGGTAGAACTGGTTTAGGGCGGAGGAGAGGGAAGAAGGGCAATATAGTCCCAGTAGAGAAGTTTTAGTTATACCAGTAGCTCCTTCCTCCTGGTGTTCTGTCTGTTCTCTGACAGAAGCTATCTAGGGCAGTGCTTAAATCTGGTTTTAACCTGGCTCCTTCTAGCTAAGCTACTCCCCCTACTTTGCAAATCATTCTACACTTAGTTAATTTCACAGATAACAATTCCCTTCTGACACCTGTGACAAGCACCTAGATAAGTACACAGATAACAGATAACAACTTACTTCAACTACCTCTGACAAACACACTAACTCTTTTTTTTTACCCTAAATTTAAGGCCCCAGTACAAGATTTCTAGTTCTTAGTCCCAGTAGAGAAGTTTTAGTTATACCAGTAGCTCCTTCCTCCTAGTGTTCTGTCTGTTCTCTGCCTTGTTATATGTTCAAAAAATATCCCAAGCTTTAAAAGTCACCTGAATAGCTTGATAACTCACCACTTCGGATGGTCTATTATGGGCAAATAGGTAAGAAGAGATGTGTGAGTTTGGACAAAGAGCTAGCTCTATGTCCTGCCAATGTGCCCATGTTGGACTGTGTGTCCAAAACAGAGCCCACTTGATCTGGGCCGCCACCCACAGAAGTATTCTTTAAAATCTGGCACTGCGTGCCCCCCTATTGTCTTGTTCGCCATAAGGAGAGGTCTACGAAATTGTGGTCTTTGTTTAGACCATATGAACTCAAACATCTGAGCCTGAGTTTCCTTAAACCATTTCTGTGATGACTGTATGGGGACACATTGGAATAAATATAATAACCTGGGGAGGAGGTTCATTTTAATTTTCTGGATTCTTCCACACATTGGTAATGTAATCAGAGACCATTTTTTCATATCTGTCTGCACCTGTTGTAACAAGGGTTTATAGTTGTTCAGAAATAAATAAGAATTTTTTGCTCTCAGTGTGACCCCCAAATATTTTAAAATGGACATATCCCACTTCATTTTGTACTTTGCTCTTAAATGGGGTGGAGGGTCATAGTTAAATTTCAGTATCTCCGTCTTTGTTGAGTTAAGGGAGTAGCCCGAAAGGGCACCCAACAGGTTCTAATTTAACTGTACATGTCCAAGTGTGCTGAAAGGCTGCAAGCAGCTGCACACAACCACTGCACAAGCAGTATCAAACTCCTTGCTTTGTACATCGCTCCGTGAAAAACGACTTCTGAAAGGTACTACAATTACCATTTGAATAGTTTATCAACCAGTGTATGATCACATTCAGACTGTGTAACAACCAGCTCATATAATATATAAAACCATGTATCACAACCCACCGTAGTACATAGTTCTCCATGTATTCTATTAATTTGTGAAAGCTAGACCCTATGCTCCCCAAAACAGCACAGAACATCTTTTAGAATATAAATATTGCTCTGTTAAACAGAGTGCTCCATTTCCTTAGGTCTGTGTAAACTGTCAATGGAAGTCACCCTATTGTGCTCAGCACGAGCCATGGCTCCGAAAGATGTCAATTTTAATATCTGTCCCTGACAGCCTGCTGCAACTACCAGTGAACCAGCAATTATATAAAATCAAATCTGGGAAGTTGTACTAACTCGGTTTTGTCACACACCCTTGATGAGTGATGCCAATTTAAAAGCCTCAAGCTTAACTCTCAGGATTTAAGGGGCACCACATGCCTCAAGTGTGTGAAAATAACTTCCCGTAACATATGGACGGTCACTTTTTCCCACAGGGAAGCAGTGACAAAAACCAACAATACTACATCACAGCGATGATATTATGAGTCGGGACAGTGTGGCTGCAGGATTTGTTATTTTATTTCCCCAAATGTGTCTTTTTTTATTTGCCAGCTGTGGCCAGACTCCCACATTACCACTGCACCAGGTTTTATGATGCAGTCACCTCCCCCCAGATCCAAAGACCCTCCCCCTCCAAACCATTCAGATGTGCACTTTCCTCCCTCCTAAATTATTTTTTTTTTTCAAACTGTACCTACTGTATGTGGCTGCTTTCTTTCTGTAAACTCACTTGAAACGATCTTTTAGTAGTGACCTCTGAACCACAACACTGACACTCACATTTCAAAACCACTACTGAAAGAGTGAATCAACCAACTCTTCAGACAGGGAAAGGCCATGGAGGCAGACATGGGTATAATTTTGAAAGAAAATTATACTTTGGGAGGCAGTGAAGAGCTCAGCTGGGTAGTCAGGTTGGGGGGTTTGATTTTACAGATCTGGGACAGAAAATTATTTACATCATGTTAAAAAAGGAAGGGGGATGCCAAAACAACGTGGAGAAAAACAGTCAAATCAGAGGGAAGAGGTCTTTCCTTCTTTTGGGGGCTAAAATGCCACATATTACATAAAAAATAGCAATCTATTTGTTACAGGGCTAAAAATTCCATCTCAGAACTGAGACTACATCATAGACGTTTTGAGCTTCACTTCTGAGGTTTAAGATGTTACCTGAATCCTTTGTTGGAACTGCAGCCTTGTAACAGATGCAGTCGTTCATTAGCAGAATAAACACAGGTTAAGAACATGCCAAGGGTATTAAAGGGAAGATCTCCTCAGCCTTTTATTCTGTTACCTGTGTAGTTTATAGGCATGAATAGCGATTGCCTCTACTATACTCTAAATTTCATTACGATTTAAATGTAAATGAAGTTACTTAAAGGAGTACTACACCCTCTTATCTTGTAAATGTTGTATGCTTCCTTGTCAACCGACAGTTCTCTTTGTGCGGCTGTTGGGAATATAAGCCTTTGCTTTAGTTTGTTTTCACTGTTCACACCAGCCCGTAACTAGTCTTGGGTGGGGGGGCCTCCATTTTCTGGTTACTGAAATCTTACTGTGCCTGAAAGCTGCATTAGCATGTGAGAACATGATGTGCCAGCACCATTTAGACTCCACAGTATGCCTGCCTGCTTACTTAAAATTCAGCAAAACAAGCTGCAGCAAGGTGTCAAATACCATATTTACCTTCAATTAGCTGTACAAACTGCCTTAGATGCAAAGCAAGCTTTCTTCCTTTAAAGGGGACAGGAAATCTGTGCTAACTGCCAGCAGTTAGTAATGTTCCTAGAAAGAGAAATAATAAACTTGCCTCCAAATGAACCATATTTAACTGTACCTTAATAAACACTTACGTGCTGTATTTTCAATTGTTTTCTTTTTTATGAATAACATTCTGAACAGTTCTTTTCCTGGAACCAGTAATTTGGAGTGTTCACTATGTCATGGTTTGAGTACAGAATGCTAAACATGAGCTATTGTCCTATCAGAACCATGTTTTGAGTCCTTTCCTCAAACCGTGACATAGTTAAAACTCCAGATCACTGGTTCCATGAAGAGAACTGCAACAGAATACTGCCCATAAAAACAAAACAAAACAATGCAAAATACAGTTTTTCATATCACTTTTTATTCAGGTACAGTTACATATGGATAATTTCAGCTTATGGATATCATTTTTGTAAACTGGAACATTATAAACGGCTACCAATTTGAAATAATTTCCTGTCCTCTTTAAAACTGCATTCACTCTGTGTATTTCTACAGAGTTCGGGTTATGTGTACTTTCAGCACAGAGATGCATGGTGTAAATGGGTGCTGTGGTATCAATTCAATTCAATTTTATTTCACCAGGATAACACCACTGAGACAGCTCATTTGCAAAGCAGTCCTGGAGGACACAGATACATAACAGGCACAACTACTGACATACAAAAATCATGGTACAAGGGTCACAAACACATATACAGAGTAACCCCCCCCAAAAAAAAAATACATTAGGCACTAAAATTTGCACAGTTGGATTAATGGCATATGCAGCTGCCAAACCAGCAGGAAGCAAAAAGGAAAAAACAGCAGTAGGGAGTAACAATTAGGTGATGCTTAACAATAATAGTTCACTAAGGTATAATGGCACAAAAGGGCAGGGGGTCAACAATGGCAGAAGTACTCATAACAAGATATAGTTAGATAGGAGGAGAAACTCAGGTGGTGAGGTAGAAGGGAGGCAGAGAAAAAAAAGGGAATGGAAGGGGGATGATGGCTGTAAGGCCAACGTAGGAGAGGCAGAAGAGAGAGTAAGTTTGGGAGGTGATACGTGGTAGAGAGGTATAAGTGCTAGAGAACAGCCAAGGGGGAGGATCAAAGATCAGCATGAGAGTTCAAGCAAAGCAATTACAGTCTTTCTTCAACACAGAACTAAGCATGGATTTAAAGGTACTTAGACCAACAGTATGCTTTAGTTTTAGGGATTTTTGTAGGGTGTTCCAAAGAGTAGGCAAGGCATGGCTAATGGATCATATTTTATATGCTAATGCAGCTCTTGGGGAAAATGAGATTTCAATAACCAGAAATGGAGACCCCCAGGCTAGTTACAGGGGCTGGTGTGAACAGTGAAAACAAACTACAGCAAACACATATATCCCCAACAGCTACATGAAAAGAGTTATCGGCTGACAAGGAAACAAACAACATTTACAAGATAAGAGGGTGTACTACTCCTTTAAGTCTGGTGTGAAAACCTGCTTGATTCCACTGCAAAAGTCATAACCCAACTCATGTAAGGCATTCCGGAATTTTATGATGTTTTATTGCTAAAGCCTGCAGCAGTTACACTGTATCAGTCAGTGCTGTTGCTGTCCTCTGCAGTCCCTATGTTCTTGTCATATGCTGGCCATACAACTTTTCAAGCTATAGGAAGTGCCATGTTGTTCTCTGTAGTTTAAAGTGTATCTGAGTTAGACAAAAAAATGAGTATAGAGAATACAGGGAATTCACAAGACATGTAACAGAACTGACTGAGGTTATAACTTCTGCTGCTTTGTGCAGGTATGCACCATCTACTCCCATGATGCTTTGCATGAGTGGGGTTACGACTTTTGCAATGGAGCAAAGCAGATTTTCACATCAGGGCATAACAGAGTGAAACAACTTTATTTTAATTTAAATTAGGATGACATTAATAATAATATATTTAATAATAATAACAGTATATCTATTTGTTCAGCGCCTTTCAAATTATCAAGGCGCCTCACAGAATTTAAAACAATTTATTAAAACACAGTATCAAAATCCATAATAAGGGGATGCACGAGAGGGAATCATTGTTCATGCCTACAAACTACACAGGTATACAGAAAATAGGTTGAGGGGACTTTCCCTTTAACACCCTACCACTCCCTAGTCTACTAATAAAGGACCAATGCGGAGCTCCTTATTGTTATTATAAACCTCTTGAGGGGGTTTTTAAATAAAAATCAGCAAAAGGAATGTGGTTCTCTGACAGAATATCACTAGTATCTTCTGATGCAGGAGCTCATATTATATCACGTGTTGACCATGTCCATCTGTAGAAGCTGGACACCTGCTTTTCTCTTCATAAATTTTAAGTTGGTTGACTCATTAAAAACTTAATAACATTACAGTTATAAGTGTACTGATGTGTATCAACATGTATCGACACAAGGCACTGGTGTGGCAGCATGATTTCAATGCGAAGAAGTGCAAAATCATGCACTTGGGGCACAGAAACCCAGGGGTGGAGTACAAAATGGGGGAGGGGTAGTATTAACCACCATCAAACAGGAATGGGACCTGGGAGTAATCATACCTGATGACCTAAAAGTGACCAGACAGTGTGTCAAAGCAGTTGGGAGAGCTAGTGGGATGCTAGGGTACATAGGGAGAGGTTTCACCAGCAGAAAGACAGAAGTGGAGTTACCACTGTATAGATCACTGGTGAGATCCACCTAGAGTACTGTGTCCAGTTCTAGAGACCACATCTCCGGAAGGACATAGACAGGGTGAATGTGGGCCAGAGGAGGGCAACCAAAATGCAGCAGGGTCTGTATAACAAGCCTTATGAGGACAGACTGAAGGACATCAATATGTACACCCTGGAGAAAAGGAGGAAGAGGAGGGATATCACAGAAACATTCAAATACCTCACGGTTATAAATCAAGTTCAACGGGGAAGTATTTTCCAGAAAAAAAGATGCTCAAGAACAAGGGGACATGCTATGAAGCTGGGGGAGGGGAGAGACTCGGGGAGATGTGAGGAAGTACTTCTTCACATAATGAGTGGTGGATGTCTAGAACAGCCTCCCAGCGGAGGTGGTGGGGCAAAACGATACTGGGCTTCAAGAATGTAGGGGATAGGTATAAGGGAACCTTACAGGTAGGAAAAAAGGGGGGGGGGTTAAGCCAGTGATCAAGTAGGGTCTGTGGTGTTATAGTAGGTAGGGAAAATGGTCAGATTGGATGGGCCAGGGTGTCCTTATCTGCTGCCAATATCTATGTTTCTATGTACTGACAGGATGCAGTCAAGTTGAACTGATTCCAATCTAATTTTTTTTTTTTTTTAAAAGAGTTATTTTCCTTTATGGTTCTAAAGTTAGAGCTTCTTAAAAGAACTATTAAAAAAAAAAAAGAGCCTATCCTGGAACCATTGTGGCCAGGAACTCAATTTTGTTTAAACAAGCATTTGTCAGTGCCGAATGTTTGCTTGCTGGTATTAGAATTGGAAATGCGGGAGTTAAGACAGATGCAAAGTAGGAATGGCAGTGAAGTACTGAACTTCACGCCAACCCCACCTCCACCCTGCAGAGACGGATAGGAACTGGGATATGCGTTTGGGTTGTCGCCCATAACGTTCATGCCATTTCACCTCACCCCATCCTGCAGACACTGACAAGTGTTGAGGTGTGCTTTGGGGTGTTCGGCTTTACAGTCACCCCACTCCATAAGGACATATGCTGAAATGGGTGCAATAAAGGAGAATGGGGTGAACTCTGGGGCCAAAGAGTCCAAGGCACACCTCGATGCCTGTGACTGGCTGCAGGGTGGGGGGGGGAGGTGAATGGCATGAGCATTACAGTCGGCAATCCAAAGGCACACCCCTGATGCCTATCAGTCTGTACAGAGTGAGACGTTATGGCTAGAAACCCTAACACCCGGGCGTTTGTTGGTATTTGCACCACAAATTTTCAACATGGCCTTTTGTGACCCCCACCTCATGAAAGCATTTGGGACTTCTTCTCACGAACAGTGGCACTGTGATTTTGCCAATGTGTCCCGAACTTTGAGTTTCCATAGCGACCGTGCCATTGTGCGCCAGATGTACGAAAACACAGATCAGGCAGGATGTGAAGAATGACAGCTGTACCATTCATAGGGAGGTGTGAAGAGATGGCAATGTTGAAAATCTGTAGTGAAAATATTAAAAATGCTCAAACTTCCGAGCGTATGTGGAAACTGCGCAATGCATGCGCTTAACACAGTCATTTAATGGAATTATTTCACAGATTTTCAACACAGGCATTTTGTGACCTCTGCTCATAAACACTGTCACTATGATTTTCTTAATCTGTCCTGAACATTGATTTTCCACAGCAGCGGTGCTCTTCTGCGCCAGATGTGTAAATGCATATTTCGGGCAGGATGTGAAAAATGACAGCTGTATTGTTCATAAGGAGGTCTGAAAAATACTACAAATTTGTGAAGTTACGAGGGTGCGTGGAAATTGCACAATGCACGCTTGTAACACAGTCATTTTATGGACATTTGTCACCAAATTTTCAACATCGGCATTTTAGGACCTCCGGTCATGAACAGAGTCACTGTGATTTTACATACGAACACACATATGAACATACGAATCTGCCAGTAGAACACACCAATCTGTCTATCTAAGTCTGCAGAGTGTGCAGCTAGCAGCCTAGATTGCAGCTGCCCCAGCCTCCTCCCCCTCAGTTCTTCCCCCGCTTGTCCCAGCCCATGCCCCCGACTCTTCCTCTTGCTTTATCCCACTCCTTCTTAATGCTACTCACTGTTCTACATATTACCACCCCCTCTGGCAGCGCATTCCAAACAGACACCACCCTCTCAGTGAAGTAGTGCCTCCTCATTTCCCTCTTGAAACGTCCCCTTCCATCCTTAGTCTGTGCCCCCTCATCTCTCTTCCACCAACACCCCCTCGGTGCTAGGTTTATTTATCCCCCTCAGGTATTTAAATGCTTCAATCATATCCACCCTATCCCTCCTCTCCTGCAGTGTGTACATGTTCAGCTCCTTCAGCCTAACTTCATATTCCTTTCCTTCCATCCCCCTTTAACATTTTTATTGCCCTCCTCTGCACCCCCTCCAGTAACTTTATACCTCTCCTCAGGTATGGCCTCCAGTATTGCACACAGTACTCTAGGTGCGGTCTGACCAATGATCTGTAGAGAGGTAGGATCACATCCCTGTGTCTAGATGAGAACCCCCTTGTGATGCACCCCAGCATCCTGTTTGCCTTCGCTGCTGCTCTCCTGCACTGGGCCAAGTTGTTCATGCTCCCAGTTACCAACACCCCTAGGTCCTTCTCCTCCTCTGTGATCCCCAATCAATAGTCCCTCTTCTGGTTCTTAGCCCCGAAGTGCATCACTTTACACTTCTTTGCGCTGAATCCTAGCTGCCACTCCACCAACCATGCCTCTAATTTGGTTAGGTCCCCCTGCAGTTTTTCCCATACATCCTCTTCATCCACCACTGCCCCCAATTTGGTATAATCTGCAAACAGATTAACACTGCTCCCTACCCCATGTGCTATATCAGCGATAAGGAGCCCAAATAGCACCGGGCACAGCACTGACCCCACTTGTCACTGCTCTGGGTGCCGAGAGCTCCCCACCACCACCACCCTCTGCACCCTCCCCTGTAACCAGTTCTCTATCCATTTAGTCAGCTTTTTTCCCACCCCCACTGCTGTCAGCTTCTCCCTCAGTCTCCCATGAGGCACTGTATCAAAGGCCTTACTGAAGTCCAAATACAGGACATTTACCGCATGGCCCGTCCAACTCCTTTGTCACCCAGTCATAATACTCTATTAGATTGGTTTGACAAGACCTCCCTGAGACGAACCCGTGTTGCCACCCAACTTGGAGGCCATTACTCTCTAGGAATGCCACCAGCCTCTCCTTCAGTATCACCTCCATAAGCTTACCCAATATGGACACGAGACTTACTGGTCGATAATTTCCTGGCTCCTCCCTAGGCCCACTCTTGTGTATGGGCACCACATGGGCCACCCTCCAGTCCTGGGGCACACATCCCGTTTCCAAGGAGGTGCTGAACAGATCTGCCAGCGGCTCAGCCAACAGATCTGCCATCTCTCTCAACACTCTGGGGTGGATGCCATCGGGACTTGGTGCCTTGTCCACCCTTACTGCCCTCAGCCCCTCTAGCACCCTACTCCCTGTGATTACTTTGTCCGTCACCTCCTCTCCCCCTTTCCCCACCCCCAGTCCATTCTGGAAGTGGACTATCCCTCTTCTTAGTGAAAACGGAGCAGAAGTACTCATTTAGAATTTCCACTTGCTCCTCCTCCCCCTTTTCCACCCAATATGTCCCTTGCACTTCCTCTTTTCCCTGACATACCTACAAAAGTCCTTTCCCCTCCCTTTATGCCCTGTGTGGACCTTCATTCCTTGGAGACCTCAGCTTTTTTCACCCTCCTGGCCACCTCCCTTGACCAACTCCCGAAAGCCTCCTTATCCTCTCCCTTCCCTGTTCTACTGTACTTCCAGTATGCAGCCCTCTTTGCCTCATCCCTTGCAGCACTTCCTTGTTCAACCAGCATGGTTTCTTGGCTCTGCTCTTCCTACTCCTGGCACTGGCACAGGCTACTGTGGCCTCTGTTAGCCCAGTCTTTATGACTCCCCACTTTTGTTCTGCATCCATCCCCGGCCTTATATCCTGCAGTCGCCCTTGCAGTATTGCCCCCATCCATCCAAAGTCCACCCTAATAAGGTCCACTACCCCAGTGCCCATGCCTCCTGTCTCCCTGCCCAGCGCGAGAACGAGCCACATTGTTTGGTGGTCGCTACCTGCTAGTGGGTCCTCCACCCTTACCTCCCTCAACGCCTCCCCATTTGCCAGTACTAGGTCCAGAGTGACACCAAGCCTTGTAGGTCCACTTACCAATTGCGTCAGAAGGCCGTCCCGAAATGCATCAAGGGGCGCCTGCTCCCTGGTACTGCTAGTGGCCGGGGTGCTCCAGTCAACCAGTGGTAGGTTAAAATCCCCCACTATCACCACACTCCCCCTTCTACACACCCTCCTTATCTGCTCTGCCAACTCCCCATCTAGTTTCCCGGATTAGGCTAGTGGTCGGGACACCACTCCCAGCCTCAGCTTTCTGCCCTTGGAGTCCAGGAGCAGCACCCAAAGCGCCTCTGTCCTCTCTTCTTCTCCCTCCTCCCTTATGCATTTAATCCCTTCCCTCACATAGAGTGCAACCCCCCCTTCCAACAGCCCCATCCCTCCTGTATATCCTGTATCCCGGGATTGCCAAGTCCCAATCATGGTACTCTGTGACCCATGTCTCTGTCACTGCAGCAAAGTCCACCTTCCCCCTGAAAGGAGCATCTGAAGCGCTGCAATTTTGTTCCCCAGACTTCTTGCGTTGAGAGAGACCACCTTCCACCCATACCCCCCTCCTTCTCCTCCTTGGCCTGTGTCCCTCCTCCTGGTAGTCCGCACCCTTCCTCCTTATTCTTACCGGGTGGTGGTACATTCTGTATTACACTCAGACCACTCTGCCCGCCCCCTCCCAGGGTTACTATGCCTCCGCCTTTACCTGTATCTAGTGGGGTGAGCTCATTAGGCTCCCCTGTCCAGACCTTTCTACCAACCTCAGTCTTTTGGCCACCCCACCCCCACTAGTTTAAATCCACCTTAGTAGAGATATACCCCTCTAATCCTGCCTTCAATACTCCCCTTCCTTTCCTGCTCAAGTGTAGCCTGTCCCCCACATACAAGTCACTATTCCCCCAAACCCTACCCCAGTTAGTCACTAACCCATAATTGTTGGTGTGGCACCAATCCCTCAGCCACCCATTGAACTCCTCAATCCTACCCTTCCTCCCCTTGCTTGCACATAGTTCCGGGAGTACCTCCGAGAATGTCACTGACTCCCCCAACCCCTCACACTGCCTGCCCAACTACTCAAACCTCCCCCTCACTACTTCCACAGTCTCTCCTCCCAAGTCGTTTGTACCCACATGCAACACTAAATGAGGTTTTTTCCTCCCCATCGCTGCACACTTGAGCAGTGCCTGCCCTGACCCTTCTGCAGGCAACCTGGGGATAGCTTCAACCCAAATACAGCTGTGCCTTTCCCTCCTTCCGCCCCATCTCACCCCTTTCAGTATAAAATCCCCCAGGACGAGTACCCCCCATCTCTTACCCCCTTTCCCTTCTAATGCCCCTTCCACCACCCCAGTATTCGTTCTTCCCTGCCTCTTACCTCCGCCAGCTGCACACTCTGTGACTTCTGTATCTGTACCTCCTACTTTCGCCTCATCCCTTTTCACTGCCTTATTCCTCCTATCCCCCTTGAACCCCTTCCCAGTCTGACTCCCAGACTAACTACTTTTCTACTGGGCTTCCCATGTCGACCTCCCCTCATCCCCTGCTGATTTCTAACCCCTCTCCTATCCCTGTTGTTGTCGATTTAGAACCCCCATCCCCTTCTACCCAGACAGTGATGCCCCTCCCATCCTTCCCCCTTCCCATAGCCTTCTCTCCTCCAGTCACCACCCCTCCTTCCTTACTGGCCCCTTCATACCCTTTCGTCCTCGCTATCTCTTCTCCACCTGTTGCCATCCCTCTCATGCTCACATTGTCCCCCCCTTCAGTATGTTCCGCTCCCCCTCTCTCTCCATAACAGAGCTCAAATATATTCCTAGTCAATAACCTCCTACATCTCTTCCCCTATCGGTTCCCCCTCCTACTTGTTCCCCTCTGTGCCACCCTGGTCCCACCCTGGACCCTCCCTACCAGCAGCCATGTGCTCTCTCCTGGTACTCCTCGTGGTCTCTTCCTCCCCATCAGGAGCCCCCCCGCCTCAGGCACCCCTCCTCTCTCCTCTTTTCTGCTAGTGCCTCTAATACTGGGGTTGGTTTCAGTCCCTAGTTGTTTTCCTCCGTCCCCCTTGTCATCCCCTCCCCCCCAGCCAGGATGCCTACCATACTCATCTGCCCTGCCACTTAAGACTCCTCCCTAACTTCCATAGTTCCTCCCTCAAACTAGCCAGTTGTCTACAGACCATACACCCCCTCATCCTACAAGCCCAGTCCAGGATCATGGCGGACCCACACTCTGTACACCCCACCACCCTTCCAAAGATGCCCGCCTATTGACATATGGCACCTGCCCCATTTTGGTCCACATCTTATGTTACAGGCTCTTACTCCTGGTTTCTGTACCCTTCTACAACTGTCAGGCCCCTAGTTACTCTAATTCCTGCCCCCCCCCCCCCACATTAGTCCCCCTACTGCCCGCTTGCCTACCGGGTTAATTCAGTCTCAAATCTCATCCGTTAGATACTGTATTACTGTAGCAATCCTAAAGCCTCCTTGTCCATTTTTCACCCCTCGGCTACCATACTTTTTGTTCTTAGCTCTCATATAGTTTCACTTAGCCCAGTTAGAAAACCTATTGCACTCCAAGTATTACTCAGCTCAGTTAGAGAAATAAATAGAACAAATAAATATGTATTATTACAGCAATCCTAACAGTATACAGTAGCTTAGTACTTAACTCAGTTAGAGAAATAAATAGAACTATATCTGTATTACTACAGCAATCCTGAAAGTGTCCAATCATTGCTTTGTCTCTACCCCAGAGACCCTACTGTAATATAGGACCACAGAGGACTCTGGGCAGGAGGGTGAACAACTCTAAAGTCCTGGCACACCTCTGTTAAGCTCGCTCACTCCCCCTTTCTCTCTCTTACTCACTCATTCAGTTTCTCCTGACGCTGCAGGCTGCTCTTTTGTACTGGGCTCCTGCTTGCGTGGTGCCTTTTTCTGCCCACAAAGAAATCCGCCGCAGTCCCGACAGAGCTCCGTTGACCTCGCTCACTTCCCCTCTCTCACTCACTAATTCTGTTTCTCCCAGCACTGTAGGCTGCCCTTTTATACTGGGCTCCTGCATTGGCGCCTTTTTCTGCCCACAAAGAAATCCACAGCAGTCCCGACAGAGAGCCGTTGAGCTCGTTCACTCCCCTTCTCTCACTCGCTCATTCTGTTTCACCCAGTGCTGCAGGCTGCCCTTTTGCACTGGACTCCTGCCTGCGTTTGTCTTTTTCTCCCCACAAAGAAATCTGCAGCAGTCCTGACAGAGCTCTGTTGAGCTCACTCACTCCCCCTTTCTCACTCGCTCGTTCTGTTTCTTGCGACGTTGCAGGCTGCCCTTTTTGTACTGGGTTCCTGCCTGCGTTGTCGCCTTTTTCTGCCCACAAAGAAATCTGCAGCAGTCCCAAAAATGCTCCGTTGAGCTTGCTCACTCCCTCTCTCTCACTCCCTCGATCTTAATCTGTCCCAAACACTGATTCCCCCCAGAGACCGCGCTATTCTGCGCCGGTGGTGCAAAAACACATTTTGGCCAGGATGTGAAAAATGACAGCTGTACTGTTCATAAGGAGGTGTGAAAAAATGCCAGTGTTGAAAATCTAGCATGAAAATATTACAAATTTGCGAAGTTACAAGGGTGCGTGGAAACTGCACAATGCACACTTGTAACACAGTCATTTTATGGACTTCCGTCACCAAATTTTCAACATAGGCATTTTAGGATCTCTGCTCATGAACAGTGTCACTGTCATTTTCTTAATCTGTCCCAAAAACTGATTTCCCATAACGACTGTGCTATTCTGTGCCGGAAGCGCGAAAACACATTTCGGCCAGGATGTGTAAAATGACAGCTGTACTTTTCATAAGGAGGTGTGGAAAAATGCTAATGTTGAAGATCTGGAGTGAAAATATTACAAATTCACTAAGTTATGGGCGTGCGTGGAAACTGCGCAACGCACGCGCGTAAAACAGTCATTTTTTGGATTGTTTTTATCAAATTTGCAACATATGCTTTTTGACAGCCCACCTCATAAACAGTGATACTGTTGTTTCGTTAATCAGTCCAGAAAGGTGATTCTGCGCAGTGACCGCAAAATCACTTTTCGGGACCAAATGACGCCATGACAGTGATTGAATTCATGAGGAGGGGTCCCAATAACCCCATGTTGAAATTTTGGTGCCAAAATTCCCAAAAATGCCAGAGATATGCACCAAGTTGAAAAAACCCTATTTATGCCATTATACAGCTTACCCGCATTTCTTCAGTTTGCGGTCGGCTTTGAAGAGTGCAGACGTGTTCCTGGTCCACCGAAGATCGTCGTGCCGGGCTCCACAGGTAAGTATGGGGTGAGGGTGTGTGTGGGGAGGTGGGGTACACAGAGGGTGGGCGCGGGTTGGAGGATGGGCACTGGACACTTCGAGTGACCGTTTTCTCGTTTTACACGTTTTAAAAAAAATACAGACGTGGGTCGGTTTTTTAATTTTGCAGCTGTGTTTTTGGTACACTGGGGTGGACTCCCAGTGTGCCACTAGCATTTGTGGGGAGAGGGACCAAAGCCGACAGGGATTGGGCCCCCCGTCAGCACAGAGATTATGCCGAGGGGGACTGGGCACTCCCTCGGCAACTGGAACTGGGAAGGGGTGACTGAAGCAGATGTGGATTGGGCCCCCCGTCGGCACAGAAATGTGTGTGTGGAAGGCACATAATGCTGAGGTTAGGCACCTCGGCACACAGCTGAAATTGGGAGTGGGGACATTACGCTGACGAAGTGGCTCCCGTCGGCCAGCAAAATGAGTTGGGCATGCCGACAGGATTGGGCACCCCATCAGTCGGCTTTCTTGGTGCTCTGAGGAGGTGGCATAGGGCCACATGTGCCTGGTATTGTCACATAGGCAAGGTACCGCCCTGCAATGACGGGTAGCTCCCTCACTGCAGCGGAATGGTTGATGCTGCAATGACGAGGTGGCCCCTGATTGCAGCGGTGAAATCCTTACCAGTTGGTGGCACTCTGCAGAACCAGTGTCATTAGGACACTGGGCCTGCATTGGTTGAGCACTGTCAAGCCCAACAATGCAATGCCAGCATTGGCCGCCACAGTGCCACACCTCCACAACCCGCTTCTCTCCTAAGCCGCCACATAATGTTTCTTGCGCATACGCGTAAGCGTACATAATGAAAATGGCAATACAGATCAGGTCTGTTGACATGCCTGTAATGAAGCAATACACTTAAAATGCATTTTTACTGTACCATTTGCTATACTGAACTGTACTGACGCATATCGATACGTTAGAAGTGTGTTGACATGATGTAACTATAGCGACCGGACTCCAAGCTTTCATTTAAAAAATACTAGGTATCATAACATTATATTCAAAATTTAGGGCTCATGTGTGAACCATTAGGGCTAGAAATGCATTTATTTAGTGTTTGGTAACCAAGTAAGTGTGCTACGCAACTGACTGCCTATTTTCAGGCAAGACCATGTACAATGTTACATTACAACAGGTTCAAGATATACAGACAATGGGCATGTAAAAAGGCAATGACATAACAGCATCAGTTTTTTTTTAGTACCAGTTAAAGCAACACTGCAAAGAAATTGGGCAAAAAAATCTGACCATATCCTTTTTTCCCTGTAAATGATTCCAGACAACTTCCAGTTTCATTTGTTGTTAATTCCAGTTCCACCAAAATACGAATATTGTGTAAATGCTTTAATAATTTTTTTCTCAAAAAAAAAAAAAAAAGGCAGCCACCACATTTGGTTTAGAAACAGCATTGTAGATCTGGCAAGGGTTAGCAACAAGAAAAAAAAAACAGATGCACAGCACAGGAGGTCCTTAGAAAAGATTTGACAAAGTATGTTAATATGTTGATTAACTGTAGCTAAAACTAGCTTTTTTGGAAAAACATTTGTCTTTGCATTGCTGCTTTAAATACACTGTATTTTAACATGAACTTCTGATAAGCTGCTCTGAGTTACTGATGAGTGTCCAAGCTTTTGATATGGGTTGGTAATGAGTTCCAAAGCATGGAGGCAGAGGGAGGAAAAGCCGACTGACCCATCTGTAAGAGCATCTGAGTTCCTAAAACAGAAGCAGGTCGGTAGAACGGAGGTTGCACATTCTAGGATGGTACTTAAGAAAGGTGAAAAGACAAATGTAGGTATCAGACCTTATTAACTTGTCTCTGAAGCATCCCATAATATATTAACATTTAGTAGTAGGGGAAAGCTAGCTGAGACCAGAATACTGGAGGCAGTGATGAATGAGAAAGGTACTGTTCAGGGCAAAGCTACATACTATATATTATTGCAGACCACTTCCAATTTGGCCAGGTTACCTTTGGAAATATTAAAGTAGGTAAACATCCTACATGTATGGCTGGGTAATAAAACTCCCTTGGTGATAACAAGGTGAGCATTGGAGGCTAAGCTCTCGCTTATCCTATAAACCGAGCCCAGTTTGGCACTTAGTCTTACACACAGAAGCCAACATGCGGGCCAGATTAAGCCTTTGGGGGGCCTGGGGCACTTGTCCTCTGGGGGACCCATGTGTATGCAGTGATTGTGACAGGTGAAAAACCCCAATCTAGGGGGGTCCAGGGGCATGCTCCCCCGTGAAATTTTGAAAATGGTGCATTTGGGGGGTTTCCTTACTGTTTTCTGATTTTTTTTTCAACTGTAAAAAGTCACATTTTATGCTGGAAAAGTACTGTTCTTGTCACTGCCTCAAATCATGTATTGTATGTTTCCATATTCATATATCTGGATAGTGCAATTTTGTAAGTACTTTCAGGATATGAATATGTAAACATACATTGGTTATGGTGGTTAGAGCACAGGATCGGGGACTAGAACAGCACAGGTTCAGATACCACCCCCAGAGCCAATATACTCACTGTCTGTAATATGACCCCAAGCAGATCACTTAACCCTCAGTGCCCAGTCATTCACCCAGCTGTAGTAATATGTGGAGACTGAAAACACATGGTTGCATCTCAGGTGGTTTATTACAGGTACATTGTAAAACAGCTTGTAATGTTAAATATAATAAAACATAGGATGATTTAAGACACCTTTAAAAAACTAATGCGTGGTAATGTTGCAGTTTATTAATTATCACAAAGTTTCCATTTTCCTTGTGATGATTTTATTGGTACCAGGTATCTGCATATGCCGTCAAGTTAACCTTTTTATTTTTATTTTTTTCTGGTGTTTTACTGTTCGGGGTCATTTGTTTTTTACCAGACTGATAGCCACAGGGTACCGCCAACAGTTCCAATGTTCGATTCCTGGCAACAGGAAAGAATCGTGTGACCACCTGCACAGAGCATGTAAAGGTGCAGAGATATTTCATGGCGCTACATCTAACCCAGCGCTTTAGTTTTGCTACTGTTGTTCATGCTTCAGTCCTCATTTTTCTAAGTGCTAAATAATTAATTATAATACCTCGCTCAGAGCGAGGTATTATAACGAATTATTTAGTACTTAGAAAACGAGAAGCATGAATCGTTCACATTACTGGCCATCTCAGTAAAATTATCCTCCAACATGCCATTCTAGCTGCTACTCCTCGAGATCTGAGCCCCCTTCTTTCATCCTCTGGCATCAAAATCAATTGTTTTTGAATTGTTCTCACAGGCCCCCCTCCTCCTCCACCAAACTGAACAACAGTCAACATCCCCCGCCCCCCCATGTATTTCATGTGGGGCGTTTGAGCTGTAGTCCCGGGTCTGGCTAGATACACTGGGTTACGGGTAAAATGCTGATCATAAAAAAAAAAAAAAAATCCAGCAATGCAGTGGAAATGTTTTTAATTATTTAAAACTTTGAATTAACCCATCAGAATAATGCCATGCCAGTAGTGCAATAGTTCATCAACTCCTCCTTTTCCGGTCAGTCTTGGCTGCTTGCCACTTGGCCCCAGTGTGGCAGTTTGCTACTGACCTTGACTGAGTGTCTGGCTTTTTTTTTTTTTTTTGACTATTCATCTGGCCCTGCCTCCCTTGTAGTCATGCTCTTGCTCAGCTCTCCGGTCCTCGCCTCAGCATATAACCTGTCCTAACCACCCAGGCCCGACTCCCAAGTCCCAACTTCCAAGTCTGTCCCTCCATCCCTCCCTCCCGAGTCCCAAAACACATTACTTTGCTTTATTGCTTAGATTTGCTCCCCACTTGCTTTAAGTACCTGTGTGTGGGTTTGACTTTTCTGAACCTGCAATTTGTGCAAAAACAAACACAGTTTTTTTTTTTAAATATGCTGCGAGTTGCGAGAGACTAGCTACCTGGTCGGTTGGAGAGAAACAGAACTCACGTCTGCTCTCCTCTAAGGTTCCAACAACACTGCGGTGGTGATGACGCAGCATGCGCTTACATGCGCAGTGAAGTGCCAGTGGCATATAAACCAGATGACTCGGCTTCTGCATACCACGTGACCCCCCATTCTCCAAGTCTACTGGCAAAATCCTGAACAGCACGGGCCAGAAGTAAGTAATTTAAAGCAGAAGCCAGCAGGTGCATTTAAATGGTTCAGTGCATATATTTATTGCACTCATGCACGGCCGTTTCGGGGGGCCTCCTTTGGCGGGGGGCCTAGGGCATTTGCCCCATTTGCCCCCCTCTTAATCCAGGCCTGCCAACATGGAAGTAAAGCAAAATCAAGAGACAAATCAAAAGTATCTGCTAGCTATCTGAAGATTTGAGCCTCTTCATAAAGGGAACGATGTAGGCAGGCATCAGCTAGGGTGAGGGTCCCAGGAGGAAGTTTATCTCTGGACCAAAACATCACTGACTTGGTTTGACAACTATGCAACAATAATTTGTTTCGTAATAACCATGTCTTAATATTGACAAAGTCACTGTTGAGAAGCTGGGTAGGGTTTGGGTTATTTTTCTATGAGGTATTCATGCCCCCTGACAGAGGCCTGCCCCTTCTTCCCCAGGTCTCCCAGTCCCGTCACCTTCCTTCTCTAGGACTTACCTTTGAAAATCCTCCACAGATTACCCCCATGGTGGTCAGAGGTGCTGGCCAATCCCTTCATAAGCACAATCTCGACGTGGAAGGACTAGCTGGCAGTGCAAGGTCAGCCTGCGAGGGACCTGAGGCATCATCCAGCTGTGGTTGAGGATTTCCTATCATAGTTTATTTCCCCACGAGGGCAGCCAAGCATGCAATGGTATACTGTCAGTACTGAGGGTGGGCACGACCCATAGACTGTGTGTCCAAACTGTACTGACATCCAGCCTCTGCTGTATGTCAGGCAAACAGTGGGATACAGAACCCTCCCAACTGATGTGCAACTCACCCTCCCCGGCCAGCCCCCCCAGCGACGTAAGCCCATTTCTGACCACTGGTCACTAACACAGTGAGTGGCAGCACTGCTGCTGTGCTATCGGGCCAGCCCTTGGTTTATTTTTTAATACGAAAACTTCGATAAATGTGTTATCAATACATCCTCAGTGTGTCAATATACAGAAAATATAGTGATAGAAAGAATTAAATGACAAAACCTTTAAAATTGTTGTATGTTTGGTTCACACAGAAGCAAAACATATAATAATGGTATGATTTTTGTTATGCAAATGTGTTCCAAAGTGGTCTAGTTACATCACATAAAAACCTCGTCTTCCTTCAGCTAACTCCAAAATCTCACCCTACTTTCGCAAACTGAAAGAACTGGAAGATAATGATGCTAAAAAAACATTATTTTAAAGGACTGCTCATGTCTCCAAGGAAACTTCGAAATACATAATACTTGGACATAATTTGGTTAGTATTTCATGCTATCTTCTATAGATTTCCCCTCCTCATTATGTGTTACTGAGGAAATTTCCACACAATAAGGATCTTTATCCCTTAGAAGTCATTTGCCCTGGTGGTTTATTCTTCTACTTGAAGCCATAATTTTCTGCTGTGCCATCACACTTTGTTGCAATGGGAATGACTGTGATGTCACAAGCAATTACGGTTTCACGTGGGGAATACACAAGAGCAGATGAATGAGTTTCGAGCCCAGGATCTTTGTTTCATAAGCAAAGGGTGACGCAGGGCTTGCTTCAAGCCCTGTAACACACACATTTTTTGTGCAGCTGCACCAAACCCCTTTGACGCAACTGTGTCCGATTTTAGTACACCAGGCGCAGTCCATGCATAGTTTCCTCAGTTTACATACATTCATGACCAAAGATTTGGCACAAGCTTTGCTAAAAGGGTCCCCAGGTTCTTCAAATGGCACAAAGTTAGAGCAGGTCTAACTTGCAGCATTTGCGTTCAGGATTGAAAATCCCAGTCACCAGCTGGGAGACCGCCGCCAGCCCAGAGTGCCAAACGACTGGCGCACCAGGGGCCCACGTCATTCTTAGGGCTTTGAAAATTGAGCCCCCTGTTTTCATGCAAATGACCAAAATAAAAATACTGGGGGTTGGAAATAAGAACTAATGTGAAATATATTATGAGTTTGTGTATATTAGGTTTTTTAAAGTTTGCCTGGCTGCGTTACAGCAGCCATTGAAAAGCTGCGCTTTTAGAATGGGTCCCAGCATTCTGTTTTGTTTAAAGTATAGGTCTATTACTCGTTGAGCAAGGACTGCCACAGAACCAATCAGAACAGGTTTCCAAAATCTTTTATTCTAGTTATATAAATGCAAAACTATATTCTCTCTATTCTGGTTTAATCCCCGTTTTGCACTGCACATTTATGAAAATATTCCATCATTCACAGAGCATTGCAAAACACTAAAATAAATCTCCATATTAATTGTACTAGTGTTAAAAAATGATCCTTATGATTATTTAAAAGGAAAGCCCTTCTATGGAAAATGTGAAATTCTTGTTTTTTTAACAGCTGTAAAAACAAATTCCCTAAGAGGTTTTACGCAAATCCCAGGTTCCCAAATCACACTAAACCGCCTTCTGTTTCATGAAAGCATTGCTTCTTTAAGCCATGTATGAGCAAGGGACACTTGACCTCGTCCTCTGCCCATGTCTGCTCAATGTTTTCACTCAGCTCAACAAATGTGTTACACCAATTCCTGCAGTAATTTTTCTTCTAGCTCATAATTCTGTGGCTTGCTTTAAAATAATTTCATTTTCCTTATTCTTTTTTTTCCTCACTCTTCCACACACTCTGATTGACACCATCAGGGCAGTAAAAATATAATACTTTACATCTGGAGGGACCGTGTCAGCAGTTTTAAATTATTACCAGTGGTAAACTATATGCAAATTTTCTGTTCAACAAGTTCACAAGTACTCTATTATTTTTTTTTAGTATATAATAATTGTAATTCAAATTATACGTACTACAAAGCATGTGAACGCATCACCAAGTCTTATTAAAACGTATTTAAGTGCATCCTTCTCATCTTCTACATATTGTTTTCAGAACTGCATTTGCATATGTGTTTACTAAACAAAATGTGTAGTTACCTTCTTTCTGCTGAGCCATAACTGGTGTTTGGGTCTCCTTGGTGTATGTAACAATTTCACGAGGTGGAAAGTCAACCTGTGTGATTTTGGCCATGCCCAGTTTAACGAGGCCCCGCCTAAACAAAGAAATGCCACATTAATATTGCAAATCAAGTTATCCACTAAAATTGACAGTGAATTCAATTCTAGATCCTGGCTTGGCTTTCAAAATGTAAAGAAAAAAAACTGGCATTGTCACACTACTTTAAAAGGATTACAGCCCCACTTGAGCTTGGATCTGCTATCTGGCACAGACGGTTTGATGGCATTTCGTACTCTGGCAGACAGCTCTGCATTCCAGAGACGAAGGACATCTGGAAAAGCTGGCGCACCCTTGCTGAAAAGGAAAGTGGCTCACCCACTACAGGCAAAATACATTGCTCTGCCCTTCCAATACAAGAGTAGCCCTACAACAGTTCCAAGTGAGAGTGCTAAGAAAAAAAAAAAAAAAGAAGAAAATGAAACAACAGACAAGTACCTCAATTGTATGTACATGGTATGTAAGTTATTGTGCATGTAGGCACGTACTGTAAACAAAGATCTATCATGGGGGTGGGTCAGTGGCCCAAGCCTAATTGATTTAGACCAGAGGCCATCATTTTTCCAATTACTATAATCCTAAGGATCAGTGGTGGAGTCAGCTGAAACCAACCCCTCGGCTGGGTGAGTCTGTAACTATGTTTTAAACAGACTTAGTTGACAATTTCAAAAGATGTACATATCTAACACAGAGCATGGACTGGCAGTCAAAGACTCCTCTGGATTTACAGTCTAAGGCTTTACGCCCCTGACTACTGTTTCTCTGCCGCCCACCCAATCATGGAACAATTCTGGATTTGGTTAACTTAGTGAAGCTGACCACCTTTCTGGCTGACCCTATTCTGTCTAGTTCCCTTGGATAATTTTTGTTACCTTTTTAAACTCATCCTTCATATTGTTAGTTCACACCCAGTATCTAGCACCTCTTCTGCTCAACAGAAAGCATTACAGCTACACTGTGTTAAAGACACCCACACTGGACAGTGTGAAAGTATCCAAATAACACTCCGGTTCCTTGCTGCCATTCATAATTTCACAATTTATAGTTAATCTGCAGTCTGATCCTTTTTCTAATCATAACTTCTGCAATCAGGCATAAACATGGCCACTCTACAGAGACAGCATTATCTGAAAGTCTTCTGACTGTTTAATGCAATACTACCTACTTGGCTTTGATGTTATTGGAGTCATCTTTGTCCTGTTTTGATACTATCAGCCACATATTCACTAAGGGTCTAAGTCTGCTTACCCACTTTGTGTCTCCACCGAATACATACGAGACACAGAGTTTTGACTGCCATCTCTATGAAGATGCTACAAATGTATAACTCTCCTTCCTAGTAATTCATCATGTAGGCATTAAGATGGACAGGCATTTGTCCTCCAATCAGAACAGGATAGATGGGCTGAAACAAAAAACAAGTGAAGCCTTGCTAACTAGTCCCAATGGCTATTCTTAACATCACTGATTTTCTTTTTTTTCAGGCCATCTACTCTATGCCTATGTTCAGTCAGAACAAATACCGTAGTGAAGAGTCTGAGTATATTTTTTTTTTTTAAACACTTGACTTGTAAAAAAAGTAGATCTCTGGGATGTCACCTTGTTTCTAATTGTGCAATACTGCAAGGATAATAAAAGACTGAAGTCTAAGAGCAAGCAAGAGACATACAGTAGTCTAGTACTCCAATGTTTGACCACTGTCCCTCTTTTCTCATTCTCGCCCTGTAGCAGTCTATCTAGAATACACTGGCTAGATGGGTTTCTGTCTGCTCTGTGTAACAGAATATGTATCTTCGAAGTTTCAAACCTTAGGTTATCTTCCCTCAGCCCAGCAACTTAAATAAAAGGTCCCTGTCAGCAGCCTGAATTTGCAAGTTCCAAAATACTGGAATGCATTAACTGTGTCACAGTCGGGCAGCGCAGGTTTGCCTCGTGGCTGTCCCCTTTAGACTTGCACAATTTTCATGAAATTCTCTTCCTCATTATGTATGCAAGGTTGGTTCTGCTGTCATTTGTTAAAAGGCTTACTCTGAAAATGAACTGTAAACCATTTTGATATGTGTGAAAGCATTAGTAAATAAATAGTGAAAACAATAAGTTAAACTGTTACCATAGCAACTGTATAATCTACTAATTAACATTATCTTTATTGTTCAATAAGGATTTGTAGCTGGAAAATGAAATAGTCCTATTGTCCAATGGATTAGAAAGCTACAAACGGAGCTCTATTACAGCACACATCTCCATGTGCACAACTTGATTTGCTTTCAGTACCATGATAGTAGTTACACTATACAAGACATTAATCCAACTCCAAAGTGGATAAAGTGTGATGCTGAGGGCTAATTACTTTTATCTCCTTGAAGGAATCAAATTATTTCTGAGGACAGTGTAGTCACTGTCATATTTCTGCCGTTATGCTTCATGTGGTAATGTGTACCATTTTGTACAGGAAACAGCACCGACCGATATTGTGACAAAGGCAAATACTTCTTCAAATAATTTTGAATTTATTAAGTGATTGCAGTTTATTGTAGTGGAGTAGAACTGGAATGGACGGTAAGGTGATGGTATCACTGTGAATAAAAAGACTGCAATTATGTACCTGTAATAAATTTATTGTGGAAACAGTCATTTTGTAGGAGAATAAAGTGTGTGCAACTCTGGCTCCTGATTAGAGGAGAGGGCAGACATGCAGTATGATAAATGGTACACAAACCAGAATAAAATGTGTCTCCTGTGTCATAGCTTTACGACACATGTCTAGAAACTAAAGAATATATGGTAATATTAGCTTTAATGAATGATGAAAAGGTACTGTACAGGAAATTTTTTTAGACCTAGAGTTGAATCTACGGTGAAGCCTTATTATTATTAAACTGCAAACTGCAACCTAGAAATCAGGAAGCTACAATAAAAATTGCTTTTCCCTTACCCCCCACCCAAAAAAAATGAAAATTATGTACCTACCATAATTCTTGATCTTCTCTTGTATCTTCAACCATTCATTATTGTTGGGTATAAGCCGGAGGCATGCACCTGCACAGGAGCTTTTTTTTGGGGGAGCGCAATGGCACCGCCCATGAGGCTGATGCATTGTGTGGTGTATGAGGGTTGGCCATTAGGCACCATAGACTCCTCCTCCTCCACCCCAGTTCTGTCCTGCCAGAGAGGGAAGAAAAAAGGGGGATAGTGAAAACCAAAGATGAGGCAAGACAGCCGAGAGGTAGGAAAAGGATAGCATATAAACTGAAAAAGGAATAACCCGACCAGAGGACAAAGGGAATGGAATTCTTCTAACTGGCCTTAGGGCCCCTACCCCTGGGCGGCAGCACAGGAAAGAGAGCAAAAGAGAGGGAGACAGAGAAGAGAAAGATATATGTAGAGGAAAAAGAGGAGCCCCCTGCCGTGCTTAGCTGGAAGACCAGTGGCTTATTTTCAGCCTCAAAAACCTGAGAGGTATTAAGACACAGGAGCAAGGATCCCATCAACTTCAGTGACCACTGAACGGAGCTCCAGAACAAGAGAATTTGAAATGGTCTTGGAAAATATAAAGCATGATGGAGTCAGCCCCCACCCCTAGACCCACACTCGGGATGAAAGTCCTGGAGTATGGCTCTCTTTAGCTTACCCCATGATGGCTCAGCCAAGGGGGGAAAACCCCTTAAACAAGAGATGACTCTGTTCAGAATGACCCCTAAAAGTAGAGGGACAGCGAGAAAGGAAAAGCGGGGGGGGTCCTCCCACAAGATGCACTGACAAAGTCCCCTCCTTAAACAAGAAGAAAACGGACCAACAGATTCAAACCAAGTCATGGAATGGACCCCACAGTGCACCCCACTGAGAATCCCAGGGAGTTCCCTTCAAGGCCAGGGCGAAGACCCTACTCATCGCCCTCCTAGGATGGGTGCTCTGTGCCTTGGAGAAGGAAACAGAGGGCCCTGAGGTACCAGGGGGACTTTGTCCCCAATTGGCCTCGATGAGGGGAAGGGGGAGCAGGGTGAAGGCAGCGCCCAGGAGCTGAGGCCCAAGAGGGGAAGGGTGGCGGGAATCAGTAATGAATGGTGAAGATACAAGAGAAGATAAAGAATTACAGTAAGTATGTAATTTTCATATCTTCCCTTGTCAATCTTCACCATTCATTACTGCTGGGTGAGTACCAAGCCCCCCCGGAGGGGACCTGGCACTGCCCTGAGGAAACAGATTCCCTCAGCCTCCTGTGGGGGAGACGCAGGAGGGGGAGACCCTATTACCATTCTAGGTCAACATGGTCTAAGGCTGGTAAGGCCGAGGAGATGTCCCCCGTGGCTGCGGGGGATGGAAAACTCCCCTGTAAACACCTTCTCGACCTGCGGGAGAAAAAAGACAGATCCCCCGGAAGGCAGAGGAAATCACTCTACGCCAGGCAATGGGTGACAATCTACACAGGCAAAGCCATGCCGTCCGCCTGATGCAGATCGCTCTCCCTGCCAGTCTGAAAGTCACCTCATTGGCATCATACGATGCCTTTGCTTGGTGCCTTGCAAGCTCCAGACCCTGTGCAGAGAGGGCAATGGCTTACCTACATTCCTCTGAATCAGGCAAAGATGCTAATACCTGCACCAGCATCAACCACAGTTGCCTGCTGTAGGCAGCATGATAAGCCTGATGTGAGCTAATGCAGAGTAACACACGAGCTGAAGAGAAAACTCTTCTCCCCCACCGGTCAAACTCAGCGGAATCTGGATCCGGTGGCCGGTCATGTGCCAGGTGTTGAAGACCAAAGGGAGTATCTAAAGCCGTCAGCTCCGAGGGTGGGTGAGACAGAGAACCAAGAAACTCCTGAGGAGCGCAATACCGCCTCCTGCAGTCCTCTGGGGCTGGGGATGAGGCGGCTGGCGACTGCCAGGTGCGGACAGCTGCTTCCTGGAAGAGAATAGGCCAGGAAGGTTTTAGCGCTAAACTCGCTCAAAAAGGAGCGCATCTCCCACTCAGTACTGCGTCTTACCACATGGGAAATATGGAGTTCCTGAACTAACCTCAAGAGGAATCACTGATATTCGGTGAAATCAGCGTCGGAGGAAAGGTGGACGGAACGTTCCTCTTCCTCAGATGAGGAAGCAGAGGAGCTCGGATGCTCAGAGCCCTCCTGCAGCGGTGGAGACAGGAAAAAGACCTGCTCATCCATGGCTCTAACATACCTAGGGAAGGCCGCCGCAGTGGCCCTGAACATCTCCCAGGTTAAGGGTCCTGTAGGGCCCACCTGGCCTAGAAGAGGGGAGATGTCTGCAGAAGGATTGGGGAAGGGCACCTAACCGAAAGTGCCCGGCCTCTGCGAGACCGCAGTAGATCCTCCCACATGGGGGGATCTGAGGGACGATCCAGTCAGCGGATGCTACAAATATGCAAACAAATCCTCGCTGAGCCCTGAGGGAGAATCTCCCCTGTGGTGCAACCGGGGCTGCATGGATCCAGAAGGGCAACCCCCAGCACCGCCCACTAAGGGTGCCCCTGAAGTGTCAGAGGAGGAGAACAGGCACTCGGCACTGTGACTCCTCCCACAGGGTAGTGGAAGAGGACCCCGTAATTCACCCTGGACTCTCAACCCCTTGGACACCGAGGCCCCCCTCCTTCCTGAACCCAGTGCTAAAGGGTCCCTGATCCAGCAGGACCCCCGAGGGAGGCTGCAGAAGAGGGGGTCCCCATTCCAACTGTGGTAGCCAGGGCAGCACCAGAGGTGGCAGCTGTCCCGGTTCCCGAGGTTGAGACCATCACACCAGGTACCCCATAACCAATTTCCACCACAGGGCCTCCTACGCCGGGGTCAACTTGGGGGCCCGCAGAGACTGCGGACACTGGGAGCCCGGGAGACTAACACTGGGCCGCCTGGTGTTGCGTCCAAGAGGGCTCCCTAGTTCCGAGGAGTCGGGACGCCAATCTGGATCGGCCAGCGAATCATCCTCCTCCGAAGAGTAGGAAACCACACATACTGCCAGACTAACTGCCCCGGGAGCTCCCCTGCCAACAGCGCCGCTGCAGGACATGACATTGCCTACAACACCGCATCGATCACCAGCACCGTGAACAGTTCCGGGATCCGAAACAGTACCAGCAGATGGTGCCGAGGGTCCACCGGTGCCGGACCCAGCAGCCGTGGGCCACAACATCAGGGAAGCCTGCACCTCTGAGGAGGTGACTGCCGTAGCGGTGCTCCTGACCTGGCTACGCAGAGAAGCAAGCTGTTCCTCTGGCACCATGGAAGAAACCTCCTCAGCAGCAAGGCTGGAATCAGAAGAGGAGGTTTCTTCCTCACCGGGCCGTACAGAACCGGAGGAAGGGTCAAGACATCTTGCCATGGCATCCCTAGAATGACGCCATCCTCCGAAAGTCTGTGGGGCCCTGCTGACTTTAAACTTGCAAATCTCAAGAATGTGGCTGTCCATGGAGAAACAAACGTTGTAATTGTCCATATCATGGTTGGGACCCAAGCAACGAAGGCAGACGTCATGCCGGTCCGTTACGGAAAAATGCTGGCCACAGGGGCACCAACGCATGGGGGCATGGCCTGCTTTGGATTTCTTCTTAGTCTCTGAACCAGACATGACATGTAAAACAATTTAACAAAACTACAAAAAAGACCCGGCACTGTCAGTAGGAAAAATAAAAGGAACAAGCTTACCAGGGTCAACTGCTCTGGGTGGTACTCAGAACTGGGATGGAGGAAAAAGGAGATGCAAGAACACAGCGACGAAATTCAGCCAAGACCTAGTGATGCAGCAAACTCTGAAACTCGTGCAGCAGGTGCGACCTTGATGGTGGGAGAAACAGAATTGGGGTGGAGGAGGCGCCTAACAGCTAACCCTTGTGTGTCCGCAATGCGTTGGCCTCATGGGTGGCACCATCAGCGCCAACCCCCCCAAAAAAGCTCCTCTGCAGGTGCGCACCTCCAGCTTACATCCAGCAGTAATGAATGGTGAAGACTGACAAGGGAAGATAACAAACACTTGTGTTGTAAGAAAATATTTCTTTAGTGGCAATATTTTAAGCAAGCAAAAAAGGCTCAAGGAAGAGAAATGCTGCAAAACTCAGTGTGTAATCCAAGCATGCCATTAACAGGTTCCTGAGCCAAAAACATGTCTAATAAATAATGACATTAGGAGCATTAAATAAAATTACTTATTTCCTGGAATAACCCAAGAAATATATATTTTTTTTATCTATTAAAGGAATAGCTCCTTCAGTCTAAACAGTTAAATGATAAAATCACTTTTACTGAACTCCAGAGATAATACTGAAGTGGGAATTTAAAACATTCTACAGTAAAAAACCTAGAGGTGTTATAAAAAAAAAAAAGATTATTATTACAAAATGGTGACGGCAAGTCCAGCCTTCTGTCTGACCAGCTACAGTGGTTACTGCATGGCAAGCCACAAGGTGATGCACAAGCACTGGCTTTGAGAATAGCAACACCAGTTTCGTTTTCTGGTGAGCATATCTATATATATATCTACAGTATGTGTGTGTGTGTGTGTATATATATATATATATATATACACACACACACACACACACACACACACCCACATATACGTATACAATATATATATAAAATTTGTCTAAGTTCTTACTAAGCGTTGTAAGAGTGGTAAGGCACTCCAAAGGATGGGGTTCTCCCTCACTAATCCCCTCTTGCCCTATGAATAGCACTGTACGTCACACCTCATGCCCTTTGTCATGGGTACATATGTGTTATGGGGTTCCCCAGATGGTAACCCATTCCATGACCAGGGTATTAAATAAACTGGTAAAACTGATTAACAGTTTTGCATGTGAAAGTTCTAATCAACTGTGAAAATGCATAGCACTTGTCTCAACTTGATTAGCAAAAATTAAAATGCTAAAAATTTATATACATATATTTTTAAAAGAAATATTTTTATCTGAATAAAATCCTTTATTAAAATTAACTCTCTTTGCTTCATCTGTTTCAATCGTGCCCCCCCCAATACACACACATACACATACACATACACATACACACACACACGGACATGCACATACACTTTTTTCAGGGAGATGCAGATAGCGCCACCACACCAGATCTGATGAGGCACCAGCCATAAGCCTGAATGCATTCACGCTGAAGCATATAACCACATACCTAGGCAGTGAATTCCAGATGTTCACCACTGTCCGAGTGTTGTAATATTTTCTCTTTTCTGTTTTTAAAACTGTTACCTTTAAGTTGTTTGTAATGACCTTCAGTAGGATAGTGTTGCTGTTTAAATTTCCATCCCCACCGAACAAAGCATATACTTGCCCTTGATTATTTTAGTTACTTTTATTATTATCTTATATACTCCCCCCTCTCATCTCAGCCACACCACCCTTCCCAATCATGCCCCCAAGACACAGCCCAGTCACCCATAAGTTAGCAGTTCTATTGCAGTGCACTGCCGACAGTATGCTATCAATTTCACTGCTGCAGGCTCGAATGCCAGCAAACACTCATGTGTGATATCGCAAAGCACTACTAGGAGCAACTGTCAGCATTTGAGCTGGTGACTGCGAGACACAGCATATTATCAGCAGCACCCTACATTAGAAATATTAACTTGTGGGTAAGTGTCTGTGTCTAAGGGCACGTGGGTGGGGAGTGTGGTGGGGCTGAGATGGGAGGGTCACACAGCAGACAATGGATTGCATGTTTTTGCAGTCTTAAAGAATGACTGCATCGCATGAGCATCTGGTTTGCATCGCAAAGTGCAATGCAATACCAGCTATTTAATACCCTGATGTCGTACCAGCACAAAATAACCACTACTATCCACCATTTCTTGACTGAATAAAAGCTCCCAAAGGCCATGGCTGCCCCAGTGAGAGAGAGACCTGGGTTTGAGAGCGGACTCAGATTTCTCACCCTGGGACTGGTGGGGGATTACCACAGAGGTGAGGCCCATGGCTCCTGAGAAGAAGGGAGAACCCAGGCTGTGCTACTGCGTCATTTGCACTCCCATTACCTGCTGATTTTTGAGCAGCATATGTGCAGTGGTGAGTGCAGTTTCTCGCTCACCTTCCTGACCACAGAACTAAGTGTAGCTGTGGCTTTTGTGATTATCAGGGTGGGGAACTGGGACCACACAAAAAAAACAACAAAAAAAAAAAAAAAAACACAGTATTCCTAAGACTTTGGGGGAAAAAAAATCAGTGTTAGTACAACCACTTATTAAAATCTAAGAAAGAAGATAGTAAAGCTTGTCAATACCCCAGTTCAGAATCAGAGTGAAGCTGTAGAACTGATGGATCAGTATCCCAGTGCAGCGTCCTGATTGGTTGCATATCAACCATGCAGCGTTAGCAAGAAAGGCCACAAATTAGTGAAAAGAATGAATACAATAGTTAAAGCTGTGACAGACTTAACAATTCAACAATACAACGTGGTACACACAGTGCAGAGGGAATACTTCAAAAGGGGGTTTCAGAGTCCCTTTTATCACTTACCAGGGACTTGATATCTCCAAGAAACTCAGAAATGTTTTTTATGTTGTTTTTACTTAAATAATCCCTCTTTACAAATTTAAGCTTAAAAAACTGTCATGCTAGAATTGATAAAATGCCAATCAAGTTAGGGGACCCTAAAGTAATGTGGTAATGTCACTATGTACTATGTTCAGGTAGCACCAGTGGAAGGGCAGTTAAGGAGAGGGCGACCAGAGTTTATAGCTCAAGCTATATTTCCTCCACTAAACTAGAGTGGGCAGTGCTGCGGTGGCAGATTAGCAATACTCTGGAAAGGAAACCTCAGCTCCACAACACCCTCCTATGGTGACTGGTCAGGTTATGATGTCATGAATGATCATGCAACATCATCCAGGTTACACTGTTAAGGACACAGCATGGGATGGCGACTGACAGGGAGGTGGATGGTGACTGGAGAACAGCGAAGAATCACAAGACCTGGTACAGCAGATGATGGCTGCCACACACCTTGGCCATATAGCCCTTTGATACTGGGGAACCACCTCCGCCTCCCCATGCATCAGAGTTACTCAGGTACCGCCTTCCATACTGACAGCAAGGGAGCCCCACCTTTCCCAAAGTGATAGATCAGACCTCCAGTGGTAAGAAACCTGAAAATCTGGTGGAGGATACCCGAAAACAGCAGAGTGAGTCTAGTGCACAACACAGGACCTGAAGGAACAAGGTAACATGGGGTTCAAAAAATATAAAAATAGAATACAAAAACCAAGTCTGTGTTTCACAGGGATTTAGCTCCCTGACCAGATTAAATAAAGGTCTTCAATGCCTTGGGGTGTGGGTGTACAATATGTTTTAAAAGAACCCAGTGTAAACTGTTGAAAGCTCTAACAATACATGATGCACTTTTGCCTGACAACTGCAACGGCATAGCCTGGTTGACAAAAAATGAAAACATAGATGTTCTTTCAAACAGGCTTAAGTTAAAGAGCAGGTATCTACAAAAGAAAACGCTGACAGGGTTTACAACTGTATTTACCAGTTTCTAGGTGTTTTGCTGTGTCTTATTTCTTGCATTTCCCTTTTTTATAACAAGGCCACAAAGTGATCCACCAGTGGCTGTGGTAAGATTCGAACTCATAAAGCTCTAACCACTATACTACACTGTTCCTAAATATTTTCATATAAAACTGGTATTTATTACCAACTGGGTGTTCCAGAAACACCCAATGGGTGAGGCACTCAACAGAGAGAGGGAGGGAGCAGGCTGCTCGGAATTCTTGCACCCCCTGCAGCACAGGCATGAGCACTGCTGATGTTGGCTGTGAAGACAGCTGCTTGTCAGACCCACTGCCCTCCCAGCTGAAGGAAGGGTGCAGCCGCGCAACCCCTACTGTAGGGGTGGGGACAAAAAAATATACAAAACTCCAACTGTCCACAAATAACCTTATCAAGCTATATTCGTGACATCACAGCCTGCTGTCATGGCAAAACAGCTGAAATGTCTTACAAACACACTATGGTGCTCAAAAATCCTCAAACCTTATTTATACGTCGGTCATCATACATTTTATAAATCTTGTACATATGCACTAGCAAAATATATAAAAGATAAGACCATAAAACTCAAAAACCTGTTCTTCAGTAAACCATGGTAACTGAATAAAGCATGTTTATCAAAATATGTAAATATGTACTGAAGTAGATACTTGCTCTTAAAGAGCACCACAACAGCTATTGGAAGTTTCTGTAAGAAAGCAAGCGAGGACTCCTTTCACCCTTCTACACAGTAACTAAGTCAGATGTACAAAAAAAAAAATGAGTTTCGTAACTTAGTTAACAGTCATAAGGCAATTCCAGGGGATGAGGGTAGAAAGAAGTAGGCTGCTGGTTAACTAGGATCTGCAGCTTATCTATTAGGTAGGGAAATGGGCAGACTGGGTGGGCCAAGCAGTCCTTATCTGCTGTCAAATTCTATGTTTCTATGTTTAGTTGACCAGCAAGGTTGAAGCACTATTCTAAAAGGGAAAAGAATATCCCTACAGTCACTTTAGCATTATCAATTTTAAATAAATTAATTCACACTCTATTAATGCCTGGATAGTCCAGCTGAGATGAAATATATTGTTTTCAGTGAGGCCCTCTTTTCATCCATTTTTACAGCTGTCTGGACTCTAGTACTGGGAGTGTATGTGACTTGCTCAGGGTCCATAGCGAGTAAACGCCTTTGGTGGGATTCGAACCTGGGTCTCCTTGTTTCCAAGTCTGTGCTAACCACTACACCATCCATGCTCTCGCCACAAATGTAAGATATCTCAATATGGCCTTCATCATTTTCTGCAACGGGTGACGGCTATGCTAAAAGACATACACTTGTGAAGAGCATGGCAAAGGAATAAAATAATTGAATTTAACCGGTAACTTGACAGAGTATGCATTGAGATTCTTTTCTATTGCACACTCTGTTCCAGTGTTACTGTTCATCGGTGCAGTGAAATGACACACCAAAGACACAGAAAAACTGTATCTAGGAACTTGTAGGCACAGGTACTAAAGACAATTCATTTCTTGACTTGGTAATGCAACATGAAGACGTCTGGGCTGCCAGCAGATTGCCAGATTGCCTGAAGCATTAAACATGTGCAGGAAACAGTCATATTGGTCAAGGAAATGAGTCGACACGTAAACCTCTGGGTAAGGAAGAGCTGTCCCTCTCCTCTAAGACACAGTACCAGCTCAGGTTTCCAAGATGTGACACTGGTGCAATTATGGGTTAAGCACAGCCTCAGGCTCCTGAATGCCATTTTATTTTTAATCCAGTGCACTCACCAACTTAATTTAATATCCTGTGAAAAAAGCAAAGGTGATCACAAAATCTGGCCAAAAAGGAGACACTGTTTTAATGAGTTAATTGGGGAAAATGTACACACTAGTAAAAGGTGAAATGAATGGCACAGGTCACAACAAATAAACAAGCCCTTAACTGCATTTTCGTCTTGCCAGGAGCTACCTATTTCATTGCTCTTAAAGACTGGGGGTTGCTACTTACTTTTTTTTTTTTTTAAACACAGCTTTTTAGCAAGTTTTCAAAGTTTTCCATGCTGCATACTTTCAATGTTGCTAAAGCAGACAAAAACTGACATTCTGAATGGAACCCTTTCTTGGACATTAGTAGGAACAAGTTCTAACTGAAGTTTTTTTTTTTTGTTCTGTCAGAAAAGCAAAAGCAGCATCAGACTGAAAGTGGTGGCATGCCTGCATGGTAGGAGACCCGGGTTCACATCCAAAGCCAGACTCCCGCGTGGGACAGGTGGAGTATAGGAACGCTTCAGAGGAAGTACTCTCAGACTCCGGGGCATAGGAAGAAGCCACTTACACAGCTGCTCGAGCACCCTCCTTTAATGGGGACTGGGCATGGTGGGTGACCACAAGATGACAGCCCTGTCCCCAAATGTCAGGCAAGAAATGGGTTGGGCAAGCAGATGATGCCGCCACCTACCCATACACCAATGGCACTTCATCGTATGGCCAATTGCGTGTGCAGCAAGGTTCACCATTCCAATGACACCCCTTCCTCCAGTGATACTACTAGGGACCAACACACTTCAAAGCAGTGACATCATCACTGGCTCCACCCCACTTTGAGTTAACTTACAATCTTCAGTCACAAATCTTTCAGAGCCATACAGCAACATAACTATGCCAGGGTTAACTTGTATATACCATAACAGATACAGAAAAATCACAGCCCTATGTTACGGTAATATGTAGATAGCATCAAACTCTCTGTCATCACTGCATCTCTGCTTTAGCTAGTCACAGTGTCTCCAATTTTTCCAACACAATCACTGCACTGGCTGCTTCAATAATGAATGCCTTCCAAAGAGACTCTGAATAAAAGAACAATACACTAAACAATAAACGTGTGAAACAAATCACATCAACTTGCCTGATCTTTCATAAAATCCAATCAAATCTCGGCGGCAGAATATTATTATTATTTTTTTCTTAGAGAAAACACTCTAGGGTGGGTCCTAATGACAGAAAAAGCAATTACGGAAAGTCTAATAGAATTTCTTCTTTCTGTATCATTCCATGTTGTCACTGGGCATTCACTGATTGCTAAGATTTAATAAGCAATGCCCACCCAATGTATACAGGAGGTAAAGAATATTCTTCCAGTTTTAGCTGCCTATGGTTTTACTGTTGCTTGAAGCACCTTTTGCCCAAAAGACTCATCAGTGAAGATGTGCGTGTCCAATCTGTACTGATTTATGAATGTCTGCAAAGAAAAGAAGATTCCAACCTTCCAAAAGTCAGTCACTGAGGCCCCTGCCCTGGCTGCCCAAGAGGCTGCCATATCCCTGGCTGAATGTGTTTTCAATCAGTGCTGGCAGTTCCACATACGCCTTTGCTGTATATGTTTAGCCAAAGCCATCTTAGAAGCTCGCTGTCCCTTCTTAGCTGCTCCAAAAAGTACAGAAAGATTATCTGCATTCTGGAAAGACTGTGTAAGTTACTGAATGACTTAATCGCCCTTCGAGTAGCTAGCTTATACAGCTGCTTCTCCTTAGCATTTACAGGTTTTGTACAAAAGGCTTACTTCTTGGTTAACATGAAACTTATTATGGATGGATGGAAGGAAGGGAGGCAGGCAGGAAAGAACTGACTGTAACACTGCCTTATCCTGATGAAAAAATAGATATGGTCTCTTGCAGTAGAGTGCCTACAGCACTCCTATTAGCCTAGCAGAGTGAACTGCAATTAGAATACATGTCTAAATGGACAGGATGTTGTCCTCTACAACTTGTGACAGAGGGTTAAATGAGGCAAGGGTTACCTGGGTAAATTGAGTTAATTGAGTCATGCCATTGCTTTACAGCTGATGCTTTGGCTTCTAGCCAAAGCCTAGTGATCATTTTCTTAGCAGCCAGGAAACAATGAAGAAGCAATGTCTGATTACACAAACATAACCCCTTGGGTGGGATCAATAAAAGCACTAAAAGTGGTGTAAGCAAAAGCTACTGAGGCAAACAAGGTTTCTTATTAGTCTTGTAGAGACTCCAAATATGCAAATAAGATGGGGCAGTCCCATGGTCTACATCAGTTGTGCCACAGTCTCTCCAACATTCCCCATACATTGGCCCCACAAACTTTGCCTGTATACTAGGTGTTCTAAATAAACCAGATCTGCATCTTCACACATATTCATGTCACTGAATGGAATGCGTGACTTTAAAGGCTGGAAGTGTGTATCATTTCCACTGAGCCAGTGAAATGGAAACTGATAATTCCTTGTTCCACCTCACCAATACTGGGGCAGTGGTAGTGCAGTCTAGTTCTTTATAAAAACTAACGGTCAAATAGCTCCAGTGCTCTCCCTTTTGGTCTGCCATAATTAACTTCAGAATGTATGGAAGCACTGAGGGCAAACTTGCTCCACTACTACTATTTTTTGTCAGATTACAGCAAACATGCCAATAGCAAAAGTGATTCCTTGGGCGCAAACCATCTTTATTACTTACGTCCAAAAAGAGAATCAGCTGCCAGAAAGAGAGGAAATGAAAAACATTACTCCAATGGAAATTTAGTATCAATCCTTGAGGGTTGAAAATCTCAGTTTAGCGATATGGCTCTACAGTAGAAAAGGGGGGCTATTATTTCTGGATGGTGGAAACAATTATTTCACTAAGCCAATGGAATTGCTGTATATGTAGTAAACCTCCCAAATGAGGAACTGCCTGAGGGATTGGCAAACAAATACTTATTGATATATAAATCATTAAGATTAAATTCAATATTCTCCCATAGTGTATAATAAGATTTCAAAGACCACAAATAACTTGAGCTGCCATCCAATATCATTAAAAATTTGAAAGAATTAAGCCCCCCTTCAGCCTAAGTAATTTGAGGATGAGCCACCGCCAAACAAAATGGGAAACTAGCCGATCCCAAGATTTAAAAAAAAATATGGTCGGGTTCTATGGAGAGTGTTTCTAGTAAATATAACAGGTGTGGTAAGTTTGAACTATATGCACTCTAGACAAGATTCCCAACGATAAATGTGTCCACATCATCTGATAAGAAGTGATCCGATGGGTGAGCAGCTTATAATTCAAAAGTTCTAGGTGGACAAGTTCATTCACTGGGAATAATAATACCCAAGTATTTGATAACCCCTTTATTCCAATGGAAGGGAAAATGAGATTTAATGTCCCAAGAAGGTTGACAAAAAAAAAAAAAAAAACACTAGTGCCTGTTTTTTGTTTGTTCAGTTGGAAAGCAGCTAATTTTCTAAATTGTTGCAAATATTCCCAAACCCAGTTTACTGTCCAACCATGTTCCTCCAGAATCTGTAAAGTTCTGCAGATTTAACAGTAAGCAGATTGTTCCAAATTGGAAGACACAATGTCCCTCCTTGGACTTTCATAAACACTCTTGGGGCAGAGGTTAACCCAAAGGTGACAGAGAGCCTGATACTAAAAGGGTTGCTCTCCAATAGCAAACCTAAGAAATTTCTGGTGCGACTGCTGAATCAAAAAACATGTAGATAAGCATCCAACAGGTCTACTGAGGCCAGAAAACTGCCTGGCTAAATTAGTGCGATGACTGACCTCAGGGACGCATCACTGCAAATCCAATGGGTCTCTCAAACTTTGATAGATTGGAAAGATTCAAGATCGGATGGAATCCTCCCCCTTTCTTGGGAATTGAGAATTAAATGGAGAAGAACCCCTCTTCTTTTTCCTCGGGAAGAACTGGAATTACTGCCCCAGGGAGAACAGATGATTTAAGGTCTGGTGTACTTCTTGATGCTGTTTGGGATTTGTAGAGACTTATTACTGGAAAAAGTGCCCTCTGGAGGGCACAGAAGGAAACTATCATATAGCCATGCAAAATTATCTCCAGTACCCAGGTGGTTGATGCGGTCTGGGCCCATCTGTTATAAAACCTCTGCTGCCATCCACCCACAGCTTGTGGGTAAAGATGGGTTTGCAAATCCTCATGAAGAGTAACTGCCTCCACAGCTGGCTCCCCTGAAACATTATGGGAGAAAATGACTTTATTCTTCTGTGACCTGAAGCCTGAGAATGTGCCTCTACCTCGCTAGTTTCCATATTCTCGAAAGGAATGAAAACTGCCATGGAGGTTGCGGCTACATCTGAACCCAACCTCTGAAACCAATATTAGAAGTTTGCTGAGTCTTGAAACTTAGCAAAGAACCATTTTCTTGTTAAGGTCCTTAAGAATCTCTTCCAACTGTAGGCTGAACAACATACCATCAGTGAAAGGCTTGCACAGCAAGTGAGACTTGGCCGTGTGATCTGCCAACCCATTTCTTAGCCAAAATGACCCGAGGGCCACCACAGCTGCAGCTCAACCTCTTCTTGAGGCACAGAGGAGATCCTCCATTGAATCCCCAAAAAGCTGTCATATGCACTAAAGGAAGGATGTTTCTGACTGGAGAATCCTCAAGAACTTCATCTGCTACTGCTATGTGCTGACCATTCACACTGCGCTTGTGCTACCAAGCTACCAACACTGAAGCCAACGCAACCCAAAAACCAAAACCTAATACAGAGTGTGCATGTTTACAGGCTGCTCCCAGATAATTTCATCAGGGTCTGAAAGCAGTGGCGTGTCTTTTACTGGAGTATTCCTACGGTTAATTACAGAAGAGATGGCTGCATCCGTACCAAGAGGAGACTCTATAATTTTTTTTTTTTTTTTTACCGTGTCAAGGAACACCCATGTCTCAGAAAAATGCTTCTTCCTGTCCAAATTATCCCATTCATCTTTTACAATCTGCGCAAAATGTTCAAATTCAAGAGTAGCACTTAAGCACAATCCCTGTGGAGGGCAAGATGGAATTAAGACTCAGCACAGAGGCAGACTGCCTTAGACAGCTGCAGAATCATACAAGTCTCCTTGACCAGAAGGGAAATATGGTTTGGATCAAAAAAGAGACAGGATCAAGGAAGACATATTGCCCTCTACCCTTAACCTTTCTCCTCATCATCTCCAGAATGCGGAGGGCCCTCTGGATCCTGAGGGTCAGCAAGATTCTTAGCAACTCGGAAGCATTTCAGATTGTCTGACTGAGGGATTGTGCCTTGCCCGGACAGGAGATGCATTCAAATCTGGAAGAACATCTTTTCTGCCAAAGTTCTATGATGGATGTCCCAATACATCTGGATGTGCCTCTCCCGATCCCCAGAGGCAGGGGTCTGCTGTAAACTGGGTGTAAGAAGAAACACACTCTTCTGCATTCTAGTTACTTGATTTTTCTTGTAGAGGAATTTGTTGAGATAACAAAGAAGGGACCGTCTGCCACCACCAAGTGAGAAATCTGATATATACCTTCACCTATACCGCCAGCAGACCGGGGATCGGGTAATAAAATATTAGCATTGGTCCTGCTAGTACAGTACATGCCATACGGAGACTGTCTCAAAGTGTTAAGTCATACTCAACATTTCTTATTAATTGAAAATGGCCGGCAGAATGCCATGGTGCCTTCTTTTTTTCCTTTACAGCCTTTCGACTCATATATACACTCCATTATCTTACACTCCCTAAAGAATTCTGACAGAATTCAGGCAGAATGACAAAAATACCTCACTTCCAACAGGACTTTAGGATTAAAACAGGAGCCAATAAAACAAATAAACAGGCTCAATTTAAATTGATAAATTCTGTCTGTAAAACAGAATTCCCTTCAGAGAGTTACCACATTGGGAAAAACAACTACGGTTTTGAAGAAAGTCTTCAAGCAGGAGAGCTCCTGCAGTAGCTATGCTGCTTAACAGTAATGGCCAAAACACCATAAGACTAAAGACTCTAAGCTAATCGAGTCAGAATGGGGTGGAACCAGGGATTCTGTGATAATATCACAGCTTTCAAGTGTGCTGGCCTCTAGTACCTAGCAGTAAATGAATGCCCAGTGGCAACGTGGAATGACACATAACGAGAAGACAACGTTTTAATCTAAACCCCTTGCTAAGACTGAATGGCAGTTTTCTGCTTGAGGAGAGTCAGATTCAGATGGAGACAAGAACACCTAAAATGTTCTGAGTTGGGACAGCAAAAGATAAGGGAGAGCTAGAAGCTGCTGTGCTACGTGGAACTTTCCTACTGTTAGTTAATGTGTTATCACTGTGCAAGTGGACTGTTTGCCTTACTTTGTATTTTCCTGTTGGTATATTCACTAAGTGCACAGTAGGTTCCCCCAAACATTCAAGGTAGCGCTTAAAAGTGTTAAAGAATTTTGAGAGCCGCCCCTCCCCTTCTTCTCCCTTGGCATCTTAATCAGGTGATATCGGGGACATTTGAGCAGTACGTTTGTGTTGGTACTGTTAAAACTTGATGAACTTTCTCTCTGCAGGCTCAAATTATCCTGTAACCTAGTGATTTGCTAGGATCTAGGATACAAACTCGAGAAACTATCCTTTAACTTCTGGACTCCAACAAAGTGTTTAAATGTACAGTAAGATGCTTAGGGTTATACTGTAGTTTCTGTTTAAATATCAGTTTGAGTTGCCCTGTTATGCATAATGTCTAACAGTTTTAGGTTTTCTAGTTTCACTTTTTATACTTTTTCTGCCATCTGTGCCATTTGGGGGGGCACTATCAGTCAGGCAAAAGCTGGACTTCGATACTCCAATTTATATGTTTGGGAGGATAAACCCTTAGATAGGGTGAACGATGTATGCTTAATGATTTATTAATATCCCTGCTCATGGCTGCACCGGTCATCTATAATTTGACAGCTGGAATGTAAAGCATTCTGAATATGAGTTAAGACTTATTGCTGAATATATAGCTACAATTAGCAAAACCTGTAGCATACATAACTGATAAATTCGCCTGCCTGATGCCTTCCTTTGCTATACAGTGTATTTTGTATACCATGTTAATAATGTTGCTCCTTGATTTAGCCACACCCACTATGGCCTTTCTATGCTGGGTAAGCAGTGCCCAGGTACTTGGAAATACAGTATGCCTAGCACTACCTTGATTTGGAAACTGACAACCAAAAAAGGGGCTAGTGTGACAACAAAAGATAAGCCAGGGAGGAAGCAGACATATTCTGTTACAGAAGATAATCTAACACCATAAAAAATTACTACTGACTCCAAGTCAGCCCACTGACACAGTGATAGCGTTACTGCTCATGCCACTGGTGATCTAGGTAAGGAAGCAGACTCGGGTCAGGGGCCTGCCAGGGGAAGACAGATTGCGTTTCCCAGGGACAGCACTCCGCCTTCTGGGTGTAAGGGATGTGTGCCCTACTTTGAGATCACCCCCCCCGGTGGTGGCTAGAAGATATCAGCCAGGGCTACTGGAAGGGGAGAGACGCTACTGGAAGCAACCACAGTAATAAATAAATAAAATGGCTATACAGTGGTCATCACTGCATGATGGAGTCCCATGGGGGAGAATACTGGAGCAGAAAAATCTCATATCTGCAGTAGTCAACACTGACAATCCCTGCAGCCCCAAGCACTATCGATCTGGCACTCCACCCACCACACGATGGTCCTGGACAAGTGAAGGTGAAGGTATAGGTCTTTGAGAAGCTAGGTGATAGGATGGGGGGTGCCACCAGAAGGGGAAGGCAAACTGGGGGAATGGGGAAAAATCCTGACTGGAAAAAAAACAACTCTGTTGAAACTGAATTATTCAGTAGATTTAAGTGAAAGATAATACGTAATCTTTTATAGTAGAAACAGATCAGACTTGTTTCCCCTTATCAAGCTGCACTGCTGTTTTAAGAGACTAAATACTGCTTTGAGAGATGAGTTTTAAAACATGCTTGCACATGAACTGATTGGAAAAAAGTAAGTGGCATGAAGGTTAAAGCAAGCAGTATTTCATATTCTGGATGTGCAGAGCTGGTTTTTATACCATTTATAAGTCCTGTTGCTGCAAGACTGGTAGAACTGTCAGCCAGTCAGACTGCAACATCTCTGGCTGGTCACTGACAGCCCAGCTTTCAGACTAGTATACAATCAATAAACTTACCATGGTTATCACTAGCAAAGGAAATGAACAGACTGCCATAATAGAGCTCTTTGACATTTTAACATGAAACCTTATTAAAACTTAGAGGTGTTCTGCAATTTAGCCACACTAGGCAGTCTACCTAAAAGATAACAACAATGGCTGAACGATCATGAAGTTGGAACTTAAACAGAAAACGTAAAAGCAAAAAAATACACACACACATACATATAACACATAACACATCACTTCAATTTCAGGGTACAGGATGTGTACTACAGTGGATTAATAAAGTCTAAATATATTTTACAAATCCTAACAATCACATTGCTAAAACAATAGAGCTGATAACAATAAAGCATTATGTCATGATGAGAACAAAAATGACCCTACCTAGAGCCTACGGTGCCTTCCCCAGAGTCCTGGCTTCCCGCCTCGCTGGGCGTGCTCACCGATTTGGAGGATGGTGACATGGGAGGAGGGACTAAATAGTGAAACAGACAGGTATCCGCTGTTACTACTCTCAGTGGTTGCACTGTTCATGAGGTTGTCAAATCAATTCAACATGGAGGAATAAATTAAAAATGAGGATGTAGCAAACAAAAAGCAAAACCATGGATAAAAATGGATTGAAAAAGAAGGGAAAAGAGAGTTAAATTCCATGCTTGAGTTTCATGCAAGTTTTACATACAACTATACAGTAATGTTTTATAAATGAATGGGGGGGGGCATATTTGATGTAGTTTGGCCTTGAGGTGTAAAAGTGAACTGACAACCAAATTCACTGGCCTAATTACATGGCCTAGTTAGAAGTCTGTCAGAGTAACTAAAAATATTATCAACTGATGAAGCAGGTGACAGTGACTTCCTCCATACACAGCAAAAGTGAACAGATGAGCGATTCCCCAAGTTTCTGGCCCAAAAATATTTTCTCAACTTATCTCCTTTCATTCTTTATTACTGCAGGCATTTACGTGAGCCCAGGATTTTGTCCCCAAAATTTCATCAGCTCTTCCTGCTTTTCCCCTCCGCTTACGTCACAATCCTGTTTGTTACATGGTAACCATCTGCGTATCAGCAGACTGACATCCAGAGGATTAACATGTCAGTGAAAGAAAACGCAGGACGAGCAGATACAATCTTCAGGACCAATGATCTGCTGTTTTTAACAGGAAAAAGGCATTTGGAGTCAATTTTTTTAGGAAAAAAAATGATTTTGCACCACTTTATCACGCGAAAAAAACCCACTTCAAACCAGCATTTTGGGCAAAAGCCTCCAATTTGAGTCACACATTTGTACAAAACATGTGGATCTGCCCCCAAATTTTGAAAACAAACAAACAGATTTTAATATTTTATCTAACAAAACTTGCAATTTTTGAAAACTGAAATCACTGGCCCTAGGTCCCAACAGCCAAAAGTCTAATTTTCGTGCAAATGTACCCAGTAATACAGAATGGGGGGATGCATACAGAAACTGAAATATATGCTGAAATCTAAATATTATATTCTGAAACATCTTCCTGGATACAGAGGTATCTCTCTAAATAACAGGCTGTGGGGGTTCACTGAATGCAGCTGTTTTTGCAGAGCAAGCACATAAGATACTCTACAAATAAACATGACGGATAAGCGTCAAACCTGACACAGCTTCAACCGGTACAGTGCTGAAAGCTTGGGCACATGCATTTTAACAAAACTCTCAATGTTTTCAGCTGCCTGATAAAATGTTCTGCATGGACTTTGCATGCACAATGTAGGCAGCCAAAATGAAAAAGGCTGAGCCGCATTTTCTAGTGCTTCTGTAAATAGAGGAAAATATCACGCTCAAATGTTCACTTGTATGGAGCTTTTCAAAAAGATGGGGGAGGAGGAAGGGCAAGCAGGTGCCAGCAGCATGCTTTCATACAAACGATGAGCAATAAGGAGAAGATTAACAGCATGCAGTCTCAATATGGAGAAACTTGTGTTCTTAACCAAATGTCTGGTTAGAATACACAAAAGAGGTAATGGGAATTTTTAGGGTAAAGGATTACAGTACATGAAAAAATATATTACAGTACATCAAACACAAGTCCACACTAAAGATTCCCTCAGGTGGACAACTTTTCAGAGGCTCAGGTGAATCAAGCAGTACTCTGCCAACAGTGCTTTTTACACTATGGAAAGTACTGCAGTTCAGGAAACCTTAGACTAGCCACTTTAGTTCCACCTGCTGGGCTTACATAGAAATAACATCCACTTCAGATCATTCTGGGGATGTGTTTCACATTCCAGTATCTACAGAGTCAAGTTGAGCATATGCTCTATTATATGACTTTGTTGGTTGTACTTTCTGCCTTATGTGCAATATGTCTATTGCTTTTGTACAATGTATGTTACATTTTCCTGTAAGCTAAATGCTGTTTTTTGTTTCAAGTGTTGTACCATACACTGTATTCTTATCAATTTAATTTTCATTTCCTTATTTTGTATTGCTTTTGTTGACATCATTCCCATGTTGTACTCTCCCAGGTCATACCTGAAATCAGGCAACTGTTATTGCCTAGTGTACTCGCCTAGTAAATAAAAACTAAATAAAATTAAAATAAACAACACAAGTGTCTAACAAAAATGTGACCTGAAGCATTAAAAATTTGGTACCTCATCCAGTTAAACCCACCTTATTTTTGTTGATTTACTTTAAATCTTCACCGGGGTTGGGTCAGACCCCCCAATTCAGCTCAGTAACTCTCTCCCCCATTACACTTCTGACCCCACCCCCCCAGACAGGGCTCCTAGGAGCAGAAACCAGGGAAACACAGATCCAGCTTATGGGGAAGGGGGGCCCAGGTAGCGAATGGCAGCAGATACCATCATGTCCTCCTCCCATTTTCCCTGTTCAGAATTCCTGGGGACATCAGAGCTGCATGGACTTTCATAAGGTGGTGTGCAACATGCCCCCGCCAGAGGGCGCACATCAGCTTCTTTCTGCGTCCACTGCTATCCCTGTGGAGTGACATTATGATGCATGCTTCAGAACCTCTTTCCTGGCCCATCACAGGGGTCGCTGCAGGGAGCTGCTCGCCAGCATTGCCCTCTGCTGTTATATACAGGGATCCATGCTCACTCCCGAGTCCAGGTCACCTGCACTGGAGCACAACGTGCTACCACTGGGCTGCAAGGGTGGCCCCAACCACCCTATAATTTAAATTCATAACAATTCTCTTTCTCTCAAATAATGAAACTGGCAGCCAAATTTAGGGCCATTTCCACTGCACTTTTTAATATTACTTACAGTACCCCCCCCCCCCATCGAAAATATGTGCTATTTTTTCTTATATCCATTTTTTGTTTCAAATTCCACCCTCTCTAGGCTCTGATGTGCAAACACAGAAGGTCCTCATGTGCTTCATCTACATTTTTACTGGCTGGGGCTGCCATCTTCAGTTTGTGGAAACTGGTAAAGGCAGAGGACTGGCCCCCAAAGTAAAGAAAACACGACTCCCCTCTCTTATTTCTAAGAGAGATAAGGAGATTTTTGGAATTATGCCAGATTTTTCTATTACACAAATACAGGAAATGGTATATTTTGGGCACTAGGGAATAACTGCACCTCTTTAAAAAAAAAAAAAATTGCATTTTGAGTCACCAGTTAAAGAGCAACAGAGAGCTCCCAAATTCTTACCAACAGGGACATCTGAGGTAATGCCCATGCTCTGAAGCAAAGCTTCAGCTTCCCTCCGGTTCTTTTCAATATCAGACTCATCTTGTGCAGGAGATGCTTCCTTCTTGTTATCAGCCTGGAAATTGAAACAAAAAAATCAGGACATCGCTGTGTTCCATAGAATACATAGGATAAGTAGTTCTCCAACAGCTTTACTGCCGCCCACTAGAAGCTGCAATGCCCAATCTGCCAAAGCCTAAGGACAGATTATAATTCAATCTACTGATCTTCGACAATGTGAAATATAAATTACAAATGAACAGGCTAAAGACCAATTTTAGAGCATAACTTTTAATCCTAATGGACTGAATAAGGGAAAAACACATTTTAAAATTACAAATATCTAGAAAAAAGTTTTAGGATTTAAATAAATAAAATAAGCTGGACGTATTCTTTCAATCATTGCTGCCTCCATTGCTTTCATAATCCATTCTTCATCAATTTATCTGCTCAGGCACCATGTTTTATATACTGCTGCAAGTTCGGCTTTAACTTAATTGCTTTTGTAGCAAGTGGCTGCTGTGTAGCGTAGCACAGTGGTCAGTAGGCCAGCCTGACAACATATCTTCAAATACAAATTTAAATAATAATAATAACCAGAATTGGGAGCTGAAGAAAATGTATCTCAAAGGTTCTGCCTTTTCTAGGTGATCTTCTGCACATTAAGTATCCCTTAGTCTCATGAGCAGAACCCAGACCAAGTAAGCAGTACGAGTGACCATCAACTGGCATAGATTCAGGCCACAATTGACAAGCTCTGTGTCCAGTTTGGTGTTGACAGGTCCAATGTGAAACAAAGAAATAAAATAAACAATTGATTTAAATGGCACTGTACAAAAGCACGAACAGGTTTGTCCCGAATAGTTGTATTTCTTCCCTAACAGATAACTCCCTTAAAACTTCCCCTTGTGACATAGTTTGCGAATTTGAGTTATATTATCATCAGTTATACAGCGCCCCAACAAGCCCGCCTTTTTCTCCTGAAATCCAAGAATATCTGGCTGATGGATATTTTCCTCAGCTTACCCTAGATAAATAATCCCACTTTACTAGGCCCATCACGCAACAAGAAATCCTGGAGGCGATTAATTCCCTTTCCCTTGGATAAGGCCCATGGGCCTGATGGCATCCCCTCGAACCTTTACAAAGCCTTCATTAACAAATTAACCCCCTTGCTTCAGCAATTATATTCCTATTTTTGTGAATCAGGAATCTCAGATCCCTCGTTACTGGAAGCAATGATCGTTGTTTTACCCAAGCCTGGTAAATCCCCTGACAGAGTCACGAATTATCGCCCTATATCCCTCATGAATTACAATGTCAAGATTTTCGCTAAGATTTTGGCCAATAGAATAATGCAAGTTTGGGATAGGTTGGTCAGTCCGGAACAAGTGGGCTTCATATGGGGCCGCTCCTCAATGGACCATCTGCGAAAACTGTCCCATGTTTTCTCCGCATCCAGGGATGCCTCTCAACCTACGGCTTTGGTTTCCCTGGATGCAGAGACGGCATTTGATCAGGCGAACTGGACCTTTATGTTGGCTGTTCTGGGCAAATTTGGCTTTCCCTCTGTTTTTATAAATTGGATTCAGGTTTTGTACTCACAGCCTAGTGCAAAGATATATGGTAATGGCATGCTCTAGTCGGTGTTTCGACTGCACTCCAGCACCCGGCAGGGGTGCCCGCTGTCTCCATTACTATTTAATTTATATTTAGAGCCCTTGTTACTCTGCATTAAAACATCTCCTCTTATTACAGGCATTCAGGTGGGACCCTTTGACCTCAGGCTCTCCGAATATGCAGATGACATCTTACTGCATGTATCTGATCCTGGTGTATCCTTTCCAGCAGTTTTAACCCTTATCCAGACCTTCAGCAAGTTCTCTAATTACAAACTTAATCTAGATAAGACTGTAGTGATGCCTCTAAATTCCAGGGTATTTAAGTCGGATGTTGTACACCTGGGCTTGGCCTGGTCCACACAGCTCAAATATTTGGGGATAGTTCTTGCCCAGACTAGCTTTCTTACAAAAAAGCTGAATCTTGATGATTTGCTTGTTACTTTCCAACAGGATCTGGACAGATGGTCCTCTCTCTACCTCTCCCTCCAAGGTAGAATTAGTGTCATTAAACTGAACGTTCTACCCCGGTTGTTTTACCCCTTATGCTTACTATACTTATGGCTCCCCCTGTGCTGGTTTAAAAAGGTTCATTCACTCATCTCTAATTTTATTTGGAAGGGGAAACCTTTGAGGAGTTTGCTTACTGCCCCAGCCTCCGTTGGGTGTCACTAGACACCGAACATTCACACCCTCCCTCTGGAGAAGGAGAGCCATCTACAGAAGCTCTATCCTTCTCCCCCGGCCGGCCCTCCGGCATAATTAACGCCCTTGCAGAGGAGAGACTTAGGCATTTGGTTAAATGGTCTTTTCAGGCCTGGGAGGGAAAGGCTGACAAGACTCCTATAAAAGTTTTCAGCAAACACAGCTCCCCAGAGAAGGGCCATTATCTGTATTCTGGCAGTGGCTTCTGCCTTCTCTGTGACAGTACTTAAATGATGCAGCATTCAGCCACCCAGAGCCTTGGACTGGGGTGGGTCTAGTTTGTGTGGTATACGTTGCACATCAGAAAAAAAGCTTTCCTAATAAGCTGTACCCAAAAGGATCATAATTTACTGGGACTGAATCCAATTGTGATTAACCAATGGGTGAAGTAATACAGTTTAAATACCTATGATATCTATATAAAACAATATAAAAAGAATATTTAGCCAATGTGTTACACAAACAGGTGTGACTTTTATCAGGGTACCACAGCGCATCACAGAAAACCTATTAAATAGAGAATAATGGATGGGGAAGGGTTTGATATGAGAATTTAATGCACACCCGAGTTGTGGGATACCTACATAAACCCGAGGCTTTGCCCGCGAGGTTATCAGCATCCCTGGCAGTGTCGTCTCATATAACACTACCCTCCCCATCTTTTATTTTATAACAACAGACCATCAATTTTTCTCCAGCAGCTTGTGAGACTGGCCCCGCCCACATACACAATGTTGGCCAATAAGGCAGCAGCATAGTTTGACTGGCATGGCTCATGAATGTCATAACAACCAGCTGGTTGTTATGGAAAATATCAACCTGGTCAGTACACTGAGAGAAACTGCTGATCAGTTATTATACAGAGAATAATATATGGGTGAGTGTGTATAGCCAGAACTGTATATGCACCCAGGGTGTGTGACGCTACATAAACCCCCAAAGTGAAGCTCGAGCAATTTATAAAAGCATCACGGGGGTTATAAAATTCTGGATTACACCAATCCACCCATGTTTTATTTATTATTTATTTAGTTATTTGTTTATTTTTATACTTGCTGGTCCCACTGACTGAATAAAGCTATTTTCCTATTGGACAGGCCTGTCCAATCAGGAAGGCTAGCATCAGTTTAGAGAACAGTGCCCAAATGTGTGCAGAAGGTTAAAGGTGTGGGATCTGCCACCACCTGCCTGTCCAGTGAGTGAGTGAATAAGTGCTAACATTGGTCCTTGCCTGCCTCCTTCTGAGTCTGTGTCATGCACTTTGAAAGGTGAGTGCTTGATTGAAAGCTTTCAATTACACACAGCCAGTTGTGATGGGTAATTACAATACAGTTATACAGTATGTGTATTAAAAGTGATGACTAGTAATTACTAAACAATAACCCATGGTGAAGACTTACTTCCTTCTTCTTCCTTTCTTCTTCTTTCCTCTTCTTCTCCTCCCTGATTTGAGCTAAGCGCTGCTTCTTGCGCTCCAGCTCTGCTTTCAACTCGCTCTTGTCAGACATGGTTGCAACCCTAATCAGAAAAGTAATGCTTAATTAGAGGACTGAAAAAACAAAATAAGAACATAACTGTATACCAAAGGCAGAGCAGGTATTAGTTGCTGCTCTGTTTTCTACATTTATGTACAGTATTTTCTCTTGCACTTTTTGTATTGCCTTCTGCTTTGTACATCCTTTGTAAACTCTTCCCTAGGTCACACCTAAAAGTGAGCTTCAGCTCAGTGGGTCTCTCTCAATCAGCACATTTTAAATAATATATTCAGCTCAGATGAGAGTAGAAATTAGTTTATCTCATGGAGTTTTAGTTCCCTAATTTCGGCTCCTAGTCTATGACTACTCTCATCACTGCAGCCGTGACTCATAATTTTACTGCAATGCCAAATAAGAGAAACTGGAAATACAGTAGGAGTTGAACAACACAATTACACTTGAGGATTAACATGTGTTTAACTCAAGAGAGGTAAAGTCACAAGTGTGTTATGAGGAGCTTATCTTGAAGGAAAACAGTCATAAACTCATGGCCCCCCCCCCCCCAAATCCTTACCTCCCGATTAGGCGTTTTGCAAGGGAAACGCTATTCTTCAGATAAGGGACCTTAACTTTTTTTTAAATACTGTAAAGTCTGGGGTTCTGCAGAATGTTCAATGCTGCAGTTCCATTTCATGGGAAGTGCAGCGCTGCACCCTCACTTCAATACACTTGTATTGAGCCGGTGGTCTGGCGTCACACTTTCCACGAAATGCAACGGCGCGGCATTGGACATGCTGCAGAGAGCGCCGGACGTGTTAAAAAGTTAGAGCTCACTATCTGAAAATGGCATTTCACACTTATGTCGAGGAGTAAACTTTAGGTAGAGCCCGATGCTATATGGCTGTTTTCCTTTAACTAATGAGGATAACAGTTTGGGTTCTGTGTCTCTCACATCCAACCACATGCATACAGCCTAAAGCCCATGAAACAGTAAAAAGCATCATGGGTAGCAGCAGAGCTTCTGTTAACTACATAGTAAGAGTCCCAAGTCCCCTGAATTGTGCAGAGTCTCCAGTTCAGACAAGAGCAGGGGATCCAATGATGCACAGCTGTTTTGGTCCCAACTTTTTAAACCGTCTTTCTTCTGTATCATCGCTGTCATAGGGGGCGTGTGTTTGAAAAGTGCTTCAGTGAAGGAATCATTTTATTAACATTTAAGAATGCAAAGTAGAAGTGATGATGTTGGGCAATGTAACTGTCTTGTTTGTTAATGTTTGTGGTGCAGATTTTCAACATATTGTTCTTATGATCTCACCTCATGAGCAAGTGCAGAGTAAATTTTCAGCTCCTGGCCGGAAGATGATTTCACGCAGCAACTGCGGAATCACCTGTCTGCATGAAAAAAAAAAACACATTTTGGCCAGGATCTGAAAAATGACAGCTGTCATTCATGAGGTGCTGTGAAGAAATGGCTATGTTGAAAATTTGGGGTAAAAATATTGAAAACTGCCAAGGTTACAAGCCTGCGTTCGCAAGTTTCAATACAGGCTCATAACTTTATTGGTTGTTAATATTTTGGGGCCACATTTTCAACATAGCCATCTTATGACCCCACCTCATGAACAAAGGTGGAGATCATTTTCAACTCCTGCCCGAAAGGTGATTTCGCGCAGGGACCACAAAATCACCTTTTGGGACAGAATTGCTTAGTGTCACTTAATTGTTCATAAGGTGGGGTCCCAAAAAAGGTATGTTTAAAATTTGGGGCAAAAATACTAAAAAATGGCCAAGTTATGCCACTAGGTTGAAAACCCCAATTGAAATATATTGAAACTGAAAACCCAACAAAATATACCTCAGTTCGCGGTGGGGCTGTGAAGAGTGAAAGCGTGTCTACAGTCCAGAAGAATCGGGACAGACCTCCGGTAGGTAAGTATGGGCTGGGGTGGGGGCGGTGGAGGTAGAGGTGGGTAACGGCGCAGCAGACAACAATGGACGGTTTTCTTTTTTTCAGGTTTAAAAAAAAAAAAAACACAAGGGAAAGTTTCCTTTATTTCAGGGGCACTTTTGGGCCTTTTGATACTGTGCTGCATAGGCCGTATAGGTAGAGAGGCGAAGCAGCATGGAGGCTGTGGTGTAGGACTTCTTACCCATAGAATTCAGCTTTCTAGATTCCCTTTTAGGAGACTGGGAAGATAGAGGCACTTTAGCTTTGTCACATACTGCAGCCTGCATCGCCCCTTCATGGTCATATACAGAAATTCAGCATTGGTTTTCTAAAGCGAATATTTTTTTTTCAATGTTTCTGTCCACCCCTGGAGTGGATGTGGGGTTCTGGAGTAATTTAAAGCTAGCACTGTGCAGTGACTTGTCAGAGCTCAAATTTAATAGTATTCTGCCCTGTTTTGCATACCAGTTTTCAAGGCAGAATATCATTTTCTTTATGCTGGTATTCTGAATTAACTACCACTCCTCCACACAGTCACTCTGCAATTTAATCTGTAGCATGCTATTTTGGATAGGTGGACTACACGACTTTGAGATGGAATACCAAATTTAGGTTCTTGGTATTCCGCCTCCCACATCAGATTCTACTCCTACTTGTGTATAGGCAGAAGCAGCTTTTTAGAAGGAGGGAGACCCATCATATTTATAAAGTCCTCCTCCTTGTCTTGGTCAGCAGTCTCTTGAATGGTAAGGTCCAGAGTATCCACCATACGTTGAACAAAAGTAAAATGAGAGGAAATATTCTCCTGACCACTGGAGGGAGAGCCAAGCTCTTGGTCAGGGGATACATCTGCTTCCAAAGGTTCACCCTTTTCTTCCTTTTCATCACCCTGATAATAAAAGCCCTGGCCCAGCCCAGGGTCTGAGGGGTGATGGACGGTAGGATTAGGAGGGGCATTAAAAAGGTTGCCTATAGCCTGAAGAGTTTGATACAACTGCCAAGCCTTAGTCATTTCTTCCACAATGGGTGTATCATTTTGTGTCACTGGCATCTCCCTTTCCTTTTCAGCGGGAGGGGCAGTGATATGTTTTTCCTTTTGTTTCTTTTTTGCAGGCACTGAATCAGGAAACTGCTTACTCTCTCTTTTTTTGGCTTGGTCATTATTATTAATTTTATCAGATTTATTTTCAAGGGGGGGTCCTTGCAGGATCTGTCTTTAGATTTTTGGTGAGAAGACCCCTCTTCAGGGTTCTTGTTAGAGGGGAAGGCGGACTGAGAGGTCATAATTTCCAACCTTTTAGCCTTCTTAATAACTGTTCTAGAACAGAATTTAGAGCAAAGTTCACTGTTATGGTCTGGTCCTAAACAATTCAAACAGATATCGTGGCTGTCTGCCTTGGCCACTATTCTGAAGCACTCGATGCAATTTTTAAAACCAGTAGGTCCAGTTCTTTTCTTGGGTCTATCAGAAATGCCAATTTGTCAGAAGACCTCAGAAAATACTGTTTCCAAAAGAAAAAAATGAAAGAAATCGGTCAGTTCCTAGCACTATGGAACCACAAAGGAACAGTTCCCAAAACAGTCTAAGAAAATGAGAAGAAAACGTGGTTCCTATGAAAAATAAAGAACCACTAAACTAAAAAAGTATAAAGAATGAAAAGCACGCTTATTTTACCTTACGCGCTAATATTTTTTCCTCAGAAAAAGCATGAGAACCATGGCTGGAACCTCTAAAGAGAAACGTCTTGGAGTTTCTGGGAACCGAGTGAAACCACTAAAAAAAACCTGCAAAATTATAAAAATACTTTAAAAACACTAAAGACAGCACAAATAATAAATACTACTCACTTTGACAGAAAACAACTTCTTCAAACGAAGTTCTGAAGAGAGAGCAGTGGGGCAGTGTTGCTCCAGTCAGTGGAGAAATAAATCTGACTGGCCTCTGACACAACCTACAGACAGCACACTTTCTCCTGCGTTCTGATTGGCTTTTTTTGACAGAAAAATAGAATGTGATGGCAGATAAGGACCGCTTGGCCCACCTAGTCTGCCCATTATCCTACCTAATAGATAAACTGAAGATCCTAGTTAACCAACAGCTACTTCCTCCTACCCCCCACTAGGACTGCCTTATGTCTGTTCCATGCATTCTTGAATTCCCCCACTGTTCTTGACTCCACAACCTCCTCAGGGAGGCTGTTCCATGCATCCACAACCCTCTCTGTGAAAAAATACTTCCTCACATTACCTCTGAGCCGTCCCCCTGTATCTTCAAATTGTGCCCCCTTGTTCTTGCACATCTCTTTTTCTGAAAGATGCTACCCTCTTGGACTTTGTTGATTCCCTTGAGGTACTTGAAAGTTTCTATCATGTCCCCTCTCTCCCTTCTTTCCTCAAGGGTATACATATTAAGCTCCTTTAGTCTTTCTTCATATGTCTTCTGGTGCAGACCCTGCACCATTTTAGTTACCCTCCTCTAGACAGCCTCCACTCTGTCTATGTCTTTCTTGAGATGGGGTCTCACTGTACACAGTACTCCAAATGGGGTCTCACCAACTGTCTGTACAGAGGGATAACAACTTCCTGTTTTCTACTATTGATGCCTCTCCCTATGCATCCCAGTATCCCCCCAGCCTTCCTTACTGCCTTGTCACATTGCTTACCCACCTTTAGGTCATCTGATATAATTACCCCCAGGTCCCTTTCCATTTTTACTGTTGTCAATATCTCACCCCCTATTGTGTACTCTTCCCCTGGGTTTTTGTTTCCCAGGTGCATTACCTTGCACTTCTTTGCATTGATAGAAACTCCATACTCCATAAAGTCATTAACATGAACTCCAAATCAGGGACAGCTGAACCCAGCTGGCATACTGCATTAGTCAAGCACACTGAAGGATTTCTGGGGTGAGAAATTAAACAATATATGGGAACCAATAAAACAATTACTAGAACAAAATCTGTCATGAAGGGACCAAAGCGATTAAGATAGTAAGAAGGTAGTTACATAAATCTAAGTTTTCAAATTAAAGAATGGACGTACTAGGCACATAAAGAAGGAAGGGATGGGGGATCAAAGCGGGATGGAAGGGATGATGATGTTAGCATATCTGACTGCAAAGAGGTGCCAACAGCAATAATAATGACAACCTAGACTGCACTTGCTGTAACTGGCCATACTGAAGCAATGATCAGTATCTGAACTAGATAAAAAAGAAAAAAAAAAGGAAAGAAAGGACAACAAAAAAAAAACCTGTGCAACCTGTCCAAGACCTTGCAAAAGAGAACAGTAACCACTACAGAAGTGCATGAAGCCCCGACTTCAACTCAGACTTTACTTGAACAGTAGAAATCCAGGTGAGTAACTTGGTCTTACTGATGTTGTCGAAAAAAAAAAAATCTTGTGAAAGACAAGAACAAGTGGTCAGTGTAGAAGTTCTTTCAGGCCTGGTCCCATGCTGAAGACAGCCACTGCAAGGCCAGCTTTGAGGAGTGACGTTGACAGGCAATGACTGCACTGCCACCTGGATGAGCTGAAGTCCAGCCTAAAAGAAACAATTTTTGGATGTGTCTGTTGGAGTGCTCTGTGCTACAAAAGTGGTGAACTTCAACTGCTGGCCAGACCCTCACAATACTTCAGGCACATGCACAGGCTGTTTTGTTTTGTAGTTTTACTTGTGTCAGGGCAGACAGAAGTAAATGTCTTTTCTGGCAGATTTTGGTGACCGAGATTGATACACTGGTGGAACACTTCCTAGCTATCCTGGTTTCTTCTGGGGTCATGAAAAATAAAATACCTGACTAGCTGACCATGCTGAAATCGAAAACCTACCAAAAGCCCAAGTTCACCACAGAAAGTTTACACGGGCTTTCTTAGCCAGCAATCGACAGGGTGCACCAAGATCAATGTGATGCAGCTCTTGACCTCGTTGATCTTGTTTTCTCCTTGCCAGACTCCACAGCAGAGTGTGAACGGGCTTCAACGCTATGAAGCAAATAAAAAGTGACAGGTGATCAAAACTGAGATATGACACCCTTACCGATCTGAGGACTGTTCAGCTAGTGTCACCAGGCATTAAACAGTTTCATTCCAATGTGTCAGTAGAGCTGGGGCATGCTACTGGCATCAGACTGAGGAGACCTCAGTCATAAGGCAATTCTAGGGGGTGGGGGTTGGAAGAAGTAGGCTGTTGGTTAACTAGGATCTGCAGCTTATCCATTAGGTAGGGGAAATGGGCAGACTGGGTGGGCCAAGCGGTCCTTACCTGCCGTCAAATTCTATGTTTCTATGACCTGAATTCATGGATATGACCAGCAGCAGCACCACTAAAGATGGTTGCCATCTCAAGTGTGCAACCACCAGGCATGCATGAAACAGAGGACTGGGAAGAACAAGGCATCTGCATCTGCCTTAGTGACAAAGACGAGGATCCAAACCAACTTTCAGGGGTCAATCTGGTATTAGAAACTCATTCAAAATGTGCTTATTGTGTTTGTTCTTGGGGTTGTTTGTCCACAAACATGTGTTTGTATTCCCCTTCCCCAAGTCATGCCTGAAAATAGGCAGAATTTTTCTATTGCACTTACCCAGTCAACAAAAATAAAATAAAAACCAGTTCACACACCGACTTCTTCATGTTCCTGCAGCAAAATCCCTTGCCAGTAAACAGACAACAAAACACTTCCTTTACATTAAAAGTTTAATACTTATTGTTGGCAACCACAATAACATTTTTTTTTTTTTAAATCTGAATTTCTGGTCATTATTGTGCTGGGCTAGTGACAATATTGTTGGGCCACCGGATAGTGGCTGAAATAGTTTCAACCCCTAGGGGCTGCAACAGACACAGCTTCAGAAAAAGGCTATGAATATTAAGGTGGGCAACCCACACCGAAGCTGCCCTGGTGAGAAGGGGGTAGGACCAGAATTAAGTTCTACTGTATGTTGCCTGCCACCAGAAGCAACACGATAACAATGAGCTTAATGCTGTTGGAGGGAGAGAGTGAGGGGGATGGGGCAGAGGTGGGGGGGGAGCATAAGGCTATGGGAATGCCCATATGTTAAAAAATGGTGGTATAGTACATGTCAAAAGGCCAAATAATTTACAAAAAGATATACCTTTGGACTTGGCCATATTGGCCAAACAGTTTTCCTAAGCTGGAACTTAATATACTGTCTCAGAAAATCTTGGCCATAATAAATACACGTACAAAAAGACTTATTCTAGAGCACTGAAATGTCCCTTCTTTCCAAATCCTTTACTATACGTAATGGCAAACAAAGTTGTTAAATATACTTACCATAGAGAAATTATGACTTCTCTATGAACAACAAATGGATCAAACAGAAACCATATGGAAATAAACAGGATACTGCCTCCTCCCCTAAGAATTTGAAAAAATTTCCGTCAAATTAACTTGTTAAAACATATAAGCTAGTGTATGGTGAACAGTGTACAACAAGGCTGTGCTTCTACTGAGGGGTTTACCATGATGACACAGTGACCTCGAGAGCAAAGCTCAAGAGATCCCTGTCATCACAGTAATCTCCCAAGGTAGAAGCACAGCCTTCTTGTGCACTGTTCCCCAAACACTTTTCTATATGGTGTAAGGTGTTCACTACCTGGGGAACAGAAACAGAGAGGGGAAAAAAGTTAACTTTCCAATGGTAAGGTTCTCCCTCTCTCACTAATGAGCGCGACCCTATAACTGCCGGCGCCATCCGATCTACGAGTGGCACCGATGGGGACACCTGTATTGTGACGTAGCTACTACAGCAGAATGAAAAGTCGTTCTGCTATAGTAGCTATGTCACTACTGCAGCAGAATGATTTTTTTAAGTGCATAGATTTCCATACACAACAACACCCTGCCACACACTATATATAAAATATGAGTGAATAACCCCTTACTTTCTAGAAAAGTTTTCTTCACTGAGTAAATGTTATTGCCTAGTTGATTGGAATATTCTAATCTTATTAGAATAACATTTTCTGTTTGGTAATAAAATGTTAAAAAACTGCACACACTGTAATATTTATTCAAATGTTTACAAAAGAAAAACTTTCTAATAAAAAGATATTGGCAAAATAAAGGTGGTGGGGGCAGGAGGTGCCAGCGAGCTTCAAGGTGGAGCCAAGAAGAAGGTAGGAGACAACACCCAGGACACCAGGGGGAATGTGGAATAAACAGGGATTAGTATGGACAGGGAGGAGGGAGGAAAGGGGAAAAAAGAGTAGGAGAGACAGGAAAGAAAGGGGCAGTGGGAAGGGAGAAGAAGGAAAAGAGAAGCGGCAGGACAGTTATCAAGTAGAACAGCATAGTGAATGAGCCGAGCAGTGGAGAGTAACACCCAAATGGCTATGAGAAGGGAAGTCCTGACACAGTTAGAGAGGCTAGGGAGAGCAGAGACCTGACCCAGATAGGGAGGCTAGGAGAGCGCAGGCCTAACCCATACAGGGAAGCACAGGGGAGTGTAAGTCTGACCCAAATAAGCAGGCAAAGGGGGGTGTGGGCCTGACCGGGATAAAAAGGAAAAGGTGACTGTAGGCCTGACTTAGACAGGGAGGCTAGGGTGAGTGTAAGCCTGACCCAGATAGGGAGGATGGGGGAGTGTAGGCCTGACCCAGATTGGAATGCTTGGGGGGGGGGCACAGACCTAACCCAGATAAAGAAGCTAGGGGAGGCACAGGCCTGACCCAGATTGGAAGCCTATTGGAAGCACAAGCCTAACCCAGATAAAGAGGCTAGGGGAAGCAGATAGGGAGGCTAAGGGGAGAGTAGGCCTGCCTATAGAGGGATGCAAGGGGCAGTAAAACCCAGGCAACGGAGGTAGGTTAGTTTAAGGATCCTACAGTGGAGGATGATCTTTAGAAGGGTAATGCATAGGATCCTTAAAGTGATGTTGTGAGATATGTTATTGACTTACTGTTATGAGAAGCCTATGTCGGCGAACATCTTGTGACCTGTATGTTACATGTTTATTCCACTCCTGTACAAACTGGAAGGGATCATAATTTTGGCTTGTGCAAAGTAGCCAGCTGATCCTCAGACTTCCCGCTAGCTCAGATCCGCCTCTGCGCTCAGGCATGTAATGACGTGTGACCAGGGAGAGTGCGCTGGTGTACCCCGTAAAAGTAAATGGGGGTCAATTTTACGTATTTTTTTCACATAAGCATAGCTACTTTGTAATTAACGAAGAGCGCTGCTTGACTTACTTGAGCAGTGCCCTTCATTAATCGCAAGCTGACCACTTTTATGTGAAGAAACAGGCATAAAATTGATCCCCATTGACTTTAATGGGGTGCGCCTCCAACACTCTCCCTGGTCACACATCATTTAAGTGCCTGAGCTCAGGAGCAGATCTGAGCTATCGGGAAGTCCGAGAACTGGCTAAAATTACGATCCCCTCCAGTCTGTACAGGAGTGGAATAAACACGTTACATACAGGTCACAAGATGTTCCCTGACATAAGCTTCTCATAAAAGTAAGTATTATTAGAAAATAAAAACCTCACAACACCACTTTAAGGAGTAACTGACACCTCTAAGAAAATGCTGACAAACAATATTTAGACAACATAACTTTCAACTGAAACATTTTCAGTTATTTGCTTTCCCTTTGTTCTTTATTATTCAGGCTATTGGCATGAAAAATGGGTCCTGGAACTTGATAGTTCCTCTGTTCCTGCTGTTCATTTCCCACTAGAAGTTGGGCCCCTCTCTTTATGGCATCACATCCTGCTACGAAGGAAGCAGCTGTTATGTCACAAGCCAAGGATTACGATTTCAGGGGAGGAATAAGCACCCACAGTAGACGAAAGGCTAAGGGGCAAAAGTCCTGTTTAGATGCAAATATCATTAGTGAGAAAGAATAAAGTACAGAAAAACAAGAGACAATATACAAAATATAAATAGGCCAGCAGATGGGAAACCATGCATTACAAGGCCATAATTCCACTGCAATATTCCTGTGACATGATACCCACGAGAGCAAAGCTCAAGTAGTTCTGTCATGTCACCAGAACCTCAAGCTGTAGCTGTAACTGTAGCCTCGTAAATCATTTTCCAGATTTATTTTTTATAATATACAGATCCAACAGTATAAAAAGAATAAATAAGAAAGGTGTACTTACCTTTTCTCACGTGTCGAGTTGGAGTTGGGTTTAACCGTAAAAGCCGAGTGCTATAAAAGTGGACTGGTGCTATGGACCAGGTATTTCACGACTGTGCCGTCTCATATACTGTAATACAATACCATCAGTGTGATGTCAGTTCAGTGGTATTATCAGATCGTGATGTCACACTGATGGTATTACTGGTTCTGAACATCACAGTTTCCCAATAGGGAAAAGTGATTAGTCCACCATATAATAAAAACTGAACTGTGTCTAGATATGTTTTCACAAGTTTTCCCAGAGGTGCCAGCTGCTCTTTAAAAAAAAAAAAAAAAAAAAGGAATACAGGGGGCCGCCCCATGCCTCAGTGGCTAACGAGCTGTGCTCGCTCGCTGGTGACACTGGGTCAGAAGTGTATTCGGGAGCTGGGCCAGAGGGACAAGTTAGCTGGGGTAGCACTGCTGCGCAGCACCGTTCCCGGCTAGGTAGGGATAGCACTGTGATTCTGCCTCCATAGTGACCCCTATGGTGGGTGGGGGAGTTTGACTCCTCTGCAGGGCATTCCTGCATGTGCGACTTGGCCGGACGAGGCATCGCCCAATGTCGGGGAGGTAGGGGTATGGAGACAACCTCAGAAAACTCTATGTCTGCCGGCTCAACTGTATGAAGGCTGCTTATACTCCTGGGCGCAACACCGTGTGGATCCCCACTGGTTCAGACAGTGAGGGGGGGGGGCAGCACATGGGGCTTGTAGGTCTCTGATATGATGGCCAGACAAATGGTGGAGGCGGCGACATAAGAGCGAAACTCTATAGAAGAAAACAAAATTCAGGGACTGAACAAACAAGTTCAAACTGTTAATTTTTTCTCTCTTTTTCTCCAAGCACACGCATGCACTCTAAAGCCCAAGAGCAAAGCCTCCATGAAGAGCACCAACAGTGTGCTACTCCTTGGGTAGGGCCAGCTCCACAGCAGCAAAAAGATATATTTTATATCACATCACTTTTAAAGATACAAGCACTAAAACCTATTGATTTGATGATGATTTAGCTTTCTTTGGATTTTAACGGCTCAAGTTTGAATATGACACGGGATTTGTGAAAGCTGCTGAAGTCTATCATTATCACAAACTGTAAGGATCGCATGATATCTTCACAGTGCCAACAACATAATTTAGCTATTCAGATTTATACTCACTGGAAAGTACAATGTAATAAAAAGTGAGCTTTAGTTACTGAATGAAATCCAGCTAACAGCAATGTTGCTCATGCAGAATATTTACAAAGCAGAAATACAGTAATGCTGCAAGTGACCTGGTTCTTTTTGACTTTAACTTTAACATAACTTACTGTTCTCATGACTTAAACCCATATCTGAATGCTACTGTAGCTGCTGCTGCTGATACCCTCTTCTCTTTTCCATTACAAACCTATTATTCTGAGACTGCAGCCATTCTCAGTCCTTAGCTGCCACTGCCAATTACAGCTAGAGTCCAGAATTTCACTAGCAAAGACATTTAATCTAATAAGTACTTTTCTGTTACTTGTTAAATATGCACTCTCAATTAGTTCTGATTCTGATCTGATTAAAAAAAATTGCCCACAGCAGACAGCGAATGCAAGGGGGTTAAATTTGCCATATGTGTCCACCCATAATGTAAGAACTAGTTCACAGTACAGCACTAACCATGTGTGCTGTAAAAGGGTTGGTGAAAATAAACTGCACAGTCCTGGAATGCCCTCTACTGGCTAATCTGAAAGCTATCTTTTTACAACAAAATACAGTACAGCAACCCTCTATGTGCCAGCACCAAGCACGCATCCCAGACGTTTCAAGCAGACTGAACAGAAATTCGGTGCTGCCCCACCATGCTGCTCAAAATGCATGCAATTATTAAAATATATTCTCTATCATACTTACTGTGCGCTCAGTTCCTGACATTCAAATGGGGTTTCTTTGTTACACTTTTCAGCTGAAATGTGACTAAGCCCAACGACCAAACTCCATGGTGTACCCCTTGGCCGGGTCCCACATTAACTATTTTTTTTTTATCTTGCTTACCCAAGTTAATATCTTACCGCTTCTTTCTTTTACTTATGTGAGATGACCTTCAAGATTCCCACCCAGTCTCAAAGGTAGTCGTGGGGAGCTTGCTAGAAAGGGGCCACTGCTCCCCGATAATTAAGTAAATGTAAGAAGTAGCAAAAGTAACATATAAGCGTAACAGATAACCCCATCTGACTGTCACTAACTGAGAAAACAGTAAATAAGACAGATAATTAATTTAAAGAATTTTAGCCCCTTTGAGCAGCAAGGTGGGGGGGGCAGGGCACTAGCTGAACTGGATTAGGTTTATTTGAATTGGCCACACACCAGAAGTGCCCCTTGAAAACAAGTTACCCTGTAAGAAATATAACTGCCCCTTTGTGACGGAGCTGGGAAGAACGCACTACTTCTTGCATTTACCCCAGCTGTTTCACTCGTTCCATAAAACAAACAGGCATGGTAGCAGCAAAGTTTAATGATGAACAGCTATTGTTTGTGTGACACACTACTGCAGCAGCACTGTTCTGCAATGTGCTTCAAGAGAATGACAGCTACTGCTCACCAGCAGGATTTTGTGCTACAGCAGCAAATATCTCCAGGAACGATACTAGCGGGGACTGGCCGAGTGAGGTCTGAGGTTGGCGAGGGGAGAGTTGCCTTGCACCGTCTTCATGGCACGCCCGAAACAGAGACAAGCAGCAATCCACTGCCACTGTAGTGCCTCAGGATCTGAATTACTGGTCCTGGTCTGAGGAAATCTCCATGGAGGGTCTTCCAGAATGGGACGGCAAAGTGTATGAACGCACTGCCACAAGGAGCACAGTAGGACTGCTGTAGCAGAGAAGTAATTTCAGCCACAAACTGCCTTTCTTTCTGGGCACCAGCAGGCTATAAAGACTGGATCCCAGCATAACCACATGGACAAATAATAAAGCACTGCGCAGGACAGCATGAGAGGCCTGCTCCCTGCTTGGAGACAGATGAGAACTGGACTATTATGGGTAACTCAACCCAGATTGAAAGCTTCAGTTACCCTCCACCTGCTTTGGAGCGGAGTCAGCCCACCTGCCTGCTACAGTCCAGATGAGCAAGAGCAGCTGCAGGATCTGGTCTTGCTGCACATATGTCCAATTATATTACATTAAGCCAAGGATATAACCTAGTCGCAACAGGTTTCTGGTCTAACTGGCCTTCAATCATTAATCCCCAGGGTAAATCATTTTAAGACACCAACAGAATTTCTACAGTTTTTTCACCAAACCACAATTTAATCCAGTTTTGTCCATAATGCGGTTTTGTCTGTTTTGCCTTTTAAATCCATAAATAAAACCATGTTCTGTTCTTTTCCTAAATGTACCTGTTATTCAGATTTTCAAATGCTACAAGCTGGTGCCAATGTAGTACAAATTTTCAGAGATGTTACAGTGTACCAAAGGGTATATTTCAAAGTTCTCTAACTCCAGGTACAAATAGTGTTGTCTTTTAACAGTCAAACAAGGGCTCAGGGATCGGTGCAGAGGCCACTACTGTTTGACATTTTCATTAGTGACATGGAAGTTGTGCCTGTACGCTGCCAGTGTGCAGATAACACTAAACTGGCCAGGGTAGTAGACTCCCTCGAGGATGAGGACAAACTTTAGGAGGGCCTGAACAAGCTGTGGGATTGGTCGCGTTCCCAGAGTTTCCAGTTCAGAGTAGCCAGATGAATAGTGCCGCACTTGCATAGGAGAACAGAGGCAGGACCTACATACGATACTATGTTGTTCTCCTCTTGCTGCAGTACAGGAGGAAAAGGACTTGAGGGCTCATAATAGACAAAGGACTGATGCAGGACGAACAGTGCACGGCTGCTGTCAACGACTGAATCTGGTGTCTCTGCTGCATCTTAAGTATTTCCATACCAATGCATGTAAGAAATGTGCTTCAGGCTAACAATTTTCAGCAACTGATGGCTTTAGAAAAATAAAGGTCTTCAGCGAAACCGAAGTACATACAAAAACTCTCTGAAAATCAGGTGCGCAGCGCAAGTGCAATTACAGATTTATAGCTCACAGGTCGAGCTGCTCGAACTTCTAACAACTTTGTCCCGGCGCTTCAGCTGTCTCAACCTATCTCAGGGGACGTGGCAGGAGAAGTGCAGATCATTGTTTAAATAGTCTGCTGTGACATCATACACAGTGCTAGTGGAAAGTGTGAATAAAAAAATACAATATTAATAAAGCCAAAGCACCAGTCTAAGTTGTCATCCCCGAAAGCTGCAACTGTTCGGAGCATGTCTAACGCTTGAACTGCTGCTGATCATGGGTGCTGTAGCAACAGCGCTTGGGGTTTGAAACACTCTTTGCTTGAGCTGCTTTCTAATATCCACAGAACAGAGGTTGGTAACATCATTTGGGAATCAGTATTCTCCTGGTATTCTACCCCCCAAAAAAGCCTCTGAAATGCAGGATGATGAGCCCACCACCTCCAGGAGTGGATTCAGCTAGGAGAACAGTGAGTCACTGAACATTATACAACATCATCAAAAATACTGGCTCCTGACTGGCTGGCATGATTTACAACGTGTAAATCGTGCCATTACAACACTGCAAAAAGTGCCAGCCAACCAATCACCCACCCCCACTCTGAATTACTCCGATGCCCTCACATCAAACGTGTCAACTGCCATATTGTTACCGTCGCTAAGTAAGACGCGGCAAATTTAAAACCCCCAAAACAAACTCTTCCTTCAAAATTACAGATCAAGAAGAGCTAGAACCTCTTTTTTTCAGATATTTTGCACACAGAAACAGACAAACTAACAGCACAAAATGGCCCCCAAAACATACCTGTACCTCCGCCTCACGTCACCATTAAGGACACAAGCCGAAACCCATGCGATGGGCCTTGTTCTACATCTGGAAGCATATGCTTCCCAAATGCATTAAAAACAAAAAAAACACTTTAACAAAATAAAAGTTCTTGCTGTCAGTATTTCCAGTTGTATAACAGCAATCAAGCAGAAACTACTTCCTCAACCACTGGGCAGATAGTCACACCAGCCCTGCCTTCAGAAGACGCCACTCACGCTGCTCCTCACAGGACTTCAGCGGAAGTGCACAATCCTCATATGCATTACAAAAAAAAAAGGAAAATACTTTCCAACAAAAAATGTTTTTGTGCGCTGTCTCCAGTTGTATAATAGCAATGTCCCTCTTATGGTCTATGGCCTCGTGACCAAACCACACCAGGTGTGGGTAAATCCTGGTTATCACCCACACCCTCTTGCGGTATACTGCTTAAGTAAATGACAGCAGGCTAGACAGAAACTGCAAGGTCATGAGGAGGTAATAACCGTTACTGGGGATAGTAAGGCAGCTTTCATTAAACTTGAGAGACTGTTGCAGGGTTCCCCATAGCCTGTAGATGTGGGCGGTGGTTGTTGTCATCAGGGCCAAAGGTGTATTATTTCTTGGGCCTCCTAGATAAAACCACTTATGTACATGTACGGTGTAAGTATGGTTTAGAGCACTGGTATCAAAACAAGGGTTGTAGTGCAATAAAGGGTGGTGGTACAAGGCAATTTTGGAGGATTTTATAAAAACAAATTGGGCTGATGGCTACAAATATAGTGTGCTGGTAAAAAAAATATATAGGGTGGTGGCCCAGCGCGCTAAAATAATGAATGGGGAACACTGTGTTGTGCAAAGTGTTGGAAATTGCATGTAACATTACAACCCTTGAACAGTATATTGAAAAGAAACAAGCACCTAGAGGATTGAGGGTATCAGTAATTCCCTTGAGTGGGACTGAAAACTTTAAATATAAGGAGGAGTGGCTACAAGCAGCTACCGAATGTTCTGAAAAATTTGTACAACTTATAATAAAATGAGACATCTCTAAAAATAGTGAACTGGTGGAGGAAATTTTATTTATTTTTATTTATTTCAATCCAGGATTACAATACCTTTGAGCCGAGGCTCTTTTACTAAGGTTCCACGTCAGCGTGTTCAACAGTTATCATTTTTAGTTACAAACATATAGTCATTGACTTACAGACATGTAATAACCAGTACAAAGACTTGAGCTATGAGCAAGGCGGGGGAGGTTGGGGAAGTGAGGGTAGGAGATCGAGGGGGGGAAGGAGGTACAGGGGGTAAGGAGGAGTACGGGAGGTGGTTGAGGGCAGGGGCAGGAGTGGAGATACGGGAGAGGTGGGTGAGGATGGGAGACAGTGCAGCCATGGGGCCTTGTCGAGGGAATATGACAGGTAAGGTGCTAGGGGTGCAAAGACTGATTGAAGTGCTGGGTGCTGGCGCATTTGCAGCTGGAACGGTGGAAATGTTAAGATGGGCAATCACAGGATACAAGCAGTGAGACATGCAGCTTGGACTTGAAGAGGTCAAGTGTTGGAGCGGTCGCTATGTCGCTGCCAAGAGAGTTGAGCCAGTTGGATGCCCGATAGGCGAATGATCTTTGTCCTTGGGTCGTGCGACATCGTGGGATATGTAGTAGATGGGAATTGGATCTCCTTGTAGTGACGTTCCTATGTCTAGGCTTAAGGAGGGCACAGACACCAGGTGGGGCCAGACCCATCATAATTTTCTTGGCCGTGATGCAGGTTTGGTATTTTATGCGTTTGTCAAGTTGAAGCCATCCAGATTTGGAATAAAGGTCACATGTGTGGGTACGGCGATGTGAGCCAGTGATGAGACAACAGGTCTTATTCAGGAAGGTTGCGATACGTTTGAGAGCAGTGGTAGTTGCAGTCCCATATATGATAAGACCATAGTCTACGATGCTGACAATGCAGCTTTCGACTGCCACTGCCAGTGCTTCTCGGGTTTAGTGTTTCCTGTGCCAGAATAATATGCATAACCTCGCATTGGCAGACTTTGCAACACTGCTGATATGGACAGCTTATGAGAGGTGGGGATCAAGGGTGATGCCGAGGTACTTGAATGATTGTGTTTGCTCCTGGATGGCTCCTTGTCTGGTTGCAATGGAGAGGTGGAGTTGTTTGTTTTTGTTGTGGGGGCTGCAGAAGACCATAGACTTGTTTTTTTCTGACTGAGAAGCAGTTTATGATTTAGAAACCAGGATTCAATGGAGGAGAAGGCCTGCTGAAGTTTATTATGTAATTTGATTGGATCAGGGTCCGAGGTGAGGATCACAGCATCGTCGGCATAGAGAATTATTTGTGCTGGGCAGCTGTCCGGTAGTGAGTTTAAGAATAGGCTGAAGAGGAGAGGTCCCAGAATGGAGCCCTGGGGGACTCCCGAGTGGACCAGTCTAGGGTCTGAGAGTGTATCAGCGATTCTTACTGTTTGGGACTGTTCTTCAAGGTAGCTCTTAAACCAGCCAATGGAGTCAGTTGACAGCCCAGTGTTCTGAAGCTGGACAAGCAGGAGGCGGTGATTGACGGTGTTGAAAGCTTTAGTTAAGTCAATATAGATGGAGCCTAGTAGTTCACCGGAGTCAAGTGCACTGTGGATTGCGCCGGTGAATTCAAGTAGTGCTGTGGAGGTGCTGTAACCTTTGCGGAACCCGTGTTGTTGCTTGCACAGGATGTTGTACGTATCCAAGTATTCTGTGAGCTGGTCCGAGACGATGCATTCTAGTGCCTTGAAGAGTGGGAGTAGTAGGAAGATAGGTCTGTAGTTATCATGGGCAGTTTTGTCACCACTTTTATGGATTGGGATGACAGTGGCAGATTTCCATCTGTCCGGGAACTGGATATGGCTGAGGGAAAGGTTGAAAATTCTGGTCAGAGGACTAAGCACTTCATCAAGTGTGAGAGACAGGATTTTGAGATCGAGGGAGTCATTACTGAATCTTGATTTACCAAGGGCTTTGGTTACATATTTGCGCACTTGGTGAGCCTTGACTGCTTTGAAGTAGAAGCGCAGGGAGCAGGTGGGAGTAGTGTTCACTGCGGACAGAGGGGCTTCACCATCTTTGAAGTAGTCCTGGGGTAGGACAGAGCTGAGGTCGGTAAAGGCTTTGTTAAAGGTATCCGTAATGGTTTTTGGGTTGAGGGTTGTGGTTCCGTTAATGTTGAGTATTGATGGGGGGGTTTTGGGTGGATTCCCAGTGAGTTCCCTTATGTTCTTCCAGAATTCACGACCATTGGCCCAGGAGTTTGTGAGGGCATGCTTACAGTAGGCGGACTTCATTTGCCGGATAGTTTTGGTGCAGTCATTGCGGGCACGTTTGTAGTTTTGGATGTCGTTTGCCTTCCAGAGTTTCTCGCAAGCTCCCATAGGTGGTCTCTTGTTTTAGCATCCTGAGGAGGTCACCCGTGAGCCAAGGGTTACTGAGTGATTTGGCTTTGCGTTTCTTAATAGGAGCATACGTGTCACAGGCCACAGTGAAGATGTTTATGAAGTGGTCAAGGGCAGTGTCTATGTTGGTTGCATTGAAAATAGAGGACCAGTCTTGATGGAGGAGGTGGGATTTGAGTCAAGGAAGGTGACCACTGGGTAGAACCCTGCTGGTGATAGTTTTTGGTGGTGGTTTGATGAATTTATTTGACCAGGTGCAGCTAACAGGGGAGTGGTCACTGAGAGAGTCAGGGAGGACATTAGTGTTAGATATCCACGATGGGTGACTGGTAAGGAGCCAGTCCAAGAGTGTGCTGGTGCCAGTCCTGTAATTTTTCCTGGTTGGTGAGTCAACCATTTGTGTGAGATTCACCGTAGCAATGGTATCCCTGTGTGCACCAGCATCGGCTGCAGGCCAGTTGATGTTGAAGTCACCTAGGAGGATGGATTCGGTGTCCAGTGGGAGTGACTTTACAAAGTCAAGAACAGCTGTTAGACCAGTTCCCTGTTCTTTGGGAGGGGTGTAGATGGTGGCAACAGTGAGGGTTTTGTTTTGGGCTCCGAGGAGGATTCTCACTGGCAGTATCTGAGCAGTTGTGGGTTGGAGTGAGGTAATGATGTGGTGACGCTGTATGGAGTCTTTTAGGTGGAGAGCGCAGCCCCCACCTCTTTTGGAGAGGCGATCCAGCCTAAAGACACTGTAGCCAGGAAGGCTGATTGCATGGTCCAGTACTGATGACTTGAGCCAGGTTTCTACAACCGCCAGAATGTCAGGGGTGTGCTGGCTGGTGAGGGCCTGTAGGGCATCCATTTTAGGAAGGAGGCTGCAGATATTGATTGATACGAATGAGAGGGCACCTGAAGGCTTGCTCAGATTAATGGCTTTAGAGCAGAATGGGCCAGGGTTTGGGTGCACGTTGCCTGACAGCATTAGGAGGAGGACTAGCCTCAAGGAGCTGCGGCGTATTTCTTTAAGAGAATGCTTTCGCCTGCTAGCATCTCGGGAAATTGCCGCGCATCAACGATAGTGGGTGAGGGTAAGCGTAGACAGGGGGGACCAGAGTGGAGGGCTAGGACCAGTGTGGGTGTAAGACAGTTTCATGGCGGAAGGATGGACCCTGGGCAAGGGGCAGTGACCAGTGTGCAGCATGCCTAAGTGGAGGAAGGATGTAGGAATGTTGAAGCTGTGGGGAAGGGAGGGAAAGCAGGCTTTTGGGGCATGCAGTAGGGGAGGAAGACAGGCAAGAAGAAATAGAATAGGGGGTAGAGAACGGTGGAGGCGCATGATTAAGGTAGGATTTGGGGTAGGCAGAGGGAAGGGGTTAAGACAGGCTGGCGGGGCTAGGAGAAGGGGACGGAAGAGCAGTAGCTGAATCAGTGGGAAGTGAGGATACAGCCAGGAAGGCCAGGCAGCCAGGGACTGTGTCTTTCAGAGGGTACATATTTTTTAAATTAAGTTAAATTAAAGAAGCTAAGGCAGCTGTACTGAAATTTAAAGCGGAGAAGGGGTTCAAAGATTTTGAACTGCAACTTAAAAGAAACTACTTATGAGGAGGAAATTATTATCAGAAAACAGAAGTTGCAAAGATCAAGGGGACTACAAAAATGGGTGCACTCTAGAGTGGGTAACAAACAAAAGTGGGGTAGAAGTAAATCTCAAGTCAAGAAGTAGTAGCCATCAGAGAAAAAAAAAAATCACCCTAGAACAGAGGATGATTCTGAAGTTTTTTTCTAGAAGAAACAGAAACTCAAAACAATGCTGAAAGAGAAAAACAAGGAGAGGAAAGAGGCGGCAAAAGGCACAACGAATCAGAAAAGAGTACTGAAGGAAAATAAAAATGCAACAAATTACAAATACTGAACTTGACCACAAAAGAGCTTACATCAGACCAAGTCCAAGTACTCAAGAAAGGTTTCTCTTTTGTACCCACCCCACGCCTTAACCCCTTCCGAGCTAATGTGGACTTGGACACATTATTCAGAAAAAGTCGACTAAAGTATTATTTCAATAAAAATGCCAACCCCTATAACACCACGGGATATATAGAAAAAATAACACACAGCCAGGAAGATAATGACTTACTGTTAGCTGAAGTTGCCAATCCTGAAACAGACAGACCTGAACCTCGATACCTATGGCACTAACCTTAATATTTTGGATGAAATCTGTACAAAAGATTTAGGACAGTTACTTAATAATTCACTGCTGGACTTGAAACTTAACATGAGCAGAACATTACTGCTAACTTAGGGATAAGTATCAGAATTACTTCAATTAGATAAATTTTGAAAGAGAGAAAAAAGTTATTTAAAGGCAAATCTACCTTTACAACCAATATTTATAATCCTGCAAATACTATGTTCGAGAAGGTAATAACCAAACAAGTGAATGACCTCCTAGAAGGAGATGGAGGTGTATCAAATAATTACAATCTAGCTAAAAGAGAACATGAAATTCTGAAGAAATTGAGCTCATGTAAGGACACTGTCATAAAACCAGCAGACAAAGGAGGCACTGTGGCGATGCTTGGCAAAGATCACTACATACGCATTGTAATGTCCTTATTAGATCACACAGATAATTACAGAGAGTTACAATCAAACCCATGACATAGATTCAAGAAGGAATTACACCAGATACTACAAGAAGCAACTGTAAGGGGTTAGGTCAGTAGAATTCAATTATATTTGGAATGAAGTTCAAGAACACCTGGGTATTATATACTCCCTAAAGTTCATAAAAATACGTCTGACCCCCCCCCCCAGCAGGCAGATTGTTTCTGATATAAATTCCATTTCAGAAAATTTAGGAAACGTCACTATTTCTTACAAAAGGTGGAAGGATTAAAATCTTATCTTAAAGACACTACTGAGCTCTTGAAAACATTATCTGACACAGCGTGGGATAAAATTTGATTTGCTTAGGCACTGATTTAAAAGCTTTGTACACGTCAATAAGGCACCAGCAAGGTATTACTGCATGCATATACTTCTTGGAAAAACATGGTGATAGTGAGGCAATGCCAGTAGAATTCATTTTATAAAATGGGCGTCCAAAGTAAAGACGTCTCATTGGTCAAAATATATCATGTGACTGTGCATGAAATCTGTTTATGCACAGTCATCCTGGTCCTAAACCACATCACACAATGAGCAAGTCAGTCCTCCTACTATCAGAACTATCTTCCATCGGTCCCCCTACAACCAGAACTGATCTTTCATCACAAACATGGTTGCTATCTTTACACTGTAAAAAAACTTCAACTGGGCCCTAAAAATAAAAATACCTTAAATAAAAATTAAACAAATTAAATGTTGATCATCACACTTCCCTTACATATAAGCACATTAGAAACATTAAGTATTGTTTATAGTTTTCATTACAACTGTTTCTTTGCTGACAATGAAAAACACCCTCCTATCTTTACCTGTTCATCACGGAAATCTCTTCTGCTTGCCCTGACAGTGAGCTAATTGAGTCTCTGGCTGTAGAAGAAACCTTTGTTGTGTGTGTACAGCATGTTAGGTGAGGAACATTCTGCCAGTGAAACTGAGCAGCATTTTGAATCCATGTATTCCATGGTAAATATTCCATGATAAACACTGCATGATAAACATTCCATATTTTGAATCTTGATGCCAGCAAAGGACAAGTCCGGCAGTAATAAAATGACATCATCAATGACGTCATTTGCACACAAGTAAATCTATTGTTTCTATATATAAACATACATTTCCCAAATGTAAAAAGTTTAAAAAAAAAAAGGCCATTTTATAAGAGCAATAAGACACTCCGGGGATGTGCATGGAACAGATTTTACCGCACTTCCAGGGGCCGAAGGCACGAGGCCACTATACCCCTGGGCATTCAGTAAAATCTGTTCCATGCACACCCCGTCGTGTTTTATTGCTTACTTGACAGCTTTTGAATTTATATTGACTTATAACAACTTTGAATTTAATAGGAAGCACATCTTACAGGTCTGCGGTACAGCTATGGGGCCTCCATGTCCCTTTCTTATACAGACTTGTTTTTAGGCATGTGGGAAGAAGAAATAATTTTTATCATGCCAAAAATCCATATCTGATTAAAATAAAAAAAAGTATAATTTCACTGATGATATAGACTGCATATGGCAAGGGGACATGAATGAAATAGGATGGACAGGCTTCAAGAAAATAATTTAAATTTGAAATTTACACATGTAGCCACTAAAGATTCACTTAAAGGAGAACTGTGCTGAACCTGTAAGTCATTTTTCCCAGTAGAAGCTGTTTTTTTAAGCACTGGCTCAAATTTTTTTTTTATTGTTCCATCTCTACAGGCCTTTTTAGTAACGTCAGTGGGACTTTCAGCTTTACAGTCTGGTGGTAAGTACCATTTTAGAACTGCATGATGTAGTTTATGTCCCAAACAACCTCAGAGTTCTATAGTAGAACATAAAAGCATTGTGCCAACAATACAATACAAGACTAGAACAGGGACATAAACTACATCATACAGTTCTAAAATGGTTCTTACCAGCAGCAGGTAAATCAGAAACAGCCACTAAGATAACCAAAAAGCTTGGATAGCTAGAGCAATAACAGAGTTTGAACCGGCATTTAAAAAATAACTTCTACTGGGAAAACTGGCTTCTAGATTCAGTGCAGTTCTCCTTTAACTTCCTAGATGTAACACTATACGCTACACAGATGAGATAAGTAGGCATTAAGCCACGACGGAGGTGTGCTCTAATGCTGGATTGATGCATGGGGGGGGCCCCTTGGCCCAGGGCAGAGGGCTGCCACCCGCCCCCCCCCCATGCTTCAATCGCATTAGAGCACACTGACGGAGTGGCTTAATGCGCTTGTAACATGGGCCGGTGACTGGTGGAGGGATGTCAAGGGGGCCCACTGTGACAGCTACGCAATAACTGGCGGAGGCGGTGAGAACATTTGACAATTTCAATGCACTTTCAGAAAAGGCTACAACACATGACATACGTACTGATGTGGTCCACAGACAGTGTCCATGCAGTGGCGCGGAGGGGGCCAGCTAAGAGTCCTGTGCATCTTGTGCAGATTTCCGTGCGGGTATTGTGGTCATGCCTGCAGTGGGAGGTCTGCCGTGCAGATTTCCGCGGCACCGAGGAGCGCTGGCCTCACGCTGTGCATCTCGGTCGCTCTGACTTCCTGCTCCCCAGGGATACTCGTCCGGCTGCATCGCCATGCACCTGTTGTGTGGATGATGCTGCCCGGGGCGGTCTGCGCTGTGCTCATCTGACCGGGCACTTGTGGTTCCCATTGCCGGCGGGTGGTCCCGTAGTTCACTGTGCCATGCAAGGTGAACGGTGGCAATGCAATCGTGGAGGTCAATGCTTCTCGTCCCCCCACCGGATCTACTGCCGCTGCCGGATTCCTAGTAGGGCTCCAGCGCCGCCATCGCCCTCCTCCTTTCATTTCCCCACAGGAGCCAGTGCTGCTAGGCAGGGGGTCTGGCTGTGAGCAGTACTGCCGAACCGGACACGGCATATATGCTGCGTTAATACCCACTTCGGCTGCCGTCTCGTGACTGCCCTAGCCCTATCGGCTTGCTCCCTCAGAGGTGCACAGTTCATGCCATGTTACAAAGCGTAATTGGAAACAAAGTGTTACAGGAAGGCTACAGCTACAAATACTGCTCTGCAGGCAGAAAATGTGCAACCTCTAGCTCTAAAGAACTCTGTCCCCTAGAAGTTCACTTTTTAAGACCAAGGAGGAACTGCAGTGACACTGAAACCTTCAAACAGCAAGCTGCCGAACTTGAATCTACATTTTGTGATAGAGGTTATGACAAAAACCTTCTATCCAGATCCAAAAAAAAACGCACTAGCTATGGCCAGGGGGGCCTTTTAAAGGGCAAAGAGAAAAAAGGAAAACAAGACTCTGGCCCCGTCACTTCTCTAACAGAATTTAACAGCAGGTCAGATAAGACTGGTCACATCAAATTCCATAATTGGCCCATTCTAATGGGAAATCAAGTAGTAAGCAATGCAGCTGGGGAAGAAAACACAAGTTACTTTAAGCCAAGCTGTCAATATTAGGGACAAACGGGTGCACAGTAGGACACTTCCTTCGCTAAGCCCTAGAGACTGGCTGCCCAAAAGACCCAACGGATGCTTCAAATGCCACAGATACAATGTCTGCAAACTTTTAGAACAGGGTGACACTTCCATCCATCCAGGCAAACCCCACAAAAAGTAGACATCAGGGAGTGCATTTCCTACCATACTACCTTTGTAGTGTAAGCCTTAGAGTGTCCCTGCAATAAAATATATGTAGGAAGAACAGTATGAAACCTCAAAACTAGAATACAAGAACATGTACGGACTACTATCAATAATAGGTCAGGATATACCACTCGAGGTACACTTCTGTGAAGAGAATGAATCTAACTCTGAAATTTGGAGATTCATGGGATTAGAATATGTTGCACCACTGAAAAATGGGGGGGGGGGGTCGCACACAGAATCAACTACTAACAAGCATTTGTCAATGCCAAGTGTTGCTTGCTGTCATTAGCAGTGGAAATGCAGGAGTTAGACAGATGCAGTATAGGAATGGCACTGAAGTACTGAACAGACGCCAACTCCACCCCCACCCTGCAGAGATGGACAGGCATTGGGGTGTGCCTTTGGGTCGTCGCTCATAACAGTCACAACATTTCACCTCACCCTACCCTGCAGACACTTACAAATGTCGAGGTGTGCTTTGGAGTGTTCGGGCTCTACACTCACCTCATTCCATAGGGAAATACGCTGAAATGGGTACAGTACAGGAGAATGGGGTGAACTCTGGAGCCAAATGGTCGAAGGAGCACCTCGATGCCTGCCACTGGCTGCAGGGTGGGGGTGGAATGGTATGAGCATTACTGTCGACAATCCCAAGTCACACCCCTGATGCCTGTCAGTCCCTACAGGGTTGGACGTTATGGTCGAAACCCCTAACACCCTGGGCGTTTCTTGGTATTTTTACTCCAAGTTTTTTTTTCCAACATGGGCTTTTTGTGACCCCACTGCATGAACAGTGACAGTACCAGTTTGTTAGCCGAAAGGTGATTTTGCAGAGCGACTGCGCCACTTGAACCATAGGTGCAAAAACATATTTCAAACAGGATGTGAAAAATGACATATGTACTGTTCATGAAGAGGTGTAAAAAAATGGCAATGTTGAAAATCTGGAGTGAAAATATATAAAAAAAAACTGGTGAAATCACGAGTGTGCGTAGAAACTGTGCAACACACACCCATAATGTAATCAGTTTGGGGATATTTTACAGCAGATTTTCAACATAGGCATTTTGGCACCTCCACGCATGAACAGTGTCACTGTGATTTTCTTAATCTGTCCCGAACCTTGATTTCACACAGCGACTGCGCTATTCTGCACCGGAAGTGCGAAACACATTTTGGCCAGAATGTGAAAAATGACAGCTGTACTGTTCACAAGGAAGTGTGAAAAAATGCCAATGTTGAAAATCTGGACTGAAAATAATACGAATTCATGAACTCACAAGGGTTTGTGGAAATTGCACAATGCATGCTGGTAACACATTTTATGGACGTTTGTCACCAAATTTTCAACACTGCCAGTTTAAGACCTCTGCTCACGAACAGTGTCACTGTGATTTTCTTAATCTGTCCCGAACACTGATTTTGCACACCAACTGCGCCACTGTGCACTACATGTGAGAAAACACATTTCTGGGGAGATGTGAAAAATGACAGCTGTACTGTTCATAAGGAGGAGTGGTAAAATGGCAATGTTGAAAATCTGGAGTGAAAATATTAAAAATGCTCAAAGTTACAAGTGTAAAACAGTCAGTTTTGTGAATTTTTTCACCACATTTTCAACATAGGGTTTTTGGGGGACTACCTCATGAACTGCGACACTGTCATTTTGTTAATCAGTCCCGAAAGGTGGCTCCACGCAGTGACCGTGAAATCACCTTTCAGGACCGAATAACAAAATGACAGTGACTTGAGTTCATGAGATGGGGTCCCAAGAACCCCATGTTGAAAATTTGGTGAAAAAATTCCCAAAAATGGCAGAGATATGCACCAAAGTTGAAAAAAAAAAAAAACCTATTTATGCCATTAAACAGCCTACCGGTATTTTTTCAGTTTGCGGTCGGCTCTGAAGAGTGCAGACGTGTTCCGGTCCACAGACGATCATTGCGCCAGGCTCCGGAGGTGTGGGGTGAGGCGGGAGTGTGGGAGCTGGAGCACGTAGAGGGCGGGCGCAGGTTGGGTGGGGCCAGAGAATCAACAAGGAACGTTTTTTCTTCTAGTTTTTTTTTTTTAAAGATGAGAGGGACTTTTGCCACGCTTGGGGTGAGCTCCAGTGTAGCACATGGAAGTTTGCTGGGGGACAGGAGCCGACGGGGATTGGGCACCCCTGCTATTGGAAGAGATTTTGCCATGCTGGGGTAGGCTCCAGCGTGGCAGATGTAAGTTTGTTTGGGGGAGGGAGCCGATGGGGACTGGGCACCCCCACTGCCATACAGTGTGCTGGGGGGGGGGCAGGAACGTACGAGCCGAGCGGAGATTGGGCACCCCCCCCTTGGTAAACAACAAATGGGCGGAGGTGCATTATGCCAATGGGGATTGGGCTGCCCCATCAGCAAATGAACTGGGGAGGGGGTCATGCCGACAGGGGGATTGGGCACCCATCTGCTTTTGTTTTTATTTTTTTTTATTGAAATGTTTCACCAGAAAGGAACACTGAACGGCGGGCGACAGCTTTCAGTCAGCTTCGTGGGGACTGTGAGAGGCCGACAGAGAAGCTGTCGCCATGGGGGCCCCATGCAATCAGCTGTTTTGGTAGCTTGTAATGCACCAAAACTGCTGATTGCGCGGTGACGTGGCTGAATTTCTTTACACACTGTGGCATGCTCACTAACTGCTGTGATCGACAGCATGCTCCTCTACTGGCCGCGGCAGAGACCAACCCTAGAATGGACAGCTGCCATTCGGCACAACACTGACACGCCTCCATAACTCGCTTTTGCAGGAAACTGACACAATGTGTTTCTTGCACATGCGTGCAAGTAACACAAAAAGAAAGAGATTTTGGATTTATGCACTGCAACGTGTGAACAGTGGGATCTTAAGCCCTTTTCATTACCATGAATGAGAGTTTGTTTTACAAAGTTTTCCTGTTTTTCCCACAGATATCTTCCTTCTTCTTGCCTTTATCTCCCACCTGCAAACTGGGTGGACCACATGTTGATCCCCTAAGCTAAGCCAGCTGGAACTGGACTTGTAACATGGCAGAAAGGAAAGATTAGAAATAGAGCATTTCTATTGGTTAGTAAGTAGGAAAAAGTCATGCATTAATTCCCAAGTAATGCATGGTTGCCTATTAAGAGCGTGCTTAGTGAGATTCAAAGGGGAAGGGGCAGGCAGCAGGAGACAGACATGGAACACTCACTCCCTGTCCTACACAAATCAAAAGTCAGCAGAAGAGGTGCTGCTCATTTTGTTTCCTGTACTCTCTGCTCAATTATTTACTGTACGATCAGTCCCTCCCCACCTGCCCCGCGGAACTCCAGAACTGGAGCAGTAACTGTGTCCGAAAGCCCCATCCCAACCATTATATTCTTTTCTACAAACGCACCCCTTACACTGAGCTCTACAGTGCAGGGCGAGCGACAAAAAGAGACAGAAAGACAACAGAGAGAGAGAGAGAGACAGAGACAGACACACACAGCAGCAATCTGTATCTGTCTCTTTCTCCATCTAACTGACAGACCCCAAATAAGTCAGCAAAAAATGCTGTCTATTTTGTTTCCTCTCCTCTCTGCTCAATTATTTTCTGCATGCAGAGTCCCTTCCCACCCAGCTGCCCCACGGAATTCCAGAACCGGAGCAGTAACTGTGTCTGAAAGCTCCATAACAACCATAGTATTCTTTCCCACAGACGCACCCCTTACACTCAGGTCTACAGTGCAGAGCGATCGACGAAAAGAGAGCGAGAAAGACGATTGAGAGAGAGAGAGAGATACAGACACACAGCGACGATCAATGTCTGTCCCTCTTTCTCCATGTCACTGACAGACCCCAAATGTTCATTAGTGTGCAAAAAAATATCTTAATTATGAGGGTTTTCACCCGATGGTGGGCATATCGGTCAAATATTTCAGCTACATATCCTTGCACTGTTTGTTATGTAAAGCCATTGTTTAATTAAAACAACTGACTGCAATGATGTTCCTTAAGTGACATTTTAGAAATGTCTTTCCTTTTAGAACAGGCTTTGCCCTTTTCTGAACATGCTCTAGTGAAACAAGAGAGGGTTATAATTAGAATACAGAGCCTCCGAGGGGCATTCTCCTTGTATTGACTAACTCACTTCTCTGTTGGAGGTTCGGTGATGCACAGATTTTTATTTTAGGATCTGGACATAATGAGACTGTATGAGAGATAGCTTAGGTGGGGGTGCCCTCTACTGGACTCTGAGTGAATAACAGCGCCATTTCAAGATTACCCCTCAAGGAAAGTGTACAATTTTTGACTTCTATTTTTCTTTTCATATTAATATGGAACGTTACAGTAAGTTGAGGGCGCCGAGTCTATAATTGGAACTTGAACTACAAACAACCCCCTTGCTTCATCTTTAAAGTCTATTGTCTAGTTACTTTATAAGATAGATTGATGAAAAAGTGTTCTCATGTTGACTTGTTCGATTACAAGGTTGGAAACAGTACTTTGGTTGTAGTGAAGGTGATAACAGAGGAGAGACAAGTATCCCATCTATCTAGTCTGGGAAAAGGTGATGCTGGTATACCTCCTACTCGAGGAAGTGTAACCTTCTGTGCTACAGTCAGCTCAGCTGGCCCTTCCATAGTCGGTCACTGCGGTGTTAAGATTTATTTCCTCCCCTCATTTAAGGTGTTGCTTAAACCTGTTAAGTTGGGCATTTAGGAATACAACTGACATTTGCGGGTAGATTGACCCAAGCGCCCTTTGGGGTGCCTCTACGAACATAGCGAGGGCTGCTCCGCATAGGGCATGATGGCCAGCACATTTAGGAGTGGGCATTCGGCCACAGTACTAGATAAATTGGGGGATTATGTGCGGGGCTTGGAGTGTACTGATTTAGCCGTAGAAGGGCTTGGGAGACAGGGGCTTGTGTTTTGGGGAAATTAGGGGAGGGGTGTCTGTAAAGAGACCGTTACTTTTTGGGGTGCATGGGCAGAACACTCTATTCCTAACAGTCGCAAAAGCTACAGAATCATGGGGAGTTAGAATGTAATTTCATGGAATATCAAAGGTGGAAAAGACAATTCCAAGAAGTATACTATTCTTAGGCATCTTAAAAGATACCATCCACACATTGCTATGCTACAGGGGACTCATATTAGTACCGATCAATTGGTGAGACTTCGCAAGCTTTGGGTCGGCCAGTTATATGGGGTGGGTAATAGCACCAGATTGGGGGTTGGCAATACTTAACCAAAGAAGTGTTCTTTTCAAGGAAATTAAATCCTGGTGTGACCCTGAAGGGTGGTACATACTGGTGCATGGGAGTTTATCTGGGGTGGAGGTTCTCTTAGGCTCCTTATACAGCCCTAATGTGGATATTCCTACTCCCCCCTTCTATTTTAATTGCCTCAGTTCCCAATGTCCCTTGCCTTTTAGGTGGGGACTGGAATCTAGTCTATGCGAACGACTTAACTAGATCATACCACAGATGAGTAGGCCTTTCCCTGGCACAACGTGCCCTCTGAGAATTTATGAAGGACTCCGGTCACATGGATCTATGAAGACTCCACTACCCACAGGTGAAGGATTTACCTTTTTCTCCTCACCCCATGGGGTTTACTCGTAGACAGACAGACTATTTTCTCCTCGGTTCACCATCATTAAAGGGGGTTGAAGACATGGGTATATATCCCAGAGTGCTTTCAGCCCACTCACCCATTTGGCTTTGGTTGGGGTTAACACCTTACCAGCGGGTCTCTAGTTCATGGTTCCTTAATATCCAACTGTTGTCTGAGGAGAAAATAGTGGAGCATATGAGAACCTTTATCAGGAACTCATGGGACACCAATTATCTATCTATCCAGGCAACAAATGTGCTATGGGATTCTTTCAAGGCAACTGGAGGGGTGAATTTATTAGACTTGCCACCATTAGGAAGCGTAAAAAGACCAAAGAGGTAGAGGATTGGCTGGCTCGTATTAGATTTTTAGAGACCCACTTGAACAAATCTTCAGATGGAGGAACTGCAATCTCTGAGGGCCAAATATGTTGCTCATAGTCTAGCTCTTACACTACATGCAGCCTTAAAGGTGGATGGCAACATATATTGGACAGGAGGAAAAGCAGGAAAACTGATGGAGAACAGGCTTAAAAAAACAAAGGGAGGCTAGATGGGTATCTGCCTAATGGATAAGGCAACTGGGAGGTTGAGCTCTGATCTAGCTGTCATGGCCAATGTCTTTACTGAGTACTACCAGTGTCTATATGCGGCACCTCCTATAAATCCCGATTACAATGGAAACCTCAGGGAGTTCCTACAGGACGTAGAGTTACCCAGGCTCAGTGTATGCCAACAAAATTCATTAATAGGGGAAATTACACTCCATGACATCTCAGAGGCGACTGACCGGTTGTCAGCAGACAAGGCTCCAGGCCCTGACGGTTTACCCCTTCCTTTTACAAATGTTTTAAAGATGACCTGACTCCATATTTAAGTACATTATTTAATTATATATACTCTGCCTCTATTAAGGAGTCTGCATTATTTGAACAGGACTGTTGTCCTACCTAAACCTGGTAGAGATCCTTCTAACTATAGACCGATTTCATTATTAAATATAGAGGTCAAGCTGCTGGCCAGTATCTTGGCATCCCGCCTAAAGAAAGTATGGGATAATTTAATAGGGCCGAAACAGGTGGGATTTGTTTCAGGGAGACATTCTAGTGACCATTTTAGAAAGATTTTCCATCTGATGTCCGCGTCTGGGGGACCAATACTGATATGGTGCTGGTCTCCCTAGATATGGAAAAAGCGTTTGACAAAGTCAGCTGGACATTTCTGTTCGACCTTTTACCCAGATATGGACTGCCACCTGAATTCATACAGTGGATTGCAATTCTATATGCAACTCTGTCTGCAGAAGTACTGTGTAATGGGGCTATTTCCAACAATTTGGGGCTTACTAGAGGTACACGGCAGGGTTGTCCCCTATCCCTCATGTTATTCAATCTATATATTGAACCTTTGGCTAAAAAAAATCAATGCAGTGGGTGCGGTAGGAAGGATAGAGATGGGTTGTTAATTATAAACTCTCCATGTTCACAGACAATATTCTTCTACACCTTTCCTACTGGCGACATTCCCTGCAGGTGGTTTTGAGAATAATAGAGGAATTTAGTTTGCTGTCCGGTTATAAACTAAATCATCATAAAACAACCATCTTATCTTTGACCCCTACTTGCACAAAAGGTGGAGATAGAGGACTTAGGCATACGGTGGGCCTCAAATTCTATTACTTTTCTAGGAATCGAACTCACACAGGATATTGGCAAATTGAGAACTCTTAATTTAGACCCTGTGGTATCTCAGATGCAACAGAATTTGAAGAGATGGCAATGCCTGCCATTACCTCTCTGGGGGAAGAGTTAACATTTTAAAGACGGTCATTTTCCAAGGTTAATGTACCCCCTACCCATGCTGAATTTGGCCCATCCTCTGGCGTGGTTTAAAAAGATTAACTCGATTTGGTCTGCATTTTTATGGCTGGACAAAACCTAGAAGGGCACAATCAAGCTGGCTAGACAAAGAGAGCGGGGGGCTTATATCCCTATCTTTTCTTTATTACTTGGCCTTTCATGGGTGTAAATATCTGCAGTGCTTGGATCCCCAGAAAACGACCCTCCAAACCTTGCTTGGCTCAAGACAGAAAGACATATAGCCCGCATGCACAGTCTATCCCTAGCTTCTCTACTCCATACCCCTATAATAAAGTACCCTAGAACTGGAAGCACACCCCGTTAGCTTGGGCAATGAATGCACATGCTCAATTATGCCATTATTTTGAATTAGACAATAAGCATGATCTAGGTCAGCCTCTTATTAATAATCTGAACCTACTGATAGGAAACAAGGTCATCACTCAGTTTTTTTGGAAGGATTTAAGTGTTGCTGCTTTATCTGACTTGGTTAAAGAAAAGAAAATAATTTCTACCAGAGAATTTAGGCATTTCTTTCACCTCCCAGAGTTACCAATTTTTAAATATTTGCAGATTAAGCAATGTGTCTGTGCAGCTCTTGGCTCGACCCCCTGGTCTTCAGCGGCATCTCTTTTTTTAGACTTATTAAAGATGGCTACTCGATCTAGACCAATAGCACAATTATATCACCAACTGGCTACCAAGGTTGGGTCAGGCCACTTGCTGACTGCCTTTTATTGGCAACAGGCTGCCGACTTCTCATATGACCTTCAACTTGGGAATCGATCTGGAACAATGTTTACAGATTTATTAAACAAGACAGGTTACGCCTGATCAGGTTCAATGTTCTCCATAATCCATATTACACCCCACTTAAACTGCATTATATGGGTAAAAATCAGAACCCGGCCTGTCAGAGATGCCACCAGCAGATGGGCTCTCTTAGACATTTGATTTGGACCTGCCCAAAAATCCAAAGTTTTTGACAACAAAGAACTTTTTGGATCCACTTTTCAGAGGGGCCAACTATTATACTTTACAAATATGTGTACTTGGCATCCTCTCAGCTGCTGCTTCACAAACACACAAATATTATATGGCTATTATTTCAGCTGTAGCACTGCTCCTTATTATGAGATACTGGATTAAAGATACCCCGCCCCCATTTAGAGAGTGGATACAGGAACTTCATGTAGCCTTTAAAGGGACAGTAAACATTGCAGGGATTGCTCAAACTATGAAAGCCCATGAAAAGTTATTTTGAATGAGGTATTGTACTTTCTTGTAGGTATCAAATGTCCCGGGATATGACCAGTTAAATCATCAGTAAATCAAAACAAGGCATGAGCCATTTCATGCAACCTTAAAACAGAAAGTGATGTCACTGAGGGGCAAGCTATAATTAACAACATACAGCTAGCCCTTCAGTGACATCACTTCCTGTGTGTAAGACTACATGAAATGGTTGCTGCTTTGTTGTGATTTACACATTACTTAGCTATTCATATCGCAAGACTCCTGTCCCCTATTGGTGAACCCAATACCTCATTTGAAAGATCTTTTTATGGACTCTCACAATGTGAGTGACCCCTACAATGTTTCCTGTCCCTTTAATGCAGAAAGGGCAACAGCCATTCAATTCCATACTCTAGGGGCTTTAAATAGGAGATGGGAGCAGTTTACACATTTCTTAGCTGGGAGGTGAAAAGAGTATAATGAAGGGTATTCTCCCAACTCTCTTATTCTTGGAAGCCAAACATCTAGGTGTCGCTTACAATATGTTTCTACAGATTGTTCTGAAGGATGGGAATTCGTTAGACGTGTATTTAGTTCTTTCTGATTAAGTTGAGTTAGGTAGGAGGGAGGGGGGGAGGAGAGTTTCGAGGGGAGATGTATTAAATATAGTGGGGAGGGGGGTCTGGGAAGAGGGAGGACTTTATGTGCGGATATAGTGACATGTTCTGTGCCACAATGTTATGTATTGTATGTACTGTATGTCTGGAAAATTTGCAATTAAGTTTAATAAATTGCAAAAAAAAAAAAAAAAACAACCGAGTGTGGTATATGTTGAAATGTTTTTGTGACGTTCTCCTTCTCAGCATGCACCACTGCACTCTGGAATTATTCAGACGTATCGAGCATTGTAACAAGTTCCCTAGCAAGCAGGTAAACACATAAAAAACGTTTCTAACATTTATTGAAGTACCTATTCAAATTAACTTGTCTAAAATCACACCTAGTTGTACTCACATGTTAGTTATAATTAATATGCAAATATTGCAGTCTCTCCCATAATGCAGTACTTCACATACAACATTTGCAAGTATAAACGGAGCAGATCACATTAGAAATGTGTATTTCTATAAGCATAGATACATATTTTTACCCTTTACCAGTGTAATTCTGTACAATGTAAACATGTAAGCTTCGTTAGCAGTTCACTCACACTGAAGTGTATGCACTCTGTGAGGTGCACGTGCACAGCTTCTCATGTATACAGCCAGTGAAAAGTGCAGAACTGAACAGCATAAAATCTTTTAATAAACAATATTGTCAGTTGCTCTTCATTTCTTTAGCACACTTAATTTAATTCAAACGCTAGTTACTTTGCACTTGCCATGTTTCAAGCGCATTAAGCCACCTTAGTGACTCAGTGGAATTAATGCATGGTTGGATGGTTGCCCCCAACCAAGCATTAATTCCACAGTAGAACCTTCCTTTGACGTGGCTTAATGCTTACATATTAGGGATGATCACCTGAGCTTTACCACATACTCTGCATTTCTATCTTGTTCAGGGACTCAGTAAGTGCTTCTAGATTTAGAATGCATAACAAACTGTAAATGTAACAAATTTAATTTAAAACAAATGTCATTCTTATTGCTGATTTTTCCAGCACCTTATAATAGATGTTACCCAGTCATGCATAGGTGCTGCTGTCATTTAGATTTTTTACAACTTTTATTACTGTAACATTAAATTGTAACAGCGCATAAGATGTGCATGAATTTGCCAAAAGTGCAAAGTTTTGCAGTAATGTTTTTTCTATGCTAGTAAACAGGGATCATTTTATAATACTGCATTTCTTTTTATTCACACCTCTGTACTTAGCGCTATGTATGATGTCATAGCAAACTGGCTATTTAAATAATGACATTCACTTCTCCTGCTACGCCCCCTGAGGAAGGCTGGATAGCCGAAGCACCAGGACAAAGTTGGCAGCAGCTCGAGGTGTGAGCTGAAAATCTGTAACTACAGTTATTCTGCACAAATGAAAGCACCTGCTTGGATATTTGAGCGAGTTCTTATTTTTGTCCCCGAGGGCTGCATTGTTTGGCTCATGTGTATATAGACTGGTACTGGCGGCCCCTTTGTGCAGCACTGACCCCTTCTACCACTGCGACTTTAAGTGTGGAGTAGATTAGATCCATCCTGCATTCATTGCTGCCTAGTGAGACTGTGAGACACAGGACACTGAAGAAGGCAGAGTTGAGTTGAGGAGTGTTAAAACTCAATGGAGTAACCTTTGGAAACAACTTAAGTACCTATTGCTCTACAGTAATCTTCATCCACTGATCTGCAAATACCAACAGACTTGCCCAGTGTCAGATGTGCTGATCAGAGGCAGGCCTTAAATCAGTATGACTGATAATCCTTGTGGTCTTGGGTGTCTCTACAGGCACATCTGCCCCACCTCTTCTCCTGAGTTGAAAAGAAGGCCTGGTTGAAGAGCTCTGCGACCTTCCCTGGGAGAAATTACATCTTCCTAGATGGTACTGCCTCACATCACAACAGGGACGACGTCCTGCTGGTTTTTATCTTGAGGCAGAGCCAGTTTTGTGTCGGATAAGTGCTTGATGAGGGTTTCCAATTGTGGACCAAACAGCAGGTCTCCTTGGAATGGCATGTTGCATACAGAAGGTTTTGTGGACTCATCGGCTGCCTACAGATAAAGCCAATGTGCCCATCTGACTAGTATGAAGCATAGGGATTGCTTGGCATCAACCTGCAGGATATAATAAGATGCATCCACTAAGAAACCAGTGCTCCAGGACAACAGGGACATTTTCACTGAAACCTCGGAATCTGGGGGCAGATAGAATGAGATGTCTGACAGCCAACAGACCATGGCTCTGGATACATATGCTGAAGTCAGGACCATTCAAATGACTGTGCCTGATGCCGGTATGAACGCTTTATCAAATTCTCCAGCTTGCAGTCAAGCAGATCCTTGATGGCCGCCACCCACAGGACCAGAATGGTCATCTTCTTAATGGCTACCGAGATGAGTGCATCTTCCTCTGTCTAGTGTCCCAAGATTTGACCTCATGGATTTGATATAATTTGGCAGATCTCATGGCTACGCCTTGAGATCAGTGTGAGCCCATTCCTGCGCAACAATTTCCTTCACCAGGTCACAAACTGGGAAGGCTTTGTCCCTCTTGTTGGCATTCTCGAGAAGGTCCGTCTGCTTCTTCGAGGCCCACTGTTGCTCCTCCTTTAGGTCCAACATAATGCAAGTCTGCTTAATTAAGGTAGAGAATTCATCCCAGGGGAAATTCCCGACAGATGAGTTTCTTTGTGCTGTTTGTCTGAGAAGGGCTACTCCCCACCTTCATCATCTCAACCCCCATCATTTTCATCGGAGGACACAGTAAGTGGCCCCAAGTTGGGCCTGCATGGCTCTTGAAGTTGTGGTATACTGAACTGGGTGGATGTCAGAGGAGTAGGAAGAGGCACCTCGGTTAGATGTTTTCTTTAACTGGTGTTCTGCTCAGCCAGCTGATCTATTATGAGGTTCAAAGCATTCAATTTGTAAAGAAGGAGGCCATTTCTTGAGAACCCACCTCTAAGGAGGTGGGGGACAACATTTTTCCTTTGTCAGGGTAGGAGAGTCATCTGAAGCCAGGGACAAGGAGGCTTCCTGGGATCTGGATTGATCAGACACAGAGCAGTCTCTGAGGAGTCTATCTCTATCCCACATGCCCGGAGGTAGAGAAGGTGTTCTGCACTGCACCCAGTTGGTCTTTATGACATGATATGCAATAGGACCCTTAAACTGTGGAGCAGAGCTTAGCACGGCACTTCTTTCTCTTGGCTCCCCTGACACCTAGTGCCCTTCGCAGCTGCTTCAGCAAGCTGCATAGTGATAAGCAGCAAGAGGCAAGAAATTACAATTTTGGCTACAGCCTTACAGTCTGAGAGCAGCTTGCTATGAAACAGGCAAAGTCATTATAGGAAGAGTCCTTAAGAGCTAGTCCTGATGTCTGCTGCCTAAAGCCCCAACTAGGTCCTTACACACAAATAAAAAGGGGTGGACTTAGTTTCTGCAGTTAAAGCACTAAAGGGTCTCACAGTTCTGCCCCTTGCCGAGTGCCAGATTGAGAAAGTTTCTGTCGAAAATTGGGACCGATTGCTTGCTGCAGTTCGGGAACTGAGCTCCAAGTAGTAATCTGAGACCCTCCCTAGCTAGAGCATGGAGCGACTGAATAACTGCACCAGAAATGACAAAATGGTCGCAGTGCTCTTCTTGCGAAAGATGGCCACCCGTTACAGACTGCATGCATGGCCTGCGCAAGATGGCCACTGTGCTACAAAGCGCATGTTCAGCCATGTGCTAGACGGATGCCATGTAGCCAGAATGCAGAGAGGGCCTTCATAATGGCACGAAGATGTGGGCTTAGGCACCGTAGCCCCCCCCCCCCACAGTCACGCCAACTCCAGCAGCAACCAGACTGTATGGCACTCTCTATCTCTCCACAAAACAAGTAGAAATAATGCCCATCTCCTACCTGGGCAGTAAGGTGCAGCAATGCCTCCTGGAAGCAAGGGAGAGGGCTATACCAGTCTATCCTGGAACTGCAGCCCTGGGCTGCAGCACCCTCCCGCATCACTTCAGGAGATGTAGACTACTTACGATCCTTCAGTTGTTGGGGACTCGCGTGAAATACCACATAAGTAAAGGAAAAAAGTAATTGTTGAAAGAGGACAAATTCCTTTTATACTTACTGTAATTACATTTTCTGTTAACTCCAGTGTTGTCAATGGGGAATTAACACATATGGGTAAAAGAAAAGGAAATTGCATTAAAAGTATGAAGGAATTTATCCTTTCTGTATCACTCCACATTGTCAAGGGGGAATTAATATATATGGCTCCTAAGAAGCAGTAGTTATTCCACTACTGGGTGGGGGAGAATGCTGTCCCATATATAAACCTTCAGGCGGGGCAGGACAAATCAGTTTGTGAGCTGGCAGTCAGTTTGGCCACTAGCTTTCAAAATCTGATAGCCAAACCAATATTTGTAGTTGCCATCCTTTTTAACAGCTCAGAAATCACTTTGTAGGCAGGTAGCCAAGTTAGCCAATAATTTTCAAAATCTGGCAGCCAAACCACATTTTTAAGTAGCCAATGGCCACCTGGCTACCTGATTTGTCCCACCCTGCCTTCAGGGCAAAAACAGGACTCCTCTGCTAACCACTGCCTGTAAAACTCTGTGCACGAAGACTGCATTGGCAGAGCTCTAGATATCCAGTCTGTAGCGCTTAGTGAATGTGTGCAGAGAGAGCCATGTTGTCACCTTGCAGAGTTCCAGTACTAAGGCCACTCCTCTCTCCGCCCAGGATGTAGCAAGCATCCAGGCAGAGTGAGCCTTAATTGAGCAGGAGCTTTCTTCTTTTCTGACACATACACTTTGACGATGCAAGATCTCACCTACCTGGCTAAGGTGGCCTTAGTGCCCTCCTGATCTTTCTGAGATGCTCCAGATAGGACAGATTTTCAGACTTTCTGAACACCTCAGTTCTTTTCAGATAGGTCTTTACAGCCCTGTGCAAGTCCAGTCCATGAAATTTCTCTTCTTTTGGATTTGTCGGCTTTGGACAAAATGAAGGTAGAAAAACCTAGTTCACAAGGAAGGTTGTAGGACAATTGGGAATAAATGACGGGACTGTCCACATCACTACCTTATATTTTAGTGTTATAAAGGTACGCCTACCTTGTGTGACAGGGCCTAAAGCTCACCAATCATTCTAGCTGAGAAGACGGTGATCAGAAAACACACCTTGTAGGACAAGAGGTCAACAGAACTGATAAAAGTGGATCAAAAGGTACCCTACACAAGGCATTTACCACCAAGTTCAGATCCCATGGTGGGACTTGTGATTGAAGGATGGCCGCTTCTGCTAACTGCTTGAGGAAGCAGATAACATCCAGGTTCATTCCTAGAGACTAACCTACTGAAGTTCCCAATGCTGCTCCGAGTGCTGATATCTGCCCCCGCAGTGTGCTCAAAGCCAGACCCTTGTCTTCTCCTGCCTTTACAAAATTCAAGACCTATGGGACCATAGTATCGTATGGTTTAATACACCGAGCTCAGGCCCAACTGGAAAAGGTGTTCCATACTTGATCATAGGCTGCTGAAGAAGAGACATTCCTGGAAGCCATGAGGGTGTCCACCACTCTCTTGGAGAAACCCTGCTTCAAATGCCTCCTCCTCTCAGGAGCCAGGCTGCCAACCACATCACTTCTGGTTCTGGATACAGAATGGGGCCCTGAATGAGGAGAGTCACACAAAGCAGGAGCCAGAACTGTGCTTGCTGTCTCAGGTTCACTAGGCTGAAGAACCATGGTCTTCTTCGCCACTCTGGAGCTATCAGAAGAAAGTCTCCTCTGGCCTGCTTGATTTTTTGCAATAGCGTGGGCACCAGTGGAAGTGTGGGAACAAGTAAGCTCTTTGGAACTCCCACTGCCGAGACAAGAGCATCCACCACCTCCACCTGAGGGCACCAATACTGACCGAAAAACCTTGGGACCTGAGCATTTCCCTTTGATGCAAAGAGGTCAATCTGTTGGCAGTCGAATCTTCTGCACAGTAGATTGAACACCTCAGCGTTCAGAGACCATTCTCCTGGGTGGACCCTGTTGCAGCTCAACCAGTCCGCTTACACATTCAGTTCTCTCACTAGTGTACAGCACAGAGTGCCAGAAGGTTCAGTTCTGCTCACTGCAAACCCCTAGTTGCTTCTGCTGGCATGCTTATGCTTCTTGCATCTCACTGACTGTTTATGCAGGCCATGGTGATGGCACTGTCTGACCTCACCATCACAGCTCTGGCCTGAATCCGGTTCTGAAAGTGAAGCAGAGTGAGATAAACTACCCTCACTTCCAATACATTTATCTGGAGCATCTGCTCCTGTGAAGCCGGACCCCTTGAAATGGGATTTGGTCCAGAACCGCATCCCAGCCTGTCAGGCTGGCATAGGTCATGAGAATCATTTCTAGCAGCTCCTCCAGGAAAGTCCCCTTGCTGAGATGTTCAGGGTTCTCCCACCACATAAAGGACTGTCGTGCAAACCGTGGTAGCCGGATCAGGGGCTGCTGTCCTCTGACGCTGGGGACCAAAGCTCCAGCATGCTGTGCTGCAGAGGGCACATGTGGAGATGTGCCTATGGCAGTAGCTCTATCATTGCTGCCATCAGACCTAAAATCTGAAGTAATCTGTGAGCAGAGACTTTCAGCTGGGCCCTCAGCCACTGGGCCTCTCAGATGATTAATGTCTCCTTCCTGGTCAAGGACAGGAACAATCTCTTCTCGTCCATCTGGAACATCGCCCCCAGGTGTTCTAATCCTTGAAATGGTGTCAGGGAGAGCGTCTCCAAGCTAATGATCTAGACATGTGTTTCCAGGACCTCTAAAGTCCTTGCCATCGATAGCTCCACAATCCTGGCAACTGAAGCTCAGATGAATAAATTCTCCAGGTAGGGGTATATGTGATGCCCCTCCTGTCTCAATTGTGCCATTAACACGATACAGATCTTTGAAGAAGAAAAAAAAAAAAAAAAAACCTGATGACTATTGCTAGACCGAAGGAGAGAGCCCTGTACTGGAAATGTTGTCCCTGAACCACAAACCTCAGGAATTTGTGGTGCAACTGATAAATAGGGATGTGGAGATAGGCATCCTTCAGATCTATGGACGCTAGAAAATCTCCTGGTTGGATCCCCTGAATGATGGACCGTAAAAACTCCATCTTGAACATCATGTGGTGAGCAAGCTTGTTTAAATGTTTTAGATCAAGAATGGGTCAAAACCTCACAGGGGACTATGAAGTAATTTGAGAAGAATCCCAGGTCCTCATCATGCATGGAAACTGGCACAACTGCTTCTATTTGCCTCATCTGATCCAAGGTCTACCTTAGTGCCTGCCTCTTCACTTGATTTTGTGGCACTGGGGACTGTAGAAAACTACCCCTTGTGGGAACCAGAGAAAACTCTATGGCGTAGCCCATAGTTATAATTTCCAACACCCACAAGTCTGATGTTAAGTGGGCCCATCACCAGCAAATGTTTTGTGGGCTTTCACCAAGAGCAGGAGGGCAGGAATGGGCCCGCACACCTTCACCACGAGGAACCTCCTCCCCATCCAGTACCCCCATTGCGTCTGCAGGCAAAGGAACCTCTGTTGCTACTGCCTTTGAAGCTGGAATAGGCTCCTCTATTCCTGTGTCTCTGATGTTCCAAAAGGGACAAAATTCTCCACTGATCTGTCGCTTTTGGCCGAAACCCCAACCTCTCTGAGCTGGGTTTCCCTTCAGAGGTTGCCTGTAAACTGGTAACTGTCCTTTTTGCCTTGGACACCCTTCAAAATGTCGTCCAGTTCAGGGCCAAACAACAATGCCTCTGCAAATGACGACATGTTAAACAATTTTGTCTTGGACACCTGGTCCACAGATCAGTAGCAAAGTGACACACTCCACATAGCTGCTAAAATATGGTAAGCTGAGTAGGCAGAGAACCACTAGCTATCTACTGTGGCATCCCCTAAAAAGGCAGAAGCCATGGCCACTAGCTGCAAAATATGAAACCCCTCTAAACCTTCAGCAACAAATGAGAGACAAAGGCTGCATATATTGTCCGAAGGTTGGCACCAACTGTATGAACAAGGTATTCACCCTCTTGTCGCTAGCACCAGATAGTGCCACCACACCAGCTGGAGGTATGGTCGTGTCTTTTACCACACAGCATGCATCACTGACAGCTAATGGTGGAATTTCCCATTTTTTGAAACTCTCCTCCAGGAATAGGAAACGTCTCAACCTCGACCTAGGGAGCCGTTTCCTCTTACCCGCACCGGCCCATTCCTGCTCAGTTATCTTGTTGCAGTGCTGAAAGTTCAGAAAAAGCTGAGGGGCTGTGGCCGAGGTGGACGGGGCCGGACTAACATCCAAAGTCTCAATGTCCTGAACCTCCTTCAGCTGTAACGTCCTACATGCTTCTGTTATGAGATAGGACAACCACTTAATGTCTAACAAACAGGGTGATACAATCTTTTTGGGGGGTTCCATCCCCCAGAGAGATACTCTTCCTCGTCTGACAGATCCTGATCCATCGGGTCATGATTCTCCCAAGACACCCCTGCTTTCGCCTCTTGCACTTCTAAGTTGTCAAGATCGAGGGTCGCCCACAGATCTGGGTGAGCATGTTCATTCTGCTCTGGTGCACCTGGACATACCTGTGGGGCCCTCCCCTGACACTGTAGGGCCTACATCAAGTTCAGTTGTAGTAGTGGGGATGACCTGCAGATAGATAATCCACACTCAGCATTTTGTTCAAAAGAAGTAAAATATAATTTTTGCTACTTAGCCTTACCACTGCCAGTCGACACCACACGTGCATTCTGACCCCCCCCCCAGCTCAGAGGTTAAGCTGGGGGCAACCAAAATAGACATGTTAGATTGTGTTACATAGATGGGACAACACAAAACCAAGGAAGAGGGTCTCATCATCCTCCTGCAAGACTTACATCTTTTAAAAACTACTGGTCTCCTATAAGCCATGGTGCCAGTAAAAGAACAAACAAGTTATTTAAAATCAGAGGCAGATGTGGAAAATGCACTCTGATCAACCCCTAGCAGCCCCTGCTAATAGCTAAGCTACCCTAACACTAGCACAGTACTGTATTGCTGCTGCTAATAACACTGCCCTGTGCCTAACTGGATGCTGTTCACCCCGAGCACCGTGCGCTCTTACCTGTTCAAGAGCAGCTTCCCTTATGACAGCACAGGTTGGAGGTTGGGCCAAGAATGCTACTGCAGCTCCCTTAACGCTAGTGAGGCTCTCTTAATGTCGAGCACTGGCTGGGAAACAAACAGCATGGTAGGCACCAAGCTGCAGAACGATGCAGAGCAAGTCAGCGAATCACAAGCAGCACTAGCCAAAGCCGCACTAAGGTCTCCTCCCCCTCTCACCAGCCGGGGAAGCCTGCATGGGGAACGTCAGTATGGATCAGAATGTCAGTTTACGTTGGGTGCTCTCAGAAAACGAGCACAAAGAACTGGGCTGGCAGTTTGCCAGCGCACGTAGCACTGTTGAAATGGCGCCACAGTGGCAGTTAACAGCTGCACTAAGAGAAGTGCTAGCAGCTAATCATACTAACAACTAAAGTGAGACACAGTAAAGCACAACAGCTACACACCCTGGCAATAAACTAATGTTCAACAAGGCAACCCAGCTGATCAACTCCAGGTGATTGTAGTTTGTGTAAAAGAAAAATTACGCACGTGCGCATACACACACACAGTGGGGAGGGAACCGCATCAGAGAGAAGAAAAAATTACTCACCTTAGTAATGTTGTTTCTTCTAATGGAGTCTTGCTATATTATGACAATTGCAGTTTGTCCCACCATTAGAACTGCTCCGGAGGTGAAAGAGTTAACTTCCATGCCAGGCATGGAACTTAGAGCACGAGCTCGGTTAGAAAAGCTCTGTCTGGAATATTTCAAACCGAAACTGTCAGATCTTTACGAGCAAAACTCATTAAGATTCTGTGTGGAAGCTGTAACCTACACTAGCCAACTGGCTACTTAAATGTTAACACATTTTCCTGGTCCCAACACCAAGACTCAAGTCAGGGGACCAGAAAATAAGATAAGATAAAATAAAACACAACACCCAAACACCCCAAAAAAAGAAGGGGTGGAAAACATAAAATGGGCATCAATAAGTGCCAACACTGGACTGCCCACCCCATACCCAAAGTAGAAGTTCTGAGAGGGGCAGGCTGGGGGGGAGGTCATAATATAGCAAGACTCCATTAGAAGAAACAACATTACTAAGGTGAGTAATTTTTTCTTCAAACAACATGAAGTCTTGCAGACTACACAGCAGTACCTCCATGGAGGAGGGACAGAACCTACTTAGGGAATAGGCTCTGAAGCACGGCTGTGCCAAACCGAGCATCCCTCCTGGCCTGGATATCCAGGGAGTAATGCTTGGTGAAAGTGTGTACTGTTTTCCAAGTAGCTGCTTGACATATCTCTAAGATAGGGATGTCTATGACAGCAGCTAGAGACGCAGCCGTACCTCTGGTAGAGTGAGCCCTCAGGCCTGAAGGGGGAACCTTACCCAGTTTTTGATAGCAAAATTGGATACAAGAGACAATCCACCTGGCAATGGATCTCTTAGTGGCAGGTTTCCCTTTCCCAACCTCAGGGTAAGTGAGAAATAGTTGGAGGGAGTCAAACCTGTGACCCTTGGTACGCTCTATGTAGTAACTTAGGGCCCTCTTAACATCTAAGCTGTGCAACCTCCTCTCACCAGAGGAGGAATGGTCAGTGAAGAACACTGGAAGAGAAATAGATTGATTAAGGTGGAAATCTGAAACCACCTTAGGCAAAAACTTCCTGTTAGTCCTGAGGACTACTTATCCCTGTGAAAGGAAATAAAGTCAGTCTCCACTGACAAAGCTTGTAACTCACTTATGCGCCTGGCAGAAGTGATGGCTACTAGAAACACAGTTTTCCAATTCAAGTACTTAAGCTCTGCCGAAGACAGAGGTTCAAAGGGGGGTTGCATCAGCTGAGCAATGCAAACATTAAGATCCCAGGCAGGGGCAGGGTCCCTGAATGGTGGACTGGTATGAAGCAATCCCCTGAAAAACTTGGAAAATACAGGATGAGCAGAAAGAGAAGAGGGCTTCCCTGCTGAAATAAAAGCAGAGACAGCTGCCAAATGCACTTTCAGGGTAGCTGGTCTCAGTCTCAAAGAATTAAGATGGACCATATAGTCCAAAACAGTGGGCAAATCAGCAGATTCCAGGGAAATATGCTTCCCAGAACACCATATGGAAAACCTTTTCCATTTGGAGTTATAAGTAGCCCTAGTGGAAGGCTTCCTAGAAGCTTTCAAGATTTCGAGAACACCTTGAGAAAGGTGTAGGTCAGCAAACTCTAACTCCTCAAGAGCCAGGCCTTGAGGTTGAGGGATTTGAGATTTGGATACCAAACTCTCCCCTGGGCACAGATTAACAGATTGTGGTTCCTGGGGAGACACAGGGGAAGTTGGACTGCTAAGGACAGAAGAAGTGGGTACCAGGGCTGCCTGTCCCAGTCTGGAGCAATCAGAATCATCTTGCAGGGCTGAGATCTGATTTTGACTAGCACCTTGAACAGGAGAGGGAAGGGGGGGAAGGCGAAGAGAAACTTCCCTTCCCAATCGAGGAGAAAGGCATCCAGGGGGACTGAGCCCAACACTGGGGGCCTGCAACAAAAAAGTGGAAGTTGATGATTGTCTGGGGCTGCAAAAAGATCTATCTGAGGGGTGCCCCATCTGGCAAAAACTATCCCCAGTACTCGGGGATCCAATGACCATTCGTGATGGCCCTGGGAAATCCTGCTGAGAGCATCTGCCAGGACATTGTCCTTGCCTGGGAGGTGAACTGCTATGAGGGAAGTGTTCAGGGAATAAGCCAGAGAGACCACAACTTCATTGCCTCGGTGCACAAGGCCGAAGACCGACTGCCCCCTTGTTTGTTGATGTACCACATTGTAGTGGTGTTGTCTGTTCTGACCTGTACCACTTTGTTCTGAACAGATGCGGAAAAAACCTGAAGTGCTAGCAAAACAGCTCTGAGTTCCAACAGATTGATGTGGAGCAGAGATTCCTGAGGGGACCACAATCCCTGGGTGGAGAGGTCGCCCATGTAAGCTCCCCATCCCAAAAGGGACGCATCTGTAGTAGGGGTCAAGGAGTGAGATAGAGGGATGAAGGGAACCCCTAGTCTCAGATTGCTCTGATCCTGCCACCACTGAAGGGCCTGGATCAGGGCTTGAGTCACTGGGATCAACTTGGATAGGGAATCTCTTCTTTGAGACCAAAAGGCTCTCAAATGGAACTGAATGTCCCCCATCTGAAATCTTGCTCTTTGCACTACAGCTGTGGAAGCAGCCATGTGTCCTAGGAGCTGTAGGAAATGCCTTGCTGGTCGAGAGACCTGCAGAGTGAAGGAGGAGGCCAGGGCCATCAGGGTCCTTACCCTTTCTAGGGGGAAGGAAGGCTCTGGCCTGCTTTGTGTCCAGTTCTGCACTTATAAAGGTGAGTACCTGGACAGGTTCCAGAACTGACTTTGGAAGATTGAGAAGAAAGCCCAGAGAGGTAAGCAGCTGCTGGGTAACTTGCAGGTGTGATTTGACCTGGTCTGGAGACTGACCCACAATGAGCCAGTCGTCTAGGTAGGGGAAAGATGGCAATCTTTTGCCTTCTTAAATGAGCAACTGCTACTGCCAGGCATTTTGTGAATACCCTTGGGGCAGAGGTAAGGCCGAAGGGCATTGCTCTGAACTGATAATGGCCTGAGGGCAGTTCGAATCTGAGGTACTTTCGGTGGGTGCTTCTGATAAGAACATGGAAGTAGGCATCCTTGAGGTCCAGGGAAGCTAGCCAGTCCCCTGGCCTTAAGGAGGGTAAAATCATTCCCAGAGTCACCATTTTGAATTTTGGTTTTAAAAGGTGCTTGTTCAGATGTCTTAGGTCCAGGATGGGCCGCCATTCTCCTGTCTTTTTTGGGGTAAGGAAGTACCTGGAGTACAGACCCTCGCCTCTGGTGTAGGGAAACCCTTTCACAGCTCTGAGAGCCAGGAGGGTTGAGACTTCTGTTTCCAAAGCAAGAGTCTCTAGAGGGTTTGCAGGTGGAATAGATCTGATTCTCATCTTTGGAAATTTTTTGAAGCTGAGAACCAGACCCTGGCTTACTACTTCCAGGACCCACTTGTCTGATGTTAAAGACTCCCAGTCCTGGACAAAATAAGCCAGCCTGCCCCCTACAGGTAATGGAGAACCAGCCCTGGGCATCCCATCAGGGTGCCTGTTTGGCAGGGGCTTTAGGCTGAGGGGTGGGAGCAGGCCTGCTTGTACCCCGTCTGCCTCTCCCTCTGAAGAACCCCCTCTGAGCATAAGCTGAAGAGGAGGCCTGGGTTTGGTAAAAAGGCCTGTGACAAGGCCTGCCTCTACCCCTGGGGGGCTGCCTCTGAGGAGTGGCTTGCCGCTCCTTGGCTTGTGCACTCCTATAAGTGGTTCTATATTCATCCATTTTCTTCATATAATTCTCTGTCTGCTCCCCAAACAGAGAATTTCCCACCACAGGAAAATCCATAGCCTTAGCCTGGGTATCCCAGACAAACTAGTACACCTGAGCCAAGCCAATCTACTAAAAGCCACAGATGTAGCCATGACTCTAGAGGATACATCATTAGAATCCACTGCAGCATGGAATTGCACCTAGATGCCTCAATACCATCAGCAGCCACCTGCTCCAGCTCCTTGGCAAGCTGGCCAGGGCCTGTTTGGCTAAAGCCATGACAGTATCCCATCTAGATTTCTGGTATCTTGCAACATAATCCATATAATTTGCTTGTCTGAGTCCCAAGGACGCTGCCATGTATTGTTTTTTAGCCATGGCATCAATCTTCCTGGAGTCCATGTCAGGAGGATGTGAAGCCAGGGGAATATTAGCCTTATCACAGGCTGCAGCCTGAACTACCCCAACATGGCTGCATTGCTGTGAAAGAAATTCTGTATCAGGACCTGACAAAGTGTACCTCCTGTCCATCTTTTATCCACAGGAGGCACAGAATTAGGAGCTTTACAATTTTTATTGTTTGTTTCCTAAAGGATTTATGTAAAGGAATAGACAATCTCCTGGACTCTGGGATATCCATCATCTCTACAAAGTCAGGCTCCTCTTGATCCACACAGCTTCCTCCAAAGGAAGCTGGAGGGTTTCAGCAACTTTTTATAAAACAGAAAATGAGAAGGGACTCAGAAAGCCTAGGGGAGATTCTCCTAAAGGTCTGTCTGGGAGATGTCCGTTCAATGGGCACATCCAGACTTTCAAAGTCACATTCACACTGTTCATAATCATCCTCCTCCCCTCCTCTGGTTCATAAAACCCTCTATATCATATTCTTGAACTCGTGGAACCGCCGAACCGACCTTTGCCAGATAGTGGTGGTTCGGACGGAACCGGGAAAGTGAATGGACAATTTGATTGCTCTGGCTATCTCTGCAGCAGTTGGAGAAGGAATTTTGACTCCACACCTGCTGATTTTCTAGTTCTCTTTGCTGGAACTGGCTCCTCTGAGTCAGTTTACGCTTGCCGAGAAGTCTCACCCTGGTCAGAGGGACTCCCTCGGCGGTTGGCTAGCACCGAACCGGGCTGGCCATCCGGGTCAGCGGACTTTTTGGCCTCTCGCCCCTGAGCCTACCAACTCTCTTATCTAGGGTAGCTGCAGGAAATTCTTGCAAATCTGGCAGTCTGCATTGAGGTGGGCAAACCCCAGACAATAAACACATGTGGTGTGTGGGTCAGCCTTGGCAAAGGCTTCCCCACAGACACTACAGTGTTGAAACCCAGTGGGCCCGGTTTTTCTTTTGGGTTTCTCAGACATAATGCCAGCTAACCAAAACTTGCCCTTTTCCGGCAGTGCCAGGCAAGACACCCTTATTGGTTCCCAACTGTGTCATATTGGGGAAAACGAATGAAATCCGTTTTTTAGAACCGATAAGAACTGGGAACCGACTCTAAAAAGCTTTTAAATGCTTCAGAATAAAGTTTTAAATAATCTGATCGGTTCAAACCGAACCGATAAACATTTACAAGTTCCACACAGAAATAAACCTGTCTATTACTTACAATACCACAGACAGAGCTTGAACCGACTGGTTTATGTTAAAATAATAATAATCATGGTTGAATTTAACCGAGAAAAAACTCTTTTAAACTGAGAAATGAACCGAGCAGTAGGAGGAATCTCCAGAGCAACTGTTCAGTGAGGCGGAGTAAAGAATCTGACAGTTTCGGTTTGAAATATTCCAGACAGAGCTTTTCTAACCGAGCTCGTGCTCTAAGTTCCATGCCTGGCATGGAAGTTAACTCTTTCACCTCTGGAGCAGTTCTAATGGTGGGACAAACTGCAATTGTCATAATATAGCAAGACTTCATGTTGTTTGAAGGCTAGGGAAAGAAACAAAAAAATAATAAACACACATCACTCAGTACACAACACCTCTGACTCCCCAGCCTAATCTGACTGACTGAACCACACCCCACAAAAGACAAAAGCAACTTACTTACCTGAGGCACCAGAGGTGAGAGGTCCTCATTTAGGCATTGTAGGCACTAAATGAGAGTTTAGCTAGCAGGTCAGTCAATTTTAAAACTGCAGCTGAACAAGTCAGGTTTCTAAATTTGAGAGTGCTCCCTGTCACCAGGCAGTCCCAAGTTGCTTAATCCAACTAAAATGTAAAAAACAACAAACAGTAGCAGATGCAAAATATAGCTTTTCTTCAGAGAGCGCTATCTATGCAGACAACCTTTCAGTGGCACAGCAAAGACTGAGTAGCTATTTTCTTCGGAACCCGCACAACTCCAAGTTTCTATGCCGACAGCTTTAGGCTGTATCACTACCCTAGAGGGGAGCTCATTATCCATATGTATTAACTCCCCATTGACAACGTGGGGTGATACAGAAAGAAAGACTCCTTCCTAGGCAGGGAGCTGTCTCCAGCTAAGGACAGATACAAAGACTGAGGGTTATGAATAAGATGTGTGCGTGCATGTGTGTGCGTGTGTGTGTGTGTGTGTGTGTGTGTGTGTCCTCATACGCTCAGATTTTTCTTTCTGTCCCAGCTGAGAAGGGAAGACGGCCCACATCATACATACAGTTCTACTGCCTGCTTGTAGAAGCTAACACATAAGCAGTGGATTGCTCAAAAAAATGTAAAGAATCCGATAGCTTCTTATTTACTTCATTTATTTATTTTGAACATTTTACCAGTAAAGACATACTGAGCTGGTAACGGCTTGTTTCCAGATGCATCCTGGGGGAGTTGGGTGGGAGAGATCAGTAATAAACAAGGTGCAGTAAGTATGTAAGCAATAACATACGACAGAGTGTGGGGTTATAGGCATTTAATCCATGCCTGGGGTGCATTGTGAGGCACGAGGCCACAGGGCGAGTGTCCTCACAGCGCCCCATGCAGGGACTAAATGCTTATAACCCCACACCCTGGAGCGGGTTATTGCGCTTATAACATGGGTTACATCCCCATAGGAGAGAACCCCTCAAAAATGAAGCATTTTCCGTGTTTTCCTGCTCAAAAGCCATATTTTCCTTCCGCTCAGTAAAGTAGTCCCTCACAAAATATATCTTTTGTTCATTTTCATACACACTAAATGTTAACTGTGGTGCAATCATATGGTTACTGTGCTTTGTGAAGGACTATAGAGTCCCCCTGCACAAGATACAAGCCTGCTAGCATTTCTGGATGAGTGAGATTGGTTAGTTCTATGCGTGTTTCATATGTGTGGATTAAACTGCAACTGCACTATGTCCTTGCTCTTTCTTCAGCCCTTCTACTACACTGACTGACAGCATAATGCCAAATGAATATTAATTTACATACACTTACATTTACCTACACATGTAACGAGAGTGTATCTGTCCACATTTGTGCAGATCTCAAAATATTTACAGTACATAGTCTAGGTATCGGGAAAGCTATAGCATGACGTATAACAAGTCACACAGTCTTAACGAAAGGTCCATATTTCACAGCGTTACCAACCGAGAGAAGTGCTGTGTATAAGAGCGACGGTATACTGATATTACTTCACTAATACCTCTTGTATGCAATGCTGTCTCACACTGGCAAATCTTTTGGTATGAACAGCAGTTACAGTGTGTTTCCTGTCGATACATGACCCATCAGGAGCGACATCTTCTTATCTGTGACTACTTTACTGACACAGTTCACTGCTTACTTAGCCTGTGAGTAACTGGCAATTAATCCATACACCACACTTAGCGCTCGGCATATTGCCATACTTCTTTACTGCCCTGCAACAACTTACTGTGACTGCTACATTGCTATACAGTGATACAGTCATACGCCGTGCTGTGCTACTTCACCATGCTTAGAGTCTTGGGGCTCCGAGGACACCGGTGTCAAGAAATCCTGCTACACATCATAAGCTACAGTACAGTATATTGCCACCACTAGTGCCCTGCAACAACTTACTGTGACTGCTGCATTGCTATATGGTGATACAGTAGTACGCCGTGGTGTGCTGCTTGATCCTGCTATACGAAACAATGTTGGGGTGGGGGGAGGAGCTCCGACGACATAGGAGTCAAGAAATCCTACTCCATATTATGCTCTACATTACATTGCCTTGTGCTAGGCACTATGAGGACTACCGCTATCTGTGTAATGGCAGAGCTACTATACTGTCATATCTGTTATACGTAGTGGTACATGCTAAACTGTGCTTGACATCAGTTTTTGCTGTGCAGTTTGTGTGTCCTACAAACAGAGTCTAAAACACTGCGAATACTGCGGTCTTCTCTCTCTCCCACCTCAGCTTCCCTACTTGCAACAGGAGTTGCGACGGGACCAACCACTGAGAAATCAGCTCTTTTTGAGTTCTCGAGGGACAGCTTCTCCATCAGGGAAATTTTGTGTCAGCGGCTGCTGAACACTTGCATCTCCAAATCACGAGAAATTACTGCCCATATTGAAAGTAAGTTACTGTACAAAGTCCTTGCTAACTATATTTACAAATGACTGCTGACTATCACTAAGACAGGACATTGTGGAGATCACCCCACTCTGTAAAGAGGTCTTCTGCAAGCAGAGGAACACGATCCAGCAAGTGAACCATGGATTAAATAGGGAATTTAATCCATGGCCACCTGACAGCTTCTGACCAATTGCTGACACTGGCCAAAGTAACCCATGATATAAAATAAACAATTGTGCAAAAGGCAAATAAAACAATACAATAAGGTTATTAAGGTTAAATAAATTTGTGAATGTGCCAAAGACATTACGTCCAGAGTAGGAACAATAGCTGTGAATAGGGGTGGGTGGGTTTGGGGGGTAATGCACTAATGCAATTGCAAACCAAGGGACAGCAGTGGCTGGAGGGCAGTGGACGACAGCTCATGACACTTAGCTCTTACCTAAGAAATAGGGCTCAGTTTATATATAAACAGAGTATTTCTAGGTACTAGAAAAGTAGATATGGTGCACCTCAGGGCTGAATTATAGGGACCTTGATGTTCACCAACAGTACACCTAAGGTGGTGAAAGACTGTGAATCAAGAATGTATGGAGATGAGATCACGCTGTCATACACACACGACAACGTAAAACAAACTGGCCTACATCTTCAATTATATTTTCATGAAGTACAGATGTGGTTGCCAGTTATGAAATTGGTTTTAAACGGAGGGAAAAAACATAATTTTGTTAGGGCAGCTAGGAACAAAAATGAAATATCTTTGGCTCTTGTAAGAATGGATAATACTTCAAGTTCAATTTAAAACTCTGTGAATTCAAGTACTTGAGTTTCATTCGAGTTTTTTTGTTTGTTTTTTTTGTTTTACAAAATGCTTTCTTCCTGCACTTATATGTTAAACATGCAGCAAAAATCTGTAAGGTTAAAATTTGCTTAACACAAGACATAACAGCAAATATAAGTTGTAGTCTTACCAATTTTTGATTACAGTGATAGTGGCAAAACAGTCCTTGCTACTCACACAGGACAAATCATATAGTCGAGTACTGAGATGTGTTACGAAAAGACAAGATGAAAATTGACCAGCTTTGATGTAGAAGACCGTTAAAATGTCATATGGTCAGTTACCTTACTTCCAAATTACTACCAATGGAGACTGTCTCAAGTGAGAGAGGTTAAAATATATATTTTACTTTGCCAAAACTAAAGTTTAACTGGGGAACATTAGCATTTCCATTTAGGGCCACACATTTTAGGAATCGTCTGTCTCATGAACTGAAGAATACAACTAATCTCTGGACCCGCTGAACCAATGTTTTTAACTGCAACATGAACAATATGTGATTACTTCCGGTAAATGCTTAAGGTTCCCCCGTTCAAGATTAAATATTTAAAAATTTTTGTATGGCAGTACTATACGTCAATAGTGTTTTCAATTCTTATGTAGTTTTTAATGTATGTTACAGGTTATCCTTGAAAACAGTTTCAACTTAATGGATATACTGCTGCACAAATAAATTTTTTGACTTACTGACTAATGAAGACAGTACAGGCCTTAAAGGCTGGGATGTCACACGGTATCAAGGTTTCATGACATACCGCTGTGTCGGAAGTCAGGGCATTGATACTGTGGCTTATTTCAGATACCACGACAACCATGGGTCACATTATACCATAACTTTTCAGGATATTCAACTAATTTTGAGGTCGCTTTTAGGAACAACTGTGCCTTCTTTGTGAACTCTCCCTGTCAAAAATGACTATGTCCATAATACCACAGTATTCACAATAACTGCAGTACTCAGTGTTACGGTTATCATACTGTCAAAATGTGATACCACAATAGCCCTACTTTAAAGTAAGCCTGGACAAATTCCTGCTTATCAAGGGAATTCCTATAAATGGGGATGGGTTTACAGAGCATACTTATTTCATTCCTGTTTATTTAGCGGAGGAGATGGACTTACAGTCCCATATGACCTTAAATTACCACATTTCTAGGTATGCTACTACTGTAGAACTGCTTATATTCACTGTAAAATAAATATCACTATTTTAGCAAAAAGAACGTGGTACTGGTCAAAACTGCACATTTTCAATAGATCTGAATTAGGTACCAATTGCTCAGTGCAAAATTAAATTTGTGCAATTTCAGCCGATTACTGCTATGCGCCAAATATAACTTGCACTAAAATAAACAGTTCCATAGTACATTTCTATACCCCCAAAGACAGAGAGAGCATGGTATCATGCAACTGTTTCAGATGCCAATGACCCCTAAGCCCCAGGTGCCACTCTCAAATCCTACACCTAAGTATCTCATCCACCCCACATTCCTAACAACAGAAACCTAGGACCTACAAGCCTAGTTCCCTTAATCCAAGATGGCCCTGCCTATTCTCTACCTTTTACCTATTCTGGCCTCCTTTTTGGCTGCCTACTCTTTCAACCCAATTTCTACCCTATTCCTTAATACCTCCTTATTTTTTATCATTTAAGTATGAGCTCTTACTTAGCGAAGAGTATATGGGATTGTTGTCTCTTCTCATTTCAGTAAAGCTTATCATTATGTACCTTTGCATGTTAATTATGTTGACCGGTATGTATAGGCCCAAGTTGACCGGCACTGTCACAATGTTTTTTCTTTTTTTTTTTTTTTTTGCACCATTGTCCACCGTAATTGTAATCTTATGAAGTGTACTGTATTGTATTAATGCCCAGGACCACCTTGAAAATGAGCTTGTTCAATGGTGTTTATGCCTGGTTAAATAACGTGATTGATTGACTGATTGATTGATGGTATGGACTGAAGAAAGAACTGAAGTCATATTTCCACTGTACATATTTTGGAAAACACTGACTGATCAGCCTCAACTCTTGAACCCTTCCATTCCCGTCAACAACCTGCCATTAACATTAAGTTATTTTTTAGCTACTATTCTTGCAAGTTACCTCATAAAATATTAAAGATTACTCAGAAGCCTAACAAAATATGGGATTCTGTCATGAACATCTCCCTTGGCATACTTTTATCTTATTTTGCACAATTATGATAATCTCACACAAACCTACAACTTATGGTACTGGCAATTGTACTAAATAGCTACAGAAAACTCTTTTTCAGTCAAAATAACAATTTCAAGTGAAGCAAGCTCATTAAAATCCCCCCACGTCTACTGAGTACAATAACCCTTTTATTTTCATAATCACAAACTGCAAAGAGAAGAACTGTATTCCTAAACCGGCACCTCATAATAGGAGTTTTTGTGATAAAAACTCTGCACCCCCACTTGAGTAAGTTTATGGAAAGTTACTTACTAAAATAAAATGAGTAAAACCTTTCTGTCCATAGTAATGGCATTTGACTTTAATTTATCTGTAGGGTTTGGTTTGGTCCCAATCTTTTAAAAATGTAGGCAATAGCCTATGACAGGATGTGTGTGGTGAGATAGTACCACACACTGCAGGGTCACTGCAAGGCACAAAGCACAGCCGAGTGCACTTAACCACCTGGGAAGTGCAGGAAGATATGGAGTGGGTTATTATGTAAACAAAATGGCTTGTTTAGGCAGAAAGATAATGGAAAAAGAGGTTTGCAAATTTGCACAATAATCACTAAGTTGGTTGAGAACTTACTGTACAATAAGACAAATCTTATAAAAAGGCAGTAATAAAAGGAAGAACGTGACTGGCTGAATCACATCATGTGACCAGGCGGTAACATCTATCTGACCGCAAGACAGGCTTTCAACCAAATTTAAACATCTCTTTCAGACCTTAGATGAGACAGTTTACAAGCACAATATCCTGCTGCAGGATGTGCAGCAAAACCGATCTTTCCGCACTTCCCAAGCAGTTTAAAGCACTCGGCTGTGCCTTGTGCTTCAAAATCCACCTTGGGCATGCATTCAGATCCATCTCCCGGCACACCATGTTGTGGATTATTGCTTACCTAAACAAGTGTTGAATGAAGGGGATGCATTCGGGATAACAATTTTCAAAATACAGTTTTCTTTACATAACAATAAGAACGTAAGAACATAGCCAGGAATTAATCACTTTGGTTCATCATGTTAGTCTCCACACCAGCTCCCTCAGCATAACCATTTATTGATTCCTTTTTCCTAACAGAAACCTAATTTACAGATGACTTCAGCCGTTAATACCCGTAACATGTAAATCCATTATAGAAATCCACCCTTATTTCTGTCAAATAATATCTCTGAATATTATTTCTAAATCTTCCAGTTTCTGTATGTCCTCTCATTCTCTCATCTTTGAATATATTTAACAGCTTTAGCTGCTCAACTGGTGTTGTCTCCTTCACCTATCTGAAGACTGCTATACCTTTTTCTTTTTTATTTAACCCTCAGGTCAGATAATCTGTCCTCATCCATTACAGGAATTACAATCCATTACTAGCAATATGTCCATTTAACCTGTATAAACTGCTTTAATGAGGATTTTCTTTTCTTTTTTTTTTTTTTTTTATTTGTCTTTATGAAACATTTTCTGCAAATTTTTTAGGTATTAGGCTGGCAGTATAGCCTAGAGGTTAGAGTAATGACCTGTGAACGAACTTGGTACATCCAGCAGACCAGACCTGGGTTTGATTCTCACAACCTCGTCTTGCATATTGTGTGACTCTGAGCAAGTCACTTAACTGCTCAGTGCTCCCAGGTCACCCCATAAAAACAGGCACTTGTGCCTAGTGGGCTTTACCTGGTTACCAAAGACTAAACTAAACTAAAATGTAAAATGTAAATAAATAAGGTTCAGTGAACACATACTAGACACAAATACCATTCTCTACAACGGCAGATGCCCCCATAGCTTCTGCCATGATGGACCTTCAACCCTGGTTCACAACTACATAAAGACCATTACAGGAGTGACATACATATGGTGGCTTAAAGGAGACTCTGAGACAATCTCTGTTAGCTAGGTTGTGATGGGAAAGGTAATGAGGGAAAGACCCATCAGGGGGCCCATCCAGAGTCAAAAAAGTGAATCTTTCTACACCATTTTACACTGTGCTACGGAACAAAATCATCATCATGTTCTAATGCATACTTAACCCAGCGTACCCATGTATCTAAACTGTTGTGAATGTTGATTTTTCTTAAAAGTGATATTTTCCATACTATAAAGGTCAAAAACTACAGCTTTCCAGTTTTATACGGTGGGAAATTTGAGTGTTAATTTCTGACTGGGGCTTTCTTGCAAGCTGTTAATAATACTAGTAATAACTTCTTTTTCTCCCTTTCATAGTGGGTGGAGGGAGACCCAGATATGCATGGCATGCCCTTTTGTTGTTATTTGTATCCCTGGGATAATTTCAATTTCTTGCAGACACTATAACCAATATTGCTGTATCATCGGGCAGGCCCACATCACAATGATGAGCTCCTGAGCCTCCCCACCCCGCACACACACAGCCTCCAGCAACTGTTCGAAAATGTGGCATAAAATTTTAACTGTATCTGAGGTGTACAGAAGTACCTTTAGTAGCCAAATGCTTCCAGGAATTCTCCCTCCAACCGGGGGAATCTGGTAGTTTTGTACTATAAATAGCATAATGGATTCAAGGATTTTTCAGGGATTTCTCTGTTCCACTCCAGCTCCCATTTGTGTGTAAATGCAGTTGAGGACCATGTATCAATAGTTTCCAATGCTTCAGAGTTTATCATGTGGGGGGGAGGGGGCTGTCCTGCCATCACCATTAGAGTAACCAATTCTTCTGGTGTCTGATTTGGTGTCTGAGTTATTTGCTGCCAATCTGCCATGGCATTGAATTGGGTCTGCAGCTGTAAATACCTACAGAAATCTTTACAGTTTAGGCCATACTGAGATTGTAATTCTTCATATGATTTGAGGATTGCACCATTAAGGAATCGATATGGTAACACTAGGCCTTTCCCTTCCCAATGGTGAAAGGTGGGGTCCATCTTTGCCGAATGGAAGGTTGGGTCCATTACAAATCTAAGCAATATTTTTAGGAGTGTGACAACTTTTTCCCCCTGCTTCTGCCACAGTAGTCAATGGTCCACGTCTCTCTGTTTGTGGTAAGCGGGAGAGGAATGTTCTCACTGAAAAGTGCTTCCGGGACAGGGAAGTCCTGAGCAACTGCCAGATCCAGCGATTTCCAAATTGCTGTATAGAAGAGTAAGTGCCACTAAACCAGATGCTGATCTGTGCAGCCCGGTATCATCAGTCTAGGGCTGGTAGGGATAGTCCACCCTTGTCTTTTGTTAATACCAATGTTTTGTATTTAATACAGGGGTGAGTAGGGCTCCACAGAAACTTAGAAATCATTCCATTACACTATCTGTATGCAGCCAAAGGAATGGATACATGAAGGGTTTGAAATAAACAAAGGAGACAAGGAAGAAGAAGAATTTTATTTATTTTTTTATTTATTACAATCTCGGATTACAACCTTTGAGCTAGAAGCTCATTTACAAAGGTTCCAAGTCTTGAACAGTCCAAGCAACACATAATACATATAATGAAGGTGGAGATAACAGGAGCACTAACCTTTACACATGCAAAAACATAAATAATACGCAGTACAAAACACAATAAGTACAAATCGATTTAGTGGAAAGAAGAGGAATTCTTTTTACAAAATATACACTGTTACATGAAGGCAGGGAAATTTATAGATTCAGTGCAGGAAACCAGTATAGCCAGTTACCTTTGTCCAGGTGGGGGTGGAGGTTGGAAGTTGTTAAGGTAGGAGCAGAGTGGTAAGAAAGGTTGAGTAGGGGGTGTGTAGGATAGTTAAAAGATGGGGGGAGGTGGCAGAAGGGTTATGAAGTAGCAGGTGGCTGGAGAATAATGTGCTATGATAATTAGTACTAAACCTAGGTCGCTTTGACTGGTTAGGGGAAGCAGGTACACTTTTTAGACTTGTGAGGTGTGAGGGAAGTTTTGATTTGAAAGGTCCAATTTTGGTCTCAGTGAGTAGGTCACTAGGGAGGGAGTTCAGCCAGTTTGGAGCACAGAATCCGAAGGATCACTTGACCTTGTGAAGTTTGGCGGGAAGGGACCTTATAGGGATTGTTATTTGTCCCTCTAGTCAGTCTGGCTGCTGCAGCTGGGCAAAGCATGGTCTGAACCCCAACTGGGGACAGACCTAGGATAGCTTTTTTGGCTAGAAGATATGTGGCATGGAATTCTGTTATCCAGGTCTAGCCAACCGGAGAGCGAATCAAGGTCACAAGTGTGGGTAAGGCATGTAGCACCTAGGACTAGCCTGCAGGCTTTATTCAGCGTTAAGGCAATCCTTTTTAGGGTTGTGTCAGAGGCCGCACTGTAGATGACTAGACTGTAGTCTATTACAGAAAAGACTGAGCTATTTATAGCAAGTTTAACGGCTTCTTATGCAAGGCAGTGCCTATGTCTGTACAGCTATTTACGGACCTAGCAACCTGGTCAATATGTAGTGAGTATGAGAGGGAGCTTTCCAAGGTAACACCAATATATTTGAAGTTTTGGACCTGCTCGAGAATTTTGTTTTGTTAGTTTCGTATAACTAGTTTGGATGACTTGTATCTGCTGTGTGTAGAAGCAAACAGCATGTTTTTTTTTCCTATAGTTTAACAATAACCGTGCCTTAATGAACCAGTCTTCGACAATCTTGAAGTTGCACTGCACTCGTTGTTCCAGAGTACTGGGGTCAGGTGACTAGTGTATAGAACAGCATCATTCGCATATAGGAGGATTCTGTCTTAACACGCTTGTGGAAGGTAGTTTAAGAAGAGTCTAAACAGCAAAGGGCCCAAAATGTATCCTTGGGGAACCCCTGTGCTAACGCATTGGCTATTGAAGAGTGTGTTGCCGATTTTTACCTGTTGTTCACGCCCGGAGAGGAAGCTCCAAAACCAGCACAGTGAGTTCAAGGACACGCCAGAGTCACCTAGTTGAGTAAGTAGGAGTTCATGGTTTACCGTGTTGAAGGCCTTAGTAAGGTCTACGAAGGTAGCCCCTATTAAGTGCCCCCGATCAAGGGTGTCATGAATAAATCCTGTAAAGTCAACTAGTGCTGTTGTTGTGCTGTGTTGTTTTCTAAAGCCATGTTGCTGCTGGCATTGTAGTCGGTAATTGTCTAGATGGTCAACAAGCTGATCACAGACAATCCGTTCAAGAGTTTGAGAGATTGGGGGTAGTATAGAAATTGGCTGGTAGTTTGTGTGAATTGTCCTTTTCCCCGCTTTTGAAAACTGGGGTAACTACCTTGGCTTTCCAGAGTTTAGGGAGTTTTCCGGTTATAAGGAAGAGGTTTAGTATTCTTGTTAGGGGTGCCAGTAGTACATCTAGGGTTAGGGAAATTAGCTTCAGGTCGAGACTGTCTCCGCTATGCCTGGTTTTATCTAGCACTTGCAGTAGGTATTACTTTTGCCTCAGATTTTGAGATTATCCTGAGGTAGAACGGCGAGGCTGGGTTTGGGGGTGAGGTACCTGATGTACTGCGTATGTCACCGCTAATTGGGTTAAGGAAGTCAGAGGGAAGCACATCGCTGAGGTCTGCGAAGGCCTTACTGAATGAATTAGCAATGGTCTTAGGATCCTGTGTTACATTCCCTTCAAGGGCCAGCACAGTTGGAGCGTTTTTATTTGGTTTCCCTGTTATGGCCTTAATATTTTCCCAAAATGTATCTTTCTCTCTCCAAGAATTGTCTAATTCAGTTCCAAATTAGTGAGTTTTCACCTGGTGAATGGCCTGGGTGCATTTGTTATGGGCCGTCTTCTAATTTCGGAGGTCACTGTGAGAGCCAGAACTTTTTGCCTTGTGCCATAGGTTGTCCCTGGCATGTAGCTGGGCAATGAGAGGGGGAGTTATCCAGGACTTATGAGATCCTCTGGCCTTCCTACTGGTGATAGGGGCAAAGATATCACAGGCAGCATTGAATGTCTTGATGAAGTAATCTAATGTAGCGTTGACATCCACTGCAGAAAAGATGGCCGACCAATTCTGCTGCCTAAGGTGTTCTTTTAGGGGACCAAGTTGCCCTTTTCTTAAAACCCATGATGTAATCACATTCGCCAGGAGTCTAGGTGACTTATTAATCCAAGTACAGAGGATGGGGGAGAGGTCGCTTATGGAATCTGGGAGAACGACTGTGTGAATGATCCAGTCTGGGTGGTTTGTTAGCAGCCAATCAAGTAAGGTGCTGGTCTCAGTTCGGTAGTTAGTGCATGTGAGGGATTCCACTAACTGGTCTATATTTATTGCTGACATGGCGTCTCTGTAAGGAGCTGCATCAGGGGACAGCCAGTTTATACTGAAGTCACCCACCACTAGTACCTCGGAGTTAAGGTGGAGATCTGAAAGGTACTCATGAAGCACTTTAAATCCTTCCGCCTGTTCCTTGGGCAGGATGCAGACCGAAATAAGGGTTATTCCCTTCCCTTGTGCCCCAAGGTTTAATTTTACTGGTAATATCTGTATACTGTTTCCCATTTTTATATGTGGGAGGACCCGTCCCTGCAGGTGGTTCCTAATATATATGACGCATCCACCCCCCTTTCCCATTCTATATAGTCTGAATGAAGTATAGCCTATGACTTGGATTTCAGTGTCGGCAGTCCTTGGTGTGAGCCAAGTCTCAACCACAGACAGGACATCAGGCTTATGCTGAGCTACCCACACTTGCAACGAGTCGAATTTGGACAGCAGGCTACAGATGTTGATTGAGGCAACTGTGACTGAGCTGAGCTTCTCAGTGGGATTAGCACCCACTGCTTTTGGACCTGGGTTGGGATGGATATATTACCAGATAGGAGCAGTAGCAGCCAAATCAGCCTAGTTGCCTGCAACCTAAGGTGTTTTACTGCTTGAAAGTGAACCCGGCGAACTGAAGTTCATTTAGTGTGTTTACTTGACAACAGGATCATATTGGTGATTGGGGGAGGCAGGGGGTTACTGGTGCCTGAAGGTAATGGTATCAATCCACACTTGTGTAAGCAAAGAGCAAATATTGAGACCGCCGGGGCAGATGTTGAATTAAGGTAACTATCCCTACATGATAATGCTATTATGCTTACATTATCACGAGAAGCAGTATGTAGTGAGAGGAGTAGCAGCATAGTCAATATCATTAGGAAGGGACAGTGTACAAGGGGCTGCATGTTTTTCATTTTTAGAAAGGGTGGATGCTTGCTTCACAACAATTGGATACTGGATAATGTCCTAGTACTAGTATGGGTGATAGCAGCAACATGTTTGCCACTTTATGAAAGGTGGTGTGTCTGTTCCTGCACAGACGTATTGGAGGGAGTGGAAGGCGGAGCACTCTGTGTGGAAAGTGGATTTAAAGAGTGTCAGGGGCACTGGGGCAAGGGTAGGTGGGAGACAATTCAATTCAAGCAGCAGACTATACATTGCTAGGCGGACTGTACCGGCTAAAAAGCGGTAGAAAGATAAAGCAAACAGCAGTCCAACCGAGTGTCAGGTGAAGAGGAATAAGCAGCTAATAGCAAGTTGTGGCAGGGCAACAAGGACCAATCAGATTACAGGTTTTCAAGTCCTTGTGGTAGCAGCATACCTTGTTGCAGAGTCGGGCGGGAAGTGGAGCAGGCGCAGCCGGCGGGAATCCAGCTGCAACTGCCAGTCCGCAGGGAGCCTGATCAGAGGATTAGGTCTAAAGTGGGATAGTCTGTTGCAAATTAGTCCAATGGGGAAGGCTGACCATCTTTGCAAGTGCCTTTTGTGTGTAGCTGAAAGAGGGGAACAGTTTTCTTTGTATAGATTTCTGAGTCCCTTTGTGATATGCACCCTTAAGTATCTGTGTGATTGATTTCCCAACGCTGAAGGAACTGGGTTTTGAGTGCTTCAGATGGCACAAAATTGAGTGTCATGACCTCAGTATTTTGTTTGATCTTGTAACAGGGAAAATTGTCCAAAAGCCTATAGTAGGGAAATGGCTTCAGGCAAAGAGAGTTCCAGGTCCATCAGGACCAGCAAAACATCATCCGCATATAAGTGGATTTTGTATTCTTGGTCTTTTGCTAAGGGTTCAATGCAGAGAGCAAACAGGAGTGGGGACATGGTGCACCCCTGCCTTGTCCCCTGACCTACTGTAACTGGAATCTGGAACCAACATGTCCATTGACTAACCTGGGCCACCAGGGAAGAGTAGATTCCTTGTACTGCTTGAAGAACCAGTACTGGGAAGTCCACCTGTTGGAGCAGAGAAAGCAGACAGTCCCATTAGACCCTGTTGAATGTTTTCTCTGAATCGACTCGAACGAAAAGAGCTGGTGTTCTAGTGGCGATGACATGATTGCGAAGGTGCAGTGCTCTCCTGATATTGTACTGTATCTGGCGGCCCAGGACAAATCCCGTCTGGTCCAGGTTAAAAAGATTTGGAAGTACATGTTCCAGTCTTCTTGGCATAAGGCCTGTGTAGATTTTATAATCCAGGTTGAGAACCAATATCTGTCTGTAGGATTCATGTAACCTGTGGTCCTTAGGGATGACCAAGATCAGAGCCTCAGAGCCAACCGCAGGGCAGCGTGCCCATCTTGAAAACCTCATTCAGTGCCTGAAATAGGGGGGCATGCAACAACTCATGAAAGGCTTTGTACCATTCACTAGAAAACCCATCTGTTCTGGGACTTTTATCTGCTTTGAGGGTTGTTATACCAGAGTCCAGTTCCTCTGCTGTAAACAGTCTTTGTAAGGCACATCGCTGGTTTTCTGAAAGCTTTGGGATATGTAATGTCCTCAGAAAGTCCTCTCTAAGTGTATGAGCAGCAAGGTGCAAAATGCCTGTACCTAAGGTGCCCCAATGCAGGCAAGTTTGTCTTTGGACACCTACATATATTTCGTGCCTGCCCAATTGGGCACCTAAGATAATTCTGAGCCAAGTCCATTTTTTTCTTCCTCTTTTGGGACTTGTCATTGTGTGTGGGGGCAGGCGGGATAAGCGCTGACACAGTGGTGCTGCAGACCACGATACATGTCTTTTTCTATACGCTGAAAGGGCTCCAATCAAGACTTGGGTAGACAACAAGCAGGAAGGCTGTAGACTGTGTGAGAGACAGCAGTCCTCCACTGTGAATGACTGCCTGCTAGTGCGAGTGAATGGGGCTGGGAGCCAAATGGATAGGGAGTGCCAGTCATCTTTTCTGAGTTCTCCCAACCCCTTCCTGTCGTGCTGCGTCTACTCTGCGAAGCGTGCCACTCTTGTTTGTTAACTTTAGTTAAATTGGTTATGGTTAAGAGCTTTAGAGAAGTTTAGCTACAACTTGCTTGAGTGAGCCCGGCCGTGCTGAGGGTTGAGGCGCTGGATGCCACATCTCACGCCACAACAGTGACCCGGGTTCGGGAACGGACTCAGGATGCTAGGGGTCGGCAGGGGAAGGAGAGGATTGAGCATCCAGAAGACGTCCCTCCTCTCCCAGGGTGGCTTGCGGGCCTTGCATCGCTTGCCAGTGGCCCCCGATGGAGACTGGGGGTACTGCAGCAGTGATGCGATGGAGTGGAGTGGCAGCGAGCGCCAGCACGTCGGTGCACAGATGCCATAGCATGTCCACTCTCCAGGGGCAACCAAAAGAAAGAAATACCTCACCTCCGGATAGGCAATGGCACCTGTAGTGCCTCACCGCAACACGTCCAATGCCGGGCTTACCTTGGTGGCTCTCCCGATCCCCTGGTCTGCCCAGTCCCTGATGGTTGAGGGGTTCCCGGGTGGGTGGGCAGGAGTGTCTGTCTCCCATTCCCCAGCAGGTGGCTTCAGGTGGATGGTACGCGGCAGGAGCGAGAGAGGATGCCCGAGAGAGTTCCGGGCAATGCGGTGATAAATAGAATGAAAAAAAAAAAAAAAAGAAACTTACTTGAGTGAAAACTATTTAAATCAAAAGCTCTTTTAACACAAGGCAAAAAGGAGGGAGTGAGCAGAGAGAGAGGGAGGGAGGGAGAGAGAAAGTGAATGAGATAGGTGCAGCCAAGTCACTGGCCCTGCAAAGGAGGGGTGGAAGTGACCAGAGCCACTACAGTTATTAAAAGCTCTGTGCACACTTCTGCGCTCATTTAATTACAGAGGCAGGCAGTACTAGACAGATCTTAAAAAAATAAATAAATAACTATGCTGCCTTAGAGAGAGAGTGCAGTAAGCTGCAGCAGAGGGAGGAGTGAGGGACTCTGTGTGTCCCAGAGTAAAAATGACTAAATAAATAAATAAAAACTCTTAAGAGCTACAAGCGAAATCTGAAAATAATTTCTTTGTTTGTTTTTTTTTTTTTATACTAAAAAAATAAAATAAAAGCAGTATCCGACTGTGCTGTACACAGTGAAATGAAGTAACTAGTGAAGGCCTGTAATGAGGATTTTTCTGACCACAGACAGTATGTGCTTATGGTATAAGAGTCCTACGTCACCGGAACAACAATCATTTGTTTATGAAACATATAATTGAATAAATGCTTATTTATGTGAACTACGTAAAACTGTAACTGAACTGCTAAATCTAGGGCCAATGATTGTCGTTTTATAACAAAAAACACCAGTAAAAAATGTAATTTGCCAGTTTCAAGCCAACACTTCAAGTCAAAAATTTCAAGGGAAAAAAAAAAACACCTTGCACCAGCTTTTTGGACAATCCCCTCCATTCTGAGCCACATTTTTGTACAAAACATGCTGATTTTCCCTCAATTTTGGGTTAAAAATGCAAAACATGGATTTTATGATTTTGCCAAATGCAATTTACTGTTTTTGAAGATGGAAAATCATTGGCTCTAAAAAACAAAGAAGACTATAAAGTTCACTGTGATTTTTGTAAACCTAGTGGGCCCGATACTTGGAACTCCCCAGGTGCACCACGCAAAGTCACTGAGGAGCTATACTGGAAAAGAGGTTATACACTGACCATGTGCGCAATGCATGTTCCAATATACCCCTCCTACCACAGCGCAATGTAATACCCAACAGGTGCTTATGTGCATCTCACAACCCCCTGCTGCCCACCAGAGGTTATGTAGGCATGCCAACAAATGGGCTATGAAGGAGCAAAATACCCGTCTGGGCATCCCTCAGTTACAAGCACTACTAGCACAGGTTGCCATTTTAGAATATCTCCAAGCACATGAACCTGTATGGCATGTAAGTCCCTAAGAGGACATTTACATGCCATTATGGGTCCATTTATATGTGCTCAGTCTGCCTCTGTGCCATAAGGGACATAGCCAACTGTGCTTTCCATCCTTCCCATCACTACATGCCCCTGCAATTGTGGACAATGGCAGCCACTTGGTGAATGTGACGAATACCAACACAAATATTTACACGTCCTTGGTATTATAGTTGCTCCCCCTTCCATTTTCCAGTCCCATCTTGAAATTGTACTCATTTCCTGGTAGTCCCCTCCTGTTCTCTGGTCTCGTTTTTTTTTTTTTTTTTTTATTACTCCTATCCACCCCTCGCCCTGCTGACTCTGACCCTTCAGAGCCCCCAAGGAGTCATCCTCCTGCCTCCCACTCCACTCGTACCTACCTCCTGGCCCCATGGAGCTGCAGCTTACCCCCCGAGTGGGGACAAAGTGGGGGCCAGACACCCCATAATCCTTCATTGCGTCAGTCTGGAGGTGGTCGAGTGAGCGGGGGCATATTGGAGGCACGCTCCTGGAGACCCATCTTCCCAGCATCGGCAGGCAGTTTCTCTCTTTTCTCCCCTTCCCTACAGTGTGCAACCCCTTGACGTCATGGCGCAAGGCGCCGAAGTCCACACTGTATAGTGGCCGCCCATCCCCTATAATTGGGGCTTGCGGTACTCTGGGCCTCTGCTAGAAGTCAGGCAAGCAAGCGGGCAAAGGCCACCCCCCCTCCCCGGAGAAGGCGAGCTGTCGTGGGACACTCAAGCCTATCTCCCCCGGCCGACCGACCAGCGACCTGAGTCTGCTCCCAAACCCAGGTCGCCGGCGTGGTGTCTGGTCTCTTTTTGAAATATAACTCATTCACTAGTTACCCGGTGGTGCCTCCCCTTGTCTCATCCCCCCCCGTCCCATCTTGAAGTAATACTCACACCCTTATTGTCTGGTGTTACCCGCCCCACCCCGTCACCATTCCAATATATATTTAAATAGTATCTTTCCCTGGTAGACCAGTGGTAATACAACACTCCCTCCCCCCAAGTACCCATACCACCCCACAGCCACAAATTGGTGGTCAGCACACATCAACTGCTTCCCTCCATGGTCGGATACCATCTGCCTCATGCAAGACTTGCATTGAAATGTAAGCCAGAATACAGCACTTGCAGGATGTCTATGGAAAATCACAAAAGTGACATGCTTTTAAATATCCATCTTGCAGGTACTGTATCACTATACTGGCTTATATAATGGTGGCCGGCCATGATTGTGAACAATGCATATGTGCTGGATGCGGTCTCCGGACCACCAGGAAAAGACGTCCATCTAAATAAATAAATAAATAAAATATACGTGACTGGGCAACAGAATGGGGATCACCACTAGACTATCAGGGAGGTCAGATATCAGACCAAAGAGTGGGAAAGGAGTGCCATTTAACAATACCGATTCCTGATCGGGAGATGTGGTGGGAGGTTAGTGCAACAGGGTAGAATAGAACCCTGTCCCTTTTGTTGGAGAAAGTGTGTAAATGCAAGGATCTATATTCTTTACTTTTGTCTCTCTTCTGTCTGGTTGCACAGCCAAATTTTCCTATGAGACTTCGGACTTGATCAACCTGAACAGTCTCGCAATCCTTTGCTTCTCACAATCTCTCTGTTTTCTCTTGTTTTCTGTTTTTCCTCCCTTGCATATCCATGTCAGCTAATATAAAATATATGAGAAACAATGTATGGAGTGAAATGGATATTGAGATCTCCTTTGTTCAGAAAATGTTTAATGTTGATGTTGAAATGTATCTATTTATAATTTGAGATAACTATAAAAAGCTAGAGGTTACTTGGGTGCAAATGCCTGAGCCTTTTGCAGTTGCTGTGGGGGCCTCAGGAAGTTCTCAATATTCTAGCAGCTCTTGAAATTGACAAAGAACAGGATGCTTGCAAAGGATGGGGGTTGAAAAAGACTAATAAAAACAGCTAAGCTGAGCTGCAAGGGAGATTTTTTTTTTTTTACGATAAAGATTTTATTTTTGCTTCTGTACTTAGTTATTCTAAACAGGTTTATTTTATGTTATTGGTACAATAAATAATGTTTTGGCGATTTTTACAACTGCTCCTGGGTTTTCCCTGTGCTTCCTGACCTGTGCCTTGACGACAGTTAGCACGCACAGTGTGTGCACACTATTAAAAGTAGTGTTTTGGTTAGTCTGCCCAGTGGTATGGAGGGTTGAGGCACTAGATGCCACACCTGCCACCACACTGGAGGCCCAGGTTCAGGAACGGACTTGTGCCACTGCAGGTGGTTGGCCGGGTTGGGGGGGGGGGTTTGAGCATCTGATGAACTGCTTACTTCCCCCAGGAGGGGGGGAGGGTTCCCCAGCCCTCTGGTGACTACCACCACGTGGATGTTTGGTGGCGTGCAAGTGTGAGGACAACGCAGAAGGGAGGGAGCTGCAGTCTGACACAAGCCATGCGTGCCCACACAGGACATCCTGCTGTCCACGCTGCGGCAGCAGCAACAAGCATTTGTCAAAGCCAAGTGTTGCTTGCTATCATTAGCAGTGGAAGTGCAGGAGTTAGATGCAGTATAGGAATGCCACTGAAGTATTGAACTGACACCAACTCCACCCCCACCCTGCAGAGATGGACAGGCATTGGTTTGTGCCTTTGGGCCATCACCCATAACGGTCACAACATTTCACCTCATAACCTACCCTGCAGACACAAGTGTCGAGGTGTGCTTTGAAGTGTTCGGGCTTTACACTCACCTCATTCCATAAGGAAATACACGGAAATGGGTGCAGTATAGGAGAATGGGGTGAACTCTGGGGCCAAAGGGTCCAAGGCGCTCCTCGATGCCTGCCATTGGCCTCATTGTGGGGGTGGAATGGCATCAGCATAACTGTCGACAATCCCAAGTCACACCCGACACCTGTCAGTCCCTACAGGGTAGGACGTTATGGTCGAAAACCCCAACACCCTGGGCGTTTCTTGGTATTTTGACTCCAAGTTTTTTTTTCCAACATGGGCTTTTTGTGATCCCACCGCATGAACAGTGACACTATCAGTTCATTAGCCGAAAGGTGATTTTGCAAAGCAACTGTGCCATTTGGCGCCACAGGTGCGAAAACACATTTTGAGCAGGATGTGAAAAATGACAGCTGTACTGTTCATAAGGAGGTGTAAAAAATGGCAATGTTGAAAATCTGGAATGGAAATATAAAAAAACTGGTGAAGTCACGAGTGTGCATAGAAACCGTGCAACGCGCACCCGCAATATAATTAGTTTTGGGATTTTTTTACAGCGGAGCTCAACACAGGCATTTTGGGACCTCCGTTCATGAACAATGTCACTGTGATTTTCCTAATCTATCCCAGACACTGATTTCCCACAGCAACCGTGCTATTCTGCGCAGGAAGTGCGAAAACATATTTCGGCCAGGGTGTGAAGAATGACAGCTGTACTGTTCATAAGGAGGTGTGGAAAAATGCTAATGTTCAAAATCTGAACTGAAAAGATTACGAATTTGTAAACTTACAAGGGTGCATGGAAATTGCACAATGCACACTCGTAACACAGTCATTTTATGGACTTTTGTCACTAACTTTTCAACATAGCCAGTTTAAGACCTCTGCTCATGAACAGTGTCACTGTGATTTTCTAAATCTGTCCCAAACATTGATTTTGCAAAACCGACCACGCCACGGTGCGCTACATGTGCAAAAATACATTTCGGGTAAAATGTGAAAAATGACAGTTGTACTGTTCATGAGGAGGTGTGGCAAAATGGCAATACTGAAAGTCTGGAGTAAAAATATTAAAAATGCTCGAAGGTACGAGCGTGCGTAGGAACTGCGCAACGCACGCTCGGAAAACAGTCATTTTGGGGAATTTTTTCACCAAATGTTCAACATAGGGTTTTTGGGGGCCTATCTCATGAACAGTGTCACTGTGATATTCTTAATCTGTCCTGAACATTGATTTCCACAATCGAATCGCATTCATTGTGTGCTACATGCGAAACACATTTCAGGCGTAGATGTGAAAATGTCAGCTGTACTGTTCTATAAGAAGGTGTGGTAAAATGGCAATGTTGAAAATCTGGAGTGAAAATATTAAAATGCTGAGTTATGAGCGCAGCGTAGGAACTGCACAACGCACGCCGGAAAACAGTCATTTTAGAATTTTTTCACCAAATTTTCAATATAGGGTTTTGGGGCCTACCATGAACTGTGACACTGTCGCTTTACAATCAGTCCCGAAAGGTGGTTCCGCGCAGTGACCGTAAAATCACCTTTCGAGACAGAATAACAAAATGACAGTGACTGAATCCATGAGGTGGGGTCCCAAGAACCCCATGTTGAAAATTTGGTGAAAAAATTCCCAAGATATGCACCAAAGTTGAAAATAAATAAATAAATAAATAACTAAATAAAACATTTATGCCATTATACAGCTTACTGGCATTTCTTCAGTTCGCGGCCGGCTTTAAAGAGTGCTGACATGTTCCCAGTCCACCCAAGATCATCGCAACAGCCTCTGGAGGCAAGTGGCGGGGTGAGGGGGATGGAGTAAGCACGAGGAAGGTTTTCTTTTTGCACAGACATCTTAATTTTGGCACTAGGTGTACCAAGCACTCCCAGCATGCCACTTGAGTGTTTGGGAGGGGGCTGTAGCCGACGGATTGGGTACCCCGCACTTACTGAGTGCTGGGGGGACAAGAGCAGAGGGATTGGGCACCCCTCGCACACAAGAAATTGGGGCATTATGCCGACGGGGTGGGCACCCTGCACCTGTCGGGCACATATAGGTGCGGGTGGGCAAGAGCCGAGGGGATTTAGCACCTCGTCGGTTTATTTTATCGAAATGTTTCACCAGGAAGGCACAATGAAGGGCGGGCGGCGGCTTCCCGTCAGCTTTGTAGGGACTGTGAGAAAACACAGCACAATGGAGCTGTGCAATTGGCTGCTGCAGTCAGGGAGGCCCCGCTGTAAAAACAGCTGATTGTGTAGTGACAGGGCGCTCCCTGATTGCAGCGGCTCAGCTGCTTTGATCTAGTGGCCTGCTCATTAACTACCGGTGATAGACAGCATGCTCCTCAACCGGCCGAGGCAGAGACAAGCACCTGAATGGGCTGCTGCCATTCGGCACAACACTGCCGCGCCTCCACAACCTGCTTGTGAAGAAAACCTGACGCAATGAGTTTCTTGCCCATGCATGCAAGCAACAGAAAAATCAGGGAGAACAAGGAAAAATGGTGCAGGGTCATGAAGCCCCACCTTCCCGCCCCGGCTCACACTACTGCCCGGGACACGATCCCTGCATCTGGATTTGTTTTCTCGGGGGTGCCTGGCCCTGCCACAGGAGGGAAATCCATAGGGGATCTCTGGGGAGAAGCAAGTCCTGAAGGAGGTGGTTTCCGATCAGGAAAGGCAGGGACAGGGCTGAGAGCCACAACTGAGACAATAAGCAATGGGGGGGAGTAATGTTTTGTGCAGGCAGCATGTTAGCACTTCTAAAATGAGTCGAGTATGACAGTGCGCCCTTTATGAAAGCCAGTAACCTTCATTTGCATGTGTGCCTGGTGTCAATTAGTGCACATGTACTACCAGATGTGGTCTGCAATAATTGTGCTCACGAATATGGTGCCCAAGGCACATGTAGCACAGAACAAAGCCTATAAGCACCACACTTAACAAAATATCGGGTCCAGTGAGTGTAAACGTTTCATTTCAGTTGATACCCGCTTTTATTTATTAATTTTTTTTTTTCTTTGCATTTTATCCTCCTCCTGGAGCCTGGCAGGTGGCTCCGCCCCCCGCCCTCAGAGGGAACTCAGTCTCCAGTCCCAACGTCCCCGCACCCGACCCATCCGGTGATCCCCCACAGGTTACTGCCCCCGTGACAGGGTCGAGGTGTAGGGCGTCGACTTTCCTGCCCACCCCGGAGACCAACATTCAGATTCCGAAGGGCCTGGTACAGGTTCTGTGGGGCCATCATGGAGCCTGCCAGCTCCGTTTTCGACCTTGTTTTCTCCCTTCCCTGCCATGGGTGCTCACACGCATAAGGAAGTGCCACACACAGCAATCCTCAGCACCCTCCCTTGCCTAGTCGCACCTGTCTGCACTACCTCTGGGCCTCAACCCGAGGGCAGCCTTTGCAGCGAGCGGCTAAACCCCACCCAGGAGTGAAGAGCCACCCTTCGGCCACTTGATCCATCTCCCAGCCCCCGACCCCGACAGCTCAGGCTCGCTCCTGAATGCAAATCGTGTCGTAGCATGAGGTGTGGTGTCCAGTTTCTCAATCCTCAGTGCTACCGGGCCAGCAGACTTGATATCCGCTTTTAAACCTTGAGTGATCTGCCTCACCTCCATCTGTCCACTTCTAAATGTTAAAAGGTCACACTTCACTAGATGAGTCTGTATTGGCTTGCTAGCCATCTTAACAGCACCTTCTACCCATTTCTGTTCCACATGACAGTGGTGTAGGGATGTCACAATGAAGTGTTAAGTATTGTGACACTTATTTAAGGCACCTACACAAGCAATTTTTAGTAAAACAAAAGACGTATTCAAACTACCAAGTCATTAGCACCATTACCTGATTAATGCCTGCCTCCATTACCTGCAACCAGGGTATGACATTCATGAAAAAAAAGTACATGCCCACTTGGGCATATAATAAGAAAAAGTACATGCCCAATAAGCTATTTACATGCCGCCCCTTAGTTTACATCATTTTAAATGTCTCAGTAGCTGTTGCTCCCTTCACAATCTTTTTTCAAGCTACTACCTTCCTCAGCTCAGAGAGGTTATACAGTGCTCTTTATATCAGGTAAGGTAGCTACTAGCAGGTAAGGTAAGGGTAACAAAACAGAGTAGGCACAGTCTAGATTTTAATGACAGAGAGAATACAGATTTTCCCTGCAAGTTCAGTTCAGCAACTTGTCTGTGACTGACTAGAAAGTAAAAAAAAAAAAAAAGACAGCTACAGACCGCAGTCTGACTGGGAATGGCCACCTCTGAGTCCCACTACACTGCTGCAGTTTAGTTGCCTAAAGTACTGCCTATGTTGAGACTGAAGCTGCTGCTAGGGTCCCAGAAATGTGGTACACTTAATTATTTTATGTAGAAGGCCAACAATTTGCTCAAAGTAGTTATCTCAGAGCTGGGAGCTTAAAGTTTCAGCACCTGAAAATTAAAAGTCTCACCCGACCCCCATTCTCTGTCAAACTTTGTTTTTTTGTTTTACTCGATAAAAACCAAGTGGCAAAGATGTTGATCACCCCCCCCCCCTCCACAGGGTATAATCCTGATCCTCCTGCTTGAGTGAAACCAAACACTTAATTTTATTTCTTTTGTGGTTGCCAAATCCAATCTCCTCCCTCCCGATGCAGACCGTCGCAGTCTCACACACCTCCTCTCCTGCCTAACAAATCATCTCCCTTTCCCCTTATTACACCCCCAAAGCAGTAAAGAGCTCTTAAAAGAGCTTTTAGTTCTTTATTATTTTTGTGCACAGAAACATAAGTTTTATCGCAATCAGCGATCCAAATGAATCCTCTTTCTAATGGCACTCTTGTCACAGGCTCAGCATTGCCCAGCACGACGTATCTAACTGTAGAGCAGTAGAATGGTGTGCTATGCGGTAGACCGAGACACATGGATTAAAGGGGGTGGCCGAACTACCACTCTGCAGTCCCCAATTGGTTTCGGACTGCTGCAGCCCGCCTCCAGTCTGACGGATGGTCCCCTCAACAGTTTCGACTGGCTGTAGCTGCTGCTGCCAGTCTAAGGAGGGGGACTTCAGCCTGGTCATCTTCTGCTCGTCTTCTCTACCCCAGAGGAGCCTGTCAGCTGACACCACTTCTGTGACTGTCAGCGCTGCACATGCAATCGTCCGTCTCAGGCCCCCAGCCCCCGAAAAACATCAACAACAACAACAAAAAAGACAGCCAGAACACAGGGCAGAGATGTAAAAACAGAGCTCTGCACTGTCTGCACTGCACCTATATCTTCTGTGCCCAATTGGGCAGGCACTAAACAGCACTAGGTGTCCTGACACAATAGTGCCTGCCTTGGGGCTCCTAAGGTATAGGAATTTCATACCCTGCCTGCAACAATATATTTTCATACTTTTTTGTCAATTAAAAAAAAAAAGTAACAATACTGTCCCTTGCTGCTTGGAATATCATTCAGATGCAATACCAACAGTGCCCCCAGGACAAATGGGAGACCTAGAACTACCAGAGACGAGGCGTGGCCTGGCTACTGATGGGGAAAGACGTGTCTAAGAGAGCTCCTTCACCAGTTAGTGATTAAACTTTAATTTTATTATTTTCCGTATTGTTTCTACAACGCCAAACTCACACAGGACAGTAGACTGTAAGTTTCTCTAGTGCTGGGACCACTTACTTTGCACTGGAAGATTGGGAAATCACGTCAATATCCCTCTCAAGATTCTGGGAAAAGCAAGAAACAAAAATCTACTGAAGGCCCAGGAACAAGCAGCGTGCATGGAGGCCTTTTTGGAGATTCTGACCTGACCTTGCTGGATCTTTTACAGGCCGTTCAGGAGTTAACTGGGACGGTCCAGGTTTTGGACAAGAAAGTGGATCACAAGCTGGAGGGCTTTAACCATCGAGTGACCCTCCCCGAGACATCGGTGGACACTGTTAAGAATGAGCTAGCCCATGTGGTTACTTCAACGAAGAAAATGGCTGCAACCATAGCAGGGGTCCTGCAAGAAAAGAAAATCATGCACCTCCGGCTTGAACACTTGGAAAACTCTACCCGATAAGTTAATATATGCCTCCTTGGACTTCCTGAAGACATGGAAGGTAATGCCCTGATTCAGTGTATCGAGACGTTGTTGAGTTCTTTGCTTGGACTGGAAATGGAGGGTTTTATTATTAAAACTTACTGTATTACTCCACACAGACATTCAGATTCTGTGGACTTCCCCCATACGTTGACGGTGGTCATGGTGGGAGTTCATGATAGAGACCAAATCCTTAATAAGGCTAAGCAAAAAAGTATTATAACTTGAGAATGGGACTCAGATCTTTACAGTACCCAATCTGAGCTATTCCATGCAGCAGTGCAGGAAGTCGTTTGATGCTGTTCGAACTGGCTTTAAGGAACTGGAAATCCCTCACACATTGCAGTTACTGGCTAAACTCCATATTTCTTATGCTGGCAAGAGTTATATTTTCAGTGATCCCATGTAAGTCAGTAAAAGGTTGAATAAAATATGGGAAAACTTTGCTAAATCATTGGCTCTTCCAGAGGCTGAGTTGACAGAAGGTGGTTGAACTGGTTTCCCATATATTTTGGACTACTTATTTTATGTTCTCTTACTGCTCATTCTTAATGCAGACAGTTTTACATTAGTGTAGTGTGCTACAGCTACGTGGGTTCAATCCTACTATACTAGCCATCACAAATTTATTAAATAAATTTTGCTGTTATACATGTTGGATATCGGGCACTGTGGGGCCTTGTTAACCATAACGCAGTTTTAGTGAGAGCTGGAGGCACACTGCAAGGTTTGGGATTTAATGTCTAAACTTTCATGGAAACTATATTATACCTGTTTATGTGCCTTGTTGACAGTTCTCTTCCCTATAGCTCATTGAAATTGTCTGTTTTGAAGTGTTTAGTAAATATTTACTACTGCCTACTTCTCTGCTGTAGTTTTAATCCAAGCGGGAAGAGCAGTTTCTGCTTACATACTGTTGTACATTTTGGACTGACTAACACTTCTTCTACAGTGTACATAGACAAATACAGCTACTTCGTGGTTGACCAAGTATACATTATCGGCTTATTTCATTAACATTATGTCCATGATCATGGTGCTTATGAGCCCTCTTATATCAGTATCGGCTGTATTATCATAACTATAGAGTTTTACCCCCAATATGGGTGACAATGGCAGACAGGTTAATTTCTATGCCGTGGAACCAAGGTTTTTTGAAATATATTTGAATCGTATTATATGAATAAAAAAAATAAAGTTTAAAAAAAAAAAAAAAGAACTCCCAGAGACACCAATTCTTTTTCAAGTGACAACCTGGAGCTACACAAATGTTAATATATTTTGTCCACAAGGGTGCAATGTTCATATATATGGACAAACAAGACAGAAATAAGAAAGAAATACATGCCCTCTGTCAGTTTGCATTCCTTATGTGTGTGTGTACTTTTGCTAAAAGCTGTGTTAATGCCTCAGTTATGGTTTACAAAGTTCGCTTCTACTACAAAATGCGGAAATGCGGCGTTGGGGTTTCCAATCCAAACTCCCACACCAGACTCCAAAGCAGCAAAAGGGAAAAAACATTAGGGTGTTGGGTCTCCGATGCCTTGGTGAATCAGTGGTGGGGTCTTTCTTGGGATTATCAACCCTAATGCTCACCCCTCCTCTTTAGCCCATATTCTCATGTGTGAAGCACAAGCTACAGCTCCGCGCTAGTGCTTTACAGTGAAACACTCTTCAAAGGTAGAGAAGTATGTCTCACCACATTTTGTCAACAGAATCTGTTGTAGCTTTCTTCATGCATGGCCCAGTGTGAAGAAAACTGATCACGTCTGACCTTGTTTGGTCAAGGAAGGGTGTGGGCATTAGGTTTGAACAACCACAAAGAAGAACCCACCACTGATTCGCCAAGACTCCAGAGACTCAAAGGAAAAAAATACTCACCATAGTAATCTTGTTTCTTCCAAGGGAATCTTACTGTTTTCTGATTTATGCAGTATGATCTTACCCTAGGACTGCCCTGGAGTCGAAATGGTTAATAGAACCTATGCAAATGATGGAATGTTAGGTTCGGGCTCGGTTTTCAAACCACTGTCCCTGGTAAACAGTTCTAAACTGTCAGATCCTTACGAAGCATGAGCAAAGAACTATCTAACTATGCTAATACGAACAAAAGCCCTCCCTGTTATTAATTATAAATTTCTCCCCTCAAATGATTCAATGTGGCACCACTAAGACTCAAGACACAGATGTCCCATACAAAACACCATACATACACGTTTGCAACATTCTTATTACAGCTGGAGTGCAGTGACCATAGGTTTCTAGTAAGGGAGGGAGCTCAGAATACAGTAAGATTTCCTTGGAAGAAACAAGATTACTATGGTGAGTATGTTTTTCCTCAAGCCCCAGGAGATCTTACTGTATTCTGATTTATGCAAACTACCCAAGCAGTACCTTTGGAGGAGGGCCTATAACCTATTTAGGAAACCGGCTCTGCAGGACTGCTGTACCAGACCTGGCATCCCCTCTGTCCTGGACGTTCAAACAATAATGCTTGGTAAATGTGTGGACTGTCTTCCAGGTAGCTGCCTTGCAGATATCCACTAGCAGAATGTCTCTAGCAGCTGCCAAAGAAGCTGCTGTATCCCTGGTCGAATGGGCCCTGAGGCCTGCAGGTGGCTGCTCATCCACCTTACTGTAGCAAAACTGAATGCAGGCCACAATCCATCGAGCAATGTATCTTTTTGTGGCTGGTTTTCCTTTTGCCACATCCCCATAGGTGAGGAAAAACTGAGTTTGATCCTGCCTATGACTTTTTATGTAGTCAAGGTAGTAGCTGATTGCCCTTTTTACATCCAGGCTATGCAGCCTGCGTTCACATGAGGTGGAATGATCAGTAAGAAAAAGACAAGTGATGTAATAGATTGATTGAGGGGGAACTCTGATATCACCTCGAGCAAATATTTTCTGTTAGTCCCAAGGACTACCTTGTCCCTGTGGACAGCTATGTACCCAGGTTCTGTAGACAAAGCCTGAAGTTCACTAATCCTTCTGGCATAAGTTATGGCTACCAGAAATACTGTTTTCCAAGTCACATACTTGAGGTCTGTCAAAGACATGGGTTCAAAGGGGGGGTTGCATGAGCTGGGCAATGCAAATGTTCAGGTCCCATATGGGACTCGGTTCCCTGTGTGGGGGATGCAAATGTAGCAACCCCTTAAAAAATGTTTTAAACACTGGGTTTGAAACTAGGGAAGCGCTCTTACCCGCAGACAAGTAGGCTGAGACAGCTGCCAGGTGCACTCTCAGAGTACAGGCCCTTAAACCCGTAGAATGTAGATGGGAAATATAGTCCAGAACTATCGACAGGCTGGCCTGGTTATGGTCCACGCCCTTGCCCCGACACCAGATGGAAAATCTCTTCCATTTGGAAGAACAGGTTTTCTTAGTGGATGGCTTTCTAGATACTCTCAGGATTTCCATAACCCCATCTGACAGGTGCAGATCTGCATATTCTAAGTCCTCAAGAGCCAAGTTTTGAGCCTGAGGGATTGCAGGTTGGGGTACATGATCCTGCCCTGTGAGGATGACAATACGTTGTGCCTCCTGGGAAGACTGATTGGTTTGGTTACTGACATTGATAGAATCATGGAGTACCAGGGTTGTCTGGCCCAGTCTGGTGCAATGAGAATCACTGTTGCTGGCTGGGCTCTGAGTTTGTTCAGCACTCTTAACAGCAGAGGCAAGGGAGGGAATGCATACAGAAACCTCCCCGTCCAATCTAGCAGAAGTGCATCCAGAGGGATTGTGTCCTTGATGGGGGTGCAGCAAAACTGTAGTAGCTGATGATTGCTTGGAGCTGCAAACAGGTCCACCTCTGGAGTGCCCCATTTCCTGAAGATGGCCTCCAGGACCTGCTTGCTCAATGATCACTCGTGGTGATTCTGGTAGATTCTGCTGAGAGAATCTGCCAAAAGATTGTCCTTTTCCTGGGAGATGGACAGCTGAGAGGGAAACCTCCAGGGAATATGCCAAGGCCCAAATTTTCATTGCCTCCATGCAAAGAGGAGTTGAGCTTGTGTCTCCTTGTTTGTTTATGTAGTACATGGTGGTTGTATTGTCTGTTCTAACCTGAACCAGGCATGTTGCCCTTTACTTGACTGGTGAATGACTGGAGACTCAGGAGAACTGCCCTGAGCTCCAACAGGTTGATACACAGGAGTGATTCCTGCCTTGTCCATGTGCCATGTGCTGTGTGATCTGCCAGATGCATGCCCCATCCCAGGAGGGATGCATCTGTAGTCAGTACCAGTGAAAGGGCTTGCTGTAAGAATGGCACCCCTTGTCTGAGATTGGCCTGCTCTTGCCACCACTGTAGAGCTTGGAGAAACGCCACTGTGACGGGTACTAGTTTTGACAGAGAGTCCCTTTATTGAAGCCAGTGAGCTCTCAGGCGGAACTGGATGTCCCTCATTTAGAACCTGGCTCCTGACACAGCTGCTATGGACGCTGCCATATGGCCTAGCAGTTGCAGGAGTGTCTTGCTGGCTTTGGGACATGAAGCTTGAAGGAACTGGCTACCTGAATAAGGTTGTCCACTCTGTCCTGTGGGAGGAAAGCCTTTCACTGTCTTGTGTCCAGTTCTGCCCCTATGAATCTGAGCAGTTGAACTGGTTCCCGAACAGACTTTTTCTGGTTTACCAGGAACCCCAGTGAGTGCAGGGTATCTTGTGTGAGTGTCAATGCCTCTATCACCTGTTGATATGACTGGCTTACTAGCAGCCAGTTATATAGGTAGGGGAACACAGACACCCCTTGTAACCTTAGGTGTGTCACGACCACAGCTAGACATTTCGTGAACACCACTGGAGCAGATGTCAGTCCCGAATTAGTAATGGCCTGATAGTAATCTGAACCTAGACTTACTCTGTGGTTAGATGTCACGTGTAGGGCCTTCTTCTTCACAGTGGTAACTGACTGGAACTCCCTGTCCCCCTCAGTCCTGTCCTGTACCTCACTTCCTATGTTCCAGTCCAGTTTAATTGCCTTTCTTGCCTCCTCTGCAAAATGCACTTGCTTCCGTCATTGACTTCTCACTCCTGTGACTTCAGGCTACTGATTGGTCACTACTAAATTTGCAGAGCATATCATCTTCTTCGCTTCAGATAGCCATTACCCATCCCATTCCATTTTCCCTCTGCTCTGCCTTTGCTCCTTTACCTACTACTGACTCCCCCTTCCTATTTACTTGCTTGCTGGTAATGGACGACGATGGTGCCTACACTTGATCATAGATAAGCATTACATTTGTCAGAACGTGTGTTATCCTCTTTTCTGCATAATGTTTTGGCGCAGTTATACCCGCATGCAATGTCTGCTGAGGGTGCCTCACTAGTGCATAGATATGCAATGTATATACTAAAAATAATTTTTCTTTATCATTGTTACCTGACTGTATGTACTTAGACTTCTTCTACTGTAATCTGTAATTGACATGTACTTGTGTTGTTGTCATTGACAACAATACAAGTACATGGCAATTACAGATTACAGTAGAAGTCATAGTCATGCCCGGGTCGACCCTGAAAAAGGGACTGGAATTGTCTCAGCAGACTTACCCGGTTACCAAAATTCAAATAAAATAAATAAACAATACAAGTACATGGCAATTACAGATTATAGTAGAAGTCGTCGTCATGCCCCGGGTCGACCCTGAAAAAGGGACTGGAATTGTCTCAGTGGACTTACCCGGTTACCAAAATTCAAATAAAATAAATAAATGAACCTGAGGTACTTCCTGTATGATCCTTTTATTGGGATATGGAAGTAAGCATCCTTTATGTCCAGGGATGCTAGCCAGACTCTCTGCCTTAGGATTAGTAGTACAGTAGCCAGAGTAACCAATTCTGGTTTTGAGAAATGCTTGTTTAAGTGTCTGAGATCCACAATGGATTGCTACTCCCCTGTTTTCTTTATTGTGAGGAAGTACCTTAAGTACAAGCCCTTTCCCTTCTGGTCTGAGGGAACTGGCTCTATTGCTTTTTTTTGTAACAGAAGGCTTGAAACTTCCTCTTCCAACAAGCCTGTTTCTGATGGGGAAGAGGGTTTGAAGACCCTTGACCTCAGCTTTGGCATTAACTTGAAGCTGAGGACAAGCCCCTGGACCACTATCTCCAAGACCCACTTGTCTGTGGCGATATTTTTCCACTCCTGGAGGTAGTGGGCCAGCCTGCCCCCTACTGGGACTGGGGAGGTGACCCGAACAGGCACCTCAGGGTGTCTGCTTAGTCTGGGCTGCTGGCTGGACACTGGGGCTAGTACAGCCACTGCCCCTTCTGCCTCTGCCTCTGAAGTATACGCCCCCGGCCCAACCAGCTCCCGTGCTCCCCCTTCCCCCCTGCCTCCTTCCCCCCAGATCTCCCTACCCGCTTCCCACCACCCACCCCCTTCCCTTGTCTTGCTTATAGCTCAAATCTTTGTTCTGGTTATTACATGTCTGCAAGTCAATGACTATATGTTTGCAACTAAAAATGATGACTGTTGCACACGCTGACGTGGAACCTTTGTAAAAGAGCCTCGGCTCAAAGGTATTGTAATCCTAGATTGAAATAAATAAATAAAGTATCCCCTTTGTTGATACTGGGGAAAAGCTTGAGGCTGCAGAAAAGGTCTGTATGGAGTTCTGCCCCTGCCACCTCTGGTCTGGTGTTTCTGGGGGATAGAAGCTCTCTCCTTTGCTGCTGCACTCTTATAGGCAGCTTTGTACTCATCCATTTTTTTCATGTATGCCTCTGTTTGTTCTCCAAACAGTGACATAGGGTTACAAGGGAAATCCCTGGCTTTAGTTTGTGTGTCCTGCAACACATTGGTAGTTCTGAGCCAGGCAAACCTCCTAAGTAACACTGCTGACGTCATTTGCCTGGATGTAGTGTCACTGGAATCCACTGCCATCCTAAACTGCGTTTTAACAGCCTCAGTTCCCCTTTTTGCAGCTTCCTCCAGGTCAGCAGCCATGTGAGAAGGAGCTGCTTTAGAAATCTCTAGCGCAGTAGACCAAAGGTTCTTTTGATAATTAGCTATATAGTGGCCTGCCTAACAGCCAGGGAGGACCCTAGGTACACTTTCTTTGTAATAGAATCCACCCTCCTAGAGTCTTTACCCAGAGGGTGAGAGGCCAGGGGGATGTCAGCTTTGTCACAAGCTGCAGCCTGTACAACACCTTCATGACTGGGGTGCCCAAAAATAAATTCGGCTCCAGTCTTGGCCACCCAATACTTTTTGTCTGCCTTTAATCCGTAGGGGGCACAGAAGTGGGTGTCTGCAACAATTTCATGGTCTGCTTTTTTAGGGATCTGTGGAGCAGTAATCTTTTTGATGCTGGCACATCCATCATCTCTCTATAGTCCTCTTCCTCCTCATCCTCTGTAGATTCCTGGGTTGGGAGGTCGAGGGTCTGTGCAATTTGCTTCATAAATGAGTAGTAGAATGTAAAATCCTCTGTTCCCTTATCAGGTGAATCTGGTCTATGAGGATCAGGTGAGATGTCCAGATCAATGGGTTCCCCAAACTCCTCATCCTCCTCCTCCTCCTCCTCCTCAGTCTTCTTCTTCAAACCGGTCCCCACCCAGGTCTGTTAAACCAGGGACCAGATTTGAACCAGGATTTTGAAACATAAAATCGGTAGTGGACCAGAATCAGAGTCTGTAATGACTGAATAATCCTGATTGCGTTGGCGATCTCCTTTGCAGAAGGAACCGCCGCTTTCTTCAGTTGCGGTTCCTGGTGCTTTTCCTTTTTCTTTACCTCAGTGGCTGGTTCAACAGCCTTTTCAGCAGTTCATTTTTTGGTAGCGGAACTATCGCCCCTTTCAGAGGGCAGCTCCTTCAGTTCAGATTGAGGAGGAACCGGTTGCTCAATGGCTGGGCCATCCTTTCCTCCAGTCTTCTTTAAAAGTCTTTCAACCGTCGACTGTGGAAAAGTCTTGCAGCTCTCTCAGTCTGTCTCGAGGTGGTCAAACCCAAGACAAAATAAACAAATTAAGTGTGGATCAGCTTTGGCAAAAAGTTCCCCGCACTCAGTACTGTGTTAGAAACCTGTGGGTCCTGTTCTCTTTCTGGTTTTCCGTGACATAACCCAGAAACAACAAAGTGATTACTAAAGTATATCCTTTTATTTATTTATTTTTTTTAAATTGGTTACGCTAACCGATGAAAGAACCAGGAGTTACCCCGTTTACAAATCAAAACAACTGACAATACCCGAGTCAGTACAATTGAAATTAATAAACTAAGAAAAGACTGTAAGGGAGAATGTCGGTTTCCCCTCGGTTAACGAACTGAAGAGAGAACCGACTACTTACCCCACGAAAAATAAAATCTAAACAAATTCTACCTGAAAACCAAGGACAATGATAAGAATACCAAAATAACTAATAATAACTACTAGGTAAAAACCGAGAAAAATAAAGTTTCTTCAAGCGATGAAGGAGAGCTCTCCGGAGACGTCTTACTGAGGTAAGCAGAGTAAGAAATCTGACAGTTTAGAACTGTCTACCAGGGACAGCGGTTTGAAAATTGAGCTCAAGTCTAGCATTCCATAATTTGCATTGGTTCTATTACCCATTTCAGCTCCAGGGCAGTCCTATGGTGAGACCACACTGCACAAGTCAGAATACAGTAAGATTTCCCAGGGCTTGAACCCTAATGTTTTTTCTTTTCGCGCTCGGCTGGGGGTGTGGGGTGTAAGCGGTGAGTTAGGGCTGTAACCCCTAACACCACATTGCCCTAATTTTATGATGTTAACTCGCACTCTTAACTGGTGCATTAATGCAGTTTTTTTTTTTTTTTTTTCTTCACACAAAGAATTTCTTTTCTTTTATTATAATGAAATCCTATCCTAGATGCACAGGGCCATTTGGGCCCTGCGCCAATGAAGACTCCATCTGCCTACTGAAGTGCAGCAACTGATGTCGAGAATTCCTGGGGAGCTGTCTGGAGGGTTGCAGAAGCGTAGGGCCCTCTGGGCCCTGCGCTTCCACGTGGCTGCAGATATAGATACAAAGGGCAAGGAGTCCATCTCTCAGCCAATGCACAGGGCCCACTGCCACCCATGGGTGCAGAGGTGCAGGGCCCTATGCCAAGAGAAGAGTTGTCTTCACTATATGGTACCTGGGCCCATGCGGGCAACCCTGCACCTTTCCTTCCCTGGCTAGGGGAGGGTGCCGCATAAAAGCGCCATTCTCCAACCCTTGCTCAATCCAGATGGCTCACTAAGCTCACCCCTCAACTCAGCTCACTGGCACAGGACCACAAAGCACCACTCGCTGGGGTAAAGTCTGGCACTATACACAATGTTTCTTAATGACTGTTTTTTGTTTGTTTTTTTTTATTTAGTCCCCAAATTTTCAAGAGTCATTTTATGATTCTCGGTATAAACATGACATGTGGTATTTATAGTACACTGGCCCAAACTCTCATGCTTTTTTTTTTTTTAATTACAACAAGCAAAAGATTTCAAAAACATGTCAGTATTGTGATTCCTGAATATCCCTGAATGCACACATATTCCTCTTTTTAAGTACCAACTCACCCTATCTATATTACCGATAAAATACAGTATGAGCATATCAGCCACACTACATCTTACCATTGTAAGCACTGTACTGAAGTTGGCCTCACTGCATCACTCTGCTGTAATATATGTTTTCATTTCATTTATTTATTTTACCAAGAAGAAGCTCCATTGAGCATAGCTCATTTACAAGGAGGCCCTGGGTAGGCAGCAGCACAAAACTGAATAAAAAACAAAACATACATACAGAGAGGGATGTTACAACTTTCAAAATACAATGAAATTCAGATGTGCTTATTACTAGGAAGGCAATTATACATAAGAGTATATTTAAAGATACTTTGCCCATTGACATTGAAAGAGCTGCTCAAACAAATAAGAATTACAGAACATATATTCTAAGCACAGTAGCAAATGATATGCATATTTCACATAAGAATTAGGGCTGGAATTAAACGACAGCTATTAGCAAGGATATATAAGGAGGAATAATGAGACTGTTAGCTAATCAGTGTACAGGTACAAACATGAATGATACAACATATACAAAATATTGATAGGTGAGGTGATAACAGGGGGACTTGATCGTAGGTGGGGTATTAGCGGCTGGCACATCTATCTATGCAGTATTGGTTGAGAAGGGATTAGAAGGACCAGGTACAGACCAGGGTAGAAAGTTTGACCATCTTCTGGAGTGTGCTCCATGCTTTGGGGGCAACCCAGCTAAAGGCCATCCTCCCATATTCTGAGCAGTGCCTAGGGAAGTAGAGTAAGATAAAGTTGTGCATACACAGCATATAGGGACCTTGAGACCTAATGAGAAGTGATGAAATGTATGAGGGTCGTGAATTACGAAGAGCTTTAAGTTGTTGTAACCTTCTAATATAAGTGATGTCCATCATATATCCTTATAGAGAAGACAGCAATGCGTAAGAGTTGATAGCTCGCAGATCTAACGTAGCGCTTCTGTGGTACCATGCATCTAGCTGGCCCAGTTGTGAAGCTGTGTCGTATCTATAAATAATGTCGCCATAGTCCAAAAGAGGAAGACCTGTGGCCTGCACAAGCATTCTGTTGTTGTTGTGGGTGAGGCAAAATTTATTGCGAAACGTAAAACCCTAGTTTTTGCCTCAGCTCCTTACAAAGGGCATCTATGTCAACATTAAATGACAACTTTTCATCCACCAACATTCTTAAATATTTAAAAGGCACCTACCAATTCAAATGATTCATTGAAGAGGGTTATAATACCACTTGCCGGGTGAGAGGAATGTGGTTTATGCAACAGTGCCATGTATTTGGCTTTGGATCCATTTAGAAGGAGCTTGGACACATACAAATTGAACTCCTCTTGCAGGGTCCTTAGTGCTATCTCCAGCTCTGGACTTTCTGTGTAAAGTACAGTATTGTCTGCATAAAAGTGCAGACTGGCTGAGGGGTGATGTCATGACCCAGATCAAAACAGCAGAGGCCCCACATATGGAGCCTTGTGGTATACTGTTGTTGACAAATGCACAGCTAGAAGTTAGACTTTCTACCTTCAGTTGCTGGCGCCTGTCTGTGAGGTAGCTTCTAAACCAGTTCACTGCATTGGGACGTCATCAAGTGCACGCAAGCTTACTCAGAAGGATGGAATGGTCTACTGTGTTGAAGGCTTTACTTAGGTCTAAAAAGAGTGCTACAATGGTCTGTTTATGATCCAAGGCCGTAAACCAGTCACTGGTAACTTTTACTAGTGCAGATGTCATACTATGCTTGGCCCAGAAGCCAGACTGCATGGGGTTACTTAATGGAATGTGCCTCAAAATATGTTTTTAGTTGGTCGTGGATTAATTTTCAAAAAATTTTGCCAACACCAGTAGAATAGAGATGGGTCAGTAGTTGTTCACAGAGGCTTTATCACCAGACTTGAAGAGCGTGAGTATATGAGCAATTTTTCATAATGTAGGGACCTCCCCTCTTGTTGAAAGATTATACAGGTGCATAACAGGCACTGTAAGACTTGGGTAGCCCATTTTTAGGACTATAGGTTCAAGGTTATCTACCCCGTGCTCTTTTTGATGTCAAGGGTTGGGAGAAGATGCTCTAAATCTTTATAAGTAAACTGATGGAAGCTGAAGTGACTTGAGGTAGGTATTGATGCGCTCGACTGATCTTGTAGGGAACGAGCTGAGTAAGTAGTGGCTAAGTTATTGAAGAAATTACCTGCTAATACGAAATGCATGTTTAGTTCTTCTAAACTGTTTGTAATCAAATGTTCACCTTTATACAACTGTTTTGGTAAGGAAGGAGAAGTTGCCCCCGCTTCAATGTTATTGATGGCCCATCAGAAACCAGGAGGGGAGTTGTTATACCTATTATTATTCAGGAGAGTCTTGTAATAATTCGATTTGGACACATGGACTAGTTCTGTGCACCAGTTCCTTTTCTGCCTGAAAAGCAACCAATCTTGCTCCTCTTTAGAAAGTCAAGCTCTGGCCCAAATCCGGTCCCTTTCCTTAAGAGCCATTTTTATTTCTCTAGTGTACTGTAGGGGCATGTTTGTTTCAGGCTCTGTAAGTTACGAAGGGGGCTAATTAATCTATAACAATATTAACTTGCTGTGTGAAGAAATCATAGGTTAGCTGAGTTGTGGGAGCAAGATAAAATCCTGCCAGTTAATGGCGGCTAGTTGTTGGAGGTAATCATGAACAGAAAAATTTGAGAATTAACGTTTCTGAAAACAGGATGCATTGTTTTTAGGCCTTGATACACCCCTGGTGCAGACAACAACATTGTGGTCACTGACAGGGCTAGAAATAATTTTTTTTGAGATGCCTGTCCGATGGACAGGTGGGATATAAATTTTGCCTATCCGGCCTAAGTTTTACCTGTCCACATTGCTGTGACGTAAATTTTTAACTTAAAACATAAAATGGACAGTAAAGTGCAATTAGAAAAAACTGTTGCTTTTGGGGGGTTACTTTTCAAGATAAAACAGTGACTGAGTCTAGTCTAGTCTATTTCTGAATCAGAACTTGAATCTCTGCAGCCGTATGGTCTCACATGGAGGTCTTCTCTTCTGTTTTCTAGATTTGAATGATAGTGTTATGGCATCCTGCAGGTCAAATGTAGCAACGCTAGCATCTGACAGCTTGACACGCATTAGTTCAGATGTAGTCGCAGGAGACAGGACCGCCAGTCAGACTTCACTCTGCCCATCAAGCTGAATCCTCTCTCAACAACTGCAGTTTGGGTTGGGATCAGTAGGGCTATAGTGACTGAGACCAGAATATCAGGGAATCGCTGTTCATGTGCATCATTATGGAGAATTTTTTGCCAAAAATACAAATAGTGAAATTTCGGAGACTCATTCAGTGATTTTTTTTCACAAGTGGTTTAAGTTCTAACCATTGAGCTTCAATCAAGTTTACACTCTGATTGTGTTTCTTGAGTATGCCACTACAGTGCTTTGTGAGGGTTCTGACTTCCTCACTGCCATAAAGGGCTAGCTGGTCACTTGTGTCTGGTAACTGTAATGGGTTAAATATCTTGAATGACCGCAGGACTTTGTTTTAAAATTTGAAAATCGTGAGTTAATATTTTCAATTGCTGAAGAAAGAAGGCTCGTAATATCACGTAACACTGCCTGCTTGGTTCTATCTATAGAATATCCCCTTTCTAAGCTAAGGAACATATCAGATCCACGGTACTGAACCTGAGTACTGGCTGAGCCTGTCAGTCGACTTGTGCTAGTGTCACTGTCAGCAGTGTCATGGTCAGGGAGCAAGAGCAATTCATTACAGACTTTGTCAAGTTTATCTTGCACAGGGTAGTTCTCTAGCCAGAGCACTGTGCTTTCAACCTTACTGACTATTGTTTCTACTGTTGAGCTGTCTCTCTGTAGAGTTAGACTGAAGGCCATCATAACAGAAAGGTATTCAGCCAGAAACTGAGTAAAGAAGATAAATCTCACAGTTCTTATTGATTTGAACAACCCACTGGCCTGATCTTTTGTTTGCCCTAGTGAGGAAGCAATGTGCTGTAAATGTACAAATAACGCCTTGTAGCTGGATAGAACAACAGATAGTGCCCTGTCTCTGTGTGCAACCCACCGGGTTCCTGACACGTTAACTGGTTTGTGAATGGTGTAGCTCATATTACTGGCTAGCTCTTTGAGACCGGCCCAGTTTTGGGGAGACTTATGGTATATTTATAGATACCCATTAAGGCTTCATCAGTAGTTTTCATGTATGGAATAGATGCTGCTGATAGCTTTACAGCAAGCTCCAACTTGTGGGCACTGCACTGAATCCCTAACAAATGAGGCACGTCTTTCAAAATCCTGCCAAACACCCCAGTCACTTTACCTAACATGACAGGTGCCCCCATCAGATCTAAAAGCAACAATTTTTTCTTTCCAGTCTTTACAGTCCAAGATGAATTCTAAGGCATCACCTATTGAGTTATAAATGCTTTCACCATTTGGAATAGAGACTGGCTGAAGGGAAACAAATTTGCTAACTGGACGGCAATTTTCCATTGTCCTAATATAGACTGCCTCCTCTTCTATTACTGAGGCATCAGTGCTCGAGTCACATAAGACAGAGATAAAAGTGTTACTATTAACCAGTTTTGCATCTTTTATCCTTATTGATTCTGAAATAACGTGTGAATGTTGCTGACTGTCACTTCTATAACTGACTCCGACATTTGTACCATTTACATGTTGTAATTCTAAGATGCCAGGGAAATCTGTGAATGGGCGTTCTGAATTAATCAAATAAAGAGTTGTTCTAAACAAATGTTCTACTTGTGTTGCCTCATTTTTTTCCCATTTGTATTATTCCTCGTTCTATTGCTAAGTTGGAAGGGTCTGTGTTAGACACAATTTTTTTTCATTGGCTAATTTATAAGGTTTGGAGAGTTCATGAGCACATACATTTTCAAGTCTCATGCTCTTACAGCCACTCATGAAAGGGTTTGTCTCTCTTAAGTATTTTTTACAATATGAGCAGGTCATGCCCACATCAGGCTCATATAGTAGCCACTCCCTATTTTTCTTCTAGGTCTCCTGGAACCTCCTTTTTCTTTTTGTCCCACTTTCAGTTATGACAGGAGTAGTCAGAGTTGCTGGCATATCAGCACTGGCAGTGACACTACCAGTGAAAGTAGTTGTCACATCTGTGGCCACAATGGTGGGGTGAGTAGTTGGTGCTACTGAGTCTGTCACTAATGGAGAAGCCGTAGTACACATACAGGAACCCAAGCTTTCTCCTCCCTCTTGGCTTGAAGCTGAAGGCTTTACTGTAACTTTTTTAAAGCCAAACTTTAACAAAGACATTTTTTCCCCTTTTGGTTTGTAATTAGCTATAAGAATACTTAGTAGTACGAATGTAAAGTACAGTAGGCACTGGTAGACAGTGGACAGTGAAGTGATGATCAGATATCAGAAGACATGAACCATCTGTTTAGTTTTCTTTCCCTCCCTGTAAAACCCCGGACAAAGGAGTTTTATATTTATATTTTCCTCCCGCTCGGATTTCACAACTAAAACCGGAGGGCTATCCTGCTGACAACCTGTTTTATAATTTAATCCCCTCCTCTCTCTTTGACAGTGCCTTGATGTCACTTGCTCTGTATTTTTTTAACCCCCCACCTGCAATCCTTTTTTCTCCACACTGAAAGCACAAGCAGCCTGCTATTATATTGTTGTAACTTCTTGGGTTTGGTTTAATATTAATTTTTTTAATCTGAGTGACTCAATTCAACCCCCCTCCTCTCCTTTTGACAGTGCCTTGTTGTTGTCACACTGTATTTTTTATTAGCCCCCCACTCTTCTCCTCTCCACTCCTCCACATCTACAGAGAGCCTCATCTCTCACGCAGAAGCACTGCAGGCACTCCTTATACTTGTTTTGATTTAGTATTTCTTTTTTATCCACAAAACCCCAGAAACAAGTCTTTTTTTACTCCTTGTTTGCTTTGTCTGAGTGACTCAATTCACCCCCCCCCCTTTGACAGTGCCTTCTTGTCACAGTCACTCATTTTTTCTTTTATTCAGCTAGTCCACTGGCAGAGCACAACAGCAGGCTGACAGGAGCTAGTTTAAGTTAGTACAGTCAGTCAGTATCTACCTTCAAGCTGTAGCTAACAGCTCTGGAGGGTTTTACATACGCTGAGTGAACATTAAAGCTTAATAGAGCCTTCAACCCATGCGCACAATCAAGATATATTTTTTTTTTTTTATTCAGACTGACCCCCAGGCCCCACCACTTGCAGATCACAAGGTCTCTTTTGGCTTTGAGAGAGAGAGTGGGTTGGACAGGAAGAACAGAGAATTTATTCAGTTGTACAGACAGTACTCCTATCTCCTTTTGACAGTGACTGACTGCTTTATTTTTTTCACTCCCTCTCCCCTTCCCTTCCCTGAACATGCAGGGAACTCACCTAACCCACACCACCACAAGTTCAATCAACACACTTGACTCTAGGCAAGCGTTTAGTTCTTTCAGCAGAATCACCTCACAACAAAAGCCCTGGGATAGCCTCTCTAGTTTTACTCTTAGTATTTATTTTTTATACTAAATTGTTTGCTTTTGTTTTTCTGGTTGTTTTCCCCCCAATATTTTCCTCCCCTAGTTATACTTTTTTTGCAGACTGCAGTGCACACAAATATAGTGGAGGTCTTATCTGACTGACTGAGTCACAACAAAAAGCAACCACATGTAGTGCAACACAGTACAGAGCTCAGCTGCACAGACCCCTCAAGGCAAAACTCTCTTGTTTGTTTTTTTTTCAAAGTTCCACCAGTCCAGAAGCCTTTAAGTTTTTTTTAATCCCACCTTGAGTTGCTATTATTTAGACTGGCAGTGGCTTCTGAGTACAAACTAAAGAATCCCCCTCCTCCACGTTTATCTCCCCTCTCCTCCAACTACCACACAGTAAAGAATCCCCCTCCTCTTTCCTCCACAACGTTCATCTCCCCTCCCCTCCAACTCCCACACAGCAGCAGACCCTCAGTGTATATTTTTTATATGTGCTTCAGTTTCAAAGTTGTTTTTTTTTTTTCCAAAATCAGCCCCAAAATGAAATAGCCCTGAAAAGGACTTCTGTATGTGGTTAGTGTGTTTATCCGAAAAATAACTTGCTCTCCGCTCGACACCTAGCTCCTCACCATTCAAGCGCTAGCTAGAAAATGCAGAGAGCGAGTTTGGGCACAGCAACCGCGCATGCTCAGTGATGATCGGCGCATGCGCGGTAGCGCTACTGCACGACTGTTCCCGCTCCCGCTTGCCACCACTTCGGACTACTGAATAGAGACGTCAGGCGACATCCATTAGCAGCAGTCACCTGACCATCTCAGCACACAGCCACGACAATGGAACAGCGGACGGAACAACTCGTTCCTGTGGGCTGAGCAACGTAGGACGTCTTCTGACTGGAAGGATTCCACTGTGTCCTAGTGCCAACAGACAGCTTAAACTGCAAGTATTGAACTGCCTGTCCAAGGGACAGGCAAACTGATTAAAACAGCTGTCCCATTAGGAAAACGGCTGTCCGGGACAGGAGGACAGCCGTTATTTCGAGCCCTGGTCGCTGAGTACATTGTCAAAGACAGCCGAGAGTGAGATTTTCTGAACTCTTTTGGTAAGAATAAGGTCTAAGATGGAGGAATGTGAGGGGTTATTATGCAAAGGATAAGACAACAGGGTGTAAGGTTGTACTAAGATACGCATAGCATCATGCCATGGGTGTACTGGCTCAAGCCCAAAGGCAGAGTGCCAGCACACCAGCTCTCGAGAAGTGCATCAGTATCAATGACCTCTCATCCCGAAGGGACTTATCCCACCTACAAAATGAATATGTTCTATAATTAAGTGATTAAATCAGTAAAAAGCAGTTCAGAAACTCTTTATACATGGTTTATACTCATTTATTCTAAATGTTTTACCAGAAATGTCATACTGAGCTGGTATTAGCTCATTTCCAGATGTATCCTGGTGAAGGAGGAAGAGAAGGGAACAGAACAGATCCAAAATACAAAGAACAAAAACAGTAAAATGATATGAAACATAGAAACATAGAATTTGACGGCAGATAAGGACCGCTTGGCCCACTAGTCTGCCCATTTTCCTACCTAACAGATAAGCTGCAGATTCTAGTTAACCAACGGATTACTTCCTCCTACCCTCCACTAGGACTGCCTTATGTCTGTCCCATGCATTCTTGAATTCCCCCACTGTTCTTGACTCCACGACCTCCTCAGGGAGGCTGTTCCATACATCCACAACCCTCTCTGTGAAAAAAATACTTCCTCACATTACCTCTGAGCCGTCCCCCCTCTATCTTCAAAATATATGGTATATATATACACACACTATATATGATATAGAGTAATGGGTTGAAATTGGCACGGAACCACTAGCAAAATGCTGGTAGATTTTGTATAGGGCTAATAAGATTTTCCTTTAACTAGCCATGCGGGCTTGTACTGAAGAAGGTAACACTTCAATAATTACACCAGCTGGACAAAAGTCTATAGGGCTAGTGGATTTTCTCAGTCACTAGCCCTGCTGGCTAGTGGCTGCAAAACTTAATTCAACCCCTGGACTAACGAGCTGTGAATGAACTTGGTACATCCAGATCTGGATAGGATTCCCACAGCCTCAACTTGCATACTTGCTAGGTCTGATTCCCACAACCTCCACTTACATACTGTGTGACTCTGAGCAAGTCACTTAATCACCCAGTACTCCCAGGTCACCCCTGAAAATAAGCTCTTGTGCCTAGTGGGCCTTACCCAGTTACCAAAAGAACAGAATGAAATATACAGGTACAAGAAAATGCTTCAAGAATAAAACTGTCATTTCTTCCCAGAGCGCCCAAGAACAGTCTCTACTGGCCATCTCCATGGATGCAGAAAATGCATTTGACAGGGTGACTTGGCAGTTTTTAAAAGTGTCCATGGAAAGAATGAAATTCAGCCCCAAATTCTTACAAACTATTTCACAACTTTATAGGAGCCCCAAAGCACTGGTGATGGTGAATGGGATAAGCTCAGCATTCTTCCCACTGTCTAGAGGAGCCCAACAGGGCTGCCCTCTCTCTTCACTGCTATTCGCTCTATGCGTGGAGCCCTTAGCAATTAAGATAAGGCAGAGTCCTGGGATAACTGGAGGTTCTGAACAAAAGCTATCACTATATGCAGATGACTATCTTTTTTCTCTCTTCCCCAAAAACCTCAGTACCATTACTTAGCAAGGGACTCCACTCTTTTGAGGAGATTTCAGGGTAGAATATTAATTTTCCACAAGTCAGAAGCGCTAGTGATGAGAGGGGAGGTGACCCAGCGATTTAGGGAGGCTTTCCCCTTTCGGTGGGCCCCTAAAGGACAGAGCTGGTACCTGGGCATACAAACCTCCACAGAATTGTCCAAACCTTTTCCATAAATTACTACAAGTTGTGGGAAACCACTGAACAAGACTTTGCTAGATGGTGGCACCCCCCTCACTTTGATGGGAAGGGTGGTGATAGTAAAAATGAATATCCTGCCCAGACTCCTTTTTTTTTTTTCCCCCTCCGTTTCTCCAGGGGTCCCGGACAGCATCCATCCTCAGCCACCCGTCCAGTCCAGCACCCTGACATCAGGCAGCATACCCCTCTTCCCCCATGGTTTACCCTCCATGGCAGGGTGGTGAGCAACCCCCCTAGCTCAACTCACCTCAACCAGGATCCAGTCTGGAGAGCGCCATTCAGAGTCAGGGCCTGCAGCAGGTGGCTCTTCATCCTATGCAATCAGGGACCATTTCCCATTTTCTCCTCTTGTGAGTGGAGCGTGCAATGATGCCAGTGGAGGGAGCGCGCACATGTCCGCACGTACTCCTCCAGGCGTCTGCCCCATCTCAACCCCTCTTCTGCAGCATCAGCGTACTGCCCCCAGCCTCCACTAGGGGCTAATCTTGCACCGGTCACTGAAGTCCCCCCCTTCCCGGAGAGGGAGAGCAGTCCCTCGGATGCTCAATCCCTCTCCTCTCCTGCCAACGCCCGGAGGTCCGTGCTCGTTCCTGAACACGGGTTGCTGGTGTATTGACTCCTTTTTTTGTTTCAGTGTCTTCCACTTGAAACTTTCTTTGCCCTTTTGAAATAAGCTGTCATGGGGAGTCCAGAAGTTTATCTGGTAATATAAGAAGCCTAGGATAGCCACACACTTCCTATACCTGCCTAGGGAGGCGGGGGGGGGGATAGCCCTAATTTCCACCTGTACTACTTGGCTGAACAGATGGGTTTTGTGCTATCATGGGCCAAATAAATAGTGACATTCAGGTGGTCCAAGTTGGAAAATGAGACCGCAGGGGGGAACCCTTTATTTAGCCTGGCTCTCACTTCAGTGGCCCCAGACTATATCAAGCTCATAAAAAAATAGATGGGTGAGGCGTAGCCTGTATATTCTCTCCAAAGTGAAGAAGTTAACCGCCACTCCTCGCGGGGTTGGCTCTTTGTCCTTTATTAGATATGAACCCAATTTCTTTCCCCCTACCCTAGATCCAGATTATAGAAACATAGAAACATAGAAGTTGACGGCAGATAAGGACCGCAAGGCCCATCCAGTCTGCCCATTTCTTTTTCTACCTTATAAATGTGCCATCGGCCTTTTGCTCTGTCAGTGACCTATCTATTCATAGTCATTTGTATTGCTCCCTTATGCCTATCCCATGCCTGTTTGAAGCCCTGCACTGTATTCATAGCCACCACTTCTTGTGGTAAGCCATTCCATGCATCTACCACCCTTTCTGTGAAAAAGAATTTCCTCACATTCCCCCTTAATCGGCCTCCCTCTAATCTCATGCTGTGTCCTCTTGTCCTGCTATTTTTCTTATATTTAAACATGTTAGACTCTTTCACCTTGTTTATGCCCTTAAGAGATTATGCCAGATGGGAGGCACAGGGGTTCACAAGATTTACCCAACTCATAGAAAATGGAAGGCTAATTTATTTCCAGAGAGTGAAGGAAAAGTTCAGCTGGGAAAACTCTGAGTTTTTTAGGTATATGCAGGTCAGGCATTTCATTCACTCTTCAGATCATTTGGAATGTTTGACTAGACCATATTCAGGGTGGGAAAATTTTCTGCATGGAACAGTGACAACAGCAGCCAAGGCCAGGCCTGTGGCAGGTCTATACAAGCTGTTACTGGAGGTAGGAGGGGGTTCCCTACATGCACATAGGGTAGCCTGGGAGCAAGGAGCAAATATAGTCATTAATGAGGCGGATTGGAACCACAGACTAAAATCTGGGTAGAAAGTTACCTCAGCTCCAGTATGGAGAGAGTTTTTTTGGAAAATTTTTAGTGAGATACTTTCACGTTCCCACTATCACAAAACATTACAATTCAGCTGGTTCTGCAGCTTGTTGGAGGCAGTGTGGAGGGATAGAGAGTCACTGGCACATTTTTTTGGGCCCGTCCTCGGCTTTCTGCCTTCTGGGAAACAATACAGACAGCTATCTGCAACATTGTGGATATCCTCATCCCCCTCAAATCTGAAGAGTGGGTTCTGGGGATCCCTACAGCAGTACACCTGAAGGGAGAGTCTCGTCAGGTGGTGTTGACACTACTGGTGGTGGGACTGAAGTGTATCACAGCCAGATGGCTCAGACCAGAGCCACCTACATTGCAGGACTGGATAGTGAGAGTGAAGGATGTGATCCCATGGAGGCCCTGACTGCCAGACTCAAGACTTAAGCAAGACCAACATATGCAACACTGGCAGGGATGGGAATCCTGGTTGCTGGTAGAGGGGTGAATAGGGTATAAAAGATCATAGGGCTTTGAACTAATATGATGTGGACAGAACAGTTTAGCCAGATGGGAGGTTCTGGAGCCAGCCTCCATTTTCCTTATGAGTAATAGTCATACATTTAAATGAATGGCCTTTAAATTTAAGAGACCATATTAAGTGAGTGGACGAAAAGCTCATCAGAAGATCACACAGACACAACCAACTTCTTTTGATTTTCTAAACCTTGTTTCTCCTTATAGATTTGAATTAGTAAGGGAGGGAAGAAAGTCAGACGTGCAGTCGCTGGTTGAGGTATAAGTTTTTGCCCCATTTGATAGTAAGGTATGTAAACAAATACTAAACATCTGTCTATAACCAGAGTAATGTAAGAGCCTCCTTCTTGGGCAAAATGTACATTTCATGCCAAGACGGGTGGCAAGCCACAGCTTTTCACTACCAGAATCAAATAATGAAAACTGTAATGTTGCATTCTTATTTATCCACTGTGATTTTTGTTTCTTTTTTTTTTAGACAATCTACTCGCTAATGCAATGTATATTGTGCTGTGGTGTTAATTTACTCAATAAACCTGAGTTAAAAAAAAAAAAAAGAAAACTGTCATAAGTTAATTACCATACAGTAAAATTTGAAATGAACAAAAGAACGTTAAACAGTATGTAAAAAAAAAAGACAATAACGAGTAAGGAGCAATGATTGATGAACCTAAGGAGAGGGACTAAGTTAGTGTCAGTGTAGTGTGGAAGGTAAGTGACAGAAACCCTCCCCAACCTCATTAACAACTGCAGGAGTGAATACAGAAACCACGGAGGAGAGATTTCAGAGCTGGAAGGGAAGGAGCAGAGCAAATAGCAAGGGGAAAACAGACCCATATTTTAGGGAAGCAGAAACAGAAGACAGCTTGGCCAGCAGCAGATTTCATTTGAACGAGAGCAAATGAGCAAAAGGAAGCATTACGAAAGGAGTAAGAGATAGAAGGAGGGGGACAGACAGGGGAGAGTCAAACCAAAATTTCGAGATAAAGGCGGCACAGTGGGAAAGATGTCTGGCATCAAGAGAGGGGAGAACCCGCCTAACAGTCTCAGTTTGAGTTACTTTCACTTTGAGTACTTCAGAGCCGATTGTGCTGTCATCAAGCACTGTTCTGGCTTGCCTTGGGTTATGGGTTTTCAGCTATACAGCAACAGTTTGTGCAGTCATAAGGAATTATAAGACAATCACAACAAAAATCACTGTAGATTCAAGGGCCTATTGTTTGCAAAGTTAGGACCCCCAAAGATATATTTTCGACACCGAAACAATCTCAGTTCCTCAGCCACTGAGACTACTGCATTTCTCGGCATCTATAATGTTTCAACAGACAAAAATGAAAAAAAAATTAAAACGAGAGACAGTGTACTGATTAAAGAGCACCAACTGTGCTCATTTTAACAATCAATCAAGCATTGTTATTTACAAAGCTGGAACACTATTGAGGAGAACTCAATTACAAAGTGGGACTGCACAATACACAAAAGGAGAATAAATACAATATAAACACACATGTAAGGAATAAGGAAACATTAAATACATCCAAACAATACATGTAATGTGCAGTACATACAGTGTCTTCAAAAACTGCAGGAATCCTGGATGCTAGGTAGTAACACCTGCTAATTAGCACACATGGGGGATACAGAGTCTTAGGCCAATGTGATAACAACGACCATAGAGTTATAGTGGTGAAAACATACCTAAGTTGGTTACAATCAGTTAGACAGATTTCCTGTACAACATAATTAGAAAAGGTGGGGATAGGAGCATCGAGAGGGATAGGAGAAAGAGACTTAGAGAGAAGGTAGGAGAAAAGAAGGAACAAAAGGGAGGAAGGCGAGTGTCTGAATGGATTGGGGCGTCAGACCGAATGATAACACTTATCCTGATAAGTGATACGTGGATAGGGGCCCGGCACCATAGCTGACCTGGCAGTACAGAGTCAGGAGTAGCAATTGCAGGGGTCAATAAGATGTTGTCTTAAGAGTGATTTGAAGGAAGACATTTTAATTAGGGAGGAGAGTTTTAGAGATTTCTGTAGATTATTCCATAGAGTGTGTAGGTGGTAGCTTATAAAGGTGGCCCCATATTGCGGTCTGTAACAGAGTATGTCTAGGCACAGATAAGAATATCTCCTAAGCAAAGTTTCCAGTGGAGTATGTTTGAAGGCTAGAGATATATGGCAGCATGCCAGATAAGGCTCTGAAGGTCCACGTGGCCGTATTTTTGAGTCTTCTGGTTGCTAAAGACTGCCAGCCCAGCACAGCATATAGGGCACAATGGTGCATTCTGAAGGGGGCGCCAGTGATGCATCTTAGGGCCCTATTGTACAACATGTCAAGATTTACCAGAGCTGAGCAGGGGCCGTGCTTGTAAAGAATGTCTGCATAATCCGACAGGGGGGAGGAATGTTGATTGTACTAGTTTTAGCTTGGCTTCCTGTGTTAGGAGATGCCCGATTCTGAAGAACAGACCTAGGCGTTGTTTAGCTTCTTGTACAGTTCTTCTATATGGACTATGCAAGAAAGTTTGCGATCTAACCAGAAGCCAAGATACTTGAACTTTATTACAGCGTCTATGGGCTCACCTAGCAGGGATGTTATGTTATTTGTGGCTGACTACACGACGGGTGGGGAGGGATTTATCTGGGGGGAGGATGGGTGACAAGAGTTATGGCCTTTGGTTTTTTTGCACTCAGTAAAAGTTTAAGACTCAAAAGATTATGCTGAAGAAAATTCACCTTGTCATGAATTGCAGGCAAGCTCCAGAGTAGATCTGGCTACATAAATAACAGTATGAGGCAGCATAGTGCAGTGGTTTAAGGCTCTGAGCTGCAAACCTGGAGACCTGGGTTTGAATCCCACAGTCCCCACTTGCATACTGTGTGACCCTGAGCAAGTCACTTAACTTCCTTGTGCTCCCAGGTTGCACCTGTAAACAAGCTTTCTGCTTGGTGTGTCTCACCTGGTAAAACAAAGGATAAAGGTTAAATAACGGTATCATCAGCAAACAAATATAACTTGCTCAACTGATGCCTGCATCAATACTGTTAATGTAGATAGCAAAGAACAAAGGTCCCAAGATTGATCCTTGGGGGACACCTCAAAGCCCCAGTTTGGTAGCCTACATGGAAGGACTTAAAAATAACTGTTTTCAGAATGTTCACATTCTTAGGTTTTGGAGGGGAAGAGATCATATTATTTTCTCTATTTGCACCATTAGCTATGTCTTTAATTGTTCTCTGGAAACAGAAGATGTATGAAAAGACTGGAGAATGGCAGACATTGTCCCCTTGCACAAAAGTGGGGATGGGGGACCCAGGAAATTATAGGCACGTAGCCTAACATCTATTGTAGGGAAGATCCTTGGAACTCCAGTAAGTATCAGTTGATTGATTATTTGGAGACACACGGGTTACATGACAGAAAGCAACATGGATTTATGAGAGGCAGATCTTGTCAACTGAATCCTGTTCATTTTTCTGATTAAATCACAAGAATTAGGTAAGCGTCATGCGACAGCTGTCCTGTATTTGGACTCTGGTAAGGCCTTTAATGCAGTGATACACAAGAGATAGTGAAGAGGTTAGGAGAGCTTTAGAAGAGGCAGAAGCTGGGAATGAAATCACAAAATGCGTGGGTAACTGGTTAAAGGGGAGAACTCAAAGAGTGATGTTAAATAGATCTTACTCTGGGGATAGGAGGGTAACAAGTGGGGTCCTTCAAAGGTCAGTTCTGAGGCCACAAGCAGTATGCAAAGCCTACTGCCCCTGTCCAGGGCAAGTACCTTTCCTTGAAGGACAAGTAAAAAAAAGAGAGCTAATTTCATTGTAATGAATAGGGGGCAGGTAAAAATTTAGCTACAGTCATGACTGGGCAAGTCCTTAAAGTTTTGTTCTGAATACCCCTGGGGGCCAGTACTGTTCAGCTTGTGTTTTTATGACATGGGGGAGTGGATCCAGAGTAAACGGAATCTATTTACAGATGACACAAAGATATGTAGTAGGGTTGGTACAGTGGAAGATAAAAGAACAGGAAAGAGACTTGGAAAGATTAGGAACCTGGTCTAAAAGTCAGCAACCAAATTTCCGTGATACGCAATGTAAAGTTCAGCATTTGGGGAGCAGGAATCCCAAAAATTATTATTGGATAGGAGAAGTCTGTTGAAAAAGACATCTGAGGAATGGGACTTCGGTGTTATAACTAGTGAAAACTTCAATTCACTGCTCAGTCTAACACAGCTAGCAGGATGCGGGGATGTATACTGTAGGTATGGCTTTCTCGAGTAAACAGAAAGAGATAACACTGCACCTACACAATTCCTTGAGAAGGCCTCATCTGGAATACTGTGTACAGTTTTGGTATCACTACCTAAAAAAGTATAGGGATCGTATGGAGTCAGTTCGGAGGACAGCAAGTAAAAGGATTCATGGTCAGCAGGGATCTAACTGGGCCAGTCAGGCCAAGGTGGATAATATCAGCTTAACCTCTCTCATAACCTGTGTGACTGTGTTCCCTCTGCAGCAATTTTGTCTGGGGCACAGACTAAGTTTGAGTTGGGGCCAGTCGGGCACTACCTACAAGATTTAAACAACTTTTGAGACTGAGCCGGTAAAATCGCCTACTGTCTACATCTTGCTGCAGGCTTACTGACTGGTAGTGGGGCTTAAATAGAGTACATCTGGACTTTGGTCTGGCGGCCCTCCACTGCTGTCCTAGCCGATGAGCAAAACCTTAAGGTCGGCACTCTGTGGGCATAAGCATGGGTTGGTAGTTAGCAGGAGATGCTACACCCCAAGTGTGACACCCAACTAAGCCCCGATATTTATTTAGTTTGTTTAGTTATTTGTTTATTTGAAAACTGGTAACCGGGAGAGGCACACTGAGTCAAGGCTTGTTTTAGGTGCGACTGCAGGAAATTCAATAATAAAAGAATACACGGTATTAATGATTGGTACAAAGTAAAGTATAAACAGAGTACAATTTAACATAGTAGAAATGCACATAAACAGTAAACAGAGCTGAGCAAAGATACAACGAATAGCTTTGACGTACAAATACAGAGACAAAGGTTTAGAGTATATCATCCAGCATTAAGGCATCAAAAACTGAAAGTAAACAGTGGGGTTAAAATAATACTAGATGCAAACAGAGTACAATAAGGTGTGGGTAACTGGTAGTATAACTTAAAAATATACTAAACAGTAAACATTGTCATAGTACCTTTCAAACTAATACATAAGGGACATGACATTTCTTTTATGCAACAGCTTCATGTTTTTGTATTTTTTTATATAATCTTTATGGTGTTCATCCTATTTTATTTTATCATTTTCAGGATGGCCAGCAGTCGTTTCCTGGTGTGACGCTGTGCATCTGATTACTGTGTGCATCACTAAGCTGTGCAGCGGCTGCAGCAAGTTGCAAGAGCAAGCGGTAGTGAGCTGGGGCAACCTCATGCAGAGGCAGATTAAGAAAACATGTTCATTGGCATGGGGATTACAAGAGTGTGTGGTCTATGGAGATCACAGAGCAGAGACGATGGAAGTGGAGGGTGGTGCCAGAGAGTAACACCGCCCTAGTAAGTGCTAGGGGGCTGAGAGGAAGAAGACATGAGAGTTAAGTTCTGAATTTTTTTTTAAATGGGTCACTTGGATAGGTACAATGTACTGCTGTGGCCAGAATATTTAAAGGAAAACTACACCCTTGTATCATGTTGTTTCCTTGTCAATAGACAACTCCTTTCCAGTAGCTGATGGGGATATACGTGTTTGCTTTAGTTTGTTTTTACTGTTCATGCTAGTCCCCTGTAACTATCCGGGGAGGAGGGGGGTCCATTTTGTGGTTGTTGAAATCTCATTGTCCATGAGAGCTGCATTACCATAAGCGCACACAATGTCAAATCACCCATTCATTCCATGCATCTCTATGCTGAAAGTACAAATATCCTGAAAAACAAAAACCTCTGGAAACACATAAATTGAAACCAATTTAATGGGAAAAACCTGTACTATAACTCAGATAGTTTGCAAAGCTAACTGAAGGTAAATGTGGTATTTCACACCGTGCTGTGACTAGTTTTGCTGAAATCTAATTAAGCAGACAGGCATATTGTAGAGTCTAAAGGGTGCTTTTACATGGAGCTAACGAAGCTCTCAGGGACAGTGAGATTTCAACAAACATAAAATGGAAACCCCCAGGATAGTAACAGAGACTAGTACAAACAGTGAAAATAAACAAAAGTAATCACATATTTCCGTAACAGCTACAGGAAACGAGTTGTCTGTTGACATGGAAACAAATAAAATTTACAAGATATGAGGGTGCCATTTTCCTTTAAATTATCAAAGTGGTTGGCTGGAGTTGGCAGCATGAGTGAGGAGATGGTATTCTGAAAGAGCCCGGAGAGCCCTGCGCTTCCACAGGCAAATAAGGATGCAATTATACTATCTCAAAAAGTAGGGAAATGTGGTTTTAGGGTTTCCAATTCTAAAACCCCACCCCACCTCTAAAACAAATCAGGGGTGCAGTCTTCCTTGGGTTTGTCAACACTAAAGCTCACCGCATTAGGTCGAGTGAGGAGATGGGATTCTAAAAGTAAAAGTGCACCGCTCACGTTGCCGACTACAACCTACCAGCACCTATACAGTGATAATGTTTTTTTTTTTCTTCTCACAGGGACCTAGAGTGAGAATATTTTCATATTTTCAGTCTAGGTGTGGAGCAAGCAAAAATATCACTGATAGATTTGAGAAAATATACTCACAGGTGCTGCATAAATACAGCTATAAGTTATTTACCATAATCATATGTATGAATTAATGTTGTAGTGCATTAATTAAAGTTAACAGGAAAGGAAGATATTTTCAGTTTATAATGTTTTAGCTACTGAAAACTAATTAACATTGTGTATAAGTAATGTACTAAGGCTGAACAGGGAGTACTACTTAGTAAAAGTGTGGGTAACAACTAACTGAGATATGCCCAAAACATCCCCAGGTAAACTGTGTAGTACAGACAGGGAAGGATTAAACTGCAAAAAGTAGGAACAAACAAACAAAAGTAGGAATTAAGTAAGAGGGTTAGGAAAGGGAAAGTAGGAGAAACACTATCTAGGGATTACACATTAGTTTTGGAGAAACAAAAGGAAAAGGTAAAAGTACCATGGGAGTAGGAAGGAGATAGAAGATAGAAGGGTAAACTTAACTTGTGTAGCCCCTAAGTAAAGAGATGTAAAAATCTTGGGAGTGGAACAGCACAATGATTCTTGTACTGCAGTCTTTAAGACCACCTTCTGGAGATTGAGTTGCTACATAATACATACACATCTCTCTGGGTTGTGGGCACTGGTTGCTGGACTCCGGGCCAAACTGACAAGGGTACAGTATACCTTCTGCCCCATCCAGGGGCAAACAAGTCTGCCTGTGGTCCCCCAGAGGATACTTAGACAGAGGCAGAGAGATGGACCTTGCTGGGCTCCGGGAGGGTGGGAGTGAGGGGGAGGGTGCATGCTCCACCACTTCAGCCCCTGCAGAACACCTTTGCCTTAGTGGCAGAATGGGAACAACAGAGAGGAGGCATCAGTCGCAATGGAAGGGAGGGGTAGAGGTCCTCAATACTGAAGACTCCAAGGAGGGAGAGGTCACCAGTCAGTGAGGAGGCAAATAATAGTGGGTAACTCAATTGTGAGGGGGAAGAGATTTGGGGATGGGGGACGATAGGAAGGCGAGGTACCTTCAGGGGTGCCTTGGCTGCGAGGCAAAGACAGCGGATCATGATGACTGCTAGGGCAGCTGGCACTGGGAGGGAGTCGGACATCACTGTCCATATTATGACAAATGAGTCTGACCTAGCACGAAAAAAGGTAGGAATATTGAAAAGAAGCTTCAGGGAGCTGAAGAGGTGACATGTGCAGGTAAGCGCAGATAGTGTCGTTCCCCCCCCCCCCCAAGGTGCTACCTGTGTACAGCTGGGTGGAGGCAAGGAAACTCCACATTAAGGCTTTTAATGAACGGTTGAAGCATGGTGCATGGAGGATAATTTGGGTACATCGGGGACTGGGGACCAACCTATAAGGATGTGAGCCTCTATAATGGAGACAGCTGTAGAAATGGGACCGCAGTCCTTGACAGCTAGTTTAAATGCTACTTTTTTTTTTTTTGTATATTCTTTTTTTCGCCCTCCTCATGCTCGCAGGCCCCCACTCCTTCAGGCTCTGCAAATCTCCTGATAGTCCCTCCTGTCCTAACCCGGCCCTCCTCTAACTCCTCATATTGCAGCCGATCCCCGGGATATCCCACCGTATCCCTTCACCGGGTGGGCCCTCCTCCTCCTCCTCCGAGGGGGAAGGCACCGGGGGGGGGGAAGAGGGATGACCCCAGCACACTCTTCTTAGGACCTGGGGATGCTGCCATGGAGACGGAGGCCCCGGGAAGGCACTGACGGCAACCGGGGACAGAGAGCCATCATCCGGCAGCCAGCGAGCAGTGTTTCCGTTTTCTGGTGTTCCCCCTTCATGCGATCCCTCTGTTGTGCCCCGGCCCCACCGGGCTGCTGCAGAGTGATCATGCGTCCTCAACCCTCCCTAGGAAGACAGCAGTCCCATGGACGCCAATCCTACCCCTTCCCTGCCGACCCCCTGGCGCCCGAGTCCATTCACGAACCCAGGTCGCCGGCATGGTTCGAGGTGTGGCGTCCAGCGCCTCAGCCCTCTGCGCCACTGGGCCGGCCCATTAAATTCTACTTAAATGAGCATTTAAAACTAGTCAGAGGAGAAGGCTTCCCCCCCAGATGGTAAAGTGTCTGGGATGGAGGGCTCAAAGGGAGAAAGCTCTCCAAGGGTAGAGACACAGAAAAGCAGGGAAAGGAACGTAAAAGAAGAAAAGGGAAATACAGCTCAGTTAGGGGAGGACAGAGAATTAAAGGGGAACGGAAGTAATGAAATAAAATAAAAATGTGAGTCAGTGGGGGATTCAAAGAACAACACAGGTAGAAACAGGAGGGTGGAAGCAAGGTAGCACACACGGGGAAAAATATGCACTAATGCTAAAAGTACAGGAAATGGAATTCCAGACTGGAAGTCATTATAGTGGAAGCTAACCTGGATTTAGTGGCCATAACGGAGTCACAGTGTACTGAGCAAGTGGGCTATGGCAATACCTGGCTACTCTCTGTTCAGAAGGGACAGAGTGGGGAGGGGTTGTATTATAGGTGAAGGAAGTATCAAGGCCACAAGGTACAGTGGCACCAACAGGAAAAGGAGGGGCTAGAAATGCTATGGTCAGACTCTGGGTCCACTATCCGTACCCCCAGGTAGTGTACAGACCTCCAGCAAAGGGTGAGGAGATGGACAAGGCACTTGGGGAAGCCATCATGAGAATGGCAAATAAGGGGCAGGTGCTGCTAGTTGGCGATTTCAATTTGCCAAATGTTGAGCGGAGCCTTCCAGCTGCAGCTTCGGCAATTAGAAGGGCCATCCTTGACGCCTTACAAGGGACTTTTCTCAGGCAGCTAGTCAAAGAACTCACTAAAGACAGGGCAATACTGGACCTGGTACTTACACAGAGGGACTGAACTGAAGCAATCACAGTAGACAGTCCCCTGGGTACCACTGATCACCATACAGTGTGTTTCAACATACAGACAGGAGTACAAGCAAAGCACAAGATGAAGAAGGTCCTGGTCTTTAGGACGGCACATTTTATAAACGTGTAAGACTACCTCAGAAACTGCCTAAAAGGGTGGGGAGATAACCACGAAGGGGTAGAGGCACACTGGTGGAAAATAAGGCAGGGCATAATTAAAGTAAAGTAACCAACCTACGCATGAAGGAAATGAACAAAAGCAGAAGGAAAAGGAAACCATTATGGTTCTCCAAGGAAGTGGCAATGGTAGAAAAAGGAAAAAAGGGTTGCTTTCAAGAGGTGCTGTATAAGGAAATGCAGAAAGAGGAGAAGAAGGAAATATACCTAGTAAAAGGATTTAGGCAAATTAGTGACGGTAGCAAAGGAGGGGTCGCTAAAGGGGATAAGACTTACGTCAGGTACATAAGAGGGAAGGGAAAAGTAAGGGGAGGGATAGGAAGGATTAGAAGGTGGAGACTGTGTAGAAAGGAACCAAGAAAAAGCTGACATCCTAAACAGGTACTTTTATTTAGTCTTGACAGTAAAGGGAGAAGGGGGAAGACCACCAGAAAGAAGCAGGAATAGGAGGAGGAGGTGAGTGAACACAAGTCCATTTTCAGAGGAGAGTACTGAAAGGACTTGCACAACCCTGAAGGCAGACAAGACTATGGGACCGGATGGAATTCACCCCAGGGTACTAAAATAACTTAGGGGGGTGCTAGCTACCTTACTGACAGCTCTGTTCAACAGCTCGCTTGAAACAGATATTTTTATTTTATTTGAACAGTATCGGAATTACAATCCTTTGAGTCAGAGACTCCTTTACAAAAGGCTCCACGCCAAACATTTTAACGAACATTTTACAAAACTAAACACCATATATAAAAGCAATGGTTCTGGTTCTGGATGACTGGAGAAAGGCTGACATGGTCCTTATGCATAAGGAAGGCAGCAGGGAGAAGGCTGGAAACTATTGGCCGATCAGTCTCACTTCAATGACAGAGAAATTAATAGAAACTCCACTGAAAAAATAATGGCAGAGTATCTTGAATCCAATGGACTGTTAAGACCATAGATAACACAGATTCACCGGGTGGGGGGTCATGCCAACCCAGTCTAATAGATTTCTGTAACGGGTGACCAGGAAATCTGATCGGGGAGGGCAGTGGACATGACCTATCTGGACTTTGGCAAGACCTTTGACACAGTGCTGCACAGGAAGCTGATTAAGAAGTTGACTAGCCTAGGAACAGGATCAAAAGTGGTAAACGGACTTAGTAACTGGTTAGTAGACAAGAGGTGGAGGGTGGTGGTTACTGGCACTCACTCTGGGAGGGAAAAACAGGGAATTCAGCATATTCCCAGTCACCACCTTGGCTAAGCCATCTGGCCATTATGACTTTTTACCATTCCATTAACCTGATATAGTGGCTAATCCAGTTCACATGTGGCTAAAAAAAAAAAAAAAAAAGGGGTGCATTTCAGCCACAATGACTAATATTTTTTAGACCTTAGCACTCACCCAGAGGATTGAGACCTAAGGGTTATCATATCTGAGGACCTCAAGGTGACAGGGCAGTGTGACAAAATAGTGGGTAGGACTAGTGGGATACTGGGGTACATAGGGAGGGATATCTCCACCAGAGGGAGGGAAGTGGTGATGCCGTTATGTCGCTTTCTGGTGCAACTACCACTGGAGTACTGTGTTCAGTTTAGGAGACAACACTTCAGAAAAGGACACAGACAGGGTGGAGGCAGTCCAGAGGAGGGCAAATAAAATGATACATAATTTACATGGGAAGCCCTACAAGGAGAGACTGAGGGATCTCAACACGTACACCCTGGAATACAGGAAAGAAAGAGATGACATGGTGGAGACATACAAGTATTTAAAAGGGGTGAACATGTGTATGTGGACAGTCTCTTTCAAATAAGAACAAACACCAGGACTAGGAGGCATGCCGTGAAGCTGGAGGGAGGAAAATCCAAGAGTGATAAGGAAATATTTCTTCAATGGAATGGTGGTAGACACCTGGAACAACAGAAGTGGCATAGGTTGAAACAATGGGAGGCTTCAAGCGTTCTGTGGTTAATGCAGAGACGGTAGCTAGCTTTAAACATGGATGGGACAGGTTTACGGGCACTGTAAAGATAAATGCTGGGAGGCAGTATAGCGCAGTGGCTTAAGGCTCTGAGCTGCAAATCTGGTGACATCCAGCAGACCAGACCGGGGTTTGAATCCCACAGCTTCTACTTGCATACTGTGTGACCCTGAGCAAGTCACTTAACTTCCCTGTGCTCCCAGATCGCTCCTGTAAAAAAGCTTTCAGTTTAGTGTACTACTCCTGGTTAAACAACTTAATTAAAAAAAAAAAAAAAAAATGGTGAAGAGAACAAAGTGAAAGAGGGTGAAAGTACCTTATAATCTTTACCCAGAGCTGATCCCTAAAAGACCAAATTAGCGTTAGACTGGTAAGGCCCTAAGTAGAAATGGACAAACTAGACAGACATCATGTCTTTTTCTGTCTGTAAACATCTATGTATTTTCACTCAGAGGAGCTGGTTACCCAATCCCATCCCCTTCCTGGTGCCAGCTCCATGCAGCTCCACCTCAGAAATGCCCCCATGCTGAGATGTTTTTCGACATTCTAGTTTGGCAAGTGCAGATGTGCTCTCAATAGATATGCATGGGGCAGATTTTTAATAACATTTAGTAATGTTTTAGGGATCCACAAAGGTCAAATCTAAGCTACTGCTGAATTAAAAAGGCTCTAGTGCCGGCCTGTCAGCTGTGGTGGAATTTTTATATATCCTTAAGTATAATACCTTTATGTTCTAAAGCTTATTGTACCAGAGCTTATAACTGTTATATGTGATTATAGCCATATAGATATGTTGCTTCTCATATGCTCTAAAACTATCTGTTTTGTTATAGCCATATAGCCATGTTGCCTTTCATATGCTTTAAAACTATCTGCTTTGTAAAACAGCCATAATGAATGTGCAGTTCTGTGCTAACTAAAACAAAGGAGGTTGTTTGACTAAGATAAGAAAACCTTGAAAAATTAAATAAAGTGAAATACAGCTGGTTGTAACTAAGATAAAGGGAGACACATAGTAAGTATAAAAAACAACTCCTTATACGGAAAGTGCTGAATCTAAGGTTTTGCAAAGATAAGGAAAAGCTGTTGTTAAGCATGACATCACTGTTAGACTGTGAAACTAAAAAAGGTATATAAGCCTCTGTGAACAATAATCGAGGAGCTCTTGCCTTTAGCCGAGGCTCCCACACATGTGTGTACAGACAATAAACTGAGTTTATTGGAATAACCATTGGGTGTGGTTATTGAGTACATAGAAATTAAGGTAAAGTATAGACAGTAAAGAGAATCTGCGACCACACAGCGCAGCGGTTGGATTTCCGCTTGCGACACCGGTGACCCAGATTCGGGCGCGGACTCAGGTCATCAAAGGACCGGCCGGGGGAGAAAGGCTTGAGCGCCCCACAACTGCTCGCTTCTTTTGGGGGCTAAGACCCGCAGCTTGCCTTAACCGGAGGAGGCCTGGGGTACTGCAAGTCCTGTCACCAGGAAGGGGCCGCCGAGACGCTGTGGAGGACGCCGGGCGCCTAGCACCTTCATGTCAAGGGAGGAAAAGGAGGAAAAGGAGGAAAAAGGTGTTGGTCCTCTAGGTGATTTGAGACTCAGCAGTGACCCCATTGTTCAAGACCTTCCTGATGTCCCCAGTGGTCCAACACAGCAAAATTTCTTTAGCGTATGTTCCCACCCTGTGTACCCGGCCTGGGGGGGTACAGCCATGGATTGATGGGGACCAACAGGGTAGAATCGGTGGATGCGGTGTGGGGAGAGACTGCCATCTGTATCTCCTGAATTAGTGGAGACTGACACTGTGAGGCAGCATAAATAGCAATTTAAAAAAAAAAAAAAAAAAAACACAAAGGCTCTAGTGCCAATACTGCAGTGCACCCCCCCCCCCTTCACCCTTACTGAAAACTCACCTCTGAGGCCAGGAGATCAGAAAGCTGTGGGTTCAGTTCCCACATCTGGCACTTGGGTTAATATCCCAGTACTGACACTGTAGTGCAGCATGAGAGGGGTGCTGCACTTCTGAGGTGCAGTCTTTCAGATGAGACGTTGAACCGAGGTCCCATCTGCCTGGATTGGTGGTAGTTCAGGTGGATGTTAAAGATCCCATGGCACTTATCGAAAAGAGTATGGGAATTTTTATTAACACTTAAAGATAAGACATATACAAAATAGTGTTACTGTACATAAAACATAAGGCAAACACGAAAAATAAACATAAATAAGTATTACATCATACATTCAACACATAAATCTTTGTCAGTAGAATCCTAAAACAGAATATTAAATACTGAGTGCCTCCTTCCACTAATAAAGCAGGGGAATTTTTTTTTTTTTTGAAATCAGAACAACAACAAACAAAAAAATTTACATACAAAGCTGTATAACATCATACAAAACTAGAACCTTGGGAAAAATTTAAAAACAATCACAGGTATTAATTCATACCATTACCCCGAACATAAAGAAAAACCATTATAGTCAAACCCCCTTCCCCTCTCTACTAAAGAGTAGGGGGATGTTTTCTTCATAACCCAAAAAGGTCATATAAACAAAATCAGTATTAATTTCGATTATACTTTAAAGACCAGGAGTATACAAACGTAAAAAGGAAGGATCATAAAAATAGAGACATAGACATACTAAGTCCTACTTATATCGCAGACAGAAATTAAGTTTTACTAAGAAAATTTTTACCCTCCCCCATCCTATCAATAGAGTAGGGGAATTTTTTTTTTTTTTTTTTTAACTGGAAAGTAAAGCATCTATCTGAAGGTGTTACACCACTCCGAAATATAATGTAAACGGCCAGGCAGAATGTTGCAGCATAATCTGAGTAGGTTATACTAAATTTAACTCAAGAAGGTTACAGCCAATCTATAGAGTCCCATCTAGATTGACAAACAGATAGAGGAAATTCCTCGTAATCTTTTTTTTTTTTTAGTCTGAAAATTGCCTTAACAACCATGTCAAATAAAGTGGCTTGTGACAAATAATGCTGTTGTATAGTAAAACGACATCTCACATGCCAAATATAATACTTAAAACAAAGTAAAACCAGCCATAATGTGACTTTGTCATGTTGAAAGGTGGTGACTGGTAGGATCCCTATGCACAATATTTCCAATGTTAGGGACCATAAAGGGAAAGTGGGCCATTTTTCCAAAACCAAGATCCAAAATTCTTTGATGTAGGGACAGTCCAAAAATAAATGTTCCATAGTCCCAACTACTTCCAAACAGGTTTCCCTAGGGCAATATCGGTCCGAAATTTGTTTATGTTTTAGATTAGCACGCACATTTAATTTACCATATAATGATAACCATAGTACATCCCACATACAGGGTGGTATGCGGAGTGAGGTTAACATAATACCAATGGAAAGTTTTATTTGAGGTGAATAGCAATCAAAGGGGGCCATATCTTGAAAATATTTCTGTATTATATAAACATAAAGTTGTTTTCTACTAGAGTGCAGAAAAGTGTATCTTGAAATGCCCCATAATTTAATTTTTCCAAAACATATTTTGAGAGATTGCGGGAGATGATTTATGGATCGTTGTTTTGCGAATATCTCGTATTCAGGCCAAAAAAGAGTTATATCACCTAAAGTATCCTGAAGCCATAATGTGTCGCTGTCTGCAAGTATAGGTTGTAGATTTGTAAAAAAAAACATGGTAAAAAAGAAAACTATCGGATGCAACATTTTTAGTCCTCCATATTTTCTCTCCCGAAACAACAACACTCTTTTTATAGGGTTAAGTCTGCTGCCCCAAATGCAGGAAAAGAAACAGCCATATATCTGTGTCGCCAAACATGTAGGAAGGCTAAATACTGCACTAACATATAAAAATATGGGCAGTAAAAAGGTCTTTACCATTTGTATCCATTTTAACTTTGACAATCTCCATGTATTCCATATATCAACCTTGGTTTTTGCTTCTTCTAATTTAAATTTCCAGTTTAAATATGCTAGGTCTCCTGCTCCAAAATAAAGGCCTAAGATTTTACACGTACCTTTAATCACTGGTATACCTATAACCTGTGTAAAATATACTGGTTCTATTCCTAATGGAATGCAATTACATTTGTCATAATTTCCTTGCACCAGTATATAATAAAAACCTTGCAAAACCCTTTTAACACTAGTGCTGAGGGAGATCCTAACAAGAAGCATAAATCATCAGCATATGCTACACATTTAACTTCAGGATCTGTACTGGAAAAGGAGAGTCCACATATATCATCATAAGCATAAATCTTCCGTATTAAAGGACCAATAGTGAATAAGTATAAAAGAGCACTCGGGGGGGGCAACCCTGACGTACACCCTGTAGTACGGGATATTTCTTCCCTATCCATCCATTACAAAATGCCTGAGCAGTAGCGTTAGTATAACAAATTTTTATCCATTTAGGATAGGGTGTGAAATGAGTCTCTTCGCGGATGACTCCAAGATGGGAGCAGTAGTTGAGGGAGAAGAGGGGAGGTTGGCCCTGCAAGGGGACCTGGACACCCTGGAAAGCTGGGCTCACACATGGAAATTAAATTTCAATATCACCAAGTGCAAGGTGTTGCATCTTGGTCGGGGAAACCCTAAACACAGGTACACCCTGGGAGGGGAGGTGCTGGAAGCCTCAACAGGGAAAAGACCTAGGGGTCATGGTGGATACATGTATGAATAACACTAAGCAGTGCAGGAGAGCAGCTAGCAAGGCAAACAGGATGTTGGGATGCATCGCAAGGGGGATCAACCCTAGGAGCAAGGAAGTGATTCTGCCACTGTACAATGGACTGGTTAGACCACACCTTGAGTACTGTGTACAGTACTGGAGACCACACTTGAAGAGGGACATACAGCTCCTGGAGAGGGTACAGAGGAGGGCAACAAAGATGATACGAGGGCTAAGGGATTTGACTTACGAGGACAGACTTGAGGAGCTCTGCCTGTTTTCATTGGAGGAGAGGAGAGACAGGGGGGACATGATTGAGGTCTTCAAGTACCTCAAGGGAATAAATAGGGTAAACATGGAGGGGATCTTTAGACTAAAGCAGGGAGGCATCACCAGAGGGCATGGTTTGAAGTTGGAAGGTGGAAGGGTGAGGGGGGAAAAGAGGAGGAGGTTTTTCACTGAGGGTGGTGGACCCTTGGAATGCTCTGCCTGGTGAGCTGGTTCAGAGATCCACAGTGGAGAGCTTTAAGAGAGGGTGGGACAGACACAGAAAGTGGATGTATCAGATGATGGCCTGTCCCGGGGGGGGTGGGGATGGATGATGGGGGTTTCTGGAGCACAAGGGATGGGAGGGTCTCGGCACCCAACTAAGGATCTAGGTTCGAGCAGACTTGATAGACCATAAGGCCTAATCTGCTGGCAAATAGTATGTTAGTATGTGGTATACCATATCCAGCTAGACAGTCCCACAGATACTCATGTCTTGCATTATCAAAGGCCTTCACTTGATCCAAGCTTAAAATCAGACCTGAAATTTCCCCTGTAGATCCTTTTTGAAAAAGTTCCCGTAAAAGTATAAAGCTATCAGTTATTTTCCTATGTGGAATGGAACAGGTTGTGCAGAGTGTAAAAGGGAATGTACATTGGGTAACAATCTATTGTTTAGTATTTTGGAAAACAGTTTAAAATCCAGATGCAATAAGGTAATGGGTCTCCAGTTAACTAAATCCCTCTATCTCCTTTTTGTACATAAATACTACTAACCCTCATTCATGTTGTGGGCATTATTCCTGTTGTTAGTATTTCATTTAAAACTGCAGTGAACTCATCCAATAAATGTGGAAACATTATTTATATAATTCATATGGTATACCATCATTCCCTGGGCTGTTCCTGTTCTTGTTTGTGCCAGAGCTGTAGTAACCTCTAGTGTTGTGAATGACGCCACTAATGTAGATATCTCTAACCGTAGTTGAGGCAAATTAATGCATCCCAACCAAGCCTCGTGTGCGTGACTCATGGGTTCAGTTACTCCAAAGAGGTTCTGCACATGTACATTAACCATGTTCATAAGTACTCTGGGGTCTGTACACCATACTCCTACTTTATTCTTAAGCCCTGTCATATCTTTTTGCTGTCTTTGAGAAGCACTAAATTGGAATGAATTCAAAAAGGCTTGTGAACCTTGGGTGCCAAACCGACGTTCATTATCCAATGATTTTGCACGGTCATATTGGAATTTATTCATACATTCTCTTATATCATGTAACCTAGGAAGAACTGAGGTTTCACCATTAGCTGCCCGAAATGCAAGTCCAAAATTATTTTCTATTCCAAATACATATCGGTTTTATATTTCCGTGTAATCTCCCTATAGATTGAAAAAAGCGTTTATATCAGTTTTGTGTCTAGCCACCACTCACAATAGGTGTCATAAAGACACACAACTGATTTCCTAGCTTTTAAAATATTTAGAAATTCGTCTTCTACTGTGGGGAGAAGTAATGAAGCTAAATTCAACCTCCAGTATCCTGGACCTCTATGCATAGGCATATGACTTGCCACTGTAGCTGTTATAATGGCACGGTCAGATACAGTAACAGGTACCGTCTTAGTGTCAATAGTCTTTAGAGAGTCTGAAAGAAACCAAAAATCTATCCATGTAGATTTAGTGCCCTGAAAAAATGTTTTTGCTGGAGCCCCGTTGAGGGCCATAACATCAATAAGGCCCGTTTGAACCAATAAAGTGTTCCGGCACGTAGCATCACAAAATATTTTATTGGTTCGGCATCCTCTGTCTGTCCTATATCTACTCGAAGTTAAAGTCACCTCCCAGGAAAACATACCTGGAGGTGATCAAATATGGTTGAAATAAGCGAAATATTTCAATCCGTTCAATCTTAGTCTGTGGTGCATAAACATTTATCAGACGGCACTGTAAGTCATTAATTACTACATCTACTAACAATACCCGACCGGGAAAAAGATCTATCAGTTTTATTACCTGCGTCGTAGGGTTATTAAGGGCAATACCAACACCACTACATTGGTCTTCACCTACTGACCAATGAGTAATCCCCCATTTCCAACCAGCAGTTGCTGATTCTACATCCAATTTTGAATGTAATCTAGTATCTTGTAAAAACACCACATCATAATAGATGTTCTCAAAAAGTGACAAAATCAGCATCCGTTTTCTTTCCGATAATATACTATTCACATTCAAGGAGACCACTGAAAGATTATAAACTGCTGACATCAAAAATAACAAAATGAAAAAGGAAGAAACCCATCCTATTCTTAGAACATGTTATTTTTTGTTATTCCCCTTTCCTCATTCCCAATCTGTTTTTTTTTTCTTTTTAACTGAATCACTTTGTGGTAAGTTTTGCTCTAGATCAGAAGTAACGTCTTGTTGTGACGAATGTACAGATAATGAATCCGATTCAGTACCTGTATCATCCTAAAGTACGGTAAATGGATTATGGGTGGATGTTGTGGGGGGTCAGGAATCATTAATCTGGTATTACCAGATCGGAGGCTACATCTTCTAGAAGTTACCAAGGTAGAATCTTCTTCAGGTGGGAGAGGTGGAGGCATTGAAGCCAAAGCATTACCTGGAACTTCTACAGTATTTGAGAGACAAGATTTGTGGATACTGGCCCGGGTTCGGAAGTATCAAGATTTATTTTAGGTTGAGGTTCCTTTTGGGTCACAGCATGTTCACGGCTAGTAGAAATATGTGAATGAGACCATTCAGAAAGTGGGGAAATTGTTTGGTGTCGTAAGGCAGCTTTGACCGCAGTGTTAATGTAAAAATCTTGGATACTGTAATCTCCAGATTTATTTTGAGCCACTAAAGGGCAATCAGCAAAGGGATGTGCTTCTCCACAAAGAGAACATTTACTAGGCTGGTGACAGTCAAGAAGAACATGCCCCTGTTCTCCACATTGTGCGCATTTAATGACTTCACACACATTCTACTTAAGTGTCTGGTCGATCCGCATTTGTAGCAATGCCTAGGTTGTCCAGGACAAAATATGAAACCCTTATCCCGTCCAAAATAAAAACAACTTGGTAGGTGCTGTAGGCCCTCGTCAGTTTGAAATAAATTCACCTTGTATCTCCACCCTCCATTCCAGAACCCTTCGTCGTCCAGTATAGGTTCAGGATTCCCTTGAACTGAACTTTTCCTTTCTAACCAAGATGTAATATCTTCCACATTAACACCCTCATTTCTAAAAAGAACAGTTATTACCTTAAATGTTTGCTTGGTAAGAGGGATAGCTTGAAAGTGTAACCAAGCTGGATTAGTTTTTAACAAAGCATATCTCATCCAAAATTTATTTAACAGGTCTGGTGTATGGAAACCAATATCTTAGTTATTATCCCCTGGGGTATGTATAAGAGCATATACCTCTCCTGGGGAAAATCCCAGCATTTGTTTAATTGAAACCTTTCCTATATAAAATCGATCAGGCATACCATCCATAGGGCCAAGAAACCGCAACCAGACCGCGTTCCTGCGTTTTGCTAAGGAAACTGTTTTTTTAAATAAACTAGCAAACGAGCAGGGTTGAAATACAAACAGGTGTATCCTGTATGGGATTAAGCTCAGCAGCAAGAACCTGTGTTTTGTTTAAAGTCTCAAGAGCACCAACATGCAATAAGTTATCTTCTGGTAACACTACATCATGCATTTGTGAATCAAATAACCCAGATTGTGAAGAACTACCTAAAGGAGAATCAGAAAGTCTTGCAGGAGAATGTGTAAAACAATCAGGTCCATAGCTAGATACTTTATCCTGTAAAAGGATGCCATCTGTTCTCTCAGTTTCTATACTTGTTCCAGGGAGGGGAATTACCGGATCGGCTATCCAGTTTCCCGTATCAGTTTGTGTCCAGCCAGCTTCACGCAGCGCTTTTTGTGGGGACCAGGATTTAGCAGGCAAAGGTTTAGAAACCTGTGGCAAAGTAACGTCAGTAGGTAGAAAACTTTTCAATACTTTAGGTACAGTACCTTGTAGGCCAGAAGGGGAGTCCAAAACAGGCCGTTTCCATTTTCGTTCTTCTTCGGCTTACATTTTTGAAAACCCGGCAATAGCAGATTCCATTATCTGCCGTTTATGCTCTAATAAATCAGAGGAAACTACAAACTCTTGCGATAGAATTTGGGATTCGTGAGGCAATGTGGTTGCCTCAGCAGCTTTTTCTCCCAGGATTGCGGGTTCCTCCGAAGCCGTCCAAACACTTCCTGCGTTCTTACTATCCACAACTTCCGTATTGTGCATCTTCAATTTGGCTCGTGGGGATTCCGGTACACTAAGCTGGCCACCACACGGGTGCATCCCAGCTGTACCATTTTCCCCACATGAAAGAATAACACTGACATTTGAAACCTTTACACTTTTCGGCATTTCCATGGCATAATGAGGGTTTAACTCCCCATTTTCGGCGGATCCACCACCTGAAAGCTCTATCTCAGAGAGCGGGGGTTGAGGTACGAGATGCTGGCCACCCTGTAGGTGCAACCCAGCCGTACCATGTTCCCTGCCGATCGATTCGGGCTCAGCAGCCCCAGCACAACCTCCTCCACTGTCCTCCTCCTCCGCCATCTTGGTCCCACCAGAAAATGGGTCCCCACTACTCACAGAAAGCAAGAAGTAGGGGAATTTCCCCGGTGTCCTGGCCAAATTTCGCTCATTCACTAAAAATACCACCAACAGCTTACTCTGGTTCAAGGTCAGGTGGCATTCATCTGTATCCCCCTCCCCCGGGTCGTGCCTGAAAATAGGCAGGATTTGTCTAGTGCACTTACCCGGTCAACAAAAACCAAATATAAATATAAATAAATATATGCTTCCGGACCCAGGATTTTCTATACTTTTGGTGGCCTCCTGTAGTCCCTGGTGGTATAATGCCCACACACACACACACACACACACACACACACACACACACACACACACTCCCTGTCCACCAAGGTATCCCTGACGTCCAATAAAGCCCTACGCATCCGCTGCTGTTTCTATATAGTTGTCTAATGACGGTCATAGATTCTTGATGGCTCCAGTGGTTTTCCATCACCTCTACCTCCTGCCTGTAGTAGTTCTACAGGCAAGTGGTCTTGCAGAAGTACAGGACTGTATCTGCAAGGGTTATCATGCTTTCTGCATAACCCTGCTGGTCATTTGCATGGTGACATGGTCCCCTTCCCCACACAGTCACAGTGTTGATTGTGATCACACTTGGAAAGGCTCATGAGAGGGGCAAAGCAAGGGACTGGCCCCACATGTTTTCACATGATCAAAGCAATCTGAAAAACAGCAGTAGCAAAGAGCTATGGTGCTACTTAACCAATAATTCACTACAGAGTGTGCTATATCATGAAATACCACACCTTGGGTGAATTGTGAGGCATGAGGAAATGCAGAGTGCCTTCAACCACCAAAGAATTGACAATATCCCATGTTATAAAATGGGTAGGAACAGTGGCGGAGCCAAGTTTGGGAGTGGGGGGGCAAGTCAGTCACCTGGGGGCTCCAAATGGCAGCAAGTGCACGTGACAGTTTGGAAATGCAGTATGGCCAGCATCACACACATACACACCACCCTGTTTTGCAGCACCAACAAAATGTTACCCTTCCAAATGCCTACCTCCCCCAAACAGAAGTTCAGCTCCCTGTTTAGCAAGTCCCAATTTTTAGCCTTCAGCTCAGCAAAGTCAAGCAAATGGCCAACTCCTCCACCAGGTGCCCCCACCCTCACTGTGAGCTCCCCTTTCACATGACCAGTTACTTGCCAGCCACGGCCAGAACCACCACACACACACACACACACACACACACACACACACGACCAACTTGACCACACTCACAAACACACCCTCCTTTCACCTACAGTCTGCCCCCTGTGAGATATGACACTGCATGTAAACTAGCAATCTGATATCGTAAGTTTTACTCTGTATACACAAGCCGCCCTGCAGTCTCTCAACCCCTTGTCCATGTGAAAACAAAAATAAACATGCTTTTCTAAGTGAAATCAAGTGGGAGGAGAGCATCCCATTCACTGTTGATACCTTGCCAGTGTCCATTCTAGAAATAAAAGGCAAGGGGTCATTTGGACCACTGAGTTCCCAAAAATGTGGGTCATTTATGAAACGTGTAAGCCACTCGAGGAATTTAGATTGAAATGGTAGGCATGGACGCTCATTATATCAATTTAAAATTCTTCTATTGGTCAACACTTTTCATATGGCACAATTTGCATTTCAATTTTTGGGGCTCTATTTTGTGTACTGTCAACGTTCAGTCAACGTGGTAAGGCGAGCAGCCACTAGGTTCCTGGCTTTCGAGCAGACAAGACAGACTATTTGGCCTATTCTGCTGGCTTTTTAGTATGTTAGTATGTAATGAAAGTAATTTGCATACTACTGATTAGTTTAAAAATTAAATAAGCGTTTATTCTGCTCAGTAACTGCAGTCTCATGCAGTTTGTTAAATAAACAGCCCTCTCCAGGCACTGGACACATCTACAGGTTCACCAAAACCCCTCCTCCAATATTCAGGATAACCAAATCCTCACAAACACACACCAGATTATTGTGCCAGCAACATACATTCCCCCACCAAATACCTCACTGGAAACCGAGAAGGATTTAGCGCACGTAGTGTGTCAAACATTTTTTTTTTTTTTTTATTAAGGCTGGGGGGCACTAGCCCCAGAAGCTCTGGGCTTTAGATTAAAAACACTTTTGTTAACCGCTACCAATAAAAAAAAAAAAAAAAAAAAAAAAAAAATCGAAATTTAAATACCTGTAAATTTTCTTTCTCCAACGGCTGGTCTCCGAGCTTCCTTACTCCTGACACACAGGCAGGAATCAGACCTCTGCAGCAGGGGACATCCAGCCCTCCACTTCCTGTCTCCCTCAGTTCTTCCTAAAGCAGTCCAATGTGGCAATACTACAAGAACTTGGAAACAGGAAACAAGAATTTTAAGGCATATATGGCCGAGGGGCCAGCCAACAATATACATTCTGGGAGGGAATCCGAAGCCCTGAGACCAGCCGTCGGAGAAAGAAAATTTACAGGTATTTAAATTTCGATTTCTCTCTCCTAAGCTGGTCTCTGGGCTTCCTTACTCCTGGGATATACAAAAGCAGTATGTCCCTAGATGTTCCGGGTGGAAAGAATGTCAGGAGCTCTTAAGGATCCACCACCACCACTTGAAGCACTCTACGACCAAAGGATGCCTCATCCGATGGCATCGCTTCCAGCAAATAAAATGTTGAAAATGTGTGAATGAATTATCAAGTGGCCGCTCTACATAATGCTTCTCTGAAGTATGCCCATGAAGGGGCCATAGCTCTGGTGGAATGGGCTCTCCCTGGGCCAGGCAAGTTACTCCAGCCTGATCCCAAACCATGGCAGTGGCTCATAGAATCTGTCTAGCTATACAGCCTTTTGAATCCTTGTTACCCATAATTTGGGCCCACAGCTGACATGAACAAACTTGAAGTTTTGCGAATAGCTTCCTCTCTCCCAATATACATTTTTGTCAGGGGCAGACTGGATGGGCCTCGAGGTCCCCATCCTCAACCTCCATGTCTCTACGTTTCTACCACACCTCCCAAGACTAGAGGATGCAATTCCCTTTCCTTATTGCTTTTGGAGAGTGGGCAGAAGAAAGGAAGAATGAACCACTGATTGTAATGGAAGGGAATCATAACTTTGGAAAAAAAACTGGAACTGTTCAAGCCTGATGAAAAACAGTGTATGGCTCTTGGGTTAGCAATGCCTTTAGTTTGCTGATCCTCCTGGCTGAAGCAACAGCTATGAGAAAAAAGGTGACCTTTATTTTGAAACACTTGATGGATATCTCCTTGATGGGCCCTAAGGGGGGCCTTGGCCACAGCCTTGAGAACCGGCAGCTTTGGTGGGTTGGAAGGCATCTTAATGTTGCTGTCTTTAGAAACCTACAGGCATGGGTATATGAATCCAACGATTCCCCTGAATCAGTCAACAAGAGTGCTCCCAGTGTGAAAACCTGAACTTATAAGGTGGCTGGTCGCAGTCTTTTGTCCATCCATCTGAAAGGAACTGCAGTAGAACAGGCAATTATATTGGATAGTTTTATATGTGTTTTGAATGAAGCCAGCACCAACATTTTCTCCAGATTCAATAATATACTTTGGAAGAAGAAGACAGACAAGTTCCCCATCATGTCCATAACAGGAGCTGGGTAGCCTAGCTCCTTGGAGGTCTTTCCTCTCAATGTTCAGGCCTAGAGACAAGTTGTCTAAGAGCTGGACCTTGATGGAGAATGTTCTGGCTGAACTTGAATGTTAGACGTGGTCACCTTGACAGATGAATGATAATTGGGACTATGTGCAAAAAAGCCATAAGAGGCAGGCTAAAATCATGACTGTCCTGTTCCGAGCCACTTTGTGAAGGACTCTTGACAGAAGCGGTATTGGAGGAAAGGCATACAGGCGACCGAACTCATCCCAGTTTAGGGGAAAAGGTGTCCTGAGCCACCACTGGTTCATCTTGGCCAGGGAGCAGAAATGCTTTACCTTGGAATTCCACCAGCAGGCGAAAAAATCTGTCTTAGAGGATTTCCCCACTGTTCTGTCCAGATGTCGGAGGCTCTATCCTTTAGCTCCCAGTCCCCTGGTTGACCAACCTTACCGCTAAGCCAGTCTGCTGTGACATGTACCTGTCTTGGGATACGCATCGCTCAGTGATGCTCAACCCACTATGAGAAAAAGGATTCCCTTAGCACTTTGAGCTTCTTGTGCCGTCTTGATGGTTGGTGTTAGCCAACGTTAAGAGATTGTTGGTTGGAATCAGACTATCCTGATTGGGGAATTGCTGTTCAGAGTGCCTCAGGGCATGGCTTGGGGAATTGCTGTTCAGAGTGCCTCAAGGCACGGCCTACTGTTCACATGTCGGGAACGTTTATGCTTACCTTGTGTCTCTAACAGTGACCCCATGCCAGGTGCCAACAGCTGATGTAGCAAGCTCTCCCACTCCGAGGCTTGCATCGGTTGCATTCGGTTTGGTGAGGAAAGGCCTAACTTGCAACCCTTCATAACCTGCCCTCCAAGACTGTCACTGGAGGAAGGGTTTACTCTGTTTTAATGAACTGTATGAGAAAATAAGCAGACAGCTGAGGAGTTATGTGAAATTTCTTGGGGAGCTTTGGCAGAATCTGAAATTTAGTTTTCGGGAGGGAGAAAAACTTGTGTCATGATGTCTGTCCCCAGAAGGATCAAGGTCTGGTTTGGAATTACGGAAGTCTTTCTCCAGATGATAACAAAACTGTGTGCCAGTGGGTATCAGACCGCCTCTGCCACTGCTTGTAATCTCTGGTTGAGCTGCAGGGCCTTTATGTGTACTATGACCACTACTAGCACCTTTAATTCTGTCCATGGGTCTGAGGAAGACCCCAATGGCAGAGTCTGAACTGAAGTACTGTTCTGCCATTCTGAACCTGAGATCGTGCGTGTGACGTTACTGAGTGGGAAAAGAAAATAGGCATCTTGCAGATCTATGGATGCAGGAAAAAAAAAAAAAGCCTTTTTGCGATTCCCTAATTGATGACAAGGTTTCCGCCTTGTATGGTATGCTGTGGACCAAACTATTCAAGATTTCGAGAACTAGGACTAACCTGAATCCCCCATGCATTTTGGTATGATGAACAGAAGGAAACTAGCCCATTTGCAATAATCCCATAATGTCCTGTAATGTTGCCTTTCAGATGGGTTGCCAGTGATGGGGGAGGGCGCCACATGAGGTAGTGTGGGCATGTATTAGGTGCTGGTAATGTCTGTGATCCCTCTGTCTGACTTAGTTTGGGCCCATGCCTCGAACATTTTTAGAAACCTGCCCCCTCTGGGGGATGAGCCTGGATAGCATGATCTTTTTCCAGAGAAATTAGTATAGTATTTTGACCCTTATTGAAAGCTAGCTAATGCAACAAGCATCTGGGGCCTGAGATGAAGACTGGCCTCTGCCTCTTGATGTGGCATGTGTGCCTTGGCATTTCCTCATAATCCCGCACTATCTCCTTCAGAGCCGAGCCAAACAGGAGATTACCTACATTGGGTGAGTTGACCGACTGACTCTTGCAGAGGCGACTGCTTGCCAGACCCAAAGCCAGGGGCTACAGCAAGTCGAGGCTGGATACATGCTCAAAGTGGTGCACCTTACCGCCTCTCCAAGGACTGCAGCTGATGAGGAATAGGTCTGTTCCTCTCTGGATCACTTACAGGAAAATAAAAGTCTAAAAGTGGGACCCCAGACAGAGCATTTTAGGCCAACACAGGATTGGTTAGGGAACTATTTCTCTAGTCGTCACCCAGACACATTGTTGATGCTTGAAGGACCCAGTTGAGTGAGGCATCCACATTCTTATACACTGGGTTTCTGAGAGAAGCCTCTCCTTTGCTGGAATGACGAACTTCTTGGTCAGGTTTGAACTGGAGGGTCGATGCCGGGGCAGACTAACCACTTTCTAGACTGCTGCTTGTCAGACTTGGGAACCTTAGAGATCTGCCAGGCCACCGGATAGGTGCATTCTGGACTTCGTCCTTCCTCAGTAGCCAGTCTCCCAATAGCTGGGGGAATATGGAAGGCTGAGGCAAATTTGGTTGCAGCTGTAAGGTGAAAGTCTGTTTTGGCTGGGTGGAAGCCTCCGTGAAAGGTCAGAGGTCTTTTTTTTTTTTTTTTTTTTTTTAAAAACACACATGAAGAGGGTTGAGGCCCTCCGGGCCAAGATTCTGAACAGATAGAATTAGGGAACTCTTTCTCCTCGACAGAGTCCAATGATAAGCCCCATGAACTGAAGACTAAGGAGTCCGTGGATGTCCCTTACGGCACTAACGAGAGGACTAGTGCTTCTCTTCGAATTAGGGCAGGGCTTTCTTTTGCCTTCTTGTGCGGTCTCCCATCTGGTGACCCCGGAAGTTGCCCATGAGGAATGCTGGGTCCCAGGCAAAGGGCCTGACATACCTGACCAACAGACCTGGTGCTAGAGAGGGGCTGTGGACTTCCGGGTTCCCCGGTGGCCGCTGCTCTCTCCGACCTGGTGGTTGCTGCTCGCTCACACCTGTGTGACTGTTGGTTATCAGTCTGAGCAGAGGAAGGGGTTGCATCCTTCGAGACCTCGGCATTCACACATGCCACCTTTTTTTTTTTTTTTCTTTCTTTCTTTCTAATTCAGCACACCCCCTCCCTTTGGAGGTTTGGTCTATGCTGCTGCTGGCTCTTTAAGGGCAAAATACTGTTGAAAGGCTACTTAGAAGTGACTGTTCCCTTCTCGGGCACTGGTAGAATAAATCCCTGCCGTTGCTGAGTTGAAGAGCCACTTAGAAGTGACTGTTCCCTTCTTGGGCACCGGTAGAATATATGCCTGCGACTGCGGAGGCAGATTTGGGGGAAGGGCGCGCAGGTGACCTCAATTCCCCTGTCACGGCTCTACCACACTATTAGGCTCCTCAGCGCTCATCGACGAGAAGGCAGATCATTGACGAGCGTCTGGCAAGCTTTTTGAATGAGCGCTGACTAGTTGTACCGTTGCCGAGTGGCTGAATCCCGCCAAAAAGCCGACCGCCTAACGGAAACCCTGCAGAGCCTGCCTAGCCCTTTGGAAGCACTCCAGTGCTTGAATATACCCCGAATGGCCTGGCACGGTCTCCAAACGAGCGCTGACTAGTTCCACCAGCGACAAGTGGCTGCAGCCTTCCCAAGAGGCCGCTCGTCGATCGGAAACCATGCAGTGCCTGGCGAGCCACCTGGAAGCACTCCAGTGCTTGAACTTTTTCTCCAGTTCCACTGATGATGAGCGGCTGCAGCTTTCCCGAAAGGGCGCTCGTCGATCAGAAAGCCATGCTGCTTAAGCTTTTTCTTCTGGGTAACTGTGTTGGTGCTAGGCCCAAAAGCCAGAATAAGTGAGCCAATTAGTATGACGAGCAGCTGAAGTTTTCAAAAGAGCCGTTCGTCAATGGGGAGACACTGCGTGACTGGCCGTCTCATAAGAAGCACTCCGGTGCTCAAAACCATTTCCCCTCGTGAGATACCATGTTGCTACCTGGCTCCTGGGACGCACTCCAATGCCGTTTTCCCCCTTGAATAGGTCCCCTACCGCAGGGAAAAAACGGACCAGTGAGAGGTGGGGCCAGTCTGTGCAGCTTGCAAGGCTGAGACTGGAGCCCACTTTGGAGCGTTTGAATACCGCTCCATTGCTAAAGCATTTCATCCTACAGAATTTCCAGTAATCCTAAAATACACTTATAGAAAAGCTTTTATAACTCACAGTCTCTTCAGCCCTGCCACATGTGACAGGGCTCTGCTGCAGAGTACCTGCTTCACTGCAGGCAGGAAGTAAACTGAGGGAGACAGGAAGTGGAGGGCTGGATGTTCCCTGCTGCAGAGGTCCAATTGCTGCCTGTGAGTCAGTATCAGGAGGTGCAGCCCAGGAGTAAGGAAGCCCAGACACCAGCTTAGGAGAGAGAATATACCTCTTTGGCACACTTGTACCTATATTCTTTAGCTGTGGCAGAGTTGATGGACTAGTGGAGGGTCTGGGGATTTCTCTCCCAGAAAAATATTTAGATTTGAAGATTTTTCTGAGGAGGACGCCCAGACCTCCCACCAAATATGGCAGTACCAGTCATCAAAGTCTTTAAATTCCTTCACTTAAGCACAGTCCCCTCTTCACCACTGAATCACGATGCTTGCTACTGGGTACTAATTCCCACTTAAATGTACTAATTCCTGCCAAGCAAAAATGTCAACCTCCTTCGACAACATCACCAACTGGAACACTCCAATCAGGTAGCATTTCTGCAGGAATCTGTCAGCCCATCTCAGTTACGTGAGAAGGACGCTTTAGTATGTTAGACTGCAACTCTTCCTACCTCTTGCCTATGAAGATGCTTCCTCGGTATTGGCTTTGGGGGGTCTCAGACCCTCAGCGGTAGAAGAGCAGATCACTGTGCATAAATGGGGAGAAAATGTACTATCACACTTTGAGGGCAGACCAAATGTGTGATGATTCATGTCCTGCACCCCATGTGAGGTGCAGGGCTGCCCCACTTATTACATTTGCCCACAAAAGAGCCTTCATGAAACAAATGCTTGGGGCCAGCAGTGCCAGTTCAGCAAAACTAAAAATAACACATTCCACAAAAAGGAGAGTACATCTTTACTACCCAAACATCACCTAGCAAGGGGCCTGCAAAACATCTGGTATACCCACACCACAAATTGATTGATTTTTAATGTAAAAGCTAGCATTGTCAAACACACTGTAATATATACCACACATTACTTGCTATTCAAAGCAAAACTGGCTCTCACTTTCAATGTATTTTTCAAAACTCACACACACACACACACACACACACACACACACAAAAGAACCTATATTCAAGATTTACCCTGCTACTAAGGCCAACGAATTAGGCAGCGCCCTAGATTCTTGGGGCCAGATATTCAGACTGCGCCTGGCAGTGGCGCAAGCTTGGGTGCAGTGCAACTGGGCTGTGCCAGGGCCAGGACCAGGCGATATTCAATGGTAATGTGTCATGGCTCAGCACCGTTGAATATGGCATGGTCGGTGCACATATTGCGCATGGCGCAGCACAAGCCACAGAGAGGGAGCACAGGGTTGCACAAGTGCAAGGGCAGTTGCGCTAGGTGCATCACCCACGACATTCAGCCGGGGACATGCAAATGAGGCCATAATCCATGCAAGGCACAAATGGGGCCATTTGCACGTCATTATGGCCCCAATTGCATGCAATGCGCAGGACGTCCTGGCAAATTCCGCCTGGCACCTGCTAAGCTGCTGACGTAGGGTGTTGGTTCCCTGGTGGGTTACTGCAGCCCCCCACCCAGTATGCCCGATCGCGGGCAGTAGTGTATATATAACCACAGCCATATGCCCGAACACGGGCAGTAGTTCAAAGAATCACATTCCCATGCCCGAACGCAGGCAGTAGTATGAAGAAATAGATTAGTATGCCCGATCGCGGGCAGTAGTGTAAGAAATCATATTCCCATGCATGATCGCGGGCAGTAGTACACATACACATGATCCTATGGCTGATCGTGGGCAGTAGTAAGGACAATCATACTCCTGGTGGTCTAGTGGACCCCCTTCCTCCCCATGTGCCCAATCGTGGACAGTAGTACAATGGACCATAATCCAATGCCCGATCGCGGGCTGTAGCAATCCATGAACTCAACCTGGTGGTCCAGTGGTACCCCCCAACCCACCACGAGGCCTACAGCCACCAAGCACCCCCCCCCCGTCATCAGCATGCGGCAGCATCCCACCCACGTACCACCCGGACGCCCGTCAAATGACAGCTTACAGTATGCTCTGTACGTCTATTGGGCCACAGTATGGACCAATGGGCTTGCAGACCATACTGTACTACACAGGACCAGATAAGTGAATGAACGCATTCAGGTGGGTCCACTAGACCACCAGAAGTATGATTGTCCTTACTACTGCCCGCGATCGAGCAACGGATCATGTGTATGTGCATTACTGCCCGTGATTGGGCATGGGAATATGATTATATAGACTACTGCCCACGTTCGGGCATGGAATATGTTTATTTATACTACTGCCCGTGATTGGGCATGAGGGGTGGGGGGGACATTGGACTACCAGGGGGGGAACGGGTGCTTGTGGACGGTGTTCCTGCTGGGCAGGTGGCCACCCATGTCTGGCGGCTGTTGTGGGTGGCCAGCATTTGAGCCTGATTTGTGCGGCTCAACTTTGGGCACCAGTGTGCGGCACATGTAGGAGTTGCACCAGCATATGCGCCGCACATCCCGGACTGAATATCGGGATATACCACATATGCACTGCATACATTACCAATGCGCCCCGGCCAATGGGGTTGCGCCGCTAACATGCCCTTTTGAATATCGCGCTAGGCAGTGATTGCGGGTTGCGATGGCTCAACCCTTTGAATATCCCGCCTTGGTGTACAGAACTTTTATTTCTAGTCACTGTTCACTACACACCAAACACTATGTTTAATTACAGACTGACTTTAGTGAGCAAGAATCAGATAGCATTTTCAGGCAGTCATATTCACTTAGTGAATTACTATTACTATGGTGGTGGATGTCACGATGAACAACTCGGAGACTTGTAGGAGGGCAGCGGCAAAGGCAAACAGGATGCTTGGATGCATCGCTAGGGGGCTCGCCTCCAGAAGGAGGGAAGTGATACTCCCACTGTATAACTGCTTGGTGAGGCCGCACCTCGAGTACTGCATGCAGTTTCGGAGGCCACATTTCAAGAGGGACATTGAACTCCTGGAGAGGGTCCAGAGGAGGGCAACCAAAATGATTTGGGGCTTGGAGGATAGGACCTATGGGGAGAGGCTCAAAGAGCTAAATATGTACACAACGGAAAAGAGAAGGGACCGGGGACATGATAGAAATCTTCAGGTACATGAAGAGGGTAAATAGGGGAGGAGCAGTCAGGGTGCTCCGAAGGAAGGGGAGCAACTAGAAGGCATGGGTGGAAGCTGGGGAGGAGATTCAGGGGAGAAAGGAGGAGGTGCTACTTTACTGAGAGGGTAGTGGAGCCATGGAATGCACTGCCCAAGGGGCTGGTGGAGGCAGAGACAGTGGAGGAGGGTTCAAGAGGGGTGGGACAGGTACAGGGAAGGGTTCTGGAAGCAAAAACCAGTGCAGCGAGAATATCCGGGACTGGGAAGGCAGAAGCCAGAGAGGGACAGGGGGGCCGCAAGGTCAGCTCCCAGGGTGGGGGCTGACCAAACAAGCAGACACGAAAGACCATTAGGCCTATTCTGCTGCCATTTTAGTATGTTAGTATTACAGTAAACTTCAGAGTAGTAGAGACGGTTTAAAAAAAAAAAAAAAGGCTGACGACATGATATATTCCCCTGGCTTCCTGCAACTCTTAAAAATATTACTGATACTTAGTTACTGTGTCTTGGCTCTCCAGACTCCCCTGACCCTGCCACCAACCCAATATGCTGCCACTGCATGTCTCAGACTGCCCCCGACTGATTCTCGATCTCGGCTGAGACTGCCACTGCCAAACTCTCAACTGAGTCAGCCTCCGAATCATCTATCCTAATCTTAACTTGGAGACTGTCACCAATCCAAGACACTGCTGTTGGGTGAGGGTCACATTCAATTTTCTCCAACACTGCCTCTCCGCTTCAATAGGTACTGCTGCTCCAAAATGCCACAACAGGCCAGTAACAAAACAAACCGGTACACTGCTCCTGTGACTTGCTGCTGTTCTTTTAAGCAGCCCATCACTCTGTACCCCACCAGGCTTCACCAAACCAACAGCGATGTAGCAATGCCCTCCACCCCCACATATGCAACTCACCCAGAAAACACTGATTAAGTGGCAGGCACACCTGGACACCGTCCATACTGCTATCAATGCAAATGCAGGCCAGACACAAAAGGCTACCCTTGGTGAAAAAACAAATGTACACAGTAGTATGCACTGCATACATAAGCCTGCTGACCAGTCTCTAACAGCTGATCTCAGCATCGCAGCTCCTCCTGTTTGTCGCCCTCCCTCTTAGGGTGCTGCTCCATAGCCACAGAGGTGCAAGGATGGGCGCCTGCCCCCCATACCTCTGTTTCTAGGTAGGAAAACTCCTGCTTCCTGATTGGTGGAGAAGTTTTCAAAGCCATGTGGTTCAGGAATAGTAACTGCACTGCTAAACCTATCTTACCCCCCCCCAAAAAAAAAAACATGACACATTTTAAGACACTTCAGGATGTGAATTACAATTTCTGAACCACACCTCCAGAGGGGCTGAAGTTTTCAGTGCAAGTGCCTGATGCTTCATGACACATCTGGGCTTGCAGTTCAGAAATAGTAACCCACACCCAGTCCTGAATTATTGCTTACATATACTACACCCTGGAGTGTATTATTGAAATAATAAAATGGCCCCAAAGTGTTAGGAAATGGCTACTCATGGCAATCAGTTTTGAACTGGGATGATCTATACAGAGATATCTTCACAGGTCAATAACTGATTCAGCCAGTCAGCTTATATGATTTCTCCTATCCATTTTATAATAATATTTTAATCAAGACTAACACATCAGTGACAAAGTTGCCTCATGCTTATATGCAATGGCGGCATCAGCCCGCAGCTTCTGCCCAAGTAAAAATGTGCTGCGACCACATTACAACAGTATTGCTGATTCTTAATATGGATAGGAGTGTTCCCACTTTCAAACTATCTGAGCCCAGGCCGTGTCCCAACTACACACTGCCTTTGGAACAGCTAGTGTTTATAGACATACATCTGAATGTGAAATTTACACCACAACAAAATACTGTACAAGTTGATTTTATGGACTATCAGTTCTTTGTATTTCTTCACTGTATGTTGGACAATGGCTATCCAAACAATAGAAATGTGGAAACAAAAGATGACAGCAGAAAAAGGTCACTGGTCCATCTAGTCCGTCCATAATACCCTATCTGACCACCGAAACCTGCGTGGTTTCTGTAAGGGATTTAAGCCCACGCTACCCACCTTCCTGTTCCCTGCCTTGCTGCTACCCCCGGAGGACTATTAAGCCCTTAACTCTGCCCCAACCATGTTTGAAGCCATTAATGGTTTTGGTGCCCAGCGCCTCTGGCACCAGGCTGTTCCCCAGCTCAACCACTCTCTCCATAAAAATGAACATCCTCACTTCCCTGCAGAATTTCCCTTCTATCAGCTTCCACTCATGTCCCTGTGTTCCAGATTTGCTACTCCTGTAGAACAGTTCCTCACTGCTTACCTTGTTAATTCCTTCCGGGAACCTGAAGGTCTCTATCCTACTGGCCTCCAGCAAGTACATGTTCAATGCCTATGCCAATCCTCCTAGGATCTGTCCTGAAGGCCAAAAATCATTTTGTTACTCTACACCACAATGTCTCCAGCCTACCTCTGTCTTTCCTCAAGTGAGGGCATCACAACTGGACAGAGTACTCCAGGTGTGGACTTTCCAGATAACTTTAGAGGGGTAGTAATACTTCCATTCTCCGGCTATCAAATCTCCTACCAAAACACCCCAACATCCTGGCTGCCTCACTGCGCCTTGTTGCATTTGTTAGATTGTTTTAGGGAGTCACTTATGAGGACTCTCAGGTCATACCAACATACAAATGTGCCAGCAAATAAAGGCCTTACGGTCCATCTAGTCTGCTCGATTGTGACCTTTCTTCAGTAGTAGTGTACATCTTAACCCTTCCCATCCAGTACTCTGGCCTGGGTTCCAGTTCCCAATGTGCATCACCTTGCTCATTTTGGCATTTTCAACTGCCAAACTTTGGACCACCTTTCCACCCTTTGCAGGTCCCTCTAAAACTCCCTTACACTCACCTCACTGTCTACCCAACCACAGAGCACAGTGTATCTGCGAAGAGACACATCCTGCCCTGAAATACTTCTCCTACGTTGATGATGAACATACTGAAAAGGACTGGACCACCAAAGACTGAGCCCTGTGGCACCCGCCTTGTGACCTTTCTCTTCCCGGATTTAACTCCGTTTACCACTACACTCTGCTGTCTCCCCCAAACCAACTATCCACCCATCTAGCAACATCATTTGTCACACCTAGATCCTCTAGCTCCTTCAGCAGCCTTCTGTGTGGCACAGGGTTGAATGCCTTGCTAGAAATCGAAGTAGAGTAAATCAACTGCTTGTACCTTATCTACTGCCCTAGTTAGCCAGTCAACGAACACCATCAGGTTGGTTTCACAAGGCCTCCCTGCCACAAACCTGTGCTGATTATTGTCCAGGAGCCCATTACTCTCCAGTAGTCCACTCGGTCCTCTTTGACTAGTGTCTCCATCTACTTACCCACAAAAGAGGTAAGACTGACAGGCCTCTAGTTACCCGGTTGTTCCTTGTCCCCTCCCTTATGGAGTGGAACTATGTCCACTGCCCTCCAGTATTCTGGAACCACTCCTTACTAAATTGAGCTACCTGTATATATGTAGCGCTGTAGTCATCAGTATAAGAAGTCCGCTTATCTACTGCAGATACAAACTTATACAGTAGTAAGCTAGCTGAACTATGATATGCTCACAACCTTCAAACAAAAAAAATATGTGCAGAAACACGTTTTGATTTAGAATTATGTTCCTCAGCATCCCTCCATACACAAAAACAAACGTCTTTTGATGTTTTATAGATAGCTGTGCATTTTTGCTAGACTTTAGACAATGCCAACAGTAGCACACAAATGCACAACTGTGTACCCATAGTGAGTTTTGAAAGGCGCACCGTTTCTTTCCGTAAATTCGCTGTATACCTCAGCAGTCCTGATGTGTCCAGTAATTGTATACAGTCAGTGCTTAATGAATATCTCATCGGCCACACCCGGATACATTATACAGCAGATGAGAACCGGCTTGTCAAATGACTAATAACAGGCCATTTCTCAGTATTATAATGCGACCGACACATCCACACTTTATCAGTTTAGCATTCCCACTACAACCTGAAAGTGCCATTTTAACAACTCTCCGTGTCCAAATGAAGCCGGATACATGGACCATGGTGTAGCAAGCCGGGAAGTGCGGGCCTGACACAACTAAAATGTACTTCAGGACAGCAGCAACCGGCAGGCAGCACCCCAAACCCAGGTTCATTCACGATCTACCGCCCCCGCATTCGCGTCTCATCCTGCCAGCTCTATCTGCAGCACCAACCTGAGAATGTCTGCTGTCTGTTTCCGATCAGATCTCAGCAAATGCCAGGGAGAGATCTTGACCGCCTGTCAAACCCGCTACGGTCTCGGCCACTACCTCCACCTTCGCGTCAGCAAACATGGTGTCGCTGTACGGCGCCCGTCGAAGGACAAACGCCTCAGACGATCGCGAAATAGCCTGGCAAGCGAAAGCAGCTATCTGAAATAACAGGTCGGCTGTCATCATCAGTAGGCTCCAACTGTTCGTGATTTTCAGGGACGTCCCTGATTTTGCCACAGAAATGTCCTCTTCCCCGCTTACATTTGGCATTTGTAACACTGAAGAGTAGGTATTTAAATAAAACAATTATGTCAGCCATTAACGTTACAGTTCAGCTCTTAATAGAAAAGGCTATTTACACTAGGCAGCATACCATACACAGCTTCTAGAGCTTTTATTACTGTTTTTATTTATTAAAATCTAGGATTACAACATTTGAGCTACAAGCTCATTTACAAAGGTTCCACGTCAGGCATAAAGGCACAGATAAGCACAGTACAATAAAATTCAATACAAAAAATTAGTTGGAAAAAAAAACTAGGCAAGGAGGGCTGTAGGGCAATTAAACTACAGTAGGGACAGGTGATAGCAGTTTCTGTACATTTCATATGAGGTAAAAGAATATAGGAGAGAAGTAGCATAAGTAGGTTATTTGGGCGGCACTAAGGCCAGGAATAGTGGGGGGGGGGACATAGGCAGTGGTGAAGGGATGGCAGTGACCTCGCACAGGGTCACTTTGTCATAGTGCTTAAATTATGTTAAGGCAGAGAGTGGGTGAAAAAGCGGAGGCTAGGGTGGGATGAGGATAACAAGAATAGGGAAGGGGCAGGGAGTGAGGAGGAGGGGAAATGGGAATGGAGGTAGGAGCTGTGCTGGGTGGGTAGCTGATAGGTGCAAACGGTGGGGGGAGTTCTTAGTTTACAGGTAGTGGTGAATCAGGGGAAGCAGGAGCAGGTCTTTTGGCTGGTAAGCTGAGATGGTTTTTCAGATGAGTCCTTTATTTTGGCCATTTGTCCATGATTTGTTGATGCCTTGTCACTGATTTTTTTTTTAAGCCTGCCCTTGTCCCTGATTTTTTTAGGTTGAGAGGCATGCACTTGTTTACTTTTTCTACACTTTTGCTTAGCCTGAAAAGGGTTCCTGGGATCAGTGTACCCACCCAGTTAACACCTAAATGTCTCAGCACTCTTACTACAACACTGTGTTACTCAAAGTACCAAAGCAAAGGCACTGAAAGGCGCCAAACAATGCAATTTTCAGTTACTAAGCAGGTAACACGTCCATGTGCAATTCAGGTGCACTGAGACACATACCTGTATAGTCCAAACATAGATATTTGTTGCAAAAAAATGGCATTAATGTACCAGTTAGGGTTCAGTTTAAGGCAACAAAATTAGGGAAATGTGGCAATAGGGTTTCTAACCCCGACTACCCCCCGACAGCAAAAGGACAACATCACACAAACAACCACAGATGGATCAAGTAAGACAGACGGCATACAGCTGTTTCCAGATGACACAAATGCAGTAGAACTGATGTGCTACCTTTGTGGATTTATATCTGCAGTATGCACACTGTAAGACATACACACTCACTTGTCACTGCAGATACAAATCCACAATACTCAAATAACAACACACTGCTTATCTGTGCAGAAGCACAGGCCCCTCCTGCAGCTACAGATACAAATCCTTGATACCCAGATTACAAGGGTTCCATTGTCTGCAGAAGCAGATGCCCTTATGGAGGCAGCGCATCAGTATCTTCAGGTACTCATGCACACTGTAAGACATACACACACTTGATGGGCCTACACTTCTACAGCCACAGGTGTAAGAGAAACACGCTGACCTCTGGCTGCAGAGGCGCAGATACCACAAAATCCATGATATCAAAATTACAACACTAGTTCTGTCTGCAGAAGAAGCCCCTAATAAGCCTGCACCTCTTCAGCCATAGGTGCAAGACATACATACTGACTTCTGGCTTCAGAAGGGCAGATCCCTGTGGGGCCTGCAGTTATGCAGTTGGAGGTACTGTTGCAATGTGTATATAAATGGTAGCGATCTAGAAAATGTTCAAGTGGGTAGACGTTTTTCAGTTACAAAGATGTATATAGAAAAACAAGCACAAAAAGATCATGCTATCTAGTGAGGTATGTTGTATATCCTGCATGAGTACAGTGGAGCCAGCCACAATGCAATGCAGTAACTTGCAGTAAATGACATGCTACAAAATACTGCAGTAAAAAAAACAGCTTAATTGCCATTGAATTACACTGTTCCCTGCAGCATACTGCAGCATATTTGTGATATACTGCAGCATTACCGCATTGCATTATGGCTGGCACCACTGTACCTCTGGCTGCAGAGGTGCAGGCCCCATGAGGCCTTCTGCCTGCAGAAGGGCAGGTCTCTGTGGGGCCTGTGCTTTTGCAGCCGCACATAATCGTGCATGCAGTGTGACATACACACACAGGTGTGGTTGCATGGGCCTGTGCTTATGCAGCTACAGATACTAATCCATGAAGGTAGCACATGTTACTGCATTTGTGTCAGCTGCAAACAGTTATATGTTGTTTGTCTTACCTGATAATAGCTGTCTGTGGTTGTTTTTGTGGTGTTGTCCCTAGCACCATATTTCCCTATTTTTGTTGTGCTAACTGGTGCATTAACGTGGTTTTTTTTTTTGCAAAGTATTTCCTTTCTTTTTGAGATAGTGGAATTGTATCCTCATTCACACAGGTCCCTTTTCAGGACCTGCGTGAAAAGATGCAGATGCACAGGGCCCTCTGGGCCCTGTGCCAAGGGAAGATGCCATCCACCTATGGAAGTGCATGGCCCTGCACTTCATGCATCAACGGATGTCAAGAATTCATGGAACTGTCTGGTGGGCTGGGGAAGGTGCACTGCCATATGGCTGCAGATACAGACATACAGGGCAAAGATTCCATCTCTCAGACAATGCACTGTTCCCTCTGCCACCCATGGATGCAGAGGGTCAGGGCCCTATGCCAAGAGAGGAGTTGTCTTCACTATGTGGTACCTGGGCCCATGCAGAAAACCCTGCACCTTTCCTTCTCTGACTGGGGGGCTGTCACATAACAGTGCCATCTGTCACCATCGCCCCATCCAGCTGGTTCATTGAGCTTGCCCCTGAACTTAGCTCACCGGCCCAGGATTACAAAGCAATACCAACTGGAGTAAAGTCTGGGACTACACACAATGTTTCATAATATATATTTTTTAATTTGTCCCCAAATTTTCAAGATGGTTATTTTATGACACCCCTTATAAACATGACACATGGCATTTGTAGAACACTACCGAAACATCATTTTGCACACCATATGCAAAAACACATCTCAGCCCGGATTTGAAAAATGACACCTGTCATGTTTATGAGGTGCATAAAAAATGGCTATCTTGAAAGTTTGGAGTCAAAATATTCAAAATTAGTGAAGCTTTACGAGTGAACGTTGAACTATTTCCACGTTCACTCATAACTTATTATTTATTTATTTATTTCAAAAGCTTCACCAGTAAAGACATACTGAGCTGCTAACAGTTCATTTCCAGATGCATCCTGGGGAAGGGATGTTTAAAGTAAAATACAGTAAATACAGTAAAACAGAAGTATAATAAAAAAGCTGTAGGCAAACAGTATAAAACATATGTGCACTAGATACAATTAATATAATATAGGTAAGGGAACTACTTTTCTTTTCTTTTCTTTTTTCCCCCCACATAGGTGTTTTTACCTGGCAGGATGGGTGGCTACATCAGCCCATCCCACAGTCACTGGCCGTCCCAAGTCTTTCACCAAAATCGAGAATGGGCAGGCCGTTAGTGCATGGGGAAGGCTTCATTGAGACCAACCTCTGTTTTCTCCACCTAATTTTCTCCCCTTAATGTAATCCCTAGGGCCCGAGTGTTAGGACATGCTTGTGTGTGAAGGCACGTATGTACACCTTGGCCTGAATGGCCCTGATCCCTCCACCTGGCCTAACGCCTAGCCATCCAGATGCCCACACTACCACCATGCCTCTACATGGTGGCAGTCAAAGACTGGGAAGGCTAACCTCCCAGATCTGGGAGGGGGTTCTCACTCAGTCCCCCTGACCATCCTCCAACAACCCGCACTTGAGTCCAAACATGGGTAACCGGTGTGGCAGGAGGTAAGGTGCCAGCGCCTCAGCCCTTCACGCCACTGGGCCGGTGAAAGGAACTACTTTTTAAGTATAAAATAGTGAATAGGAATGAAGGAAACAGACTACAAGGGCAGTATGAGGGAGTTAGGAAGAGGGACGTGGACAGTTGCAGGATCGAGAAAAAAATCATGAAGAAGAGACTTTAAGGAGAAAGCAGAAGAAGCAGAGCAAATTGATAGGGGAAGAGAGGACCAGAGTTTAGGAAAGTGATAAGAGAAAGCAAACTGACCAGCAGTAGATTTTATAGAAGGAATAGAAAGGAAACAAGAAGCAGCATAGCAGAGAAGGTAGTTGGAAGAAGAGGAGAAGGATACAAGACAGAAAAGGTAGGAGGGTTGGAAACCAAACCAGAATTTAGAAATAAAGGAGACACAATGGAAAAGGTGCCTGACATCAAGGGAGGGGTGAGAAAGAGCACAGCAGAGCAGAGTGAGCAGTGGTGAGTACATGGGAAACAATCTAGAGCAAAATGACAGAAAGAGTGAAATAGAGGGACAGGTCTGGCAAGGGACGATTTGGTAGCTCCATTATAGAGTATGTCACCATAATAAAAAATAGGGAGAATCATCTTTATTACAATTTCTCGGCAGACGGGAAGCAGGATACATGCTTTGTTCCTGTACAATGCACTAAGCTTGGGGTGGAGCTTTTGGTGTATGGCATAAATATGAATCGAGAAATCAAGGTGATCGCCAAGCCAGACCCTGAGGTACTTAAAAGAGGATATGTCCTCAAGCATAGCACCATCAACAGTGTGAAATACAGGGAGAGGGGTGAGTCTAGCAAGTCTCTGATGGGTGCCAAAAGTCATGGAAACTGTATTTTTGGCATTGAAGGTTAGTTGATTAGACTGGAACCAGCGCCGAATACTGTCAAAAATCCAGCTACAGCTATGAGGTAAGATCATGGCAAGAGGATCCAGATGCAAAAACTACTGTATCATCAGCATATGTATAAATGAAAGCAGAACAACAGACAGAGTGAAGGTTATTCAAGAATATGGAAAAGAGAATGGGACTCAGAACAGACCCTCAAGGGACACCAGAACAGATTGGGAGTGGTGAAGAAATTGAGCTACCTGCCCAGCCAGATTGAGACCTACCCTCAAGGTAAGAATGAAACCAACTAACTGCAGAGTCAGAAAGACCCACTTAAGCTTGTCCAGAAGGAGGGGATGAGACACTGTGTCAACAGCAGTAGCAAGATCAACAAAAATGGCAGATGTGATTTGACCCTTATCCATACCTGAGAGTATGGAATCCATGAGCCAAAGAAGAGAAGTGGAAGTGGAACTGGAGTGGGTTTTCCTAAAACCAGACTGGATGTGGATGAAGAAGGAGGAAGAGTCAAGAAAGGAAGAGAGCTGAGATAATACAAGGTGCTTCTGTAACTTATCTAGTGTTGGAAGAAGAGAGAGATGGGATGGAAATTTCCAGGAGAAGCGAGCTCACCACGTTTAGGAAGTGGTAGAACAGTAGTCTGCTTCCAGGCTTCAGGGGCAGTAGCAGAGGAAAAGGAAAAGTTAAGGAGAAGGGTAATAGGGTGTGTGATAGCAGGGGCTGAGAGAAGGAGAAGTTTGGGATCAAGGCCATCAGAGCTACCACTTTTGTGAGGATTAAGGACAAGCAAGGACTTAAGTGAAGCAGTGGTGGTGGTGGTGGTGGTAGGAGAGAAGGAGAAAGAGAGATTTAAAGGGGAAAGAAGGGAGCAGGAAGAGCAGGAGGAGGGGAAGGAAGAGATGAGAGAAGGCACAGGTAATGAAGAAGGAACTAAAGGAAGAGGCAACAATAGAAGGGTCAGATATGAGGGAGTCATTAACTTTGAGAACAGGGGAGGGTGACTGGGTTGGAGGGGGCCAAAGGGAATGGATAATTTTCCAGAGCTTGGAGGGATGATTAATGTTATTCTGGAGTGTGGATGCAAAATACTCAGATTTTTGTAAATTCTTTAGCTTTGGTACAGGGGTTGCAAAGGTGACAGTAGTACGCCAAAGCATGCCAGTGATCTTAAAAAATGCCAGGCAAGGTCTCTAGAACAGAGAGGCAAGTCACCACCTCATTTGTTATCCAGGAAGATGAGAGCCCTGAACTCTGGTTCTTCTCAGGGGAGCATGTTGATCCCAAACAGCCATAAATTTAGAATGAAAGTATTGCAGAGCAATATTTATATTATTGCTACAGAGATTGGAATTCAGTCAGTAGCCACAGGTCAGCTAGGAATGAAGACAAGTCTAGTGACTTAAAGGACCTGAGATGGCATAAATTTTAGGGGAGGTGGGATGGCGGACATATCTTGTGCACAGAGTAAACCACATGATGGTCACTGAGGACATCAGGAAGAATTTCTGCATTCACTATGTAGTGGTGGTGAGATGAGAGAACCCAGTCTAACAGAGAGTGATTAAAAGATTTCAAATTTAGGCAAGTGGGTTCAGAAATCATCAATGGAGTCAGTTGCAGTGGCTTTATATTTTGAGCAATTTTATATGTATTGGGGGAGTGCCAATTTATATTAAAGTCACAGAGAATATAAAGCTCACATCTGGAGGAATTTGAACAAATATTTGAAAGCAGCTCAGTAACTAAAGTAGGTGAAATACCAGGGCAACAGTAAACACCAGCAATAAAGATGGGGACAAAAAAAAGCATAAAGCATATGGTGAGGCACAATCAGACAACTCTGAAAGAAACTGGTTAAGGTCTAAAGACTTACAAAAAAAGTGTAAAAACAAGATTAACAAGGCAAAACAGAACATGGAAAAAAACCTAGCAAGAGCAGCAAATAAAACAAATAGTAAACAGTTTTATGCATATATAAATTCATTAAGGAAAACAAACAATGAGTTAATGTCTATAATTTCAGAGGGAAAATTAGTTTCTTAAATCCATAGAAATGGCAAACATTTTTAATACTTACTTTTGCTCTATTTATAAAACTCCAGTGACCCATATTGGATATGATAGAAAACCTGATATAGGCAAACATGAAATTAAACTTGAAGACATAAAAAACAAAATAAACAAACTTAAACCAAATGAAGCACCTGGAGCTGAGAGTATATCCACACAAATCTTGAAAATCATGATGGACAACATTATAAAACCACTAAAAATATTATATGAAAAATCACTTAACAGTGGGGAGGTACCACAGGAGTAGAAAAATGCCAAAGTGACTCCCAAACATGAAAAAGGTACTAAGCAGGACATATCATACTAAGAAACCAGTAAGTCTCACTTTAGTAGTATGCAAAATAATGGGATCAATAATCGAGGACAAAATTCCCCTAGAATTAGAAAAAATCCAGTTTTTTGATTGTATTCAGTATCGCTTTCAAAAAGGACATTCATGTCGAACCAACTTAATCTGCTTTTATGAAAATGCAGACAAACACCTCGACAATGGCGAGTTATATAATGTAATATTAGTCGATTACAGTAAGGCTTTTAACCTAGTGCCACATTGGGCAATAGAGGATAAACTTACCACATATAATGCTGACAAGGTAGGGAGGCAGTATAGCACAGTGGTTTAAGGCTCTGAGCTTCAAATCGGGAGACCTGGGTTTGAATCTCACAGCCCCCACTTGCATGTACTGTGTGACCCTGAGCAAGTCACTTAACTTCCCTGTGCTCCCAGGTGGCACCTGTAACAAAGCGTTCGGCTTGGTGTGTCTCACCTGGTTAAACAATTGGAAAAAACAAACAAAAACAAAAGCATATTATTAGTTGGAGATTGAATTGGCTAAACCAAAGAACACAGGTAAAGATCACAGGTCTAAGACTGGAAAAATGACAAGTGGAGTACAACAGGATTCTGTACTGGACCCACTTATATTCCAACTATTCACAGCAGACATGGATGACAGTATTCATACTCAGATCTGTAAATACGCAAACAATGTGAAATTAGATTGAGTATGTGAGTCCAAAGAACAACAAATTCTCATACAAACTTATGCGGATTGATTGGTATCTTGGGCAAAAAAATTGGGTATGGCCCTGAATCAAGACAAGTGCTTTGTCCTGCATATGGCACTAAACAATCCTAAACATCCGTAGTTTATAAATACAAATCCGCTCCAATCAAAAAGTAATGAAAAAGATTTAGGTGTGGTAATAGACACCAAACTAGGATTTAAGCAGCAACGTACAGCAGTTATTGCTAGAGCAAATAGGATAATTGGAGCGATAAAAAGAAATATAAAAAGAAGATTAAAGGACGTTATGTTGCCCCTGTACCTATCTTATGTCAGACCGCACATGGACTATTGTAGTCAATTATGGAATCCATATAAATGAGGGGAAATATGTCGTCTGAAAAGAATGCAACGCAAATATACACAAACAATTCGACCAATCCAAAATCTGCCCTATGCTGAGCGATTACAATTTCTTGGATTACACAGCCTTGAAACTAGATGAATTAAGGGAGACCTTTTATTATTCTAATGTAACCCCCCTGCAAATGGGGGTTCCCAAAAGACTTCCAGGAGCTTGCTTGAATGCTCCAAGCCCGAATGGTGTTTGGCGTTTAAGCCATTTATCAGTGAGTGTTTTTAGAACCTCTGGTACTGTCTCTTTAAGAGCTGTCTGCTTGCAGACATAATTAGTTTGTATGGGGGACTGTGTGTTTCTTTGATTGAGTACCACTCGAGCTGCTGTAATTCACTCCATTTTGCAGTCACTAGGAGTGCAAAGGAACCTATCTGAAAGATGTAACTGTTTGCCAGAAATCATTTACAGTAATAATGAAATTACAGTTTGTCTAACCTGCTTTCTTTGCAGTCAGAACTGTGTCTGCCTAGTTCCCATTCTGGTTTTGAACTGCTGAACTGGACCAATCAGTGTGGGGTAAGCTAGCTCTAAAATGGTGCCTTGGACGAATCAGAACTTGGACTCATAATCTGAGCCAGCCACAAGAGGATTGTATGGGCAGTGACTCTGGGAGATGTAGTTTAGACTTCAGCGCCTTTTGGACCAACAGCAGCAGTCTATTGTGAGTGACAGCCAATCCAGTCAAGAACTGGGAGGAACTCAAAGGAAGTGCTTCGGTTTTGTCGGTTGGAGTTCAGTTGAGCTTTGGCAGTGAAGAAGGAAGGAGCCCTGTGCTTTTCAGTGTGCAGTTTTATCAAAAAAATGTGGTGTAAGGCCCAGAGTTCCGTCTGCAGCTTGTGTAACAGCTTGTTAGGACTGAATCCTCCTGTGAAGAGAATCAAAGGATATCTGAAGAGTAGAAACCAGGCTCACCCTGTAGAAGACTGGAGGAATTGCTGAAAATTGCACTTGGTCTGTCAGGAACTGAATCTGCTGTGTGTTCTCCGGGTATTGTGCAGTAATTGCGATCGGGATACAGATGCAGCCTGCCTGGTATAGTGCTTTCTTTTATATAAATGTGTGAAGAGGTTTGTGTACCTCAAGTGAGCCCTGCTGACACTGAAGGACCCTATCTTATTTGGAGGTCGTGAGTACTAATTCAGGGTCGCTCCCTGTTGAATTGCCACATTAAATCCAAATGGAATTACTGTACTGCTGACTGTTTAATTCTCCTTTTCTCTGTGTGAAAGGGCCCCTACCAGGTGCCACGGTTTGGACTAGCTACTAGGGCTTGGGTACCCAGGGACAGTAACTGATAGGGATAGGCCTGTGCACAGAGCCATAGGTAGATGAGTAGAGTGATAAGCTAATTAACCTGATTTCCCCCTGTCCTTGTTATATCCCCCTAAATAAATCAGAGCTGCTTGTTTCAGCAAGTTATACTACCTGAGTGTTTGTCTATATTAAAGTATTGTATCTGTGATTGTTGCACTGTATCTTATTTCTAGGGAGGTCCCAGTGCGGAACCAGTCCTGGGGGTAGGTGTATACTGTAAAGGTAATTCTGATGTATTGTGTGGGCCACTAGTGGGAAGAAAGGGGGGTTGCAGTGTCCCAGAGGGCTGTGACCAAGTTAGTTTAACTATTGTAAACCCTGACCTCTGGGTGGAGGCACCCGCCATTGGATCCAGGCCCCTCAACCTGTTAGTGGCAAATCAGGCAGGGGTAGTAGCCCCTGGGATAGCGCCATCTAGGGGTCACACTAAGATACTACAAGGGATCCTTTACTCATGAACAAACTGGGAATTGAATATAAAGATATTAACTCTATTACCAGTGGACACTCGTCACAAATAAGATTGAATAAATTGAAGACAGATAAAAGAAAGTATTTCTTCACCCAAAGAAACAGTAATCTATGGAATACATTACCAAAGAACATAATTATTAGTGACAATAAACAGTCATTTAAAAGTCATTTAGATAAGTTTGTACAACAAGGAGAAAATTTGATGTTTTGTGATCTGTATTAAGGAGCTACATTTAGGCTTTGGCCTTTTCAGTTCCTCATGTATCTAGTGACATCTAGTGATCTAGACATCTATCCAATTCACATATTCATTCCTACAGTATGTAAATTAGTAAAAGTCTTGTAACAGACATATTTAGATGCACATTGAGGGACCCTAATGCAAACATGACCCCAGAAATAGTTATAATTTTCATAATAAATCAGTTAATTTTAAATACTTGATGAACAATAGTATACTCACTGTTACTACAAGGGGGTCAAAAATTAAAAGAAAGAAAGAAACCACTACAGATTCGATCAGCTTGGAGGTTCACATTATCACCCATTCGCTGCTCAAGTTTGGAGGGGGATCTACATAATTCATACTTCAGTCAGTCACTGAGCTCTTTCTCGTTACAGATTTTCTTCTAACCAGATCTGACTGACTGCAGTAAGATCTGTGTAAGAATTATGTAGATCCACACTTCAAACTTGAGCACGAATGGGTGATCACATGAACCTCCAAGCTAATGGAATCTGTAGTGGTTTCTTTCTTTTTAATTTGACCCCTTGTAGTAACAATGAGTATACTATTGTTCATCAAGGATTTAAAATTAACTGATTTATTATGAAAATTATAACTGTTTCTGGGGTCACATTTGCAAAATGGTCCCTCAATGTTCATCTAAATATGTCTATTACAGGACTTTATACTAATTTACATAGGAATGAATATGTGAATTGGGTCTCGTTTTTCACTAGGTCCCTTACTGTTATTTTTATGCAACTGAGTTTCACTTACCGGTTAGCCAGCAATGACATATAATGCTTGCACTTGTGATATAATTTTGTTTAATTCGTACTTGATTTCTTGTACTTTTTGTACTTTATTTGTATACATGATGAAACAGTGACGTTTGTTGCATTGGCTATATAATTGAGCATGTGAGCCCCTCAAGCCACACCCCCTGAGGAAGGCTGGAACAGCCAAAGCGCCGAGGCAGAGGCTATTGTAGCTCCAGCAACATTTCCCAGGTAAACTGGAATATTGGGATGAACTACCGATTCTGGGTTTAATTTGATATAACAACTTTGACTTCTCCAGTGTGCAGCACTAACTTGGACCTGTTGATTTAACTGTGAGGTTGGCCGTCCCTTTGTGCTACCACCCACCTGCATCAACAGTTGTGGCTCCCTTTCTGGAACTGATCTACATTGCTAACTTAGCAGCTGAAACGGCCCCCAAACCCACTTTAGTAAACTGGTACCATGGTAGCACGGAGAGTACTCCCAGCAAATCTGCTGTAATCAACACTGCATCACATGACAAAGAAAGAAGGAGAAACCAACCTTTTTATGTTTGCTTGCATGCATGTGCAAGAAACATAGTGTGAGGATCCAAAATGCAGTGCCATACAGTTGAAAGGAAGAGCACCGCTTGAGTGAGCAGTGCTTACCCTCCCCACACACACGCGCACGCACGCACATTGCGTGCTCATGCGCTCCTACCTCCCCCACGCACACACTGTATGGCTGACGGGGGTGCCCAATCCCCGTCAGCTCTTCTCTCCCCACAGTCTGTATGGTCGGCAGGGGTGCCCAATACCCCGTCCGGCTCTACTGTCCCCCAGACTATTGGGGTGCCACACTGAGAGCCCACCCCAGTGTGCAACAGGTCCTATGGCTGATGTGGGTGCCCAATCCCCCATCGGCTCCACTGCCCCCAAACAGCCTTCCCTGGGAGCCCACCCCAGCGTGGCAAACATCCAGCGTAGTCCAAATAAAAAAACCTGAAAGAAAAAACCTTCCCTGCTTCTGTCTTCACCCCCCACCCGCGCCCTCCACTGCGCTCCTACTTCCACCCCACCTCACCCATACTTACCTCCAGAGCTCGTGCGATGATCTTCGGTGGACCAGGAACATGTCTGCACTCTTCAAAGCCGACCACGAACTGAGGAAATGCCGATAAGCTGTATAATGTAATGAATAGGGTTTTTTCAACTTTGCTGCATATCTCAGGCATTTTTTGCAATTTTGGCACCAAATTTTCAACACGGAGTATTTGGGACCCCTCCTCATGAATTCTGTCACCGTCATGGCGTTAATCGGGCCTGAAGGGTGATTTTGCGGTCACTGCGCAAAATCACCTTTCAGGACCGAGTAACGAAATGACAGTGCCAGTGTTCATAAGGTGGGCTCTCAAAAAGCCTATGTAGAAAATTTGTTGAAAAAATTCATACATATGACTGTTTTACGAGCGTGTGTTGTGCTGTTCCTATGCACGCTCGTAGGTTCGCGAATTTTCAATATTTTCACTCCGGTTTTCAACATTGCCATTTGACCACACTTCCTTATGAGTAGTACAGCTGTCATTTTCACATCTCACCCAAAATGTGTTTCCGCGCATGTAGCGCACAATGGCGCAGTCGGTGTGCGAAATCAATGTTCAGGACACATTAGGAAAATCACAGTGACACTGTTCATGAGCAGGGGTGTTAAAATGGCTATGTTAAAAATTTGGTGAAAAAATTCCCAAAAATTACTATTTGACAAGCATGCGTTGCACTGTTCTTGCGCACGCTGGTAAGTTCACGAATTTTCAATATTTTCACTCCAGATTTTCAACATTGCCATTTTACCACACCTCCTTATGAGCAGTACAGCTGTCATTTCTCACTTCTCACCCAAAATGTGTTTCCGACCATGTAGCGCACAATGGCGCAGTCAGTGTGCGAACTCAATGTATGGGACACATTAAGAAAATCACAGTGACACTGTTCATGAGCAGATGTCTTAAAATGACTATTTTGAAAATTTGGTGAAAAATCCTAAAAATGACTGTGTTACGAGTGAGCATTGCGCAGTTTCCAAGCACCCTCATAAGTTCATGAATTTGTAATATTTTCAGTCCAGATTTTCACCAGTGGCATTTTTCCACATTTCCTTATAAACGTTACAGCTGTCATTTTTCACAACATGGCCGAAATGTGTTTTCACACTTTCAGCACAGAAATGCGTGGTCGCTGTCTGAAATCATTGCTTGGGACAGATAAAGAAAATCAGTGACACTGTTCATGACCGGAGGTCCCAAAATGCCTGTGTTGACAATCTGCTGTAAACAATTCCCAAACTAATTACATTACGGGTGCACGTTGCACAGTTTCTATGCACGCTCATGACTTCACCAGTTTTTTTAATATTTTCACTGCAGATTTTCAACATTGCCATTTTTTAAACCTCCCCATGAACAGTACAGCTGTCATTTTTCACATCCTGTTCAGAATGTGTTTTTGCACCTGTGGTGACAAATGCCATAATCGCTGTGCAAAACCAGCTTTTGGCTAACAAACTGATATTGCCACTGTTCATGAGGTGACGGTCTCAAAAAACCCATGCTGAAAATTTGGAGTGAAAATACCAACGAATGCCTGAGGCGTTAGGGTTTCCGACCATAACACCCCACCCTGTAGAGAATGACAGGAATCAGGGCTGTGACTTGGGTTTGTCACCTGCAATGCTCATACCATTCCACCCCCACCCACACCCTGCAGCCACTGAGAGGCATCGAGGTGTGCCTTGGACTCTTCGGCCCCAAAGTTCACCCCATTCTCCTATATGCACCCATCTCACAATATTTCCTGATGGAATGGGGTATACATAAGGGCCAAAGACCCCAAGACACACCGTGACACTTGTCGGTGTCTGCACAGTAGGGTGTGGTGAAATGGCTTAGCCATTATGCCTGATGACCCAAAGGCACACCCCAATGCCTGTCACTACCTGCAGGGTGGTGATGGGGTTGGCTTCAGTTCAGTACTTCACTGCCACTCCTATTATGCAGCTCTGTAACTTCTACACTACCAATGCCAATGCCAGCAAGCAAACATTCGGCATTGACAAATGCTTGTTTCCAGATGACAAGGTATTGTGGCACTCCTCCATACCAGTTTACCAGCACGAAAATGTTTGTGCTGCATTCCATGGCTGCCAATCTCTGTTCCAGACACTCACCAGCTTGCAGGACCTCCGACACCCACCGTTCACATAAAACACTTTCAACATCCTAGTTTATGGATAAATCCTCGGTGAGCATTATGGACGAAAGTCTTCTAGCTCTGTGACTACCTATGATACCTATGAAGACGAGGCTTCTGCCAAAAAAAAGGAAATGCATGCCTCCAATGTGCAGGACCTTCGTGCTCTTCCCACTGAGTGCCTGCACTATCTACAAGTGGGGACCCTGTATGGTAATGTGCAGTTTAATATGTACAAAGCCTAACACTTCTTTGCAATTTAAAGAGACAGTAACCACTATTCACTTACATTGACTTGCAGTAGTTAGCATTATCTCAGCATTAAAAAAGCATAGTTTATTGTATTTATTGACATTATATTACATTAGACTCAAAGACGGTGACAGAGCAGTGGAGGAGGATAGGCAGAAAGCCACTGTTCTGAACAACTTTTTTTGCTCGGTGTTCACCGAGGAACACAAAGGCTTAGCACCAGACAGTGCCATCAAGGTTGCTGACAAAGGTGTTCCACAAATGGGAGTACCATCAGTCACTGACAGTAGGGTTAGAGAGGCCTGGATCAACTCAGGGATGACAACTCACCAGGGCCTGTTGGAATACATCTGAGGGTGCTAAGGGAGCTAGCAAGTGAATTGGCAGATCCCTTAACACATTTATTCAGCAGATCAAGTCAGATGGAGGTAGTGCCGGGAGACTGGAGAAGAGCTGATGTTGTACCTCTCCACAAAGGAGAGAGTTGGGAGGAAGCAGACAACTACTGACCAGTCAGCCTTATATCAGTAGTGGGGAAACTGATGGAAACCTTAATAAAACAAGACTTGATAGAGTACCTAGATAAGAACAGCCTGCAGGATGACAGGCAACATGGGTTTGTGGCAGGAAGGTGGTGCCAAATTAACCTAATCACATTTTTGACTAAGTCACTAGGGAACTAGACAGAGGCCACCCAGTTGACCTCCCCTACTTTGATTTCAGTAATGCATTTGATTTGTGCTGCGCAACTGCCTGCTGAAAAAGTTGGAGGACCTGGGTGCAGCCAAGTGCATAGTCATTTGGGTAGATAATTGTCTTAGGGACAGAAAACAGAGAGTAGCGGTCAACGAGGTGTGGTCTAATGAAGGCGCAATCACGAGTGGTATGCCCCAAGGCTCAGTGTTGGGGCCAGTCCTTTTTATTTTTTTTTTATTTACTACACTTTATTCAACTTCAATCAGGAAATCAGTTACAAACATAACAGTAGCATCAACAGAAACATATGCCACGATTGTATATGCAAACATAACAGTGCATCAACAGGAACATATGCCACGATTGTATATACAAACATAACAGTAACATCAACAATGTCAATGTCAATGTCAATGTCAATTTTATTTAAAAAAAGATGCCCAATCCCAAAGGCTCTGGGCGCCGCACAAAACTATACAGTGTGTCATACCATATACATTCCTTAAAATAACATACATAAAATTCAATTTCCAAAAGCCTGCATAAATAAAAAGGTCTTCAGACGGCACTTGAAAACCTCTATAGTAGGGGCCTCTCTCACTTCCAGCGAGCGGTTCCAGAGAACTGGAGCAGCAACTCCAAACGATCGGTCTCCAGCTGATTTCAATCTCGCTCTCGGGATTTTGAGGAGGCCACTATTAGAGGAGCGGAGATCACGGATAGAGGTGGACAGTTCCAGGAGATCAGAAAGGTAACCAGGGCCCTGTCTGTGTAGGGTGTTATAGGTGAGAAAACCCACCTTGAACAATACTCTCCACCTGACTGGCAGCCAGTGCAATTCACGTAATACCGGAGTAATATGACTGAACTTACTTTGTCCAGTCAAAAACCAGGCAGCAGCATTTTGCACTAGCTGCAGTATGCGAAGAGAAGTTCCAGAGACCCCGAGATAGAGGGCATTACAGTAATCAAGCCTAGAAGTGACTAAGGCATGTACCAAAGTAGGGAGGTCCGGAGCCGGAACCAGGGGTTTAATCCTGGTGATATTTCTCAGATGAAAAAAACAGGAACGAACCACAGAGGATACTTGAGCCTCCATGGACAAATTCCTGTCAAAGATCACACCAAGATTTCGCACCCATGGGGAGGCCATCAATGACACAGCTCCTAGCACAATGCCAGTCACAGAGTCAGAGGCCATCTCATCACGAACTCTGTTTGACTCCACTACTAATACCTCAGTCTTGATAGGGTTCAGTCGCAGCCAGCTGGAAGACATCCAGTCATTTATCTCAGCCAGACAGATATTTAACACATTCACTGCATTTGATGTTCCAGGGGCAAAGGAAAGGTATAGCTGAGTATCATCAGCATAGCAATGAAAACTCAACCCATACCTCCTAATGATCTCCCTAGGGCAGCATGTACACTCACGAACAACATAGGAGCCAATACGAACCCTGAGGAACTCCACACGGAAGGAGGTAGGGCAGATGAGAAATTACCTATCACAACCGCTGCCTCCTGTTAGTAAGAAATGACTCAAACCATTTGATGACAACATCGGTGAGTCCGCATAGCTCCCTCAGGTGGAAAAGCAATACACTATGGTCCACAGTATCAAATGCTGAAGAGATCGAGAGAACAAGAATTGTCTTGTTCCCCGATCTAGCCTAAGGAGGTCATTATGCACATGAACTAATGCAGTTTCAGTGCTGTGTCTGGCCGATAAGCTGACTGGAAGGGATCATACAACTCGTGGGTCCTGAGATGTTCCCCAACTGAAGTGATACCACCTTCTCAACAATCTTTCCCAGAAATGGAAGATTGGAGGTAGAAGATAATTGCCCTGATCTCCGGGTCCAGAAAGCTTTCTTTAAAGAGGTCTCACCAGAATCCTCCTTCAAGGCATCCAGAAAGACACCCTGACTCAGGGGCACCAGACAATCAGGGCAAACACCGGGCCAACCGTGTCAATGCATCTCATCAAGAAGCGCGTTGCACGGGATCCAGTCCTAAGCAGTATGCTTCAGATTGGCCACTATGTCAGTGACCTCACGAACCTCCACTGGCTAAACTCCCCACCCAGAGAGAGTGCTCTTAGAACACGACTGGCGACCACTGACAACAATGATATTACCTGGCTGAGGATACCTCCACGGATCATGAGACACCCTGTCCGAGAAAAACTGAGCAAATTCCTCACAATCCTCATTCGAGGAAACTCTTCCGGGCTGAAGATAGAGTGGATGGAGAAGTCTATTGGCAGTCCGGAAAAGTGAGACTGGTCGGCTTCTCCCAGCAGCAATCTCCCGAGACAAAAATATTGTCTTCTTTCGGTTGATTGCCTCCTGATATGCGCGATAATGCGCATACAGGACCAGTCTGTCAGCCCCCAGACAGGATTTCCTCCAGCGACGCTCTAATCTCGACCCAGCCTCTTCATTTCCCTGAGATTGCTATCATACCAAAGCTGACCTCAGGTAAGGATTCTGGGTCGTGCAGGCTGGAGTGCGAGGGAGTGATGGCGCCAGATAGTACCTCATTATAGGCATCTACCCCTGCGTCAACTGCTCCGATGCGCCATCACACACCCTTGATAAATCAACTGCCGCCGAAATAACCCTCAGGGGTAAGATCTTTTAACGGGCGGCAGCAAAATATCTCGGGGGGAAGAATTCACGACGGGAGCACTAAACATGAACCTCACCGTGCAATGATCAGACCAAGCCACTCGACCAACGTCGAGATTAGTGATCTCAAGTCCCAGTGAAAACACCAGGTCCAGTGTGTGGCCATCGTGGTGAGTAGGCACACCGACAGACTACACCAGCCCCAAAAGGGACATACTCTGCAGTAACTCGTCGGCGCACCTTTGATCTCTATCCTCGGCCCAAACATTGAAGTCCCCAAGAAAAATACATCTTGGGGAATTCAATGTTTCACCGGCAGCAAACTCGTCGAATTCCTGCAGGAACCTCCCCATCAGTCCAGGAGGGCAATAGATGAGGAGGATCCTGCAGCCAACACCGAGTCCTCAACAGAAACATATGCCACGATTGTAGATACAAACATAACAGTGCATCAACAGGAACATATGCCACGATTGTATATACAAACATAACAGTGCATCAACAGAAACATATGCCACGATTATATATACAAACATAACAGTGCATCAACAGGAACATATGCCACGATTATATATACAAACATAACAGTGCATCAACAGGAACATATGCCATGATTGTATGTATAGATTTAACACTTTTCTAAAAAATAAAAATTAAAAACAATACTCCCTATATTACAGCCCCTCCCCCACCTAATCCTCCCCAATCCCTCCCTACATGCGGAGAGTATAGGAACTCAAATCTAACAATATAGTCAGGATATAATAAGAAACTATTTGAGGAAAGAAAACTGTAATACAAAAGTCCAATGTATAAAGTGTATAAGATATAGGGCATTGTTCTGTGGCAGCAAGTTCATAAGGGGAAAGATAAGTGAAGGGTATGGTATGTGTACCGCTCAGGGTGCAGGCGGTAGTGAAAATAAAGTGTGTAACTTACTTCATTTCCTATTATACCTTGAGAGCTGACCCTGGAGGCTAGCCATCATCTTTTCCAGACGAAGACTGGCTAGGAGCTCATTCAACCATTCAACATAAGAAATGTCCAGTTGATCCTTCCAATGGTGCAGGACCACACGCTTCACTGACAAAGAGATTATGGCCATAAAGTATCTCCTATCTTTAGCGAGGATCTGTGAGTAGTCCCCCACCAGGCATATTTCAGGAGTAAATAGGTTTTCTAGGCCTAATAGGGGGTCTGCTTTCTGCTTAATCTTCTCCTAAAGGGGAGCGACTTTAGGGTAGTCCCATAAGATATGAAATAGAGACCCATTTCCTTGCTCACATCTAGTACACAATGAGGATGCTATTTTCCCCATCACTGCTAGTCGAGCAGGAGTGAAATAAATATTGTATAGGATATAAAACTGGGTGAAATGAAGTTTGTCATTGGTAGTGCGTGTGTGTGTGTGTGTATATATATATATATATATATATATATATATATATATATATATATATATATATATATATATATAAAGGTCCGTCCAGATACGTTCCAATTAAATGCATTGGTCGGGAAAAGAGTTGACCAATAGTGGAAAATCCCTGTAAGATTTGTGAAAAGTCTGGGAAACAAAGAAGACACAATATGTGAGGTCAGGTACAGCTGCCAGGCCAAGGAATGAAGCAAATGGAGAAAATCCCTTTGATTAATGGTCCAGCAGTTGGGACCAAACCAGCTAATTAGCAAATGCCTAAGTTGGTATATCCTGAAATTATTTTTAGGCAACAAGTGAAGTTGGGTTAACAACTCCTGGCTGGTGCAAAGTTCACCGTCAACCACATAATCAGAGACCACCGTCCCTTCTAGTTGGGGGATCACCTCAGGAGTTATCATTCATTTCCCTATCTTGAAATTGGGATTGTAACAGAGTACCTGGGAAATATCATGCAAATTGTCATAACCAAGGGCCCTGCATAATTGATTATGAACCTTCAGAGAAGTAAACATAACCGAGCCACAAACTAACTGTGGCAATGATGTAGGAGTGGTAAGTAAGAGGCTATCGGGGGGGAAAGACCAGCTTCTGTAATAAAGTGTCTCTCAATCTGAAGCCACAATGCAATGTAGGTGGGGTCCTCCACCGGTAGTGGAGTCGAGGTCCATTTGATGTACTTAGCAATATGACCAGCCAAATAGTACAGGAAAATATTGGATAATTTAAGGCCACCTTGGCCCTTTGCTGCTCCCAATCGGACATATGAACATCTCAGTGGTTTTCCCTGCCAAACAAAACCTGAAAAAAGGCTATGGACTATTTAAGAGGTAACACCACATTTAACAGGTGTAGGGGATAATATAAATGGGGCAGAATGTTCATTTTAATAACACTGATTCTCCCTTGTAGTGATAAGTATAAAGGAGACCACCTGTCCAAGTCCTGCTTAATCTTGACCAAAAGGTCATCTAAATTTAAGTTTATAATCTGGGTGGAATTACAGGTAAGGGTTATACCAAGATACTTAAGCTGTGCGGCCCAAGTAAGCTTAAGAGCCGTTATGTCCTCCTTGAGTACATTCACATTAAGTGGCATAACTACTGTCTTATCCAGGTTTGATTTATAATTAGAGAATCTACTGAATTCTTGAATAATGGACAGTGCTGCTGGGATGGTGGTAGCTGGATTGGAGGTGTGGAGAAGTATATCCTCTGCATATGCAGAGATTCTAAGGTCAAAAGGGCCTATCTGTATAGCCTGCAAAAGGAGGGGAATTCCTAAGGTGGTATAATAGAGGTTATAAATATAAATTAAATGAAAGGGGGGGACAGTGGGCAGCCCTGCGGAGTACCAGAGCACAGTGGGGAAAGGGAAGAGAGGACCCCATTTCAATAAATGTTCGCATTCGGTTTGGAATACAGGAGTCGGAGCCACCTTATAAACTCTGAAGGGAAACCAAACCTTTCCAAGACTGCAAACATAAAGGTCCAATCAACTCTGTCAAAGGCTTTCTCCGCATCCAGCAAGACCAAAGCCATGGGTAATTGGGTTTTCCTGGATGTGGAGAAAATATGTGCCAGTTTACGCAGATGGTCTGTTGAGGAGCGACCCTTCACAAAACCCACTTGTTCCTGGCAGACCAACCCCTATCACACTCAAGCAATCCGGGTAGCCAGGATTTTTGGCATAGATCTTAATATGATAGTTCATAAGGGAAATAGGACAATAACTCATCACCCTATCTGGTGGCCTGCTTGGTTTCAGGAATACCACTATCCTGGCTTCCAACAAGGTAGGATCCGATAGCCCAATACTGCTTAAATAAGAGTAGAGTAGTTGTACAGTGTTGGGACCAGTCCTGTTTAATGCCATTATCAGTGACATCAGCATAGGAATTCAGGGCAAAATTGCCCTATTCACGGATGATGCCAAGCTACAGTAGGAGGAAGGGTTAACAGCGAGAAGGCGGTTAAGGACATACAAAAATTACCTACAGAGGCTGGAAAGATAGTCCAACATCTGGCAGCTGAAGTTCAATGCAAAGAAATGTAAGGTGATGCATTTGGGTAAAGGGAACCCAAGGACAGAGTACCACCTCAATGGAGTCCAGCTAAGCACCACGCAGGAAGACCGGGACCTAGGTGTTATCGTAAGCAGCACCCTTAAACAGGCAAACCAATGCAATAAATCTTATAGCAAGGCCAACAAAATGCTGGGGTGCACAGGGAGAGGATTCAACAGCAGGAGGAAGAAGGTAATGCTGACACTCTACAGGTTCCTGGTAAGGCCCCATCTGGAGTACTGTGTCCAGTTTTGGAGTCCACATCTGAAATAGGATGTAAACAGGTTGGAGGCTGTCCAGAGAAGAGTGACCAGAATGATCCAAGGTCTTCAAGGGCACTCGTACGAGGAACATCAGGAAGCATTAAATATGTTCTCACTGGAGACAAGGAGGGAGAGGGGAGATATGGTCAAAACATACGAGTTCCTGAGAGACATAAATAAGGTGCCATCCTTGGACCTGTTCAACAGAGCCTCCTACTCTTAACACTAGAGAGCACAAGTGGAAGTTGGGAGGGGGAGCTTCAAGAGGGAGCTTAGGAAACACTGTTTTGCAGAAGGAGTTGTGGAGCCATGGAATAAACTGCCAGCTGAGGTAGTGGAATCAAAGTCAGTGACGTCATTCAAGCTGGGGTGGGATAAGGCTAAAACGCAATCAAAAGCAACAGGATCAGTAGAAGGCATTAAGCAGAAGGGGGGGTTAGGTCCTGGGATCTGAGAAGGTCCAAGGAACACGTGGGCAGACTAGATGGACCCTTGGTCTCCTTCTGCCATCTTTTTTCTATGCTCATTGCTTGTGCTATGTTATTTAATACTTATGGATAGCAAGTTAAATTTATCACAGTTCACTTGATTAATGAGTGTACCATTGGCCTTTATGTACTTACAGTATGTACTTCCACAGTTTAAAAACCTGTAAAAAAATGTACTGTTAAACCTGTATTTGTGTCTTTTTTCACTTTACTGTGTAGCAAGGGAAGGCAATTTTATTCATGTGGCAATCCTGCTGGCTCTGGGTGCCTCACAGAAGCAAACAAATTAATAAAAATAGTACAATTAAAAGAATAAATAGTGAAATCAGATGATAAGTGTGGGTCCAGTGCAAAATTGCAGTAATATACTCCAGGGCATATCATAGGTTATTAGCTCTTCTCAGGTGCATAAGATACTCAACTTCACCTTGTGTCTCACAACACACCCAAGGCATGCCAATATCTTATGATAAAGCACACCCTGTTGTGTATTATTGCTTAATTATGAATGGGATAGGAAAAATCCTGAAAGCTCATTGGTTGACAGCATTCTGTATTTGTGCTGATATTGAACCATAAGCTCACAGGTAGGAAAAAAACTCCTGCCAGCAGGTTTTTTTTTACTTGTGTAGTACTCTGTCCTAAGTACCTTTACCAGCTCCTATAACAGCACCACCTACTGGCCACAGCATAAAATAACAGAACTTTTTTTTTTTTTTTTAAGATATATCCCTGAACCACAGAACTGGAAAAAAAGACTAGAATGGCAACACCACTTGGAGTTGCCTGGCATGAGTACCTTGAGCATGGTGCTATGTTGTTTTATTATTTATTTATTTAGCTTTTGTTAACCAGGTAGGTACACTAGACAAGACAATTGCCTATTTTCAGGTACGACCCGAGAGAGTACAGGAATAATAGATTTAGGTACATACAATGACATTGTACAAATTAGACATGTTACAGTTCATGTGAGGATACAGATTCAACACAGCATACAAAACATGGTAAGGCATATATTATACAGAATTAACATAACAAAAATAAACACCTTGTGGGAGATAAGAGCAGTAATGTTGTGGATAGCAAAACACAGCCAGAAGCTCCACACTCAATGTTGTAGTGTGTGCTGCAAGCTGACTTTGCAGAGCAACAAACAAAAAGGGCTACCTGCTTTTGTTTGGAGGGGGAGCTCATGCATAATCGTTTCAGTGCACATTGCAGGAGTATGCCTGCATATGAATTAAAATGTTATTGAAACATTTATAAAAATGAGATATATACTGTAATTGGACTTGGTCCTTGGACTCCATATACTGATGTGTGTCATGATCAGTGACTGCCTAAATAGGCAGGTTACAATAAAATTAAATATTGATGTATGTATATATTTGTAGCATATACATTAAGCTGCACTGTGAACAGTAATCTACCCTAGTGGAAAAAGGGGGGTCCTTGTATCTGGGTATGGAGTTTTAATACCATGTATTGAGACAGTGCTCCTGAGGTTTACCCCAACCCAATATAAATGCAGCTTTTAGTCACACAGAAATTACACTGCAGTGATGTTAGTGCTCCCTGGCCGCAGCCCCAGTCTGCAGTTTGAGGGGGCCAGTTGAGCAAAAATATGGACTGCATTAGTTTTGTGGCAAGACAGCGTTTGCAAAGTCAGCTGTCAAAACTGCATGAAGACTAGTGTCAGCCCTGTAAAGCAGCACATCCTGCCATCTGCAAGATGGGGGGGGGCGGCACTGTACCTTCCTCAAGAGGAGGGTTGTAATTGTAATTTTCTTTCCAGTTCTGTGCCTAGGTGAACAGATAAGGGGAGTAAAGGAGTATTTACTACCATTATTGCATGATTTACTCCCACTTTCTGATTTATGGAATTTTTGCCTCCCCCTACAATTTACAATGCTGGTACACGTGCAAAAAATTGGCAGTACCATGTGATGCTAGCAGCCATGGTGTCACACAAAGTGGAAGAAGTAGAGCTAATGATCAATATCTTTTGTGTATAGGGAAACAGTTTTAGAATTTGCTCAGTGGCTGGCCAGAAAAGCTGTTGCAGCTTGGCAAAATGTTAAAAATAAGGTCATAGTGCTAAATAGCAGTGGGGAGGTATCTTAGTCTCTCGTAGTTTTGGCAAGGAAAGTCAGTGAGTTAGAGACTTGGTTTAGAGGTGTAAAGGGTGGGGGGGGAGGAGTCTGAGATGAGTCAGCATATGACATTACAGTACTACTATTTTGGTGAAAATATTACCAGGTTAAATGAGCTAGTAGTGAATACTTGCCAGTCCTAAACCTTGTCTGGACCACTTTCTGTGCCTCAGACCACAGAACTCGATGATATACCCCCCAGACTGGACAATGTTTTCTCACACTGAAGCTGAATATAGCAAAGACGCAAAATGAAAAACTTTACTTTTGAACTTTTGCCTTGGTGGCTGAGCTGGTAGTGCAACCAGAACGGTATTCCAGGCAGCCTGGGTTCAAACCCAAGCTAAGGCGCTTATTTCTTTCTCTTTTGTTTGTTTGGGTTCCATGTATGTGCACACCGCAACCTTGTGTATGAAAATGTAATCATCTCTACAGCACCAGATTGTACATTAGAGAAAGAGTAAGGTGCTTCTGGGAGTCCCAGGTTTTCAGTTGCCTTGGAGATGCAGCTGGTACTGCAACCAGAACAGTATTACGTGCAACCTGGGTTCGAAGTCCAGCTAAGGCACTCACTTATTTCTTACTCTGTTCTGTTTGCTTGGGTTCCATATATGTACACACTGCATCCTTGTGTATGAATGTGGCATTACGGCACTACCATTTTGATGAAAATACTACCTAGCTAGCAGTGCTAGCAATACATAAGCTAGCAGTGATTACTTCCTAGTCCTAAAAATTATCTGGACCACTGTCTGTGCTTTCTCACACTGAAGCTGGATACATCAAATACGCCAAACAAAAAACTTCATAGGCGACATTGCGGAGGAGCTTGAGGATAAGGCGTGTCTCTTTGTAAATTATACAAAATCTGAACAGGGATGACTCAGGAAGGGGTGAAGAGAATACAAAGGGATCTGAGGAAGCTAGAAGAATGGTCTAGGGAGTGGCAGCTGGGTTTCAATGCCAAAAAGTGTAAGGTTATGCACTTAGGGCTGCAGAACTCAGGGGCTCTGAAAGGGGGGGGGAGTGGAGCTTACAGTCACCAAGAAAGAAAGAGACCCAAGGGTAATTTTATCTGATGCCTCGAGGTAGCTGGGCAGTGTGACAAAGCAGTGGGAAAGGCTAGCTGGATGCTGAGGTGCATTGAGAGAGGGATTTCTAGCAGGAGGAGGGAGGTGGTACTGCACTGTATCGCTCACTGGTGAGGTCTCACCTGGAGTACTGTGTCCAGTTCTGGAGACTGCACTTCTGCAAGGACATTGAAAAGGGGGAGGCTGTACAGAGGAGTGCAGACAAAATGGTGAGGAGGTTGCACAAGAAACCATACAAAGAAAGGCTACAGGAACTGAACATGTACTCTGTGGAAGAGAGGAGAGTGAGAGGGGACATGATTGAAACCTACAAGTATCTCACAGGAGTGAAGAAGGTGCAAGTGGAGGGTCTATTTCAGAGAAAGGAAGGCACTAGAGCAAGAAGGCATGCCATGAAGTTAAGGGGGGACATTTAGGAGAGATAGGCAGAAATACTTCTTACGAACATATGAACATACGAAATTTGCCAGCAGATAAAGGCCTAGAGGTCTATCAAGTCTGCTCAAATGTGCAGCTAACACCCCTTATTCTGCAGCTGCTCCTCCCTTCCACACTTCTCCATTGACCCTCTCCCTTGTCCTGTCCCATCCCCTTTTGAAGCAGTCCACTGTTCTACTGGATACCGCTTCTGCAAGTAACGCATTCCACCCAGCTACCACCCTCTCTGTAAAAAAGTGTTTCCTTATCTCCCTCCTGAACCTTCCTCCTTCAAGTCTCATATCATGGCCCTGGTGTCCCTTCCCTCCCTTACTTTGAACAGCCCCTCTGTACCTGACTTGTTTATTCCTTTCATGCACTTAAAGGTTTCAATCATGTCCCCCCGTCTCTCCTCTCCTCCAGCGAGTACATGTTCAATTCCCTCAGCCTCCTCTCATATGATAAGTCCCCCAGCCCCTTGATCAACTTTGTTACGTTGTGTTTCACCCCCTCCAGTAACTTAATGTCCCTCTTTAGATATAGGTGCCAGAACTGCATGCACTACTCCAGGTGCGGTCTAACTAATCACCTCCTCCCTCCTCGAGGATATACCCCTTGCAATGCAACCCAGAATTTTGTTGGATTTTGCAGCTGCCTTCCTACATTGTGCCAAGTTGTTCATTGACCCTGTAATGAGCACCCCCAGATCCTTCTCCTCCTGTGTCTGGGTTAGCTGCAGTGCTCCCAGCTGGTAACTCCTCCTTGGGTTCTTCACCCCAAAATGCAGCACCTTGCATCTTTTGCCATTAAACCCTAGTTGCCAGGTATCTGACCAGGTTTCAAACTTTGCCAGATCATCCTGAAATCCCTGCCATCCCCCTAGGTTGTCCACCACTGCTCCCATCTTGGTATCATCAGCAAACAGACTGATCTTGCTTTTGATGTCTAATGATATGTCTGCAATGAATATCCCAAACAACACTGGTTCCAACACTGAGCCCTGTGGAATGCCACTTGTCACTACCCTTGGGTGTGAGAGCTCCTCACCCACCACCACCCTCTGTTGCCTCCCCTGAAGCCAGTTCCCTACCCATCTCACCAGCTTTGCACCAGCCCCTGTGCCTTCTAACTTACTTCCCAGCCTCCCATGTAGCACTGAGTAGAATGCCTTACTGAAGTCCAGATACAGGCCATCCACTGCATGGCCCCTTTCCAGTTACCTAGTTACCCAGTCATAGAACTCCACCAGGTTGGTTTGGAAGGATCTGCCACATATGAAGCCATGCTGTCTGCTGTCTTGTAGTCCTTTGGCCTCTAGGAGGGCCACCAGCCTCTCCTTCAGGATAGTCTCCATCAGCTTACCCACGATGGATGTGAGGCTCACCGGTCTGAAGTTCCCCGGTTCATCCTTGGGGCCACTCTTGTGGAGGGGCATCACATGAGCCATACTTCCCAATCCTGAGGTATACACCCTAAGTGTAGTGAAGCATTAAATAGGTCTGCCAAAGGTCCTGCAAGGACCTCTGCCATCTCCTTCAGTACCCTGGGGTGGATGCCATCTGGGCCTGGCGCCTTGTCCACCCTCAGTGTCTTCAAACCCTTCTGAACTCTGCCCTCCATGATTTCCCCATCTGTTATGCCCTCCCCCCCTGTTTCTGCCATTCCTCCCCCCTTGGGTATCAACCCCTCTTTCCTTAGTAAATACTGAGCAGAAGTAATCATTTAGCGCTCTGCCTTACTGCACCCTGCTTCTACCCAACCCCCCTCCTTCCTAATCCTTACTATGTGGTCCTTACAGCTCCTTTGCTCCCTGATGCACCTAAAGAAGTCCTTCTCCCCCTTCTTAATTCCTTGTGCCAGCCTGAGCTCCGTAGATGCTTTGGCTCCCCTTGCTGCCCATGTCACCTCCTTCGATTCCTTCAGGTACTCCTCCTTGTCCTCCCCCTCCCTGTTTTCTTGTACTTCCTAAAGGTAGTTATTTTCCTCCTTACCTTTTCCATGACCTCCTTGCTCACCCAGCTTGGTTTCTTAGCCCTATCCTTCTTGCTCTGGGCCTTGCAGCAGGCTTTGGTTGCCTCCACTATCCCCAGCTTTATGAGCTCCCACATCTGGTTGGTGCCCATACTAGGTTGAATTCTGGCCAGGTACCCTTTTACCCTTCCTCCATCCTCCCAAAGTCAGCCCTCCTGAAGTCCAGCACTCTTGTGCCAGATTCCACTCCTTCCTTACCCATATCCAATGTGAGCCATACTGAGTGGTGGTCACTCCTTGAAAGTGGTTCTTCCACCGTAAGTTCCCTCACAAACTCCCCATTTGCCAGCACAAGATCAAGGGTATTCCCTAACCTAGTTGGTTCACTGACCATTTGCAGCAGGAAGCTGTCCTGGAAGGCATCCAGCAGTACCTGCTCCCTTCTATTCCTGATTATTGGGGTACTCCAGTCCACTCCTGGCATGTTGAAGTCCCCCACAATCACCACACTACCCTTCTCGCAGGTCCTTCTGATCTGTCCAGCTAGTTCCCTGTCTAACTCCTCCATCTGAGAGGGCGGCCAATACACCACTCCCATTCTGAGAATCCTATTCTTGGAATCCTGGATTTACATCCAAAGTGACTTTGTACTACCCTCCTCCTCTTCCTCTTCCTCCCTTACACACTTCAGTCCTTTCTTCACATATAGTGCCACCCCCCTTCCTTTCCCAATCACCCTGTCCCTACAAAATAACCTGTACCTTGGTGCAGACAGGTCCCAGTCATTGTACTATGTGGCCCATGTTTCTATGATGACTGCAATGTCCACCTCTCCCTCTGCCATGAGCACCTGTAACTGCAGTTTTCCTCCCAAGGCTCCTAGCATTAAGGGTAACCACCTTCCACCCTCCCCCCCATACTGCCCTCCTTTACTAGCATCACCAATAGTACTTTCCATTTGTCCTTTGTCACTTATGGGGGGTAAACTCATATGGTTTCCCAACCTGTGGTCTCTGCATGTATCTTGCCCACTTGCCACCCCCGCTCCTAGTTTAAATTCCCAATTTCCTCTATGTACTCCTCCATCCTCTGTTTCAACCCTTTCTTTCCCTCCTCACTCAAGTGTAGTCTGTCCTTGGCATACAGACTGCTGTTCTCCCAGGTCCTTCCCCACCCCCCCCCAACAGCCCATACCCTTTAGCATGTCACCAGGTTCTTAGCCATCCGTTAAACTCCTGTATTCTTAGGTTTATTGTTGTGCTTGCCTTGGGCACTGGAAGTATCTCTGAAAAAGTTACTGATCTTCCTGCCCCTTCACATAATTGTCCTAGTTCCTCAAACCTCCTCTGGACTATATCTACTGTCTTGTCAGCCACGTCGTTCATCCCAAGATGTATAATTAAATGAGGCTTGTCTCTATCCCTTCTAGCATATTTCAGAACAGATTGTGCCACCCTTACCGCTGTCATTCCTGGCATGGCCTCCACCCAAATGTGACTGTGCCTTTCCCCCTTGCTACCCTACCTGACTCCTCTTAGTATTAAGTCCCCCAGCACTAAGATTCCACCCCTCTTACTCCCTGCTTGCTTCCATTCATCTCCATCTCTCATTCCTAGCTCCTGTTCTTCCTCCTGCACATTATTTCCCCCTTTTGCTCCTGTTGCAATTCTTTCCCCCAGGCATTTATCAATTACTCCTCCAATTGCATCACCTCCCTCCTCCTTCTTCCCCTCTAGCAGTGCAAACCAATTTTCTTCATGGATGGGGTGGTGGATGACTGGAACAGCCTGCCAGAGGAGATAGTGGGGGCAAAGTCTGTGAGGAGCTTCAAGCATGCGTGGAGTAAGTACAGCGGCATATTAGGTAGAGGAACGGGGGAGGGAGTGACACATATGACCAGCTAGGGTCAGTGGTGACAGAATAGCCAGTGACAAGGGGCAGACTGGATGGGCCTAAAGGTCCTTTTCTGTGGACAAAATCTATGTTTATGTGTCTTGAGACACAGTAGCAGAGAGCTGTACTGTTCAGGCTATGTTCACTTACTTTTTTTACCTTTTGAAACTGTTTTTAGAATGATCACTAGTAAGTTATTTGCACTAAAGGACATAACCAAACCCTCACAAAGATGTAATCACTCAACCACTGCTGAATGCATGCTGAATGAATGTATGAGTGAGTGCTATAAGCAGTCTACCACTGCTTGTCAGCCTGTCATAGCATAACAGTACTCAGGACACCATGCATACTGGGCAAAAACTGATTTGACAAATATGTCCGATATAAGCAGAATTCACTGTATTACAAAAGTGCAGCTGTCTTCAGGGAGAATTACCAGTTCAGGTTAGCAAATTCTCTAGTTAACTGGAAACTACGGGAGTCTTTCAGCTGGTTGCGATAGGTAATGCTTGGGGCTAGATGGACAGGCAATGCAAACATGGAAATGGGGTAAGTAGGGCATGGGGGTTACAGGGAGGGCCAGGCACTGCTAAGGGGATAATGGCGCCAGACAAGAAATGATGGCTATGGGGACAGACATTGCAAAGTGAGCCATAGTGACAGGCGGTGCAAAGGGGGCAATGGGGATAGGCAGTGCAAATGAAGTAACATGGACAGGCAATGCAAGCGAAGCAACAGGGACAAGCAACACAAAGGGGGATAGGGATATGCAAGGGGGCATGGGGATAGACAAGGTAAAGGGTGCAGGGACAGGCAAGGCACAGCTGTGACTGCACCATTACAGCTTACTTACCTTGTATGGATAATAGATCTCTTAACTGGGTCCTGGGGGGCTTAGGATTGGGGTATCGAAGCGATGTCCATTTGCACCTGTAAAAGAAGAATAGTCATGGGGATCCATAGTTCTTTGGGAACAAAGTCAGACTGGGGTCACCGTCTATTTTCTGTCAGACACGAAGAAATAAAGGAAAAAAGGGTCAGTATAAGGAAAAACTAAAAGCAAGAGTAGAGACAGTGTTCCAGTGAGGTACAATAGCTACAGAACAAGCACAAATATTATATACTGTAACCAGGTGATCCTAGGTTCAGATGCCACCATAGTCACTGACTTGGGTAGAGACCTTGGACACATAACCTGAACTCTCAGCTGTAGAACTGTGAGGAAAGATGTAGTAGTGAGCAACACTGGGCAAGGCCTCTCCTTCTTGCAAGAATGTACCATTGTAACTAAACTGTTTTACTGTATAAATGTATGTAACCACATGTGTTTGCTAAACTATGTAACTCGTATGCTGTAACAAAGAATCTGTTCTGTATTGTCCTCAATGTGACGAGGTACCTTTGGAAATGAGCCTCTAGCTCAAAGGTTGTAAACTGATGTACAAATAAATAAATAAATAAATAAGACCTCCCCACCTGGGGTCGGTTCCCACCCCAGAGTTCCTACTGGAGATTTTCACCTCCCTACCCAACACAGAACTGCCGAGTGTAGCCCAGATGTGCAGGAAACTGTGACAAATCCTCAAAACTGATATGATCTGGAAGAGGAGATGCAAGGAAAGGAAACAACGCAACACAAAAATTAATATACTCAATGAGATGGGACAGTGCATGACTCATCCTGCAAAATGCAATGAGGCAACACTTTAAATTAAAAACATGCAGTGTGGTGCTTGCAGAAATAGCACCACAAGTGGGAAGCATATCACAAAAGAAACTGGAAATGATACAACTGTAACATAAGCAAAAAAAAAAAAAATACAAAGAGGGAATGCATTCAAATGAAGTTGAAGGAAAGAGAATTGGCAAATGATGGGCACTTGAGCTTGTACCGGGAAAAGGCAGCTTTTTGGGAAATTGTTTAACAGTGCAGTTAATGCAGTACACGTGGTACAGAGCATTGATGGTGGAACACTGGGCACAATGCTGTATGAGTGGAAGAAAATATGTGCCAGCATGACTCAGTTGGTAACATATCTGCCTCTGAGTCAGAAGATCATGGGTTGGCTATCAGTAGACTGGAGGTCTAGGATCTTTCATTAACACTTTCCAGTGGCAGTGCGTGTGGCACAGAGATATGGTGGAAGTGTACGTGACACTTTGTGGTGTTAGCTGCAAAGTTGTGGTGTTAACAGCACAGTGTTGGCACTGCACATGGCACATCATGGAGCCAGCTGTGCACATGGAACTGCACAGTGATGACAATGCACATGGCAACACATAGTGATGGCAGTGCACATGGTACAGGGTGGAGTTGGCAGTACACATGGCACCACACAGTGATGGCACTGAATGTGGCAATGTGGTGGTAGCAGTGCATATGGCATTGTGTTGTTCAGCAGTGCATGTGGCACTGTGTGGTGTTGGCAGTGCATGTGACACAGTGTGGAGTTAGCAGTGCACACGGTATAATGCAGACTTGGCAGTAAACATGGCACAGTGTGGAGTCCGCAGTGCACATGGTACAATATGGACCTGGCAGTAAACATGGCACACTGTGGTGTCTGCAGTGCAGATGACAGCATGGTATCAGCAGAGCACTTGGCACAACACTATGGCAACAGTGCACATGGTAATTAACCTCTGCTCACCTCTGCAGCTGGCCACCATCCCACACAAGTATAGTCACTTGTGTTATATAGTACTTGTGTTAATACAGTATGAACAATGTTACTTGTATAACGCAAGTGACTACTTGCCTGAGACAGAGGCTACAGTGGAGAATAAGTACTTGCTGCTGTCTTTTGGGGGGGCTGTGTTTGTTGATGTCAGTGGTTAATAGTTTTTTGAGCTTCACTGAGTTATGTCCCCCCTCCTGATTAACTTGGTCCCCTTGGTTAAAACATGTTCTGTGGTGCCAGTGTTCATTTCCTGTTTGATCAGTTGGTAGCACATCCACCACTGAGCCAGAAGGCCATGGGTTGGCTAGCGATAGACTGGGGCTCTGTGGTCATGCATTAACACTTTAGAGAGGAAATTTAAATTTAGGGGAGTTGGGACTCCAGCGTCTTGCCCTACTTTAAAAAAAATATTCTTGGCAGTCCAGTGGTGCCTCCTTTCCCGGTGATAGTATCTTGAAGATCTCACTCCACTGCAACTGGACCAGCCTCCAACCCTCCCTCCTCATCAAGACCACTAAACCAGCCTACCTACATCTGGTCTTCCACCCCAGACCAGCCTGTCTCTCCAGGCAACCACACTTCCTGTCACTGTACTACCTTTCCAGCAGCCATACCCGACTCCCACCCCAGCCATCAACATTAAATGCTGCTGGACAACCCTTCAGTGCTACAGATCACCCTCTTAACCCCACACATCAAGTAAAGTATACATACATACTCGTCATACTCCCACAGTGCTGTGTTGGCAGTGCACATGGCAAAGCACAGCGGCGGCAGTGCAGGAAGAACAGCGATGTAGAGGCAGTGCACATGGCACAATGTAGTGTCTGCAGTGTATGGTGCACAGCAGTGTCAGCAATGCATATGTCACTGCACAGTGTTGGCAGTGCACATGGCACTGTGTGGTGTCAGCACTGCATGTGGCACTATACTGAAATGGCAGTGTATATGGCCAGTGTGCTGTTGGCAGTGCACATGGCAAAGCACAGTCAGCAGTGAACAGGGAACTGCACAGTGACAGCAGTGCACATGGCAATGTAGTGGTTGCAGTTTACATGGCACATTGTGGTGTCAGTAGTGCATGTGGCACAGTGCAAAATCAGCAGTGCATGTGGCAGCACACTGTGATGACAGTGTTTGTGGTACAACATACTAGCAGCACTGTGCATGGTACAGCACAGTGGTGGCAGTGTGCATGGAACAACTTGGTGGTGGAAGTGCACATGGCACTGTATGGTGTTAGCAATGCCTGTGGCATTGCACAGCACACTGCAAAGTGTTGGTTGTGCATGTGGCACAGTGCAAAGTTGGCAGTGCACATGGCACCACACAGTGTCTGCAGCACATGTGGCAATGCACACACGGTGACAGCAGTGAACGTGGCAAAGCATGTGGCACTGTGGTGTAGGCAGTGCACATAGCATAGTGTGGGCAGTGAACATGGCACTGTAGGGGTCAGCACTGCATGTAGCAATGCAGTGATAGCAGTTTACATGGCACAGTATAGTGTCAGCAGTGCTTGTGGCACAGTGCAAAATCAGCAGTGCATGTGGCAGCGCACTGTGATGACAGTGTTTGGGGTACAACATACTAGCAGCACTGTGCATGGTACAGCACAGTGGTGGCAGTGAGCATGGAACATCTTAGTGGTGGAAGTGCACATGGCACTTTATGGTGTTAGCAGTGCCTGTGGCATTGCACAGCACACTGCAAAGCATTGGTTGTGCATGTGGCACAGTGCAAAGTTGGCAGTGCACATGGCACCACACAGTGTCTGCAGCACATGTGGCAATGCACACACAGTGACAGCAGTGAACATGGAAAAGCATGTGGCACTGTGGTGTAGGCAGTGCACATAGCATAGTGTGGGCAGTGAACATGGCACTGTAGGGGGTCAGCACTGCAAGTAGCAATGCAGTGATAGCAGTTTACATGGCACAGTATAGTGTCAGCAGTGCTTGTGGCACACAATGGAGTCTGCAGTGCATGCAGCACCCTACAATGATGTCAGTGCATGAGGCAGTGCACAGTGATGGCAGTGCACATGGCACTGCCTGGTGTTGGAAGTGCATGTGGCAAACACAGTGTCAGCAGTGCACTTGGAGCTGAAACACCTCCGACCACCCTCCCCAGCAACTAGACCACACTTTCTGCCCCCTGAACCAGCCTCCCCAAGCTTTGCACACTCCCTGGATGACACCACAGCCCTTGAACCTACATTTCCCCAGCCAACCACCCTCTCCGCATTTGGGCCTCCTCCAGACCACCCACAGACACGTCATCCACTTCATGCTGATCACTCTTCCTGCAGCTAGAACAGCCTCTCCAACTGACCACCCTCCCTCCAAGGTGATCACCATCCTCCACCAAACTGAGCATCTGCCCTGGACCACTACAGTAGGGAGGTTAAGACGTTGCCATTGGTGGAGGAAGGGACCTAGATCAAAGGAAAATGTCAATCCCACATGCCAGGTGAAGGCCCTTCAAGTCCCTATGCTAGCTGACCTTCTATCTCAGTGCACTAGAGAACCTCTACTTAGCGCTCCAGGACCAAGGTGTTTTCCTCTCTTGGAAACCAAGGTGACCCACTGGCAGTGATAAGCTGGACCCTTTCAGTGTTAGAGGATCTGAAGGATCTGGGATTTGGCAGCTAGTGGTGTGTCCGGAGGGCAACAGCATTGTGCTGGACTGAAGGAATGAGTGCCTCATTTTTTGAATGTGTGGGCCAGTGCCGCCATATGGCTGATGCAGTTGGGCAGGCAGGAAAGCTGAGTACCATCAGCCATCCACCCTTCCCCATACTAGCACAAGAAGATGTCAACAAGCTAGCAGACAGGTAGAAGCCAGACACTCAGCGTAATGGGTTACTTAGTTCAGGGTGCCTTATTGTTCTGAATGTGTGGGCCAGTGCCGCCATGTGGCTGATGCAGTTGGGCAGGCAGGAAAGCTGAGTACCATCAGCCATCCACCCTTCCCCCATCCTAGCACAAGAAGATGTCAACAGGCTAGCAGACAGGTAGAAGCTAGACACTCAGCATAGTGGGTTACTTGGTTCAGGGCTGACAGTCACTGCCCTGTTTGGCTCAGCTGTAATATGTGGATGCGGGAGAGCCAGGAAGCTCCAGGCAGCAACAGCTTCCCTCTGTCCAGTACAGCAAGACATCCATGTAGGCTAGAAATGGGCAGTGAGGATGCAATGGAAACAGGGTCTTTATGTGAGAGGGTTATATATCGGGAGGTATTGTGCTGACTATACTGGAAGGCTCAGGAGCCTGCTGCCAGGGCTTGGGGTGATCAAGAGCCTGCTGTCATGGCAAGGGGAACTCTGGAGGCTGCTGCCGGCACTGGTTGCTGCTCAAGAGCCTGCTGTCCCTTGCTGAGGGGGGGCTCTGGAGGCTGCCACAAGTGCTTTGGAGTGGGGTTCAGGAACTTGTACATTAACTTGTGAAAGTTAAATTTTGCTTTCATGTCAGAGTGTTACGAATTTGTACTTTAAAGTCTTGAGTTTACACACCTTCTGTGTGGTAACACCTTTTACATGGATATTCCTCACTTCCTTCAGCAACCTCACTATAGGCACAAAAAGGGCACAGAAAAAGTGTGGGGACTACATTTATAGTCATAGACTGCAGCAATGGCACTATTTAGTGTATCCCAGTAGGGATATAGCTAATTTAATTCTCATTTTCCCAGGATCACAAAACCAGAAGTAAGCAGCCTCTTCTTCTGGTTTCGGCCCAATATCAGCCAAACACCTATCTAGGGAACTGTTTGATGCATGGGATGTGATTAATATAGACGTTCTGCAACACACCTAACTAAGAGTGTCTGTAGCTGACTGCTTTTACCACTACGGAGTGTGGATTCTTGTTTTAAATTTGTTGTTTTACTCTATAGGAGGCAGAGGGTGTACCCTCCTAAAGCACTACCCTCTTTGCCTAACATGGAGCATTGTTGGATACCTGGAGGATGGGGACCTCACTTCCTCCAGCAATCTCACTATAGGCACAAAAAGGCACAGAAAAAGTGTGGGGACTATACTTACAGTCATAGACTGCAGTAACAGCACCATTTAGTGTATCCCAGCAGGGATTTAGCTAATTTAATTCTCATTTCCCCAGGATCGCAAAACCAGAAGTTAGCAGCCACTACTTATGGTTTCAGCCCTATATCAGTCAAACACCTAGCAAGCATTGGTGAGCACAGAGCAGAAGTGATGTGCAGGCAGAGGCAAGTGCGTCTGTTTGTGTCAGCCGGGGAAGTGGGGAAGGAGGGCAGAAAGCTTTGAAGCACTGTGCTAGACATTGGTCAATATGGCAAAAATTGGTAAGATTTCACAACCTGGGGTTACACTTAGTTCTCTGCATAAAGGTGGGATAATAATAATTAAATGTGTGTCCTGTAACATGTACACAGAGAAAACTGAGTAGGGAATCCAATGTGTTTTTATGCAGTAAGTGTATAGAGTACCAGGAGTTAATCATTGAACTAAAAACCCTGAAAGAAAAGCTTGCAAATCTTGAAATTAACAACAGTGAGTGAAAAATCTAGGAATGCATTAATGAGTGAAAGTAAATCCTTGTCTTAAACAACAACTATCCACAATAAAAATGAAAATAAAAAAAGACAAGGGAAGAGGAGGAGGGGTCTGACTTAGACACAAACATAAAAAATAAAAATAAAAAGGGTAGAAGTGAATTAGAAGTCTCTGATAATAATGAATGGTACCAGATACCTTATATCAAAAGTGCTAAAAAAGGAAGAACAGAATGTGTCACGGAGGGTGTACTATTAGAGAATAGATTTGAGGTACTGACACCTGATGAACCAGCAGCAGACAATTTAACAGCAGTCAGCCCTGTTACAGCTAAGGAAAAACAAGGGTACTTGTGATTGGGGATTCAATAGTAAGAAGGTGTGATACATTAATATGTGGCTGACATAAAGAAAATAGGACTGTAACCTGTCTACCAGGGGCAAAACAGGGGATATTATTATATGACTCCCCCAACTCCCCTGAAACTCTGGAATGCAATGCCTCATCAAATCAGGCACTTCTCCTCCCTGTGGTCCATCTCTTCTTCCTTCCACAACTTCCTCTCCCCAACCTGCAACTGTCCCTAATACCATACTATCAGCACCCTGACTGCCTAGCACTTAACATGTGCTACCCTCAACTTGTGTCATCACACCCTCTGTCTGTATTGTACTATATTGCCTCCTCTTGTCCTCTGCAATGTTTTCCCTCATGCATATCCAATATTGTCCACTGCTGTACAATGATGTATTACATACCTACTGTGTTTAACATGGTTCCAAAATTATGTTACCTCGCCTATGACTGAGTCCAAATTTGTTTTACTGTTTACTTCTTGACCTGCTGTTTTATATGTTATTTATTACCAATGTAATATTTTATGACTTTTGTACTCCCTTGTTCTCCTTCCTCCCAGGACGCTCCATGAGACGAGCAATTTTATATTGTTCAGTGTACCTTTCCTGGTGAATCTGTTCAATAAAAAAATAAAACTACTAGTAAATAGTGGTAACAATCCCACAGTAGCAGTCCATATCGATACTAATAACATTGGCAGGGACCATGAGAAAGATCTCTGTGAAGAAATTCTGGAGATAGGTAAACTATTGTAAGTAAGGGAGGGATGGCAGTGATTTCAGGGATTTTAGTTATCTTAAAGGGAAATCGAGAAAAAAAAACCCAGAATGATACAGCGCATAAACACAAGGTTACAAAACTGGTGTAGAAGGGATTGACTGACCTTCTTAAATACCTGGGATGTTTTTTCTGGGAAGAGCCACCAGCATGCCAAAGACTAGCTCCATTTAAGCCATGCAGGAACTAACATCTTAGGAAAACTACGACAAGCTACCTAAGGAGGATTTAAACTGATGGGGGAGGGAACAAATATGACTACCTTTAAAACAGAAACCAGTGGAAGCAAAGTATAAAAAATAAACACACGCCAAATATTTTCACATGCTACATGTGCACTGCCAGAAGCCTCAATAACAAAAAGGAATTAGAAGCAGTACTTAGCTCTGAGGGCACCATAGATGTAGAATTTATAACTGAAACGTGGTGGTCAGGGGAGGATACCTGGGACAAAGAGCTAAGTGAATATCAATTATATAGACTAGATTGAGAGGAAAAGAAGGGTGGAGGTGTCGCCATTTAAATTTCTGTTAAAGTATCTGTAACTGATATTTCTGAGAAAATTAAAAAACATGGCATAACAGAAACAATATGGCTCAAGCTAACTACCAATTCTTGTAAGAGGAAAATAATAGGTTTATGTTATAAGCCCAAATAATTATACAAATGAGGCCGTTAACCAAGAACTAGAACAAGCCTGTGATCTCAGAGATGTAATAATTTTGAATGAAACTTGAGATATTTGCTGGGAAACAAAACACACAGCTCACCTTCATAGCAAAGAGCTCATTAGGTAAGCCGACCAACTCAACACAACATATAAAAACCCCTACCAGAGGTGAGAATATATTAGATATATCACTAAGCTGTAATAATATAAATGTTACAAATTGTTTGGTAGGAAGTCTACTAGGAACAAATGATCATAACAGTGTAATTTTCTGCATCCAAGACTCTTATGTTAGATTAAAAGGATGTGGGAAATCTACCTATATCAAACTGCCAATGTTCAGGCAATTCACGGAGACCTAAATAACATTAGCTGGGAACGGTTATTTAAAAACAAATCAGTTCCGAAAATGTGGTCCACAATAAAAGAAAACATCATATCTATATGTGACATGCATATTAATAAAACTAAAAAATACAATAAACAGAGCATTAAAGAGCTAGTGTACTGCCTGGAAACTGCCTGCAGTTAATTGTAACTTTCAGATGTAGTCAGCTATCACTTCTTATATCTCAAGTATTTGCTCTTTTCTGTCTGCTAATTAGAAGATTTTCCATCTCGCAGTACTGGGGTGATGTGTGGAACAGCACTCTGTCTGGAAGGGGAAAAAAGTCAGTTCTGTTCCTCCCACTACATCAACACTGAAATCACACTGACTATGACATCACCAGTAACCAATGGAAACCATTTCTCACTGCCAGGTTTCACTTTCACATGAAGCAGCAGGGACTGGCTGTCCCTGGTTACTAGTGATGTCACAGTTTCCTGCATTTTGATTGGTAGCTTGTGAAAGTCACTGCTCAGGCTGCAAGGATTGTGATACCTCAAGGTGTTTGTTCTCATTTCTGATGATGTAGTGGGAGGAACAGAACTGACTTTTTTTTCTCCAGACAGAGTGCTGCTCCACCCATCACCCTAGTACTGCCAGGTGGAAAATCTTCTAATTAGCAAACAGAAAATAAAAAAAAACAAACACTTCAAATAGTGGAAGTGATAGCTGACTGCGACTGAAAATTATTGTTACTTCCAAGCAGTACACTAGCTCTTTAAACCGAAATGGCAGCAGTGCACATGTGCATAACCATCACTGCAAGCAGTCTAGGCATAATATGAAGAAGAGAACAAAAATGAATGTAAAAACTACAGGTCAATAAGTCTAGCCTCAGTAACTGAAACAGCACAGCTCAACAACAAAATAAAAAAATGAATGAGAAAGAAAACAAAACTCCATAAACTATATATCAAACACAGATCTGACACTGGCAACCCAGTGTCAGGAATGGACCTGGATCGCTCAGGGGCCAGTGGGGTGGGGAAGGATCAAGCATCCACAGACAGCTCTCCTTCCTTGGAGAGGGGGGTTGGTGAGCTGTGCTGCTTGCCTGGCACCTAGGGGTGGCTGGGTACCAGCACACACACGCCACCATGCACAGGAAAGGACCCCATGTTCAAGGCACTGGTGCCATCTGGACATTGCTTCCATTGCACATCCATGGGCCTGGGGAGAAAACAGGAGGACCCCCCCAGTGGCAGTTGGGTGATGACTGACCCCCGCAGGCTTCGCACCAGTGGCTGGGTGCAACTGAAGGTCCTGTGGGAGAGGACCAAAGGTGAAGGTAAGTTCTGGAGGAGCTGGGTGACGGGGCTGGGAAGTCAGTTAGATGGGGGCTGCCAAGGGTGAAACAAGGTGATAAAATGTATAAAGAAAAATAAAACAGATCTGACAAAAGTTGGAATGATACAAGACTGTATTAAAACAATGCAAAAACAAAATCATGAGCTCTAAATAAAATTTCAAATTAAAAATGGCAACTAACTACAAAAAATAATATGAAAGATTTTTACAGTTATATTAAGTCCTTAAAAAAAACTCTGGTACCAAACTTAGCTCCATCATGGAAAACAACTTAATAATCAATGATCCAAATAACATAGCAGATATATTCAATAAATACTTCTGTTCGGTGTTTTCCAAATCTGTTCCATATACTATAATATTCCTGATACCAGACCAACCTCTATAGCGATATCTGAGGAAGACATTATCAATAAAATCCACAATTTAAAAAATCATAACTCGGTGGACCCTGATGACATTTCAGCTAGGATGCTAAAGATATTGTCACCGATTATAGCAAGACCACTTAAATATCTTTTTTTGGCATCCGTGGCTAAGGGTGATGTCCCAAAGGACTGGCAATCAGCCATTGTGGTACCAATACATAAAAAGGGGAACAAAAATGAATGTAAAAACTACAGGTCAATAAGTCTAACCTCAGTACCCGGCAAGCTCCTTGAACCCATTATTAAACATAATATAATTAACCATTTAAAGGCAAATGGTCAGGCTGATATGGAACAGCATGGTTTTCCTGCTGGGAGATCTTGGATTACCAACTTACAATGTTTTTATGTGAAAATTTCACAGGTACTTGACAAAGGGATGCCGATAGACTGTAATTACCTGGATTTTTCTAAAACCGTTGACTCGGTTCTGCACTGAACAGTTATTCAGAAGATGCTCAACTTAAATATCAATACTAACATTATAAAGTAGATAAATAAATGGCTTAATAATAGAACCCAAAGAGTCTGTATAAATAGGTACTACTCCATTATCGGTAGCGTCAAAAGTGGATTACCCCAGGGATCGGTGTTGGGGCCAATGTTGTTCCAAATCTTTATCTCTGATATGTATCAACAATAGGGAACTGGACTAGTAAATATGTTGCTGATAACACATTAGCTGGTAAAGTATGTGCAGTTGAAGACAAGGAGTCTGTACAAGCTGACTTAGCTATCGTTCTGATATGGGGGAAAACACATGGGAAATGATGTTAAATTCTGAAAAATACAGTGTTTTACACTTGGGAAATCAAACAATAAAAGATACTTATAAACTCGGGAATTATACTATTAAGGAGGTTCAAAATGAATGAGAACTGGGAGTTATAAACAGTAAACTAAATTCAGCGGATCAGTGCACTTCACTAATAGCCAAAGCAAATAAAATATTATGGGCAATAAAATGAAATTTTATAAGCAGAAGGGCTGAAGTTATTATGCCCCTTTATAGGAAATACAGTACATCAGGCCAGTTCTGGATTACAGCAGCCAAGTATGGCGACCACTTAACGGTGGAGGGGATAGACAGAGTCAAGAGGATACATACAGCACCAGACCACATAAATGGCCCATAACATTAGAAATCTTAGTTACCCTGATCGTCTCAAACACCTCAACCTAATGTCAGTCAAAACCAGAAGGAAAAGAGTGACTTAATGATGTGTTATGATATATTGCAGGATACTTATTTAACAAGCTAACAAGGTCTACGATTTAGAAATGATAACTTGGGTCCCAGAGGTCATAAGCTGCAACTAAAACTGCAAAAATGTCATACTAACAAGAGGAAGTGCTTTTATACACAACATATCGTGAACCCCTGGAACAAATTACCTATTGAGATAATCATCAGTAAAGATAAAATGGAATTCAAATCAAAATTGAATAGATACATACCAGAGGGGCACAATTTACCATATTATGGGTGAAGAACAGGAGCTCATATGGGCAAACCTCCTTCTATGCTCTGTAACCATTTAGTATGACTTTAGTATTCCCCTGTGCAGCTGGAACCCTCCACCCAGTAGCTCGAATCCCTTGTAGGGAGGAAAAGAGCAAAGCCATATTTTGGATATGAAGAAGGCACAATGGGCAAGATGCCTGGCATCGAGGGAAGGGACAGAAAGGGAAGAGTAAAGGGAGCAGACCTGGGTGCAAGGGTGACAGTGTAGGACAGAAGGCGTGAAAGAGAGGGTCCAGCCTAGCAAAGGGGGATTTGGGAGTGGCGCTGTAAATTATGTCACCATAATTAAAGATGGGGAGGATCATGGTCAACATGATCTCACGGTGAGCAGGACATGGGATACTCACTTTAATCCTGTACAGTGTACCAAGTTTAGGGTGGAGCTTATAGTGGATGTTATCCACTTGTGTCAAGAAATCGAGGTGACAGTCCAGCCAAATCCCAAGGTACTTAAAGGAAGAGACATCCTCAATCACAGTGCCATCAAGAGTAGAGCCTGGTGATCCTCTGCTGGGAGTCAAAGGGCATTGAGGGACAACTAGTTTACCAGTACTTATGGGCGTGTATTAAGTAGTAATCCACCAGTTGTTCCAGTGTGCCTTCATACATGGAAAGGCCATTTAACAGTTATCTGGGATAAAAAATAAACAAACTTAACAGTTGAACTACTCTCTTCTTTTATCTTGTGCTGCATTGGGGGGGGGAGGTGGGCACTGTTTTTGGTTTTCTCTTCTTTGTATTATGCATAGACAGCTTGCAGTGATGGCTATGCACATGACAGTGCAGTGTCAGCACAGCACGTGGTGCAATGCATTGTCTATAATGCTCATGGTGCGGTGTATTGACAGCCATACATGTGGACAGTGTAGTGGCAGCATTGAACTTTATAAAGTGCAGTGTCAGCAGTGCACATGGCAGTGCAGTGTCAGTAGTGCATATAGCACAGTGTATTGACAGCCATACATGTGGACAGTGTAGTGGCAGCATTGAACTTTACAAAGTGCAGTGTCAGCAGTGCACATGGCAGTGCAGTGTCAGTAGTGCATATAGCACAGTGCAGTGACAGCCATACATGTGGTACAGTGCCATGGCTGCATTTAACATGACATAGTGCGGTGATGGCAGGCACTGCAGGTTCTTCGTTAGGGGGAGGAGTAACTAGAACCTCATCATGCATATTTATGGATTGAGTCTTAAAGACACATACACATGAATGTATCCAAAAAGATAATAAGAAAACAAAGAGGCAAAATTTTGAGTAAAAAGTTAAATTCATCATGTAGCATTAGGCTGCTGTACATTGTCTAGCAATGGCATCCCAAAATTTTAAATTTATGTAACTAAGAGGTTATATTAAAAATTATTTGCATATAAATAATACACATTCATAAGTATGTCAGTAGTCCACTGGAAAAAGCTTGGGACCCAGATGGTAGGTTTCAAACAGATTTCAAAGCTCCTAAAAGAAATGACAGAAGCAGAAAGTTATTAATTGTATTTGTAGATAAGGGCATACTTTAATAAACCAAATAAAAATTAAAGGCAAAAATCAACAATCAGAACAGCAGAACCAAGTCAATCAAACACTAAAAAAATGATGAAGAACCTGCAGGGGTTCGAAGCACTGGTGCATGTGGCAATGCATTTTTATGATGGAGTGCTCATGAGGGACTGAATGCAATACAGGATAATGTGTTCAGGCAGAAATGTGCATGCATGAGAGCAGAGTACTCTCACTTATTGATTTATTCTGTGGCAACCATGTAAGCACTTTAGAGACTTATATGACTATTTTCAGGTAAAACCTGATAAACTGCTCTAACATGTAAAAAGAAATATATTACCAACCCCCCCAGCCAACCACCCCACCTAATCTTGTCCATCTCCACAGACACAGGACCAGCCTCTTTCCCCAGTCAACCCCACTCCATGCTGGTGGGCCAACATTCGGTACCATGAACCACCTGGTAGTCAATAGTTCAACCAGAGGAGTCAATGTGTCCCCATATTGAAAGCCAGCCACATGCATGATGCAGACAGGGTTTAATTAGTATGCCTGCTCAGCCTTCTGAGTGTCCATCCTGTATCCTCTTGATAAAACCCTGGTAGTCTAGTGGTCCCCCACCACCTGAGCACCCATTCTTTATATGGTTGATGTCACCAGATTTGCAGCTAAGAGCCTTAGACCACTGTGCTATACTGCCTCCTCTTTGCTATGCAGACCCCATTAGAACAAGTAAGCAGCTTTAAATACTTAGGGATCACTCTAGACCCCGCCCTCAGCTTTAATCAACATATCTTACACCTGTCAACAGCCCTTAGCTCCAGACTAGGGGTACTATACCGATACAAACACTGCCTCACCCTGAAGCATTACAGCTTACCATAAACTCCTCGATCCTCTCCCTGCTAGACTACGACATCCTAATCTACAGTGCTGCTCCATCCACCACATTAAGCAGACTCTGACTCATTTTAAACAAAGCCTACCATCTCATCCTTGGAAGTGATCATTTTACACACTCCTGCTCCCTTTACAGCAGCACAAACTGGCTAAACCTAGATAGCAGAATTAGGTACCACACCTGCCTTATGACCAAAAAGGTACTACTAGGCCTCACCCCACCTACCCTAAACTAAATCATCTGCCCAACTCCCCCAGTCAAAGCAACCCGCAGCTCAAACAAGCAGCTGCTAAGGGTACCCCGTGGCTGGACTTCCCAATTCCAGTGAACCTTCACTTACAGGGCCCCCTCCTGGACTAACACCCTCTCAAGTCATATAACAAATGAATTAAGGCTTGGCCCTTATAAATCCAAGCTATGGAAATACCTTCATGCCTCTAGCCAATGTGACTGCCCTTGACACCAGATTGACATATGCAGCTATCAAACTATCTACTGTCAGACTCCCGATACCAAATTGTAACTATGAAACCCTATGACCATCCGCCTCTACAGAACCTCTGTAACTATTACGGCTGTACTAAGAAACTAAACTTGTTGTTATTCAACAACTGCACAACTATGTAACCTCACTGACTGTTATTTGTAATTGTGCTGTAATCTGTATTTCAAGTTCTGTCCATGTATCCTTTTATGTATTACGCGGAACCTTTGTAAATGAGTCGCTGACTCAAAGGTCTTTCTGAATATTTCAATAAATAAATAAAAAAATATCCTTGTAATATCCCTGGTAGTCTAGAGGACCCCACACTGATTTCCTCTCTGGCCATATATGTACCCCAACCTGGTGGTCTAGTGTCCCCTCCCAAAGCAATCATCAGATCCCCCTTATGACCCATTCACTCATGACACACCTCCCCACACCCCTCCTTTTGCCCCCAGTCACCATCATTTCGGACAACCCATGGCATGTGAGATGGTGACCGGCGCAGCCCTCCATTCACCACCTTGGCTAACTGCGATCTGATAGACTTTTTGATAGATTGGGCATACTGTAGAATCAGCTGCTTCTAAAGTACATGCAATCTGATATGTCTGTCTGATAGTAGCTAGCCAAGGTGGACAACGGAGAGATGTGCCAGTTGCTGTCCGACATGCCATGGATCAGCTGCAATGACAGTGACTGGGGCTAGTGGAAGTGCAGGTAGGTGGGTATTGAGCAGGTGGGTTGGGGGGGTTCTGATGATTATTTTGGCAGATATTGGGGTCCACTAGACCACCAGGTTATGGTACACATATTGCCAGAGGGACAATCGGGGGGCAGGGGGTTCCACTAGACTACCAGGGATATTACAAGGACATACAGGATGGATGATCTGGGGGTAGGGGGGACCACTAGACTACCATGGATATTACACCCATGACTGGGGTGGGCTGCAGCACTGACTGGGGATTGGACACTCATGCTCCTGAGGACATGGATATGGGGGGTGAGAATCCACTAGGGAAGGGGGATGGACTAGAAAGCATGTCACCATGGTGGGGATGGGGGCACAGTGGAGGGATGCTTAGAAACTACAGGCTTTACCTTCAGCCAGCACAACTTCCACGGTATTGAATCACCCTTCCAGCCCCTTACCAGTCTGCCACAACAGTCACCCTCCCTGTCACTGAACCACCCTTCAAGGCCACAGACCTACTTCAGCACCCCATCCACCAGCCACTGTCCCAGCCACTAAAACAGCCTCTGGAACACACCCCTCAGTCAACAACTCATCTGCAGCTGGACCTCCATCCGCCAACTGACTGTCCTTCCTCCCCCCCTCTGGGCCAGCCTCTCCCTTCAGTTGACCACCCTCCCTTGAGATGGATCCATCTTTCTACTGTACAGATCAGCACTGCCCCCGATCAAAAATCTCCCTGTAGCTGGAACACTCCCGCCCTCCTCAGTTCAGCCTCCTATGAATCCTCTTTCAGCTGAAAGACCCCACCACCCACCATGCAATTGGACTACTCTTATGGCCCCTGTGTAACACTCCCCTCCCCAGGTAATCGTCCTCCATGTAGGTTGACAGCAGTTCCAGACCCTGTACCAGCCTCCCTCAAGCTTATCCCCATACTTGCATGCACTCCCAGAAGACCACCCACACTACAGCTGACCCAATGGGCCAGCACCCCCACCTGCCTAATCTACCTGCAGCTGGACCACCCTTCCAGCCCCTAGACAAGCCTCTGCCAAGTTACATACCTTCCCATGACCACTCTACATCCATGTGACATGCATCCACCCCAGCCAGCTACACTCCCTACAGTTGGACCCCCTCCACAGGACCACACTTCCTGCCCTTGGAACAGCCCCCCCCAAGTTAAGCACCCTCCCTGGTGCTGGACCACCCCCATCTCCCAGATGACCTTCTGGGGAGATAGACCCATACTCCCTTGGGAGCAGCCCTCCCCAACCCCCCACTCTGCAGCACGACCACTCCCTGGACCACCTTTCCGTCCACGGACCACATACCTTGCAAAAAAGTATAACTGAAATGTGAGACCCTAACACTCAAAATGTGGGTAAATGAAGGACACTGGCCCACAGAAGGTGGGACACATTTTTAGACATTGAGATGCAACCTCTGGACACTGTAGAAATCTGTGCAAGTTAAATTTTGCCTTGATAGCATAGAGTGTTATGTAGTTCTGCATTAATGTTTAAGTTCACAGCACCCTCTGTGTGGCAGCACCTTTTCCATGAGCAGTTCTGAGGTGTAAAGTTAGGGACATTTCTTGTATAAGGACAGTTGACTTGTATGGGATCAGACCTCTAATCTTCCAGCAGGACCCCCACATTGCAGTTGACCCCCACACCTGTTGTTGACCTCCACCCTGCAGCTTGAAATCCTCAGTGGCATCCAAAGAAGACTTGCTCTGTGCTCCCTGGCCTGCTCTACAGTTAAGGAAAAGGTCTCGGAGCAGAAAATGCATGCAGATTTCTGTCGTGCCAAACCAGTGTTGCAATGTTATGAGTACTCCTTGACCCCGGTGGGGCAAGGAGAGCAGAAATATGGGCTGCTGAGGTTTGGGGGTGAGACAGCTACAAGCTAAGCTGTCTTAACCACATGCAGATCCGTGGTAGCCCTCAGATGCAGCGCGTCTTGCTATCCACAAAATGGCAGCACAATTTACATGCCTCAACAGCGGGTGTTGCCATTCTAGACTATTTTTCCCAGTTCTGTGCTCCTGCAAATCAACAGCATACAGAGGGTGTGAGTGGCAGGACTTGTGTCTCCCTAACTTTAGTGGGCACAGTACTAGAAGAAAGACACCAAGACACTACCCTCCCTGTAGATCAACCCTCCCCTGGACTACCCCTTCCATCCAAGGAACAGCCTCCCCCCAATTTGAGAATGCTCTGTGGTGCAGGACTGCCTCCACCATCTTCTCATAGATGATCTTCCAAGGAGCTGAACCCATCCTACCTCCAGACCACCCTCTATGCAGTTGGCCCCCCCTCTCCTAACCACCCTTCCCACCCACAGACTACATATCTCGCAACCTAGTGAAACTAAAATGTGAGACACTAATGTATGAGGCTGCTGCCAACTGAACTTTAATGGATCAGGTCATGGCACAGGCCTACCCAGCAATATCTTGGAAGGAAAGAGAATTATAACTATGTGAACCACCCAGAGGTGGATTTTTTTGTGTGACACCCGGCCAGCGGACTTTGGAGAATTGGAGGGGAAGGGAACCTTGGCCAATTGCCACTAACCAGTTACTTACAAGTGAGAGGTGTGAAGCTGACTCAAATGCAACAAAAGTTTTATTAACAACACAAGAATAATAATAGTCTGGGGCTTAACATGAGCCTTAGTACTCTAAGTGATTCTGGTAAGCTTCACAATCCGCACAGGCGTTGTATACAGACCCCCGTCTCAAGGGGAGGAAATGGACAAGAAAATGATAGAGGGCATTCTCAAAATGGCTGAAAAAGGGGAGATGCTGTTGATGGGGGACCTGAATATGCCAGATGTTAACTGGGCTACATGGACTGCAGCCACATCCAAGAGCAGGGTCATTCTCGATGCCCTACAGGGGACATGCCTTAGACAGAGTAGTGGTGGAACCCACTCAGGAGGGAGCAATATTAGACCTGGTACTCTCAAATGGAGAGAGGATCACAAATTTAGAAGTCAGTAGACAACTGGGAACAAGCGACCACTGCACAATGTGCTTCACAATAAACACAACCATGGAGACAAGCCATACAAAGACAAGGATACTGGACTTTAGAAGGGCTGACTTTGGCATAATGGGTGAATACCTGAGGAATGCATTAGCAAATGGCCAGAAAGGAGGGGTGGAAGAACAATGGAGAAAAATCAAAACTGCCATCATAGAAGCAACAAGCCTTTGTGTGAAACAAATAAAGAAAACAAAGCAGAATAAAAAACACTATGGTTCTCAAAGAGGTGTCAGGAAGGTTAAGTAGAAAAGGCTGCATTCAAAAGTATTGGAATCACAGGCGAACACGACAGGGAACTGTATCAATTAAAGCAGAAAGAAGTGGGGAAGGCAGTCAGAAAAGTAAAGGCCCAAACCAAGGAAAGATAGCCAACTCAGTTAAGAAGGGGATAAAACCTTTTATAGGTACATTAGGGAGCATAGAAAGGTTAAGGGAGGATAGTGCAGATTAATAAAGGAGAGGGAGGTGGGCAGAGGAGACAATGAAAAAGAAAGAGATACTGAATGAATACTTTTGCTCAGTATTCACAAAGAAGAAGGAGGAGTTACCTAAACCAAACAGTAGAAAGCACTCTGGGTAGTGGGGTTGATGCCAGTCCATTTACAGAAGAAAGAGTCCTGAAAGAACTCCTAAAACTCAAGGTGGACAAAGCAATGGGGCCAGATGGGATTCACCCTAGAATCCTAAAAGAGCTAAGGGAGGACCTAGTGACACCACTAACCACACTTTTTAACAAATCATGGGAAGATGGGGTGGTACCTGAGGACTGGAGGAGGGCAAATGTGATTCCCCTTCACAAAAGTGGGAGCAAGGCAGAAGCATGAAACTACAGACCTGTTAGTTTGAGCTCAGTGGTGGGGAAAATGATGGAATCAGTTCTGAAAGAAAGAATTGTTCAGTACCTAGAGGCCAGCAGGGCACAGGACCCAAAGCAGCATGGATTCACAGCAGGAAGGTCATGTCAGATGAATCTAATCAATTTCTTTGACTGGGTGACCAAAGTAATAGACCAGGGAGGGGCTGTGGATATGGCCTACCTAGACTTTAGCAAGGCATTTGACACAGTCCCCCACAAAAGATTAATAATCAAGTTAGCTGGCCTGGGAGTGGGTCCCAGGGTGGTAGCCTGGGTAGCAAACTGGCTGCACAACAGGACACAGAAGGTAATAGTGAATGGAACACATTCTGAAGAAGGGGGGGGTTACTAGCGGAGTACCTTAGGGCTCAGTACTGGGTCCAGTCCTCTTTAACGTCTTTATAGGTGACATTGCAGAGGGTCTGGAAGGAAAGGTATGCCTCTTTGCACATGACACAAAGATCTGTAACAGAGTTGATACACAAGAGGGGGTAGAAAGGATGAGAAGGGACTTGGCAAAGTTGGAGGAATGGTCAGACATATGGCAACTTAGATTCAATGCAAAGAAGTGCAAAGTAATACACCTGGGAAATAAAAATCCAGGAGAAGAGTACACAATAGCATGGGAGGTACTAATGACAACAATAATGGAAAGGGATCTGGGTGTAGTCATATCAGATGACCTAAAGGTGGGTAAGCAATGTGAGAAGTCAGTAAGGAGAGCCAGGGGGATACTGGGATGCATAGGGAAGGGCATCACAAGTAGAAAAAGGGAAGGGGTAATCCTCTGTACAGACAGTTGGTGAGACCCCATCTGGAGTACTGCATGCAGTTTTGGAGACCTCATCTACGCAAGGACATAGACAGGATGAAAGCAGTCCAGAGGAGGGCAACTAAAATGGTGCAGGGTCTACATCAGAAACCATATGAAGAGAGACCGAGAGAGCTTAATATGTATACCATTGATGAAAGAAGGGACAGGGGGGACATGATAGAAACTTTTCAGTACCTCAAGGGAATCAACAAAGTCCAGGAGGGTAGCATCTTTCAGAAAAAGAGATGTGTAAGAACAAGGGAGCACAGTTTAAAGTTAGAGGGGGGACAGCTCAGGGGTAATGTGAGGAAATTCTTTTTCACGGAGAGAGTGGTGGACGCATGGAACCACCTTCCTGGAGAGGTTGTGGGGTCTAAAACAGTGGGGGAATTCAAACATGCATGGGACAGACATAAGGCAATTATAGTGGGGGGTTGCAGAAAGTAGGCTGTTGGTTAACTAGAATCTGCAGCTTATCCAATAGGTAGGGAAATGGGCAGACTGGGTGGGCCAAGTGGTCCTTATCTGCTGTCAAACTCTATGTTTCTATGTTAAACACTCTCAAGTACAGTAATTCCAATAAACTAAACACCAAATAAATCTGGTAAAACTGAACACTCTAAGTAATCCTAATACTTTAAGTTAGCACAAATGTTATGAATACATTTCTATGACTCAAATGCAATGCTATGTGCTCTACACAATTTCTGTACTTTAAAGTAAATACAAATGCTTTACGACTCTAATAACCCTGGAATGAGAGTCTGGTTAACCTTTGTGAGATCAGGATGTTCAGCAAGCTGCAGGATTATATTTTAAAGTGTCAGATTCAATGTAACTACTCTTTAATTACATGCAACAGGGTAATTATACTGTAGTAACATGTTTGTTGCATACAACTACATTTTAATTGCAATGCAGTTACAGTGTTGTTACACTGTAACTGAAACGTAGTTAACAGACACTTAAATGAAGTGTAACCAGCTGCAGGTTGAGATTTTACAAGATGGTGAGGCAGAATAGGAGGGACATCTTTCAAATTAGGGGTTGCGAACTGGTTGGGAATTCAGGAAGGTGCCTCCAGGAGAGGCCAGAAGAACTTTTTACTGTAAAGTGGGGATCATCAAAGGGTACACCTCGTCACCTGGTTTGAAGAACTTAACGGCCTGGTAGTGGTCATGTCAGACCATCAGGCCAGATGCAATTGCGAAACACTCTTTTATCGAACCCTCTGATCACCGGTGGGGAGATCATCACAAACCACTGGACAGGATCATACTGGAAGCATTAATTGAATGCTGAGAATCTTGATGCTTTCATTGTTCCTGAATCTGGTTGCTTTTGTTGTCTGGCCCCAGGAAGGGGCATGCGTGAAACAGAGTGAGAATGGTCAGTGCAGTCTCAGTAATGTCTCTCCCACAGTCAGTCATCTTTTTTTTTTAATGCCCACAAGAATGTCTTTATGCAGGCACACTCTTTACTTTGCTTTCAAGTTAACACAGTTCATTCAGAGGTGGGTACCCAATGAGCAATGACTTAGCATTTGTAATGCAGGACAGAACTAGTTTACACAGTACAGTGCCTGGTGGATCACACAGTTCAGGTAGGGCAATCGAAAAGCCTAGGTAGTTTTACAAAGGGTACCACAGATTTAACGCAGCTCATGTTATGTAAAGGACTTACATAAATTCAGGCAGTTCATAGCTAAGGGACCCCAAAACACTGGACAGTCTTTAAAATACCTTTTTCATTGGCAGTCTTTCAGTCAGGTACACTGTCACTTTACATACTTGCTGGAATTAAATGTGTGCTATGCCTCTATGAGTATTCATTACGTCCAATTGCATAGTCCTGCCCCTTGGTATTAGCTCCTGTAGAGCTCTCTCCCTCTAGGCGGTGCAGGCAGAAATATGCCCGCCCCACAGTCACTTGCTGCTGTGGAGCCTTAGTTAATCCCGCCCCATGGGCAGTTCACTAGCCGTGGGCCTCCTGCACCTACAGTTCATTTGCTGCAGTGGAGCCTTGCTGTCTCACCCTGTAGGCAGCCCTCTTCTGGGGGTCTGGCTTGCACCATGTGACCATGCCACTCTTCATTGCACTAGGAGGAACTGAAGTTCATTTATATATAAAAAAACAGAGTCTTTTTTGGCGGCCAGCACCTGACTTCAGTGCTGCCACCACTCACCCTGTTGGCCACTTCACTCTCTGAGTTGGAGTTTGAGCTTGATATAGGGGAGGGAAGGAGGCCTGGACATGCCTCCTCCCACTGGCCTCCACTCTCGCTGCTGCATTGAGAAGAAATGAGGGGACTGCCTTTCACTGCCACCCCTCCTCAATGGACTTTACCACCGCTGACCAGGAACCACGTAGGACTGCCACCGACAAAGGGGAGGGAAGGAGGGAGCACCACTGCCATTGTGGACCAGCCAGGACATCTGGAGGGATGCAGTAACTAAAAGTAAATCCCTCCTTCTTGCTCTGCTCCAGCCAGCCAGTCACTCCCCTCACTCCCATAGCTGCTGCTTCACTTGGAGTTCTCCAACAAACTGAACGGTTGTTGCCATTCAAAAGGGCAATGGATTCCATTCCAGAATCCTCACAAGCCAAACTCTGCCTGCCTGCTCCCTCTGCCCACATGCTGGAGAACCACAAGAGCAGTTTTAAAACACCTGGCAAGAGGGGGGAGTTCTGGAAAGCTGGCAGGCAGGACAAAAGTGGCACCACAGGAAAAAAATAATTTAAATGCAAGCCTGGCTATAGCTTTACAGGAGACCAGGGCTGGGGCTACTAAGCTGGGGAGGGGCCACAATTAAATATGCCCCTCCACTTTTTTCTCACACACTATGGCCCCGGGGCACCATTACTTTAACCCTTACCCCTCAGCCAAATACACTGGTGCTTCCAGAGAACCTGGACACCCCTTTCCATTCATAATGTGGGAAAATAAGGGAAGCTGGCCCTCAGAATGTGGTACACATTATCAGACTTGGAAATACAGGCTCTGACCACTTTGGAAACTTGTGCCTTTACTTGTGCAAGTTAAAGTTTGCATTAATATCATGGGACCTGATCCTCAAAGGTACCCCAGACAGGTACAACTTGCTCATATCTGGGGTGCACTGCTCTGTAGGTGCCTTCATACCTGGTAGCATTCACGGCCTCTGCAGTGCACTAGTGCAGAGTTGTATGTTAAGGCAGGTGGCAGTGGGGGTGGGCAGAGTGAATCCAAACCACAGGCATTCAACTGGATGCCCATACCAGTCTGTGATGGGGCAGGACATGTTGGGATATGGAAGTCCTCTGGGATTGCCATATCCTTAATGGGAAATATATGACTATAGACCCAAAATCAGTAGGTGCTGGTGATGCCATACACCAACAGCAGAGCATCCTAGGGTTGGATGTCAGAGGATTTATTGGGATCATTGACATGTCTTCTGTCTGGGCAGAGGGGGAGCATAGCCTGTACTGCTGTCCCTAGGCAGACATACCTACCCCCCCTCTGACCGCACACCCCACCTCGGAGTTTGGTCTGTGCATCAGGCTATAACATCCCCTGCACCCTGATCTGCCTGTGTAGCAAGGCATGTGGGCAGGATTGCGTGCAGAGGGGATTCACATCTCAAAATATGGGTGCTGCTAGGTGTCCCAGCAGTGCACATGTTGCACATAGGGGGATCTTCAGCTGTTCCCAGCCATCCGTATGTGATAGTTGAAATGTATGGGACCAGCCCCCCTACAGCTAGACTTCATCACTATCCAGCAGCACTTCCCTTCTGCAGTGGGACCTCCCCCCCCCCGAAGCTGGACATTCTCATCCTGTAGCTGGACATCCCCTGAAGTGGGGTTAATCTCCATCCTGCATTTGGACCCCTACAGCAAGAGTACATACCTGCTTTGTGCTCCCTGGCCCCAATCTGCTGTTTAGCACAGGGCCAGGGAGCAGCATATACTAGCAGCTTTCAGCTACAAAAAAATGATGCTGCAATACTATGAGTGCTCCTTGGCCCAAGTCTGTAGTTTGACAGGGGCAGGAAAACAGTAACGTGGACTGCATGTGGTTTTGGGGCGAGGCAGCACAAATTGATCCAGTTTGTAATCACGATAATACACTCCCTCCAGGGCATGTAAGACCTCACAATGCACCGAGGAATGCCAATGTCATGTGATAAAACACGCTTGCTTAATTACAACATGGTGAGAAAAATGTAAGCATTATGATTGCCTGAGAGACCAGTAAAGGAGTGTAAGTATGAGATCATAATTACACTCCTGTACTTCTTTCAGAGCGAGAGCCTGTGTACCACATCAAATCACTACACTCTAAAGTGTCAGTCAGACTGACAGTCACGATTTACTGTTCTGGGGTGTTCAGGGGCAAAGCCCCCTGTTTGTGTGCGCCGACATCCTGTAGCTACAATACCGATGTTCGGCATTGTAGCTGTCGCTGTAGGGGATATCGGCGCTAGCGCTGTCGAAACGCTATAGGTAAACCATCTTTGATGTAGTGATATGACTAAATCTATTAGTGTGACACAGGAATGCTCCATGTGAGTCTTCAGCAGTACTGCACTCCAGCAGAAAGCTGACATCACTGCTCCAACGTCAGACACTCGAGCACAGCATTAGTAGAAGTCTACAGTCAAGCCTTGTGTCTGCAGAAACATTAAAACAAAGTGCAAGGTAAGATGGAATAATAAGTAGAGGGTTTATTGTTGTCATGTTGTGCAAGCTAATCCATGCTGGGAGGGATCAAATGGGGATTAAATTGTATAGAAACAGGGTTTAATTCTTAATCCATAAATGTGGGTCTAGGAAGCAGCAGGCTAGACAGTTCAAATTTTGTAGTTTTAAACAAGCCAGATTGGGGGTATATTTTAATCAATAATGATTGGTTAACCCCCCCCAAGATGATAAGACACTAGGTGCCCACCCTCAGTGCTGCCAGCCAAGTACCTAAAAAGAAGGAGAACATTCCTCGTCATCATTGGTCTCTTGCTATCTTTTCCATGCAAAAAATGGTCCTTAACAACATCTGCTGTCAGCCCCCAAACTGCTGTACCCCCCCTTACACTTACCTAGGGGGTCCTCCTCCATGACTGCATGACTGGCATGTCTTGCTGCTTCCAACACAGGTCACAAACTGAAGACAAATTCAGTTAATGGCTTTGTAAAGTGTTTCAGACTTTTACTCATAACGTTGTCATTTTTTTAAACATTGTTATACCAGCTGTTCAACATAGCCTTTTTGGGACCCCACCTCATTTTGTTATACCTGTCACGAACCCACTCCTGAGGGTCAGGTCCACTGAGCTCACAGTGCCCACCCCTAAGTGCAATCCGTGATGGGGGGAACAGGGATACCCTCCTCGTGTCCTTTTACAATGCTCACCGAAGTCACGACTGAACACCCACCATGAAGACTCAGGGCGTTCCTCTAAATTCTGGATAAGGACACAATACCAGTCTTGAGTCTTGTAGCCAAATATGAACCATTCTTGGTTATTACACAACAGGGGAAGATTCAGGTATCACACTCTCTTCGGGGTAGCAGTGTGCTCCTGATTTTTTCTTCTACAACAGGACATGCAACAACCTGGTTAGAAATCCCTACAGACTTTTCTTTGAGACTTTGGTATTCTCCCTATCTCTACCCAGTTATCCCTTACAGACTCTTGCTCGATTGGTTGCTTATGGAGGCACCCCTTAGCAATAACAGTTAGTCACAGATTAGTAACTGTACCACAATTCACACACAATTTAAAAAGAAAATCTCACTCAGGTAGGTTTCTTAAAAACAAATGGTTTTACTAAAATACTTGAATAATCATCATAGAGTTACAACTAAAGATGCACTAATTTTGTCACAGAATAACAGAAATGAAAGTGGAAAAGTATACATGAAAAATGCACTATAACTGTTATCTAAAGTCTACCTTAAGTCCATAGTAAATTGAAGTCCAAAGAAAGGTAATGAAAGATTCGGTGTCCTTTGTACTGGCAGTCTTTCTTCTTGTATTGTCGGAGAAGAGTGTCCCTTGAAGATGCTCAAAAAAAAACAAAAAAAAAAACATGAGAGCGAAATGACCCTTGTTCAATTCCTTATATAGCTAGAGGAAGCCTGAAGAAAAAGAACTGTCTAATCACAAAGGGGCCTTCTTTTTTAGGCCAGTAGATGTCACTCTTGCTCTTTCCCCACAATCTCATTTTCCTAGTGGCCTTTGATGTCTCTACTGTCTTACTGGGAGTACAATTGACACCTGTAAGAGAATTCACACAGGTCTGTCAGAAAGAACTTTCCTGGTCCTCTCACCTCATAAGATGCAACATAGTATAACAGTTTCCTGGAATCAGAGCATCCTGCCTCTGAAGTGCATAGTTTATGACAGGTAAATGGATTTTGGCATATCTCTGTTAAGGGACCTGGAAATGCAACCTTAGCTTCCTGGCAAGCAACTGCCCTTCAGGTCAGAGGAAAGTCAAACATTTTTAAAAGAAATTCAGTCTCTCTCTCTCTCTCTCTCTCTCTCTCTCTCTCCATGTGCCCCTTGCATTAACACTGGCATTCTTGTGGCATGTACACATACACAAAATCACATAAATAAAATATACTGTATATAACAGAATTATATCTGCAAATAATGACTGGCAGTTGGCTAGCTCACCACATCCCTCTCTTCTAGACTGAATTTGTGGGAACACACCCCCTAATGCATGGTAAGGTTTTCACAAATTCTGTTACTGTTCTAAGTGGTGAGATGGCCCATCTGCATTGGTATTGGTCGATCCAGCCCTGTGGGTAATGGTCATATCAGAGGCCTGTAGTGCAATACTCCACCTTAAGAGATGACCATTTGTTTTACCCATCTGATTTAGCCACACCAGGGGGTTATGATTGGTCTGTACCTTGAAGCGCCTCCCATAGAGGTACAGCTCTAATTTCTTCAGGGCCCATACTCAAGCAAGGCATTCTTTTTCAACTGTGGAATAGGCCTGTTCACGGGGAAGTAGCTTTTTGCTAAGGTACACTATTAGGTGAGCTTTTCCCTGATTAGAGGGCTGACTGAGGACTGCTCCAACCCCCACATCTGAGGCATCTGTCTGGACTACAAATGGCTTACTGTAATCAGGACTGGCCAACACAGGGGTACTGCACAGTGCCTCATTTAGCCATGTGAAGGCTCGTTCATAGGCTGGCTCCCACTTTACCTTTTTGGGCATTCTTTACTTTAGTAGGCCAGATAGGGGAGCTACCAGGGTACTGTAATCTGGTACAAACTTTCAATAGTACCTGGTGGTCCCTAGGAAGCTCCTAACCTGCTTCTGGGTTTCAGGCCTGGGCCACGCCTTTATCGCCTCAGTCTTGGCTTGATTTGGATGAATCTGCCCCCTGTCCCACTACATGGTCTAGGTACGCCACCTTCACCGTAGCCACCTGGCACTTTTCAGCCTTGACAGTGAGCCCTGCCCTCTGTATCCTGCCCAACACTTCCTTCAGGTGGGACAGGTGTTCCTTCCAACTAGCACTGAAGATGGCAGTATCATGCAGATACGCCACTGCATACTGTTCAGTACCATGTAACACCTGCTTGACCAACCTTTGGAAGGTGGCAGGGGCATTCTTCATTGCAAAAGACATTACCTTCAATCTGAGTAACCCTATTGCAGGGTTTTATTTAACTCTAAAAATTGATTAGCATTTAGCTCATAAAGGTTCTAAAACACTGTGAAAATGCATAGCACTTGCCTTACTGTGTTTAACAAACATAACACTTCCAGAAAACCTATATAAATGCTTTCTGTACAGTTAGTATTGCCCCAAGAAAAAACTGCTAATCAATTATTTAAAACCCTGCTATTGGAGTGATGAAGGCCGACCTCTCCCTAGCTATAGCAGTTAACGCCACCTGCCAGTACCCTTTCGTCAAGTCAATGGTGTTAAGTTATGTCACCCATCCCAACTTGTCCAGTAGTTCATCTGTCCATGGCATTGAGTGGGCACCAGATATCATGATGATGTTGAGTCCACGATAGTCCACACAAAAGTGAGTAGAGCCATCCAGCTTGGGAACGAGGACTACGAGTGATGTCCAGGGGCTGTGGGATTTTTGGACTACTCCTAAATCCAGTGTTTCTTCCACCTTCCTCCTAATGTCCTTTAGGATGTCCTCAGACACCCGGTAGGCTGTCTGCTGTATGAGCACTTGTGTCCCTGTGTCTACATCGTCTGTCGCTCAAGGGGTTCATCCAGGCTTTGCCGCAAACAAAGGGGAAAAGTCCTCTAAAACCTCCCTCACTTCCTGAGACTGTTCTAGGGTCAACTGGGGTGACAGTTTGATTGCCTCCACAGATGACTCCTGTGTACTTTCCTCTAGCAAGTCCAGTAGAGGGTCTTCTTCATCCATCCCCTCCCCAGGACTACACACTGCAAATACCATGTCAGCCCTATTTGCATATGGCTTCATCATGTTGACATGGTACATCCTATGGGTATGTCTCCTGTCAGGCAGTTCTACAATATAGTTCACATCATTAACCTGTCAGACTACCTTGTATGGTCCTACCCATTTGGCCTGCAGCTTGTCCTTCCGGACTGGAATTAGGACCATGACTTCCTGACCTACACTGTACGAATGAGCTCTGGCTCTGTGGTAATACCAGACCTTTTGCTTCCATTGGGCAGCCGACAGGTTGCTCTGGGCCACCCCCATAAGTTCCTTCAGCTTATTCCTAAACTTCAGGACATACTCCATGATGGGAGTTCTGTGGGTGGCATGCTTGCCTTCTTAGTCTTCCTGGATCAGGTCTAGGGGCCCATGCACTCTACGTCCATGTAAAAGTTCGAAGGCGGAAAGCCTTATCAACTCTTGGGGCACCTCCCTGTATGCGAACAACAGTTGGGGATGGTATTTTTCCCAGCCCCTCCCATGCTGTTCAGCAAACACTTGTAGTATCGATTTTAGGGTACCATTAAACCTTTTCACAAGCCCATTGGCTTGTGGGTGATAAGGTGTCGTGTGTCTCTGCACTACCCCACACTTCTCCCACAAACACTTCACCTGGTGCAACATAAAGATACCCCCTTGATCAGTGATATTCTCCTGTAGAAACCCAACATGGGAGAAAATCCTAGCAATCGTCTGCTACTTTGTCTGTCCTAGGTGAGGAGAGGGTGACCGCCTCTGGGTATCGGGTGGTGTAATCAACCACCATCAGGATAAACCTCTTCCCAGAGGAGCTTGGGGTACTCAAATGTCCCACAATATCCATTCCTACTCTCTTGAATGGCTCCTCCACAATGGGCAAGGGAATTAGGGCAGCTTTGGTTTTACTACCTGCTTTCCCTATTTGTTGCCACCGATGACAAGACCTGCAATATTCCTTCATCTGCTGGGTGAAGTTGGGCCAATAGAAATTCTGGGCCAATTGCTGCATGGTGCGTGTAATTCCCAGATGTCCGGACATAGAAACATAGACTTTGATGGCAGATAAGGACTGCTTGGCCCACCTAGTCTGCCCATTTCCATACCTATTGAATAAGCTGCAGATCCTAGCTAACCAACAGCTTACTTCTTCCTACTCCCCCACCAGAATTGCCTTATGTCTGTCCCATTTATTCTTGAATTTACCCACTGTTTTTGACCCCACAACCTCCTCAGGAAGGCCGTTCTATGCTTCCACCACCTTCTCTGTGAAAAAATACTTCCTCACATTGCTCCGTGCCGTCCCCCCTCTGTCTTCAAATTGTGTCCCCTTGTTCTTGCACATCACTTTTTCTGAAAGATGCTACCCTCTTGGAATTGTTGATTCCCTTGAGGTACTTGAAAGTTTCTGTCATGTGCCCCCTCCCTCCTTTCCTCAAGGGTATACATATTAAGTTCCTTTAGTCTCTCTTCATATGGCTTCCATTGCAGACCCTGCACCATTTTAGTTGCTCTCCTCTGGACTGCCTCTATCCTGTCTATGTCCTTGCAGAGATGGGGTCTCCAGAACTGCATGAACAACTCCAGATGGGGTCTCACCAACTGTCAGTACAGAGGGATAACAACTTCCTGTTTTCTACAGGTGATGCCTCTCTCTATACATCCCAGTATCCCCCCAGCCATCCATACTGCCTTCTCACATTGCTTGCTTACCTTTAGGTCATCTGATATGACTACCCCATGTCCCTTTCCATTTTTGTTGTTGTTAATACCTACCCCCCCAGTGTTGACTCTTCCCCTGGGTTTTTTTCCTAGGTGCATTACTTTGCACTTCTTTGGACTGAATCTAAGCTGCCATACTTTTGACCATTCCTCCAACCTTGCCAAGTCCCTTCTCATCCTTTCCACCCCCCACCTTGTGTATCAACCCTGTTGCAGATCTTTGTGTCGTCTGCAAAGAGGCATACTTTTCCTTTCAGTCCCTCTGCAATGTCACTTATAAAGACATTAAAAGGGACCGGACCAGTACTGAACCCTGCAGTACCCCGCTAGTAATCCCCCTTTCTTCAGAATGGACTCCATTTACTATTACTCTCTGTGTCCTGTTGTCCAGCCAATTTTTTACCCAGGCTACCACCCTGGGACCCACTCCCAGGCTGGCCAATTTGTTTATTAATCTTTTATGTGGGACTGTGTCAAATGCCTTGTTAAGTCTAGGTAGGCCATGTCCACAGCCCCTCCCTGGTCTACTACTTTGGTCTCCCAGTCAAAGAAATCTATTAGATTCATCAGACATGACCTTCCCACTGTGAATCCATGCTGCCTTGGGTCCTAAGCCCTGTTGGCCTCTAGTTACTCAACAATTCTTTCTTTTAGAAATGATTCCATCATTTTCCCTACCACTGAGGACAAGTTAACAGGCCTGTAGTTTCATGCCTCTGCTTTGCTCCCACTTTTGTGAAGGGGAATCACGTCCGCCCTCCTCCTCCAGTCCTTAGATACCACATCATCCTCCCATGATTTGTTAAAAAGGGTAGTCAGTATTGTCACTAGGTCTCCCCTTACTCCCATCAGAATTCTGGGATGAATCCCATCAGGCCCCATTGTTTTGTCCACCTTCAGTTTTAGGAATTCTTTCAGAACCCTTTCTTCTGTGAAAGGACTGGTATCAATCCCCCTATACAGAGTGCTTCTATTGATTGGATTAGGTACCTCCCCCCTCTTCTTCTTTTGTGAATATTGAGCATAAGTGTTCATTCAGCATCCCTGCTTTTTCACTGTCCCTCTCTGCCCACCCACCATCCCCTTTATTAAGCCTCACTAGTCCTCCCTTAGTTTTTCTTCGCTCCCTAATTTACCTATAAAAGGTTTTACCCCCTTCTCTACTTAGTCGGCTATCTTTTCCTCAGTTTGGGCCTTTGCTATTCTGACTGCCTTCCCCACTTTCTTCTGCTTTAACTGGTACATTTCTCTGTCCTGCTCCTTCTGTGTTTCCTTATACTTCCCGAATGCTATCTTTTTCTCCCTAACCTCCCCCTCCACCTCTTTTGAGAAACATAGTGTTTTTTTTCTTTTGTTTTGATTTGTTTAGTTGCTTCACACAAAGGCTTGTTGCCTCTGTGATGGCAGTTTTGATGTTTCCCCATTATTCCTCCACCCCTCCTTCTTGCTTGTTTGCTAGTGCTTTTCTGAGGCACTCTCCCATTTTTAACAAAGTCAGCCATCCTAAAGTCCAGTACCCTCACTTTTGTAAGGCTTGACTCTGCAGCTGTGTTTATCATGAACCACAGTTTGGTGGTCACTTGTTCCCAGATGGCTACCCACTTCTAGATCTGAGATCCTCTCTCCATCCCCATTTGAGAGTACCAGAGGATGTCATGAGCAACCTTGAGCAATCGCTCATGATACCCCTGGGAAACGACAAGCTACCTGCCCATCACCCCTCCCTCTGTCCTTACGTCCTGTGTATACAACAGTCCATTGTCCCAAAATACTTTATGTCTTATGTCACCTCCCTGTGTCCCGCAGATTCTGCACAAGCCCTCAGCCTCTCCAAACTAGGGTCAGTTCCCTGAGCAGCTGCAAAATCGTCATGTTTTCCCAAGGTATGGGACATGGCCGCTTCAGTTCCTAAACTGGAGTCCATAACTCTAGCATCAGGGCATTCAGGGTCACTGCCATCCCTAGCCTTCTGGCCACTTGTTACCCCTCCCTCCTTGGAGTAACCTTCTGTAGCTGTTTGTGAAATGCTTCTTGGAGAAGTCCTACCTCCCTTTCACTACGCTCCATTTCAGGAGACACAGGCTGAGGAAACAGTCTCCCATTTTTTCCTACGGGGCTTCTATGGGGTCCAGAGAACTACATGTGGCCTTTGCCGCCTGACTCCAGGTAACCACACACACACACCACCCCCCCTTCTGGAGATTGTTCCCTATAATCACATCCAGGATGAGGTTTGTCTGCCATGGCCACTTGTTGCACCCTCTCTCCTGCACCCTCTCTTCTGTCTCACCCCAGTTCAGGAGAACACTAGCTAGTGGCAGAGTTTTTCCTCCCCAGTGAATCCCCTTACTGTTGCAAACTGATTAGGTATAAGTTGTTCAGGCCCAACCAAATCCCCTTTCAATAAGGAAAGAGATGCCCCTGTGTCCCTTAACCCATGGGTCTGCACCCAATTTACAGTAACTGGGTGTATGTGCTCCTTCATGTTCATAGGCATGCTTTCAGGGATACATAGTGCACCCAACTCCATTTGAGCACCACTTTTTCCACTCTGTGCCTTTTTAGGACACTGTCTCGCAAGGTGCCCTGGCTGTTTGCAAAACCAACAGTCATCATTTCTTTTATCCGAGAAATCCCTTTATTGTAACCTGGGGCTTCTCCCTTTCTGTAGAGGCAGTGAGGGTTTTAGCTGCCCTGAAGGTGTGCTTTTCCCTTTCTGCACTGCCACACCCACCCCACTCCCTTTCAGAGCAGGCCTGCTCCTGGCATAGCGATCTAAGAACTCAGCAGCCTGCTGCACTGTTTTTGGATCTTGGTCCTCTAACCAGGTTTTTAGCTCTGCTGGGCAAGCCCAAAAGAATTGCTCTAACAGCATAACCTCTTCAATTTTTTCCCCAGAATTTGCTTTTACTCCCTTCTTCCAGCATTTCAAAAACTGACATTGCTTTGTGGCAAGTTCCCTATAGCTCATGTCAGGGCTTCTCCAGAGCTTATTGAGCTTAACCCTGTATGCTTCAGGAGTTAGTTCATACTTTTTAAGTAAGGCAGTTTTAAGTTTCTCATAATCTGGCTATCATGATTGTCCATTTGGCCTAGTGCCTCACACCCTTTACCAGTAAGCAGTGGGGATAGCTGGAAGCTCCAGGAGTCCCTGGGTATTCTGGCCTGAATACAGACATTTTCAAAAGAATTTAAAAATGCATCTATACAGAGGTGTGCATAAGGGGGGGCTGACCCTGGCTTTAGCCCCCCATTATATTTTTTTGTGTTTACCTTGCATGACATCAGAGTCCTGAGCTGCTGCAATTGAGGAAGCTTCAGAATTGAACAGTGTTTTGATAACCTTCAAGCTGGAATTTCTTACTCTGGCAACAGGGAGAAGAGAGAGAGTGAGTGACTGTGTGTGTGTGTGCGTGTGTGCATATGTGTGTGTTCAAGTTCAAGTTCAAGTTTATTGCAGGAAAACTCCATTGAGCAAGCTCATTCACAAGGAGGTCCTGTGACATAAACACTTAAAGTACAAACACAGATAGGTAATAACAGTATATACATGAAATGCACGTTACATGATACAGGCTGGATATACATACAAGGGTACCACATAGGGTGACCGCAGGTGGTAAACATTGATATGAAACAGGGAAGTGACTTACAGGTTGCATACTGATAAATGAAACATGATGACTGGTGTGTGCAATACATATATTTTGGCAGCTAGAACAAACAACAGACTACAACTGATATGGGGGAGGAGTGATTTGATAGAGTAGCAGTGGAGCATAAGCATAGATAAAGCCAGGAGTAGAAGGGAAAGGGAAAGCAGTTAATATGACAAATCAATTATACCTTACCAGTGGATAAATATGGCATACATGGTGAAGGAAGAGACTTAATGACAGTTACAGGTGTCTTTTATTTTGGCTGAACTTAGCGATTTGTAGAAGTTTATTGAAACTATGCTAGTTAGTTTCAGTATGGTTTGTAATTGGTTCCAAATGGAGGGAAGGGCATATGCAATAGCACATTTACCAAAGGAAGTCTGTGTCCTTGGTATGTCAAGCATAATAAAGTCAGATTTTCTTAACGAGTATGCACTATGTGAGATACTAATAAGGGAAGAGAGATAGCTTGGCAATTTCTGCAGGAGCAGTTTAAGAGTCCATAGCCCAGCATGGAGCAGGCGTCTAGTAGTAAGGGTTGTCCAACCAACAGCTACATATAAGTCACAGTGGTGCGAACGGTAAGGGGAGTTGGTAGTGAACCGTAACGCACAGTGATAAAGGATGTCCAGTTTACTTAGATTTGCAAGAGTGGTGGAGGAATAGATTACATCGCCGTAGTCGAGTAGGGTGAGAAAAGTGGCCTGTACAAGCTTGTTTCGAGTTTCAAGGGGGAAAAGGGCCTATTTCTGTAGAAGAAACCTAACCTTGCTTTTAACCTTCTAGAGACATATTCGACGTGGTTATTGAAAGATAATTTATTGTCAATCCAGATACCCAGATATTTAAATTTGGTTACAACTTCCAGAGGCTCGTTTAGCGTAGTGACAATGAAGTCTTGGGCAAGGGTATTATGGGGGCCTGTGACAGCACTGCAGGAGAATATCATCGCTTTAGTCTTCTTAGCATTGAGCAGAAGCTTTGCCTTTATTAGATTATGCTCAAGTTGTGCGAAGTCCGCTTGAAGCACTCCCTTGACTTCAGTTAATGATGAGCCAGAAGTATACAACACAGTACCATCTGCAAAAAAGTGCAGATTGGACGTAGATATGTTAGCATATAAGTCATTAATGTACAAAGAAAACAAGATAGGGCCTAAGATGGATCCTTGGGGGACTTCTCTTGCAACTGGAAAGGCAGCAGAAAAAAAGCCTTCTGCCTTTACTTTTTGGAATCTTCCAGTTAGGTAGCTAGAGAAACACTGGGTGGTGTGGTATGTGGCACCCAACTTTGTAAGGCAATTGACTAATAGTTTGTGATCAACAGTATCAAAAGCTTTGCTGAGGTCCAAAAAGACTGCACCAGTTACCTTCTTAGCATCTATAGCAGAGGTCCAATCATTGGTTACTTTTGCTAGTGCAGTGATTGTGCTACGATTAGCCCGGAAGCCAGGTTGAGCTGGGTTAATGAGAGAGAAGGTTTCCAAATGAGATTTTAACTGAATATGGATCAGTTTTTAGAGAACTTTAGAAAGGATAGGCAATATGGAGATAGGCCTATAGTTGTTTACATCGCATGGGTCACCAGATTTAAATAGAGGGAGGATATGTGCTGATTTCCAGCAGGACGGCACAGTAGCAGATGTAATGGAAAGATTGAAGATGTGGAGAATTGGGGCAGTGAGATGGGCATAGCCTGACCTTAGGAAAAAGGGTTCCAAGCCATCGTCCCCTGCGCTTTTTTTGGTGTCTAAGTTAAGAAGAGAATCTTCTACTTCTTTATAAGTTATCTCACACAGTTGGAAGGGGCTGGGTGCAGGACTAGATGTAGGGGGAGGGGTATGCTGGCTCACCACAGCACCAGCATAAGGTGACGAGCCAAAAGCTAATCCAGCTGTGGCAAAATGGGAGTTAAGTTCCTCCAGGTTTAGGGACTTGTTTTCCACAATCTTGCCACTTGCAACTATCTTTGTTGGGACAGAGGGGGCCATGGGCCGTCCTTCTATAGCTTTGATAGTCTTCCATATTTTATGAGGGTTACCTTTAGCTTGTTCGAGAGTAGAAATATAATAGTTAGCTTTAGCAGAGCGAAGTTTTTCACAGTTATTCCTGGCTGTTCTAGAGGCCTGCCAATCTGAAGATTCTTTGAATGTCTAGCTTTAGCCCAGAGCTTATCTTGAGCTATAAGGGCTGCCTTGAGATCCGAGGTAAACCAGGGTTGGAATTGTTCCTGACCCTGACTTTGATGAAAGGGCATGCTTATTTATTATTGTAGTGAGTTTGTCATTAAGGATGTAAGCTGCCTTGTTGACATCTTTGCTAGGTAGAGATCTTGCCATCTGATCATGCTCAGGTCAGATAGGAAGTTTACTGCACTGAATTTGTGAAAGGATCTTTTTGTTATAAAGATGGGTTGCGGCCAGGCCTTAATTTGAGATCTTATGCAAGCAACAATTCCATGATCGCTCATGTCGTTGTGAAACACTGCAGAATGAGATATTTTGTGTGGATGGGTGGTTAGTACCACATCTAGAATGGAACTGTTGTTGCAGTATTTAGAGTGTTGTTCCTAGTAGGTTCACTGACTAATTGCCCAAGACCTAGTTCGTCACAAAGGGATTTGAGGCCGTGTGATTTAGGTGACAGCCAGTCCATATTTAGATCTCCTAGAAATATTGTTTCAGTTTTGCATTCACTGAACATGGATTTCAAAGATTAAGGACTTCATCACCACCAGACGGGGTCTATAGCCACCTAGGATAGTGATACATTCCGAGGAGGGAGATGAAGGCTCAGAGAAACTAACTCAAATTCCTTGGCTAGAGATTTGCAACTAATATTGGTGACCAAGTACTTAGATTTGGTGAGATAACCCCGCCTCTAGACTCTCTATCTGCTCTAAATAAATTGTAGCCCTGCAGTGATATTTGTTGATCAGTGTTCATCTTTTTTAACCACGACTCAGTAATTATGATAAGGTCAGGGTTAACGTGTGCAGCCCAGGCTTGCAGCTGTACAAGTTTTTTAGGCAGGCTTAAAATGTTGACCATCATCATTTTGAGACCTGTAGCCTCAGCAAAATCGATAGGCGAGGTAAGTTGTGGGAGGGGCAGGGTTGAGCTCCACATTTCCTGAGCAGAGAAGTAGCAGAAGTATAACTTTCTTTAAGGAGCTTATAAGAATGGAGACTGCTTTTTTATTTCTTCGCAGCAACCCATATCGTGCTGCGCAAGAGGCGGCACCACTGTAATGACAGTTGATCGTGATCAATGCAAGTGCTTGAGTAGACATAGGTGAGGACAGTAGCAAGGGGGTGTAGGCTAACCGGGGGGAATAGGCTAAAAGGGGAGAGGAGAATGACATAGTGTCTGCAAGGTAGACTGTTATAACATTAGGTATTGATAAGGTACATTGGAGAACTGAATTGCATTGAGGTACTTCCAATTGCACTGTATTGCTGAAAACTCTGCACCTTCGGAGCAATAAAAACACAATAAGGAGAGCCATGGTCCCAGATTGAGTGGTCTCTGATTTGTATTAGTGCAATATTTTCTAGGCAAGTAATTTGCCCACCTAGGTACTCACTTAAAACCTAGATGAGAAAATACAGCAGAAAGGGGAACAAGGAGAGCAGGAGCAGCTTAGTTAGTGGGGGCTCAAGAGATATTCACACAGGGCAGTCTTATTGGCCACACTCAGATACCAATCATAGGGTGTCAGCAGTTGAAACTAGGCCAATGAAGCAGTAATATGATATAGGAGGCGGATCATGAGTGTATTTAAAGGAGGCCTGGGAGAGGGGGGTGGTGGGGATGGGAGAAAATTTCAGGTCAGAGCGAGAGCTGAGAAGTCAGAATTAAGAAGGGAACACTGTAACAGGCTATAGAGAAGGTGCCCCAATCAGAGCAAAGCAGGCAAGCGGGCGTACCAATCACAATCCCCCTATGGCAGTGCAGGACCAATCAAGGGTGCCCAGGTGTGCTGGCTCTCTGCAGAGGATTCTATCGGTATCTATCGGTATGACAGTGCAGCATAGGTAATAATAGGGTGCTCAGCGTCTATCTGACTTGAGTCTGAAGGGTGGATGGCAGACACTGAGGGCTTCCTGTTTTCAGCTGCAGAGCTGTGGCACAGGCAGTTTTAAGGAAGTTGTCAGCCTGTTGAGTGAAGCTTAGGGGAACCTCAACTACAACCACCCCTTGTAGCAGCACCGGGAAAGAAGTAGAATGATAATGCAGTCCATATTGCCCACGAATGAGTACAGGGAGTTATGTAGAAGACCAAGAATCCCTCTAGTGGCAGGTCTGTATAACCTGCTAATGGAAAAAAAAAAAAAAGGTAGTTAGACTTATCGGCGCCAAGGCAGAGTGCTTGGATGGGGGGGGCGCTGCAGGAAGAGCAGTCAGACAGAAGAGGAGTAAGCACTTTAAAACAGCAGTAGAAATTACAATCCAGCTAATACAGTTGAAAAACTTCTAATAACACAGTTGAAATGTGCTTAGTTCTATCGAAAATCTAACAAGTGCCAGGTGTCTATAGCAGGGGAAAAGTCCTGGACAATCAGTGTGGGTTTGCTGGAAGCACCCGTGTTCCGATTGGCTGCGCTGTCCCGCACCTTCCAAGGAGCTGCAGGCGGGTGTCCTGGTCTTGGTCAGTGGCTGGCTGGCTGGGTGCCGGCCGACCGTGGGTGAGCTGAAGCAGCCCTGTTCAGGGGCAGGCAGCTTCCAAGGAGCTGCAGGCAGATGTCCTGGTCTTGGTCGGTGGCTGGCTGGGTGCCAGCCGACCGTGGGTGAGCTGAAGCAGCCCTGTTCAGGGGCAGGCAGCTTCCAAGGAGCTGCGGGCGGGTATCCTGGTCTTGGTAGGTGGCTGGCTGGGTGCCGGCCGACCGTGAGTGAGCTGCAGCAGCCCTGTTCAAGGGCAGGCAGCTTCCAAGGAGCTGCAGGCGGGTGTCCTGGTCTTGGTCGGTGGCTGGCTGGGTGCCAGTGTCTGCTCTTCAAAATGCAATTCTGTAGCTCTCTGTTAATTATTTTAATAAAATAGAATCATTAAAGGAAAGGGGAAATTGTTTAACCAGGAAAAGCACACTAAGCCAGCAACCTGGGAGCACAAGGAAGTTAAGTGACTTGCTCAGGGTCACACAGTGTGCAAGTACAAGCTGATGGGATTCGAACCCAGGTTTCTAGGTTTACAGCTCAGTGCCCTTAACGACTACGCTGTATTGCCTCCTAAGAAGAATGAGCCAGTATTTTCTAATGATGTTCCCCATGCCCCCAGATTCTCCATTGTATTTTGTGATAAAACAGACAGATCTGTTATCACCCTGTTCCTAATTCTTTGCTTCTAACAAGGAGTCCCTTTTCATGTTTTTGGCTCTTTCAAGACCATCTTTCAAGTGCATTGTCAAATGTCAGCCTTTTGTAGCCCCTTTGTATGAATTTATTGTACAGTTCCTGAGTTCCTGAGATTGTTTTTCAGACTCATCTTCCATAATGCAATTCTGCCTGATATGTATATGTTTTTCTATATTGATTTATTTTTTATTTCTTATGTTCCATTGTGTTGCATTTTGTCTATCTTTGTTCAAATCCCACCATAGCCACTTAGATCTAAATCATGAATTAACAAGTTTATACTGTATGCATTTAAAACAGCAAGTGGCAGACAATTGGTTTGTTCAGGAAACTGTAGAAAAGGGATTATTTTGATACAGTAAAACTGACCCCTCAGGAAGACTTCTGTCAAAGCGCTGGGGTTTTGGTGTGGTGGTGAGCCACACCATGTGTGTCTGTTAATTACCTGCAGTAAAAGTGGAGAAAATGTTTTTTCATATGCAGTTTTTGGGTTTTGCAGGTTTGCTCTCAGCTCCTTCACCCACGTGTCCCCAACGTAGTGCATGTGTGTGCAGGCATGTATGTGCATGCTGTTCGGGATGCCACTCCCTTCCAGTCATGCCACTGACCACCTGCACCAGCACCAAACCTCCATTTGGTGATGGCAGAACTATGGGCAGGTGACCCCACCCCTTATCCTGGAGAGGAGAGTCAATTCTTGCTTCAAACAACATGAAGTCTTGCTGTATTCTGACATATGCAGTTAGGTCCTGCCTTTCAATTGCCCCGGAGAACAAAGAGTTAAATTTTCTATGCCTAGCATAGAATGTTCATCACGAGCTCGGTTGAAGCCCTGTCTGCTGTTGTTTAAACTGCAACCGTCAGATTCTTTGCTCCGACTCACTGAACAGTCACTCCGGAGATTTATCCTGCTGCTCGGTTCAAAAGTCGGTTGAAGTGTCGGTTTCGGCCTGGGTTTCTACAAATTGCTGTTTCCGCTTAGTCAGTTCAAGTCTCTGTCTGTGGTACCATGAGTACTAGATAGGTTTTTGTTCTGTTTCTGTGTGGAACTTGTAAACTGTGGATCGGTTCGGCTGAACCGATCAGTTTGAGGTAAAAAAACTTGTGCTTACTTTAGAGTGTGGTAACTGGTCCATATCAGTTCTAAAAAAAACAGATTTAATTACATTTTTTTCCAAGACCAGTGACATGGTCAGGAACTGATAGGGGAGTCTTGCCTGGCGGATTGCCGAAAAAAGGATCGGCCATGTCTGAGATACCCAAGAAAAAAATCGGGCCCACTAGGTTTCAACACTGCAGTGTGTGTGGGGAGGTCTTTGCCAAGGCTGATCCCCACACTACCTGTGTTTATTGTCTGGGGTTTGACCACCTCAATTCAGACCGCCAAATTTTCAAGAATTTTCCCAAATCTACCCTAGAAAAGAGATTAGGTAGACTGAGGGAAAGGGAGGCCGAGAAGTCCGCTGACCCGGATGGCCAGCCCGGTTCGGTTCCGATTGAACCAGAAGGAGTGCCCTCTGACCAGGGCAATACTTCTTCGGGCAAAAGGAGAGCCGATTCTGAGGAATCGATTCCGATAAAAAGAAAAAGAAAAGACAAATCGACCAGTTCGGACCCAGAATTTCATACTCCAACCGCTGATGAGATAGCCAAGGCGATAAGGATTGTGCAATCGCTTAGTTCGGTTCCGACCAAACCGGCATCATCTGGCATGGGCTCGGTTCAGTCGGTTCCCCCGGTTACAGATTATACTTTGAAAGAATTTTATGAACCGGAGGAGGAGGAGGAGGGAGAGTATGAGGTTGATTATGGTGATGGTGAAAGTCTGGATGTGCCTATTGACCTGGACATCTCCCCAGACAGACCTTCAGGTGTTTCTCCTCCTAGGCTTTCTGAGTCCCCTTCACACTACATGTTCTACAAAAAAGTGGCTGAAACCCTCCAGCTTCCTGTGGAGGAAGCAGTAGAGGATCAGGAAGAGCCTGATTATGTTGAGATGATGGACATCCCAGAGTCCAGGAGACTGTCTATTCCCCTCCACAAATCCTTTGGGAAACAGACACAAAAAATTCTTAAGTCTCCTATTTCTATACCTCCTGTGGACAGACGAATGGACAAGAGGTACACTCTCTCAGGCTCAGACACGGAGTTCCTTTTTCAGCAATGCAGCCATGTTGGGGTTGTGTGCAAGCTGCTGCCTGTGATAAGGCAAACATTCCCTTGGCATCACACCCCCCAGACAAGGACTCCAGGAAGACTGATGCCATGGCAAAGAAACAATACATGGCAGCATCTTTGGGACTCAGGCAGGCTAACTATATGGCCTATACAGCCTGGTACCAGAAGTCCAGGTGGGACACTGTGCTGGCTCTGGCTAAACAAGCCCCCAACCAGCTTGCCAAGGAGCTGGAGCAGGTGGCTACAGATGGGATTGAGGCATCAAAAGTACAGTTTCATGCTGCTGTAGACTCCCAATGATGTTTCATCAAGAGTCATGGCTACATCTGTGGCTCTTCGGAGGATGGCTTGGCTCAGATGTACTAGCCTCTCACAGGATACCCAGGCTAAGGCCATGGATTTTCCTGTAATTGATAATTCTCTGTTTGGGGAGCAGACAGAGAATTACACGTAGAAGATGGACGAGTACAGGACCACTTACAGGAGTGCTCAGGCCAAAGAAAGGAAAGCAACTCCTCAAAGGCAGCAGTCCTGGGGCAGGGGCAGGCCTTTCCAAAGGCCTTTTTACCAAGCTCAGGCCTCCTCTTCTTCCTTTTTGCAGAGGGGGTTCTTTAGAGGGAGAGGCAGAAGGGGGATGAGCAGTCCTGCATCCACTCCTCAGCCTAAAGTCCCAGCCAAGCAGACACCCTGATGGGTCTGCCGGGTCGATTTGCCCATACCAGTAGGGGGCAGGCTGGCTTACTTTGTCCAGGACTGGAAGTCTCTTACATCAGACAAGTGGGTCCTGGAAGTAGTAAGCCAGGGACTGGTTCTCAGCTTCAAAAAATTTCCCAAGATGAGAGCCAGATCTTTTCCACCTGCAAATCTCTCAGAGACCCTTGCCCTAGAGGCAGAGGTTTCTTCTCACCTAGCTCTTAGAGCTATAGAGAGAGTTCCCACCTTACACAAGGGCAAAGGATTGTACTCCAGGTACTTCCTAACCCCCAAAAAGACAGGAGAATGGCGGCCCATCCTGGACCTAAGATATCTGAACAAACATCTTTTGAAGCCAAAGTTCAAAATGGTAACTCTGGGAATTATCCTTCCCTCTCTAAGGCCAGGGGACTAGCTAGCCTCCCTGGACCTCAAAAATGCATACTTTCACATTCCCATCAGGTGCTTCCACAGAAAGTACCTCAGGTTCGAGTTGCGCTCAGGCCACTATCAATTCAGAGCAATGCCCTTTGGCCTAGCATCAGCCCCAAGGGTTTTCACAAAGTGCCTGGAGTTGTTGTTGCCTTCCTAAGAAGACAAAAGATCTCCATCTTCCCATACTTGGATGACTTGGCTCATCGTAGGTCAGTCTCCAGACCAAGTCTAGTCACATCTGCAAGTGACCCAGCAAGTGCTTACTTCCTTAGGATTCTTTCACAACCTACCAAAGTCAGTTCTCGAACCAGTACAGCTCCTCACCTTCATAGGTGCAGAACTGGATACAGTAAAGGCAAGAGCCTTCCTTCCCCTGGAAAGGGCAAGGACCCTTATGGAACTGGTTTCTTCATTCACCTTTCAGGTGTCTCGACCAGCAAGGCATTTCCTTCAGCTACTGGGCCACATGGCAGCTTCCACGGCAGTGGTCCAGGGAGCAAGATTCCAAATGAGGGACATTCAGTTCCATTTAGGAGCCTTTTGGTCCCAAAGACAGGATTCCCTTACCAAACTAATCCCAGTGACTCGAACCCTGATCCAAGCCTTGCAATGGTGGCAGGATCAGGACAATTTTAGACAAGGGGTTCCATTTGTCACTCAGTCTCATTCAGTGGTACTCACCACAGATGCTTCCCTGTTGGGCTGGGGAGCCCATTTGGGGGATCTTACTGCCCAAGGACTGTGGTCACCTCAGGAATCTCTGCTTCACATCACTCTCTTGCAATTCAGAGCAGTGTTTCTGGCACTGCAAGCTTTTTCCAAATCTGTATAGAACAAGGTGGTTCAGGTCAGAACAGACAACACCACCACCACCATGTGGTACATCAACAAGCAAGGAGGCACTCAGTCTACGGCCTTGTGCACAGAAGCAATGAAGTTGTGGTCCCTGGCCTATTCCGTGCAAACCTCTCTGATAGCAGTTCACCTCACAGGGAAGGACAATGTCCTAGCAGATGCACTGAGCAGAATATCCCAGGGCCATCATGAATGGGCCCTGGATCCTCTAGTTTTGAAAGTGATTTTCTCGAGATGGGGCACCCCAGAGATAGATCTTTTTGCAGCCCCAGACAATCATCAACTTCCTCTCTTTTGTTGCAGACCCCCAGTCTTGGGCTCAGTCCTCCTGGATGCTCTGATTCTGACCTGGGAAGGGAAATTTCTGTATGCTTTTCCCCCCTTCCCTCTCCTGTTCAGGGTGCTAGTCAAGATAAGGTCACAACCATGCAAGGTGATTCTGATTGTTCCAGACTGGGCCAGACAGCCATGTTATCCCTTGCTGCTGTCCCTAACAGTTCACCTTCCCCTGTCTCTTCCCAGGAATTACAACATGTTAACATCCTCTCAGGGGAGGATTTGGTACCCGAATCTTCAGTCTCTCAATCTCAAGGCTTGGCTCTTGAAGAGTTAGAGTTTGCAGATCTGCATCTTTCCCAAGGGGTTCTGGATATCCTTAAGGCTTCTCGAAAGCCTTCCACCAGGAAGACTTACAACTCCAAATGGAAAGATTCAGCATTTGGTGTTCTAAGAAGAATATTTCTCCAGACTCCGCTGAATTGCCTACGGTTCTGGATTATATGGTCCATCTTAATGGCCTAGGCCTCAGACCAGCTACCCTCAAAGTACACTTGGCAGCTGTTTCTGCTTTCCTATCAGTAGGCAAGTCTTCCTCTCTGTCATCCCATCCTGTATTCTGTAAGCTTTTCAAGGGATTGCTTCACACCAATCCCCCCTTTCGGGATCCTGCTCCTGCTTGGGACCTTAATGTTTGCATTGCTCAGCTTATGCAGCCCTCCTTTGAGCCTTTGTCCTCAGCAGAGCTTAAGTACTTGACTTGGAAAACTGTGTTTTTGGTAGCCATTACTTCTGCCAGACGTATCAGTGAATTGCAAGCCTTGTCAGTGGAATCTGATTTCATCTCTTTTCACATAGATAAAGTGGTCCTTAGAACTAACAAAAAGTTCTTACCTAAAGTGGTTTCAGATTTCCACCTCAACCAGTCTATTTCTCTCCCTATTTTCGTCACTGACCATTCCTCCTCGGGGAAGAGGAGGCTACACAGCTTGGATGTTAAAAGAGCCCTTAGCTACTACGTGGAGCGTACCAAGGGTCACAGGTTTGAACCCTCCAGTTGTTCCTTACTTATGGAGAAGTTGGTAAAGGCAAACCTGCCACTAAGAGATCTATTGCTAGGTGGATTGTTTCTTGTATACAATTCTGCTATGAAAAACTGGGTAGAACTCCACCCTCAGGCCTGAGGACTCATTCCACAAGAGGTACAGCTGCCTCCCTGGCTGCTGCCAGGGATATTCCTCTCTTAGAAATTTGTCAAGCAGCCACCTGGAAAACAGTCCATACTTTCACCAAGCATTACTCTCTGGATAGCCAGGCTAGGGTGATGCTCAGTTTCACAACAGTACTCAGAGCCTGTTCCCAAGTAGGTTCTGTCCCTCCTCCATGGAGGTACTGCTTGGTAATCTGCATATGTCAGAATACAGCAAGACTTCATGTTGTTTGAAGAAAAAAAATTACTCCCCTTAGCATTGTTGTTTCTTCTAATGGAGTCTTGCTGTATTCTGACTTCCCCCCCACCTCCCCTCTCAGAACCTAGTTTTGGGGATGTGGGTGGGCAGGAACAGTGTTGGCACCCTAGGGGTGTCCTTTTTACACCCTCTTTTTTGTTTGGGTGAGAGGTTGTGTTTTGGATGTGTATTTGTTTTTGGGTTTCCTGACTTGAGTCTTCCTTTGAAACCAAAAAATGTTTATATATTTGCCAGTTGGCTAGTAAAAATTTTACAGTTTCCACACAGAACACCTAGTGAGTCTTTGCTCGTAAAGATCTGACGGTTGCAGTTTAAACAACAGGGGGCTTCAATCGAGCTCGTGATGAACATTCTATGCTAGGCATAGAAAATTTAACTGTTTGTTCTCTGGGGCAGTTGAAAGGCAGGATCTAACTGCATATGTCAGAATACAACAAGACTCCATTAAAAGAAACAACATTACTAAGGTGAGAAATGTTTTCTTCTGCTCCCCCCCCCGTGCTGGCACCCTGGCGACCCAAGGTCGTACCCAAACCCGGGTCGCCGGCGTAGCTTGAGGTATTGTGTCCAGCGCCTCAACCCTCAGTGCCACCGGGTCAGCAGTGGAGAATTATTTTTAACATATTTACTTACTCCTGCATTTCTTATTGTGGAAGATTGGTGAGTGCTCTGCTACCTTGAACTTTTTCTCTTTGGATTTACGGGGCTAACTACTACCCCCTGCAGAGCACCAGGCTCCATTCCAGTTGTGCACACCTGTTTGTGCTTTGGGCGGCAATGTATTTTGCCTAACTGTAAAATGTAGGAAAATACACCATTTACAGTGATTTTTTTCAAACATTTCCTGGGGGAGCATGTCCCCAGACCCCCCCAGGCTTTGTTAGAATTTTGGGCCGCCCTTGTTCACAACTTCTGCATATGCCTCTGCATCCATATCCTCCCCTCTTTAAATTCAGCTACTAATTTGGAATTTAAATTATACCCAAGCCCTGGAGTTTCAGGTCCACCCCTGCCACTTACCTCCTCTGGCATTGGTCATTGGAGTCTTAGCCTCTCCAGCTTGAATTCCTTCTGGCACTTTCTTTCCTCTCTCTCAGCCTCTCTGTGAAGCAATTTTCCATTTCCTTGGTTTCTCTCTGAAGCCATTTTTCCTTTTTCTCGGCCTGTCTCCAACACTGGTTTTCTTTTTCCTGCATCTCCAGCTCAGACTTCCTCTGCTCAAATTCTCTTTGCTGCTGGGATTCAACCCTTTTCTGCTCAAATTCTAGCTCGAGTCTACTCAACTCTAGCTGCAGCCTGATCCGTTCTGGCTCCAGTTTTGTGGCAACTTTCCCCTGCTGCTGTGGCTCTGGGTTCCCTCTGGTCTTGCTGTCCTCCTCCCTGGGACTGGACACTGTGACTTCCCTTGGCACCCCTACATCCAAGGTCTGGTCCTTCTCAGCCATCGACTGTGACTCAAGGTCCTGGGCAGGTCACTTGCTCTTCAGCTGCCACAAGAGCCTCAATGAGGTGCTTTTTGGTTTGCCCCTCACACTGGGCCTCTGTTTCCTGACACAACTGCTTTAGGTAGTCTGCAGTGTATTCACTGTAGATGGAAGTCATCTTCTTCCTTTACTACTGCTATACTAGCTTACACCCAAGAAAAAAAGAAAACTGATAAGGAACTTTATACTGCAACCAAATTATATTTTTCCAGATCTCTGCCTTGATTAAGTGTGGATTGCTTTTAGTTTATCAATCTGATACACTGGCTTTGAATCCAACTACTATGCCTGTGCCACCAATATCTCTCAAATTGCAGCACTATGCAGCCAGATCTCTCAGATTGCACTGCTGTGCACCAGATCTGTCACAAACCCACTCCTGAGGGTCAGGTCCACTGAGCTCACAGTGCCCAACCCTAAATGTATTCCACGATGGGGGAGAAGGGATACCCTCCTCATGTCCTCTTAGAATGCTTGCCAAGGTTATGACTGAACACCTGCCATGAGGACCCAGGGTGTCCCTCTAAACTCTGGATAAGGGGACAATACCGGTCTTGAGTCTTGTAGCCAAATATGAACCCTTCTTGGTTGTTACACAGCTGGGGAAGATCCAGGCATCACATTCTCTTCAGGATAGCAGTGTGCTCTTGATTTCATCTTCTCCAACTGGTCATGCAACAACCTGGTTCAAAATCCCTACAGACTAATCTCTGAGACTTTGGTATTCTCCCTAGCTCTACCCAGATATCCCTTACAGACCCTTGCTCAATTGGTTGCTTATGGAGACACCCCTTAGCAATAACAGTTTGTCACAGATTATTATTAACTAGGCTAGGTTTGCTGGCCAAGGCCCCTAGCTTCACCCTAGCTTGCTTGAAAGGACAGAACAAAGAACCATACCAGAGTAAGGGAAAGGATTAAGACTTTTGGCTAGGCAGATTTACTGTGTGTTGTTGTTTTTATTTTGTACTCACAGGGATTGTTACTGTTTCTTGCTAGCATTTTATTGCTTTATTTTTCTCTGATTCAAATTGTTGTTGCTGGGTATACCTTCTACTGTATTATTACAAGGTGTGCCTACAAGTGTGTGCTAACAGACTACTGCTGTAATCTTCTGATTCAAATTGTCTTTTGCAAGGTATATCTTCTGTTACTGCTTTATTTTTCTCTGTAGCAAAGTGTTTCTTACAGGGTATATCTTCTGTGAAATTATTAGAGGTGGAGCTTAAATTTTTGAGACTTTTCATTATTATGCTAAGCAAAATTACTGTTTGCCCCTATTTTATTTATTTATTTTTTGCTGAAAAGGTTTTTTTGTCTCAGAGGTGTTGCAGTCTCCTTCTCACATTGAAGACAGGGAGAGTGAGAACACAGCCACAGCTTTCTTGAATCAAGGATGTTGTTTTCTAGACTACACTGAACTGAATTATTACTTCTTGGATCTGTGTAAGTAACTAGTATTGATTCTGTTTTTGGGGTGGACTTTTCTTAGTTTTAACTTTAACTTGCCAGGGAGGAACTGTAGCTGGGAGATATTTGTGGTCAGTTGTGACTAGACCTGTTACTTAGTCTTTGTGAAATAGGTGTCTGAAAGGAAGGAAGACACTCCCCGAGGTGGAGGGTAAGAGTTGTAGGTGATTGTTTCTGTACAGCATAGGTTTACTCCCACCCAGCCTTCCCCTCCACCCACCCACCCTGAGTGCATAACTTCCTTTATAGCAGGGGCTCTGACATCACTTCCTCAAAACTGCTGACAACATACACCTGTTCATATCTTTAAAGGCACAGCACACGGAATGGGGGTAGAAACACTCACAAGCTTGCGCACACTGAAACAAGAACAAAGAACAACAAAGCATCTGTAACTGAAAGGGACACAGAGATGTGGGGAGTGGTACAATGCACTGGCTGTGGAGCAGCAGTCTTCTGGGAGACATTCTGGAGACTGCGTTGCTGTCCTATTTGCAGGCACCTCTCTGATCTGAGGGAGGAGGTTGTTCATCTCCATGCTGACATGGCAAGGATTTGGGGAACCTGCTCCCCCACCCAGGCCACCACCACTACCTCAGAGGTTACCAAGAAAGAGGAGTGGTTGGTCCACAGTGGGCTCAGGGAGGGTGAGGGTGGTGGAACAGAGGCGCATCTCTCCAGTTGTGCCTCTCCACAATTCATTCACCACTCTGGTGAAGCATGGTTCCTCTCTGGAGGCACCTGCAGTGGAGACCAAGGAGGATGCTGGGAACCTCCACAATGAAGACCCACAGGAGGGTGGCACAGGACCCCACAGGGGAATGAAACAACTCCTGGTGGGGGACTCAATTGTTAGTGGGGTAGAACTGGGGGAGGAGAGGGAAGGGAGGTAAGGTGCCTGCCTGGTGCCAAGGCTTGGAGGGTCAGAAAATAAATCCTCAGGATCATGGGAGCAGCAGCAAGGGGGAGGGAGCTGGATGTCATTATCCACCTAGGGATGAATGACCTGGCTGATAATGGGATCAGAGCAGTGCAAAAGGAATTTGTGGAGTTGGGGAGGGGCCTTAGACAAGTAGAACACATGGTAACTTTATCAGAAGTGCTACCTGTCTATGGCATGGATGAGGCTAGGGCACTCCACACCATGGGATTCAATGACTGGCTGAAAAGTTGGTGCAGAGCTCAGGGATTTGGCTTCATTGGGGACTGGGGCTCTACCTGGAGGGATGCAGGCCTATACAGGCATGATGGTCTGCATCTATCCTGGAGGGGAACCAGGATCCTAGGTGATAGATTTAAATGCTTCAGTGGCAAGCATTTAAAGTAGCCAAGGGGGGAGGCACTGAAGAGGAGAAGGGAACTCCTAGCCCCCCCCAAATCAGGGTAATTAGTGAGGTAAACACCAAAATAGAGCAGTCGATAGAGAGAAGGGCAGGGGTAAATGAACAAAAAGACAAAGGCAGTAGGGACAGGGATGAGGCAAAAAGAAATAAAGCCATAAAAAATGGAGGGTAATGCGTACCAATGCCCATAATCTAGGTAAAAACCTCCCTGAAATGGTGGTCTTGATGGAAGAGGGATGCCTGGATATTGTGGCAGTCACAGAAACATGGTACACATAGAGCCAAATTTAGTAAAAAGTATGTTCTCCATCAGAAGGTACCACTGGGCTGAAATATCCCACTTATAGAAAAATTGAAGAAATGTTACCTAGCCAGCTTAGGGCAAGAGTGGCTGCTACAGATATCTATGCCACCAGGGCCCAGCTCCTTGGGATGGCAGAGAAAGGGGAGATATTGCTGATGGGGGACCTGAATATGCCAGATGTTGACTGGAGCACCTTTGCTGCAGCCACATCCAAGAGCAGGGCCATTCTCGATGCCCTACAGGGGGCATGCCTCAGACAGCTAGTTTTGAAACCCACTCAGGAGAGAGCAATCTTAGACCTGGTACTCTCAAATGAGGATGGAGAGAGGATCTCTGATCTTGAAGTGGGTAGCCATCTGGGAACAAGCGACCACCAAACAGTGTGGTTCATGACAAACTTAGCTGCAGAGTTAAGCCACACAAAAGTGAAGGTACTGGACTTCGGGAGGGCTGATTTTGTCAAAATGGGAGAGTGTCTTTGAAAAGCACTAGCAAACAGGCAAGAAGGTGGGGTGGAGCAACATTGGGGAAACATCAAAACCTCCATCACAGAGGCAACAAGCCTTTGTGTGAAGCAAATAAACAAATCAAAATGAAAGAAAAAAAACTACGGTTCTCAAAAGAAGTGGCGGGAAAGGTAAGGGAGAAAAAGATAGCATTCAGGAAGTATAAGGAAACACAGAAGGAGCAGGACAGAGAACTGTACCAGTTAAAGCAGAAGGAAGCGGGTAAGGCAGTCAGAATAGCAAAGGCCCAAACTGAGGAAAAGATAGCCAACTCGGTTAAGAAGGGGGATAAAACCTTTTATAGGTACATTAGGGAGCAAAGAAAGACTAAGGCAGGGATACTGAGGCTGAACAAAGAGGAAGGTGGTTGGGCAGAGAGCGACAGTGAAAAAGCAGGGATACTGAACGAATACTTCTGCTCAGTATTCACAATGGAAAAGCAGGGGAAATACCTAATCCAGTCAATAGAAGCACTCTGTATAGGGGGTTGATATTAGCCTTTCAAAAGAAAGAGTTCTGAAAGAACTCTTAAAACTGAAGGTGGATAAAGCAATGGGGCATGATGGGATTCACCCCAGAATTCTAAAAGAACTAAGGGAAGAACTAGTAACACCACTGACTACCCTTTTTAATAAATCATGGGAGGATGGGGTGGTACCTGAGGACTGGAGGAGGGTGGATGTCATTCCCTTCACAAAAGTGGGAGCAAGACAGAGGCTGGAAACTACAGACCTGTCAGTTTGACCTCAGTGGTAGGAAAATGATGGAATCACTTCTGAAGGAAAGAACTGTTGAGTACCTAGAGGCCAGTGGGGCCCAGGACCCAAGGCAGCATGGATTCACAGTGGGAAGGTCATGCCAGACAAATCTAATTGATTTCTTTGACTGGGTGACCAAAGCAGTAGACCAGGGAGGGGCTGTAGACATGGCCTACCTAGACTTTAGCAAGGCATTTGACACAGTCCCGCACAAAAGATTAAAAAAACAAATTAGCCAGCCTGGGAGTGGGTCCCAGAATGGTAGCCTTTTTAAAACACTGGTTGGACAAAAGGACACAGCGAGTAATAGTAAATGGAGTCCAGAGTGAAGAAAGGAGGGTTACTAGTGGGGTACCGCAGGGTTCAGTACTGGGGCCAGTCCTTTTTAATTTCTTTATAAGTGACATTGCAGAGGGACTGGAAGGGAAAGTATGTCTCTTTACAGATGACACAAGGATCTGCAACAGGGTTGATACGTGAGGTGGTGTGGAAAGGATGAAAAAATGACATGGCAAGGTTGGAGGAATGGTCAAATGCATAGCAGCTTAGATTCAATGCAAAGAAGTGCAAAGTAATGCACCTGGGAAATGAAAACTCAGGGGAAGGGTACAGAATGGGGGGTGAGATACTGACAACAACAAAAATGGAAAGGGACCTGGGGGTCGTCATATCAGATGATCTAAAGGTGGGCCAGCAATGTGAGAAGGCAGTAAGGAGGGCTGGGGGGATACTGGGATGCATAGGGAGAGGCATCACCAGTAGAAAACAGGAAGTTGTTTGCCCTCTGTACAGACAGTTGGTAAGACCACATCTGGAGTACTGTGTACAGTTCTGGAGACCCCATCTCCACAAAGACATAGGCAGGGTGGAGGCTGTTCAGTGGAGGGCAACCAAAATGATGCAGGGTCTGCATCAGAAGACATATGAAGAAAGACTAAAGAAACTAAAGATGTATAGCCTCGAGGAAAGGAGGGAGAGGGGAGACATGATAGAAACTTTCAAATACTTCAAGGGAATCAACAAAGTCCAAGAGGGTAGCATCTTTCAGAAAAAGAGATGTGCAAAAACAAGGGGGCACAATTTGAAGATAAAGGGGGGACGGCTCAGAGGTAATGTGAGGAAGCATTTCTTCACAGAGAGGGTTGTGGATACATGGAACAGCTTTCCAGATGAGGTCGCAGAGTCAGAAACAGTGGGGGAATTCAAGAATGCATGGGACAGACATAAAGCAGCTCTAGTGGGGGGTAGGAGTAAGTAGGCTGTTGGTTAACTATGATCTGCAGCTAATCTGTTATGTAGGGGAATGGGCAGACTAGGTGGGCCTAGCAGTCCTCATCTGCCATCAAATTCTACATTTCTATTTCCAAAATTCACACACAATTTAAAAAGAAAATCTCCTTAGTAAGGACTGACGACTCCAACGTACGCCCGATGCCGTTGGGGGTGGGCTGGGGATCCAAGGGGGGCTTTAAACCCTAACCCTGAATTTCCTAGCTTTTTTGCTGTGGAACAACCCTAACTGATGCATTAAATGGAGTTTTTAGCCTCTAATTTCCCTTCTTTTTGAGAATGAGGATGATAAATAATGAAAGGAATGCACTGGCGACAGCGTGTGGTCTTTTGGGCCCCACGCTCTCACCACGTGATGTCTTGTTACACAGTAACAGAAACTGCAAAGCAAATGCAAGTGGCAACAGTAATGCATATGGCAAAGCAAACGTAAATGGCAAAGCAAACGTTAATAGAAACACAAGCGTAAAATGATGCCGAAGCAAACAGTTACATAAACGGAGACATCAAACAGAAGTGCATACAGAACGCAACTGGTAACACACACATTCGTGGTACCACAATTGTAAACATAAATGGTAACAGTAACACCAACAATAACACCCAAGTGAACAGAAACGCAAGCACCTACGAAAATGCAAACCATAACGCACACACTCACGGAACCACAGTTGTAAATGCAAATGGTTATGGTAACAGCAACAACAAAGCCAATAAAAACAGGAATGCAAGCACATACGAAAACGCAAACTGTTACACATAAGGTCATAGTACCGCAACAGTAAACGTAAATGGTAACAGTAACAGCAGCAGTAAAGACAACAGAAACAGAAATGCAAGTGCATATGAAAACGCAAACCGTTACGCACACGGTGGCGTAGACGAACGGTGATTCGAATGGTAACAGAAGTGCAACTGGAAACGCTAACTGTCACAGTAACAAAAGGGCACACCCTTCTTTTCTGCAAAAACTGCATTGAAAAAATTAATTGAAAACAAAGAATGTACGCATTATAATTGACTTCGTAGCAGAAAAGTATGACTTGGAATACTTAATTGCTTATATCTCAGGAACCGTATGACGTAGGAATGACATTTAAATTTTGTATGAATTATTACTTTCCTGGCTGGTTTTGTGCTTAGCCCCCAACTTGGGAGCTAAGCACTTTTTTGACAAAAAGTCCGTATCTTGCACTGTTTCTGAGATACTTGCCCTGAAAGATGCGACGGACGCCATAATGTTATCCTATGGGACAAATCATCAACTTCGGAGTGCTGTCACTTTGCCACCCTGTGATATTTTTTTCTCCAAACCACCAAAAGGCACATTTGTAGGATGCTGGCTTTCTTCCCTCCAAAGCCCAAAAGACCAAATTGTTATTTTCCAACAGAGTAGCAAATAATTCCTGTAATATGGCGGATGCCGTAATGTTATCCTATGGGAAAAAGTGCCAAAAGCGTAGTGCCGTAACTTTGTCATCCTGTAATATTTTTTGACCAATCTACTAAAAGACACATCTGTGGGATGTTGCCTTTCTTCCCTCCAAATTTCAAGTAAAAAGACCAAACCATTTCTGAGATATTCAATGTCAAAGACTGGCAAAATTTCCCTATCTATTCCATTATAAAAAATCTGGCCATCTTGTCCCTATTTTGCGATCAAAGATCACGATCAAAGAATCTGATGAGCAAAGAATTTACAGCCTCACAATCAAGGAATTTGCAGGCTCATGAACAAAGAATAAAAAAATTTATAATTCAAAAAATAGAAGGAATTGCAGTAAACCACCAGCATGGTTCAATAGAGTGAAGCCCCTTGAGTAAAACCCACCCTCATTTGACTTCCTAGGACACCTCTGGGCTAAGAAAATTGAATTTTAAATTGGGCCATCTTGTCCCTCACTCATGATGCAAGATCATGATCAAAGAATCTCACAATCAAACTATTTGCAGCCTCACGATCAAAGAATTTGCAAGCCCATGAACAAAGAATAAAAAATGTAATAAACCAAAAAATTGGAGGAATTGCAGTAAACCACCACCATGGTTTGACAGAATGAAGCCCCCTAGTAAAACCCACCCTCATTTGACTTCCAATTGCACCCATGGGCTGAGAAAAATTATTTTAAATTCGGCCATCTCGTCCCTCGCTCACGATGCAAGATCACGATCAAAGAATCTCACGATCAAAGAATTTGCAGCCTCATAATCAAAGAATTTGCAGGCTTACTATCAAAGAATAGATAAATGGTGAAATGTGATCTATTCACCGATTTGAACCAAACCAATGGCATGGTTCAACAGAACGCACCCTCCTGAGCAAAACAAGCCCTCATTTGTGTCCCTAGCCCACCCCTGAGCTGAGATATTAATGTTTTAGGTCACGATGCAAGATCGCTATCGAAGAATCTCACGATCAAAGAATTTGCAGGCTCACGATCAAAGATCATTAGCGAGCCCCGAATTAAGATTTTAAAAGCTTATAACTCTATTTTTTGACTGATTTGGATGGAACCAAAGCCATGGCTTGATAGATCATGGTCCCCTGAGTAAAACCCATCAAAGTTTTACTTCAGAAGTGACCCCTGAGCCGAGATATTTGTGTTTGTGTGATTGGAAAACTGAAAACAAGATGGCGGACCTCGGAGTCAAATAATTTTGAAAATTCCTCAGAAACAAAGATTCTTGAACTGTGAGGCTGCAAATTCTTTGATCACCAGGTGAGACCAGATGGCCAGAACCCCCAGTCTTTGATCGCAAAATATACATATAAATTTTCCCATTGACTTATAATGGGAACTTAAAAGTGCCATAACTCTTGAATGCCTTAATATTTTTTCACCAAACAAAAAGTGGCATGTACGGCCACCAAAGCTCTTTCAAACAAGCCATCTTGCATAGTGGCATACCACATGACAGCCGTGAAGGACCACATTAAGAATGTCAAAAGGTGCCTCCAAAAATGGATAATTTTGCATTTTTCAGCACTTTCGTACACGAAGACCAGCAGTCCGACACAAACGCAATTTGGCAAATCAAGAGATCTAGTGTGCCCCAATGCATGTACCAAATTTCAGGCAAATCCATTGAATGGGTCCAACGTTATTAATATCGAAACCTTTGACTTTAGTATGTAACTGGCCGATCAACCCTAACTATAGTGGCACGACTGTGCCACTATAATATATATATATATATATAAAACAGAATTATATCTGTAAATAATGACTGGCAGTTGGCAAGCTCGCCACAATACCAACTGTTCAACTTAGCCTTTTTGGGACCCCACTTCATCAACAAGAATTTTTCAAATCCCCTTAAACATGTTTTCACAGTCACTCCACAAAATCAGCTTTCAGATGGAATTAAAAAAAATTCCATCTTTCTCCTTCATAAGACATGCTCATCAAAAGACTGCTGAAAATGTAGGGTCAAAATGTCAAAACGTTTATCTCTTCCCCATTCTTACTCCTCTATTTCACTTCTGCACCCACCTCCAGGTAGCATCCTGGTTCTCTGAAGCTTTTTGTCACCTTGCTACTTTTGTTAGCAGGTGATATTGACTTAACCCGGGCCCCATTGCTACTTCATCCTTACAACTTCCCAAAGGATTGAAAATTACCCATTTAAACATCTGCAGCCTTCTCCCAAAAATTGACCAACTGTAGCCTATCATGCTTAACATACGGCCAGATGTTCTAGTTATTTCTGAATCCTGGCTCTCCTCTAAGGTTCAGAATTCTTCTGTAACCAACCCAGGCTACACTGTAGCCAGGCAAGATCACTCAAAGAGGGGTGGTGGTGTTGCTGTTTATATGTCCACCACTATCTAATTTGAGACTGTTCTTGCTGTTTCCTCTCCCTATGAGCTGCTCCTTCTTAAACTCTCCCTTCCTTTTTCTGTCCCCATCTTTATTGCTGGTGTGTACTGTTGCCCTGGTATTTCCTCTACTTTAGTTACTGATCTTCTTTTAAACATTTGTTCAAACTCTTCCAGAGGTGAGCTTTATATCCTCGGCACAGGGCAGTGACCAGTGGGGGTGCAAGAGATGCATTTGCAGTAGGGCCCGCACTGTCAGGGGGCCCACTGTCTCAGATGTCAATATTAAGAAAACATGTTATTGTCTAAGACAGCCTTGTAACCTTCTTTTTGTACATTACTTATATGTTTGAAATTGGGGCTATTGGCATTGGCAGCAGTGAGATTTGTGCTGCTGATTCCATCTCAAATTTCAAGTCATGGGGTGGGGGACTACAGAACAAAGAAGCAGTAGGGCCCATCACTCAAAACATCTGATCTTGGTACTGGTCTCCCCAAGAGGAGTATGGATAAATTATGTTGCTCAGTTTCTTAATCATGGTGCTAGAAAGGGGAAGCGGAGGCAGCATGGACAAACTACAGTGCTCAGCAAGAATAATATGGAAGAAGTTACAAAATAAATATTTTATATGCGCTAATGGTTATTTTACACATATTATTGGGGAGGTAGGGCCCCACAAAATATTATACAGGGGGGCCCTTAATGTCATTGGCACAGCCCTGCATCGGTGACTTTAATATAAATTGGCTCTCCCCAATTCAAATAAAATTGCTCAAAATGTAAAGTGACTGCAGATGACTCAATTGATTTCTGAACTCACTCACCTAAATTTTGAATCTTTTAATCACTCTCTGTTAGACTGGGTTTTCTCATCTCACCCCCACCGTACAGTGGATGCAGGAATTCTTCCTGGTGCTCTCAGTGACCATTACATGGTTTACTGTGTCCGCAAGATACATCATTCTAATCCCCCCCCGCCATTAATTTATCCATCTAAGGTCCTTTAGATCACTGGACTTGTCCTCATTCCTAGCTGACCTTGAGGTTACTGATTGGACTTTGATCTCTATAGCCAATAATACAAATATCGTCCTGCAATATTTTCATTCCAGATTTATGGCTGTTTGGGATCATTATGCTCCCCTGAGAAGAACCAGAGTTCAGAGCTCTCATCTTCCCTAGATAACAGGAGAGGTGATGTCTTGCTTTGGTTCTAGAGACCATGCCTGGCATTCTTTTAAGATCACTGGCTCCCCAGTTACTTTGGCATACTATCATCACCTTCGTAATGCCTGTACCAAAGCTATAAGATTTGCAGTCTGAATATTTTGCATCCATACTCCAGACCAATATTCATTATCCCTCCAAGCTCTGGAAGGTTATCCATTCCCTTTTCTCCCCTCTGACCTAGTCACCCTTCCCTGTTCTCAAGATTAGTGACACCCACATATCTGACCCTTCTCTTGTTGCCTCTTCCTTTAATGCCTCCTGTACTACCTGTTCCCTCTCTCTCATCTCTTCCTTCCCCTCCTCTCACTCTTCCTTCTGTCTTCCTTCTCCCCCCTTAAATCTCTCTTGCTCCTTACCTCCTACCACTATACTGCTTCCCTTAAGTCCCTGCTTGCCCTTAATCCTCACAAAGGTGGTAGCCCTGATGGCCTTGATCCAAAATGTCTCCTTCTCTCAGCCCTTGCTATCACACTGCCTATTACCCTTCTCCTTAACCTATCCTTTTCCTCTGCTACTGTCCCTGAAGCTTGGAAGCAGGCTACTGTCATTCTATAGAAACATACATAGAAGGTGATAGCAATAAGGACTGTGTGGCCCACCTAGTCTGCCCCTTGTCCCTACCTAATGCAATACCATAGTCCTAGCTGATCTGCCTCTTACCCTCTCTTCTCTTTTGTAAGAGTACTGTTATGTCTATCCCATGCATTCTTGAATTCTCCTACCATTTTTACCCCCACCATCTCCGCAGGGAGGCTGTTCCAAGCATCCACTACTCTTTCTGTGAGAAAGTACTTCCTCACTTTGCCCATGAGTCTACCCCCCAGCCTCATATCATGCCACCTTGTTCCACTCCCTAAAGGGATTTTCTTCTTTTGGAAACTTCAATCTCATCTCTCTCCTTCCCACCCTAGCGAAGTTACAGGAGCACCTTGTACTATCTCAGCTCTCTTCTTTTCTTGACTCTTCCTCCTTCTTCACCCCCATATAGTCTGGTTTTAGGAAGTCCCACCCCACTTCCATTTCCCTTCTTTGGCTCACAGATTCCTTACACTCAGGTATAGATAAAGGTCAATTCACATCTGCCATTTCTGTTGATTTTGCTAAAGCTTTTGACACAGCAGGCAGGATTTTCAAATGCCCTAGATTGCCGCAAGCCCCAGTATGCTGATGATGTGCATGGGACTTGCAGTAATCTAATGGAATTTTCTATCCTGTGCAGCAATTGCTGCAAGTTAGACCAACTTTTTCTGGTTTACCTTGGGGACCGTTTTTATGGAGCTTATGCCAGATATGTGGCGCAGGCTGCCGTAAATCGTGGAAACAGTCGCAACTGTGCCGGAGATTGGAAAATCAAGTGCAGTTGTGGTGAAGGGTTCAGCACACGGCCTGAACCTAAGTGTGGTGATGCAGGGCTGGATACAAGCCCTGCACCAGCCTTTGGAAATCCTGCCCAGTGTCTCATCCCTTCCTTCTAGACAAGTTTAAAGCAGCTGGTCATTCAGACGCTGCAGTCAGTTGGTTTTGCTTTTACCTTGAGGGTAGATCTCAAACTGTCCATGTAGGTAGCTCAATTTCTTAACCACTCCCTATCTGTTCAGGTATCCCTCAAGGGGCTGTCCTGGGACATATTCTATTTTTTATAGTTTCTTGAGTGATCTTCCCTCTGTTTTTCTGTGTCCATTCATATGTGTGCTGATGATAAAGTACGTTTTGCATCTGATTCTCTTCCCATGATCTTACCTTACAGCTGGAGCAGGATTTTGACGATATTTAACACTAGTTCCAGTCTAATCAACTAACCCTCAATGCCAAAAAAAAACAGTTTCCATGATGTTTGGCACCCATAAGAGGCTTGCCAGACTCACCTTTCTCCCTTTCTCTCCTACCCTTGATGGTGCTATGATTGAAGATGTATCCTCTTTTAATTACCTCGGGGTCTGGCTTGACTGTCACCTTGATTTCATGGTTCATATTGATGCCATACACTAGAAGCTCCACCCCAAGCTAGGTGCATTGAACAAGAATAAAGCATACATCCTGCTACTTCTCTGCTGAGAAATTGTAATGAAGATGATTCTCTATACTTTTGAATATGGTGACATAGTCTATAGTGGAGCTCCCAAATTCTCCCTTGCCAGACATGACCTCCTCTTTTACTCTTTCTGTCATTTTGCTTTAGATTGTTCCCCACATACCCACCATTGCTTACACTACTCTTCTTTCTACCCCCTCCTTCGATGCCAGGCACTTTTCTCATTGTGCCTCTTTTATTTCTAAATTCTGGTTTGGTTCCCTTCCCTCATGTGGCTCCCTTGAGAATGACATCATGACAGCGAAACCCGAAAACAGATCATTACAGCGACTGATGCAGCTTTTCCCGGTGTTCTGCCCCCTTCCCAGAACAACTCTAACCTGGAGTTGATTATAATTAAATGTGGGAGGTGCATGGGGCAGAGCCCCCCACATGTGGGGGGTGCAGTGGGCACAGCCCCCTGCACAAAGCACTTTCTTTTGTGACGGCACTATACCAGTGTTGGCATAGTGCCATCGCTGTGCAGGACATCTGGGATTTGTCTGTCGAGCACACATGGTGCTTCTCTTCCTTCCTACCTTTGATCCCTCTTATCCTGTCCCCCTTCTTCGATCTGCCCCCTCTGCTACACTACTTCTTGTTCCCTCTCTATTCCTTCTAGAAAATCTACTGCTGGTCAGTCTGCTTTCTCTTTTTGCTTTCCTAAACTCTGGTCCTCTTGTCCCCTAACAATTGACTCTGCTTCTGCTTTCTCCTTAAAGTCTTTTCTTTATGATTTTTTTCTCCATCTTGCAACTGTCCATGTCCCTCTTCCTAACTCCCACATATTGCCCTTGTATTCCGTATCCATCGTTCCTAGTCACTGTTTCTATACTTAAAAAGTATTTCTCTTGCCTATACTATAGCAATTGTATCTAATGCACATATATTTTATACTGTTTGCCTTCATTTTTTTTATTATGCTTCTGTTATATTGTATTTGCTGTATTTTACTTTCCACATCCCTTCCCCCAGGACGCATCTGGATATGAACTGTTAGGAGCTCAGTATGTCTTTTCCTGGTGACACTTTTGAAATAAATAAATAAATAGACATTATGAAGAAACATTGATTCTTTTCAGCATTTGCTCATAAGGTTGTGATTTTGGGTTGTAGTCTCTGAAGCACTCCAATTTCTTACAAACTGGGTTATGGCCACTTGATGATGCACATGTGACTTAAAAAGGTGAAATCCAACCCACCTTAGGTTGTGCCTGTCTTAGAAACCTCAATTTCATATGTGCTTTGAACTAGACTATAAGCACAGTTGCAGAGCTCCTACCTTTCTTTCAAATAATTTAAATTTTTTATCCACTTTGCCAAGGTAAGACCATCTGTTTATATGGCTTGTGACTTACATGAATTGCTAACTCGGCCAGGCTTTAAATTTACTAGAAATAACACTCCTTTTATAATCTTTTATAATCTTTATACTCCTGATATGCTTGGCTGGGCTACCCAGTTCTATGGGATACAACAATGTGCTGGAACATTGAGTTTGTGTTAGGAGTGTAAGCTTCATCATTTTTGATACTGTGCCTTTAAGATAACTCATGCAGAAATGAAAATTTTGAATCAGGTGCCTTTAAATTTTTTCAGTGCTGTTCCCCATCTCCTGATAAACATCTGTTGAGATTGCCTCATGTGTGACCCCTGCCAGTGGTCACACGGTGCGTGGCACGGCCATGAGCTGGAGAAGCACTCCCCTTGCTGGCCGCACTTTTGCACATTACTTCAGCCCAGCTTACCAGAATCTATGGAATGTTACTGAAGCCACCTAAGGCTGGAAGTGGTGCGATCATGTCACTTCTGGCTGCCATCTTATGCATGATGCTCCATCTTAGAACTAATACAATAAGTGCTATATAGGGCAGGAAGTGACTTAAGTCGTGTCACTTCTGCCTGCCATCTTGGCTGGAACCACTGCTGTTATGAGAATAATTTTATAGGCTTTCAGCAGCTGGAAGTGACCTGACTCACACCATTTCAAGCCACCATCTTGTGTGGGCGCAATATTAGGTATGGTAAAACAGCCCCTATTATAATCTTGGGGCACGTTCTTGGTAGCAACTTGGACTAACTCAGTTGTCTGCTATTAAACTTGCCATTCCTTAGTGCAGTTATCTAGTGCCCCTGCACCTTGGACACCAATCATTGGAGGGTTCTTAACTAACTCATAGATTGAAACAGATAGTGGTGTTGCTCATTACTATACTAATGGCCTCCACAATCCTTTCCTCTTATGTCTCCTACATAGCAAGAATGGTTAAAGCCAAGAATTGCTGAACCTGTAACATTCCACTCCTTCCATCTCAGCCTAGGCGCCTATGCCCTATATGAACTTCAAAGGACACACTCTACTTCTCGGAACAACCCTCCAGCTACAAGGAAACTCCAGGTCTTTCACAGTCACTGCCTGACTCCAATTTGATCAGACCGCCACCTAGGCTGGACCACTCCCCAAAAAGGATCCACCAATGGACTATGCAGACATGACCCATGTGCTAATTCAGGATAAACAGGCCACATCAGCACCAATCCAGGTGCAGCAAGAAGTTATGTCCAAGATGATGGAGAAGTTAGTGGAGATAGCCAGGCTCTCAACTCCTAGCCTAGCCTCCAGCCCTCCACCAAACCCGATTTAGCCAACTCTGCCCCCCACAACACCATGACCTGATGGCTCTCAGCCAGAAGGGGATAAACCTGACTCAGGAGATAAGTCAGGCAAAGGCTCAGATGATGGATTTGACATGGAGGATGATCCTCAGACCTTCACGGCTAAAATGTGTTTCCCAGACCAGACAGCCATTCTGATCAGAACCATTAAGACAATGGTGGGGTTTGAGGCTCCACCACCCCCTCCCAAGTCCAAGCTTATGCCCTCACTCTTCCCTAAAGCTAAAATAAATGACACCTTCCCAGTGTGTGTGAGTCCATAGAGGAGGCAATCAACAAGGAATGGGAAGCAGCAGAGCCTTCCAGGATACCTGAAAGAAGATCCTAGGATAAAATGTATCCTCTCCAAGAGGACAAGCTCCAACTATGGAGCACTGCATCTCTGATAGACCCCCAGATAGCCACATTTAGTAAAAAGGCTGTTCTCCATCAGAAGGTACCATTTGGCTGAAAGATCCCACTTATAGAAAAACTGAAGAAATTTTACCTAGCCAGCTTAGGGCAGGAGTGGCTGCTACAGATAACTATGCCACCAGGGCCCAGCTCACATAGATGCAGGATGTCCTTAAAGTCCTTACACTGAAATCCACAGAAGGCAAACTAATACAACAATTTATCCAATTAACCAAATATTTAGCTGACTTGGCTGTGGACTCTCTCAAGGCAAATGTGACAGCTGCCACAATAGCTAATAGAGCACGCGGAATTCTGTGGCTCGTGTTATAGGACACTGCCGCAGAGTCGAAGGTTATGCTACAAAGACTACCCTTCAATGGGTGCCAGTTGCTTTGAGAAGGTCTGGAAAAGCTCAAGACCATGGGAGAGTCTTGGCAAAGGTTAAGGCAACAGATCCACTTATTTGCCCTCAGCACGGAATACACTTCATCGCAACAACAATTTTTGTAGCAGACCGCAGCAGTTCAGTGGCAACAGGAATGGTAGATTCAGAGTTTCAGTCCCTAAAAACAACTTCAACAGGTTCTGAAACAGGTACTCCAGAGGTAGAGGAAGATTTTGCAACTCATTCAAGGCAAATAAGTATTCAAACCAATGAATGCAAAATTACCAACCATAGCCCCTTATACCCACCGATAGAAGGAAGGCTCCTACAGTTCTGCCATGACTGGGCAAGACCAACACAAGGCAAGTGGGTGAAGGAGGTAATGGTGGGTGGAAGATATGCAACTAAACTGACTGAGCACCTGGACAGAGACTAACAATATATTCAGTGTCAAAAAGAAAAGACAGTCCAGAGCATATCCACAAAGTACTAAATGCACGTCTACATAACAACACCATAGCAGAGATACCACAAAATCAGAAGGGTCTGGGAATACATTCCATATTCTTTATAGTACCAAAGAAAACTAGAGACTTGTGCCCCATGCTGAATCTCAAATACTTAAACTGGTTTGTGCATCTGAGAAAATTCGAAATTGAGACAATAAGGTTAACACTCAAGGTCATCTGGCCAGGAGATTTCCTTACCTCCATAGACATGAAGGATACTTACCATCACATTCCCATAAGGCCATTGCACTACAAATTTCTCCACTCCCACAGTCTAGGGAAACATTTCCAGTACCAGACACTCCCGTTTGAACTAGCATCAGCACCCAGGGTATTCATGAAGAAGTTGGTGGCTTTGGCAGCGAACCTGAGGAAATGGGGCATTCAAGTCATCCTTTACCTGGATGACTAGCTGATGAGAACCAGGTCAGAATCACTAGCCCAGAGAGAAGCACTGAAAGTCCTTGAATACCTAAAGAGTCATGGCTGGGTAATATGAGTAATAAACAGAGAGAAGAGCTCCCTTTAACCCAACCAACAGATGTGGGGGCACTAATAGACACTCAGTCTGGTCTAGTTAGACCATCGATCAAGAAGGTCAAAAACATAATCCAATAAGCCCATGGCATGCTAAACTTCCCAGTAACATAACTGGAACATGTCCTTCAAGTATTGAGGAAATATAATATTGTATATCAACCTGGCCCCTTGGGCAAAGTGGAACATGAGGCCATTGCAACTTCTAGCAATTTGGAGAGGAGCAGAACCAAACCATCAATTTTCAGCATTAGTCACACTAGCACACCCAATGTTCCAGTCTCTGCATTGGGGACAGAACACATGAACCTCACCAAGAGGGTTCTACAGGACATTCAGCACATCTTAATTGATACTGACTCTAGCCTCTCAGCTTGGGAAGTGTCGATGAGCTCCAACACAGCACAAGGGAAATGGTCCTAGATGGAGGCCAAACTACCGATCAACATGCTGGAGATGAGCACTGTCTTCAGTGCCCTAATCCAAATCAAGGAGAACATCAAACACAAATGAAGTCTTATTGGGCAACAGGGCCACAGTGGCCTACATTGTCAAGCAGGGTGGGATTTCAAGGAGCAAAGAAATGCAGAGGGAATCAGCACAGGTATTGAACTGGGCACAGAACAACGTAATATACATCTCAGTGATACACCTCAAGAGCAAAACAAATACCACAGGAAACTGGCTGAGCAGATGGCAAGTACACCCAGGTGAGTAGTATCTGCTTCACCCAGTGTTTCAGGCAACAAACAGGAGATGGGGTATTTTTTAAATAAAGTTTATTAAAGTTTTATCTTTAAACAATACAGAAATGAGATAGGTTATCTTTACAGTAACAGAACATTCTGGCTGGGTTGGACCCCTTGGAGGTGCAACTCTAAATATAATATTGGGCAGGCAACAAAATACAGAGAATTACTTATCTATCTAAACAGCTATGCAGGACATCAAGTAAACAAATAAATACCAACTTGTTTCAGCAAAAGCATGAGAACAGGAATAACACAGTGCTTCACATATCTTTGGTGAGCCACAACATTTATAAAAGGTAGTCAGCATATAATAGTACTGTTTTCAAATGCAGCAACATAGTGGTTGATTTTCTAGTCCCTACATGACTGCTGGTGGGTGTTTGGGCACTAGGGCATGGAAAAGGGGGGGTCCCAAATGGCTTTGAAGTGGACAAGATTATGCGAGGCCAGATGCAAGAGTCTTTCAAACTCTACCAGCTTGTTCAAGGCTTAAACCCAGTCAGAGAGGGAAAGAAGAGTGCTGGATCTTTATTTCAAAAAGATTTGTCTCTTGGCTTCCAACGCTGCTGTTGTGAGCCACGCCTTGTCAGGATTGGATAAGTGAGTATCCACCTGAACATCACCCAGTATCCAAAGTCTATGATTGATCGGTAGAGGTGCATCAAGAGTACTTTCACAGAATTTGTGTACCTGGGTCCAGAATGGGGAGAGGGAGGGGCAGGAATAAAGTATATGTCCCAGTGATCCTATAGGTGATTTACACTGCCAGTATTCTGTTGTTATTTAAGAGATCCATTTTGTGAAGGATATCAGGGGTGCCATACTAACTGTGTACATTTTTGTTTTTTTGGTAAGCCGGTAATGGTGGTCTGTCACACTGGTGTGTGCTGTATTCTGCATAACTTACCACTTCTTATCCAATAGGGAGACATGGACACTTGCTTCCTAGGCTGCTTTTTGCATAAGGAAGTGGGGACAATGAGGTGTCAATAAAAACTGGTAGATCTGTCCATCAGTTTTCTGGGGATGGGATTCCCACATGGCTGGTAGGGACTAAGAGACAAGTCCCCCAACTCAAACTCCCCACATTGATGGGAGTGTATGTCCTGTCTGATCTGCAAGTACCTCCAAAAGTCTTTATGCAGAAGGCAGTACATGGTTGCTAGAATTTGGAAAGTGTGCAGAGTTTGAGAAGAGGGGTCCAGAAAATATCCAATAGTGAATATTCCCTTCTCAATCCATGCATGTTAGCTTAAGGACTTACCCTCCACAGTGATGTGCCGGTTACTCCAAAGCAGCTCCCATTTGCCAAGATGAGGTGCGTTAGCTCCATAATGATGACGCATAGTAGCCCAAGCTTTTTTGGCAAACGTTAAGGTGGGGGAGGGCACAACACCTTGGGAATCTGCTGAGTTCAAGCTTCCACTCCAGGGGAAGACAGAGTAAGTGTGACCCTCCAGGCTATGCCACAGTGGAGCCATTGGTCATATGGGCATGAGCCATCAAAGGTTTTGTCTTATGCCAATGGCCTGATGGTACGCCCATAGCCATGGCACTCACTGCACCTTTCTTAACTGGGGTTCATAGCTTGACCTAGCTAAAGCAGTGACATTGCCCTTTCCAGAGGAACAATTTAAAAAGCCCTCAAGCCTGTAGAAGGTGGCCTCCAGAATACACAAGGAGAAGGTGCTGAGACAAAACATGAGGTTGGGGAAGGCCATCATTTTATAAGCAGTGATCTTTCCCCCAAAGGTGAGATTGAGGTGCTTCCATCTGAGAAAATCCATTTCAAAGTCCTTTATGAGGGGGGGTTAATATTGAGTTCCATCATGCCTTTCAGGTTGGTAGTAAGGGTCATGCCAAGATTTTTGAGTTGCTTGAGGGACTATTTCATACTGAGACTTAGGACTGGTGCTGGCTGGCATTTGGTACTAACAGGCATTGCTTCTATTTTGGTCCAGTTAACCTTTAAACCAGACATGTTACTAGATTCATTAAGAATATGCAAGGTGTAGGGGAGGGATACCTCTGATTTTGAGACAGCTAGGAGCAGGTCATCTGCATATGTGAGCGTTTTGTGCACCTGCTTTCCTATCGCAACCCTCATAACCTCCAGCATGTAATGAATCCTTCATGAGAGAGGTTCCATAGCTATGAGATATAGCATCAGGGAAGCTGTGCATCCCTGTCTCTTCCCTCTATGAAGGGAAATGGGAGGTGAGATTAGCCTATTGGTGAAGTGTGTAGCTTGGAGATTATCGTATAGGATCTTGATCCAATTGGTAAGGCTTAGCCCAATCCTCATTACAGCTTTGGTCTGATAGAGGTATTCCCACTCCACAGAGTCAAAAAGCTTTCTTTTTGTCTATGCTGAGCAGTAATGCCTTTCATTATTTTTTGTTGTTGTTGAGACACAGCCCAAATCACATTAATGACTGCTCTTAGGTTGTTGAAAGCCATTCTGCCTTTTACAAAGCCAGTCTGGTGGTGCTCTACAATATGCAGGATGTCCTTCTTTAATCTGGATGCGAGCACCCTGGCAAGTATTTTAACATACACATTCAGGAAAAATATTGGACGATAATTAGCTGGCTGGTGAGGATCATTGCCTGGCTTTGGGAGAAATGTGATTAGTGCCTCTGACATTGAGGGTGGGAGCTGCCCCTTGTTGACTGAGGCTGAGTAGATGCTAAGAAATCCATAGTCTAGGAGAGGAAGAAAAGTTTGATAAAACTCCACTGGGAGGCCATCCATCACAGGGGTTTTCCGACATGGGAGAGCTTTGACCAATATCCATACTTCTTGCAGTGAGATAGGGGCTTCAAGAGCAGTCATCTGCAGGATGGTGAGATATGGAAGGGTGGCCTCCCAAAGGAAGCCCTGCAGGTTTGGGGTCAAACACTCCCTACAGGATTGATAAAGGGCAGTATAAAAGTAATTAAAGGAGTGGAGGTTTCAGTGGGAGATATTTTTGCACTAGGGATGTGTTTAGTTATGTGTTGCATTCTATTTCTATAGGCTAGAAGGCAGTCCATTTTTTTTCTCTGTACTCCCAGTATCTGTGGGCAGTCAGTGTTGCATTTTTTTGGCTGCAGTTTGTGTAAGCATACTTGTTTGGTATTTGAGCCTCATGGTCTCCCAGGACAGCTGTGGGTATGGGTCAGGGTTTGAGCTGTAATCTTTTTCTTTCTTCTTAAGTAGATTCTGTAGCTGTGTTGGATTAACCCATCTCTGTTTCTTGACATAGGCCAAGTTACTGGTTATCCTCCCCTGGATAAAGGCCTTGAAGGCCTCACACAGAGTTGTGGCAGAAACATCTGGGGTATCATTGAAGTTAAAGTAGGTCTCAGTCTCAGTGGCCAGCCACTGCTTAAAAAAATTCTTCCTGAACTAGGCCAGAATTAAGGTGCCATCTAGAAGAAAAGTCTGGGGCTGGAGATAGGACTAATGACATGTGAACACAGGCATATTCAGATATGATAATAGGTCCCATGCTCCACATTTGCACCACAGGCAAAAGGCTGTCATTGGGCAGGAAGAAATCTATTCTGGTGCTCATATTGTGCCTAATGGAATGGTATTTGAAGTCACAACCGGAGGGATGCATCACTTTGCAAGGGTCATTGAAACTAAATTCCCAGGCAAGGGCATGTAGCAAAGCTTGAGACTTAGTGGGTATGAAGGAGGAACAGCATACCTTATCCAGCATGGGTCCCATAACTGTTTGTACTATCATTTGTCAAGGGGACAGGGTATGGCTGCCTGACTATAGTGGCATGGAGATACAGTACCAGCCAAGAGGTCTGGGCAGGAGAAGGGGGTAAGATCATAAATTGTACCTGATTGTTGGGGCCCAGCAAACAGTTGTAGGGTACTTGAATAGGGCTACCACCTAATGGAAGAGTAAAGCAGGTTGACAAAAGAGGCAAGAATAGAGGGCAGTATGCTGACAGCATGAGTAATGGTCTCAGAAACAGTGGAGCAAAAAATCTTCAGTGGGTATGTGAGCCCAGGGATACCTGATGAAGTCCTATGACAATTCAAGCCATGGGAATGAACAGATGGCAAAAGAATATCAGAAACACTACATTTTGGGGAATACCTTGAAACCAGTGGATTGCAGGCTCAGAGGCAACATGGGTTCACATGGTGAGATCTTGTCAAACAAACCTGATAGAGTTTTTTTTGACTGGGTTACCAGGGAGGTGAATCAGGGAGGAGTGGTGGATGTGGCTTACCTGGATTTCAACAAGGCCTTTGACACCGTTCCACACAGAAGACTGGTAAACAAGCTAGGCAGCCTGGGTATGGGTCAAGAGATGATAAAATGGGTACGAAGTTGGCTAAGTAACAGGACTCAAAGGATGGTGGTAAATGGAATTCATTCAGAGGAAGGTAGTGTGACCAGAGGGGTGCCTCAGGGTCAGTACTGGGACTGGTCCTCTTCAATGTCTTTGTTAACAACATTGCAAAGGGGCTGGAAGAAAAGGTATGACTGTTCATAGATGACACAAAAATCTGCAACAGAGTGAACACACCGGGGGGGGGGGGATGAAGAATGTGCTAAAAAAGTTGGAAAACTGGTCAAGGGTTTGGCAACTGTGATTTAACATCAAAAAATGTAAAATTATTCACATGGGGCACAGAAACCAAAAGGCAATGTTTTAGGTAGGGAGGTATTAACATCCACAAAATAGGAAAGGGATCTGTGGGTTATCATATCTGATGACTTAAAGGTGACAAAGCAGTGCGATAAGGCATTGGGAAAGGCTAGTAAGATGCTAGGGTACATAGGGAGGGGTATCACCAGCAAAAGAAGGGAGGTTGTGGTACCCCGTATAGATCAATGGTGAGGCCACACCTGGAGTACTGTGTCCAGTTCTGGAGGCTCCATCTCAGGAAAGATATAGATTGGGTTGAAGTGGTACAGAGAAGGGCAACCAAAATGGTGCATGGACTGCATCAGAAACCCTACAAGGAAGGACTCAGGGAACTAAAATGTACTCACTGGAGGAAAGGAGAGAAAGGGGTGACATGATAGAAACATATAAATAACTCAAGGGTATAAATAAGGTACAGGAGGGAGGTATACTACACAGAAAAAGAAGCTCAAGAACAAAGGGGGCATGACATGAAACTAGAAAGGGGGAGACTTAGAGGAGATGTGAGGAAATATTTCTTCACAGAACCGGTGATGGATGCCTGGAACAGCCTCCCAGCAGAGGTGATGGGTGCCAAAACATAACAGGTTTCAAACATGCATGGGCTAGACACAGGGGGACCTTAGAAGCAGGCTGGGGGGGCAGAGATCAATTAGGGTCAATGGTAGCACAGTAGGTTGGGACTTTAGGGCAGACTGGATGGGTCTAGAGGTCCTTTTCCACCAACAGCTTCTATGTTTCTTTTTTGCAATATGAAGAAATAACCAGATATAGTACAGACTGTACACATAACATATGGTTCAACAGTGCAAAAACTACACTTGAAAAGATGAATGGCAATGAACTTTACAAATAAAAGCATACCTACAAAGCGAAGTGGTGATGTTGATATCCACCAAGGCCTCAGGGGGGTGGTTACCTCCTGGAGATGGGAATCCTCCCCTAAGCAAGTGACCATAACTGCCTAGTAATTCCAGTATTTATCTCCTTGAGCAAGGTAGGGGTATGATCTTTTCTGTTTAAAATATTTCCCTGTAGTTTGGAGGGGAGGGATAATCTGTCCAGCACCTAGAGGGCAGCCCAACATTATAATCAACTGAGAGGGCCCAGTTTCTCTTCAGTGGCCAGGGGAAGGTGGGGCAAGGAGGAGGGTGAGGTGTGAGGTAGGAAAATGGAAGAGAGAGAGAAAAAGAAAGGGAGGGTAATCAAAGCATAAGGGGTAGAGGGGAAACCACTGCCTACAACATGCACCCTCCAACCACCAAAAATGCAACTATTTAGGCCGTGGAGCAATATAGCAGCAGTTTTCCATGTAGCTTAGGGATAGTCTTGCTGTCTAGGTGGAATAAGCTAGCTTAGCAGAGGGGAAGGGCATCGCTACTGGCTACCCCTACCTGGTAGGGATCTCAGCATGGGGCCAGTCTCCTCATGTGGATTAGGCCATTTTGGGTTTGTCTCCTGATTTCAGTTTCTTGCTTCACAGCACCATATTTACGGCCACTTATGTTAACCCAACTTTTCACTGCCCTTCTTGGAAACTTTATCAAGGGAAGTGGCCCTAAACATAACAGATATAGAGATATTCAGAGTTCTTATGTCAGTAGCATATGATTACTTTTATAACATTGGGTATATTACCACCTCCCTTGATAAAGTTGCCAAGTTGGGCAGTGAACTATTGGGTTAAAATAAGTGGCTAGAGAGACGGTGCTGTGCAGCAATAAACTCTAAAATATTTTAAAGAAACAGTCCACATGTGTGTCTGAGACATTTCCTGGATGGGTTCCTGTAGCTTCTGTGGGAGGACTACCTTTGGCTGCCATGGCAGCTGGCAGCTGGTTGGGCACTGGCTCCCACCTCTGTCCCTCATAGTGGCTTTCTGTTCCTTGATGCTGACTCCTCAATGTTCCTTGATATGCTGCTCCTCTGACTGCTGACTCCTTTGAAATAAAGAAGGCCCATTCTTTCAGATGAGACGTTAAACCGAGGTCCCATCTGCCTGTTCTGGTGGTAGTTCAGATGGATGTTAAAGATCCCATGGCACTTCTCAAAAAGAGTAGGGGAAAGTTTTATTGCAACAAAAATTGTACAAAGGCATACAAAAACAAGTCTCAGAACAAAATCAAAGGAGTAAACAAGGGAAAGGAAAAAAAGGAAAACACTGGGTAACAAAGAGAAATACATTCATGTCACAGCAGAATCAGAATCTGTTACCCAAGGAAGGGCCTTCCAGAGTTCCAAAAGTTGTGACTCAGATAAAGAAGTACTTTCTTGCAAACAGATATTCCTCAAATCCTGTACAATTTTCCTTTCCAACTCAATATACGAACATTCTTTTTGTTGCAATGTAAATAAACACCTAGCCATCCATATATTCCACTTAATAACAATAAACACCAGATTCAAAGTATCAATGTGCCATAAGGACCATTGAAGGGAAAAAAACTCCATAAACAATATTTAAATATGAGACCGTCTGAAACAAGGGAAGATGCCAGGTATGTGCTAAAAATGACCACCAAGTCTGAATAAAAGAACAGTCGAAAAATAAGTGAGATATGGTTTCTGGCTGTGTTATACATAACAGTCTTGAGCACATTCTGTCTTGGAATTGCTTATGTTTATGGTTTGCCTTCACATTAATCCTTTCATGGCAGGATAACCAATGAAAGTCCCACATATGGGCAGGTACTCTTGTACAACGTAATAAAAACAAAAGGGAGGGGATATGTTGGCGAGGACATTTTTCAAAAGGTATGTGGACAGCACAGACAGTAGAAAGTAAAGATTTATATAAAACTTTATGGGAGGAAGGTAATAACATCTGGGCCATTATCTTCCATTGTTTCAGACGTAAAACATTCTTTACATATACAGGTATACCAACATTATGTTGTAATACAGACAGGGGAATTAGTTTCCCATTGGCGAAACCATAATTGACAAGAATCATAAAACCAAGATTCCCACCCTCTTTGGGTATTAATCAATAAAGGCCTAAGGTTAACTGTAAGGAAAATACAGAAAAAAAATAACAGGGGATTAATCATAAGGAGACCGCCCTCCGAAATTGGTAAGTATGTCACATTCCTTTTGATCGGGTTCAGTCTACTCCCCCAAAAAGCTTGAAAAAACAAGCTAAGGACTGTAATTTCTAGTTGTTTGGGTATAGGGAAGATATAACTCAAATAAAGAAAAGTTGGTATCAAATAGGACTTAATCAAAAAAACACGTTTCTTTTTCCCAAGTTGTCCCCTATTCCAATGGGCTACCTTAAGTTTGCCCTGGTGTAACTTAACATCCCAATTATAGAAATCAGAATCTACCGTTTCAGAATAAACCCCCAAAATACGAATAGGGCCTTCCACCAGACGTAAAGCACCAAACGCGATCCAGAGGTGATAAAACAGAGCCCACCCGTACTCCCACACTTTTATCATAATCCAGGACAGCACCGGGAACACACACCAAAAGTAGAACAGACCTGAAGAGAGATATCCACAGAGGGAGCTTCGTCTACAAGAAAGCAGACATCGTCAGCATAGGCAATGGCTTTGTAGGGCGAGCATAAAACAGGGCTGGAAATGGCATGGATCTGAGGGTGGGTATTCAATCGACGAAGTAAAATGTCCAGAAAAAATATATATAATATAGGGCTCAGCGGGCACCCCTGGCAAACCCCTCTCTCTTAATAGGAATCATAGGTCCTACCCAACCATTAACTACTGGTACCACAGTGGCAGTTCGATAGAAACAATGGATCCACTGAATTAACACCGCCGGCACATGTGATAAGCGAAGTTCGTCCCATAAGAAATCATGGTTGACAGAGTCAAATGCCGCTTTCTGGTCTACAGAAATCACGAAACCCGAAATTTCATTGGCAAAACCATGAGAGAATAATTCCCGAAGGAGAATCAAATGATCAGAGATCCTTCTAGTAGGCACTGAACAGGACTGTGCAAGATGCAAAACCACTTCTGCTATTCTCACAAGACACTTGGCAAGTATTTTCATTAATATCTTAAAATCAGTATTCAACATACTTAGAGGACGCCAATTGTCAAGGGAGTGTAAATCCCCTTTGTGTTTATATATATAAATCAAAATACCTTTTGTAAATTCCAAAGGAAGAATTTCGCATGTTACTAAGGAGTTAAACACTATAACCAATTCCGAAATCAAGTGGGCACCCAACACTTTATATAAGGCAGCTGGGAGACCATCCGGACCAGGAGTCCTCTGCAAAGGCAGAGAAGAAATAGCCGAGGTCACATCCAGCTCTGAAATAGGTAAGCTAACCTGGTCCAAAAGAGATGGTGAGGGGAATGGAATGTCAAGGTCAGCATATAAACTTGCAGAATCAACTGCAACTACTTGGGGGGGGGGAGAAAATAAAGCCAAAGTGTGGTCCGTCACAATACGACAAATATCAGATTGAGAAGTACATAAGTTACCTTCAGAATCAACTAAACATGTCATGTTTTTTTGAGAAATTTGACGGGAATTTGCCTCAAAAGGGCAAACAACAGCATGTGTGCCAGCTGTACCAAATTTTTGTTGAAAATAAAGTTGTGATTTCTGTGTTTGGAAATGCAACATATCATCCTGGACCAATTTAATTTGGTGAGAGAGGTCATTCCCGTCGCATATGCAATAGTTAATAAGGACTGAAGGTGAACCCTCTTCTGTAAATAATCTAAATACTCCTGTCTACACTTCCTATGACTATAAGTTTTCAAAAAAACAATTAAATTACGCTTAGTATCCAACCACCACCTAATAGGGTCCTCATAGCAAATAAAAACAGATTTACGTGCCTGAATAAATGACAACAAGGACCGCATGAAGACTGGGACTTCCAACAAGGATGTGTTAAATTTCCAAAATCCGGGGCCTTTATGAAAGGGGGTAACAGGTCCCAAACCAATCGATAACAACTTATGATCTGAAAATGCAACAGCTTGTACCTTAGCCAAAGCAATATTCAGAGATTGAGACAAAAACACAAAATCAATCCGCATCGCCAACCTACCCTTCTGGAATGTGGGGGTATGTTGTTTAGTAAAAGACAGATAAGCATCAGTTAAATGGGCAGTATGGACCAATTTTCCCAATTCATGTGAGTCACAAAACAACTTTCGAGTAGTCGCAAAAGAACTCTTATCATGTAGACTCAAGCCACAATTAAAATCACCAGAAAAAATAACTTGTAAGGAAGTATGTAAAAAAGGACGGAGCAGGGAAAATAATGCTATATGCGCTGTTTTGGTCTGAGGGGCATAAAGATTAATCACCCGATATGAACAAGGCCCAAGTACAAAATCTAGAATGAGTGCTCTACCTGGAGCTATATCATATAATTTTAATAATCTGAACCCCGGGACATTAATAAGAATCCCCAGACCTGAACAGGAATCCTGTCCGATAGACCAGTAAGAAGGTCCCTGTAACCAGTCTTGCTGTGCATGTCGTATTTCCTGTGTAGTGTGTAATTGGGTATCTTGCAATAAAAAAATTCCCAGTGGCAACGGTCGTAACAAAGAAAAAAACAGTCATCTCTTCGACAATCGCATCATACTGTTTACATTAAGAGTATGACAAGTAAAACAAGACATAGAGATTGAATAAGGCAAAAAGACTCATCACAATTTCCTTCTCCCAACTACTCTTTGCCCTTTAAGTTTCACCCTCGCTTTCCATTTTTGAGAAAGACCAGGACCTAGGTTGAGTTCAGAATCAGCAGGTCCATCAGGGAGAGAGGAAGCTACTGAGGAAGAGTCTGACTCACCCCCAGCATCATCTGAGGCAGATTGGAGTAACTCAAAAGGGTTAGATAAAGGTACAGGAGAGGAGTCTGGGCCCACCGGAAGGGAAGGCAGTACCCGGGACGCATTTCTCAAGGACCTGCGACAGCCAGTCGTGGCTAATACCTGGGGGGGGGGAGGCATAGTGCTAGGGCCTGGAATAGGGTCAGATAGTGACAAAACAGGCTGGGCCAACATAGCTGAGGGCTGAACCAGAGTACTCTCAGGAAGGGAGACCATCGGCCCCTCAGTACCTGGAGCTGTAACAGACACAGGGACCGGTTCAGAAGACTGAAAAACTGCCAAGGGTGGGGTTGCCGGAGTGGCGTGTAAACGAGCCTTCTGTGCTTGTGTGATAATAAAACGTTGATCAACCCCACCATCATGAGATTCCTGATTGTGGGCTGCCCAGTGGCAATTCTGGAACGTGTGTCCCAGTTCGTCACATAGGTTACATTTACACTCATTGACACAATGTGCTCCCACATGACCCAGTTCACCACACATATTACACTTCAATTTGTCACACACATTACTAAGATGTGTAGGATCACCACACCGGTAACAAGCTTTAGGCTGACCCGGGTAAAATAAGACCCCTCTATCCCGGCCTATAAAGAAAGAATTAGGTAGGTGTACTGGACCTGACTCATTAGTGTGTAATAAAACCTTAATTTTCCAGCCCCCTGTCCAAATATTTTCGTGTCCAGGATTGCCTCCACCTGACCCTGAACAGTACATCATTGCCTCAACCAATAAAGAACATCAGCTACTTCAACACCCTCATTCCGAAACAACACAGTAATAGTCTTAAAGGCAGGCTTTGAAAGAGGGATTGCCTGGAACGGAGTCCAAAGATCAGTGTTCTTTAAAGTAGAATATTTCGTCCAAAAACGTTCCAAACCACGGGCTGTTTGAAAACTAACATCAAAAGATGATTCACCAGAAATGTGAATCATCGCATAGATTTCGTGAGAAAAAAACTTCAAGGAGTCTTTTAGAAGTGTCCGAGCAACATAGACACGATCAGAGAGCTCAGGTAATCCTCCCTTATAGACCAGACGTACTGCATTGTGTCTCTTAGCAGCCTGAATCGGGAACTTAAATAACGAGGAGAACGAGCGACTAGGCTCTGCCTTATGAGATATTGTGTTAGTTGAGGTAGATTGATTCAGTACAGCACCTGCAGCCCCAGGAGAAGTAGCAAGGGAAGAAGCCCGGAAGTCAGGTCCCACTAGGTTCATCATGGTTGGGTGTTGAGTCAAGGCCAATTCGTCCAGTAAGTGTAAGGGGTCAGGAGAGACCATAGATTTGTCAGTTGAACCCTGCAGTTCAGGGAACTCAGCAGGACTGGGGGACCGCATTGGCGACGGAAAGGAAATCCAACATCCCGCAACTGGTTCCTGCACCCAGCCAGCCCCTTGCAGAGCTGAGTCCACAGACCAGGGGAGCCCCGTGAGAGAAACCAAGACCTGAGGCAGTGGCTGCAAAGGAGATGAGGCAGCAGGCTCCACCTCACGACCACCCTCCACCTCCAATGAACGGGAATCCAAGGGAGCAGCTTCCAGAAAAAGTGAATCCAGGGACTCCAAACACGCAACAACAACAGCCGACTGGTGAGTCTCCGTAGTCTGGACAGTTAACATCTCAGGCAAAATGGTGGGGGGAGTAACAGGTCGATGAAACTCAGCAGAAAAAGGAGGATCCTTGAGAGAACAAAGTTCTTGGCAGATTTGTTTCTTGGTAAGCAGAAAACTACGTTCTGCTTCGGCCAGGCGTTCACGTAATGCCTTCCTTACATTACTAGACATGTCAGGAGAAGGTGTGGAGAAATCCTCCGAGACAGCATCGGTAGAAAGAATACAAGGTTCCATTACTTCGTCAAACAACGTAGGGTCAGGCCCTGTCTGCAGGACAGGCACAGTAGCATCACAATTCTGATATGCATTCAGTATAACAGCACTGTCAGTCTCCACAAGAGCCAAGCTGGGAGCCGAGACCAAAACTCCCACCTCCATAGCTTCCTCCTCAGCTGCCACAGGGACATCCGCCATCTTGGACAGAGGTTCCCCCTCTGACGAGTAGGAGAATTTCCCCGGTGCCCTGGCCAAATCCCCCCATTCACTAAAATACCACCAACAGCTTAATCTGGTTCAAAGTCAGTTGGCATTCTGTCTGTATCCCTCCCTCCAGGTCGTGCCTGAAAATAGGCAGAATTTGACTAGTGCACTTACCTGGCCAACAAATACTAAATAAATAAATAGTTTTTTTTTCAATTCATAACTTTGTTTTCAATATATTTTTGCCTACTTGTCTCTGTTGAGGTCTTTTTTAACTTCACCTTTAAAAACCCTATGGGTGTCATCTTTCTTATCCACCCTACAGTTTATGTTTGGCACACATTTTTGGGAGATTTGAAATTTTACACCCATAGGGTTTATGAGGGTGGGGCTAAAAAAGACCTAGACAGAAAAAAGTAGGTACAAACATTAAAAAAAGTTATAAATTAAAAAAAAAATGTAAATGGTGCATGCCTAAAAGTCACTCAAAGTTTATAACTGGCACCAACTTGCAAATGGAATGATGAAAGGCTCAGATGTAGAGTAATTGCATGCAAACAAAAGGAGACAAACACAGCATGGGAAATATGTAATCTCATTATACTGTGCATGTGAAAATTCCATTCTGGCTAGAGCAATGGTTTAAATGTATGCTTGGTGATGAATTATGTATCTTATCAATATTCATCATTGGAAATACAAGAATGGTCCTCACCGAATTAACTGTACTGCCTGTATGACTGCGAATATCTACAATAAAAGTCTAAGGGACAGATATTCAGACAGTGGTGCAAGTGCAGTGCAGATATTTGTTCTGTGCTTGTGCCCCATCACTGCAATATTCAGTCAGATAACGAGCAGTGCTATCTGACTGAATATCAGCCATGTTAGCGCAGCACTAAGTGAATCTCTGCTGCTCCGACATGGACCAGGGCTGCATATAGCCCAAAGAAAAGCACTGCCTGAAACAAGATAGGACCAAGTTCCCTGTGGGCTATTTAGCCTTAGCATGCATACAAATATATGTGCGAACATACAAAAATGCCAGCAGAAGCAGGCCTTGGTCTATTGAGGCTGCTCGATTGTGCAGCTAGCCCCTCAACTTGCAGCTGCCCCATTCTCCCCACCCCCTTCATCATAATCCCCCACCCTATCCCAGCCCCTCTTAAAGTCACGCACTGTTTTACAAGACACAACCCCCTTGGGCAGAGCATTCCACTTGTCCACTACCCTTTCCGTGAAAAAATGCCTTCTGATTTCCCTCCTGAATCATCCCCTCTCCAACTTCAACTGATGCCCTCTCATATCCCTCCCTCTTCTAAGCTGGAAAATCCTTTCCATATTAACCTTATTTATCCCATGGAGGCATTTAAATGTCTCGATCATATCCCCCATCCCGCCTCTCCTCCAGGGAATACATGTTCAGCTCTGCTAATCTCTCCTCATAGGACTTCCCCTCAAATCCCTGGATCATCTTTGTTGCCCTACGCTGCACATCCTCCAACAACTTGATGTCCTTCTTCAGGAACAGGCACCAGTACTGCACGTAGTACTCCAGGTGAGGCCTGATGACAGACCTGTAAAGGGTAAGGATCACCTCCCTCTTAAGGGAGAAGATTTCTCTTGCTATACACCCTAGCAACCTATTGGCCTTTGCTGCCACCTTCCTGCGCTGAGCCGAGTTGTTAATGCTACCTGTTATAATCACCCCCAGGTCCTTTTCTTCCTTGTTACTTTCCAGCTGTAACCCTCCCAGCTGCTAGCACCTCCCCTGGTTCCTAGCTCTGAAGTGCAGTACCTTGTACTTCTTGGCATTGAAGCCCAGCTGCCATGTTACCGACCACTCCTGTAGTTTGTTCAGGTCCTCCTGCAGCCCCTTCCAGCTTTTGATGGCATCTACAACAGCTCCCATCTTCCTATCATCTGAGAATGGACTGATCCTACTCCGGACCCCATGTGAGATATCAGCTATGAATATTCCAAACAACACTGGTCCCAGCACTGATCCCTGTGGCACCCCGTTCATCACTTCCCTTAGTGGTGAGAGTTCCCCCCACCACCACCCTCTGCTGCCTTCCATTCAGTCAGTTGATGATCCAATTTACAATCTTTGTTCCCACCCCTGTGTATTCCAGCTCCCCCCCCAGTCTCCCATATGGCAAGAAATCAAAGGCCTTGCTGAAGTCCAAATACAGGACATCCACAATGTGGCCCCTGTACAGTTCCCTGGTCACCCAGTCATAATACTCAGTTAGATTTGTTTGGTAGGAACTGCCAGAGACAAACCCATGTTGATGACCATCCTGGAGACCATTGTCCTCCAAGAAGGTCACCAGTCGCTCCTTTAGAATTGTCTCTGTGAGCTTCCTCACAGTCAATGTGAGGCTCACTGGCCTGTAATTGCCCTACTCATCCCTGGGGCCACTTTTGTGAATGGGCACCATATGGGCCATTCTCCAGTCCTGTGGTACACACCCTATATCCTGGGAGGTATTGAACAGGTCAGGCAGTGGCCCCGCCAGAATGTCTGCCAGCTCCCTGAGTACCCTAGTGTGGATACCGTCCAAGCCCATTGGGCATGAAGGGCACTAAGAGGCAATTTTTCTGCCCATTATGATTTCATTTACAAGTGCAGTGCCTCTTTAATGCCATATACACTGTTGCCATACAAAGTAAATCTCTGGTGTTTACTAGCACCCCCCACCCCTGATTATCCATTCATGCTCCTTCCAAGTCAGCCTTGGTGTCTAGTGGTATCCAACCCCCCAGTCACCCATTCATGCTTCTTCTAAGTCAGCTCTGATGTCTAATGGTACCCCGTACAAGTGTTGGAATTACAGGGGTGCTTGCCAGTGCTCAGTCCCCCAGCTCTGAAGTAAACTCTGGTAGTTCATGCATCATTGCCTTTGACTTATAATGAAAAGGGGGGCTCAGTTTAAAGATATAGCCCTTATGGGCTCCTCTAGCTCTCAAAGCTCATAAAGTGTAATTCCAAGACTCCCCCCCGACGATCACCTGTTTTCAGTAATGATGACATTCCCTGATGGTCTAGCAGTTTTTTCCCCAGACAGCCCTAGTGATCCCACTGAATGACATCCCACCTCCCCACACCCCCCACCCTGGTGTCCAGCGCTCTTAACATCTCTGTACAGTGACTGGCACAGCCCTTCTTTAACCTCTGCAGCCAGCCACCGAATGATCTTGTAGTGAGCCCACGTACTGTAGAAATGTTTCTACAGTACATGCACTTGCTGACAGCTCATATGATGGACAGTAATAGAGGTGAGAGGAGGGCTGTGCCAATTGCTGTATTGAGATATTTGAACCACCAGATACTGGGGAGGGGTGGGGGGTGTGAGGATCTGGGAGTCAGCAGGCAGGTCAGGTGAGGGGACTGTTTGGGGGACTGCTGGACCACCAGGGAATGTCATCATTACTGAAAGTGGATGATTAAGGGGTGAGGGGTACTACTAGACACCAGGGCTGACTTGGAAGAACATGTACAGATGATCAAAACAGAATACCAGTGCACAAACCCCCACCCCAAAAAACATGGCACATATTAGTATTTAAATAATTTAACAGCCTATTGGTTTTACTTACTTTAAACTCCATGTACAAAGGAGTCCTCTTAGTTTTGATATTGGAATTCCAAAGTGAGCAAGCTATACCACCCTATTCATGGTGGGACCCTTTTGTTATAGTCCCTACACTAGCTTCTTAGCTCTGAAGTGCCTGTAGTGGCTACTCATAAATATAGAGTGCTGCCTGTACGGATGATCAAGGGTCGGTGGTACCACTAGACACCAGGGCTGACTTGGAAGAAGCATGAATGGAGATCAGGGGATGGGGAGTACCACTAGAAACCAGGGGGTGGGTGTACCACTAAATACTAGTGCTGACTTGGAAGAAGTATACAGTAAATGAGTGTCTGAGAGGTGGGGGGTACCACTAGACACCAGGGCTGACTTAGAAGAAGCATGAGCAGGTGAGCGGGGGGGGTAGGGGGTACCACTAGACACCAGGGATTTACTTAAGACGTGGTATGGGTGATCGGGGTTCGGTGACTGCATACAGCCACTGTGCCTTCAGGGGAGTGGGGCATGGGCTTAGCATCCAGTTAAGATGTAGCTTGCAGCAGTGGCAAACAGCATCACTTGGGGGCTGTTTACAGCTGCTGCAATCCTTTGATTATACCCCTGCACTTGTATGCATGAGGGGACCACCTCATTTTCATAGGTGCAGGGATATGTTAGCTGATTTGGCACTGCGGGTTTGTGGAGCTACTGGAGTTTGAATATGGCTGGCCCAGAGTATTCACACAAACTGGATTAGCATACCCGCTTAACCCTGTTAGAGGCTGCGATAACCTTTCAGTATAGGGCCCCCAAGTTTAAAAAAAAACATTGAAATGAATGAGCCCTATTTATTTCAATGCAGTTGGCAGTTGAAGGAGTAGTACATCGAGGGACATTGAGGAATTGGTATCAGGGGACACAGGAACTGCAACAAGCAACAGAAGTGGGTGTCAGTGTCAAACCAGCTGCTGACTGCTGAGGTAGGCTGTTACGGTCTTTCTGCCGGAGCAGTGATAGGAGCTGTGCTCAGTGGCAATCCAGTCTCCCCCAAAGAAGGGGGACATCTTTAGAGATGACATGCTTGACAGCTTTCCAGTCTCCATGCCCAGGGCAGAGGTGGGCATCCATATAGGAGCTGCACTCAGTGGTGATCTAGTCCCCCCCTCCGTGTGAGGGGCATCTGTACAGTAGCCACGCTCAGCAGTGATACAAGGCTCTTTCCTCCTCCTACCAGCCAGACAACTGTACCTACTGGTACAGCCGCTCCCACGGCATAAAGCCATTACTTCCTCTGTCTCCTCTATGCTCTTGCTCACACCATAATTGCATCGTCCAAACATTCGATCAAACATCGTTGCCATTGACCAATGCTTGTTTTGTTTGCACTCACTTGTTTTGTTGTTCTGTGTTTTTTTTTGATTAACTTTTTTGTTTGCATTCAACAGAACCCAATTGCCTGGCTACTGTCATGGCACCCCTTCTATTCTACACGCTGCACAACCACTTGGTAACATTTACGTCTTTAGCTCACTGACTAACCTTACCTATTACACAACTAAAACATGCAATCAAGCACTGACCAATGCTTCTTAGTTCTGCTGTGCATTTTGTTTGCATTCACTTTTTAGTTGTGCTGTGCTTACTTTCTAGTTGTGCTAAACGTTTGTTTGCATTCATTTTTTAGTTCTAATATTTTATTTTAATTCATAATTTTTAGATGTACTTTACAGTTTTGGTTTGCATTTAAATTTTTATTTGTCATTTTTTTTGGCCGTGCTTTACATATGTTTTTGTTTTGTTTCTTCATTTATGTTGCATCACACTTTACATTTGGGTTTTATTCTTTTCTTTTTTTGCTTTCATTTCATGTTTTGGTTGTTGCTTTTCTCATTTGATTGCATTTTACTTTTTCATGTTTCCGTTTTGTACTTCAGGGCCACTGTAGATTGAGGATTAATATGGAAATTGGGTGAATTGTTGCTCTCTAAGTCTCAATAGCGCCATCAAGTGGCAACAAGGCTCAATCTAAAAATCTACAACTGTAACATGGAGTGCAGTAGATCAAAATGGTCTGTGTTACTTTATGTTCCAGACCATCACCTTTAATGAGGAAAACTGGGGGATGGGGGCCCATGCCAGTGTTTTCTCCTCTCTATGATGTGGTCAGAATTCTTTTTACAGCTAAATCTTTTATTGAGTTTCAGAGATTTATGACAAATAATAAAGTCAGAGAATACAGACAATAAGCACATATTCAGTTGTAAGCAGAATGTTTTCATAGATGGTACACATGAAGGGTTACATATAGATAGATATCTGTTATATATTTTGAACTACAATACAGGGTGAGGTAAGTAAACAGTTCCACACATGGGCAGAGTAGGGATGATCTGAGCATAATGTTGTAATATTTGGGGGTTATATTCTTAAGCAGAAACACAGATATCATGGGTGTTATAAAGTAATACTTAGGTACATAAGCAAATATAACCCAGCAATTTGCACACTGGATCCTCATAGTAACCTTTACAATAATTTCATAGGGAAAGTATGGATTCCCTTTAACACCAGGCAAAAACGTCTGCATCCTCTTCGTTATAGGCAGCCTGTACACATCTCACACTATTAGGGTTAAACGGTTGGTCTGTCACGATTAGGGTAGAATTGAAGTGGAATTTTTGCATGAGCTGGAAGCAACAAATTAACTCTGGAAGGCTCACACTCAGTGAAGTGCAATAGTCTGAGGTTATAACACAACTGATCAATATACAGTATGGAACAGTGTAGCAGTTTCAGCTGGTTAAAGAGAAATGAACATAATCAGGAGACATTTCTCATAAAACAACAACTGCTCCTAACCACAGCTGACACCTAGGCTTTAAGTGACTGGTTTTGATCAGGGAGGACACCCAGGTGACAAGCAGTCTTGAACAAGCCTAGTGTCACGCTGTAAAGGTTGGGTAACTGCAGAGAATACCCGCCTCTTTCACCGTCAATCAATGCCTATCAGTAGCACCTCTGGGTTAGATATTAGGAGTTCACCCTGAGCTAATTACAGGACATCTGAGACCAAACCTCATTTACATCACTGGTCAAGCATGAAATCAACAGTCGGTCTTAGAGGAAAAAGAAAGACCTTCTTGTATGTTACACACATAGCAGTGCAAACCCACATTGTTCTCCTAAGTAATCTCTCTGAGAGGCAACATATAACAATGGATCCAGGAGTGACCCCTGCGGCATACCATAGCTGCTCTGGATATGTAGATCTTCATTCTTACAACAGTAACAGACCTTTTAGAACTAAGGAGGGTTACCGACACATACGTTTTGAGTAAAAAGCTTCTATTAATTATATCATTATGAATAGGTGGCAGCTGTAAGTCTGAGCCCTTGGGGTACTGCCTCTCCTCCTTTCCTCTTTGAGGGGTGCCAGCCTGGGTTTTATAAAATTGCAGAACATCAGGGTACAAATGACAAAGAATGGCACATTGTCTCCACCTGGGATAATTTTATGGATACCTAAGGGCTGTGCTGAGGAATACTGCCCATCAAGAAATAACATGGGGCTTCATTCCACACAACAATACCACCCCATGAGCAAGAACTTTGACATGGTAAAGAAATGGCAGATACCGAGATTAAAATGCAAACAAAACAGCAATTTTATTAAAAGGGAGGAGAAGGAAACAGCAAGGGATTCTAAAGGAAAATGGGAGGCAATGAGGTAGCAGTAAATCACTATAGCTGTAAAACTGTGTGCATTACTTTAGCTCAACCACAAGCATGCCCCCATCAGTCCACTTCTCCCAGGGTGGTGCACCCAGTTCTCCCCCCCAAAATGCTTTGTGGGAGAGCTCTCTACACAGTTAATGGTGTAAATCACACAGGTTGGGTCAGTGTGTGCTGAAGCAGCAGCACTGGCTCACTTGAGCCAATAGTTAACTGAAACAGTTTTACTGGCTTGAGTGAGCTGGTAGTTCCGGCTTCATTTCTACCATCCAGAATCAGACCCTTTAAAAATAAAATATATTTGTGTGTGTGCCTTTCATTGTATATTAAAATGGACTCGGAGTAAAGGGGGTTTGGTCAGGTGACCTGGTGGCATGTCAGCAGCAGCAATGTGTTATCCCCTATCTCCTGCCTTCCTCCCATTGGTTTGTTTACATTTTTCTCTTCTATTTTGTTTCTCGCTTGCACATTGCTTTCTTTGCTTGCACATGCCATCTCACCATGAGATGGACATTGGTCTCCTCCTGTCCAACACCAGTGGACCAATGAAAATGACTCCCATATGAAATTCCTCCCATCCTGACTGTGCGACATCATGCTGTGAGCCCCTAGCTACCTTCCCACCTTGTGTGAAGAAGACCTATCCATCCCCCTCCTTGAGCAGTCAGCTGACATGGTCTGTCTAGTCATGCAGTGTTGATCAGGTACATGATGTTCAGTGAGCAGCAAAAACAAAATAAATCTGCATACTCGTGCAGGCAGCATCAATGCTGAGTCTGATGGCACACATCCAGGCTGGTGCAGTCTGGTGGTAAAACAGTTTGGCTCCAGTATCTCTCAGTGGACTAGTCCACTCTGTGTCATGTCTATCCCTGGCCCATTGCCATGCTGCCCATGTCAAGGTCTCAAGAGGTTGACTCACCAGCCAGTCTGTGACCATCACCTACCCTGCCCTGGCCTGCTTTGTCTCCCTGACTCCCACTTTTCTCAGTGCAGTGCAGTATCAGGTGCTGTGCACAGTTCTCTTGACAACTCTAGCAGGACTCCCACCCAGCCCTACACCTCCGACTCCATATCTTGGACATGGATGATTGAGAGAAGAGAGAGAGAAACTATCACCCTGGTCTTTCTTCCAGATAGCCAGCATTTGGTAGGCCATCGCCGTTCCTCCTTCCAGAGTCAGTGTCCAGACCAGAGGCTGAGAAGCGCAGAGCATCAAGCAAATCACACCTTTGGTTGCACTATGGCCCACGATGAGAGCTGAGGAATAGCCAGGCAGGCCCAGTGAGGAGGCAACAGGTAGGCCTGGGACAGTTTAGAAACACTTTGCAACTAAGTGTACTTAAGATAGTCCAGTCAAATAAAGCCAAGTGTACTGTACATAGTAGGAGAGATCGAGTGTAAACGAATTACAGTTCAACATGAATATAAGAAAAAAAGAGGATTTTTTTAATGTGGAGAGAATCAATGACATAAGGAGGTAAAAAAAATGGAGACGCCATTTTCTTTAAACATAAAACATTGAAACGGTGAAGCAGTTTTTAAAAGAATGGATATAGTTGATGGGGATATTGAAAAAGTACATCTGCAAAGTCTAATCTGATCTGTAAACTTGAAAGATTTGTTTTTGAATTTTAAAAGAAGGACATCTACAGTATATCTCTTACATAAATGATAAAGGGCACAAAAATGCAGATTTTGTTAAGGTGTTAAGTGCTTTATTTATAACAGAGAACATTCCATAAGATGCTGATTAATACCTGGAAAAGAAAAAATTAAAAGACAAATAAAAGTCCAGAACGATGCATTGAAATATATAAAGGGTGATTTAAAAGAGGACGATACTGCTGAAAGAGAGGGGACAAGAAAAGAAAAAAATACACAAAGGTGATTAATTTAGAAATATATGCTTCTTATTATAGTATAGATTCATAACTGCAATGAGAATAGGAGGCATGTTTTATGTGTTCATGTAGATTATTCATTCTAATGTCTCTAATTTATTTGGGCCTTGGACTTTGGAGCTGGGGGGAGGGGGGGCTAAGAATCTTGTTTCACTATAGGGTCTCAGAAAGAATCAGCTTTCATACAGCCAACAGAGATCTTATCCACTTGTTCAGTTTGAACACACTCTGTTTTGTTTGCCAGTTTGAGTTCCTCTGATGTTCATTTTTCAGTCGAGGAAGAATTGGTCAGTAGACTCCCTTAGAAGTTTCTTCCCTCTGCTCTTGCCAGCCTCCTTCTTTTCCTCATCGAGTGCTGATGGCAGCATGTCCCAGCCCCGGGTGAGGGAGGCAGCATGCTCTGGTGCTGTAGTAGGCCCTGTTAGTGGACCAGGAAGATTGCTCTCCTGGCAGAGGCATGCTGCACGCAACTGAGGCCCTCCCCTTCCCCACCACATGCACTTGTTTGCTGCCGAGGGGACCCAGGGGAAAAGGAGGAAGGAAACAACAGATCACAGCAGGTAGAAGAACCAACATCCTGCAGGTTCCACATCGCTACCTGCAGCTTCTGTTTCTCGACTCCTAGATCCAGACCCTAGAGGTCAAGAGGAAATGCTCTGCTGGTGGAGCAAACTCAGGAGAAACTAAGATGGGTTCTGGAGATAGTGGGTGATGGTGCTGCCCTGAAAGGGGCAGGCGTAGTGAAGGAGGATAAAAATCTGAATTTAAAGAAAAGTTATGGGGATCATTCCTTCCCACCCAGAGCTAACACTGATGACAATTGATTAGGCAGCTTTACTTTCACTTGAGCAGCACCAGCCTTCTCCCTTTATTTTAAAGATCTGAAGAGGGTGTTTGGGGCATCTCACCCCAGGGTTTCACACTGTGAACTGATGATGCATCCATCCCTTAGAACCCCTGGGGACTAGATGCCCCCAAACACCCATTCAGATATATAAGGTAATGGGGAAGAATCTGGTGGGTTCAGCTTATTTAAGCCAAGCAGTTACATATTAGCTGTGCTGTGTTAGAAACTATATAACCTTGGCTTTCTGTACAGAAAAGTAAAATAAAAAAAAAAGAAGACGAAGAAAATAAAACATGGAAATGGGTATGCTGTCGCAGAAAAATATTACAGCGATGTCAACAGCAACAACAATGACAGATCACTGTAAGTCCACTCGGGACCCTAGCATGGCTCCCCGGTGTTATGCCCCTCCTGACTCAGCTCCGACCTGGAGTTGATAAAAAGTGTGGGGGGTTGAGGCACCCTGTAAAAAGACATTATTTTTCTATGGCACAATGCCGACCCAATTGAGGCTCTATACAGTGCCGCCAGTGTAATGGTGGTTGACAGATTTTCTTTCGAACCGGCATCACAAAGCCATGGAAATTAGCTTTGTTTGGGAATAATTTTAGAGAGTTCTTTGCTTGAGCCAGCCCAGAACAATTAAACTGTTTTTTAATTATTGTAGCTTGCTTAACTCAGACTTGGAGACTGTGCTGTTGTAGTGGTGGGAGTCCGTGGACTGTGTAGTTCACAGGAGAAGGCCCAGACTCCCTCTACCACAACAGCACAGTTTCCAAGTTTGAGTAGCACAAAGAGAAGCAGCAGCAGTACATACACTGTCTGCCAGGATTTTGTGGAAGACAGACACTAGGAATACAGTTGGGGGGTGATAATCACTGACTGTATAGTGGGAGGAGGGAGATAGGGAGTACTGTCAATGATTATGCTGTGTTCTGCTGCTGTTGCCTCGTATGCTACTCCTGACTGGCGTGCATGTCTTCACATCTGTGTTCTCCATGTTAAGTTTTCTGCTGCATATCTCATTTGTTATTTCACTTGGCACTGTCTCCGCTCGCCCATCATTATCATCATCATCATCATCATCGCTGTGTCTGTGCCACTGACTCTGTTGCAGTCTGACTCCAAACCAGATGCATAGTGGGCATTCTGAAAAAGCACTTTTTGTGAAAAGCATTAGGAAGCAGTACCCCTTTGTGGGTTTGCACAGCAGTTTTTTTTTTGTACATTCTGTTTTTTCCTTCTTCTCAGCGACTGGGGGCCGTCCCCATATCAGCCCTTTTATCCAGGCTCTCAACACTTGACCAGCTGGCCTCTGCCTTGGATGCAGAACAGGGAGGACCATGGATTATCCCCTCATGGAGGGCCCCCCAGTGGGGGACAAGACTGGGAAGGAGAGACCGCATCGCCCTTGAGCCCCTGCCCCAGCTTATATTGGGCTTTGTTCGGCTGGTGCAAGTGGTAGCCCATTGGGGGCATCATGGCACTCGTCGGAAGGGGTTTTTCTAAGTAAGTCCCAAGAGCGTGGAGTGCAATGATGTCCAGTGCATGGCAAGCATGCTTCTGTGCTTGCCCTTAGGACATCCACCACAGCCCTAAACCCCATTACAAGGTGTCCCTGCTGAAGCAACCCTCGGTCTTCACTGGGGTCATAAGTGACAGGGGCACAGATCCCATCCCTCCCTAGGAGAGCAGTCCTCCGGACGCTCGATCCTTTCCTCCTGCTGACCCCTGGAGACCTGAGTCTGTTTCTGACCCCGGTCACCAGCGTGGCACAAGGTGTTTGCATAGCAATTTTTCTTGGATGAGCTCTGAAACTTCTGCACTGAGTATTGAGCACTTTATTTATATGGTGCTAATGCTTTTTATGTTGTGGATTTGCTTCAGTTTTTACTTGGATTTATTGGACTTAATAAAGCTTATAGCATTCAAGCTATCCATGTCCTGCATTGGATTCTAACTTCCAGTGAGCTACGTTGAACACCAACATCCCTATATGTAAGTGCAGGTCTCCTCTTTACTACTGTTGCACTTATTTTTTGACCTTGGCACTACAGACCCCTGGATGCAGTCCTACTCTTCTCTTGCATTTCTGGCGATCTTCTTTTTTATTTACTGCTACTTTGATGTTGCTCTATGACCATCTTTTGGCAAACAGAATTTCAAGTATAAAAGTGTTTCTTTCCTCATAGTTCCTGCCTGTGGCATGCCTCACAAATGGACATCCCTGCATGTATTGATCAGTGTTAACTTTGGCAATAATGTTAGTGTATTACAGTATTTCACAGATCATTTCTGCACTTTAACCAGTAGTCACTGTCTACCTGATTCTGTTTGTATTTATGTGGTGTAGGACAGTCTGTATTTATTTCTTTTTTGCTTTTACTTTCTTGCCCTCACCCCCGAAATCAGGCTGACTTCTCCCTTATCCCCCATAGCTTGCCCTTCATGGCAGGCTGGCGAGGAGACCTCCTGAACTCAACTCACCAGAAAGGATCCAGACTGGAGGAACTGCCATTTGAGGTCAGTGCCACAGAGGATGGAATCTCATGCTGCCTGAACAGGAGCCCCTTTTCCTTGTCCTTGGTGCATGGTCTCCAGAGGTAGAGCATGCAAGGATGCCAGTGACAGTGCTGCGCACATTCTCATATGCACTTCCCATCAGGTGTTTGCCCCACCTCTTGCCCCTGTTAGCAGCATCGGTATACCAGCCCCCAGTCATCGCTAGGGGCCAGACACGCACCAACATCTGGTCACCCCCCTCCCTGGAGAAGGAGAGCTGTCCCTGGGATGCTCGATCCTTCTCCTCACTTGCTGATCCCCTGGCGGCCCATGCTTACTCCGAATATGGGTTGCCATCATGGTGAGGTGGCATCCAGCGCCTCAACTCTCAGGCCACCGGCTGGCTCAGGTCAGTCTGTATTTAAAAAAATACTAGCATCAGGGAATAGCATAGGTACCTATACTAGTCTTAGTACCATGGCCAGCAGCAGTAAGTTTGTATAGAAAATAGCTGGCCAACTGGATGCTTCTGACCAAATAGAAGGAACTAAAAATATTTCTATTATATGGATTTTTAGATGACAAACAGAAAGAGGACAAGCTAGAATGAAATAAAAACTACTTTGTAGCAGGCAGATGATGGACAGGATCAGGACTGGTAAGACAGCAATACAATTGTTGGAGAAAGAGCAAAGTGGTTAAAGTTATGTGAAGAAAATAAAAACAAGAAAAAAGACAAAGCAGAACAAAACCTATTGTAGTGAATACTGATTGCAGAACAAAACCTATTGTAGTGAATACTGATTAACAACTAACAGAAAAAAGTTCACAACATGAAGTGGTCTGAAAGTGTTCAATCTGATCTGAGAGAAGTGCAGAAATTACACCAAAGAAAAGGACAGACAGGGACAGCAGAAAGGAACAATACAAATAAGTGAAGGATGTGTTTTGAAAGTGAATGCATGCAACCCTGCAAAAATTAAAGAGATGACATAAGGCAAGGCAAGCACAGCATTGAGAAAGAGAACCAAAGCTTTAGGACAGATCATCAGTCCATGTAAACAGATCTGTGTTAGAAGAATCCAAAAAAACATGTCTGTGTGTGGTGGAATCTAATGTCTTCATACTTTTTGAGCACACAAATTGGAATAAAACAGCCACAAAATAGTAAAAGAAAACATTTGTAAATTGCATTTTTGGTTTCATCTGATGTGGACCCTGCATTTTCTAACATAATTACTGTATTTACTGGTCAGTATTCTGCTCTGCAAAGTAAAGTCATCAGATCTGAATAATCTGAATATTACACACAACTGCCCTGGCTAGTAACTTTCCATTGTAACAAGTCTACTGTAAAGCAACATAACATTTCTTGGTGTTAACTGTTGAATACAGCCAGAAAACTAAGTAATATGTCAGTATATAAACAATAGTCAACAATTGTTTGTTTTTTCTCCCCAAAACATGTCTGTTTGAAAGGTGTTGCAAGTTCCAGTTCACATTCACTTTCAGAATCAGAACCTATAAATGAGCTTGAGGAGGAGCTGCGGGTTAATCATAATGGTACAACTGATAGTACTGAATGTACTACAGCTGCCGCTGAAAAGACCATACTGTGTAACAATAATAACAACTTGCCTTCATTTCAAGATCCATTTCTTGCAGCATGCTGGTCACATGAGTAATATACCTGTATATCAAAACATGATTGGCTTGTCCTAAAACGTGGCTGTTTGGGGTATAAGATTTGTGGTGAAATGAAGACATTGGGAGTATTCCAAGGAAGAAATATACATTTAACCCCTGAGTGGCTTAACATTTCTGTTATGGCAGATAATCATAACAAACAAACAAACAAACAAAAAGGCAGCAGGCATCCATTCAAGAAACAAACAAACAACAAAAAACAAACATGCCAGTTCTAAAGCACATGCAAAGGCTATTGAATTAATAAAACTGCAAATGAACAACAAATACAGTCTACTGTAGACAGACAAAGCAAATTTATGTTTGGGACAATAAGTGACATTTTTAACTCAGTCTACCACTTGATAAAAAAAATGATCCGATATGATATTGAAGATTTAATTAATCTATAACATAAAAATGGTCCAGACATGGGTGTATGTCTTCATTAACGATTTAGTGCAACTTGCATTATTGATCAAATACCAGAAGATATCCAAAACATTATCTATGGAAATTGTGTCCTATGCTATTAACTTCTTCTGTTTATTGTGTACATTTTCTATGCCTAGCCAGGGCTCAGTACTGTGGGCTCAAATTGTAATTATCTTTATTTCAGCTTCGTATTGGCTGTATTGTTTCTGCCTGTGCCATTTGTTATGTTTGATACTTGGGCTGTGTCATATGTACAATCTTGATGGCCTGAGTCGTTATTGAAAATGGTCCCTTGGACCAGTGTACTCACCCAGTTATCAAATAAAAAAAATAAATGCATCAATCAATAATTAAATTAAAATATTATATCGCACAATTCAAATGTGTCACTGTTAGAGATTCAACAATAATTTCAAGCAGCAATGTGTTGGTTGTGTATATACAATGGGAAGTCTAAGACGCAGATCCAGTAATGATGTTTTTAGATCTCGTGGAACTGCCTGACACTGATAATGTAAACTTTGTTAAAACTCTGCTGAACTGCTTACAACAATATGGCTTTAATCACAATTTCTTGCTGCAAAATCTGATCAGTTTCTGCTGTGATGGAGCTAGCTTCATGGTAGGACCATAGGATCAAAAAGTGTGGTAGCTGCTTGTCTTTCTTCAGAATATCCAGTATTGTAGTGTGGCACTGTTTAAATGGAACTCTGGAAAACCCAGAAAGTGCAGCAGCTGCTGTAGAAACACCAATAAGGACTTTTAGCATTCAATGGGATTTTTATTTACCTGCTGCATTTGTATTTTACTTTTAAAGAACCACACTGTTCCTGTGTTTGCAGAGCCACCCACTGGCCATCTTGTACATCAGGCTGCTTCCAGAATGCAGGTTATGCTAATGAGGACTATGAACTAATGGCAGCATTGGTAGCCATCATTAGTATAACCCACATGCCAGAAGCCACCTGGAGTGTGCAAGATGGCCATGAGCAGCTCTGCAGACATTATGTACAGCATGGTTCTTTAAAAGTACAACACAAATGCAGCAGGTAAATAAAAAAATTCCATTTAATATTAAAAGTCCTAATCAGGCATTTTTGAAGCAGTTGCTGCACATTCTGGGTTTTCTGGAGTTTCCCTTTAAATCACACGATTCAGCTGCCCATTGACGAGGCTATAAAATATGTCAGTGCATTCAATCACTTTCAGATACTTATTGATAAAATCCATTACGTTATAGTCAGACCCCCAACAATGCTCAGGGGCAATTTGAGGAAGTATTTTTCACAGAGGGTGGTGGACGATGGAACAGCCTTCCTGAGGAGGTTGTGGGGTCTAAAACTGTGGAAGAATTCAAGAATGCATGGGACAGACATAAGGCAATTTTTGTGGGGGGTAGGAAGAAATAGGCAGTTGGTTAAATAGGATCTGCAGCTTATCATCTAGGTAGGGAAATGGGCAGACTAGGTGGGCCAAGCGGTCCTTATCTGCCGTCAAAGTCTATGTTTCTATGTAAATTAAAAGAAGTCGTTGCAGAAGTCGAAATTGCAGTTCAAATAATTGGCAGGAATTTTGGTTCACAATGGGCAGCTTGTAGTGCATGAGCTGTGAATGCTATTTGGAAATCATTTGATGCACTAGATGCGATTTTTCAAAGACAGCTGCAGATAACAGTTGGGACATGACACAATGAGCCATATTTGAATCATTAGCTAGGAAGATGTAATGTGAGTTGTTTCTTCAGGACTTCAGCTTTACGATATTGGGACAGCTTGATCAGTTATCTGAAGCTTTGCAGCACCAAGAAATGAACAGTGCAGAAGCAAAGCAATTCAAAGGAGCATTCAAGCACTGAAGCAGCAAAAAGGAGAAAAGGGTTCCCATAAAAAGGAAACCAAAGGTATTACTTAATATCAAGGTGTAGAACTCCCAGCCCATGTTAGGGGGTACAAGGGAATACCTCATGATCAATTCTATTAAAGTGTCAAAGAAAAGTATGACATCCAGGCTCTATTCCACAGTTAACACCAGACCTATGTCTTTATAAAGCAAAACTGCAAGTGCTGAATCATACACAGATCTAGTTAAGCAAGTTAATGTTCCTTTTCCATTAAAATGGTCCCAGGACATTGAAAGCCCATGTCTTGAAGGTGAAAACCATCTAAAATGACTTTGCACAACTCTAAAAATTAAAGTTCCCATTCATGATTTTTGTGACCACAGAGACAGCTCTGGTTACAACATGTCACCATCAGTACAGAGGCTGAAGAAGATCATCAAAGCAATCACAATAAGTTCATCAGAAGCAGAAAGAGGCCATAGTGTAATGAACAACATATGTGCCAAGACTCAAGATCATTTGATGGTTAAACATATTTCCAGTTTGATGGCTATCAATTGAAAATTTGACTCAACCATCAAGAGATGGCTATGAAACCACTTGAATGCACACAGTTCCAGAGAATGACAACGTACAGATGAAGATGCTTCAGCTTCTCCTCATCAGAAGGCCATCTGGAGGCTTCTGCAGTTAGATTAGTAATATGGTCACAAGAAAATTGATTGATCATTATTAACAAATTATACTAAACACATGATTATCAGGTTATTTTAATTTTAAGCACTATCCCCTCTCTCCCTGCCTATTTCAAGCGCCCATCACTCACTGGTGTTCAGTGAGTGGCACTCCTAGTCAATCCATGAATTCTAGTGTACCGTCATTGCACCCTGCATCTTTCCTCTCCATTCATGCTCTAGTGTCGGATGTCCACCCCTATTTACCTTTTCCAATGTCTCCCTGGTGGTGTCCAGTATAATGTAAACACCTGTGTCCTTTGCCTGTCCCTTTCCAAATACGCTGGTGGCACACTTCTGGTGTAATGACACCCATCTCTGTCTTTTCAGAGTGTCCTTGATGTCCTGCCACCTCCCTCTCCTGTCCCTTTTCAAGTATTCATGGTGGATGTGGACACCATGGAGTACTTGGACAATGTCGGGAAGTGGGAGGCCAAAGGTGATATGGACACCAAGGAGCACTCAGAAAAAGACAGAGATGGGTGTCATTACACTGGAAGTGTGCCAGCAGGGTACTTGGAAAGGGAAAGGCAAATGAGATAGGTGTTTACTTTACACTGGACACCATCAGGAAGACATTGGAAAAGGGGAAGGAGGGGTGACACTGGACACTAGGCATTATTGGAGAGGGGGAGATGCAACATAACATGACAACAAGGATTTTAGGAAGAGGATAGGTGCTCAGTGGGTTACCCGGGTGAGGGACTGAACAAATTTCACTTGCATTTCAAGTTTTAATCACAGTACAACACAGACATCTACTTTTCTGTCCTCTGCTCAAGAATCCTTGTGTGTACTGTAGTGGCACCATGCCTCGCTTCTCTCCAGATATACTCTAGTATCTAGTATGACCCCTTCTTCCCTTTTCCAGTGTCTCCCTGGTGGTGTCCATGTAATGGATACACTTATCTCATTTGCCTGTCCCTTTTCAAGTACCCTGGTAGCACATTTCCAATGTAATCCACTGAAATCAAAGAACTAAATGCTTGGCTCTGCACGTGGTGCTCAGAAAAAGGACGTTCCTTCTTCGGCAACTGGAATGAATTCTGGGAAAGGGCATACTTTAAATTCAATGGTCTTCACCTTATCAAGGAGGGTATAAGGGCACTTGGACAAGCATTCAATGTATTTGCCAGTAGTTTAAACTAGAAAATGGGGAGGTGGTGGTCAGATGGGAGCAAGAAACAGAACCCCTGACACCCCCCCGAAACAGGCAAGGACACCTCCTATTGGCCACAAAGGCAAAAGCAAAAAGAACACAGTAACGTCACTCATGGGAAACAAAACTCATGGGAGCAAAGGAAGAAGGATGCCAGTGTATGGAAGGCAATGGTAACAAATGTCAGGAGTTTGCCTAAGAAAGTCCCAGAACTCTCAGCCACAGTGGCGGAAGCAGGACTGGACTGGGTCGCAGTAACCGAGACATGGCTAAATGAGAGCCACGAGTGGGATGTTACTATCCCGGGTTACAGGTTATTCAAAGGGATGACATGGAGGGGTGTTGCATTGTATATAAAGGAAGACATAATGGCCATGGAAGTCCAAAGAACTCAGGGAGAACCTGAGGCTCTCTGGATCACTCTCAAGCCTGGCACAAACTTGGCCCTCAGACTGGGAAGGATTTATAGGCTCCCCCCAACAAGGGGCAGAAGCAGACAAAACTTTGCTGGAAAGCATAGTAAAAACAGCAGAAAAAGGAGAAGTCATACTGATGGGGTACTTCAGGGAAGGGGAACATTGTTTAAACCAGGAGTAGCACACTAAGCCGAAGTTTGTTTCCAGATGCAACCCGGGAGCACAAGGAAGTTAAATGACTTGCTCAGGATCACACAGTATGCACCTAGGCGGCTGTGGGATTCAAACACAGGTCTCCAGATCTGCAGCTCAGAGCCTTAACCCACTGCACTATACTGCCTCCTCTCACTGTGCTATACTGCCTCCTCTTCAACCTCCCAGACGTAGACTGGTCCTCCTGCATGGCATCCACAGCCAAAAGCAGAGATTTCCTGGACACCCTGAAAGGTGCTGGACTCAATCAACTTGTCACAGCCCCTACTAGAGAAAACGCAGTCCTAGACCTGGTGCTCACAAACAGTAGCAAGGTCAAGGAGGTGGAAGTGGGTTGCCACCTGGGGACAAGTGACCACAAATCGGTCTGGTTCAAGGTCAATACTAAGGAGGAAACAAATCACTCTAAGACATGGGTCCTGGACTTCAGAAGGATGGATTTTGATCAGATGAGAATATGCTTTAGAGATATCCTCAAGAGAAAACCAAAAGGGGAAGGGGTGGAAGTATGCTGGACTAACATAAGAGAAGCAATAGCAGTGGTCACTGACAAATTTTCCAGACTGGTCAGTTAGACAAGGAAAAGGAAAAATATTCTCTGGTTCACAAGAGAGGTGGCAGCTGTGGTAAAAGCAAAGAGGCTAGCATTTAAAAAATACCAGGGCTCATACAGCAACAAGGATAAGGACGCTCACAAAAGCAGCTTGAGGGAGGCTTCTAGGGTGATTAGAGTGACGAAGGCACAAACTGAGGTGGAAATTGCACAGAGGGTAAAAGGAGATAAAAACCCTTTACTTACATAAGTGACAAAAAGAAAAATGGAGAGGGTATTGTTAGACTAATAAGCATTGATGGGAAGAAGATAGGAGAAGACAGAGAGAGAGGCAGAGGTCTTAAATGAGTACTTTTGCTCTGTCTTTACAAAGGAGAGCCGAAATGGGCACACGATAAAGGAATTAATAATTGCACAAGGGGGTAAACACAAGCTTTTCACAGTAGAGAGGTAAGACTGACCTCAGTAAACTTAAGATAGATAAAGCCATGGGTCCAGACGGCATCCACCCCTGCATACGGAGAAAACTTATGGATGAATTGGCAGCACCTCTAGCAGATCCCTGAGAGAGGGAACTTTTCCACAAGACTGGAAAATGACAATAGTGGTTCCCATACATAAAGGAAGGAGCAGGAAGGTGGCGGGTAACTACTGCCCTGTCAGTCTCACCTGGGTGGTAGGCAAGATGATGGAAACTCTGCTAAAGGAAAGAATTTTAATTTTCCTGGAAGAGACTGGACATCAGGCAACATGGCTTCACAGCAGGAAGGTCCTGCCAGACTAATCTGATTGAGTTTTTTGACTCAGTTACTAAGATAGTAGACCGGGGGAGCCATGGATGTTATCTACCTTGACTTTAGTAAAGCCTTTGACTCGGTCCCTTACAGAAGGCTGCTACATAAGCTCGAGCATACAGGAGTGGGACAGGAAGTGGTATCATGGGTTAGAAGCTGGCTGGCTTAGTCAGAGGAACCAGTCAGTGATGGTCAACGGGGCAGCATCAGGGAACTGGGGGGTGGCCAGCGAGATGCCACAGGGATCTGTCCTGGGTCCTTTACTCTTCAATATTTTCATAAGTGACATCACTGAGGGGCTGGGCGGGAAGGAGAGTCTGTTTGCAGATGACACAAAGACCTGCAATGGAGTGGACACTGCTCAGGGAGTGGAACAAATGAAAAGTGACCTGCTCAAGCTAGAAAAATATTCCAACATGTGGCAGTTAAAATTTAATGCAAAAAAAATGCAGTGATGCATCTGGGCAGGCGCAACCCAGGGATGGTCTACTGTCTAGGAGGGGAGCAGCTAACAGCCACCAAACAGGAGCAGGATCTTGGGGTCATCATCTCTGATGACTTACAAGTGGGCGGACAGTGTGAAAAAGTGGCGCAAAAAGCAAGCAAAATGCTGGGATGCATAGGAGGGGGCAACACAAGTAGAAAGAGGGAAGTGATCATGCCACTATATAAGTCCTTGGTAAGGCCCCGCCTTGAGTACTGCGTACAGTTCTGGAGGCCTTATCTCAGGAAGGACATGGATAGACTACAGACAGTACAGAGGAGGGCAACAAAAATGGTACAAGGGCTCCATGAATTGCCATACAAAAGCAGATTACGGCAACTCAACATGTACTCACTGGAGCAGCGCAGAGATAGGGGTGACATGATAGAGGCATTCACATTCCTGAAGCGCATAAACAGAGTCCCTAACCAGGCACTCTTTCTGATTAATAGCTGCACAAGGACAAGGGGTCATGAAATGAAATTAAGGGTAAGGAGGTTCCGGGGTAACATGTGTAAGTTCTTCGTTACGGAAAGGGTGGTGGTCCATGAATAGCCTACCTGCAGAAGTCATTGACTCCAAACGGTAGGGCAATTCGAATCTGCTTGGGATAGGCATAAGGATTGTATCCAAGAAATTCTAAGGGGGTAGCACTCAGGGCAGACTAGATGGATCTTTGGTCCCCATCTGCCGTCACTTTCTATGTTTCTATGTAATGATACCCAGTCCTGTCTTTTAATTTGTGCTCCTTGGTGTTCATATCACCTCCCTTTCCCTGTCCCTTCCCAAGTACTCCATGGTGGACATAGACACGAGGGAGTACTTGGACAGTATCAGGGAGAAGGAGGTCAGAGGCGGTATGGACATCAAACAGCACTCAGAAAAAGACATGGATGGGTGTAAAGTACTTGGAAAGGAACAAGCAAAGGAGGATGGTATTTTCTTTACACTGGACACCACCAGATAGACATTGCAAAGGGAAGGACGAGTGACACAACACTGGACACCTAGGCCTGATTGGACAGGAACAACGCAGGGTATCCACTGCCACCACAGAAAGCAAGCCTTCTTGGGAAGGGGACAGAGAACTGTATGGGTGGTAGATTTTGCTAGCTTTAGTCAGGTTTTAGTGCACACACCAGAAAAGGATTGTTTCCTTTTTTGTTGTGGCCTAACCGATCAAATGCAGGTTGTACAGTTATAGCTGGTAAGTGTCTTGGCCTGGTTTTGCACATTAATATGTTGTATTATATAATATTTTATTCAGTGTTCTGTAGGAATATATTAGCATAGCAGCCCAAGTACAAATTTTAGGTAGGCAGCAGTGTAATGGCAAACTGGTTAAAGTGCAGGAAACCTATTCTGATTGGAATCTGAACCATTCAATTAGTAACACATTACTGAATCACTATTATGGGATAAGAGAGTGTTATGGTGTGTGTACTGGCCTCGATCAAGTTGCATAGGCCTTATAACAGTTGTGCAAATCACGGAAATATTGCAAGAACTATAATGGTAGTGGACCAGCACAGTGATCAGAGAGACCATTGTGCAGGAATGATGGGAAGAGTAGGGCACATTGGAAGGAGTGGACATGGGGGCATGGCTAGGGCAGAGCTGGGGATGGGGTGGAGCCTCTGGGACAAGTCGGGGGAGGTAGTTAAAAATTTGGCATCACACCAGTGGGTTGGGTTAGATGGCTAGCCATGCTACAACCCATTAGAGTGCACATAAATAATCATTGCACAAACAGAAGTCAAACTGAAGCAAAGAAAGTGACCCCCATTTGTAATCTCTAGGAAATGGGCCCAATGGCCAACCACAAGAATAACACAATACTTAGGCTTATCAAAAATGACAAAATCTTTGTTCATTTGTACCACTGCCATGATGAAAAAAAAAACCATCAGACGCTTCGAGACCCACTGTCTCTTCATCAGGGATTAGAAAAGCAACCAAAAATGCTTTCCTTGAATATTAGCCTGGATTATGTGCAGAATCAATCAACAGTTGCAAATTAGTGATCATTAAAGCAGCAGTATTTGTTGCAAAAATGTAACTGTATAGTTCTGTTTTAGCAAAACTTTATTTCTGACAGCCTGAGATCCTCAGCATTTTCTAATTTTTTCAGATATTTTTCAAACCACTTTAGAGCTAATTTTGTCATTAATGACTCACATCATTAAAGATGTCCACCACTTACAGTTTTGAAAAATCTCATCCACTGAGTTTACCTGTTAAATGTATGTACTAAAGTGCTGCTCTGTATTAGAGAGGTGTTACCTCATGTTTCTGATGGCAAACAGCACAGCACTGTGGCAAGATATTTAATTTTCTCAGGGGGTCATGACACAGGAGTGAATTTTTAAAACGTCAAAATCCCATATAAAGCTTAGGAATGAAACAAAACAAAAAGAACTATAGGTATATTGATTTTTTTTTTTTTGCAGAGAATGTCTATTGCTGGAAAAACTACATGGTGACTATAAAGACCATCTTAAAGGGTATGCCTGCTTTCAAGAAGGGATCTGCCTGCCTTCATAAAAGGGTCTGCCTGTAATAATAAAGAAGATCTGCCTACATTCTCAGTGGAGAACTGTGCTGAACCTGTAAGCTTTATTTTATTTATTTTATTTATTTATTGAAAATTGAATTAAAACCTTTGAGTTGAAAGCTCTTTACAAAGGATTTTCATCAGAACAAAGGCAGGGAAACACATACATTAATGGGTGAAGACAGTAGCAGCTAAAAGGCATTGTCAGTCATCAACAGAATAACAAGCAGTAGAGAATAACATACAGTAATCAATATCAGGCAAAGCATAACATAAGCAAAAATATGGGTACATAATACAACAGAGGGATACAGTTCCCTCAGCACCGCAGGAAGTAAGTATACCAGTCTACATAAGCATGGACATGAATGTTCTGAGGTGGTTTGGGAGCAACTGTGTCAGTGTCTTAACAGATACATGTAGAATCAGCTTGAGGAGTGTGTCCATCCATTGGGAGAGAAGGCTACAATCTTGGAGGGAGAGGGGAGAAAATAGAAAGAGTGGATAGCAGAGGGGCTCATTTAGGGTGGGGGTAAGTGGAGGACAGTAGAGGGCAACATCTGGGGGAGGCTACTGGTTAATGGGCCAGTGTGGGATTCAGGAAGGAGATAGAAGTAGCAGGAGAGGGGATGGCAGTGAGGCACATTGGGGGGTGGGAGAGTATGGGGAAGGCAGTCGAGGACACATCTGGGGAGGGTGTTGGGAGTAATGGTGGGGTGGCAAGTAGGTAAGCTGGGTCAGGTGGGGGGAGGTGAGCTTCATGTCTTAATAGTACAGTAGAAGGTTGATCCAGGTGTTGCCTAGGTGCACAGTAGGCTAGTATCAGCTAGGTTAGGTGCAACAGTAGCAGCGTTCCGGAGGGGAGGTAGTATTCCAAAGCTCGGACTTAAAGGGACAGATACGGGAGAGACTTTCCCCAGTAGAAGCTGATTTTTAAATACAGGTCCAGTTTTGTTACTGCTCTATCTCTACAGGCTTTGTAATTATCCTAGTGGGTGTTTCTGATTTTGTATTGCTGTTATAAACCATTTTAGGATTGTATGATGTAGTTAATGTCCATTGCTCAGATCTTCCGTTGTTGGTACAGTGCACCCATGATCTACTATAGAAGGACATAAACAACATCATATAGTTCAGAAATGGTGCTTTCTGTAAACAGTCCACTGAGGATTGTGGTACCCCTGCCAAATGGATGTAGGCCATCACCTCTGCATAGGCCCATATCCCTCCAGGTTGGCCCCCAGTCCTCAATGTAGCCACATACCTCTTCTCTACATCATTCCTTCAACCATGAGTTGAAGCTCCTGGTGTGAGAACCGCATCCTACCCCCACTCGTAGACAAGTAGCACCTCTGTGAAAGCCACTGTGTGTGCCATCTACCTAAGACCCCTCTGTGATTCCCTGAACTCTCCCTACACAATCCAAGCACCATCCCTAGCCATGTCATTAGTCCCCAGGTGAACAATAATATCCAGCTCCCCTTACTGCCCTGCCACCCTAGTCATCCTTAGGATCCACTGTCCAGCCTTCTGAGCTGAGCACAAGGTAGGCACCTACCTCCCTCTTTCCCTCCCTTCCTGTTCCCAAATCTACCCCCCCCCAACAGTTGAGTCCCCACCAGAAGTTGCTTCCTCCTCTGCTGGAGTTCTGTACCTCCCAAGTTGGGGCTTCCCCTATGAAGGACCACCACATCCTCCCTTACCACTACTATGATGCCTCTTCCTGATGGTCCCATCTCACCAGAGCAGTAAATGAATTTTGTAGTGGCACAGGCTGAGGAATGTGCCCTCCCATCACCATCTCCCTCCCAGAGCCCACCACAATCCAACTGGCCCTGCTTCTTCTAGGCAACCTCTAGGGCAACGGTGGTAGACTCAGGGGTTCCTGGGTGAGGGAAAAGGTCCTCTGGATCCTAGCCAGCTCAGCCTGGAGTCCAGCAGCCTCCTTCCTCAACCCAGAGAGGTGCTGTAACTTCCTCTCTCAACCCAGAGAGGTGCATGCAGATGGGGCAGCACTTAAGTCTCCAGAAGGTCTCTCTGAAAACTACAGCTCCACAACCACTCCACTGCACCACTCCCATATTACCATTGCTTCACTCTCTACTTCTACTGGAATTTACTTTATAAACTTGCCCTACATGGTGTTTCTAGCTTTCCTGTTTTTGCTTTGCTTTACCCCTTTGTAACCTTACCCAAGTATCTGCCTACTTACCCCTAGTTAGAAATGTTCTAGCAGAAATGTTCTAACTGCCTTAGTCAACTGCTTCTTGCTCTGACAGCAAGAGTACTCTTTTGCTCTGAGAGCAAGAGCTCACTACTAATGGTTGAAGATGCTAGTGGCTGTTCTTTCTAAGGATAGTTGGAAAGCAAGTTGAACACAGATCTTACTGACAATTCCATCCAGTACAGTTGAGAACATTACAGCAGGTAATTGTAATAGGTAAAGAAATAAACAGGGTAACAATAAAAACATGTTGCAGTGACAAGCTATTCATTGCCCTGACAAGGTATTAATTTGCAACACTCACAAAGATTTTAAATGTTATTGTGGATCAAAGACTTAAATCTAGACAGAGTAATTGACATTTACAGCTTCAGAGATCTTTGTAGTAAGGACCATGACTGGGTTTTGAAAACTTACAGTAAACGAGGAGCAACTAGCTTTAGGAAGGAATATCATTTTTTAATGGTTGCCTCCTTCCTCCTGACCCCTGATCCTCATCCTGATGATAGGCATGGCAGGAGGTACGATGCTGGTGTCTTAGTCCTCCATGCCACCAGGCCGGCAATTTCCCATATTTTTAAGGACTATAAATGAATCATAGTTTAGTTATGTATGCAAGATAGGATGCATTATGCTGATCTAATTCACACACCCAGGGCATAGTGGCACAACAGATGGAGTGCCTTCAGCCCCTGGAAGTATAGTTTGATCAGCATAATGTACACCCAGAAGTGTCTTATTTCGATTATAAAACGGGTAAACTAAGAACATTTAAAAAACAAAAAAAACCTTTTTATTATTAAAAAATGATATTTTCTTTTGCTAAACATAACTAGTAAAATGCAATCCCTACCTAGCTGTCATGCATCTGTTTACCCACACACTGAATAGATGAAGTATTATTCTTTTTTTTTATCATGGAATGCAGGATTTCAAACTCCTGCAGAATTGTAGTGGCTGAATGTTTTTTTCTCCTCACACAAACATACACAACTGATGTCCATAGTAAAGCCATGGATTCCGTTTTATCTGTGACAGAGAATGCATCAAAGATATCCTTCATAGGCAAGTAATGAAAGGAGAGGGTTTTCATGGTCAGAAAATGAGACTGTGAGCAGTGCTTCATTTTTTTAATTGTGTATATGTGTAAGAAAAGGAAGATAAAAGAAAAGACCATTAAATGAACTTGTTCTTTTTATTTTGAGGGAGTTTTATTTTTTTGGACCTAGATAATTTTTTTTCAGTGTTCAAAGGTGGCAGCCATGTTTGTAATGGCAATAAAGAATTTTTGAAAAAGGCACTGATGTTGTTAATGTGCTGTGTCCTGATTGCCAGCACTTTTATTTTCAAGTGAATTAGACAGATTTAAGACACAGGTGCAAACCAATCAAGATGCAGGATTTTCCTTACCCATTTTATACATTACTCTAAAGCTCTGAAAGATTTATGGCTGCTGATTAAAAGCAGACTGTCACAGAATGGGGTGGAGCTGTGGGTCCCATGGTGATGTCACAACTTGAAGTTTGTTGGCTCCTTTCTCCTGAATCTACCGCTTCAGCTTCATTACATGTCTCCTTGTTCTTTAGCATTGTTTCTGAAAATAATCCCCTCCGTACCTTGTTTACTCCTGTGATATATTTAAAGGTCTCAATCAAATCCACCCTCTCCCTCCTCTCTTCCAGGGTGTACATTTTGAGGTCCTTTGGTCTCCCTTATAGGGCTTCTGATACAGACCATGCACCATTTTAGCTGCCCTCCTCTGGACAGCCTCCACTCTATTTCCTTCCAGAGATGTGATCTCCAGAATTGACATAGTACTCTAGGTGGGGTCTCACTAGTGATCCATACAGTGAGAACACCACCTCCTCTTCTTAGAAACATAGAAACATAGAAGTGACTGCAGATAAGGACCGCAAGGCCCATCCAGTCTGCCCATTTCTTTTTCTACCTTATAAATGTGCCATCGGCCTTGCTCTGTCAGTGGCCTATCTATTCATAGTCATTTGTATTGCTCCCTATGCCTATCCCATGCCTGTTTGAAGCCCTGCACTGTATTCATAGCCACCACTTCTTGTGGTAAGCCATTCCATGCATCCACCACCCTTTCTGTGAAAAGAATTTCCTCACATTCCCCTTAATCGCCCCTCAATCTCATGCTGTGTCCTCTTGTCCTGCTATTTTCTTATATTTAAATATGTTAGACTCTTTTCACCTTGTTAGTGCCCTTAAGGTGTTTGAATGCCTCGATCATATCACCTTTCTCCCTCCTTTGCTCAAGGGTATACATATTGAGCTCTGTTAATCTGTCCTCATATGTCTTCTGATGCAGTCCCTGCACCATTTTGGTTGCCCTTCTTGGACTGCCTCAATTTGGTTAATGTCCTTGTGAAGGTGTGGCCTCCAATACTGCACGCAGTACTCCAGATGGGGCCTAACTAGTGTCTTGTAAAGAGGGATTATTACCTCCTCTTCACGACTTGTGATACCCCACTAATACACCTCCTAACACCCCCTAGCCTTACCTACTGCTTTAGAGGTCTGCTTGAATGATTTCAGGTCATCAGTGATGATGATGCCCAAGTCTCTTTCTTCCTTTGTGACTGCTAGCAACTCCTCCCAGCCTATAGGTGGCTTCAGGGTTTCTTCCCTATGTGCATTATTTTGCACTTCTTTGCATTAAATCCAGTTGCCACTCTTCTGACCATTTTGCTAGTTTATCCAGATCTCTTCTCATTCTGCCCACCCCATCTGGATCATCTACTCTGTTGCAGATCTTGGTGTCATCTGCAAACAGACAAGCCTTACCCTCTAGTCCATCTGCAGGTCACTAATGAAGATGTTGAAGAGGACTGGCCCCAGAACTGATCCCTGAGGTACCCCACTTGTGACTTGCATCTCTTCTGATTGTATACCATTTACCACCACTCTCTGTTTTCTGCCCGTCAACCAGTTTGCCACCCAGTTGACCAACTCTGACCACCCGAGCCTACCCAGCCTATTTATCAATCTTCTATGAGGAACAGTGTCAAAAGCTTTGCTGAAGTCAAGGTAGGCGACATCAACTGCTCCCCTTGGTCCACCACTCTGGTTACCCAGTCAAAGAAATCTATGAGATTAGTTTGACAGGACCTTCCTTTTGTAAACCCATGCTGTCTTGGATCCTGCGCCCCTATGGATTCCAGGTGTTGCACTATCCTTTCCTTAAAGAGTGCCTCCATTATCTTGCCCACTACTGAGGTAAGACTGACTGGTCTGTAGTTCCCCGCCTCCTCCCTGCTACCACTCTTGTGGAGCGGGATCACATGAGCCCTTCTCCAGTCTTCTGGGTCCTCTCTTGTGCTCAGAGACTCACTAAACAGTTCTGCTAATGGCTCTGCCAGTTCCACCTTTAGCTCCTTAAGTACCCTGGGATGTATGCCATCAGGTCCCATTGCCTTATCCACCCTGAGCTTAGTAAGCTCTTATAGGACCCTTTCTTTTGTGAAGGGAGTAGTGCTCACCTCCCTTCCCGCTGTGTCCATGATGCTGAGCTGTGGGCCCTGCCCTACCTTCTCTTCAGTAAATACTGAGCAAAAGTATCTATTTAGGATAGATGCCTTTACAGGGTCCTCCTCCTCATATGCTCCCTTTTCTCCATTAAGCTTAGCAATACCCCCTCTGAACTTTCTCCTTTCACTAATGTATCTATAGAAAGCCTTGTCACCTTCTTTTACTGTCCGTGCTAGTGTTTCCTCAGTTTGGGACTTTGCCTGCCTTACTGCCTTCCTGCTTCCTTAGGGCAGTTTGGTATGCCTCCTATCTTCATCCCGCTGTGTTCCCTTATATTTCCTGAAGGCCAGCCTTTTGGCTCTGACCTTTTCTGCTACTGTATTTGAGAACCAAAGTGGTTTTCTTCTTCTTTTGCACTTCCTTTTCTGTCTAACACAATGGGATGTTGCTTCAAGTATTGCATCCTTAATGCTTGCCCACTTTGCCTGTACCCCCTCACCTGTGTTTCTTTTTGCCAGGGCTAGCTTAACTCTGTTGGCCATCTTATCAAAGTCAGCTCCTCTGAGGTCCCATATTTTTGCCTTGGAATGGGATGATTTAGATGTAGTAGCCAAATTGAACCATACCATGTGATGGTCACTGACCCCAGGTGACCTTCTACCTGGAGATCTGTGATCCCTTCCTTGTTAGTCAGTACTAGATCTAGGATAGCCCTGTCTCTTGTGGGTTGCTGTACCAGTTGTTTGAGGCCCTCCCCTGCAGGAATCCACTATGTGTCTAGTTCTGGCAGATGTTCCTGCTGGTATGACCAATCTGTATCCGGCATGTTGAAGTCTCCCATTATCAGAACCTCCCCTTTAGCTGTCATGTTTTGTATATCTTCTAACAGTAATGTGTCTATGTCCTCCCTCTGGTCTGGGGGCCTGTAGACAACCCCAGTTCTTATGGCTGTCCCATTTCCTGTTTTCCAGGGTGACCCACAGTTCTTCTGGCTCCTTATGTGTATTCTGAATTTCTGTAGCTTTGATATTTTCATTGACATACAGGGCCACTCATCTCCCCCTTTTTGCACCTCGGTCTCTTCTGAACAATACATAGCCAGGTACTGAAGTCTCCCAAGTGTGGTTACTGGTAAACCACGTCTCACTAATTGCTACTATGTCCAGTTTAGCCTCTGACATTACTGCCTGCAGGTCTGGGATCTTATTTCCCAGGCTGTGAGCATTTGTGTACATGATTTTCCATTGGCCAGATTTTGGTGTGTTAGTTGTTGGGTGAGGTTTGGCATTACCCCTCTGTGTCGTATGGGGAGACAAACCTTTTTTCTTACCTGGTGATGCAAATGAACTGCAAACATGCTGAATCCCTGTTTGGCCACTAGCTGAGGGGGGAGGGGTGTTCTTCCCATTCGACGTATGGGGTGCTGCACCCCTCTCCCCATTTGCTAGTTTAAATATTCTGCAAAGACGTCAAACTTCTGCCCCAATGCACTGACTCCCCTCCTTAGTCAGATGCAGTCCATCAAATTTAAAGAACTTTCGCTCCCAGAACTGTTGCCAGTTCCCTATAAATCTGTGTCCTTTTTCCTGGCACCAGCCCTTGAGCCACGTGTTTAGCTCCCCTATCTCCCCTTCTCTGACCTTCCGTCCATCTGCTCCCCTCTCCCAGACTGGCAGGATCTCAGAGAAGGAGATGCCGGATGAAATAGATGATAGTTTGTCACCCAGCCTGGTCAGGTGTTCCTTGGTCTCCACAACTGACCGGCTGGTGAGATCATTAGTCCCTATGTGTACTAGGACATCAATGTTTTCTCCTGCTTGCTCCTCTGCAATGTCACTTATAAAGACAGTAAAGAGGACCGGTCCCAGTATTGATCCCTGAGGCACCCCACTGGTCACCCTCCCCTTCCTTTCTCAAAGTGAACTCCATTTACCACCACCCTCTGTCACCTGTCCTATAACCAATTTCTTATACAGTTTACTACCTTTGGATCCACCCCTAAGCTGCCCAGCTGCCTTACATGTCTTCTATATGGAACTGTGTTGAAAGCCTTATTGAAATCTAGGTAGGCCACCATCCACTACTCCACCCTGATCTAATTCCCTGGTTACCCAGTCAAAGAAATCAGATTCATTTGACATGACCTCCCTTCCAACGTGAATCCATGCTGCTTCAGGTCTTGTAACTGGCAGATTCAAGGTATTCCACAATCCTTTCCTTCAGCAGTGATTCCATTAACTTCCCCATCACCAATGTCAGGCTGAGTGGACTACAGTAGCCAGCCTCCTCCCTGCAACCTGCTAAGTATGTGAATTGGGACTACATCTGCCCTCCTCCATTCCTCCGGGACCACACCTATTTCCAGCAAGTTGTTAAATAGGACTGTCCAAGGTGCAGCCAGTACCTCCCTGAGCTTCCTCAGTGCCCTTGGATAAACACTATCTGGCCCCACTGCTTTGTCTATTTTCAGATTTGTGAGTCTCTTTAGGACTTTCTCCTCTGAAGAAGGACTAGTGTCCACCTTGCAAAGCTCTTGTTACTTTTTTGTGGTCCCTCCCATTCTTCTTCCTCAGTGAACACTGAACAAAAGTATTTGTCCATGATAACTGTCTTTTCATGGTTCTCCTCTGCACAGTTTCCCTTCCCTTCTTAACCTTACAATCCCTCCCCTGGTCTTCCTATTTTCACTTACCTACTTTAAAAATGTCTTGTCCCTTTTTATACCGCCTGTGCTATTCTCTCTCAGTCTGTGCCTGCATGCTTCTTTTCTTTCCCTGCTTCCTTCTGTTTCTCATGTTACACCTTCCTATCCTCCTCCCTCTGCATCTCCTTACACATTCTGAATTCTACCCTTTATCCTTTATCTTTTTAGCCACTTCTTTTGACAAACCATAGTGGTCTTTTTCCATACTGGCTGAAAACAGTGTTTCCATAATAGTACTGTCAGAACTGTACTTCCACAATAGCGTGCACCTAAATAGCTACAGGAATAGCATAGCACAAACCAGTTACTGCTACCCCTGTAGCTGTCTAGGCACACTGCTAGAGGAGAGGAGAAGTATCCAGCAGTGTGGTGCCTTGCTGAACTGCTCCTGTGGTGGAGGGGACTAAGGCCCTGAGCAGCTACAGCAGGGAATCCTCCTGGAGACCAGAGTTCTGTTCCTGGTCTCTCGATTGATGCATTTTCTGTCCCCCCCAAAGTTAAATTTTTTGGGGGGGCCCTCACCCGATGTAACACTGTCCCAGGTTTCTCCACATCTCCGAGTTCCACCTCCTCCCTGCAGAGATCATTATAAAAATATTGGGGGGGGCAAAGCCCCCCACATCAGGGGTTGCAGGTGGCAGAGTCCCCCACAAAACACCCATTGCCCTTTTTTTTATTAGCCATGGTAGCAGTTGGTCTGTTTGTGGACCGCTGCCATCGGCGTCATTTTAACAGTCTCTGTTTTTGTTGGGTGCTGTTGTTTACGGCATGGTTTTGCAGTCATGCTTTTGGACTGCCCTGTTGTGTGCACAGTCCTGACCTAGTACCATCTTTTTCCTCTTGCTTTTGCTCACTTGCTTGGTTCAGAGGTTTGTTGCCTTCACTATGCCCTTCTTTAGCTTCATCCACTGTTCCTCCACCCCACCCAGGTCATCCCCCCCCCCCAGGTCATCAATGAGACATTCACCCATTTTTTTTAAATCTGCCCTTTTGAAGTCCAGGACTCTCGCCCTTGTATGCTTAGATTCTGCAGCCATCCTTATGTTGAACCACACTGTACGGTGATCATTTGTCCCCAGGTGGTCTCCCACCTTAATGTTGCTGTTATTGAGCACCAGGTCCAGTATTGCCCCATTACGAATGGGCTCCCTGACAAGTTGACTGAGGAACACCCCTTACAGGGAGTCCAAGACATCCCTGCTTCTAGCTGAAGCTGCAGCTGGGAGGCTCCAATCAACAACCAGCAGACTGAAGTCCCTCACCAGCAGCACCTCCCCCCTTTCCTGTCATCTTGCCAATGGCTTTCACCAGTACCTTATCTGAATCCTCCCCCAGTGCTGAAGGTCTGTAGATCACACCATTGTGAATATTGGCTCCATTTCCCTGTCTCCAGGGTGACCCACAGTACCTCTCTCCATATTCCCTTTATCTCCATTGCTTTTATGCCTTTCCTCACATAAAATACCACACCCCCACCTTTTCTTGCCACACTGTCCTTCCTGAACTGAGTATAGCTTGGTATGGCCATGCCACTCATAGCTTTCAGTGTACCGTGACTTGGTAATGGCCACAATATGCATGTCAGCCTCTGCCATAATGGCTTCTGAGTCCATAATTTTATTTCCTAGACCTCTAGTTTTCACACACACATGGCCTTCCAGATTTTGTTATCACTCTGCTTGCTAACCCCCTTTTTCCCTTTAGCCCTCCCTCCTGCTTCCATTCTCTTTTTAATGCTCTAATTCCAGTCTCCCTTCATTTCTACCGCCCTGCTTCTTTTATTATGTTGTGCCCTGAGGGATTCATCTCCCCTCGAGTCCTCCTGATTCTCTACCTCAGTCTGTGGGATGAGGGGAGGGGAGGTTTATGCCTTCTGACGCCTTTTGTAACCCTCTTGGCTAATTTAAATGTTCATCAAAGTAACATTTAACCCATTCATTGAGGACTGCGGTTCCCATTCTGGACAGATGCAGGCCATCACCCCTGTATAGGTCCTTATCTCTCCAGGCAAGTCCCTAGTTCCAGTGTAGTCAAACCCCTCTTCTCTGCACCATTCCTTCAACCATGAGTAGAAGCTCATGGTGCAGAGAGCCCTTTCATACCACCTGTTCTCGTAGGTCTCAGAGGTCATATCCAAGCTTTTATTGGCAATTTGCCTGTTAATAGCTTACCATTACTCAAAGGTTATATCCAGTCAACTTTTTCCTTAAGCAATAATTATCAAGTTTTAACTTTAACTCTGCTATGCTTTGACTGCCAATTACTTCACAAGGTAGACTATTCCAAACCTTCACCACCCTTTGGTTGAACCACATGCCTCTTTTTAGGGTGTTTTTTTATATTCATGCATAGTTGTAATAAATGGGACCTTGTTCCGTATGGCAATTCTTTCATTTCTAGTCCAATGCACTCTCATAAATTATGACTATTATATGCCCCATACACTAAACATAAGTCGCCCCTCATCCTCCTGTACCCTAGTCGATGAAGTCCTAATCTTTCCAGTCTTTCTTTATAGCAAATATTCTGTAATTCCGTCATCATTTTTGTTGCTCTTCTCTGCACCCCCGCTAGCCCTTACACCCTCCCTTAAATATGGTGCCCAAAACTGGCTACAGTAGACAAGATGAGGCCTGACTAGTGATGTACACAGTAGCAAAATTATCTTGCTGTCCCTACTAGTCATATGTCTTCTAATGTGTCCCAGTATTCCATAACATTTTTTGGCAGTTAAGTTACAATGTTTTTTAAAACTAAAGTCATCAGTAATGGTAACTCCCAAATTCTGTGTCTCCTGTATCGCTTGTATTTTCATCCCATTTAGTTTGTATGTGGCTTTTTCATTATTTTTTCCCCAAAGTGCATTACAGAGCATTCACCCACGTTAAATTTCAAATTGTGAACATGTGCCCACTTCTCTAGTTTGCTGAGTTCTCTCTAAGTTTTTATTTCTTCCTTTTCACTGACTACTGTCCCTAGTTTAGTATCATCAGCAAACTTAACAATCCACACTGGGTTCTTAATCTTTATTGAAGATACATTAATGTTGAATAAACATGGACCTAACAGTGATCCCTGAGGCACCCCACTTGTCACAGCCCACTACTCTGAGTTTTCTTCCATCAGGGAAACCCTTTGTTCTCTGTTCATCAACCAAGAGTCTATCCAGTTTACCAATCTTTTATTTACTCCTGAATTAATTAACTCCGTTATCAAAAAAGAAACATAGAATTTGATGGCAGATAAGGACCGCTTGGCACACCTAGTCTACCCATTTCCCTACCTAACGGATAAGCTGCAGATCCTATTTAACCAACAACCTACTTCCTCCTACCCCCACTAGAATTGCTTTATGTCTGCCCCATGCATTCTTGAACCCCACTGTTTTTGACTCTATGACCTCCTCAGGAAGGCTGTTCCATGTATCCACAACCCTCTCTGTGAAGAAATACTTCCTCACATTATCTCTGAGCCATCCTCCTCTATCTTCAAATTGTGCCCTCTTGTTTTGCACATCTCTTTTCTGAAATATGCTACCCTCTTGGACTTTGTTGATTCCCTTGAGGTATTTGAAGGTTTGTATTATGTCCCCCTCTCCTCCTTTCCTCAAGGCTATACATCTTTAGTTCCTTTAATCTTTCTTCATATGTCTTCTGATGCAGACCCTGCATCATTTGATTGCCCTCCTCTGGACAGCCTCCATCCTGTCTCTATGTCGTTGCGGAGTTGGGTCTCCAACACTGTACACAGTAATCCAGATGTGGTCTTACCAACTGTCTGTACAGAGGGCAAACAACTTCCTGTTTTCTACTGGCGATGCCTCTCCCTATGCATCCCAGTATCCCCCCAGCCCTCCTTACTGCCTTCTCACATTGCTGGCCCACATTTAGGTCAACTGATATGACTACCCCAGGTCCCTTTCCATTTTTGTTGTTGTCAGTATCTCACCCCCCATTGTGTACTCTTCCCTGGGTTTTGTTTCCCAGGTGCATTACTTTGCACTTCTTAGCATTGAATCTAAGCTGCCATACATGTGACCATTTCTTTAACCTTGCCAAATTCCTTCTCATCCTTTCCACCCCACCTTGCCATCGCTGTTGCAGATCTTTGTGTCATCTGCAAAGAGACATACTTTCCCTTCCAGTCCCTCTGTAATGTCACTTATAAAGACATTAAAGGATCGGCCCCAGTACTGAACCCTGCGGCACATTTCACTAGTAACCCTCCTTCTTTCACTGTGACCCATTTACTATTACCCACTGCATCCTGTTGTCCAACCAGTGTTTTATTCCAGGCTACCACCCTGGGACCCACTTCCAGGCTGGCTAATTTGTTTATTAATCTTTTGTGTGGGACTGTGTCAAATGCCTTGCTAAAGTCTAGGTAGGTCATGCCCACAGCCCCTCCCTGGTCTACTGCTTTGGTCAACCAGTCAAAGAAATCAATTAGATTTGTCTGACATGACCTTCCCACTGTGAATCCATGCTGCCTTGGGTCCTGTGCCCCACTGGCCTGTACGTACTCAACAGTTCTTTCCTTCAGAAGTGATTCCATCATTTTCCCTACTACTGAGGTCAAACTGACAGGTTTGTAGTTTCCTGCCTCTGTCTTGCTCCCACTTTTGTGAAGGGGAGTCACATCCACCATCCTCCAATCCTCAGGTACCACACCATCCCCCATGATTTATTAAAAAGGGTAGTCAGTGAAGTTACTAGTTCTTCCCTTAGTTCTACTACTACTAGAGCCACAGGAAATCCCTTATCTAGTGCTCTGCTCACATTTTCAAAAAAGCTCAAGCGATTTGTTTGACATGACCTGCCTCTTGTGAAACCATGCTGAGTATGATCAGTCAAGTTGTTAGCTGTTATGTATTTTTCGATTTCCTCCTTTATAATCTTTTCTAATCCTTTTCCCAGTATTAAAGCCAGGCTTACTGGTCAGTAGTTACTACAGCACAATGTACTCCTTTTAGGGCTGCAGTGGGTGTAGCTTGTAGCCCTCTTGCTTGGAGAAAAGGATTCAGTGCATTCCTTTTGATCGAACAACATGTTGAAATTGTACCACAGTTGCGTCTGCATCCATGAAGCACTCCACCAGTTATGTCCATTGGAAGGAGCACTGTACTATTGTTACTTTTGTTGGTCACAGCAGAGACACAGCACGTGTTCAAGGATGGCCCACCAAACAGTACTGCGCATGTGCAGTACATTGCAATGGCCATCTTGGTCATATGGGATTGTACTTATGTTTCACCAAATTAGACATATCCCCCACCCAGCCCTCCTTTCAGCAGCCTGACCCAGAAACATAAAAGTGACACTGGAGGTGACCAGTCCCCCAGTTCCCCGATCGCAAATTCTGTTACTGACTCCCCATCCACTACCTCGCATGCACGGTTATTTGCAAGTGTTTTTATATATTTATGCTGCCTGACCCTCCCTCTCTGCACCCAACACCCCTCTCCTTCCTCAGAAACGTAACAGTGACACTGGGGGGTGCCCAATCCCCCAGTGCAGGAATCCTCTTTTTTTTTTTTTTTTACTTAAAAAAAAAAATTCCAACGATGTCTTTTGTGGCCATTGCACTTCCACCACCCGACCCTCCCACTCAACACCCACCACCTTAGACCTCCCCCAAGCCCTTACTTCACCTATCGGGGTCCAACACTGTAATACTATCTTGACCACAGACACATCTTCACTCTTCAAAGCCGACTACTAACTGAAGAAACAGGTATGCGGTTCAATGTATTTCAATGGCTTTGAACTTAGTGGCATAACTTGGCCATTGTTTCATATTTTGGCCCAAATTTCAGTATGTCTTTATGGGACCCGCCTCATGAACAATTGCACTGTCATTAGGCAAATTCATCCCAAAAGGTGATTTTCAGTCCTGCACGAAATCACCTGTTGGCATGTGTTGAACATTTTCTCTGCCCTTGTTCATGATGTGGGGTCATAAAAAGACTGTGTTGAAAATTTGGTGTAAAAATATTCAAAAACAACAAAGTTATGAGCCTGCATTATGTTTTACAAATGCAGGCTCACAACTTTGGTAATTTTCAATATGTTTTACACAAAATTCTTTGACTGCAGCCCTATCAGCTCTGGCCAGAGTTTGTTTACATAGAGGGATTACTGTTGCTTTCTTCCAACTGGAGAGCACTTCTCCCTCATCCAGGGAAGCCTGAAATATCTTTGTTACTGGTCACGCCAGCTCCTCTGCCAGTTCCTTTATTATTCTTGGGTGCAGGTTTTCAGGGCCTGGTGACTTATTAGTTTTTATTTGTTTTAACCTTGCTCTGATATCTACCTCATTTAATACAATTCTCAGGTCATTTCTCTCATGATTTTCTACTTGTGTTTCATATCCTTTGGACAAAATACTGATCTGAAGTAGTTATTTTGTAGCTGTGACATATGTTTTCCATCTGTAGCTCTGTTCCCTAGATCATCCACAGTGGCCCTACTTGTTGTGTACAGTTTCTTTGTTAATATGATCATAAAAGATTTATGGTTATCCTTGAGTTTGCTTACAATATGAATTTCATGATTCCTGTTGGCCTTCCTTATACCTATTTTTGCATTCTTTGTTTTTGCCTTGTAGTTCTCCCATGCCTCTGTGTTATCAACCTCTTTACCTTTCTGTAAGCCTTCCTCCTTCTACTCATCATGCTCCTGACATTTTTATTTATCCATCCTGGTCTCCTACATTTATTATTATATTTTGATTTTTCTGGAACAGAGATAGATATAAGCTCATCTAATCTGAGCAATAATTCTTTCCACATCTCCTCTAAGTTTTTATCCTTGAACAGCACCCCCCATTTCCATAATTGTAACTCTTCTTCATCTTAGTAAAAGATGCCAAGTTAAAATATTAAATTATGGTCTTACCACTGTCTTTATAGTTCATTACCTCTGACTTTATAATTCATTACCAGGATTTTGAACTGTATAATGTTGTGATCACTACCACCTAGTGGTTCAACAGTTCTATAATTGAAAGGCTATGCCTGCAGTTCAATGGGCTGGAGCAACCAGCCATGCTCCATGCCAGAGCTATATGTCAGCTCATTCCAGCCTTACTCAGAAGCACTTTTTCATTGCAGCCAGCGGTTCTGCTGGGGCTCTGCCCCCACCTTCATCCATGTTTGCCTCCCTCCTCTTTGTGCTTTTGGACTTTCTGCCTGGTTTGTGTTTCTCCTGCTTTTCTACATTAGTATTTGCTTTTGCCTCTGGCTGCAGCTTCTCTTTGTAGTTTGTTTTCCTGCACTCTGTTTTCTTGTGCCTTGTGTTTCTTCAGTTTTTTCTTTTGGGCTTTCTAGTGTCCTGTGTCCCCATTCCTATGTTTGTGTTTTCAGGCTCATATTTTGCTATGTTCCATACTTTTACCAAACCTTCAGTTCATCTACACTTGTTAACTGTTTACATCTGACTCCTAGCTAGGTAGCCACTTCCTTGTTATCTGTTCTCTGCAGCAGCTTTGCTCACTAATTTTGGTTCCCATATCATATGGCTTCCCTAGCAGTTTCATTCATTATTTATACTGCCTCAGCCTACCAAACTTCAATGCATCAGCAACTAACATTAACCTCCTTTATGGAACTGGTTGCTATGCATTTCTCATTCATTTTACACTCATACCATTCAGTCCTGTTCACTTTCCCAGTTATCATCTGCTGTCTCACTCAGTGTTCAACCTACCTACATTTGTTTTACGCATGTACCACGGCCACTAGGCTCCATCGCAGCCTCCAGCTACTTCTGAATTTTGATAAAAGCTGCTGTTTGGCCACTGTTTAAGTTTACCTCAGACCTACATGGGTGTCTCAAATGTAAGCCAATCTAATTTGTCCTCACATTAATTGCTTATACTTATGTGGAGGTATCAGCATACAAACTTGATCAACATGAAGGTGTTGTCTGCTCGTACTGTTTCATCACGCAGGCCTATGTACAGGTCTCCTACACACAGTACCCTCCAACTACTCCTCATCAGATGCATGCCAGCCACACCCACATAATAATATGGCTCAGGGTTCACCCTGCAGCTGATGGTCTCACTCTGAACCCATGAAGTCTGCATCTTGAGTGTGTGAACCTCAGGATGGGGTCCTTCTCACCAGACCCCCTTGTGGGAATATTTTCACTCCAGGTGGAACTTTAGCCTTGCAGACATATTGGCAGCACCTCTTGATGTAGAATTGAAGACTTCAGCTGCTGAAGGTGGGACCCATAGCTCAAGGGGAGCTCCTGTAGCTGTGTGACTGAGTCAGCAGCATCTTCAAAACTATTCTCCCAAAACCACCTAAGGTTCACCTAGTCACCATGTCCTCCCTTTCTTACCTCTCAAACACTCAGCTTTGTTTTTAGGCCTCCTTCGTTGAGGCCAGGTGAGTGCCTGTCAGTGGTTGTTGCTCTCCTGCTCCCACCTGGGGATGAGGGCCTCATAAGCAGGAGTTGGTACCAGGTCATAATAGTGCAGTAAGAAGAGCACTGAAAGACCTGTGCTGTGTAAAGCACAAGAGGGTTTAGAACAACAGGGGTTAGAATAGTGGTAGGGAATCACCGCTAACCCTATTGCTCTGCACACACCCTCTGGAGGAATCAAGTTGCTGTGTGCTGGGTGCTGGTTGAGCCACTCCCATGGTGGAGTGGCTAGGGTTCCAGCATACAGCAGAGCAGGAGACTTAGCACCATGGATTGGTTCATGCCAGTTCTGCTTCTGCTGCAACTTTTTATATTGATTTTCAAAATGTAACTTCCCCCTTCTGACTTTTCCCTCATCCCAAGTCCACTGACCCCCAGAGTTGGTTATTTAAGTCTGGGGTGTGTGGGTTTATGTGGGGCATAGCTCCCTACATAAAAATAAAGCCTCATTGCATTCATTGAGGTTCATGTCAGGTCAGGTCGCTATTGTCCCCTACATTTTTATGTGTGCTGTTGTTTTGCTTGCTGCAGATATTGCTGCATAGTTATTGTCTGTGGCGAGATGATCCCGTGCTGCAGGAGTCTCCCTTTGCTGCAGAGTTTACTCACAGACCCCCTCATTGCATTCCCATTATAGGGATAGAGTGAGAGCCTTCCTCCAAATTATTTACCCCTGAATTTGATCTCTAAATTGCAGTAACCTAGCCATCACTAAATGAATCCCAAGCCTGGAGGGAAGGTGACCTAGACCTTGGGTTCCCAGAGGTTTCCTCCTCAAGGGGTTTTTCCTCTCCTCCATAACAAAGATCATAAAATCTAGATAGTGCATATTGTAGTATAGTTCTATTAGTTTACTAGGTAGGTTTCTGCTGTTGGATGGAATTGGATGGTCACTCTTCTTCTTTGCCATTCCTCTCTCCTTAGAAGTCATGCTGCCTTGCCTCAGTTTTGATATCTTCAGGTTTGCATCTCAGTCTGTGTCTTTTCCAATCGTCACTGGTTGCATAAATCTGTGCTCCTCAGCCTCCATGGTCAATGCTTGGTGTTTGGTGCTTTCTTATGTGGCTCCTTCTAAGGTGATCTTTAGCCTAAGGAATCCTTTCTGCAGCACCTCTGAGGGTGAAACCCTCTTCGAGGTTCCTTGCCTTCAGTACCCGACAGGGTGGTAGTTCCCCATGGAACAGAGAATGTGAATGGCCAAAGTTTATCAACAGTTGTGCAAAGCATATCCACACACTAGTTGTGTAAGTCCATTAAATTGAAAGGCTATGCTGCAGTTCAATGGGCTGGAGCAACCAGCCATGCCCCCTGCCTGAGCTATATATGTCAGTTCATTCCAGCTTTATTCAGAAGCACTTTTTCATTGCCCCACCATCCTCCCCTCCTTCTCCAGCAGCACGCCTCTCTCCTTGGGGCTCCTTCCTAAGGTACCTTTAGCCTAAGGGAATCCTTCCTATGGCATCTCTAGGGGTGGAACCCTCCTTGAGGGTTCCATGCTTTTGGCACCACGACAGGCTGGTAGTACCCTATGGAACAGAGAGTGTGAACTGTCAAAGTTTATCAACAGTTAGCACAAGCAAATCTACTCACTAAGTTGCGTAAGCCCATTGAATCACTAATTTGTTCATCTAAGTTACTCATCTGTCAGCGTGGCTCAGTTGGTAGCACATCCACCTCTGGACCAGAAGGTGGGTGGGTTCTTGTCCCACACCGGGATTGGACTTGCACCTAAAAATCACTGGCATCCGAGTGCAGTATTGGGGGATGCTGTACTGCTGGGGTGTGCCGTCCTTCAGATGAGATGTTAAACTGAGGTCCCTTCTACCCATCCTGGTGTTGTCCAGGTGGAAGTAAAAGAACCCAGGACACTCTTCGCAAAAGAGTAGGGAACATTTCTGGTGTCCTGACCAACATTCCCCTTCCCATAAACCGGTTCATGCAATTATCCAGGCTGTGTGTGGGTGATGATGTGCGATATGGCCACCGCCACCACACATTCAGTCACTTCACTACCAGTCTAGCATTGCTTGTAAAGCACTTTGGATGTATGAAAAGCTATATAAATGCTGATTCTTCTTCTTCTTTACTCAGAACCCTCAGAACCAGCTCCAAAATAGTGTTGCTTTGTCCCTGATTGGACATATTGTTCCATGTCTAGTTTATTAATAATGTGGACAAGATCTTTTCCAAGTCTGTCCCTCCTTCCCTAGTGATCCAGTTTATGTTAGGCAAATCTGAAATCACCAGGTAGAACAATTCTCTCGTCTAAACTTGGGCTATTTAAAAAGTTTAACATCTTAGTATTCAATTCATTACTTAAAGCTGGGGACATATATATCAGTCTAATTAAAAATGCTTGCATTTTTTTGATTTTATTTTAACCAGACTTTTTCCAAATCTCTATCCTCATCTTGCTTTATCTCATCAACTTCTATTTCATTGGTACATAAATCGCCCTCCTCCCTTTTCTGCCATTTCTATCTCTACTATATCGTTTGTTTGCATGAATGTTTTTGTCCCATGAATCTTCCTTGCTTCACCAAGTTTCTGTGATAGCACACAAGATGTATTTTTCCTTCCGTAAGATAATCTCTAGCTCACCCTTTTTCTTAACAAGGCTCCTTGCTTTAATTAATAGGGTACACCATCGGTACAGTGAATGCCCTAGCGTGAAGACCATCACAGCGACAGGAATCATGTGAAAACGCATTGCTATGATGGTCTCTGCTGGCCTTGGTTCTGCCTCCCCGTGTATCGCCTCCCCGGGCAACTCTGACTTGGAGTTGTATCTCTGAGACTGGTGTGGGGGCAGATCCCCCACATGGGTGTTTGGGGCACAGCCCCCAATAGAAACACACAGACATCCCTGACAGTGTAATGCGACACTTGGCATTGCAACTGTTGCTATCGGGATGTCAACAGCAGGATGTTGCAGCGCATAGTAAAACCGTTAATAGTACACTGCAGTCCTGTTCCACTTTAATCCTACCAACCTGTAATCCTTGTACATCAGTCCTATTTATTGTATTCATACAACCCCCATTACCCCGAGCTGTCAGTGTAAACAAACCTCAATTCATCTATTAATTCTAGTACCAATGACCCTTGAACCATCTCTATTCAGATACAACCTGTCCAGCATATGCAGGCCCTGATTTATCATACAATAATCCCAATTTTGTTGGAACATCAACCCCTCTCTTTGGTGCCACTGATGCAGCTATCCATTGAAATGCCAATGTCCTGTATTTTACCTCTACCAGCTCTTGGTACTGCAATAATTTCTAATACAACTATTTTACACCCTTTTTCTTTTAACCATTTCCAGCATCTTCAAAATCCCTTTATGTCAATCTCCTTTTCCTTCCTATGTCATTAGTACCAATGTGTAGTACAATTATTGGTTTTGTAGTACCTTCCATGAACCTTTCTAGTTTGTGCTTTATGTCTCCTGTTTTTGCTCCTGGCAGACAACTAACTTTAGTAGTATCTTTTCTGCCTTTACAAATTAGTCTGTCTGTAAATGTAATAATAGAATCCCCTAAACCACAATATCTCCTTGTTGTAAGGAATTTGCCAGACATTCATTATTTTCTTCTAACTTAGTTGATTTCATGACTCCAATCTGTCAGTGCCTCAGAGTTCATGAGTGCAGAACTAACTTAATTTCCTGTGCTTTCAGAATCTTTCTTTTTTTTTTTAATAAGTCCTTTATGTTCCTAAAGCCCCCGGCTGCCCCCTTCTGACCCAGCCCTGTCACCCCGGTATCACCGAGACTTACCTCAGCCCAGTCACTGGATGCAGAGCCTGTGGGGGGATCAGTCGTCATCTTGAAGCCAGTGGGGTATTTTCCACATTTTCTCCCTTCCCCCTGCTGGGGTGCACACACAGGACATGAGCACGTAGAGGTGCGCACACATCCGTAGAATTACCGCAGCTTCCTCCCTACGTCTGGCCCCCTCTGACCTACACTATCCATTGGCCTCCACCTGGCGGTAGTCATTCGGTGGGAATGCCATCCTCCCTCCCCGGGAGAGTAGAGCAGTCCTCCGGATGCTCAGTCTTCTCTCTCTCCTTCCAACCCCTGATGGCCCATGCTCATTCCCGAACATGTGTCACTGGCATGGTGCGAGGTGTGGTGTCCAGCTTCTCAACCCTCAGCACCACCAGGCTGGCTACGCTCTCAGAATATTTCAATTCACTAAGTACATTATATCTATTTGATAATGGCACTGTCATGTCATGGTTGTATACCAGTTTCTCTTCTATTTCTGTTAAGTGGTTGCAATATGCACCACTCATTATCTAAATGTTTGTCTTTGCCAGAGTGTTTTCCTTTCCCAATTGTATTTGTTGGATTTTCTACCTATGTCTGTCCCTCGTTTAAGGTGTTTATGTTTTTCCCTTAATCTCATTACCATCTCTTTCTTGACTGCTCCAGTTTATCGAGTCTAAAACCCAACTGCTTTAATTAATTTGCAAGTTTTTTATTCACGATACACTTCTCACAAACAAATTCACTCTTGATTACTTCATCCTTTATTAACATATACATATTGCACTCAATGCACTTAAACCCCACCTCTCTATCAAGGGTTATAATAGTGTCAGCCATGTTGTATGGCAGCACTTCAGCAAAAGCCTCTGAGAGTGCTTTCTGTCTAAGACCATTCCCCAGCTCCCTAAACTCCCTCTGCACTATCCCAGCCCCATCCCTAGCTAGGCCACTAGTTTCCAGGTGGACAATGACTTCCAGCTCTCCCTTCTGTCTTGCCATCCTACCTATCCTCAGTATCGGCTCACCATTCCACCAGGCCATGGCACTGTGTAGGCACCTTATCTCCCTCTTCCCCTCCATTCCTAGTCCCAAATCTATCCACCTCAGAACTGAGTCCCTCACCAGAAGTTGCTTCCTCCTTCTACTCGGGGGTCCTCTACCACTCTTTTTGGGGGCTCCACTACAGAGGACCACCACATCCTCCCTGGCCACTACCACAGGTGCCATCTCCGGGCAGTCCTGCCATGCTAGAGTGGCATAGGGATTATGTAATGGTACCAGCTGAGGAATGTGCCTCTGACCCACCACCCCCACTCTTCTGAAGCCCACCATAGGCTAGCTGCTCCTGCTCCCTGGCATCCTCTGAGGTAACAGTGTCAGAGTTAGTGGCCCCGGTGTGGGGGAAGAGGTCCCCCAAATCCACTTACCCTAGACAGGGTTTTCCCTTCTTCCCCACTCATCACATAGCACATAGTCCCCTCTTGTATAAAGAGTTTTCCTCCTTCCTTCCTTTACCCCCTTACCTTTCTGTGCTTTTTCCTACAGAGGCAGCAGCACTTTCACCTTCATTTAATCCTTTGGTACCTGACCCTTTGAAAGTGGATGTTAGGTGTCATAAGGTGTGTATTCTTACAGGTGACCTCTGACCCTCACACTTCCTTGGTCCCAGGCTGGGTTGTCTGATGGTGTTGCTCACAGCAGTACAGTGGCACATGTGCACCCCTCATGAAGGAGTAGGCTCCTGGGTCACTACTGGATTAGTAATGCAGTAAGCATTAGCACCAGCCATCTCAGCTAGAATACACTGCTGAGTGGCAATGCTTTTCCAAGCCTGGTCACCCAGTTGCAAGTCCCTGAATCCACAACTGAACCCATGTCAGCCACATGTAAGTACTTTGTTCTGATTAACGGGGATTTCTTTTTATCTGTGGACAGTGGTTTCACCATGCATAACTTCTGGCCTTTCAGGATGCTGTATTTTCTCTACCAGTTTTATAACTAGCTTTATACAAGGGCAAGAACATTTCCTATGCTCTGATTGGCCAGTCTATGCATCAAACAGTAATGTTATCCAAGCAAAACATCATTGTACCAAGTTTAGACACACACATGACCCTCTCACGTGTTGTCACATGAAACATTTCACTCCACACACTTCCCTCCCAACCTCACATCATCTTATACAACCCCCCAAATAAACTGTATTAGCAGACTGTGAAAATTACTGCCAAGCTGAAGCAAAACCACAAATCTTTTTTTTCAAATTGCCGCTATGAGCTACTTCACAGATGTGTCTCAGTAGACTGAGCTAAGTGTACATGCTACCTCCTACTTTCTTACTCCACTCCATTTTAAATAACGAAGAAACTGAGGCACATTTCTACTGGCTTACCGCAGCACAAACAAGCAACAGATGCCCTTCTTAAGCACAGTGGAGAAATGGAAAGCAAACTCACTCTGTGGCACTCACACTAACTTTACTTTCAGCACGTCTGAGACTACTCACGTGCCACTTGGTCATCAGCTTCAGTTTGTTTTTTTTGTTTTTTTACAGACACGGTCATGGAATAAACTGTTCAATTATTTTAAATAGTTCTCCTTTTCACATTACCTTGACTGGAGCAAAAATAACAGTTTTTCATTGTGGTGGTGGGTGGGGGGTACTAGGTTTACTAAGTTTTTTAAGGTAGGAGTAGTCGGATTGCACTTTTTAGTCTGTCTCCCACACTTAGTGGGTATATATTTCTTAAACTTTTTATTTACCAATTACCTATCAAGATCATTTTAAATCTTGTAAATAATATTAATTCCACCAGTTCACCAGGTAGCACATTCCATGCCCCTAACTTCCGTACTGTGAAGAATTTATTCCATATATTTTATTTGGCCACTTGATTTTAATCTGTTGTTTCTGTGATTTTACTGTTAGATTTCTATCACTGAATTCCAGTCCACATTCCATAATGAACTCACTTTTCCAGTTGGAAGGCTGCAGCCTGTAGGTCAAGAGGGTGGTGCAACTGGCCACACCCTCTTTGGCCTATTTAAGGCTGTTTTCCCTCACTCCACACACAAGTATTTTTCCTTGCAGCCGGATGCTGTTTTTTCCTTGATCCTGCTAGGGCCTTGCCCCCCCCCCCACATTGCTGTGTTGTGAGCTGCTCAGTTTCTACTGGACTTTTGCTTTGTGTTCTCCTGCTTTTTGGTTAGTATTGCTTGCCTCTGGCTGCTGCATGCTTCTTTGTGTTGCTTGTTCCTGTCCTTCTGTGTTTGAGTTTTGTTTGCATTTTGCTTTTTGGTGGCTTTCTGGTTTTCTAGCTTCCTGTTCACATGTTTGTATCATGCTAATCCTGTACTGGTGCTATTTGGCTCCCATTTGCTCACTAGCTTTCAGCAAACCTTCAGTGCAACTGCAATTGTGATCTATATGTTTCAGCTCAGTTCCTGCTGCCCTGCTTGCTGCCTTAGTGCTTATTCACCTTAATTGTTTGCACATGTGTAGGCTCACACTGCAAAGCTAGCACATGGCATTCAAACCTGCTTTCATGCAATTGCACCAAGCAATCCTTGCTGTTGTTTCAGTACATTGCCTCTCCCTGCAATTCCATTGTTTGTTTAGCTTGGCTGCTCCTAGAGTTATAACTATTTGCTACTGGATGCTGCTCATTACTTTTATATATTGCTTCATTATACTCTGGAGGTCAGCATAGCTACAGCTGTCACTGTAAACTAGTTTAAAATCTGCACCATAGCACTCCAGCAGGAAATAATTTATAAGGCAACAAATATCAGCAAATGCACATTTATTGTATGAACAAGGTTCTCAAAACCCAGACCCAGCACTTCAGCACAAGCCTTTGTCAGGGCACTGATGAAATAACAGTGCTAAAAAAGCCCTAATAATAATAAGTAGCCATGTGCCTTATAAATTATTTCTGTGCCCAAGTGCTATGTGTGAGATATCTACTATTGCTGGGGTGGCAGCCCTTCATGCAGCACCAGCCCATTTGCTTGACCCGCAGCTGCTTGACTTTGGATCTTTCAATAGTTCTAAAATCTGGATGTGGGTCACAGTGTTTTACTGTTGTTTCCTTGTTTTTCCTACAGCAGGGACTGGGGGTTGTGGTAAAGTCATGGCCCCATGTGATCCAAATTCCTCATGTTCGAATCCTACCTCTGCCGCAAAAAACCTCCGAGTATTTATGTCAGCTTTAAATGGCATCCTTAATGGGACTGGTTGGCTTGCCTCCCTGCCAGTTATGCAAATTGCTGCCTCTCTGACCTATGTGCCTTGCTTATGCTGCCTCACAGACCTATGTGCAGGTCCAATTATTGCTTACATGGATGTTTTCTGCCACATGCTTGCCATAAAACAAGTCTGACCCACGTGAGGGTCTACAATGCTCAACATTCTTTTAAGCTCTCCATGGAGGCATGCCAACCTTGACAATTAGTTACTGTGGCACAGGGCTCACCCTGCAGCCAATTGTCTTGCTCTGCACTCCAAAGTCCATACCTTGAGTATGTAAAGCTTGGGGCAAGGTTCTTCTCACCTGGCCCATATCTGGGAATGTCCTCACTCTGGGTGGACCTTTAGTCTTCAACTGTACCAATGGCACCTCTTGATGTAGCATTAAGACTTCAGCAGTGAAGAGGTGGGGCTCTCATGAGGGGCCCCTTTAGCTGCCCGAATGGGTTTGGAGGCACCCTTCAAAGCTATTCTCCCTATGACTGCCTCTGGTTCACCTAGTTTGTTTTTAGATTGGTGGGCCAGCTAAGCGCCTCAGCAGTCTTCGCCTCCACCTTCTCCCACCTTGAGGGCAGTGTTGCAGAATTAACCTTGCAACCTTCATGGCATTCCTGTTAGAGGGACAGAGGAGAGTTTTTCTCCAAATTGGAATATTTTCAACCCCTTTAATTGAGTTTTCAAATTGCAGCAGCAGAGCCATTACTGATCAAAACATTTCATTTCATTTTTATTTTTATACTTGTAAGCAGGATGAGCAAAAGCTGCCGTTTTCACCAGCGACAAGTCACAAAACATATTTAAACATCCATAATATTACATACAAGCATAAAAAACATTAAAAATTATATAAAAAACATAACACATAAAAAAAAAAACTATTTAACATGTACATGTGCAAGTGTTATTATCCAACAGCCAGTATTTCAAACTGAGGCCTAAACCCTTCCTACTCCTGGAAATAGTTCCTTTATACCTGGGGTTCTGACATCATTTCCTCAAGAGTGCAAGGTGCATATCTCTGTCATATCCTCTCTAGCACACTGCACTGACAATATAAGCATACACATTGTATAATATATATATTTCTATATAAAAAACCAGTCACACACACACAAAAAAAAACAACCCTAAGGTAGACAGACATGTGGGGAGTAGTGCAACATAATGGCTGTGGGAAGCAGTCTTCTGGGAGTCTTTCTGGGCTGAGATGCTGCCCTGTTTGCAGACAACTCTCTGCCCTGAGGGAGGAAGTTGCCTGTCTTCAGGCCGCACTGGACAGTAGTAAGGGAACCTCCCCATCCAGGGAGCACCAGATCCATCACCACTACCTCAGAGGTTGCGTAAGTACAGCAGTTGGACCACAGTGGGCTCAGGGAGGGTAAGGGTGGTGGAACAAAGGCACACCCAGTCAGTTGTTCCACTCCACAATCCATACACCATTCTGGGGGAGCATAGTTCCCCTATGGATGCACCTGCAGAGGAGACTAAAGAGGTTGCAGACAACTGCCACAAGGGAGGCCCTCAGGAAAGAGGCAGAGGGCACCACAGGGAAAGGAAGCAACTCCTGGTGGGGGACTCAATTATTAGGGGGATAGAACTGGGGGGAGCAGGGAAAACTGAAGTAAGGTGCCTGCCTGGTGCCATGGCTTGGAAGGACAGGAAGCACATCCTTAGGATCACGAGAACAGTTGCACGGGAGTCTGAGCTGGACGTCATTGTCCACATAGGGACAAATGACTTGGCTCATCATGAGATTAGAGCAGTGCAGAAGGACTTTGTAGAGTTGGGGATGGGCCTAAGACAAGTAGCACACACAGTATCCTTCTCAGAGGTGCTGCCTGTTAGTGGCATGGGTGAGGCGAGAGTACTTTGCACCATGCAGTTTAACGAATGGTTGAAAAAATGGTGTGGAGCACAGGGGTTTGGCTTCATTGGGGACTGGGGTTCCACCTGGAAGGACACCAGCCTATACTGGCAGGATGGTCTGCATCTGTCCAGGAAGGGAACAAGTTATTTGGGCAATCGGTTTAAATGCTTCATTGGCAAGCTTTTAAACTAGTCAAGGGGGGAGGCACTGATAAGCAGCAGGAAAATCCCAGCCTCCCCCTACAAAACAGGGTACTAAATGAAAAAAAGACCAAGGTAGAAAGGTCAGTGGGGGATGCTGCTACAGAAGGTATAGCCATCAAAAAATGGAGAGCAATGAGTACCAATGCCTGTAGTCTGGGTAACAAGCTTCCTGAATTAGTGGCCTTGATGGAGGAGGAACATCTGGATATCTTGGCAGTCACAGAAACATGGTACACACAGAACCATGACTGGGACGTAAACATACCAGGATACACTATCTACAGGAGGGACAGGAAGGGTAAAAGAGGAGGAGGAGTAGCTCTCTACATAAGGGAAGAAATCAAAGCAACAGAACAAAAGGGTAAACAGGGAGGAGAAGCACTGTGGGTCAATTTGGAGGCAGGCAATGGCACCACAATCTGCACAGGGGTTGTATACAGACCCCCCTCTCAGTGGGAGGAAATGGACAAGGAAATGATAGAAAGTATACTTAGAATGGCAGATAAAGGGGAGATACTGCTGATGGGTGATCTGAATATGCCAGATGTTAACTGGAGTGCAGTTGCAGCAGCCACTTCTAAGAGTGGGGTTATTCTAGATGCCCTACAGGGGGGCATGCCTTAGACAACTAGTATTGGAACCCACTCGAGAGGGAGAAATCTTAGACCTGGCTCTCTCAAATGGAGATGGAGAGGATCACAGATGTAGAAGTGGGTAGCCATCTGGGAATTAGCGACCATCGAACAGTATGGTTCACAATTAAACACAGCAGTAAAGTCAAGCCATACAAAGGCAAAAGTACTGGACTTCAGGAGGGCTGACTTTGCCAAAATGGGTGTGTGCCAGAGGAATGCACTAGCAAATGGGCAGGAAGGAGGGCTGGAAGAACAATGGGGAATAATAAAAACTGCCATCACAGAGGTAACAAGCCTTTGTGTGAAGCAAATAAACAAAACAAATGATGTAAGAAACCACTATGGTTCTCAAAGGAGGTGGTGAAGGTTCAAGAAAAAGAAAGCATTCAGAAAGTACAAGGAGCAAGACAGAGAATTGTATCAGTTAAAACAAAGGAAGCTGGGGCAGTCAGAACAGCAAAGGCCCGAACCGAGGAAAAGATAGCCAACTCAGTTAAGAAGGGGGATAAAATCTTTTAGGTACATCAGGGAGCGAAGGAAGACTAAGGGAGGGATAGTGAGGCTTAATAAAGGGGAGGTGGGGTGGGCAGAGAGTGACGGTGAAAAGGCAGAGATACTAAACAAATATTTTTGCTCAGTATTTACAAATGAAGAGGGGGAGGTACCTAAAACAAACAATAGAAACACTCTGGATACAGAAGTTGATACCAGCCTATTTACAGAAGAAAGGGTTCTGAAAGAAATCTTAAAACTGAAGGTGGACAAAGCAATGGGGCCTGATGGGATTCATCCCAGAATTCTAAAAGAACTAAGGGTACAACTAGTGACACCACTGACTACCCTCTTTAACAAATCATGGGAGAATGGGATGGTACCTGAGGACTGGAGGAGGGCAGATGTGATTCCCCTTCACAAAAGTGGGAGCAGGGTAGAAGTAGGAAACTACAGACCTGTTAGTTTAACCTCAGTGATAGGGAAAATGATGGAATCACTTCTGAAGGAAAGAATTGTCAAGTACCTAGAGGCCAGAGGGGCACAGGACCCAAGGCAGCATGGATTCACAGCAGGAAGGTCATGCCAGACGAATCTAATAGATTTGTTTGACTGGGTGACCAAAGTAGTAGATCAGTCTGTGGACATGGCCTACCTAGACTTTAGCAAGGCATTTGACACAGTCCCACACAAAAGATTAATATACAAGTTATCCAGCCCGGGAGTGGGTCCCAAGATGATAGCCTGGGTAAAGAATTGGCTGGAGAATAGGACACAGAGGGTAATAGTATAAATATAAAGACATTGAAGAGGACCAGTCCTAATACTGAACCCTGCGGTACCCCACTAGTAACCCCCTTTCTTCAGAGTGGACTTCATTTACTATTGAATTCAAGCATGCATGGGACAGTCATAAGGCAATTCTAGGGGGTTGGAGTAGAAAGAAGTAGGCTGCTGGTTAACTAGGATCTGCAGCTTATCCATTAGGTAGGGAAATGGGCAGACTGGGTGGGTCAAGCGGTCCTTATCTGCCATCAAATTCTATGTTTCTATGTATGTTTCTGGATTTAAAGACCACACTGTCCTACATTCTGTAACATCAGCAGGCAATGAATTAAAAAATAAAGGAGCCCTATAAAGAGTCGATCTCGTCCAAAACAGTTAGAAACAATGGAGTTTCGTAAGTAAATTTAGTCTGTGACCTGGTACCATTAGAACTGAGAAACCTAGGAAACAAAAATGAGACTACTGGGGATATAAGACCAATCTTTACCTTAAATAACATGGTACCCAATTTATGAAGAATCCTATTTTTAAGAGATAAACTATGAGTATGTCTTAGCAAAAGACAATGATGTGTTCGAAGAGGCACATTGAGCATAAAACGTAGTATGGAATTATATGTTACCTTAAGTTTATTAAATAAGTGACCACAGAAAGAGGAATAAATAATAATTCCATAATCCAGAACACTCATAAGGAAGCTATGGGCAAAAGTAGAAACCTTGATTCTCTGGCCAAAAACTGTTAAACTCTAAAGAGAGATCCCAATCTCTGATGTAGAATTTTCCTTAGCTTATTCAGATGGGGTTCAAAAGTCAATTTAGTGTCAAATGATCCCCAAATACTTAAAATTATCCACTAACTCAATCACCTTTCCATCCTGTATAACAATATGTTGAAGGCTAGTATGCTCAATGGTTTTATTCAAAAACAACATAACTTTTGTTTTGCTAGGATTGAGCAACATAACATTCAAGAACAACCATTTCTGAAAAGAATCGACATCGGGCTGAACCTCAGCCAGTGCAACATTAGGAGCTGAACCACTACTATAAATAATTGCATCATGAGCATATAGTATTAATGATGAATGAGAACACACCAGAGAAGCAGAATTCATGTAAAGTGAAAAAATCAAGGGACCAAGAATAGACCCTTGAGGTACCCCACATTTTACAATGCTAGAAGAAGAAATACTATCCCCTATTCAGGTACAATGTGATCTATTAGTGAGGTAATCATGATACCATGAAATAACATTATTAACATCCCAAGCCTGGACGGAAGGTGACCTAGGCCTTGGATCCCCAGAGATTTCCTCCTCAAAGGGTGTTTTTTCTCTCCTCTGTGCCACCGGTCATAATATTTAGTTAGCTTTAGGCAATAATCCCTAGGTCACTAAGGTAGATTTCTGCTGCTGGATGGAGTGGGTGGCCATCCCGTAAGTGTCCTGTCTCCCCCTTTGGCTATTCTCTCTCTCCTTAGGAAGCTAGGCCTCCATGCCTTACAGTCAGATCTCTGAGTGGGTCACTATTCACCTGTTGTTTCCTGCCTACTCTACTCAAACATACTATCAACTGACCCATGCTACCAACTGAACCCATACTACCAACCGACCTACGTACAAGTCCTTGACCCCGAAAAGTGTTCACTAGCTTGTATGCTTTGCTTGACTTTCTTTTTCGGCTTCTTCCTAAGGTACCTTTAGCCAAGGGAACTACTCCTGCAGCACCTCAAGGGGTGGAATCCTCCCTTTGGGTTGCTTGCCTTGATACCCCTACAGGGTGGTATATCCCATAGATAGAGAGGTGAACAGCCAAAGATTATCTACGTTACACAAGCACAAAACCAATTACATAGGCACATTGAAATGGAAGGCTACAGCCTATAGTTCAAGGGGGTGGTGCAACTGGCCACACCCCCTTTGGCCTATTTAAGGGCTTCACTCTTCACTCCACACAAAAGCATTTTTCCTTGCCCCTCCATCCACTCCTCCTCCTCCTCCAGTGGCACACCTCTGTCTCTCCCATGGGCTTCTTCCTTAGGTACCTTTAACCAAAGGAATCACTCCTGCAGCACCTCAAGGGATGGAACCCTTCCCTAGGATTACTTACCTTCATACCCCTACAGGGTGGTATATCCCATGGATAGAGAGGCGAACAGCCAAAGATTATCTATGTTACACAAGCATGAAACTAGTTTCACAGACACACTGAATTATCATATATAATTATAAAATGTCTCCTCGCTGTATCCTTTCCTCCAGAGAAAATAACTGTAACTCCTCCAGCCTACCGTCATGTGACACATTCTTTAGCCTAGGTATCAACTTTGTGGTTTTCCTTTGGATGCTCCCTAGTATTTTAATTACCTTTTTTCAAGAGTGGATTCCAAAAAGGGACCCATTATCTAAGTACGACCTGACACAGGTTTTATATAAAGGCATTACATACTGTTCTGTCTGTGCTAGGAAAGCTTTTTTAATGTAACCCATAATTCTATTAGTTGTTTGTGTTACTTTTTTGTAGTGCATAGCTGGCGCCAGGTTATTTCTGATTATTATCCCTAGATCTTTCAGTTGTTACTTCTTTGAGTATTATGTTATTTAGTTTATACTCCTTGAGTGGATTATTTCATCCCAGATGAAGTATTACACATTTCTGTATATCAAACTGCATTTTATTTTTATAGCCCATTGCTCAATTACCTTCAGATTGTTTGCCAGTGAGGCATATTTCCTTCTGTGTCAATTTCTCTACCCAGTTTAGTGTCACCTACAGATTTAACTAAATTATTCCCAGCAGATTTGTGCATGTCCCTATATATTTTCCAGAAAATGTTAGTCCCAGCACAGACTCCTGTGGCACCCCATTAGTCACCATGCCCTTCTGAGACTATGGGCTCAATTCTCAAAAAGTGCCAGGATCAGTGCAAGCTGTGGCAAACAGCAGCATGTGCAAGCTCAGTGCATCAGGGACCCACACCAGATTCTGGTACAGGAGGGGCCGCACCTATCTCCCCACACCTGTGGCAACCCCGCCCATGTGACAAACACCTGGTGCATGGGAAGGGTCTTCCGCCGGCTCCTTGTGGCAAATGGTCCCCTCATCCCTGACCCCCAAGTACATTAAATAAAACCCCTTCCCTAGTGGTCTAGTGCCCCCCTCCCTGAATCCCGATGCTGCCCATGTGATGTAATTAATAAAATGGTCCCCTCCAGATCCCCAATGCTGCCTGGTAAGGTACATAATAAAATGCCCCCTCCCTGAACCATGATGCTGCCCATGTGATTTAATTACTAAAATATCCCTTTCCCAATCCCTGATGCTGCACTCCTCAGGACATAATACAATGCCCCTGATCCTCAATGCTGCTGTATTAAGTAATATAATATGCTCCCCCTCACCTATCCCAGGTGCTGCCAATATTAAATAATAAATAACATGACTCCCCATGTGGTGGTATAGTGCCCCCATCCCCGATCCCTGTTGAAATAAATATACATTATCTGATAGTCTAGTGCCCTCCCAGCCCCGATCACCGTAATAAGTAAACCATTCCTGGTGGTCTAGTGAATGCTTCATCCCCATCTTCTCAAATTGCATAGCTAGAATATCTGGTGGTCTAGTGGACTCTCCCACCCGCAGTGCCCATCACATAACTGAGCTGGTGACTGGCTCAGCCACTGCTCACCTCTGCAGCCAGCTGCTGAGCTGAGCTCTGAATAGGTCTACTGCTATAGCATGTGTTCAGTAAACTGCAGCAGCTGTCATTCACTGAGCATGTACTATATACAGTGTGCGTTCATTCAGAACTCAGTCAGTGGCTGGCCGCGGAGGTGAGAGGAGGGCTGAGCCAGTCGACAGCTCAGTTACGGGTTCAACACTGCGGGGTTGGGGGTCCACTAGACCACCAAGTATTCAGGCTATGCAATTTGCAGGGGATGGGGGATAGAGCATTCCACTGGACCACCAGGAATTGTTTAATACTTATTATGGGAGATCAGGGCTTGGGGTTGGGCACTATACCACCACGAGTGGGATCATGTTATTTATTATTTAATACCAGCAGCATTGGGGATAGGTGAGAGGGAGCATGTTATATTACTTAATGAATATGGCAACATCAGGGAGGATGGGCATTGTATTATGTCTGGAAGGGGGCAGCACCGGGGATCGGGAGGGGGGCATTTTAGTAATTAAATTACACGGGCTGCAACGGGGTTTGGGGAGGGGGGCATGGGTCATTTTCAGTATTATTCCATCTGGCAACATTGGGGTTGGGGCATGGGATATAATGCATAGTTGTAGTCCTGGCAACATCGGGATCGGGGACCACAGGACAATGCTGCAAACTGCCAATTCTCCCTGAGGGGAATAGTCTAAGTACTCTTAGACCTGCCCTGGCTGGTCTAAGGGTACTTTGAACTTTTCCCTTTTAGACAGTCCTGAGAATGCCACTTTCAAGGAAGTGGCAGCTTGTGTCTGCCACATACCCCCTTGCCCCATGTCACAGCCCATGTTTGGGTGCATGGATGGTGCAAGCCCTGTTTGTGGCAGGCAGCCTGTGGTTGACACAAGCTGCCATTGAGAATCTCCCCCCAACCCCCGGCACATTGTTTGGCTCAAGGGGCACTTTGCACCATTCTTTGTTGCACAAGCCCCTTGCACTGCACTGGGAACTTTGAGAATTGAGCTCTATATCTTTTATTCTAACATACTGTGTCCTAGTGATCAATCATGAATCCACACAAGTGACTAACTGATTACTGAAACCCATATTCCTGATTTTGTTTACTAACTCGAAGTGTGGTGCAGTATTGAATGTTCTTTTGAAGTCTAAATAAATAACATCTACTAGTTTATTTTTGTCAAGGCTGGTGCCTACTTTATTGTAAAATGAGATTAGGCTGGTCGTGCACAATCACCCAACTACAAAACCATGTTGTGTATTATCCCTAGTTTCTTTCCTTTATTTCCTTGTGTAAACTTTCTTCAATAGTTTTTCCATGACTTTCCCAAGACTCGCTGTCAGACAGATAGGTCTGTAGTTGTCCACTAATTGTTTGAATCTCTTTTTGTGGATGGAATTACAGTTGCTCTTCAGTAACCATTGGTACCACTCCTTCATGATGATTTATTATGTATTATACCAGAGGTATCTAGTTTCAACCAATCAGAACACAAGAAAACTGTGTTATTCTCCACAAGCATCCACCCATATGCCCACAGTAGTTTATTCACCCATAGCCCCACCCAGAGTAGTTTATTGATCTTCCCACAGTAGTTTATTCATCTTAACCATGCCCACAGTCATTTATCCTCATTCACTTTCTCTCCACTCACACCGCTACACTGAATCTCGCGTTCACAGGCACACTCAGCCTGTGTAACTAACTTCAAGCTAACACAAAGTCTCCAATATCTACATCGTGCCCCTGATTTCTATTCAATATTAAAACAAAATCTTCCACAGATCAAATTCAGCTCACAGCACACATAATATCTCCTTCGTGCATTTGTCACCTCTGAGTACTATGGCAGCAAGTAACAAGCGCCTTTCGACTAACTAATAATTTGGCCGTTGTATTTGTAGAAGTAATATAGTAGAGACTTACTGCCAGATACAATATTTGAAAGTTGGTCCCATTCAAAAGAACACTAGAACCCTTTTTTTCTGTTTCAAATCGAATCTGTGATTCTGGACATGCGCATTGCCAGCTTCGTAATGCTCCTTGGCCAAAATCACAGATTCCATTAAGAAAATCAGTCAATAAAAGGGCTCTAGCACCTATTTTTGAATGGGACCAACTTTCAAATACTGTATCTGGCTGTAAGTCTCACACATTAGTACTTTCACAAATACAACCCTAAAATTGTCAGTTAGTCAGAAACTAGCATCTTACTTCCTCCTGCAGCACTCTTCACAGATGCACGGAGGATACGTGTGCTGCGAATTGCATTTCATTTCTAATCAAAAATGCATTTTTACCACAAATTCTTGTGGTATAATAGTAACAACATTCAGTTTTGTGAAGTATACTCACAATAACCAACTTCTGTGCAGATTAAATGCCTCGGCTTCGCCTCGGCCTTTAAACATCTACAGAAGCCAGTTATTGCTTTGCATACTTCACAAAACTGAATGTTATCACTTAAGTAGTGTTAATGGCCACAGTATTGTATGAATGGTTCCCTTTATTAACCTTGGATGTATCCCATTTGGACCTAGTGATTTATTAGTTCTAATTGTTTCTAATACTGCCATAACTTCTTGCTCTGTGAAATCTGTATCTGTCCTTCCCATTAAGTTATCAATTATTTGCTGTGTGTTTTTACTGTTATAGACTCAGCAGAAATGTGAGTGTAAGGTGTCCACTACTGACTTAGATTGACTTATAATTGTCCCATTTTGGTTTATGGGTCCTATGGATCTATCACTCCCTTACTACTGATGATGTAGAAATAGAAGATTTTGGTTAATCTTTAGTATGTGCAATTTTCAGCTCTGGAGTCCTTCTTGTTTGAAGAACCCCCCGGAATTTTCTGCAGCCAGGATCATCACATAAGGAATCAGCAAGTTCTGACAGTGGACCCTCCATGCTGAGCCAGGACGTAGTGGTGAGAGCATCCCATCCTTTCTTCTCCGGTCTGGATCCACTGTGATGGGCACTCAGTGGCAGTGAGTAGACCTTACTTTACAAACTGAGAACGTTGTTGTATGCTTGTGATTTTGCTGTGAGAGAGTGTCCCCTGTCCCACCCCTGCTTTTTTCTTTTGTCAGACTGTGCTCACATTTAACAATCTCGCTAGACTTATTTTGTCATTCTTCTCCCTATGATTAAGGGACTGTTCCTCATATGGTCTACAAATATTTTTAATTGTTTCCTGTATTCAATGATTTTCTTATTTTTTTTAACTTGCTATTTGTCCACCGGGAGCCAGCCAACCACCACCAACCCAATCCAACCCACGATCCACCAGTCAGATCCCCATCTAGTCGTGGCTATGCCCCCCTGCTGAGGTTGGGATGGAGTCCCCTTAGATCCTTGTGCTTTGTCGGGTCCCCATTATGGCTTCATTGGTCAGTCAGTGAGGCACGCCTTCCTCTGCCGACAGCAATCTCTTGCCAGTTCCCAATTTTTCTCCCCTAGACCCCATGGAGATATGGCTACACCATGATATCAAGGCTCATGCCAACATTGGCCATGCTCATCTCCATACTTCTACGGCACCACACTGCCGTGCCCCCAGCCTCTACCAGAGGCTGGACTAGCATTGGGCCTCCCCCCTCCCTCCCCAGGAGATGAGCTATCCTGGTGGATGCTTAGCCTCCCTCCCGGCCTGCCCTCCAGCACCTCGGCTCATTCCTGAACCTGGGTCACTGGCATTCAATGACTTTCAAGCCTGCTCCTACCTGGTGGAAACTGGTCAAGAGTCTGACTTTAAGTGTACACTAAAATTAATTTTCTTTGGTCTCCATGCCTGGACTCACACTTTTACCTGGTTTTAAGTTTATTTAGTTACTTTATTTTATGTTTCGTGTGTCTGTGGTTTGAATGATTAGATACCTATTGTGTTAAAAGTGTGTCTGTGGTGTGTTTAATGGGTTTGAGTGGTTTACTGGGTTGGTTTTAAGGGGTCCAATGGGCTTTTGTTTGGGCATTTTAGTGGGGCTTAAAGTTTAGATATTTTTTTTGTTTTGGGGATTTTAGTGGGGCCTAAAGTTTAGATATTTTATTTGTTTTGGGGATTTTAATGGGTTATTTGGGGCATTAGTTTTTAGAAGGCTGTTCTGCTATTACAGGTATTAGATTTAATATGTGTAAGGGCTTTAGTGTGCAGAGGCATGTATACCCCAGAGATCTATGGCAGTGCCATCCTTTTGTTGGATCCCCGTCAACTCTCCCTGTCAAGGTTTTCAGCCACTTGAGAGAGTTACGAATCCTCAAGTGTTGGTGCAAAACCAATAGTGCATGGACTGGGGTATAGGGTTCAGAGTGGTTCGATTGGAGTGGTTGGGTTTAGGAGGCACCCAGGGAGGGTATTGAACCAGGAACGGGGACCAACATGCCTGGTTCCCCTCCTTAGGGCCCTGCCACATGGAGGCAAGCAGGAAGTAGCAGGTCCAGATAGCTCTGTTACTCCTCTTCAGGCCACTCTCTGTAATGCTCCGTCACTAAGGAATAAAACAGCGGTAATGCATGATTACATTGCCAATTCCTTGGCTGACCTTGTTTGCATCACCGAGACCTGGTTGGGGGATGACTCCATCCCTATGCTGGAGGAGTCTCTCCCACCAGGGTATCTGGTGTTGCACTGCCCGAGGCAAGACTGTGGGGAAGGGTGGCCATTTGTTTTAAATCCACATTGGCACTCACAGCATATGCCATGGGAACTTTCAGGTCCTTTCAGTGTGTTGCTGCTGGATGTGCTCCAGGTGTTAGCTGCAAAATCATTCTCATATACTGTCCACCAGCATACGGGGTGATTTTGTGCAGGAGCTGGCAGATTTCATTGTAGATCTAGCTTTGAATGCCTCTAGACTCTTGGTGCTGGGGGACTTCAGTGCATGCATTGATGATGAATCCTTCCCTCTTGGTCTGCAGCTCCTTGATGAATTCTCCAGGGTTAACACAGGCAGCTCCCTCTGGCACACATCAGTGGGGTTACACCTTGGACCTGCTCTTCTCATTGGGTCTTGACATAAGTGCAGTCAAGGTTGACCTGGTATTTTGGTCCGATCATTATGGCATGTCATTCCTCTGTGGGGTCTCCTGTCATTCTACACCTCTGGTGAAGACATTCCGATACCATCCAAAACACAGTCTGGAGCCTCACAAACTCCTGGGCATATTGGATGTCTCTGGCATGATGCTCACTCGCACACAGGGTTCTGAGAATGCCATGAAGCACTATAATGGTGCTATGTTGTCTGCCTTACATTCTTTGGCACCCTACCATATTCATTCCTTGACCTCCTGACATAGCTCTCCCTGGGACTGTGATGAGCTGCACCAGTTGAAGGCTAAGAGATGGAGACTGGAGAATTCCTGGTGTAAGACTCAGTCTATGGAGGACAAATTGCCATTGAAAACTCACTATGGTGAGTATCAATGGGCAGTCACCCTGAAAAAGGCAGACTTCCTGTCATGGAGGATTGCTGCAGGAAGAAATCATCTGGCTCAAGTCTTTCGCAATGTGGACAGGTTTTTAAATCCTTCCTACCAACAGTCAGTTTGATTTTTTTCTCCTGAAAAATGCAATGAATTTGGAGATTTATTTGCTGACACAGTGTCATCCATTAGATTGGGTATCCACTCAGGCAGCCCGTTATGGGCCGCTGATAGTCAGGGCCATTGTGGCACTAATGATCTGCCTGCCTGGGCTTAGTTTTGGTCAATCTCAGAGGACAAGGTTCTCAAGCTTTTGGCTGGTTTGTGTCCCACCTGCTCTTTCCTGGATCTGGGACCTACCTGACTTATTTTAGAGCGCCAAGAGGTGTTGGGAACAGTTATTTCTCAGCTCATCGGGTGTTCCTTGAGGGAGGGTGTTTTTCCATCTGCCCTTGGGCAGTGGTGAGGCCCCTTCTTAAGAAATGTTCCTTGACCCTGATGTGTTGCAGACCTGTCTCGATCTTCCTTCCTGGGAAGATTATAGTGAAGTTTGTGGTTGACAAACTTGTTGGATACCTTGGAGCAGTTTAGTATATTTTAACACCTCCAGTCAGGATTTTGGATGTGTCACAGCACTGAGACTGCTCTCATCAGAGTTACAAATGATCTCCTCATGCGAGTGATTGGGGGCTCTTTTACCATCTTGGTCCTATTGGATCTCTCGGCAGCATTTGACACTGTTGACCACAGATTACTTGTGGATTACCTGAGGAGCTATGTGGGACTCACTGGTGCTGTTTTACGGTGGTTCAAGTACTACCTATGTGGGAGAACGCAGCAGGTGGCCCTAGGAAATTTTCTTTCCAGGACCTTGATGCTGCTCTGCAGCATTCCTCAAGGCTCGACCCTTGCTCTCATGTTGTTTTCTGTGTGCATGTTTCCATTGGGTGAGATCATTAGATGATGTGGCATTGATTTTCACTCGTTATGCAGATGACACTCAACTAAACGGTACCTGTCTGGTACACCTGATGATTCCAGTGCTGTCTCAGTGTTGGAGAAATGTTTGTCTGTATGTTCTTAAACTGTCTATGTCTTAACCTAGGCATAACAGAGGTCATGATTATCAAGGCTTGGTAGGGGCTCAGCTACAATAATTAGGCTTCCTTGAATCTTGTGCTAGGTGAACAATTGCTCAGGGCCCTAGATGCTGTTGAGAATCTTGGGGTCAGTCTGGACAGCAAGCTGACCTTTGATCAATAGATCTCGGCAGTTGTCCAAGCTAGCTTTTACCATCTTCGTAATATTGCCAGGATCAAACAGTATCTAGCTTTTGCAGACTTGGCAATGATAGTACATGCCTTTGTCACATCTAGGCTAGATTATTGCAATGCTCTGTATCTGTGGTTATCTGAGGTTTGTTGTGATGCCTGGAGTGAGTTCAGAGTGCTGCAGCCCAGTTTGTCATGGCCTGCTATTATATGGACCACAGCACTGCGGTGCTGCATGCACTGCACTGGCTGCCAATGCGGTGGCACATAAGCTTCAAAATATGCTTGATAACTTCCAAGGCCCTGCACAGCCTTGGACCAGACAACTTAAAAGACCTCCTAGTTCCTTACTGCCCAATTTTCCCACTCTGCTCCTCTGATGCTGGCGTGCTTTCTGTCCCTTCCTCTAAGCTTCGGCAATCTGGGGATAGAGCATTTTGTGTGGCAGCACCCATGTTATTGAATACTCTGCCAGATTATATTAGATCATCCCACTTGGTAAAGGCCTTTAAATCTAATCTGAAAACTTTTTCATTTATTCAGGCTTTCTCTGAATTTTAACTTCTTTATTGAATTTTTATATGTTATCTGCCTAATCTACTGAGTTTTGTAGATGTTTCTTTGTGCAGCACACTGTGCCCTCAGGAAAGGGTGCTATACAAATAACGTTTTCTTTCTTTCTTTCTTTCTTTCTTTCTTTCTTTCTTGTTATTTGTAGCTCAGTTTTGTATTTTGATCTGTTTATTTTTGTAGGCTTTTTTTTCTGAATTTTATATATAGTTTTTACTTTTTTTGATTTGTTTTTTGATTTTGTATGTCAACTATGGCAGTATTTTCCCCTTTCCATTATATTTCCTTTTTATGGGTACACATTTATTTTTCAGTTTCAAAACTTTGTTTATGATTTAATTCCAGCTATCCTCAACAGATTTTCCTTTTAGTTCCTATTTCCGGTTCCAGTCTCTTATGTTTGCATTTATTACTTTGAAGTTTGCTTAAGAGTAGTTTCTCTTAACTCTATTACCAACGTTTCTGTGTAGCCCAATTGGTACAGTAAAGTGTACCACATTGGGTCACTTGCTCCTAGATCCCCCCTTACTGATATATTTGATATTTCTGTGTATGAGTTTGTTATGACCAAGTTGAGGATGTTTCCTTCCCTCCTCTCCCCTTGGGGTTGAAGGCGGGAGCAAGAGAGAGAGAGAGAGAGAGATGCAAAGTCAACCCAGTTAACAGGACAACTTAGTGAGGACGGCTTCTCCAAGTGGAAAAACAGTAAAATGAACTCTTTTCTAGCAAAATAAGCTTCCACACTAAAAAAATTGCATAAAAAAATGTTATCAGTATTTGTACTGTTTTATTGTTCTGCATTTCAGGGAGCCATTGTATAATAGCAGTAATGCATTCAAGATGAGTGTTATGCTTAGATGATGTCACTTCTTGGGTGCTGGATGCATTTGGCCTTTGGCCTCATTTCCAACCACCCAAGGCATGACATTATCCAAGCTTAGAAAATGGGCTAGATTGTAGGAGCTCTCTGATTGGCTGAGAGCTACAGCAGGGGGACATTAAGTTTTAATAGATGCCCAGTCGAAAACAAGGTCCAATTCAGGATGCCCTATTACTTGTGTGAATCTTGGGCACCCCTATCCCTCTCTAATTGGCTAAAACACTGAATTTTAAAATAAAATTGCCACCATTTTTTTTGTCTCATAGCAAAGTGAGAGGTGCTGCCGGCAAATACGAGCTACAGCTTCAGCTTCTTTAGTACGAAAATTAATTTTTTAGCAATACCTTATCTTTACCAGAGCTCTCCCCACTCATCCTCCAGCTCCTACAGTCTAGCCCATTTTCCCAGTCTCGCTTAGATACCAACTCTGTTGACCACCATGGCTGCTCGCGCTCTATTCATTCAAATGAAACTGGCTATTTACAACAAGCGTTCCATATCTGCGACCTGCATCGGCATCAATTGGAAAAACAGAGCCGTGCAAGTAGGACAAAAACCTTTCATTTTTAATTAAATACTAAAACAGATCCTGACAGACTGCTCATGAAGCATTTCAAAAAACATCTCTTGTTTTTTTGGGACGACGACAACGGAATGGATCTCTCGAGCAGGCAACAGGACATGAAACATAAAAAAACACGGAGGGACTACTTTACAAGACAAACAGTAAAACATCATTTTTACTTAATTTTTTTACATTGCTTTTTAAATTTTTTTAAATCACAGATAAAAGTGGTAAAGGGAGCCCAATTTCTAAGCACAATAATGCCCTCCAGGGTGGGTGGTATGGGCAATACTGGACCGCCCAGGGGCTATAAGGTGCTCCGCCTGTGACGTCGGGCCTCATTACACCCCTGGGCGGTCTGGTATTACCCAATACTGCCCACCCTGTTGGGCATTATTGCTTGCATGACATACATCCTGTCATGCATTGTTGCTTAATTTTAGAACTATACAATACAGTTTGTGTCCCTTCCCATCACAAAGTTCTATATAGTACTAGAAAAGAATCATATTATGACAATAGCGGATAAGCTTATTGAGAACTCAAGCTACGTGTTATAGTTCTAAACTGGCCCTCAGCCCCAGAGTGTAATGAGAAATATGCAGATCATTTTTTAATAGGCCTGTAAAGATGGAGCAGTAACATAATTAGAACCAGTATTTAGATAATAACAGCTTCCACAGGGGAAAAATGACTTGGAGTGTTAATGCAGAGATTGATACTTAGCTAAGAAAGTGCATTAAAGTAAGTTTGTCACATTTAAGAAAACTTTGAATAACATAATAATTAAAGACGCAATTTAACCTATATTTTATATGTAGCCCTTTCTCCTGCCAGTGGTTTGCAGCTGGTATGGTTCCAAGGGAGGATACCAACCATGATCATTTATATTTACTCTGGATCTGAGGATGCAAGGCCTACACAGGATGAGGTCAGAAGGAAGAACCCACGAAACAAACATGAGACACATAAGAATGTCCAGAAGCACTGGTGGAGTCAAATAGCTGACTTTATTCAGTGTCCTTATGTCTATTTATTTAAAATGTGGTGACAGGGACAGGCACACTGAGCTGAGGCTGATTTCCAGGTGACTGGGGAATACAGCAATAACAAAGTGAAAAAAGTGCAGGCACATGTACAATAAAATCACAGTACAAGTAAGGAATTTCAGAGGAAGAGAAAAGCAATGCAAAAAGTGTACATGTACATTGGTTATATGGTAGCCAGGTTGAGAACTAAGGGGCCAGCTGCAATGTGGGGCAAGGCATGTATACAAAACCTATAAGACATAAAATTCTGATTACAGATTCAGATTACAGAGTACATTGAGTTTTACGATTTACAACTGAGTAGGCAAGAATGGGTAAAACAGGTAAATCAGCAGATAGGGGATAAATAGGATACAAATGGTTGTAATGTAGAGAAAAGAGAAAGAAGCCTAGCTGCAAGTGCATTGCAGCCCTGGCAAGACCTGCGGGGCATTACACAAAGCAGCTGATCTATCAGACTCTGCTGAAGTCCTACAGCTTGCTCTGTATATCATCCAAAATTTTATTTTATTTATTTTATTTTATTTTTATTTTTATTTTTATTGACCAGGTAAGTGCACTAGACAAATCCTGCCTATTTTCAGGCACAACCTGGGGGAAGGGGATACAGATGAATTCCAACTGACCTTGAACCAGATTAAGTTGTTGGTGGTATTTTTAGTGAATGAGGGAAATTTGGCCAGGACACCGGGGAAATTCCCCTACTCTGATGCATTGCTGCGTCATGGTCAGTAGGGGAGCTGCTGACCTAGGCGATGGCCACTCGGTCAGATGCACTGCGGAGTGCGGGAGTACCGTCTAGAGAACCGGAGATTGGGATGATGGAAACCTAGGAGGAGGTACAGCTACAGTCGCTTGAGCTGCAGATGGAGTGCCAAACTAAGGAAAAACAGGCGAGCCTGTATCGGAGCTTACCGGAGAGAGGTCCTTTAAGGAGGTGAGGGCCCAGGGCAGCCCACTGGGAGACAGCCTGGAAAGAGAAGCGGCGGGTTCATTGTTGGAGCAGGAGAGTGGGATGGGTGAGTCGTCCCTGAAAAGAGTCGCCTCTGGTGAGGATCGGAGTGAGGCGCCACGGAACTGCACAGGCCCAGCAGTAAGGACGATCACCGATATCGCGAGGGCTGCTACTGTTCTGAGGAAGGAACTAAGCCGATCGATTTAGAGTGTGGGACCGGAGGTACAGGCCTGGAGAAGGGTCCGAGTACTGACTGGTCGGAAGAGGTGGCCTTGTCGCAAGCAGGATGGATTCGGCAGACGGATGGAAGATGGGTGCCTGATCCGGAATGGATTTCTTTTTCCCCAGCAGAGACTGAAGCAGCACAAAGAACTCTGCAGGAGGGTGAGTCGTTGGCTTTAGCCAAACAGCCTAAACAGGGCCAGGCTTTAGGCCAGAAGGGATTATTGGATGAGCAGGGGAAGGGGGATTTCACCTGCTAATAGTGTGCCTGAACTGGTGTCAGAAGAGCAGGAAGCAAGGAGGGGCCCACGTTTTTCGGATCTTTTTAAAAGAAATAAGCTGGAACAAGCCCCAAGAAGAAATGCAGTACGGCTGAGGTACAGAGGGGGTCTCCCTGAACATCCTGACCGGATTTATGTAGCAAGAAAATTGTTGATGGATTCTATGAACTTTCTACCTGTTGATATTTATGCTTTGATTAATATACATGGGGAGGATACCTTTGATGTTAGTTTTAAACAAATGGCTAGCTTAGAGAAATTTTGGCATAAATATGACAGTTGCAAGTTATTGCCTTTATGGTTACCTTTTTTAGCCATTCCGATTACAAAACCGGTTTTTAAAACAGTAAATGTGATGTTCAGGAATGAGGGAGTGAATGTGGGAGACATTGTTTTCTGGTTGAAACAAAATGTGAGGTTCTGGGCCCGCCGGAGCCTATTTTGGACTCAGAGAGTATCTGGATGGGGGCATGGAAATTTAAAGTCAAACTGTATGTGGTGAATAATGAAGTGCAACATGTTCCAAATAGCTTTTTTTTGGGTAGAGATCGTGGGGTTTGCTTTTACCCAGGACAGCCAAAAGCATGTTATAGATGTGGTAGCCGTAGGCACTTGAGTAGTGCATGCGACAAAGTGAAATGTGCTTTATGCGGTGAATTGGACCATGACAGTGCGGTTTGCAGGAATGAATTTAAATGTACTCTATGTGATGACTTGGGACATGCCTATCACCAGTGTCCGTGGGCAGAGCAGAATAGACAAGGGGGTTTAAATAAGGAAGACCTGATTGCTCAGGCCCAGTGTAGGGGGGAGCCTGCCCAGTCCCATTTAAGTAAAGGGAACATGTTGGGAGTAGTAAAAGACAGAGTTGCAACCCCAGAGGTTTCAGTTGATTCTCTTCATGAAAAAAGATCCACTGTTCTGATCCCACAACAGGTTTTGGTCCCCCCCCCCATTTCTATGGCGGAATCCTTGGCTAAGCCTACAGATCCTACAGATGACCCCGCCAGGGAATCTGAGATGGAAATTCCCTTTCAGACCCCTCGGAGGGTTACTAGAGCAAGTAGTCATTCTGGAGGGGTTTGTTTGACTCAGAACTCCTTTTCAGCTTTAGCAGACTTAGAGGGGGAAGGGGTATCAGATTTGTTAAAATCGGACGAGAGTTTGAGTATGGAAATTGAGGAAGAGGGTGGGTTGGAAGTATTGGAAGGGAAAAAGAAAAGGGAGAAAAGGAAACAAGAGAAATCTTGAGTAGATGAATTACGGTCGATATGGCCTGTTTAAAGATTATATTCTCAATTGCTGTAGCTTAAAGAGCTACAAGAGGCGCTTCTAATTGGCTTATAGCATTGTAGAGATTTTAAAGCGGATGTGATTTTTACAAGAGACACATTTTCTTCTTTAATGGAGGTGTCTCAGGCAAAAAAACTATGGAGGTAGGGCCCGCCTTTGGTCTTTTGGGGAAGATGTGGCAGACGGGTAGGTATATTAGTTTTCCAACCCGCAGTTCAGGTAACAAGGCTGTTAGATGTCCTGCCAGGAAGTTTATTGATCTTAGACTGCTTGCGTATGGTGTCTGCTTTAGATTAATTAATACTTATGCTCCGAGTTAAAACAGCAAGGATTGCTTTGTTTAGTTTGGTCAAGCCATATCTATTTACGCTCAAGCATATAGTTTGGGGAGGAGACATGAATTGTAGTCTAGATATTCGGATAAAAACGGAGTTCAACAAAAACTTATTGTGATTCTCATGCCCTTTCTCAAACAATAGAGGTCTGCAGTTGAAGGATGCCTTTAGAGAATTGCATTCATCTGTGGGTTATACTTATAAGAGGGCCACCTTTCAGACAAGAATTGATTATTTTTTCTGTCTAATTATTTAGTACTGGTGGTGTGTTCGGTAATGCCATATGATTTTTCTGATCATAATGCCTATGTAGTGTTGTAAGTTTACATCAGATTCCGGCTTCCTTTCCAGTGTTTCATGGCAGATGGATGTTAAATGCCGACTACTTTCAGAAGCTGTGTTTTTGGCTCAGTTAAAAGAATTTATGGTTTTTCGTAAATCAGTGGCAGTATTTTTTTCAGATTGGATTTCTTGGTGGTCAGATACCAAGTTGGCTTTAAAGGATTTTTTTATAGCCTATGGGAAACGGAAAGGTTCGGGGGATTATTTACAGTATTTAGATTTTCGAAACCAATATTATAAATTACAGTCACACCCAAGATGCAAAGAGGTAGAGATTCAGTCTCAGATTAAGTTGGTAAAAAAGAACATGTTGAATTATCAATTCCAGAGGGCAGCAACCCTACATGCCAGTTTAAAATTTGGTACACAACAACAACCTTTTCAGGATCCTTATAAGGCATGTAAAAATAAGATTGAGAAGAGATTTATGTCAGGGCTACAAATTCTGTCGGGATTTAAAACATCTGTGGCAGAAATGTTAGCAGTAGCAGAGGAAAGAGTGGCTTCTCAATTTGAAGAAGGTTTTGTTTCTTCCTCTGTGTGGAGGATGTTTTCATTTCTAATTCCTACCATTTCTCAGGTTGATGTAGAGTTTCTAAGGACCTATCGCTTTGCAGGAGGTCCAGCGGGCTATAGGTTCTTACGGGTGAGGTGTCACCTGGGATAGATGGGTTAACCAATGAATTTTATAAAACTTTTTCTGCAGACCTGAGCGGCATACTGACGGAAGTTTTTAATGATATCCTACAGTATGGGTTTGGAGATGCGAAATTTAATTTAGCTATTTTAACATTTATTTTTAAGACAGGGGACATTACAGATCTGGGTAACTGGAGACCAATTAGTCTCCTGAATACGGACTACAAGATACTTTCTACTATCTTATGTAAAAGATTGCAAGAAGTTGCTAAGGGGGTGCTTCACCCGGCACAAACATGTGCTATTCCCCATCGATCAATCCAGCAGAATTTAAAATTCTTAAGGGACATATGTGAATTTGGACTTCAAAGAAAATTTTCAGGTTTTATTATGGCATTAGATCAGGCTAGAGCCTTTGATTCTGTGTCCCATGAGTTTCTTTTTCAGGTATTAGTAAGGTATGGGTTTCCGAAAGTGTTTATTAAGTTTCTTTACACTTTATATTACAAAGCAAGTTCTTGTGTAAGCATTAATAAGGTGGTAGGCTCTGAAATACGGATGAACTGTGGGGTCAGGCAGGATTGTCCGATTAGCCCTTTATTATATGCTTTTGTATTGGACCCTCTGTTGAGAGAAATTGAGCATAATAGGACAATTCAGGGGTTATCGCCATCTTATAATTTACCGGCCCAGAAAATTTCTGCATATGCAGATGACATTTGTCTGTTGGTAGCAGATGTCCAGTCAGATGTCCAGGCTATCCAAGTGATCAAAGGATTGGCAGATTTAAATGGCACTAGATTAAATTTAGAGAAATGTAAATGTTTGGCGATTGGGGATACTACTGTTTGTCAGAACATTGGGGGTATCATAGTTAAGGATTATATTACTGTTTTAGGTCTTCTGTTTGGTACAGGAGACTTAGCATTATTAAACTGGGAAAAAGCTTTGGTTATTGCAGAAAAAAAGGTACAGCAATGGAAATCCTGGGGTTTTTCCAAAAAGAAGCGGGTTTTAATTATTAAAAAATTTCTATTACCCATTTTTTTACATGTGTCTGCCATTTTTCCGGTTCCTGTTTCATTAGAGACAAGATTGTATAGTGTATTTTTTCAAATGGTGTGGGGTAGTTGGCTAAATCCGATTAAAAGAGCTTTTACTTATTTAAAATTAAATCAAGGGGGTTTAGGGATGATAAACCCGGTTGTATTTTTTCATTCCTTCTTTATAATTGCAGCCTTTCAATCAAGGGTTAAACCTCAGGATCATCCATGGTCGGCTTGGACACAATTGCTCTTTTTTCCTTTTATGTCAAACTGGGAAGGAGGGGGTGTTCCTATTAAAAGTAAGGTAGCCTTGGCCCCTTCATATGCGGATTCCTCAGTAAGAAAATTACGGGAATGGAAACTAGGAAAGGCTCAATTGCAGGATATACCTAGGAAGGATTTTTATGCAGAAATTATGTTTAATTTTTTTTATGTCCAAGTGGATTTCCCCTTGTGTACCCCTACAAAACTGCCACAAGCCCTGCAGCTTTTGATGGACCATAGGATACCCCCTGGTATGTGGGATGTGTTGTGGCTCTGTTGTCATGGGAGATTGGGAGTCAGGGGTAATTTAAAACATAAACAGATCACGGATCGAATGTGCATTAGACCAGGGTGCACAGATCAAATTGAAACATTGGAACATTTTCTACTTCTTTGTCCATATGTGAAGTCTTTTTGGTATGAGTTAGCAAAGTGGTGGGAATGGGGATTTTTGACACATATTACTTATCAGAGTCTTGTCTTGGGTGACTACTCAGGTTTTCTGTGAAGATACCACCCAAGTACTTTAAATCTGATCTTTGCCTGTATTAAATATCACCTGTGGCAAGCTAGGTGCCAGTTCTCTCACAACATACCCTTCTTCCTATAATGTTATTTTTAACTGTATAGAATTAGCAGTAGGTAAACAGAAAATGTATGCGAGTGAACATTAGAACAGAATGTCTTCCAGGATTTTGGAAACATATTGTTTGGTTTAAGTGACATTGGTGAAACCTGCCTTTTGTGTATGTGTGTTAAGTTTGATTTCGTTTTTATTAATTTTCAAGCATTGTATTTGAGTTTATTTAGGTTAGTTATAGAAGGGTGTATTTTCCTTTATTTCCTTTGCACATTTCATGTATATAGGTGTTTTTGACGACTGTTAAATGTGATTGTGTCATATTGTTATTGTTTTGTATTTTTCAATAAAAATTCCCCTACTCTTTTCAATAAGTGCCATGGGATCTTTTAACATCCACCTGAACTACCACCAATCCAGGCAGATGGGACCTCGGTTTAACATCTTATCCGAAAGACGGCACCTCAGAAGTGCAGCACCCCTCTCTTGCTGCACTACAGTGTCAGTACTGGGATATTAACCCAAGTGCCAGATGTGGGAACTGAACCCACAGCCCTCTGGTCTCCCGGCCTCAGAGGTGAGTGTGTTACCTACTGAGCCACTGACACTGCTGATTAAAATAAATTTAGGTGGGAAGAAACTAAGTCAGACACATGGACCATTTGCCCTTTTTTACTTAGATTTTTTTTTTGTATCTCTTATTTTCTCAAAAAAGAGGGAAATGGCTGGCCCGGAGGTGTGGAGGGCTGAGGTATTATGCCTTACCTCCTGCCATGCTGGTGATCCGTGTTTGCAGTGCGAGTGGGTTGCTGGCAGCCATCCGGGGTGGGAGAGGATTAAGCATCCAGAGGACAGCTCTCCTCTCCTCTCCTGGGGAGGGAGGAAAATGGAGACTGATGGTGTCTGACACCTGGTGGAGGCCGGGTGTCAGGTGCTGTATCCCATATGCAGTGGGTGGAGGCAGAGCAGTCGACCGGCGTGTTGTGGGCAGAAGCATGAACAGCTCAGCCATTGCCAACACTGCATGCTCCTCCACCTCCAATGGGAGGAACCAGAGGAGGAAAAGGTCCTGGGCAAGTCAGATGATCCTGGGCAAGTCGTATGATTGCCAACCCCCACAGATGCTGATCATCAGCAGGCACCTCCCCAAAGTGGATCCAGTACTGGTGGGTGCACGAATCCCCACCACCCTGCCATGGAGGGTAAGCCATGGTGGAAGAAAGAAGGTAGCCCTGCACAGTCAGGGGATGGGGCTGAGGGTTGACATAAATGTGGGCCTTCCAGGACGGGGGATAAAGAAAGTGTAAAAAAAAAAAAGGCAAAATAAAACTGAAAAATGTTAAATGTGCATGTGTGCATATTTAGTTTTATTTTGTCTTTGATTATACTTTATGCATAACTTTAAAGCAGCAGTGTGACAAAACTGGGCAAAATTCTAACCCTACTTTTTTCATTATAAAAGATTCCAGGCATCTTCAAATTTTATTTGTGGTACAATTTTCTAATTCCACCAAAATCTGAGTATTTTATAATGTTAATTTTTTTCTCAAAAGAAAAAAAGATGGCTGACACATTTTGCATAGAAATAGCATTGTAGACCTGGATCAAGAAAATAAAAAGACTCATGGTGCCCAGCATAGGAGGTACCTAGACAAGTACATTGGACAGGTATGCTAATATTTGTATTAATTATAGCTGAAATTAACTTTTGGGGAAAAACATTTTTCGTTGCACTGCTTCTTTAAAATCTGAAATATTTTTCACTAAAATGTTATTAATCTGCAAGTGAACACCCTGCCTCATGACCACAAAAGTGACAAATTTTAAATACCTCCTAAAATTAGTTTTTGGGGAAAAATGAATGCCACCATTTTCACTTGTCACATTATTGAAGGAATTCATAAGAAAATGTCATTCCAAGTCACAGAAAAGGTGTCTCTCAGTTACATGCAAAACATCTTATGAAAAATGTAAACAAATCAGGACAGTGCATGCGCAAACATTAAAGCATGTATGAACAAACTAATTTGCGAGAAATCAGTTACTATGCAACTACCCAGGTCCCCAATGAACTGTTTCACAAAGAGAGTTAAAAAAACTTTTTAAATTACTGATTTATTTATTTTTTAAAATCTGCCATTCCAGGGCATTTCTGAAACCCAGTGTCTATGTTCTCACAAGAATATCGAAGCTGATGATATCATTGGAGCGAGACGTCTCCATATTGACTCAGACTAGAAAGATAAGTTATATGCCATTCCTGCTTATAGTACTTTATTAAAACATGATTAAAATGATAACTATGTGTGGATTTTTCACTTTTTTGTCAGCAACATGCCTAAACACAATTAATCCTTGAAAAATATGTCTGGGGGACACACAGATTATCGTATGCAGTCCTACTGGTATTTGGGTCTATAAGTGTGTGGAAACAATATATTTTAGTGTTATAACCAACAGATTCACATTTTCTTGCATGACAGATGTTACAATTGTTGTGGTGACTGCATTAGGTGATTTTTTTTTTATGTATGTTATGCAAAAACGTGTAACACAACTAAAGGCCACATAGTGACATTACTTTTTCTTGTCAGTCACTCAGTGAGGAGTTGTGGTCAGTGACAGCAGTAATAGCATGCTAGATGTCTAATGTTGACAGTGCACTGTGACAGTGCTGTCATAAATGTTTATTTTATGCATGGCACTAAGTAGTTTTATTTCTAAATTTCTTTATGCTGAACAGTCTGTTTAATCATATTTGTTTACCCATGCTGCTACACTGTTACATCATGTGTGGTGATTCTGCAACATTTATGAATATTTTCATTATTTTTTAATTATGTAGTAATGCCCTAATAAAGCAACACTTCACACCTTTTTCTACATAACCTTGCATACTTTTAATTGTGTGTTTCATATTTTTAATTCACATGCCATTTACCTTTGACCTACTGCTATGTTTTGGAGGAAATGTATTTTCCTCTCAAACTGGGGAGCTTTTGAATGACTCACAGTACATATCTTGTCAGCTTTTGATTACTGAGTTTTTGTGACATTTTATTTACCATTGTAGATATAATATTATAGCAAAATGTTATCTTTTATTTTTTTAGTTGTGTTCTATTCTATTTTAAAGAAAAAAATATTTGTAATGCATCTATATCTATCTGTCTGTTTGTCTATCTCTCTGATTACATAATGCCATACTGTGTTGTGTATATATGTGTAAAAATGAAAACTGTAAAGGCTTTGGAATACATTTTTCCATTTTCTGACTGACAAACTTACTCCTAAAACCTGGGTGCATTTCTGCAGGTGTAAAGATTTTCAGCTGTCACAATACAGTCGTATTTGCTCCATACAGTACATTTCGAATTTTCTTGCTATCAGTGAGAACCTGAAAAATTGGACCAACTAGGATGCACTAAAGCAAAATCAAAACTGAAAGCGGAAACGTCCCATCTATATTTATGCCATTAAGCTCTACATCTGCAAGTTCACTGAAGAAGAAACAAAGGACTACTATCATGAAGCGCAACAGATTACAGGTTATTGCAATGAGCATCCGTATGAAATGTGCTGCTACTGTATATTTTGAACTAATTCATATAGGGGTTACTGGTTTTGATTTTTGATTGGTGCTTTTTCATGGTGTCATGGTTTATATTAGGATGAAGGAGAAGGAGTACATGGCTGGGGGTTCCTGGGGGGGAGGTGGACTCAGGAGCCATAAGGCAGAAGTTGTTGTGTGCTGCTGGATCCTGTCATCATGCATTGTGCTATGTTCATAAGCATTTTTAATGGTGGTAGGGGACCTTGGTGCCATGCATGCTGACCATGCCCTCAGACAAAGAGTAATGCTCTCTAAGCCGGATTTTCAAAAGCTACTAATCCAGCTGAAGGGTTCTGTTCTTGCAGAAATCAGTTTACAGAAAACTTACACCATGTAATATTTGTGTGCGCATGGTATGATAGGGCCAGAGCTCATTGGCTTGTCCCACTTTGGAATAATATACAGCATTGTGATAAGCATATTCTTCTAAACTTGTTGTTTACTACAAAAAAGGGGAATTAATAATCAAAGGGGTAGCTGGTTATCTCACTGCTGTTTCATTGATATGCTTAAAACACAAATAATGTGCACTATTTTATTGGTTTCTAACACTAGAATCTAGGCCTGATTCTATGTACTGTACTGAAATTTAGAAACTGTTCGACCTGTGGTTATTTTATCCGAATACTATTTATATCAGGTTTTGTAATATTATGTGGTAATAGTCTTATTCATGATAGGAAGCTATTTGTATTAGTCCTCTGTCCTAGTAACTCAAAATATGTCTTTTTAAAGATAATTTTGTAACTGTGAAATTTTATCTGTGAAATGGTCTATGACTGATCAATAAACATGAAACTGAACTGAAACTGAAGCTATTGCTCCATAACATCCTTGTGCCATGATGAGAAAGGCTGAATTTCATTTGAGTACATGGGTGGGGGAGGAGGAGATGACCCTGGGGATATGTCTATAGGAGGACTGAAGGAGTGGGATGATACGAGAGAGATGTGTGTGTGGGGTGGGGTGGGGTGGGTTGGTGGCCTGTGATGTAATAGGCAGTGATGGCTTAGAACATAGGTCAGAGATGTGATCTCTTCCAGGATCTGCATGACATGGCTATGGGGGGCTCCAGCTGCTTTTTCTGGTGAGTTGTTCAGGTGATAGAACACATTTATTGTTGTTTGTCTCTCAAACATGGCATTACACATTCTAGTAGGATAATGAACATGTTGCCATGGGGAGATAAGGTTCCTGGATGGTGTGGATGGCTGCTGACATATGGAGTCGTGGAGGGATCTGCAGCTGGAAGACAGTGATGTCTGTGGGTGCAGCCTGGCATCATAGCTTGTGAATGCTCATGAAGTGCTTGTTATTGGTGTGGTGAGGGTGTTGATCAACATGTCATTTATGTGTGCATGCCCCCCAAAGGTACTGGTTCATATAATCCTGATGCCATGGTGGCTGGAGGGCACATGTAACATGACTAAATGGGTTGGGGAGGGTGCACTTACCCAGAGGATATGGCTAGAGGAGCACTCAAGGACACAGACAACATGGAGGAGGAATGGGTGGAGGTGAGTGGACTGTGAGGTAATAGGCAGTGATGGCAAGGGAGCATGGACCAAAGATGTGGTCTCCCAGGATCCACATGACATAGATGGGGAAGGCTCCACCTACTGTAGGACATGGATTGGGGTTCTAGGTGGGTTGACATTGACTGGGGTATAGCCTAAGGATCTGGAGGAACATATGTGGGCTGTTTGGGGGACTTGGAGATAGAATGATGTGATTTTGTTTGTGGATTTCTGTGTATGGGTGCACATACATTGTCTTTCATTGTGAAGTTGTATTTAGCACCACTTTTAGTGCTAGGTTGCTGGTGCAGCAAACCTTTTAAGTGCTCTTAGCATCACAATGCATCAAGAAAACATGCTCTACCATACTTATGGTGGTTTTCTATTATCTTTGTGTTTCTCTTCCACATTACTCAGTGTGACTGAAGTATAATTCATTTTATGTTTGCCTGTTTTGTCTATGTGCATGTTCCAGTCACTGGACAGTAATGGATATATTTTATATTTATTATCACTGTGCCTTAAGATTTTTACAGGTTTATCATATTCTGCACATCACTGCTCTCTGTACATGGCAGTAGGATCGACATCCCTCAGCTGCAGATGTAAGAGGAATGCTGCATTTTGGACTTATAAAGTGATCATAGGAATGCTGCCTCAGTACATCTCCGTCTGCCTCCCGATATGTACTTTCAGCAAGTATGCCCTGAGAAGTGCTTCCTTCATTGCTCTGTATGTATATAAGGCAAAATTGCATTTTGGCAGAGCAGCTATAAGCTATGTACTATCTCAGATGTGAAATAAATTGCAAAAGACCCTGAAACTAACTCATCCTATTCCCTTTCTACCTTCAACTCTCTTTACCTAAGTCACAACAAGGAGCCATGCACCTGTTTTACTTGATGCCGTTCATCCCATAACCCTAGCCCAGTTTGAGTCCTGTCCTACAGAAACCCTGTGTTTGATATTTATTAATAATTTCAGGGCCCTCTATGCCTTCTCCTTCCCCTACCCAATGCCCTTGCTTTCTCTCTTCTATCATCTCTGGCTTGTTTAACCCTGAATTTAGTTACTTACCATCCTCCTTACCCCTCTGTCTCTCTCCTCCTCCAGAATCCTTTGTTGGCTGGACTTAGATTGTCTGCTACCGCGCGGTCCACTTATCAATATTGTGTTTTTCTTTTTCTTCTCTTCATTCAATTCCACTATGTCCCTATTCCTGACCTTACCTTTATTCTGTTGTTGTTACCTCCTCAGAAATACCATCTGGAGTAGCCTTTTCACCCTCATCCTTACCCCGGACCTTTACTTTTAGTGTATACTGAGTGCTTATTAATCTGCTGTACCCATCGATTGTTACATTTTTCATGTTGATATTCATATATACTTTGTATGATGTGTTACCAGTTTATTTCCCTGACCCAGATTCCAACTGTCTTTTCTGTACACACCTCTTGTTGTTAATAACTGTACATATATTTCTAGTATTGTATTTATTCCTGCCTTGTATATTGTTCACTGTATCTTTCTGATCTGTTTTATCCTGTATACCCCAATTCCACCTTGAAAATGAGTTATGTTCAACGGTGATCACCTGGTTAAATAAAGGTTTTGATTGATTGATTGATTGATCATATGCACAAGGTGACTCCATTTTCATATATTCTTATTTTGCAGGTTTTGCAGTCCATAGTTCAGAAGGATCCAACCGGTTCATCTCTTCAGACATTGGCACAGTTGAATATGACAACTGAAGAGTCACCATCTTCAAGTGTTGCTGATGAAACACTCAATGTGACACCATCAACTAGTTCATTCGGTGCACCACTTGATACCATAGACAGCATTATTGACTTGTCCAATACATCTGATCATCCTAACTACGCAATGTTAAGTGCTGATGAAGTGTCAGTAGGTGTCAACATAAGTGACATATCCTGTACTTCAACTGTGACTGGCATGCAGAGGACAATCCAAACTGTACAGTGTCAGGCTAACATAAGACCACAACAGCAGACCCACCAAATCCAGATGTCTTTCACAGGGGAGAATTCAAGAAAAGAAGTAACAATGTGTTCTACTGACATACAATGCACAATAGCAAAAGATGAGAAAACAGTTACTTACCATGACAGAAGAATGCACCAATGATGATGCAGTGACATTAGACAGTCAATCTTAAATTTGGCCTGCAATGCAGATCCAGGTTACAACCCATCAGATGACGAAGTAGTTGATAGTGATTCATTTGATAGTGATGATTAATACAGTGAATCAGTCAGAATGCCAATGGAATTCGATAAAATGAATGTGGAACCAATGAAGGAAAAGTACTTTTTGGTGTTGTAGAGAAACTTTTCTCTGCTGTTTTCAACTTGTCTAAAATATGGGAAGAAAACATAATTTTTCATAACATGTTACTGAGACAATGTTGTAAAAGTGACATTGAAGAATGGACATGTGCACAGATGGGAAAGCCAGAGCTCATCAGGGACCATGCCATGGGGTAATGCCATGTTGGTAACCTTACTATCCTGAACACGATTAACTACAGCAAAAGTGCCACGTTTATTGCAGAATCTGAACACTCTGATCTTCTCTCTGGTAACATATCGCCACAGTAAGCTTTTGAAGTCAAATTGAAGATGGTGCAATATTTATCAATCTATCAAAGGCATTTGATACATTAGGTCACAGAATATTACTAAAGAAATTGTCAAATATGAGTATTTCTACTGCGGTTGTAAACTGGTTCCAGAGTTACTTAATTGGAAGGATGCAAAGAGTGGCCTTGGGTTATTAGCAATCTGAACTGATGGAGATATCAGGGGTTTCACATGGATCCATTTTGGGCCCACTTCTTTTCAATCTTTTATGAATGACTTCACTGTTGAATCCCTGAATCTCAGGTAAGTTTATGTGCAGATGATACTGTGATTTATACTAGTGGAAAGTGTATTCAACACATCAGACCACACTTCAGTATGTCTTTGATACTCTACAGCCTTTTTTGTAAATAATAAGCTGGTTTTGAACACAAATAAATCAAAAGTTTCAGTGGATGGAACCATTTTGCAACAGGTAGAAATGTACAAATACTTAAGAATCTGGATTGATAATCAATGCAAATGGAATATCCACATACATTTTGTAACAAAAAAATTAGGGCAAAACCTGAGAATGGTGTATAAAATAAGAAAAGAGCTGCCATTGCATTCAAGATTGAAAGCAGTTAATCTTGATTATTCCTATTATACATTATGGTCATGTTGTTTACGGGGGCCTAGGGGTGGATCTTGCAAGATTAGATGTAATATATAATCACCTTTGCTTGGTTTGTCCTCGACACTCCTTGGCATACACATCATTGTAAATTATACAGGGAACTAAACTGGGTACATTTAGACCAAAGACAACAATTACATACAGTAAATTTGATGCTTAAAGGTTATAAAAAACAGCTTCCAGATTATATTTGTGAGAATATGAAATCAAAAGTATCCAAAGTAGGGTTAAGGTCATAAAATAGTACTGAATTTGAGATACCTTTAAAAAAATCTAAAATAGGATACTCTTCCTTCTACTATCGGGGACCACAGACTTAAACCAAAATAAACAAGTGTGTTAGAATAAAATCAAAGCTTGGTTTGTTAAGCAAGCTTTTTTTTTTTTACCAAGGGCATGTTGTTTTGAGTCTTGAAAATGGCTAATTGTATCATGGTTTGGAGCAATCCTGTCATATTCTCTCTTCCAGGTTGAAATGTATTCTACCATGTATGCTTAGTATATTATAATGCTGTGTAATGTATATTATATTGTTATGATGTCTCTATCCTAATGTAACCAGGCTTTTAGAAATAAGGTATCCTTTGTAAGCGAGCATAAGCTCAATGGAAATATTTCACCTTGTTCATGTTTTCATGAATAAAATATTACTACTACTACTACAGCAGCAATATAATAAACTGGAGTGATCATACATTGTACCCACTGTTAAAGAAGTTTTGAAGGTGCAGCAAGAAGCCATACCTGTATCTTGCTGCAAGATACCACTGATAACTGGAGGAGATGTTCGGTGCAACTCTCCTGGGCATTGTGCCAAATGCAGATTGTATACCATCATAGATTTACAGTGAAGTAAAGTGGAGAATTTACAGCTCATACAGGTAATGCATAACTGACATTAGCAATGCTTAAGTGGATTTCTGTCACAACTTTGCCACGCACAGGGTAACATGCCAAGTAGCATTCAGCTGTATGCATGGTGTGAAAAAGTGGGCAGTCAGGTGACCAATGGGCAGTAAAAACAATTAGTTCTGCTACCAGCTTTTGGAAGTTAACAGCCATCTAGCTACCTGCCCCTGAAGTGAATTTTGATATCTTAAAAATGATGGGCACCAACAAACTTTCATTTGGCTAACAGATTTTTAAAGCTCATTACCAAGCTGGCCACCACCTCACCAATTTTAATTTGTCCCACCCTGACTATGTTGGCAAATGAACACATAGTAACATTGTTGTTTTGGGACTGCACTGTAATGCATCTTGCCTACTTATGCAGCATTTCTGTGATATCATCTAGCATGCATGCATTGCATAATGTGTAGTAACATTATACATGATTGTGACATGTATTTATGGAAAACTGTCTTTTACACAGTGTAGAGAAGTAAAAAAAATCATCAGCCATGGAACTGGAGGGTCTAACCCCGAGGTCTGAAGTTTCTGGAGGATCATGGGTGTAACATCGAACAGCTTGTCACAGATAGACATGTGCAAGTTAAGTCCTTCATGCAGCACCAACATTCAAACATAAAACGTTATTTTGATCTTTGGCATATGACCAAATGTAAATGACATAACACTTTTTATTGCACCTTTCAATTGGTGTAGTGATGCCTAACAGTTTATTTGTGTAAGACTTTAATTAATGATTTTGAACTACTCAGTGTAGTACAGCTAGCCATGATCAGTTTGTGGCTGTCCTTGGGGAGGATTGAGCACCCTCCAGAAGCCATCCTCTTCTGTGGTGGTGGTAGGGGAACTGTATCTCTGTGACTGCCAACCTGCTGAACATAGGTGGTGATGCAGGCAGTATTGAACTCTGCTGAGTTACTATGTATGTTTGATGTGTGCACTTTTGCATCCCATAATGTGGCCGGCAGAGGAGATTACAGGAGGGCAAGGTTGGCGGTCATATCATGATGACCACATTTCATCATCTTTCCTAGGTTCAGGAAGGTTGAGGGTTGGATAGTATGCTGGGTGCATGCATTGTGTGTATTGGGGGGTGGCACTTCTCACTGTGATCTGTTGGTTGCCACATGGACATTTTCCTGGGGGTGGGTGGTAACACTGTCCACAATGGATATCACTGTAACCACAGTGATGGGAATCGGAGGGTGGAGGATGCCACTACACATGACGGCATACTCAAGTAACACATGGACAGGTGAATGCAAGAAGAGATGGTTTCAACAGACACAAATGAATACATGAGAATTGTGGAGTACATTACTAGTCTTGGGGTCCAAATGGAAAACCCTGCCTAAATTTGAAATTGGTACCCCCCCACGCACACACAGAAAAGGTTTTACACTTTTATGAAGGGATGAACCCCCAAGAGTGATTTTAGAGGGATGTGGTATTATGCAGTGGTAACTTTGAAAAATATGGATGCTTTTCTAAATCATGTCAAATTGCCTTCACGAATGTCTCGAAATAACGTGTATAATTTTAGTGTTTTCATTCTATATTGATTTAATTATGGAAAATTTACTTTAAATATGTTCTATTCCTGTTGTTTTGTCTATATGTGTAATTTATGAACTGCTTACACTATATAATTTATAAATTAAAAAGCTTATTTCAGCATCATGTTTTATAGCTACAAAACATGGACAAAGGGTGTTTTCTTTTTATAATTTTACAAGACGAATAATGTACTAATGAAAATATTTCTAATAGCATTTCTCTTTTTATCCCATGTAATCACAACAACTGAGAGGCAACAAAATAGCTGTAGATCCTGCTGAGACTTTGAGCCTCCTTACCAAAAACCCCACCTGACTAGTGACTGGCCCAAGTGTATCATCTGCCAAATAACAACACAGGAACACCTGAGGACTGCAACCCCTGGAGGACTAAAGGTATTTTATAACGTATGCGTGGTTAGAAAAGACCATGTTTATCGGTGATTGCAGCCATTAGACACTGATGCATTATTAACTGCCTGCAGTACATTATCATACACAATGTCATCAGTCCTACACCAGCAAAATAAACCTGAAGCATTTTGAAGATCGAGGAAGAAGCTCAAGTCCTGGCTGTTCTACTGATACTGGTCAGTGTTCAAGCTCACAGAGTAGGTAATCAACTGACCAGTCTGATAACTGGAATTTGTGTATAGTATGCAAGAAGGTGTATCACAAAAAAGACAAAAATCTGTCACAGATTGTAATCTTCAGAGGGCAAGAAACTCTGCTTGATGCTGCTGAAGCCAGAAAAGACAACACAGTCTTAAAGTGAATAGCTGGACTGGACTTAGAAACATAGACATAGCAGATAAAGACCGCTTGGCCCACCCAGTCTGCCCATTTCCCTACCTATTGGATAAGTTGCAGATCCAAGTTAACCAACAGCCTACTTCTTCCTACCCCCACCAGAATTGCCTAATGTATGTCCTTGCATTCTTGAATTTTCCACTGTTTTGACCCCAACCTCCTCAGGAAGGTGGTTCCATATGTCCACCACCTCTCTGTGAAAAAACACTTCCTCACCTTGCCCCTGAGCCATCTCCCCTCTATCTTCAAATTGTGCCCCCTTGTTCTTGTACATCTCTTTTACTGAAAGTTGCTACCCTCTTGGACTTTGTTGATTCCCATGAGGTACTTGAAAGTTTCTATCATGTCCCCCTCTCCCTCCTTTCCTTGAGGGTGTACATATTAAGCTCCTTTAGTCTCTCTTAATATGGCTTCTGGTGCAAACCCTGCACCATTTTATTTGCCCTCCTCTGGACAGCTTCCATCCTGTATATGTCCTTGTAGAGATGGAGTCTCCAGAACTGCATGCAGTACTCCAGATGGGGTCTCACCAACTGTCTGTACAGAGGGATAACAACTTCCTGTTTTCTACTGGTGATGCCTCTCCCTGTACATCCCAGTATGCCCCAACCCTCCTTACTGCCTTCTCACATTGCTTGCCCACCTTTAGGTTATCTGATATGACTTCCCCAGGTCCCTTTCTAACCCCCCCATTATGTACTCTTCCCCTGAGTTTTTGTTTCCCAGGTGCATTACTTCCACTTCTTTGCATTGAATCTAAGTTGCCACACTTTTGACCACTCCTCCAACCTTGCCAAGTCCCTTCTCATCCTTTCCACTCCCCCTTGTATATCAATCCTGTTGCAGATCTTTGTGTCATCTGCAAAGAGGCATACTTTTCCTTCCAGTCCCTCTGCAATGTCACTTATAAAGGCATTAAAGAGGACTGGTCCCAGTAACAAACCCTGCGGTACCCTGCTAGTAACACCCCTTTCTTCGGAGTGGACTCCATTTACTATTACCCTCTGTGTCCTGTTGTTCAGCCAATTTTTTACCCAGGCTACCATCCTGGGACCGACTCCTTCGACTGGCTAACTTGTTTATTAATCTTTTGTGTGGGACTGTGTCAAATGCCTTGCTAAAATCTAGGTAGACCATGTTCACAGCCTCTCCCTGGTCTACTACTTTGGTCACTCAGTCAAAGAAATGTATTAGATTCGTTTGACATGACCTTCCTGCTGTTGGCCTCTAGGTACTCAGCAATTCTTTCTTTCAGAAGTAATTCCATCATTTTCCTACCATTGAAATCAAACTAACAGGTCTGTAGTTTTCTGCCTCTGCTTTGCTCACACTTTTGTAAGGGGACTCATCTGCCCTCCTCCAGTCCTTAGGTACCACACCATCCTCCCATGATTTGTTAAAAATGGTAGTCAGTGGTGTCACTAGTTCTTCCTTAGTTCTTTAAGAATTCTTGGGGGAATCCCATCAGGCCCCATTGCTTTGTCCACCTTCAGTTTTAGGAGTTCTTTAGAACCCTTTCTTCAGTGAATGGACTGATATTGACCCCCTTATCCAGAGTGTTTCTAGTTATTGGATTAGGGGCTCTACAATGCTGGTTTGACAACTAAGTTGTCGACCACCATCACAGCAATGGATTTATGTCAACTGCAACTTGCGGTTGACATAAATCTGACTGGAGGCCCTAGTTGTGTTTTCACTGGGGGGCTTTGCCTCCCAAACCCCCCATGCGATGGGCTCTGCCCCCTGCACCCCCTGATCTAATGGATTCTAACTCTGAGTTGGAGTTGGATCGGGGAAGGGTGCAGGACCGGAAGAGAGAGTGCTGGGGTCTCAGGCAGACTATTACAGGGAAAACGTCGATGTTGTCGGCATTGACGTTTTCATGTAATAGTGTCACTGTACAGGGGGAATACAGGATTGGGTACCTCCCCTCCTCTTCTTTTGTGAATACTGATCAGAAGTATTCATTCAGGATCTCTGCTTTTTCACTGTCACCCTCTGCCTACCCACCATCCCCTTTATTAAGCCTCACTATCCCTCCGTGGTCTTTCTTTGCTCCTAATGTACCTATAAAATGTTTTATTCCTTCTTAACTGAGTTGGCTATCTTTTCCTCAGTTTGGGTCTCTTGCTATTCTGACTGCCTTCCCCGCTTCCTTCTGCTTTAACTGGTACAGTTTTCTGTCCTGCTACTTCTGTATTTCCTTATACTTTTTGAATGCTATCTTTTTCTCCTTAACCTTCCCCGCCACCTCTTTTGGACTTAATTGCATTTGAAGCAAAGTAACATAGAAACGTAGAAGATGATGGCAGATAAGGACCGCGAGGCCCATCCAGTCTGCCCATTTCTTTTTTTACCTTATAAATGTGCCATCGGCCTTTGCTCTGTCAATGGCCTATCTATTCATACTCATCTGTATTGCTCCCTTATGCCTATCCCATGACTGTGTGAAGCCCACAAAGACTGCTCTGAGGAAGCAGCGTAGAGGAGGTGATATGTAAGCAGGCAGTGTGCATGCACTGTGAGCTTTTTGTTGTTCCACATTATGGCTGAAAAATAAATGGACTAGCTGAATTGGACTGATTCCTTGTCTTTTTTTTTGAGAATCCTGGGGTTTGGTGAGTGCGGCTACTCATTAACTGTGATTTAATATTGTTGCTGAGCACCACCGTTACCAGTGCTGGACCATTCTGCAAGTTTATATGACTGCCATAGTACTTTCACCAGCAAAAGAAACATACACAAAATTTTCACTATCCAGTGACCAGGAAGATGAGTCTGTGTGTAAAGCATGTTTCAGTGAACTGATTTCTGAAATTGAGAATGACCTTGTTATCAGAAAAGTCCTGTCCATGTCTTACCTGTTACAGAAACTCTGGGATATTCTGAAAGGCAAAGTTCCTAGCAGTGAGAGTTACCAAAGGGAGAAGCTAAAGAAGAGACTAACAAATTATTTTGATGACCAAATCTTTTTTCAAACGCAGCATGACCCATGTAAACCACAGCTTATGTATAGCAGTGCCGTATCTATGGAAGATGTCATCAGCATAGCTTCCTGGTTGCATTCAAAGCAACGGTATGAAGAGGAAACTCTCTCCCCACTTCTGAAAATAAAGATAAATATTCAACCGCATCTATGCTGTTTCATTTAACACAGGTCCTCCTTAGTGAACTCATAAAGTGTGAGGGACTGGATATCAATCCAATAGATAATCCCACTATCAATTTAGAACAAGCATTAGACATGATTCCTGACAATGTTATCAGTTCCTGAAATGGTATTCCAAGGGGATGTTGGTGATGAACCTATTGAAGATGGCAGTTCTTTAGTAATAGCCACAAACAAGACCCTCCACAAGCAGTTGACATCATTCATATAGTATCCAGAGGTGCAAAGCATACACCTAAACATGTTGGGCTTGCAATGTCCATATACCATATGACAGGCTCTAAATAGGTGGTAGCAATGGTGCACAAGCTAGCACACTGTGTCAGTTATGCAGCCCTAGAGAGCACCGACACAGCTATTGCAATGGATTAGCATGAAAACACTGCCAGGGACAATAGCATAATTCCATCAAACGTACAGCATGGGGAGTTTGTTCAGTTTGCTGCTGACAATAATGATATAAATGAGGAAATATTAGATGGAAAGCACACAACCCATTCCACAAATATGGTAGCATATCAGTGTCAGCTTTGGCACAGTGGCAGCTCAGGCTCAAACAAAGAAAACAGCACCACGAACACAATCACTTGAGACTCCTGTAATGTGCCAAGCCATTCTGGAGTGCAATCTTCGTGGCAGATTCCCTATACCAAATCTTGTGGGAAAAGTAACAAGTAACTGGTACATTGATGCTGAGGCTTGTCGACAAGCTGCCAACCTTGATCTGCAATGGCTAATTCTAAGATGCTTCCCAACCACACTATTTGAGGTTGAGTTTGAAAAGGTGAATGCTCAGCAAGTACTGGGATGGACAGTTTTTAATGTGATGATTTAATCTACCATACCAACAGTAACATCTATTGGGTACTGTCCAATGGTGCCAGCATCACCTACTGAATGGAATGCAGTTTTTACTGTAATGAAGAACATCTGCAAGATGTCTAGGACACTTGGCCAAGATTACAGTGTCTTGACATTTGACAAGGCTATATGTTGTAAGGCCAAAGAGATTCAGTGGAGGAATTTCACAAAACAGTCTTGAGAATGGGTGGTTTCCACACAGCACAGGTATTTCTGGTTATAATTGGAAAAAAGTATGAAGAGAGTGGTCTGGAAGACATCATAGAATCGCAGGTGTATGGTAGCAACACAGCAAGCAATCTAAAGGCAAATCCTACAACTGTGGAGTGAGGGCCCACAAGCTTGTAATGGAGGCTCTATCATGACTGAGGAGTCAGGCATTTTGTAACTAGGTACAAGACAATGAGATTGATTGTGATGTACACCTCATCAACAACAAGCTCCAGGAATGTCAAAATGTGGTATCAAACAATGATGCAACAAGCCTAACAGCAACACTTTTTTTTTAACCAGGAGAGACACAATAAGCTGAAATTTGTTTACAGGTGCAACCTGGAAGCATAAGGATGTTAAGTGACTTGCTCAGGGTCACACAGTATGCAAGTGGGGGCTGTGGGATTCAAATCCAGGTCTCCAGGTTTTCAGCTCAGAGCCTTAAACCACTGTGCTATACTGCCTCCTTGAACTTTCCCAGTTCAGCGATGCCCTCAAGAATATACAGGATTCATTGCACAGATTCTGCAATTTTGGAAAAGCCACTTCCCACACATTTGCATTCTGGGATGATTACATTGAAATAGTTAACATCCCATTGCAGTGCATTGGACCAGAACGTGAAAGCAACTGTGACCTACATCTTGTGGCAGTTGTAGAGATACTACCACTATTTTTTGCCTTTGACCATACCAACTATGCCTGCTGGATATCTGTGTACATCAGTGATATGAAGCTTCTGCCAGATTGTGCCCCCGAAGTTCATGAGCAGTTTTTGCAAGGAAATCATGTTGTTTCTCAGTCTAGAAATAAATTCAGCAAAGTCTGGACAGACATGGCACTTGAACAAATAATAAACTGTGATAGTAAAGTAAAAGGGGGTATAGTGGGTTTCACTTTGAAACCAGGAGCCTTGGCTAGATGGTTCATCACTGCTCATGAGCGGTCAGCTATCGCAACTTCCATGAAGATAATGTGTGATATGGTAGACTTAGATGTTTCACAAGGAAAACACAAGGAGTCTGCACCACGTCCCATGCAATGAGATGAAGGAGATGTAAATAAGATTGTTAATGCAATCACTGACTCCTTGACAAACCCATTTGATTTGAACGCTAACTTGATAGTGCACATCAACATTGCAGCTTGCATTATTGCACCCACAGAGGTTGCCAGCAAACTTGTTATTGTGAATGATACAGGAATCAAAGCAATGAAACAGTCTGTGGAAGACAGACTAAATTCAAATACCACTGGATTCTTTGAACCACTGCACAAGCTTAACATCAAGACATTTGCATCTCTATGCAAGAAGATGAAATCACAAATTAGTAGTGATAGGACAGTGACTAACAATACAGACAGGGAGTTGTTTTGCTATCTTGTAATAGCTGTACAAACAGGAGAGATTGATCTGAAGGAAGTTTTCACACATGAACTTTCCATAGTTCCATATGCTCTAGCACACTCAGATGGTACCCTGAACAAAGCTGCAAAGAGTAAGCTATTGCGTGAATTAGAAAAAGAAGCAGAGTCAATGTATCAACTGCCAGCATCCAACATGCCCACAGCTTGCATAATGAATGGCATGGCTGTTATACAAATGCTCGAGCAAGGAGGAGCAGCTAGCTTTGGAGAACTAACTGAATTGGTCTTCAGAATAGTACACCAGCCTCTACAGAGTTATGAGAGCTGCAAAAGAGTAGATATCGTCTTTGATCGATATGATGTCAACGATTCAGTTAAAGCTTTTGAGCATGCATGAAGGCAATCCTCACAAAGCAATGAAGTCAATCCATCATCATCACTTTATTTAGCAAGGGCACTTTCTTATTGGAACTCAAGGCGTCTTACATAAACAGAATAAAATACAAATATAACATTGCAAAATAAAAACATATAATGCATATATTGTAGATTACTTAAAATAGGGTAAATAACTATTGGATAACAAAGCTTGATTAAGCAAAAATGTTTTTAATTCCCATTTAAAAATTTCTAGGGATTTCTATTCCCTAATAAGGTGAGGGATGGAGTTCCAGAGGGTTATGTCACTGAACAAAAAAGCCCAAGTGCCTGAGGTCTTGAGGTGAACCTTTGGAATCTCCAAAAATCTCTCATCAGTGGAGCAGAGTGGATGAGCAGAGCAGTGAAAACACAGGTCTTGCAGGTAACCAGGCCCCTGACTGGTTAGGGTTTTATAGGTCAGCAAACTGATCTTGAAGGTGGTCTGCCACCTAACTGGCAGTCAGTGCGGAGCACACAGCACAGGTGTAATACGACATGATTTGGAGAGACCCATCATTAACCTGGCCACAGCAGTCTGCACTAGCTGCAGGTGGCAAAGATCAATCCCCGACATCCCTAGGTAGAGAGTGTTACAGTATTCTAGTCTCAAAGTCATGAAAGCATGGATCAGTGGTGGGAGATCACCTGGGAACTAGATGTTTAATCAGGCAATATTTTAGATGATATATGTGGTCTGGACCACTGCCAACACCTGAGACTTAAGTGTTAGACTGCAGTCCAGAACAATGCCAAGAGTTCTCTCTTTCTCCAGATGAGGTAAGCAACTGGAGTCCCCGCACCAGCCCAGAGACTTGACCAGATTGCGTCCCTCACCCCTGGGCAATTAGGTCCCACCATTAATACCGCAGCCTTGTCTGGGTTCAACCTCAGCCAGATGGCTTTCATCCAGTCTTGGACCTCAGAAAGGCACTGATTAAACACTGACACTGCCTCCTGCTGCTTGGGTGCAAAAGACACGTAGAGCTGAGTGTCATTTGCATAGCAGTGAAAACTCAGTCCATACCATCTTATAATGTCTCCGAGTGGCAGCATATACAATGCGAACAACAAGGGGGACTAAATGGAGCCCTGCAGGACCCCACATGGCAGGGGCATGGGAGCCGAGGAAAAACTCCCCGACACCACCTATTGCATCCTACCAGTGAGGAAATTTCGAACCAGTTGAGGACTGTACCAGTCAGTCCACAAACCCACAGGTGCTCCAAAAGCACCCCATGGTTCACAGTGTTAAATGCAGCTAAAAGATCAAGGAGAGTAAGAATGGAATAACTAGCTCAATCCCTCGCCACCAGGAGATCATTCAGCACCCGGAAAAGGGCAGTGTCAGTGTTATGCCCCTTCCTGAAACCCGACTGGAGAGTGTCATAGATGTCATGGATTGACAAATAGGGTTCCAGTTGATTGCCCACCACCTTCTCAATAACCTTATCCACAGGGAAGGTTAGAGACAGGTCTGAAATTTGCCAGTCAGTCCGGGTTTATGAAGCTTTCTTCAGAAGGGGTCTCATCGCCTTGTCCTTTAAGGGCTCCAGAAAGACCCCTGTCACTTGAGAGCACCAGACTATACTGGCTAGGACTGGGCTGATGACATCAACACACCCCACAAGGAGGCATGTTGGACCCGGATCCAAATTACAGTAGGTTGGCTTCATCTCCTGGATGACCCTCATGATATCCACGACAGCCAACTGCCTGAAGTTAGATCAGACAAACTGATTGCCTTGGACTTCAGACTGATCACTGCACGCTCCTTTGGAGGGTGCTGATTGGATCTCAGATCTAATGGCGGCAATCTTATCAGCAAAGAACAGAGCAAACTCATCACACTTTGATTGTGAAAAAGTTCCCCTGGACTGAAGGCAGGCAGGATTACACAGCCTGTCGACAGTGTGGAAGAGCTGAGCTTGTCTGTTAATTGCTGCAGCAATCTCCTTGGACAAGAACTCTTACAGGAGATTGTTGATTAATAGTGCTTGTAATGGGACATCAATATAAGTTTGTCATCCACCGATCCAGATCTTCACCAGTGTCACTCCAACCTTCTACCCATCACCTTCATCTCCTTGAGCATCCCATGAAACCATGGAGACCTCTGGTGGGAAGTGAGGGGTCAAACACGGACAGGTGCGATAGAAACATAGAAACATAGAATTTGATGGCAGATAAGGACCGCTTGGCCCACCTAGTCTGCCCATTTTCCTACCTAACAGATAAGCTGCAGATCCTAGTTAACCAACAACTTACTTCCTCCTACCCCCAACTAGGACTGCCTTATGTCTGTCCTATGCATTCTTGAATTCCCCCACTGTTCTTGGCTCCACAACCTCCTCAGAGAGGCTGTTCCATGCATCCACAACCCTCTCCATGAAAAAATACTTCCTCACATTAGCTCTGAGCCATCCCCCCTCTATCTTCAAATTGTGCCCCCTTGTTCTTGCACATCTCATTTTCTGAAAGATGCTACCCTCTTGGACTTTGTTGATTTCCTTGAGGTACTTGAAAGTTTCTATCATGTCCCCTCTCTCCCTTCTTTCCTCAAGAGTATACATATTAAGCTCCTTTAGTCTTTCTTCATATGTCTTCTGTTGCAGACTCTGCACCATTTTGGTTGCCCTCCTCTGAATAGCCTCCACTCTGTCTATGTCTTTGCAGAGATGGGGTCTCCAGAACTGCACACAGTACTCCAGATGGGGACTCACCAACTGTCTGTACAGAGTGATGGTATCAAGAGCTTCAGTAACAGCCCTGTTATAGGCTAGAACCAATTCCCCCGGCTCCTCACATACACTCATTGTGCCTGACAGGTCCAGCACTGCCATCAGACCCTGTGGGGTCAAAGTCAAACCTCTTAAAGGGTGGTACTAGATCATCTCTGTAGGAGAAGGCCTGTTAGGGGTGCTTCAAACAAGAACCTCACAGTATGGTGGTCCGACAAGAGACTGGTTCTACCATAAGGTCGGTGACCTCCACTCCCAGCAGGAAGATGGGATCCAATGAATGGCCTTGTATATGGGTTGCATAGGTGACAACCTGTGTTTGGCCCAATGAATACATCAGTTGGAGGAAGTCCTGATCAAACTGTGAGAGTTTATCATTGACCCAGGCATTAAAGTCACCCAGAATAATCCATTTGGGTGACTCCAACACTTGTTCGACAAGGAAGTCAGTGATTTCCTGGAAAAATTCCCTCCCATCCCCCAGAGGACAGTAGATTAGAAGGATCTTGTAACCTACACCTGTAGTGCATTGAGCAGCCACACATGCGAAGGATCTTGTTGTTTCTACTGGGAAGGCCGTGAGGCTCCAGTGTGATTTAAAACAAACTGCAACACTCTCCACCCCTATGATCCTTTCTCAGACAGTGACTCCAGAGTACCCAACTGGAATAGTTGATTCCAAAATTGGGCCAGCATGTTCATCCAGCCAGATCTCGGTGATGCAAGCTCAGCTCAGTTGTTGAAACAAGATCGGCAATAATTACCATCTTGTTTTTAATGGATCTAGCATTACACATCACTGCCTGAGAAGGTTAGGCAGATGAGGCTGGTCCAGATACCTGCCCACTAACTGTGGAACCCTTGGGTATGGGCACAAGATGGGGTAGCTCTCACCAACTTGATCCACTCACCCTCCCACCTCATTTCTCCCCATAGGCTCCACAAACCCCCATTTTCTTCCCTTATGAACTATCCCCAGAGCCCTGCATCATCCATAGACTTCAGCCGGCAATGGAGGACAGTCAAAGGGATGGAGGCTGCAGAGTCTAGAGGATGAATAATACTTCACATGGGAATCTCTCATCCAACACATATGGAGACCTTACCAGTAACTATTCCTATTATCCAGAGAGTATATATATATATATATATATATATATATATATACTAAAATACACATTTAGTACCCCATCTTAAAATAACAACCTTACACCCATAAACACTCACACTCTGACACACTCCACATACAACAACACTCTCACCATTCACTCAGTTATTTCAACCTTGACCGTACCACCCACAACCCTCCCAACAATAAAATCCAAAGTCCAATTAGGGGAGTTTGTAAGTCTATAAGGCAGTCTTCTAGGAGATATCAGTTCAGATCTTACAAGACTGCAGTAACTGCTGTATCAAAGGGGTACTTTCCCTTCTCTTAGGGAGTATCCCTTCAAAATACTCTGCAGTCATGGGGCAGCAGCGAATTCTATGGACAGCAGGACTAAAGATAAGAAAGTATTCAGCACTCTCTCAAACAAAGCAGCTCAAGGCTCTCACCACTATAGTGCTTTCTTAAATTTTCATAGATCGGTTCCCAAGCATGGGGCATTTTAACCTCCTCACTGTTAAGTTCCCTTCTGGGCCCAATACAATTCAGACAGTGCTTTTTATGCTAGAGTCACCTTTATGATTTTATAACCAGGCAAAATCAGCAGTCAGGATCCATACACTGGAGTAGCTCAAGCCCACTTACAGTGATCGCCAGTGCTCATTTAAGTCAGGTTCCTTGGTAATTCAGCACAATCTAGATACTTATGTCCCAGATTTGATGACAGAGGTCCAAACTCACCTCCCACCTCCATAGGATAGTGATAGCAGTAGCCCTCAGTAAGCTAAGACAGTTTTCCTTGGATTTTCTCAGTTGTTTCCAAGCGTCATGTATAACACAGCAGCCTCCAGATTTCAGGTACAGCAAGGTGTTCTCCCCTCTTCTCTCACTTCGGGGGAACACATAACTGCACCACTGATATCAGAATCTTCCAGGTCAAAGCACAACCAGGCTCCTTCAACAAAGCCAGTCCGGTCAGCAAATACTACAACGAACTGCGGGAGGCTCACACCACACCAGTTCCACTGTCCAATACCCCGGCACCACCGGCCCCATTGAGACCACAGAACTCTAAGAAATCTTCACTGGGAGATCTTCCTGTCATCTCTCCTGCTGTCTCTCCACTGCTGGCCACCTGTGGACTTCAGGACAGGCTACAAGATTTTACAGTCACCTCTTCAAGTTGTTCAGTCCATAGTGCTGCTCCCAGGCTGCAGGTAAGAATGCCACCTACAGATGTACCCTACCTAAAATAACAAATTTAGCTCCTGACACTTATTCACTTTAAGTCCCTAACTATACTTAGCACCATACACCTGTTTCTAACTAAGATTAAAATGACAAGTATTCCGAAGCTTTTTAAAAGATTTTGCAAATGCTCCCCCCACAGACAGCAGCCCAGCATGGCTGCCTTCTTACCCAAAGCCAGTGTGGCCACCATCTTGCCCAAAACCTTTCAGCCTCCACGGTGCCAAAATACCTATCCCAACTCAATGGAGTAAGTTAAGGCACTATCAGCTTTGCCCTCGTTTTTTCTTTTAGATCTTAGCAGTGTGCCTGTATATACATATTGGTCAATGGTTCCATAACGATCCTATAAATGCCAAAATAAATTATTCTTACCATTTTCTCATTTTAGTGATATATGGTTTTGTGTCAGCCCGATCTGAAATGACCTGTCCACTGGAAGCACAGGCATGCCGAGAGTGCGCATCTAGAAGGGAGCGCTGGCATGAAATACAACTTTCATGCCCCTTGTACGAAACAGTGTTGCAGCATGCAGTTACCTATGCTGTAATATATTTGCGTTTTACAATGAAAACTGAGCACTGATAGTGTCACTAAATACATTTTAAAATAGATGTCAAATCCCACGCATGCGTATAGTGGCACCCCAGTGCATGTGCGGTATCTATGCTCCACCTGGCTCTTGTGCATGTGCGGGATTTCAGCACCTATTTTAAAATGTATTTAGTGACACTATTAGTGCTCAGTTTTCATTGTGAAATGGCAAATATATTCCAGCATAGGGAACTGCATGCTGCAAACAGCTTTGTACATGGGGCATGTGAAAGTTGTATTTTGTGCCAGTGCTCTCTTCTAGACATGCACTCTCAGCATGCCTGTGCTTCCGTGGACGGTCATTTCAGGTCGGGCTGACACAAAACCAAATATCACTAAAATAGGCAAAATGGTAAGAATAATTTATTTTGGTATTTATAGGATCATTATGGAAACCATGTGTGACCAACATGTACATACAGGCACACTGCTAAGATCTGAAGAAAAAACGAGGGGCAAAGCTGACATTGCCCCTTTAAGTGGAAATCCCAAGAATGAAGAACATCTAGTAAAATTCCTGTGAGAAATATGGTGTGATATGGCAGAAACTTTACTTGGCCCAAATCAGAAAAGGATTATTGCAGGCTGATTGAAGGATGGCCTCATTACTTGCATGGTCACTTCAGATGGAGTTGTAGACCAAGAAGATCTATTCTCATCATATGAAGAAGCAGATACTGCGCTTCTACTTCATGTTGCACATACTTCGAAGAATACCCTCAAGTAGTGTGGTCTCCAGACGCTGATGTTGCAATTCTCTGTGTACATTTTATTTACAAGTTGGAAGCAACTCAAGAGCTTTGGTTTCATACTGGTGTGAAGGATAAAGCCAGGTTTATACCAACCCACACCATAGCAGCTGAGCGTGGCCAGCAATTATGCAGAATGTTGCCAGCAGTACACACACTGACCGGTGTGATTCAACCATCAGTCTTGCAAGGGTTGGCAACTAAAGCCATGGAAGCTTGTCAGAAAGAATCAACACGAATTTAGAAGCCTTACCAAGTTTGGCAGTACGGTGGATATACCTCCTGCACAGTTGAAATCAGTAGAACTTCTGATAACCCTTCTCTATGACCCAATGGCTAACTCAGTGGATGTAAATGGTGTGTGATAAGCTTTTCTGTCTCAAACAGACCCGAATGAAGCCCCCCAACTTCTGATAGTCTTCTGCAACATACTATGCGCACAAATTACCAGACCCTTATCTGGGACCATGCCCTGGAGGCTCAGCCTGACATCCCATCCCAATTGGAAATGGCTGACATCATGACAGGGCTAGACATGTTCTCCAACACTAATGACACAGACACCTGTCTCTAGCACTCCTGGACCTCATTACATGTGGGTGTAAAAAGCCAAATGTGGCGTAACTGCAGTTGTTCCAGGCAAAGCATGGCGTGACACAGGCTTGCTTGTGTACTGTGGCTAGGGACTGTTATAATCCTCATAAAGTGCCAGAGTGGATCCAGACACATTTGGTACTAAAGAAGACTCAGACTTAGACATGTAGCATATGACAAATGTATTGAAAAAGGCTAGGCATACACATATATACTGTCATATTGCCCATTGCTGAGAGGGAGTCAATTGGATATTATTGTTTTGCTAGCACCTTGGTGTGCAATAGTATACCTGGCTTCTATTGTAACGAATATGGTATTTAAAACTTTTGTGTCAATGAATAATCTGTGCACTTATCAATACAAACCACAAGGCCAACATTATTTAAGTAATGAGCCTTAATAATTTGTGTCAAAGAAACCTTTTGTATGACTAAAATTTGTTTTTATCTTTTAAAATAAATTAGTAATCATTCATGTTAAATAAACCTTTTGCATGACTAAAATGTGTTTTTGTCTTTTAAAATAAATTGTTTAAATCCCATTTTATTGGTCATTTTTACTTTCAAATTTTTCTTGACAACTTTAGTACATTTTGTGGCCTTTCATTTGCGCAAAATGTTGTTTTGACGGGTACAAAAATCTTGCATTGGCATACCTTGCTACCACTTTACAAGACCACATCCACCCTAGATAAGCACCTAAGGGACACTTCTATCAAAATAACATAGTTGTTGTTTTCTGTATTGGAGGGGTACTACTTCACCTAAAGTTTGAGGCCTGGGCCCTAAGACTATACAATGTCCCATACTATATTGCTACTATTTAGTGTGAGATAATGCAAACAGTTTATGTGAACTATGGCCCTCACCACAGATGTTAGTATTCAGTCATTTTCTAGATTTTTTTCAACTGTTTCACCATGGTAAGCAAAGTTTCTATTTCTGTGACACTGTTTGTAGGATGACTTATCATTTTCCATTTCTGCTACTGAAAATTTGCTTTTCCATGGTCATATTGTTATTGTCTTCACAGGCATAGGAAATAATCTGGCTGCAGCATCAAAAAGGACTGTGGGAATATACAACTCTGGATCAAATCCATAATAAATCATATGTTCTGAGTTCCGTCACCAGTGCTAGTGATCCAGAACTGATCCAGCAGAAGTGGCTCAGTATACTGAACCACATCGCAAATGTCGACAGGGGTCATAAAAAGGAATATAAATATTTTTCATCTTGCCTTGGATATCCTTGTACGCAAAGTGCTGAGTGAGATGGTCTCTTGTTCATACTTACTGAGAGACCTCAACCAGATGTCACCCATGTACCAGGCATATGCGCTTGAGGCGTTTCATGGCCTGGTTTGCCATTTTGCGCCAAAGTTCTTTCATTTTTTTCTACCCAGCCATGTATGCAAGGTAATTGGATTTCACCTATTACAGTGTCATTGACCATTTCCTGTAAGAAATAGGCCATTAGTAGTGAACCACAAAATTTAGATGCACATATGTATCGTACATTCAGTATCACTAATACTTATACCTTTCTGCAGACACCTCCATGGAGGTCTACACTTTAATGAGAATGTAGATCGCAGTTGCCATAGCATGACAACTTTTACTCCTGTGATTTACCAGGATTTCTAAAGGCATGATTCCTCTCTGACTCCTCCTATCACTTTGAATATATACATCAAGTTTGTTTATCATGAAATCATCCAATGTATTATGTGTTCTTGGATTAAGAGCATTAGTGTTCTCGGATAACCTTTGTTGTTTACGAATATATATCTCATGTTTGTAAACTATTGTTCCCCTATAATCCAGTAAGATTAGCAAAGGCCTAATCCTCTTTGACCAGTCCTGTTGTGTATGAATGTAGATGTTACTCTTCACTATCATGAAAATATGCAATTCACTGTGGTGCAGTTTAGTGTCTTGCATGTATCTTATTCCTTTAGCAGAACTTTAATGGAAGTGGATTTGTAATTTGGCTTTATTTGATATTTAATATCTATAATATTGTAGCGAACTTGCATTTGCGTTCCTTGAAATGACAAATTGTCAATCAATAAACTTGAAACTTGAAATTGAATATCACAACAAGGGGAACAGCAGTATCAGGTGGTGTATCAAAAAGCAAGCAAGGAAAGAGAGGCAGTTGTAAAATCCTTACTGCATTTGGTAGTTTGTTACTTCTCTTTTTAATCTCATGGCACTAGTGCAATTTGTGAGTATTACTAATTGCTTCCTTATGTGTTTCATTTGTACTGACCTGTACTGGAATAACTCGATGAATACCAACTGATGCTATCACTGTCACTAACATATCAATCAATCTAAACTTTGTTAATAGCATTGTCGTGCATGCACACACACCTGCTCAGGAAATAGTTCAATGCTAGGAAGCATGCACTGTCCATTTGTCATGGATGCCTATGCAATATTACATTGAATGCATGTGTGTTGATAGTCAGACAAGCCTGTCTGTTGCATTTCAAAGTGTCGTGGTGGGATCAGGTGATTATATCATTACCTCCCATCATGCTGGCAAAACTTGTTCGGTGGCAACCACAAATTGTCATGGGCAGACATTGAACAGCACCATTCCTAGCTGGGATCCCACTGTGACCCCACTGGTGACCTCTCTGGTGTTGCATAGGTAGACCACTGCCATCATGGTGTGTGTTCTGCTCCTCATCCACTTTATTACATATATTCTCAACTTATGTCAAAGTCCAACATCTGCCAACTTGCATCACAACATGTAATGAGGTACATGATGAAAGGCACCTTCCTCTGCCTATTCGCCAGTAACTGAATCTACATTGACCTTGTCCTCACATTTTCACAGTCCTCCCACATGCTTGTTATACTATACCTGATGTAAATAATTACCCATCCACCTTTTCACTACCCACCATCCACCACATATGAATTGCATGTAAGGAAGGAAATGTCACTCCCATGCTTACATATGGACCATATGCCTGTAACTGTCCTGATGTCCACCCTGTCTCCCTAAGAATGTATGCATGTCATGCATACTGTTTCCACTTGTTTCTGCATTCAGAAATAACACCTGCTACAAACTCTGACAGTGCATGTGTCCACAATGTTGAATGTCACGTTGATGGATGATGTCCAAGGTTCTCAAAGCAGACAAAGGATAATTATGTATCAGACTCAAAATACATATACTATGACAGATCAAGCAATTATCAGAGTTTTCTACACAAACCAGTTATATGGGTACAGCAAATAACATAGCTATCTGCAGTTATGTATTGGTCAGTAGTGCTCTGCATTGCATCTTGTCAAGATGTCAGGTGGCATTTCACTCATATGTCATTATTCCAGTCTGTATGGTTAACAGACAGGGATATAGGCAAAACTGCTAAAAAAAAATATGTCTTCACAGGTTACATTCGTGACATCCAAGCTGAGGTTATCAGCTTGTGAGATGAACATCCTTCATACAGAAGTGCATGTGCACTGTATGCTGAGTATTCAGTTCCAGAACCACTTTTAGCTAAATTTGGGAAACTGGACAAGCAACAACTGATACAAAAGCATGTGTCTTGTTTTCCTCATTACCAAACAAGAGGCCATCCAGAGAAGGGCAACTAAATTGTGCAGAGTCTGCATCAGAAGCTCTATGATGTGAGACTGAAGAACCTCAATATGTACATCTTGGACAAGAGAAGGGAGAGGGGGAATATGATGGAGAGCTATAAATACCTCACGGGAGTAAATAAAGTACAGGAGGGGAGTCTTTTACAGAGGAAAGGATGCATGAGATCAAGGGAACATGTGATGAAGCTGGAAGGGGTAAAGTCAAGAGAGGCGTGAGGAAGTACTTCTTCACTGAAAGAGTGGTGGAAGCCAGCAACAGTCTTCTAGTGGAGGTGGTGGGGGAGAAAACAGTGGTGGGGTTCAAGTATGCATGGGATAGGCATAAAGGAATCTTAGTGGAAAGCAAAAGTGGAGGAAGAAAGGAAGACAGAGGTCAAGAAGGATCTACGCTGACAGTATAGACAGGGAAAAATAGGCAGACTTGGTGAGCCAAGTGGTTCTTATCTGCCATTAAAATCTATGTTAACTAACCAGGCCTTCTGCTAGTGAAAGAAAAAAGACAAAGTGGGATTGTGAGAATGAAAAGGAAAGGAGGAAAGTGTGCAGAGGTGAACCAAGAAAATGCAGAAATCCTGAACAAGTATTTTTGTTCAGTATTCACAGATGAAGGGGAAGGGGAGGGACCAAATTTAGGCAACAGAAACACCACTAGGAGGGAGGTGGACACCAGTCCATTTAAGGAGAGAGAGTATTAAAGGAACTCGCTAATCTGAAGGTGGACAAGGCAATGGGGCAGGATGGGATACATCCCAGAGTATTAAGAGAACTCAGGGAGGTGCTGGCAGCACCACTGACAGCCCTGTTCAACAGTTTGCTGGAAACAGGTGTGGCACCAAAGGACTAGAGGAGGGTGAATGTAGTCCCTCTCTGCCAAAGTGGGAGCAGGGAGGAGGCTGGCAATTACAGACCAGTCAGCCTAACCTTGGTAGTGGGGGAAACTAATGGAACCACTACTAAAAGAAAGGTTTGTGATATATCTCAAATCCAATGGAGCATAGGTTCTGAGGCAGCATGGATTCACAGTGGGATGATCTTGTCAAACAAATCTGATAGATTTCTTTGGGTGACTAAAGAGATGGAGCGGAGGGGTAGTGGATGTGTCCTACCTGGATTTCAGCAAGACTTTTGACACTGTCCCACGTAGGAGGATAGTAAACAAGCTGGGCAGCCTGGGAGTGGGTCCAGGGTGGTAAACCTGGTCAAAAACTGGCTGAGCAAAAGGACACAGAGGCTGGTGGTGAATGGAGTTCAATCCAAAGAGAAGGGGGTGACCAGTGGAGTCCCTTGGACCAGTCCTTTTTAATGTCTTCATAAGCAACATTGCAGAGGGGCTGGAAGGGAAGATGTGTCTCTTTGCAGATGACACAAAGATCTGCAACAGCGTTGACACTCCAGGAGGGATAGAGAAAATGAGAAGGGACCTAAGCAAACTTGAGGAGTGGTCAAGGGTGTGGCAGCTGAGATTCAATGCACAGAAGTGCAAGATCATGCACTTGGTACAGAAATGCAAGGGAGGAGTCATGATGGAGGAGGTACTCATGGCCACCAAACAGGAAAGGGACCTGGGAGTAATAATATCTGATGATCTAAAGGTTACCAAACAATATGAGAAGGCTGTGAGGAGAGCCAATGGAATGCTAGGTGCATAGGGAGAGGTATCTCCAGCAGAAGGAAGGAGGTGGTGATGCCACTGTATTGAACATTGGTGAGATCTTATCTGGAGTACTGTGTCCAGTTTTGGAGGCCGCATCTCCGGAAGGACATAGACAGAGTAGAAACAATTCAGAGAAGGGCAACAAAATTGGTGCAGGGGCTGCACCAAAAGTCATTTGAGGGGAACTGGAGGATCTCAGTATGTATTTCCTGGTGGAGGGAGGGGGGATATACTCAAGGGTGTAAATCAGGGTACAAGAGGGTAGCATCTTTAAGCAATAAGGCATGACCAGGGGTTAGATTAACAGTCTGTTAATCACCCCTTACGGGGTGTAATGTGTCATGAGGTGCAGCCAAGTGCCATATTGCCCCTAGGGTTGATTAATTTGCTGTTAATATAACTCCTTGGAGTGCCTTATTGCTATTATAATAATTATTCCAAATGTCTACTTTTTGAATGTTTTCCTCATTGAGAGGGAAATTTTCAATAAAATAGTTCTTCTACCAACAATTTAAGAATGCTGGTTCAGAATCAGAATGCCCCAGTCCATTCTGCAGTGCTATAGGATGGAATTCTGGCAGGAAGAATTCATTCACCATGGTGATCAGGCTGTACATGACAGGGTAACAGGGATTAATGTAAGGCTGTTGGAATCCTAACAGCCAATTAAATTGCAGCATTTCTGAGACTCTTTTTATCCTCAGAACAAAAGATGTTCAAGAACAAGGGGCCATGATATGAAGACAGAGGGAGTAGACTTAGGGGTAACGTGAGATAGTATTTTTTCACAGAAAGTGTGGTGGATCCATGGAACAGCCTCCCAGCAGAGGTTGTAGGGGCCAAAATGGTAGGGGAATTCAAAAATGCATGGGACAGACATAAAGGAACTCTAGTGATAGGAAAGAGAGGGTAAGCCACAGATCATTTAGGATCTGTGGTATATGAAACAAATAAGGAAAATGGGAAGACTAGGTGGGCCAAGCGGGCCTTATCTGCCATCATTTTCTATGTTTCTATGCTCTCCACTTTAGTTTTGCAGGTTCTATATTTTATTTATTTTTGCCAACTATACATAGCCATGTCCCTACTCATCTGAGACAAAAAACACCTAAAATGTTTTTGGAATTTCAAATAGCTTTATTCCTGAAATCTCCTGACTAATATTGTTATTAGCAGACCCTAATTTGAGCCCTGTAATTTATCAAAATTAAGTTTGGTACGAACATTTTTTAAAAGTTAGTAAATTGTTATACCACCTCCTTACTAGAAATTCATTTTGTATTTGTAAATATAGTTTTATTGAACAAGTATGCATGGCACTGCAAATAGAAATTGGCATAACTGATTACAGCTTTTGAAAAGACATGAACACAACCTCACGAGGGAAATCTAATTTTTGACTGAGAGGCAGACATCATCTACATAAGCCACTGTTTTGAGTAATAAAGGACCTTCCAAAGTTGTTAGGCTATGGATTGTATTTGTTTGCTTGATTTTCTGTAGGATTGGGTCTACACAAAAGACGTATAATACTGGACTGAGTGGACAGCCTTATCTAACCTCATAAGGACTTTACAGAGTTGTCCTAACTAGCCATTAATTAGAGGAAGTATAGTCGCTGTGTATAAAGCATTTTGATCCAATAAACAAAAGTGTCAGAAGCCCTTGAAACTGAGAACATGAAATGATGTGAAACTTGATCAAATGCTTTCTCCTGATCTAGTGTAAGAATAAAAACATTCAACATTCCTAATTACCCCGTTTTACAGTTTCTCTGGCTATGAGTAAATTATCATGCATCGTCCAACCTGGAACTGAACAAGCATTGGAAAGTGATTATTAGTTGCTGAGCTGCCTTTGCCAGTCTCAGCCCCAAATCTTTGTCAGGATTTTCATATCTGTTTTTAAGGGATTAATAAGTCTCCAGTTTTTGGCATTTGCCGTGTCTCCTTTTTTGTATAGTAATAATAAATTCCCTTTCAATATGCTTGCACCAATCTACTGTATTGTAAAATGAAATTATATAAAATTTTAAGTTCCATTATTAGGTGGTTTGAAATACATTTATGTAGCTCCCCCAGAAGTTCAACACAATGAGGGGCTGTGTCCAAACCCAGAGTACCAACTGCCCTTCAAATCCCTTCTTCAATAGACTGTCTTACCTCTAACCTAGCTACTATCCCCACCCTCTGTCCCTATCTTCTATTTTTCTCCTGCTTTTCTGCCCCTACATCCTTGTACATATTAGCTATAGATTCTAATGTATATGCCTTGTAAATGCATTTATAGATGTGTATATTCCATGCTTTGTTATATTGTTGTATATATTCTTATGTTGTTCTATTTTTCCTACCTGGTTTTTTGCTCTACTGTAACATTACACTACCTCTGTATAACTTTTCTTGACTCCAGGTTGACCCTGAAAAAGGGACTGTTATTGTCTCAGCCGATTTACCTGGTCACCAAAACTCAAATAAATAAATAGATAAATAGACAAGGAATTCTAAATGTCTTGAGTTAAAAGTGTGAGTGTTATGCCTTCAAGGAAATCTGATACATTCCCCTCTTATGGGCTACAGATCCCGAATGTGTTTTGAACAAAGCTATTTACAATATCTAGAATCTTGTCACACTTTTCCCTAACACCTCCTTTGTCCCAAAGTCCTCTCACTAACCTTTTCTTAATTCTGTCATTACAACTATAAAAGTGATTTACCTGCTGATTTTTGCCCTGCATCCCAAATTTCTGTTCCTTCAACAAAGATGAGGCCCCATTGAACTGTACCTTCTTCATTTCTTGTTTAATCCTATTAATCTGATCCAAACAATCCCCAGTAGGGGAGTGTGCCATAAATATCAGTTTTTGTAGCTGTGTACGTAATTGTAGATATTAAAAATATTTGTCCCTCTTAATTTTCCCTCCCAGTTTCAGAGGAAAATCCTGAAGATATTGTTTAATGTACCCCACCACATTAGGGTTCTTTATAATGTTCAAAACAGATTTACATGCTTTTATTAAATGGCTGAATAGAGGCCTCATGTCCCTGGGCCTAACTGTGACATTTTCTAACTCCTGTAGATTGATGCCAATTATGAAATGGGGCTTAAGAATCTTGGCTTCTGATTGGTTCAGAGTCACTTTCAGCCAGGCTGTTATCCCAGCACAATGGCCTGTTGAAAGTAGCTTGTGGCAAAATGGACTGGGCACCAACAAATTGCCCTACACATCGCTTCAACTGCCCACAAAAACATAGCCCAGCAGTAACCATCCCGATTCAAATCAGACACACTACGCACTATATGGTGGCAGTTTAACACCCCCAACACACACACACAAAAAACTTGCCTTTATTCTAGATGCCAAATGTGGGCAGATAAAACTCAAGCTTCATCTCCACATACCACTGCTGTCACTACCAGCTGCTCACGGCCGTTTTTCAACTCACTGGTGGTGAGTCTAGCTGTTGCACTCCTGCTGCTCTGCCATCACCTACTCATTACTGCCCCAATGACTCGAGGCTCTTCATAGTGGTCGTTACCCATGCACCACAGTATAACGAGCGCCACATTGCCATGGCCTTGTCATCAACTTCTGGGGTCAGATGGATATCAGCAATTTCAGGAAGTGGGAGCCAGGCTGGAAAAGCAAATAAATCTGTGGGGTGAAGGCGAGTGGTAGTCCCCATGCTTGCTGCCTATCTACAGCACTGGTGGCCAATGGCCAACAATGCAATCTACAGGCACTACTTTTTTTTCTCTTTTTTCAGTTAATTTCAATGTTTTTTCTGTTTGTATTTCTACAAATTAAAACACAAGCACTTTCTTTAAAAATATTTTTTTACACTGTTGGACCCATTTCATAATCGCATTACAGACTCGGTATTATGGTGGTTACGTTCTTCAGGTGATGGAAGCACTCTGCTTCACCTCGTGCTTCAACCAACCTGAGGTGGGTCCTCATCCCACCATGATGCCCCCTCTGTCATACCTTATTGTTTAAGTAGTCTATGATCAGAAATTTCTATAATAGCAATTTTTGCATCTTGTGAAGGCAAAAAGGTGAAACAAATCAGAAATTAATTCTTATGAACAGATGTCCCTAAAACAGGTGTGTTCCCAGTGTCATGAATTTAGGTATACACATCTAATAACCCCGAGGTCAAACACATTTATTTAAAAGAAATTCATGCCACAGAACAATTTTTAGTTTTGTCTGCGCTTCTGATAAAGTCAGGTCACAGTTGCAATCTCCCACAGTAAAATTACCTAGGCAATAAATAAATAAGGCTGGATGAGCTTAAATAATTCTATACAAGCTGCTTTTGATTGTGGTACATACAGTAAACAATAATGAGGCACAAGCTGAACTCGCATATTTTATATCTAGAAGTAATGCTATGCCAGGCCAAATGTCAGTTAGTCTAGTAACTTCTATGCATTGGATTTTGAAAGGGGTTCAATGTTATTATGGTGAGTGAAAAACAGTGGCGACAAAAAGAGCGAATGCACATTTCCAAAAAACAAAATGGTGATATGCACTACAGCGCCTGCCAGAAACAGCGACAGGCACTTACTTTCTTGTGGGGGTGATCTGCATTTACTTTTTATGTGGGGTGCTATGCCCCCCACGCCCCCCTTTGTGGATTCTTTGCCCCCACATCCCCCATAAATGAAATAATCAATACCGAGGAGGGATAACAATAGGTGACAGGGGACAGCTAAGGAGGGGGGCTACTCCATGGGGGGATACAAGTGTGCAGGGGAGAACATTGCGGGGAAACCTGTGGGTGGGGGAACAAAGTCAGGGGAATGGAGTTCATCAACAAAAACAAATTAAACAAAACAAAAAACACCCATAGCCAGTCATGAACTGGGGTCCGCTAACTTCAGAGGCAGTGACTGTAGCCACTCATGCCAGATGACCAGCTTGGAACTGGTTTGCTGAACAAATCCCTATAACCTCATGTAGCTGACTCTCCCTCACTCCCTCACTATTTCTCACACTCGCTATTCAGTGATTGTCACTATTTTGTCAGTCACTATTTCCACTGGCAGTCAAATTGAGCCACTCAGTTTGCGTCGCTCAGTTTGACTCGCCCATATCCCAGGATACCTTAGAAACATAGAAACATGATGGCAGAAAAGGGCCACCAGGCCCACCTAGTTTGCCCAGTATGCCTAGCATGCTGCTAGGATTTTGTTACTGCCTCCTGCCCCCCTTCCCACAGGGAAGGATACCTTGGAAGGAATACATACCCTGTGCAGGGTTCCTCACCAATGGACCAGAAGGGTGATCCTGTTTAGGGAGCGCAATTTCAGAAATTGATGGCAGTCTGGAATCCTGTAGAAAAAGGATGCAATGGGAAGAGCTCTATAAAGTTTTAACGTTTAGTGTTGTTAGATTCAAATTAAAACCTGGCATTCCTACCATAAGGGATATTAGGAAAAAGGAGAGCAAATAATCCCATAAAAGCAAATAACTTTTTTCCTTCCCTGATCCTCAAAACTGAAATCATCCTTTCCTTTTTTTGATCTTTGAGTGTCTGCTAGAGTGTCCTCAGTCTCAGATGATGTGTATGTTTTGGAGGAAACTACAGAGGAGGCAATGAATTCTCCTCACTCTTCATGTCATGCTATTGCTTGTCTGCCACAATTTGTACTTGTCTCCAAAAGGGATTGTATTTTTCTTAAGGACATTTGGCTTAGGCTGACCCCTTGTTCTGAGCCATCATGTGACCATTTGCAATCCATCAGTATCTAGGGTAGATGGTGGTGTCATCTGTTTCCATGTCAACAGCTGGTTCATGAATGTTTTGTGGACCAGGTTCTGTACTACTGCCTTGTTCAGCTCCCGCATCCTGTGGCTCAGTAGGTTGTTTTGTTACGCCCTGACTCTTAGAAATGGACGGACTTTGTTGTGACCACTTATTTTTTTTTTTTTGGCCATCAAAGCAGAGGATGTACTTAGTAATTTGATGCTCCAGAAGTAGGTATGGGGCCTTTGTCACTTCCCTTGCTGAGCAGCAGTCTGAAGAGGAAGTGAAGACAACAGAGTTTTTTCTTTCCTTGGGCTCATTTTCTGGTCTTGATTCACATAAAAATCTTGTTACATCTAGTCTATTTGGTCTGATTTATTGTGAGATGCCCATTGGCAAGTCCTGTATGAATGTCCTTTTTCACTGCATAAGTTACGCCTCATGATATTCTGACAGCGTAGACTTAGATGCCAAAATTCAGCCTTTTGGATCCACAGTTTTGGGGCAAGAAAAGGGAAATGCCTCAATGATAGCTTTGATTTGGAGACTTTCCTATAAATCTGTAATTTGGATCTGTGTACATATATTGTGATTATCAATTGTCATTGCACTTTTTCTTCTTTATGTGTCTCATGCTCAGTGGCCACCCTTGATACTGCTCAGTGTTTGACATTTTTTTGTCACTATGTCAACTGTCTGTGCTGGAAAACGTACATAGCAAGCTGAAAGCAAGCCACCATGAAGCCTGAAAATGCTTTGAAGGGCATTCTAAATAATATTACTTGCATTTTCAGTCTTTTTCCAGCCAATGCAATAATGTGATCTGTTTTTATAAGTATGTTTTTATGTATGTCTAGGTATCTTTTAAATAGGTACTGTTGTTGTGGAATTAACTTTGATTGATTGATTGATCGATTGATTGATTGAATTAATTAACCTAAGAGCATTTGCTTCATTTGCTTACATTTTCCACATGTGATTTCTGCACTTAAATATAAAAATAGTGTTTCTGTACCAATATTCTCTTGATAAAGTGCCATGAAAGAAGTCCACAAATGGTTTCTGTTCAGGGTGCTGTTTCCTCTTTTTCCTATATTATTTGTCCCTGGTAAACATTGTCCTGTTTTCCCTACTTCAGACGGCTGTACAGTGCCCATATGTGGCCCAGGAAACTTTTGTTATTTTGTACCTTTTGGTGACCCAGGCCCCCATCCTGTCTTTTGCTGCTAAGGCCTGCTGTTGCTGCCTGGCTGTGTCTATAGCTTATTCTTCTGTAGTGTCCTGCGCAATAATTGCTGTAGTATGCAGCTCCATATCAGATGCTTTGGTAACAGTAACATACTGTGCTGCAGGGGATTCTTGGGCCAGGGAGGCCTGTGGTATATTTTCTGCAATGTCTTTGTCTGTATCTGTTTCATTAAGTTGGACAATTTTGTAATTTAGTATCATTTTGAAAAGTAAAGGATTTTATGTAAGCTCAAAGTTAGAAGGCCTTTGATCTCTGACATATCTGCAGCTCTGTTGGTGAGTTGAGTACAGTCTCCAATACCCTAGTTCTGCCCACCTGCAAAACCTGAGTGCCTGTGTACTCAGTATTGGCAACCCAGCTGTCCTCTGTAAAAGTGCTCCTGAAGCACTGGATAGACCAGAAATTGTCATCCTAGAATGACATCAAGAAATTCTACAAATGCTTTGAATGGAAGACATTCTTGCATCTATGCATCATAATTATGACTTGTTTGTATCTTGCAATTTGTAATGCATGTACCATGTAATTACACCCTTGTTCTCTCAGTCCCCCCCCCCACACACACAGGTCCCAATTGAAAAGAGCCCTGGGCTGTGTTTGCTTACAATGTAAAATATGTTTTAAATAAAATGATAAGCCATTTAGGAAAAGATGGGAATTGCTTTCTGTTCTTTTACGTATTGTGTAAACTCACAAAAATGTTGGGTGTTATGTAAAGTATGTGCATTGCTGCAATATCTGAACTGTTGCCTTACTGTCCTTAACTCAAAAATAGCGTTAGAGTATTGTAGCATGCAGACCCAGAATAGGGTGGGGGGCACTGGGTCCAAACAGTGCCAACACAAATAGTGTCGGCATGGTGCATGTGGCCAAAACCTGGAATGGGGGTGGGGTGGTGGTGGAGGTGACTGTTATATGTTGCAGCTGTAGCTGTATGCTGCTGTGAGTGTACTTTATGAAAATCAATAAATGATACTACTTTCAGAAAAAGAGCCTTCCAAAAATCTTATGCACACTTTTTAGATATATCACGCCAAAGGTGACTGAGTAACAGTGAAGCAGCAAAGATTTTGGCCCCAGTGTGTCCAGAACCACATAACTGACTGTCTGCACTTGGATATGCCTCGCACCACACCACACCACATGAGGCATGGATAAATCCCACAGAGACCCATGCTTTGTCATGTCTCATTGCTTAGTTACAATACAGTTCTTTCAATGAACTTACTTATAAATGAAGCTAAAGAAAAGGTTGCACAGTGTAGAAAACCACTCAAATAATATAAACTGAGCACTCACATCTTTTGAAGAAACTCACAGATTCCATATTGATCAGCAAAAGAATCCAGTGCTGATGAATGCTGTTTATAACATGGGCATCTATATACTACAAAAATGATTGGTCAATCCTAATCACCTGACCATTCATTAATTTACAAGATATGAACAGTTGCTGCAAGTGGTGAGAAGGTGCCCAAGGAAAACATCAGCTACAGTACTGAACTATTATTAAGCACTACCAAGAAATCTCAGCAGTAGCCATGTTCATATGCAGCTTAACGAGTCCCCGCCAACGCACTTGGACAACACAAAAAATTGCACCATAAAGTCATTAGTAGCAGAAGTACAGTACCATGTACTTGTGTTACAGTCCTCGTAGAAGCTCACAAGTCATCTGTTAGTCACTGCATTAGTAAATCACCTTAGTCTCCATTTTGCACAAACCAGAGACCTGAGATCATCTGTTTCAGCTGCTCACCGCCCTGGTAGCCTCTTGCTAGGTAATGCTGGCCCTGTGCCAATCATTAGACACAGAAACAGGGATCGAGTAATGGAACACAGAAATATTTGTCTGTGTGTGTCCAAAATGCGTTTTCTCTGTCTGCGATGTGCACTGGTCGCGTTGTTGACAGTGCTCCGGTAGGTAATTGTGGTGCCGTGGCAATCATTAGAGACACAAATAGGAACTGAGTAATGGAACACAGAAAGATGTCTGTGTGTGCATGCAAAATACGCTTTTTCTTTCTCTCCGATGTCCACTGCTCACATTGTTCACAGCGCTCATACTGTACACAAGAACATTGTTTTCCTCAGCAGAATGTAACCGCAGCAGGTCATCTGTGTCATAAAAAATTTAATTGTCGAACTAACTACCCACAATAAATACCAAACAAGAGATACAGGAACGCAAAATGACAGAGTGAAAAAGGAATGCAAGTGCTTCTGTAAAAGCTGAAAAACGCAATGTGTAAAAAAAATTTGTATGTATGCACTCTCAGGAGACAATAAAAAGAAAAATACAGCACCCTCTGTACTGTACAGAGTACTATAGAAAGCAACACCTGCCCCTTGATTTAATGATGTGTCAGCTGTTCACCACAAACTTGTGTCTTGTGACCTATTTTTAGTGTTGCAGAACACAGTAAACTTTGATTCCATGGCCAAAAGCAGTACAAGAACACTAAATAGTTACAACATTTTTTCTTTGTTTTAAAAAAAGTTTCTCTGCATATCTCTCCAAATGTGGCCCATGTTATAAGTGCAATAACCCACTCCAAGGTGTGTGTTTATTGGGGATTAATCAACATCCCAGGTGCTGTGAGGACACTTGGCCTGCGGCCTCATGCCTCACAATGCACCCAGGGTGTTGATTAATCCCCAATATACAGCACCCTGTCATGGGTTATTGCTTACTTAACTGAATGATGGACTCATCTGCTGATTAATACAATGCCATGTAGGGTCATAAAAAATGTGAGAATGTTTAGGGCATGTTTGTGACATGGGCAACTCTTTCTTTTATTTCAGTCTCCTCTTTCTGGGAACACACACCTTCCAAACTCTCTGTATATACTTTTAGTCCAAATCTTGGCAAGGGCTCCCTGTTACATTTCTCCCTTTGTATAAAATCAGGAAATGTTTTATATGCTAGAAATACTCTGCTGCAGAAATCCTGTAAGTAGGAGTGGTGTCAGATTCATGGGTAGTTATTTGAGGTATGGACTCATGATATAGCAAGCAAGAAGGACAAGGAGAAAAACAGAGTAAACAAATATGATTAGGACAGTAATTAAGGTTGAAAATGGTATTCAATCTCGGTTGCTCTTTTAACACCTTTTTAAATAATGAAAATGTTGTTGGGGGTATCACAACCAAATCTGTTGATGCACTGTTTGTTTCTGTCTCACCCTACCCTGCTTTTCTGTTTGAACAGGCGTTTCTAAGATAACTAGTGTTTTGAATCAGTCTTTGTTTGAATTCACATATGTACTATACTATCTACAACAATCAGAGTCTGCAGGAATGGACACTTTATCAATAAAAATTGCCTCGTCTTGCTACCCTTCAGGAAATGACCAGTGGGAGAGCAGTTCAGTGATGGCAGGTTGGTGGTTGAGCAGGCAAGTTCTTACCCATCAATGTTTCATTACCCAAATGTGGGAAAAGAGGGAAATGGGGGAACACATGACCATATCATCAGAATACAGGAGATATTAATGCTTTCATGGTTCAACACTTTAATGTTGGTTAAGCAACACAGATTTAAATGACCTTCACCTTTAGAATCTCAGTGTATAATAGGGAAAGCACCTCCCATGGTGTGAGACAGATGGCTTCTGACTAGTACAAGGTGGGATACCCCTCCCAATGTGGGACAGATGACAGATATGCACACATTATCCACACCACTCTAGAAAGTAAAGATGGAAGACCTGGCAAGTGTCTGGACAGGAAGACTTTGAACAGTGTTGACAAAATTCTTCTGAAGAACAATGTATTGTGGGGCAACTGCTCAACACAATGGTGACCCGGTTTGTATCATGAGCTCAGGGTGGCAGAAGCAGAAGCTGGCAGGGAGTGGGAAGAAGCATCTGTGAGGATGTTCTTCTCCAAAGGGAGGGTTGGGTAGCCGGCCACTCCAATAGCAGATCCTGGTGATTGCTTAGCAGAGGTGTGCTTGATGACCTGGGTGACCATATGCTGCAGTGCTAGCCAGGATGTTGTAACACATGTGCCCATGAGAGAGGTGGGTGGAGACAGGGCAGGAGGAACAGGAAACATGCCTCAGTCTAACATGCCAGATGATGACTTTCACGCTCCATCGTGCCATCTGACCCCTCACTGCATCAGCTACATCCCTTGGCCATCATTCTGATATTAGAAACATTCCCCTCACCACTAGTGACAGAAAGGAATGCCCCACAATAGAGATAGGCTGGAGCCAAGTGACAACTGACCACCCTGGGAGGCTGGAAATGGAGCATAGCAGTGGGAGGTGGGGCAACATCATCTCTGAAGGGCTTGGAGGAGTGGGGAACAGGAAAGGCATGGGAACCAAAACAAACAATGGATATACAGCAGTTGGTGCTAGTGCCATTTGCAAAATAATAACTTTTTTCCCCAGCAATTATGAATACAATAGCCTGCTGCTTTATATAGTTGGCCAGTGGCAAATCAGAGATGGGGAGATAGTAGCCTATTCAATCTGAGTGCCATTCACTGGATTATTATTATTATTATTATTACAGTATATGATTACCCTTGTTGTGCATGGATTCCCATCCTAACTAAAAAGCTTTTGTACCATATTCAAAAGTCATGGAATGTTGTTGTGCCCTTCTATGGTACAAAAACTTTGTAAATTAGAATGTAAACTTGTGCCACATGCTGTTTTACTTTCATCTTCCCTCTATAATTAGAACCCATTCCCTGTCCTAACGAAAAAAGAATCTTCTAATAATTCAGCATTTGAAAAAACAGAAACCCATCCCTCACCCAGATGAGTTCTCAGCAGTTGGGTTAGTGTGGGTTTCTGTTTTGTTAAAAATGAAAAAAAAAAATTAAAAAATTTAAGCAAAGATTTCTTGGGAAGAAACAAAAAACAGCATTTTTATTATGTTTCAAACCATATACTACACAAAATAAAATATGGGCAATAATGCACCATGCACAACTTGGCTGTGTTTTTATCTCAGGGTTCTGATGACATCAGCGACCTCTCCAGCTTTGTTTTTGAGGTCCCTATGATGTCATCAGAACCCTTCAATGGAAACACAGCCTTGTTCTGCATGGATACCCATGCATTATTCTCTATTTATTATTATTATTACAAATATTTTCTGGCAGTTAAACTTAACTCACTCTGTTTTTAATGCATTTTGTAAAGGAAAGGACAAGGCATGCATTAACTTTCAGAGGGAAATCCATTAGTCAGCAAAGGTCATACTAGTACGCGTTATTTCCTTACAGTCAAGCTTGCCCCTTTTTTTGACATGAGCCTCTTTTTCTAACCCAGTCTGATCAGTGGCGAAGCTAGAAGGAGGCTGGGGGTTAGTCGCCCCTCCTGACTATGCCAGCATGAGTAGTGGTGCCCCTCTATCAGCATTATTCACTGCTGGGGCACCCATTGTGGAGCCCATGGTTGAATGAATTGCCTGCTGTGGCTCCCAAACCTAGCTTCACTACTGCCAGACTCAGAAGCCTTTTCCTTCCCCCTTAAAGAGTACCTTTAGTGTTCTTTTACAAGTTGCCTCCCAGAAACACAGAAGTGCCCTTACTTCCACCAGAGCTAAAATCTACATTAAGTAGTTTTTTTTCTGCCTCTAATTAGGAAGGGAAGGGATTGTATTTTGGTCCTGTATAGCCGACCCACCAATCCCTTCCACTTCCTGATCCTGAGCCCCACACCAGCATGTTTTGTTATTTAATAATATGGGGAGCATGGGGGCACACTCAAAAGAAAGTAATGGAGACATTTTTTCAGCTTGCTATTTCAACAGTTAAGACGTCTATTACAAACCAATAAAGGCCACTGCTCAATTAACAAAGACCTTGTTACTTGAGTGGAGGTCTTGATTTGTTTGTATTACCATCTTAACTATTGAAACATCAAGTTGAAAAAACATCCCCATTACTTTCTATTGAGCGCTCCCCCGCGCGCTCCGTATTTTCACGTCCCAGAATTTGCTAGCATGGGGGCGGTGCTCAGGACTGGGAAGTGGTTGACAGCTCAGCTCCATGGAGCCAAAATATGATCCCTTCCTAATTAGAGGTAGAAAAAAATCTACTTAATATAGATTTTAACTGGAGGGCAGGTAAGGGTCCTTCTATGTTTGTAGGATGAGCACCACAAAAGGTGCTCTTTAAAATAAGTAATTTTGTGTCAAGAGGTGTCAACCAAGCCTCAGTCCCCAGGGGTCTCTTCCTGAATTCTATCTCCAGTTGTAGGCATAACTGCACCCCAGGTCAATAGTTTTTAATTATGGTTTAGAATCAGTCCGCTGTCTGAAATGAGGCCACAGAGCACAACACATGGCCTTCATGTCTGTCCTGATCTCACGCTAACTCACTTTTACAGTTACATGGGACTTTCAGAGGATCATGTATCCCACAGAGCCTGTTTTTCCTGTAAGAAAAAATTGATTAACAGATTTTAGTATCATACTAACAATAAATAACCATGTACACAATAGACAGGCAGACAAAGACATTCCGACAGATGGATGGATAGTACGATGGACAAGGCACACCAGTTGATTGGAACTTCAGATTACAAGTTTCACTGCAGGCATTTCTAATTAAAGTTTTTGTTCCCTTTATGAAAACTTATCCTGCAGTGTTACACTGCATTGTCCCTTTGTTACTGCTTCCTCTTCCCCACAGTATCCCTTAGGAAATAACTCATTGTCATTTTAGTCACAGCACTATTTTCCTCCTGTTAAAAACAGGCAATTTTCCCCTCCTGCATAAAACAAAATTGTTCAGATACTAAATGTTTACAATGTATCTCATTCCATTTTTTTTATTAAGAATAACTTTTCATATACCAGTAGGTCTGGGATGGAAATATGTTGTGGATAATGACTAAAATGTCATCATCAGAATGATGCAATTTAATAAAGAAATACAAAACAAATCTAGCCATCAGAGATCAAGAAAGGAGCAACAGTGATAAATGTTCATTGACACAACCCTGTGGTTAGAGTGAACATATTGAATAATGAATGGAAAACCATGCGCAACAAGGCTGGGTTTTCAATGAGGGGTTCTGTTGACACGGACATATGAGACAGAAGCTCAAGAGGCCTCTGATACACAGCATTGGGTGTTTTAACAACAAAACAACAGGGCACTTAGTGGGTGGTTACTGAGCTACTGGGTGATGGTGCAGGGTGTTGGTGTTTGGGGCGGTGCTGGCAGAGCAGCATCAGTTAAATCTAACATGGCATGAGGCTGAAAAAGTGTTGTATCATCATGGTACAAATTTTGTGAATTTTTAACTGTTGTACAACAACTTTTATTAACTTTGAACTGTGGTACAATAACTTTCTTCAGTGTACTGATTTCCATACACAATGTCGTTGAGGGGTAGGTCAGGAACCATAGGAAAACCAGGAGCAATAATAAACTTTGCAAGTAGCATTTTATTATTTTCAGTAATAATAAAATAAAACTATTCAGAATAGCTATTTACAAAGGCAGTACAAAGAAAACAAAGTCCCTCATCTGAGGCCATCTCTAATTCTAAATTTCAATCTCTTTCTAACATTACTACTCTTTTTATAAGAAGTCTTTACTTGGCAATTAATTTCTGCATCCCGAGCTTGTTAACAGACATCCTGTTTCTCAAAAAATGTATCAGAACATTGTCAATGTCTTTCCTTGCAGGTGCAACAAAATAGAACATGGTGTCCCAGAACTAATCTCCTGTTGACAACTCTGCAAAAGAGTTTGTGGAGGTCAAACTGCATTTCATAGTTAACCCCCTGAGATCCAATTAGCTTTTTGCAAGCACTTCAACAATGTAACTATACACATTTGCCCACCAAAGGATCCCAGTTTCACATACATGGAGGAGAAATGGCGGCCACGATGGGTCTGCCACTCAACACTGCAGCAGATTAACGTTCGCTTTTAGTTTATATATGTATTGTTTTTTGTATCTTAGTTTGTTAGTTTATTAGTTTGTTAGTTTTTGAGCATATTATTTGTTTATTGCAAGTGGTTTTCAGCAACTTCGTGCTGTTTTATCGTATTTTGGTGTTTTGCCCAACTGTTTACTATTTGGGCTGTCCTACCTTTATGGAACGGATGTAGGCCGTATGATTTTGGATTCTTGGTTTACCCTGAATCAGGATGTTTTTAGTGAACTGGCCTGGTAAATTTTTGAGGCTTTATGTCTGGATGGTGATTGGAGGGATGTAACCTGCCAAAATGTGTCTGTCAGCAGATTTTATTGATTTGGAGTTCCTGACTTATAGATTAAACACTGATGGCGTTGTGAAGTGATTGAACTGAGACTTTACCTGGCCTTTTACTTTGAGCCAGTTCCTTGAGAAGGATTCGATAAGGTGAGTGTGGTAATCTAGGTGGGCTGGGCTGTTCTGTTCTGGGAGGTGCACAGTGCAGCTGTCTCCCGTGGGGAGATTCGAATAATGCTGACTGGAGGGTCAGTCCCTTCGAATTGTCCTTAGCTTATCTGGGGGCTGCCTGACTGTGTCGGGTATAATCTGGTGGCTGAACTGTGGGGATTGCTTGTGCTGTGTACCTGCTGTGGGGGAGTTTGGCCCAGGCCTGCTAAAAAGAGGCTGCACCTGGATTCGATCTTATTTCTCTTGGACTGTTGGATTCTCAGAGTTCTGGCTGATTGAGTTTGGTTTGAAGATCTTTGGATTACCAGTGGAGAATCAGATGTTGGAGTTATTTCATTAAATTCTGCAAGTACATTATAAAATACATTATTTTACATAACTATCCGTCCCAGGTCAGACTGTTCCTTTTCTTTCCCTGTGTACTTTGGTGAAGCAGTGAGAGTGCTTCATGTTTTCTACCAAGAACAATTTGTGTGACTGTTTAAATATTACCCTGCCTATGTGAGAGATAGGTTTGGGAATTAAATCCTCAGGGGTGAGAGCTCTGAGGGTTTCTACTACCTTAAGTCCTCAGTGGTATATAGGCAGAAAAGTGACTGGGGCTCTGTGCCCAGAACTTTTTGAACTCTTCCTGAGGATCCAAAATCTGCTTGAAGGGGTAGGATAGTTGTTTTATTTGTTTTTTTGTTAAGTGCTCTCCTTTATTACGTGAGAGGTGGGGGGCCTTTTTTTTTTTTGCTTAATTTAGTTTTAAAATAGTTTAATTATTGTTTTCTTTTTAGATATTTGTTGTATTAGCTTAAATAAGCTAGTGGCTTTGATAGTGTTAGTCAAATGTGTTGATTGACAGTAGTTTTAATATTTGGCAGCATGTGTTGGGACCGAGCTTCTGTGGGCAGGTGCTATTCCCCCTCTAGGCTGAGGGATCTATGCCCCTTCGACAGCCCCCCATTGCAACCTGAGGTATCTAGGCATTGTCGTGCCTTGGGGATTGCATGCAGGAGGAGGAGGAGGGGGGTTCTTTGGCTGGGGGGGAGGAGCAGAGTGGGCGGATAGGGGTGGTGAGGATAGAGAGACGCCCTGGGGCAAAATGGGTCCAGGATAGGGGTTTATGATGCCTGGTTCCCATACCCAAGGGTTCCACTGATAGTGGGCAAGTGGCCCATTCCTCCAATGCCTCTCATCCAACCCGGGCAGTGTTATACAACACCAGGTCTATAAAGAATAAGACAGCAATTATTGCTGATCTTGTCGAGTTATCTGACCTGGCTTGCATCACCTAGACCTGGCTCAATGAGAATGCTGGTCCCATATTGGAGTCAGCTATTCCAGCCAGGTACTCGGTGATACATAGCCCAAGATTGGATGGGGGGGTCGCTATTTGTTTTAAATCGGAATTGGGCTTTGTAGAGGTTCCAGTGGTGACCCCTAGATCCTTTGAGTGCATTATGGGAGCAGGTGTGGGCAGCAGAATCCTACTCATCTACCATCCACCCGGTGATGAGAACATTTTTCTGCAGGAAGTTGCAGACTTCATTGTCAACCTGGTGTTGGAGCCCTCCAGGTGGTTGGTCCTGGGGGACTTCAATGGCTGGGTTGATGATGAACCCTCGTGTTTTGGTCAAAACTTCCTCCAATTGATGATTTTGTTGGGCTTTACACAGGTTGTTACCACTGCTACCCATATTCAGGGTCACCCTCTGGATCTGGTGTTCACCCTGGGGATGGAGATCACAGAACTGGTGGTGGAACCAGTTGGGTGGTCTGACCATCACCCTGTAAGGTTCAATTTCGTGGCCCCCCCATGAGACCAACCCCTTTGGAGATGGTCCAGTACCACCCTTTGAGGGGAGTTACCCCTGAGGGTCTGATGGCAGTGCTGGACCTATCGAGTTGGCCTATGGAGTGCATGGAACCAGATGTCTTAGTAGTGCACTATAATAATATGGTGCTGAGGGCTCTGGATTCCATAGCTTCTGTCCGTGTTCACCCCCTCTCCCTCAGCCCTCTGTCCCCTTGGTTTGATGGGACATTGAGGGAGTTGAGGAGAGTGGGGTGAAGATTGGAATGCTGCTGGCAGAAATCTAGCCTGGAAGGTGACAGACTTAGATTGATGGCCCATTACACAGACTATCAATTAGAAATCTCCCATAACAAGGCAGAGTTTCTGTCCAGGGAGATAGCTGCATCAAGAAATCGACCAGCTCAGCTCTTTCAGACCGTGGACAGACTGTGCAATCCAGCCTGTCTGCAGGGTTGGAGAGCTTTTTCACAATAAAGTGTGATGAGTTTGCTCCATTCTTTGATGATAAGGTGTCATTGATCAGGTCGGAGATCCACAATATGCATTCTAATGAGCATGGCAGTGATCAACGTGAAGTTACAGGCCCTCAGTCTGCCTGGACAGATTTTGACCAGCCAGCGATCATGGATATCATGAAGATTGTCCAGGGCTTGCGACCGACTTGCTGTAGTTTGGATCCTGGTCCTACGTGCCTCCTTGTGGGGTGCATGGACGCGATTGGACCAATCCTTGCTGAGATAGTCTGGTGCTCTTTGGACCAAGGGGTGTTTCTGGAGTCTCTAAAAGAGGCTATTGTAATACCACTTTTGAAGGAACCTTCCCTTGACCCAGACTGTCTCACTAACTACAGACCGATCTCTAACCTGCCCTTTTTGGGCAAGGTTATTGAGAAAGTAGTCATGTTGCAGCTCAATGACTTTCTTACCACCCATGAGGTCTATGATCCTCTCTAGTCCAGTTTCAGGAAGAGGCATAGTACTGAGACGGCGTTGGTTTGAGTACTGAATGATCTCTTAATAGTGAGAGATCGGAGAAGCTGTTAAGTCTTGGTTCCCCTTGATCTCTCTGCAGCATTTGACACCATGGACCATGGGATGTTGCTAGAGCACCTGCGGCTGCTCTGTGGACTGTTGGGGACAGTCCTCAGATGGTTTCATTCTTTCCTCATGGGCAGAACTCAGAGGGTAGTATCAGGAATTTTCTCCTCTGCTCCCTTTGCTCTGCCCTATGGGGTATCGCAGGGTTCTGTGTTTTCCCCCATGTTGTTCATGGTGTACATGCTGCCATTGGAAGACATTATAAGGCATAATGGAGTGAGTTTTCACTGCTATGCAGATGATACTCAGCTCTGTATGTCCTTTGTACCCGAACGGAATGAGGCATTATTGGTCTTTAACAACTGCCTTGCTGAGATCCAGGCCTGGATGAGTGCTAACTAGTTAAGACTGAATCCGGACAAGACTGAGGTGTTGGTGGTGGACCCGGGTTATCGTGCAGAGAAGTTGACTCCTGGGTTTCCCTCTGGCCTTGTGTTAGGGGGTAACCAGTTGAGACCTTCTGAACAGGTGCAGAATCCGGGCGTAATTCTTGACAGCAAGCTGATGTTGAAGACACAGGTGTCAGCCATTGTCAAGTCTTCCTTTTACCATCTGAGGAATATAGCCCTGATAAAAGACCTTGTTCCACATGATGACCACCCTGTGTTGGTTCACACCTTTGTTTCTTCGCGTCTTGACTACTGCAATGCTCTATATCTAGGGTTGCCAGGGGAGGATCTCCGTCGCCTGCAGCTGGTGCAGAATGCAGCAGCCAGGTTGTTGACAGGGTTACCAAGAACTTGCCATATCACACCTGTGCTGCGCGAACTGCACTGGCTGCCGGTGTGATGGAGGATCACCTTCAAGGTTGCATTGCTGACCTATAAGACCCTACATGGACAGGAACTGGGTTACTTGCAAGATCTCCTTCTACCCGACCGCCCTCTCCGCCCACTCTGTTCTGCCAACAAGGGATTGCTAGAGAATCCCAGGGTTTGTTTTCAGTCATCTGGGGCAAGAGCCTTTTCTTTCATGGCCCCAACCCTGTGGAATTCTCTACCTCATCGGATTAGAGAGTGCCTGTCCACAGAGTCATTCAAGGCCTCTTTGAAGAGCTACTTATTTGAATTAGCTTTTGAATAAGTTATCCTGTTGCCTTCTAATTGTTTTTATATCTGTATTTATTGTGATGGATGTTATTTTGTGACGTGTCTGCGCTTCGATATTTTGAAAAGCGCATTACAAATAACTTTTTTATTTGATTCGATTTGATATAGATTCACATATATTTTATAACCACAGATAAGCAAGGGAGAAGAAAAGGTAAAAACCACAAGAAACAGCAAGTGAAGACAGGAAGATAGCTGGAGGGGGAGAATCATGAGACCGTCAGAGTGATCAGTTTCTAGGTCTCACAAGAAAATGTGATTGTGCAATCAGACAGACCAGAAACAGAAAAGGAGAGGATAGAACATGTAATTTCTGCATAACAGATGGGACAGGGTCTTATTCAACCCTGTCACATGCAACACTTACCACCTACACAACAATACCATGCAATACCATATTTTTAGACCAACTATAACTTTGTTGCTATTATAAGCAACATGTAAAACACAAAATAACTTATATTTAAGTTATAATTAATCTTAAAGTTACTAAACTGACAAAAATATTGTATGGGGCATAAATCCCCTTCCCCAGTCTCTCTCTCTCTCTCACTTTCTCTTTTTCGTCCCTCTCTCCCCCCCCCTCGAGTACATACAGCTTTTTTGAAGTGAAGAAGCCTCTAAGGATTTTTTGTTTTAATTAATATGTATGGTGCTCTTGTCTGCCATCCCTACTGGGTCATTCCTGTAATGATCCCCTAACTACAGACAACTAAGGCTATAACACAATCCAGGAAGTGAGGGGCCCAAGAGAGCTGGTGGCCATCATCATATTGCTGGAGTTTGTTTGGTTTTTCTCTCCTTCCAACTCCCAGAAAAGGCCCAACTGTGCCATGTCATCCCTGTGGTGGGAGGGGCCTACATTGTGTGCTCACATCACTTGTCCAAGGAAGCACTGTTTTAGCAGGTTTGGCAACATCCTCTCCCCAGAGTTGAGAACGCTACATCTGTAGCACTTCTCAACACCACTGTTGCTTCTTAGTTGGCAAGCAGGGTTTATGTGAATGCTGGTTGACCTACGCTTTCACTTCTCATGAGCTAGGTGCCTCAATCGTATGATGTAATCCTTCCCGGCTGGCCCTGGTGTTGGCTTCTAATGCTTGCATCCATACTGTTATGTGCAATACATTTGTTCTTTGATTTCTTAGTCCTACTCCTCTGACAATCTCACCCTGTGACATTTCTAATCAGGCTGGAACAGTGCATAGCTGTTCAGATGGATGAAAAGCACTTCTCCGATGATTATACTCTATGGATTGATGTCAACCAACTGAGAAAGTAATGGGACAGAGAAAGACAACCAGAGCATGAGAAGCCTTATTTATTTTTGGAGAAAAAAAAACCCTGAAATTTTTCAAATATTTTAATAAATGTGTTTTTAATCAGCACTAAGATTTGGGGATTTTGTACATGGTCAGAAGGTGTAGCTGAGAATGGTTTGGATATGTACTGTATCTGGTGAGGTGATTGTTCTTTTGGCTCCCTTCCATAGTACACTGAGCCACCACCAGTTCTTTTACTAGCTTAAAATCCCCTTCCCACAGAACTTGTCCCTTCATTTGTCCCAACTGTAGTTATAGATCCTGGAAAAACACTGCGGTTATCATAGTTGAGTGCATATATATTAACCAGGAATACCTGCTGGCTGCATAAAGTGCCATGCCCTATCACCCCACACCCAGAAAAATAAGCCTTTATTTCAGAAGCTTGAAAGGGGATCTTCTTGTGAACCAAGACTACTACTTCCCATACATGGGAGTTATACAAGACTGAAAAGACCTGTCCCACCCACTCGCTACATAATTTAAGATGCTCAGAGTCTGTCAGGTGGGTTTCCTGCAAGTATGCTACATCCACCACTTGCTTCTCAAGGTATGACAGAACTCTTCTGCTTGATGGAGTGGTTTAACCCTTGGTGTTCCATGATATAAAATTAAGTTGGGTCCCCATTATGGTGTGTTCTTAGGTCTGCTGCAGTGCCTATATTCATTCATCTGTAGAACTGCTGTGTCACCTCAGCCTTCAATCCTGTGTTAGAGCTAGTTGAAATTAGTTGATACAGTTTGTTTGGATGTACAGTGCACTGTGTAATAAACATAAAATATATTCTTAACAGTTAAACTTAGTTGTGACTGTTTCATAACTGTACTAACCTCAAAAGATCACTTAACAGTATTACCAGTGGGTACTAGCAATTACATGTACTAGCCATGTTGTGAGAGACCGGTCATTCCTAAAGCTAAACTAGCACAGCCACCCAATTCTTTGTCTAAGTAGCCTCCTTCAATTCTTTCAGGCTATAATACTTACAAAGTGTAGTTAAGGTTTCCCTGCTATGACTGTTATTCCAGCTCCCTGTTTCTTGCCGCCCTTAGTTTGTACCCTTTCATGATAGCTATACATACCCTGTTTAAGGTGAGCAAGTCCTGCTGGTGCCAGCAGCCACAGCGGAGACACTTACTGAGTTTGGGGCATACCTGCACTGGATTTAGTTTGTAAGTGAATGCACTGCCCTAGACTCAGATTGTCAACTAGAGATGTGGTCTGAGGTCCCAAAATGCCTCCCCCATGGTACCCCACCACAGGTGGTCACTCCCGAGCAAGACTACCCCACCAGGGCCCAGACAACCTCCCTGTCCTTCATGGTTTTCCTTGAGCAACAATCACAGTACATCACTGCCCTGTGGTACTGCCAGCCCCCGTCAGCTTCAACCATTTGGCTAGGGTGCTGTGCTTTCTTTACGGTATGCACCCTTTAGTATGGTGGTGACATCTTACCATACAGGGATTTTATCCCCGTCAGTATAACTTTTGCAGCAATATACATGCTGCTTGAACAAAACTGTATTGAAATAACTACTGAACCAAGTTAAACATCACATAACATATAGTATTACTTTGTTAAGATTGTGCCTCCACCCAGCATGAGGGGAGTCTTCCAACCTGTAGTTTTGGTTTCCTGGCAGGTATTACTGCAAGGTGGCGCACTTTAAACCAAATTTCTTTCCTATATGGGATAATGGAAAGTCAGGTCCACTGGCTGAAGATGGAGCAGGATGTGGCAATAGGTTTTTGACATCCTCTAAGATCTCATAGCATTTATTTCCTGTTATCAAGAACTACACCAGCTACATTTAAAATCTTAATTTTGTTATACAAAGCCCTGAATGGACTCAGTCCTTTTCCCTTCCAAGACCTTCTGTGTCTAAATTTCCCACAGCAATCCTTACTGTACTTTCTGTAACAGTGTACCACATAATATTCATGGATCCATTTTAATTGTCACTAATTGCATTATGTACAGTGCATGTGCTGCTTTTACATTGTGAGGTGCCCTGGATCTTAGTAAGATGCTAGATGAATTCACTTTGCCTGACCTTACCTTACCTTACTTAACCCTGCACAAGAAAAAATCTGGAAGCAGATGTTATTTACTTACTTTGCCATACAATTTTATCTTATCAAAATACTTAATGTCAGACTTTTCAAAATACACCAGGACACATTTCAGTTTGCCAAGGGAATCACTAGGTACCCTGGGTAGAAGAATGGATAAGTAACCCTTTTTAAATAGTACATTTTTGTAAAATACACTTAATATAAAATGCTTATAAAGCTGGGAGCAGACATGATAAACCTACAGTCCCTTCCAGCCTTAAATTACTATGTTGCTATGTCCCAAAACAAACTGGTTCTAAATTACAGAAAAACAAAGACAATGCTCTTCACAAGCCCACAAATGAAGAAAGCAGTATCCCCCTTATGATTCGCAATGACCTGGGACATATACTAGAACAGGTGGAAACCTTTAAATACCTCAGGGTGATCCTGGATGATATATTATCTTTTGCTTCTCACATTGACCACCTTGTGTCCACTGTAAACAGAAGATTGGAAGCCTTGTACTGTAGCCGGGTCTGCCTCACTGCTGATGCTAGATGCCTAATAGCGGCAAGCTCAGTACTGTCACTAGTTGACTGTGGCCTCCCTGTCTACACAACTGCCTGCGACTCAGTTTTCAACAGAACAAATCTGATCTGTAATAAGGCTTGTCGCTTTGTTCTTGGGGCTGACAAGTGCACCCATAGCTGTACCCTCTACACCCAAACAAACTGGTTACACCTACCTTAAAGAATTAAGTTTCACAGATATGTCTGTTAGCGAAGAAGGTGCTACTGGGCCTAACCCCTAACTCATTGCTTCCACCCTGTTGCCAATCTCTACAACACCAGGAGCATACCTCTGAATGGCCTTGAACTGCCTTTCTGCCATACTCAGCTAAGTATACATTCCTTCCCAGTTAGGGCCACTGGCTAGTTAAATGAGCTGCCTGATACCTTGCTCAATCTACCTATAGTATGTTTGACCAGTTTAAGAGAGCACTATGAGCATCCCTAACAGTTTAATGCAACTGCAACTACTTATCATCCTAACTAAAGTCTCCTCTGGTCTACTCTTTGAACTGTGCCATATTCTGACTCTGAGGCCATGTGCCATTAGTATGCTTGTTCTACACTGATTCTGTCTATCTGGCTTACTGTAAAATTGTATGCAATTGATTCCAGCCTATTTATTTGTACTTGTTTGTGTACATTAATACTTGTTTGACTGCATTCCACCAGAACTTGCTTATTATATTTGAGACTTTGTAATCTCTGTTATTGATGTGGAACCTTTGTAAAAGAGCACTTGTGCTCAAAGGTATTCTACAAAATTTTCAATAACTAAATAGATAATAAATACATGTTAAAAGTTGGCTTTATGGTGCTGACAAATTCCAGAGTCAATGGAGCTCCTGTCAAAGACCGCAAGGTTGAATTGCTGGGGCACTTGGGCCTCAGTACACAGACCACTTATTATCTACTGGAGACTGACTGTTTTGCATTTTTGCACTGTTTATGCACTTGACTAATTTGGAGGGCAATAGTTTGGGATAAAGCTGAGGGACTGTGTTTCTGCATTGCAACTGCATGTTGAATAAAGATCCCAACTTGCCTGATGGCCTGTGGTCACAGAGTAATTCTTTGTTGAGTGTGGTGTATTCTTGGGACATAGTGAGTCTCTGTCATACTGACCAGTGAAAGAATGTTCTAGCATGCAGACACCCTGAATTTGTGCCCCAAGCCCAGGATGTTTGGAATGGAGACCAGAATGGAGGGGTCAGGGCATCCTATGGATACATTCCTCCCAAGCGAGGTGAAATGGAAAGGTAGCACTGCTCTTGCAGTGATGCCTAAGGGTGGAGCTGTGGAGGTGCTATTGGTGGTGTGGGTGATCATGTGGTGCCTGGCACAAAATGTAGTACAAACCATTTAAATACATGTTGAAGGAGCACATGATATTACAAGAATAACATTTTATTTTGTTGTTTCTGCACAAGGATAGCCTTGTTGACTTGAAACAATTAATTTCCAAGAGGATACCAGGGGGCAAGAATTGCAGTGCATATGTACATAGGGTTACACAAAATTTTATATATATATATATATATATATATATATACACACATATATCTATACTGTATATATATATATATGGATGCATGATTTCTAGGCATGTAATGCATGATTTATCTCAACGAGTGGGTAGTGAACTCAGGTAACCTCACAAGTGGTGGAGTGTAGCAGAGCTACTTGTGATGGTTCCCAAGGTCACTGTCCACAAGCTGAGATAAATCGCATATTATATGCACAGCCATCACGTGTCTGATTTATACAATAGGGCTGGTTTTCATATGTGACGTGTTTTGTTTGTTTGATCCACATGGCATGGTGTGGAGTGAGGAGGAAGCGGGAGGGGACTGATTGCAAAACATTGCACTAATGCCGACATTAGGGTTAAAGAACGCAAAATGTACAAAGTAAGGAAATGAAAAAACATCAGGGTTTTGGGTCTCTGTAGTACTGGCAAATCAGTGGTGGGGTCCTCCTTGATGTTGTTCACCCTGGTCACAACAGTGACAGGAATACAGCAAAGACAATCACAGTGACATTTCCAACAGTTCACTGTGTTGGTCTGCTGGGTTCCCAACACTGCTGCCTTTGGGGTGTTCGCCCCCTTCCCAAACCAACTCTGACTTGGAGTTGGTTATTTTAAGTCTGGGGGATGCGGGGGACAGAGGCCCCCACATGGGGGGTGTGGGGGGGACAAATCCCCCCAGAAAACAGTTTACTCCAGCAACGGCACAATACCAATTGGCAGTGTTGTGCCATGGCTGTATTGATGGTCACTGTGCTCCATGTCATTGCGACACTGTAGAACCATCAACCCTAATGTCCACCTCTCCCCCAGCCCATGGCCTCCTGTTCAAATCACAAGATACAGCTCCAAGCCAGTACCTCATAGTGATATACTCTTCAAAGGTAGGAAGTATGGCTCACCAAATGTTGCCAACACAATATAAGTTAGAAGCTTTTCATGTATTCTGTGGGCCCCGTGATGAAGAAAAAGAGATCACATCTAACCTTGTGCACCCAGGGGAGGGAGGGTGGGCATTAGTGTTGAGAACACCAAGGAAGACCCCACCACTGATTTGCCAGTACCCCAGAGACCCAGAACCCTAATATTTTTTAATTTCCCTACTTTGTGTGCTTTGCATTCTTCAACCCTAATGTCTGCATTAATGCAGGTTTTTTTGCAGTTAATTTCCCTTCTTTTTCTGATAGTGGAACTGAGTCCTCATTTGAGCAGGTCCTGAAATATTGGAGAAAGTTCTGACCCAGTGCATGGGCTCATCAGGCCTTGACACACGTCAATACATTGTGAGGGAAGGCTCCTCAGACCACCACAGGGTGTTGTGTCTGTGCCAAAACACCGGTCTGTCCCTACCCAGGCTGGGGCTGGTGCTACATGCTGCATCACCTTCCCCACCAGCACTGGCCCATTAAACTGGCTCATTGAGTTCATACCTGAACTCAGGTTACTGGGCACAGGACGGCATCATGGTCCCCACTGGGCCAATGGACATCCCTGCAAATGACATTACTTTATAATTTGTTTTGTGACATTCTGACCCAAAAATTTCAACAGAGTCTTTTTAATGACCCATCTGTCTGAACCTGACAGTGGTCATTTAATATTGTACTGGACAAAATTTAATTTTGGGCCAGCAGTGCGAAATCACATGTTGGCCAAGATTTGAAAAAGCAACAGCTGTCACATTCATGAGGTGGTGTGACAAAATGGCTATGATGAAAATTTGGGGTTTAAATACTTAAAATTACCAAAGTTATGAGTGAGCATAGAAAAATTACTACATACCTCAATAACTTTGTTGTTTAATATTTTGACCTCAAACTTTCAACATTGTCTTCTTATGACCCCACCTTATGAACCTGGTAGGTGAAAATGTTCAAATCCCCACTGAAACATCATTTCATGTCACAGGTGTGAAAACACATTTTGGACAGAATGTGAAAAATGACAGCTATAGACCCAGATATTCAGACTGTGCCAGGCAGTGGCGTAAGCCTGGGTGCAGCGCAACTGTGATGCACCGGGGCCAGGTCCAGGTGATATTCAACAAGGATGCGCCATGGCACAGAACCATTGAATATGGCACGGTCAGTGCACATACTGCACATGGCGCAGTGGCACTGCACCAGCACAAGCCACAGACAGAGAGCACGGGGATGTGCCAGCCAAATGCAGTTGTGCTAGGTGCATAACCCGCGATATTCAGCATGGGGCATGCAAATGAGGCCATAATATATACAAGACACAAATGGCCCTGTATGCATGCCTTGCACAGGGCAGCCTGGTGACTTGTGCCTGGCACCTTGCACAGCATGACGTGTGCACAGTGGGGGTTCCGGGGCATCCCCTGCCCATAGCCACGATCGCAGTACAGCTGCATAATGTAGGTCCCTGGCAGTCTAGTGGTACCTCCCACCCTCCTGATTCCAAGTTAAATGTCAATGAAAACACACCTTGGTGGTCTAGTGGACTCCCTTCTGCCTAATTCCCCGATCACGGCATATGTATACAATGACATTCCCTGGTAGGCTAGCAGAATCCCCCTTCCTTCTATATCCCTGATCACATGTAGATGACTGATATACAAGTCCCTGGTAGTCTAGTGGAACCCCCCCACCCTCCTGTGTCCCCGATCGCTGGTTATCCACCGTGACATTAGTCCCGGTAGTCTGGTGGCCCCCGCCCATTGCTGCAATCATGGTAAAACCCCATAATACAATTCCTTGGTGATTCAGTGGCAACTCCCACCCCTTCCACCACACACAGATCCTTGCCACCCCAGTTCCCCATCATCGGGCGGTGGCTGCAACCCACAACATACCACCCGGCCACCTTGCCAATGACAGATACAGTATGGGTTGTAGCCCATTGGTCCACAGTGTGGACCAATGAGCCTTCAGGGCATACTGTACTAGAAAGTCCTGAATATGTAAATGAAGTCATTCACATATTTGGGACTGTCTCATATAAAAGGTGATTTTGTGCAGCGACTGCAAAATCACATTTCAGGCCTGATTAATGTAATTTCACCACAAGTGCTCATGAAGTGGGGTCCCAAAAAGGCCATGTTGGAAATTTGGTAAAATCAAAACACCACTGAAATACATTATATGGTACTTACCTGTTTTCCTCAGTTCCCAGTTCAGCACTGAAGGGTGAAGATGCGTCTCCAGTCCAGAAAGGATTACGATGTTGGACCTCAGCTCAGTGAGTATTGGGTAAAGGGGGCTAAGTGTTGAGTGGGATGGTCAGGATGGGGAATTGGGATGGCAGCAATGATGAGGGACCTGTTTTCTTTGTTTCAGGTTAAAAAAAAAACAAAGACGCATTGGACAGTTTTTCTTCTTGCAGGAAAAGAAACAGTCATTTCCAACACTGTGGAATGGGCAAGCTAATGTTGGCATGCTACTTCAGGACACCAGAGTGGGCTCTCCAGTGTCCCACACTGCTGGATGGAGGCTTGTGAATACTGACACAGGAGATTGGGCCCTCTGATGTCGGCAAGTTCAGATAATGGGGTTGTGGGGATGCATGGAGGGGAGGGAGGACCGAACCGACACCGGGAGTGGGCATCCCAGTGTCAGATTATGCAAACAAAAAATGCACTGGGGATTGGGGCTCCCTGGTGTCTGTTTATAATGAATAAAGCCACCTATGTGGCTAATGGTGGCAGAGCATGCTCAGCAGGGACGGGACTTCCACTGATATGTAACCCTATCCCTGCTGAATGAAAACAGCAGGGATTGAGACATGACACAGCAGGGACTGAGCTATAACAGAGTCTCATGTGATGACAACATGACTTCATGTTGTTGCATAAATTCAGTTATCTTTAGAAAGTTGATTTTTTAAACTGCACATGCTCAGAAACAGAATAGTTTTCTATAAATAATTTAAAAAGTTCTTGTGTTTGGGACATACAGTAAAAACACAAAATCACACACCTGGGGCCAAACTCTGTGAGACCTGCAAGCTTCAGGTTTCAAATCCTCTTACTTTTTTTTTAATTATGTCTGAGCAAAACAGAAAAAAAGCAGAACTGTTTTGATTTTGGAGGTTTTTGCACCTCTGTAACTTTGCTCCCAGTCAACCGATGCTCACTAAATTTTCAGGATCTATAGATCCTGACACCAGTTCTGTGCATTCCAAACTTAGTGTAAATCTGTTGAACAGGGCAAAGTTATTAAGGTGCAATAATTGGGGTTTAACATTAAAGTGCTTATTCAACCCTAATATACAAGTGTGACTGTGCCAGTATAATATATAATGAATCGCACTGTGATAACACATTTATCTTCACTAGTGAGTGGTAAGATCCATAACGCGTGAGTGGTGAAGCCATGAGTTAGTTAGAAAGGTCTTACCACTCATGTGGATTTGAATGTGTTATTCCACTACAACCCATTATTTATTTGATATATAGCATGCTATTGTTAATGTTTTTATTACTGTTTCTACAGTGTTTTAGCTTAAAACTGCATCTTTTTCTGTTGTAAACTCTCTATCTGATCCATTCTGCTCTGTGTTGTATTATTATATTCCAGGTAGCAATAAAATGTTCTAAGTGTAATAACCTGTGTCCTAAGTGAATATACATATTTACCTAAAATAGCATGATTTATTTACTCAATTTGTTTCCCCTTGGAGTGAATATAAAATGTACAATAATCTCTTAATGTTACATAAACATATATGTTGTGTTTTTAAAAATATCTGTACTTTTGCCATGTGGATGTTACCAACAATTGCTATAAACAGCTTGCTACTGTTACTGTCCTCCCTCAGGCACAACTGAAAACTAAGCTGTTCAGCCTAAATGTGGATTTCTCAATGCACAACAATTCTATGTAAAATATAGGAAAAAGTATATATGCATGCATAAATGCTGTAGCTGAAGTTTTAGAGTAATTTTTTAGGTAAAATTGTCTGCTTCAGCTGGAAAATATAGCATTTTGAACATAAACAGTTAAATTATTTAAGAAATACATTTCCATGAAAAAGCGATACTTACAAAAATATCACATATAGAATAATGTGTGGGTACACAACAAGGTTGCATTTCTAATGAGGGGTTGAGATGACAGCATGTGAACCTCAAGAGCAAATCTCGAGAGGTCCATTCTGTTATCTCAGCAACAAAATGGAAACATGCCTAGTTGTGTGTAGTTGCAATGTTTTATTTCATTCAGTACATGTTTTTTACACAGACATCACAGAAGCACCCCATCAAGTAAAAAACAAACAAAAAAAACAACAACTTGATATTTCTTTGTTTTGTTCTATGACTGAAATTAAATTGACAGACATTTACAAGTTAAACGGTACAACTTTGGGCACTGGGTGGTTAGTAAAGAGCTGGGTGTGGGGTGAATGAGGAATTTCAAATTCTATGGCATTTGAACCATGCAGAATAACTGTCTAGAATGCACACAACACTTTGGAATGTCCGCATCAGTTTAGAACGGAAACCGCACCAGAAGGATTTTAAGAAGGCTGTTTTTTATACAGAACGATGGCTAACCATGTACTATAAAATGAGGATGTAGTATGCATTTTTACCTTTTTTAATGATTTATTAATGCTATTGCTTCATCTACTCTTTTACCACAAGCTTGGAAATTAGAATTTCATGCAAGTTAAGTGCTTCCTCAAACTGGTTTGCAGTCTTTGAATGTTGACGCGTGTTCTTTTTTTATTAGCTAAAATGATTTCAGGACCTGACTAAAAAGCTTTTGCTTTGAAGGTATGTTTTAAATCCATGAATGAGGAATTCAGAAGTCTCAAAGAACTGTGAAGCCTTTTCATATCACAGGTAATGGCACCAGGAACTTTTGCTGCTTGCAACTGCAGCATGATTGATTAACATCTTTGTATTGTTCCATTTTGTAACTTTTTGCCACCGTGACACCCTATATGTAAATGGGCCTCATTCAAATGTGAAAAGAAAATTAAACTCTTTGCTGAACAAAAGAGTTGAATGCCTTGCTTTATGTAGGATGAGCTAGTGACCTGGGGGTCTGTCATCTCTTGTGTCAAAAGAAGATGGAAAAATGCCAAAGTAATCAGTTTTATTCAGCATCTTGTTCCTATACTATCTGATAAAGTAGAATTCCCTTGATATATCTAAAATTGACAGGTAACTGCCAGACTTGGTCTCCGAACACTTGGCAGACAATAATAGGATGCTTGCTGTCAATGCAATTCAATAACAATTGAAAAGTAGAATGTTATTCCTGCTTGAAATTATTCCCCTTCTGTGCAGCTTTCTGTTAGCATTTCAAAAGATATCATTTCTACAACAAAGGTGTCTTCTCAAGTAGGTGCAGTTGCTAGTATAAAGCAAGATTTGCTAGGAAGAATACTAAAATAAAATCATAATAAGTCATTTTAAAAAAATCAGTTTATGAAAAGTCTGTTCTGAAAGTGAAGAGAACATACGCTGCCTCAAATAATCCATAACACAAACACAAGTAGAAGTGTGAACATAAATGATTTATTGTCAATGTATAGGTACAGTCATCCCTTCTAACATAAGGCAGAATGTAAACTATATGTGCCCCCCCAAAAAATTAAAACCATTAAAAATGCTAAATGTTGCCAGATAGATTTTGAGGTCTAGTGCATCCTTTTATTAAGGAGATACAATATCCTTTACCAATGCAAATGTTCTTTCTTATCTGTTTAATAAAATCAGACGCGTAAGAATTTTAAGTAGATGTGTAGAGCTACTGTAGAAGAGACATTTAGCAAAAGAGTTAAAATAATATCAGATGAACTGAGCAGAGGCAGAGAATGTTGATTTCTTCTTAAATAGGCACATAAAAATGTAAGCTAAATTGTGTCCCAGACACTGACTGGGTGTCTATAAATTGCACACTTTCTTTTGCAAATAATAAAAAATTGGTCACCATACAATTTGAGATATTCAAAATTCAAGTACTCAGCAGCTGTTTAAACAGTACTCTTTAAAGGTGATCAACAATGAAAAATTAAAGCCCATTTTTCATTATTTATTTCAAAATTAACTCTTTATATAATCTCATTTTTTGTAGTTTAAATATTAAAGGACAGATAAACAGAAATGTTTGCCCTGTCGTCTTTTAGTAAACCCTCCAATACACTTTTGGCCCAAGGGAGCAGTATTAAAACATATTGATGTTTACCTGCAATTTCTTCATTAAGTTTATTTTTTAGCTTTTAAAAACTGTTCCAATATCAGGAAGAACATCAAACATCCCTCTTTGATGTGAACATAACATGGCTACAGACATGTGATGTAATGATATCGGAGTGAGCCAGCTCTGTAATTCTAAAACTTTATAGGGCCCTGAATATGATGTCCACGATTGGCACTATATTTTCATCACAGTTATTGATGCTTAACTTGTGCATTAGCATCTAATGCACTACTTAAATATTAATAAAGATGATAAATTGAACATACTGTAGAGGGCCAGTCATGGACATTGCATACAGGGCTCTTTAGGGTTTTAGTAATACACACATACCTGTTTCTCCAATGACATCTTTATGTTACACATCTGTGGCTATCTTATGGGTTGATTAAAGTGGGGCATTGGAAATTAGTCTTGATCGTTGGGGCAGGTTTTAGGTAGCAAACAAATCTTGTAACACTTCTTTTAAATCATATGTACTCTTTTGTGCTGATTTTAAACATTACTGCTATTTTTAGTGGGCATGAGTCAGTTGTGGTAAGGTCTGAGTAGTGGCATAGCCCGCAGAATGTAGTGCCAGTTTTAGATTTATGCTTAATTGTTCCCAAGATACTTACTGGGTGTCTACAGAGTACACACTTTCTTTTGCAAATAACGAAAAAGTGGTCACCATACAATTTGAGATATCCCACATTCAAGTAGTCTGCAGCTGTCTACAGAGCACTTTAAAGATGATTAACAATGAAACATAAAAACCTGTTCATTATTCATTCCAAAATTACCTATTTATGTAATCTTACTTTTTTTTTTATTTTCTATAGTTCAAATGTTAAAGGATACTGAAAAGTCATGTTTTGACATGGCCTGTGGAATGTAATGGCACTTTACATTTCCTATGGAGCTTACTCCTACACCAAAGGATTTGCACACCAATGACGCTTTTCATTGGGTTTTAAGCTTTTGCAAAAACTAACCGATTGGAAATGATCTGTCTCCTTTTATTGTTTATATATGTTACATGCTGCACAGTTTTCAAATGGCCCATGTATTGTGCTGCCTCTGAGATAAGTAACAACCAACTTTATTGGATAGCTTATCCATTATCCATTGTTGTAGTGGAGGAAAGACTATTTTATTGAAGAAGTATATTTTGTGTACCACAGTCTTGGTGCCCTGGGGGCTGGCATTGATTAAATGAGATTGCTCTGTGGCAGTTTGTTGGGCTATTTCTGAAAACACAGGTTAGCACTCCTTGTGTCCACCAAATCCCTCTTTGTCCTTCATTTGTTTTATACAGTCAAGGAGAGAGAGTGCCTCTATTTACCACCTCCAGTGTTGCTTTTTTTTTAATATTTAAAAACCTTGTTATTCTGAATGGAGAAGAGCAAGCTGAAGATTGCTACCAGGACCAAAAGTAAGAGCGTGTTACCCCCTTCCCCCTTTGTTTGTCCTTCATTTGTTTTATAGAGTCAGGGAGAGAGAGAGACTCTGTTTAAAATAACAGGTTTTGCTTTTTAATTTTTAATATTTTAAGAGCCTTGTTATTCTGCATGGAGAGGCATGCACTGAAGAGCGCTACTGGGACCGAAAGTGAAAATGTGAGCATGTTTGTTTTACAAAGAGAGAGAGATGGAGAATACGAGCACTTTTTTTTGTAGCGTGCGAGAGAAAGAGAGAGAGAGAGAGAGACACTTTGTTTACCATGATATGTTTTTTTTGTTTTGTTTTATTTAAAATGCCCTGTTTTTCTACATGTGGAGGAGTGCATTAAAGATCAATATTAGGATTGAAGGTGAAACTGTGAATGTGATAGTGCTTGTGTCTTTCAAACAGAAAAACAAACATTCTGACAGACTAAACAACAACCATGTGTGATTGTATTTCGAAGCATTTGAAAGGTAACAGTTTGGCTGGACAAGAGGGCAGGTAGGCTGGGGGTGCCGGTGATTGTTAAGGGTGAAACAAATGGCTGCCAATTTTTTTTTGTACAGTCTGTGCTGGCATATGGACTTGCTAACAGGCTAGCTATTAGGATGACCATGTGGTGAGTAAAATCACTGCATGGTCATGGTCATGTGACTGATTTTAGCCAATGAATATTCTGGACTTCTTTTTGCCAATTTATATATAAAAAATAATTTATTCAGTGCTTTTCTTACACTTTTCCTCAAAGTTCTTTACTTGCAATTATTTTACACACAATACCCAAGCTGAGATGCTGAAACTATTTTGCTGAAGGAGTAAGTGCATTGCATGCATCATTGCTTTGGTTCTCTGGTGATTAAAATCAGTTTAATGCATCATATGGCACTTTGTTCAGCTATTGCTGAGAATGCAAGTTGACAGACTAAAACAGTGAGGCCCACCAATATGGGGAGATGCTGCTGTCAGGAACAATTTTGCAAGGAAGGTAGAAACTGGTGCTATGAACATACACACACACACACACACACACACACACACACACTCACTCAGTTGGTTGCTTCCAAAAGTGCAGTTTATTCAGAGTTTACCTACAGCACATACAGGAAGTGAGAAAGGCATGCAGTGATGTCTCAACACTTCACACACGTGTGCTTTTTCAAGAGAATGATGTCTAACACTGCATATCCAACTTATAAAGTGTGCTCTTAAAGGAGAACTTCTGTAACACATAAAGCAGCCACTACTGCACTGATTGGGGCTTCAGTACTCTGATACTACCTACAGGCACAATCTTCATTTAAATCTGTCCATACCAGATTTCTCAAAAAATCTGTGTAGGTTCTCATAGCAAGAAACATTTTAGGCCATTCCTGTACTCACCCACTGAGATTGCACTGCTAACAATGCAATATCATGATGCACCACTGCCCCTTCCTGTATTGTGCCCTTATATATGACGATTTAATAATCTCCATATCTTCTATGCCCTGCTCTGTTTTCACAGAATTTGCCTTAATGTCATGTGTATACAAGGTATTTGACCATGAAGGCCATGTGACTTGTCACTGGGTCTGGTCAAGTTTCATAAACTAACCTGTTTAACATTCACTTGAGGGAGGCTTATGGCTTGATTCTGCCATAGATACTATTTAAACAAAAAAAAGGAGGTGGAAAAGGTTTTCTCCAGTGTCAAACAATGACGCAAGACTACCATAACCCAATGGGGTCAAGATAATGGCCGGCACAGACAATTCCGAGAGGGGGTTCTGTTCCTTTGGAATTTGGTGCCTGAGAATGGAGGAGCCTATTCAGGTAACAAGGTTACAGTATCAGAGAAGCACTGGCCAGGCACCATGCAGGAGGCCAGCACCACAAGCATGGTGCCTCATGAGAGAGCATGCGGCCCATCCCTGACTCCATATCATGGTGATAGACTAGAGGCGTTTTTCCTCAAAAAGGGCCAGAGCAATGTCAGATGCCTTATTAGGGGTCACTTCTCTGCCCCAGTTTTCAAGGGCGGTGAAAAGGTCAGATGTCATCAGAGCTTCTGGCTCTCCTTTTCTCTTTTGGGCCATGGTACAGATCCTGCTAATTAATGAATTCAGGGATCCTGTTGGTTTTATTTTATGGACCCTGGAAAGTTAGGGAGTTGTCAAGCCTTTTTTTAAAATTCAAGTGTCTAAACAAGTTTGTGCTCCACAAAACTTTCAGGATGGAGCCCCGGAGGTCAATCACCAGGCTACTCGTCAAGAGGTTTCTCAAGCCCCAATACATCTGATGGATGCCTGCTGCCACAGTCCCTCCATTAGTCCTACTCAGAATAGCTCAGGCTTTTGATACTGGACCAACCTTCCAGCATAGGGCATGTCTTTGCCTGAGCATCAGCCCCTCTGAGTTCCTTGAAGGTGCTGGTAGTCCTGGTGGCTTAATGTCTATCCTGATTAAACAACCTGCTTATTCATGCACCAACATTGTCCTTAGCAAGAGGCTGGTACTCAGCACTCTAGATATGCCAGAGTAGCATGGATAAGGGTGAACCAGGGGAAGAACTCCCCTGAGCAATCTCAGACCTTGGAATGTTTGGTGGTAATTTTTTGGCACAAAATCAGGAAGGGTTTTGTTGCCTTTTTCCTGGAAGGTGACCGTTGTCAGAAGTCCACTGGCTCACTGTAGTTGGGCCTCAGCATAGGCATTGATAGTTTAATCCCTTGGGCTTGCTTATAGATGCAGCCTGTTCAGTGGGTTTACTGTAGGCCTGGGATCCCTCATTGGAGGATTATCAGTCAGTTTTCCTTTTGGTTATATTAAATGCACGCTGAAAATAGAAAATAGAGTTAAAAATCTACGTTTCGACCTTAGGTCTTCTTCAGGAAATATCTAAAAGAGAAAAAAAACAAGTTAGTGTAGAGGAGAGGTAAAATGAGAGAGATATATATGTGGAGAAAGAAGAAGGGGGAGGCAAAGAGAGAAGAAGTGATAAATGGTAAGATTAAGAGAGAATCTGTGAAACAAAAAGGTGATGATGGAAAGATAAAACATAATGGGACAGAAAGAGCTGGGAAGTTCCTAGGTAGAGACAGATTAACAGGGCCTTGTAAGAAGGTTGAAAGGTGACAAATGTGTGAAAAGGAGACAGAAATGGAGACATATGGTGAAATGAAAATAAATCAGTACAAAAACAAATTGACTTTAGGAAAAAAAAAAAAGGGAGGCTGAAAGATGTTAGTGGAAAATAAGTCTATCATTTAAACCAGAGGGCTGCTGGGAGCTACAATGATGATCAGCTTGGCTTCCATGTTTTTTCTATGGTTAGGATCCCGGAAGCCCTGCTGAAGGACACACAGAAAGGTCATTGACATTGTGGTCCCTGGAGATAAAGTGGGATACAATGGGTTTAGCAGTTTCACCATTCCTGACTGCTCTGTAATGTTCCTGAAACGGTCAGCAAGACGCCTACCAGTTTCTCCGATGTAAATAGCTGAACACCTCCTGCAAAGAATACAGTACACTACATTAGTGGAGGTGCATGAGAACTCCTTGGTGATGTGAAAACACCTGTAGGCCCCCAATCTCAGTTACACTGGAAATAAATTTGCAGGTGTAGCAGCGAGCCCTGTTGCAAGGTTTGGTACCTGGGGGAGAACTGTTAGGAGTGGGTAGGCTGCTTTTACCAGGAGATTGCAGGTTAGGTGGCCGCGGTAGGGAGGCAATAGGTGGTTCTGTAAAGGAAGCACCAATGTTAGGGTCAGTTTGCAAAATGGGAAAGTTACTAGTGATGATCCTGTGAAGAGAAGGTGTGCTCTGATGGAAAGGAAGAACTAGTGGAATTCGCCGTTGTTCTTGTGTGACAGTATCCCTCCTGCGGGGGTCAAGGTTACAGGGCATGTTACTGACCCGGGAGAGTGCTCTGTCCACTGTGCTTTTAGGGTATCCCCTGTTGATAAAGAAACTATGCATTATTTGGGTCTGCTCAGCAAAATCATCCTCTTCACTGCATAACCTGCGAAGTCTAAGAAACTGTGAATAAGGCAGGCCATTCTTGACATGTTTAGGATGGAAGGAGCTATGGAGGAGGGAACTGTGAGAGTCAGTGGGTTTGTAATAGACTGATGTCTTCAGACCAGTGTTCTGGACTGAGAGCTGGATATCCAGGAAAGGCAGTGTAGAGGAGGATACTTCAACAGTGTACTGAAGGGAAGGATGAGCCGTGGTGAACTTGTCAAGGAAGACTTGAGGGTCTCCCTGGAGCAGGAGGTGGCCCCACACAGTCATCAATGTAGCGTTTGTAGAGTTCAGGCACAGTCCTGTGAATGAGAGAAAAACATTCCTCCACCCAACCTACAAACAGATTAGCAAAGTTGGGACCCATCTTTGGTACCTATGGCAACTCCACTGACCTGTTGAAAAAATTGTTGTTAAAAGAAAAAGCATTGAGTGTTAGAACCAGTTCTGCCAGACGAGTTAGTGTGTGTGTGGGTGGCTGCTGGACTTCCCGCTTGTTCAAGAAATGCTGCAGAGCTGTCAGACCATCATCATGGGGGATCACTGTGTAAAGAGATTTGATGTCCATGGTGAAGATGAGCTGATGAGAGTCACTGAATCTGAACCTGTCAAATAACTGGAGAGCATGGTTAGTGTCTTTAACATAGGAGGCAGGGACTCAACAAGGGGTCTCATGAGGCCATCCAAAATGCAGAGATGCGGGATGGGGCAGGAGCAGGCAGACACTATGGGGACAATTCCGGTTACCTGTTTTGTGGATTTTGGGAAGAAGATAAAACCTAGATGTCTGGGGATGCTGGACTATGAGTCTCTTGCAGAAGCAGGAGCTCATTGTTTTCAATAGCAGAGGTGATGGTGGTGGTGACCTCCGTCTGATAGTCAGCAGTGGGGTCCTGTGGAAGAGAAGAATAAAACTGGTGTCAGAAGTTGCTGTGTGGCTTCGTGATGTATAGCTCCTTTTGCCAGACCACAACAGCACCTCCCTTATCAGCTGGTTTAATAACAATGTCATTCCTATATAGAGATCTGAGGGCTGCAAGCTCACCAGGTGTCAGGTTGGAATGGTTGTGCCTGCAATGAAGATTAAAGTTAGTGGTGTTTTCCATGCATTGGTTAACAAAATAATCAACAGCAGCAAAACGTCCTGGAGGGGGTGTCCATGCACTTGCTGGGGATTGATGTCATTGATAGTTCTGGTGATACCATCATCATCTGTGGGAAGAGGAGTCATATTAGAAAAATGAGCTGCAAGGCGTACTCTACGATAGAAGCACTGTAGATCAACTTGAACCTGGGGTGCATCAAGATATCTGGGTGTGGGCACAAAAGAGAGACCTTTGCTAAGGAGTGAGTGCTCATCTTGTGTCAGGGGAAGGTCTGGAGGAATACAAAATACCAAATTGTTAGGTTGTGTCTGACTCGAGGGCTCATGCTGGTTGTTGATCTGCTGGGTGAGAGACTGGAGTTTAGCAGCTTTGGTGTCCTTGAGAAACTGAAAGAGAGTGGAGTTAAGGTTTTGGATGCAGTGCTTAATAAAAGGAAGACATCAGTCTATTACAAACCCACTGACTCTCACAGTTTCCTCCTCCATAGCTCCTTCCATCCTAAACATGTCAAGAATGGCCTGCCTTATTCACAGTTTCTTAGACTTCGCAGGTTATGCAGTGAAGAGGATGATTTTGCTGAGCAGACCCAAATAATGCATAGTTTTTTATCAACAGGGATACCTAAAAGCACAGTGGACAGAGCACCTCCGGGTCAGTAACATGCCCGTAACCTTGACCCCAGGGAGGGATACTGTCACACAAGAACAACGGAGTATTCCACTAGTTCTTCCTTTCCATCAGAGCACACCTTCTCTTCACAGGATCATCACTAGTAACTTTCCCATTTTGCAAACTGACCTAACATTGGTGCTTCCTTTACAGAACCACTTTATTGCCTCCTACGCCGGCCACCTAACCTGCAATCTCCTGGTAAAAAGCAGCCTACCACTCCTAACAGTTCTTCCCCAGGTACCAAACCTTGCAACAGGGCTCGCTGCTACACCTGCAAATTTATTTCCAGTGTAACTGAGATTCGGGGCCTACAGGTGTTTTTCACATCACCAAGGAGTTCTCATGCACTCCACTAATGTAGTGTACTGTATTCTTTGCAGGAGGTGTTCAGCTATTTACATCGGAGAAACTGGTAGGCGTTTGTTGACTGCTTCAGGAACATTACAGAGCGGCTCGGGAATGGTGAAACTGCTAAACCCATTGTATCCACTTTATCTCCAGGGACCACAATGTCAATGACCTTTCTGTGTGTGTGTCCTTCAGCAGGGCTTCCGGGATCCTAACCATAGAAAAAACATGGAAGCCAAGCTGATCATCCGCCTTGGCTCCCAGCAGCCCTCTGGTTTAAATGATAGACTTATTTTCCACTAACATCTTTCAGCCTCCCCTTTTTTTTTTTTTTTTCCTAAAGTCAATTTGTTTTTGTACTGATTTATTTTTCATTTTCACCATATGTCTCCATTTCTGTCTCCTTCTCACACATTTGTCACCTTTCAACCTTCTTACAAGGCCCTGTTAATCTGTCTCTACCTGGGAACTTCCCCAGCTCTTTCTGTCCCATTATGTTTTATCTTTCCCATCATCACCTTTTTGTTTCACAGATTCTCTTAATCTTACCATTTATCACTTCTTCTCTTTGCCTCCCCTTCTTCTTTCTCCACATATATATTCTCTCATTTACTCTCCTCTACACTAACTTGTTTTTTTTCTCTTTAGATATTTCCTGAAGAAGACCTAAGGTCTAAACGTAGATTTTAACTCTATTTTCTATTTTCAGCTGCATTTAATATAACCATTTTGTTTTGCTTTTAGACCATGCTGACGCAGCTCTTGTCTTTGTTTTTACAGTTTTCCTTTTGCCCATCAGCTTTCACACCCTGAGTTAGTGAGTGGCTGTGCAAGATCTGAACAAGTTTGATGAAAACTTCCAGAGTTAAGTCTCACAACCAAGGTCAGCCTAGATAGATGGGGAGCAGGTCAGAGCAATTTCCCACTCAGGGAACTTGATCAGTCTATGAACAGCATCTCCACATCAATATTCAAGAGATGGAGAAGGTCCGCTAGCTTCCTTAGTTTTCATCCATGATGCTAAATATGGCATGCATTTGTACATAACCATTAAGGCACAGGAGATGTTTCTAGAGGTTATCGACTTGCTGACAGTTCACCTGGCAGGGAGTTGAATCTTCAGGCAGATCGGTAAGTCGCAAAATATTCATCTCGTGGAATGTAGGTTAAATTGAGGTTTTCGAACTTCTGTGCAACTGATTTGGTCAACCTCAGATCAATCTGTTCACATCCAGCTGCAATGCTCTGATCTGAGACGGTTCTTCAGTCTTTTTCAATGTCCACAGCCAGGGCAGTGGTCAGTCTGCCTCAAGAGTGGACCTTAGCAGAGCGTATTTTTTCTCTACTATATTTTTTCCAAAGTTTTACAAAAAGAATAATAAATAGAAATAAAAGGTGTCCTCAAGGAGCTGCCTCTTGTTAGCTGCAGAGTGGCTAAAAGACTGTAGTTCTCGGACTAAGCTTAATCTTGCTCAGTAAGCACCCTTGCACCTTCTGGTGTGTAGAGACCTGCTATCAGGATCTCTCTCTCTCACCAAAAAATCCAGGAATTACAGCTCGCACCCTGACTCCTGAGAGGAGGAGGACCTCTCATACCCACCCAAAAAAGATATATATAAATAAATATATAGTTTTTCCCAAGAAAACTACTTGACTCCTTGATAGCTGCCAGAAATACTCTATGTCTACAGCCTATGATCAGATAGGAGCCACCTCTTTTATCTTGGGCCAGCAGGGAAGGTTTTCCTTGACGGCCTCTAGTCTGCAGTTTTTTTTTTCTACAAGAAGGCAAAGAGGCTGACATTAAGTTTCACTAAGAGTCCAGGTTCTGCTCTCCCAGCCCTGGGGTTTTTGGCCTAGGAACCAATAGACACATGTTAGTAGGTCACGCCTGCTGTCCTGATCTCTGGTTCTCTGTGGATCTGAATTGGGTTCTGAATGCTCTTTGCAAGGGTTTTTTTCAAACCACTCACTGGATGTGTTGTTTTACAGGCTTCCTATTAACTCATTGGGTCCAGTAGATGCCATATGGTGTCGGAACCATTCATTACAGAACCTGACCCAAAATGGCCACCGGGACTCAATGAGTTAAGGAGCCATACCTTATTAGGCATAAGGACAGGTAATACTCAGGATGGTGCTCACCCCTCAGGTGCTCATTGCCTTACAGGAGTCCAGGACATAGGTTTCTGTCCACCTGTCCACAACCTCCTCAATCCAAGGGAAAGAACTGCACAATTTGGATTTATCTTCCACCCTTAGGATCTAATCTAAATGGACAGCTTGCGTTTGTGAGTCTGAGAGTTTGCTTGTTCTTGTGGAACAGACAAGCAGGGTCCAAGAGGCCTTCCTTTATAAAAAGTTGGACTAGCATAACATTCTGTGGTGATTTGCATATGCAGCCCATGATGCTTTGCATTGTGGGGGCATGTGTGATTTTGTATTTTCTTGAAACTTGGCTTCCCAGCCAAATGCCCTTTGGGGTAACCCTTGCCTCAGTGTTTCGCACAGAGGTTCTTTGTCTTCCTTTATAGGCCACTCTCACAAAAAGGGTGTGGGCCTGTGTTGTTCAGGCCAATATTGTAGTGAAAAGAGGTCCCCAGCTCTTGGAGGAGGTCCCTGGCTCTCCTCAAGGCTCACCACTCCAGGGCTAAGGCGACATCCTGGACAGGCAGGTGAAGCATTAGTTTTAAGGTTATGCAAGGCAATTATGTGGTCTCATGTCCACATGTGCACAAAACATCCATCTTGATGTTCAGAGTTCAGCTTATGCAGTTGGTTGCAGAGTGCTACAGACAGCAGTTCACAAGTAATTCTCAGTGCTTGACTTCAAGTATGGGATAATCTTCTTCCCCCTTCCATTTTTTCTGGTATGACTCTTAAAACCCAGTTGTTATGATTACCCATTGAAAATGTGGACCACTACAGAAAGATGAAATTAACTGCATACTTACCATAATTTCTTTCTGTTAACTCCAACATTGTCAATGGGGCCTCCCAGGAGCCTGCTCCTGTGGGAAAATCTTATCTCTAGAGTGCTAGAGGGATGTCCTGTTGTAAAAATCCCCGTTATTTTTCCGACATCCTCTTTCTTGCTGTACTGTACTCATAAATATAATATATAACAATAAAGAAAAGGATTATTTTTTTGATCAGTCTGACCGTAGGTTAACAGTGTTACTGACAACTCTTGAAGTGTTTTCCTTGTTACAGGTTGCCTCACTGCATTCAGTTGTTGCCTGGAAGTTCTACCTTAGCGGGGATCAGCCTCAGTTTTCCAGATGTGCGAAAGATTAGAACCTGTTTTTTTGTACAGAATGCTTCTTCCGGCAAGGAGAATTGAATTGTTCAAACCTTGAGTCAAATGGAAAGCCTTCTCCTCCTCAGACGTCTGCCTGGAAGGTAAGACAGTTTTTTTATTTACATGTGGCAATACATTTTATGTTGACAATAGATTATAATGTATAAAAATGTGTAGCTATTATGGCACTGTGAGGTAAGTAGTAACTGGAGAGTTGCTGCAGCATGGAATCCTCATATGCCCAACATTCTAAAGCTTGGGCTGTGCCATTGTCCTGGTAGGGGTGCACTATACCCAGTTGTTATGAATACCCATTGACAATGCTAGAGCTAACAGAAAAAGAAATTACAGTAAGTATGAAGTTAATTTCATAAATCTGGATTATTAATTAATTTTGATCTTATTATTTACTGCTGTTTTATTGATAGCTTGATGTATTTATCGGATGTATTTTTGAATATGTGACCTTTTATTAGCTGTGAGGTGCTCTGAGCCATTGGAAAGGGCACCATATCAATAAAATTTGCCTTGCCTTGATGAGGTGTGTGGAAAGCATGATGACTAGAGCCATAGGTGACTTACTTAGGGTCACAGAATGAGTGATTGGTGGCTGTGGGATTCAAACTTGTGTCTCCATGTTCAGAAGGCAGCACTGTAACCACTACAGCAAACAGCCTCACTAGACATTTATTTCATATTTATTTATTTGAAAATCTTTTACCAGCTAAACCATACAGAGAACAACAGTCTTATTTACGGATGTGGCCCAAAGGGAGGGAAGGAGGGTAGGAGAGGAGGAGAGGTACAAGACTAGCAATAAGATAAAACAAATGCTAACTACACAACTGTACATTGGTTACCACAGTGTAAAGACGTGCATAGATTCAGCAGCAGTTGGTACACCACGCAATACATGGCAGGCACCAGTTTCATAATCGAGATACGTGGCAGTCAGTTAGGGAACTGACAAGTGGACATAAAGTGTTTCAATTTTTGTTTGGTACCAAAGACTGAAGGGGAGCAAGTAATGTCAGAGGGCAATTTATTACATACCTTGGGCATGTGGAAGCTAATTGCTGCTTGGTCAGCTTTCTTTTTCAATGGGGGGGATAAGAAACCTTTTATCTATCGCCCACCAAGGTAGGAAGGGAGCTTGCTAGCCCAAAATATGGCTACAAGCAAAGCAGCGTGCTCCAACAGTCCATAATGGATCATCTTACAGTGCAGTATATTTGACAGTAATGGGTAAATTAAGGACAAATCTGCATAGTGTGTTGAATAGGCAATGCAGCTTGGAGAAAGACCATTTATTTTTTATTTGTTTGTTTTTTGTAAACCGAGTAAGGTTCCACCCATTCAGAGTGTCAGCATTAGTGTGCCTGGTCATCAGGGTGCCAAGTTGGGATTTCACTGACCCCTGTTTTTGTGGATGGCTGCACCTCCCTTTTATATTATTCTAACTTGGGGGGGAGGAGCAGACCTCAGGGAAGGGGCATGAATCCCAAAATCGGTGCCCTGATGTGCCGTTGCACAAATGCCAGCACTCTAATGGCCAGAAAGGACTGAGTAAGTACACTAGACAATTGAGTGTCAATTTACAGGTACAGCCCAGAAGCTGGTTACTAAAATGGTTCTCCTGGTCTTCAACTATGTGGATGTGGTCAATGGCATCACCACCTTGTCTTCTCGAGCCAGACTGGACACCCTCTGTAATGCCTTTTGTCACTTTGCTGCTAACTCCCCACCTCTAATTCACCACTGCACCCTCTGTTCTTCCTATCCATCCTCCCCCTACCCTTATTTTGCCAGTCCCACTGTGCCTCTTTCATCTCCACATACTGGTTTGGGTCCCCACCCTCTTACCTATCCCCACTCTTCTCTCCTATTCCTCTGCCTCATACTTCTTTGCAGCAGGATCCTCAGACCTTCTCCTTTCCCCACTCTCACTCCTGTGCATGGCAGTCAGCCTTCCCTATCACCTTTGTACCTCTGGAACCTTCTCCCATCTCTCTTCCCCACCCTCTTCCTTAGATATGAGCTAAAACTAGTCCCCGCCTCCTCCTGCCCCTGTCAGCCCTCTACCTGACCATCCACTGTTGAGCCTTGACAACCCCTGTGGAGCCCTTACCACTGCTGTTGTTGGGCCCCCATCCTGGTTCTATCTCTGCCTGAGTTAATGTCCTTCCAACAACTACTGAACTGGCATTTTATGGTCACCCTTGCACTTGTGCAAGGGTGAACATATTGGTATGATTGTGGGTTTTGGGAGGTGTGTCATTGTTGATCCAGTGAGGGCAGTCTGCAAGGGGCTTGAAACTATCAGACCTATGATCAGCCAGGCTGATCATGACACTCTTCTGGTCTTGCTGGGTAGAAACATCATGTAGTTCAAAGAAAAGAGGCACCCACATCATAGGGTGGCTCTTTCCTTTGATCTGCATAAGCCAGCCAGCAAACAGAGCTGATCAGCATCATGATCAGCCTGCTATAGTCTTTCCCCACCAATATAAAAACAGTCCTTCACACCTTCTGACAAGTATCCCTCCCACCTCCCATTGTTTTCCCTTTTAATTTTATGACACCAGGATCCCAGTTCCCAGAGCCAGCTAGTACCCCCACCCAACCCATTTTCACTGTGTAACAGGGAAGCCAACCCTGGTGCCGCCAAACATAACATTAACACCAGGGTGCCCAGTCTTCAGTGCCAGTATCCTGAAATAAAGAAAACCATCCTTTGTAGTCTTTTTAATTTTTATACACACTGTAAAAAAGACCATCCATTGATGTCTGTTGCTGCCACTGGCACACTGCTCTTGTTATTCTTCCCTGCTTGACCCACACTCTCAGCACCCACATCCCCACACACCTCCTTTCAGTTTTACCAGAGTGGGTGCCCAGTCCCTTATGCCAGCTAGTACTTCACCCTGCCTGTCTTCACTGTGCAATGCCGGGGAGCCAACTGCCAGTGACGCCAAACATGACACCAACACTGGGGTGCCCAATCCCTAATGTTGGTACCTCACCACCCCACTCCCCACCCCTGCATCCCTTACTTACCTACTGGGGATCTAATGCTGTAGTTCTTTCTGGACTGAAGCCACATCTTCACTCTTCAATGCCTGATCAGGAACTGAGGAAATCAGGTATGCTGTTCAATGTTTTCAAATGGGGTTTGAACACATCCTCATAACTTGGTCACTTTCTAATATTTTTCCCCAGATTTTCAACATGGCCCCAGCTCATGAGCAAGGGTGATGAAATTATGCAAATCCATCCTGGAAGGTGATTTTGCACTCACTATGTCAAACCATTTTCTGTCAGGATTTGGAAATTATCTCCACTCTTGTTCATGGGATGGTGTCATATGAAGACTATATGGAAAATGATGGGTAATAAATATTAAAAAACAGCAAAGTTATGAGTGCACATTGAAAATGTTCAATGCACAGTTGTAACTTTGTAATTTTCAATGATTTGACCCACATTTTCAACATAGTAATTTTTTCACACCACTTCATGAACATGACAGCTGTCAGTTTTCAAATCTCTGCTAAAATTTGTTTTCACACTTGTGGTGTGAAATCACCTTTTGGGCAGGATTAGAAAATGTTCTCATCCTTGTTCATGAGATGAGGTTGTAAGAAAGCTCTGCTTGAAAATTTGGGTTAAAATATTAAAACAACAAAGTTATGAATGCATATTGATTTTTTTCAACTTATGCTCATGAGTTTGGTAATTTTCAATAAATTGACCCCAAAATTTCAGCATAGCCATTTTTCTCACCACCTCATGACTGTGACAGCTGTTATTTTTCAGATCCTGGCCAAAATGTGTTTTCACACTTGAGGCACCAAATGATATTGTGGCCATTATTTGATAAATGACACCTGTCATCTTCAAAAGGAGTTGCCATAAAAAAATTATGTTGAAAATTTGGGGTCAAACTGTGAACAAACAAGTGTTATGAAGAAACATTGAATTGTTTCAATGTTTACTGTACATTTTTTTTTTTTTTTTGCAGTTTTGGCCCCAGTGTTCAACATATCCCTTGTGTTACTCAACCTCCTGGAATATAACATGTGTCATTTTTCAAATCCCACTGAAACTTGTTTTCACAGTCGCACTGTGAAATCACCTTTCAGATGAGATTTGAAAAATTCCATCTGTTTGAGCATAACATCAGGTCATAAAAAGAGTATCAAGAATTTTGAGGTCAAAATGTGGAGCCCATTGAAAAGTAGATATTGCCTCTCAGCTGGCCTGCATTGCAAAAACAATCTAAAATGTGTAAAAGCAGGGCACCACTAGAAATGAAATATTGAATCCATCTGGTCTATCCTGTAAATATATAGCAAAATGTATACAAACAAGACCTGATACAAAAGCAATACAAGCAATGAACATTCGACATTTACAAATGCTTGGTCTGCCTGCAGTGGTGACTTTATTTGCATAGCAAAGCTGCTCATTGCATCATTACTTGCTTCTTTTATTGGTATTGCACTTATGCCATGTGAACTTGTACACTGTCTGCACTTTACTTTGTACTGTTTCATCGATGCTGTGTATGCTTTATTATTTTACTCCCCTTCTCTTCCCCTGGGTCCCACCTGGATATGAGCCTTGGCTCAGTTTATCTTTTCCAGATACCAATTTTCAAATAAATAAATAAATAAAATACATACACTATGTCACGATAATCCAGGCTAGGTAAGATCCCATGTTCAGTTATGCATTTTCAGAAGAGCGAGAGACTGCTCTAGAACCTATGTAGTGCACTTAGTTTAGCAAAACATTTGGATAGGAAGGCATTAATCTGTGGTGAGAAAAACAGTTCTTGTTCAAGCATCATGCCAAAGTACTAGAACTGGGATGACATTATCCAATAAAGCCTGACATTTGACACCACAGTGGAAATTATGCAGCAACCACCTAGTTTCACCCACATACTGTATACAACTTAATTCCTGAATGAAATAAAACAAATTCATTAAAACCGTAATACAAAAACATAGAAACTGAGTTATAAACAAAATGCACAGTCTGCCGTAAATAAGTTGTACAGTAGGGTGTCTAAGCCTGCAGCTCCTTAAAGTAGCACAGTCACTACTACAGTCTGTGACACTGCAGGCAGCAGTGAAAGAACACAGCTCCATAAATTACCTGATAAGTTTATTTAAGAAAAGGATAAGACAGTAATTAGGAGAATACTTGCAGCAGTGAGCAGAGGGTCAGGCCACTATCAATTCTTAGATTATATAACAGATATAGCCTTTCTATAAGTGATGACCACAACTGCAACTAAACATAATAAAAAGTAGGTCACAAAACAGTTTCAGTGTGTGGTTCATAGCTCAGTGCTTGTGTATACTTATGAGCTTGGATTTTATGTGCTTGAGGTTATGAACTTAGACTTTGGCCTTTCTCTGTTTCCCACCCTTGGCAGAAATGCTAGGTAGGTGTAGGACTAGAGGCCCAGTGTTGAGGGTGAGACAAGCACGCCAGAGGAGGAGGAGGCATGGGAGGAAGGTGGGCGATGTCAAAATGCTCTAAGCTGAGCGGGCGAAGTGCTAGGATTTATGTCGAGGATGCGGGAGGAGTTATTCTCCCATTGAACCTCAGGCTTTACCCTTCCCATTCAGTATGTGGTTCATAGTGTAGTGCTTGTGTATACAGTACTTATGAGCTTGGATTTTACATGCTTGAGGTTATGAACATAGACTTTGGCCTTTCTCTGTTTTCCACCCTCAGTAGAAATGTTGGGTAGATGTAGGACTAGAGACCCAGTGTTGAGGGTGAGACAAACATGCCAGAGGAGGAGAAGGCAGGGGAGGAAGGTGGGTGATTTCAAAATGCTCTAAGCTGAGCAGTGGAAGTGCTGGGATTTAAGTCAGGGATGTGGGATGAGCTATTCTCCCCCAATTAAACCTCAGGCTTTAGCCTTCCCATTCAATGTGTAGTCCATAGTGTATTGCTTCTGTATACAGTACTTATGAGCTTGGAGTTTACGTACTTGAGGTTATGAACTTAGACTTTGGCCTTTCTTTGCTTCCCACCCTTGATAAGAAAGCTGGGTATGTGTAAGACTAGAGGCCCAAAATTTTATTAACACTTTGATTACCTCCTCCAACTCCAGAGAGTGTGGCCAGTAGTACACAGGAGAGGAAAAACTCCTGTGGGAAACCTTTGAGGACCCATGGCTATTGACCTGCCCGTCCTCCAGTCGAACTAAGAGGAGATAATCCTAAGGGAGGACTAAGGTTTGGTTTGTTATGTCCACTGTTCTTATCCTTGAGTCTTGTTGGTTGATAAGATGTGTCTTCTGGATCTTGGCAGGAGGAAAATCAATACTGAAGGATGAAGATTCTAGGAGATGAAGAAGACTCTGATTCTGATGTGATGTCCAGATGAGGGAAGGTAGCTGAACCACATCCAGGGTTTTGTATAGTAGTCGGGAACTGGAGACTGAACATAAGGACAACTGCAGGGAGCGATGTTGAGGGATAGAAAGTCACTAGCTGATGAACCTCTGAAACTCAGGAAAGACACATGCTGTTGGAGGTGCCACGATGAGATAGAATGAGAGTGAATAGGAGCTCATTGAAGCAGTCCAATGAAATAAGCAGCAGTAATACAAATCCAGGGGCCGGTTGGTAATAGGCAGCTAAATGGGAACCCCATGGAGGCAGAGTGAGGAAGCTTAATTGAGGAGACCCCAGCACGGGTCATGGTCAAAGGTCCTCCCAGAATTCCCAAGAAAAGGTACGAGATGTCCATGGAGGTTCTGGGCAAGTCCAGAAGCTGAGGATCCAGATGCGGTAGGGAGGAGGGGATGAGGACAGGCCCCCATGCAGGTTGTCTGAAGAACGTTTAGGTGCAAGGCATGCATGGGGAAAGCACAGTGGATTTGGGGAATGATGAAGCAATTGTGAAGAGAGTCAACTGGGATATCCTGCATCACAAGTCCGGTAAGGAATGGAATGAGAACAGACATCAGAGGTCCTGGGAGCTGAAGTGGGAGATGTGATGTGGTATGACTAGGTAGGACAGGTCAGTCACTTGAAAAGATGGTTGCAGAAGAAGGAAAACTAGGGCTCCAGGGCACTCGAGCTAGGCTTGCATGGATGGTAGAATGTCACTAAGATTGCAAGTCGTAAAGGTATGGGTAAATTAAACATGCCAAGAGAGCTGTATGGCATTGTTCATAAGCAGGATGTGTATCAGGAAGTCATATTGCTAGCAGGTTGATCTACGATGTACAGATGTGCATGATCTTGTAAACTAGAGTGATCTGCCTGACATTGACATTAATCCTCAGTAGAAGTTGGATACCATCGTTAGCTTCATTAGAAGGTACCTAAAATGACCCAGGATTGTTATGTAAATGTGATTTGTTCACAAAGATGCCCTGTGTAATAAACTGAATCTGGAACTGGGTGGTAAGGAAGCCAGAATGAACCTGCATGAAAAGAGGCCCCATTTCGCTGAATTGGACCAGCGGGATCCCTGCAGAGGACCATAAGAAGAAGTATATTGGTATTCAAACAGTAAGCTAGGCCCTGCAGAAGCTAACTGGATTAATGAGATGCCTATGTAGATCTGCCCAAGGAAGGGGTAGAAGTGATTGAGTCAAGCTAGGCCCCCATATAGGCTAGCTGGACCGGCAGAACCCGCACGTAGGTCTGCCTGAGGAAGTCAATGATTAAGTTGAACTAGACCCCCACACAGGCTAGCTGCACCAGCAGAACTCCCACATAGGTCTGCCCAAGGAAGAAGTGAATTGATTAAGTCAAGCTAGGCCCCCACACAGGCTAGCTGGACTGGCAGAACCCCCCACATAGGTATGCCCAAGGACGGAGTATAATGGAGCGAGTTGAGCTAGGCCCCCACGTGGGCTTGCAGGACCAGTGGACCCCCATGTAGGTTCGCCTGAAGAAGGCTGGAAATGGGGAGACCCCCACTGAGGTTGGTCATAGGATGGAGTCTGAAGGAGAGGGATCCCATAAAGGTAGTTCAATGGAGCAATAGAATATGCAGCATAAGGTATCGGAGGTCAAGGAAGGGAGCCTAGTGAAAAAGAATGGGATTGACAAGGAGCTGAGCAGGATATATAGCTCTCATAATAATGTGGCATAGTCCCTGTAACTCTTGGGCAATGTTGCCCTGCTTCCTCAGAAATGCACTGTTTCCTATGGGAGCCAGATGCCACTATGATCCTGTAGAAACAAAGCAAGTCTATGTAACCAATGTCCCCGAGATAGGTGGAGCTGCCAGGACTGTGAACCACTTGTCTCCTGATTCTAACACCACCAGCAAAGGAGAAATGTGTTACAACCTCCCTGCTGCCTTTTATCTGAAGCCTAAACAGTCTTATTATGAGTAATTTCTCTGTTCTTCAAACCAGTGCACTGTACCTTTAAAGAATGTCTGGAATGCCACGTATTCATATGTTTTAAGTCCACTGGTGTAATCGCAGGCAGCAAGCCCACCACTCTGATAGTAGCTGAACAAAGCCGAGTTTTAAGTGCCCTGAACATGTTAGAAAGGAAATTGTAATCCTTGCACAGAAGGACAATGCATTTCTCCTGAGGACACACCATAGCCTCTGATGCCGTAGCCCTTTCTGATGCAGCTCCTAATATCACAACTCTCTGGTCCATTGTGGCAAGTAAAGAGATGGGTCCAAGTATGACAAGGTGGTAAATTAAATCTGAACAGAGTACAGGTAAATGCAATGGAGTACATGTGTTCTGAGCTTTTACCATGGTTGAGAATGTGTCCAGGAGAGAAGAGACTTGAAACAACTGGGCAGGAGGCAGCAGCATGGGTGGAATGGAGCCATGGTCTTGTTCCTTAATTAGCAGAAGTCAATTGTAGACAGCAAAACCCCAGTACAACAGAAGTGGATAATACCAAGGGGATATCAGAGATTCAGGGTCTAATAGAGGTATATGGAGCACTAGCAGACAGGACCTGGAGACAGTCGCCAACACTGAAAGAAATTCAGCTGATGCGGCTGGAGTCCTGATACACACTGAGTCTGTAGTGCAGAACAAAGCCGGGCATGGAGGGTGACGCCACACCCTGAAGCACCGGCATGGTGACCAAGAGCTGGAGCAGCCTGCTGGGAGGCTTACAGTCGGAAGCTGAGGGGCAGAAGAGTAGAAGGCACAGTCCACGCTGGAAAATGTAGTCTTGCAGTGTGCTGATGTGGCAGCTGTACTATTGCCAACAAGGGCATGAAAAGATGAAGTGACTGGTAAGGAAATAAGAAGTGCCCAGAAAGAAATGGGGGAATGGAAGGACGATGGAGGAAAGAGGCACAGGGCGAAAGGTGAAAGGAAGGAGTGGGAGAGAACAAATGGGATGAAGCACACAGGGGATGGAGGAAAGTCGGAGGGGAGAAGGAGAAGAAGGTTGAAAATTAACAAGGAGGCAAGGCAACACAGATCCATGAAACAAGGGGGAGACCCAGGAGGAAAATTAGGGACAAAAGGGAAGAAAGGCAGCACCCAGTCAAACCAGTCACATGCCAAGGAGCTGATTTCAAAATGCTCTAAGCTGAGCAGTGGAAGTGCTGGGATTTAAGTAGTGGATGTGGGAGGAGCTATTCTCCCCCCATTGAACCTCAGAAAAACTGCTTTGAAATCACATTGCTGCTCTTATCTTTGCCCTACAGCAGAATACTAGCTTCACACGTCCAGTCAAAATCTTGAGGTCATGAATATTGTAATTAGAAATGTTTGATTCTGTTCTATCTTAAATTAAATTAAAGGAAAATACACACTTGCATTTTTACTTTTAAAAATGTACTCACTTTGCTTACAAAATGGTCACTAAGAATGCTACTTTCTGATTGGCTAAAACTTGTTCTTACCCACTGGACTGGGACAGCACTACCAACAGGTAAAAAAAAGTTTTGCAAATCAGGATCTAGCACCTAAAATAATCACTGTGCCAGTGTTTGTAATTTAAAAAAGAAAATGGATTCCATTTTTCTCGCTGAAAAAAACAAACACCCCCAAACAAGCCACACTTACCAAGGGAATGGGGAAGCAGAAACGATTCCGGAGTAGGCCACTGGCTGCAAAGATGTGAGGTGAAATTTGCAGGCAGACAATCCAACTAGTCAGAATGATTCCTGACCCTCATTGCAGCTGTCCATGGAGTGGAGACTATGGGGACTCAGTATGGTGCACACCAGAGCCCAAGATCAAATCTGTGCTGCTTGCTGCTCCCTGGCCCTGGTTTCAGTTTGTGGTTCCAGGTGTGTGGGAATCATAGTGGTTCCAGCTGCACGGAACAAGGCACTTGCCATCACCAAGAACAGCAAGCTGCTTCCCATTCCTAATTTCAATTCACAGTGGCAGGTGAGCAGAGAGATCACTGCAGCTCCAGCCACGTGAAGCAGGGCACTCACCAGTGCCAAAGACAGAAACTTGCTCCTTTGCCATACTCCTCAGCCCCATTTACTACGTTCCTGCAGCCAGGAGACCTGCACAACATGCAGCTCACCAGCTGCAGAAGACAGTCACAAAACAAAAGTTGAAAATTAACTAAATGATAGATGGGGCTTGGGAGAAGACTGGAACAACAAATCCCATATAACATCTGCCATGCTCCCAGATGCCATCCATTGTCGAGGTACGGTACTATTTTAAAATATTTTTTAAACTGTTTTTATTTTGTATTTCCTTATTAGATTTTCCATTTTTTTTAAGTTTCCTATTTTATAAGTACAATAAAACACTTCAGGGTGTTGGTTGTGGTGTCCAACTGCACCTCCAGGGGCTGAAGGCAATTGGCCTTCAGCCTTGTGTCTTACTACACCTCTGGGCATGCAGTTGTGGCTCCACAACCAACACTCTGTCATGTCTTATTAGTTGCCTATCTTTGTTCTTTCATGTCAAAATTTGGGATCATTCCCCCTAGCTCAGTGAGCTCATACAACTGGTGCCGGGAAGACTGGTTTTAAAAAGGCTACAGAAAATTTGTAAGAATTTCCATATTGAAAATGTATGAATTTTGTTATATAGTGCTTCACATATTATGGTACATTTCATAGTATTCTTCCGAGCTCCTTAACCACATTGTAGTGATGCTAAAGATGTCTAAATCTGAAAAGAATAGAAAACTGTCAGGCCTTTTCTAATTCTGATTTTACCATGTTTTATTTATATATTTATTTTAAAAGATTTAGCTGGTATTACCAACATGAGTTTGGCAGGAACTCTTTTACAGATATGTCTGAAGACATTTTGTATATTATAGTAATATAATTTAAATACAGCATGCAATAACGCATGGTGTGGAGTACAAAATATCTCATCTTTCTGGTATTTTTGGACTCACAGTCACATTGAAACGCTAGCATAATTTATCACTGAATTTTTGTAGTTGTAAAACATTGTTTTTGTAAACAAAAACCATAATGTACTTATTTGTTTTGAATGATATATACAGTCATCACAGATAACCCCAGTTATAATTGTCACTGGCACTAGGTGTAGTGCATTATGCTACCACCGGGAGGCCCTGGCTTGTGGCATGAAATCGATTCCCCGCTCTGTGCCCAAATTCAACTATAACTTAGGGCAAGATCCATTGCAGCACCAACAATAGGCAACTTTATCTACTAGAGAATAACACTTGAAATGCTTAGGGGATTTTACGATGTATTTTAAGAGCATTAAATAATGGAGAAAGGAAACTCTGTGCGCTTGTGCTGCTTGAATGTTATATGTGAATATATCGTGTTGATCTTTCCTCAGACCCACTCAAAAGGAACTATATTTCAAGTGGCTTGTCCTAGTTAGAGAAAATGAAATGAATAAATCAATATTTCTCTATACCCTGCTAAGCCTTTAGGCTTGTGTTGCTAATAACAGAGATGCATATAAGAAATAATATAAACCAGGAACTAGATAGCTCAGTGGATTAGTAGTAGGTGAAGAAGTCGATTACCTGTAGATCACTAGTTCAGATCTAACCAAGGTCAGTAGTGGTCCAAAGCCATTACCCTATGAAGGATGTGTGCTGGTCTACGTGAAGTGAGTTATGGTGGTTTTAATCCAATTGCCAGTGGGCAGGTGTCCACAGATCAAAGTCACCAATCCAGTTGTCACAAACTATCACCCTTGTGGAAGTTTTAAATGAGAGTCCAAGGACTGAATGGACACTGAGTCTGAACTACCATCTCACCTACATAGTGGCTCCTCCATGACATGATTGTGGCCACTGATGGGGCAATGTGGGGAAAGTTACACTGTGATCACCCGTGCTGTACCTGTTATGTTCTGCAAGTACTAAACACAGACATGCATGCATGAACGCACGCACACACACACAGACACACACACCCACACACACAAATACACACACACAAGCAATCTGGACATTAATTAAATCAATGTAAAATAATGAAGCTAAACAAAAGGCATGACCAACATTTCAAAACCCAACAACTGTGAAGTAACATGCACTGTGTTGTTTGATGGCTACTAGTTCAAGTAAGCAAACAACAAATAGGTATAGTTAATTGTGAACCACCGTAGCAGTTTGCTCCATGTTTCTATCTAATCTTTTTTTTTTTATTTCTGTTTTTGCCCCCTGGTATCTTCAGCATGCCCCACTGACTCCTGAACCAGATACTCAACAGACCTCAGGATACATAAAAATTGTTCTAGTAGATAGAAATGTATTAACTTTGGGGGTAAAGAAGATACAGCATGTGTATTTGTGAATTGTAACATTGTAAAAAGTTCTAGAAGTATTAGAAAACAGTTGATAACTCTAAAATAGATATATATATATATATATTCATTGCAAAAACCTTGTTAATGCATCAGTTAAGTTGAAGCAACAAAAGTAAAGAAATGAGGCATTAGAGTTGAGCCCTAACACCCCCACCTACCCCCACCCACCCTCCACAGACTAACAGGTGATGGGGTGTGCCTTGGGATCATTGAGCCTAACTCTCACCCCATTCCATGTGTAAGAAAGCTGGCGTGGTACAGTATAGGAGAATGGGGTGACAGTTAGGCCAATGACCTCAGGCACCACTCCGCCTGTTGGTCTGTGGAGGGTGGGGGTAAAGAGGCCCCTCCTAATGCCTCATTTCCATACTTTTGTTGCTTCAACCCTACCTGATGCATTAACAAAGTTTTTTGCAATGAATTTCCTTACTTTTTGATAAACTGTAATCTTACCCTTATATGGTTTGGAGAGCACAGGCCTGGGTACCAGTTTTTTGAAGTGCATCCCATCTATCCATAAAGGGCCCCACCTATAATTGTAGAGATGCAGCACAGGCCTAGACACATTCCAAGTAACCCTTATGCTGCAAATGACGCAATATCTCAGTAACCATAGCAACCTTGGAACAAATTCCACTGCAGTTGTAATCATGGACTGGAATCCTCTATGCATGCCTAAAGGTGTATTAAACTATGCTTAGTAAAAAAAAATCTGTATCTCAAACCATTTTCGAGATATAGGCACTGAAAGGCGCTGCATTCACCACAATGTTATCCTATGGGAAATGTCTCAATTTTTAAATGGCATAACTATGGAACTAATGATAATTTTTACACCAAATGAGCATAAGTCATATCTGTGGGACAACCCTTTGTATCCTGCAAATTTCAAGCCAAAGTCTAACTGTTTCTTTGCAGTGAACTAGCAAAGAAACAACAACCTCTAACAAAATCTGACCAGAGCCAATAGGGCTGCAGGAGAGGAATCTGTGCTAAAATATTACTAACATACAAAATGCCAGCAGAATAGGCCTAACGGTCTTTCGTCTGCTCATTTGGTCAGCCCCACCCTGGGAACTGACCTTGCTGCCCCCCTCGCCTTCTCTGGCTTCTCCCTTCCCAGTTCTGGATATTCTCACTGCATTGGATTTTGCTTCCAGAACCCTTCCCCTGTATCTGTCCCACCCCCTCGTGAACCCCTCCACCGTCTCTGCCTCCACCAGCCCCCTAGGCAGCGCATTCCATGGCTCCACCACCCTGTCAGTGAAGTAGCACCTCCTCCTTTCTCCCCTGAATCTTCCCTCCAGCTTCCACCCATGCCTCTAGTGGCCCCTCCTCCTTCCTTCGAAGCACCTTGACTGTTCCTCCCTTATTTACCCCCTTCATGTACCTGAAGACCCTATCATGTCCCCCAGTCCTTCTCTCTTCCAATGTGTACATATTTAGCTCTTTCAAGCCTCTCCTCATAGGTCCTGTCCCCAAGCCCCACATCATTTTGGTTGCCCTCCTCTGACCCTCTCCAGGAGTTTAATGTCCTCTTTAAGTTGAAAATTATTATTTTTAAATATTTTTACACCAAATTTTTAACACAGCCTTGTGATGAACAGAAGACACCAGGAGAAAGGACTGCTGTGTGACTGGACTCTCTGCTGGGACTAAAGTAGAAGAACTTTTGTACTTGGACCTTTAATTTAGGGTAAAAAACTAGCATACAAAACAAAAAAAGTGTGTGTTTGTCTGGGTTAACTGAACTGAATGGGTATCTGAACAGTTATCTAGGTGTAAATCTCAGGTGATTGAAAGGACTTAACTGCTGTGAGGTTTAAATTACTTGTAGAAAGATCTAGTAAGTAGGGGGAGTGGCTTAGCTAGAAGAAAGCTACATTTAAAGACTGCCTTAGAAAGATTCTGCTAATAGCTTGGCAGAAGACACCAGGATAAAGGACTGCTGTGTGACTGGACTTCTCTGCTGGGACTATATTGCCCTCCTTCCCTTCCCTCCACCCTCCCACCCAAAGCTAGTTCTATTTTTATAGGCACAGGATTTGACTGACAACAGGAACTTCCTGTTTGGGAGCAGGAAGTGAGTGATCACAGAACCACCAAAGACCCACCATCCTAGAAGGGCAAGAGTAGCTCTCCGCCCCTCTAGCTGCTGGAGGTCTGCCTCTGAGCAAGTAAGTGGTCTACTGAGAAATATAGGATATTCTTGTCTCAGAACAGGACAATCAGGAGCTTAAAGGCACACAGGCAGAAAGTAAGGAGAGAGAGAAAAAACAGAGGAAAGAGTAAGGATTGCAAATAGTTAAGGGGCCAGAAATAAGACATGATTGGAGTGGTGCAGTGCAGTGGCTGTGAAGCAGCAGTCTTCGGGAGATGTTCTGGAGGATGCAGTGTTGTCCCATCTGCAGGCACCTCTCTGGGCTGAGGGAGGAGGTTGCTCATCTCCAGGCTGAGTTGGCCAGGATTTGTGAGACCTCCTCTTCCATCCAAGGACCACCAGTACCACTGCCATTGCCTCAGAGGTTGCCAAGAAGAGGAGTGGTTGGACCACAGTGGGCTCAGGAAGGGTGAGGGTGGAACAGAGGTGCATCCCTCCAGTTGTACCTCTCCACATCCCTATGCCATTCTGGACAAGTGTGGTTCATCTATGAAGGCACCCACAGTGGAGACCAAGGAGGATGCTGGGAACCTCCACAAAAGAGACCCACAGGAGGGTGGCAGGGGACCGCAGGGGAAGGAAATAACTCCTGGTGGGGGACTCCATTGTTAGGAAGGTAGAACTGGGGGAGGAAGGGGAGAGGGAGGTAAGGTGCCTGCCTGGTGCCATGGCTTGGAGGGACAGGGAGCGAATCCTCAGGATTGCTGGAGCAGCTGCACATGGGAGGGAGCTGGATGTCATTGTCCACCTAGGGACACATGATCTGGCTAAGAAAGGGATTAAAGAAGTGCAGGAAGAGTTTGTGGAATTGGGGAGGGGCCTTAGTCAAGTAGCATTCACGGTAACCTTCTCGGAGGTGCTGCCCATCTATGGCATAGGAGAGGCTAGGGTGTTCCGCACCATGGGATTCAATCAGTGGTTGAAAAACTGGTGTGGAACTCAGGGATTTGGCTTCATTGGGGACTGGGGGTCCACCTGGAGTGATGCAAGCCTATACTGGCATGATGGGCTGCATCTGTCCAGGAGGGGAACCAGGATCCTAGGTGATAGGTTTAAATGCTTCATTGGCAAGCTTTTAAACTAGCCAAGGGGGGAGGCACTGGAAAGGAGCAGGGAAATCCTAGCCCCAAATAATCATGGTAGTAAGTGTGGCAAACACCAACATAGAGGTGTTGATAGGGAGAAGGGCAGGGGTAAATGGAGAAAGTGACAAAAGCAAGAAGGACAGGGATGGGGCAAAAGGGAGTAAGGCCATCAGGAAATGGAGGGTAATGAGTACCAATGCCTGTAGTCTGGGCAACAAGCTCCCTGAGCTGGTGGCCTTGATGGAAGAGGGATGCCTGGATATCGTAGCAGTCACAGAAACATGGTACACAGAGAACCATGATTGGGATATTAACATACCAGGGTACATAACCTACAGGAGAGACAGGCAGGGTAGAAGAGGGGGAGGAGTAGCTCTCTATGTAAAGGAAGGGATAAAAGCAACTGAACAAAAGAGTAAACAGGGAGGAGAGGAGGCACTGTGGGTCACCTTGGAGACTGGAAAGGGCACCAAAATCCACACAGGGGTTGTGTACAGACCCCCATGTCAGGGGGAGGGAATGGACAAGGATATGATAGAAGGAATTCTTAGAATGGCAGAGAAAGGGGAGATACTGTTGATGGGAGACCTGAATATGCCTGATGTTAACTGGAGCACATTTGCTGCAGCCACATCCAAGAGCAGGGCCATTATTGATGCCTCACAGGTGGCAGGCATTAGACAGCTAGTTTCAGAACCCACTCATGAGGGAGCAATCTTAGACCTCGTGCTCTCAAACGGGGCAGTGAGAGGATCTCAGATCTAGAATGGGTTGCCATCTGGGGACAAGTGACCATCAAACAGTGTGGTTCATGTTAAACTCAGCTACAGAGTCAAGCCATACAAAAGTGAGGGTACTGGACTTTAGGAGGGCTGACTTTGGCAAGATGGGAAAGTGCCTCAGAAAAGTACTAGCAAACAGGCTAGAAGGAGGTGTGGAGCAACAATGGGGAATCATCAAAACTGCCATCACAGAGGCAACAAGCCTTTGTGTGAAGCAAATAAACAAATCAAAATGAAAGAAAAAGCCACTATGGTTCTCAAAAGAGGTGGCTGTGAAAGTCAGGAAGAAAGATAGCATTCCAGAAGTATAAGGAAACACAGAAGAAGCAGGACAGAGAGCTGTACCAGTTAAGGCAGAAGGAAGCAGGGAGGAAGTCAGAATAGCAAAGGCCCAAACTGAGGAAAAGATAGCCAACTCAGTTAAGAAAGGGGATAAAACATTTTATAGGTACATCAGCGAGCGTAGAAAGACAAAGGGAGGGATAGTGAGGCTGAATAGAATAAATGGTGGGTGGGCAGAGGGAGACAGTGAAAAAGCAGGGATACTGAATGAATATTTCTGCTCAGTATTCACAAAAGAGGAGGGGGAAGTGCCTAATCCAATTAACAGAAGCACTCTTGATAGGGGAGTCGATCCCAGTCCTTTCACAAAAGAAAGGGTTCTGCAAGAACTCCTAAAACTGAAGGTGGACAAAGCAACGGGTCCTGATGGAATTCACCCCGGAATTCTAAAAGAATTAAAGGAGGAACTAGTGAAACCACTGGCTACTCTTTTTAATAAATCATGGGAGGATGGTGTGGTACCCGAGGACTGGAGGAAGGCGGATGTGATTCCCCTTCACAAAAGTGGGACCAAGACAGAGGCAGAAAACTACAGACCTGTCAGTCTGACCTCTGTGGTAGGGAAAGTGATGGAGTCACTTCTGAAGGAAAGAATAGTTGAGTACCTAGAGGCCAGTGGAGCACAGGACCCAAGGCAGCATGGGTTCACAGCGGGAAGGTCATGTCAGATGAATCTAATAGATTTCTTTGACTGGGTGACCAAAGTAGTAGACCAGGGAGGGGCTGTGGACATGGCCTACCTAGACTTTAGCAAGGCATTTGACACAGTCCCACACAAAAGATTAATAGTCAAATTAACCAGCCTGGGAGTGGGTCCCAGGGTGGTAGCCTGGGTAAAACATTGGCTGCACAACAGGACACAGAAGGTAATTGTAAATGGAGTCCACTCTGAAGAAAGAGGGTTACTAGTGGGGTACCGTAGGATTCAGTATTGGGTCCAGTCCTTTTTAATGTCTTCATCAGTGACATTGCAGAGGGACTGGAAGGAAAAGTATGCCTTTTTGCAGATGACACAAAGATCTGCAACAGGGTTGATATACAAGGAGGCGTGGAAAGGATGAAAAGGGACTTGGCAAGGTTGGAGGAATGGTCAGAAGTATGGCAGCTAGGATTCAATGCAAAGAAGTGCAAAATAATGCACTTGGGAAACAAGAGACCAGGGAAAGAATACACAATGGGTGGGGAGGTAGTAACAACAACAAAAAAGAAAAGGGACCTGGGGTAATCATATCAGATGACCTTAAGGTTAGCAAGCAATGTGAGAAGGCAGTAGGGAGGGCTGGGGGTATACTGGGATGTATAGGAGAGGCATCAGCAGCAGAAAACAGGAAGTTGTAATCCCTCTGTACAGACAGTTGGTGAGACCTCATCTGGAGTACTGTGTCCAGTTCTGGAGACCCCATCTCCACAAGGACATAGACAGGATAGAGGTAGTCCAGAGGAGGGCAACTAAAATGGTGCAGGGTCTGCAAGAGAAGCCGTAGGAGAGACTAAAGGAGCTTAATATGTATACCCTTGAGGAAAGAAGGGAGAGGGGGACATGATAGAAACTTTTAAGTACCTCAGTGGAATCAACAAAGTCCAAGAGGGTAGCATCTTTCAGAAAAAGAGACTTGCAAGAACAAGGGGACACAATTTAAAGACAGAAGGAGGCGGTTCAGGGGCAATGTGAGGAAGTATTATTTCACAGAGAGGGTAGTGGATGCATGGAACAGCCTTCCTCAGGAGGTTGTGGGGTCTAAAACTGTGGGAGAATTCAAGAATGCATGGGACAGACATAAGGCAATTCTTGTGGGGGGTAGGAAGAAATAGGCTGTTGGTTAGCTAGGATCTGCGACCTATCCTGTAGGTAGGGAAATGGGCAGACTAGATGGGCCAAGCGGTCCTTATCTGCCATCAAAGTCTATGTTTCTATGTTTCTTAACCTGCCTCATAAAGAAGGGCAGAGAAAATGTTCAACTCCTGGCCTAAAGGTGATGTCGTACAGGGACTACAAAATCAACTTTTGTGCTGCAAACACACATTTTGGGCAGGAGTTGAAAATGGCAGCTATCACATTCATGACTTGCTGTACCAAAATGAATATGTTGAAATGTGGTAAAAACAGTGAAAATTACCAAAGTTCTGAGCCCACATTTGCAAAATTCAACATAGCCTCATAACTTAATAGGTGAACATACTAGAATCATAGAATACAAGAAATGTGTAAAGTATAATACCACTCCATATTAAATTTATTCAAAGCCAGGGAATGCATTGCTAGTCTTTTTTTTGGCAATGAAAAAGTTTAACTTGGTCCACAGGGAGGAAATTTGGATACAGCTTTACTTAATCAAGCCCTAAATATCATTATATCAGGGCAGAAAGGGGGTTAGGGTGCATTAAGATGGAAGTGAGGATAAGGTAAAGAAAATTTATTGTCATACTGTTATCTATAAAGACCCTGCCAAAAGAATGCAACACATACAGCATGTCAAGCAGAGAAACACCAGCTTGGCACAGATGCCGTATTCTTTGGTGCGGACTTATAGTGCAACAAGTTACATTGTGTCAGTATTCATTTTTGAGTGGGAGATTATGAAAAATGCCAGATGGTTTTCAATTCCGACCCACCTTTTTTCTTCTTTGATGACAAAAATGCTGCTTTAAGAAAATGGGCTATGTAGACCATTATGATCCATCATATTTTCAATAACCCCAACTTTTTACACCCTGTGGGTCATTGTCCCACATAGGAAAACTGACCTTCTCACTCCTCTCTGAGTGCAAACAAAGACCCCTTTTTGTGTTGACAACCCCCCCATCTGCCACTTGCTTAGTGACAGTGAATTTATGTAGCATTTTTTAGTTCTGCGTATTTATGCAGTTGCATAAAATGCCTACTGACATCCTTTGTAAACTTCCCTCTATCAGTTTCTTCATATTTCCTCCAGTGTTTAAAATTACTGCAGCAGTAAAGAGAATGTGTTCAGTACTAAAACTAAAAAGAAATTTGTTAGTGGGCTTTCTGTTTAGATACAGCTGTTAAGGGGAAGCTGCATTTTCAAAACAGGAATACCTGGAAGGATCTAACAGATAATATCCACATTTATGTTTACTAGTAGTTACTACCATCTTCTCCCTGTGGAACAAAGCAAAATGGATTTGGAGCAGCGGAACAAGTAATATGGTGCTCAGCAATGAGAAAACTGAGGAAAGCAAAAGGATCATAAGGAGCACCCACATATGCAGAAAACACCAGGACTGCAAAAATATTATTCAGAGTTCTTTATTTAACCAAAGTGCATAGTGCACCCACACACAGTGAGCATAAAAAAGTGGAGGTTGAGTTGCACTGAAAATAACGCTTCTACTGGCCCTTACCAGGCATCATCAGAGTGAATCACTTTGACAATGTCTGGCAGGGGTCAGCAGAAATGTTAGTTGCAGAAAGGTTCAGCCACCACTTTTTTATGCTCGCTATGTTTGGGTGCACTATGAACTTTAGTTAATAAAGGACTTTGAATAATACTTTTGTGGTCCTGGTGCTTTCTGTATATGTGGGTGCTCCTCATCCTTTTGCTTGTCCCTGTGGAACAGCAGGCTGAGATGGGACATGAGCTCAGTCTTCCCATTCTCAGGGATATTGACAGGATTGAATACCTGGATATGTTTTCCAGCAGGACACAGGGACATGCTCAGAAGGTCATAGATGGCAAGTTTAGGGGTAACATTAGGAAGCATATTTTGTCCCAGAAGGTGGTGGCTTTCTAAAATGACCTGCTAATAGAGACTGTGGACATGAAAACAGTAGAGTGGTTCCTAGTGTTGCCCATGCCTTAGCTTTTGCCAGCACTGAGCCAATACAGCTGTGGAAAGCTTTTAGGGGTGGCAAGAGCATTGAGAAGAATATGCAGTGCTCTCGCTGCACCAGAGTCAGATGTAACTGATACTGCTGTGATTACAGAGCTGCACATGTGTGATACTTGCACATGCGCAGTTTGCCCCGGAGTCTGATGTAACATGGCAACACTGACATGACTATATATGTGCAATACTCACATATGCATAGTTTAAGTCCGCACCGCCATGTTGCACACGGCAGCCATTAGTATCTCAGCAAAGCTATCCTGTGTCAGTACATTGCATGCAGATGTAAACATGGGTAAAAGTAAGACCCCACTGAAAAGGAGATACTGCATCTCAGCCAGGCTAAGCTGTATCAGTACATTGTAAAAATGGGGAAAATTAGGACCCCCTGAAAATGAGATACTGCATCTCAGCAAACCTATCCTGTGCCAGTGCATTGCCAAAATGGATAAAAGTATGAGCCCACTGAATATGACAAACTGCATCTCAGCCAGGCTATCCTGTGGCAGTTCATTGTAACAGGGCTAAATAGCACATAAAACAGCCTTAACATTTGTTATACTGATTTTACTGACAGGCATAATGAAGTCAGTTACGTACATGTATTGATTTGAGCATACAGGAAAATGTACAGGAGTTTTGTCCCAGTTTTTCGTGGAAAAGACAGGGAAAATGAGGGTGCCCTACAGGAAAATGCTTTGTTCTGTCTGGGAACACTGCAGTTGACACCCCTATGATTTCTTTGCAATCCTCTGTGATGCCCCTTGCAACCTCTGAAAACCTTAAAACATTAGCTGAATAGCATTTACCCTTCCTACAAATATAAAACCATGAGAGTTCCAATGCCACTAATTAGATAGGTCTCAGAAAAGGTTAACACAAATCAACTCTTCAGAGGAAATACTGTAAATCATTGCTACACACATACACACATTGGGAGATATAACCAAGAATGTAATTTGGAACTGCTCTGCAGTTAGATGTTGTATCCTATGTTGGAACTCAAACATGGAAAAAGTAAGACCCCACTGAAAATGAGAAACTGCATCTTAGCCAGGCTAACCTATATCAGTACATTGTAGAAATGGATAATATTAGGACCCCTCTGAAAATGAGATCCTGCATCTCATCAAAACTATCCTGTGTCAGTACATTGCCAAAACGGATAAAAGTATGACCCCACTGAATATGGCACACTGCATCTCAGCCAGGCTATCTGGCTGTGTCAGTACATTGTAACAATGCTATAATACTATCAAGAGGTTCTGGAGACATGTGAACTTTGACAGCAAAGCTTGAGAGATTCCAATATTTTTTCCAGAGCCTCTGTGATATGTTGCAGGTAAGTTTTACCATTTAAAATAATTAAAAACAGTCTTAACATTTGTTATAGTGATTTTACTGAAAGGTATAATGAAGTCAGTTGCGTATATGTATTGATTTGAGCATGCAGGAAAATACACAGGAGTTTTGTACCAGTTTTACATGGAAAATACAGGGAAAAGGAGGGTGCCCTGCAAGGAAATGCTTTGTTCAATCTGGGAACACTGCAGTTGACACTGCTATGATTCTTTGCAATTCCCTAGGATGCCCCTTGCAACCTCTGAAAACCCCTAAAACATTCACTGGAAAGGATTTTTTTTACCCTTCCTACAAGTATAAAACCATGAGAGTTCCAATGCCACTAATTAGGTCCTGAAAGGGTTAACATAACTCAACTCTTCAGAAGAAATACTGTAAATCATTGCTATACACACATACACACAGTGGGAGAGATGACCAAGAATGTAATTTGAAACTGCTCTGCAGTTAGATGCTATCTGTTGGAAGACATGTCAGTAAATTATTAGTCTCCAAAGATAGCAAGTCACATTGCAATAACAAGCAAGCTGAAAAATAGTGTTGGAATTGGTCTACTCAACAGAGACAAGAGAGTATTTTATTTAACTAGCAAGCTGGGGAACGATACACTGAAAACTCCAAAAATAGGTGCCATGGTACTCCATTTTTCCAGCTACAGACAGCAAGATGGCTGTATGCAGCCCTCTTGCATTAGCTCAAAAAATGCTGTTTACCAAGGTGAATTCAAAAGAAAACATGTGTGTCTTGTACTCACTGAAGCACTACAAGGTTGGGGAGGAGAGCTGATTTCCAGAGCATTTGTTTCTTAACCCCTAGGCTGCTGAAAGAACTAGAATGAATCTATTTGATTGAGCTCTGGACAGATGTTCAGTCTGCAGCACTACAAGGGTTAAATTGAAGGGCTGCAAAGAGATGGAAGGATCATTGGAAAACTCCAAAGGAATTGTTCCATGGTCTGAATCCAGTAGCTCATTTTTAGAGCTAATGCAAAAGGGCTGCAGGCTCTGCTTACCTGCAGCCCTAAAAATCTCTTTGCGTGAGCTGTCAAAATCCCTGTTCGGGAGCCAAATCTTTTTGTGAAGTGTCAAAATCACTGTTCGTGAGAAATCCCTGTTCATGAGGTAGGGCCATCTAGTCATCCCCTCCTAAAAAAGGATATTGACAGCTCACAAAAAGGGATTTTGACAGCTTGCAGAAAGGGATTTTTTTGGACATCTGGTCGGCATCTCACGAAGGATTTTGACAGCTCGCAAAAAGGGACTGGCTCATGAAAAGGGATTTTGTCAGCTTGCAAAAAGGGATTTTTAAAACTAATCCCTTTTCATGAGCTGCCCAAATCCTTTTTTTGTGAGCTGATCCCTTTTCATGAGGTGTCAAAATCCTTTTTTGCAGCTGGCCCTGTGACACTGAGGGTTGATGGCTCTCCACCAGCATGTACCACCTCCGTGGGCACCACCTGATCTGGATCCATGCCTGGTGGGGGAGTTGGGGGCTCTCTCATCTTCTCACCATAGGGGTTAAGCCATGGGGCAGTACAAGGTGGTGGACTGTGCAGAGATCCGAGTGGGTGGACGGCAGCCAGAAGAAGGAGGAGAGGAGAAGGAGCCAACCGGGGCCACAGGAGAAAAAGTAAGCAAAAAAAAGAACCCTTTTCATGAGCCAGTCCCTTTTTGTGAGGTAGGGACATCTGGTCAGCATGTCATGAAAAGGGATTTTGACACCTCACAAAAAGGGATTTCTCACGAAAAGGTATTTTGACAGCTCGTGAAAAAGGATTCTGACAGCTTGCAAAAAGGGATTCAAAAAACGAATCCCTTTTCACAAACTATCAAAATCCCTTTTCATGAGGTGTCAAAATCCTTTCCCATGAGCCAATCCCCTTTCATGAGATAGGACCATCTGGTCATCATTTCATGAAAAGGGATTTTGACAGCTCACGAAATGGGATCGGAAGCGAGTCAGGAAAAGGGATTTCTACATTTACAAATGAGCATTTTGTGACAAAAGTAAAGTAAAGCAAAGTCATAAGTTTGTAGAGGATGTACACCTGAACAAAATCCATGCTTTGCTTACTTCAGAACACATCCGTAGATAAAGTTATAACATTTTGTTTTTGAGAAAAAATGAAAACAAGATGGAGGGAGGGAATTTTTTCTCACAAAGAGGGATTTTAAAAATCCATCTCCATGAGCTGTCAAAATCCCTTTTCGTGAACTCTGAATCCCTTTTTGTACTGTGCATTTATCCCAAAGACTGAACCGAGCATGCTCAGAACCTGAAATGTCAAAATTGAATAACTTTTGATTGGATTAATATCTTTTCACCAAACCAATGCTGGATTGTTCCTTAGGATAACCTATTTCTACCCTGAAACTTTCAGACCAAAAGTCCAAACAGTGTGCGTGCAGTGTGATCTCAAAAAATGACCCTGAGATTTGCCAAAAGAGGTGAAAAACATTTTTTGGCACTTTACTGCATGAAAACTGCAAATTCAATTGAAACACAAATTGGTAAATCAAGAGATCTACAATCTGAGACCATGTATTCCAAATTTCAAGCAAATCTGTTGAATGATTGCAAAGTTATTAACATGCAAAATTTGAGGTTTTACATTAAACTGCCTTCTCTACCCTAACAATAGAGGCACGACCACACCTCTATAATGTATTTTTTTTTGAGAAAATCTCATACATCTTATTCTTTCTATATATGGGTTGCTACTTATCTTAGATGCCAGTTCTATCTTTTAGGAGATAGATTTCCTCATTTTTTGACCATTACATGACTGGGCTTTTTCTGCTAGACTACCAGGGACCAAACATTACTAGCCCACTTGACAACCAGAGAAGATTTACTGCCATTTAAAATACTATTCCAACTCATTTGAGATACAGGATACAGAATCCAGGGCATACTGTACATCTGTACAAGAAACATAGTGCCATGATCCAAAAATGCAGTGTTGTACAGTTGAAGGGAGAGCTATGCATCAGTGAGCAGCGATAAGATATCACCTGCTCATGCGCGCTCCCCCCAACACACACACACGCACTGCATGCTCGTGCTTCTCCCCCATGCACACACTGTATAGCCGACGGGAGTGCCCAATCCCTCGTCGGCTGTGCTGGGCTTCCCCCAACAGAGTTCCAGATGCCACGCTGGGTGCCCACCCCAGTATGGCAACACATCGTATAGCCGATGGGGGTGCCCAATCCCCATCGGCTCCACTGCCCCAGAGACACAGGGTGCCACGCTGGAGCCCACCCAGAGTGGCAACTGATCATGGCAATATGACCAATGGGGTGCCCAATCCCCCATCAGCTCCACAGACCCTCCAAACAGCCTTTCTTGACACTTGCGCTGGGGCCCACCCCAGCGTGGCAACTCCGATGGCCCGTCTAAGTTTTTTAAAAAGAAACCTGAAAGAAAAAACCTTCCCTCGCTGAGTGCCCTGACTCAATCTCCCCACCTTCTGCACACCCTACCTCCCCACACCCCCTCCTCACTCCATACTTACCTCTGGAGCTCAGCGCGATGATCTTTGGTGGACCGGGAACACGTCTACACTCTTCGAAGCCGACCGCGAACTGAGGAAATGCTGGTAAACTGTATGATGCAATAAATAGGGTTGTTTCAACTTTAATGCATATATCAGGCATTTTTTTGAATTTTAGCACCAAATTTTCAACATGGGTTTTTGGGACCCCTTCTCATGAATTCTCTCACTGTCATGGCGTTAATCGGGCCCGAAGGGTGATTTCGCAGCCACTGCGAAAAATCACCTTTTGGGACTGATTAATGAAACAACAGTGTCACAGTTCATGAGGTAGGCTCCCAAAAACCCTATGTTGAACATTTGGTGAAAAAATTCCTAAAAATTACTGTTTTATGAGCATGCATTGCGCTGTTCCTATGCATGCTCGTAAGTTCATGGATTTTCAATATATTCACTCCAGATTTTCAACATTGCCATTTTACCACACCTCCTTATGAGCAGTACAGCTGTCATTTCTCACATCTTGCCCAAAATGTGTTTCGTGCATGTAGCGCACAATGGTGCAGTCGGTGTGCAAAATCAATGTTTGGGACAGATTAAGAAAATCACAGTGACACTGTTCATGAACAGAGGTGTTAAAATGCCTATGTTAAAAATTTGGTGAAAAATGCCCATAAAATGACTGTGTTATGAGTGACCATTGTGCAGTTTCCATGCAGCCTTGTAACTTCATGGATTTCTAATATTTTCAGTTCAGATTTTCACCACTGGCATTTTCCACACTTCCTTGTGAACAGTACAGCTGTCATTTTTCACACCATGGCCGAAATGTGTTTTCGCACTTCCAGCGCAGAAATGTGTGGTCGCTGTGGGAAATCACTGTTCGGGATAGATTAAAAAAATCACAGTGACACTGCTCATGAGCGGAGGTTCCAAAATCCCTGTGTTGACAATCTGCTGTAAAAAATCCCCAAACTTATTGCATTAGGCCCATGCACGCTTGTGACTTCACCAGTTTTTTAAATATTTTCACTGCAGAATTTCAACATTGCCATTTTTTGTATCTCCCCATGAACAGTACAGCTGTCGTTTTTCACATCCTGTTTGAAATGTGTTTTCGCACCTGTGGTGCCAAATGGTATAGTCTCTGTGCGAAATCAGCTTTTGGCTAACAAACTGATATTGCCACTCTTCATAAGATGGGGTTACCAAAAAACCATGTTGAAAATTTGGAGTGAAAATGCCAACGAATGCCTGAGGCATTAGGGTTTCCGACCATAACGCTCCAGCCTGTAGAGATTGACAGGCATCAGGAGTGTGACTTGAGATTTTCACCTGTAATGCTCATACCATTGCACAGCCTTCAGCCAGTGAGAGGCATCAAGGTGTGCTTTGGACTCTTTAGCCCCAACGTTCACCCCATTCTCCTGTACAGGACCCATCTCACCATATTTCCTGATGGAATGGGGTGAGCATGAGGGCCAAAGACCCCAAGGCACACCATGACACTTGTCAGTGTCTGCAGAATAAGGTGTGGAGAAATGGCGTGGCCATTATGTCTGATGACCCAAAGGCTCACCCCAATGCCTATCAATCTCTGCAGGGTGGTGGTGGGGTTGGCTTCAGTTCAATACTTCACTGCCATTCCTATTATGCAGCTCTGTAACTCTTACACTACCAATGCCAATGCCAGCAAGCAAACATTCTGCATTGACAAATGCATGTTATTTTATTTATTTGTTTATTCATATAACACCTTTGAGCACAAGTGCTCTTTTACAAAGATTCCACATCAAGGACAAGGTCAAGGTACACAGAGAAATTACCATGATCATACAAAATCAGCAGATCCAGAGGAGCATAGTCCGGTACAAGTATCAGCAAGTCCACATAACTGCAGTTCTATTGGGGTATGGTCAACAGTGAGCAATGAAGTTTAAGCTAGTACAGAATACAAGACATTATTTTTAGGAGAAAATAGTGATAGTGATATCAATATGTACAAGTCAGTTGTAACCGCTGCATTTGGGTCTATGAGTGAGTTCATTTTTCAGCATTTTCTTAAAGTTGGCTATTTTGGGGAGACCCACCAGGGATTCAGAAAACTCATTCAGCCACTAAGCTGCTGTAGCTGCAAAGGAACACATGGCCAGGTTTGTTTTTCAGAAGGGTACTTCTAGGGCATTCCTAGACATACACCTGTCAGAGTATTGGTTGTTAATTTGGCGGAGGAGGTTTTGTATTGGGGAGGATAAGGCCCATCAGTGCTTTTTTTGCAAGCAGACAGATCTGGTACCTTAGTCTGTTCTGGAGGGGAAGCCAGATGGTTAGGGTATATAGGGAATGACTGTGGGTAAGCATATCAGCCCCAAGAGCAAAGCGACAAGCCTTATTAAGTACCAGCCTGACTCTGTTAAGAGCAGAGTTATTAGCCACCCCATAAACTGTTAGGCCATAATCTAAGAGGGGTTGGACCATGCTAGATATGAGAAGGTAAAGATACAGCTGTCATTCTTCCCTTTATGTTGCTAGCCAACTACATGAACCCTTTCTAGAATTTCTATCGCTTCCAGAAATGCCTCCACTGTATTAGCAACCTTTCTGTCAGTTATGTATCATTTAGTCTTAATCCAGGATCTAATTTACAGATTTCATGCTGCTTAATCATAAACTGCTGATTCTTGATGAAGCTTTTCTGTCTCTCTTTCCCTTAAAGGTTGACCCTGGAGAGCCAATACTGATCCACTATCTTGGCTGCATATTCTTTAGTTTGAAGTGACACTTGATCTGAGTGAGACACCATGTATTTGACCAAAACAGAGATACATTTATTTATTTATTTCATTTTTGTTAACTGGGTTAGGTGTACTAGCCAAAGTTGACTATTTTCAGGCACGACCCGGGAGAATACATTCATAAAATGAGATGAGATTATACAATGCATAGTATATAGTACAGGTACATAGTGTATAGTACAGGTAGGTTAGAATACAGATCAAGTCAGACAGTACTTGAGATAATACATATAGCTATGCAGAGATGACAAAAGTGACATTAGTACATGCAAATAACAACCGAAACTGGGCTAAGTGGCAGCTATAAAGACATTTTATAGCAAAGCTTGTTTAGAAGTGCAGCAGGGTCTTGGACGAAATAGGGTAGTTAGCTGTGAGGCATTAAGTGGGATCAAAGCATGTGCAGGGGTCCTGGGATAGGTGGCGATATAGTTCTTTTTTGAAGATCGGGTGGGAGTTAGCCTGCCTCAGAGCAGGAGGGAGGGAGTTCCAGGTGGCCAGGGCAGTGCAGTGAAATGCTCCAGAGTCTTTTGAAATAAGACACCTGGGTATGGTAAGTAGAAATTTATTTGCCGAGCGTAGTCTGTGGGCAGGTGTCTGTGGTACAAGTAGAGCTGCAAAGGAGGAGGGGGTTTGGATACAGATTACAGAGTTTGTGAGGGTCCCTAGGGAGTATAGTCAGTAGGCAGTTGGGGAGAGCCAGCCTAGGTCATTATACAGTGTGCAGTGGTGCTTGAGGTGATGGGAAGAGGAGGCATACTGACATATGTGTTATACACGACATCCCATTTATGGAGAGCAGTCTTATAGGCATTAGCAAAAGTGAAGACACCATATGTCAGCACTGGAAGCAGAATACCCTCGGCAATTGCCAATTTGGCAGATGGTGTTAGCAGGTGACAAGTCTTATAGGTGATTCCAAGCTTGGCATTTGTAGCTTTACAGGTTGACTGGATGTGCAGACTGAAATCAAGGGGTTTATCAAGGAAGACTCCCAGGTATTTGATGGATGTGGCACAGTCGATGAGAGACCCCCCAGAGTCATGGACTAGGAGGGGTTCCTTACAGGTCCTGAGGTTGGGGGCAGTGCCAAATAGCATGGCTTGGGTCTTTTTTGTGTTGAGGATGAGCTTATTAGCATTTAGCCATGTTTGCACATTACTGAAATCCGAGGAGAGGTTTTTGCTAATGACGTTAACTTTGTTAGCGCTGGAGTAGAGGATGAGATCATCAGTGTATAGGATAGCTGAACAGGAGAGTATGGCATAATCTATGTTGTTGATGTATAGCGAGAAAAGAAGGGGTCCCAGGATGGAGCCCTTGGGTACTCCGATGTTAGTGCTGGTCACATCTGAGACAGCGGAGTTGAATTTAACAAGTTGTAATCTGTTTGATAGGTAGTTGTTAAACCAGTCAACTACTGAGGATGAGAAGTTAAGTCTATGCAGGGTTGAGAGAAGCAGGGGATGATCAACAAGATTGAAAGCTTTGGTAAGATTGATACATAATACTCCAGTGAGTAGGCCTTTGTCCATGTTGCAGAGTACATTGGTGGAGAATTTGAGAAGAGCAGTTGAGGTACTGTGTCCTTTTCTGAAACCACGCTGAGTGTCTGAGAGAAGGTTGTTCTTTGTGAAATAGTCAATGGTTTAGGTTGCAACAAGCTTCTCCAGTAGCTTGCTTAGCACAGAGAGGATGGCTATGGGCCTGTAGTTGTCGATATCCTTTAGGTCTCCTTTTTTAAGGATAGGCATAACTCGGGCAATCTTCCAGAGATCTGGGACAATGCTGAGAGAGAGACAGACAGAGTGAAAATCTTGGCCAGTGGCGAGGCCATCAATTGTGCCGCTAGCTTCAGGAGTCGTGGCTTGAATGAATCTGAGCTGGGGCTAGTGTTGTCAGATATGTTTTGCAATAGCCTTTGGACCTCAGATCTAAATATAGCTTTAAAGTGGAAAGGGGGGGTAGTAGTTAGTTGGCAGTGGTCAGCACCAGATGCAGATCTCTGGGGTGTGCAGTAAGGCTGAGATGCTGTGGGAGGTGAAGCGAAGAATGAGGCGTACTGAGACAGGTCCGTGAATAATCTGTTAAAGGCATTCGCTATAGTGTTCGAGTTGTTGCAATGCACACCATTTAGGAGCATATAAATACTCCCTTTTCACCATTTATGCCACATGATCCCAAATAAAGATGTTTATGCCTTGGTAGCCTCCAGAGTATACAGATGGAGAATGTATTCATTCCCTTCCCAAACATTCCGGAACACAATGTCTGTTTAGAGAGAATGTAATGTTTCTGGCTTACAGAGCTATTTCTTGTGACAAAATATCTAAAGCATAATGCACATCACAAACGTTTTTAATAATGCCCTTGCAAACTCAATACATGGTCAAATCTAATTTTAGTGGCAGTTTAAAGCAGCAGTGCAATGAAAAAAGTTATTCCAAAAAGCTAATTTTCTGGTATGGTTATAATAAATATTGGCAGAACTGTTGATTTGGGTCTTCTGGATGCTTCCTATGCTGTGTACTGTACATTTATATTTTTGTCTGGATTGTTGCCCTCCTGAGGTGTTTAATATTATTTCTATGCAAAAATGATGTGGCCACTTTGTCCTGGTTACCCTGAAAATCACACATCCAGGGTGTTTTTTTTTACTGTTCTAACTCAGCTTGTGCTGTTTAGCCCTAGGATACAGTGTTTTTAAACACTATCTATACTAAATACATCACAGCTACACCAGGAGTTAAGATACTCCTACTTCCGGGTTCTGGCAGTACTAAAGGACCACAATAGGGAGTGGGGCAAGCATGCGAAGGGCAGAGACACACGCATCCCACGCATGTCTGCTGTGTCCATTGTGGGAGTTTGGAGTTGGGACTTACTAACATACTAAAATGTCAGCAGAATAGGTCTAAAGGTCTTTTGCATCTGCTCGTTTGGTCAGCCCCCACCCTGGGAGCTGACCTTGCTGCCCCCCTCGCCTTCTCTGGCTTCTCCCTTCCCAGTTCCAGATATTCTTGCTGCACTGGATTTTACTTCCAGAACCCTTCTCCTTTACCTGTCCCACCCCCTCTTGAACCCCTCCACCATCTCTGCCTCCACCAGCCCCCTAGGCAGCGCATTCCATGGCTCCACTGCCTTCTCAGTGAAGTAGCACCGCCTCCTTTCTCCCTAATCTTCCCCCTCCAGCTTCCACCCATGCCATCTAGTGGCCCCCTCCTCCTTCCTTTGAAGCACTCTGACTGTTCCTCCCTTATTTACCCCTTCATGTACCTGAAGACCTCTATCATGTCCCCCCGGTCCCTTCTTTCTTCCAATGTGTACATATTTAGCTCTTTGAGCCTCTCCTCACAGGTCCTGTCCCCCAAGCCCCAAATCATTTTGGTTGCCCTCCTCTGGACCCTCTCCAGGAGTTTAATGTCCTTCTTTAAGTGTGGCCTCCAAAACTGCATGTAATACTCGAGGTGCAGCCTCACCAAGCAGTTATACAGAGGGAGTATCACTTCCCTCCTTCTGGAGGTGATCCCCCTAGTGATGCATCCCAACATCCTGTTGGCCTTGGCTGCTGCCCTCCTACAAGTCTCCAAGTTGTTCATCTTGACATCCACCACCACCCCAGGTCCCTCTCAGCCATCGAGGCTTGTAGCATTCCCCCCCAGGGTGTACACTTGGCCCAGGTTTCTGGCCCCCAGGTACAGTACCTTGCATTTCCCTGCATTGAACCTCAGCTTCCACTTTCTAGACCATCTTTCCAGAGCCTCCAGATCCTCCTGTAGGGCCACCATCCTTAAAGCTGCATATCTCCTTAGTAAGTATGTAGTCAGTGAAGTGTGTTGTTAAAGTCAGGCTGTACAGCAGGACTATTGGTTTGTGAGGCTAAAGTTTAATTACACACTTTTAGTGTGTGGGAACTTGAAACAGTGTGAGCCTCTGGTGACAGGTATCGGTCCTGGTTGCATCATTGCTAGCAACAGGACCTAATAGCAAGTGGACACCAGAATTGTGTGTTTTATTTTGGAAGGTACTTGTCAGGAGGAGAGCAGTGCAGAGAACCCTTACTAGAGCGGTGAATGCCCGTGTAGAGACACGTGCACCTAGCGCGTGTTAGCATGTTTGCGTGAGAGTAAGGAGTATAGCAGAGATTAATGATTGAAACATTTTGATATAACAGGCTAAGGCAGGCATAAAGTGAGATTAAGAATAAAAGAATGACGGAGTAAACATGGATGGCCAGAACAGGGCAGGAGCAATTCTTTCTAAGATGGGGATCTGCTGATACAACGTGCAAGTTGTAGTATGTATAAAATGGAAGAGGAGGGGATAAATTACACAGCATATAGGTGTGAGAAGTGTATACATAATCAGGTGTTACAGAATAATATTAACCTGATTAGTGAAAAGTTAAGTAAGGTGGATAATAGTCAGTTGCAGTTAGCTGCAAAACTGAAGATACTGTGTAGCCCAAACAAAACAGATACTGATAGGGAAAATAGAGAACCTCTAAATGGTTTGGGAAAAAGAAAAATAGGGGGCATAAGCACTGACACAGATAAAGCTGAATGGAGTGAAGTAACCTCTGTTAAAAGACAGAGAAGAGGAAGAAGCCCATTACAGCCAGTACCAGACAACTGCATTGGAGAAATTATAGAACCAGTGAGTGAGAATACCATCAGATCCTGCAATATAGTGAAGGAAAACACTACTGATGGGGAAACTGGAGACGAAAACATTTTTCAGATTCCATTGGCTAATAGCTTCCAGGCACTAGCCAAACCAACTAATATGTTCAGGGAGCCACTAGATAACATTATGAATGTACAGGAGCAAATACCTAATTTGGACCAAAGACAAGTAATAGTCATTGGGGATTCAATTATAAAATACACAGACAGATATATTTATAGGGAAGATAAGGCAAATAACATGGTGAGCAGTTTCTCAGGAGCAGGGGTGAAAGATCTGTACAATATGGTGGATAATACATTTGCTGGAGCTGGATCTAGACCAATAGCAGTAGTGCATATAGGTATAAATGATGTAGCAAGGAAAACCTTATTAACCTTTCAAAATGAAGTAAAGGAACTTATTCAGAAATTGCAGGAAAAAGATACTGAAATTTTGATATCAGAAATCCTACCTGAACCAAGAGCATCTGCTTATAAAGCAAAGAAAATAGCATTGGCCAATGCATGGTTGAATAAATGGTCAAAAGAACAGGGGCTCTTGTTCATTAAACATTTGGAAACTTTTAATAATAAAAAAGAACTCTATTGTAGGAATGGACTACACTTGAGTTTCAGGGGAAGCAGAATATTTGGGACATGAATACGTAATGAAATTGATAGACATGTAAACTGAGCAAGAAGGGGACGAGTGGTTCTCAGAAAAAGCCTCAGGAGCCCAAACCTAGAAATAAAAAGATAGGAGCCAAGACAAATGTTTTGATGTTAAATGCTAGAAGTTTAAACAAGGACAAAATGGCTGAACAAGAGCTGATACTTGATAAGAAAGATATGGGGTAATGGGGTAGTTGAAACTTGGTGGAACTTAGACACAGAATGGAACCAGCACATTTCTGGGTATCAACTCTACAAGAAGAACAGATTATCCAGGAGAGGGGGAGGAGTTGCATTATATGTTAGGGATGAAATTGAATGTCAAAACATTAGTACAGAGGATGACTATGGTAACATTGAGGTAATTACTGGAGATATCATGGGATTGATGGGTAAGCCATTCAAATTGATAGTCTTCTATAGACCACCTGACACCACAGTGGGAGAAACAGAAGTATTCATGGAAAAGATTGCCACCTTATCAGAAGATACTGACATACTGCTAGTAGGAGACTTTAATATACCAGAAGTAGAGGGGAATAGGAAAAACACATAATAATTCACTGAGCACAAGAATACGTATGATGCTGACAGCAGCAGGCATCCAACAATGTATAAATGAACCTACTTGAGGGAAAATGTCTTAGATGTTATCTTAACTAATATACCCAGGGATATCGAAAATATTAGTATAGGACCAACTGTAGGAAAAAGTGATCATGGAACCATTACATTCACAATTAATAAGACAAGAAACTCAATTAAGGGAAAGACAACTCAGATAATGTATAATAAAGCCAATTATCAAGAAATAAGAAATATACTAAGTGAACTAAATTGGAGTAGAATAATGAACGAGTTATCAACTGAAGAATCATGGGAAGTATTTGTTAATATAATAAATAATGTGACATCAAAGCACATTCCCAGAAATAATGTATATAACAGTAGGGGAAAAAACCCTCTTGGATAAATAATAACATTATTAAATTATGCAAGAAGAAAAAAATACTATTTAGACAGATGAAGCAGTTAAAGACAGTGACTAGTCGGACCAGGTATAAAAAGATACTACAGAAAGTCAAGTATGAAATAAGAAACACAAAAAAATAGTTGGAACATAAATTAGCAACATCAAAAAATGATACAAAGAGTTTCTTCGCATACGTGAATAATAAAAGGGTGAATAACAATGCTCTGGGACCCTTACTTATTAACGAGGAAATATCTGCAAAACCTGGGGAAATGACTAAGGAATTCAGTAGAACATTCAGTAAGGTGTTTGTTAAGGATGATTATAAAAAAAAGATAATATTAAGGCTGTAATATGTAATAAGGTGCAAACTGATATAGTCACTATTGACAAAGTGCTTGAGAGAATACAAAAACTCAGGACGGATAAATCAACAGGTCCAGATGGGGTACACCCAAGATTTATTAAGGAACTGGGAGATGTGCTAGCACCTGCTATTACTATAATAGGGCAAAAATCCTTGAATGAAGGTTATGTACCAAAGGATTGGAGAACAGCTTATGTGGTCCCTGTGTATAAGAAAGGAAGTAGGGCGGAGGCAGCAAATTACCGACCGATAAGCTTGACATCAGTGCTATGTAAAATCATTAAAAGAATAATGTACTGTATGAGGAGATTGTAATTTACATCTTGAATATGGGATTGATTGATAAAACCCAACATGGATTTGTGAGGAATAGATCTTGTGAGATTAAATTTAATTAGCTTCTATGAATATGTTGGGAAATTAATAGATCGGGGGAATAATGTAGACATGGTAATGCAGGACTTCAGTCAAGCCTTTGATATGGTTCCTCATGGTACAGTGATCCTAAAATTAGAAAATATGGGAATTGAAAGTAGTATTATTGGGTGGATCAATCATTGGCTGATGGCAAGAACTCAGTTGGTTATGGTACAAAGTTTCCTGTCGGATGAGGTGTGGGTCTCGAGTGGGGTGCCGCAGGGGTCCGTGCTGGGACCACTGTTGTTTGGCAGTTTTATTGCTGACCTAAATATAACTGATGGGAATAAATTAATAAAGTTTGCAGATGATGTTAAGTAGGGAGGGGTTGTAAATACCTTTGAGTGGGCAAATAAAAATAAAATGCATTTCAATTTAGATAAATGTGTAATAATGCACATGGGGCAGGGAAATATAAAGCAGGATTATTATATACAAGGTGTAAAACTTAAGGATTCAGTTTGTGAAAAAGACTTGGGGTACATATTAGTCATAATTTGAAGAAGGGGTCCCAGTGTAAAGTAGCAGTGAATAAGGCTATGCACTTTGTTGATTGCATTCGAAGAAGTTTTCAATCAAGGAATGAAGAGGTATTGATGCCTCTTTATAAATCCTATGTGAGACCTCATTTGGACTACTGTTCTATGGTCTGGAGTCCATATTAGAGGAAGGATATAAAAATGAAAAACCACAAAGGGCCTGCACAAAACTTATAAAAGGGATTAAAGACAAACCATATGAAGAAAGACTGAAGGTTCTAGGGTTGTGGTCAATGGACATTAGACATGTTAGGGGTGACTTGCTGCTGTTTCACAAAATCATGGGACAAGAAACATTAAAACATGATCTCGGTCTTCAGACTAGGGAACAAAACTACTATCTAAGATGGCACAAGTACCAGCTAAAAGAAGAATATTGCAGGACAAGGATAAGACAATTTAGCATGGAACCTAGAGTAGTCAGATCATGGGATAAATTACCAGCTGAATTAGTAGAAGCTCCTAGCTTTTATGCTTTTAAGGCAGGTTTAGATAGATATATATCAGTTGGTAACTTCGGTTTCCTCTACTGAAATGGTGGGGACAACCTATATGGGCTTATGCCTTCTGGTTGTCTTAACAATCCAGTATGAACTCCATATTTTTTTCTTGAGAAATAATTATCTTAAAACTTTCATAACATTTTTAAATGATAACAGAAACTGAACATTTCACCACCAAAAATAAACTGGAAGACATCTGACATTATTTAGAAAAAAAAAGTTGGAGTCAAAATGTAGCCCATTTTGATTACCCTGCTGCTTTAACTAAGATTTACTGAGTGCATGGAGGGTGTAGTATAGTGAAACTGCTCCATTTTACAACTAGATTTAGCTATGGTATGTCAATATGCTTGCACAGCCAGAATGTGGGGAGAATTCTCACATACGTACATATAGCATCAGAAACACACATGAGTACACGCTACAGTTTTGGTTTTTTAACTGTATCCGTACATAGCCCTACTAGGGAGTAGTAATGATTGTTGGAGAACTGGGACTACTTTAATCAGTACCAGTCCATTTCTTGGGAGGGGAGGGTAAAATACAGTTGAACTTTAAAGGTAACTAGAAGCTTAAGGTTCTGAGAGAGGTCAGTTTCACAAATAAAAAGAAAAAGTAACAGTACGGTCATAACACAGTAATTTTAGCAGGAACTAGTACCTGTAACTGAATGCTCATAGGGAATAATGGTATCAAGGGTACTGTAATGTACAGTGCATTCAACAGAGACTTAACATTTTAAAGGGGCTATATAGAGAACATTTATACTTAGGCCCAGATATTCAAACTGAGCCACAAAAATATGCAACAGCAGGAGCAAGCACAAGTCCACTGTGCCCATGTGCAACACGCATGATTTTCAAACACTGCGCAGGACAAGATGCGCCTGCGGCACATGACTGAATATCACACCAACTGCGCCATAGTACAACCAAGGATGTGCAGTGGTGCAGGTCAGATGCGCAATAGCAAAACCAGGGATGCCTAGTGGAGCAGGGCAGCAGCGCAACAGCACAACCAGGGATGCGCAGAGACAGGATGCAGGGGCCCACCGCCCATGGTAGGGATGGACAGAGGAGCACACAGCAGAACAGACATTGCCCCCCATACCCCATGCACTGCACAACCGGAGGAGAGCAGGAAGAACCACTGGCCCAGGGACACCAGCAAGAAACCCACTGCCGTGGCATGGTGCACCAGCAGACCCCCTTGCAAGCTGGGACCATCACACATGGATGCCCTTCCACCCTGTGCCACACCATCCCACCAATGCAAAGCACACCCTGCACCACGATCCCCATACACCCTGCCCAGGAGTAGTGCCCAACAGTGCAGGACACCCCAAGCATGCCACCACCCCCAGTGTGACAATACAACCCTGTGCACCACAGAACCATGCAAGGCAGCCCCACCATGAGCACCCAACAGTGGGCAGCAGCAGACAGCAAAGCAATGTCTGCAGACACAGTGCCACCATGCACGTCCCCCAGGTACAGCTGTGAGGCCGACCATGTGTCGGCACATGAGGTACCACACATGTGACAGGGCATGCCCCAGACCCCACCACCAGTGTCACAGCACCCTGCACACCCTCCCAAGGACACACCCCATCCCAGCACTGGCCACAACAGCCAGCGCAGACACCCACAGTGTTGCATGGAAGCATGCACCACACAGGATGCAACACAGTGCACAGACAAACAACCACCCATACCCAAGGGCACACCAACACAGGGACACAGTAGCAGTCAACCAAGCCCCCAGCGTGTGACCACAGCAGCTGTGTACACATGGCCAGAACCCCTCCATGGCACAGGTGTGGCAGCAACCCTGTGCAGGCACCACGACACTGTACACCACCAGCATACGGCTGGAGCACAAGTGACAGACAGTGGAGCACATCCCCTGCAACAGGCACAGGTGACAGCATCGAGGTGGGACAACAACAGCGGAGGCAACAGTGCCACCTGAGGCAGACGTGCACCACACCAGTGACAGGAGGCAACCCAGCATTGCGCTGGGTACAGTGGCAGTCCAGCATGGGCAGCCACCACTGACATGCCAGTGGACTGTGCAGGTCACAGACATGCAAGGGTGGCAGCTGCACAGGCCATGGACGGTCTGACAGGTGTGCCATTGACACAGCACATGCACCGTGTACCACTGCACACAGTCATCCATTGCACAGGGAACAACACACAAACCACAGACAGTGACTGACAGCTATGCCCACACCACACCTGCCTCCCCTATGGACACACAGACACACACACACCCCCATGATAGCACCACCCCCGACACCATGCACACCACTGCAGCTGAGCACCATTAGCCTGCTGCAAATCAGAGACCACAACAGTAGGCATAACTAAACAAATGTATTAGAAAAGTAGTAACAAAACTATGTACAAATATATATACAGTTAAAAGGGGTGAGGGCCACAAACTGGGTGGAGGTGGGTAAGGGGCAGAGGTGAACAAATGGGAGAGGGAAGAAGGGGTGTGACGGTAGGTCCAGGGGGGTTGTTGAGGTCCATGTGTGGTCTGTCTTCAGCAGAAGCCCTGCTCCCTGCTTCTATGGCACCTCCTGCCATATTGACGCCACACGCCATGCCGATCCATCCTCTCTAGGATGGCCAGAGAGGCCCTGGCCACCTGTAGCAGCTCCTGCAGTGCCCACTCAACATGGACCATCCTTCATCCACCTAGAACAAGGGAGCAGAGTCAATAGGCATGAATGCACAGCCCCCTGCAGCCCACCCACTGTGCATGGCATACAGCCATGGGACACACCCCTTTGATGGTGTGCGACCACCCACAGTGATCGTGTCCACAAGACCTGCCCACCCAGGCACACACAGCCATGTGGACTGCTGAACACACCCACAGCCCAAGTCCTGAACAGCACCACCATGGATGTACAGTGACATGGCTTTGCAGTGTGAAGGCAGTGGCACAGCCATGTACCCGGTGCACGCATGGACCACCAGTGATGCACTCCCAGACATGCAGTGCCACTGGACAGTGCTGACTGTACTATGTGGCATGCACGGCAGTGGTGTCAATGGATGGTGGCCATGCCCTCCCTGCTACACAGCATGCACAGAAAATCCTGGATGTAAGGCACTCACCATCATCAGGCTGGTCTCGGTGCTGGGCTGGTATGGGTCCTCCGGCATCAGGACATTCCCCACGTCGCTGCCTCTCCTCCCTCACATGGCAGCACTCCTCAGGGCCTAGAGTGCAAACATGGAGAGAGGAACATCAGTACAATCCAGTAGCAAAGGCCCCCCACCCCCAGCTGTGTGCGATCCCACACAGTCAAACCCTTCTGCCCCCCACTCCTATACCACCACCACTGCCCACACTGGACGGACCACCCACCCCATGTAGTGGACACATGCCCACCGCGATACCCATACAGACGTAACCAGTGTATGGATGGGGCACCTACCTGGCAGTGGAACCGTGCCCCTCCTGGCATGTGCCCGCAGCCGGGCAAGCCTGTCCAGGTCCCTCCGCTGGATGTCCCCATACCAGTGCCTGCACTGCTCCACTGTGCACTGGAGCCCTGTCACCTCCTCCTCCAGGGCCACCACCACCTCCTCCCACACGGCACTCCTGGCCCTGTCCAGGGGTGCCTCACCAAAGAGAGCACCAGCATGGGGCTCAACTAAGGACACAAGGTTAGCCAGTTCAACCTGGCTGCAGATAGGTGCCCATTTCCGTGCCATATTTCCATGAGTGAGAATCAAAATGGCGCTCCCTAGCACACGTCCACCACGTGTGGATGCTGCGAGGTACTGCGCTGCCATTCCCCATGGTGTCTGGGGCAAAGGTCAGCACAGGGTCAGGGGTCCCTCGCTCATGGACTGCCACAGCCACAGCGTGATTGGTACTCACCGTGTGTAGCACAGTAGGGTGCCTGTGTGGCACTTTCTGTAGTGGCCTACTGCGCTGTGGCACCACGGCGCCTACGGCGCCCCAGGGCAAGAGCGCTATACATGTGAACAGTGCACTAGTGCCACTGGCACAATGGTGGATGTGCCTTGTGCTGCCTTCTGTGCTCAGCACGTCAGCAGCGCTGCAGGTGTCAGCACCCCGGGCATGCACCGTTCAGTGTCTACTGCGCACATCACAGAGCTGCGTCCCTGCCTCAGCACATTCAACACAATTGCACAAGGTGCAACAGCGCAATATTCAGCTGGCATATACAAATCAGCTCATCAGCAATTCAATGGTGCAGTTACTGCATTAGCATCCACTTAAAATTGAGCCTCGCCTCATTTGCATGTGTTGCGCTATATAAATGCGACATGGGGCTGCAGAGGCCATAGTCTGGTATTGAATTCTATTGTGGTGAATTGCATGCTGTTTGCCAGTGTGGACTGTGGTGTGTGGGAGATGCATGGGACTGCACATTCAGAGGTAACACCTGTCATTCCCACAGGATCAATGATGACCGAACGTGAGGTGAAGAAGGAGGAGGAGGAACAGAGACGTGGGAGACGGAGGAGGCCCAACTTCACCCGGACAGAATCAGATGTCCTGTTTGAGGCCTACCTTGACCAGGAACCACTGCTCAGTGGACAGTAGGGAACACCACAGGCCCATGCTGCGGCATGGGGTGAGGTGGCGTGTGCTGTCAACCAGCATGGCAGCCACCAGTGGTCCATGCAGGAGTGCAAAAAGGAGGTGGGCATGGACAGGAGGAGGATAAAAGATAAGGTGGCTGCCATCAGGGCAGCACAGGCTGCAGCTGGTGTTGAACAGCCAGCCGTGCCACGCCTGACACCACAGGAAGAGTGGGTTGCTGGTAGCATGCGGCGTTGTGCCCTAGGGGGTGTTCCAGGTGGTGGCTTCCAGATGGGTGGTAGCCCATCACTGCATGGTAAGTCCTGATCTGTCACTGTGTGGGGGGGGGGGAATGCCACAGGGTAGGGCAGAGACGTTAATGCTACTGTGTTCCCTTACAGCTCCTGAGCATCTACATGGGTCAGCAGTGGTGGGCTCGTCCACTGAGGGTGATACCCTGGACACAGAGGAGCGCCCATCCACCTCCACAGGTGTCCGAGGGTCAGGATGACAGTGTGCCCACCTGGCTGTCCAGACTGAAGTTGGTGGAGCTGGTATGGAGGAGCCCCTGCCCATGTCCCAGCGTGACAGCGTCCATGGATGCCAGCATGCTGAGATTCTGACTGGTGCTAGATCCGTCACCGATGATGATGGAGCTCACATCATGGACAGTGATATGTGTGGGCCGCAGGATGGCCCCACAGCAGGTAACAGCACGGGCATAGCCATGGGTGGTGCCGCCATGGAAGCCTGCGTGACGTCACAGTCCCAGCCTGTGCCTGTCTGCACCAGTGGGGCAGCACTGGTGTGCGTCCTGGACAGTGGGGCTGTTGCGGCTGCTGCAGCGGCACCGTTGAGCCCTGGCGAGCGGTGGCTGGAGGGGCAGTGTCAGCAGCCAGTCAATGGCAATGGGGGGACAGTGTCGGGGGGCGGTGTCAGTGCACCGCCTGTGGACATGCCCAGGCATGGGCCTGGTGTTCAGCGCCCAACCTCAAGTGGTGCTGCCCAGCACGGCAACGAACACCATGAGGGACAGCATGCTGATCAGCTGGATGACCTCTTAGATGAGCACACCCGCATACTCCATGAATCAGTGGATCAGCAGTTGCGGGTTGTGACGATGGTGGATGCACTCAGTGCGGTCCTGTGCCAGGCAGAAGAGTGGCACAGCAGGGACACCGGTCTGCTCCTGGCAGGGATGGACCGGCTGCGGGAGGATGTGACCGCCGCCATTGACAGGCAGACACAGGCATTCACAGCTGTCATGGCCACAATGGGCACACAGTTATTTGCCCATGCGCCACAGACACCGTGCAGTGACATGTCCACCCCCCATTCCTGGCATCGTGCGACACCCTCCATATTGACACCGGGTTCAGCTGTGGGTATCCTGAGCACGCCTGGTGCAGGCATGTTCGGTGAGCTGCAGACCCCTGCTCGAGCACGGTCGCGTTCCAGCAGTGGCACCCCTTGGGGACCATCGGTGCCACCCATGAGACCACTGGTCAGTCTGTCATGGCTAGCAGGTCTCGGTGGGGCCGCCCACACATCCGTGGTGGCTGTGGCACTGTGCCGCGTGACTAACCTGTCTCCCACCATGGCTACTGTCTGACACTGCCCTGTGTGCATTGTGTTGCTCAACATGCAATGCACGGGTGGGGTACCCGGCCCTGCACACACACATGGTCCATGTGCACACCCTCCCAGCTGCTGGCCACTGTGGTGTGTGCATGATGATGCCTGCATTGTGCTGTCCACCACTGTGCAATGGTGCCCAGTGTCTGAGACACGCACAATGACAGGCACTGGGCATGGTGGTCTGTGGACATGTGTGTGGCTAGGGGTGGCGGTCAGGGTTGGCATGCCTTCTACCCTTTGTGCATGTCTTGTGGGGTGTGTGTGTGTTTGTGTGTATGACCATGTGCCGTGTTAGGCCTTGCCCATCCCTGATGGCGTGTGCGGTTCCACGCTCAGCCAATTCCCTTTCCGCCATGCGCCCCTGGGGTTTGTCCATGTGAGTTTGTGGGTTGGCCCTTGCCATTGGTGGTTGCACATGGCCCCATGACTTACCTGGGTTGGTTGAAGTGCTCCTCTGTGACTGTGTCCCGGTGCAGCTGTGACATCCGGGTCAGTCGGGGGTCCCTTCACCCAAGGGGGGCTGCCCATCACCATCTACACCGGTGTCCTCATCGTCCCCATCACTGTCCCCCTCTTCGACCTCTACAGCTATCCCACAGTCGTTGGCCATGTTGTGCAGGATGCAACAGGCCAGGAATAGCCCACAGGCCTTCGAGGGGCTATACTGCAGGGCACCGCCAGACGTGTCCAGACAATGGAAATGTGCCTTCAGCATCCCGAACACCCACTCTATGACATTGCGTGTGGTGGCATGTGCCTCATTGTACCGTTGCTGTGATGGGGTCATGGGCCGCTGGTATGGTGTGAGCAGCCAGGGACAGAGTGGATAGCCACTGTCACCTGTGTGTAGAGGGTGGACATTAGTTTGGTGATCAGCATTGCCCTACCATGGGCTGTCTAGGCCAGTACCCATGGCACCTCTGACTATGCCCCCCCAAGATCTATGTCATCCTGTGTGATTTGCATACTCACCCACTAGGTGGCCAGTGGGGATGTCCCCACTCTCAAACCTATGGCACAGTGCAGACTGGTGCCAGATGAAGGCATCATGTGCTCCCCCAGGGTCTGTGGCACAGACATTGGTTATGCGCCCCCTAGCATCGCACACCACCTGGCAGTTGATGCTGGCATAGCCCTTCTGGTTGATGTACACAACACCTTCTGGGCCCGGTGGTGTGCGGATGGCCACATGGGTGCAGTCAATGGCCCCTAGCATGCCAGGCATACATGCTACCCTGTAGAACTCTTGTATGTGTGCTGTGCACTCTGCAGGTGTGCTGGAGAAAAGGATGTACTCCGCAGCATGTGGCAACAGTGCGCTGAGGAAATGTGTGAGTAGGAGTGACGCAGCCGACTAGGTTATGCCTGTTGTGTCCTCTGTTGGTCTCTGGAAGGTGCCTGTGGCAAGCAGGCACATGACAGCTGTTACCTTTGTCTCCACTGACAGAGCATGCTCCGTCGTTGGGGTGCCTGCATCTCATCACTGCACAGCTCACAGAGCCGCCTCAGGATCACCTGGTTCAGGCGGTACCAGCCCACAATCTCAGTGTCACTGTAGTGCTTGAAGCTGGTGCGGGCTCGGTAATGCCTATTGGGGGCATACCACTGATGGGCCCTTCCACAGCTGCGCCCCCCTTCTGCCTGCCTTCTCACACCCCTCATTACCACCTCCATCTGAATGGTGGCACTGACCATGTCCCTGGCTCATGCTCCCCCCCCGGCAGCTGTTATCCCGTTCCCCCCGCTGTTCTTTGTGATACTCCCCCTGCACCGGGAACACCTCCGAGCTTTGGCTGTCCTGCCCACTGCCACTGCCCTCAGTCCACTGTGGCACAGGCTCCCCACTCCTGTCCTGTTGTCCTATGTTCCCAGCTGTGCTCTGTCCTGCTCCTTTCCAGTCCCACTCACTGCTTCTCTCTCTTCTGTGGTTGTCACCTTGCTACCACCTCTGGCTTCCCTATAGCATTCTTGTGCCTCTCTCTCTCTTGTTCCTTTTTATTTTGGATCATTTCCGCTATCGCTCAACTTCCGCTTGCTCCCCTATTGCCCATGGAGCATGCTGTTGAATATCGCACTGCGCCATTTATTCATGGTTCCTCCCTTCAGTTGCATACGTGCATTCATTACCATTGCGCCTTGCAATTTAGAGGCTAGCTTCCACTGGATATCACAGAATGGCACATTTCCAGACTTGCGCTGATGCATCTCGTTGCACATGGCGCAACCCTTTTGACTATCTGGGCCTTAGAGTATTATTAGCCTAAAATGTTTTTTCCAGCAGCAATGAATACTTTTTAAAATATAATATTTATTTATAATTAAACTTTTATTTATTTTCTGTATTTATGTGTAAATCCATTGTCATTTCCATAGCAACAGATTCTGATGTCACAAACAGAGCATTTTGAATTCAGTGGGGAGAGTGGGAAGCAAAAAGATGTGATGGAGTGGACAAAGGCAGTGGTTTCATGCAGATAGCCTCAATAGTAAAAAAAATGAGGAGAAATAAGTACAGAAAATTAATTAAATGTAGTATAAGTTAAATTATGTTTGAATAGTGTGTTTTAAAATGTGTTGCTGTATATTGGAGTAAAGCTTTATAGTAAACTGTACAGTAATATAATTTCTAGTAAGGCATACTTGGAGTAATATACTTGGAAAGCAGGAGACAGTAGAAAACATGAATGTCTGTAATATACTGTCCCATTATGTTGTGTGAAATTGCAGAGCTCTCTCATTTATAAATTCATAAAGTCTTGCCTTGAATGTGCTTATGTTGTCATGTTTAATGCATTGTGGGGAGCATTCCAATTACCCTCAATCTGTTGGGTGTAGATATTTTTTTCTTTTGGTGATATTAATGATTTTCTACCCTTACATGTTTCGTTGTTTATTTATTTAACAGAGTGTGTCATGCTGGGATGACATCATGCCTCAGGTGGTGGAGCACAAGACCGCAGGCTAAGTGTGTCCAACACCAGAGAAGTGATGTTATCCCAGCACGACACACACCCTGGAGTGCATTATTGCAGTTCTACAATGGCTCATTTGTAACAAAAAAGTGCATTTAAAATACATTTTTAAACATTTTTATAATATTTTTTTCTATGGGTAGAAATACTTAGAGGAAGTAATGCTGTTTATTTTGGCTAGTAGGTGGAGCTCCTATGGTTTTAATGTGCCCCCCCCCACACGCACACACCTCTCTGTCTAAATACATTCAGTCTGGGACTCTGTTCTATCCCCTTCTTGTCTGGTTCACTAATCTTGTTCTCCACCCCCTTCCCCATGTTTTTAAAATATCTCTCACTGTTTCTCTGTGCAGCTTGGAAGCTGCAGCTTCAGCTGTCTGCCTCTTCAAACTGTGGTGTGCCCTCCCATCTGACAGTAGGTTCCTCCAGTACAGCTGTACTTGTTTGTACCGGGGCAAGAATGTTAACTACTAGTCTTTCTTTTGTTTCCATAACTGTTCAGTGAGCCAAGCGCAGTTCACTTAGTACAATACTCTCCCGCCCCACTGACTCATGACTGTGTTATCTGGTAAGTGCAATGACCTGTGAGTGGGGACTGTGTGGAGCCTGGGAGGGACTGCTGTGAAGCCATGATGGCTTTTACATTTGTGAGCCGGAAGGGCTGCTAGGTTGTGAAGTCAATTGGACATCTTTCAGTTTGATGATTTGTTTTATTTTTTAACTGTTTTAAATAAATACTGGGCTTGTTGGCAGTTACAATGGACAGCTGAGAGTACATTGGGGAGTGATGTGAAGCTGATCCCTAACACTGCTTTCACTTTACTCTTATTTTTTCTTTTATTAAGAAAGGGAAAATGACAAGAGTGATTTGGGGGAATGTTTGAGGGTTATGTGATTGATTTTGGTAGTTTGTCTGCTGTGGAAGGGAGGGATTTACATTTTTAAGACTTTATAAAGTACTGGCAAACTGCACAGTAGCTGTGCCAAGTGTGAATAACTTGGACATGGCATGTGCAGTGATTTCAACAACATTTGATGTGGTCTTATGTGTGTGTGCTGGAACTTGATAAAGTGATGTTGTGTTTGGATAACATGACTGTAGAAGATGACCGCTGACCAACCAGAGGGCAGGATTTGTTTTCCGTAATTGTATGATATGGCTTCTTGCAGTGATAATGTCATCCTTAAATTCTAAACCCAGCTGAAGCATAATGGGGGCTATTCACAAACTATGCACCATTCACATGTAAAAGCCTGAGCATCCTCTGCACCTCAGGACAGGTGCAGACCAGTTGGCATTCATCATTGCCGGCTGCCTGTCTGCAGACCCGCCTCCCCGTTGCACAGCCATGTGGAGATGGCCCAGAGTCATGCAAGGCAGAGTGTGGGGTGCAGGCGGGCAACCAATAGGGTGCCTGTCCTTAGTCCCACAGTGAATCCCCTGCTGTGCAGGAACAGGGGACCATGGGAAGATGTGGCCTGCTCCAGAAACACCTGTCAGGCATTTGCCCAAATGGCCACCCCAGCACTCCCAGCAGACCAGTGGGCTGGTGCAGCAGTATGGCAGGGGCACTGATGCTGCTGCTGCTGGCATGTGTCCATTGGGGGTGCATGTAAGGTTTATGGATGGGTCCCCAGTAGTGTACCCTGGCCCGGCACTCCGTACCTTGGTGAATGTCGCAGAGCATGGACACCCCCCGCACACCCCCAGGCCACTTGCTGTGCATAGCTATAGGATTAGGTGGGGGACTGTGTGCACATGGGGTTGTGCACCTGTAGTGAATGCAACCAGAGGGTCTACAGGACCCCACTGCATGGCATTCCAACATACAGCTGTGTGCATAGGCACTACACACCATTGTGCACAGAGCCCAATATCAGGATCAGTAGGTATATTGTAGAATAGCAACAAGTCCCACCATATATGTCTCCTTTCTATACTATTCAAGTGTAGCGTACTCAATCTATCCACATATAATGCAATTCCTCTAGCTACCTCATCATTTTTGTGTTTTCTGTAAATTGTTTCAGATTTTGAAGTCTCACTAATAGCTAGTCCTCCCCAAAACTGTGAGCAGTAGTCAGAAGAGTGGTATACTTGTAGCAATGCTTCTTTTGATTTATGTACAAAATTATGGTTTATTGTACTGAGGATGCAATTTGCCATATTAAACAGTATTTGACAATCCTTTTTTTCCTTGAGATCTGATGTGATATGAATTGCAAGTTTTTTTCAGATTCAGTTTTTTCAAAGTAAAGTGCATCGTAAAATATAATTGTAATGATTTTATTTTATTATGTTTGACTCAAAAAAGTCATTACATCAGAAGACATTAAAAAATAAAATACAAAAGAGTAGCAATACAGAGAAAGTGGCATATATAATATACATAAATGTATAATGGTTTAAAACCTGATAGCTGTACTTAGAAGAATGATCCTAACACATATTTAAATGTTCAAATGGCATAAAAGTGGATACAGTTAGTAGACATCTTATTGCTAACAGGATCTTATCACAAGTGGATAAGAGTAAAAATTAACAATTTACTGAAATATGAGTAATGAATGGATGGGTGTGCAAGGGCGCAATTTTTCTTTAGAAATCTGGGATACCCTATGTGAAACCAGTAAGTTCCTTACTAAGAGAGGTTCAGGGCTGCTTACCTACTTCATTGTACTTACTGTAACTGAAGCTGGTAATCAAACAATTCCCAAGTGGACAGAAGACTCACAAATAAAGGGTGCCTAAAATGATCATGGCACCATTACACCCCATTATTTCAAACAGTATTGTTCTGTGTAATCTTTTAATTGTTCTCCTCTTGTATTTTAATACATCTTTCAAAATGTATGCCAGTGTCAGAATAATATCTAGGCAAGTGTAATTAAAAATATATACATGATCTCCCAGCTCGTTAAATACATATTTTTCAACATATTACTGAGACATTTATTTCTGGACTTGCCATAAAAAGGAAAACTTTGTAGTATGTGCCTGATATCATCTTATAAAACAGCAAGAAAAAAAACTTTGAATTTCATTTGCCGAGAGACATCACCTGACCATGCATCAAATCTCTGTAAGTGCATAGTCAGGTGCTGAATCTCATTTTCCTCCCCTCAAAAACTACTTAGAGCCATTTTATAAGTGTAACAAGCCTCTTCAGTGTGTGCATCATAGGATGTTAACTTATTTCCCACAGGCATGAGGACACTCAACCTTTGGCCTTGTGCCTTACTACAAGGGGGCACAATTTGAAGATAGAGGGGGGATGGCTCACAGGTAATGTGAGGAAGTATTTATTCACAGAGAGGGTTGTAGATGCATGGAACAACCTTCCTGAGGAGGTGGTAGAGTCAAAAATAGTGGGAGAATTCAAGAAAGCATGGGACAGACATAAGGCAATTCTAGTTGGGGGTAGGAGGAAGTAGGCCATTGGTTAACTCATTCTATCTGATGCCACCATTTTGGGTCAGGTTAAGCAATGTTTGGTTCTGACACCATATGGCGCTAATGGGTATAATGGGTTAACTAGGATCTGCAGCTTATCCGTTAGGTAGGGAAATGGGCAGACTAGGTGGGCCAAGCGGTTCTTATCTGCTGTCAAATTCTATGTTTCTATATTACACCCCGGGCCATGCATTAAAATCCTGTAATGTGCACCATGTCATAGTTTATTACTTACTTGTAGATCAAGTCTACAGGTGCATTGATCTATTATTTATCTTTATTTTTATTGTATCTATCTTCAGTCATTTTCCCGGAAATATCCCAAATCTAAACCTTGTGATTATTGCCCTTGTTTCAGGGTCTATGAGTATTTTAAGATAATGTTCAAAAATGTACTCCTTTAATTTTTGCTAGTGGTGAACAAAATTTATTCTTGGCTAACAAAGCAAGATCATTTTGTTTATCTCTATCTAAACTTCTATGCTTAAAGATTGGGCTATATGCTTGTATTACCTGAATGCCTTCAAGATACCTTATCCACAGAGAGCCTATTCCAATTTCCATAAGTGTTTTAGTTAAGAAAATATATCCTGGGTGTATTGCATTTTTTGTTCTCTATGATATTTTATGGACACAAAAGAGAGATCCACTTTGTGTCCTGAAGCACAAGTCAAAAATTTAGTAATCTCCATTTCCTAAGGCATTAATTGCTGATTGACCTAACCATGCTCTCACACTGTAATGAGGCACTATGGGGGAAGTCACAACATTCTTCTGTAAAAGATATTCATGGATTATTCCAATTTATCTGTTATTGCATATGCCCATATTTCAGAGGCATATAATAGCTGAGCTATGGATTTGGTGTTTGCTGCCTTTATTGCTGCCTTTATAGTGTTAACCACCAAAGTTATTGCTAAATCTAGGTATATCTTCATTTGATGGACAAGTTTTTGTTTTGATACTGTAATAATTTGATCTTTCTATGTGAGCTTTTTTATTTAAATACAGTCCTAAATATCAATACTTATTTGCATGTTCTAATTTTATTTTATCTATAAACCGTGCTCCTTTTGTTATGGAGTTGTCCTTGTTTACAATTATGACCTTACTTTTATTAATACAAATTGAGAGGCCAGTATCATTAATTTTACTGCAAGTCTGTCAAGCTGATTTTGGAGGCTTTTTTGAGATAAGGATAAGAGTACCAGATTGTCAGCATAAACTAGTATTGGACATGGTCTGGAATTTATTTTAGGACAGCCACTGTCTTTATTATTTAACATATTTATGAGATCATTTATGTAAACGTTAACTAGCACTGGAGCCAAAACACAATCTTGTTTGACTCCTTTGTTTATTTTGGTATGTTAGTTAAATTGCTGGCTCTATCATACCTGATCTCACACCAGTTATCCTGGTATAAGTTAGAGATAAGATTTACAGTGTCTTCATCTATGTTTGTGTCTAATAATTTTGCTCCCAGAATATTTTTGTCCAGGCAATCAAATGTCCTTGTTATGTCAATGAATGCAAGATACACTGCTTGATAGAGTAGTAAGACATATAATAATGCAATAAGACATACTTTTCAAGAACGTGATGTGTGATGAAACACTGATTGACTGTAGAGCCACCTTAATGAAATCCTACAGTACCTGCAAATAAGATATATAATTGCAGTGTTCCAGATGGTTTAGTAATTTTGTATACAGAACTCTGGCAAAAATTTAGGAGGAAGAGCCAAACAGACTAATAGGCCTGTACATGGCTAGATCTGTGAGCTTTCCTTTCTGTAAATTGGCACAAGATGTGCTTCCTTCCATGATTGAGGAAATTCTTTACTAAGTGCTATCACGTTAAAGGTAGACATCTGAATTGTCATCCAAAATTGATATTAGCTTTCTCAGGTCCCACTAGGTTCATCATGGTTGGGTGTTGAGTCAAGGCCAATTCGTCCAGTAAGTGTAAGGGGTCAGGAGAGACCATAGATTTGTCAGTTGAACCCTGCAGTTCAGGGAACTCAGCAGGACTGGGGACCGCATTGGCGGAAAGGAAATCCAACATCCATAACTGGTTCCTGCACCCAGCCAGCCCCTTGCAGAGCTGAGTCCACAGACCAGGGCCCGTGAGAAAACCAAGACCTGAGGCAGTGGCTGCAAAGGAGATGAGGCAGCAGGCTCCACCTCACCACCCTCCACACCCAATGAGCAGGGAATCCAAGGAGCAGCTTCCAGAAAAGTGAATCCAGGGACTCCAAACACGCTAACAACAACAGCCGACTGGTGAGTCTCCGTAGTCTGGACAGTTAACATCTCAGGCAAAATGGTGGGGAAGTAACAGGTCGATGAAACTCAGCAGAAAAGGAGGATCCTTGAGAGAACAAAGTTCTTGGCAGATTTGTTTCTTGGTAAGCAGAAAACTACGTTCTACTTGACCAGGCGTTCACGTAATGCCTTCCTTACATTACTAGACATGTCAGGAGAAGGTGTGGAGAAATCCTCCGAGACAGCATCGGTAGAAAGAATACAAGGTTCCATTACTTCGTCAAACAACGTAGGGTCAGGCCCTGTCTGCAGGACAGGCACAGTAGCATCACAATTCTGATATGCATTCAGTATAACAGCACTGTCAGTCTCCACAAGAGCCAAGCTGGGAGCCGAGACCAAAACTCCCACCTCCATAGCTTCCTCCTCAGCTGCCACAGGGACATCCGCATCTTGGACAGAGGTTCCCTCTGACGTGTAGGAGAATTTCCCGGTGCCTACAAATTCCCCCATTCACTAAAATACCACCAACAGCTTAATCTGGTTTAAAGTCAGTTGGCATTCGTCTGTATCCCCCTCCTCCAGGTCGTGCCTGAAAATAGGCAGAATTTGACTAGTGCACTTACCTGGCCAACAAATACTAAATAAATAAATAGTTTTTTTTTTTCAATTCATAACTTTGTTTTCAATATATTTTGCCTACTTGTCTCTGTTGAGGTCTTTTAACTTCACCTTTAAAACCCTATGGGTGTCATCTTTCTTATCCACCCTACAGTTTATGTTTGGCACACATTTTTGGGAGATTTGAAATTTACACCCATAGGGTTTATGAAGTGAGGCTAAAAAGACCTAGACAGAAAAAAGTAGGTACAAACATTAAAAAAAGTTATAAATTAAAAAAAAAATGTAAATGGTGCATGCCTAAAAGTCACTCAAAGTTTATAACTGGCACCAACTTGCAAATGGAATGATGAAAGGCTCAGATGTAGAGTAATTGCATGCAAACAAAAAGGAGACAAACACAGCATGGGGAAATATGTAATCTCATTATACTGTGCATGTGAAAATTCCATTCTGGCTAGAGCAATGGTTTAAATGTATGCTTGGTGATGAATTATGTATCTTATCAATATTCATCATTGTGAAATACAAGAATGGTCCTCACCGAATTAACTGTACTGCCTGTATGACTGCGAATATCTACAATAAAAGTCTAAGGGACAGATATTCAGACAGTGGTGCAAGTGCAGTGCAGATATTTGTTCTGTGCTTGTGCACCCCCCATCCACTGCAATATTCAGTCAGATAACGAGCAGTGCTATCTGACTGAATATCAGCCCATGTTGGCGCAGCACTAAGTGAATCTCTGCTGCTCCGACATGGACCAGGGCTGCATATAGCCCAAAGAAAAAGCACTGCCTGAAACAAGATAGGACCAAGTTCCCTGTGGGCTATATTTAGCCTTAGCATGCATACAAATATATGTACGAACATACAAAAATGCCAGCAGAAGCAGGCCTTACGGTCTATTGAGCCTGCTCGATTGTGCAGCTAGCCCCTCAACTTGCAGCTGCCCCATTCTCCCCACCCCTTCATCATAATCCCCCACCCTATCCCAGCCCCTCTTAAAGTCACGCACTGTTTTACAAGACACAACCCCTTGGCAGAGCATTCCACTTGTCCACTACCCTTTCCGTGAAAAAATGCCTTCTGATTTCCCTCCTGAATCATCCCCTCTCCAACTTCAACTGATGCCCTCTCATATCCCTCCCTCTTCTAAGCTGGAAAATCCTTTCCATATTAACCTTATTTATCCCATGGAGGCATTTAAATGTCTCGATCATATCCCCATCCAGCTCTCCTCCAGGAATACATGTTCAGCTCTCTAATCTCTCCCTCATAGGACTTCCCTCAAATCCCTGGATCATCTTTGTTGCCCTCGCTGCATCCTCCAACAACTTGATGTCCTTCTTCAGGAACAGGCACCAGTACTGCATAGTACTCAGGTGAGGCCTGATGACAGACCTGTAAAGGTAAGGATCACCTCCCTCTTAGGGAGAAGATTTCTCTTGCTATACACCCTAGCAACCTATTGGCCTTTGCTGCCACCTTCCTGCGCTGAGCGAGTTTTAATGCTACCTGTTATAATCACCCCAGGTCCTTTTCTTCCTTGTTACTTTCCAGCTGTAACCCTCCCAGCTGCTAGCACCTCCCCTGGTTCCTAGCTCTGAAGTGCAGTACCTTGTACTTCTTGGCATTGAAGCCCAGCTGCCATGTTACCGACCACTCCTGTAGTTTGTTCAGGTCCTCCTGCAGCCCCTTCCAGCTTTTGATGGCATCTACAACAGCTCCCATCTTCCTATCATCTGAGAATGGACTGATCCTACTCCGGACCCCATGTGAGATATCAGCTATGAATATTCCAAACAACACTGGTCCAGCACTGATCCCTGTGGCACCCTTCATCACTTCCCTTAGTGGTGAGAGTTCCCCACCACCACCCTCTGCTGCCTTCCATTCAGTCAGTTGATGATCCAATTTACAATCTTTGTTCCACCCCTGTGTATTCCAGCTCCCCAGTCTCCCATGGCAAGAAATCAAAGGCCTTGCTGAAGTCCAAATACAGGACATCCACAATGTGGCCCCTGTACAGTTCCCTGGTCACCCAGTCATAATACTCAGTTAGATTTGTTTGGTAGGAACTGCCAGAGACAAACCATGTTGATGACCATCCTGGAGACCATTGTCCTCCAAGAAGGTCACCAGTCGCTCCTTTAGAATTGTCTCTGTGAGCTTCCTCACAGTCAATGTGAGGCTCACGGCCTGTAATTGCCCTACTCATCCCTGGGGCCACTTTTGTGAATGGGCACCATATGGGCCATTCTCCAGTCCTGTGGTACACACCATATCCTGGGAGGTATTGAACAGGTCAGGCAGTGGCCCGCCCAAGAATGTCTGCCAGCTCCTGAGTACCCTAGTGTGGATACCGTCCAAGCCCATTGGGCATGAAGGGCACTAAGAGGCAATTTTCTGCCCATTATGATTTCATTTACAAGTGCAGTGCCTCTTTAATGCCATATACACTGTTGCCATACAAAGTAAATCTCTGGTGTTTACTAGCACCCCCACCCCTGATTATCCATTCATGCTCCTTCCAAGTCAGCCTTGGTGTCTAGTGGTATCCAACCCCCAGTCACCCATTCATTGCTTCTTCTAAGTCAGCTCTGATGTCTAATGGTACCCGTACAAGTGTTGGAATTACAGGGGTGCTTGCCAGTTCTCAGTCCCCAGCTCTGAAGTAAACTCTGGTAGTTCATGCATCATTGCCTTTGACTTATAATGAAAAGGGGCTCAGTTTAAAGATATAGCCCTTATGGGCTCCTCTAGCTCTCAAAGCTCCATAAGTGTAATTCAAGACTCCCCCATGATCACCTGTTTTCAGTAATGTGACATTCCTGATGGTCTAGCAGTTTCCCCAGACAGCCCCCTAGTGATCCACTGAATGACATCCACCTCCCCACCCCCCACCCTGGTGTCCAAGCGCTCTTAACATCTGTACAGTGACTGGCACAGCCTTCTTTAACCTCTGCAGCCAGCCACCCGAATGATCTTTGTAGTGAGCCCACGTACTGTAGAAATGTTTCTACAGTACATGCACTTGCTGACAGCTCATATGATGGACAGTAATAGAGGTGAGAGGAGGGCTGTGCCACTGCTGTATTGAGATATTTGAACCACCAGATACTGGGGAGGGGTGGGGGGTGTGAGGATCTGGGAGTCAGCAGGCAGGTCAGGTGAGGGGACTGTTTGGGGGGGGACTGCTGGACCACCAGGGAATGTCATCATTACTGAAAGTGGATGATTAAGGGGGGTGAGGGGTACTACTAGACACCAGGGCTGACTTGGAAGAAGCATGTACAGATGATCAAAAACAGAATACCAGTGCACAAACCCCCACCCCCAAAAACATGGCACATATTAGTATTTAAATAATTTAACAGCCTATTGGTTTTACTTACTTTAAACTCCATGTACAAAGGGAGTCCTCTTAGTTTTGATATTGGAATTCCAAAGTGAGCAAGCTATACCACCTATTCATGGTGGGACCCTTTTGGTATAGTCCCTACACTAGCTTCTTAGCTCTGAAGTGCCTGTAGTGGCTACTCATAAATATAGAGTGCTGCCTGTACGGATGATCAAGGGTCGGTGGTACCACTAGACACCAGGGCTGACTTGGAAGAAGCATGAATGGAGATCAGGGATGGGGAGTACCACTAGAAACCAGGGGTGGGTGTACCACTAAATACTAGTGCTGACTTGGAAGAAGTATACAGTAAATGAGTGTCTGAGAGGTGGGGGTACCACTGGACACTGGGGCTGACTTAGAAGAAGCATGAGCAGGTGAGCGGGGGTGAGGGGTACCACTAGACACCAGGGGATTTACTTAAGGCGTGGTATGGGTGATCGGGGTTCGGTGACTGCATACAGCCACTGTGCCTTCAGGGGAGTGGGGCATGGGCTTAGCATCCAGTTAAGATGTAGCTTGCAGCAGTGGCAGACAGCATCACTTGGGGGCTGTTTACAGCTGCTGCAATCCTTTGATTATACCCCTGCACTTGTATGCATGAGGGGACCACCTCATTTTCATAGGTGCAGGGATATGTTAGCAGTTTGGCACTGCCGGGTTTGTGGAGCGCTACCAGGGAGTTTGAATATGGGCTGGCCCAGAGCATTCACACAAACTGGATTAGCATACCCGCTAACCCTGTTAGAGGCTGCGATAACCTTTCAGTATAGGGCCCCCAAGTTTAAAAAAAAACATTGAAATGAATGAGCCCTATTTATTTCAATGCAGTTGGCAGTTGAAGGAGTAGTACATCGAGGGACATTGAGGAATTGGTATCAGGGGACACAGGAACTGCAACAAGCAACAGAAGTGGGTGTCAGTGTCAAACCAGCTGCTGACTGCTGAGGTAGGCTATTCTGGTCTTTCTGCGGAGCAGTGATAGGAGCTGTGCTCAGTGGCAATCCAGTCTCCCCAAAGAAGGGGGACATCTTTAGAGATGACATGTGACGACTTTCCAGTCTCCATGCCCAGGGCAGAGGTGGGCATCCATATAGGAGCTGCACTCAGTGGTGATCTAGTCCCCCCTCCGTGTGAGGGGCATCTGTACAGTAGCCACGCTCAGCAGTGATAGGCTCTTTCCTCCTACCAGCCAGACAACTGTACCTACTGGTACAGCCGCTCCCCCGGCATAAAGCCATTCTTCCTCTGTCTCCTCTATGCTCTTGCTCACACCATAACTGCATCGTCCAAACATTCGATCAAACATCGTTGCTATTGACCAATGCTTGTTTTGTTTGTACCTACTTGTTTTGTTGTTCTGTGTTTTTGATTAACTTTTGTTTGCATTCAACAGAACCCAATTGCCTGGCTACTGTCATGGCACCTTCTATTCTACACTGCACAAACCACTTGGTAACATTTACGCCTTTAGCTCACTGACTAACCTTACCTATTACACAACTAAAACATGCAATCAAGCACTGACCAATGTTCTTAGTTCTGCTGTGCATTTTGTTTGCATTCACTTTTTAGTTGTGCTGTGCTTACTTTCTAGTTGTGCTAAACGTTTGTTTGCATTCATTTTTTAGTTCTAATATTTTATTTTAATTCATAATTTTTAGATGTACTTTACAGTTTTGGTTTGCATTTAAATTTTTATTTGTCATTTTTTTTGGCCGTGCTTTACATATGTTTTTGTTTTGTTTCTTCATTTATGTTGCATCACACTTTACATTTGGGTTTTATTCTTTTCTTTTTTTGCTTTCATTTCATGTTTTGGTTGTTGCTTTTCTCATTTGATTGCATTTTACTTTTTCATGTTTCCGTTTTTTCTTCAGGGCCACTGTAGATTGAGGATTAATATGGAAATTGGGTGGTGTTGCTCTCTAAGTCTCAATAAGCGCCATCAAGTGGCAACAAGGCTCAATCTAAAATCTACAACTGTAACATGGAGTGCAGTAGATCAAAATGGTCTGTGTTACTTTATGTTCCAGACCATCACCTTTAATAAGGAAAACTGGGGATGGGGCCCATGCCAGTGTTTTCTCCTCTCTATGATGTGGTCAGAATTCTTTTTACAGCTAAATCTTTTATTGAGTTTCAGAGATTTATGACAAATAATAAAGTCAGAATACAGACAATAAGCACATATTCAGTTGTAAGCAGAATGTTTTCTAGATGGTACACATGAAGGGTTACATATAGATAGATATCTGTTATATATTTTGAACTACAATACAGGGTGAGGTAAGTAAACAGTTCCACACATGGGCAGAGTAGGGATGATCTGAGCATAATGTTGTAATATTTGGGGGGTTATATTCTTAAGCAGAAACACAGATATCATGGGTGTTATAAAGTAATACTTAGGTACATAAGCAAATATAACCCAGCAATTTGCACACTGGATCCTCATAGTAACCTTTACAATAATTTCATAGGAAAGTATGGATTCCCTTTAACACCAGGCAAAAACGTCTGCATCCTCTTAGTTATAGGCAGCCTGTACATCTCACACTATTAGGGTTAAGCGGTTGGTCTGTCACGATTAGGGTAGAATTGAAGTGGAATTTTGCATGAGCTGGAAGCAACAAATTAACTCTGGAAGGCTCACACTCAGTGAAGTGCAATAGTCTGAGGTTATAACACAACTGATCAATATACAGTATGGAACAGTGTAGCAGTTTCAGCTGGTTAAAGAGAAATGAACATAATCAGGAGACATTTCTCATAAAACAACAACTGCTCCTAACCACAGCTGACACCTAGGCTTTAAGTGACTGGTTTTGATCAGGGAGGACACCCAGGTGACAAGCAGTCTTGAACAAGCCTAGTGTCACGCTGTAAAGGTTGGGTAACTGCAGAGAATACCCGCCTCTTTCACCGTCAATCAATGCCTATCAGTAGCACCTCTGGGTTAGATATTAGGAGTTCACCCTGAGCTAATTACAGGACATCTGAGACCAAACCTCATTTACATCACTGGTCAAGCATGAAATCAACAGTCGGTCTTAGAGGAAAAAGACCTTCTTGTATGTTACACACATAGCAGTACAAACCCAATTGTTCTCCTAAGTAATCTCTCTGAGAGGCAACATATAACAATGGATCCAGGAGTGACCCTCAGGCATACCATAGCTGCTCTGGATATGTAGATCTTCATTCTTACAACAGTAACAGACCTTTTAGAACTAAGGAGGGTTACCGACACATACGTTTTGAGTAAAAAGCTTCTATTAATTATATCATTATGAATAGGTGGCAGCTGTAAGTCTGAGCCCTTGGGGGTACTGCCTCTCCTCCCTTTCACCTCTTTGAGGGGTGCCAGCCTGGGTTTTATAAAATTGCAGAACATCAGGGTACAAATGACAAAGAATGGCACATTGTCTCCACCTGGGATAATTTTATGGGATACCTAAGGGCTGTGCTGAGGAATACTGCCCATCAAGAAATAACATGGGGCTTCATTCCACACAACAATACCACCCCATGAGCAAGAACTTTGACATGGTAAAGAAATGGCAGATACCCGAGATTAAAATGCAAACAAAACAGCAATTTTATTAAAAAGGGAGGAGAAGGAAACAGCAAGGGATTCTAAAGGAAAATGGGAGGCAATGAGGTAGCAGTAAATCACTATAGCTGTAAAACTGTGTGCATTACTTTAGCTCAACCACAAGCATGCCCCCATCAGTCCACTTCTCCCAGGGTGGTGCACCCAGTTCTCCCCCCCAAAATGCTTTGTGGGAGAGCTCTCTACACAGTTAATGGTGTAAATCACACAGGTTGGGTCAGTGGTGTGCTGAAGCCGCTTGTACTGGCTCACTTGAGCCAATAGTTAACTGAAACAGTTTTACTGGCTTGAGTGAGCTGGTAGTTCCCGGCTTCATTTCTACCATCCAGAATCAGACCCCTTTAAAAATAAAATATTTTGTGTGTGTGCCTTTCATTGTATATTAAAAATGGACTCGGAGTAAAGGGGGGTTTGGTCAGGTGACCGTGGTGGCATGTCAGCAGCAGCAATGTGTTATCCCCCTATCTCCTGCCTTCCTCCCATTGGTTTGTTTACATTTTTTTCTCTTCTATTTTGTTTCCTTCGCTTGCACATTGCTTTCTCTTTGCTTGCACATGCCATCTCACCATGAGATGGACATTGGTCTCCTCCTGTCCAACACCAGTGGACCAATGAAAATGACTCCCATATGAAATTCCTCCCATCCTGACTGTGCGACATCATGCTGTGAGCCCCTAGCTACCTTCCCACCTTGTGTGAAGAAGACCTATCCATCCCCCTCCTTGAGCAGTCAGCTGACATGGTCTGTCTAGTCATGCAGTGTTGATCAGGTACATGATGTTCAGTGAGCAGCAAAAACAAAATAAATCTGCATACTCGTGCAGGCAGCATCAATGCTGAGTCTGATGGCACACATCCAGGCTGGTGCAGTCTGGTGGTAAAACAGTTTGGCTCCAGTATCTCTCAGTGGACTAGTCCACTCTGTGTCATGTCTATCCCCTGGCCCATTGCCATGCTGCCCATGTCAAGGTCTCAAGAGGTTGACTCACCAGCCAGTCTGTGACCATCACCTACCCCTGCCCTGGCCTGCTTTGTCTCCCTGACTCCCCACTTTTCTCAGTGCAGTGCAGTATCAGGTGCTGTGCACAGTTTCCCTTGACAACTCTAGCAGGACTCCCACCCAGCCCTACACCTCCCGACTCCATATCTTGGACATGGATGATTGAGAGAGAAAGAGAGAGAGAGAAACTATCACCCTGGTCTTTCTTCCAGATAGCCAGCATTTGGTAGGCCATCGCCGTTCCTCCTTCCAGAGTCAGTGTCCAGACCAGAGGCTGAGAAGCGCAGAGCATCAAGCAAATCACACCTTTGGTTGCACTATGGCCCACGATGAGAGCTGAGGAATAGCCAGGCAGGCCCAGTGAGGAGGCAACAGGTAGGCCTGGGACAGTTTAGAAACACTTTGCAACTAAGTGTACTTAAGATAGTCCAGTCAAATAAAGCCAAGTGTACTGTACATAGTAGGAGAGATCGAGTGTAAGCAATTACAGTTCAACATGAATATAAGAAAAAAAGAGGATTTTTAATGTGGAAGAATCAATGACATAAGGAGGTAAAAAAATGGGCATGCCATTTTCTTTAAACATAAAACATTGAAGCGGTGAAGCAGTTTTAAAAGAATGGATATAGTTGATGGGGATATTGAAAAGTACATCTGCAAAGTCTAATCTGATCTGTAAACTTGAAAGATTTGTTTTGAATTTTAAAAAGGACATCTACAGTATATCTCTTACATAAATGATAAAGGGCACAAAAATGCAGATTTTGTTAAGGTGTTAAGTGCTTTATTTATAACAGAGAACATTCCATAAGATGCTGATTAATACCTGGAAAAGAAAAAATTAAAAGACAAATAAAAGTCCAGAACGATGCATTGAAATATATAAAGGGTGATTTAAAAGAGGACGATACTGCTGAAAGAGAGGGGACAAGAAAAGAAAAAAATACACAAAGGTGATTAATTTGTGAAATATATGCTTCTTATTATAGTATAGATTCATAACTGCAATGAGAATAGGAGGCATGTTTTATGTGTTCATGTAGATTATTCATTCTAATGTCTCTAATTTATTTGGGCCTTGGACTTTGGAGCTGGGGGGGGGGCTAAGAATCTTGTTTCACTATAGGGTCTCAGAAAGAATCAGCTTTCATACAGCCAACAGAGATCTTATCCACTTGTTCAGTTTGAACACTCTGTTTTGTTTGCCAGTTTGAGTTCCTCTGATGTTCATTTTTCAGTCGAGGAAGAATTGGTCAGTGAGACTCCTTAGAAGTTTCTTCCCTCTGCTCTTGCCAGCCTCCTTCTTTTCCTCATCGTGTGCTGATGGCAGCATGTCCCAGCCCGGGTGAGGGAGGCAGCATGCTCTGGTGCTGTAGTAGGCCCTGTTAGTGGACCAGGAAGATTGCTCTCCTGGCAGAGGCATGCTGACTGCAACTGAGGCCCTCCCTCCCCACCACATGCACTTGTTTGCTGCGAGGGGACCCAGGGAAAGGAGGAAGAAACAACAGATCACAGCAGGTAGAAGAACCAACATCCTGCAGGTTCCACATCGCTACCTGCAGCTTCTGTTTCGACTCCTAGATCCAGACCCTAGAGGTCAAGAGGAAATGCTCTGCTGGTGGAGCAAACTCAGGAGAAACTAAGATGGGTTCTGGAGATAGTGGGTGATGGTGCTGCCCTGAAAGGGGCAGGCGTAGTGAAGGAGGATAAAAATCTGAATTTAAAGAAAAGTTATGGGGATCATTCCTTCCCACCCAGAGCTAACACTGATGACAATTGATTAGGCAGCTTTACTTTCAACTTGAGCAGCACCAGCCTCTCCCCTTTACCTTAAAGATCTGAAGAGGTGTTTGGGGGCATCTCACCCCAGGGTTTCACACTGTGAACTGATGATGCATCCATCCCTGTGAACCCCGGGGGACTAGATGCCCCCCAAACACCCATTCAGATATATAAGGTAATGGGGAAGAATCTGGTGGGTTCAGCTTATTTAAGCCAAGCAGTTACATATTAGCTGTGCTGTGTTAGAAACTATATAACCTTGGCTTTCTGTACAGAAAAAGTAAAATAAAAAAAAAAAAAGAAGACGAAGAAAATAAAACATGGAAATGGGTATGCTGTCGCTGCAGAAAAATATTACAGCGATGTCAACAGCAACAACAATGACAGATCACTGTAAAGTCCACTCGGGACCCTAGCATGGCTCCCCCGGGTGTTATGCCCCCTCCCTGACTCAGCTCCGACCTGGAGTTGATAAAAAAGTGTGGGGGGGGTTGAGGCACCCTGTAAAAAAGACATTACTTTTCCTATGGCACAATGCCGACCCCAATTGAGGTCGACACAGTGCCGTCAGTGTAATGGTGGTTGACAGATTTTCTTTCGAACCGGGCATCACAAAGCCATGGAAATTAGCTTTGTTTGGGAATAATTTTAGAGAGTTCTTTGCTTGAGCCAGCCCAGAACAATTAAACTGTTTTTTAATTATTGTAGCTTGCTTAACTCAGACTTGGAGACTGTGCTGTTGTAGTGGTGGGAGTCCGTGGACTGTGTAGTTCACAGGAGAAGGCCCAGACTCCCTCTACCACAACAGCACAGTTTCCAAGTTTGAGTAGCACAAAGAGAAGCAGCAGCAGTACATACACTGTCTGCCAGGATTTTGTGGAAGACAGACACTAGGAATACAGTTGGGGGGTGATAATCACTGACTGTATAGTGGGAGGAGGGAGATAGGGAGTACTGTCAATGATTATGCTGTGTTCTGCTGCTGTTGCCTCGTATGCTACTCCTGACTGGCGTGCATGTCTTCACATCTGTGTTCTCCATGTTAAGTTTTCTGCTGCATATCTCATTTGTTATTTCACTTGGCACTGTCTCCGCCGCCCATCATTATCATCATCATCATCATCATCGCTGTGTCTGTGCCACTGACTCTGTTGCAGTCTGACTCCAAACCAGATGCATAGTGGGCATTCTGAAAAGCACTTTTGTGAAAAGCATTAGGAACAGTACCCTTTGTGGGTTTGCACAGCAGTTTTTTTTTGTACATTCTGTTTTCCTTCTTCTCAGCGACTGGGGGCCGTCCCCATATCAGCCCTTTTATCCAGGCTCTCAACACTTGACCAGCTGGCCTCTGCCTTGGATGCAGAACAGGGAGGACCATGGATTATCCCCTCATGGAGGGCCCCCCAGTGGGGGACAAGACTGGGAAGGAGAGACCGCATCGCCCTTGAGCCCCTGCCCCAGCTTATATTGGGCTTTGTTCGGCTGGTGCAAGTGGTAGCCCATTGGGGGCATCATGGCACTCGTGGGAAGGGGTTTTTCTAAGTAAGTCCCAAGAGCGTGGAGTGCAATGATGTCCAGTGCATGGCAAGCATGCTTCTGTGCTTGCCCTTAGGACATCCACCACAGCCCTAAACCCCATTACAAGGTGTCCCTGCTGAAGCAACCCTCGGTCTTCACTGGGGGTCACAAGTGACAGGGGCACAGATCCCATCCCTCCCTAGGAGAGCAGTCCTCCGGACGCTCGATCCTTTCCTCCCTTGCTGACCCCTGGAGACCTGAGTCTGTTTCTGACCCCGGGTCACCAGCGTGGCACAAGGTGTTTGCATAGCAATTTTTCTTGGATGAGCTCTGAAACTTCTGCACTGAGTATTGAGCACTTTATTTATATGGTGCTAATGCTTTTTATGTGTTGTGGATTTGCTTCAGTTTTTTACTTGGATTTATTGGACTTAATAAAGCTTATAGCATTCAAGCTATCCATGTCCTGCATTGGATTCTAACTCTCCAGTGAGCTACGTTGAACACCAACATCCCTATATGTAAGTGCAGGTCTCCTCTTTACTACTGTTGCACTTATTTTTTGACCTTGGCACTACAGACCCCTGGATGCAGTCCTACTCTTCTCTTGCATTTCTGGCGATCTTCTTTTTTATTTACTGCTACTTTGATGTTGCTCTATGACCATCTTTTGGCAAACAGAATTTCAAGTATAAAAGTGTTTCTTTCCTCATAGTTCCTGCCTGTGGCATGCCTCACAAATGGACATCCCTGCATGTATTGATCAGTGTTAACTTTGGCAATAATGTTAGTGTATTACAGTATTTCACAGATCATTTCTGCACTTTAACCAGTAGTCACTGTCTACCTGATTCTGTTTGTATTTATGTGGTGTAGGACAGTCTGTATTTATTTCTTTTTTGCTTTTACTTTCTTGCCCTCACCCCGAATCAGGCTGACTTCTCCCTTATCCCCATAGCTTGCCCTTCATGGCAGGCTGGCGAGAGACCTCCTGAACTCAACTCACCAGAAAGGATCCAGACTGGAGGAACTGCCATTTGAGGTCAGTGCCACAGAGGATGGAATCTCATGCTGCCTGAACAGGAGCCCTTTTCCTTGTCCTTGGTGCATGGTCTCCAGAGGTAGAGCATGCAAGGATGTCAGTGACAGTGCACGCACATTCTCATATGCACTTCCCATCAGGTGTTTGCCCCACCTCTTGCCCCTGTTAGCAGCATCGGTATACCAGCCCCCAGTCATCGCTAGGGGCCAGACACGCACCAACATCTGGTCACCCCCCTCCCTGGAGAAGGAGAGCTGTCCCTGGGATGCTCGATCCTTCTCCTCACTTGCTGATCCCCTGGCGGCCCATGCTTACTCCCGAATATGGGTTGCCATCATGGTGTGAGGTGTGGCATCCAGCGCCTCAACTCTCAGCGTCACCGGGCTGGCTCAGGTCAGTCTGTATTTAAAAAAATACTAGCATCAGGGAATAGCATAGGTACCTATACTAGTCTTAGTACCATGGCCAGCAGCAGTAAGTTTGTATAGAAAATAGCTGGCCAACTGGATGCTTCTGACCAAATAGAAGGAACTAAAAATATTTCTATTATATGGATTTTAGATGACAAACAGAAGAGGACAAGCTAGAATGAAATAAAAACTACTTTGTAGCAGGCAGATGATGGACAGGATCAGGACTGGTAAGACAGCAATACAATTGTTGGAGAAAGAGCAAAGTGGTTAAAGTTATGTGAAGAAAATAAAAACAAGAAAAAAGACAAAGCAGAACAAAACCTATTGTAGTGAATACTGATTGCAGAACAAAACCTATTGTAGTGAATACTGATTAACAACTAACAGAAAAAAGTTCACAACATGAAGTGGTCTGAAAGTGTTCAATCTGATCTGAGAGAGAAGTGTGCAGAAATTACACCAAAGAAAAAGGACAGACAGGGACAGCAGAAAGGAACAATACAAATAAGTGAAGGATGTGTTTTGAAAGTGAATGCATGCAACCCTGCAAAAATTAAAGAGATGACATAAGGCAAGGCAAGCACAGCATTGAGAAAGAGAACCAAAGCTTTAGGACAGATCATCAGTCCATGTAAACAGATCTGTGTTAGAAGAATCCAAAAACATGTCTGTGTGTGGTGAATCTAATGTCTTCATACTTTTGAGCACACAAATTGGAATAAAACAGCCACAAAATAGTAAAAGAAAACATTTGTAAATTGCATTTTGGTTTCATCTGATGTGGACCCTGCATTTTCTAACATAATTACTGTATTTACTGGTCAGTATTCTGCTCTGCAAAGTAAAGTCATCAGATCTGAATAATCTGAATATTACACACAACTGCCCTGGCTAGTAACTTTCCATTGTAACAAGTCTACTGTAAAGCAACATAACATTTCTTGGTGTTAACTGTTGAATACAGCCAGAAAACTAAGTAATATGTCAGTATATAAACAATAGTCAACAATTGTTTGTTTTTTCTCCCCAAAACATGTCTGTTTGAAAGGTGTTGCAAGTTCCAGTTCACATTCACTTTCAGAATCAGAACCTATAAATGAGCTTGAGGAGGAGCTGCGGGTTAATCATAATGGTACAACTGATAGTACTGAATGTACTACAGCTGCCGCTAGAAAGACCATACTGTGTAACAATAATATAACTTGCCTTCATTTCAAGATCCATTTCTTGCAGCATGCTGGTCACATGAGTAATATACCTGTATATCAAAACATGATTGGCTTGTCCTAAAACAGTGGCTGTTTGGGGTATAAGATTTGTGGTGAAATGAAGACATTGGGAGTATTCAAGGAAGAAATATACATTTAACCCTGAGTGGCTTAACATTTCTGTTATGGCAGATAATCATAACAACAAACAAACAAACAAAAGGCAGCAGGCATCCATTCAAGAAACAAACAAACAACAAAAACAAACATGCCAGTTCTAAAGCACATGCAAAGGCTATTGAATTAATAAAACTGCAAATGAACAACAAATACAGTCTACTGTAGAACAGACAAAAGCAAATTTATGTTTGGGACAATAAGTGACATTTTAACTCAGTCTACCACTTGATAAAAAAAATGATCCGATATGATATTGAAGATTTAATTAATCTATAACATAAAATGGTCCAGACATGGGTGTATGTCTTCATTAACGATTTAGTGCAACTTGCATTATTGATCAAATACCAGAAGATATCAAAACATTATCTATGAATTGTGTCCTATGCTATTAACTTCTTCTGTTTATTGTGTACATTTTCTATACTAGCCAGGGCTCAGTACTGTGGGCTCAAATTGTAATTATCTTTATTTCAGCTTCGTATTGGCTGTATTGTTTCTGCCTGTGCCATTTGTTATGTTTGATACTTGGCTGTGTCATATGTACAATCTTGATGGCCTGAGTCGTTATTGAAAATGGTCCCTTGGACCAGTGTACTCACCAGTTATCAAATAAAAAATAAATGCATCAATCAATAATTAAATTAAAATATTATATCGCACAATTCAAATGTGTCACTGTTAGAATTCAACAATAATTTCAAGCAACAATATGTTGGTTGTGTATATACAATGGGAAGTCTAAGAGCAGATCCAGTAATGATGTTTTTAGATCTCATGGAACTGCCTGACACTGATAATGTAAACTTTGTTAAAACTCTGCTGAACTGCTTACAACAATATGGCTTTAATCACAATTTCTTGCTGCAAAATCTGATCAGTTTCTGCTGTGATGGAGCTAGCTTCATGGTAGGACCATAGGATCAAAAAGTGTGGGTAGCTGCTTGTCTTTCTTCAGAATATCCAGTATTGTAGTGTGGCACTGTTTAAATGGAAACTCTGGAAAACCCAGAAAGTGCAGCAGCTGCTGTAGAAACACCCAATAAGGACTTTTAGCATTCAATGGGATTTTTTATTTACCTGCTGCATTTGTATTTTACTTTTAAAGAACCACACTGTTCATAATGTTTGCAGAGCCACCCATGGCCATCTTGTACATCCCAGGCTGCTTCCAGAATGCAGGTTATGCTAATGAGGACTATGAACTAATGGCAGCATTGGTAGCCATCATTAGTATAACCCACATGCCAGAAGCCACCTGGAGTGTGCAAGATGGCCATGAGCAGCTCTGCAGACATTATGTACAACATGGTTCTTTAAAGTACAACACAAATGCAGCAGGTAAATAAAAAATTCCATTTAATATTAAAAGTCCTAATCAGGCATTTTGAAGCAGTTGCTGCATTCTGGGTTTTCTGGGTTTCCTTTAAATCACACGATTCAGCTGCCCATTGACGAGGCTATAAAATATGTCAGTGCATTCAATCACTTTCAGATACTTATTGATAAAATCCATTACGTTTATAGTCAGACCCCCCAACAATGCTCAGGGGCAATTTGAGGAAGTATTTTTTCACAGAGAGGGTGGTGGACGCATGGAACAGCCTTCCTGAGGAGGTTGTGGGGTCTAAAACTGTGGAAGAATTCAAGAATGCATGGGACAGACATAAGGCAATTTTTGTGGGGGGTAGGAAGAAATAGGCAGTTGGTTAAATAGGATCTGCAGCTTATCATCTAGGTAGGGAAATGGGCAGACTAGGTGGGCCAAGCGGTCCTTATCTGCCGTCAAAGTCTATGTTTCTATGTAAATTAAAAGAAGTCGTTGCAGAAGTCGAAATTGCAGTTCAAATAATTGGCAGGAATTTTGGTTCACAATGGGCAGCTTGTAGTGCATGAGCTGTGAATGCTATTTGGAAATCATTTGATGCACTAGATGCGCATTTTTCAAAGACAGCTGCAGATAACAGTTGGGACATGACACAATGAGCCATATTTGAATCATTAGCTAGGAAGATGTAATGTGAGTTGTTTCTTCAGGACTTCAGCTTTACGATATTGGGACAGCTTGATCAGTTATCTGAAGCTTTGCAGCACCAAGAAATGAACAGTGCAGAAGCAAAGCAATTCAAAGGAGCATTCAAGCACTGAAGCAGCAAAAAGGAGAAAAGGGTTCCCATAAAAAGGAAACCAAAGGTATTACTTAATATCAAGGTGTAGAACTCCCAGCCCATGTTAGGGGGTACAAGGGAATACCTCATGATCAATTCTATTAAAGTGTCAAAGAAAAGTATGACATCCAGGCTCTATTCCACAGTTAACACCAGACCTATGTCTTTATAAAGCAAAACTGCAAGTGCTGAATCATACACAGATCTAGTTAAGCAAGTTAATGTTCCTTTTCCATTAAAATGGTCCCAGGACATTGAAAGCCCATGTCTTGAAGGTGAAAACCATCTAAAATGACTTTGCACAACTCTAAAAATTAAAGTTCCCATTCATGATTTTGTGACCACAGAGACAGCTCTGGTTACAACATGTCACCATCAGTACAGAGGCTGAAGAGATCATCAAAGCAATCACAATAAGTTCATCAGAAGCAGAAAGAGGCCATAGTGTAATGAACAACATATGTGCCAAGACTCAAGATCATTTGATGGTTAAACATATTTCCAGTTTGATGGCTATCAATTGAAAATTTGACTCAACCATCAAGAGATGGCTATGAAACCACTTGAATGCACACAGTTCCAGAGAATGACAACGTACAGATGAAGATGCTTCAGCTTCTCCTCATCAGAAGGCCATCTGAGGCTTCTGCAGTTAGATTAGTAATATGGTCACAAGAAAATTGATTGATCATTATTAACAAATTATACTAAACACATGATTATCAGGTTATTTTAATTTTAAGCACTATCCCTCTCTCCTGCCTATTTCAAGCGCCCATCACTCACTGGTGTTCAGTGAGTGGCACTCTAGTCAATCCATGAATTCTAGTGTACCGTCATTTACCCTGCATCTTTCCTCTCCATTCATGCTCTAGTGTCGGATGTCCACCCCTATTTACCTTTTCCAATGTCTCCCTGGTGGTGTCCAGTATAATGTAAACACCTGTGTCCTTTGCCTGTCCCTTTCCAAGTACGCTGGTGGCACACTTCTAGTGTAATGACACCCATCTCTGTCTTTTTCAGAGTGTCCCTTGATGTCCATACCACCTCCCTCTCCCTGTCCCTTTTCAAGTATTCCATGGTGGATGTGGACACCATGGAGTACTTGGACAATGTCAGGGAGTGGGAGGCCAAAGGTGATATGGACACCAAGGAGCACTCAGAAAAAGACAGAGATGGGTGTCATTACACTGGAAGTGTGCCAGCAGGGTACTTGGAAAGGGAAAGGCAAATGAGATAGGTGTTTACTTTACACTGGACACCATCAGGAAGACATTGGAAAAGGGGAAGGAGGGGTGACACTGGACACTAGGCATTATTGGAGGGGAGATGCAACATAACATGACAACAAGGATTTTAGGAAGAGGATAGGTGCTCAGTGGGTTACCCGGGTGAGGGACTGAACAAATTTCACTTGCATTTCAAGTTTTAATCACAGTACAACACAGACATCTACTTTTCTGTCCTCTGCTCAAGAATCCTTGTGTGTACTGTAGTGGCACCATGCCTCGCTTCTCTCCAGATATACTCTAGTATCTAGTATGACCCCTTCTTCCCTTTTCCAGTGTCTCCCTGGTGGTGTCCATGTAATGGATACACTTATCTCATTTGCCTGTCCCTTTTCAAGTACCCTGGTAGCACATTTCCATGTAATCCACTGAAATCAAAGAACTAAATGCTTGGCTCTGCACGTGGTGCTCAGAAAAGGACGCTCCTTCTTCGCAACTGGAATGAATTCTGGGAAAGGCATACTTTAAATTCAATGGTCTTCACCTTATCAAGGAGGGTATAAGGGCACTTGGACAAGCATTCAATGTATTTGCCAGTAGTTTAAACTAGAAAATGGGGAGGTGGTGGTCAGATGGGAGCAAGAAACAGAACCCTGACACCCGAAACAGGCAAGGACATCCCCATTACCACAAAGGCAAAAGCAAAAGAACACAGTAACGTCACCATGGAAACAAAACTCATGGGAGCAAAGGAAGAAGGATGCCAGTATGGAAGGCAATGGTAACAAATGTCAGGAGTTTGCCTAAGAAAGTCCCAGAACTCTCAGCCACAGTGGCGGAAGCCAGGACTGGACTGGGTGCAGTAACCGAGACATGGCTAAATGAGAGCCACAGTGGGATGTTACTATCCCGGGTTACAGGTTATTCAAAGGGATGACATGGAGGGTGTTGCATTGTATATAAGGAAGACATAATGGCCATGAGTCCAAAGAACTCAGGGAGACCTGGGCTCTCTGGATCACTCTCAAGCCTGGCACAAACTGGCCCTCAGACTGGAGGATTTATAGGCTCCCCAACAAGGCAGAAGCAGACAAAACTTTGCTGGAAAGCATAGTAAAACAGCAGAAAAGGAGAGTCATACTGATGGGGTACTTCAGGAAGGGAACATTGTTTAAACCAGGAGTAGCACACTAAGCCGAAGTTTGTTTCCAGATGCAACCCGGGAGCACAAGGAAGTTAAATGACTTGCTCAGGATCACACAGTATGCACCTAGGCGGCTGTGGGATTCAAACACAGGTCTCCAGATCTGCAGCTCAGAGCCTTAACCCACTGCACTATACTGCCTCCTCTCACTGTGCTATACTGCCTCCTCTTCAACCTCCCAGACGTAGACTGGTCCTCCTGCATGGCATCCACAGCCAAAAGCAGAGATTTCCTGGACACCCTGAAAGGTGCTGGACTCAATCAACTTGTCACAGCCCCTACTAGAGAAAACGCAGTCCTAGACCTGGTGCTCACAAACAGTAGCAAGGTCAAGGAGGTGGAAGCGGCCACCTGGGGACAAGTGACCACAAATCGGTCTGGTTCAAGGTCAATACTAAGGAGGAAACAAATCACTCTAAGACATGGGTCCTGGACTTCAGAAGGATGGATTTTGATCAGATGAGAATATGCTTTAGAGATATCCTCAAGAGAAAACCAAAAGGGAGGGTGGAAGTATGCTGGACTAACATAAGACAGAAGCAGAGTGGTCACTGACAAATTTTCCAGACTGGTCAGTTAGACAAGGAAAAGGAAAATATTCTCTGGTTCACAAGAGAGGTGGCAGCTGTGGTAAAAGCAAAGAGGCTAGCATTTAAAAAATACCAGGGCTCATACAGCAACAAGGATAAGGACGCTTACAAAAGCAGCTTGAGGGAGGCTTCTAGGGTGATTAGAGTGACGAAGGCACAAACTGAGGTGGAAATTGCACAGAGGGTAAAAGGAGATAAAAAACCCTCTTTACTTACATAAGTGACAAAAGAAAAAATGGAGAGGGGTATTGTTAGACTAATAAGCATTGATGGGAAGAAGATAGGAGAAGACAGAGAGGAGGCAGAGGTCTTAAATGAGTACTTTTGCTCTGTCTTTACAAAGGAGGAGCCTGGAAATGGGCACACCGATAAAGGAATTAATAATTGCACAAGGGGGGGTAAACACAAGCTTTTTCACAGTAGAGAGGGTAAGGACTGACCTCAGTAAACTTAAGATAGATAAAGCCATGGGTCCAGACGGCATCCACCCCTGCATACGGAGAAAACTTATGGATGAATTGGCAGCACCTCTAGCAGATCCCTGAGAGAGGGAACTTTTCCACAAGACTGGAAAATGACAATAGTGGTTCCCATACATATGTGAAGGAGTGAGAAGGTGGCGGGTAATCATCTGTCAGTCTCACCTGGGTGGTAGGCAAGATGATGGAAACTCTGCTAAAGGAAAGAATTTTAATTTTCCTGGAAGAGACTGGACATCAGGCAACATGGCTTCACAGCAGGAAGGTCCTGCCAGACTAATCTGATTGAGTTTTTGACTCAGTTACTAAGATAGTAGACCGGGAGCCATGGATGTTATCTACCTTGACTTTAGTAAAGCCTTTGACTCGGTCCCTACAGAAGGCTGCTACATAAGCTCGAGCATACAGGAGTGGGACAGGAAGTGGTATCATGGGTTAGAAGCTGGCTGGCTTGGTCAGAGGAACCAGTCAGTGATGGTCAACGAAGGGCAGCATCAGGGAACTGGGGGTGTGGCCAGCGAGATGCCACAGGATCTGTCCTGGGTCCTTTACTCTTCAATATTTTCATAAGTGACATCACTGAGGGGCTGGGAGGAAGGAGAGTCTGTTTGCAGATGACACAAAGACCTGCAATGGAGTGGACACTGCTCAGAGTGGAACAATGAAAAGTGACCTGCTCAAGCTAGAAAAATATTCCAACATGTGGCAGTTAAAATTTAATGCAAAAAATGCAGTGATGCATCTGGGCAGGCGCAACCCAGGGATGGTCTACTGTCTAGGAGGGAGCAGCTAACAGCCACCAAACAGGAGCAGGATCTTGGGGTCATCATCTCTGATGACTTACAGTGAGCGGACAGTGTGAAAAGTGGGCGCAAAAGCAAGCAAAATGCTGGGATGCATAGGAGGGGCAACACAAGTAGAAAGAGAGTGATCATGCCACTATATAAGTCCTTGTAAGGCCCCGCCTTGAGTACTGGCACAGTTCCTTGGAGGCCTTGATCTCAGGAAGGACATGGATAGACCACAGACAGTACAGGAGGGCAACAAAATGGTACAAGGGCTCCAAGAATTGCCATACAAAAGCAGATTACGGCAACTCAACATGTACTCACTGGAGCAGCGCAGAGATAGGGGTGACATGATAGAGGCATTCACATTCCTGAAGCGCATAAACAGAGTCCCTAACCAGGCACTCTTTCTGATTAATAGCTGCACAAGGACAAGGGGTCATGAAATGAAATTAAGGGTAAGGAGGTTCCGGGGTAACATGTGTAAGTTCTTCGTTACGGAAAGGGTGGTGGTCCAAGGAATAGCCTACCTGCAGAAGTCATTGACTCCAAAACGGTAGGGCAATTCGAATCTGCTTGGGATAGGCATAAGGGGATTGTATCCAAGAAATTCTAAGGGGGGGTAGCACTCAGGGCAGACTAGATGGATCTTTGGTCCCCATCTGCCGTCACTTTCTATGTTTCTATGTAATGATACCCAGTCCTGTCTTTTAATTTGTGCTCCTTGGTGTTCATATCACCTCCCTTTCCCTGTCCCTTCCCAAGTACTCCATGGTGGACATAGACACGAGGGAGTACTTGGACAGTATCAGGGAGAAGGAGGTCAGAGGCGGTATGGACATCAAACAGCACTCAGAAAAAGACATGGATGGGTGTAAAGTACTTGGAAAGGAACAAGCAAAGGAGGATGGTATTTTCTTTACACTGGACACCACCAGATAGACATTGCAAAGGGAAGGACGAGTGACACAACACTGGACACCTAGGCCTGATTGGACAGGAACAACGCAGGGTATCCACTGCCACCACAGAAAGCAAGCCTTCTTGGGAAGGGGACAGAGAACTGTATGGGTGGTAGATTTTGCTAGCTTTAGTCAGGTTTTAGTGCACACACCAGAAAAGGATTGTTTCCTTTTTTGTTGTGGCCTAACCGATCAAATGCAGGTTGTACAGTTATAGCTGGTAAGTGTCTTGGCCTGGTTTTGCACATTAATGTTGTATTATATAATATTTTATTCAGTGTTCTGTAGGAATATATTAGCATAGCAGCCCAAGTACAAATTTTAGGTAGGCAGCAGTGTAATGGCAAACTGGTTAAAGTGCAGGAAACCTATTCTGATTGGAATCTGAACCATTCAATTAGTAACACATTACTGAATCACTATTATGGGATAAGAGAGTGTGAGCGTGTGTGTGTACTGGCCTCGATCAAGTTGCATAGGCCTTATAACAGTTGTGCAAATCACGGAAATATTGCAAGAACTATAATGGTAGTGGACCAGCACAGTGATCAGAGAGACCATTGTGCAGGAATGATGGGAAGAGTAGGGCACATTGGAAGGAGTGGACATGGGGGCATGGCTAGGGCAGAGCTGGGGATGGGGTGGAGCCTCTGGGACAAGTCGGGAGGTAGTTAAAATTTGGCATCACACCAGTGGGTTGGGTTAGATGGCTAGCCATGCTACAACCCATTAGAGTGCACATAAATAATCATTGCACAAACAGAAGTCAAACTGAAGCAAAGAAAGTGACCCCCCATTTGTAATCTCTAGGAAATGTGGGCCCAATGGCCAACCACAAGAATAACACAATACTTAGGCTTATCAAAAATGACAAAATCTTTGTTCATTTGTACCACTGCCATGATGAAAAAAAAAACCATCAGACGCTTCGAGACCCACTGTCTCTTCATCAGGGATTAGAAAAGCAACCAAAAATGCTTTCCTTGAATATTAGCCTGGATTATGTGCAGAATCAATCAACAGTTGCAAATTAGTGATCATTAAAGCAGCAGTATTTGTTAGCAAAAAATGTAACTGTATAGTTCTGTTTTAGCAAAACTTTATTTCTGACAGCCTGAGATCCTCAGCATTTTTCTAATTTTTTCAGATATTTTTCAAACCACTTTTAGAGCTAATTTTGTCATTAATGACTCACATCATTAAAGATGTCCACCACTTACAGTTTTGAAAAATCTCATCCACTGAGTTTACCTGTTAAATGTATGTACTAAAGTGCTGCTCTGTATTAGGAGGGTGTTACCTCATGTTTCTGATGGCAAACAGCACAGCACTGTGGCAAGATATTTAATTTTCTCAGGGGGGGTCATGACACAGGAGTGGGAATTTTTAAAAACGTCAAAATCCCATATCAAAGCTTAGGAATGAAACAAAACAAAAAGAACTATAGGTATATTGATTTTTTTTTTTTTTGGCAGAGAATGTCTATTGCTGGAAAAAACTACATGGTGACTATAAAGACCATCTTAAAGGGGTATGCCTGCTTTCAAGAAGGGGATCTGCCTGCCTTCATAAAAGGGGTCTGCCTGTAATAATAAAGAAGATCTGCCTACATTCTCAGTGGAGAACTGTGCTGAACCTGTAAGCCATTTTTATTTATTTTATTTATTTATTGAAAAATTGGAATTAAAACCTTTGAGTTGAAAGCTCTTTTACAAAGGATTTTCATCAGAACAAAGGCAGGGAAACACATACATTAATGGGTGAAGACAGTAGCAGCTAAAAGGCATTGTCAGTCATCAACAGAATAACAAGCAGTAGAGAATAACATACAGTAATCAATATCAGGCAAAGCATAACATAAGCAAAAATATGGGTACATAATACAACAGCGGGATACAGTTCCCTCAGCACCGCAGGAAGTAAGTATACCAGTCTACATAAGCATGGACATGAATGTTCTGAGGTGGTTTGGGAGCAACTGTGTCAGTGTCTTAACAGATACATGTAGAATCAGCTTGAGGTGTGTCCCATCCATTGGGAGAAGGCTACAATCTTGGAGGAGAGGAGAAAATAGAAAGAGTGGATAGCAGAGGGCTCATTTAGGGTGGGGGTAAGTGGAGGACAGTAGAGGGCAACATCTGGGGGAGGCTACTGGTTAATGGGCCAGTGTGGGATTCAGGAAGGAGATAGAAGTAGCAGGAGAGGGGATGGCAGTGAGGCACATTGGGGGGTGGGAGAGTATGGGGAAGGCAGTCGAGGACACATCTGGGGAGGGTGTTGGGAGTAATGGTGGGGTGGCAAGTAGGTAAGCTGGGTCAGGTGGGGGGAGGTGAGCTTCATGTCTTAATAGTACAGTAGAAGGTTGATCCAGGTGTTGCCTAGGTGCACAGTAGGCTAGTATCAGCTAGGTTAGGTGCAACAGTAGCAGTTCGGAGGGGAAGTAGTATTCCAAAGCTCGGACTTAAAGGGACAGATACGGGAGAGACTTTCCCCAGTAGAAGCTGATTTTTAAATACAGGTCCAGTTTTGTTACTGCTCTATCTCTACAGGCTTTGTAATTATCCTAGTGGGTGTTTCTGATTTTGTATTGCTGTTATAAACCATTTTAGGATTGTATGATGTAGTTAATGTCCATTGCTCAGATCTTCCGTTGTTGGTACAGTGCACCCATGATCTACTATAGAAGGACATAAACAACATCATATAGTTCAGAAATGGTGCTTTCTGTAAACAGTCCACTGAGGATTGTGGTACCCCTGCCAAATGGATGTAGGCCATCACCTCTGCATAGGCCCATATCCCTCCAGGTTGGCCCCCAGTCCTCAATGTAGCCACATACCTCTTCTCTACATCATTCCTTCAACCATGAGTTGAAGCTCCTGGTGTGAGAACCGCATCCTACCCCCACTCGTAGACAAGTAGCACCTCTGTGAAAGCCACTGTGTGTGCCATCTACCTAAGACCCCTCTGTGATTCCCTGAACTCTCCCTACACAATCCAAGCACCATCCCTAGCCATGTCATTAGTCCCCAGGTGAACAATAATATCCAGCTCCCCTTACTGCCCTGCCACCCTAGTCATCCTTAGGATCCACTGTCCAGCCTTCTGAGCTGAGCACAAGGTAGGCACCTACCTCCCTCTTTCCCTCCCTTCCTGTTCCCAAATCTACCCCCCCCCAACAGTTGAGTCCCCACCAGAAGTTGCTTCCTCCTCTGCTGGAGTTCTGTACCTCCCAAGTTGGGGCTTCCCCTATGAAGGACCACCACATCCTCCCTTACCACTACTATGATGCCTCTTCCTGATGGTCCCATCTCACCAGAGCAGTAAATGAATTTTGTAGTGGCACAGGCTGAGGAATGTGCCCTCCCATCACCATCTCCTCCCAGAGCCCACCACAATCCAACTGGCCCTGCTTCTTCTAGGGCAACCTCTAGGGCACGGTGGTAGACTCAGGGGTTCCTGGGTGAGGAAAAGGTCCTCTGGATCCTAGCCAGCTCAGCCTGGAGTCCAGCAGCCTCCTTCCTCAACCCAGAGAGGTGCTGTAACTTCCCTCTCTCAACCCAGAGAGGTGCATGCAGATGGGGCAGCACTTAAGTCTCAGAAGGTCTCTCTGAAAACTACAGCCCACAACCACTCCACTGCACCACTCCCATATTACCATTGCTTCCTCTCTACTTCTACTGGAATTTACTTTATAAACTTGCCTACATGGTGTTTCTAGCTTTCCTGTTTTTGCTTTGCTTTACCCCTTTGTAACCTTACCCAAGTATCTGCCTACTTACCCCTAGTTAGAAATGTTCTAGCAGAAATGTTCTAACTGCCTTAGTCAGCTGCTTCTTTGCTCTGACAGCAAGAGTGTACTCCTTGCTCTGAGAGCAAGAGCTCACTACTAATGGTTGAAGATGCTAGTGGCTGTTCTTTCTAAGGATAGTTGGAAAGCAAGTTGAACACAGATCTTACTGACAATTCCATCCAGTACAGTTGAGAACATTACAGCAGGTAATTGTAATAGGTAAAGAAATAAACAGGGTAACAATAAAAACATGTTGCAGTGACAAGCTATTCATTGCCCTGACAAGGTATTAATTTGCAACACTCACAAAGATTTTAAATGTTATTGTGGATCAAAGACTTAAATCTAGACAGAGTAATTGACATTTACAGCTTCAGAGATCTTTGTAGTAAGGACCATGACTGGGTTTGAAACTTACAGTAAACGAGGAGCAACTAGCTTTAGGAAGGAATATCATTTTTTAATGGTTGCCTCCTTCCTCCTGACCCCTGATCCTCATCCTGATGATAGGCATGGCAGGAGGTACGATGCTGGTGTCTTAGTCCTCCATGCCACCAGGCCGGCAATTTCCCATATTTTTAAGGACTATAAATGAATCATAGTTTAGTTATGTATGCAGTAGGATGACAGGATGTGCATTATGCTGATCTAACCACACACCCAGGGGCATAGTGGCACAACAGATGGAGTGCCTTCAGCCCCTGGAAGTATAGTTTGATCAGCATAATGTACACCCAGAAGTGTCTTATTTCGATTATAAAACGGGTAAACTAAGAACATTTAAAAAACAAAAAAAACCTTTTTATTATTAAAAAATGATATTTTCTTTGCTAAACATAACTAGTAAAATGCAATCCCTACCTAGCTGTCATGCATCTGTTTACCCACACACTGAATAGATGAAGTATTATTCTTTTTTTTTATCATGGAATGCAGGATTTCAAACTCCTGCAGAATTGTAGTGGCTGAATGTTTTTTTCTCCTCACACAAACATACACAACTGATGTCCATAGTAAAGCCATGGATTCCGTTTTATCTGTGACAGAGAATGCATCAAAGATATCCTTCATAGGCAAGTAATGAAAGGAGAGGGATTTTTCATGGTCAGAAAATGAGACTGTGAGCAGTGCTTCATTTTTTTATTTGTGTATATGTGTAAGAAAAGGAAGATAAAAGAAAAGACCATTAAATGAACTTGTTCTTTTTATTTTGAGGGAGTTTTATTTTTTTGGACCTAGATAATTTTTTTTCAGTGTTCAAAGGTGGCAGCCATGTTTGTAATGGCAATAAAGAATTTTTGAAAAAGGCACTGATGTTGTTAATGTGCTGTGTCCTGATTGCCAGCACTTTTATTTTCAAGTGAATTAGACAGATTTAAGACACAGGTGCAAACCAATCAAGATGCAGGATTTTCCTTACCCATTTTATACATTACTCTAAAGCTCTGAAAGATTTATGGCTGCTGATTAAAAGCAGACTGTCACAGAATAGGGTGGAGCTGTGGGTCCCATGGTGATGTCACAACTGAAGTTTGTTGGCTCCTTTCTCCTGAATCTACGCTTCAGCTTCATTACATGTCTCCTTGTTCTTTAGCATTGTTTCCAAAATAATCCTCCATTGCCTTGTTTACTCCTGTGATATATTTAAAGGTCTCAATCAAATCCACCCTCTCCCTCCTCTCTTCCAGGGTGTACATTTTGAGGTCCTTTGGTCTCCCTTATAGGGCTTCTGATACAGACCATGCACCATTTTAGCTGCCCTCCTCTGGACAGCCTCCACTCTATTTCCTTCCAGAGATGTGATCTCCAGAATTGGACATAGTACTCTAGGTGGGGTCTCACTAGTGATCCATACAGTGAGAACACCACCTCCCTCTTTCTTAGAAACATAGAAACATAGAAGTTGACGGCAGATAAGGACCGCAAGGCCCATCCAGTCTGCCCATTTCTTTTTCTACCTTATAAATGTGCCATCGGCCTTTGCTCTGTCAGTGGCCTATCTATTCATAGTCATTTGTATTGCTCCCTTATGCCTATCCCATGCCTGTTTGAAGCCCTGCACTGTATTCATAGCCACCACTTCTTGTGGTAAGCCATTCCATGCATCCACCACCCTTTCTGTGAAAAGAATTTCCTCACATTCCCCTTAATCGGCCCCTCAATCTCATGCTGTGTCCTCTTGTCCTGCTATTTTCTTATATTTAAATATGTTAGACTCTTTTCACCTTGTTAGTGCCCTTAAGGTGTTTGAATGCCTCGATCATATCACCTTTCTCCCTCCTTTGCTCAAGGGTATACATATTGAGCTCTGTTAATCTGTCCTCATATGTCTTCTGATGCAGTCCCTGCACCATTTTGATTGCCCTTCTCTGGACTGCCTCAATTTGGATTAATGTCCTTGTGAAGGTGTGGCCTCCCAATCACTGCCCAGTACTCCAGATGGGGCCTAACCAGTGTCTTGTAAAGAGGGATTATTACCTCCCTCCTACGACTTGTGATACCCCTACTAATACACCCTACTAACACCCCCTAGCCTTACCTACTGCTTTAGAGGTCTGCTTGAATGATTTCAGGTCATCAGTGATGATGATGCCCAAGTCTCTTTCTTCCTTTGTGACTGCTAGCAACTCCTCCCAGCCTATAGGTGGCTTCAGGGTTTCTTCCCTATGTGCATTATTTTGCACTTCTTGCATTAAATCCCAGTTGCCACTCTTCTGACCATTTTGCTAGTTTATCCAGATCTCTTCTCATTCTGCCCACCCCATCTGGATCATCTACTCTGTTGCAGATCTTGGTGTCATCTGCAAACAGACAAGCCTTACCCTCTAGTCCATCTGCAAGGTCACTAATGAAGATGTTGAAGAGGACTGGCCCCAGAACTGATCCCTGAGGTACCCCACTTGTGACTTGCATCTCTTCTGATTGTATACCATTTACCACCACTCTCTGTTTTCTGCCCGTCAACCAGTTTGCCACCCAGTTGACCAACTTCTGACCCACCCCGAGCCTACCCAGCCTATTTATCAATCTTCTATGAGGAACAGTGTCAAAAGCTTTGCTGAAGTCAAGGTAGGCGACATCAACTGCTCCCCCTTGGTCCACCACTCTGGTTACCCAGTCAAAGAAATCTATGAGATTAGTTTGACAGGACCTTCCTTTTGTAAACCCATGCTGTCTTGGATCCTGTGCGCCCATGGATTCCAGGTGTTGCACTATCCTTTCCTTAAAGAGTGCCTCCATTATCTTGCCCACTACTGAGGTAAGACTGACTGGTCTGTAGTTCCCGCCTCCTCCCTGCTACCACTCTTGTGGGCGGGATCACATAAACCCTTCTCCAGTCTTCTGGGTCCTCTCTTGTGCTGAGACTCACTAAACAGTTCTGCTAATGGCTCTGCCAGTTCCACCTTTAGCTCCTTAAGTACCCTGGGATGTATGCCATCAGGTCCCATTGCCTTATCCACCCTGAGCTTAGTAAGCTCTTATAGGACCCTTTCTTTTGTGAAGGGAGTAGTGCTCACCTCCCTTCCCGCTGTGTCCATGATGCTGAGCTGTGGGCCCTGCCCTACCTTCTCTTCAGTAAATACTGAGCAAAAGTATCTATTTAGGATAGATGCCTTTACAGGGTCCTCCTCCTCATATGCTCCCTTTTCTCCATTAAACTTAGCAATACCCCTCTGAACTTTCTCCTTTCACTAATGTATCTATAGAAAGCCTTGTCACCTTCTTTTTACTGTCCGTGCTAGTGTTTCCTCAGTTTGGGACTTTGCCTGCCTTACTGCCTTCCCTGCTTCCCTTAGGGCAGTTTGGTATGCCTCCCTATCTTCATCCGCTGTGTTCCCTTATATTTCCTGAAGGCCAGCCTTTTGGCTCTGACCTTTTCTGCTACTGTATTTGAGAACCAAAGTGGTTTTCTTCTTCTTTTGCACTTCCTTTTCTGTCTAACACAATGGGATGTTGCTTCAAGTATTGCATCCTTAATGCTTGTCCACTTTGCCTGTACCCCCTCACCTGTGTTTCTTTTTGCTAGGGCTAGCTTAACTCTGTTGGCCATCTTATCAAAGTCAGCTCCTCTGAGGTCCCATATTTTTGCCTTGGAATGGGATGATTTAGATGTAGTAGCCAAATTGAACCATACCATGTGATGGTCACTGACCCCCAGGTGACCTTCTACCTGGAGATCTGTGATCCCTTCCTTGTTAGTCAGTACTAGATCTAGGATAGCCCTGTCTCTTGTGGGTTGCTGTACCAGTTGTTTGAGGCCCTCCCCCTGCAGGGAATCCACTATGTGTCTAGTTCTGGCAGATGTTCCTGCTGGTATTGACCAATCTGTATCCGGCATGTTGAAGTCTCCCATTATCAGAACCTCCCTTTAGCTGTCATGTTTTGTATATCTTCTAACAGTAATGTGTCTATGTCCTCCCCTGGTCTGGGGGCCTGTAGACAACCCCAGTTCTTATGGCTGTCCCATTTCCTGTTTTCCAGGGTGACCCACAGTTCTTCTGGCTCCTTATGTGTATTCACGATTTCTGTAGCTTTGATATTTTCATTGACATACAGGGCCACTCATCTCCCCTTTTTGCACCGGTCTTCTGAACAATACATAGCCAGGTACTGAAGTCTCCCAAGTGTGGTTACTGGTAAACCACGTCTCACTAATTGCTACTATGTCCAGTTTAGCCTCTGACATTACTGCCTGCAGGTCTGGGATCTTATTTCCCAGGCTGTGAGCATTTGTGTACATGATTTTCCATTGGCCAGATTTTGGTGTGTTAGTTGTTGGGTGAGGTTTGGCATTACCCCTCTGTGTCGTATGGGGAGACAAACCTTTTTCTTACCTGGTGATGCAAATGAACTGCAAACATGCTGAATCCCTGTTTGGCCACTAGCTGAGGGGGTGGTGTTCTTCCCATTCGATGTATGGGGTGCTGCCCCCTCTCCCATTGCTAGTTTAAATATTCTGCAAAGACGTCAAACTTCTGCCCCAATGCACTGACTCCCTCCTTAGTCAGATGCAGTCCATCAAATTTAAAGAACTTTCGCTCCCAGAACTGTTGCCAGTTCCCTATAAATCTGTGTCCTTTTTCCTGGCACCAGCCCTTGAGCCATGTGTTTAACTCCCCTATCTCCCCTTCTCTGACCTTCCGTCCATCTGCTCCCTCTCCCAGACTGGCAGGATCTCAGAGAAGGAGATGCCGGATGAAATAGATGATAGTTTGTCACCCAGCCTGGTCAGGTGTTCCTTGGTCTCCACAACTGACCGGCTGGTGAGATCATTAGTCCCTATGTGTACTAGGACATCAATGTTTTCTCCTGCTTGCTCCTCTGCAATGTCACTTATAAAGACAGTAAAGAGGACCGGTCCCAGTATTGATCCCTGAGGCACCCCACTGGTCACCCTCCCTTCCTTTCTCAAAGTGAACTCCATTTACCACCACCCTCTGTCACCTGTCCTATAACCAATTTCTTATACAGTTTACTACCTTTGGATCCACCCCTAAGCTGCCCAGCTGCCTTACATGTCTTCTATATGGAACTGTGTTGAAAGCCTTATTGAAATCTAGGTAGGCCACCATCCACTACTCCACCCTGATCTAATTCCCTGGTTACCCAGTCAAAGAAATCAGATTCATTTGACATGACCTCCCTTCCAACGTGAATCCATGCTGCTTCAGGTCTTGTAACTGGCAGATTCAAGGTATTCCACAATCCTTTCCTTCAGCAGTGATTCCATTAACTTCCCCATCACCAATGTCAGGCTGAGTGGACTACAGTAGCCAGCCTCCTCCTGCAACCTGCTAAGTATGTGAATTGGGACTACATCTGCCCTCCTCCATTCCTCGGGACCACACCTATTTCCAGCAAGTTGTTAAATAGGACTGTCAAGGTGCAGCCAGTACCTCCCTGAGCTTCCTCAGTGCCCTTGGATAAACACTATCTGGCCCCACTGCTTTGTCTATTTTCAGATTTGTGAGTCTCTTTAGGACTTTCTCCTCTGAAGAAGGACTAGTGTCCACCTTGCAAAGCTCTTGTTACTTTTTTGTGGTCCCTCCCATTCTTCTTCCTCAGTGAACACTGAACAAAAGTATTTGTCCATGATAACTGTCTTTTCATGGTTCTCCTCTGCACAGTTTCCCTTCCCTTCTTAACCTTACAATCCCTCCCCTGGTCTTCCTATTTTCACTTACCTACTTTAAAAATGTCTTGTCCCTTTTTGTTACCGCCTGTGCTATTCTCTCCTCAGTCTGTGCCTGCATGCTTCTTACTGCTTTCCCTGCTTCCTTCTGTTTCTCATGTTACACCTTCCTATCCTCCTCCCTCTGCATCTCCTTACACATTCTGAATTCTACCCTTTATCCTTTATCTTTTTAGCCACTTCTTTTGACAAACCATAGTGGTCTTTTTCCATACTGGCTGAAAACAGTGTTTCCATAATAGTACTGTCAGAACTGTACTTCCACAATAGCGTGCACCTAAATAGCTACAGGAATAGCATAGCACAAACCAGTTACTGCTAGCCCTGTAGCTGTCTAGGCACACTGCTAGAGGAGAGGAGAAGTATCCAGCAGTGTGGTGCCTTGCTGAACTGCTCCTGTGGTGGAGGGACTAAGGCCCTGAGCAGCTACAGCAGGAATCCTCCTGGAGACCAGAGTTCTGTTCCTGGCTCTCGATTGATGCATTTCTGTCCCCCAAAGTTAAATTTTTTGGGGCCCTCACTCGATGTAACACTGTCCCAGGTTTCTCCACATCTCCGAGGTTCCACCTCCTCCTGCAGAGATCATTATAAAAATATTGGGGGGCAAAGCCCCACATCAGAGTTGCAGGTGGCAGAGTCCCCACAAAACACCCATTGCCCTTTTTTTATTAGCCATGGTAGCAGTTGGTCTGTTTGTGGACGCTGCCATCAGGCGTCATTTTAACAGTCTCTGTTTTGTTGGGTGCTGTTGTTTGGCATGGTTTGAAATCATGCTTTTGGACTGCCCTGTTGTGTGCACTGTCCTGACCTAGTACCATCTTTTCCTCTTGCTTTTGCTCACTTGCTTGGTTCAGAGGTTTGTTGCCTTCACTATGCCTTCTTTAGCTTCATCCACTGTTCCTCCACCCCACCCAGGTCATCCCCCCAGGTCATCAATGAGACATTCACCCATTTTTTAAATCTGCCTTTTGAAGTCCAGGACTCTCGCCTTGTATGCTTAGATTCTGCAGCCATCCTTATGTTGAACCACACTGTACGGTGATCATTTGTCCCCAGGTGGTCTCCCACCTTAATGTTGCTGTTATTGAGCACCAGGTCCAGTATTGCCCCATTACAGATGGGCTCCTGACAAGTTGACTGAGGAACACCCCTTACAGGGGTCAAGACATCCCTGCTTCTAGCTGAGCTGCAGCTGGGAGGCTCCAATCAACAACCAGCAGACTGAAGTCCCTCACCAGCAGCACCTCCCCTTTCCTGTCATCTTGCCAATGGCTTTCACCCAGTACCTTATCTGAATCCTCCCCAGTGCTGAAGGTCTGTAGATCACACCATTGTGAATATTGGCTCCATTCCCTGTCTCCAGGGTGACCCACAGTACCTCTCTCATATTCCCTTTATCTCCATTGCTTTATGCCTTTCCTCACATAAAATACCACACCCCCACCTTTCTTGCCACACTGTCCTTCCTGAACTGAGTATAGCTTGGTATGGCCATGCCACTCATAGCTTTCAGTGTACCGTGACTTGGTAATGGCCACAATATGCATGTCAGCCTCTGCCATAATGGCTTCTGAGTCCATAATTTTATTTCCTAGACCTCTAGTTTTCACACACATGGCCTTCCAGATTTTGTTATCACTCTGCTTGCTAACCCCTTTTTCCTTTAGCCCTCCTCCTGCTTCCATTCTCTTTTTAATGCTCTAATTCCAGTCTCCCTTCATTTCTACCGCCCTGCTTCTTTTTTATTATGTTGTGCCCTGAGGATTCATCTCCCTCGAGTCCTCCTGATTCTCTACCTCAGTCTGTGGGATGAGGAGGAGGTTTATGCCTTCTGGCGCCTTTTGTAACCCTCTTGGCTAATTTAAATGTTCATCAAAGTAACATTTAACCCATTCATTGAGGACTACGGTTCCCATTCTGGACAGATGCAGGCCATCCCCTGTATAGGTCCTTATCTCTCCAGGCAAGTCCCTAGTTCCAGTGTAGTCAAACCCTCTTCTGCACCATTCCTTCAACCATGAGTAGAAGCTCAGGTGGCAGAGAGCCCCTTCATACCACCTGTTCTCGTAGGGTCTCAGAGGTCATATCCAAGCTTTTATTGGCAATTTGCCTGTTAATAGCTTACCATTACTCAAAGGTTATATCCAGTCAACTTTTCCTTAAGCAATAATTATCAAGTTTTAACTTTAACTCTGCTATGCTTTGACTGCCAATTACTTCCAAGGTAGAACTATTCCAAACCTTCACCACCCTTTGGTTGAACCACATGCCTCTTTTAGGGTGTTTTTATATTCATGCATAGTTGTAATAAATGGGACCTTGTTCCAGTATGGCAATTCTTTCATTTCTAGTCCAATGCACTCTCATAAATTATGACTATTATATGCCCCATACACTAAACATAAGTCGCCTCATCCTCCTGTACCCTAGTCGATGAAGTCCTAATCTTCCAGTCTTTCTTTATAGCAAATATTCTGTAATTCCGTCATCATTTTTGTTGCTCTTCTCTGCACCCTGCTAGCCCTACACCCTCCTTAAATATGGTGCCCAAAACTGGCTACAGTAGACAAGATGAGGCCTGACTAGTGATGTACACAGTAGCAAAATTATCTTGCTGTCCCTACTAGTCATATGTCTTCTAATGTGTCCCAGTATTCCATAACATTTTTTGGCAGTTAAGTTACAATGTTTTTTAAAACTAAAGTCATCAGTAATGGTAACTCCCAAATTCTGTGTCTCCTGTATCGCTTGTATTTTCATCCCATTTAGTTTGTATGTGGCTTTTTCATTATTTTTTCCCCAAAGTGCATTACAGAGCATTCACCCACGTTAAATTTCAAATTGTGAACATGTGCCCACTTCTCTAGTTTGCTGAGTTCTCTCTAAGTTTTTATTTCTTCCTTTTCACTGACTACTGTCCCTAGTTTAGTATCATCAGCAAACTTAACAATCCACACTGGGTTCTTAATCTTTATTGAAGATACATTAATGTTGAATAAACATGGACCTAACAGTGATCCTAGAGGCACCCCACTTGTCACACCCACTACTCTGAGTTTTCTTCCATCAGGAAACCCTTTGTTCTCTGTTCATCAACCAGAGTCTATCCAGTTTACCAATCTTTTATTTACTCCTGAATTAATTAACTCCGTTATCAAAAGAAACATAGAATTTGATGGCAGATAAGGACCGCTTGGCACACCTAGTCTACCCATTTCCCTACCTAACGGATAAGCTGCAGATCCTATTTAACCAACAACCTACTTCCTCCTACCCCCCACTAGAATTGCTTTATGTCTGCCCCATGCATTCTTGAATTCCCCCACTGTTTTTGACTCTATGACCTCCTCAGGAAGGCTGTTCCATGTATCCACAACCCTCTCTGTGAAGAAATACTTCCTCACATTATCTCTGAGCCATCCTCCCTCTATCTTCAAATTGTGCCCTCTTGTTTTTGCACATCTCTTTTTCTGAAATATGCTACCCTCTTGGACTTTGTTGATTCCCTTGAGGTATTTGAAGGTTTGTATTATGTCCCCCCTCTCCCTCCTTTCCTCAAGGCTATACATCTTTAGTTCCTTTAATCTTTCTTCATATGTCTTCTGATGCAGACCCTGCATCATTTTGGTTGCCCTCCTCTGGACAGCCTCCATCCTGTCTATGTCGTTGCGGAGATTGGGTCTCCAACACTGTACACAGTAATCCAGATGTGGTCTTACCAACTGTCTGTACAGAGGGCAAACAACTTCCTGTTTTCTACTGGCGATGCCTCTCCTATGCATCCCAGTATCCCCCCAGCCCTCCTTACTGCCTTCTCACATTGCTGGCCCACATTTAGGTCAACTGATATGACTACCCCAGGTCCCTTTCCATTTTTGTTGTTGTCAGTATCTCACCCCCCATTGTGTACTCTTCCCCTGGGTTTTTGTTTCCCAGGTGCATTACTTTGCACTTCTTAGCATTGAATCTAAGCTGCCATACATGTGACCATTTCTTTAACCTTGCCAAGTCCCTTCTCATCCTTTCCACCCCACCTTGTGCATCAACGCTGTTGCAGATCTTTGTGTCATCTGCAAAGAGACATACTTTCCCTTCCAGTCCCTCTGTAATGTCACTTATAAAGACATTAAAAAGGATCGGCCCCAGTACTGAACCCTGCGGTACCCCACTAGTAACCCTCCTTTCTTCACTGTGGACTCCATTTACTATTACCCACTGCATCCTGTTGTCCAACCAGTGTTTTACCCAGGCTACCACCCTGGGACCCACTTCCAGGCTGGCTAATTTGTTTATTAATCTTTTGTGTGGGACTGTGTCAAATGCCTTGCTAAAGTCTAGGTAGGTCATGCCCACAGCCCCTCCCTGGTCTACTGCTTTGGTCAACCAGTCAAAGAAATCAATTAGATTTGTCTGACATGACCTTCCCACTGTGAATCCATGCTGCCTTGGGTCCTGTGCCCCACTGGCCTGTACGTACTCAACAGTTCTTTCCTTCAGAAGTGATTCCATCATTTCCCTACTACTGAGGTCAAACTGACAGGTTTGTAGTTTCCTGCCTCTGTCTTGCTCCCACTTTTGTGAAGGGAGTCCATCCACCATCCTCCAATCCTCAGGTACCACACCATCCCCCATGATTTATTAAAAGGGTAGTCAGTGAATTACTAGTTCTTCCCTTAGTTCTACTACTACTAGAGCCACAGAAATCCTTATCTAGTGCTCTGCTCACATTTTCAAAAAAGCTCAAGCGATTTGTTTGACATGACCTGCCTCTTGTGAAACCATGCTGAGTATGATCAGTCAAGTTGTTAGCTGTTATGTATTTTTCGATTTCCTCCTTTATAATCTTTTCTAATCCTTTTCCCAGTATTAAAGCCAGGCTTACTGGTCAGTAGTTACTACAGCACAATGTACTCCTTTTTAGGGCTGCAGTGGGTGTAGCCTTGTAGCCCTCTTGCTTGGAGAAAAGGATTCAGTGCATTCCTTTTGATCGAACAACATGTTGAAATTGTACCACAGTTGCGTCTGCATCCATGAAGCACTCCACCAGTTATGTCCATTGGAAGGAGCACTGTACTATTGTTACTTTTGTTGGTCACAGCAGAACACAGCACCGTGTTCAAGATGGCCACCAAACAGTACTGCGCATGTGCAGTACATTGCAATGGCCATCTTGGTCATATGGGATTGTACTTATGTTTCACCAAATTAGACATATCCCCACCCAGCCCTCCCTTTCAGCAGCCTGACCCAGAAACATAAAGTGACACTGAGGTGACCAGTCCCCAGTTCCCCGATCGCAAAATTTGTTACTGACTCTATCCACTACCTCATGCACGGTTATTTGCAAGTGTTTTTATATATTTATGCTGCCTGACCCTCCCTCTCTGCACCCAACACCCTCTCCTTCCTCAGAACGTAACAGTGACACTGGGGTGCCCAATCCCAGTGCAGGAATCCTCTTTTTTTTTTTTTTTTACTTAAAAAAAAAAATTCCAACGATGTCTTTTGTGGCCATTGCACTTCCACCACCCGACCCTCCCACTCAACACCCACCACCTTAGACCTCCCCCAAGCCCTTACTTACCTATCAGGGGTCCAACACTGTAATACTATCTTGACCACAGACACATCTTCACTCTTCAAAGCCGGACTACTAACTGAAGAAACAGGTATGCGGTTCAATGTATTTCAATGGCGTTTTGAACTTAGTGGCATAACTTGGCCATTGTTTCATATTTTTGGCCCAAATTTCAGTATGTCTTTTATGGGACCCCGCCTCATGAACAATTGCACTGTCATTAGGCAAATCTATCCCAAAAGGTGATTTTCAGTCCCTGCACGAAATCACCTGTTGGCATGTGTTGAACATTTTCTCTGCCCTTGTTCATGATGTGGGGTCATAAAAAGACTGTGTTGAAAATTTGGTGTAAAAATATTCAAAAACAACAAAGTTATGAGCCTGCATTATGTTTTACAAATGCAGGCTCACAACTTTGGTAATTTTCAATATGTTTTACACAAAATTCTTTGACTGCAGCCCTATCGCTCTGGCCAGAGTTTGTTTACATAGAGGATTACTGTTGCTTTCTTCCAACTGGAAGCACTTCTCCCTCATCCAGGGAAGCCTGAAATATCTTTGTTACTGGTCACGGCTCCTCTGCCAGTTCCTTTATTATTCTTGGGTGCAGGTTTTCAGGGCCTGGTGACTTATTAGTTTTTATTTGTTTTAACCTTGCTCTGATATCTACCTCATTTAATACAATTCTCAGGTCATTTCTCTCATGATTTTCTACTTGTGTTTCATATCCTTTGGACAAAATACTGATCTGAAGTAGTTATTTTGTAGCTGTGACATATGTTTTCCATCTGTAGCTCTGTTCCCTAGATCATCCACGAGTGGCCCTACTTGTTGTGTACAGTTTCTTTTTGGTTAATATGATCATAAAAAGATTTATGGTTATCCTTGAGTTTGCTTACAATATGAATTTCATGATTCCTGTTAGCCTTCCTTATACCTATTTTTGCATTCTTTTGTTTTTGCCTTGTAGTTCTCCCATGCCTCTGTGTTATCAACCCTCTTTACCTTTCTGTAAGCCTTCCTCCTTCTACTCATCATGCTCCTGACATTTTTATTTATCCATCCTGGTCTCCTACATTTATTATTATATTTTGATTTTTCTGGAACAGAGATAGATATAAGCTCATCTAATCTGAGCAATAATTCTTTCCACATCTCCTCTAAGTTTTTATCCTTGAACAGCACCCCCCCATTTCCATAATTGTAACTCTTTCTTCATCTTAGCAAAAGATGCCAAGTTAAAATATTAAATTATGGTCTTACCACTGTCTTTATAGTTCATTACCTCTGACTTTATAATTCATTACCAGGATTTTGAACTGTATAATGTTGTGATCACTACCACCTAGTGGTTCAACAGTTCTATAATTGAAAGGCTATGCCTGCAGTTCAATGGGCTGGAGCAACCAGCCATGCTCCATGCCAGAGCTATATGTCAGCTCATTCAGCCTTACTCCAGAGCACTTTTTCATTGCAGCCAGCGGTTCTGCTGGGGCTCTGCCCCCACCTTCATCCATGTTTGCCTCCCTCCTCTTTGTGCTTTTGGACTTTCTGCCTGGTTTGTGTTTCTCCTGCTTTTCTACATTAGTATTTGCTTTTGCCTCTGGCTGCAGCTTATGCTTCTCTTTGTAGTTTGTTTTTCCTGCACTCTGTTTTCTTGTGCCTTGTGTTTCTTCAGTTTTTTTCTTTTTGGGCTTTCTAGTGTCCTGTGTCCCCATTCCTATGTTTGTGTTTTCAGGCTCATATTTTGCTATGTTCCATACTTTTACCAAACCTTCAGTTCATCTACACTTGTTAACTGTTTACATCTGACTCCTAGCTAGGTAGCCACTTCCTTGTTATCTGTTCTCTGCAGCAGCTTTGCTCACTAATTTTGGTTCCCATATCATATGGCTTCCCTAGCAGTTTCATTCATTATTTATACTGCCTCAGCCACCAAACTTCAATGCATCAGCAACTAACATTAACCTCCTTTATGGAACTGGTTGCTATGCATTTCTCATTCATTTTACACTCACCATTCAGTCTGTTCACTTTCCCAGTTATCATCTGCTGTCTCACTCAGTGTTCAACCTACCTACATTTGTTTTACGCACTAGTACCCAGGCCACTAGGCTCCATCGCAGCCTCCAGCTACTTCTGAATTTTGATAAAAGCTGCTGTTTGGCCACTGTTTAAGTTTACCTCAGACCTACATGGGTGTCTCAAATGTAAGCCAATCTAATTTGTCCTCACATTAATTGCTTATACTTATGTGGAGGTATCAGCATACAAACTTGATCAACATGAAGGTGTTGTCTGCTCGTACTGTTTCATCACGCAGGCCTATGTACAGGTCTCCTACACACAGTACCCTCCAACTACTCCTCATCAGATGCATGCCAGCCACACCCACATAATAATATGGCTCAGGGTTCACCCTGCAGCTGATGGTCTCACTCTGAACCCATGAAGTCTGCATCTTGAGTGTGTGAACCTCAGGATGGGGTCCTTCTCACCAGACCCCCTTGTGGGAATATTTTCACTCCAGGTGGAACTTTAGCCTTGCAGACATATTGGCAGCACCTCTTGATGTAGAATTGAAGACTTCAGCTGCTGAAGGGTGGGACCCTAAAGCTCAAGGGAGCTCCTGTAGCTGTGTGACTGAGTCAGCAGCATCTTCAAAAACTATTCTCCCCAAAACCACCTAAGGTTCACCTAGTCACCATGTCCTCCCTTTCTTACCTCTCAAACACTCAGCTTTGTTTTTAGGCCTCCTTCGTTGAGGCCAGGTGAGTGCCTGTCAGTGGTTGTTGCTCTCCTGCTCCCACCTGGGGATGAGGGCCTCATAAGCAGGAGTTGGTACCAGGTCATAATAGTGCAGTAAGAAGAGCACTGAAAGACCTGTGCTGTGTAAAGCACAAGAGGGTTTAGAACAACAGGGGTTAGAATAGTGGTAGGAATCACCGCTAACCCTATTGCTCTGCACACACCCTCTGGAGGAATCAAGTTGCTGTGTGCTGGGATGCTGGTTGAGCCACTCCCATGGTGGAGTGGCTAGGGTTCAGCATACAGCAGAGCAGGAGACTTAGCACCATGGATTGGTTCATGCCAGTTCTGCTTCTGCTGCAACTTTTATATTGATTTCAAATGTAACTTCCCCTCCTGACTTTTCCATCCCAAGTCCACTGACCCCCAGAGTTGGTTATTTAAGTCTGGGGTGTGTGGGTTTATGTGGGGCATAGCTCCCTACATAAAATAAAAAGTCCCATTGCATTCATTGAGGTTCATGTCGAAGTCAGGTCGCTATTGTCCCCGACATTTTTATGTGTGTGCTGCTGTTTTGCTTGCTGCAGATATTGCTGCATAGTTATTGTCTGTGGCGAGATGATCCCGTGCTGCAGGAGTCTCCCTTTGCTGCAGAGTTTACTCACAGACCCCCTCATTGCATTCCCATTATAGGGATAGAGTGAGAGCCTTCCTCCAAATTATTTACCCTGAATTTGATCTCTAAATTGCAGTAACCTAGCCATCACTAAATGAATCCCAAGCCTGGAGGAAGGTGACCTAGACCTTGGTTCCTAGAGGTTTCCTCAAGGGGTTTTTCCTCTCCTCCATAACAAAGATCATAAAATCTAGATAGTGCATATTGTAGTATAGTTCTATTAGTTTACTAGGTAGGTTTCTGCTGTTGGATGGAATTGGATGGTCACTCTTCTTCTTTGCCATTCCCTCTCTCCTTAGAAGTCATGCTGCCTTGCCTCAGTTTTGATATCTTCAGGTTTGCATCTCAGTCTGTGTCTTTTTCCAATCGTCACTGGTTGCATAAATCTGTGCTCCTCAGCCTCCATGGTCAATGCTTGGTGTTTGGTGCTTTCTTATTGTGGCTCCTTCCTAAGGTATCTTTAGCCTAAGGGAATCCTTTCTGCAGCACCTCTAGGGGTGAAACCCTCTTCGAGGGTTCCTTGCCTTCAGTACCCCGACAGGGTGGTAGTTCCCCATGGAACAGAGAATGTGAATGGCCAAAGTTTATCAACAGTTGTACAAGCATATCTACACACTAAGTTGTGTAAGTCCATTAAATTGAAAGGCTATGCCTGCAGTTCAATGGGCTGGAGCAACCAGCCATGCCCCCTGCCTGAGCTATATATGTCAGTTCATTCCAGCTTTATTCAGAAGCACTTTTTCATTGCCCCACCATCCTCCCCTCCTTCTCCAGCAGCACGCCTCTCTCCTTGGGGCTCCTTCCTAAGGTACCTTTAGCCTAAGGGAATCCTTCCTATGGCATCTCTAGGGGTGGAACCCTCCTTGAGGGTTCCATGCTTTTGGCACCACGACAGGCTGGTAGTACCCTATGGAACAGAGAGTGTGAACTGTCAAAGTTTATCAACAGTTAGCACAAGCAAATCTACTCACTAAGTTGCGTAAGCCCATTGAATCACTAATTTGTTCATCTAAGTTACTCATCTGTCAGCGTGGCTCAGTTGGTAGCACATCCACCTCTGGACCAGAAGGTCGTGGGTTCTTGTCCCACACCGGGATTGGACTTGCACCTAAAAATCACTGGCATCCGAGTGCAGTATTGGGGGATGCTGTACTGCTGGGGTGTGCCGTCCTTCAGATGAGATGTTAAACTGAGGTCCCTTCTACCCATCCTGGTGTTGTCCAGGTGGAAGTAAAAGAACCCAGGACACTCTTCGCAAAAGAGTAGGGAACATTTCTGGTGTCCTGACCAACATTCCCCTTCCCATAAACCGGTTCATGCAATTATCCAGGCTGTGTGTGGGTGATGATGTGCGATATGGCCACCGCCACCACACATTCAGTCACTTCACTACCAGTCTAGCATTGCTTGTAAAGCACTTTGGATGTATGAAAAGCGCTATATAAATGCTGATTCTTCTTCTTCTTTTACTCAGAACCCTCAGAACCAGCTCCAAAATAGTGTTGCCTCTTGTCCCTGATTGGACATATTGTTCCATGTCTAGTTTATTAATAATGTGGACAAGATCTTTTTCCAAGTCTGTCCCTCCTTCCCTAGTGATCCAGTTTATGTTAGGCAAATCTGAAATCACCAGGTAGAACAATTCTCTCGTCTAAACTTGGGCTATTTAAAAAGTTTAACATCTTAGTATTCAATTCATTACTTAAAGCTGGGGACATATATATCAGTCTAATTAAAAATGCTTGCATTTTTTTGATTTTATTTTAACCAGACTTTTTCCAAATCTCTATCCTCATCTTGCTTTATCTCATCAACTTCTATTTCATTGGCACATAAATCGCCACTCCTCCCCCTTTTCTGCCATTTCTATCTCTACTATATCGTTTGTTTGCATGAATGTTTTTGTCCCATGAATCTTCCTTGCTTCACCAAGTTTCTGTGATAGCACACAAGATGTATTTTTCCTTCCGTAAGATAATCTCTAGCTCACCCTTTTTCTTAACAAGGCTCCTTGCTTTAATTAATAGGGTACACCATCGGTACAGTGAATGCCCTAGCGTGAAGACCATCACAGCGACAGGAATCATGTGAAAAACGCGCATTGCTATGATGGTCTCTGCTGGCCTTGGTTCTGCCTCCCCCGGTGTATCGCCCCCTCCCCCGGGCAACTCTGACTTGGAGTTGTATCTCTGGAGACTGGGTGTGTGGGGGCAGATCCCCCCACATGTGGTGTTCGGGGGCACAGCCCCCCAATAGAAACACACAGACATCCCTGACAGTGTAATGCCGACACTTGGCATTGCAACTGTTGCTATCGGGGATGTCAACGAGCAGGATGTTGCAGCGGCATAGTAAAACCGTTAATAGTACACTGCAGTCCTGTTCCACTTTAATCCTACCAACCTGTAATCCTTGTACATCAGTCCTATTTATTGTATTCATACAACCCCCATTACCCCGAGCTGTCAGTGTAAACAAACCTCAATTCATCTATTAATTCTAGTACCAATGACCCTTGAACCATCTCTATTCAGATACAACCTGTCCAGCATATGCAGGCCCTGATTTATCATACAATAATCCCAATTTTGTTGGAACATCAACCCCTCTCTTTGGTGCCACTGATGCAGCTATCCATTGAAATGCCTAATGTCCTGTATTTTACCTCTACCAGCTCTTGGTACTGCAATAATTTCTAATACAACTATTTTACACCCTTTTTCTTTTAACCATTTTCCAGCATCTTCAAAATCCCTTTTTATGTCAATCTCCCTTTTCCTTCCTATGTCATTAGTACCAATGTGTAGTACAATTATTGGTTTTGTAGTACCTTCCATGAACCTTTCTAGTTTGTGCTTTATGTCTCCTGTTTTTGCTCCTGGCAGACAACTAACTTTAGTAGTATCTTTTCTGCCTTTACAAATTAGTCTGTCTGTAAATGTAATAATAGAATCCCCTAAACCACAATATCTCCTTGTTGTAAGGAATTTGCCAGACATTCATTATTTTCTTCTAACTTAGTTGATTTCATGACTCCAATCTGTCAGTGCCTCAGAGTTCATGAGTGCAGAACTAACTTAATTTCCTGTGCTTTCAGAATCTTTCTTTTTTTTTTTAATAAGTCCTTTATGTTCCTAAAGCCCCCGGCTGCCCCCTTCTGACCCAGCCCTGTCACCCCGGTATCACCGAGACTTACCTCAGCCCAGTCACTGGATGCAGAGCCTGTGGGGATCAGTGTCGTCCATCTGAAGCCAGTGGGTATTTTCCACATTTCTCCCTTCCCCTGCTGGGTGCACACACAGGACATGAGCACGTGGGGTGCGCACATCCATTAAGTTACAGCGGCTTCCTCCCTCATCTGGCCCCTCTGACCTACACTATCCATTGGCCTCACCTGGCGTGTAGTCATTCGGTGGAATGCCATCCTCCTCCCGAGAGTAGAGCAGTCCTCCGGATGCTCAGTCTTCTCTCCTTCCAACCCTGATGGCCCATGCTCATTCCCGAACATGTGTCACTGGCATGGTAAGAGTGTGGTGTCCAGCTTCTCAACCCTCAGCACCACCAGGCTGGCACGCCTCAGAATATTTCAATTCACTAAGTACATTATATCTATTTGATAATGGCACTGTCATGTCATGGTTGTATACCAGTTTCTCTTCTATTTCTGTTAAGTGGTTGCAATATGACCACTCATTATCTAAATGTTTGTCTTTGCCAGAGTGTTTTCCTTTCCCAATTGTATTTGTTGGATTTTCTACCTATGTCTGTCCCTCGTTTAAGGTGTTTATGTTTTTTCCCCTTAATCTCATTACCATCTCTTCTTGTGACTGCTCCAGTTTATCGAGTCTAAAACCCAACTGCTTTAATTAATTTGCAAGTTTTTTATTCACGATACACTTCTCACAAACAAATTCACTCTTGATTACTTCATCCTTTATTAACATATACATATTGCACTCAATGCACTTAAACCCCACCTCTCTATCAAGGGTTATAATAGTGTCAGCCATGTTGTATGGCAGCACTTCAGCAAAAGCCTCTGAGAGTGCTTTCTGTCTAAGACCATTCCCCAGCTCCCTAAACTCCCTCTGCACTATCCCAGCCCCATCCCTAGCTAGGGCCACTAGTTTCCAGGTGGACAATGACTCCAGCCTCCCTTCTGTCTTGCCATCCTACCTATCCTCAGTATCGGCCACCATTCCACCAGGCCATGGCACTGTGTAGGCACCTTATTCCTCTTCCCTCCATTCCTAGTCCCAAATCTATCCACCTCAGAACCGGAGTCCTCACCAGAAGTTGCTTCCTCCTTCTACCTGGGGTCCTCTACCACTCTTTTGGGGCTCCACTACAGAGGACCACCACCTCCCTGGCCACTACCACAGGTGCCATCTCCGGGCAGTCCTGCCATGCTAGAGTGGCATAGGGATTATGTAATGGTACCAGCTGAGGAATGTGCCTCTGACCCACCACCCCCTCTTCTGAAGCCCACCATAGGCTAGCTGCTCCTGCTCCCTGGCATCCTCTGAGGTAACAGTGTCAGAGTTAGTGGCCGGTGTGGGGAAGAGGTCCCAAATCCACTTACCCTAGACAGGGTTTTCCTTCTTCCCCACTCATCACATAGCACATAGTCCCCTCTTGTATAAAGAGTTTTCCTCCTTCCTTCCTTTACCCCCTTACCTTTCTGTGCTTTTTCCTACAGAGGCAGCAGCACTTTCACCTTCATTTAATCCTTTGGTACCTGACCCTTTGAAAGTGGATGTTAGGTGTCATAAGGTGTGTATTCTTACAGGTGACCTCTGACCCTCACACTTCCTTGGTCCCAGGCTGGGTTGTCTGATGGTGTTGCTCACAGCAGTACAGTGGCACATGTGCACCCCTCATGAAGGAGTAGGCTCCTGGGTCACTACTGGATTAGTAATGCAGTAGCGTGCTTTCCAGCCATCTCAGCTAGAATACACTGCTGAGTGGCAATGCTTTCAAGCCTGGTCACCCAGTTGCAAGTCCCTGAATCCACAACTGAACCCATGTCAGCCACATGTAAGTACTTTGTTCTGATTAACGGGGATTTCTTTTTATCTGTGGACAGTGGTTTCACCATGCATAACTTCTGGCCTTTCAGGATGCTGTATTTTCTCTACCAGTTTTATAACTAGCTTTATACAAGGGCAAGAACATTTCCTATGCTCTGATTGGCCAGTCTATGCATCAAACAGTAATGTTATCCAAGCAAAACATCATTGTACCAAGTTTAGACACACACATGACCCTCTCACGTGTTGTCACATGAAACATTTCACTCCACACACTTCCCTCCCAACCTCACATCATCTTATACAACCCCCCAAATAAACTGTATTAGCAGACTGTGAAAATTACTGCCAAGCTGAAGCAAAACCACAAATCTTTTTTTTCAAATTGCCGCTATGAGCTACTTCACAGATGTGTCTCAGTAGACTGAGCTAAGTGTACATGCTACCTCCTACTTTCTTACTCCACTCCATTTTAAATAACGAAGAAACTGAGGCACATTTCTACTGGCTTACCGCAGCACAAACAAGCAACAGATGCCCTTCTTAAGCACAGTGGAGAAATGGGAAAGCAAACTCACTCTGTGGCACTCACACTAACTTTACTTTCAGCACGTCTGAGACTACTCACGTGCCACTTGGTCATCAGCTTCAGTTTGTTTTTTTTGTTTTTTTACAGACACGGTCATGGAATAAACTGTTCAATTATTTTAAATAGTTCTCCTTTTCACATTACCTTGACTGGAGCAAAAATAACAGTTTTTCATTGTGGTGGTGGGTGGGGGGTACTAGGTTTACTAAGTTTTTTAAGGTAGGAGTAGTCGGATTGCACTTTTTAGTCTGTCTCCCACACTTAGTGGGTATATATTTCTTAAAACTTTTTTATTTACCAATTACCTATCAAGATCATTTTAAATCTTGTAAATAATATTAATTCCACCAGTTCACCAGGTAGCACATTCCATGCCCTAACTTCCCGTACTGTGAAGAATTTATTCCATATATTTTTATTTGGCCACTTGATTTTAATCTGTTGTTTCTGTGATTTTACTGTTAGATTTCTATCACTGAATTCCAGTCCACATTCCATAATGAACTCACTTTTTCCAGTTGGAAGGCTGCAGCCTGTAGGTCAAGAGGGCGGTGCAACTGGCCACACCCCTCTTTGGCCTATTTAAGGGCTGCTCTCCTCACTCCACACACAAGCATTTTTCCTTGCAGCCGGATGCTGTGTTTTTTCCCTTGGATCCTGCTAGGGCCTTGCCCCCCATTGCTGTGTTGTGAGCTGCTCAGTTTCTACTGGACTTTTGCTTTGTGTTCTCCTGCTTTTTGGTTAGTATTGCTTGCCTCTGGCTGCTGCATGCTTCTTTGTGTTGCTTGTTCCTGTCCTTCTGTGTTTGAGTTTTGTTTGCATTTTGCTTTTTGGTGGCTTTCTGGTTTTCTAGCTTCTGTTCACATGTTATCATGCTAATCCTGTACTGGTGCTATTTGGCTCCCATTTGCTCACTAGCTTTCAGCAAACCTTCAGTGCAACTGCAATTGTGATCTATATGTTTCAGCTCAGTTCCTGCTGCCCTGCTTGCTGCCTTAGTGCTTATTCACCTTAATTGTTTGCACATGTGTAGGCTCACACTGCAAAGCTAGCACATGGCATTCAAACCTGCTTTCATGCAATTGCACCAAGCAATCCTTGCTGTTGTTTCAGTACATTGCCTCTCCCTGCAATTCCATTGTTTGTTTAGCTTGGCTGCTCCTAGAAGTTATAACTATTTGCTACTGGATGCTGCTCATTACTTTTATATATTGCTTCATTATACTCTGGAGGTCAGCATAGCTACAGCTGTCACTGTAAACTAGTTTTAAAATCTGCACACATAGCACTCCAGCACGGAAATAATTTATAAGGCAACAAATATCAGCAAATGCACATTTATTATGAACAAGGTTCTCAAAACCCAGACCCCAGCACTTCAGCACAAGCCTTTGTCAGGGCACCCCCTGATGAAGGCGTGTGCTGAAGTGCTAAGTCTGGGCTGAAGCCTAATAATAATAAATGTGCACTGTGATAGCCTATGCCAAATATTTCTGTGCCCAATACTATGTGTGAATATCTACTATTGCTGGGGTGGCAGCCCTTCATGCAGCACCAGCCCATTTGCTTGACCCACAGCTGCTTGACTTTGGATCTTTCAATAGTTCTAAAATCTGGATGTGGGTCACAGTGTTTTACTATTGTTTCCTTGTTTTCCTACAGCGAGGACTGGGGGTTGTGGTAAAGTCATGGCCCCATGTGATCCAAATTCCTCATGTTCGAATCCTACCTCTGCCGCAAAAAACCTCCGAGTATTTATGTCAGCTTTAAATGGCATCCTTAATGGGACTGGTTGGCTTGCCTCCCTGCCAGTTATGCAAATTGCTGCCTCTCTGACCTATGTGCCTTGCTTATGCTGCCTCACAGACCTATGTGCAGGTCCAATTATTGCTTACATGGATGTTTTCTGCCACATGCTTGCCATAAAACAAGTCTGACCCACGTGAGGGTCTACAATGCTCAACATTCTTTTAAGCTCTCCATGGAGGCATGCCAACCTTGACAATTAGTTACTGTGGCACAGGGCTCACCCTGCAGCCAATTGTCTTGCTCTGCACTCCAAAGTCCATACCTTGAGTATGTAAAGCTTGGGGCAAGGTTCTTCTCACCTGGCCCATATCTGGAATGTCCTCTCTGGGTGGACCTTTAGTCTTCAACTGTACCAATGGCACCTCTTGATGTAGCATTAAGACTTCAGCAGTGAAGAGGTGGGCTCTCATGAGGGGCCCCTTTAGCTGCCCGAATGGGTTTGGAGGCACCCTTCAAAGCTATTCTCCCTATGACTGCCTCTGGTTCACCTAGTTTGTTTTTAGATTGGTGGGCCAGCTAAGCGCCTCAGCAGTCTTCGCTCTCCACCTTCTCCCACCTTGGAAGGGCAGTGTTGCAGAATTAACCTTGCAACCCTTCATGGCATTCCTGTTAGAGGGACAGAGGAGAGTTTTTCTCCAAATTGGAATATTTTCAACCCCCTTTAATTGAGTTTTCAAATTGCAGCAGCAGAGCCGTCACTGATCAAAAACATTTCATTTCATTTTTAATTTTTATACTTGTAAGCAGGATGAGCAAAAGCTGCCGTTTTCACCAGCGACAAGTCACAAAACATATTTAAACATCCATAATATTACATACAAGCATAAAAAACATTAAAAATTATATAAAAAACATAACACATAAAAAAAAAACTATTTAACATGTACATGTGCAAGTGTTATTATCCAACAGCCAGTATTTCAAACTGAGGCCTAAACCCTTCCTACTCCTGAAATAGTTCCTTTATACCTGGGTTCTGACATCATTTCCTCAAGAGTGCAAGGTGCATATCTCTGTCATATCCTCTCTAGCACACTGCACTGACAATATAAGCATACACATTGTATAATATATATATTTCTATATAAAAAAAACCAGTCACACACACACAAAAAAAAACAACCCTAAGGTAGACAGACATGTGGGGAGTAGTGCAACATAATGGCTGTGGGGAAGCAGTCTTCTGGGAGTCTTTCTGGAGGCTGAGATGCTGCCCTGTTTGCAGACAACTCTCTGCCCTGAGGGAGGAAGTTGCCTGTCTTCAGGCCGCACTGGACAGTAGTAAGGGAACCTCCCCCATCCAGGGAGCACCAGATCCATCACCACTACCTCAGAGGTTGCGTAGAAAGTACAGCAGTTGGACCACAGTGGGCTCAGGGAGGGTAAGGGTGGTGGAACAAAGGCACACCCAGTCAGTTGTTCCACTCCACAATCCATACACCATTCTGGGGGAGCATAGTTCCCCTATGGATGCACCTGCAGAGGAGACTAAAGAGGTTGCAGACAACTGCCACAAGGGAGGCCCTCAGGAAAGAGGCAGAGGGCACCACAGGGAAAGGAAGCAACTCCTGGTGGGGGACTCAATTATTAGGGGGATAGAACTGGGGGGAGCAGGGAAAACTGAAGTAAGGTGCCTGCCTGGTGCCATGGCTTGGAGGGACAGGAAGCACATCCTTAGGATCACGAGAACAGTTGCACGGGAGTCTGAGCTGGACGTCATTGTCCACATAGGGACAAATGACTTGGCTCATCATGAGATTAGAGCAGTGCAGAAGGACTTTGTAGAGTTGGGGATGGGCCTAAGACAAGTAGCACACACAGTATCCTTCTCAGAGGTGCTGCCTGTTAGTGGCATGGGTGAGGCGAGAGTACTTTGCACCATGCAGTTTAACGAATGGTTGAAAAAATGGTGTGGAGCACAGGGGTTTGGCTTCATTGGGGACTGGGGTTCCACCTGGAGGGACACCAGCCTATACTGGCAGGATGGTCTGCATCTGTCCAGGAAGGGAACAAGTTATTTGGGCAATCGGTTTAAATGCTTCATTGGCAAGCTTTTAAACTAGTCAAGGGGGGAGGCACTGATAAGCAGCAGGAAAATCCCAGCCTCCCCCTACAAAACAGGGTACTAAATGAAAAAAAGACCAAGGTAGAAAGGTCAGTGGGGATGCTGCTACAGAAGGTATAGCCATCAAAAATGGAGAGCAATGAGTACCAATGCCTGTAGTCTGGTAACAAGCTTCCTGAATTAGTGGCCTTGATGGAGGAGGAACATCTGGATATCTTGGCAGTCACAGAAACATGGTATACACAGAACCATGACTGGGACGTAAACATACCAGGATACACTATCTACAGGAGGGACAGGAAGGGTAAAAGAGGAGGAGGAGTAGCTCTCTACATAAGGGAAGAAATCAAAGCAACAGAACAAAAGGGTAAACAGGGAGGAGAAGCACTGTGGGTCAATTTGGAGGCAGGCAATGGCACCACAATCTGCACAGGGGTTGTATACAGACCCCCCTCTCAGTGGGAGGAAATGGACAAGGAAATGATAGAAAGTATACTTAGAATGGCAGATAAAGGGGAGATACTGCTGATGGGTGATCTGAATATGCCAGATGTTAACTGGAGTGCAGTTGCAGCAGCCACTTCTAAGAGTGGGGTTATTCTAGATGCCCTACAGGGGGCATGCCTTAGACAACTAGTATTGGAACCCACTCGAGAGGAGAGAACTTTAGACCTGGCTCTCTCAAATGGAGATGGAGAGGATCACAGATGTAGAAGTGGGTAGCCATCTGGGAATTAGCGACCATCGAACAGTATGGTTCACAATTAAACACAGCAGTAAAGTCAAGCCATACAAAGGCAAAAGTACTGGACTTCAGGAGGGCTGACTTTGCCAAAATGGGTGTGTGCCAGAGGAATGCACTAGCAAATGGGCAGGAAGGAGGGCTGGAAGAACAATGGGGAATAATAAAAACTGCCATCACAGAGGTAACAAGCCTTTGTGTGAAGCAAATAAACAAAACAAAATGATGTAAGAAACCACTATGGTTCTCAAAGGAGGTAGCAGTGAAGGTTCAAGAGAAAAAGAAAGCATTCAGAAAGTACAAGGAGCAAGACAGAGAATTGTATCAGTTAAAAACAAAAGGAAGCTGGGAAGGCAGTCAGAACAGCAAAGGCCCGAACCGAGGAAAAGATAGCCAACTCAGTTAAGAAGGGGGATAAAATCTTTTTTAGGTACATCAGGGAGCGAAGGAAGACTAAGGGAGGGATAGTGAGGCTTAATAAAGGGGAGGTGGGGTGGGCAGAGAGTGACGGTGAAAAGGCAGAGATACTAAACAAATATTTTTGCTCAGTATTTACAAATGAAGAGGGGGAGGTACCTAAAACAAACAATAGAAACACTCTGGATACAGAAGTTGATACCAGCCTATTTACAGAAGAAAGGGTTCTGAAAGAACTCTTAAAACTGAAGGTGGACAAAGCAATGGGGCCTGATGGGATTCATCCCAGAATTCTAAAAGAACTAAGGGTACAACTAGTGACACCACTGACTACCCTCTTTAACAAATCATGGGAGAATGGGATGGTACCTGAGGACTGGAGGAGGGCAGATGTGATTCCCCTTCACAAAAGTGGGAGCAGGGCATAAGCAGGAAACTACAGACCTGTTAGTTTAACCTCAGTGATAGGGAAAATGATGGAATCACTTCTGAAGGAAAGAATTGTCAAGTACCTAGAGGCCAGAGGGGCACAGGACCCAAGGCAGCATGGATTCACAGCAGGAAGGTCATGCCAGACAGATCTAATAGATTTGTTTGACTGGGTGACCAAAGTAGTAGATCAGTCTGTGGACATGGCCTACCTAGACTTTAGCAAGGCATTTGACACAGTCCCACACAAAGATTAATATACAAGTTATCCAGCCGGGAGTGGGTCCCAAGATGATAGCCTGGGTAAAGAATTGGCTGGAGAATAGGACACAGAGGGTAATAGTATAAATATAAAGACATTGAAGAGGACCAGTCCTAATACTGAACCCTGCGGTACCCCACTAGTAACCCCCTTTCTTCAGAGTGGACTTCATTTACTATTGAATTCAAGCATGCATGGGACAGTCATAAGGCAATTCTAGGGGGTGGGAGTAGAAAGAAGTAGGCTGCTGGTTAACTAGGATCTGCAGCTTATCCATTAGGTAGGGAAATGGGCAGACTGGGTGGGTCAAGCGGTCCTTATCTGCCATCAAATTCTATGTTTCTATGTATGTTTCTGGATTTAAAGGACCACACTGTCCTACATTCTGTAACATCAGCAGGCAATGAATTAAAAAATAAAGGAGCCCTATAAAGAGTCGATCTCTGTCCAAAAACAGTTAGAAACAATGGAGTTTCGTAAGTAAATTTAGTCTGTGACCTGGTACCATTAGAACTGAGAAACCTAGGAAACAAAAATGAGACTACTGGGGATATAAGACCAATCTTTACCTTAAATAACATGGTACCCAATTTATGAAGAATCCTATTTTTAAGAGATAAACTATGAGTATGTCTTAGCAAAAGACAATGATGTGTTCGAAGAGGCACATTGAGCATAAAACGTAGTATGGAATTATATATTTACCTTAAGTTTATTAAATAAGTGACCACAGAAAGAGGAATAAATAATAATTCCATAATCCAGAACACTCATAAGGAAGCTATAGGCAAAAGTAGAAACCTTGATTCTCTGGCCAAAAACTGTTAAACTCTAAAGAGATCCCAATCTCTGATGTAGAATTTTCCTTAGCTTATTCAGATGGGGTTCAAAAGTCAATTTAGTGTCAAATGATCCCCAAATACTTAAAATTATCCACTAACTCAATCACCTTTCCATCCTGTATAACAATATATTTGAAGGCTAGTATGCTCAATGGTTTTATTCAAAAACAACATAACTTTTGTTTTGCTAGGATTGAGCAACATAACATTCAAGAACAACCATTTCTGAAAAGAATCGACATCGGGCTGAACCTCAGCCAGTGCAACATTAGGAGCTGAACCACTACTATAAATAATTGCATCATGAGCATATAGTATTAATGATGAATGAGAACACACCAGAGAAGCAGAATTCATGTAAAGTGAAAAAATCAAGGGACCAAGAATAGACCCTTGAGGTACCCACATTTTACAATGCTAGAAGAAGAAATACTATCCCTATTCAGGTACAATGTGATCTATTAGTGAGGTAATCATGATACCATGAAATAACATTATTAACATCCCAAGCCTGGACGGAAGGTGACCTAGGCCTTGGATCCCAGAGATTTCCTCCTCAAAGGGTGTTTTCTCTCCTCTGTGCCACGGTCATAATATTTAGTTAGCTTTAGGCAATAATCCCTAGGTCACTAAGGTAGATTTCTGCTGCTGGATGGAGTGGGTGGCCATCCCGTAAGTGTCCTGTCTCCCCCTTTGGCTATTCTCTCTCTCCTTAGGAAGCTAGGCCTCCATGCCTTACAGTCAGATCTCTGAGTGGGTCACTATTCACCTGTTGTTTCCTGCCTACTCTACTCAAACATACTATCAACTGACCCATGCTACCAACTGAACCCATACTACCAACCGACCTACGTACAAGTCCTTGACCCCGAAAAGTGTTCACTAGCTTGTATGCTTTGCTTGACTTTCTTTTTCGGCTTCTTCCTAAGGTACCTTTAGCCAAGGGAACTACTCCTGCAGCACCTCAAGGGGTGGAATCCTCCCTTTGGGTTGCTTGCCTTGATACCCCTACAGGGTGGTATATCCCATAGATAGAGAGGTGAACAGCCAAAGATTATCTACGTTACACAAGCACAAAACCAATTACATAGGCACATTGAAATGGAAGGCTACAGCCTATAGTTCAAGGGTGTGGTGCAACTGGCCACACCCCCTTTGGCCTATTTAAGGGCTTCACTCTTCACTCCACACAAAAGCATTTTTCCTTGCCCCTCCATCCACTCCTCCTCCTCCTCCAGTGGCACACCTCTGTCTCTCCATGGGCTTCTTCCTTAGGTACCTTTAACCAAAGGAATCACTCCTGCAGCACCTCAAGGGATGGAACCTCCCTAGGATTACTTACCTTCATACCCCTACAGGGTGGTATATCCCATGGATAGAGAGGCGAACAGCCAAAGATTATCTATGTTACACAAGCATGAAACTAGTTTCACAGACACACTGAATTATCATATATAATTATAAAATGTCTCCTCGCTGTATCCTTTCCTCCAGAGAAAATAACTGTAACTCCTCCAGCCTACCGTCATGTGACACATTCTTTAGCCTAGGTATCAACTTTGTGGTTTTCCTTTGGATGCTCCCTAGTATTTTAATTACCTTTTTTCAAGAGTGGATTCCAAAAAGGGACCCATTATCTAAGTACGACCTGACACAGGTTTTATATAAAGGCATTACATACTGTTCTGTCTGTGCTAGGAAAGCTTTTTAATGTAACCCATAATTCTATTAGTTGTTTGTGTTACTTTTTTGTAGTGCATAGCTGCGCCAGGTTATTTCTGATTATTATCCCTAGATCTTTCAGTTGTTACTTCTTTGAGTATTATGTTATTTAGTTTATACTCCTTGAGTGGATTATTTCATCCCAGATGAAGTATTACACATTTCTGTATATCAAACTGCATTTTATTTTTATAGCCCATTGCTCAATTACCTTCAGATTGTTTGCCAGTGAGGCATATTTCCCTTCTGTGTCAATTTCTCTACCCAGTTTAGTGTCACCTACAGATTTAACTAAATTATTCCCAGCAGATTTGTGCATGTCCCCTATATATATTTTCCAGAAAATGTTAGTCCCAGCACAGACTCCTGTGGCACCCCATTAGTCACCATGCCCCTTCTGAGACTATGGGCTCAATTCTCAAAAAGTGCCAGGATCAGTGCAAGCTGTGGCAAACAGCAGCATGTGCCGAAGCTCAGTGCATCAGGGACCCCGCACCAGATTCTGGTACAGGAGGGGTCCCGGCACCTATCTCCCCACACCTGTGGCAACCCCGCCCATGTGACAAACACCTGGTGCATGGGAAGGGTCTTCCGCCGGCTCCTTGTGGCAAATGGTCCCCTCATCCCTGACCCCCAAGTACATTAAATAAACCCCTTCCTAGTGGTCTAGTGCCCCTCCCTGAACTCGATGCTGCCCATGTGATGTAATTAATAAAATGGTCCCTCCAGATCCCCAATGCTGCCTGGTAAGGTACAATAAAATGCCCCTCCCTGAACCATGATGCTGCCCATGTGATTTAATTACTAAAATATCCTTTCCCAATCCCTGATGCTGCACCCTCAGGACATAATACAATGCCCCTGATCCTCAATGCTGCTGTATTAAGTAATATAATATGCTCCCCCTCACCTATCCCAGGTGCTGCCAATATTAAATAATAAATAACATGACTCCCCCCATGTGGTGGTATAGTGCCCCCATCCCCGATCCCTGTTGAAATAAATATACATTATCCCTGATAGTCTAGTGCCCTCCCAGCCCCGATCACCCGTAATAAGTATTAAACCATTCCTGGTGGTCTAGTGGAATGCTTCATCCCCCATCTTCTCAAATTGCATAGCTAGAATATCTGGTGGTCTAGTGGACTCTCCCACCCCGCAGTGCCCATCACATAACTGAGCTGGTGACTGGCTCAGCCCACTGCTCACCTCTGTAGCCAGCTGCTGACTGAGCTCTGAATGAGTGCGTACTGTATATAGCATGTGTTCAGTAAACTGCAGCAGCTGTCATTCACTGAGCATGTACTATATACAGTGTGCGTTCATTCAGAACTCAGTCAGTGGCTGGCCGGGGAGGTGAGAGGAGGGCTGAGCCAGTCGACAGCTCAGTTACGGGTTCAACACTGAGGGGTTGGGGGTCCACTAGACCACCAAGTATTCAGGCATGCAATTTGCAGGGGATGGGGATAGAGCATTCCACTGGACCACCAGGAATTGTTTAATACTTATTATGGGAGATCAGGGCTTGGGTGGGCACTATACCACCACGTAGTGGATCATGTTATTTATTATTTAATACCAGCAGCATTGGGGATAGGTGAGAGGGAGCATGTTATATTACTTAATGAATATGGCAACATCAGGAGGATGGGCATTGTATTATGTCTGGAAGGGCAGCACCGGGACGGAGGGGGGTATTTTAGTAATTAAATTACACGGGCTGCAACGGGGTTTGGGAGGGGGCATGGGTCATTTTCAGTATTATTCCATCTGGCAACATTGGGGTTGGGGCATGGGATATAATGCATAGTTGTAGTCCTGGCAACATCGGGATCGGGGACCACAGGACAATGCTGCAAACTGCCATTCTCCCTGAGGGAATAGTCTCAGTACTCTTAGACCTGCCCTGGCTGGTCTAAGGGTACTTTGAACTTTCCCTTTAGACAGTCCTGAGAATGCCACTTTCAAGGAAGTGGCAGCTTGTGTCTGCCACATACCCCTTGCCCCATGTCACAGCCCATGTTTGGGTGCATGGATGGTGCAAGCCCTGTTCTGTAGGCAGGCAGCCTGTGGTTGACACAAGCTGCCATTGAGAATCTCCCCACCCCCGGCATATTGTTTGGCCTCAAGGGGCACTTTGCACCATTCTTTGTTGCCAAGCTCCCTTGCACTGCACTGGGAACTTTGAGAATTGAGCTCTATATCTTTATTCTAACATACTGTGTCCTAGTGATCAATCATGAATCCACACAAGTGACTAACTGATTACTGAAACCCATATTCCTGATTTTGTTTACTAACTCGAAGTGTGGTGCAGTATTGAATGTTCTTTTGAAGTCTAAATAAATAACATCTACTAGTTTATTTTTGTCAAGGCTGGTGCCTACTTTATTGTAAAATGAGATTAGGCTGGTCGTGCACAATCACCCAACTACAAAAACCATGTTGTGTATTATCCCCTAGTTTCTTTTCCTTTATTTCCTTGTGTAAACTTTCTTTCAATAGTTTTTCCATGACTTTCCCAAGACTCGCTGTCAGACAGATAGGTCTGTAGTTGTCCACTAATTGTTTGAATCTCTTTTTGTGGATGGGAATTACAGTTGCTCTTCTGCGAACCATTGGTACCACTCCTTCTGCGTATGATTTATTATGTATTATACCAGAGGTATCTAGTTTCAACCAATCAGAACACAAGAAAACTGTAAGTTATTCTCCCACAAGCATCCACCTATATGCCCACAGTAGTTTATTCACCTATAGCCCCACCTAGAGTAGTTTATTGATCTTCCCACAGTAGTTTATTCATCTTAACCATGCCCACAGTCATTTATCCTCATTCACTTTCTCTCCACTCACACTGCTACACTGAATCTCGTTCACAGGCACACTCAGCCTGTGTAACTAACTTTCAAGCTAACACAAAGTCTCCAATATCTACATCGTGCCCCTGATTTCTATTCAATATTAAAACAAAATCTTCCACAGATCAAATTCAGCTCACAGCACACATAATATCTCCTTCGTGCATTTGTCACCTCTAGTGCTATGGCAGCAAGTAACAAGCGCCTTTCTGACTAACTAATAATTTTGACGTTGTATTTGTGAAAGTATTAATATGTGAGACTTACTGCCAGATACAATATTTGAAAGTTGGTCCCATTCAAAAGAGAGCACTAGAACCCTTTTTTTCTGTTTCCAAATCGAATCTGTGATTCTGGACATGCGCATTGCCAGCTTTCGTAATGCTCATGTCCAAAATCACAGATTCGATTTGGAAGTGGTCAATAAAAAGGGCTCTAGCACTCATTTTTGAATGGGACCAACTTTCAAATACTGTATCTGGCAGTAAGTCTCACACATTAGTACTTTCACAAATACAACCCTAAAATTGTCAGTTAGTCAGAAACTAGCATCTTACTTCCTCCTGCAGCACTCTTCACAGATGCACGGAGGATACGTGAGCTGCGAATTGCATTTCATTTCTAATCAAAAATGCATTTTTACCACAAATTCTTGTGGCATAATAGTAATATTCAGTTTGTGAAGTATACCATATACCAACTTCTGTGCAGATTAAATGCCTCGGCTTCGCCTCGGCGTTTAAACATCTACAGAAGCCAGTTATTGCTTTGCATACTTCACAAAACTGAATGTTATCACTTAAGTAGTGTTAATGGCCACAGTATTGTATGAATGGTTCCCTTTATTAACCTTGGATGTATCCCATTTGGACCTAGTGATTTATTAGTTCTAATTGTTTCTAATACTGCCATAACTTCTTGCTCTGTGAAATCTGTATCTGTCCTTCCCATTAAGTTATCAATTATTTGCTGTGTGTTTTTACTGTTATAGACTCAGCAGAAATGTGAGTGTAAGGTGTCCACTACTGACTTAGATTGACTTATAATTGTCCCATTTTGGTTTATGGGTCCTATGGATCTATCACTCCCCTTACTACTGATGATGTAGAAATAGAAGATTTTGGTTAATCTTTAGTATGTGCAATTTTCAGCTCTGGAGTCCTTCTTGTTTGAAGAACCCCCCGGAATTTTCTGCAGCCAGGATCATCACATAAGGAATCAGCAAGTTCTGACAGTGGACCCTCCATGCTGAGCCAGGACGTAGTGGTGAGAGCATCCCATCCTTTCTTCTCCGGTCTGGATCCACTGTGATGGGCACTCAGTGGCAGTGAGTAGACCTTACTTTACAAACTGAGAACGTTGTTGTATGCTTGTGATTTTGCTGTGAGAGAGTGTCCCCCTGTCCCACCCCCTGCTTTTTTCTTTGTCAGACTGTGCTCACATTGTAACAATCTGCTAGACTTATTTTGTCATTCTTCTCTCCCTATGATTAAGGGACTGTTCCTCATATGGTCTACAAATATTTTTAATTGTTTCCTGTATTCAATGATTTTCTTATTTTTTTTAACTTGCTATTTGTCCACCGGGAGCCAGCCAACCACCACCAACCCAATCCAACCCACGATCCACCAGTCAGATCCCCATCTAGTCGTGGCTATGCCCCCCTGCTGAGGTTGGGATGGAGTCCCCTAGATCCTTGTGCTTTGTCGGGTCCCCATTATGGCTTCATTGGTCAGTCAGTGAGGCACGCCTTCCTCTGCCGACAGCAATCTCTTGCCAGTTCCCAATTTTTCTCCCCTAGACCCCATGGAGATATGGCTACACCATGATATCAAGGCTCATGCCAACATTGGCCATGCTCATCTCCATACTTCTACGGCACCACACTGCCGTGCCCCCAGCCTCTACCAGAGGCTGGACTAGCATTGGGCCTCCCCCCTCCCTCCCCAAGGGAGATGAGCTATCCTGTGGATGCTTAGCCTCCCCTCCCCGGCCTGCCCTCCAGCACCTCGGGCTCATTCCTGAACCTGGGTCACTGGCATTCAATGACTTTCAAGCCTGCTCCCTACCTGGTGGAAACTGGTCAAGAGTCTGACTTTTAAGTGTACACTAAAATTAATTTTCTTTGGTCTCCATGCCTGGACTCACACTTTTTACCTGGTTTTAAGTTTATTTAGTTACTTTATTTTATGTTTCGTGTGTCTGTGGTTTGAATGATTAGATACCTATTGTGTTAAAAGTGTGTCTGTGGTGTGTTTAATGGGTTTGAGTGGTTTACTGGGTTGGTTTTAAGGGGTCCAATGGGCTTTTGTTTGGGCATTTTAGTGGGGCTTAAAGTTTAGATATTTTTTTGTTTTGGGATTTTAGTGGGGCCTAAAGTTTAGATATTTTATTTGTTTTGGGGATTTTAATGGGTTATTTGGGGCATTAGTTTTTAGAAGGCTGTTCTGCTATTACAGGTATTAGATTTAATATGTGTAAGGGCTTTAGTGTGCAGAGGCATGTATACCCCAGAGATCTATGGCAGTGCCATCCTTTTGTTGGATCCCGTCAACTCTCCTGTCAGGTTTTCAGCCACTTGAGAGAGTTACGAATCCTCAAGTGTTGGTGCAAAACCAATAGTGCATGGACTGGGGTATAGGGTTCAGAGTGGTTCGATTGGAGTGGTTGGGTTTAGGAGGCACCCAGGAGGGTATTGAACCAGGAACGGGACCAACATGCCTGGTTCCCTCCTTAGGCCCTGCCACATGGAGGCAAGCAGGAAGTAGCAGGTCCAGATAGCTCTGTTACTCCTCTTCAGGCCACTCTCTGTAATGCTCCGTCACTAAGAATAACAAGCGGTAATGCATGATTACATTGCCAATTTTGGCTGACCTTTTGTTTGACATCGAGACCTGGGTTGGGGATGACTCCATCCCTATGCTGGAGGAGTCTCCCACCAGGGTATCTGGTGTTGCACTGCCTGAGGCAAGACTGTGGGAGGTGGCCATTTGTTTTAAATCCACATTGGCACTCACAGCATATGCCATGGAACTTTCAGGTCCTTTCAGTGTTGCTGCTGGATGTGCTCCAGGTGTTAGCTGCAAAATCATTCTCATATACTGTCCACCAGCATACGGGTGATTTTGTGCAGGAGCTGGCAGATTTCATTGTAGATCTAGCTTTGAATGCCTCTAGACTCTTGGTGCTGGGGACTTCAGTGCATGCATTGATGATGAATCCTTCCTCTTGGTCTGCAGCTCCTTGATGAATTCTCCAGGGTTAACACAGGCAGCTCCTCTGGCACACATCAGTGGGGTTACACCTTGGACCTGCTCTTCTCATTGGGTCTTGACATAAGTGCAGTCAAGGTTGACCTGGTATTTTGGTCCGATCATTATGGCATGTCATTCCTCTGTGGGGTCTCCTGTCATTCTACACCTCTGGTGAAGACATTCCGATACCATCCAAAACACAGTCTGGAGCCTCACAAACTCCTGGGCATATTGGATGTCTCTGGCATGATGCTCACTCGCACACAGGGTTCTGAGAATGCCATGAAGCACTATAATGGTGCTATGTTGTCTGCCTTACATTCTTTGGCACCCTACCATATTCATTCCTTGACCTCCTGACATAGCTCTCCCTGGGACTGTGATGAGCTGCACCAGTTGAAGGCTAAGAGATGGAGACTGGAGAATTCCTGGTGTAAGACTCAGTCTATGGAGGACAAATTGCCATTGAAAACTCACTATGGTGAGTATCAATGGGCAGTCACCCTGAAAAAGGCAGACTTCCTGTCATGGAGGATTGCTGCAGGAAGAAATCATCTGGCTCAAGTCTTTCAATGTGGACAGGTTTTAAATCCTTCCTACCAACAGTCAGTTTGATTTTTTTCTCCTGAAAATGCAATGAATTTGGAGATTTATTTGCTGACACAGTGTCATCCATTAGATTGGGTATCCACCAGGCAGCCCGTTATGGGTCAGCTGATAGTCAGGGCCATTGTGGCACTAATGATCTGCCTGCCTGGGCTTAGTTTTGGTCAATCTCAGAGGACAAGGTTCTCAAGCTTTTGGCTGGTTTGTGTCCCACCTGCTCTTTCCTGGATCTGGGACCTACCTGACTTATTTTAGAGCGCCAAGAGGTGTTGGGAACAGTTATTTCTCAGCTCATCGGGTGTTCCTTGAGGGAGGGTGTTTTTCCATCTGCCCTTGGGCAGTGGTGAGGCCCCTTCTTAAGAAATGTTCCTTTGACCCTGATGTGTTGCAGACCTGTCTCTGATCTTCCCTTCCTGGGGAAGATTATAGTGAAGTTTGTGGTTGACAAACTTGTTGGATACCTTGAGCAGTTTAGCATATTTTAACACCTCCAGTCAGGATTTTGGATGTGTCACAGCACTGAGACTGCTCTCATCAGAGTTACAAATGATCTCCTCATGCGAGTGATTGGGGGCCTTTTTACCATCTTGGTCCTATTGGATCTCTCGGCAGCATTTGACACTGTTGACCACAGATTACTTGTGGATTACCTGAGGAGCTATGTGGGACTCACTGGTGCTGTTTTACGGTGGTTCAAGTACTACCTATGTGGGAGAACGCAGCAGGTGGCCCTAGGAAATTTTCTTTCCAGGACCTTGATGCTGCTCTGCAGCATTCCTCAAGGCTCGACCCTTGCTCTCATGTTGTTTTCTGTGTGCATGTTTCCATTGGGTGAGATCATTAGATGATGTGGCATTGATTTTCACTGTTATGCAGATGACACTCAACTAAACGGTACCTGTCTGGTACACCTGATGATTCCAGTGCTGTCTCAGTGTTGGAGAAATGTTTGTCTGTATGTTCTTAAACTGTCTATGTCTTAACCTAGGCATAACAGAGGTCATGATTATCAAGGCTGGTAGGCGGGGCTCAGCTACAATAATTAGGCTTCCTTGAATCTTGTGCTAGGTGAACAATTGCTCAGGGCCCTAGATGCTGTTGAGAATCTTGGGGTCAGTCTGGACAGCAAGCTGACTCTTGATCAATAGATCTCGGCAGTTGTCCAAGCTAGCTTTTACCATCTTCGTAACATTGCCAGGATCAAACAGTATCTAGCTTTTGCAGACTTGGCAATGATAGTACATGCCTTTGTCACATCTAGGCTAGATTATTGCAATGCTCTGTATCTGTGGTTATCTGGAGGTTTGTTGTGATGCCTGGAGTGAGTTCAGAGTGCTGCAGCCCAGTTTGTCATGGCCTGCTATTATAGACCACAGCACTGCGGTGCTGCATGCACTGCACTGGCTGCCAATGCGGTGGCACATAAGCTTCAAAATATGCTTGATAACTTCCAAGGCCCTGCACAGCCTTGGACCAGACAACTTAAAAGACCTCCTAGTTCCTTACTGCCCAATTTTCCCACTCTGCTCCTCTGATGCTGGCGTGCTTTCTGTCCCTTCCTCTAAGCTTCGGGCAATCTGGGGATAGAGCATTTTGTGTGGCAGCACCCATGTTATTGAATACTCTGCCAGATTATATTAGATCATCCCACTTGGTAAAGGCCTTTAAATCTAATCTGAAAACTTTTTCATTTATTCAGGCTTTCTGAATTTTAACTTTATTGAATTTTTATATGTTATCTGCCTAATCTACTGAGTTTTGTAGATGTTTTGTGCAGCACACTGTGCCCTCAGGAAAGGGTGCTATACAAATAACGTTTTCTTTCTTTCTTTTCTTTCTTTCTTTCTTTCTTGTTATTTGTAGCTCAGTTTTGTATTTTGATCTGTTTATTTTGTAGGCTTTTTTTCTGAATTTTATATATAGTTTTTACTTTTTTGATTTGTTTTTGATTTTGTATGTCAACTATGGCAGTATTTTCCCTTTCCATTATATTTCCTTTTTATGGGTACAATTTATTTTCAGTTTCAAAACTTTGTTTATGATTTAATTCCAGCTATCCTCAACAGATTTTCCTTTTAGTTCCTATTTCGGTTCCAGTCTCTTATGTTTGCATTTATTACTTTGAAGTTTGCTTAAGAGTAGTTTCTCTTAACTCTATTACCAACGTTTCTGTGTGGCCAAATTGGTACAGTAAAGTGTACCACATTGGGTCACTTGCTCCTAGATCCCCTTACTGATATATTTGATATTTCTGTGTATGAGTTTGTTATGACCAAGTTGAGGATGTTTCTTCCTCTCCCTTGGGGTTGAAGGGGAGCAAGAGAGAGAGAGAGATGCAAAGTCAACCCAGTTAACAGGACAACTTAGTGAGGACGGCTTCCAAGTGGAAAACAGTAAAATGAACTCTTTTCTAGCAAAATAAGCTTCCACACTAAAAAAATTGCATAAAAAAATGTTATCAGTATTTGTACTGTTTTATTGTTCTGCATTTCAGGGAGCCATTGTATAATAGCAGTAATGCATTCAAGATGAGTGTTATGCTTAGATGATGTCACTTCTTGGGTGCTGGATGCATTTGGCCTTTGGCCTCATTTCCAACCACCCAAGGCATGACATTATCCAAGCTTAGAAAATGGGCTAGATTGTAGGAGCTCTCTGATTGGCTGAGAGCTACAGCAGGGGGGTACATTAAGTTTTAATAGATGCCCAGTCGAAAACAAGGTCCAATTCAGGATGCCCTATTACTTGTGTGAATCTTGGGCACCCCCTATCCCTCTCTCTAATTGGCTAAAACACTGAATTTTAAAATAAAATTGCCACCATTTTTTGTCTCATAGCAAAGTGAGAGGTGCTGCCGGCAAATACGAGCTACAGCTTCAGCTTCTTTAGTACGAAAATTAATTTTTTAGCAATACCTTATCTTTACCAGAGCTCTCCCCACTCATCCTCCAGCTCCTACAGTCTAGCCCATTTTCCCAGTCTCGCTTAGATACCAACTCTGTTGACCACCATGGCTACTTTCTTTGCTCTATTCATTCAAATGAAACTGGCTAATATTTACAACAAAAGCGATTTCCATATCTACGACCTGCATGGCATCAATTGGAAAACAGAGCTGCAAGTAGGGACAAAACCTTTCATTTTTAATTAAATACTAAAACAGATCCTGACAGACTGCTCATGAAGCATTTCAAAAACATCTCTTGTTTTTTTGGGGACTACGACAACGGAATGGATCTCTCGAGCAGGCAACAGGACATGAAACATAAAAAACACGGAGGGACTACTTTACAAGACAAACAGTAAAACATCATTTTTACTTAATTTTTACATTGCTTTTAAATTTTTAAATCACAGATAAAAGTGGTAAAGGGACATTTCTAAGCACAATAATGCCCTCCAGGGTGGGTGGTATGGGCAATACTTGGACCCGCCCAGGGCTATAAGGTGCTCCGCCTGTGACGCCGGGCCTCATTACACCCCTGGCGTGTCTGGTATTACCCAATACTGCCCACCCTGTTGGGTATTATTGCTTGCATGACATACATCCTGTCATGCATTGTTGCTTAATTTTAGAACTATACAATACAGTTTGTGTCCCTTCCCATCACAAAGTTCTATATAGTACTAGAAAAGAATCATATTATGACAATAGCGGATAAGCTTATTGAGAACTCAAGCTACGTGTTATAGTTCTAAACTGGCCCTCAGCCCCAGAGTGTAATGAGAAATATGCAGATCATTTTTAATAGGCCTGTAAAGATGGAGCAGTAACATAATTAGAACCAGTATTTAGATAATAACAGCTTCCACAGGGAAAATGACTTGGAGTGTTAATGCAGAGATTGATACTTAGCTAAGAAAGTGCATTAAAGTAAGTTTGTCACATTTAAGAAAACTTTGAATAACATAATAATTAAAGACGCAATTTAACCTATATTTTATATGTAGCCCTTTCTCCTGCCAGTGGTTTGCAGCTGGTATGGTTCCAAGGGAGGATACCAACCATGATCATTTATATTTACTCTGGATCTGAGGATGCAAGGCCTACACAGGATGAGGTCAGAAGGAAGAACCCACGAAACAAACATGAGACACATAAGAATGTCCAGAAGCACTGGTGGAGTCAAATAGCTGACTTTATTCAGTGTCCTTATGTCTATTTATTTAAAATGTGGTGACAGGGACAGGCACACTGAGCTGAGGCTGATTTCCAGGTGTGACTGGGGGGGGAATACAGCAATAACAAAGTGAAAAAAAAGTGCAGGCACATGTACAATAAAATCACAGTACAAGTAAGGAATTTCAGAGGAAGAGAAAAGCAATGCAAAAAGTGTACATGTACATTGGTTATATGGTAGCCAGGTTGAGAACTAAGGGAGCGCGCTGCAATGTAGGGCAAGGCATGTATACAAAACCTATAAGACATAAAATTCTGATTACAGATTCAGATTACAGAGTACATTGAGTTTTACGATTTACAACTGAGTAGGCAAGAATGGGTAAAACAGGTAAATCAGCAGATAGGGGATAAATAGGATACAAATGGTTGTAATGTAGAGAAAGAGAAGAAGCCTAGCTGCAAGTGCATTGCAGCCCTGGCAAGACTCTGGGCATTACACAAAGCAGCTGATCTATCAGACTGCTGAAGTCCTACAGCTTGCTCTGTATATCATCCAAAATTTTATTTTATTTATTTTATTTTATTTTTATTTTTATTTTTATTGACCAGGTAAGTGCACTAGACAAATCCTGCCTATTTTCAGGCACAACCTGGGGGAAGGGGATACAGATGAATTCCAACTGACCTTGAACCAGATTAAGTTGTTGGTGGTATTTTTAGTGAATGAGGAAATTTGGCCAGGACACTGGGAAATTCTCCACTCTGATGCATTGCTGCGCCATGGTCAGAGGGAGCTGCTGAAGGCGATGGCCACTGGTCAGATGCACTGCGAGGCGGGAGTACCGCCTAGAGAACCGGAGATTGGGATGATGGAAACCTAGGAGGAGGTACAGCTACAGTCGCTGAGCTGCAGATGGAGTGCCAAACTAAGGAAAAACAGGCGAGGCCTGTATCGGAGCTTACCGGAGAGAGGTCCTTTAAGGAGGTGAGGGCCCAGGGCAGCCCACTGGGAGACAGCCTGGAAAGAGAAGCGGCGGGTTCATTGTTGGAGCAGGAGAGTGGGATGGTGAGTCGTCCTGGAAAAGAGTCGCTTCCTGGTGAGGATCGGAGTGGAGGCGTCACGGAACTGCACAGGCCCAGCAGTAAGGACGAATTACCGGATATCGCGAGGGCTGCTACTCGTTCTGAGGAAGGAACTAAGCCGATCAATTTAGAGTGTGGGACCGGAGGTACAGGCCTGGAGAAGGGTCCGAGTACTGACTGGTCGGAAGAGGTGGCCTTGTCGCAAGCAGGATGGATTCGGCAGACGGATGGAAGATGGGTGCCTGATCCGAATGGATTTCTTTTTCCCAGCAGAGACTGAAGCAGCACAAAGAACTCTGCAGGAGGGTGAGTCGTTGGCTTTAGCCAAACAGCCTAAACAGGGCCAGGCTTTAGGCCAGAAGGATTATTGGATGAGCAGGGAAGGAGGATTTCACTGCTAATAGTGTGCCTGAACTGGTGTCAGAAGAGCAGGAAGCAAGGAGGGGCCCACGTTTTTCGGATCTTTTTAAAAGAAATAAGCTGGAACAAGCCCCAAGAAGAAATGCAGTACGGCTGAGGTACAGAGGGGGTCTCCCTGAACATCCTGACCGGATTTATGTAGCAAGAAAATTGTTGATGGATTCTATGAACTTTCTACCTGTTGATATTTATGCTTTGATTAATATACATGGGGAGGATACCTTTGATGTTAGTTTTAAACAAATGGCTAGCTTAGAGAAATTTTGGCATAAATATGACAGTTGCAAGTTATTGCCTTTATGGTTACCTTTTTTAGCCATTCCGATTACAAAACCGGTTTTTAAAACAGTAAATGTGATGTTCAGGAATGAGGGAGTGAATGTGGGAGACATTGTTTTCTGGTTGAAACAAAAATGTGAGGTTCTGGGCCCGCCGGAGCCTATTTTGGACTCAGAGAGTATCTGGATGGGGGCATGGAAATTTAAAGTCAAACTGTATGTGGTGAATAATGAAGTGCAACATGTTCCAAATAGCTTTTTTTTGGGTAGAGATCGTGGGGTTTGCTTTTACCCAGGACAGCCAAAAGCATGTTATAGATGTGGTAGCCGTAGGCACTTGAGTAGTGCATGCGACAAAGTGAAATGTGCTTTATGCGTGAATTGGACCATGACAGTGCGGTTTGCAGGAATGAATTTAAATGTACTCTATGTGATGACTTGGGACATGCCTATCACCAGTGTCCGTGGGCAGAGCAGAATAGACAAGGGGGTTTAAATAAGGAAGACCTGATTGCTCAGGCCCAGTGTAGGGGGGAGCCTGCCCAGTCCCATTTAAGTAAAGGGAACATGTTGGGAGTAGTAAAAGACAGAGTTGCAACCCCAGAGGTTTCAGTTGATTCTCTTCATGAAAAAAGATCCACTGTTCTGATCCCACAACAGGTTTTGGTCCCCATTTCTATGTGCGGAATCCTTGCTAAGCCTACAGATCCTACAGATGACCCCGCCAGGAATCTGAGATGGAAATTCCTTTCAGACCCCTCGGAGGTTACTAGAGCAAGTAGTCATTCTGGAGGGGTTTGTTTGACTCAGAACTCCTTTTCAGCTTTAGCAGACTTAGAGGGGAGGGGTATCAGATTTGTTAAAATCGGACGAGAGTTTGAGTATGGAAATTGAGGAAGAGGGGGTTGGAAGTATTGAAGGAAAAAGAAAAAGGGAGAAAAGGAAACAAGAGAAATCCTGAGTAGATGAATTACGGTCGATATGGCCTGTTTAAAGATTATATCTCTCAATTGCTGTAGCTTAAAGAGCTACAAGAGGCGTCTAATTGGCTTACAGCATTGTAGAGATTTTAAAGCGGATGTGATTTTTTTACAAGAGACACATTTTTCTTCTTTAATGGAGGTGTCTCAGGCAAAAAAACTATGGAGGTAGGGCCCGTCCTTTTGGTCTTTTGGGGAAGATGTGGCAGACGGGGTAGGTATATTGTTTTCCAACCCGGCAGTTCAGGTAACAAGGCTGTTAGATGTCCTGCCAGGAAGTTTATTGATCTTAGACTGCTTGGTGTATGGTGTCTGCTTTAGATTAATTAATACTTATGCTCCGCAAGTTAAAACAGCAAGGATTGCTTTGTTTAGTTTGGTCAAGCCATATCTATTTACGTCTAAGCATATAGTTTGGGGAGGAGACATGAATTGTAGTCTAGATATTCGGATAAAAAACGGAGTTCAACAAAAAACTTATTGTGATTCTCATGCCCTTTCTCAAACAATAGAGGTCGCAAAGTTGAAGGATGCCTTTAGAGAATTGCATTCATCTGTGGGTTATACTTATAAGAGGGCCACCTTTCAGACAAGAATTGATTATTTTTTTCTGTCTAATTATTTAGTACTGGTGGTGTGTTCGGTAATGCCATATGATTTTTCTGATCATAATGCCTTATGTAGTGTTGTAAGTTTACATCAGATTCCGGCTTCCTTTCCAGTGTTTCATGGCAGATGGATGTTAAATGCACGACTACTTTCAGAAGCTGTGTTTTTGGCTCAGTTAAAAGAATTTATGGTTTTTCGTAAATCAGTGGCAGTATTTTTTTCAGATTGGATTTCTTGGTGGTCAGATACCAAGTTGGCTTTAAAGGATTTTTTTATAGCCTATGGGAAACGGAAAGGTTCGGGGGATTATTTACAGTATTTAGATTTTCGAAACCAATATTATAAATTACAGTCACACCCAAGATGCAAAGAGGTAGAGATTCAGTCTCAGATTAAGTTGGTAAAAAGAACATGTTGAATTATCAATTCCAGAGGGCAGCAACCCTACATGCCAGTTTAAAATTTGGTACACAACAACAACCTTTTCAGGATCCTTATAAGGCATGTAAAAATAAGATTGAGAAGAGATTTATGTCAGGGCTACGAAATTCTGTCGGGGGATTTAAAAACATCTGTGGCAGAAATGTTAGCAGTAGCAGAGGAAAGAGTGGCTTCTCAATTTGAAGAAGGTTTTGTTTCTTCCTCTGTGTGGGAGGATGTTTTTCATTTCTCAATTCCTACCATTTCTCAGGTTGATGTAGAGCTTCTACAAGGACCTATCGCTTTGCAGGAGGTCCAGCGGGCGATAGGTTCTTTACGGGTAGGGGTGTCACCTGGGATAGATGGGTTAACCAATGAATTTTATAAAACTTTTTCTGCAGACCTGAGCGGCATACTGACGGAAGTTTTTTAATGATATCCTACAGTATGGGTTTGGAGATGCGAAATTTAATTTAGCTATTTTAACATTTATTTTTAAGACAGGGGACATTACAGATCTGGGTAACTGGAGACCAATTAGTCTCCTGAATACGGACTACAAGATACTTTCTACTATCTTATGTAAAAGATTGCAAGATTGCTAAGGGGTGCTTCACCCGCACAAACATGTGCTATTCCCCATCGATCAATCCAGCAGAATTTAAAATTTTAAGGGACATATGTGAATTTGGACTTCAAAGAAAATTTTCAGGTTTTATTATGGCATTAGATCAGGCTAGAGCCTTTGATTCTGTGTCCCATGAGTTTTTTTTCAGGTATTAGTAAGGTATGGGTTTCCAAAGTGTTTATTAAGTTTCTTTACACTTTATATTACAAAGCAAGTTCTTGTGTAAGCATTAATAAGGTGGTAGGCTCTGAAATACGGATGAACTGTGGGGTCAGGCAGGATTGTCCGATTAGCCCTTTATTATATGCTTTTGTATTGGACCCTCTGTTGAGAGAAATTGAGCATAATAGGACAATTCAGGGGTTATCGCCATCTTATAATTTACCGGCCCAGAAAATTTCTGCATATGCAGATGACATTTGTCTGTTGGTAGCAGATGTCCAGTCAGGTGTCCAGGCTATCCAAGTGATCAAAGGATTGGCAGATTTAAATGGCACTAGATTAAATTTAGAGAAATGTAAATGTTTGCGATTGGGGATACTTACTGTTTGTCAGAACATTGGGGTATCATAGTTAAGGATTATATTACTGTTTTAGGTCTTCTGTTTGGTACAGGAGACTTAGCATTATTAAACTGGGAAAAAGCTTTGGTTATTGCAGAAAAAAGGTACAGCAATGGAAATCCTGGGGTTTTTCCAAAAAGAAGCGGGTTTTAATTATTAAAAAATTTCTATTACCCATTTTTTTACATGTGTCTGCCATTTTTCCGGTTCCTGTTTCATTAGAGACAAGATTGTATAGTGTATTTTTTCAAATGGTGTGTGGTAGTTAAACCGATTAAAAGAGCTTTTACTTATTTAAAATTAAATCAAGGGGTTTAGGATGATAAACCCGGTTGTATTTTTCATTCCTTCTTTATAATTGCAGCCTTTCAATCAAGGGTTAAACCTCAGGATCATCCATGGTCGGCTTGGACACAATTGCTCTTTTTCCTTTTATGTCAAACTGGGAAGGAGGGTGTTCCTATTAAAAGTAAGGTAGCCTTGGCCCCTTCATATTGGATTCCTCAGTAAGAAAATTACGGAATGGAAACTAGGAAAGGCTCAATTGCAGGATATACCTAGGAAGGATTTTATGCAGAAATTATGTTTAATTTTTTTATGTCCAAGTGGATTTCCCTTGTGTACCCCTACAAAACTGCACAAGCCCTGCAGCTTTTGATGGACCATAGGATACCCCTGGTATGTGGGATGTGTTGTGGCTCTGTTGTCATGGAGATTGGGAGTCAGGGTAATTTAAAACATAAACAGATCACGGATCGAATGTGCATTAGACCAGGGTGCACAGATCAAATTGAAACATTGGAACATTTTCTACTTCTTTGTCCATATGTGAAGTCTTTTTGGTATGAGTTAGCAAAGTGGTGGGAATGGGGATTTTTGACACATATTACTTATCAGAGTCTTGTCTTGGGTGACTACTCAGGTTTTCTGCGAAGATACCACCCAAGTACTTTAAATCTGATCTTTGCCTGTATTAAATATCACCTGTGGCAAGCTAGGTGCCAGTTCTCTCTACAACATACCCTTCTTCCCTATAATGTTATTTTTAACTGTATAGAATTAGCAGTAGGTAAACAGAAAATGTATGCGCAGTGAACATTAGAACAGAATGTCTTCCAGGATTTTTGGAAACATATTGTTTGGTTTAAGTGACATTGGTGAAACCTGCCTTTTGTGTATGTGTGTTAAGTTTGATTTCGTTTTTATTAATTTTCAAGCATTGTATTTGAGTTTATTTAGGTTAGTTATAGAAGGGTGTATTTTCCTTTATTTCCTTTGCACATTTCATGTATATAGGTGTTTTTGACGACTGTTAAATGTGATTGTGTCATATTGTTATTGTTTTGTATTTTTCAATAAAAATTCCCCTACTCTTTTCAATAAGTGCCATGGGATCTTTTAACATCCACCTGAACTACCACCAATCCAGGCAGATGGGACCTCGGTTTAACATCTTATCCGAAAGACGGCACCTCAGAAGTGCAGCACCCCTCTCTTGCTGCACTACAGTGTCAGTACTGGGATATTAACCCAAGTGCCAGATGTGGAACTGAACCCACAGCCCTCTGGTCTCCCGGCCTCAGAGGTGAGTGTGTTACCTACTGAGCCACTGACACTGCTGATTAAAATAAATTTAGGTGGAAGAAACTAAGTCAGACACATGGACCATTTGCCCTTTTTTACTTAGATTTTTTTTTTGTATCTCTTATTTTCTCAAAAAAGAGGGAAATGGCTGGCCCGGAGGTGTGGAGGGCTGAGGTATTATGCCTTACCTCCTGCCATGCTGGTGATCCGTGTTTGCAGTGCGAGTGGGTTGCTGGCAGCCATCCGGGGTGGGAGAGGATTAAGCATCCAGAGGACAGCTCTCCTCTCCTCTCCTGGGGAGGGAGGAAAATGGAGACTGGTGTATGTCTGACACCTGGTGGAGGCCGGGTGTCAGGGTGCTGTATCCCATATGCAGTGGGTGGAGGCAGAGCAGTCGACCGGCGTGTTGTGGGCAGAAGCATGAACAGCTCAGCCATTGCCAACACTGCATGCTCCTCCACCTCCAATGGGAGGAACCAGAGGAGGAAAAGGTCCTGGGCAAGTCAGATGATCCTGGGCAAGTCGTATGATTGCCAACCCCCACAGATGCTGATCATCAGCAGGCACCTCCCAAAGTGGATCCAGTACTGGTGGTGCACGAATCCCACCACCCTGCCATGGAGGGTAAGCCATGGTGGAAGAAAGAAGGTAGCCCTGCACAGTCAGGGGATGGGGCTGAGGGTTGACATAAATGTGGGCCTTCCAGGACGGGGGATAAAGAAAGTGTAAAAAGAAAAAAGGCAAAATAAAACTGAAAAATGTTAAATGTGCATGTGTGCATATTTAGTTTTATTTTGTCTTTGATTATACTTTATGCATAACTTTAAAGCAGCAGTGTGACAAAACTGGGCAAAAATCTAACCCTACTTTTTTTCATTATAAAAGATTCCAGGCATCTTCAAATTTTATTTGGTGGTACAATTTTCTCTAATTCCACCAAAATCTGAGTATTTTATAAATGTTAATTTTTTTTTTCTCAAAAAGAAAAAAAGATGGCTGACACATTTTGCATAGAAATAGCATTGTAGACCTGGATCAAGAAAATAAAAAAAGACTCATGGTGCCCAGCATAGGAGGTACCTAGACAAGTACATTGGACAGGTATGCTAATATTTGTATTAATTATAGCTGAAATTAACTTTTGGGGAAAAACATTTTTCGTTGCACTGCTTCTTTAAAATCTGAAATATTTTTCACTAAAATGTTATTAATCTGCAAGTGAACACCCTGCCTCATGACCACAAAAGTGACAAATTTTAAATACCTCCTAAAATTAGTTTTGGGAAAATGAATGCCACCATTTCACTTGTCACATTATTGAAGGAATTCATAAGAAAATGTCATTCCAAGTCACAGAAAAGGTGTCTCTCAGTTACATGCAAAACATCTTATGAAAATGTAAACAAATCAGGACAGTGCATGCGCAAACATTAAAGCATGTATGAACAAACTAATTTCGTGGAAATCAGTTACTATGCAACTACCCAGGTCCCCAATGAACTGTTTCACAAAGAGAGTTAAAAAACTTTTTAAATTACTGATTTATTTATTTTTTAAAATCTGCCATTCCAGGGCATTTCTGAAACCCAGTGTCTATGTTCTCACAAGAATATCGTAGCTGATGATATCATTGGAGCGAGACGTCTCCATATTGACTCAGACTAGAAAGATAAGTTATATGCCATTCCTGCTTATAGTACTTTATTAAAACATGATTAAAATGATAACTATGTGTGGATTTTTCACTTTTTTGTCAGCAACATGCCTAAACACAATTAATCCTTGAAAAATATGTCTGGGGGACACACAGATTATCGTATGCAGTCCTACTGGTATTTGGGTCTATAAGTGTGTGGAAACAATATATTTTAGTGTTATAACCAACAGATTCACATTTTCTTGCATGACAGATGTTACAATTGTTGTGGTGACTGCATTAGGTGATTTTTTTTTTATGTATGTTATGCAAAAACGTGTAACACAACTAAAGGCCACATAGTGACATTACTTTTTCTTGTCAGTCACTCAGTGAGGAGTTGTGGTCAGTGACAGCAGTAATAGCATGCTAGATGTCTAATGTTGACAGTGCACTGTGACAGTGCTGTCATAAATGTTTATTTTATGCATGGCACTAAGTAGTTTTATTTCTAAATTTCTTTATGCTGAACAGTCTGTTTAATCATATTTGTTTACCCATGCTGCTACACTGTTACATCATGTGTGGTGATTCTGCAACATTTTATGAATATTTTCATTATTTTTTTAATTATGTAGTAATGCCCTAATAAAGCAACACTTCACACCTTTTTCTACATAACCTTGCATACTTTTAATTGTGTGTTTCACATATTTTTAATTCACATGCCATTTACCTTTGACCTACTGCTATGTTTTGGAGGGAAATGTATTTTCCTCTCAAACTGGGGAGCTTCTTCGAATGACTCACAGTACATATCTTGTCAGCTTTTGATTACTGAGTTTTTGTGACATTTTATTTACCATTGTAGATATAATATTATAGCAAAATGTTATCTTTTATTTTTTAGTTGTGTTCTATTCTATTTTAAAGAAAAATATTTGTAATGCATCTATATCTATCTGTCTGTTTGTCTACTCTCTGATTACATAATGCCATACTGTGTTGTGTATATATGTGAAAATGAAAACTGTAAAGGCTTTGGAATACATTTTCCATTTTCTGACTGACAAACTTACTCCTAAAACCTGGGTGCATTTCTGCAGGTGTAAGATTTTCAGCTCACAACACAGTCGATTTGCTCCATCAGTACATTTTAATTTTCTTGCTATCAGTGAGAACCTGAAAATTGGACCAACTAGGATGCACTAAAGCAAAATCAAAACTGAAAGCGGAAACGTCCCATCTATATTTATGCCATTAAGCTCTACATCTGCAAGTTCACTGAAGAAGAAACAAAGGACTACTATCATGAAGCGCAACAGATTACAGGTTATTGCAATGAGCATCCGTATGAAATGTGCTGCTACTGTATATTTTGAACTAATTCATATAGGGGTTACTGGTTTTGATTTTTGATTGGTGCTTTTTCATGGTGTCATGGTTTATATTAGGATGAAGGAGAAGGAGTACATGGCTGGGGGTTCCTGGGGAGGTGGACTCAGGAGCCATAAGGCAGAAGTTGTTGTGTGCTGCTGGATCCTGTCATCATGCATTGTGCTATGTTCATAAGCATTTTTAATGGTGGTAGGGGACCTTGGTGCCATGCATGCTGACCATGCCCTCAGACAAAGAGTAATGCTCTCTAAGCCGGATTTTCAAAAGCTACTAATCCAGCTGAAGGGTTCTGTTCTTGCAGAAATCAGTTTACAGAAAACTTACACCATGTAATATTTGTGTGCGCATGGTATGATAGGGCCAGAGCTCATTGGCTTGTCCCACTTTGGAATAATATACAGCATTGTGATAAGCATATTCTTCTAAACTTGTTGTTTACTACAAAAAAGGGGAATTAATAATCAAAGGGGTAGCTGGTTATCTCACTGCTGTTTCATTGATATGCTTAAAACACAAATAATGTGCACTATTTTATTGGTTTCTAACACTAGAATCTAGGCCTGATTCTATGTACTGTACTGAAATTTAGAAACTGTTCGACCTGTGGTTATTTTATCCGAATACTATTTATATCAGGTTTTGTAATATTATGTGGTAATAGTCTTATTCATGATAGGAAGCTATTTGTATTAGTCCTCTGTCCTAGTAACTCAAAATATGTCTTTTTAAAGATAATTTTGTAACTGTGAAATTTTATCTGTGAAATGGTCTATGACTGATCAATAAACATGAAACTGAACTGAAACTGAAGCTATTGCTCCATAACATCCTTGTGCCATGATGAGAAAGGCTGAATTTCATTTGAGTACATGGGTGGGGAGGAGGAGATGACCCTGGGATATGTCTATGGGAGGACTGAAGGAGTCGGATGATACAGAGAGATGTGTGTGTGGGGTGGGGTGGGGTGGGTTGGTGGCCTGTGATGTAATAGGCAGTGATGGCTTGTGAACATAGGTCAGAGATGTGATCTCTTCCAGGATCTGCATGACATGGCTATGGGAGGGCTCCAGCTGCTTTTTCTGGTGAGTTGTTCAGGTGATAGAACACATTTATTGTTGTTTGTCTCTCAAACATGGCATTACACATTCTAGTAGGATAATGAACATGTTGCCATGGGGAGATAAGGTTCCTGGATGGTGTGGATGGCTGCTGACATATGGAGTCGTGGCGGGGATCTGCAGCTGGAAGACAGTGATGTCTGTGGGTGCAGCCTGGCATCATAGCTTGTGAATGCTCATGAAGTGCTTGTTATTGGTGTGGTGAGGGTGTTGATCAACATGTCATTTATGTGTGCATGCCCCCCAAAGGTACTGGTTCATATAATCCTGATGCCATGGTGGCTGGAGGGCACATGTAACATGACTAAATGGGTTGGGGAGGGTGCACTTACCCAGAGGATATGGCTAGAGGAGCACTCAAGGACACAGACAACATGGAGGAGGAATGGGTGGAGGTGAGTGGACTGTGAGGTAATAGGCAGTGATGGCAAGGGAGCATGGACCAAAGATGTGGTCTCCCAGGATCCACATGACATAGATGGGGGAAGGCTCCACCTACTGTAGGACATGGATTGGGGTTCTAGGTGGGTTGACATTGACTGGGGTATAGCCTAAGGATCTGGAGGACACATATGTGGGCTGTTTGGGGGGACTTGGAGATAGAATGATGTGATTTTGTTTGTGGATTTCTGTGTATGGGTGCACATACATTGTCTTTCATTGTGAAGTTGTATTTAGCACCACTTTTAGTGCTAGGTTGCTGGTGCAGCAAACCTTTTTAAGTGCCTTAGCATCACAATGCATCAAGAAAAACATGCTCTACCATACTTATGGTGGTTTTCTATTATCTTTGTGTTTCTCTTCCACATTACTCAGTGTGACTGAAGTATAATTCATTTTATGTTTGCCTGTTTTTGTCTATGTGCATGTTCCAGTCACTGGACAGTAATGGATATATTTTTATATTTATTATCACTGTGCCTTAAGATTTTTTACAGGTTTATCATATTCTGCACATCACTGCTCTCTGTACATGGCAGTAGGATCGACATCCCTCAGCTGCAGATGTAAGAGGAATGCTGCATTTTGGACTTATAAAGTGATCATAGGAATGCTGCCTCAGTACATCTCCGTCTGCCTCCCGATATGTACTTTCAGCAAGTATGCCCTGAGAAGTGCTTCCTTCATTGCTCTTGTATGTATATAAGGCAAATTGCATTTTGGCAGAGCAGCTATAAGCTGTAACTATCTCAGATGTGAAATAAATTGCAAAGACCCTGAAACTAACTCATCCTATTCCCTTTCTACCTTCAACTCTCTTTACCTAAGTCACAACAAGGAGCCATGCACCTGTTTTACTTGATGCCGTTCATCCCATAACCCTAGCCCAGTTTGAGTCCTGTCCTACAGAAACCCTGTGTTTGATATTTATTAATAATTTCAGGGCCCCCTCTATGCCTTCTCCTTCCCCTACCCAATGCCCTTGCTTTCGCCTCTTCTATCATCTCTGGCTTGTTTAACCCTGAATTTAGTTACTTACCATCCTCCTTACCCCTCTGTCTCTCTCTCCTCCTCCAGAATCCTTTTGTTGGCTGGACTTAGATTGTCTGCTACTGCGGCGGTCCACTTATCAATATTGTGTTTTTCTTTTTCTTCTCTTCATTCAATTCCACTATGTCCCTATTCCTGACCTTACCTTTATTCTGTTGTTGTTACCTCCTCAGAAATACCATCTGGAGTAGCCTTTTCACCCTCATCCTTACCCCGGACCTTTACTTTTAGTGTATACTGAGTGCTTATTAATCTGCTGTACCCATCGATTGTTACATTTTTCATGTTGATATTCATATATACTTTGTATGATGTGTTACCAGTTTATTTCCTGACCCAGATTCCAACTGTCTTTTCTGTACACACTCTTGTTGTTAATAACTGTACATATATTTCTAGTATTGTATTTATTCCTGCCTTGTATATTGTTCACTGTATCTTTCTGATCTGTTTTATCCTGTATACCCCAATTCCACCTTGAAAATGAGTTATGTTCAACGGTGATCACCTGGTTAAATAAAGGTTTTGATTGATTGATTGATTGATCATATGCACAAGGTGACTCCATTTTCATATATTCTTATTTTGCAGGTTTTGCAGTCCATAGTTCAGAAGGATCCAACCGGTTCATCTCTTCAGACATTGGCACAGTTGAATATGACAACTGAAGAGTCACCATCTTCAAGTGTTGCTGATGAAACACTCAATGTGACACCATCAACTAGTTCATTCGGTGCACCACTTGATACCATAGACAGCATTATTGACTTGTCCAATACATCTGATCATCCTAACTACGCAATGTTAAGTGCTGATGAAGTGTCAGTAGGTGTCAACATAAGTGACATATCCTGTACTTCAACTGTGACTGGCATGCAGAGGACAATCCAAACTGTACAGTGTCAGGCTAACATAAGACCACAACAGCAGACCCACCAAATCCAGATGTCTTTCACAGGGGAGAATTCAAGAAAAGAAGTAACAATGTGTTCTACTGACATACAATGCACAATAGCAAAAGATGAGAAAACAGTTACTTACCATGACAGAAGAATGCACCAATGATGATGCAGTGACATTAGACAGTCAATCTTAAATTTGGCCTGCAATGCAGATCCAGGTTACAACCCATCAGATGACGAAGTAGTTGATAGTGATTCATTTGATAGTGATGATTAATACAGTGAATCAGTCAGAATGCCAATGGAATTCGATAAAATGAATGTGGAACCAATGAAGGAAAAGTACTTTTTGGTGTTGTAGAGAAACTTTTCTCTGCTGTTTTCAACTTGTCTAAAATATGGGAAGAAAACATAATTTTTCATAACATGTTACTGAGACAATGTTGTAAAAGTGACATTGAAGAATGGACATGTGCACAGATGGGAAAGCCAGAGCTCATCAGGGACCATGCCATGGGGTAATGCCATGTTGGTAACCTTACTATCCTGAACACGATTAACTACAGCAAAAGTGCCACGTTTATTGCAGAATCTGAACACTCTGATCTTCTCTCTGGTAACATATCGCCACAGTAAGCTTTTGAAGTCAAATTGAAGATGGTGCAATATTTATCAATCTATCAAAGGCATTTGATACATTAGGTCACAGAATATTACTAAAGAAATTGTCAAATATGAGTATTTCTACTGCGGTTGTAAACTGGTTCCAGAGTTACTTAATTGGAAGGATGCAAAGAGTGGCCTTGGGTTATTAGCAATCTGAACTGATGGAGATATCAGGGGTTTCACATGGATCCATTTTGGGCCCACTTCTTTTCAATCTTTATGAATGACTTCACTGTTGAATCCCTGAATCTAGGTAAGTTTATGTGCAGATGATACTGTGATTTATACTAGTGGAAAGTGTATTCAACACATCAGACCACACTTCAGTATGTCTTTGATACTCTACAGCCTTTTTGTAAATAATAAGCTGGTTTGAACACAAATAAATCAAAAGTTTCAGTGGATGGAACCATTTTGCAACAGGTAGAAATGTACAAATACTTAAGAATCTGGATTGATAATCAATGCAAATGGAATATCCACATACATTTTGTAACAAAAAATTAAGGCAAAACCTGAGAATGGTGTATAAAATAAGAAAAGAGCTGCCATTGCATTCAAGATTGAAAGCAGTTAATCTTGATTATTCCTATTATACATTATGGTCATGTTGTTTACGGGGCCTAGGGGTGGATCTTGCAAGATTAGATGTAATATATAATCACCTTTGCTTGGTTTGTCCTCGACACTCCTTGGCATACACATCATTGTAAATTATACAGGGAACTAAACTGGGTACATTTAGACTCAAAGACAACAATTACATACAGTAAATTTGATGCTTAAAGGTTATAAAAACAGCTTCCAGATTATATTTGTGAGAATATGAAATCAAAAGTATCCAAAGTAGGGTTAAGGTCATAAATAGTACTGAATTTGAGATACCTTTAAAAAATCTAAAATAGGATACTCTTCCTTCTACTATCGGGGACCACAGACTTAAACCAAAATAAACAAGTGTGTTAGAATAAAATCAAAGCTTGGTTTGTTAAGCAAGCTTTTTTTTTTTTACCAAGGGCATGTTGTTTTGAGTCTTGAAAATGGCTAATTGTATCATGGTTTGGAGCAATCCTGTCATATCTTCTCTTCCAGGTTGAAATGTATTCTACCATGTATGCTTAGTATATTATAATGCTGTGTAATGTATATTATATTGTTATGATGTCTCTATCCTAATGTAACCAGGCTTTTTAGAAATAAGGTATCCTTTGTAAACGAGCATAAGCTCAATGGGAAATATTTCACCTTGTTCATGTTTTTCATGAATAAAATATTACTACTACTACTACAGCAGCACATATAATAAACTGGAGTGATCATACATTGTACCCACTGTTAAAGAAGTTTTGAAGGTGCAGCAAGAAGCCATACCTGTATCTTGCTGCAAGATACCACTGATAACTGGAGGAGATGTTCGGTGCAACTCTCCTGGGCATTGTGCCAAATGCAGATTGTATACCATCATAGATTTACAGTGAAGTAAAGTGGAGAATTTACAGCTCATACAGGTAATGCATAACTGACATTAGCAATGCTTAAGTGGATTTCTGTCACAACTTTGCCACGCACAGGTAACATGCCAAGTAGCATTCAGCTGTATGCATGGTGAAAAAGTGGGCAGTCAGGTGACCAATGGGCAGTAAAAACAATTAGTTCTGCTACCAGCTTTTGGAAGTTAACAGCCATCTAGCTACCTGCCCCTGAAGTGAATTTTGATATCTTAAAAATGATGGGCACCAACAAACTTTCATTTGGCTAACAGATTTTTAAAGCTCATTACCAAGCTGGCCACCACCTCACCAATTTTAATTTGTCCCACCCTGACTATGTGTGGCAAATGAACACATAGTAACATTGTTGTTTTGGGACTGCACTGTAATGCATCTTGCCTACTTATGCAGCATTTCTGTGATATCATCTAGCATGCATGCATTGCATAATGTGTAGTAACATTATACATGATTGTGACATGTATTTATGGAAAACTGTCTTTTACACAGTGTAGAGAAGAAAAATCATCAGCCATGGAACTGGAGGGTCTAACCCGAGGTCTGAAGTTTCTGGAGGATCATGGGTGTAACATCGAACAGCTTGTCACAGATAGACATGTGCAAGTTAAGTCCTTCATGCAGCACCAACATTCAAACATAAAACGTTATTTTGATCTTTGGCATATGACCAAATGTAAATGACATAACACTTTTTATTGCACCTTTCAATTGGTGTAGTGATGCCTAACAGTTTATTTGTGTAAGACTTTAATTAATGATTTTGAACTACTCAGTGTAGTACAGCTAGCCATGATCAGTTTGTGGCTGTCCTTGGGGGGAGGATTGAGCACCCTCCAAGAAGCCATCCTCTTCTGTGGTGGTGGTAGTGGGGAACTGTATCTCTGTGACTGCCAACCTGCTGAACATAGGTGGTGATGCAGGCAGTATTGAACTCTGCTGAGTTACTATGTATGTTTGATGTGTGCACTTTTGCATCCCATAATGTGGCCGGCAGAGGAGATTACAGGAGGGCAAGGTTGGCGGTCATATCATGATGACCACATTTCATCATCTTTCCTAGGTTCAGGAAGGTTGAGGGGTTGGATAGTATGCTGGGTGCATGCATTGTGTGTATTGGGGTGGCACTTCTCACTGTGATCTGTTGGTTGCCACATGGACATTTTCCTGGGGTGGGTGGTAACACTGTCCACAATGGATATCACTGTAACCACAGTGATGGGAATCGGAGGGTGGAGGATGCCACTACATGACGGCATACTCAAGTAACACATGGACAGGTGAATGCAAGAAGAGATGGTTTCAACAGACACAAATGAATACATGAGAATTGTGGAGTACATTACTAGTCTTGGGGTCCAAATGGAAAACCCTGCCTAAATTTGAAATTGGTAGCACCCCCCCCCCCACGCACACACAGAAAGGTTTACACTTTTATGAAGGGATGAACCCCAAGAGTGATTTTAGAGGGATGTGGTATTATGCAGTGGTAACTTTGAAAATATGGATGCTTTTCTAAATCATGTCAAATTGCCTTCACGAATGTCTCGAAATAACGGTATAATTTTAGTGTTTTCATTCTATATTGATTTAATTATGGAAAATTTACTTTAAATATGTTCTATTCCTGTTGTTTTGTCTATATGTGTAATTTATGAACTGCTTACACTATATAATTTATAAATTAAAAAGCTTATTTGCATCATGTTTTATAGCTACAAAAACATGGACAAAGGTATTTTCTTTTATAATTTTACAAGGAATAATGTACTAATGAAAATATTTCTAATAGCATTTCTCTTTTTATCCCATGTAATCACAACAACGAGAGGCAACAAAATAGCTGTAGATCCTGCTGAGACTTTGAGCCTCCTTACCAAAACCCCACCTGACTAGTGACTGGCCCAAGTGTATCATCTGCCAAATAACAACACAGGAACACCTGAGGACTGCAACCCCTGGAGGACTAAAGGTATTTTATAACTTATGGTTAGAAAAGACTCATGTTTATCGGGTGATTGCAGCCATTAGACACTGATGCATTATTAACTGCCTGCAGTACATTATCATACACAATGTCATCAGTCCTACACCAGCAAAATAAACCTGAAGCATTTTGAAGATCGAGAAGAAGCTCGTCCTGGTTGTTCTACTGATACTGGTCAGTGTTCAAGCTCACAGAGTAGGTAATCAACTGACCAGTCTGATAACAGAATTTGTGTATAGTATGCAAGAAGGTGTATCACAAAAAGACAAAAATCTGTCACAGATTGTAATCTTCAGAGGGCAAGAAACTCTGCTTGATGCTGCTGAAGCCAGAAAAGACAACACAGTCTTAAAGTGAATAGCTGGACTGGACTTAGAAACATAGACATAGCAGATAAAGACCGCTTGGCCCACCCAGTCTGCCCATTTCCCTACCTATTGGATAAGTTGCAGATCCAAGTTAACCAACAGCCTACTTCTTCCTACCCCCCACCAGAATTGCCTAATGTATGTCCCATGCATTCTTGAATTTTCCCACTGTTTTTGACCCCACAACCTCCTCAGGAAGGTGGTTCCATATGTCCACCACCCTCTCTGTGAAAAAACACTTCCTCACCTTGCCCCTGAGCCATCTCCCCTCTATCTTCAAATTGTGCCCCCTTGTTCTTGTACATCTCTTTTACTGAAAGTTGCTACCCTCTTGGACTTTGTTGATTCCCATGAGGTACTTGAAAGTTTCTATCATGTCCCCCTCTCCCTCCTTTCCTTGAGGGTGTACATATTAAGCTCCTTTAGTCTCTCTTAATATGGCTTCTGGTGCAAACCCTGCACCATTTTATTTGCCCTCCTCTGGACAGCTTCCATCCTGTATATGTCCTTGTAGAGATGGAGTCTCCAGAACTGCATGCAGTACTCCAGATGGGGTCTCACCAACTGTCTGTACAGAGGGATAACAACTTCCTGTTTTCTACTGGTGATGCCTCTCCCTGTACATCCCAGTATGCCCCAACCCTCCTTACTGCCTTCTCACATTGCTTGCCCACCTTTAGGTTATCTGATATGACTTCCCCAGGTCCCTTTCTAACCCCCCCATTATGTACTCTTCCCCTGAGTTTTTGTTTCCCAGGTGCATTACTTCCACTTCTTTGCATTGAATCTAAGTTGCCACACTTTTGACCACTCCTCCAACCTTGCCAAGTCCCTTCTCATCCTTTCCACTCCCCCTTGTATATCAATCCTGTTGCAGATCTTTGTGTCATCTGCAAAGAGGCATACTTTTCCTTCCAGTCCCTCTGCAATGTCACTTATAAAGGCATTAAAGAGGACTGGTCCCAGTAACAAACCCTGCGGTACCCTGCTAGTAACACCCCTTTCTTCGGAGTGGACTCCATTTACTATTACCCTCTGTGTCCTGTTGTTCAGCCAATTTTTTACCCAGGCTACCATCCTGGGACCGACTCCTTCGACTGGCTAACTTGTTTATTAATCTTTTGTGTGGGACTGTGTCAAATGCCTTGCTAAAATCTAGGTAGACCATGTTCACAGCCTCTCCCTGGTCTACTACTTTGGTCACTCAGTCAAAGAAATGTATTAGATTCGTTTGACATGACCTTCCTGCTGTTGGCCTCTAGGTACTCAGCAATTCTTTCTTTCAGAAGTAATTCCATCATTTTCCCTACCATTGAAATCAAACTAACAGGTCTGTAGTTTTCTGCCTCTGCTTTGCTCACACTTTTGTAAAGGGGACTCACATCTGCCCTCCTCCAGTCCTTAGGTACCACACCATCCTCCCATGATTTGTTAAAAATGGTAGTCAGTGGTGTCACTAGTTCTTCCCTTAGTTCTTTAAGAATTCTTGGGTGAATCCCATCAGGCCCCATTGCTTTGTCCACCTTCAGTTTTAGGAGTTCTTTTAGAACCCTTTCTTCAGTGAATGGACTGATATTGACCCCCTTATCCAGAGTGTTTCTAGTTATTGGATTAGGGGCTCTACAATGCTGGTTTGACAACTAAGTTGTCGACCACCATCACAGCAATGGATTTATGTCAACTGCAACTTGCGGTTGACATAAATCTGACTGGAGGCCCTAGTTGTGTTTCACTGGGGGCTTTGCCTCCCAAACCCCCATGCGATGGAAAGTTTGCCCCTGCACCCTGATCTAATGGATTCTAACTCTGAGTTGGAGTTGGATCGGGAGGGTGCAGGACCGAAGAGAGAGTGTTGGGGTTCAGGCAGACTATTACAGGGAAAACGCCGATGTTGTCGGCATTGACGTTTTCATGTAATAGTGTCACTGTACAGGGGAATACAGGATTGGGTACCTCCTCCTCTTCTTTGTGAATACTGATCAGGTATTCATTCAGGATCTCTGCTTTTTCACTGTCACCCTCTGCCTACCCACCATCCCCTTTATTAAGCCTCACTATCCCTCCCGTGGTCTTTCTTTGCTCCCTAATGTACCTATAAAATGTTTTATTCCCCTTCTTAACTGAGTTGGCTATCTTTTCCTCAGTTTGGGTCTTTGCTATTCTGACTGCCTTCCCCGCTTCCTTCTGCTTTAACTGGTACAGTTTTCTGTCCTGCTACTTCTGTATTTCCTTATACTTTTTGAATGCTATCTTTTTCTCCTTAACCTTCCCCGCCACCTCTTTTGGACTTAATTGCATTTGAAGCAAAGTAACATAGAAACGTAGAAGATGATGGCAGATAAGGACCGCGAGGCCCATCCAGTCTGCCCATTTCTTTTTACCTTATAAATGTGCCATCGGCCTTTGCTCTGTCAATGGCCTATCTATTCATACTCATCTGTATTGCTCCCTTATGCCTATCCCATGACTGTGTGAAGCCCACAAAGACTGCTCTGAGGAAGCAGCGTAGAGGAGGTGATATGTAAGCAGGCAGTGTGCATGCACTGTGAGCTTTCTTTTTGTTGTTCCACATTATGGCTGAAAATAAAATGGACTAGCTGAATTGGACTGATTCCTTGTCTTTTTCTTTTTGAGAATCCTGGGGTTTGGTGAGTGCGGCTACTCATTAACTGTGATTTAATATTGTTGCTGAGCACCACCGTTACCAGTGCTGGACCATTCTGCAAGTTTATATGACTGCCATAGTACTTTCACCAGCAAAAGAAACATACACAAAATTTTCACTATCCAGTGACCAGGAAGATGAGTCTGTGTGTAAAGCATGTTTCAGTGAACTGATTTCTGAAATTGAGAATGACCTTGTTATCAGAAAAGTCCTGTCCATGTCTTACCTGTTACAGAAACTCTGGGATATTCTGAAAGGCAAAGTTCCTAGCAGTGAGAGTTACCAAAGGGAGAAGCTAAAGAAGAGACTAACAAATTATTTTGATGACCAAATCTTTTTCAAACGCAGCATGACCCATAAACCACAGCTTATGTATAGCAGTGCCGTATCTATGGAAGATGTCATCAGCATAGCTTCCTGGTTGCATTCAAAGCAACGGTATGAAGAGGAAACTCTCTCCCCACTTCTGAAAATAAAGATAAATATTCAACCGCATCTATGCTGTTTCATTTAACACAGGTCCTCCTTAGTGAACTCATAAAGTGTGAGGGACTGGATATCAATCCAATAGATAATCCCACTATCAATTTAGAACAAGCATTAGACATGATTCCTGACAATGTGTATCAGTTCCTGAAATGGGTATTCCAAGGGGATGTTGGTGATGAACCTATTGAAGATGGCAGTTCTTTAGTAATAGCCACAAACAAGACCCTCCACAAGCAGTTGACATCATTCATATAGTATCCAGAGGTGCAAAGCATACACCTAAACATGTTGGGCTTGCAATGTCCATATACCATATGACAGGCTCTAAATAGGTGGTAGCAATGGTGCACAAGCTAGCACACTGTGTCAGTTATGCAGCCCTAGAGAGCACCGACACAGCTATTGCAATGGATTAGCATGAAAACACTGCCAGGGACAATAGCATAATTCCATCAAACGTACAGCATGGGGAGTTTGTTCAGTTTGCTGCTGACAATAATGATATAAATGAGGAAATATTAGATGGAAAGCACACAACCCATTCCACAAATATGGTAGCATATCAGTGTCAGACTCCCACAATTCCAGAAGGCAGCTTTGGCACAGTGGCAGCTCAGGCTCAAACAAAGAAAACAGCACCACGAACACAATCACTTGAGACTCCTGTAATGTGCCAAGCCATTCTGGAGTGCAATCTTCGTGGCAGATTCCCTATACCAAATCTTGTGGGAAAAGTAACAAGTAACTGGTACATTGATGCTGAGGCTTGTCGACAAGCTGCCAACCTTGATCTGCAATGGCTAATTCTAAGATGCTTCCCAACCACACTATTTGAGGTTGAGTTTGAAAAGGTGAATGCTCAGCAAGTACTGGGATGGACAGTTTTTAATGTGATGATTTAATCTACCATACCAACAGTAACATCTATTGGGTACTGTCCAATGGTGCCAGCATCACCTACTGAATGGAATGCAGTTTTTACTGTAATGAAGAACATCTGCAAGATGTCTAGGACACTGCCAAGATTACAGTGTCTTGACATTTGACAAGGCTATATGTTGTAAGGCCAAAGAGATTCAGTGGAGGAATTTCACAAAACAGTCTTGAGAATGGGTGGTTTCCACAGCACAGGTATTTCTGGTTATAATTGGAAAAAGTATGAAGAGAGTGGTCTGGAAGACATCATAGAATCGCAGGTGTATGGTAGCAACACAGCAAGCAATCTAAAGGCAAATCCTACAACTGTGGAGTGAGGGCCCACAAGCTTGTAATGGAGGCTCTATCATGACTGAGGAGTCAGGCATTTTGTAACTAGGTACAAGATGAGATTGATTGTGATGTACACCTCATCAACAACAAGCTCCAGGAATGTCAAAATGTGGTATCAAACAATGATGCAACAAGCCTAACAGCAACACTTTTTTTAACCAGGAGAGACACAATAAGCTGAAATTTGTTTACAGGTGCAACCTGGAAGCATAAGGATGTTAAGTGACTTGCTCAGGGTCACACAGTATGCAAGTAGGGCTGTGGATTCAAATCCAGGTCTCCAGGTTTTCAGCTCAGAGCCTTAAACCACTGTGCTATACTGCCTCCTTGAACTTTCCCAGTTCAGCGATGCCCTCAAGAATATACAGGATTCATTGCACAGATTCTGCAATTTTGAAAAGCCACTTCCACACATTTGCATTCTGGGATGATTACATTGAAATAGTTAACATCCCATTGCAGTGCATTGGACCAGAACGTGAAAGCAACTGTGACCTACATCTTGTGGCAGTTGTAGAGATACTACCACTATTTTTGCCTTTGACCATACCACTATGCCTGCTGGGATGTCTGTGTACATCAGTGATATGGAGCTTCTGCCAGATTGTGCCCCGAAGTTCATGAGCAGTTTTGCAAGGAAATCATGTTGTTTCTCAGTCTAGAAATAAATTCAGCAAAGTCTGACAGACATGGCACTTGAACAAATAATAAACTGTGATAGTAAAGTAAGAGGGTATAGTGGGTTTCACTTTGAAACCAGGAGCCTTAGCTAGATGGTTCATCACTGCTCATGAGCGGTCAGCTATCGCAACTTCCATGAAGATAATGTGTGATATGGTAGACTTAGATGTTTCACAAGGAAAACACAAGGAGTCTGCACCACGTCCCATGCAATGAGATGAAGGAGATGTAAATAAGATTGTTAATGCAATCACTGACTCCTTGACAAACCCATTTGATTTGAACGCTAACTTGATAGTGCACATCAACATTGCAGCTTGCATTATTGCACCCACAGAGGTTGCCAGCAAACTTGTTATTGTGAATGATACAGGAATCAAAGCAATGAAACAGTCTGTGGAAGACAGACTAAATTCAAATACCACTGGATTCTTTGAACCACTGCACAAGCTTAACATCAAGACATTTGCATCTCTATGCAAGAAGATGAAATCACAAATTAGTAGTGATAGGACAGTGACTAACAATACAGACAGGGAGTTGTTTTGCTATCTTGTAATAGCTGTACAAACAGGAGAGATTGATCTGAAGGAAGTTTTCACACATGAACTTTCCATAGTTCCATATGCTCTAGCACACCCAGATGGTACCCTGAACAAAGCTGCAAAGAGTAAGCTATTGCGTGAATTAGAAAAAGAAGCAGAGTCAATGTATCAACTGCCAGCATCCAACATGCCCACAGCTTGCATAATGAATGGCATGGCTGTTATACAAATGCTCGAGCAAGGAGGAGCAGCTAGCTTTGGAGAACTAACTGAATTGGTCTTCAGAATAGTACACCAGCCTCTACAGAGTTATGAGAGCTGCAAAAGAGTAGATATCGCTTTTGATCGATATGATGTCAACGATTCAGTTAAAGCTTTTGAGCATGCATGAAGGCAATCCTCACAAAGCAATGAAGTCAATCCATCATCATCACTTTATTTAGCAAGGGCACTTTCTTATTGGAACTCAAGGCGTCTTACATAAACAGAATAAAATACAAATATAACATTGCAAAATAAAAACATATAATGCATATATTGTAGATTACTTAAAATAGGGTAAATAACTATTGATAACAAAGCTTGATTAAGCAAAATGTTTTAATTCCCATTTAAAATTTCTAGGGATTTCTATTCCTAATAAGGTGAGGGATGGAGTTCCAGAGGGTTATGTCACTGAACAAAAAGCCCAAGTGCCTGAGGTCTTGAGGTGAACCCTTGGAATCTCCAAAATCTCTCATCAGTGGAGCAGAGTGGATGAGCAGAGCAGTGAAAACACAGGTCTTGCAGGTAACCAGGCCCTGACTGGTTAGGGTTTTATAGGTCAGCAAACTGATCTTGAAGGTGGTCTGCCACCTAACTGGCAGTCAGTGCGGAGCACACAGCACAGGTGTAATACGACATGATTTGGAGAGACCCATCATTAACCTGGCCACAGCAGTCTGCACTAGCTGCAGGTGGCAAAGATCAATCCCCGACATCCCTAGGTAGAGAGTGTTACAGTATTCTAGTCTCAAAGTCATGAAAGCATGGATCAGTGGTGGGAGATCACTCGGGGGAACTAGATGTTTAATCAGGCAATATTTCTTAGATGATAATATGTGGTCTGGACCACTGCCAACACCTGAGACTTAAGTGTTAGACTGCAGTCCAGAACAATGCCAAGAGTTCTCTCTTTCTCCAGATGAGGTAAGCAACTGGGAGTCCCCAAGCACCAGCCCAGAGACTTGACCAGATTGCGTCCTCACCCCTGGGCAATTAGGTCCCACCATTAATACCGCAGCCTTGTCTGGGTTCAACCTCAGCCAGATGGCTTTCATCCAGTCTTGGACCTCAGAAAGGCACTGATTAAACACTGACACTGCCTCCTGCTGCTTGGGTGCAAAAGACACGTAGAGCTGAGTGTCATTTGCATAGCAGTGAAAACTCAGTCCATACCATCTTATAATGTCTCCGAGTGGCAGCATATACAATGCGAACAACAAGGGGGACTAAATGGAGCCCTGCAGGACCCCACATGGCAGGGGCATGGGAGCCGAGGAAAAACTCCCCGACACCACCTATTGCATCCTACCAGTGAGGAAATTTCGAAACCAGTTGAGGACTGTACCAGTCAGTCCACAAAAAACCCACAGGTGCTCCAAAAGCACCCCATGGTTCACAGTGTTAAATGCAGCTAAAAGATCAAGGAGAGTAAGAATGGAATAACTAGCTCAATCCCTCGCCACCAGGAGATCATTCAGCACCCGGAAAAGGGCAGTGTCAGTGTTATGCCCCTTCCTGAAACCCGACTGGAGAGTGTCATAGATGTCATGGATTGACAAATAGGGTTCCAGTTGATTGCCCACCACCTTCTCAATAACCTTATCCACAGGGAAGGTTAGAGACAGGTCTGAAACAGTCAGTCCGGGTTTATGAAGCTTTTTCAGAAGGGGTCTCATCGCTTTGTCCTTTAAGGGCTCCAGAAAGACCCTGTCACTTGAGAGCACCAGACTATACTGGCTAGGACTGGGTTGATGACATCAACACACCCCACAAGGAGGCATGTTGACCCGGATCCAAATTACAGTAGGTTGGCTTCATCTCCTGGATGACCCTCATGATATCCACGACAGCCAACTGCCTGAAGTTAGATCAGACAAACTGATTGCCTTGGACTTCAGACTGATCACTGCACGCTCCTTTGGAGGGTGCTGATTGGATCTCAGATCTAATGGCGGCAATCTTATCAGCAAAGAACAGAGCAAACTCATCACACTTTGATTGTGAAAAAGTTCCCCTGGACTGAAGGCAGGCAGGATTACACAGCCTGTCGACAGTGTGGAAGAGCTGAGCTTGTCTGTTAATTGCTGCAGCAATCTCCTTGGACAAGAACTCTTACAGGAGATTGTTGATTAATAGTGCTTGTAATGGGACATCAATATAAGTTTGTCATCCACCGATCCAGATCTTCACCAGTGTCACTCCAACCTTCTACCCATCACCTTCATCTCCTTGAGCATCCCATGAAACCATGGAGACCTCTGGTGAAGTGAGGGGTCAAACACGGACAGGTGCGATAGAAACATAGAAACATAGAATTTGATGGCAGATAAGGACCGCTTGGCCCACCTAGTCTGCCCATTTTCCTACCTAACAGATAAGCTGCAGATCCTAGTTAACCAACAACTTACTTCCTCCTACCCCCAACTAGGACTGCCTTATGTCTGTCCTATGCATTCTTGAATTCCCCCACTGTTCTTGGCTCCACAACCTCCTCAGAGAGGCTGTTCCATGCATCCACAACCCTCTCCATGAAAAAATACTTCCTCACATTAGCTCTGAGCCATCCCCCCTCTATCTTCAAATTGTGCCCCCTTGTTCTTGCACATCTCATTTTCTGAAAGATGCTACCCTCTTGGACTTTGTTGATTTCCTTGAGGTACTTGAAAGTTTCTATCATGTCCCCTCTCTCCCTTCTTTCCTCAAGAGTATACATATTAAGCTCCTTTAGTCTTTCTTCATATGTCTTCTGTTGCAGACTCTGCACCATTTTGGTTGCCCTCCTCTGAATAGCCTCCACTCTGTCTATGTCTTTGCAGAGATGGGGTCTCCAGAACTGCACACAGTACTCCAGATGGGGACTCACCAACTGTCTGTACAGAGTGATGGTATCAAGAGCTTCAGTAACAGCCCTGTTATAGGCTAGAACCAATTCCCCCGGCTCCTCACATACACTCATTGTGCCTGACAGGTCCAGCACTGCCATCAGACCCTGTGGGGTCAAAGTCAAACCTCTTAAAGGGTGGTACTAGATCATCTCTGTAGGAGAAGGCCTGTTAGGGGGTGCTTCAAACAAGAACCTCACAGTATGGTGGTCCGACCAAGAGACTGGTTCTACCATAAGGTCGGTGACCTCCACTCCCAGCAGGAAGATGGGATCCAATGAATGGCCTTGTATATGGGTTGCATAGGTGACAACCTGTGTTTGGCCCAATGAATACATCAGTTGGAGGAAGTCCTGATCAAACTGTGAGAGTTTATCATTGACCAGGCATTAAAGTCACCCAGAATAATCCATTTGGGTGACTCCAACACTTGTTCGACAAGGAAGTCAGTGATTTCCTGGAAAAATTCCCTCCCATCCCCCAGAGGACAGTAGATTAGAAGGATCTTGTAACCTACACCTGTAGTGCATTGAGCAGCCACACATGCGAAGGATCTTGTTGTTTCTACTGGGAAGGCCGTGAGGCTCCAGTGTGATTTAAAACAAACTGCAACACTCTCCACCCCTATGATCCTTTCTCAGACAGTGACTCACAGAGTACCCAACTGGAATAGCTGATTCCAAAATTGGGCCAGCATGTTCATCCAGCCAGATCTCGGTGATGCAAGCCAGCTCAGCTGTTGAAACAAGATCGGCAATAATTACCATCTTGTTTTTAATGGATCTAGCATTACACATCACTGCCTGAGAAGGTTAGGCAGATGAGGCTGGTCCAGATACCTGCCCACTAACTGTGGAACCCTTGGGTATGGGCACAAGATGGGGTAGCTCTCACCAACTTGATCCACTCACCCTCCCACCTCATTTCTCCCCATAGGCTCCACAAACCCCCATTTTCTTCCCTTATGAACTATCCCCAGAGCCCTGCATCATCCATAGACTTCACTGCAATGGAGGACAGTCAAAGGATGGAGGCCAGAGTCTAGAGGATGAATAATACTTCACATGGGAATCTCTCATCCAACACATATGGAGACCTTACCAGTAACTATTCCTATTATCCAGAGAATATATATATATATATATATATATATATATACTAAAAATACACATTTAGTACCCCATCTTAAAATAACAACCTTACACCCATAAACACTCACACTCTGACACACTCCACATACAACAACACTCTCACCATTCACTCAGTTATTTCAACCTTGACTGTACCACCCACAACCCTCCCAACAATAAAATCCAAAGTCCAATTAGGGAGTTTGTAAGTCTATAAGGCAGTCTTCTAGGAGATATCAGTTCAGATCTTACAAGACTGCAGTAACTGCTGTATCAAAGGGTACTTTCCTTCTCTTAGGAGTATCCTTCAAAATACTCTGCAGTCATGGGGCAGCAGCGAATTCTATGGACAGCAGGACTAAAGATAAGAAAGTATTCAGCACTCTCTCAAACAAAGCAGCTCAAGGCTCTCACCACTATAGTGCTTTCTTAAATTTTCATAGATCGGTTCCCAAGCATGGGGCATTTTAACCTCCTCACTGTTAAAGTTCCCTTCTGGGCCCAATACAATTCCAGACAGTGCTTTTTATGCTAGAGTCACCTTTATGATTTTATAACCAGGCAAAAATCAGCAGTCAGGATCCATACACTGGAGTAGCTCAAGCCCACTTACAGTGATCGCCAGTGCTCATTTAAGTCAGGTTCCTTGGTAATTCAGCACAATCTAGATACTTATGTCCCGTATTTGATGACAGAGGTCCAAACTCACCTCCCACCTCCATAGGATAGTGATAGCAGTAGCCCCTCAGTAAGCTAAGACAGTTTTCCTTGGATTTTCTCAGTTGTTTCCAAGCGCCATGTATAACACAGCAGCCTCCAGATTTCAGGTACAGCAAGGTGTTCTCCCCTCTTCTCTCACTTCCGGGGAACACATAACTGCACCACTGATATCAGAATCTTCCAGGTCAAAGCACAACCAGGCTCCTTCAACAAAGCCAGTCCGGTCAGCAAATACTACAACGAACTGCGGGAGGCTCACACCACACCAGTTCCACTGTCCAATACCCCGGCACCACCGGCCCCATTGAGACCACAGAACTCTAAGAAATCTTCACTGGGAGATCTTCCCTGTCATCTCTCCTGCTGTCTCTCCCACTGCTGGCCACCTGTGGACTTCAGGACAGGCTACAAGATTTTACAGTCACCTCTTCAAGTTGTTCAGTCCATAGTGCTGCTCCCAGGCTGCAGGTAAGAATGCCACCTTACAGATGTACCCTACCTAAAAATAACAAATTTAGCTCCTGACACTTATTCACTTTAAGTCCCTAACTATACTTAGCACCATACACCTGTTTCTAACTAAGATTAAAATGACAAGTATTCCGAAGCTTTTTAAAAGATTTTGCAAATGCTCCCCCCACAGACAGCAGCCCAGCATGGCTGCCTTCTTACCCAAAGCCAGTGTGGCCACCATCTTGCCCAAAACCTTTCAGCCTCCACGGTGCCAAAATACCTATCCCAACTCAATGGAGTAAGTTAAAGGGGCACTGTCAGCTTTGCCCCTCGTTTTTTCTTTAGATCTTAGCAGTGTGCCTGTATATACATATTGGTCACACATGGTCTCCATAATGATCCTATAAATGCCAAAATAAATTATTCTTACCATTTTTGCCTATTTTAGTGATATATGGTTTTGTGTCAGCCCGATCTGAAATGACCTGTCCACTGGAAGCACAGGCATGCCGAGAGTGCGCATCTAGAAGGGAGCGCTGGCATGAAATACAACTTTCACATGCCCCTTGTACAAAGCAGTTTGCAGCATGCAGTTACCTATGCTGTAATATATTTGCCGTTTTACAATGAAAACTGAGCACTGATAGTGTCACTAAATACATTTTAAAATAGATGCCGAAATCCCACGCATGCGTAATAGCGGGGCACCCCAGTGCATGTGCGGTATCTATGCTCCACCTGGCTCTTGTGCATGTGCGGGATTTCAGCACCTATTTTAAAATGTATTTAGTGACACTATTAGTGCTCAGTTTTCATTGTGAAATGGCAAATATATTCCAGCATAGGGAACTGCATGCTGCAAACAGCTTTGTACATGGGGCATGTGAAAGTTGTATTTTGTGCCAGTGCTCTCTTCTAGACATGCACTCTCAGCATGCCTGTGCTTCCGGTGGACGGGTCATTTCAGGTCGGGCTGACACAAAACCAAATATCACTAAAATAGGCAAAAATGGTAAGAATAATTTATTTTGGTATTTATAGGATCATTATGGAAACCATGTGTGACCAACATGTACATACAGGCACACTGCTAAGATCTGAAGAAAAAACGAGGGGCAAAGCTGACATTGCCCCTTTAAGTGGAAATCCCAAGAATGAAGAACATCTAGTAAAATTCCTGTGAGAAATATGGTGTGATATGGCAGAAACTTTACTTGGCCCAAATCAGAAAAGGATTATTGCAGGCTGATTGAAGGATGGCCTCATTACTTGCATGGTCACTTCAGATGGAGTTGTAGACCAAGAAGATCTATTCTCATCATATGAAGAAGCAGATACTCGGCTTCTACTTCATGTTGCACATACTTCGTAAGAATACCCTCAAGTAGTGTGGTCTCCAGACGCTGATGTTGCAATTCTCTGTGTACATTTTATTTACAAGTTGGAAGCAACTCAAGAGCTTTGGTTTCATACTGGTGTGAAGGATAAAGCCAGGTTTATACCAACCCACACCATAGCAGCTGAGCGTGGCCAGCAATTATGCAGAATGTTGCCAGCAGTACACACACTGACCGGGTGTGATTCAACCATCAGTCTTGCAAGGGTTGGCAAACTAAAGCCATGGAAGCTTGTCAGAAAGAATCAACACGAATTTAGAAGCCTTACCAAGTTTGGCAGTACGGTGGATATACCTCCTGCACAGTTGAAATCAGTAGAACTTCTGATAACCCTTCTCTATGACCCAATGGCTAACTCAGTGGATGTAAATGGTGTGTGATATAAGCTTTTCTGTCTCAAACAGACCCGGAATGAAGCCCCCCCCAACTTCTGATAGTCTTCTGCAACATACTATGCGCACAAATTACCAGACCCTTATCTGGGACCATGCCCTGGAGGCTCAGCCTGACATCCCATCCCCAATTGGAAATGGCTGACATCATGACAGGGCTAGACATGTTTCTCCAACACTAATGACACAGACACCTGTCTCTGAAGCACTCCTGGACCTCATTACATGTGGGTGTAAAAAAGCCAAATGTGAGCGCAACTGCAGTTGTTCCAGGCAAAGCATGGCGTGCACACAGGCTTGCTTGTGTACTGGTGGCTAGGACTGTTATAATCCTCATAAAGTTGCCAGAGTGGATCCAGACACATTTGGTACTAAAGAAGACTCAGACTTAGACATGTAGCATATGACAAATGTATTGAAAAAGGCTAGGCATACACATATATACTGTCATATTGCCCATTGCTGAGAGGGAGTCAATTGGATATTATTGTTTTGCTAGCACCTTGGTGTGCAATAGTATACCTGGCTTCTATTGTAACGAATATGGTATTTAAAACTTTTGTGTCAATGAATAATCTGTGCACTTATCAATACAAACCACAAGGCCAACATTATTTAAGTAATGAGCCTTAATAATTTGTGTCAAAGAAACCTTTTGTATGACTAAAATTTGTTTTTATCTTTTAAAATAAATTAGTAATCATTCATGTTAAATAAACCTTTTGCATGACTAAAATGTGTTTTTGTCTTTTAAAATAAATTGTTTAAATCCCATTTTATTGGTCATTTTTACTTTCAAATTTTTCTTGACAACTTTAGTACATTTTGTGGCCTTTTCATTTGCGCAAAATGTTGTTTTGACGTGGGTACAAAAATCTTGCATTGGCATACCTTGCTACCACTTTACAAGACCACATCCACCCTAGATAAGCACCTAAGGGACACTTCTATCAAAATAACATAGTTGTTGTTTTCTGTATTGGAGGGGGGTACTACTTCACCTAAAGTTTGAGGCCTGGGCCCTAAGACTATACAATGTCCCATACTATATTGCTACTATTTAGTGTGAGATAATGCAAACAGTTTATGTGAACTATGGCCCTCACCACAGATGTTAGTATTCAGTCATTTTCTAGATTTTTTTTCAACTGTTTCACCATGGTAAGCAAAGTTTCTATTTCTGTGACACTGTTTGTAGGATGACTTATCATTTTTCCATTTCTGCTACTGAAAAATTTGCTTTTCCATGGTCATATTGTTATTGTCTTCACAGGCATAGGAAATAATCTGGCTGCAGCATCAAAAAAGGACTGTGGGAATATACAACTCTGGATCAAATCCATAATAAATCATATGTTCTGAGTTCCGTCACCAGTGCTAGTGATCCAGAACTGATCCAGCAGAAGTGGCTCAGTATACTGAACCACATCGCAAATGTCGACAGGGGTCATAAAAAGGAATATAAATATTTTTCATCTTGCCTTGGATATCCTTGTACGCTAAAGTGCTGAGTGAGATGGTCTCTTGTTCATACTTACTAGAGACCTCAACCAGATGTCACCCATGTACCAGGCATATGCGCTGCAGGGCGTTTCATGGCCTGGTTTGCCATTTCGCCAAAGTTCTTTCATTTTTTTCTACCCAGCCATGTATGCAAGGTAATTGGATTTCACCTATTACAGTGTCATTGACCATTTCCTGTAAGAAATAGGCCATTAGTAGTGAACCACAAAATTTAGATGCACATATGTATCGTACATTCAGTATCACTAATACTTATACCTTTCTGCAGACACCTCCATGGAGGTCTACACTTTAATGAGAATGTAGACTGTGCAGTTGCCATAGCATGACAACTTTTTACTCCTGTGATTTACCAGGATTTCTAAAGGCATGATTCCTCTCTGACTCCTCCTATCACTTTGAATATATACATCAAGTTTGTTTATCATGAAATCATCCAATGTATTATGTGTTCTTGGATTAAGAGCATTAGTGTTCTCGGATAACCTTTGTTGTTTACGAATATATATCTCATGTTTGTAAACTATTGTTCCCCTATAATCCAGTAAGATTAGCAAAGGCCTAATCCTCTTTGACCAGTCCTGTTGTGTATGAATGTAGATGTTACTCTTCACTATCATGAAAATATGCAATTCACTGTGGTGCAGTTTAGTGTCTTGCATGTATCTTATTCCTTTAGCAGAACTTTAATGGAAGTGGATTTGTAATTTGGCTTTATTTGATATTTAATATCTATAATATTGTAGCGAACTTGCATTTATGCTCCTTGAAATGACAAATTGTCAATCAATAAACTTGAAACTTGAAATTGAATATCACAACAAGGGAACAGCAGTATCAAGTGGTGTATCAAAAAGCAAGCAAGGAAAGAGGCAGTTTAAAATCCTTACTGCATTTGGTAGTTTGTTACTTCTTTTTTAATCTCATGGCACTAGTGCAATTTGTGAGTATTACTAATTGCTTCCTTATGTGTTTCATTTGTACTGACCTGTACTGGAATAACTCGATGAATACCAACTGATGCTATCACTGTCACTAACATATCAATCAATCTAAACTTTGTTAATAGCATTGTCGTGCATGCACACACACCTGCTCAGGAAATAGTTCAATGCTAGGAAGCATGCACTGTCCATTTGTCATGGATGCCTATGCAATATTACATTGAATGCATGTGTGTTGATAGTCAGACAAGCCTGTCTGTTGCATTTCAAAGTGTCGTGGTGGGATCAGGTGATTATATCATTACCTCCCATCATGCTGGCAAAACTTGTTCGTGGCAACCACAAATTGTCATGGGCAGACATTGAACAGCACCATTCTAGCTGGGATCCCACTGTGACCCCACTGGTGACCTCTCTGGTGTTGCATAGGTAGACCACTGCCATCATGGTGTGTGTTCTGCTCCTCATCCACTTTATTACATATATTCTCAACTTATGTCAAAGTCCAACATCTGCCAACTTGCATCACAACATGTAATGAGGTACATGATGAAAGGCACCTTCCTCTGCCTATTCGCCAGTAACTGAATCTACATTGACCTTGTCCTCACATTTTCACAGTCCTCCCACATGCTTGTTATACTATACCTGATGTAAATAATTACCCATCCACCTTTTCACTACCCACCATCCACCACATATGAATTGCATGTAAGGAAGGAAATGTCACTCCCATGCTTACATATGGACCATATGCCTGTAACTGTCCTGATGTCCACTCCTGTCTCCCCCAAGAATGTATGCATGTCATGCATACTGTTTCCACTTGTTTCTGCATTCAGAAATAACACCTGCTACAAACTCTCTGACAGTGCATGTGTCACAATGTTGAATGTCACGTTTGATGGATGATGTCCAAGGTTTCCGAAAGCAGACAAAGGATAATTATGTATCAGACTCAAAACATACATATACTATGACAGATCAAGCAATTATCAGAGTTTTCTACACAAACCAGTTATATGGGTACAGCAAATAACATAGCTATCTGCAGTTACAGTATTGGTCAGTAGTGCTCTGCATTGCATCTTGTCAAGATGTCAGGTGGCATTTCACTCATATGTCATTATTCCAGTCTGTATGGTTAACAGACAGGGATATAGGCAAAAACTGCTAAAAAAAAAGTATGTCTTTCACAGGTTACATTCGTGACATCCAAGCTGAGGTTATCAGCTTGTGAGATGAACATCCTTCATACAGAAGTGCATGTGCACTGTATGCTGAGTATTCAGTTCCAGAACCACTTTTAGCTAAATTTGGGAAACTGGACAAGCAACAACTGATACAAAAGCATGTGTCTTGTTTTCCCTCATTACCAAACAAGAGGCCATCCAGAGAAGGGCAACTAAAATTGTGCAGAGTCTGCATCAGAAGCTCTATGATGTGAGACTGAAGAACCTCAATATGTACATCTTGGACAAGAGAAGGGAGAGGGGGAATATGATGGAGAGCTATAAATACCTCACGGGAGTAAATAAAGTACAGGAGGGGAGTCTTTTACAGAGGAAAGGATGCATGAGATCAAGGGAACATGTGATGAAGCTGGAAGGGGTAAAGTCAAGAGAGGCGTGAGGAAGTACTTCTTCACTGAAAGAGTGGTGGAAGCCAGCAACAGTCTTCTAGTGGAGGTGGTGGGGAGAAAACAGTGGTGGGGTTCAAGTATGCATGGGATAGGCATAAAGGAATCTTAGTGGAAAGCAAAAGTGGAGGAAGAAAGGAAGACAGAGGTCAAGAAGGATCTACGCTGACAGTATAGACAGGGAAAAATAGGCAGACTTGGTGAGCCAAGTGGTTCTTATCTGCCATTAAAATCTATGTTAACTAACCAGGCCTTCTGCTAGTGAAAAAAAAAAAGACAAAGTGGGATTGTGAGAATGAAAAGGAAAGGAGGAAAGTGTGCAGAGGTGAACCAAGAAAATGCAGAAATCCTGAACAAGTATTTTTGTTCAGTATTCACAGATGAAGGGGAAGGGGAGGGACCAAATTTAGGCAACAGAAACACCACTAGGAGGGAGGTGGACACCAGTCCATTTAAGGAGGAGAGAGTATTAAAGGAACTCGCTAATCTGAAGGTGGACAAGGCAATGGGGCAGGATGGGATACATCCCAGAGTATTAAGAGAACTCAGGGAGGTGCTGGCAGCACCACTGACAGCCCTGTTCAACAGTTTGCTGGAAACAGGTGTGGCACCAAAGGACTAGAGGAGGGTGAATGTAGTCCCTCTGCCAAAGTGGGAGCAGGGAGGAGGCTGGCAATTACAGACCAGTCAGCCTAACCTTGGTAGTGGGGAAACTAATGGAACCACTACTAAAAGAAAGGTTTGTGATATATCTCAAATCCAATGGAGCATAGGTTCTGAGGCAGCATGGATTCACAGTGGGATGATCTTGTCAAACAAATCTGATAGATTTCTTTGGGTGACTAAAGAGATGGAGCAGGGGGTAGTGGATGTGTCCTACCTGGATTTCAGCAAGACTTTTGACACTGTCCACGTGGAGGATAGTAAACAAGCTGGGCAGCCTGGGAGTGGGTCCAGGTGGTAAACCTGGTCAAAAACTGGCTGAGCAAAAGGACACAGAGGCTGGTGGTGAATGGAGTTCAATCCAAAGAGAAGGGGGTGACCAGTGGAGTCCCTTGGACCAGTCCTTTTTAATGTCTTCATAAGCAACATTGCAGAGGGGCTGGAAGGGAAGATGTGTCTCTTTGCAGATGACACAAAGATCTGCAACAGCGTTGACACTCCAGGAGGGATAGAGAAAATGAGAAGGGACCTAAGCAAACTTGAGGAGTGGTCAAGGGTGTGGCAGCTGAGATTCAATGCACAGAAGTGCAAGATCATGCACTTGGTACAGAAATGCAAGGGAGGAGTACATGATGGGAGGAGGTACTCATGGCCACCAAACAGGAAAGGGACCTGGGAGTAATAATATCTGATGATCTAAAGGTTACCAAACAATATGAGAAGGCTGTGAGGAGAGCCAATGGAATGCTAGGGTGCATAGGGAGAGGTATCTCCAGCAGAAGGAAGGAGGTGGTGATGCCACTGTATTGAACATTGGTGAGATCTTATCTGGAGTACTGTGTCCAGTTTTGGAGGCCGCATCTCCGGAAGGACATAGACAGAGTAGAAACAATTCAGAGAAGGGCAACAAAATTGGTGCAGGGGCTGCACCAAAAGTCATTTGAGGGGAACTGGAGGATCTCAGTATGTATTTCCTGGTGGAGGGAGGGGGGATATACTCAAGGGTGTAAATCAGGGTACAAGAGGGTAGCATCTTTAAGCAATAAGGCATGACCAGGGGTTAGATTAACAGTCTGTTAATCACCCCTTACGGGGTGTAATGTGTCATGAGGTGCAGCCAAGTGCCATATTGCCCCTAGGGTTGATTAATTTGCTGTTAATATAACTCCTTGGAGTGCCTTATTGCTATTATAATAATTATTCCAAATGTCTACTTTTTGAATGTTTTCCTCATTGAGAGGGAAATTTTCAATAAAATAGTTCTTCTACCAACAATTTAAGAATGCTGGTTCAGAATCAGAATGCCCCAGTCCATTCTGCAGTGCTATAGGATGGAATTCTGGCAGGAAGAATTCATTCACCATGGTGATCAGGCTGTACATGACAGGGTAACAGGATTAATGTAAGGCTGTTGGAATCCTAACAGCCAATTAAATTGCAGCATTCTGAGACTCTTTTATCCTCAGAACAAAAGATGTTCAAGAACAAGGCCATGATATGAAGACAGAGGAGTAGACTTAGGGTAACGTGGAGATAGTATTTTTTCACAGAAAGTGTGGTGGATCCATGGAACAGCCTCCCAGCAGAGGTTGTAGGGGCCAAAATGGTAGGGGAATTCAAAAATGCATGGGACAGACATAAAGGAACTCTAGTGATAGGAAAGAGAGGGTAAGCCACAGATCATTTAGGATCTGTGGTATATGAAACAAATAAGGAAAATGGGAAGACTAGGTGGGCCAAGCGGGCCTTATCTGCCATCATTTTCTATGTTTCTATGCTCTCCACTTTAGTTTTGCAGGTTCTATATTTTATTTATTTTTTGCCAACTATACATAGCCATGTCCCCTACTCGTCTCAGACAAAAAACACCTAAAATGTTTTTTGGAATTTCAAATAGCTTTATTCCTGAAATCTCCTGACTAATATTGTTATTAGCAGACCCTAATTTGAGCCCCGTAATTCTATCAAAATTAAGTTTGGTACGCAACATTTTTTAAAAGTTAGTAAATTGTTATACCACCTCCTTACTAGAAATCTCATTTTGTATTTGTAAATATAGTTTTTTATTGAACAAGTATGCATGGCACTGCAAATAGAAATTGGCATAACTGATTACAGCTTTTGAAAAGACATGAACACAACCTCACGAGGGAAATCTAATTTTTGACTGAGAGGCAGACATCATCTACATAAGCCACTGTTTTGAGTAATAAAGGACCTTCCAAAGTTGTTAGGCTATGGATTGTATTTGTTTGCTTGATTTTCTGTAGGATTGGGTCTACACAAAAGACGTATAATACTGGACTGAGTGGACAGCCCTATCTAACCTCAATAAGGACTTTACAGAGTTGTCCTAACTAGCCATTAATTAGAGGAAGTATAGTCGCTGTGTCATAAAGCATTTTGATCCAATAAACAAAAGTGTCAGAAGCCCTTGAAACTGAGAACATGAAATGATGTGAAACTTGATCAAATGCTTTCTCCTGATCTAGTGTAAGAATAAAAACATTCAACATTCCTAATTACCCCGTTTTACAGTTTCTCTGGCTATGAGTAAATTATCATGCATTGTCCAACCTGGAACTGAACAAGCATTGGAAAGTGATTATTAGTTGCTGAGCTGCCTTTGCCAGTCTCAGCCCCAAATCTTTGTCAGGATTTTCATATCTGTTTTTAGGGGATTAATAAGTCTCCAGTTTTTGGCATTTGCCGTGTCTCCTTTTTTGTATAGTAATAATAAATTCCCTTTCAATATGCTTGCACCAATCTACTGTATTGTAAAATGAAATTATATAAAATTTTAAGTTCCATTATTAGGTGGTTTGAAATACATTTATGTAGCTCCCCCAGAAGTTCAACACAATGAGGGGCTGTGTCCAAACCCAGAGTACCAACTGCCCTTCAAATCCCTTCTTCAATAGACTGTCTTACCTCTAACCTAGCTACTATCCCCACCCTCTGTCCCTATCTTCTATTTTTTCTCCTGCTTTTCTGCCCCCACATCCTTGTACATATTAGCCATAGATTCTAATGTATATGCCTTGTAAATGCATTTATAGATGTGTATATTCCATGCTTTGTTATATTGTTGTATATATTCTTATGTTGTTCTATTTTTCCTACCTGGTTTTTTGCTCTACTGTAACATTACACTACCTCTGTATAACTTTTCTTGACTCCAGGTTGACCCTGAAAAAGGGACTGTTATTGTCTCAGCCGATTTACCTGGTCACCAAAACTCAAATAAATAAATAGATAAATAGACAAGGAATTCTAAATGTCTTGAGTTAAAAGTGTGAGTGTTATGCCTTCAAGGAAATCTGATACATTCTCTTTATGGGCTACAGATCCGAATGTGTTTTGAACAAAGCTATTTACAATATCTAGAATCTTGTCACACTTTTCCCTAACACCTCCTTTGTCCCAAAGTCCTCTCACTAACCTTTTCTTAATTCTGTCATTACAACTATAAAAGTGATTTACCTGCTGATTTTTGCCCTGCATCCCAAATTTCTGTTCCTTCAACAAAGATGAGGCCCCATTGAACTGTACCTTCTTCATTTCTTGTTTAATCCTATTAATCTGATCCAAACAATCCCCAGTAGGGGAGTGTGCCATAAATATCAGTTTTTGTAGCTGTGTACGTAATTGTAGATATTAAAAATATTTGTCCCTCTTAATTTTCCCTCCCAGTTTCAGAGGAAAATCCTGAAGATATTGTTTAATGTACTCCCACCACATTAGGGGTTCTTTATAATGTTCAAAAACAGATTTACATGCTTTTATTAAATGGCTGAATAGAGGCCTTCATGTCCCTGGGCCTAACTGTGACATTTTCAACTCCTGTAGATTGATGCCAATTATGAAATGGGGCTTAAGAATCTTGGCTTCTGATTGGTTCAGAGTCACTTTCAGCCAGGCTGTTATCCCAGCACAATGGCCTGGTTGAAAGTAGCTTGTGGCAAAATGGACTGGGCACCTAACAAATTGCCCTACACATCGCTCAACTGCCCACAAAAAAACATAGCCCAGCAGTAACCATCCCGATTCAAATCAGACACACTACGTACCATATGGTGGCAGTTTAACACCCCCCTAACACACACACACAAAAAAAAAACTTGCCTTTATTCTAGATGCCAAATGTGGGCAGATAAAACTCAAGCTTCATCTCCACATACCACTCGGCTGTCACTACCAGCTGCTCACGGCCGTTTTTCAACTCACTGGTGGTGAGTCTAGCTGTTGCACTCCCTGCTGCTCTGCCATCACCTACTCATTACTGCCCCAATGACTCGAGGCTTCTTCAGTGGCCTGTTACCTGACACCACAGTATAACGAGCGCCACATTGCCATGGCCTTGTCATCAACTTCTGGGGTCAGATGGATATCAGCAATTTCAGGAAGTGGGAGCCAGGCTGGAAAAGCAAATAAATCTGTGGGGTGAAGGCGAGTGGTAGTCCCCATGCTTGCTGCCTATCTACAGCACTGGTGGCCAATGGCCAACAATGCAATCTACAGGCACTACTTTTTTTTCTCTTTTTTCAGTTAATTTCAATGTTTTTTCTGTTTGTATTTCTACAAATTAAAACACAAGCACTTTCTTTAAAAATATTTTTTTACACTGTTGGACCCATTTCATAATCGCAATAAGGCACTCCCGGGGGGGGGCATTATGGTGGGTTAATGGCCCTTCTCAGGTGATGGAAGCACTCTGCTTCACCTCGTGCTTCAACCAACCTGAGGTGGGTCCTTATCCCACCATGATGCCCCCCTCTGTCATACCTTATTGTTTAAGTAGTCTATGATCAGAAATTTCTACAATAGCAATTTTTGCATCTTGTGAAGGCAAAAAAGGTGAAACAAATCAGAAATTAATTCTTATGAACAGATGTCCCCTAAAACAGGTGTGTTCCCCAGTGTCATGAATTTAGGTATACACATCTAATAACCCCGAGGTCAAACACATTTATTTAAAAAGAAATTCATGCCACAGAACAATTTTTAGTTTTTGCTCCGCTCTCTGATAAAGTCAGGTCACAGTTGCAATCTCCCCACAGTAAAATTACCTAGGCAATAAATAAATAAGGCTGGATGAGCTTAAATAATTCTATACAAGCTGCTTTTGATTGTGGTACATACAGTAAACAATAATGAGGCACAAGCTGGAATCCGCATATTTTATATCTAGAAGTAATGCTATGCCAGGCCAAATGTCAGTTAGTCTAGTAACTTCTATGCATTGGATTTTGAAAGGGGTTCAATGTTATTATGGTGAGTGAAAAACAGTGGCGACAAAAAGAGCGAATGCACATTTCCAAAAAACAAAATGGTGATATGCACTACAGCGCCTGCCAGAAACAGCCACAGGCACTTACTTTCTGTGGGGTGATCTGCATTTATTTTTATGTGGGTGCTATGCCCCCACGCCCCCTTTAGGATTCTTTGCCCCACATCCCCTATAAATGAAATAATCAATACCGAGGAGGGATAACAATAGGTGACAGGGGACAGCTAAGGAGGGGCTACTCCATGGGGGATACAAGTGTGCAGGGGAGAACATTGGCCGGGGAAACCTGTGGGTGGGGGAAACAAAGTCAGGGGAATGGGAGTTCATCAACAAAAAAACAAATTAAACAAAACAAAAAAAAACACCCCATAGCCAGTCATGAACTGGGGTCCGCCAACTTCAGAGGCAGTGACTGTAGCCACCATGCCAGATGACCAGCTTGGAACTGGTTTGCTGAACAAATCCCTATAACCTCATGTAGCTGACTCTCCCTCACTCCCTCACTATTTCTCACACTCGCTATTCAGTGATTGTCACTATTTTGTCAGTCACTATTTCCACTGGCAGTCAAATTGAGCCACTCAGTTTGCGTCGCTCAGTTTGACTCGCCCATATCCCAGGATACCTTAGAAACATAGAAACATGATGGCAGAAAAGGGCCACCAGGCCCACCTAGTTTGCTCAGTATGCCTAGCATGCTGCTAGATTTTGTTACTGCCTCCTGCCCCCTTCCCACAGGGAAGGATACCTTGAAGGAATACATACCCTGTGCAGGGTTCCTCACCAATGGACCAGAAGGGTGATCCTGTTTAGGGAGCGCAATTTCAGAAATTGATGGCAGTCTGGAATCCTGTAGAAAAAGGATGCAATGGGAAGAGCTCTATAAAGTTTTAACGTTTAGTGTTGTTAGATTCAAATTAAAACCTGGCATTCCTACCATAAGGGATATTAGGAAAAGGAGAGCAAATAATCCCATAAAGCAAATAACTTTTTCCTTCCTGATCCTCAAAACTGAAATCATCCTTTCCTTTTTGATCTTTGAGTGTCTGCTAGAGTGTCCTCAGTCTCAGATGATGTGTATGTTTTGAGGAAACTACAGAGGAGGCAATGAATTCTCCTCACTCTTCATGTCATGCTATTGCTTGTCTGCCACATTTGTACTTGTCTCCAAAAGGGATTGTATTTTTCTTAAGGACATTTGGCTTAGGCTGACCCCTTGTTCTGAGCCATCATGTGACCATTTGCAATCCATCAGTATCTAGGGTAGATGGTGGTGTCATCTGTTTCCATGTCAACAGCTGGTTCATGAATGTTTTGTGGACCAGGTTCTGTACTACTGCCTTGTTCAGCTCCCGCATCCTGTGGCTCAGTAGGTTGTTTTGTTACGTCCTGACTCTTAGAAAATGGACGTGGACTTTGTTGTGACCACTTATTTTTTTTTTTTTGGCCATCAAAGCAGAGGATGTACTTAGTAATTCTGATGCTCCAGAAGTAGGTATGGGGCCTTTGTCACTTCCCTTGCTGAGCAGCAGTCTGAAGAGGAAGTGAAGACAACAGAGTTTTTTCTTTCCTTGGGCTCATTTTCTGGTCTTGATTCACATAAAAATCTTGTTACATCTAGTCTATTTGGTCTGATTTATTGTGAGATGCCCATTGGCAAGTCCTGTATGAATGTCCTTTTTCACTGCATAAGTTACGCCTCATGATATTCTGACAGCGTAGACTTAGATGCCAAAATTCAGCCTTTTGGATCCACAGTTTTGGGGCAAGAAAAGGGAAATGCCTCAATGATAGCTTTGATTTGGAGACTTTCCTATAAATCTGTAATTTGGATCTGTGTACATATATTGTGATTATCAATTGTCATTGCACTTTTTCTTCTTTATTGTCTCATGCTCAGTGGCCACCCTTGATACTGCTCAGTGTTTGACATTTTTTGTCACTATGTCAACTGTCTGTGCTGGAAAACGTACATAGCAAGCTGAAAGCAAGCCACCATGAAGCCTGAAAATGCTTTGAAGGGCATTCTAAATAATATTACTTGCATTTTCAGTCTTTTTTCCAGCCAATGCAATAATGTGATCTGTTTTTAATAAGTATGTTTTTTGCGTATGTCTAGGTATCTTTTAAATAGGTACTGTTGTTGTGGAATTAACTTTTGATTGATTGATTGATCGATTGATTGATTGAATTAATTAACCTAAGAGCATTTGCTTCATTTGCTTACATTTTCCACATGTGATTTCTGCACTTAAATATAAAAATAGTGTTTCTGTACCAATATTCTCTTGATAAAGTGCCATGAAAGAAGTCCACAAATGGTTTCTGTTCAGGGTGCTGTTTCCTCTTTTCCTATATTATTTGTCCTGGTAAACATTGTCCTGTTTTCCTACTTCAGATTTATGTGTACAGTGCCCATATGTGGCCCAGAAACTTTTGTTATTTTGTAACTTTTAGGTGACCCAGGCCCCCATCCTGTCTTTGCTGCTAAGGCCTGCTGTTGCTGCCTGGCTGTGTCTATAGCTTATTCTTCTGTAGTGTCCTGCGCAATAATTGCTGTAGTATGCAGCTCCATATCAGATGCTTTGGTAACAGTAACATACTGTGCTGCAGGGGATTCTTGGGCCAGGGAGGCCTGTGGTATATTTTCTGCAATGTCTTTGTCTGTATCTGTTTCATTAAGTTGGACAATTTTGTAATTTAGTATCATTTTTGAAAAGTAAAGGATTTTATGTAAGCTCAAAGTTAGAAGGCCCTTTGATCTCTGACATATCTGCAGCTCTGTTGGTGAGTTGAGTTACAGTCTCCAATACCCTAGTTCTGCCCACCTGCAAAACCTGAGTGCCTGTGTACTCAGTATTGGCAACCCAGCTGTCCTCTGTAAAAAGTGCTCCTGAAGCACTGGATAGACCAGAAATTGTCATCCTAGAATGACATCAAGAAATTCTACAAATGCTTTGAATGGAAGACATTCTTGCATCTATGCATCATAATTATGACTTGTTTGTATCTTGCAATTTGTAATGCATGTACCATGTAATTACACCCTTGTTCTCTCAGTCCCCCCCCCCACCCACACACACAGGTCCCAATTGGAAAAGAGCCCTGGGCTGTGTTTGCTTACAATGTAAAATATGTTTTAAATAAAATGATAAGCCATTTAGGAAAAGATGGGAATTGCTTTCTGTTCTTTTACGTATTGTGTAAACTCACAAAATGTTGGGTGTTATGTAAAGTATGTGCATTGCTGCAATATCTGAACTGTTGCCTTACTGTCCTTAACTCAAAAATAGCTGCTAGAGTATTGTAGCATGCAGACCCAGAATAGGGTGGGGGCACTGGGTCCAAACAGTGCCAACACAAATAGTGTCGGCATGGTGCATGTGGCCAAAACCTGGAATGGGGTGGGTGGTGGTGGAGGTGACTGTTATATGTTGCAGCTGTAGCTGTATGCTGCTGTGAGTGTACTTTATGAAAATCAATAAATGATACTACTTTCAGAAAAAGAGCCTTCCAAAAATCTTATGCACACTTTTTAGATATATCACGCCAAAGGTGACTGAGTAACAGTGGAAGCAGCAAAAGATTTTGGCCCCAGTGTGTCCAGAACCACATAACTGACTGTCTGCACTTGGATATGCCTCGCACCACACCACACCACATGAGGCATGGATAAATCCCACAGAGACCCATGCTTTGTCATGTCTCATTGCTTAGTTACAATACAGTTCTTTCAATGAACTTACTTATAAATGAAGCTAAAGAAAAGGTTGCACAGTGTAGAAAACCACTCAAATAATATAAACTGAGCACTCACATCTTTTGAAGAAACTCACAGATTCCATATTGATCAGCAAAAGAATCCAGTGCTGATGAATGCTGTTTATAACATGGGCATCTATATACTACAAAAATGATTGGTCAATCCTAATCACCTGACCATTCATTAATTTACAAGATATGAACAGTTGCTGCAAGTGGTGAGAAGGTGCCCAAGGAAAACATCAGCTACAGTACTGAACTATTATTAAGCACTACCAAGAAATCTCAGCAGTAGCCATGTTCATATGCAGCTTAACGAGTCCCCGCCAACGCACTTGGACAACACAAAAAATTGCACCATAAAGTCATTAGTAGCAGAAGTACAGTACCATGTACTTGTGTTACAGTCCTCGTAGAAGCTCACAAGTCATCTGTTAGTCACTGCATTAGTAAATCACCTTAGTCTCCATTTTGCACAAACCAGAGACCTGAGATCATCTGTTTCAGCTGCTCACCGCCCTGGTAGCCTCTTGCTAGGTAATGCTGGCCCTGTGCCAATCATTAGACACAGAAACAGGGATCGAGTAATGGAACACAGAAATATTTGTCTGTGTGTGTCCAAAATGCGTTTTCTCTGTCTGCGATGTGCACTGGTCGCGTTGTTGACAGTGCTCCGGTAGGTAATTGTGGTGCCGTGGCAATCATTAGAGACACAAATAGGAACTGAGTAATGGAACACAGAAAGATGTCTGTGTGTGCATGCAAAATACGCTTTTTCTTTCTCTCCGATGTCCACTGCTCACATTGTTCACAGCGCTCATACTGTACACAAGAACATTGTTTTCCTCAGCAGAATGTAACCGCAGCAGGTCATCTGTGTCATAAAAAATTTAATTGTCGAACTAACTACCCACAATAAATACCAAACAAGAGATACAGGAACGCAAAATGACAGAGTGAAAAAGGAATGCAAGTGCTTCTGTAAAAGCTGAAAAACGCAATGTGTAAAAAAAATTTGTATGTATGCACTCTCAGGAGACAATAAAAAGAAAAATACAGCACCCTCTGTACTGTACAGAGTACTATAGAAAGCAACACCTGCCCCTTGATTTAATGATGTGTCAGCTGTTCACCACAAACTTGTGTCTTGTGACCTATTTTTAGTGTTGCAGAACACAGTAAACTTTGATTCCATGGCCAAAAGCAGTACAAGAACACTAAATAGTTACAACATTTTTTCTTTGTTTTAAAAAAAGTTTCTCTGCATATCTCTCCAAATGTGGCCCATGTTATAAGTGCAATAACCCACTCCAAGGTGTGTGTTTATTGGGGATTAATCAACATCCCAGGTGCTGTGAGGACACTTGGCCTGCGGCCTCATGCCTCACAATGCACCCAGGGTGTTGATTAATCCCCAATATACAGCACCCTGTCATGGGTTATTGCTTACTTAACTGAATGATGGACTCATCTGCTGATTAATACAATGCCATGTAGGGTCATAAAAAATGTGAGAATGTTTAGGGCATGTTTGTGACATGGGCAACTCTTTCTTTTATTTCAGTCTCCTCTTTCTGGGAACACACACCTTCCAAACTCTCTGTATATACTTTTAGTCCAAATCTTGGCAAGGGCTCCCTGTTACATTTCTCCCTTTGTATAAAATCAGGAAATGTTTTATATGCTAGAAATACTCTGCTGCAGAAATCCTGTAAGTAGGAGTGGTGTCAGATTCATGGGTAGTTATTTGAGGTATGGACTCATGATATAGCAAGCAAGAAGGACAAGGAGAAAAACAGAGTAAACAAATATGATTAGGACAGTAATTAAGGTTGAAAATGGTATTCAATCTCGGTTGCTCTTTTAACACCTTTTTAAATAATGAAAATGTTGTTGGGGGTATCACAACCAAATCTGTTGATGCACTGTTTGTTTCTGTCTCACCCTACCCTGCTTTTCTGTTTGAACAGGCGTTTCTAAGATAACTAGTGTTTTGAATCAGTCTTTGTTTGAATTCACATATGTACTATACTATCTACAACAATCAGAGTCTGCAGGAATGGACACTTTATCAATAAAAATTGCCTCGTCTTGCTACCCTTCAGGAAATGACCAGTGGGAGAGCAGTTCAGTGATGGCAGGTTGGTGGTTGAGCAGGCAAGTTCTTACCCATCAATGTTTCATTACCCAAATGTGGGAAAAGAGGGAAATGGGGGAACACATGACCATATCATCAGAATACAGGAGATATTAATGCTTTCATGGTTCAACACTTTAATGTTGGTTAAGCAACACAGATTTAAATGACCTTCACCTTTAGAATCTCAGTGTATAATAGGGAAAGCACCTCCCATGGTGTGAGACAGATGGCTTCTGACTAGTACAAGGTGGGATACCCCTCCCAATGTGGGACAGATGACAGATATGCACACATTATCCACACCACTCTAGAAAGTAAAGATGGAAGACCTGGCAAGTGTCTGGACAGGAAGACTTTGAACAGTGTTGACAAAATTCTTCTGAAGAACAATGTATTGTGGGGCAACTGCTCAACACAATGGTGACCCGGTTTGTATCATGAGCTCAGGGTGGCAGAAGCAGAAGCTGGCAGGGAGTGGGAAGAAGCATCTGTGAGGATGTTCTTCTCCAAAGGGAGGGTTGGGTAGCCGGCCACTCCAATAGCAGATCCTGGTGATTGCTTAGCAGAGGTGTGCTTGATGACCTGGGTGACCATATGCTGCAGTGCTAGCCAGGATGTTGTAACACATGTGCCCATGAGAGAGGTGGGTGGAGACAGGGCAGGAGGAACAGGAAACATGCCTCAGTCTAACATGCCAGATGATGACTTTCACGCTCCATCGTGCCATCTGACCCCTCACTGCATCAGCTACATCCCTTGGCCATCATTCTGATATTAGAAACATTCCCCTCACCACTAGTGACAGAAAGGAATGCCCCACAATAGAGATAGGCTGGAGCCAAGTGACAACTGACCACCCTGGGAGGCTGGAAATGGAGCATAGCAGTGGGAGGTGGGGCAACATCATCTCTGAAGGGCTTGGAGGAGTGGGGAACAGGAAAGGCATGGGAACCAAAACAAACAATGGATATACAGCAGTTGGTGCTAGTGCCATTTGCAAAATAATAACTTTTTTCCCCAGCAATTATGAATACAATAGCCTGCTGCTTTATATAGTTGGCCAGTGGCAAATCAGAGATGGGGAGATAGTAGCCTATTCAATCTGAGTGCCATTCACTGGATTATTATTATTATTATTATTACAGTATATGATTACCCTTGTTGTGCATGGATTCCCATCCTAACTAAAAAGCTTTTGTACCATATTCAAAAGTCATGGAATGTTGTTGTGCCCTTCTATGGTACAAAAACTTTGTAAATTAGAATGTAAACTTGTGCCACATGCTGTTTTACTTTCATCTTCCCTCTATAATTAGAACCCATTCCCTGTCCTAACGAAAAAAGAATCTTCTAATAATTCAGCATTTGAAAAAACAGAAACCCATCCCTCACCCAGATGAGTTCTCAGCAGTTGGGTTAGTGTGGGTTTCTGTTTTGTTAAAAATGAAAAAAAAAAATTAAAAAATTTAAGCAAAGATTTCTTGGGAAGAAACAAAAAACAGCATTTTTATTATGTTTCAAACCATATACTACACAAAATAAAATATGGGCAATAATGCACCATGCACAACTTGGCTGTGTTTTTATCTCAGGGTTCTGATGACATCAGCGACCTCTCCAGCTTTGTTTTTGAGGTCCCTATGATGTCATCAGAACCCTTCAATGGAAACACAGCCTTGTTCTGCATGGATACCCATGCATTATTCTCTATTTATTATTATTATTACAAATATTTTCTGGCAGTTAAACTTAACTCACTCTGTTTTTAATGCATTTTGTAAAGGAAAGGACAAGGCATGCATTAACTTTCAGAGGGAAATCCATTAGTCAGCAAAGGTCATACTAGTACGCGTTATTTCCTTACAGTCAAGCTTGCCCCTTTTTTTGACATGAGCCTCTTTTTCTAACCCAGTCTGATCAGTGGCGAAGCTAGAAGGAGGCTGGGGGTTAGTCGCCCCTCCTGACTATGCCAGCATGAGTAGTGGTGCCCCTCTATCAGCATTATTCACTGCTGGGGCACCCATTGTGGAGCCCATGGTTGAATGAATTGCCTGCTGTGGCTCCCAAACCTAGCTTCACTACTGCCAGACTCAGAAGCCTTTTCCTTCCCCCTTAAAGAGTACCTTTAGTGTTCTTTTACAAGTTGCCTCCCAGAAACACAGAAGTGCCCTTACTTCCACCAGAGCTAAAATCTACATTAAGTAGTTTTTTTTCTGCCTCTAATTAGGAAGGGAAGGGATTGTATTTTGGTCCTGTATAGCCGACCCACCAATCCCTTCCACTTCCTGATCCTGAGCCCCACACCAGCATGTTTTGTTATTTAATAATATGGGGAGCATGGGGGCACACTCAAAAGAAAGTAATGGAGACATTTTTTCAGCTTGCTATTTCAACAGTTAAGACGTCTATTACAAACCAATAAAGGCCACTGCTCAATTAACAAAGACCTTGTTACTTGAGTGGAGGTCTTGATTTGTTTGTATTACCATCTTAACTATTGAAACATCAAGTTGAAAAAACATCCCCATTACTTTCTATTGAGCGCTCCCCCGCGCGCTCCGTATTTTCACGTCCCAGAATTTGCTAGCATGGGGGCGGTGCTCAGGACTGGGAAGTGGTTGACAGCTCAGCTCCATGGAGCCAAAATATGATCCCTTCCTAATTAGAGGTAGAAAAAAATCTACTTAATATAGATTTTAACTGGAGGGCAGGTAAGGGTCCTTCTATGTTTGTAGGATGAGCACCACAAAAGGTGCTCTTTAAAATAAGTAATTTTGTGTCAAGAGGTGTCAACCAAGCCTCAGTCCCCAGGGGTCTCTTCCTGAATTCTATCTCCAGTTGTAGGCATAACTGCACCCCAGGTCAATAGTTTTTAATTATGGTTTAGAATCAGTCCGCTGTCTGAAATGAGGCCACAGAGCACAACACATGGCCTTCATGTCTGTCCTGATCTCACGCTAACTCACTTTTACAGTTACATGGGACTTTCAGAGGATCATGTATCCCACAGAGCCTGTTTTTCCTGTAAGAAAAAATTGATTAACAGATTTTAGTATCATACTAACAATAAATAACCATGTACACAATAGACAGGCAGACAAAGACATTCCGACAGATGGATGGATAGTACGATGGACAAGGCACACCAGTTGATTGGAACTTCAGATTACAAGTTTCACTGCAGGCATTTCTAATTAAAGTTTTTGTTCCCTTTATGAAAACTTATCCTGCAGTGTTACACTGCATTGTCCCTTTGTTACTGCTTCCTCTTCCCCACAGTATCCCTTAGGAAATAACTCATTGTCATTTTAGTCACAGCACTATTTTCCTCCTGTTAAAAACAGGCAATTTTCCCCTCCTGCATAAAACAAAATTGTTCAGATACTAAATGTTTACAATGTATCTCATTCCATTTTTTTTATTAAGAATAACTTTTCATATACCAGTAGGTCTGGGATGGAAATATGTTGTGGATAATGACTAAAATGTCATCATCAGAATGATGCAATTTAATAAAGAAATACAAAACAAATCTAGCCATCAGAGATCAAGAAAGGAGCAACAGTGATAAATGTTCATTGACACAACCCTGTGGTTAGAGTGAACATATTGAATAATGAATGGAAAACCATGCGCAACAAGGCTGGGTTTTCAATGAGGGGTTCTGTTGACACGGACATATGAGACAGAAGCTCAAGAGGCCTCTGATACACAGCATTGGGTGTTTTAACAACAAAACAACAGGGCACTTAGTGGGTGGTTACTGAGCTACTGGGTGATGGTGCAGGGTGTTGGTGTTTGGGGCGGTGCTGGCAGAGCAGCATCAGTTAAATCTAACATGGCATGAGGCTGAAAAAGTGTTGTATCATCATGGTACAAATTTTGTGAATTTTTAACTGTTGTACAACAACTTTTATTAACTTTGAACTGTGGTACAATAACTTTCTTCAGTGTACTGATTTCCATACACAATGTCGTTGAGGGGTAGGTCAGGAACCATAGGAAAACCAGGAGCAATAATAAACTTTGCAAGTAGCATTTTATTATTTTCAGTAATAATAAAATAAAACTATTCAGAATAGCTATTTACAAAGGCAGTACAAAGAAAACAAAGTCCCTCATCTGAGGCCATCTCTAATTCTAAATTTCAATCTCTTTCTAACATTACTACTCTTTTTATAAGAAGTCTTTACTTGGCAATTAATTTCTGCATCCCGAGCTTGTTAACAGACATCCTGTTTCTCAAAAAATGTATCAGAACATTGTCAATGTCTTTCCTTGCAGGTGCAACAAAATAGAACATGGTGTCCCAGAACTAATCTCCTGTTGACAACTCTGCAAAAGAGTTTGTGGAGGTCAAACTGCATTTCATAGTTAACCCCCTGAGATCCAATTAGCTTTTTGCAAGCACTTCAACAATGTAACTATACACATTTGCCCACCAAAGGATCCCAGTTTCACATACATGGAGGAGAAATGGCGGCCACGATGGGTCTGCCACTCAACACTGCAGCAGATTAACGTTCGCTTTTAGTTTATATATGTATTGTTTTTTGTATCTTAGTTTGTTAGTTTATTAGTTTGTTAGTTTTTGAGCATATTATTTGTTTATTGCAAGTGGTTTTCAGCAACTTCGTGCTGTTTTATCGTATTTTGGTGTTTTGCCCAACTGTTTACTATTTGGGCTGTCCTACCTTTATGGAACGGATGTAGGCCGTATGATTTTGGATTCTTGGTTTACCCTGAATCAGGATGTTTTTAGTGAACTGGCCTGGTAAATTTTTGAGGCTTTATGTCTGGATGGTGATTGGAGGGATGTAACCTGCCAAAATGTGTCTGTCAGCAGATTTTATTGATTTGGAGTTCCTGACTTATAGATTAAACACTGATGGCGTTGTGAAGTGATTGAACTGAGACTTTACCTGGCCTTTTACTTTGAGCCAGTTCCTTGAGAAGGATTCGATAAGGTGAGTGTGGTAATCTAGGTGGGCTGGGCTGTTCTGTTCTGGGAGGTGCACAGTGCAGCTGTCTCCCGTGGGGAGATTCGAATAATGCTGACTGGAGGGTCAGTCCCTTCGAATTGTCCTTAGCTTATCTGGGGGCTGCCTGACTGTGTCGGGTATAATCTGGTGGCTGAACTGTGGGGATTGCTTGTGCTGTGTACCTGCTGTGGGGGAGTTTGGCCCAGGCCTGCTAAAAAGAGGCTGCACCTGGATTCGATCTTATTTCTCTTGGACTGTTGGATTCTCAGAGTTCTGGCTGATTGAGTTTGGTTTGAAGATCTTTGGATTACCAGTGGAGAATCAGATGTTGGAGTTATTTCATTAAATTCTGCAAGTACATTATAAAATACATTATTTTACATAACTATCCGTCCCAGGTCAGACTGTTCCTTTTCTTTCCCTGTGTACTTTGGTGAAGCAGTGAGAGTGCTTCATGTTTTCTACCAAGAACAATTTGTGTGACTGTTTAAATATTACCCTGCCTATGTGAGAGATAGGTTTGGGAATTAAATCCTCAGGGGTGAGAGCTCTGAGGGTTTCTACTACCTTAAGTCCTCAGTGGTATATAGGCAGAAAAGTGACTGGGGCTCTGTGCCCAGAACTTTTTGAACTCTTCCTGAGGATCCAAAATCTGCTTGAAGGTAGGATAGTTGTTTTATTTGTTTTTTTGTTAAGTGCTCTCCTTTATTACGTGAGAGGTGGGGGCTTTTTTTTTTTTGCTTAATTTAGTTTTAAAATAGTTTAATTATTGTTTTCTTTTTAGATATTTGTTGTATTAGCTTAAATAAGCTAGTGGCTTTGATAGTGTTAGTCAAATGTGTTGATTGACAGTAGTTTTAATATTTGGCAGCATGTGTTGGGACCGAGCTTCTGTGGGCAGGTGCTATTCCCCTCTAGGCTAGGGATCTATGCCTTCGACAGCCCCCATTGCAACCTGAGGTATCTAGGCATTGTCGTGCCTTGGGGATTGCATGCAGGAGGAGGAGGAGGGGGGTTCTTTGGCTGGGGGGGAGGAGCAGAGTGGGCGGATAGGGGTGGTGAGGATAGAGAGACGCCCTGGGGCAAAATGGGTCCAGGATAGGGGTTTATGATGCCTGGTTCCCATACCCAAGGGTTCCACTGATAGTGGGCAAGTGGCCCATTCCTCCAATGCCTCTCATCCAACCCGGGCAGTGTTATACAACACCAGGTCTATAAAGAATAAGACAGCAATTATTGCTGATCTTGTCGAGTTATCTGACCTGGCTTGCATCACCTAGACCTGGCTCAATGAGAATGCTGGTCCCATATTGGAGTCAGCTATTCCAGCCAGGTACTCGGTGATACATAGCCCAAGATTGGATGGGGGGGTCGCTATTTGTTTTAAATCGGAATTGGGCTTTGTAGAGGTTCCAGTGGTGACCCCTAGATCCTTTGAGTGCATTATGGGAGCAGGTGTGGGCAGCAGAATCCTACTCATCTACCATCCACCCGGTGATGAGAACATTTTTCTGCAGGAAGTTGCAGACTTCATTGTCAACCTGGTGTTGGAGCCCTCCAGGTGGTTGGTCCTGGGGGACTTCAATGGCTGGGTTGATGATGAACCCTCGTGTTTTGGTCAAAACTTCCTCCAATTGATGATTTTGTTGGGCTTTACACAGGTTGTTACCACTGCTACCCATATTCAGGGTCACCCTCTGGATCTGGTGTTCACCCTGGGGATGGAGATCACAGAACTGGTGGTGGAACCAGTTGGGTGGTCTGACCATCACCCTGTAAGGTTCAATTTCGTGGCCCCCCCATGAGACCAACCCCTTTGGAGATGGTCCAGTACCACCCTTTGAGGGGAGTTACCCCTGAGGGTCTGATGGCAGTGCTGGACCTATCGAGTTGGCCTATGGAGTGCATGGAACCAGATGTCTTAGTAGTGCACTATAATAATATGGTGCTGAGGGCTCTGGATTCCATAGCTTCTGTCCGTGTTCACCCCCTCTCCCTCAGCCCTCTGTCCCCTTGGTTTGATGGGACATTGAGGGAGTTGAGGAGAGTGGGGTGAAGATTGGAATGCTGCTGGCAGAAATCTAGCCTGGAAGGTGACAGACTTAGATTGATGGCCCATTACACAGACTATCAATTAGAAATCTCCCATAACAAGGCAGAGTTTCTGTCCAGGGAGATAGCTGCATCAAGAAATCGACCAGCTCAGCTCTTTCAGACCGTGGACAGACTGTGCAATCCAGCCTGTCTGCAGGGTTGGAGAGCTTTTTCACAATAAAGTGTGATGAGTTTGCTCCATTCTTTGATGATAAGGTGTCATTGATCAGGTCGGAGATCCACAATATGCATTCTAATGAGCATGGCAGTGATCAACGTGAAGTTACAGGCCCTCAGTCTGCCTGGACAGATTTTGACCAGCCAGCGATCATGGATATCATGAAGATTGTCCAGGGCTTGCGACCGACTTGCTGTAGTTTGGATCCTGGTCCTACGTGCCTCCTTGTGGGGTGCATGGACGCGATTGGACCAATCCTTGCTGAGATAGTCTGGTGCTCTTTGGACCAAGGGGTGTTTCTGGAGTCTCTAAAAGAGGCTATTGTAATACCACTTTTGAAGGAACCTTCCCTTGACCCAGACTGTCTCACTAACTACAGACCGATCTCTAACCTGCCCTTTTTGGGCAAGGTTATTGAGAAAGTAGTCATGTTGCAGCTCAATGACTTTCTTACCACCCATGAGGTCTATGATCCTCTCTAGTCCAGTTTCAGGAAGAGGCATAGTACTGAGACGGCGTTGGTTTGAGTACTGAATGATCTCTTAATAGTGAGAGATCGGAGAAGCTGTTAAGTCTTGGTTCCCCTTGATCTCTCTGCAGCATTTGACACCATGGACCATGGGATGTTGCTAGAGCACCTGCGGCTGCTCTGTGGACTGTTGGGGACAGTCCTCAGATGGTTTCATTCTTTCCTCATGGGCAGAACTCAGAGGGTAGTATCAGGAATTTTCTCCTCTGCTCCCTTTGCTCTGCCCTATGGGGTATCGCAGGGTTCTGTGTTTTCCCCCATGTTGTTCATGGTGTACATGCTGCCATTGGAAGACATTATAAGGCATAATGGAGTGAGTTTTCACTGCTATGCAGATGATACTCAGCTCTGTATGTCCTTTGTACCCGAACGGAATGAGGCATTATTGGTCTTTAACAACTGCCTTGCTGAGATCCAGGCCTGGATGAGTGCTAACTAGTTAAGACTGAATCCGGACAAGACTGAGGTGTTGGTGGTGGACCCGGGTTATCGTGCAGAGAAGTTGACTCCTGGGTTTCCCTCTGGCCTTGTGTTAGGGGGTAACCAGTTGAGACCTTCTGAACAGGTGCAGAATCCGGGCGTAATTCTTGACAGCAAGCTGATGTTGAAGACACAGGTGTCAGCCATTGTCAAGTCTTCCTTTTACCATCTGAGGAATATAGCCCTGATAAAAGACCTTGTTCCACATGATGACCACCCTGTGTTGGTTCACACCTTTGTTTCTTCGCGTCTTGACTACTGCAATGCTCTATATCTAGGGTTGCCAGGGGAGGATCTCCGTCGCCTGCAGCTGGTGCAGAATGCAGCAGCCAGGTTGTTGACAGGGTTACCAAGAACTTGCCATATCACACCTGTGCTGCGCGAACTGCACTGGCTGCCGGTGTGATGGAGGATCACCTTCAAGGTTGCATTGCTGACCTATAAGACCCTACATGGACAGGAACTGGGTTACTTGCAAGATCTCCTTCTACCCGACCGCCCTCTCCGCCCACTCTGTTCTGCCAACAAGGGATTGCTAGAGAATCCCAGGGTTTGTTTTCAGTCATCTGGGGCAAGAGCCTTTTCTTTCATGGCCCCAACCCTGTGGAATTCTCTACCTCATCGGATTAGAGAGTGCCTGTCCACAGAGTCATTCAAGGCCTCTTTGAAGAGCTACTTATTTGAATTAGCTTTTGAATAAGTTATCCTGTTGCCTTCTAATTGTTTTTATATCTGTATTTATTGTGATGGATGTTATTTTGTGACGTGTCTGCGCTTCGATATTTTGAAAAGCGCATTACAAATAACTTTTTTATTTGATTCGATTTGATATAGATTCACATATATTTTATAACCACAGATAAGCAAGGGAGAAGAAAAGGTAAAAACCACAAGAAACAGCAAGTGAAGACAGGAAGATAGCTGGAGGGGGAGAATCATGAGACCGTCAGAGTGATCAGTTTCTAGGTCTCACAAGAAAATGTGATTGTGCAATCAGACAGACCAGAAACAGAAAAGGAGAGGATAGAACATGTAATTTCTGCATAACAGATGGGACAGGGTCTTATTCAACCCTGTCACATGCAACACTTACCACCTACACAACAATACCATGCAATACCATATTTTTAGACCAACTATAACTTTGTTGCTATTATAAGCAACATGTAAAACACAAAATAACTTATATTTAAGTTATAATTAATCTTAAAGTTACTAAACTGACAAAAATATTGTATGGGGCATAAATCCCCTTCCCCAGTCTCTCTCTCTCTCTCACTTTCTCTTTTTCGTCCCTCTCTCCCCCCCTCTCGAGTACATACAGCTTTTTTGAAGTGAAGAAGCCTCTAAGGATTTTTTGTTTTAATTAATATGTATGGTGCTCTTGTCTGCCATCCCTACTGGGTCATTCCTGTAATGATCCCCCCTAACTACAGACAACTAAGGCTATAACACAATCCAGGAAGTGAGGGGCCCAAGAGAGCTGGTGGCCATCATCATATTGCTGGAGTTTGTTTGGTTTTTCTCTCCTTCCAACTCCCAGAAAAGGCCCAACTGTGCCATGTCATCCCTGTGGTGGGAGGGGCCTACATTGTGTGCTCACATCACTTGTCCAAGGAAGCACTGTTTTAGCAGGTTTGGCAACATCCTCTCCCCAGAGTTGAGAACGCTACATCTGTAGCACTTCTCAACACCACTGTTGCTTCTTAGTTGGCAAGCAGGGTTTATGTGAATGCTGGTTGACCTACGCTTTCACTTCTCATGAGCTAGGTGCCTCAATCGTATGATGTAATCCTTCCCGGCTGGCCCTGGTGTTGGCTTCTAATGCTTGCATCCATACTGTTATGTGCAATACATTTGTTCTTTGATTTCTTAGTCCTACTCCTCTGACAATCTCACCCTGTGACATTTCTAATCAGGCTGGAACAGTGCATAGCTGTTCAGATGGATGAAAAGCACTTCTCCGATGATTATACTCTATGGATTGATGTCAACCAACTGAGAAAGTAATGGGACAGAGAAAGACAACCAGAGCATGAGAAGCCTTATTTATTTTTGGAGAAAAAAAAACCCTGAAATTTTTCAAATATTTTAATAAATGTGTTTTTAATCAGCACTAAGATTTGGGGATTTTGTACATGGTCAGAAGGTGTAGCTGAGAATGGTTTGGATATGTACTGTATCTGGTGAGGTGATTGTTCTTTTGGCTCCCTTCCATAGTACACTGAGCCACCACCAGTTCTTTTACTAGCTTAAAATCCCCTTCCCACAGAACTTGTCCCTTCATTTGTCCCAACTGTAGTTATAGATCCTGGAAAAACACTGCGGTTATCATAGTTGAGTGCATATATATTAACCAGGAATACCTGCTGGCTGCATAAAGTGCCATGCCCTATCACCCCACACCCAGAAAAATAAGCCTTTATTTCAGAAGCTTGAAAGGGGATCTTCTTGTGAACCAAGACTACTACTTCCCATACATGGGAGTTATACAAGACTGAAAAGACCTGTCCCACCCACTCGCTACATAATTTAAGATGCTCAGAGTCTGTCAGGTGGGTTTCCTGCAAGTATGCTACATCCACCACTTGCTTCTCAAGGTATGACAGAACTCTTCTGCTTGATGGAGTGGTTTAACCCTTGGTGTTCCATGATATAAAATTAAGTTGGGTCCCCATTATGGTGTGTTCTTAGGTCTGCTGCAGTGCCTATATTCATTCATCTGTAGAACTGCTGTGTCACCTCAGCCTTCAATCCTGTGTTAGAGCTAGTTGAAATTAGTTGATACAGTTTGTTTGGATGTACAGTGCACTGTGTAATAAACATAAAATATATTCTTAACAGTTAAACTTAGTTGTGACTGTTTCATAACTGTACTAACCTCAAAAGATCACTTAACAGTATTACCAGTGGGTACTAGCAATTACATGTACTAGCCATGTTGTGAGAGACCGGTCATTCCTAAAGCTAAACTAGCACAGCCACCCAATTCTTTGTCTAAGTAGCCTCCTTCAATTCTTTCAGGCTATAATACTTACAAAGTGTAGTTAAGGTTTCCCTGCTATGACTGTTATTCCAGCTCCCTGTTTCTTGCCGCCCTTAGTTTGTACCCTTTCATGATAGCTATACATACCCTGTTTAAGGTGAGCAAGTCCTGCTGGTGCCAGCAGCCACAGCGGAGACACTTACTGAGTTTGGGGCATACCTGCACTGGATTTAGTTTGTAAGTGAATGCACTGCCCTAGACTCAGATTGTCAACTAGAGATGTGGTCTGAGGTCCCAAAATGCCTCCCCCCATGGTACCCCACCACAGGTGGTCACTCCCGAGCAAGACTACCCCACCAGGGCCCAGACAACCTCCCTGTCCTTCATGGTTTTCCTTGAGCAACAATCACAGTACATCACTGCCCTGTGGTACTGCCAGCCCCCGTCAGCTTCAACCATTTGGCTAGGGTGCTGTGCTTTCTTTACGGTATGCACCCTTTAGTATGGTGGTGACATCTTACCATACAGGGATTTTATCCCCGTCAGTATAACTTTTGCAGCAATATACATGCTGCTTGAACAAAACTGTATTGAAATAACTACTGAACCAAGTTAAACATCACATAACATATAGTATTACTTTGTTAAGATTGTGCCTCCACCCAGCATGAGGGGAGTCTTCCAACCTGTAGTTTTGGTTTCCTGGCAGGTATTACTGCAAGGTGGCGCACTTTAAACCAAATTTCTTTCCTATATGGGATAATGGAAAGTCAGGTCCACTGGCTGAAGATGGAGCAGGATGTGGCAATAGGTTTTTGACATCCTCTAAGATCTCATAGCATTTATTTCCTGTTATCAAGAACTACACCAGCTACATTTAAAATCTTAATTTTGTTATACAAAGCCCTGAATGGACTCAGTCCTTTTCCCTTCCAAGACCTTCTGTGTCTAAATTTCCCACAGCAATCCTTACTGTACTTTCTGTAACAGTGTACCACATAATATTCATGGATCCATTTTAATTGTCACTAATTGCATTATGTACAGTGCATGTGCTGCTTTTACATTGTGAGGTGCCCTGGATCTTAGTAAGATGCTAGATGAATTCACTTTGCCTGACCTTACCTTACCTTACTTAACCCTGCACAAGAAAAAATCTGGAAGCAGATGTTATTTACTTACTTTGCCATACAATTTTATCTTATCAAAATACTTAATGTCAGACTTTTCAAAATACACCAGGACACATTTCAGTTTGCCAAGGGAATCACTAGGTACCCTGGGTAGAAGAATGGATAAGTAACCCTTTTTAAATAGTACATTTTTGTAAAATACACTTAATATAAAATGCTTATAAAGCTGGGAGCAGACATGATAAACCTACAGTCCCTTCCAGCCTTAAATTACTATGTTGCTATGTCCCAAAACAAACTGGTTCTAAATTACAGAAAAACAAAGACAATGCTCTTCACAAGCCCACAAATGAAGAAAGCAGTATCCCCCTTATGATTCGCAATGACCTGGGACATATACTAGAACAGGTGGAAACCTTTAAATACCTCAGGGTGATCCTGGATGATATATTATCTTTTGCTTCTCACATTGACCACCTTGTGTCCACTGTAAACAGAAGATTGGAAGCCTTGTACTGTAGCCGGGTCTGCCTCACTGCTGATGCTAGATGCCTAATAGCGGCAAGCTCAGTACTGTCACTAGTTGACTGTGGCCTCCCTGTCTACACAACTGCCTGCGACTCAGTTTTCAACAGAACAAATCTGATCTGTAATAAGGCTTGTCGCTTTGTTCTTGGGGCTGACAAGTGCACCCATAGCTGTACCCTCTACACCCAAACAAACTGGTTACACCTACCTTAAAGAATTAAGTTTCACAGATATGTCTGTTAGCGAAGAAGGTGCTACTGGGCCTAACCCCTAACTCATTGCTTCCACCCTGTTGCCAATCTCTACAACACCAGGAGCATACCTCTGAATGGCCTTGAACTGCCTTTCTGCCATACTCAGCTAAGTATACATTCCTTCCCAGTTAGGGCCACTGGCTAGTTAAATGAGCTGCCTGATACCTTGCTCAATCTACCTATAGTATGTTTGACCAGTTTAAGAGAGCACTATGAGCATCCCTAACAGTTTAATGCAACTGCAACTACTTATCATCCTAACTAAAGTCTCCTCTGGTCTACTCTTTGAACTGTGCCATATTCTGACTCTGAGGCCATGTGCCATTAGTATGCTTGTTCTACACTGATTCTGTCTATCTGGCTTACTGTAAAATTGTATGCAATTGATTCCAGCCTATTTATTTGTACTTGTTTGTGTACATTAATACTTGTTTGACTGCATTCCACCAGAACTTGCTTATTATATTTGAGACTTTGTAATCTCTGTTATTGATGTGGAACCTTTGTAAAAGAGCACTTGTGCTCAAAGGTATTCTACAAAATTTTCAATAACTAAATAGATAATAAATACATGTTAAAAGTTGGCTTTATGGTGCTGACAAATTCCAGAGTCAATGGAGCTCCTGTCAAAGACCGCAAGGTTGAATTGCTGGGGCACTTGGGCCTCAGTACACAGACCACTTATTATCTACTGGAGACTGACTGTTTTGCATTTTTGCACTGTTTATGCACTTGACTAATTTGGAGGGCAATAGTTTGGGATAAAGCTGAGGGACTGTGTTTCTGCATTGCAACTGCATGTTGAATAAAGATCCCAACTTGCCTGATGGCCTGTGGTCACAGAGTAATTCTTTGTTGAGTGTGGTGTATTCTTGGGACATAGTGAGTCTCTGTCATACTGACCAGTGAAAGAATGTTCTAGCATGCAGACACCCTGAATTTGTGCCCCAAGCCCAGGATGTTTGGAATGGAGACCAGAATGGAGGGGTCAGGGCATCCTATGGATACATTCCTCCCAAGCGAGGTGAAATGGAAAGGTAGCACTGCTCTTGCAGTGATGCCTAAGGGTGGAGCTGTGGAGGTGCTATTGGTGGTGTGGGTGATCATGTGGTGCCTGGCACAAAATGTAGTACAAACCATTTAAATACATGTTGAAGGAGCACATGATATTACAAGAATAACATTTTATTTTGTTGTTTCTGCACAAGGATAGCCTTGTTGACTTGAAACAATTAATTTCCAAGAGGATACCTAGGGGCAAGAATTGCAGTATATGTACATAGGGTTACACAAAATTTTATATATATATATATATATATATATATATACACACATATATCTATACTGTATATATATATATATGGATGCATGATTTCAAGCATAATGCATGATTTATCTCAACGAGTGGGTAGTGAACTCAGGTAACCTCACAAGTGGTGGAGTGTAGCAGAGCTACTTGTGATGGTTCCCAAGGTCACTGTCCACAAGCTGAGATAAATCGCATATTATATGCACAGCCATCACGTGTCTGATTTATACAATAGGGCTGGTTTTCATATGTGACGTGTTTTGTTTGTTTGATCCACATGGCATGGTGTGGAGTGAGGAGGAAGCGGGAGGGGACTGATTGCAAAACATTGCACTAATGCCGACATTAGGGTTAAAGAACGCAAAATGTACAAAGTAAGGAAATGAAAAAACATCAGGGTTTTGGGTCTCTGTAGTACTGGCAAATCAGTGGTGGGGTCCTCCTTGATGTTGTTCACCCTGGTCACAACAGTGACAGGAATACAGCAAAGACAATCACAGTGACATTTCCAACAGTTCACTGTGTTGGTCTGCTGGGTTCCCAACACTGCTGCCTTTGGGGTGTTCGCCCCCTTCCCAAACCAACTCTGACTTGGAGTTGGTTATTTTAAGTCTGGGGGATGCGGGGGACAGAGGCCCCCACATGGGGGGTGTGGGGGGGACAAATCCCCCCAGAAAACAGTTTACTCCAGCAACGGCACAATACCAATTGGCAGTGTTGTGCCATGGCTGTATTGATGGTCACTGTGCTCCATGTCATTGCGACACTGTAGAACCATCAACCCTAATGTCCACCTCTCCCCCCCAGCCCATGGCCTCCTGTTCAAATCACAAGATACAGCTCCAAGCCAGTACCTCATAGTGATATACTCTTCAAAGGTAGGGAAGTATGGCTCACCAAATGTTGCCAACACAATATGTTAGAAGCTTTTCATGTATTCTGTGGGCCCCGTGATGAAGAAAAAGAGATCACATCTAACCTTGTGCACCCAGGGGAGGGAGGGTGGGCATTAGTGTTGAGAACACCAAGGAAGACCCCACCACTGATTTGCCAGTACCCCAGAGACCCAGAACCCTAATATTTTTTAATTTCCCACTTTGTGTGCTTTGCATTCTTCAACCCTAATGTCTGCATTAATGCAGGTTTTTGCAGTTAATTTCCCTTCTTTTTCTGATAGTGGAACTGAGTCCTCATTTGAGCAGGTCCTGAAATATTGGAGAAAGTTCTGACCCAGTGCATGGGCTCATCAGGCCTTGACACACGTCAATACATTGTGAGGGAAGGCTCCTCAGACCACCACAGGGTGTTGTGTCTGTGCCAAAACACCGGTCTGTCCCTACCCAGGCTGGGGCTGGTGCTACATGCTGCATCACCTTCCCCACCAGCACTGGCCCATTAAACTGGCTCATTGAGTTCATACCTGAACTCAGGTTACTGGGCACAGGACGGCATCATGGTCCCCACTGGGCCAATGGACATCCCTGCAAATGACATTACTTTATAATTTGTTTTGTGACATTCTGACCCAAAAATTTCAACAGAGTCTTTTAATGACCCATCTGTCTGAACCTGACAGTGGTCATTTAATATTGTACTGGACAAAATTTAATTTTGGGCCAGCAGTGCTAAATCACATGTTGGCCAAGATTTGAAAAAGCAACAGCTGTCACATTCATGAGGTGGTGTGACAAAATGGCTATGATGAAAATTTGGGGTTTAAATACTTAAAATTACCAAAGTTATGAGTGAGCATAGAAAAATTACTACATACCTCAATAACTTTGTTGTTTAATATTTTGACCTCAAACTTTCAACATTGTCTTCTTATGACCCCACCTTATGAACCTGGTAGGTGAAAATGTTCAAATCCCCACTGAAACATCATTTCATGTCACAGGTGTGAAAACACATTTTGGACAGAATGTGAAAAATGACAGCTATAGACCCAGATATTCAGACTGTGCCAGGCAGTGGCGTAAGCCTGGGTGCAGCGCAACTGTGATGCACCGGGGCCAGGTCCAGGTGATATTCAACAAGGATGCGCCATGGCACAGAACCATTGAATATGGCACGGTCAGTGCACATACTGCACATGGCGCAGTGGCACTGCACCAGCACAAGCCACAGACAGAGAGCACGGGGATGTGCCAGCCAAATGCAGTTGTGCTAGGTGCATAACCCGCGATATTCAGCATGGGGCATGCAAATGAGGCCATAATATATACAAGACACAAATGGCCCTGTATGCATGCCTTGCACAGGGCAGCCTGGTGACTTGTGCCTGGCACCTTGCACAGCATGACGTGTGCACAGTGGGGGTTCCGGGGCATCCCCTGCCCATAGCCACGATCGCAGTACAGCTGCATAATGTAGGTCCCTGGCAGTCTAGTGGTACCTCCCACCCTCCTGATTCCAAGTTAAATGTCAATGAAAACACACCTTGGTGGTCTAGTGGACTCCCTTCTGCCTAATTCCCCGATCACGGCATATGTATACAATGACATTCCCTGGTAGGCTAGCAGAATCCCCCTTCCTTCTATATCCCTGATCACATGTAGATGACTGATATACAAGTCCCTGGTAGTCTAGTGGAACCCCCCACCCTCCTGTGTCCCCGATCGCTGGTTATCCACCGTGACATTAGTCCCGGTAGTCTGGTGGCCCCCGCCCATTGCTGCAATCATGGTAAAACCCCATAATACAATTCCTTGGTGATTCAGTGGCAACTCCCACCCCTTCCACCACACACAGATCCTTGCCACCCCAGTTCCCCATCATCGGGCGGTGGCTGCAACCCACAACATACCACCCGGCCACCTTGCCAATGACAGATACAGTATGGGTTGTAGCCCATTGGTCCACAGTGTGGACCAATGAGCCTTCAGGGCATACTGTACTAGAAAGTCCTGAATATGTAAATGAAGTCATTCACATATTTGGGACTGTCTCATATAAAAGGTGATTTTGTGCAGCGACTGCAAAATCACATTTCAGGCCTGATTAATGTAATTTCACCACAAGTGCTCATGAAGTGGGGTCCCAAAAAGGCCATGTTGGAAATTTGGTAAAATCAAAACACCACTGAAATACATTATATGGTACTTACCTGTTTTCCTCAGTTCCCAGTTCAGCACTGAAGGGTGAAGATGCGTCTCCAGTCCAGAAAGGATTACGATGTTGGACCTCAGCTCAGTGAGTATTGGGTAAAGGGGGGGGGGCTGGGTGTTGAGTGGGATGGTCAGGATGGGGGAATTGGGATGGCAGCAATGATGAGGGACCTGTTTTCTTTGTTTCAGGTTAAAAAAAAAACAAAGACGTCATTGGACAGTTTTTCTTCTTGCAGGAAAAGAAACAGTCATTTCCAACACTGTGGAATGGGCAAGCTAATGTTGGCATGCTACTTCAGGACACCAGAGTGGGCTCTCCAGTGTCCCACACTGCTGGATGGAGGCTTGTGAATACTGACACAGGAGATTGGGCCCTCTGATGTCGGCAAGTTCAGATAATGGGGTTGTGGGGATGCATGGAGGGGAGGGAGGACCGAACCGACACCGGGAGTGGGCATCCCAGTGTCAGATTATGCAAACAAAAAATGCACTGGGGATTGGGGCTCCCTGGTGTCTGTTTATAATGAATAAAGCCACCTATGTGGCTAATGGTGGCAGAGCATGCTCAGCAGGGACGGGACTTCCACTGATATGTAACCCTATCCCTGCTGAATGAAAACAGCAGGGATTGAGACATGACACAGCAGGGACTGAGCTATAACAGAGTCTCATGTGATGACAACATGACTTCATGTTGTTGCATAAATTCAGTTATCTTTAGAAAGTTGATTTTTTAAACTGCACATGCTCAGAAACAGAATAGTTTTCTATAAATAATTTAAAAAGTTCTTGTGTTTGGGACATACAGTAAAAACACAAAATCACACACCTGGGGCCAAACTCTGTGAGACCTGCAAGCTTCAGGTTTCAAATCCTCTTACTTTTTTTTTAATTATGTCTGAGCAAAACAGAAAAAAAGCAGAACTGTTTTGATTTTGGAGGTTTTTGCACCTCTGTAACTTTGCTCCCAGTCAACCGATGCTCACTAAATTTTCAGGATCTATAGATCCTGACACCAGTTCTGTGCATTCCAAACTTAGTGTAAATCTGTTGAACAGGGCAAAGTTATTAAGGTGCAATAATTGGGGTTTAACATTAAAGTGCTTATTCAACCCTAATATACAAGTGTGACTGTGCCAGTATAATATATAATGAATCGCACTGTGATAACACATTTATCTTCACTAGTGAGTGGTAAGATCCATAACGCGTGAGTGGTGAAGCCATGAGTTAGTTAGAAAGGTCTTACCACTCATGTGGATTTGAATGTGTTATTCCACTACAACCCATTATTTATTTGATATATAGCATGCTATTGTTAATGTTTTTATTACTGTTTCTACAGTGTTTTAGCTTAAAACTGCATCTTTTTCTGTTGTAAACTCTCTATCTGATCCATTCTGCTCTGTGTTGTATTATTATATTCCAGGTAGCAATAAAATGTTCTAAGTGTAATAACCTGTGTCCTAAGTGAATATACATATTTACCTAAAATAGCATGATTTATTTACTCAATTTGTTTCCCCTTGGAGTGAATATAAAATGTACAATAATCTCTTAATGTTACATAAACATATATGTTGTGTTTTTAAAAATATCTGTACTTTTGCCATGTGGATGTTACCAACAATTGCTATAAACAGCTTGCTACTGTTACTGTCCTCCCTCAGGCACAACTGAAAACTAAGCTGTTCAGCCTAAATGTGGATTTCTCAATGCACAACAATTCTATGTAAAATATAGGAAAAAGTATATATGCATGCATAAATGCTGTAGCTGAAGTTTTAGAGTAATTTTTTAGGTAAAATTGTCTGCTTCAGCTGGAAAATATAGCATTTTGAACATAAACAGTTAAATTATTTAAGAAATACATTTCCATGAAAAAGCGATACTTACAAAAATATCACATATAGAATAATGTGTGGGTACACAACAAGGTTGCATTTCTAATGAGGGGTTGAGATGACAGCATGTGAACCTCAAGAGCAAATCTCGAGAGGTCCATTCTGTTATCTCAGCAACAAAATGGAAACATGCCTAGTTGTGTGTAGTTGCAATGTTTTATTTCATTCAGTACATGTTTTTTACACAGACATCACAGAAGCACCCCATCAAGTAAAAAACAAACAAAAAAAACAACAACTTGATATTTCTTTGTTTTGTTCTATGACTGAAATTAAATTGACAGACATTTACAAGTTAAACGGTACAACTTTGGGCACTGGGTGGTTAGTAAAGAGCTGGGTGTGGGGTGAATGAGGAATTTCAAATTCTATGGCATTTGAACCATGCAGAACAACTGTCTAGAATGCACACAACACTTTGGAATGTCCGCATCAGTTTAGAACGGAAACCGCACCAGAAGGATTTTAAGAAGGCTGTTTTTTATACAGAACGATGGCTAACCATGTACTATAAAATGAGGATGTAGTATGCATTTTTACCTTTTTTAATGATTTATTAATGCTATTGCTTCATCTACTCTTTTACCACAAGCTTGGAAATTAGAATTTCATGCAAGTTAAGTGCTTCCTCAAACTGGTTTGCAGTCTTTGAATGTTGACGCGTGTTCTTTTTTTATTAGCTAAAATGATTTCAGGACCTGACTAAAAAGCTTTTGCTTTGAAGGTATGTTTTAAATCCATGAATGAGGAATTCAGAAGTCTCAAAGAACTGTGAAGCCTTTTCATATCACAGGTAATGGCACCAGGAACTTTTGCTGCTTGCAACTGCAGCATGATTGATTAACATCTTTGTATTGTTCCATTTTGTAACTTTTTGCCACCGTGACACCCTATATGTAAATGGGCCTCATTCAAATGTGAAAAGAAAATTAAACTCTTTGCTGAACAAAAGAGTTGAATGCCTTGCTTTATGTAGGATGAGCTAGTGACCTGGGGGTCTGTCATCTCTTGTGTCAAAAGAAGATGGAAAAATGCCAAAGTAATCAGTTTTATTCAGCATCTTGTTCCTATACTATCTGATAAAGTAGAATTCCCTTGATATATCTAAAATTGACAGGTAACTGCCAGACTTGGTCTCCGAACACTTGGCAGACAATAATAGGATGCTTGCTGTCAATGCAATTCAATAACAATTGAAAAGTAGAATGTTATTCCTGCTTGAAATTATTCCCCTTCTGTGCAGCTTTCTGTTAGCATTTCAAAAGATATCATTTCTACAACAAAGGTGTCTTCTCAAGTAGGTGCAGTTGCTAGTATAAAGCAAGATTTGCTAGGAAGAATACTAAAATAAAATCATAATAAGTCATTTTAAAAAAATCAGTTTATGAAAAGTCTGTTCTGAAAGTGAAGAGAACATACGCTGCCTCAAATAATCCATAACACAAACACAAGTAGAAGTGTGAACATAAATGATTTATTGTCAATGTATAGGTACAGTCATCCCTTCTAACATAAGGCAGAATGTAAACTATATGTGCCCCCCCAAAAAATTAAAACCATTAAAAATGCTAAATGTTGCCAGATAGATTTTGAGGTCTAGTGCATCCTTTTATTAAGGAGATACAATATCCTTTACCAATGCAAATGTTCTTTCTTATCTGTTTAATAAAATCAGACGCGTAAGAATTTTAAGTAGATGTGTAGAGCTACTGTAGAAGAGACATTTAGCAAAAGAGTTAAAATAATATCAGATGAACTGAGCAGAGGCAGAGAATGTTGATTTCTTCTTAAATAGGCACATAAAAATGTAAGCTAAATTGTGTCCCAGACACTGACTGGGTGTCTATAAATTGCACACTTTCTTTTGCAAATAATAAAAAATTGGTCACCATACAATTTGAGATATTCAAAATTCAAGTACTCAGCAGCTGTTTAAACAGTACTCTTTAAAGGTGATCAACAATGAAAAATTAAAGCCCATTTTTCATTATTTATTTCAAAATTAACTCTTTATATAATCTCATTTTTTGTAGTTTAAATATTAAAGGACAGATAAACAGAAATGTTTGCCCTGTCGTCTTTTAGTAAACCCTCCAATACACTTTTGGCCCAAGGGAGCAGTATTAAAACATATTGATGTTTACCTGCAATTTCTTCATTAAGTTTATTTTTTAGCTTTTAAAAACTGTTCCAATATCAGGAAGAACATCAAACATCCCTCTTTGATGTGAACATAACATGGCTACAGACATGTGATGTAATGATATCGGAGTGAGCCAGCTCTGTAATTCTAAAACTTTATAGGGCCCTGAATATGATGTCCACGATTGGCACTATATTTTCATCACAGTTATTGATGCTTAACTTGTGCATTAGCATCTAATGCACTACTTAAATATTAATAAAGATGATAAATTGAACATACTGTAGAGGGCCAGTCATGGACATTGCATACAGGGCTCTTTAGGGTTTTAGTAATACACACATACCTGTTTCTCCAATGACATCTTTATGTTACACATCTGTGGCTATCTTATGGGTTGATTAAAGTGGGGCATTGGAAATTAGTCTTGATCGTTGGGGCAGGTTTTAGGTAGCAAACAAATCTTGTAACACTTCTTTTAAATCATATGTACTCTTTTGTGCTGATTTTAAACATTACTGCTATTTTTAGTGGGCATGAGTCAGTTGTGGTAAGGTCTGAGTAGTGGCATAGCCCGCAGAATGTAGTGCCAGTTTTAGATTTATGCTTAATTGTTCCCAAGATACTTACTGGGTGTCTACAGAGTACACACTTTCTTTTGCAAATAACGAAAAAGTGGTCACCATACAATTTGAGATATCCCACATTCAAGTAGTCTGCAGCTGTCTACAGAGCACTTTAAAGATGATTAACAATGAAACATAAAAACCTGTTCATTATTCATTCCAAAATTACCTATTTATGTAATCTTACTTTTTTTTTTATTTTCTATAGTTCAAATGTTAAAGGATACTGAAAAGTCATGTTTTGACATGGCCTGTGGAATGTAATGGCACTTTACATTTCCTATGGAGCTTACTCCTACACCAAAGGATTTGCACACCAATGACGCTTTTCATTGGGTTTTAAGCTTTTGCAAAAACTAACCGATTGGAAATGATCTGTCTCCTTTTATTGTTTATATATGTTACATGCTGCACAGTTTTCAAATGGCCCATGTATTGTGCTGCCTCTGAGATAAGTAACAACCAACTTTATTGGATAGCTTATCCATTATCCATTGTTGTAGTGGAGGAAAGACTATTTTATTGAAGAAGTATATTTTGTGTACCACAGTCTTGGTGCCCTGGGGGCTGGCATTGATTAAATGAGATTGCTCTGTGGCAGTTTGTTGGGCTATTTCTGAAAACACAGGTTAGCACTCCTTGTGTCCACCAAATCCCTCTTTGTCCTTCATTTGTTTTATACAGTCAAGGAGAGAGAGTGCCTCTATTTACCACCTCCAGTGTTGCTTTTTTTTTAATATTTAAAAACCTTGTTATTCTGAATGGAGAAGAGCAAGCTGAAGATTGCTACCAGGACCAAAAGTAAGAGCGTGTTACCCCCTTCCCCCTTTGTTTGTCCTTCATTTGTTTTATAGAGTCAGGGAGAGAGAGAGACTCTGTTTAAAATAACAGGTTTTGCTTTTTAATTTTTAATATTTTAAGAGCCTTGTTATTCTGCATGGAGAGGCATGCACTGAAGAGCGCTACTGGGACCGAAAGTGAAAATGTGAGCATGTTTGTTTTACAAAGAGAGAGAGATGGAGAATACGAGCACTTTTTTTTGTAGCGTGCGAGAGAAAGAGAGAGAGAGAGAGAGACACTTTGTTTACCATGATATGTTTTTTTTGTTTTGTTTTATTTAAAATGCCCTGTTTTTCTACATGTGGAGGAGTGCATTAAAGATCAATATTAGGATTGAAGGTGAAACTGTGAATGTGATAGTGCTTGTGTCTTTCAAACAGAAAAACAAACATTCTGACAGACTAAACAACAACCATGTGTGATTGTATTTCGAAGCATTTGAAAGGTAACAGTTTGGCTGGACAAGAGGGCAGGTAGGCTGGGGGTGCCGGTGATTGTTAAGGGTGAAACAAATGGCTGCCAATTTTTTTTTGTACAGTCTGTGCTGGCATATGGACTTGCTAACAGGCTAGCTATTAGGATGACCATGTGGTGAGTAAAATCACTGCATGGTCATGGTCATGTGACTGATTTTAGCCAATGAATATTCTGGACTTCTTTTTGCCAATTTATATATAAAAAATAATTTATTCAGTGCTTTTCTTACACTTTTCCTCAAAGTTCTTTACTTGCAATTATTTTACACACAATACCCAAGCTGAGATGCTGAAACTATTTTGCTGAAGGAGTAAGTGCATTGCATGCATCATTGCTTTGGTTCTCTGGTGATTAAAATCAGTTTAATGCATCATATGGCACTTTGTTCAGCTATTGCTGAGAATGCAAGTTGACAGACTAAAACAGTGAGGCCCACCAATATGGGGAGATGCTGCTGTCAGGAACAATTTTGCAAGGAAGGTAGAAACTGGTGCTATGAACATACACACACACACACACACACACACACACACACACTCACTCAGTTGGTTGCTTCCAAAAGTGCAGTTTATTCAGAGTTTACCTACAGCACATACAGGAAGTGAGAAAGGCATGCAGTGATGTCTCAACACTTCACACACGTGTGCTTTTTCAAGAGAATGATGTCTAACACTGCATATCCAACTTATAAAGTGTGCTCTTAAAGGAGAACTTCTGTAACACATAAAGCAGCCACTACTGCACTGATTGGGGCTTCAGTACTCTGATACTACCTACAGGCACAATCTTCATTTAAATCTGTCCATACCAGATTTCTCAAAAAATCTGTGTAGGTTCTCATAGCAAGAAACATTTTAGGCCATTCCTGTACTCACCCACTGAGATTGCACTGCTAACAATGCAATATCATGATGCACCACTGCCCCTTCCTGTATTGTGCCCTTATATATGACGATTTAATAATCTCCATATCTTCTATGCCCTGCTCTGTTTTCACAGAATTTGCCTTAATGTCATGTGTATACAAGGTATTTGACCATGAAGGCCATGTGACTTGTCACTGGGTCTGGTCAAGTTTCATAAACTAACCTGTTTAACATTCACTTGAGGGAGGCTTATGGCTTGATTCTGCCATAGATACTATTTAAACAAAAAAAAGGAGGTGGAAAAGGTTTTCTCCAGTGTCAAACAATGACGCAAGACTACCATAACCCAATGGGGTCAAGATAATGGCCGGCACAGACAATTCCGAGAGGGGGTTCTGTTCCTTTGGAATTTGGTGCCTGAGAATGGAGGAGCCTATTCAGGTAACAAGGTTACAGTATCAGAGAAGCACTGGCCAGGCACCATGCAGGAGGCCAGCACCACAAGCATGGTGCCTCATGAGAGAGCATGCGGCCCATCCCTGACTCCATATCATGGTGATAGACTAGAGGCGTTTTTCCTCAAAAGGGCCAGAGCAATGTCAGATGCCTTATTAGGGGTCACTTCTCTGCCCCAGTTTTCAAGGGCGGTGAAAAGGTCAGATGTCATCAGAGCTTCTGGCTCTCCTTTTCTCTTTTGGGCCATGGTACAGATCCTGCTAATTAATGAATTCAGGGATCCTGTTGGTTTTATTTTATGGACCCTGGAAAGTTAGGGAGTTGTCAAGCCTTTTTTTAAAATTCAAGTGTCTAAACAAGTTTGTGCTCCACAAAACTTTCAGGATGGAGCCCCGGAGGTCAATCACCAGGCTACTCGTCAAGAGGTTTCTCAAGCCCCAATACATCTGATGGATGCCTGCTGCCACAGTCCCTCCATTAGTCCTACTCAGAATAGCTCAGGCTTTTGATACTGGACCAACCTTCCAGCATAGGGCATGTCTTTGCCTGAGCATCAGCCCCTCTGAGTTCCTTGAAGGTGCTGGTAGTCCTGGTGGCTTAATGTCTATCCTGATTAAACAACCTGCTTATTCATGCACCAACATTGTCCTTAGCAAGAGGCTGGTACTCAGCACTCTAGATATGCCAGAGTAGCATGGATAAGGGTGAACCAGGGGAAGAACTCCCCTGAGCAATCTCAGACCTTGGAATGTTTGGTGGTAATTTTTTGGCACAAAATCAGGAAGGGTTTTGTTGCCTTTTTCCTGGAAGGTGACCGTTGTCAGAAGTCCACTGGCTCACTGTAGTTGGGCCTCAGCATAGGCATTGATAGTTTAATCCCTTGGGCTTGCTTATAGATGCAGCCTGTTCAGTGGGTTTACTGTAGGCCTGGGATCCCTCATTGGAGGATTATCAGTCAGTTTTCCTTTTGGTTATATTAAATGCACGCTGAAAATAGAAAATAGAGTTAAAAATCTACGTTTCGACCTTAGGTCTTCTTCAGGAAATATCTAAAAGAGAAAAAAAACAAGTTAGTGTAGAGGAGAGGTAAAATGAGAGAGATATATATGTGGAGAAAGAAGAAGGGGGGAGGCAAAGAGAGAAGAAGTGATAAATGGTAAGATTAAGAGAGAATCTGTGAAACAAAAAGGTGATGATGGGAAAGATAAAACATAATGGGACAGAAAGAGCTGGGAAGTTCCTAGGTAGAGACAGATTAACAGGGCCTTGTAAGAAGGTTGAAAGGTGACAAATGTGTGAAAAGGAGACAGAAATGGAGACATATGGTGAAATGAAAATAAATCAGTACAAAAACAAATTGACTTTAGGAAAAAAAAAAAAGGGAGGCTGAAAGATGTTAGTGGAAAATAAGTCTATCATTTAAACCAGAGGGCTGCTGGGAGCTACAATGATGATCAGCTTGGCTTCCATGTTTTTTCTATGGTTAGGATCCCGGAAGCCCTGCTGAAGGACACACAGAAAGGTCATTGACATTGTGGTCCCTGGAGATAAAGTGGGATACAATGGGTTTAGCAGTTTCACCATTCCTGACTGCTCTGTAATGTTCCTGAAACGGTCAGCAAGACGCCTACCAGTTTCTCCGATGTAAATAGCTGAACACCTCCTGCAAAGAATACAGTACACTACATTAGTGGAGGTGCATGAGAACTCCTTGGTGATGTGAAAACACCTGTAGGCCCCCAATCTCAGTTACACTGGAAATAAATTTGCAGGTGTAGCAGCGAGCCCTGTTGCAAGGTTTGGTACCTGGGGGAGAACTGTTAGGAGTGGGTAGGCTGCTTTTACCAGGAGATTGCAGGTTAGGTGGCCGCGGTAGGGAGGCAATAGGTGGTTCTGTAAAGGAAGCACCAATGTTAGGGTCAGTTTGCAAAATGGGAAAGTTACTAGTGATGATCCTGTGAAGAGAAGGTGTGCTCTGATGGAAAGGAAGAACTAGTGGAATTCGCCGTTGTTCTTGTGTGACAGTATCCCTCCTGCGGGGGTCAAGGTTACGGGGCATGTTACTGACCCGGGAGAGTGCTCTGTCCACTGTGCTTTTAGGGTATCCCCTGTTGATAAAGAAACTATGCATTATTTGGGTCTGCTCAGCAAAATCATCCTCTTCACTGCATAACCTGCGAAGTCTAAGAAACTGTGAATAAGGCAGGCCATTCTTGACATGTTTAGGATGGAAGGAGCTATGGAGGAGGGAACTGTGAGAGTCAGTGGGTTTGTAATAGACTGATGTCTTCAGACCAGTGTTCTGGACTGAGAGCTGGATATCCAGGAAAGGCAGTGTAGAGGAGGATACTTCAACAGTGTACTGAAGGGAAGGATGAGCCGTGGTGAACTTGTCAAGGAAGACTTGAGGGTCTCCCTGGAGCAGGAGGTGGCCCCACACAGTCATCAATGTAGCGTTTGTAGAGTTCAGGCACAGTCCTGTGAATGAGAGAAAAACATTCCTCCACCCAACCTACAAACAGATTAGCAAAGTTGGGACCCATCTTTGGTACCTATGGCAACTCCACTGACCTGTTGAAAAAATTGTTGTTAAAAGAAAAAGCATTGAGTGTTAGAACCAGTTCTGCCAGACGAGTTAGTGTGTGTGTGGGTGGCTGCTGGACTTCCCGCTTGTTCAAGAAATGCTGCAGAGCTGTCAGACCATCATCATGGGGGATCACTGTGTAAAGAGATTTGATGTCCATGGTGAAGATGAGCTGATGAGAGTCACTGAATCTGAACCTGTCAAATAACTGGAGAGCATGGTTAGTGTCTTTAACATAGGAGGCAGGGACTCAACAAGGGGTCTCATGAGGCCATCCAAAATGCAGAGATGCGGGATGGGGCAGGAGCAGGCAGACACTATGGGGACAATTCCGGTTACCTGTTTTGTGGATTTTGGGAAGAAGATAAAACCTAGATGTCTGGGGATGCTGGACTATGAGTCTCTTGCAGAAGCAGGAGCTCATTGTTTTCAATAGCAGAGGTGATGGTGGTGGTGACCTCCGTCTGATAGTCAGCAGTGGGGTCCTGTGGAAGAGAAGAATAAAACTGGTGTCAGAAGTTGCTGTGTGGCTTCGTGATGTATAGCTCCTTTTGCCAGACCACAACAGCACCTCCCTTATCAGCTGGTTTAATAACAATGTCATTCCTATATAGAGATCTGAGGGCTGCAAGCTCACCAGGTGTCAGGTTGGAATGGTTGTGCCTGCAATGAAGATTAAAGTTAGTGGTGTTTTCCATGCATTGGTTAACAAAATAATCAACAGCAGCAAAACGTCCTGGAGGGGGTGTCCATGCACTTGCTGGGGATTGATGTCATTGATAGTTCTGGTGATACCATCATCATCTGTGGAAGAGGAGTCATATTAGAAAATGAGCTGCAAGGCGTACTCTACGATAGAAGCACTGTAGATCAACTTGAACCTGGGGTGCATCAAGATATCTGGGTGTGGGCACAAAAGAGAGACCTTTGCTAAGGAGTGAGTGCTCATCTTGTGTCAGGGGAAGGTCTGGAGGAATACAAAATACCAAATTGTTAGGTTGTGTCTGACTCGAGGGCTCATGCTGGTTGTTGATCTGCTGGGTGAGAGACTGGAGTTTAGCAGCTTTGGTGTCCTTGAGAAACTGAAAGAGAGTGGAGTTAAGGTTTTGGATGCAGTGCTTAATAAAAGGAAGACATCAGTCTATTACAAACCCACTGACTCTCACAGTTTCCTCCTCCATAGCTCCTTCCATCCTAAACATGTCAAGAATGGCCTGCCTTATTCACAGTTTCTTAGACTTCGCAGGTTATGCAGTGAAGAGGATGATTTTGCTGAGCAGACCCAAATAATGCATAGTTTTTTATCAACAGGGATACCTAAAAGCACAGTGGACAGAGCACCTCCGGGTCAGTAACATGCCCGTAACCTTGACCCCAGGGAGGGATACTGTCACACAAGAACAACGGAGTATTCCACTAGTTCTTCCTTTCCATCAGAGCACACCTTCTCTTCACAGGATCATCACTAGTAACTTTCCCATTTTGCAAACTGACCTAACATTGGTGCTTCCTTTACAGAACCACTTTATTGCCTCCTACGCCGGCCACCTAACCTGCAATCTCCTGGTAAAAAGCAGCCTACCACTCCTAACAGTTCTTCCCCAGGTACCAAACCTTGCAACAGGGCTCGCTGCTACACCTGCAAATTTATTTCCAGTGTAACTGAGATTCGGGGCCTACAGGTGTTTTTCACATCACCAAGGAGTTCTCATGCACTCCACTAATGTAGTGTACTGTATTCTTTGCAGGAGGTGTTCAGCTATTTACATCGGAGAAACTGGTAGGCGTTTGTTGACTGCTTCAGGAACATTACAGAGCGGCTCGGGAATGGTGAAACTGCTAAACCCATTGTATCCACTTTATCTCCAGGGACCACAATGTCAATGACCTTTCTGTGTGTGTGTCCTTCAGCAGGGCTTCCGGGATCCTAACCATAGAAAAAACATGGAAGCCAAGCTGATCATCCGCCTTGGCTCCCAGCAGCCCTCTGGTTTAAATGATAGACTTATTTTCCACTAACATCTTTCAGCCTCCCCTTTTTTTTTTTTTTTTCCTAAAGTCAATTTGTTTTTGTACTGATTTATTTTTCATTTTCACCATATGTCTCCATTTCTGTCTCCTTCTCACACATTTGTCACCTTTCAACCTTCTTACAAGGCCCTGTTAATCTGTCTCTACCTGGGAACTTCCCCAGCTCTTTCTGTCCCATTATGTTTTATCTTTCCCATCATCACCTTTTTGTTTCACAGATTCTCTTAATCTTACCATTTATCACTTCTTCTCTTTGCCTCCCCTTCTTCTTTCTCCACATATATATTCTCTCATTTACTCTCCTCTACACTAACTTGTTTTTTTTCTCTTTAGATATTTCCTGAAGAAGACCTAAGGTCTAAACGTAGATTTTAACTCTATTTTCTATTTTCAGCTGCATTTAATATAACCATTTTGTTTTGCTTTTAGACCATGCTGACGCAGCTCTTGTCTTTGTTTTTACAGTTTTCCTTTTGCCCATCAGCTTTCACACCCTGAGTTAGTGAGTGGCTGTGCAAGATCTGAACAAGTTTGATGAAAACTTCCAGAGTTAAGTCTCACAACCAAGGTCAGCCTAGATAGATGGGGAGCAGGTCAGAGCAATTTCCCACTCAGGGAACTTGATCAGTCTATGAACAGCATCTCCACATCAATATTCAAGAGATGGAGAAGGTCCGCTAGCTTCCTTAGTTTTCATCCATGATGCTAAATATGGCATGCATTTGTACATAACCATTAAGGCACAGGAGATGTTTCTAGAGGTTATCGACTTGCTGACAGTTCACCTGGCAGGGAGTTGAATCTTCAGGCAGATCGGTAAGTCGCAAAATATTCATCTCGTGGAATGTAGGTTAAATTGAGGTTTTCGAACTTCTGTGCAACTGATTTGGTCAACCTCAGATCAATCTGTTCACATCCAGCTGCAATGCTCTGATCTGAGACGGTTCTTCAGTCTTTTTCAATGTCCACAGCCAGGGCAGTGGTCAGTCTGCCTCAAGAGTGGACCTTAGCAGAGCGTATTTTTTCTCTACTATATTTTTTCCAAAGTTTTACAAAAAGAATAATAAATAGAAATAAAAGGTGTCCTCAAGGAGCTGCCTCTTGTTAGCTGCAGAGTGGCTAAAAGACTGTAGTTCTCGGACTAAGCTTAATCTTGCTCAGTAAGCACCCTTGCACCTTCTGGTGTGTAGAGACCTGCTATCAGGATCTCTCTCTCTCACCAAAAAATCCAGGAATTACAGCTCGCACCCTGACTCCTGAGAGGAGGAGGACCTCTCATACCCACCCAAAAAAGATATATATAAATAAATATATAGTTTTTCCCAAGAAAACTACTTGACTCCTTGATAGCTGCCAGAAATACTCTATGTCTACAGCCTATGATCAGATAGGAGCCACCTCTTTTATCTTGGGCCAGCAGGGAAGGTTTTCCTTGACGGCCTCTAGTCTGCAGTTTTTTTTTTCTACAAGAAGGCAAAGAGGCTGACATTAAGTTTCACTAAGAGTCCAGGTTCTGCTCTCCCAGCCCTGGGGTTTTTGGCCTAGGAACCAATAGACACATGTTAGTAGGTCACGCCTGCTGTCCTGATCTCTGGTTCTCTGTGGATCTGAATTGGGTTCTGAATGCTCTTTGCAAGGGTTTTTTTCAAACCACTCACTGGATGTGTTGTTTTACAGGCTTCCTATTAACTCATTGGGTCCAGTAGATGCCATATGGTGTCGGAACCATTCATTACAGAACCTGACCCAAAATGGCCACCGGGACTCAATGAGTTAAGGAGCCATACCTTATTAGGCATAAGGACAGGTAATACTCAGGATGGTGCTCACCCCTCAGGTGCTCATTGCCTTACAGGAGTCCAGGACATAGGTTTCTGTCCACCTGTCCACAACCTCCTCAATCCAAGGGAAAGAACTGCACAATTTGGATTTATCTTCCACCCTTAGGATCTAATCTAAATGGACAGCTTGCGTTTGTGAGTCTGAGAGTTTGCTTGTTCTTGTGGAACAGACAAGCAGGGTCCAAGAGGCCTTCCTTTATAAAAAGTTGGACTAGCATAACATTCTGTGGTGATTTGCATATGCAGCCCATGATGCTTTGCATTGTGGGGGCATGTGTGATTTTGTATTTTCTTGAAACTTGGCTTCCCAGCCAAATGCCCTTTGGGGTAACCCTTGCCTCAGTGTTTCGCACAGAGGTTCTTTGTCTTCCTTTATAGGCCACTCTCACAAAAAGGGTGTGGGCCTGTGTTGTTCAGGCCAATATTGTAGTGAAAAGAGGTCCCCAGCTCTTGGAGGAGGTCCCTGGCTCTCCTCAAGGCTCACCACTCCAGGGCTAAGGCGACATCCTGGACAGGCAGGTGAAGTATTAGTTTTAAGGTTATGCAAGGCAATTATGTGGTCTCATGTCCACATGTGCACAAAACATCCATCTTGATGTTCAGAGTTCAGCTTATGCAGTTGGTTGCAGAGTGCTACAGACAGCAGTTCACAAGTAATTCTCAGTGCTTGACTTCAAGTATGGGATAATCTTCTTCCCCCTTCCATTTTTTCTGGTATGACTCTTAAAACCCAGTTGTTATGATTACCCATTGAAAATGTGGACCACTACAGAAAGATGAAATTAACTGCATACTTACCATAATTTCTTTCTGTTAACTCCAACATTGTCAATGGGGCCTCCCAGGAGCCTGCTCCTGTGGGAAAATCTTATCTCTAGAGTGCTAGAGGGATGTCCTGTTGTAAAAATCCCCGTTATTTTTCCGACATCCTCTTTCTTGCTGTACTGTACTCATAAATATAATATATAACAATAAAGAAAAGGATTATTTTTTTGATCAGTCTGACCGTAGGTTAACAGTGTTACTGACAACTCTTGAAGTGTTTTCCTTGTTACAGGTTGCCTCACTGCATTCAGTTGTTGCCTGGAAGTTCTACCTTAGCGGGGATCAGCCTCAGTTTTCCAGATGTGCGAAAGATTAGAACCTGTTTTTTTGTACAGAATGCTTCTTCCGGCAAGGAGAATTGAATTGTTCAAACCTTGAGTCAAATGGAAAGCCTTCTCCTCCTCAGACGTCTGCCTGGAAGGTAAGACAGTTTTTTTATTTACATGTGGCAATACATTTTATGTTGACAATAGATTATAATGTATAAAAATGTGTAGCTATTATGGCACTGTGAGGTAAGTAGTAACTGGAGAGTTGCTGCAGCATGGAATCCTCATATGCCCAACATTCTAAAGCTTGGGCTGTGCCATTGTCCTGGTAGGGGTGCACTATACCCAGTTGTTATGAATACCCATTGACAATGCTAGAGCTAACAGAAAAAGAAATTACAGTAAGTATGAAGTTAATTTCATAAATCTGGATTATTAATTAATTTTTGATCTTATTATTTACTGCTGTTTTATTGATAGCTTGATGTATTTATCGGATGTATTTTTGAATATGTGACCTTTTATTAGCTGTGAGGTGCTCTGAGCCATTGGAAAGGGCACCATATCAATAAAATTTGCCTTGCCTTGATGAGGTGTGTGGAAAGCATGATGACTAGAGCCATAGGTGACTTACTTAGGGTCACAGAATGAGTGATTGGTGGCTTGGGATTCAAACTTGTGTCTCCATGTTCAGAAGGCAGCACTGTAACCACTACAGCAAACAGCCTCACTAGACATTTATTTCATATTTATTTATTTGAAAATCTTTACCAGCTAAACCATACAGAGAACAACAGTCTTATTTACGGATGTGGCCCAAAGGGAGGGAAGGAGGGTAGGAGAGGAGGAGAGGTACAAGACTAGCAATAAGATAAAACAAATGCTAACTACACAACTGTACATTGGTTACCACAGTGTAAAGAGCGTGCATAGATTCAGCAGCAGTTGGTACACCACGCAATACATGGCAGGCACCAGTTTCATAATCGAGATACGTGGCAGTCAGTTAGGGAACTGACAAGTGGACATAAAGTGTTTCAATTTTTGTTTGGTACCAAAGACTGAAGGGGAGCAAGTAATGTCAGAGGGCAATTTATTACATACCTTGGGCATGTGGAAGCTAATTGCTGCTTGGTCAGCTTTCTTTTTCAATGGGGGGGATAAGAAACCTTTTATCTATCGCCCACCAAGGTAGGAAGGGAGCTTGCTAGCCCAAAATATGGCTACAAGCAAAGCAGCGTGCTCCAACAGTCCATAATGGATCATCTTACAGTGCAGTATATTTGACAGTAATGGGTAAATTAAGGACAAATCTGCATAGTGTGTTGAATAGGCAATGCAGCTTGGAGAAAGACCATTTATTTTTTATTTGTTTGTTTTTTGTAAACCGAGTAAGGTTCCACCCATTCAGAGTGTCAGCATTAGTGTGCCTGGTCATCAGGGTGCCAAGTTGGGATTTCACTGACCCCTGTTTTTGTGGATGGCTGCACCTCCCTTTTATATTATTCTAACTTGGGGGGGAGGAGCAGACCTCAGGGAAGGGGCATGAATCCCAAAATCGGTGCCCTGATGTGCCGTTGCACAAATGCCAGCACTCTAATGGCCAGAAAGGACTGAGTAAGTACACTAGACAATTGAGTGTCAATTTACAGGTACAGCCCAGAAGCTGGTTACTAAAATGGTTCTCCTGGTCTTCAACTATGTGGATGTGGTCAATGGCATCACCACCTTGTCTTCTCGAGCCAGACTGGACACCCTCTGTAATGCCTTTTGTCACTTTGCTGCTAACTCCCCACCTCTAATTCACCACTGCACCCTCTGTTCTTCCTATCCATCCTCCCCCTACCCTTATTTTGCCAGTCCCACTGTGCCTCTTTCATCTCCACATACTGGTTTGGGTCCCCACCCTCTTACCTATCCCCACTCTTCTCTCCTATTCCTCTGCCTCATACTTCTTTGCAGCAGGATCCTCAGACCTTCTCCTTTCCCCACTCTCACTCCTGTGCATGGCAGTCAGCCTTCCCTATCACCTTTGTACCTCTGGAACCTTCTCCCATCTCTCTTCCCCACCCTCTTCCTTAGATATGAGCTAAAACTAGTCCCCGCCTCCTCCTGCCCCTGTCAGCCCTCTACCTGACCATCCACTGTTGAGCCTTGACAACCCCTGTGGAGCCCTTACCACTGCTGTTGTTGGGCCCCCATCCTGGTTCTATCTCTGCCTGAGTTAATGTCCTTCCAACAACTACTGAACTGGCATTTTATGGTCACCCTTGCACTTGTGCAAGGGTGAACATATTGGTATGATTGTGGGTTTTGGGAGGTGTGTCATTGTTGATCCAGTGAGGGCAGTCTGCAAGGGCTTGAAACTATCAGACCTATGATCAGCCAGGCTGATCATGACACTCTTCTGGTCTTGCTGGTAGAAACATCATGTAGTTCAAAGAAAAGAGGCACCCACATCATAGGGTGGCTCTTTCCTTTGATCTGCATAAGCCAGCCAGCAAACAGAGCTGATCAGCATCATGATCAGCCTGCTATAGTCTTTCCCCACCAATATAAAACAGTCCTTCACACCTTCTGACAAGTATCCCTCCCACCTCCCATTGTTTTCCCTTTTAATTTTATGACACCAGGATCCCAGTTCCCAGAGCCAGCTAGTACCCCCACCCAACCCATTTTCACTGTGTAACAGGGAAGCCAACCCTGGTGCCGCCAAACATAACATTAACACCAGGGTGCCCAGTCTTCAGTGCCAGTATCCTGAAATAAAGAAAACCATCCTTTGTAGTCTTTTTAATTTTTATACACACTGTAAAAAAGACCATCCATTGATGTCTGTTGCTGCCACTGGCACACTGCTCTTGTTATTCTTCCCTGCTTGACCCACACTCTCAGCACCCACATCCCCACACACCTCCTTTCAGTTTTACCAGAGTGGGTGCCCAGTCCCTTATGCCAGCTAGTACTTCACCCTGCCTGTCTTCACTGTGCAATGCCGGGGAGCCAACTGCCAGTGACGCCAAACATGACACCAACACTGGGGTGCCCAATCCCTAATGTTGGTACCTCACCACCCCACTCCCCACCCCTGCATCCCTTACTTACCTACTGGGGATCTAATGCTGTAGTTCTTTCTGGACTGAAGCCACATCTTCACTCTTCAATGCCTGATCAGGAACTGAGGAAATCAGGTATGCTGTTCAATGTTTTCAAATGGGGTTTGAACACATCCTCATAACTTGGTCACTTTCTAATATTTTTCCCCCAGATTTTCAACATGGCCCCAGCTCATGAGCAAGGGTGATGAAATTATGCAAATCCATCCTGGAAGGTGATTTTGCACTCACTATGTCAAACCATTTTCTGTCAGGATTTGGAAATTATCTCCACTCTTGTTCATGGGATGGTGTCATATGAAGACTATATGGAAAATGATGGGTAATAAATATTAAAAACAGCAAGTTATGAGTGCACATTGAAAATGTTCAATGCACAGTTGTAACTTTGTAATTTTCAATAATTTGACCCACATTTTCAACATAGTAATTTTTTCACACCACTTCATGAACATGACAGCTGTCAGTTTTCAAATCTCTGCTAAAATTTGTTTTCACACTTGTGGTGTGAAATCACCTTTTGGGCAGGATTAGAAAATGTTCTCATCCTTGTTCATGAGATGAGGTTGTAAGAAAGCTCTGCTTGAAAATTTGGGTTAAAATATTAAAACAACAAAGTTATGAATGCATATTGATTTTTTCAACTTATGCTCATGAGTTTGGTAATTTTCAATAAATTGACCCCAAATTTCAGCATAGCCATTTTTCTCACCACCTCATGACTGTGACAGCTGTTATTTTTCAGATCCTGGCCAAAATGTGTTTTCACACTTGAGGCACCAAATGATATTGTGGCTATTATTTGATAAATGACACCTGTCATCTTCAAAAGGAGTTGCCATAAAAAATTATGTTGAAAATTTGGGGTCAAACTGTGAACAAACAAGTGTTATGAAGAAACATTGAATTGTTTCAATGTTTACTGTACATTTTTTTTTTTTTTTTGCAGTTTTGGCCCCAGTGTTCAACATATCCCTTGTGTTACTCAACCTCCTGGAATATAACATGTGTCATTTTTCAAATCCCACTGAAACTTGTTTTCACAGTCGCACTGTGAAATCACCTTTCAGATGAGATTTGAAAAATTCCATCTGTTTGAGCATAACATCAGGTCATAAAAAGAGTATCAAGAATTTTGAGGTCAAAATGTGGAGCCCATTGAAAAGTAGATATTGCCTCTCAGCTGGCCTGCATTGCAAAAACAATCTAAAATGTGTAAAAGCAGGGCACCACTAGAAATGAAATATTGAATCCATCTGGTCTATCCTGTAAATATATAGCAAAATGTATACAAACAAGACCTGATACAAAAGCAATACAAGCAATGAACATTCGACATTTACAAATGCTTGGTCTGCCTGCAGTGGTGACTTTATTTGCATAGCAAAGCTGCTCATTGCATCATTACTTGCTTCTTTTATTGGTATTGCACTTATGCCATGTGAACTTGTACACTGTCTGCACTTTACTTTGTACTGTTTCATCGATGCTGTGTATGCTTTATTATTTTACTCCCCTTCTCTTCCCCTGGGTCCCACCTGGATATGAGCCTTGGCTCAGTTTATCTTTTCCAGATACCAATTTTCAAATAAATAAATAAATAAAATACATACACTATGTCACGATAATCCAGGCTAGGTAAGATCCCATGTTCAGTTATGCATTTTCAGAAGAGCGAGAGACTGCTCTAGAACCTATGTAGTGCACTTAGTTTAGCAAAACATTTGGATAGGAAGGCATTAATCTGTGGTGAGAAAAACAGTTCTTGTTCAAGCATCATGCCAAAGTACTAGAACTGGGATGACATTATCCAATAAAGCCTGACATTTGACACCACAGTGGAAATTATGCAGCAACCACCTAGTTTCACCCACATACTGTATACAACTTAATTCCTGAATGAAATAAAACAAATTCATTAAAACCGTAATACAAAAACATAGAAACTGAGTTATAAACAAAATGCACAGTCTGCCGTAAATAAGTTGTACAGTAGGGTGTCTAAGCCTGCAGCTCCTTAAAGTAGCACAGTCACTACTACAGTCTGTGACACTGCAGGCAGCAGTGAAAGAACACAGCTCCATAAATTACCTGATAAGTTTATTTAAGAAAAGGATAAGACAGTAATTAGGAGAATACTTGCAGCAGTGAGCAGAGGGTCAGGCCACTATCAATTCTTAGATTATATAACAGATATAGCCTTTCTATAAGTGATGACCACAACTGCAACTAAACATAATAAAAAGTAGGTCACAAAACAGTTTCAGTGTGTGGTTCATAGCTCAGTGCTTGTGTATACTTATGAGCTTGGATTTTATGTGCTTGAGGTTATGAACTTAGACTTTGGCCTTTCTCTGTTTCCCACCCTTGGCAGAAATGCTAGGTAGGTGTAGGACTAGAGGCCCAGTGTTGAGGGTGAGACAAGCACGCCAGAGGAGGAGGAGGCATGGGAGGAAGGTGGGCGATGTCAAAATGCTCTAAGCTGAGCGGGCGAAGTGCTAGGATTTATGTCGAGGATGCGGGAGGAGTTATTCTCCCATTGAACCTCAGGCTTTACCCTTCCCATTCAGTATGTGGTTCATAGTGTAGTGCTTGTGTATACAGTACTTATGAGCTTGGATTTTACATGCTTGAGGTTATGAACATAGACTTTGGCCTTTCTCTGTTTTCCACCCTCAGTAGAAATGTTGGGTAGATGTAGGACTAGAGACCCAGTGTTGAGGGTGAGACAAACATGCCAGAGGAGGAGAAGGCAGGGGAGGAAGGTGGGTGATTTCAAAATGCTCTAAGCTGAGCAGTGGAAGTGCTGGGATTTAAGTCAGGGATGTGGGATGAGCTATTCTCCCCCAATTAAACCTCAGGCTTTAGCCTTCCCATTCAATGTGTAGTCCATAGTGTATTGCTTCTGTATACAGTACTTATGAGCTTGGAGTTTACGTACTTGAGGTTATGAACTTAGACTTTGGCCTTTCTTTGCTTCCCACCCTTGATAAGAAAGCTGGGTATGTGTAAGACTAGAGGCCCAAAATTTTATTAACACTTTGATTACCTCCTCCAACTCCAGAGAGTGTGGCCAGTAGTACACAGGAGAGGAAAAAACTCCTGTGGGGGAAACCTTTGAGGACCCATGGCTATTGACCTGCCCGTCCTCCAGTCGAACTAAGAGGAGATAATCCTAAGGGAGGACTAAGGTTTGGTTTGTTATGTCCACTGTTCTTATCCTTGAGTCTTGTTGGTTGATAAGATGTGTCTTCTGGATCTTGGCAGGAGGAAAATCAATACTGAAGGATGAAGATTCTAGGAGATGAAGAAGACTCTGATTCTGATGTGATGTCCAGATGAGGGAAGGTAGCTGAACCACATCCAGGGTTTTGTATAGTAGTCGGAACTGGAGACTGAACATAAGGACAACTGCAGGGAGCGATGTTGAGGGATAGAAAGTCACTAGCTGATGAACCTCTGAAACTCAGGAAAGACACATGCTGTTGGAGGTGCCACGATGAGATAGAATGAGAGTGAATAGGAGCTCATTGAAGCAGTCCAATGAAATAAGCAGCAGTAATACAAATCCAGGGGCCGGTTGGTAATAGGCAGCTAAATGGGAACCCCATGGAGGCAGAGTGAGGAAGCTTAATTGAGGAGACCCCAGCACGGGTCATGGTCAAAGGTCCTCCCAGAATTCCCAAGAAAAGGTACGAGATGTCCATGGAGGTTCTGGGCAAGTCCAGAAGCTGAGGATCCAGATGCGGTAGGGAGGAGGGGATGAGGACAGGCCCCCATGCAGGTTGTCTGAAGAACGTTTAGGTGCAAGGCATGCATGGGGAAAGCACAGTGGATTTGGGGAATGATGAAGCAATTGTGAAGAGAGTCAACTGGGATATCCTGCATCACAAGTCCGGTAAGGAATGGAATGAGAACAGACATCAGAGGTCCTGGGAGCTGAAGTGGGAGATGTGATGTGGTATGACTAGGTAGGACAGGTCAGTCACTTGAAAAGATGGTTGCAGAAGAAGGAAAACTAGGGCTCCAGGGCACTCGAGCTAGGCTTGCATGGATGGTAGAATGTCACTAAGATTGCAAGTCGTAAAGGTATGGGTAAATTAAACATGCCAAGAGAGCTGTATGGCATTGTTCATAAGCAGGATGTGTATCAGGAAGTCATATTGCTAGCAGGTTGATCTACGATGTACAGATGTGCATGATCTTGTAAACTAGAGTGATCTGCCTGACATTGACATTAATCCTCAGTAGAAGTTGGATACCATCGTTAGCTTCATTAGAAGGTACCTAAAATGACCCAGGATTGTTATGTAAATGTGATTTGTTCACAAAGATGCCCTGTGTAATAAACTGAATCTGGAACTGGGTGGTAAGGAAGCCAGAATGAACCTGCATGAAAAGAGGCCCCATTTCGCTGAATTGGACCAGCGGGATCCCTGCAGAGGACCATAAGAAGAAGTATATTGGTATTCAAACAGTAAGCTAGGCCCTGCAGAAGCTAACTGGATTAATGAGATGCCTATGTAGATCTGCCCAAGGAAGGGGTAGAAGTGATTGAGTCAAGCTAGGCCCCCATATAGGCTAGCTGGACCGGCAGAACCCGCACGTAGGTCTGCCTGAGGAAGTCAATGATTAAGTTGAACTAGACCCCCACACAGGCTAGCTGCACCAGCAGAACTCCCACATAGGTCTGCCCAAGGAAGAAGTGAATTGATTAAGTCAAGCTAGGCCCCCACACAGGCTAGCTGGACTGGCAGAACCCCCCACATAGGTATGCCCAAGGACGGAGTATAATGGAGCGAGTTGAGCTAGGCCCCCACGTGGGCTTGCAGGACCAGTGGACCCCCATGTAGGTTCGCCTGAAGAAGGCTGGAAATGGGGAGACCCCCACTGAGGTTGGTCATAGGATGGAGTCTGAAGGAGAGGGATCCCATAAAGGTAGTTCAATGGAGCAATAGAATATGCAGCATAAGGTATCGGAGGTCAAGGAAGGGAGCCTAGTGAAAAAGAATGGGATTGACAAGGAGCTGAGCAGGATATATAGCTCTCATAATAATGTGGCATAGTCCCTGTAACTCTTGGGCAATGTTGCCCTGCTTCCTCAGAAATGCACTGTTTCCTATGGGAGCCAGATGCCACTATGATCCTGTAGAAACAAAGCAAGTCTATGTAACCAATGTCCCCTAGATAGGTGGAGCTGCCAGGACTGTGAACCACTTGTCTCCTGATTCTAACACCACCAGCAAAGGAGAAATGTGTTACAACCTCCCTGCTGCCTTTTATCTGAAGCCTAAACAGTCTTATTATGAGTAATTTCTCTGTTCTTCAAACCAGTGCACTGTACCTTTAAAGAATGTCTGGAATGCCACGTATTCATATGTTTTAAGTCCACTGGTGTAATCGCAGGCAGCAAGCCCACCACTCTGATAGTAGCTGAACAAAGCCGAGTTTTAAGTGCCCTGAACATGTTAGAAAGGAAATTGTAATCCTTGCACAGAAGGACAATGCATTTCTCCTGAGGACACACCATAGCCTCTGATGCCGTAGCCCTTTCTGATGCAGCTCCTAATATCACAACTCTCTGGTCCATTGTGGCAAGTAAAGAGATGGGTCCAAGTATGACAAGGTGGTAAATTAAATCTGAACAGAGTACAGGTAAATGCAATGGAGTACATGTGTTCTGAGCTTTTACCATGGTTGAGAATGTGTCCAGGAGAGAAGAGACTTGAAACAACTGGGCAGGAGGCAGCAGCATGGGTGGAATGGAGCCATGGTCTTGTTCCTTAATTAGCAGAAGTCAATTGTAGACAGCAAAACCCCAGTACAACAGAAGTGGATAATACCAAGGGGATATCAGAGATTCAGGGTCTAATAGAGGTATATGGAGCACTAGCAGACAGGACCTGGAGACAGTCGCCAACACTGAAAGAAATTCAGCTGATGCGGCTGGAGTCCTGATACACACTGAGTCTGTAGTGCAGAACAAAGCCGGGCATGGAGGGTGACGCCACACCCTGAAGCACCGGCATGGTGACCAAGAGCTGGAGCAGCCTGCTGGGAGGCTTACAGTCGGAAGCTGAGGGCAGAAGAGTAGAAGGCACAGTCCACGCTGGAAAATGTAGTCTTGCAGTGTGCTGATGTGGCAGCTGTACTATTGCCAACAAGGGCATGAAAAGATGAAGTGACTGGTAAGGAAATAAGAAGTGCCCAGAAAGAAATGGGGGAATGGAAGGACGATGGAGGAAAGAGGCACAGGGCGAAAGGTGAAAGGAAGGAGTGGGAGAGAACAAATGGGATGAAGCACACAGGGGATGGAGGAAAGTCGGAGGGGAGAAGGAGAAGAAGGTTGAAAATTAACAAGGAGGCAAGGCAACACAGATCCATGAAACAAGGGGGAGACCCAGGAGGAAAATTAGGGACAAAAGGGAAGAAAGGCAGCACCCAGTCAAACCAGTCACATGCCAAGGAGCTGATTTCAAAATGCTCTAAGCTGAGCAGTGGAAGTGCTGGGATTTAAGTAGTGGATGTGGGAGGAGCTATTCTCCCCCCATTGAACCTCAGAAAAACTGCTTTGAAATCACATTGCTGCTCTTATCTTTGCCCTACAGCAGAATACTAGCTTCACACGTCCAGTCAAAATCTTGAGGTCATGAATATTGTAATTAGAAATGTTTGATTCTGTTCTATCTTAAATTAAATTAAAGGAAAATACACACTTGCATTTTTACTTTTAAAAATGTACTCACTTTGCTTACAAAATGGTCACTAAGAATGCTACTTTCTGATTGGCTAAAACTTGTTCTTACCCACTGGACTGGGACAGCACTACCAACAGGTAAAAAAAAGTTTTGCAAATCAGGATCTAGCACCTAAAATAATCACTGTGCCAGTGTTTGTAATTTAAAAAAGAAAATGGATTCCATTTTTCTCGCTGAAAAAAACAAACACCCCCAAACAAGCCACACTTACCAAGGGAATGGGGAAGCAGAAACGATTCCGGAGTAGGCCACTGGCTGCAAAGATGTGAGGTGAAATTTGCAGGCAGACAATCCAACTAGTCAGAATGATTCCTGACCCTCATTGCAGCTGTCCATGGAGTGGAGACTATGGGGACTCAGTATGGTGCACACCAGAGCCCAAGATCAAATCTGTGCTGCTTGCTGCTCCCTGGCCCTGGTTTCAGTTTGTGGTTCCAGGTGTGTGGGAATCATAGTGGTTCCAGCTGCACGGAACAAGGCACTTGCCATCACCAAGAACAGCAAGCTGCTTCCCATTCCTAATTTCAATTCACAGTGGCAGGTGAGCAGAGAGATCACTGCAGCTCCAGCCACGTGAAGCAGGGCACTCACCAGTGCCAAAGACAGAAACTTGCTCCTTTGCCATACTCCTCAGCCCCATTTACTACGTTCCTGCAGCCAGGAGACCTGCACAACATGCAGCTCACCAGCTGCAGAAGACAGTCACAAAACAAAAGTTGAAAATTAACTAAATGATAGATGGGGCTTGGGAGAAGACTGGAACAACAAATCCCATATAACATCTGCCATGCTCCCAGATGCCATCCATTGTCGAGGTACGGTACTATTTTAAAATATTTTTTAAACTGTTTTTATTTTGTATTTCCTTATTAGATTTTCCATTTTTTTTAAGTTTCCTATTTTATAAGTACAATAAAACACTTCAGGGTGTTGGTTGTGGTGTCCAACTGCACCTCCAGGGGCTGAAGGCAATTGGCCTTCAGCCTTGTGTCTTACTACACCTCTGGGCATGCAGTTGTGGCTCCACAACCAACACTCTGTCATGTCTTATTAGTTGCCTATCTTTGTTCTTTCATGTCAAAATTTGGGATCATTCCCCCTAGCTCAGTGAGCTCATACAACTGGTGCCGGGAAGACTGGTTTTAAAAAGGCTACAGAAAATTTGTAAGAATTTCCATATTGAAAATGTATGAATTTTGTTATATAGTGCTTCACATATTATGGTACATTTCATAGTATTCTTCCGAGCTCCTTAACCACATTGTAGTGATGCTAAAGATGTCTAAATCTGAAAAGAATAGAAAACTGTCAGGCCTTTTCTAATTCTGATTTTACCATGTTTTATTTATATATTTATTTTAAAAGATTTAGCTGGTATTACCAACATGAGTTTGGCAGGAACTCTTTTACAGATATGTCTGAAGACATTTTGTATATTATAGTAATATAATTTAAATACAGCATGCAATAACGCATGGTGTGGAGTACAAAATATCTCATCTTTCTGGTATTTTTGGACTCACAGTCACATTGAAACGCTAGCATAATTTATCACTGAATTTTTGTAGTTGTAAAACATTGTTTTTGTAAACAAAAACCATAATGTACTTATTTGTTTTGAATGATATATACAGTCATCACAGATAACCCCAGTTATAATTGTCACTGGCACTAGGTGTAGTGCATTATGCTACCACCGGGAGGCCCTGGCTTGTGGCATGAAATCGATTCCCCGCTCTGTGCCCAAATTCAACTATAACTTAGGGCAAGATCCATTGCAGCACCAACAATAGGCAACTTTATCTACTAGAGAATAACACTTGAAATGCTTAGGGGATTTTACAATGTATTTTAAGAGCATTAAATAATGGAGAAAGGAAACTCTGTGCGCTTGTGCTGCTTGAATGTTATATGTGAATATATCGTGTTGATCTTTCCTCAGACCCACTCAAAAGGAACTATATTTCAAGTGGCTTGTCCTAGTTAGAGAAAATGAAATGAATAAATCAATATTTCTCTATACCCTGCTAAGCCTTTAGGCTTGTGTTGCTAATAACAGAGATGCATATAAGAAATAATATAAACCAGGAACTAGATAGCTCAGTGGATTAGTAGTAGGTGAAGAAGTCGATTACCTGTAGATCACTAGTTCAGATCTAACCAAGGTCAGTAGTGGTCCAAAGCCATTACCCTATGAAGGATGTGTGCTGGTCTACGTGAAGTGAGTTATGGTGGTTTTAATCCAATTGCCAGTGGGCAGGTGTCCACAGATCAAAGTCACCAATCCAGTTGTCACAAACTATCACCCTTGTGGAAGTTTTAAATGAGAGTCCAAGGACTGAATGGACACTGAGTCTGAACTACCATCTCACCTACATAGTGGCTCCTCCATGACATGATTGTGGCCACTGATGGGGCAATGTGGGGAAAGTTACACTGTGATCACCCGTGCTGTACCTGTTATGTTCTGCAAGTACTAAACACAGACATGCATGCATGAACGCACGCACACACACACAGACACACACACCCACACACACAAATACACACACACAAGCAATCTGGACATTAATTAAATCAATGTAAAATAATGAAGCTAAACAAAAGGCATGACCAACATTTCAAAACCCAACAACTGTGAAGTAACATGCACTGTGTTGTTTGATGGCTACTAGTTCAAGTAAGCAAACAACAAATAGGTATAGTTAATTGTGAACCACCGTAGCAGTTTGCTCCATGTTTCTATCTAATCTTTTTTTTTTTATTTCTGTTTTTGCCCCCTGGTATCTTCAGCATGCCCCACTGACTCCTGAACCAGATACTCAACAGACCTCAGGATACATAAAAATTGTTCTAGTAGATAGAAATGTATTAACTTTGGGGGTAAAGAAGATACAGCATGTGTATTTGTGAATTGTAACATTGTAAAAAGTTCTAGAAGTATTAGAAAACAGTTGATAACTCTAAAATAGATATATATATATATATATTCATTGCAAAAACCTTGTTAATGCATCAGTTAAGTTGAAGCAACAAAAGTAAAGAAATGAGGCATTAGAGTTGAGCCCTAACACCCCCACCTACCCCCACCCACCCTCCACAGACTAACAGGTGATGGGGTGTGCCTTGGGATCATTGAGCCTAACTCTCACCCCATTCCATGTGTAAGAAAGCTGGCGTGGTACAGTATAGGAGAATGGGGTGACAGTTAGGCCAATGACCTCAGGCACCACTCCGCCTGTTGGTCTGTGGAGGGTGGGGGTAAAGAGGCCCCTCCTAATGCCTCATTTCCATACTTTTGTTGCTTCAACCCTACCTGATGCATTAACAAAGTTTTTGCAATGAATTTTACTTTTTGATAAACTGTAATCTTACCCTTATATGGTTTGGAGAGCACAGGCCTGGGTACCAGTTTTTTGAAGTGCATCCCATCTATCCATAAAGGGCCCCACCTATAATTGTAGAGATGCAGCACAGGCCTAGACACATTCCAAGTAACCCTTATGCTGCAAATGACGCAATATCTCAGTAACCATAGCAACCTTGGAACAAATTCCACTGCAGTTGTAATCATGGACTGGAATCCTCTATGCATGCCTAAAGGTGTATTAAACTATGCTTAGTAAAAAAAAATCTGTATCTCAAACCATTTTCGAGATATAGGCACTGAAAGGCGCTGCATTCACCACAATGTTATCCTATGGGAAATGTCTCAATTTTTAAATGGCATAACTATGGAACTAATGATAATTTTTACACCAAATGAGCATAAGTCATATCTGTGGGACAACCCTTTGTATCCTGCAAATTTCAAGCCAAAGTCTAACTGTTTCTTTGCAGTGAACTAGCAAAGAAACAACAACCTCTAACAAAATCTGACCAGAGCCAATAGGGCTGCAGGAGAGGAATCTGTGCTAAAATATTACTAACATACAAAATGCCAGCAGAATAGGCCTAACGGTCTTTCGTCTGCTCATTTGGTCAGCCCCACCCTGGGAACTGACCTTGCTGCCCCCCTCGCCTTCTCTGGCTTCTCCCTTCCCAGTTCTGGATATTCTCACTGCATTGGATTTTGCTTCCAGAACCCTTCCCCTGTATCTGTCCCACCCCCTCGTGAACCCCTCCACCGTCTCTGCCTCCACCAGCCCCTAGGCAGCGCATTCCATGGCTCCACCACCCTGTCAGTGAAGTAGCACCTCCTCCTTTCTCCCCTGAATCTTCCCCCCTCCAGCTTCCACCCATGCCCTCTAGTGGCCCCCTCCTCCTTCCTTCGAAGCACCTTGACTGTTCCTCCCTTATTTACCCCCTTCATGTACCTGAAGACCCTATCATGTCCCCCAGTCCTTCTCTCTTCCAATGTGTACATATTTAGCTCTTTCAAGCCTCTCCTCATAGGTCCTGTCCCCAAGCCCCACATCATTTTGGTTGCCCTCCTCTGACCCTCTCCAGGAGTTTAATGTCCTCTTTAAGTTGAAAATTATTATTTTTAAATATTTTTACACCAAATTTTTAACACAGCCTTGTGATGAACAGAAGACACCAGGAGAAAGGACTGCTGTGTGACTGGACTCTCTGCTGGGACTAAAGTAGAAGAACTTTTGTACTTGGACCTTTAATTTAGGGTAAAAAACTAGCATACAAAACAAAAAAAGTGTGTGTTTGTCTGGGTTAACTGAACTGAATGGGTATCTGAACAGTTATCTAGGTGTAAATCTCAGGTGATTGAAAGGACGTGAACTGCTGTGAGGTTTAAATTACTTGTAGAAAGATCTAGTAAGTAGGGGAGTGGCTTAGCTAGAAGAAAGCTACATTTAAAGACTGCCTTAGAAAGATTCTGCTAATAGCTTGGCAGAAGACACCAGGATAAAGGACTGCTGTGTGACTGGACTTCTCTGCTGGGACTATATTGCCCTCCTTCCTCCCTCCACCCCCCCACCCAAAGCTAGTTCTATTTTTATAGGCACAGGATTTGACTGACAACAGGAACTTCCTGTTTGGGAGCAGGAAGTGAGTGATCACAGAACCACCAAAGACCCACCAACCTAGAAGGGCAAGAGTAGCTCTCCGGCCCCCTCTAGCTGCTGGAGGTCTGCCTCTGAGCAAGTAAGTGGTCTACTGAGAAATATAGGATATTCTTGTCTCAGAACAGGACAATCAGGAGCTTAAAGGGCACACAGGCAGAAAGTAAGGAGAGAGAGAAAAAACAGAGGAAAGAGTAAGGATTGCAAATAGTTAAGGGGCCAGAAATAAGACATGATTGGAGTGGTGCAGTGCAGTGGCTGTGAAGCAGCAGTCTTCGGGAGATGTTCTGGAGGATGCAGTGTTGTCCCATCTGCAGGCACCTCTCTGGGCTGAGGGAGGAGGTTGCTCATCTCCAGGCTGAGTTGGCCAGGATTTGTGAGACCTCCTCTTCCATCCAAGGACCACCAGTACCACTGCCATTGCCTCAGAGGTTGCCAAGAAGAGGAGTGGTTGGACCACAGTGGGCTCAGGAAGGGTGAGGGTGGAACAGAGGTGCATCCCTCCAGTTGTACCTCTCCACATCCCTATGCCATTCTGGACAAGTGTGGTTCATCTATGAAGGCACCCACAGTGGAGACCAAGGAGGATGCTGGGAACCTCCACAAAAGAGACCCACAGGAGGGTGGCAGGGGACCGCAGGGGAAGGAAATAACTCCTGGTGGGGGACTCCATTGTTAGGAAGGTAGAACTGGGGGAGGAAGGGGAGAGGGAGGTAAGGTGCCTGCCTGGTGCCATGGCTTGGAGGGACAGGGAGCGAATCCTCAGGATTGCTGGAGCAGCTGCACATGGGAGGGAGCTGGATGTCATTGTCCACCTAGGGACACATGATCTGGCTAAGAAAGGGATTAAAGAAGTGCAGGAAGAGTTTGTGGAATTGGGGAGGGGCCTTAGTCAAGTAGCATTCACGGTAACCTTCTCGGAGGTGCTGCCCATCTATGGCATAGGAGAGGCTAGGGTGTTCCGCACCATGGGATTCAATCAGTGGTTGAAAAACTGGTGTGGAACTCAGGGATTTGGCTTCATTGGGGACTGGGGGTCCACCTGGAGTGATGCAAGCCTATACTGGCATGATGGGCTGCATCTGTCCAGGAGGGGAACCAGGATCCTAGGTGATAGGTTTAAATGCTTCATTGGCAAGCTTTTAAACTAGCCAAGGGGGGAGGCACTGGAAAGGAGCAGGGAAATCCTAGCCCCAAATAATCATGGTAGTAAGTGTGGCAAACACCAACATAGAGGTGTTGATAGGGAGAAGGGCAGGGGTAAATGGAGAAAGTGACAAAAGCAAGAAGGACAGGGATGGGGCAAAAGGGAGTAAGGCCATCAGGAAATGGAGGGTAATGAGTACCAATGCCTGTAGTCTGGGCAACAAGCTCCCTGAGCTGGTGGCCTTGATGGAAGAGGGATGCCTGGATATCGTAGCAGTCACAGAAACATGGTACACAGAGAACCATGATTGGGATATTAACATACCAGGGTACATAACCTACAGGAGAGACAGGCAGGGTAGAAGAGGGGGAGGAGTAGCTCTCTATGTAAAGGAAGGGATAAAAGCAACTGAACAAAAGAGTAAACAGGGAGGAGAGGAGGCACTGTGGGTCACCTTGGAGACTGGAAAGGGCACCAAAATCCACACAGGGGTTGTGTACAGACCCCCATGTCAGGGGGAGGGAATGGACAAGGATATGATAGAAGGAATTCTTAGAATGGCAGAGAAAGGGGAGATACTGTTGATGGGAGACCTGAATATGCCTGATGTTAACTGGAGCACATTTGCTGCAGCCACATCCAAGAGCAGGGCCATTATTGATGCCTCACAGGTGGCAGGCATTAGACAGCTAGTTTCAGAACCCACTCATGAGGGAGCAATCTTAGACCTCGTGCTCTCAAACGGGGCAGTGAGAGGATCTCAGATCTAGAATGGGTTGCCATCTGGGGACAAGTGACCATCAAACAGTGTGGTTCATGTTAAACTCAGCTACAGAGTCAAGCCATACAAAAGTGAGGGTACTGGACTTTAGGAGGGCTGACTTTGGCAAGATGGGAAAGTGCCTCAGAAAAGTACTAGCAAACAGGCTAGAAGGAGGTGTGGAGCAACAATGGGGAATCATCAAAACTGCCATCACAGAGGCAACAAGCCTTTGTGTGAAGCAAATAAACAAATCAAAATGAAAGAAAAAGCCACTATGGTTCTCAAAAGAGGTGGCTGTGAAAGTCAGGAAGAAAGATAGCATTCCAGAAGTATAAGGAAACACAGAAGAAGCAGGACAGAGAGCTGTACCAGTTAAGGCAGAAGGAAGCAGGGAGGAAGTCAGAATAGCAAAGGCCCAAACTGAGGAAAAGATAGCCAACTCAGTTAAGAAAGGGATAAAACATTTATAGGTACATCAGCGAGTGTAGAAAGACAAAGGGAGGGATAGTGAGGCTGAATAGAATAAATGGTGGGTGGGCAGAGGGAGACAGTGAAAAAGCAGGGATACTGAATGAATATTTCTGCTCAGTATTCACAAAAGAGGAGGGGGAAGTGCCTAATCCAATTAACAGAAGCACTCTTGATAGGGGAGTCGATCCCAGTCCTTTCACAAAAGAAAGGGTTCTGCAAGAACTCCTAAAACTGAAGGTGGACAAAGCAACGGGTCCTGATGGAATTCACCCCGGAATTCTAAAAGAATTAAAGGAGGAACTAGTGAAACCACTGGCTACTCTTTTTAATAAATCATGGGAGGATGGTGTGGTACCCGAGGACTGGAGGAAGGCGGATGTGATTCCCCTTCACAAAAGTGGGACCAAGACAGAGGCAGAAAACTACAGACCTGTCAGTCTGACCTCTGTGGTAGGGAAAGTGATGGAGTCACTTCTGAAGGAAAGAATAGTTGAGTACCTAGAGGCCAGTGGAGCACAGGACCCAAGGCAGCATGGGTTCACAGCGGGAAGGTCATGTCAGATGAATCTAATAGATTTCTTTGACTGGGTGACCAAAGTAGTAGACCAGGGAGGGGCTGTGGACATGGCCTACCTAGACTTTAGCAAGGCATTTGACACAGTCCCACACAAAAGATTAATAGTCAAATTAACCAGCCTGGGAGTGGGTCCCAGGGTGGTAGCCTGGGTAAAACATTGGCTGCACAACAGGACACAGAAGGTAATTGTAAATGGAGTCCACTCTGAAGAAAGAGGGTTACTAGTGGGGTACCGTAGGATTCAGTATTGGGTCCAGTCCTTTTTAATGTCTTCATCAGTGACATTGCAGAGGGACTGGAAGGAAAAGTATGCCTTTTTGCAGATGACACAAAGATCTGCAACAGGGTTGATATACAAGGAGGCGTGGAAAGGATGAAAAGGGACTTGGCAAGGTTGGAGGAATGGTCAGAAGTATGGCAGCTAGGATTCAATGCAAAGAAGTGCAAAATAATGCACTTGGGAAACAAGAGACCAGGGAAAGAATACACAATGGGTGGGGAGGTAGTAACAACAACAAAAAAGAAAAGGGACCTGGGGTAATCATATCAGATGACCTTAAGGTTAGCAAGCAATGTGAGAAGGCAGTAGGGAGGGCTGGGGGTATACTGGGATGTATAGGGAGAGGCATCAGCAGCAGAAAACAGGAAGTTGTAATCCCTCTGTACAGACAGTTGGTGAGACCCCATCTGGAGTACTGTGTCCAGTTCTGGAGACCCCATCTCCGCAAGGACATAGACAGGATAGAGGTAGTCCAGAGGAGGGCAACTAAAATGGTGCAGGGTCTGCAAGAGAAGCCGTAGGAGAGACTAAAGGAGCTTAATATGTATACCCTTGAGGAAAGAAGGGAGAGGGGGACATGATAGAAACTTTTAAGTACCTCAGTGGAATCAACAAAGTCCAAGAGGGTAGCATCTTTCAGAAAAAGAGACTTGCAAGAACAAGGGGACACAATTTAAAGACAGAAGGAGGCGGTTCAGGGGCAATGTGAGGAAGTATTATTTCACAGAGAGGGTAGTGGATGCATGGAACAGCCTTCCTCAGGAGGTTGTGGGGTCTAAAACTGTGGGAGAATTCAAGAATGCATGGGACAGACATAAGGCAATTCTTGTGGGGGTAGGAAGAAATAGGCTGTTGGTTAGCTAGGATCTGCGGCCTATCCTGTAGGTAGGGAAATGGGCAGACTAGATGGGCCAAGCGGTCCTTATCTGCCATCAAAGTCTATGTTTCTATGTTTCTTAACCTGCCTCATAAAGAAGGGCAGAGAAAATGTTCAACTCCTGGCCTAAAGGTGATGTCGTACAGGGACTACAAAATCAACTTTTGTGCTGCAAACACACATTTTGGGCAGGAGTTGAAAATGGCAGCTATCACATTCATGACTTGCTGTACCAAAATGAATATGTTGAAATGTGGTAAAAACAGTGAAAATTACCAAAGTTCTGAGCCCACATTTGCAAAATTCAACATAGCCTCATAACTTAATAGGTGAACATACTAGAATCATAGAATACAAGAAATGTGTAAAGTATAATACCACTCCATATTAAATTTATTCAAAGCCAGGGAATGCATTGCTAGTCTTTTTTTTGGCAATGAAAAAGTTTAACTTGGTCCACAGGGAGGAAATTTGGATACAGCTTTACTTAATCAAGCCCTAAATATCATTATATCAGGGCAGAAAGGGGGTTAGGGTGCATTAAGATGGAAGTGAGGATAAGGTAAAGAAAATTTATTGTCATACTGTTATCTATAAAGACCCTGCCAAAAGAATGCAACACATACAGCATGTCAAGCAGAGAAACACCAGCTTGGCACAGATGCCGTATTCTTTGGTGCGGACTTATAGTGCAACAAGTTACATTGTGTCAGTATTCATTTTTGAGTGGGAGATTATGAAAAATGCCAGATGGTTTTCAATTCCACCCACCTTTTTCTTCTTTGATGACAAAATGCTGCTTTAAGAAAATGGGCTATGTAGACCATTATGATCCATCATATTTTCAATAACTCACTTTTACACCCTGTGGGTCATTGTCCCACATAGGAAAACTGACCTTCTCACTCTCTCTGAGTGCAAACAAAGACCCCTTTTTGTGTTGACAACCCCCATCTGCCCAGCGGAACGGACTGTTTATTTCAGCAGTGTGTTTGAGTTATATTGTAGGAACCCATTAAAATAAAAAACTAGAGGTTCTTTGTCTTTTAAATAGTTTTTTATTTTAATGGGTTCACCACAATATATCCAAGGCACACTGCCTTAAGGGTAGCTGGTCCATTCCACTGGGGTGTCAAACAGATGAGGCATACTGATGAGTCCTGGTAGGACGAAACACGTGTCTATGTCTTCTGTTAGCACCCTTTGCAAACTGTGTGAGAGGCCTTTCCGCACCATGCAATTCTGCTTAAAGTTGGACCAGCATAACATTCTGTGGTGATTTGCATATGCAGCCCATGATGCTTTGCATTGTGGGGGCATGTGTGATTTTGTATTTTCTTGAAACTTGGCTTCCCAGCCAAATGCCCTTTGGGGTAACCCTTGTCTCAGTGTTTGCGCACAGAGGTTCTTTGTCTTTTAAATGTTTTTTTATTTTAATGGGTTCACCACAATATATCCAAGGCACACTGCCTTAAGGATAGCTGGTCCATTCCACTGGGGTGTCAAACAGACGAGGAATACTGATGAGTCCTGGTAGGACGAAACACGTGTCTATGTCTTCTGTTGGCACTCTTTGCAAACTGTGTGAGAGGCCTTTCGGCACCATGCAATGCTGCTTAAAGTTGGACCAGCATAACATTCTGTGGTGATTTGCATATGCAGCCCATGATGTTTTGCATTGTGGGGGCATGTGTGATTTTATATATATATATATATATACATATATGGGATTCATGATGGGTAAGTGTGAAATACAGGAAATATTTGCATGAATGTATAGTGACCTCCAGTAATATCATGAGTGGTGGAGCATAGCAGAGCCATGAGTGATATTACCAGAGGTCACTATGCACGAGAGCAAATATTTCCCGTGTTTCACATTCACCCATCATGTATTCTATTTATACAATAGGGCAACAAATAATCCACTGTGGTGATGTCACCACAGTGGTTTATTTCACTTTACAGTGGTTTATTTCAATCACCACAGTGGTTTATTTCACTGCAGTGAGAATAATCCACTGCAGTGAGAATACATGTTTTTATTCAGTGAGTTATTTGCTCACCCCTATTGTATTCATCAGTTAGGGTTCCCACCATCAAAAGTTGGGAAATGTGGTGTTAGGGTTTCCAACCCTAACAACCCACCCCCACCTCCACCCTCCACACACCAACAGGCATTGGGGTGTGCCTTGGGATTTTGAACAGATTAAAATTTGTTCACCAAACCTTTAAAAGGCACATCTGTGACCCAAGCCTGACATACCATAAAGATTTCAGAAAAAACAAACAAACTATTTCTGAGAAATAGCGTAACAAAGAATTTACACAAAAATGGTGATTTCACATTTTTGACACTCCACACCTCCGCACCCGCACATCCAACCAGAACAAAACTTGTCACATCATGAGATCTTTGGTCCCTGACGGCGCATTCAAAATTTCATATGAATCGGTTGAACAGTAGCAAAGATATTAAAGTGCACAATTTTGGGTTTAACATAAACTTGTATAATTTTTTTTATATGACGGGACATCATTGTAAATGAGCTTGCTCAATGAATTTATCTGACATAAACAAACTTGAACTTGAGCTTGACTGACAGATGCTAGTGTATCACCTCAGAATCTGCAAGTTGTGAAATACTTGTTTTCTACATAATAATTAATACCATGACAGTAAGCATCAGTACAAAATACAGATACGACTGCTAACTATGGTTATGGTTTTGAAATAGTTTCTTTCATTGTTGTGAAGTGCATTACATGATAAGGGGAGGGGCAAAATATGACATGTCATAAAGGTGGTTCTGCAAGAAGATTTCATATACGGCTGTTAGTAACAGACATTTTATTCCCTTGAAGTGAAATGCAGTGTGCAATATTGTGTACAGGGTGCAGGACATAATATCACATCTCACCTCAGGATTGTGTGGGGGTGTGTGGATTTGGAGGGGTTGAAATGTTTTGCATATGAGAGAGATTTTGTAGTTGTATATATAGCACTTTACATGGAAAATCTTCAGTGTTGAAAGCATGGTAAACAAGCAGCTATGTGACGTGTCACACACGGCACTGGGTCAGATTAGTGCTGATAACAATAGCATGGTCAAGAACCATGTGGTAAAAAAAGCACTGATTTGTTTTTTTTTGGCAGGGGGAGCTCTGCTCTCCGCACCCCCAGGGCTGAAGGATTCTCACTCCAGGGAGAGCAGATCATGGGGAAAGTTCAAATTCATGGGGCTGTGGAATACTGTTTCCATGGCCCCACATAAAAAAACAAAGTCGCAAGTGCAGAAAAACTGGCTGAGCTGCTCAATGCCCCAGATCAGCCAGCCTCCTGGATCCTTGTGCCCTTGATTGCCTTCAGCACCATGGACAGCGACCAGGGGAGCACTTACTGAAAGCGTTATAAATCCCCTCTCGCTGTCCATGTCAGCGCTACAGGGACTAGCGCTCTCTTGACTGGCACTATTCCTGTAGTGTTAATCTAACTGGGTACTGTCAAACACTGATAAGATATATGTTTTTATAATTACTGATGACCCCCTTTATCACACTAACAGGCATCTTTCAAATGCCGTAATAGCCAGCAAACTGGTTATTACAGTGTTTTGCTTTAACTGTACTGTCAGTTCCACCATCACACTACCTCATTGGCTCTTATTTTGTGTGTGGGTGGGCTGAAAAGTTCCGCAAACATGGCAGCTCCATTTTTCCATCACAGATGACCAACACTGATCCTTCACCTCTCACTGTAATGCTAGGTAACTTTGTCATGTTTCTCATTAATTATCTGCTTGATTCTGCCTTTACAAATTTAAAAATGTATTTGGTTAATCCTGCCATTCATACCCTTCAAGTGGGGCTTCGGCAGACAGCGGCTGCATTGGGAATGGACTGTGACTGACTTCTGTTGTGGTTCACACTGTAATCAAAAAAAAAAATGAAAAGAATGCCTGTACTGGTAAGGAAGAGACAGGCAGTGTGTGTGTGTGTGTGTGTGTGTGTGTGTGTGTGTGTCTCTGAGTCCCTGACAGCAGATCCACTAACTTTGCATCACTCAACTGCTGAGGAAAAAACTTCCTGTACCAGTAATTATAAAAAATAATGGCTATGAAACTGTGTCGTTTTGGAGTTTGTTTACACACCCTCGGTGTGTGACGTCCTCATAAACCTCTTGAGCTTTGCTCTCGAGGTTTATGGGTCATCACACGCCTCAGATTTGAAAATAAAATCCATAACACAAAGTGCATAGCCTATATCCCCTATATAGTGTTACAGAAATACAGGACTATGAAGTACAAACTTAAATGTCATCAGTTATACGACAAGAAGACACAGTTGTTATTGTATTGAGCTACATCATTAATGTTCCACTGTGAAGATACATACAATTTTTACATAATATATTTTCTTTCAGTACAACAGTCACTTGATGATACCATGCTGTCTGTTAGCAATGTAAGATACATAAATATGCAGTATTATGTGACAATTTCATTTCATTTATTTATTTTTATACTGGTAAGTCTGTGGGACAAGCCCATTTTCACAAACGACCAAACTTGCCTTACCATTTCTCTTTAAGTCCTCTTTATCATTGCAGTTTATCCTAGCTTCCCTGCCACTCCAAAAGCCAGAGCCCAGCTGAAGTTATTCCCAGCCAAACTGGTGGAGGAAGACCCAGGGGTTCCCAACCAGGATGTGATCATCATCGAGGAAGATTGTATGTAACAATTATACAATCACACTTCATACCATTACTTGCAGCTGTGATACTTCAGTATGTACAGTGGCACTCTCTATTAAGTTTCTGAGACTGCATGTAACAGTTCTAATGCACATAATGGTAACATAAAGGGAAAGAGTACTACCAAATAAAGGACTTCAGTACAGAACCTTATAAGTACACAAAATGTAAGTATTCAACTTTATAAAGACAATAAATAACAATAATGGGCCTTGTTTCCGGAAAATGACAGTTGAAGTGTATATAATATGTTTTCTTTTTTAAGTAATACAACATCCTGTGACTGGGGAAAATGCAGTATCAGAACACAATTTTCAAGTTATTATTTTAACAACCTTGGTTCCCACATACACAGTTATAATGATAAGAGTACCTGCAATTACAGCAGTTCAGCAAATATCAGTGAATAACATCTGATTAGTAACTTTTTTCTAAATGAAAACAATATATAAGGCAAATGATGTACAGTAAGTAACAGAGTATACAGTAGTGAGGTAAACAATATCATGTACTATGTAATATAACAGAACCGTAACTTTAATGGCATCAGTATAATAAGTATGTGTTATCATGTTACTAAAGTCTGTCTTTATGTATTTGTGTGTTACAGATGATGACACAGACAGCAAAGGCACCAGTGGTGCCACACAGGAAGAGACGGAGGGAGATCACACAAGATTCACTGCTCCTTCTGTTCCTCAGAGCACAGCATCATGGGGCATTGGTAGCTCATCGCAGCCTCGGCAGGAAAAAGATGAGCCCCAGCCTAGTCCATCCATTATATCTGGCCCTCCTGCAAGATGTATGTCTTGTGCACATAAACATAAGTTCACAGCAATTAAATCACACCTTCATGTATAGTCCTTGTTTTTCTTGTTACTATTTGTTGTTTTTTTGGGGGGGTGCTTTTCCTTTTTTTTCTCCTTTTACTTCTGGTTGGCAGCAATGCATACCAGCCATCAATCCAGATAAGGTGCTGTACAGTGACGTAATGTATTATTGATTTATTTATTGAAAAGTTTCACCAGGTAAGGTACACTGAACAACAAGTTGCTCGTCTCCTGGTACGACCTGGGGGAGAGAGTAGAGGGAATTACATAGTAGGATATTGTACAAGCAATTCACACATAACGTGTAAAGCATAGTTTACAAAGTAGGTAGTTACAACATTTATGGTGACCTTATGGATGACCTATAGAGCATAACAGTACAAATGCTCTGAAAGCATGCATGTAAGCAATATACCGATAGGACATTTGTCGCTTTAGCAGTAGCAGTTTGTATGAATTATAGGGACAAATACAAATAAAGGAATTTACATAGCACTTTAGCATAAGAGTAGGAGAGGTGTATCAGTGAGAATAGAGAACATGAAGGCCTACATGCAAAGACTAATAGTAAAAATTCCATGTAAGGAGAATAGCAGAAGAACAGAGTCAGCTAGTAGACCCTGGCAGAACATACAGGCTCCGAGGTGGAAACAGACAACAGAAAACAGTTTGCAACAACATAAAATGAGGAGCAAGATTAAGTGCTTATGGATGGTCACGTGATGCCTGCCTAGCTGAAGGTCGCATCCTCTCCTCGCTCCCCGCTCGAACCTGCAATTTTGTCTTCTTATACAAGTCTCTGTCCGTGATTCAGAAAATTTTCTGTGTAGGAAGCTCTATGGAGATAGTCATCGGTGAAAATAAATGGAAATAGAAATGTGGAAAGCTCCGCCATGGCACATTCCTCCTCCATCTCCTGAAAAAGACAAGGCTGCAAAACCGCCCAAGGCACAGGCTACTACAACCCCATTGTCAGCCGCGACTGCTACAGCATTGTTGGAAGCAAGGTTCATGGAAATTATGCTCCCTTTGCAGGATTCTATCACTGCGATATCTAGCGATGTGCAGCAAATTCAGGTTAACCTTGATTCTCTTACTAATCAAGTTGGGGATGTAGATGCATGACTGGTGCCAGTAGAGAAATGGAGGGACAAGACAGAGCTGGATCCCTCCACATTAAGACTAAGGCTCTGGAAAATGGAAGACAAACTGGAAGACCCTGAAGGGTGCAGTAGGCGCAATAACCTAATTGTCTTTGGTCTCCCAGAGAAAGAAGAAGGTGCCAACCGAGTACTATTTGTACAAAAGCTTTGTGAAAGAGTAGCGGGACCTTCCCCGAATAATACTACATATATAGTTGAGAAAGCACATCGCTCCCTGCGCCCTTCCCTGTTGCCAGGAGCACCACCCAGACTGTTAGTGTTCAAACTACTCAATTATCTGGACAAGATGCATATCATGAGTAAAGTTAAAGAAGTCCACGAAATTCAATGGGAAGGGAGCAAGTTAAGGTTATCCCAAGACTTACCCCACTCAGTGCATCTTAAAAGGCAAGAATTCCATCCCCTGGTATCTCGTGTGATCACTGCTGGGGTGCCTTTTCATATGAAATATCCTGCAATGCTGCAACTTAAGCATAAGGATAAATGGGTTACATTTGATACATTCAAGCAAGCCACGGAAGAGCTCCTCAAGCTATTTCCAGATCTCTTTAAGTGAAGCAGTCTCTCTCGATTAAATGATACCTGAATGGGTCCGTATGGACTGATGTATGATTGGGACTGAACATCGGGGTTTTGAGGGCACTTTATCAACAGCCTTAGACTGACGTGAGACTCTATAACCCTTCATTTGCTGCTCGTAATGAGGAATTTTTTGGGTAGCCGATTGGCAGCAGTACCTGGAATCCGAAAGAAGTGAGGCCAGATGACACGAATACCTATTTTGCCCTAACATAATAACTAAGTACTTTGATGTATAACAGTTAGTTTATACTGAAGTTGGTATTAACAGCAAGTGATCATTTTAAGTTTTTCCTTTTCATTTCTTAGGACTGACCAGGGTCTATTTAATAGTGTTGAAAGACTTTACTCGGCCCAACAGGATCTTCCCAGTCCGTTTACCTCTAAGCTGATCAGAGACCACAGATTGAGGAACCCTCGACAGGAGGTACACCGGACAAGTACAGGAGTGACTTAGAGACTCCAGGATGGACTTTCCTTTGTTGTTCCCTTTTTTTTTTTGGGCCGATACCACAAAGAAATCTATGTAATTACAGAACAGTCAGAACTCGGTTGTATTGATTGCTGTTTTCATTTTTTTTCATTTTTGTTGTTAGTCATCTACTTTTCCCTTATAACTCGATTTGACTGAAGGCTTTGATGCTCCTTACAGGATGAAGGGAAGAGCTCTTTGATGGTTTGTTGCAGGGCATTTAGGAAATTAGGAGGATCCAATAGATTGCATCCTAGCATGTCCGTGTACCTGTTTGTTTGTTTGAACAGCTGTATAATCATAGTGGGTTGGGGGTCAGGAGGGGTTTTAACTGGGGGCTAGGTAGTGAGAAGCTTTAATCACATGCGGTGTTGTACATTAGGAGTTCAGCTTTGTTTGAGCTGGGGGTAGTTCATTATTCATTATTATGGGTAGCTGTGGGGGAGGGCAAGGGGTGGGTTTCTTTTACATTTCTATTATAAAGGGGCGACATCACCTTTGTCTTCACTGCATTTTAAGTATGGCAAGGAAGTTGTGGGGGTTAGGGAAATTCTGTACATTAGGACTATAAGGGGAATATCTCATGGTAAATTAGTTACACTCAGGATGTCTTTTGTTGATTTACTATCTGTTCGAAGTTAATGGGGGGCCTTACAAATTCATGAGCTGGAACATAAAAGGGGCTCAGAGTAAACAAAAAAGGTGTATGATTGATTATTAAACATCTCTCCCACTTAGGAGCGGAGATTGCCTGCTTACAAGAGACTCATCTGCCCAGGGATGACATTTTATTCTTTAGGCGACGATGGGTGGGGCAAGAATATTTTTTATTTTTATTTTTTATTTTATTTTAGCTTTTGTTGACCGGGTAAGTACACTAGACAAGTATTATGCCTATTTTCAGGAACGACCCGGGATATGGTTCTGGTACCTCCACCAAATGGGCTGGCACTGTTATTTTGATAGCTAAACATGTAACATTTATTAAGCTGGAAGAATGGTATGATCCAGAAGGATGCTACAGTATTATACAGGACACATTGGCACTAACTCCAGTCTTAATAGGTTCAATATATGGGCCGAATATAGATTCGCCTCTTTTTTTTACTCAGTTATTAACAAAGGTGGTGTCAAACCCACCCATCTTGACATTTTTGGGGGGAGATTGGAATCTGGTGTTGAGAGCAGATCTGGACTGCTCCGACAGTAAAAAATGTGGGCTCTCACCAGCACAGTGTGCTTTTAGAGACCTCCTACTGGGAGCAGGGGTAGTGGATGTATGGTGAGCCTTAAACCCAGAGGGAAAGCAATTTACGTACTATTCTCTGCTGCATGGCACCTTTTCTAGAATAGATTATTGGTTGGTAAGCTCCTTCAGTCTCTCTGGTATTACTGATGCAACCATTTATTCCAGAGTACTCTCAGACCACTCCCCAGTTGGTATATCCTTTATTTTAGGTCCAGGGGTCCGTAGGACTTCCCTCTGGCACCTTAATACGCAGTTACTTAAGCACCCTGAGACCTTAACCTCCACACAAGCATTTATTAAGGACTTCCTGGACATAAATTTGAGCTCAGTAGAGAGGGTTGATGTAGTGTGGGCTGCCCTTAAGTGTGCCATCAGGGGTAACTTTATACGGATTGCCTCTACCCGAGCTCGGAAAAATAAACTAATGCTTGACTCCTTATTAAATGAAATATATCAGTTGGAGCACATAATAAATAAGGTATTGCCACCAGAAGACTGGGCCAGACTGCATCGCCTTCAAGCATCCTATTATGATATAATGGCACAGAAAGCAGAACTGGCCATCCATAACACTAAATTGAGATATCTGGAAGCAGGGGAACGAGCAGGGAAACTTTTGGCACTTAGATTAAGACAACTAGAAATGTCTAAATTCATCCCAAGTTTGAGATCTCCCCAGAATGGTCACATTATTTCCCATCCCCAAGAGACTGCAACCACTTTTGGGAACTTTTATAAGGCTCTCTATTCAGAGGAAGACTCCCCGCAGGTTGCTGATAAAGATATCAATGATTACCTTTCCTCGGCTAACCTTCCCTTTTTACCACATATTATGGCAGAACAGCTTGGTGTTCCAATTTCGCTGGAGGAGGTACAGATGGCCATTGCCCAGTTGCCCCAGGACAAAGCTCCTGTACCAGACGGTCTGTCTAATAACTTATACAAGGCATGTCTTCCTCGGCTTTCCACACTGCTGATGGACGTGTTTTATTTGTGGTTTCACCAAGGGGTGAAAGACCCTAGTTTCCTAGAGGCAATTATTACAGTTATTCTTAAACCAAACAAAGATTTATTATGTCCTGGGAATTACAGACCAATTTCGATACTGAATTCAGATGTTAAAATATTAGCAAAAATCCTGGCCAATCGCTTAGCTCCAAAATTAGGGAGTATTATTGGTAATGACTAAGTGAGATTTAGGGGGGAACGTCTCTCTGGAGATCACACACGTAAGCTCATGCACTTGATTTCGTGGGCCAAAGGGTCTGAGATCCCATCAATCCTTGTTTCTCTTGACGCTGAAAAAGCATTCGATCAGGTTTCATAGTGCTTTTTGTTTGCTACTCTCAAGAAGTTTGGCATGCCGAATTCCTTCCTCACCTGGGTTAAAATTCTATACACTGCCCCTACGGCACAGGTGTGGTGCAACAGGCACCTATCCCAACCATTTCCGCTCAAGAAAGGTACTCGACAAGGATGCCCTCTATCTCCTCTTCTTTTTAACTGTTACCTTTAGCCATTAATTCAGACACTCATCTCCTCCTCAGTATTAAAAGGAATCCAACTGCAGGGTGAGCAATATGTCCTGTCGGTATATGCAGATGATCTTCTGTTACATCTAGAGGAGCCAGAGATTTCACTGCCAGCCCTCCTAGGGGAAATTCAGAGATTTTCCAGAGTTGCAGCTTAAAAGCTTAACTTATCCAAAACCAAGGTATTTCTTTTAAATCATAGGGTTATCAGAACTAGTTCCACTGCCCTGGGTCTCTCCTGGGAGTATCGAACCTTTACTTACCTGGGAATAAAGATCTCCCAGAGTATCCCCCTCCATGTTTAGAGATAATTTGACTGAATTAGTACAAACTTTGCAGGCAGATCTAAAGAGGTGGAGTGCATTACCAATGACTTTATGGGGACGTATTAATGTTCTGAAAATGAATGTTCTGCCAAGGTTTTTGTACCCATTGGGTATGTTGGGGCTGTACATTCCCAAGAGATGGTTTATGAAATTACAGAAAATGTTCAATAATTTTCTTTGGAGGAATAAACCAGTGAGGTGAGCATTTTTCAAACTAACAGCCCCTAAATTACAGGGAGGGCTTGCCCTTCCTTCACTATCTATAATGGGGCCCAACATCTCAGTAAGATATCCCTTTGGTGCAAGGCAGATTCATTGATTAATAGTGGTGGGTATTTTCCCAGTTGATTAAACATTGAAAGTAAAGCAGCGCAGAGTGTTAGAAGTTCCCTGGCTGCTCTTGTGTACGTAAAGTTTTCCAAACTTGCTATATCACTGAAGTCTACCCCATGGCCTGGTCGCTTAAAGCCTTGCAACAAATACTGCAGCACTTGTCGATAAACTGGCATGTGTCATCCGCTCAACCTCTAATATGTAATCCACATATCTTAATTGATTGGCACCCCATTCCATCCTCTTTTCTCCCACAGCTCAAGCATTGTACTCTGGCCATTCTCCTGCAAGAGAATGTAGTGGCTTCCTTTCAAGTCTGGCAGACCCGCTTCCAGCTAAGTCCCAGAGATTTTTTAAGTATTTACAAATCAGGAATGCGATAGTAGCTTTTAATAATAAAGAAAACTGGAATGACCACTCAGCTCAGGGGTTACAACAAATTGTTCAGAACACAGAGACTACCCATGTAGTCTCAAGGATATATAAGCAATTCCAGGCCTTAGATCATAACCTTCCAATCAGAATTTGTTACTATTGGGTGCAGGAGCTCTCTCTACTGGCTGAGTTAGAGTTCTGGGAAAAAATATGGTGCACAAATTATAAATATATTAAGCAGGACAGGTTGCGTCTTACTCAATTTCAAATCATGCATAACATGTATTACACTCCACTAAAATGATATAAGACAGGATTGGCTGCCTCCCCAGACTGTTTCAGATGCAAAACTGCCCCTGGCTCTCTTTATCATATGTTATGAGAGTGCCCCCTCACACAGAGTTTCTGGAAATCTATTCAACAAGTGTTGGATCTCACCTTAGGCCTGGATACCCTATTTACCCCTGAATCTTGTATACTGGCTGTATTCCTTTGGGGAACACCAGTGACACGTCAGGCCCATATAACACTAATTGCTTCTATTGCTAAGTTAACTATGTTGAGGCTTTGGAAAGAAGACTCACTTCCCACAATGTTGGAGTGGTACCATGAAGTTCTCCTCACTATTCAGCTGGAAAATCATATTGCCACCATGAGTCAGAGAGTTCATTACTATCAAACTAACTGGGAGCCCCTTATGACCCTGCTCTTCCTATGGAGACCATAAAGGGTTTTCTCAATACTTCACTGCAGTCCTGTAGTACTTGGGAGTCAAGTTGACTCATCCTTATCACTATTTTTTTTTCTCACTCCCCATTATTTCTCTCCTCATTTTATTTCTCTCATCATTGTGCAGAAGGGGACTTGGAGGGGTTGGAGGGTAAGGGAAATATAGAAGGGATGGTAAGGTGGGGTTATTTTTCTTTTATGTAATTTTTTATCATTGTTTACTTAATAGTGTACAATGCTGGAACCCTGGGTATTTTATGTCTTGTTCTCTTTATTGTAATTTTCTTTTTGTTGTTGTTGTTACTGTGTTGGTATATGATGAAAAACAATAAAGCATATTGAATTAAAGATTAAGTGCTTATTTATTAAAGGGCTAAGAGTAGGTCATGCTTAGACATGCAGCGCAGCAGAAAAGGTGTTAGACCAGGAGGGGTTGGGAGTTAGGGGCAGGTGCAGTTAATAGAAAAGAAATTATGTAGTGCTTTATTTAGTGAGCCGGGCAAGGAGGAAACTTGGATTTGTGTAGGAAGTGAGTTCCACAATTTTGGGAGACAGTAGGAAAGAGAGGACTGGCCAATTGAGGTGGCTCACCGGGGAACTGACAGTGTTCTGTGGTCATGGGATCTGAGAAGGCTAGAGGGTGTGGGTGGAGGAGAAAGGGAGGAGGCAAGATAAGGAGGGAGTGTACCAAGCCAGTAGTTTGAGATGAACTTTACACAGTGATGCAGCCACCTATTAGCTAGAGATGGGAAAGCTAAAGCACGGTAAAGGTGACAGTGATGGGTTAAGGAAGGTACATTAGGGGCAAAGCAGCAGAAGGAGTTGAAAAGGGTATCCAAGCTAGCCAAAGAGGTGGCAGGAGCAGAGCAATAGATGACATCTCAGTAGTCGATGATCGGGAGAATCATCTTTTGGATCAGTTTACGCCTTGCTTGGAGTGGGAGGCAGAAGCTGTTTCTACATAAGGCGCTGAGTTTAGGGTGTAGCTTTTTCATTATGGCATCTATATGGTCTGAGAAAATGAGATGTTGATCCAGCCAAATGCCCAGATACCTGAAGGATGCCATGGCCTCAATAATTGTCCCATCGAGGGTAGTGATAAAGGGGAAGGATGGGAGCCTTGCCAGTCTCTGTCTAGTGCTTAACATCATGGCCACTATTTTCTTAGCATTTAGGAAGAGTTAGTAAGATTGAAACCAACCCTGGACACTATTGAAATCCCATTGAAGCCTGGAGGCAACGTCCAAGGGCGATGGCCCTGAGGAGAAAATAACCATATCGTCAGCATACCTATGTATAGTAGATGATGTACAGACAAATGGAAGATCATTAAGAAAAATGGAGAAAAGGATCGAACCCAGTATGGACACCTGGGGGACACCAGTGCATATAGGTAGAGGAGGGGAGATGGAGTCAGAGATTTTTACTGATTGTGCGTGACCATTTAAGTATGCACTGAACCATTTTTTGGCATGTTCATACAGACCGGCAGATGACAAGGAGCAGAGTAGGAGGGAGTGAGAAACAGTGTCAAATGCTTTAGCAAGATCAATAAAGATGGCAATAGTGATGTGTCCGCAATCCATACCAGATAGAATCGAGTCCATGATCCAAAGCAGTGAAGTAGTAGTAGAGTGGTGTTTGTGAAATCCGGATTGATATTGGGTGAAAAAGTTCATGTCAGAGAGGTACAAAGACAGTTGAGCTAGGACTAGGTGTTCTTGCAGTTTGGCTAATGTTGGGAGGAGTGAGATGGGGCAGTAGTTCTCAGGGGGGTATCACCACACTTTGGAAGTGGGAGGACAATTGCATGTTTCCAACCTTGGGGTATTTTGGCTAGTTGAAAAGAGAGGTTGAGAAGGGCAGTCAGTGGTGGAGCAATGGCTGTGATGGGCAGGTTTAGTAGCATCAGAGCCAGCCCGTCAGGGGAGCTACCTTTGCTCGGGTTAAGGACTTCTAAGACAGCCAGCATATCTAGTGTCCGGATTTTGGAGAAGGAGAAATGCCTTCTCACAAAACAAGATCCTGAAAAAAACACTTAAGTCCAGAATCTTGTTTTGTGAGGTTTTCATGATCTCATGAAACAAGATGCCTTCTCACAAAACAAGATCCTGAAAAAAACAGGTCCAAATTCTTGTTTTAAAAACCTTCTTCTTGGTCCATGAGATTTTTGTAATCTCATGAAACAAGATGCCATCTCACAAAACAAGACTGTGAAAAAAGCAAGTTGGAAATCTTATTTCATAAGCCCTCTTCTTGTTTCCTGAGATTGTTTTGAGCTCATAAACAACATGCCTTCTCATGGCAAGACCCTGAAAAAAAACCTAAGTCCAGAATCTTTGTAAGCCTCCTTGTTTAATGAGATTTTTGTGAGCTCACAAAACAAGAACCTGAAAAAAAACTTAAGTCCAAATTCTTGTTTTGTGAGCCCCTTTCTTTTTTTATGAGATTTTTGTGAGCTCACAAAACAAGATGACTTCTCACGAAACAAGAATATGAAAAAAAAGCCCAAAATCTTGTTTCATGAGTCAGTATTCTTCTTTTGTTAGACTAGACCCTATTCCACTTCTGCGAGCCTCACAAAATAAGAAAATCAGTTGACAAAACAGGCCTCCCTAAGGATTTAAGAGATGTCCCCAAAAACACATTTTGGGGTTGTTTTCTGAAAAACTAGGTTCACGTTTAGCTAAATGGATCCCGTTTAGCTAGATTCATATGTTTGTTTCTCTCCAAGGCATCATTTTTATGGTTTTTCAATAATTTTGTTTTAAAAAAAAAAACAGAATCAAGATGACCATCATATGAAAGAGGACTTTTTTCTCATGAAAGACGAATTTCTGCTGATGAAACAAGAATCTTCTTTTGTGAGCAGACATTCTTCTTTCATATCAAACTTTTTATCCCTATAGCCACAGACTGAGCAATATATGTACGTAAAAGTTATTTCTGTTTTTTCTGCATGTTCTAAGTGTTAATAATATGGGATTCTTTATATAACTGTCATTAAGCTTCCCAAGAAGGACTTGTTGGTCCGAAAGCTAAAGCTATTTGTTCTTTTTGTAACATCCTTGTTGGTCCAATAAAAGATATCAAACCATTTGTCCTGGATTTGAAGAATGGATGGAATATGAATTAATCAAAAATATCCAAAAATTCCCCTGTTTTACTGCCTCCCCAAAATCCACAATGATACGCAAACTCCACTAGGACAACCAATAATATTGGGCATTGGGTCAATAACAGAACCCCTATCCAGTTATGTAGATCATTACTGTAAATCAATGGTCCCAGAGATATGGTCCTATATAAGAGAGAACAAACACTGTTTTCTTGAGAGTATGAATGAAACAGATGATAACATAGACAACTATATACTGGTAACCACAGATGCCAAGAATCTATATACCAGTATACTGCATGATGAGGGTATGAGAGCACTGGATCATTTCTTGTCATGAAGACTGACAAATAATCCAAACAAGGACTTTTTTTCTAAAGCTAACAGAAATAGTTTTCAAGAATAATTATTTCAGTTTTGAGGGACACTTTTATCTACAAAAAATGGCCATGGCAATGGGGGCAACTCTGGCACCTACATATGCCAATTTATATATGGCATACTTTGAGGAAATATATATACAATCTGACAGAAACAGCTATAAATCATGTATAGTACAATATAAACATTTTATAGACGATGTACTTGTAATATGGAGGGGTACAGAACAGGACCTGTACAATTTCCATGACTACCTGAATGCAGCTACTACAAATCTGATTTTTACTATGGATTAGAGTAAAAAAGATATTCCATTCCTGGATTTGAGACTGATTAAGGAAGAACAGAAGATTATCACAGATTTATATAGGAAAGAATCTGACAGAAGCACCTTGTTGCATGCCAAAAGCTTCCACACATTAAAGATAAAAAAACAGCATCCCTTACAGCCAGATGCTAAGGATTAAAAGAAATAGTGGGACTGAAACTAGATTAAACAAAAATATAGCAGATTTGATGGACAGATTTAAACAAAGGGAATACAGACCAGAAACTCTAAATGAAGCAAAAACTAGATGTGACTCCATTCAGAGACCTGCACTGTTAAGAGATAAACCGGTGACAGACACAGATGCCCTAGATAAAATAACACTATCCACACAGTATTCAGAATTATTTGGAAGGATTAAATATGTAGTTTTGGGCAACTGAAACATACTACAAGCCACAGAAACAGGCTCAACTATTTTTCGAAACAGGCCCTTGGTCACAGCCCAAAAAAAACACCATCAGAAATAAACTTGTAAAAACACAACATTGGACCCCACCAGAACAACCAGCTACATGGCTTAAAAGGGATGTACAAGGCTTTTTTCCGATGTGGAAATTGTATACACTGTAATTAAGGCAAAACATCTAAAGAGTACATGCATGGAAAAGAAATACGAAATAAGAAGCTTAATAACATGCAACTCCGATTATGTAGTGTACTGAATTATATGTCCATGCTGTTTATACTATATTGGCCAGACAACAAGACCCCTGAAGCAGAGAAACACTGAACATAAGACTAGCATCAAAAGACAAGATGAACGATTCCCACTAGCTAGGCATTTTTTGGAATTTAATCACCAAACATCGACACTGAAGTTTTTGGGTCTGGAGAGAGTAATGGAACCAAGGGGGAGGGACAGAGAATCCATTCTATTAAAAAGGGAAGCATGGTGGATTTTCACCTTGAAAACTTATAGAAAAAGATACGGATTGAATGAAAATTTAATATGGACAACTTTTGATTGATATGGTGGACTTATGCACAAAATGTTAAAGTTTTAGAAATTAGTTTAGAGGGTAATGAAATGCTATGACAGAGACTGGACAGCATTATTTTGCCCATTTAGAATGTGATTTAATGAATCAGTTTATTTGTCTAACAATTAAATTACTATAATCATAGGAGAGGACATTTTAGTCATTTGACCATTAGCACTAAGATTGACCTCCCATTGAAAATTGGTGAATTGAAAAAATGTAATTTTAAAAATTGGAAGTTAACCAAGGGGAAATGCACTGTGATGGTGTTTAAATGAATTAGATATGATTGTGAAAATAAAAAAAACAAGTGAATAAAAAGTAAAGATAAGTTAAGATAAAGACTGGGCAACACATATTGATATTAATTAAAGTCTGTAGACAACACAAAATGACTAAATTCATATTACTGTTGTGTATATAAGAACAATTATCTTATCAATTTAATTTGACCTTTAGCATTAAGAATGACCTTCCACTTGAAATTGACATTTTGAATGTCTCCCTCCTCTCTTACGATCCCCTATATCTCATACAAAACATCTGCAGTATCCTTAAATAAGGCAGATAGATGCTCTAGGATATATATGCAAAGAGACCCTAATGTTATTGTTGTTTTTTTTTGACAATTTTATTATTTTCTCTTTAGTAACCCTCCGATAGAATCTCTATGAAAAGAAACTTATTAAGTAACATCCCGAATTTCACCTGAGTGGTGAAGTGAACCTATTTGTATTGACACTGAGCTTTAATAAAGTCAAGACAGACTTTTTGCAGAAGAGAGACTGCTCATTCAAACAGTATGCATACTGCTTGGGAGCAGTTTCCACAGTGACTGGGCCACCCAGGATGATGTCACTTCATGATGCAATCATGCATGCGTCATGCACGTGTGTTCACCCTTGATCTAGCCCCTTCTGCTTCCTTCAGAAAGAAGGAGCAAGTTGTAATTTACACTGGCATCCTGGAGCAATGGGGGAACATTTTAAACCTTGAAAGGTAGAATGTAAATTCCCCAAGGCTGTAAGAGAACTTCAAATAAAAAGTAATGTAAGTTTACCAAAGAATATATATATATATATATATATATATATATATATATTAGTGTCTTTATTGCCTAAGAGTGTTGCTGAATGTGAAAAAAAAACAGAAAACTGAACAAAGTTTTGTTACACCAACAGATAAAAAGTGGGCATTAAGGAAAAAATAAAGCTAGAATGTAAAGCCTTTATGAAATACGGAAGGTACAATGGCAATATTACTTCAGGAAAGTTGTTTTACAGAAGAAATAATAATACTGAAATATATATAAGAAGGAATTGTTGTTTCTTACAGGAATGATACAGCAAGGAGGAAAGACACAGAATCGCATAAATGAAGCTTCAGGCACAGATACAGATGTAAGATACCGGGTCTGTTCCCCCTGCAAATTAAGACTGAGTATTAAAATAATTGAGATATATTTGTTACATTACATGAAATTAAATATAGAAAGAACATTATAAGTAAGAACATTAAAACAAGTTTATTTTGCTTTACATTATACAGTTTAAACTTGTACCAGCAAGCAGCTGTTTAAGAATGGGCTCAAAGAAAAAGGAAGCAGCTCATTTTTATAGTCTGAAGAAGGAACAGATTGTTCTGAAACATTACTAAAGTGATATACTTTAAGTAAGAGAGCTGGAAATATAAAATAATAGAAGAAAGAAACAATAAAGTAAAATTGGATCAATTCAACTATGAAATAAAGGACTGGTTATTGAGGTTGAGTGCCACAAATTCCTGTGAAAGGGAAGGAGTAGTAAAGGACAGGTACCAGATTATATTTTAGATAAGTTAGAAATAAGAAAAATCAAAAATGGGTTAAGATCATCCCAAAGGGTGGAATTTATGATTTCAAAATGTAGAATAGACCTGGGCAGATCCCATGTTTTCCACATGGGGCCTTACATATGGAACACTTTGCCACTCTCCCTTAGATTAACTAACACGAAGGTGCAAGTAGGGAAATTGTTAAAAACTATCAGCGTCAATTAAACAAGTGTGACCAAACACATTTTCAGTGGTTTCCGATAAAATGGGGTGGCCACTTAATTGGGATGAAAAAGCCTGCAGCCAGGTTGTCTCGATTAAGCGGCTTCTACTGTATCATACAAAAGCATTACAGAGACTACCTATGGAATTAACTTGAATGAAGTATAGTTAATGTACTAAACTATTTCCATTTAGAATGGATGACACCTGGATATTTGTTATCCTATTGTATATGTCTCCTGCTGACTAGATATTATATGTTTGTCTGTAAGTCTTAACCTTATTAATTTTGTATTTAAATAGTTTTTTATGTTTTGTAACAATTTGTACTAAGAACCCCACTGGAAATGAAGATGTCTCAGATGACTTATCCAATTCATTCATGTTGAAATGAAATGAATAAAAGCTTTCACTACTACAACGCAGCATCTGAACTCGAGAGCTGACCCCCCGTCACACGGCACAGCAAGCAGCTCTCCTTGTTCATTTAGGAGGTCGTGAGGGCAGATTTCACAGAAGCCCTCCGCTGAGCTCAAGAGCTGGCCCCCTGCCACACAGCACAGCAAGCAGCTCTCCTCATTCATTTAGGAGGTCATGAGGGCAGATTTTACAGAAGGCTTCAAGCTGTATGCACTCATACAAGAGAAAACTTAAGGCTGTTTAGTACAACTTAATAGTTGATTTTACTATATCACCACTGTGGAAGCCCCTAACGCCTCGGCAAAGTGCCTTCAGATTCAAAGAAAGGGGCTATCAAGATACTGTATTAAAAGAAGCATTAGCTAAAGTAGGGAACAAAACACAATTAGAATTGATTGAAGACATAGATAAGTATACAAAAACTAAAAATGAAAAAAACATCATTACTTGTTCCTTAGAACATAATACAGTATCTGGTAAGGTAGGCAACGTCATCTGGAATAGCTGGGACATATTAAAAAGTGATACAGCAATAGCAACTATTTTGCCTGCAATACCAAGAATCACATTTAGACGCACAGCCAGTTTGCAAGACAACTGGTCAGAAGTCAGTTTTTCATAAATAAGAACCAGAAAGAATGTGGTTACCACCTAGACCTAAGGGTAATCACAAGTGTGGTAGCTGCAATATTTGCAAATATATGAACAAGGATCTACTTGTCACCTACCAAATGGGATACAGATTGAAGTAAGAGAATTTATCACCTGTTTGACATCTTTGTTGTATATATTCTATGGGGTACCTGCAATCTATACTATATAGGGAAGACAGTGAGACCCCTGAAAACAAGAATCCAAAAACACCTGAGGTCCATAATTAATAGAAGGATGGACTCACTGGTAGGAAGACATTTTTCTAATGTACATAATGGGGACGCTTCCCATTTGAAAATTTATGGGTATAGAATTTGTGAAAAAGGACATAAGAGGCGGCAATAAACCCAATAGACTATTACAAATAAAAAGTAGGTGGATCTTTAAAGCTGATGCAATTACCCCAAAGGGCTTAAATGACAGGTGGGATCTCAAACCATTCTTAAGAGACAAATAATACATGCTTCTATAAAGTTTCATTAAGTGTTATACCTGATCATTGGGGCACAATAATGTGGAATATCTTGTTGTACAACTCTAATTTTTCTTAAGTAAAATAATATTTTTTGCCTGGTTCTCCACCCCCCACCCCAACCCCACTTTCTTTCCCCCTTCCTCACCCTTCCAGATAATCACTATTTCCTGTCTCCCCTTTTTTCCTTTTCCTTCTTTCCTTCCCGCCTCCCCTTTTCTCCCCATCGTTATGTCTATTTTAAGTCTGGTTGATAGTTGTCTATTTTTAGTGCACTAGGATGTATTATACTATATTTCATAAGATTTCATAAGATAATACATGTTTTTTCTTTTTTTTTCTTTGTTACATTCTATAGGATTACCTATGGAGATACTGTTTCGGTACAGATGGGCCTTGAAGCAGCTTTGGAAATGCTTATCCTTTTTCCAGTACTAGTAAGGATATTGTGAAAATTAATTGGTTAGAAAAGCATTTTGATGTTATTTGATATAACACATGTATTGGTGTATCCCTATATGTTTAGGTGAACCCGATAGTACTTTCTACCAAATGAAATAGCCAGTTGTGCACTAACCCCTCTTTTTTCTTACACAAAAATATCCAAGTTTAAATACTATACTGCTTAGCTCAGAAGGTATCCGAAATTGTATTTGTGAACTGTACATAAATAATTTGTAGTATGGATTTCTAAAAAGGTGAATAGACTGATTAGCTTTAAGCTTTTTTGAAATAGTAATGTGTGTCACTGATTGGTGTATTGATTGATGATGTCACTTTTTGGAACACTATTTAAACTCATGGATTTTGTCAGTTTGTAACAAGCCCCTTGAAGGCACTTTGCCGAGGCATTAGGGCTTCACAGTGGTGATATAATAAAATCAACTATTAAGTTGTGCTTAACAGCCTTAAGTTTTCTCCTTTATGAGTGCATACAACTTGGAGCTTTGTGTATTTTTAAATTTGAGGGTTTGTCGCCCTGTGTATGCAGCCGTCTCCCGGTTCTGAGCGCAGCAATCTACTTTTGGACAGATTTTACAGAAGCCCTCCCCCGAGCTCGAGAGCTGACCCCCCGCCACACAGCACAGCAAGTAAGTATGGCTTCACCCACTCCTCAGCAGATCAGCTCAGCTGTGAGCACACCCGCTGATGCTTCTCATCAGCTACCCCATCCCCCGGCAAGCTATCCTATATATAGGAGTAGTCACATGCTCGCCTGTTACATGTCACCCTTGCATCTGTCCTACCCCCCAACTAGTCCACCAGGACAGGCCCTGCTCCCCCAGTTGGCTCATCCTAGCTGCTGGCACTTACTTGTTTGCACTGACTGAACCTGTCCTAAAATTTTTGTGCACTGTACTTACCTTATGCTAAATCGTTACTGACTGAAGCTGTCTTAAAATTTTTGTGCACTGTACTTATCTTATGCTAAATCGTTTCTATTGCTGTTAGCTACCTACTCTAGCCCTGTTAAGCTTGTCATGTTTCTAGATGTCAACCTCTGATATTACCTGATCGTATGTAAACTCGACTTTCTCACTGTTCTTCTGTGACTTAGCTTGTAACCCTCCTGGGTCTCACCAGAAAATAGGCACTTGGCTGTCTAGTGTGACTTACCCGGTTAACAAAAGCAAATAAATAAATAAATAAATAAAAACCAATCAGCCTAGTTTCCCAATTGCAGGCTATTCCTTACATCCACTAGTGGCCACTACACTCAAAACAAACAAAAAATATAAAAAAATTTAATCTCTACATCTGCCTGCTCCACCACAATGCTACCTCTGTTCTTCACTTCTGTCATAAACCTCATCCCATGGGCGTCCCTCCCCCATCTTCCTTCCCTGAGCTGATGGGCTGGAAGGCACTCTGCATCAGCTTGCCAACTAACATTTATTCCCTCACCACCAAGCATGACACACTCCCTGGCTGCCACTTCCACACAATAGCAGTTGGTCCCACCGTACTGCCACCCACCTTCCAAATTAGCCAGTTAGCCCTACAGCCCCATGCTTGAAGGACAGCAGCTGCTATCGCTAAGCCCTATACCACCTCCCGTGAGCTATACTGGGCTGCACACAGTGCCAAACTCCTGATCATGCTACTGCTACTTCTAGCAGCGATGTTGAGTCCAACCTGACCTAATCATCACCACACCCCTAATCCCAGCTTGCCAATTCAACTTTCATCAGGTCTAAAAATGATCCACCTAAATATATGCAGCCTTCTTCGTAAAATAACACTGCTTCGGCCCCTTTCCCTGTCCCATAGCCCAGACATACTGATTGTCTCTGAAACATGGCTGAAGTCCCACAACACTGACAGGGAATTCTTTATACCTGACTATACACTTATCTCACAAAATCGTAAGGGCAATAAAAAGGAGGGAGGCATAGCCATGTATATTGCCTCCTCAATCCAGTTCTCCCAGATCACCCTGCCTCTGCCTTCGGAGTCCATTGACGCACTAATGGTAAAACTCTCCCTTCCCTACTCTACTCCGATTTTCAATGCTGGCATCTACTGCGCACACGACTCCAATACACCTGCTATACTGGATCACCTAGGCATACTAAACTCCCTGGCTTCCGGTGGCGAGCTCCATATACTTGGGGACTTTAACCTGAACTGGCTCGCTGGGGCCAACTCCAATGTTTGTGACAAGGTGACTGCCTTAAACTTAGCTCAGCAACTCTCTGAACCCACCCAGTCAAATCATAAAACACTGAACCACACTCTCCTGTATTGGGCTCTCACCTCACACCCTCATAGGATCCTAGCTTCTGGCCTTTTGCCCAACACTGTAAGTGACCATCATGATATCTCTTCAGTAAGAAAAATCCACAGGCCTAAAGCTCCCCTCCCAGAATCCTAATGACTAGATCCTACAAGTCCCTGGACCTCACCTCATTACTATTTGACTTGGCCGATACTGACTGGTCATTCATCAGCCAATTCACCTCCATTGATGTGGCCCTGGAGTTCTTTAAGACCAAGTTCTCTGCTGTTTGGGACTGCTACACCACCCCCCAGGTATACCAGAGTCAGAGGCACACACCTCCCATAGATATCAACTAAAATGTTAGTCCTCCTCAGGAGCAGGGATAAAGCCTAGAAATCCTATAAGACTTCATCTTCAACTGACCTCCAGATTTATCGCTCTTATGCAATGCATACACTAGGAAAATCCGCCAAGCAAAACTAACTATTTCAAAGTCTCATTTGACTCCATCTCACATCAGCCAGCCAAATTTTGGAAAGTGGTAAAATCACTTCATCCTCCATCACAGCCCCCACTCCTACCCTACAGGAAGATGGGCTCACTGTCACTGACCCCCTGCCATGGCCTCTCAGTTTAACTCTCACTTCACAAATTGCCATGCAACCCTCCCATCCTCATCTTGCCCTGTACAGCAACTCCCTGTCACAGACACACCCACAGCACACTCATTCTCTTTTCAGCATGTCACCAAGGTTGAGGTATATAATGCACTGCTCACCCTGAATCCAATAAGGGCAAATGCCCAACAGTGTTGGACTCCAAGATGCTCCACTCTCGCCCCGCTTATAGCCAAACCCTTGTCCACCCTATTCAACCTGTCCTTCTCCCTTGCTGAAGTCCCTCTGAATGGAACGGCCACTGTAATCCCATTCCCAAGGGAGGGATTCCTCCAACCACCAATTACTGTCCTATTTCCTACTACCTATATTGTCAAAACTCCAAGACCATCTGGTTCTCTCGCCTCTGTCACCCTTTCTTGACTCCTCCTTCTTCTTCACCCCTTCCAGTCTGGCTTTAGGAAATCCCACTCAACTATCTCCTCCCTCTCAGGCTCACCGCTCCATCCTCACAGATATGGATGTTGGCCACATCACAGCGCCATTTTCATCGACCTGGCCAAAGCGCTGACACCGCCTCCCACTCACTCCTCCTGATCAAACCCACCAATGCTGGGCTGTCTAGCTGGGCCCCAGTTGGCTCCACTCATACCTTGTAGGCAGGTCCCAATCTGTCAGAGTCAATTCTGCAACCTCGGCCCCCCTCCCTGTTACTACCAGGGTACCACAAGGCTCAGTCCTTGGCCCACTACTGTTCTCCATCTTTCTTAATGACCTGCTGTCCACCTGCCCACACACCCTATTAACATGTAAGTGGATGATACTGTGTTGTATACATCTGGCCCTCGGCCATAGAGGTTATGACTAGATTGCAGCTGGACTTTGTTAAGGTCCAGCTCTGGTTATACTCAAATCAACTCTCCTCAATGCCAAGAAAACTGTCTCAGTGACTTTTGGCACTGGCAGAGACTTTACAGGCTCCCCTTCCCCATCACATTCCATACCCTGGACAGGACGTCCCTCGAGGCCTGTACCTCTTCCAGGTACCTCGGAGTCTGGCTTGATCAGCACCTCAACCTTTCTGCACATGTTGATTCCATAGTCAAGAAGCTACACCCCAGGCTTGCTGCACTTTACCGCAACTGTGACAATATCCCAGTCTCTGCTCGCAGGACCATTGTGCAGAAAATGATCCTCTCTGTCTTCGATTATGGGGATGTTGTCTACAGTCGAGGCCCTAAGTCCACCTCAGCCAGACTGGATCCCCTCTTCCACTGTTTCTGCTGCTTTGTCCTGAACTGCCCTTACTCCACCCATCACTGTGCCCTCTACCAATCAATGAACCATACATCTCTAGATAACTGTAGGCAGGCCCACTGCGCCAAAATCTCTGCCAAGTACTGGACCCAGTTGCTACCCCACCTCATCTCTGCCCTTGCCGACACAAGCACCCAAGCATATTCACTCAGAAGCAATGACCCTTGAATCCTAGTTATCCCACACAGATCCACTACCATGGGCCAAGCAGCCTTTAGTCACCATATGCCTAAGTTATGGAACTCTCTCCCCACAAACATTTGTCACTTCTCTTCCCCTCCGCATCTTTACTCCATGCTCCTAGCTCACTTCTCTCCTACCTGTTCATGTGTCTAGGCCTTATAAGAGCCCACAGTGAGACAGCCTTGGTCACTCTTCCTATTGTACATTTAATGATTGCTGCCTATCCTAATATGTTAGGTGTTTTGTATTTAAACTGTGCCTGTTTTGAGACAGTATCAATTGTTCTCTCATGCTATTTTTATCTGTGTATCGGTACCCAATGTGTTGTGTCTGTCCCTACTAGGTACTATGCTCTATGTATTATGTAACATACTTTGTACTTTGTTTCAATCATGTTTAGGCTCTCCCCCAGGGCGCATCTGGAATTGAGCAGTACCCTGCCCAGTATGCCTTCCTGGTGAAACGCTTAAATAAATAAATAAATAAATTATGATGTCAAGTAGGGAATAATCTGTAGGGCAGATGACCTCCAAGGAATTAAGATCCTGTTTTTGTGTAAACTTCCAGAGTAATAAATAAGAGGGAGGAGAAATCCACAGAAGGCAAATGAAAAGCCGAATTGTGTCTAAATATTATGTTTTCCAAAGTTTTCCCAGAGGCATCAGCAGCTCTTTAAGAAGACATTTGTATGTTAAGTCACAGTTTTTGAACACTTATTACGTCTGTTGAAGTGGAGACAGAAAATTTGAAAGGTACATTCTCTGGAACAGGATCATAAAATGACCAGTTTTAATGAAGTTAGGTTTGGTGGGTTTTGTGTACTGGGTGGCAACAATGTGTAACAATATGAAAACAACCTAGCAAGAGCCAATACGGCTGAAGAAAATTATATTGTGGGCAGTGAGAAATGTAAACTAGCAATTTTTGCACTGACCACTGAGCCACCTAACTGCACTTTATAATTGTTGTGATACACACACTAATACATATACACATATATGCATCTATATTCCAGTGTAACATAGCAGTGCACTGTCTATGCACATTTTTTACAGATAAAAAAAAGACATTGAGGGACCATTTTCTTCTTTTCAGGGTCTGAGGGACCTCAGAGGGTGCGGGGGTTGCCACTAGATACGTGAATGTAAATCAGTGATGACATGCATAAGGCTAAAACTGGATCTAGATAGTAGGGAATGTAGACTAGCAATTTTTTGCACTAACCAGTGAGCCACCCAACTGCACTTTCTAATTGTTGTGATACACACACACTGACTAATACATATACACATATACATGCTTATATATTCCAGTATAACATAACAGTGTACTGTCTACACACAGAGAGCATTGCACACACATACACTGCCTTATATGGCATTTATTTACTTATACATCTAACCCTAACATTTACTGTATTTAGGATAAACACTGGCTTTTGTACTAATTTATGGCATGACTAGGTAATTAAGGTAGTGGAGCAGGGAGGTGCAGTGGATGTGGCATATCTGACTTCATAAAAGGCCTTCAACACTGTCTCCCATAGAAGGCTGATTAACAAGCTGTGCATCCTAGGGGTGGATCCTAAAATAGTTCTGTGGATGGAGAACTGGCTGAATGGCAGGAGTCAGAGATTGTGGTAAACAAGGAGTACTCTGGAGGACAGGTGACAAGTAGGGTGCCGCAGGGGTCAGTGTGAAGGCCAGTCCTCATCAGTGTCTTTATTGAGGACATTGCAGAGGGACTGGAGGGAAAAGTATGCCTCTTTGCAGATGATAAAAAGCTATGCAACAGGGTGGACATGCCAGTCAGTACTGAAACAATGAAGGAAGATCTTAAAAAACTATAGAAATGGTCTGAAGAATGGCAGTTGGGATTCAATGCAAAGAAGTGCAGGATCATGCACATAGGGCACAAGAACCCAGGGGTAAAGTAAGAATTAGGTGGGAGGTACTGACAGTCAAAAAGCAGGAAAGGGACCTGGGAATTATCATCTCAGAGGACCTAAGAGAGACTAGACAGTGCGATAAGGTATCTGAAAGGCTAGTCAGATGCTGGATGCATAAGGAGGGTATCATGAGTAGAAAGAGGGTGATCATATTGCCCTGTATAAGACACTCAAAAGACCACACCAGGAATACTGTGTCTAGTACTGGAGGCCATATCTGAGAAAGAACATAGACAGGGTGGAGGCGGTGCAGTGAATGGCAACTAAAATGGCGCAGGACCTGTGGGATAAAACCTATGAGGAAAGACTAAAGGAATTAAATATGTATTCCCTGGAGGTAAGGAGGGAGGGGAGCACATGATTGAGGCATACAAATAAACAGACTACAGGAAGGAAGCATCTTCCAAAGTAAGAGATGCTCCAAGTCATGGGGGAACAAAATGAAGTTGGGGGGGAAGCTCAGGGCTAGTGTGAGAAAATATTTTTTCACAAGGAGAGTGGTGGATGCCTGGAATAGCCTACCAGAGGGGATGGTAGGGCTAAAACCGTCACAGAATTTAAGAAGTGGGATAGATATTAGGGCATCCTGGAGGCAACTGGGGGCTCCAGAGTTCAGTTTGGGCATGGGGCTCACACTAGATATGGATTACTAGGGCAGACTGGGTGGTGATGTAACCTCTGCCTGACTCCTCCCACTGAGCACCCATCATCCCACATCCCAGACCCCCCCACACACCCCTCATTCACCTGAACAGGTCCCAGTGTGATGATCCACTCTCCCATCAATGACACATCTTACTTCTGGAACTCGTGACCATTACATGAGAAATAAGATAAGTGTGGTTCAATGTATTTCAATGGGTTTTCAACTGCACATATCTTATTTCCATATAGCAGTCACCAGTTCCAGCAGCAAGATGTGTCTCCATGGGACAATGGATCTCACACTTGGATCTGTTCAGGTGAGTGGAGGGTGTGGGGAGTCTGGGGATGGGGTGGTGGGTGCTCAGTGGAGCTGACAGGGTGGGGTTGCACCAGAAGACCTCAAAAACTAGAGAAATGGTCTGAAGAATGACAGCTGAGATTCAATACAAAGAAGTGCAGGAACATGCACATAGGGCACAAGAACCCAGGGGCAAAGTAAGAACTAGCTGGGGAGGCACTGACAGTCACAAAGAAAGAAAGGATCTGGGAGTTATCAACTCAGAAGACCTAAGAGAAACGGGAGTATGTTGAAAGACTGAAATGAAAAAGACTGAGTGTCAGGAGCCCAAAACTGATTGCCCGAAACTTGTTATCCTGACACTCAGTAATTGCCTGTGCCAGAGTTTGTTATCTTAAAATGAGGGGAAGAGGAGCCCCCACATTGGAGGAAAGAAGGGAAAGTTCTCCAAAATATGAAAACCTCTGCTGCTGGCAATTACCGGTGTCGGGATACCAAGTTTCAGGCAATAAGTCTCGGCCCCTGACACTGGTCTTTGCATTTGTCTTTCATCATATATCCAGAGACACTAGGCAGTGGATAAGGTGGCTGGAATGGCTAGCCAGATGCTTGGATGCATTGGGAGGGGTGTCACAGTAGAAAGAGGGAGGTCATCTTGTCCCTGTATAAGACACTTGTGAGACCACACCTGGAATACTGCATCCAATTCTGGAGGCCTCACCTGAGACAGAACATAGACAGGATGGAGGCGGTGCAGTGGAGGGCAACTAAAATGGTGCAGGGCCTGTGGGATAAAAACCTATGAGGAAAGACTAAAGGAGTTAAATATGTATTTCCTGGAAGCGGAAGTGAAGGAGGACATGATTGAGATATACAAATACATTACTGGTATAAACAGAGTACAGGAATGAAGCATCTTCCAAAGTAAGGCAAGAGAGAGAGAGACCTAGGGATCATATCAGATGACCTAAAGGTGACCAATCAGTGTGAAAAAGTGGTGGGGGGATGGGGACTTCCGGTGATGTCACCTGGCATGGCAGACTGTTCCCTCACAGCTCTCCCATGTCTCTACCTAATCTGGCACCATCTACATCTAAAACCTGGCCAACCTTACTAAAAAAAGACAGCTGGAGGTCCTTATGGCTAACACTTGCAGCCACCTTAAAGAGTTTACCACTCCATCAGGAGGAAAGTCTAATTTGAATCGTGTGGAATCTCCAACTGAAATGGTGGGCCAAGACCAGGAGGCTCATAGCACAGCGACTTCACCAACACGCACCTTGCCCACAGAACCAAGCTCAGAAGAGGATGAGGAGGTCACAATTACCTCCTGATAGTTATGCTGGGAGTTGTGGTGCCTCAGTAACAAAATAGGTAACAACAACTGATGGACTTACTCAAAGACCAGCAACATCAGCAAACCCAGATAGTGGATCTCAAGCATACTACAGAACTCTTGGCAACAGCAGACCTGTATAATGGAGCTTTCCTGCAGTTGCATGATAGGGAGCTATGGCTCCAACAGAAAATAGAGGACCTGGAAAACCGATTAAGAAGGATCAATATTCGTATCCATGGCTTATCTGAGGGCACAGAATTGGGGGACATGGTCTGCTTCATGGAGAGCTTCCTGAGGGAGGTATTAGGCTTGGCTCCTGACTATGTCTTGAACATCATCTGGGCACACTGTTCCTTGGTCCTACATCCTTCTGACCCTAAGGCGCAACCGCGCTCTGCAATAATTGCTTTTCTGGACTATTGCACAAAAACGGACATACTTCAGAAAGCCTGGCAAAAGAAAGAAGTGGATTACTAAGGATTACTAAGGATTTTTTGGTGCAAGAAGGCTGGTTAAGCCCATAACTGCACCTTCTACACATCATTATGCATTTGAATAATACTGAAGCTGATGTCCAGATAATAATAGTGTGTCGTCATTTCTTAAATATAAATTTAGTCTTACTAATGACAAGTGGTACTTGGTGATACCAGGCTTTATTTTGAGCATGACTATGTGCCCATTGCCATGGATTGTTGACGGAAACTACTGCCCATCTTAAAGATGCTCTGAGAAAAAGGAGTTAAGGCTCGGATGGACTATCCAGCTACTTTACGAATCACCACAGACAGGGACACTCATCTGTTTACAACAATATCAGAAGCCAAAACATTTTTTACAGTGGAATATACCAGTGGATGAAATGTTAGACCTGGAAATGGTTAAAGAACTAGACCAATGCCACTGGTAGCCGGTTGGGGACTGGGATTATGAAGAAGCAGATGTCTGGCTCAGCTATGGAATCCGCTCAACCACTAGATTGCCTGAAAGCTGCCACAGAGGCTTATTCTGATTCTTCTACATCACTTCCACAGAGACACATGGAGGAGGAAATGGCAGAACAAACAGAAGAACACTCAAGTTAAGACAGCGGCATCATCTACCGCTACAACAGAAGCAACCTGACTTTTAGACTCCTGGAATAATATACTTCATTTTTCTTCTGGGAATGGCTACCCATAGATGGCAGGAACTCCTGGTGGAAAATCAACCCTGCAGCAATTTTAACAGTTGGTACCTTTTTCTCCTTTTTTTCCTGTACTGTGCAACCCCCAGGCCCAGGTTTTGCTGGCCCTTTTCTGACTTTCTTTAAATAAAACATAGTATGGAAGTTACATTTTAGGGAGGAGGGTGGAAGGAAAAAGAAAAAAGGTGGATGATCACTGTTCTATAATTCTAGGGGGAACCAAGCTGGACTTTCCTCCTGGTTATAAGGCCAGTAACTTGGAACTGTTAGCCCGGAGCTGATCAGACGCTATATTGACAACTCCCCAAGGGGCTGTGCCTTAGCTCCTGGAGAGATTATAGTATGCCCTGTTCCCTCCTGCAGTTTACCCAGGGGAAAGAATAGAAATTAATTTTGTACCCCCTCAATTGGTAACTCAGACACAATAGAATTACATGAATCAATAAAATATGATTGGTCTGGAGATCAGAGAGGGGGGTGGAGGGGGGAATGAACAGAGAACTTGTGAATGAAGGCTGATGGCTTGTGAAATGCTATGCGCTAATAGATTTTTGTTGATCTAGTTTGTATTAGAACAAATTTTGCTCTTTCATGGTTAAATGAAAATATGTACAAAGGATATCAATGATTGGAAATGGGAAAGCTAGATTATAGTATGAAGCATGACAGTGCCAGGGGAAGGGAACCTGGTTATACCAACTTATTCTGTTTTGTTTAAGCTCCAGAGGTGACCTTCCACCTTGTTACGAGTGGTCAGAAATAAGCCCTCATTTGGTGTGGCCTTTGGTAGTCGCACCAGCCAGTCTCCACTCTTAGAGGCGTGGTACAGGTGGCATTTGGAAGTCCTCACCAGAGGTGTAGACACTTTTTCACAGTTCAAGTGGCACATTATCATGTTGATGTTCTGGTTAGCGATTTCTTCTAAAATTGTTAGTGATTGCTACTGCGCTGCCTGGGTATTGGGAGGGAACATGACAGATTCTAACCTTGTGGGATGGTTCTGCGATAAGACAGGGGCTATAAAATATGTAAATGACTGATACCATGGATTTTTCTCTCATTACAATGTTATGGGTCTTAATAGCCCAGTGAAAAGGGCTTGGATACTTCAAGAGCCAGGTAGGTTGAAACCTGCAATAGCCTACCTACAAGAAACACATTTGTCTGAACAAGAACATAGAAAACTGAAGCATTCCTGGGTAGGGAGGTTTATGCGCCAACTGGCCCAACTCTCTGCCGAAACTCTCGATCTTCTAAGAAGAAATGTCCTTATTCAGACAGTTGAGATGGAGTTAGATCCGAAGGGGAGATATGTTAGACTTAAGGCCTATTACTTTGACCTCAGATGTATACTTTCAAACATCTATGCCCCTAATGAATCAAAGAAACCCAAATCTTCCTACAAAAGAAGAGTCTACAAACAATCACTGATCCTGATGTTCTTTAAATCATTGGGGGAGATTTTAACATGGTTATGTAGCCACTCAGAGATAGGAGAGGGGTGGGTGTCACTGCAGGGGCTTCTTTATCAGTGGGCTTTTTAAGGAGGCTCATGGGTGAGATGGGCTTGGTAGATGCATAGTGGTTTACTCATCCTACTTGAGATGATTATACCTTCTTCTCCCACAGGCACAACAGCTTTTCCAGAATAGACATGTTCTTTATGTCAGGAGAAGAGGGCCATGATCAGCAATGTGACATACTCCCCATGACGTGGTCGGACCATGCCCCAGTGCTGCTTCAAGCTGACACCCACCCTCCCAGAAATTCCACATGGCAACGAACATATGGCTAATAAATGAGGAAAGATTCAGAAGAGAGATGAAGGAGGTAATTACAGAATATCTTACCCTTAATTCCCACTTAGATACATCTCCCTCTGTGCAGTGGGATGCCTTGAAAGCAGTTATTAGAGGGGCTATAATTAAATACAGCTCCAGACAAAACAACAATGCTTCCAGCTTCAAAAGAAATAGAAGAAGAGCTTTGGGAGGCAGAGTTCAGATACAAGTTGACTCTGCATCCTGAGGATAAGGCACTTTGGTTGGGGAAGAAAAGAAGGCTGGAGGCAATGCTAGCTCACCAGGTAGATGGCCTGTTGCGGCGTATGGCCCAAAAATATTATGAGGGGGGTAACAGGGCCAGTCGTCTTCTGGCTCTGGCCCTCAGAAAGCAAATTACCTCTAGGGCAGGCACACAGATCTGACACCTGGGGAGGACTTTGGTCTTAGACCCGCTGGGGATTTCAGAGGCCTTTGATGATTTTTACTTCACTTTTCATTCCCAAACATCCTTGGATCATTATGAAGACAAATTGACTGAGTTCTTCATAAATATAGATCTTTCGACCATTACCAAGGGTGATAGGATCATTCTGGAGGGGGACATTTCAGCTGGGGAAACATTAGGTATAATAAAAGAAATGAAAACTGTAAAATCCCTGGATGGATGGCCTGCTTCAGAATTCTATACATTTACTGTAAGTGAGGAGCTGATGCCTCCTTTACTGGACTGTTTTCAGTATAGCAGGCCGGGGGTGAGGTGCCTTCCTTGGAGACAGGCTCAAATAGTAGTTTTGCCAAAGGAGGGTAAAAACCAAGAACTTTGTGCCTCTTACCAACCCATCTCTCTTCTGAACATAGATACGAGGATTTTCACAGGGATACTGGTGGGTCATCTGCAGCGGGTGATAAGATAACAAGGGTTGTCCACCCTGACCAGACAGGCTTTGTGGCAGGCAGGTATTTGTTTGACAACATCAGAAGACTTCTAAACATCATCTCCTCACAGCGGGGACAGGGAGAATTTCAGGTAGCAATCTCCATGGATGCCGAAAAGGCATCTGATAGGGTCAACTGGCAATTTTTAAAGATAACCATGGAGAAACTGCAATTTGGCTCTAAATTTCTGAAGGTCTTTCCTAGTTTGCATACCCTTCCTCAGGCTTAAGTAGAAGTGAATGGAGTTAGTTCGAGATTCTTCCCTTTACGCAGAGGTACCCATCAAGGCTGCCCCCTGTCCCTGCTATTATTTGCACTCTGTCTGGAATCCCTGGCTGTGGCAGTCCATCAGGATTAGTGTATTTGGGGGTGATGGTGGGTGAGAGGAGCAAAGGTAGCATTATATGCCAATGATTCCATTTTTTTCCTGGGCTCCTGGAGACCTCAGTCCCCTGGCTGTTAACTCTGCTGGAGTGCTTTGGCTCCCTATCTGGATACAAGCTGAACTATGATAAATCTGAAGCCTTGTGACTGTCTGGTACCTGCCCTCCCCGAATTTGCCTCAATCTTCCCTTCAGCTTAGCTAAGAATAATCAAATTAGATATCTGAGGGGCAGATAAATGCAGACATAACAAAATTATTTGAAGCTAATTATAACAGAATGTAGAAAACTGCCAAACAAGATTTAGCCAGATGGTCTCTGTTACCCTTGACCACAGCTGGCAGAATAGATGTAATTAAAATGAATCTTTTACCACAGTACCTATTTCTTTTCAGTAACCTTCCCTTACCAGTTCCCCCCAGCCCACTGGCGGATGATAACCCAGGGGATTACCCAATTTATCTGGGGAGGTCGTAGACCTTGGATTTCACAAAATATACTCTTCCTCCCTAAAGACCAGGGAGGTCTGGTGATGCCAGACATACACCTTTATTATTTGGCATGTCAGCTACAAGGGGCGGGCATCGGGCGCAACAGCGTATCATCTTAGGTTGGTATCAGGTGGAGGAGGCTGATTGTTTGGGCCCTCCCCTCTTTTTGCTGGCCCAGACAGACCCAGGAGACCCGATCCCCACCCTGACTAGACACTCCTGGACGCAGCACACTCTGAAGATGTTAAGAAAAGTCCGAGATCTGTTGGACTCAGTAAAAGATGTGGGGCCTCTTTCTATCATTCAACACCACTCTTCTTTCCTCCCCCCCCAGACTTGACTCAGGTTATGCAGGGTGGGATTCTAAAGGACTAACTTGTTTTTCACAATTTCTGGAGGGAGCCAACTGTGCATCCTTCCAACATATGAAACTTAAATTTGGCCTTCAAAACAGGGACTTTCATAGACACCTGCAAGTTTGCCATTTCATAAGGGAAGGTGAGCACATGGTTTCTCTTACCCATGGGTTCAATTCCTGGGAGGGTTACATACAAGAGTTGATATCCCCAGGCTCAAGGGTGCATTGTATTTTGCAACTTTATGGCAAGTTAAGGCCAGTGGAATCCTGACCACTAGACAATATAAGGAAAGCATGGGAGCAGGAGATCCCTAGACAAGTAAGAGAGAAAGACTGGCATCGTAGATTAAAGCTGGGCTGGCAGGTAACCTCCTCCCCGACCTGGAGGGAATTCTATTGGTGAATCTTAGTCTAGTTCTTCAGGACCCCAGCCATTAACAAACCATTGTACTTTGTATGTACAATCTGGAATGCATTGATATGTGTAAAGGCCTGTTTACATAGTTGCACTCTGACTTGCACATCCTTAATAAACTTGAGTTTAAAAAAAAGAAAAAGCAGTGGGGAAGGCAAACAGAATGCTGAGATGCATAAGTAGGGGTATAATTAGAGATGCAGCGAATTTAAATTCTGCCGGCGGGCACTTCGAGTTGGCACTCAGCAACGCGAAGTGTCCACTGTGAAAGGCTCACTTCACCTTGTAATTATTACTTTGCGTTGTCATTCAGCCTTAGCGTGAAGTAAGGCAGAGTGACAAGTCTGTTGTCAGCCCCCCACACATCACATGGCTTACAGTACCTTAAGTCACATGCTTTAGCCAGGTAGAAAGAAAGTGACTCATGCTCTAGGTGATACTTTCACTTTCTCCTGTGCAGAGGAGAGAGAGGAAGAAGTCAGAGCAGTTGGAGAGAGAGAGAGAGAGATATCTGGGGGCGAGGCAGTTTCAAAAGCTTTTTAAAAGCTACATCCATTCATATTTATTGTAGACTGTTTTGTTACTTAATTTTTCTGTGACTTTCTTTTTTCTTGTTTTCTTAGTTATTGTTTGTGTGTGTCTGACTGTGAGTGTGTGTGCCTGTGTTGTATGTGTCTTGTGTGTGACTGTGTGTGTCGGTCAGACCAAGGGAGGGCAGTCGAGATGGAGTAGGAAATGTCTGGAGTGGGGGGCAGTTCCGTGGCATGGCCTGGGAGGAGTTTACACATGTGGGGGGCATGGTCAGTTCACGATGGACCGGAGCAAAATCTTGCCACCCCCCCCCCAGAAGTAGGAGGAGTTGGTGAGGCTACTGCAGCACCAAGTGAACCACCACCAACACCTCCTCAGGCAGTGGCACCACCACCAAGAGCACCAGCTCCTGAACAGGATGTGCCTGCACCCCCAGCCCCAAGTGTGGAGAATCAGCACCAGGCTGCCAGTGTATCTGCCCCCCCCCGGCTGTGCCTGGTCCTCTCCACAACCCCCTGGTTTTGGAGTTCTTTGAGTGTGTGTGAGGGGGGACAGCAGCCTGGTGAAGTGCCACATTTGCGGGGTGGAAGTGCACTGTGGCCCCCTGGGGAGTCACATGGGGACTGGAGGCCAGCGCACTACATGATCAATCACCACCAGGTGCAGTGGCAGGCTGCTACAAAATGGGCCAGGCCTGCACCTGCTGGCCCTTCTGTGGCAGAGGGGTGGCTGTGTGACCCTAAGAGAGGAGGGCCTCAGCAGCACCTGCTGCTCCACCAGCACTACCTCCACCACCACCAGCCACAGCACATCTGGACCCCAGAGAACTGCCTGTAACTCAGCCCGACATTGCAGTTCTCTAGAGTGCTGTGGATGCCACAAATGAGTGGGTGAGTGCTGTCGAGCAGCAGTTGGAGTGGATAGAGGGCAATCAATTGCAGATGATAGCCATGCTCCAGCTGCTGCTGGACTACCATGGGATTCCACACTATTTTTTTTCCTTCCACCATGTGGCCCCCACCTCCCTCCCTGTGTCATAAAAATATATTCCTCACCACCCCTTGTATCTTATAATTATGCACTTTTTTCCTTGTCTTCTGTTCTGTATGCGTTACAGTTTGTATCCTGTCCCCCTCCTTCTGTTAAGTGTGTATGCGCTGTTTTGGTTTTACTTGTTTTAAGGTAAATTGGATTGCCCCTGCCATCATTATTTAAACTTAAAGGAGTAGTCCACCCAAAATTTTAAACAGCATATGTTATGCAGAGCGTTTTGATCTACATGTAAAGTCCCTCTCCTAGAGTGTCCTTCCCTCTGTCTGCTATTAGGAGTTTTTACTAAATTACCCTTCGAGCTTTATGGTAGTTTTACCACCCCTGTGGATCTTCATGTTAAATCGGTTTATTGTCTTTATCGCTCCAACAATGCACCCTGTGTCATGTGATGGTGATGTAACATAGCCCATTGATTTAGCAAATGCACAGTTCACAACAGCAGAGCTGTGTAACTGACTAGCAGTTTTCCTACAGAAACCCCACTCACTTAGCTCTGAGGTATATGCTAAACTGTAACAGTTGCCACTTGGTCTCACTGCATTACAACAGTTACACAGCTCTGCTGTTGTGCATATGATAAATCTATGGGCTATGCTACATCACTGTGACATGACACAGGATGCATTGTAGGAGCGATAAAGACAGTCAATGTATTTGACATGAAGAAGATCCATAGGGGTCATAAAACTACCATAAAGGTAGCAGGTTAATTTAGTAAAAACTCCTAACAGCAGACAGAGGGAAGGACGTACTAGGACTTTATACACAAATCAAAAGTGCTTTGTATAATATATGTTTTTCAAATTCTGGGTTGACTACTCCTTTAACAAAACTAGTAAGCCATAACTCCACATGAATAGATGCCACAAAATATTTTCACTGCTACTGCAACTGTATTTATGACAAATCAAGGCACACAGTAATGAGCCTTGCGTGTTGGTGGTTAGGCCTTCAGTGGTGTGCCTCCTAATGAAGGCTTAAGCAACAAAGTGCAGTGGTCATTTGTGTGTGCCTTGCTTTGCCATCAGTAAAGTTGCAGTAGCATTGAACATTTGTTTGTGGCATGTATTCATATGGTGTGGTAGCTTTGTGTGTTTGCCTTGCACTTTTGGAGCCAGGTATTGTATACCAGAAGCTGTCCACATAGTGCAGTGTGCTTCTTATTGCCCTGTTATATTCCAAGTTAAGAATGTTTACCCTGACATATTTTTGGTGCCTCAGTAATGTTTGCTTTCTGTCGTGGAGTGTTTGTTAAAAAGCAGGACAAGCAGTGCAATTATTCTGTGCAAAACTGCATGTGTGCAGTGTAATGTCCTCTGTGTACAGACACTGTCCAGCTTCTTGCAAACATATATATGCTGACTTGTTCCAGTGCTTATGGTATAAAGAATAGAGATAAGAATGTATAACATATTTTATTTGTACCATCAGCAGCAGCGGACAAAGTCATATAATATGTTTTCAGAGGTCTTGGGGCAGTGTGCACCTCAATCACGATGCACACATGACTTTTAGGAGATCATAGCACAAAGAACTCCTGCTTTTCAACAAACCTGCACCAACAGACAAGAATATTGCTGAGGCACCCCAAATATTTTATGGTGCAGACATTATAAAGTCAGAATATATAACAGGTCCAATCCACTGCCACCACACTGTGCTACCACTGGTGCCGTGTCGTGTTATGGTGTACAGCAACTTGCTGCAAAATTGTCACTGCCAGTCTAAACTAGAAAGACATCACTTAGTCTGGAACAAAAATGCAAAGAAGAAATGTGGTAGCACAGTGTGGTGGCAGTGAACTGGACCTGTTATATATTTTCTGACTTTATAATGCCTGTATACAGTGAAATATTTTGGGTGCCTCAGCAATATTTCATGTTTGTTGGATACAGTTTGTTGAAAAGCAGGGTTATATGTGCTATGATCTCCTAAAAGTCATGTGTGCACTGTGACTGAGGTGCACACTGCCCCGAGACTTCTGAAAACATATATGACTTTGTCCGCTGCTGATGATGGTACAATACTATGAGGAATGTGATTGTGGCAGTGGGGATAAGGAGGATTTATACCATGTTTTATGGATCTGTAAATGGTATGATAGCCAACGTATGTTTTGGTTAGGCCCATACCTAAATAACAGATATAATGTTGATAAAAAAAGACCTTACTTATATACTGTTTTATACAGAGAATAGCTGGACAGTGGAAAGGGTAGCTAATTATCTACTGAGTATCAAGAAAATTAGAAGCAGAATTAGAATTACTTAGAAGCATAGATGTGTTATGTATACTTGAAATATTACTAGAGATAATATTAATGATTGCAATATGGGTGAATTTATATATGGAACAAAGTACAAAAGATGTGCAATAGATTATTTGAAGCATATGCCTTTAATCTCCTACCTCTCTGTTTGACACTATGCACGTTATAAGATTGTTAAAATTGCTGCTATTAGGTGTGCACTGTATAAATTGACTTTTCTGATATGAATATATTGTATAAAGGAATTATTGCTAATGGGGAAATTTTACCCCGTTTTATAATTATATAATTAGATATATGTGTAAATGACGTTTTAAATTGTGGATGTGATATACTAAATTGTGAAGGTTTATAACCATACAATAAAAATTCTTTGATTGATTGATGATGGTACAAATAAAATATATGTTATATATGCTTATCTTTATTCTTCATACCAGAAACACTGGAACAAGTCAGCATATATACGTTTGCAAGAACCTGGACCGTGTCTGCACACACTAGACTGACTGCACACATGCAGTTTAGCACAGTATAATTGCACTGCTCAGTCCTGCTTTTTAACAAACACTTCACGATACCACAACAGAAAGTAAACATTACTGAGGCTTCAAAAATATTTGTTTTGGAAATAGACATTATTGAAGTTGGAATATAACTAGAAGGAATTAATTAATGGTGCAGTCAGTGTTGCACGTAGTGGTCACACACAGTCACCAGAATTAATGTGCATCCCTAAAATGCTACTGACTTGTGTCCAGAAAATTCCCCAGTGCTGACAAAGTGAAATGAGAGCATAACAAGAAATGCAAGGTCTCCCAGAATTAATGGCACACTCAGTCATGCGCACAGTGTTCACACACAGTCACCAGAATTAATGTGCATCCCCCAGAAAGCTACTGTCTTCTCCCCTGAAAATTCCCCAGTCCAGACAAAGGTAGGGGTCAGGAGGAGGGGGCACAGTAGAAAGGAAGCCAACTGATGAAGGGTGGACTCTAATAGGACCTAGAAAAAGAGAAGCAGCAGTAGGCAGGAGGGAGGAGGAAAAACACAGAGTAAGGCAAGGGGTAGGGAACATGTTTGCTGTACTAGCAACACATGGGAAAGGACACAGGAGGAGATTGCACAAGGGATAGTACTCACAAGGAGGAGGGAGAGTGGGGCATTACTAGTGGAGAGATTGAGCATGGCATGGCAGGGGGAGGGATAATACTCGGAGAGGTGAGGAGGGAGAGGGAAAGGAAGGTTGGCAGTCAAACAGGAGAAGTGGAGGAGTCTCAACTGAGAGAGGCAGGGGGGAAGACACTGGGACACATTGTAAAAGCACCATCTTGAGTGGCCCCAGAAATGAGAACCTGGGTGAGGTGGTGGTGATGGGCACAAGGAAAGAGGAGGGAGGTGTACTGGTTTTGGGGGACTCCATACTCAAGGAGATCAAATGGGGTAGCAAGGGGGAGAGGCACAGTTGGCTATGGGTGGAGTCCATACCAGGATTAAAGGCAGACAAGGCAGGACAGGAAATCCTACAGCACGTAAGCAGGGTAGGAGGAAACCACACATTGTGGTACAGTGGGAAAATGACCTAGGGGGAATGGTGGAGGTAACAAAGGAAAGGATTGAGGAAGTGGAAGGTTGTGTGAGGAGACTGGGGAGTCTGTGGCATTCTCTGTGGTGCTCCCAGTACCCTGCACAAGCACAGTGAGAAAGGAGACAATTAGGGACTTGAACACATGGTTGGTAGAATGGTGTCAAACTAAGGGATATGGAGTTGTGAGTAGCTGGGGTAGTACTTGGGATAATAACAATCTGTTTGCAAGGGATAGGCTGTACCTGAATTTCTGATCTCACACAAATGTTGTCAGAGATTATGAAGGACCGTGCAACAACCCCATTGCACTATACACGTAGGTGCTAACAACATCTATAGGGATTCTGTCCAATCAATAAAAGAAGACTATGCCACATTAACTAATAAACTGGTGGATAAGGGTTGCAAAATCTGCATATCTGAAATTTTACCTATCCCACGTTTCTCATCATTCCTTAATAATAAAATCAAAGTAGTCAATGAATGGCTAAGAAAATGGTGCTTACGCCAAAACCTGACTTGTCTAATGCACTGGGAGGAATTCGAATATCATCCTGAATTGTACTGTTTTGATGGTTTACATCTAAGCAGATGGGGTAATGCTGTTCTGGGAAAACAATTTTTGACATCTGTTAACTATCTTTTAAACTAAAACTAGGGGGAGACGGTGGACAGGCCGCCATCTCTAAAATCTCCAGTCAGCAGCTCTATGACATGTCGAGAATTACATTTCCTGTGCTTTGATGCTAGATGTCTTACTCAAAAATTGGATGAATTAAAATGCAGAATTTATAAAGAGGAAGTTGACATTATTTCAATAAGTGAAATATGGGGTGATGATAAATCATCTTGGGAAACTATTATACCTGGTTTCACTGCCTATACTCTTATTAGGCATAATAGGAAGGGTGGAGGAGTGACGTTATTTATAAAAAAAAAAAAAACTTAACTCTATCGACATTACAAAGAATATTAAAAAACACGACAAACAAATGGAGACAATTTAGGTCAAGCTAAGTCTCTCTACATCAGATGTCCTTATTTTGGGTTCTTGCTACCACCCTCCTAACTCATCAGTTGACATTCTAGATGCCATTCTATCTGAATTAGAACAGGCTAAAGCAATAGGCAGAATTGTAGTTTCTGGAGACTTTAATATAGGAACAATTGCCTGGCTGAATTTATGTGCAAACACCAGTCAGGGGAATAAGTTATTACATATATGTACCCAGTTGGGACTTAAACAGAATGTACTTAGCCCAACTAGAGGAAATAATATTCTAGATTTGGTTCTTTGTGATAATGACCTAATAGTAGATAACATTCTAGTAAGCGAGCCAATTGGGAATAGTGACCATAGCACTATTACATTTAACATCTTACAAACTTATATTTATAATTCCAATCTTACTAAAATATATCTGTATGATAAAGCAGATTTGGGCACAATGAAACACTTTATTGGAAATATTAATTGGGAGTCCTTATTGATAGGTTCTACTCCAGAACTTTATTGGGAAAACTTTAAGAATAGTATTTGTCAACTTAAGGAACTATATATCCCATCCAAAATTAAAAATGAGAATCTAAATAAAATTCCCAAATGGATGAACCAGTCTATCAAAAATATATTAGATTAAAACATAAGAAGTACATTAGATATCAAAAACTAAATCTTCCTCAAATTGGACTTCCTATAAACAGACACAAAGAAAATGTAAGATTATGATTAAAAGGGCTAAATCAAATTGGGATCAAAATTAGCATCCACTGCTAATAAATCTAACATAAGCACTTTTACTCTTATATTAATTCTTTGAGAAACCCACATGTCAATACTCTATATAATAAGGATAGGGTTCATAAAAAGGTGGTGGAGTTGCATTATATGTATGTAATAATTTAACATCAGAGAGTATAGAGTGCTCCAGATGGGAACATGTTGACATCTTGTGGACTAAAATTATTTCCCCACAATCATCTAAAATTAATATAGCTGTGGTCTATAGACCACCGGCTAGTAGTCCAGAAAATGACAATCAAATACTGGATTTTGTTAAATGTGTGAACCAGGAAGACAGTGTTATCATACTGGGAGATTTCAATCTTCCAGGTATAAACTGGAATACATTACAGACAAATTCCCAGGCCGAGGCTAAATTCCTCTACATATTTATGGCAGTTGGACTAGAGCAGTTAGTAAATGAAAATACTAGGGGTAGCCATATCCTGGATTTAATTTTCACTAACTTGACTGATAATATTGAAAATTGTAGGGTTGATGTACCCCTTGGAAACAGTGACCACTTGATGGTCAGCTTTGAATATAATAAGGGTTACCGTAATATTAGTGGAAGTACAGTATTGTATGATTTCAATAAGGTGGATTACTGTACTTTAAATACTGAACTAGAAAACTGGAACTGGAGTTTGGAATTAAGTAATCATACACTTCACGAAATGTGGGATATATTTAGTACAAAATTAAATGTGTTGATTTATAAGTACATACCAACTAGTAAGAAATATCACAAAACTAGGGGTTCCCTTCCACCGTGGATGACAGCATCAATCAAAAAGCAGATCAAGAAAAAAAATAAAGCATATGCTAGGGCCAAACACTGTGGTAAACCCAAATCCTGGGAGATCTATAAACACCAATTAAAAAGGGTAAAAATAGATATTGCTAAAGCAAAAAGGAATTATGAGCTTAACTTAGCCACAAAAACACAGGATAATTATAAAAGCTTTTATGCTTATATTAATAATAAAAAAGGACAAGGACGTACAGTTGGTCCATTAAAAGATGATGCTGGTAAATTAATAACAGATAACAAGGACATGGCTGATATGTTTAATACATACTTCTCGTCAGTATTTAATATAGAAAATATGTCTATGGTGCAAAATCAACCACCTAGGGAGCCATCAGATCTAAAATTAGAGTTTGAAGAAGTCAGAACTAGATTAAAAAATTTAAATCCAAATAAGGCTTATGGACCTGACGGTTTACACCCAAGACTATTGAGGGAATTTGCAGATAATCTGGCAGGGCCTATAACATTGATTTTTCAAAAATCCCTGGAAACTGCCAAAATTATTGAGGCTTGGAGACAGGCAATAGTGATCCCAATTCACAAAAAGGGTTCCAGACAAAGTATGGGAAATTATAGGCCGATTAGTTTGACATCTACCCTTGGGAAAATTTTGGAGGGAATTATTAAGGATTTTGTAATGGATCATGTAGAATTAGCTGGGCTTACAGATGTGACACAGCATGGATTTACCAAGGGACGTTCATGCCAAACTAATCTAATCGAGTTTTATGGGAAAATAAGTAAAACACTTGTTGGGGGAGGGTCTGTGGATGTGATATTCCTGGACTTTTCGAAGGCATTCATAAAGTCCACATGAACAATTAATACAAACCATTTTAAACTAGGAATAAACCATAAACTGGTTTATTGGATCAATGATTGGCTGGAGAGGCGTAAACAGATGGTATGTGTCCTTGGTGAATCATCTAAATGGGCTCCAGTTATGACGGGGTCCCTCAGGGATCTGTTTGGGACCATGCTTGTTTAATCTTTATATTTCTACTATGCAGGTTACAACTAATGTTTGGTTGTCCAAATTTAGGACTACACACGCATAGGTTTCCCAGTAAATAGTCAGAGGGATGCATTAAAACTGCAAGAGGCCCTTGCAGAATTGGAGACCTGGGCTATAGAAAATAAGGCATCCTTTAATACTGACAAATGTACGGTAATGCACTTGGGGAAAAAAAATCCAGAGGTGGATTACTTCTTGGATGGCCAGCTACTTAGGGTAGTAAAGGAAGAGAGAGATCTGGGCATCATGGTTAGCAATGACCTTAAACCCCATTTGCATTGTAATCAGGTGGTCAAGAGATCAAACAACATCTTAAACTGTATACACAGACATATTAAAAGTAGAAAGAAGGAGGTTTTGCTTCCTCTCTATACTTCCTGGTGCGCCTCATGCGAATACTGTTCAGTTTTAAATTCCCAGGATATAGGCAGGATATAGATGCGCTGAGACGGTTCAGCGAGAGCCACAAAAAGAATCAGGGAGGTACAGAGTGTAAATTATGAGGAAAGATTGAGTAACCTGGATCTTTATTCCTTGGAGTATCGTAGGTTGAGAGGGGATATGTGTCTTATTTACCAAGCACTATCGGATAAGGAGCTTTGGAAAAAACTAGCACTAACTTTGAGACACCAGTCTCATAATACGCGTACCCATCATCTTCAACTTAATATGGAAAAATTTAATACAGAGGCAAGAAGGTATTGGTTTTCATTAAGAGTTGTTAAAACTTGGAATGCACTACTAGCTGGGGTGGTGGGTAGCCAAACTATGTTAGCTTTCAAGCAGTCACTTGATTATTATCTGAAGAGTAAAAATATAAAAGGGTATTAATTTTTACTACAAATATAGTAAAGTACTAGTCTGGCGAGCTAAATGGACTTTTGTCTTTAAAGAGCTCAGGATAACCTATGAAACTTATGACACTATCTTGTTAGATACTACTTAATGTCCCACCAGTTAAATTTTCTACTGACATTATTAAGAAAAAATATTAACACAACATAGCTGGGCATTTATTATTTTTATTAGTTGATGTCATTACTATTCCTTTAAACTGATGTTTGATTATTTCCTGGCCATGAATTTTGTTCCACAGGATTGGCTTATGCCATCACTATTCATAAAAAGGCCAAAAAAATAATTGGAAAACTATAGGCCAATAAGTTTAACTTCTTCTACTTGCAAATTATTGGAAGGTTTAATTAAAGATATGATATCCCCTGTCCTTGACTCTCATGATGTTGAGCAACATGGTTTCAAAAAAGGCAGAAGCTATTTGACTAATTTAATATGCTTCTATGAACAAATCAATTCATTACTTGACAAAAATGTGCCATGTGATATAATTTATATTGATTTTAGTAAAGCTTTTGACATCATGCCACATTGGGCTCTAATTACCAAACTTCTTAAGTTAAAATTAAACAGTGTTGTAGTAAATTGGATAATTAATTGGCTTCAAAATCGCTCTGAGCAAGTGTCTATCAATGGGAGCAAATCAGCTAGGGGATAGTGACAAGCGGGGGTACCACAGGGTTGATTTTGGGCCCATGCCTGTTTCAGGCATTTATTACTGATCTTACCTCAGGCTGTTCATCTTTACCATTAAATATGCAGGCGATGCTAAAATAGGTGGCCCTTGTGCCTCTGCTTCACCAGGCCAACACTATCCAAAAGACCTTGATCACATTACTATATGGGTTAAGAACTGGGGTATGACTTTGAACATCTCAAAATGCAAAGTAATGCATTTGGACTTAAGTAATTTACAAACCCCCTACTATTTGGATGGTATACTACTTGATACAACATCAGATGAAAGAGATTTGGGCATTATTATCTCAGATAACTTATCTTATAATAAACACGCAAACAACATTATTAACAAATCCAATAAAGTGGTATAGAAACATAGAATTTGATGGCAGATAAGGACCGCTTGGCCCACCCAGTCTGCCCATTTCCCTACCTAATGGATAAGCTGCAGATCCTAGTTAACCAGCAGCCTACTTCTTTCTACCCCCACCCCTTAGAATTGCCTTATGGCTGTCCCATGCATGCTTCAATTCAATCACTGTTTTGACTCCACAACCTCCTCCGAAGGCCGTTCCATGCATCCACAACCTCTCTGTGAAAAATACTTCCTTACATTACCTCTCTGTGCCACCACCCATCTTCAGATTGTACCCCTTGTTCTTGCACACCTTTCTTTTGAAAGATGCTACCCTCTTGGACTTTGTTGATTCCCTTGAGGTACTTGAATGCTTCTATCATGTCCCCCTTTCTTCGAGGCTATACATATTAAGCTCCTTTAGTCTCTCTTCATATGTCTTCCGGTGCAGACCCTGCACCATTTCAGTTGCCCTCCTCTGGACAGCTTCCATCTTGTCTATGTCCTTGTGGAGATTGGGTCTCCAGAATTGCACACAGTACTCAGATGGGGTCTCACCACCTGTCTGTACAGAGGGATAATAACTTCCTGTTTTCTACTGGTGATGCCTCTCTCTATGCATCCCAGTATCTCCCCAGCCCTCCTTACTGCCTCTCACATTGCTTGCCCACCTTTAAGTCATCTGATATGACTACCCCCAGGTCCCTTTCCATTTTTGTTGTTAGTATCTCACCCCCATTGTGTACTCTTCCCTGGTTTTTGTTTCCCAGGTGCATTACCTTGCACTTCTTAGCATTAAATCTAAGCTGCCATACATTTGACCATTCCTCTAACCTTGCCAAGTCCCTTCTCATCCTTTCCACCCCACCTTGTGCATCAACTCTGTTGCAGATCTTTGTGTCATCTGCAAAGAGACATACTTTTCCTTCCAGTCCCTCTGCAATGTCGCTACTAAAGACATTGAAGAGGACCGGTCCTAATACTGAACCCAGCGGCACCCCACTAGTAACCCCCCTTTCTTCAGAGTGGACTCCATTTACTGTTACCTCTGTGTCCTATTCTCCAGCCAATTCTTTACCCAGGCTATCATCTTAGGACCCACTCCCAGGCTGGCTAACTTGTATATTAATCTTTGTGTGGGACTGAGTCAAATGCCTTGCTAAAGTCTAGGTAGGCCATATCCACAGCCCCTGATCTACTACTTTGGTCTCCCAGTCAAAGAAATCTATTAGATTCATCTGTTGTGACCTTTCTGCTGTGAATCCATGCTGCCTTGGGTCCTGTGCCCCTCTGGCCTCTAGGTACTCGACAATTCTTTCCTTCAGAAATGATTCCATCATTTCCCTATCACTGAGGTTAAACTAACTGGTCTGTAGTTCCTCTCTGCCCTGCTCCCACTTTTTGTGAAGGGAATCACATCTGCCCTCCTCCCTCATTCACACAGGTACCCCATCCTCCCATGATTTGTTAAAGAGGGTAGTCAGTGGTGTCACTAGTTCTACCCTTAGTCCTTTTAGAATTCTGGGATGAATCCCATCAGGCTCCATTGCTTTGTCCACCTTCAATTTTAAGAGTTCTTTCAGAACCCTTTCTTCTGTAAATGGGCTGGTATCAACTTCTGTATCCAGAGTGTTTCTATTGTTTGGTTTAGGTACCTTCCCCTCTTCATTTGTAAATACTGAGCAAAAATATTTGTTTAGTATTTCTGCCTTTTCACAGTCACCCTCTGCCCACCCCCTCCCCTTTATTAAGCCTCATTATCCTTCCATTAGTCTTCCTTCATTCCCTGATGTACCTAAAAAAGGTTTTATTCCCCCTTCTTAACTGAGTTGGTTATCTTTTCCTCAGTTTGGGCCTTTGCTGTTCTGACTGCCTTCCCATCTTCCTTTTGCTTTAACTGATACAATTCTCTGCCCTGCTCCTTCTGTGATTCCTTGTACTTTCTGAATGCTTTCTTTTTCTCTTGAACCTTCACTGCCACCTCCTTGGAGAACCATAGTGGTTTCTTACATCATTTTGTTTTGTTTATTTGCTTCACACAAAGGCTTGTTACCTCTGTGATGGCAGTTTTTATTATTCTGCATTGTTCTTCCACCCCTCCTTCCTGCCCATTTGCTAGTGCATTCCTTAGGCACTCACCCATTTTGGCAAAGTCAGCCCTCCTGAAGTCCAGTACTTTTGCCTTTGTATGGCTTGACTCTATTGCTGTGTTTATTGTGAACCATACTGTTCGATGGTCGCTAGTTCCCAGATGGCTACCCACTTCTACATCTGTGATCCTCTCTCCATCTCCATTTGAGGACCAGGTCTAAGACTGCTCCCTCTTGAGTGGGTTCCAATACTAGTTGTTCAAGTCATGCCCCTGTACGCATCTAGAATAACCCCACTCTTAGAAGTGGCTGCTGCAACTGCACTCCAGTTAACATCTGGCATATTCAGATCACCCATCAGCAATATCTCCCCTTTTTCTGCCATTCTAAGTATACTTTCTATCATTTCCTTGTCCATTTCCTCCCCCTGAGAGGGGGGTCTGTATACAACCCCTGTGCAGATTGTGGTGCCATTGCCTGCCTCCAAATAGACCCACAGTGCTTCTTCTCCTCCCTGTTTACCCTTTTGTTCTGTTGCTTTGATTCCTTCTCTTATGTAGAGAGCTACTCCTCCTTTTTTACCCTCCCTGTCCCTCCTGTAGATGGTGTATCCTGGTACGTTTACGTCCCAGTCATGGTTCTGTGTGTACCATGTTTCTGTGACTGCCACGATATCCAGATGTTCCTCCTCCATCAAGGCCACTAATTGAGGAAGCTTGTTACCCAGACTACGGGCATTGGTACTCATTGCTCTCCATTTGTTGATGGCTTTACCTTCTGTAGCAGCATCCCCCACTGACCTTTCTACCTTGGTCTTTTTCTCATTTAGTACCCTGTTTTGTAGGGGGAGGCTGGGAATTTCCTGCTGCTTATCAGTGGTCTATTTTGCGTAACATCAGATCAAGGAAGCATGAAGTGTTGCTACCACTATATCGAGCATACGTCAGACCACATTTGGACTATGCTTACCAGCTTTGGTGTCCGTATAAAAAATCTGAAGGCCTTTTAATGGGAACAGTTCAGAGAAAGTTTACTAAAAAAAGTTTCTGGGCTATATGATGTCTCTTATGAGGGTAGGCTAGATATTCTAAAACTCATGCCCCTATCCACACGTCGACCGTGGTGATCTTATGTTATTATATGACATCATTCAAGACCCTTATCTTTTATGAACTTGGTTTAGAATTTAAAGCTGTTATCACAATATCAGGGGACACCCTTACAATTAGTTAGAAAACCTTTTTGAGATCAAGTCGTAAATATTTTTTCATTATTAGAGTTGTTGGTCCATGGAATAGACTACCGCTAATTTCATTATTATGTATAAAAGTATTTTAAAATAGACTAGATGGCCTTATAAGTAATGGGTATGACCTTTCCTATTATATATTGGTTTAGCATAACAGCATTATGGGCTTCTGTTTTCTCACCTTAGTATGTACCTTAGTATGAATGGGGAGGAAGGAGATATTAAAGCAAAGACTGGGAGGTATGTTGAGACAAAGTGGTTTCAACTAGATGGGAGGGTGGCAAGTGGACAGCAAGTAGGCAGAAATCAGATAGAGTGGAGTCACAGCCTACCCTTCCAGGCTAGCAGGGAAGGAATCAGGGTGTCCAAAGGAGGAAGTAGAGGGAGAAAATGGAGGCCAATGAAGGGAAGGGGGCAGGATGGAAGGTGGTCTTGCTGAATGCAAGAAGCTTAGGCAACAAATCAGCTGAGCAACAGGCACTCCTAGCAGAGAGTGGATATTGTAGCTGTCACAGAAACGTGGGCAACTGAGCACTGGGACTGTCTGGGATCTGACAATCCCAGGATACAAATTATACAGGAAGGACCTTGGAGGAGGGAGGGGCGGTGGGGTGACATTCTATGTGAGGGGCGGGATCAAGTGCACAAGGGACGAGGGGAAGAAAGGAGAACAGAGGCAATCTGGCTGCAGCTCCTAGACTCAAGGGTAGGAAACTGAGGTTTGGGGTGGTATACAGGCCACCATCCCAGTCTGAGGAGCTAGACAGGGAATTAGCAGGACAAATCAGAAGGTATGTAGAAAAGGGAAGGTGGTCATGGTAGGGGATTTCAACTTGCCGGGAGCTGACTGAAGCATTCCGTCACCTCCAGCACTAGAGAGCAAGTGCTCCTGGATGCGATCCAGGAGAGTCTCCTGACACAGTTGGCTAGTGTACCTACTAGGCTAAAGAACACTTAGATTTGGTATTGTTGAATGGGGATGCAGAGGAAAATAAAGGTGGAGGACCCACTAGCCGACAGTGATCACTAAATGGTGTGGTTTAACATCACAATGTGTGGGGAGCCAGAAAATCAGTTACTCAGGTGATAAACTTCAGGGGGCATACTTTGGGAGGATGCAGGAAGATCTGAAAGGGAAACTGGAGGCAAAGGCTGGAGATGGATGCAGAGCAGAAATGGGATATTATTAAACAGGGGATTACAGAGGTAGGTAACAGAAGCCTGCACCAAGACACAGAGTAAAAGGAGCAGAGCAAGAAAACCATGCTGGTTGAACAGCGAGGTAGTGGAGATGATGAGAGCAAAATGAGAGGTGCACCAAAGGTATAGGAGGACGGGGAAGGAAGTGGACAGGGAGGAGTAAGCAAGGAGGTCCAGGAAGGTGACCAGAAAAGTGAGAAAAGCCAAGGCCCAGAGGGGGCTGAGATTAACGCAAGGAATTAATGGGGGGGGGGGACTTTTTCAGATACATCAGGGAGAAAAGGAAGTATAAGGAGACAATAGTGAGGATAAAAAGGGGTGGGGAGTGGAAGGTAAAAGGGGAGAAGCAAGCAGAAGCACAGAATCAATACTTTTGCTCAGTGTTCACAGAAGAAAAGGGCACCACTACCACCATGGTCTGGGATGGTGGGGACAGAGGGAGTGGGCGGGCGGGTGGAAGAATTGAGGCAAGTAGAGTCCTAGATGTTCTTTACTTGGACTTCAGCAAGGTCTTCAATTCTGTGCCTCATGGGTGGCTTGGGGAAGCTAACTGGTGTAGGGGTAGGGGCAAAAATTATGAACTGGATTACAAGCTGGCTGAGTGGGAGGCTGCAATGGGTGGTAGTGAGAGGAGAGCTCTCAACTCCAAGGCCAGTGACAAGTGGTGTGCCACAGGGCTCTGTGTTGGGGCCAGTATTATTTGGGCTCTTCATATCAGACATTGCACATGGGGTAGTGAGCAAGGTAAGTCTGTTCACTGATGACACCAAAATTGGAGCAGTGGTGGATGGAGGAGAGGGATGAAAGCAGCTGCAGGGGGACCTAAGCAAGCTAGAGGAGTGGTCAGAGAGGTGGCAGCTGGGGTTCAATGCAAAGAAGTGTAAGGTTATGCACTTTGGGGTGAAGAACCCAAGGAGAGAATACTGGCTGGGGGGGTTAATCTTGGGATCACTGAGGAGGAGAAGGACCTAGGGGTAATGATAACAGGGACCATAAACAACACTGCCCAGTACAGGAGAGCAGCTGCAAAAGCAAACAAAATGCTGGGGTGCAAGGTGAGGGGGGTTTCATCCAGGTGAAGAGAGATGATCTTGACCCTCTACAGATCGCTGGTAAGGCCGTACTTAGAGTACTGTGTGCAGTTTTGGAGGCCATACCTAAAGCGTGATATCAGGCTACTGGAGGGGGTGCAGAGGAGGGCAACAAAGATGATACAGGGTATGTGGAATGGAAGGGAAAAACTATGACAGCAAGCTGGGAGACCTGAATATGTACACCCTGGAGGACAGAAGAGACAGGAGGGACATGATAGAGACATTCAAGTATCTGAGGGGAATCAATAAGGATGGGGCAGATGAGGTCTTTAAGCTAAGGAGGGGGCACCAGGGGCATGGACTAAGAATAGGGGGAAGATTTAGGAAGGAAATGAGGAGACACTATTTCACAGAGGGTGGTAGCAAAATGGAATGCACTACCAGAAAGGGTGGTATCATGTAAATCTGTGAGCAGCTAGAAAGGGCATGGGACAGGGAACAGGGGAGGTAAGGGTGGGGAGGTGGGGGATGGCAGTGGGATGACAAAGGGAGGGAGGTGGGGCAGCTGCAAGCTAGGGGTGCTAGCTGCACACTCGAGCAGACTTAGATAGACCAGGTGGTCTGTTTCTGCTGGCACATTCGTATGTTCGTAATGAGAGCATAACAAGAAACGCAAAGTCTCCACATTCCACACTCCAGTAAGAACTAAGTGCCCTGCTGCTACTGTTAGAATTACATGTAATGCTGCAGTTGACCTGACAGTGATGGGATGATGCACAGTGTCTTGCCAAATGGTGTGCAAGAAGGATAACTCTAACCATTGAGTTTACCGTCCCAAGATGATGAGACTGAGAATGCTGTTGGTTGCCCAAAGTGGCTGCACTGACCCCAACAGGATGGATGCCTTGTGTGTACACCAATGCTACCCTTGTTGATTTTGGCACCATCATTGTTTTCCACAGAACCTGACCGTAACTGTGTGATATATATATTTATATATATGTATATAATTTGTTATATATATATATATATATATATATATATATATACATGTAATCATTATTTTGTTTTGTGTTACAGGTCACATAGTCGCACTTGGTGTGCGCATTTCTGTGCTTGATGAGGAATTGTGGCGTTGGAATACTGTCAAGCCAGTGAAGGTAAGTATTTTTTTTTTGGGGGGTTCAATTTCAAGCAAGTTTCATTAATGACTGGTTTATTGTTTGATAAATAAATTCTTCACAGGTTTTATCTGCATCCTCCTGCAGTCCAGTACTGATGGTCGTGGTCATGGATTCATACTACTTGTTGCATCATGTCTGCCGGCCCAGGGGGTATGATGTTGAACTTGTTATTTGGAGAAGGCAACAATGACAGCACACAGCATCAGAAAGTTTCCTCCCAAAAGAGATAAACAAGAAGTTATTAGTACTTAATTGAAGTAACACATTATGTTTAAAGTGTGGCTATTCCATCATGTCATATACTGTATGCTGATTAACAGATAACAAGCTGTGTCACCATGCCAAAGCCACATGAAGACCAAATCATCATCACAATCACAAATTCAGTACCTGTAACCCATACACTGTGTCACTGTCCCTAATTATGTCTTAACTCAAGTTACATTGAAAACACAACTTGTGAAGTCACGACCTGGATCGAACTTTGTTCACACTGGCATAGGCTGCTACAGCAATGCAGTGTGTGATGTGCATGACAAATATATTATGCGATGAACATGTCATGCCACCTACTTTACATGACTTCGTCAGTCGGATCTGCACTCATCTGAAAAATGAAAAACAATAAAGAACTGATGAAATAAAATTGATATACTTACTGGTCTGGAAATGGATATCCAATCCTAGAGGTGGCTGTTGACAGTATTGCAGTACCATAGCCCTCCAGTGAAGGAGAGTGGTTGGTTAACCTGTAAAAAAGAAAATAAGTTGACTGTATGTGTCTGACCACTGCATCTCATAAAATCAACAGGACACATAAAACATCTAAAGGAAGTTCCATAGTATGAAACATTATACACATACTCACTTTAAAGAATTGATAGTAACAAAGCCTTGTGGCTGTGGCTGATGTATGTGGTCTCTTGTCCGACTCCATCTGCCATGGAATGTGCAGGACACGGAATGGAAAACATCGGCACACTGGTGGTGGTAGTGGTGGTCATGGGGGCACATGATTTTGACATTCCCTCTCACATTTATCTGCATCTGGTGGCTTTGGCTAACAGCACGTTTCTGGTGGTGGTCATGGGGGCACGTGATTTTGACATTCCCTCTCACATTTATCTGCATCTGGTGACTTTGGCTAACAGCGCGTTTCTGGTGGTGGTCATGGGGGTACGTGATTTTGACATTCCCTCTCACATTTATCTGCATCTGGTGACTTTGGCTAACAGCGCGTTTCTGGTGGTGGTCATGGGGGACGTGTGATTTTGACATTCCCTCTCACATTTATCTGCATCTGGTGACTTTGGCTAACAGCGCGTTTCTGGTGGTGGTCATGGGGGCACGTGGTTTTGACATTCCCTCTCACATTTATCTGCATCTGGTGGCTTTGCATGGGGCACATGATTTTGACATTCCCGCTCACATTTATCTGCACCTGGTGGCTTTGGCTAATAGCGCTTTTCTAGTGGTCATGGGAGCACATGATTTTGACATTCCCTCTCACATTTATCTGCATCTGGTGGCTTTGGATAACAGCACTTTTCTGGTGGTAGTCATGGGGGAACAGCTGTAGCCTGCAACACATTCACTATTACTGTCAGATACACACATGTGGGTGGCGGGTGGGATATAGTATGCACTGTGTTACAAATATAATTTGAGTCATTCTGAGTGGAACACTGCTTTAACTTTATGAAAACAAAACATGTACCATAGGAAAATGTGAGAGCCTTTAACCACTTCACTTAAAACCCACCAACATCAACCTCATCATCATCCTCATACAGAAAGCTGCCCTCGCAGTCATCAGTGTCTGAATTCTGCCCACAAGGGAATTCTTTCTCAATCATGTCATCATTTACCTCACTAGTAAGCAATTTAATGCTGCCAGTACCACCATGATGGTCCATTTCTACAACATTGGTACAATCATGACCATGCTGGGGTATGAATCACGGAGGTTGCAGTTCGAACTGCTATGTGACCTCATTCATTTTACTGAATGTCAGCAAGCTGACATTTGCAGGAGAGAGGCTTATACGACAATCCCAAACTATTGCACCCGCTGAACTGAATACCCTCCTATTTTACACTGGAGGGTGCACATGTCGTACTTCAATGCCACTGAGGTCAGCTCTGGCCAGTCACTGACCTTTCCAGTCCAGTATAAAGAGGATCATCAGTTATTAACAGATGCCTGTTTTCAGCCAAATGTGAGTCAACCATTCGCTGTGCTGCATGAAGTCAGATGGTTGATGCATCATCCTGTTCTCCAGAATCATTTATGTCACAAATCCCGACTTTGGACATAGCACCCCAAAGTGTGTTAATGACAACCGCTTTTGATGACAGATCACCTGGAATTGCAGCCCCCCTTACAGGATGTGCTTGATACTATTCCGAACTGACTTTCAGCCTGATTATGCTGCTGAGGCTGGCTGACCTTGTCTCATGACTTCTGTGCCCCATGAACCAAGTGCACCATTTGCCCACTGACCTTTTTTATCTGTTCAGGTCCTCCCCTCCAGTAGTGAGGCAATTCCACGTTTGTATCGTGGGTCCAGCATTGTTGCTATTGCAAAGTCGTCATTTTGCTGAATGCTCAAGATGTGCCGATTGCACTCGAATAGTGCCAGCATGTGTTTCAGCAACACACTGCTAGCACAGTCTCTGGAACCATCAAGGCTATGCTGTAGATTCAGCAATGTCTGCCTCAACACCTGCAGCAGTGGAATTGATTGGCTAATGGAGGCAGACTCGCCACTCACTGTCTGTGTGGTGTGTTCAAAAGGCCTCAAAATTGTTATTACAGATTCCATGAGGTGCCACTGTTCAGTCGTGAGAGACATGGAGGCCCTGGAAGTGTCACGGCTAGTGTGCATGACAAGTTATTCTGAAATGGCTCTGTATTGTTCATACAACCTCTCTACCATGTATGAAGTGGAGTTCCACCGGGTGACAACTTCCAGCCTAAGGTGGTGCTGCAGTAGGCTGTTTGGATCTGCAATTACCAAAGCTGATCACGGCCTTGCAGAGTGTGAAAGTGAGAACAGATACTGCTTGCAACTGTCAGCATTTCTTTATATCAGGTGCTGCAGAAACTCCTGCACCACAAGATTTAAACAGTGGACCATGCATGGAACCCAAACAAAGCCACCATTCGTGATGCATTTAATCACATTTGACCCATTGTCACTTGCTATAAACCCAGCTCTCAGAGACAGGGTTCAGCCACTCATCAATTTCAATCAGTAGCAAGTCCAGCATGTTTTCACCAGTGTGTGAACAGGTCACATTGCGCATAGCAAGTGTTGCATGCTGTTGAATTCTGGGAAGATTGCTACCACGACAATCCACCTTACTACACTGATTATTCACACTACAACCAGCACAAACAACCCCCGGCACCTGCACCCAATGTGCAGTTATAAACAAATATGCATTCCCCACTGTTTTGCCACTTGTCCACATATCCATACTTAAATGGATGAATGGAGAGGAGGAATGTTGACGGGCATGTCTAACAGAGTCGGCCACAGTACGATATAACTCGGGGACAGCATGGGTGGAAAAGTATGTCCTGGATGGGACTTTCCATTTTGGACAGGTGCATGCTGCAAATCATCGGAATCCAAAATTCTCCATGAATGAGAAGGGTAAAAGATCAGTTGCCAGCATTTCAGCTACAGCAGCATTAAGTTCACGTGACACTGCATGATTGGGTGGTTACTTCAGGTTATGGGCAAAAACACTCTACAACGTGGGCTGACTTATATGTTTTGCATGGGGTGTGAAGAATGGCTCTGCTCTGCGAATGAATGGGGGGTGTGAACATGTGATGAAGAGGGCTGCACAGGTGACAAATTCACAAATGAAGTTATTTTCCCAGATTTATGTACAAGGGTTGATGTACCACTTGCACTAGACGTACTGCATTGACTACCACCATCACCACCACCACTGCTACTCTTACCACCACTTGACAAGGTTTCAGAATCATTATCCTCCACCTCATCATGCCTGTAGTAATCCTCTGCTGTTATTTCATTGCTACTGCAGACATTCCTACTTGCTCTTACAGTCATGGAAGGGATAACATGCTCATTAAGGCTGATGATGAGAGTGAATGCCCCCTATAGCATTAGCTGCCATCTGGTGCCGGGTCCAGTGCCATGCCTGTTCTTAAGATGTGTATGCTGCCCCCAGTGTCAAGATGACTCCTTTTACCTTGACTCACACGTGCATGGCAAAACTGGCAGATAGCAACTGACTCATCGTTTGCATCTTGAACAAAAAAATCTCAAACAAGGCACTGTGATCCTCTACTTTTAACATGTCCCTGATGCTGCTTATTGGACTCTGTTTTTTTTAAGCCCTGAAAGGGTGTGGGGGGGGTGCTACATGATTTTTCAGACAGGACACACTTCGACTGCAACTAAATACCATGGTTACCTATGATTTTTACTGGGTCATCATCATCATCATCAACATCCACTGGAACTGCTAAAGCACAACTTTTTCGGGAGGGGGGATTTAATGCCAACAGACCCAGACACAGCCACCTTGACTTTCTTTTTCTCCAGTTCCCAACAGGGGTCACTGACATCATCATCATATTCATCAACATCATCCGCATCCACATTTTCTGCTTGGATGGTGTCATGCAGACTACGTGTTGCAACCACAGTAACATCATCATCATCATCATCATCACCGATATTTTGCACCACACTGTGAATCATTGGATGGCAAAGGCATGACCACCACCGCAGTGGAAGAAATGTGACATTGAGCGCTATCGCCGCCATGATCAGAATCATGTTCCACTCACCGTGGGATGTTACTGGGGTGGGGAGTATGATATCATCTACTCTGTCACCACTGCTTTTAGACTTAACTGTATATTTTGATACAGTTAAATGGTCAGAAGTGGAACTTGAGGTAGCAATACTTATGCCAGCAGAAACTGCACTAACACCACCAGCTGGGACATCATCATCTCCAACTATCAGTGAACAGATTACGCTGTAAAAACAATCCTTTTCCTCACATCAGCTATGCACTTCTGCATACTACCACACCCACAGACAATCTTACCCCGGCAGCAGTGCCATGGCCAGAAACAGCTTGTTTAGCACTGCCTCTTTGTGGACAGTTTGGGATCAACAAGAAAACTTTAAACCTATTTAAATTTCAGAACATTCACCTGGCCCGTGTATGTAATGTGTGAAGTCCAAAACAACAGTGGCTTGCAGATGTAGATTGCAAATTACGCAGATGCAAAGAGGCACAGACAGATTAGATTGCACTGTGCAATCATGAAAAGATGCAGATGCAAAGTCACAATCCAAATTCAATATGGAAATGAATACCTTTGCCGGTTTGGGGGAGCAAACGCAGTAACAGTACAAAATCAATATACCACAATCCCGACCACAGAGCAGTACAAAATCACACAGCTGCAATGGATAGCAGGTTCACACTGCTGCAATTACTCGTGCACACTAAAGGTGTCAGAGAACTGTGATTTAATGGCACACGCCACATACACATTCAGACACACACACTACAAGTAATGCATGGCAAATTGAAAACTTCAGTAATATAACCAGATCTTTTCAACAAACTGCAATTATGCACTGCTGCAACACAAAATTCAGCAAGAAAGTGTCAAGAAATACTGAAAATATTACTGTGTGTACATTATCACAGGTATACAAAAAAATATAACCAAAACAAAAAGACTGCCTTTTTCTCCCACAGTTAATCTAAATCTACCTACACCACATAAATACGCCCCTCCCCAAAGCACACTTCAACTGTCTCTCAGTACACAGACTGAATGTTCAAAATTAACATTCAAAATCCACACACAAACAATAAACACTCTATGATATAAGTACAGGAGGATTTCCTACAATTGATGTACTATGTTTTAAGCCAAAAAAATGGCTCAAAAAGGATTTTTTAACAGCTTTTATAGGGTTTCAGTCGCAGAGCTCTGACAGCAAACTGTCTCCAACTACCACTACACACACACTACACAGAACTGAGGCTGTGCAGAACAATCTAGAGTCCATGTGACCTGCAATCCCATGAATCAATGCAAAATTCATCTTGGAGCCAAAAACAAGGCAAAGTGATAGAAGTACATTGAAATCAATATGGTTTGCCTAAAATGGGCACAAAGTGGATGGGAAAGGCGGAGTAACATGAAGTGCATTAAAATCAATGACTTCATGATCCTCATTATGACCCGAAGTACTACGCTTTGCATTGCGGAGTACTTCGTGGATTCCCCACTACTTCGTGAATTGCTTCATGGAGCGAATTTCGGTCACTTTGCCCACCACTAGGTATAACCAGCAGAAAGAAAAAGAAAGAGGTGGTTATGCCACTGTAAAGAACACTGGTAAAGCCTCACTTGGAGTACTGCATCCAGTTCTGGAGACCACATCTCAGGAATGACATACACAGGATGGAAGCAGTCCAGAGAAGGGCTGCACCAGAAGCCATATGAGGAATGACTCAGTGGTCTTAATATCTATTCATTGGAGGAGAGGAGAGAGAGGGGGGATATGATACAGACATTCAATTAAATTAAGAATATAAACAGGGTACAGAAGGGAAGCATATTTCAGAGGAAGCATTGCACAAGGACAAGGGGACATGCTATGAGGCTTGAGGGAGGAAGGCTTGGGGGGATGCCAGGAAGTACTTTTTCACAAAAAAGGTGGTGAATCCTTGGAACAGCCTTCCGGCAGACATGGTGGGGGCTAAAACAACACTGGGGTTCAAGAGCACATGGGATACACATAAGGATACCCTGGAGATGGCAGAGAAGGCATGCCACAGATCAATAGGATCTGGGTAGTCAACACAGAGTAGAAAAATGGGCAGACTAGGTGGGCCGTATGGTCCTTATCTGCCATCAGATTCTATGTTTCTATGTAAGAGATACTCCAAGTTAAGGGGGCACAAAATGAATTTAGAGGGGGGGAATACTCAGGGGAAATGTGAGAAAATATTTTTTATTAATGGAGAGGGTGGTGGATGCCTGGAATAGAGGGGGTGGTAGGGGCTAAAATGGTCACAGAATTTAAGAAGGAGTGGGATAGACACAAGGGTATGCTGGAGGCAAGTGGGGGGGGGCTCCAGAGTTCAGTTTGAGCATGGGGCCAGTGTGAAGATCCACTCTCCTATCGATGACACATCCCACTGCTGGAATTGGCATCTGCTACATAAAAAAATAGGTAAGTGCAGTTCAACCCACATGATTGGAAGCAGGCAACAGTTATCCCACTACATAAAAGATGGGAGCAAGGAGAGTGCCTGCAACTACAGATCTGTAAGCCTCACCTCTATAGTGGGAAAAACAATGGAACGCTCCTCAAGGAAAGGATTATATCCTTTCTCAAGGTAAACAACAAATTTGATACAAAACAGCACGTCTTTACAAGGGAAAGTCATGCCAAACAAATCTTATCGACTTTTTAACTGGGTGACAAAAATAGTGGACCAGGGAGGCGCGTAGACATAGTATGCCTGGATTTTAGTAAGGCATTCGACTCAGTCCCACATAGAAGGCTACTAAACAAGTTAGACAGCATGGGGTAGGGAAACAGGTAGCAAACTGGGTAAAGAGCTGGCTTACTGGAAGGACCCAGAGGGTTCTGGCAAATGTCTCACTCTCACAGGAAAGAGAAGTAACTAGTGGGGTGCCAGAAGGATCAGCGCTGGGACCATTACTGTTCAATATTTTATTAGTGACATATCAGAAGGACTAGAGGGTAAGGTAAGTCTGTTCACAGACAACACAAAGATAGGCAACAGGGTGGATACTCCAGGGGGAGTGGAGAAAATGAAGGCTGACATTATGGTCCTAGAAAGGTGGTCAAAAACATGGCAACTTAATTTCAATGCTAAGAAGTGCAAAGTCATGCACATTGGAAAGACAAATCCAGGAGGGGAGTACCACCTAAGAGGACAAAGACTGGAAACCTCCGCACGGGAAAGAGATCTGGGAATCACCAAAACAAACAATCTGAAAATGTCAAAACAGTGTGAGAAGGCAGCATTGAGAGCAAACGGGATGTTGGGGTGCATAGGCAGAAGGATTACCTGCAGAAAAAGAGGTAATCCTGCCACTCTTGCAGATCACTGGTATAGCGCACCTGGAGTACAGCGTCCAGTTCTGGAGACCACACCTTAAAAAAGATAGCAACAGACTGGAAACAGTGCAGAGGAGAGCAATGAAAATGATACATGGGCTGCACAACTAATCCTATGAAGAATGCTTGCATGACTTAAACATGTATTCCCTAGAGCAGCGGCAGAAGAGAAAGGTGACATGACAGAGACCTTCAAGTTCCAGAAAGGTATAAAGAATGAACAGGTTCAGGACCTGTTCCAAAACAAGAGAAACTCAAAAACAAGGGGGCACAATATGAAGTTGGAGGGGGGCTCATTCAGAGGTAATACACATAGATTCTTCTTTACTGAGTGGGTGGTGGATTTGTGGAACTCACTTCCAAAGGAAGTGGTGGAGGCAAAAATGGTGGTAACCTTTAAAAATGCATGGGATAGGTTCAAGTGCATCCATAACACTAAATAGCAGCTAATGGGAGGGGGTAGGCTCATGGGCAGACTAGATGGGCCAGATGGGCCCCTTCTGCCATCACTTTCTATGTTTCTATGTATTTCAGTGGGTTTTCAACTGCACTTACCTTATTTCCCATATAGCAATCGCCGGTTCCAGCAGCAACACATGTCTTCCATGGGACAGTGGATCTTCATACTGGGATCTGTTCAGGTGAGTGAGGGTGCGTGGGGGGAGCCTGGGGGTTGTGCGGTTGCTGGTCTCAGTGGAAGGTCGGGCTGAAAAGGGGTCAGATCAGCAATGGATCTTTTTTACAGATTAGAAAAGACATTGAGGGATAGTGTTCTTTCAGGCTCAGAAGTATATCGGAGGGTGGGGGTTGCCACTAGATACCTCATTTTTATTTATTTATTTAAAGGTTTCAAGTCAAGTCACTGAATAACTGACTAAAAGAGTTACAGTTAGCCATCAAAAAGTGTAGAGCAGTTGGAGCATTAGTGCCTATAGGCAGTGATAACCACTTGGACAATGAGAAGTGTGAAGTAGGGAGAGGAAACAGGAAGGAGGTGGGAAGGGGTGAGCAGCACAGGGGTGCAGAAATTAGGAGCAATTGCTGGAGGGGGAGGTAAGGCCTCTGAGGTGGTTTGAGAGGACTCAAGGGGAAGGGGCAAGTTAGATGTCAAGAGGGAGGGAGTTCCAGATTTTAGGGAAATGGTAGCTGAAAGCAACTTGGCCGATGATTGTGGAGACCAGAGGAACTACAAGGATATGATCATTAGAGCTTCTGAGGGAATGTGAGAGAGAGGCTGAGAGGTAGGAGAGGAGAAAGCCAAACCAGAATTCGCTCACAAAGTTGGCGCAGTAGACACGGCACCTGTTCTCAAGAGAAGGAAAGGAGAGAGACTGATACATGGAGCAGTGATGAGTGTGAAGGGGACTGTCAAGGGTGTGGTGGCAAAAAGAGTTGAAGAGAGTGTCCAGTCTGGCAAGAGCAGTACCTGGGGCAGCACTGTAGAGTATATCACCATAGTCAAAGATTGGGAGGATCATTTTCTGGCTGATAGCCGATGGTCCGCAGTGGGATGCAGTCACAGTTTCTGTGCAGGACACCAAGCTTGGGGTGCAGTTTTTGACAATAGCATCCACATGGCCAGAAAAGTTTAGGTGTTGGTCAAGCCAGATACCTATGGGAGGCAGTATAGCGCAGTTGTTTAAGGCTCTGAGCTGCAAATCTGGAGACCTGGGTTTGAATCCACAGTCCCCACTTGCATACAGTGTGACCCTGAGCAAGTCACTTAACTTCCCTGTGCTCCCAGGTCATTCCTGTAAACAAGCATTCAGCTTAGTGTGCCACCCTGGTTAAACAATTGAGGGGACTAAATGTGGAACATCCTCCACAGAGGAACCATCCAGGTGTGGAAGGTGGGAAGGAGGGACCCTAGAGAGTCTCTGCCTCTGCCAAAGACACGGAGATGATATTCTTGGCTTTAAGTAAAAGCTGGTTAGTGTGTAGCCAGAGCTGAATTTGATCAAAAATTGAGCTGGTGTCGAGGTGTGCCACATCATCAGTGGAGAGCCTGAGGTGTAAAGGAACCCATACATGTGTCATCCCCATACATGTGGGATCTATGACAAGCAGATGGATGGGAGATCATTGAGGAAGACCCAGAATAGTATAGAGCTTAGCACAGAACCTTGTGGTACCCCAGTGGTTATGGGCAGGGGATGGGAGAGGGCATCACCAATTCTGACCAATTGGGACCTGCCCATGAGATAGGAGCAGAACCAGCTGATTGCCATATCAGAGAGGCCAGCAACCTGGAGTTTGGATAGTAAAAGGGAGTGGGAGAAAGTGTTAAATGCCTTAGCTAGATCGATGAAGAATGGCGAAGGTGAGGAGGCCATGGTCCATACCATTGTGAGCGGAGTCAGTGAGCCTGAGGAGGGAGGTAGTTGTGGAGTGATTCTTCTGGAAGCCAGACTGGTAGGGGGTGAAGAAGGAGGAGGAGTCCAAGTAGGAAGAGAGCTGGGATAAGACAATATGTTCTTGTATTTTGGATAAGATAGGGAGGAGGGAGATGGGGCAGTAACTGCTAGTAACAGATGGGTCTTTGCTTTTTGGAAAAGGAATAACAGTGGCTACATTCCAGTCAGCACAGACAGAGGAACTAGAGGAAAGGTTAAGGAGGTCAGTCAGAGGGAGGAAATTGCAGGGCAGAAAAATAGAGGAGCTTGCTATCCAGGCCATCTGAGCTCTAACCTTGGATGGATTGAGGGCAAGAAGGGCACTGAGAATGGAGGAGGGAGACACAGAAGAGGAGAAAGGGGGGGATAGAATGGGATGGCCACAATGAGGATGGGCAAGGCAATAAGGCAGGAGAGGAAGGAGAGAAGAGAAGAAGTGCAGGTGGTAAAGGAGTTAAACTACAAAGCAACAGAAAGGGTGTCAGAAACTGAAGTATCTCCCACTTTGAGGACTGGTAAAGGGGATTAAGTAGGATGGGAGAAGAGACTGTGGACTACCTGCCAAAATGTTGATGGGTGATCTATGTTGCCTTCGAAGGTGGATGTGAAACAGTCAGTCCTAGCAAGCCTTACAGCCCTGGTGCAGAAGTTATGGAGGTAGCGATACCTCTGGAAGGCAGTGGGGAATGGTTTGCATTTATTATCTGACCAGACCTTATCGCTTTCGTAAGCAGGCTATGAGTTCAGCCGTGATCCAGGGGAGGTGAGTTTCCCTTACTCTTGTCCAGTGTCAGACGTGTGTTTGTTCCATATCTCGAGGAATTTAGTTTTGAAGTCATTTAGAGCTGAGTCAACAGAGGAGGCCAAGGAGATAGGGGATCAGTCAGTGCGGCTTAGCTCACTGTGCAGGGGAGTGAGGTCAAGAGATTTGAAAGAACATATAAACAGAATTTGGGGTAGGGGAGCTTTAGGTCGATGAATCTTTTGTATACAGAAGGTAAAATGATGTTCACTTAAGGCATCTGGTAGGATGCCAGCCTTCGTGATTCAGTGAGGGTGAGAGGTGAGGGCCCAGTCGATAACAGAGTGATTGAGGATTTTAGGGTTTAGTCAGGTTGGTTCATTTATTGGAGGTGATATCACCACAGATTTTGCGGTGGGTGGTGGACAGCCAGTTTAGGTTGAAATTGAATAGTATAAGGGTTTCACCGGTGGAGGTTTGAGACAAGATGGAGGCAAGGACTTTGGTAATGTTCAAGGGGGTGGAGTCGGGGCAGCAGTAGATGCCAGTGATAAAAATAGGGAAGGAGTAAGGGAGGGTAAGCTGTAAAAGTAACAGCTCCTAGGCAGCAGGGGAGGACAATGACATAATAGGGGTGATCCAGAGGGTGGAGGAGAGGTACATGGCCATGCAACCACCCCTGCTGGGGCACTCTTGCTGGATAAAGGAGAAGCCAGAGAGAGAGATGTTTTTGTCAGGCATGTTAGAGGTAAGCCAGGTTTTGGTCAGTATTAGAATATCAGGTTTGAAGGTTGCCATGAGGACCAGTATTTGGGTAAATTTGAAGGCTTCTAACACTTAAGTGGGTGATCTTTAGTCCACAAGGCGGATGGGGGGGAGCCGACGGGCCCGGGTTGGATTCTATATCTCCTGCTAGTAACAGCAGCAGAGCGATCAAGTGGAAGGTGTATATGTAATTTTTCTTCTTTAATAATGGTTGAGCACTGGCTGGGTAGCGGTACCTCATAGTAGGGATAGGGGGAAGGGCAGAATAAAGTGGCATGGAGGCAGGAGGTGGGAAGTATTGAAGCTCCAGGGATCCAAGGGCAGTGGGAGTGGAAAAGGGAAGGGAGGGATGTGTTTAAGTGGATCAGCAATGACATGCATAAGGCTGAGACTGATCTGTATAGTGGGGGAATGTAGACTAGCGATTTTGCACTCACCACTGAGCCACCTAACTGCACTTTCTATTTATTGTGATACACACACACTGACTAATACATATACACATATAAGCATATATATTCCAGTATAACATAGCAGTGCACTGTCTACACATATTTTATGGATTAAAAAACACTGAGGTACTGTTTTTTTTCAAAACCCAGGGACATCGGAGGGTGGGGAGTTGTCACTAGACACCTCACTTAAATCAGCAAAGACATGCATAAGGCTGAAACTGATCTAGTTAGTGGAGGAATGTAGACTACCAATTTCTTCACTAACCACTAAGCCACCTAACTGCACTTTCAAATTGTTGTGATACACACACAGTGACTAATACATATACACATATATGCGTATATATTCCAGTGTAACAAAGCAGTGCACTGTCTACACACATTTTTACAGATTAAAAAAAAAAAAGACATCGAGGGACTGGTTTCTTCTTTTCAGGCTTCAAGGGACACCGGAGGGTGGAAGGTTGACACTAGACACCTCATTTAAATCAGCAATGACATGCATAAGTCTGAAACTTATTTAGATAGTGGAGGAATGTAGACTAGCAATTTTTTTTACTAACCATGGAGCCACCTAACTGCACTTTCTAATTGTTGTGATATACACACACACACTGACTGATACATATAGACATATACATATATATTCCAGTATAACATAGCAGTGCATTGTCTACACACATTTTACAGATAAAAAAAAGACATTGAAGGACTGTTTTCTTCTTTCATGCTCCAAGGAACATCAGAGGGTGGGGGTTGCTACTAGGACCTCATTTAAATCAGCAATGACAAGTATAAGGCTGCAACTGATCTAGATAGCGGAGAATGTAGACTTGCAATTTTGCACTAACCACTAAGGCACCTAACTGCACTTTCTAATTGTTGTGATACACACATTGACTAATAGCCGACGGGGAGCAGGCCAGGGACCTGGCGGTGGAAGCCCATGGTGGCAGTGACCACTCCGTGGTGTGTTTTACCTTGGACTTGGGGAAGGAGAGGAACCAAACAAAGACCACGGTAGTGGACTTCAGGAGGGCAAATTTTCGGGGAGATGGCAGATATACTCAGGGTGCATATAAGTAAAATCAGGACTGGGATGGACACGGAGGGGCAGTGGGAAATCCTGAAGTGGTGCATCCTAGAGGCCATGAAAACTTGTGCCAGGTCACAAAACATGATGGCCAGAGCCAGAAAACCTTGCTGGGGACAAAGGAAGTTTAGGAGGATGTGAGGAAAAAGAGGTTGGCCTTTTAGAAGGTACAAATGCTCCCGTAGTGAGGCAGATCTTGAGGAGTTTAATAGGATTTCCAGAGAGGTTAGCAGAAAGGTTAGAAAGGCCAAGGTGGATAAAGAGCTTAGATTAGCACGAGAGATCAGGAATGGGGAGAAGGAATTCTTTAGATATGTTAGGGAGCGGAGGAAGGTGAGGGGGCAGATAAAAAAGCTGAGGAAGGGGGATCGCTTAAATGGGGGGTGGAGCAGGCTTATGTGTTAAACAATTATTTCAGCTTGGTCTTCATGAGGGAAAGGAATGGGCCATTGCCTCAGGGAGGAGGCAGGAAGGGGGGCACAGGGGGGCTCTCACAGATGTGGTGATTCAGGTAGGGAGGCCGAGGAAGGCTCTCTAGTCTTTGAGGATGGATAAAGCTCCAGGGCCAGACGGAATCCACCTGAGGGTTCTGAAGGAACTGATGGATGTCCTGGCAGCTCCAGTGACAGAACTATTCAATTTCTCCATCCAATCAGGATGGGTCCCTCTAGACTGGACATTGGCCCATGCCATGCCCCTCCACGTGAGTGGCCCTCAGGATTTATTTTATTTATTTTTATTTTATTTATTTATTTATTCTCAGATTACAATACATTAGAGCACATAACACTCTCTTACAAAGGTTTCACGTCAGTGCTCGAGGTTGACAGACATACAACAGATGGTATTACATAAAATTTTGACAAGAAAGTATTCAAAATGGTATTAACATTTCAACTAAAATTAAAGCTATGAATCAGTAGGAAATCAAAATAACCTCATAAAATGAGGCATCCCAAGGTGCTTTGTCAAATAGGTATAGGTAGATTTGGGTGAACAAAGTTCAAGTAAGTGAAGATAAACAGTGGAAAGAAGGTGGAGGGTGAGAGGGGTGAGGTGAAAGAAGGATCGGGGAAGGAGGCAGGAAATAGGGCACAGCGGTTAGGGTGAAAGTGATCATTCGCAGAGAAAAGGGGAGAAGTAGGTATACAAGGATGTGTCAATACTGTTGAGGTAGTGCCATGTCAGTTGAAACAGTCACAGGAACTGTTAACTGTAAGATGCTGACAAAGAGTGCCTTTAAATGGTCCCAATTTTGATAAGGAAGCGATATCTCTGGGCAGCGCATTAAACCATAGTGGTGCTCTATATGCAAATGATCATTGCCCTTGTCTAGTCCGGCATCTTGGGAGAGAGAAGAGTTGGATGACTGAGCTATGCCTGTGCTATGAGCTGCAAGAGAGGTTGAGTAAGTTTGTAACACCAGAAGGCAGGAGCCCAAGAAGTGCCTTTTTAGTTAGCAAGCAGGTTTGATAGTGAATCCTCCCATTTAGCTGAAGCCAACCTGTTTACGCATACAGTTCACATGTGTGGGTAAGGTGTGCTGCTCCAGTAAGAAGTCGGCATGCTTTACTGAGTGCCACTGATATTCTGCGGAGGGCAGTGGTGGAAGCTGAGCCATAGATAACCAGACCATAGTTAACAATGGATACTATGGAGCTATAGTCTAAGGGTTTCAGGTGTTAGATTGTGTTTACGTCTATGGAGTAACCCTATCTTGATACTGGCAGACCTGGCAACATTCTCAACATGCTGGGCATATGATAGTGAGCTATCCAAGGTTACCCTTAGATACTTGAAATGTTGAATTTGTTTAAACGGGATGCCAGAGGAGTGCCTGATGGTTAGGGCACTGGATCTGTGTTTGCTGCGAGCACCGCTGAACAACAAGACTTTCATTTTTTTATAGTTCAGAATCAGCTCGTGTTTCCCGAACCAGTCCTCTACTTCCTCAAAGCTGAGTTGAAGGTGGTGTTCCAGTGATTCAGGGTCAGTGTTGCTAGTGTATATGACTGTGTCATCCACATACTGTAGAGGAGGATCTGCTGTGACAGGAGCGAGGAGATTGTTAAGAAAGGTGCTAAAAAGAAGTGAACCCAGTATGGAGCCCTGTGGTACTCCAGAGCAGACATGTTGATGGTCAGAGGCGACATTAGTTATCTTCGCCCTTAGAGCGGCCTACAAGATAGCTTTTGAACCAGGACACATTATTCGCCAAGAGGCCAATTGAGGACAGTTGTTTGAGAAGCAGAGTGTGGTTCTACTGTATCAAAGGTCTTTGTGAGGTCTATGAAGGCCGCACCCACCAATCCACCTTGATCCAGAGATTGGTGAATGAAACCAGTGAATTATAGCAGTGCTGTGGTAGTGCTATGTACCTTTCTGAATCCATGCTGCTGGGGGCACCGGATCGAGTATTTTTCCATATACTCCACCAGCTGATCTACAACTATGCACTTAAGTGCCTTAGACCGAGGTGGAAGTATAGAGATAGGTCTATAGTTTGTGTGTATAGTGCGGTCTCCCTTTTGTGAACAGGGGTAACAAGGGCTGACTTCCAGATTTGGGGAAATTGTGCCAGTTTCAGTAAGCGGTTGATCCGGGGAACTACAGACCGGTCAGCCTGACATCCATAGTGGGAAAAATGATGGTGGCAATCTTGAAAGAATGTATGGTGGAGCTCCTGGAGGTAAATGGTTTCAGGATGAAAACCAACATGGGTTTGTCAGGGAGAAATCGTGTCAAACAAACCTGGTCGAATTTTTTGACTGGGCGACACAGTCCCTGGATGGAGGAAAGCTGGTTGATGTCCTGTACCTGGACATCAGCAAGGCATTTGATTTGGTCCTGCATGGAAGGCTAATTTGGAAATTGAGGGAACTGGGGTGGGAGATAAGTTGGTGGGATGGGTAGCAAATTGGCTTAGGAATAAACAGCAGAGAGTGGTGGTAGCACAAAGTCTATACACCCAGCAAAGTCATCAGTGGGGTCCCACAGAGTTCAGTTTTGGGTCCATCCTTTTATTATGTTCATTGCAGATATCATGGAGGGACTTGGTAGTAAAATAAGTTTATTCACTGATGATACTAAATTGGGGGAGTGGTAGATAGTGAGGAGGGAAGAAGGACACTACAGGATGACCTGGAGAGGCTGGAAAACTGGGCCCACACATGGCAGCTGGGGTTTAATGCACACAAATGCAGCATTCTGCACCTAGGTGTTAGGAACCTTGGGTATACCTACCACTGGGATGGTACTGCTGACTGTCACGTCAATGGCAAAGGATCTGGGGGTGATGATTGATGCTTAAGGGAACCACTCAGAGTAGTGCAGGAGAGCAGCAGTGAAGGCAAACAAAATGTTTGGGTGTATTGCCAGGGGAATAACATTCAGGAGAAGAAAGGTTATACTTCCCCTGTACACCTCACTGGTGAGGCAGCATCTGGAGTGCTGTGGGCAGTTCTGGTGCCCCCATGTAAAAAGGACATCTCACTGCTGGACAGAGTCCAGAGAAGGCAATGAGGATGATTAGTGGTCTGGAGGGGTTATCATATGAGGATAGATTAAGAGAGCTGCACGTACTCTCTGGAGGACAGAAGGGATGGGGGTATATGATAGAGACCTTCAAATACCTAAAAAGTTCCATAGAGGAAACAAGGAAGGTCTGCTCAAGTTGAGGGAGGAGTGGACTACGAGAGGTCAGAGTCTAAAGATAGTAGGGGGCAATTCAGAGGGGAGGCGAGGGGGCTTTATTTCACGGAGAAGGTGGTGGCACCCTGGAATTCACTGCCGGATGATCTGGTAAAATTGGGAACTGTCGGAGCTTTTAAGAAGGGTTGGGACAGGCACAGGGGCATGGTACAGGGCGGGGTATGGTGATCACCAGTGTACAGGGTGGGGAAGTGGGTGAGAGGGGTGTAATAATGGGGGGAGGTAGAGCAGTCACTGTGCACTACCAGTGAGCTGCGTCAGACAGGCAAGATAGACCATTAGGCCTAATCTGCTGGCAACTATGTATGTATGTATGTATATATGTAATACATATACACATATATTTACAGATTATAAAAAAGACATTGAGGGACCGTTTTCTTCTTTTCAGCCTCCAAGGGACATCGGAGGGTGGGGGGTTGCCACTAGACACCCAGTTTAAATCAGCAATGACATGTATAAGTCTGAAACTGATCTAGATAGTGAGGGGATGTAGACTAGCAATTTTTTCACTAACCACTGAACCACCTAACTGCACTTTCTAATAGTTGTGATACACACACACACTGACTAATACATATAGACATATCTGCATATATGTCTACATGTGTTAGTCTGTGTGTGGAAAGGGGAAACTTTTATAATGGAAGGTAAAGGGGATGAAGAGCACATGAGCATGAATAACAGGCTGGGGGGAAGAGGCAAAGTAGAGAAAACAGGAACAGAGGGTGGGCAGGGAATAAAACATGGAAGGTCATGTTCACAAATGCCCTCATTCTGGAAAAATAAGGTTCCAGACCTGGAAGCCTTGATGACGGATGCAGACCTTGACATAGTAGCAATAACAGAGGGAGTCACGTGATGAGCTGAATCGAGTTAGACGTCTCCTGTGGCGCTCCGAGGCCCCGCTGTTAATATTTTAATACTTCATCCTCCGAGACCGGCTTAATTTGCTAAAAAGCAGAGCTTAGAGGTCGGGGAACTGGTGAGGGAGTGTTTTTAAGCAGAATCGCTAAACGAAGTGGAGGAGGAGAAGAGGTGATGTAGATGAGAGAGCAGTAGCGAGGGCAGGCCGCACTACAGCACCGAGATGGAAGCAGATTTGTAGAGGCCCCTGGCGGGCGAACTCGGCCACCAAGAGGTCGAAATCTCACTCACCTGTTGAAAGTGAGCAAGATGAGGAGCCAAGGAAGGAAGTGGGTTCAAGCTCGACCGCTGATGACATCCTGGAAATTAAATCAATGTTGCAGGGGCTGGTGAGTGATTTTGCACGGTAAAGCCAGCACTTCATTCATTGGCTCAGAGAATGAGGGATGCAGAAGCCCGGATCTCTTCACAGGAGAGGAAGACAGCTGTTTTGGACCAGGAGATGGTGGCTGTGAGAAAGCAGGTTAAGAAGTTGGAGGAGAGGATGGAGGACCAAGAATCGAGAAACCGGCAAAATAATCTGATATTAGCAGGGCTACCAGAGAGGGCTGAGGGGCTAGACTGTGTCTCCTTCATGCAAGATCTGCTGTTGAAGTTGCTGGGCCCTACACCGTTTGGGGAAGCGTATAATTTGGAAAGAGCGCATAGGGCACTAAGGGAGATGCCGCCACCGGGGGCGAGGCCTCGGGTGATAATCAAGTGCTTTCTCAATTATAAAGAAAAATCCCATGTATTAATCACTGCCAGGCAAAGAAGTCTCTACAATGGAATGGTGCTTCTTTTGGTTATTTCAGGATCAAACGCTCTGGTTCGGGAAAGCAGAAAGAATATGCAGAAATCAAAAAAGCTATATCTGGCAGGAATAAAATTTCGACTACAGTTTCCTGCAACGTTGGTGGTTCATCTCAAGCTGGTGACAAGAGGTTCCTCACAGCAAAAGACGCTTTAGAGGGGCTTCGGGCTGACCTTCCAGAGTTATTTAAGCCCTGCACCTGACTGTGTTTTGTGATGAAGAAGGCAGTACTAGCCTGAAGGGCAGCGATGGAGGAGAATTTAAGGACTTAAAACATGTTATTGATTGTGGGTTTTTTTGCTAATTGTTGGATATGTTTTTTTTCTCAAGCGATAGGTATAGGCCAGGAGTATGGAAGGCCACCTTTAATAAGGAAAACTGGATCTTCACCCATTGCAGTTGGGGATGAATATTGCAAGTGGTAAAAGGCTACTCAGAGAGGTGGGGCATAGCTGCTGTGCGATGGGGAAGGAGGGATTTAGGAGAGTAATACTGTTAGGTGTTATGGTGTTTCATCTTATAGAGGCAGATACGAATTTAAGGGGCAAGGGAGAGTGGTTGGGGATGCAGGGATCCAGTCAGGGTTAGATCTTGCCTGGCCGCACAGAGCTCCAGGGTTGTGTTTTTCCTTTCTGAAACACCAGGCCTAAAAATAATGAGATTGGGGCATTATGAGGGTGCGGATAGATGAGGGTGGTTTGGTATTATTGTTAAAGGAGCAAATAGCTCGTCTCTATAGCTTTTAGAGGGTACCATCTTCTATTTACCCTCGCTTCCTTGCTGGGCTGTGAAGAGGGGCTGGTTGGACCCGTTCTTTCGTTGTTCATTATTTATTGTATCTTTGAGAGGGTTAGGTTTTTTTTTCTTTCTTTCTCTTTCTTTTGGGGAAATGTAAGGACGGGTTCATGGAGAGAGGAGGGTGAATGATGGACGGGGATGCAGGACCTCATGCTTTGGTCTCTATGGGTGGGCTAGGACCCGGAGTTGCATTGTTATGGGTGGGGTGGGGAGTGTCACGGAACGGGTTCATCCATGACTGATATCTGGTTGGTAATGTAGATCTAAGCATCGGGGCTGAGGGAGGGGGAGGTTGTGGGGGTTGGAAGAGAGAGAGAGCCTGAGTTTGGGAATAACATGGATGCAGACCATGAAAGGGCATAAATGTTTGGCCTATGCAATATAATTTTGAGATTTATTAATGTCCTGTGTTAAAATAATCTCTTGGAATGTTAAAGGTCTCGGTAGACGCAAAGAATGGTTATCTTGCAATACATTGAGCAATGGGGGTTCATATTGCTGCGTTACAAGAGACACATCTGTTGACAGAGGAGCTGAGTGGTCTTAGGAGACGATGGGTGGGGCAAGTCTATGGGGTTGGAAAGGATAGATCCTCCGGGGGCGTGGCGATTTTAATAAAGAAAACTTGCCCGTATGAGGTGGTACAGGTGTTAGTAAGGGAAGACAGCAGGGGGATTTATTTGTCGGGTAATCTGTTTGGCAAGGCAATCTCAGTTGCCTCCATATACGGGCCAACTCCCTCTGAGCCTGAATTTTTTGCTTCAATAGAGAGGGATATAGCTACTCTTTCATCACATTCGCTTATTTTGGTAGGCGACTGGAACACCTATCTCAGTAACCGGGAGGATAGGATACCACCATCCAATGGGCCACCGACTAAGGCTCAGCTTGCCCTGATTAGGTTTTTGGAGGTTACAGCCTGGTCGACTAATAAGACCCTCTCGAGAGAGGTAGTAATATGACATTCTACTCGGCTGCCCATAAGAGCTATTCTCGAATTGATTTCTTCTTGGTGAATAGTGAGGCACTTAGAGAGGTCAGAGAAGTTCTAATGGAGGAGAACTCTCTCGGATCACTCTCTTATACAATTGATATGGGAACCAAGCTCCTTACCTCCCCGACCTTACCGATGGAGGTTGCATGACTCTCTCTTGATAGAACCTACGGTAAGGGACAAATTGGAGGAGGCTTTACAGGAGATTATTAGGTCACAAGTCCCCACTTTGCAAGATAAGAAATTGGCCTGGCCTACTTGCAAGGTGCTGTATGCGGGGGTGGCCCAGGGCATGGCAGCGAAGAGTAGTTGGCTGAGAAGGGCTAAAGAGGAATTTTTGTTAGGGGCAATTGAGTCCATGTCACAGGTGGAAGGGTCTTCAGAGGAAATAGATGCAGAGCTCAAAAGCCTGAGGAAGGAGCTGGCGGATATTGCCTATGGGAAAGTAGAATTCTGGTTGAATAAGATTAATGCTAAATTCTTGCTGCAGGGAATGTCCCCGGGCGTCTTTTAGCGGCAAGAATTAAAGAGTGGGAAGCAAGTAGAACAGTCACATCTATCCAGTTTGAAGGGAAGCTTCTAACGGATCCCCAAGAGATGGCGGAGGCTTTTGCGGCATATTTCAAAGAAATTTACCAAGCTAAAGATTTGGCTGGGGAGGAGGAATCCAAGCGCTTTTAGAGGGTATTCCTTACCAGTTTTGGACCCTGTTCAGGCCAAGAATTTAGAAGTTCCAATAAGAGCATCTGAAATTATTGGGGTGGTGCAACTCTTTCTGCAGGTAAGTCCCTGGGCCTGTTGGCCTTACTGCCAGATTTTATCAGACCCATATTCAGACTATACTTCCTATACTTCAAGAGTTTTTTCTGCAGAGTGATGCAGGAGGGGTTCATCATCCTCCACTTTATCAGGCATATATTACTTAATTCCTAAGCCTGATAAGCCCAGGGATGCCTTAGGCAGTTACAGGCCTATAGCTCTAATGAACCAAGACATTAAGATTCTTACAAGAATATTGGCAAATAGAATTCTGAGCATTGCCCCTAGTCTAGTTAGCCAGGAACAAGTAGGATTTATGCCGGGGAGGAGGGCGCAAGATGCTCTTAGGAAATTGCATCATATTTTAAACTCTGCCCCCGATTCCCAAACACCTATGGCCTTGATCTCTTTAGATGCTGAAAAAGGCTTTGATCGGGTCTCCCATACCTTTCTTTTTGCTACAATGGAGAAAATGGGATTCCCGCAGGGTTTTCTTAGGGGTATTAAGAACTTATATGCGGCACCAACTGCCAGAATATTGTGCAACGGTTATATTTCAAAGGAATTCCAGCTAGATAATGGGACCCGTCAAGGATGCCCTCTCTCGCCGATATTATTTAATATTTACTTAGAACCCCTTCTGAGAGTTATCAATGGGGATGTTAACGTTAAAGGGATAGGGATAGGGGGATTGGAGCTAAAATTCTCAGTTTTTGCAGATGACATACTTCTTCATTTGCAGGACCCAGTATCCAGCTTTGAGAGAGTAAGAGAGCTAATAGGAGGGTTTTCTAAGGTCTCTAATTATAAGTTGAATCTGACAAAGACACAAATTCTCCCCTTGACACCATATGTTTATAGGGCAGATTTTGCATCTCTCGGGGTGCAATGGAGTCCAGATAAAATTAGGTATCTGGGTATATGGATTACAGCAAATCTGGAGATGGGGCGGAAGTAAATTTAGAGGGGGTCATATCAGCGGTCAAAGGTGATATATTAAGGTGGAATAAGCTACCTCTGAATTATACAGCACGACTGGGTATTATCAAGATGAATATATTACCTAGACTGCTATATCCGGTTTACTTAGCCCCATATAGTATCCCTAATAAGTGGTTTAGTATAATCAGGAGGTTGATATCAGGATTCCTGTGGAATGGGAAACCGCCTAGGGTAAAGCATAATGTGTTGCGTCTGCAGTATACAGAGGGTGGCGTCAGGTTGCCTGATCTCCATATTTATTACGTGGCAGGCCAGATGGTACTATGTCTCGCTGGGCAGAGAATGTTGAGGGAGAAAGCTATTTACCAACCTGGGTGCAAATAGAGAAACAGATGCTAGCAAGGGCGGGCATCAATCCAGAATCATTGCTGTATGCTAAATTAAGAAAAAGTTTGTTTATATCAGGGTATGGGAATCTGATTATGAAAACAGCAGAAGCTTGGTGGTCATTTCTTACCCCAGTACAAAAACAAATCAAAGAAGGGCCGGAGATCAGCCCATATTGGGTAACCCTAACTTAGTAATTGGGGACCGGGTAATTAGATATCGGTGGGCTACTCAGTTACGGGATCTTAGGCTTAGGGATGTTATGCAGGGTGCCGACGTAGTCCTTCCACCACAATGTGATGGGCTGTCTTTCTTTCAAAGGTTGCAACTTAAACAAATGCCGGCAGGGTTTGTGAAGGGGTCTGGCAATACTGTGGACAACTCCTTCTCGTGGGGAAGATTAAGGGAAGTTAATCAAAGAGCTAACCCCCTCTCACAAATATATAAAGTCCTCTTGAACTTTCTTGGCCCGAGTTCTCCTATAAGAATTTCATATTGGGACAAAGTGATGACCCCCAGAAACCTCACTTGGGAAAACATTTGGAAAAGCAGTAAATATAATGTAATTCCCAAGTACAGAAATATGCATTTTTTCATTGTTTCTAACATTTACTATACCCCTGTGAAACTATGTGATAGCAACTTGAGACAGACAGACCTGTGTTTTAGATGTGAGAAGGGAGGGTGATCTCTTGCATGTTATGTGGGATGTAGTAAAATTTCACCCTTATGGAGAGAAATCAAATGGGGCATGGATCCATTGCTGGACTACTCAGATTTTATAACACCGAAGTTTGTGTTTTGGGTGACTTTTCCCAAATTGCAGGGGCTGCACCTAAGTATCATCTCTCTTTAATGGCGGTGGTAGTTAAGGCCTTTTTAGTAAAACATTGGAAGGATGATCAGGTCTATGCCTATGATCAGTGGGTGAAAGATTTGCTAAGGGTGTTGGGCATGATAAAGAGGCACCTATACTTTGAGGGGAGAAAGGAGGTATTTGTTAAAAGAGCGGTGGCAGTAGATGCAATCTACCCTCCAGGTCGAGAGCTCTGAATTTTTGAGCCCTTGAGCACAGGTCTGTCTGTCATATTGTGACTAGCTAAGGAAAAGATGCTGGAATGCTTAAATGTCTATTTTTGCCTTGCTTGTTTTTCTCCTTTTATTGTTAATGGTCTTAGCGTGTTTCAAGCATTTTTTTGGGATAGTGGTAGTGGGGTTCTATTTGGCCTTTTTTTTTGTTAGGCTAATGGTGGGATGGTTTTGGTCTGCATGGTTTTATAGGGTTGGGGGTCTCTCTCTCTCTGTCTCCAGGGGACACATCAGGAGGCTGCTCGGTGGGTGTAAGGCCCCTAATGGGGGTCGTGGATTAGTATATGCTCATAAGCTGGTAATTAGAGGGGCATTTGGGCTGTCGAAGGGAGGGGCATATTTTGATACCGGTTAGCCCACTATTTTAATGACATTACTGATTTTTGGAGTTGGGTCATAGCTAGAGCGGTCTTCTCTTGTGCTTGTACATATGGGGATGTATATAGTTTACACAGCCAGTTTGGGGTTGTGTGCCCTGGCTGTGCCAGGTATGTGTCTGTTTGTTTGTTTAAACGAAAATGAAAATGAATAAAGATAGTTTGCAGAAAAAAAAAAATAACAGAGACATGGTATTATGCTAATCACAGCTTGGACATCAATGTACCAGGCTATACACTGTTCAGAAGGGACAGGGAAAGTAAAAAAGGGGGGGGAGGGTGGCCCTGTATGTCAGAGAAGGCATAAAGGCTACAGAAGTACAGGGAAGGCAGGGGAAGGCCGAGGCAATGTGGGTCACCCTTGAACCAGGAAATGGCACAATAATACGTACAAGGGTGACCTACCGACCTTCGGCACAGGGGGAGAAAGTGGACATGGTACTAGTGGAGGAAATTCATGACATGGCAGCTAAAAGTGAAATCCTGTTGATGGAAGATTTCAATATGCCAGACGTGGACCACCTAGGCAGCTGCTTCAGCCAGAAGCACGGCCATCCTGGAATCCCTGCAGGGAGCTAGACTTAGACAGCTGGTGCATGACCCAACCAGAGACAAATACATTCTAGACCTAGTAGGGACCAATGGGAACAAAGTCGAAAGAATCCAGGTGGAAGGGCAGCTGGGATCCAGAAACCACCACATGGTGTGTTTTGACATGGAGACAGGGACTCAATTAAGCCACACAAGGGCAAAAATATTAGATTTCAGGAGGGCGGATTTCAATGAAATGGGCAGATGTTTTTTGGGGCGGAGCTTGCCTGCAAACATGGAGGTTGCTTAATTATTTAGAGTAACCACCACGGGGGACGTTTGTTTGTACATCCGATAATAGTGCTTAATTTCCACCTTCCTAGAATACCAGCTTGTGAGAAGAAGCTACCTGCTACCGAACCAGCCAAAAGTTGGAGACATCGGGCAGTCCTGCATTAACCTACCTTGCTCCTAAGAGTAACTAACATCACGGGTCACCTCACGTAATCTGATGTGTGCATCAAAACATGCTAAGCGGGCTCCGCTGCCAACTGAGCCCGTGAGGTGATCTAAATCAGCGATGATGGTGGCACCCTCGCAGCAACTGGCCAACTACACTACAATAATGGCCAAATTAGACAGAATACTGATAGATACATCAGACCTAAAAAAAAGCTGCACAGAAAACCAACATGGATCTGGAAAAGCTTGCACCCTGGCTCAGTCTGACTGAGCAAACACTGCAAGACACGGTACAAATGGTACAGTCTCAACAGGAGGTCCTGACAGATCACCAGCACAAGCTAAGTTATTTACTTCACAAAGTAGATGCTCTAGAGGCACGGAGAAAGATCTGCTGCAAGTAGGGGTCCGAAGGGCTAGAGGGATGAAACATGCCAGGCTTCTTCTGGGAATTTTGCCAGCCATCACAAAAGCAAATAACAGGGCCCCTCCGGACATTGAGTGAGCACACAGGTCCCTAGCCCCCTGACCACAACCAGGGGAGTGTCCCAGACCAATTCTTGTTAAGTTCCTTAGATACCCAGAAAAAGAATGGTACCTAAAAATTGCATGGGAACAAGGGGCTTTTCTGTGGCAGGGGCACAAAATTCGGCTGTTTCAAAACTTTTCATACGAACTATCGAAACGCCGCAGGGCATATGCTGCAGTGAAACAGCAGTGCTATAAGCTCAACATCCCTATGTCTCTGCACTATCCTGCCATGATAAGACTTCAGATTAATGAAGAATTTCGGTCCTTTGAATCCCCTGTGGAGGCTGAACAATTCGTCCGAGAATACCAGAACGGACAGGAGGCTGTGGGCAGATGGCCCAGCCCACCACGTGAAGGACAGATCTCGCAGATGGATGTGGCCCAGAGAGGAACAGAGGGCATGCTCGGAAGAGCTAACTGACTGACCAGGGTGTCCATTTGGCACCAAGCAACTAGGAGCAGAGCAAAACGAAACCGAAAAAGGACCAAGGAACCCCCTTAAACGCCAGATCGCAGAGGTCCAGAAGAAAGCAACACCAACTTATTCCATCTCATGCAGGCAGCAGCTCTCCAGGATTAACTCCATCAAAACTACCAACAGATATGAACCTTTAAGGACACTGCTTCCTGCAGAGTTAGACATGTCAGGACAAACAGCTACATCAAAGGGACACCCACAGGAAGAAGAAGATGCCTGGTTCCCATTACCTGCAGACTGGGCGGACTGTATGCCCAAACCACAGGACACAAGGGAAGATTCCCTAGGACACCTCATGGCCTTGCTTGATGCTTCAGACTCCATGTTGCCAGTGGAATGATGGACTATGGATCACCACGAAGTGATATAATTGTCCAGGAGGCTCCCTGCTGGTTAGGTAAACCAGGGAGTCCTTACACAAGTAAGGACCAGGCTTAAGGGTTAAAAAGCCCTAATGTGAAAAGGGGACTAAGTGGGTAAGGGAGGGAAATAATGTGCTACCTCGAGGTGCACTGAAGACATGATTGGGTGTCCCACAACTGAGGGTTTGCACATGCTTTACTGCTAGGGTTTAGGTGCCCCCCCCCCCCAATATCTACCCTGGATACATTTCTGGAGACACCTGCTCAAAGTGGGAGGAGGGGCTTATCTCCCTTATAGGAACTGCTTTGCCAATGACCATTGTCTTCTACAAATATACAGGAGGCAGCATGGCAGAATAGCATCCTCCACATAGCAGCTGAATAGCATTTGAGAGCATAGGTGACCCATCTGCTAACTGCCAAATGGTAGGACTCCCATGGGGTGCAAACTACCCCCCAACACCCCAGCATCCCCTTAGTACTAGCTGTCAGTTAAATGGTTATATTACTATGTTAAAGTTGTAAGATGTTATAGGTGTGGTTGAATGAGTTACAGTTATTCAATGTGGCAGGTTTGATGCTACTTTAAGGACTCAAGAGTTCGGGTCTTTTCTTCTTTCAAGTTTAGGAGGATTAAGGTGGGAGGGAAGTCTCTGAGACCTGCATAAAGGTCGCCCCCCTCCCCCTTCGGGGATAAGAAGGGTAGACACCAAGCTGCTGAAATATAACCAGGTGGAGGAAACCTCCCCCCCCAATGTTTATTAAGGCTGAGTGGGTGGGACACCACTATTCCCTGCATTAGAGGGTTGTGATGGCATGCTGTCCTGAGGTGCCCCTCACAGGATCCTCACTCAGCCAAGAACAGAGGGTTACTTCTACCTCACTTCTCCAAGGGTCATTTCAAGGATGAGAGAGGTCTCACCATCTCCCCTGGTGCACCATCCATGGCCCCTAACGGGGTTACCTTGAATAAGGAAATGAAAGCTAAGATGGATCCACAGTACACTGCCCCAGAGAAGCTCCCCATGACCATTGATGTCGCTAGGGACTGGCCACGTCGGGTCATAATGGGGAGCCTAACTCTAACTATGTATCTGTATTTACAGGTCCTAGTCAAAGCATGGGGGACGCTCATGGCCACTCACCTTGACAACCTATTTTGTACTGCTCAGGATTTTACATGGCTGGTGGCTGGGGGTCAGGAGTGGCCTCCTAACTTGATAAATGACCCCTATGTACACTCACAATACCGGAAGGAAAAAAAAAGTTTGGGAATCTTTGTTGAAGAAGTAGCAGATGTGAAATGTATTCTGCTAGAAGGTGAGGACAGTTCAACGAGGGAGGAACCCCTCCAGATATTGGTGGGGGGGCTCCTGAAAGAAGGAAAAGATTAGTGAAGGGAACAAAGGATTTAAATGAGAGGGAAATAGCAGGTATTTATGTAATGACATTATGGAGGCCTCCATCCCAATAACACTAACTTCTTGGAATGTTAGAGGCATGAATGCTCCCATCAAAAGAAAATAAAAATTCTAGTCAGGTTGAAAAAACTTTAAACGGAGGTGGCATTCCTGCAAGAAACTAAAATCAAGCATGTGGAAGACAAAACGTTGATCAGGGAGTGGGTAGGAAGGGAGTTACACAGTGTCTAGTGGAAGTCCTGTGGGTGGGGGGGTCTCCATCTTATTTCATAAGAACCTACAATGGCAGATCTTGGAGCACCAAGGTGACAAAGAAGGGATATGGGTCTTGGTCAAGGTGCACACCCTTAAGGGACCAATGATCCTAGGGAGCATATACACCCCAAACAAGGATGCCCCGGAGTTCTTTAAACAGGTGTCGCAAAACATTTTGGACATGGCGCAGGACTCCCTGATATAATTCTAGGAGGGGATTTCAATCTGGCATTGGACCATATATGGATAGATCTAACGTCAGGCTTGAACTCCACGCCAAATCCCTGCAGATCTTGAAGAACTTTCTGACCCTGCACTGACTGGTGTACACTTGGCAACTCTCCTACCCGGCCACAAAAGATTTTACATTTTATTCTGAGGCATGTAGTATGGCCAGCAGACTGGACTACTGGTTTACCTCACACACTCTAAACCCAGCCCTTGAGAATGTATCCGATGCCCCTTTGTATATTTCAGACCGTGCTCCTATCCGGCTACAGGTTCACTTAGCCACAGAGAAGAAGAAATCTCTGACCTGGAGACTAGATCCTTTGCTACTTAACAACCCTAAATTTCAAGTGTGGCTGAAGCAGGAGTCTAACCTTTACTTTCTGGACACCCCAGAACAATGTGCTTCACCACCTACGATTTGGGATGCGTTCAAGACAACTTTAAGGGGTGAGATTATTGCATATGCAGATCACAGGAGGAAACTGAGGGAAGCAGAGGCCCAGCAGCTAGAACACCAACTAGTGCAAAAGGAAGTAGCTTACAAAAAGGACCCTTCCAGCTTCAAAATCATGCTTTTAGATATAAATTAACAGCTCTTAGGATTCAACTTAATACCCTGGCGACTGAGAAAGCTGAGCTCCAAATTGCTAGCCTAAAACCAAAATATTGGGATCAAGGTGAGAGGGCTAGCAGACTGCTGTTATACAGATTGTGGAAGCAACAAGTGGAGAGATACATAACTGGGCTTAGGGATGATAATGGGAAAACACAATGCTCTTTAATAGCAATAAATAAAAAATCATGACCGACTTTTATGAAACCTTGTACACGTCTCAAACCTCTTTCCATAAGCTCAGTGTGGACCTTTTGTTGGCACAGTCTCACCTCCCTCGGCTCCCAGCGCCACTTGAAACTAGCTTAGATGTTCCCATTCAAGAAGCTGAGCTCCAGAGAGCCAAAGCAGCGATGGCCCTGAATAAATCTCCCGGCAGTGATGGCTTTCTAGATGAATTCTGTAAGGTCACACAAGAGGAGATTGTGGCCCTCATGATGTGGATGCGGAAGGTGGAACACTCCACTCAGTCTCTGCTGGCCACCTTGAGGGAGGCGGTGATAATGGTGCTTCCCAAGGAAGGCAAGGACCCTCTATCTCCAGGGAACCACAGGCCCATCTTGTTAATAAATGCTATTGCCAAAATATTGGAAAAAGTATTGGCCACTCAACTTGAAAAATTGTTACCTCTTTAATTCATCCCTCCCAAGTAGGGTTTGTAAAGGGAGATCAAGCACTGACCACCTAGAGCTTTGATTTCCCTGTTCCAACATGTGGCGTCTTTGCCCACCCCAGCAGCTGCCATAACTATCGATTTTGAAAAGGCCTTTGATTTGGGCGAATGGTGATGCTTACAATCCACCCTAGAACACTTTAATTTTGGTATAGAATTCATAGGATGGGTAAAGACTATATATAATAGATTTAGTGCTACTGTCCTCACCAATGGCCTTCTCTCAGACCCCTTTAACTTGCACAGGGCACAAGACAGGGATGTCTGCTATCCCTATTACTTTTGTCTTGGCCATTGAGCCACTAGCTTCTGCCATTCAGTCTCACACAGCTATACCAGGACTGCAGGTGGGCAAGAAATATACAAGACCAAACTGTATGCAGATGACTGTTTTATCCTAACAGGAGACATTCAGGCAAGTCTGGACCCAGTGTTGGAATTGTTCTAGTCAATTTGAAAACCTGTGGTCTTAAACTTAATAGGTCCAAGTCGGAAATATTGCCATTGAATCCTCTCACTAAAAAGGAAATGGGAATGCACTCTGGCCTTGCTTGGGCAGCAACTTCCATTAAATATCTGGGAATTATTCTTCCCTAAAACCCATTAGTTGGTGTCCCTGAACCTAGGGCCTCTTATAACATTGTTTCAACAGGAACTGAACAGATGGAATCATCTACACCTTCACTTCCTGGGAAAACTGAGTTGATCAAAATAATGCTGTCCCCAAGGGTGTATTATCTTCTAGGGCACCTCCCAGTATTAGTGCATGACAAATGGTTTAAAAAGTTAGAGTCCCTCATAGGCCATTATCTTTGGGGAGGTCACAGCCAAGATTTAGCAGGGCTAATCTGAGGGTGCATTGGAGAAAGGGAGGGTGGAACTTACCTAATTTCAAGTTGTACATATATGCGTTCCTCTCAGCCAGATCTCAACTAGCCTTTCTGAACCTGGGACCAAATGAGCCTGCTTGGGTGCAAATAGAGCAGGTGATATCTGGAGGCATACACTCCTCCATCATCCTCTGTACCGCCTTGCAGACTGAAAATGCGCACTGGCTTACGGTCAAAGTGGCCCACACCGCTTGGGGTCTGGTTGCAAAGCTCACAGGAAGACATGTAAACCCCAAAAACCTCCTGTATATCTGGTATAATTCAAAACTGTGTATTGTTGACCCTCCGATATATTGGAGGAGCTGGGAAGAAAAAGATATGTGTAGAATTATAGATTTGCTGACCCCTGACCAATATAACCTGGAATCATTCCAAGAGCTTCAGAAAAAATATGGGTTACCTACATGTGAGTTCTGAAGGTATTTGCAAATAAGGTCCTGGCACCCCCAGTAGGTAAGGGGACCGTGTTCCTGTGTATCCTGTAGAAAGCATAGAAGCACACCTTCCCCTCCAGTAGCAATGGACAAGGGACTAAACTTTAATGCCCCAAAAGCAGGCCCACTATATCACTTAATGAGAGAGGCGTTGCCAGATCCTTCATTATGAGCAAAAGCAAAATGGCAAAAGGCATAGCAAGACACCATCACTGACTCTTAATGGGAAAATGCTGGAGGCTGGTGCACCTAGCCTGTGTGGACTCAAAGAGTCGGTTAATTAAAAAGTCAGTTAATTAAAAACTGTTACATTACTGATATCGTACTCCAGCCCAATTAAAGGAACTTGGCCTGCATGACACTGATGCTTGTCGGAGATGTGCATCCCCAAGGGCTGACCTCCTACATGTTATCTGGGCCTGCCCATTACTAGCTCCCTATTGGAGGACGGTTACCTGAAAATGTACGGACATATTGGGGTAATTATCCTGATACCCCTCAAATATTTCTGCTAGGCTGATACCCCAAGAAGTAGTCCCCAGAGTATCTAACCAGAAATGGCTGGTGGCCACCTCAGTGGAAGCCAAAAGGCTAATACTCACCAGGTGGAAACCATGAGGCTCCCAACCTTTTAAGAGTGAGAAAAGGCAATGGAAGCTCTTGCTTTCAACTCCAGACTATCACAGAGAGCTCTCCAGAATGGCAGAAAGCACTTAAAGATGTGGTCCCCTACATGACCTGTGTTAGCTGACATAGGAATCCCCACCATTTAAGGAGGCCGGACTACAAGGTCACCCACCATAAATATCCTACAGCCTCGTAGATAGATGCCTTAGACACTTCCTTGCATCTATGCTAGTTTGGCTCACCCCTGATACCCCAATGGTAGTAAGCCGTTATCCAACCGGTCATTACTACCTGTCAAGTCAAGAATGCAAGGTCCACATTGGTCAGAATCTATTGGATCAATGTTTCAACTGTAAGATTTACTATGTATTCTGTTATTCAGTTTTCATGAATGTCAAGTGTATGTAATACCTCCGCATATATTATCCATTATGTATGTAACTATGAAAACAAAGATTGTCAATAAAAAGATTAACTGTAAAAAAATGGGTAGATGTTTAAGAGCAGCCCTGGAGAAGGTAGAGGTAATGGAGGGTGGAGGAACAGTGGGGTCACTAAAAGGAGCCATTCTGAGGTAACTAACCAATGCATTAGGATAGTGCCAAGGGAAAAGAAGAAAGAAAGCACAATGGTCTCTAAAAGAAGTGGCAGACAAAGTAAGGGCTAAAAGAGCAAGTTTCAGGAAGTATAAGGGGACCCAAAGGGAGGAGGACAGGGAGGTGTACCTTTAACGTTTTAGAGAGGCAGGGAAGACTGTTAGGAAAGCCAAGGCACAGACAGAGGAGGGTTTAGCGCAGACTGTGAAAAAAGGGGACAAGACATTCTATAGGTACATCAATGATAGAAGAAAAACCGGGGTTGGCATTGTGAGGCTCAAAGGGGAGGAGGAAGAGTGTAAGGAGGGGGATCTAGACAAAGCAGAAATACTGAACAAATACTTCTGTTCAGTATTCACTGAGGAGGGAGAGGGTCAAGGACCACAGTTGGGGAGCAGAGGCAATCGGGGGGCAGAATTGGACACCAGTCCATTCACAGTGGAGAGAGTTCAGGAGGAACTCACGAAGTTGAAGTTGGATAAAGCCAAGGGGCCAGATAACATACACCCAAGGATATTAAGGGAGCTGCGGAGGGAACTAGTAGCACCTCTGGCCACCCTGTTCACAGAGTCACTCAACGCAGGTGAGGTTCCAGAGGACTGGAGGAGGGCGCAATTAGTCCCACTGCACAAAAGTGGCAGTAGGGTGGAGGCAGGGAACTACAGGCCAGTTAGTCTCACCTCAGTGGTGGGGAAGATCATGGAGGCACTGCTGAAAGAAAGGATAGTGGCACACCTGGAATCCATTGGTGCCCAGGATCTGAGGCAGCACGGATTCACTTCAGGAAGGTCTTGTCAAACAAATCTGACCACGTAGGGTGAGTGGATGCATACATGTATAGGGCCTACGGGCAGACCAGATGGGCCTAGTGGTCCTTATCTGCTGACAATTTCTATGTTTCTATATTCCAGTATAACATAGCAGTGCAATGTCTACATACATTTTTACAGATTATAAAAAGACATTGAGGGACTATTTTCTTTTTTTTCAGGCTCTGGGGACATCGGGTTGCTACCAGACACCTTTATTTAAATCAGCAATGACATGCATAAGGCTGAAACTGATCTAGATAGTGGGGGAATGTAGACTAGCAAATTTTGCACTAACCACTGAGAAACCTAAGTGCACTTTCTAATTACTGTGATACACACACACTGACTAATACATATACACATATATGCATATATATTTCAGTATAGTATAGCAGTGCACTCTCTACACACATTTTTACTGATTTAAAAAAAGACATTGAGGAACTGTTTTCTTCTTTTCAGGCTCTGAGGGACATTGGAGGGTGGAAGGTTGTCACTAGACACCTCATTTAAATCAGCAATGACATGCATAAGGCTTAAACTGATCTAGATAGCAGGAGAATGTAGACCAGCAATTTTTGCACTAACCACTGAGCCCCCAACAGCACTTTCTAATTGTTGTGATACACACACTGACTAATACATATACACATATATGCATATATATTCCAGTATAACATATCAGTGTGCACTGTCTACACACACAGAGCATTGCCACACACACACTAACACACTAACACACATACACTGCCTTATATGGCATTTGTTTACTTATACATTTAACCCTAACTTTTACTGTATTTAGGATAAGCAATGTGTTTTGCACTAACTCATTGTACTAATCTATGGCATGACTGGGTAACTAAGGTAGAGGACCAAGGAAGTACTGTGGATGTGGCCTATCTGGACTTCAGAAAGGCTTTTGACACAGTTCCTCATAGAAGGCTGATTAACAAGCTGCACAGCCTAGGGGTGGATCCTAAAATTAGGGCCCCGTGTTCACTGCAGCAAACTGGACCCGACATTCTGTGGCAGGACCTCATGCTTGCTATGGTCAGGCTGTGTATGAGCAATTCTGCTGTGATACTGTGGCAGTTCTGTAATGGTCTTTACATTGTCTGGCAACTGAAATGAGCCCCAAAATAACATTTAGTTACCCAGAAACAATGCTCAGGAAAAGGCAGCCTGGTGCAGTTTGGCAATGCAGAGCAATTCTGGCATCATGATTTGGATTGGATGTAGGACATGGGGGAATTGATGGGTTATTTTTTTTTTTTTTTACTGCAGTCTGTTTTATTGTCCCATGGCTCCCTCCAACCTGCCCAGTGCTGGTTTACCACAGCTATGCTCCTGAGAATTTCTCCCCCTGCCTGCCCAGTTGCTTGAAGACCAGTATTGCCTGGTTGCAAAACTGTGCTGCTGCAATGGCTCCCTCCCACCCACTTGCTTGAAGCCTGGTGGTGATGGTTTGTGCTGTAACACTGCTCTAGTTGCTTACTCCTGTTCACACAGTTCAACACCGGTGGCATTGCTTGTGACAGTGCCACTTGGCTTCCATATCTTTTTCTCTCCGACTATGTAAGGATTTACTGTGAGGCTACAGAGTACCTGGACCATTTTACATTAGACAGAGGTCCAAAAAGTCTCCCATTTTTTGTCTACAATAATTACCAGTACTTTTGTCATTCCACAGTTCTGCAATTGGCAAATTGAACCACCATTCTTTCTCATGAAATAGACTTCCTGAAGATCCCTCGGTGTTAGTAGAAGACCATAGTGGTCATAAGGTTCAGGGCTGAGTGTCAGTGGATTGGAAAGTGGTGGCCCCACTGACTGCTGCAACCCAGAGGGGATGGATGTATAATGGAGCAGTCAGCAAACTCACACTAATGCCATTTTAAGCTTGCTCACAACCACTTTAGCTATTTAATTGGGGAATTCAGTGGTGACTGCCATTTTTACTGCACCAAAAAATGCTGTTTCTGTGATGGAGACTTGTTTCTGCAGCAGGACCATGTTTCTGCAGCAGTTCCTGCAACCGCAGAATCACAGAAAACATTGGGCCCTGCCTAAAATAGTTCTGTGGGTGGAGAACTGGCTGAATGGCAGGAGTCAGGGTTGTGGTAAGCAGGGAGTACTCTGGAGAGGGAAAGGTGAAGAGCAGGGTGCCACAGGGGTTGGTGTTTGGGCTGGTCTTCATCAAGGTCTTTGTCTGGGACATTGCACAGGGACTGGAGGTGAAGGTATGCATATTCGCAGATGATACAAAGGGATGCAATAGGGCGGACATGTCAGTGGGTGTTGAAAGAATGAGGGAAGACCTTAAAAAACTGGAGAAATGATCTGAAGAATGGCAGCTGGGATTCAATGCAAAGAAGTGCATTATAGAAACATAGAAACAGAGAATTTGATGGCAGATAAGGACCGCTTGGCCCACCCAGTCTGTCCATTTCCCTACCTAATGGATAAGCTGCAGATCTTAGTTAACCAAAAGCCTACTTCTTCCTACCCCCAATCCCTAGAATTGCCTTATGACTATCCCATGCATGCTTGAATTCCACCACTGTTTTTGACTCCACAACCTCCTCCGGAAGGTCATTCCATGCATCCACAACCCTCTCTGTGAAAAAATGCTCTTCATATTGCCTCTGAACTGTCCCCCATCTTCAGATTGTGCCCCTTGTTCTTGCACACCTCTTTTTCTGAAAGATGCTACCTCTTGAACTTTGTTGATTCCCTTGAGGTACGAAAGTTTCTATCATGTCCTCCCTCCCTCCTCCTTTCTCGAGGCTATACATATTAAGTTCCTAAGTCCTCTTCATATGTCTTCCGGTGCAGACCCTGCAACATTTTAGTTGCCCTCTTCTGGACTGCCTCCATCCTGTTTATGTCTTTGCAGAGATTGGGTCTCCAGAACTGCACACAGTACTCCAGATGGGGTCTCACCAGCTGTCTGTACAGAGGGATAACAACTTCCTGTTTCCTACTGGTGATGCCTCTCCCTATGCATCCCAATATCCTCCCAGCCCTCTTTACTGCCCTCTCACATTGCTTGCCACCTTTAGGTCATTTGATATGACTACTCCCAAGTCCCTTTCCATTTTTGTTGTTGTTAGCATCTCACCCCCCATTGTGTACTCCTCCCTTGGTTTTGTTTCCCAGGTGCATTGCCTTGCATTCTTATCATTGAATCTAAGTTGCCACCGTTTGACCATTCCTCCAACCTTGCCAAGTCCCTTCATCCTTTACACCCCACCTTGTGTATCAACTCTGTTGCAGATCTTTTTGTTGTCTGCAAAGAGACATACTTTTCCTTCCAGTCCCTCTGCAATGTCGCTTATAAAGACATTGAAGAGGACCGGTCCTAGTACTGAACCCTGCGGTACCCCACAAGTAATCCCCCTTTCTTCAGAGTGTACTCCATTTACTATTACCCTCTGTGTCCTGTACTCCAGCCAGTTCTCAGCCAATTCTTTACCCAGGCTACCATCTTGGGACCCACTCCCAGGCTGGCTAACTTGTATATTAATCTTTTGTGTGGGACTGTGTCAAATGCATTGCTAAAGTCTAGGTAGGCCATGTCCACAGCCCCTCCCTGATCTACTACTTTGGTCACCCAGTCAAAGAAATTGATTAGATTTGTCTCACATGACCTTCTCGCTGTGAATCCATGCTGCCTTGGGTCCTGTGCCCCTCTGGCCACTAAGTACTCGACAATTCTTTCTTTAGAAGTGATTCCATCATTTTCCCTATCACTGAGGTTAAACTAACAGGTCTGTAGTTGCCCGCTTCTGCCTTGCTCCCACTTTTGTGAAGTGGAATCACATCTGCCCACCTCCAGTCCTCAGGCACCACCCCATCCTCCCATGATTTGTTAAAGAGGGTAGTTAGTGGTGTCACTAGTTCTACCCTTAGTTCTTTTAGAATTCTGGGATGAATCCCATCAGGCCCAATTGCTTTGTCCACCTTCAGTTTTAAGAGTTCTTTCAGAACCCTTTCTTCTGCAAATGGTCTGGTATCAACTTCTGTATCCAGAGTGTTTCTATTGTTTGGTTTAGGTACCTCTCCCTCTTCATTTGTGAATACTGAGCAAAAGTATTTGTTTAGTATCTCTGCCTTTTCACAGTCACCCTCTGCCCCCCTCCCCTTTATTAAGCCTCACTATCCCTCCCTTGGTCTTCCTTCGCTCCCTGATGTACCTATAAAAGGTTTTATCCCCCTTCTTTACTGTGTTTGCTATCTTTTCCTCGGTTTGGTCTTTGCTGTTCTGACTGCCTTCTCAGCTTCCTTTTGTTTTAACTGATGCAATTCTCTGCCCTGCTCCTTCTGTGATTCCTTGTACTTCCTGAATGCTTTGTCTCCCTAACCTTCCCTGCCACCTCCTTTGAGAACCATAGTGGTTTTTACATCATTTGCTTTGTTTATTTTCTTCACACAAAGGCTTGTTGCCTCTGTGATGGCAGTTTGATTATTCCCATTGTTCTTCCCCTCCTTCCTGCCCATTTGCTAGTGCATTCCTTAGGCACTCACCCATTTTGGCAAAGTCAGTCCTCCTTAAGTCCAGTACCTTTGCCTTTGTATGGCTTGACCCTACCGCTGTGTTTATTGTGAACCATACTGTTTGATGGTCACTACTTCCCAGATGGCTACCCACTTCTAAATCTGCAATTTTCTCGCCATCTACCAGGTCTAAGATTACTCCTCTCGATTGGGTTCCAATACTAGTTGTCTAAGGTATGCCCCCTGAAGGGCATCTAGAATGACCCCACTCTTAGAAGTGGCTGCTGGAAATGTACTCCAATTAACATCTGGCATTTTCAGATCACCCATCAGCAATATCTCCCCTTTTTCTGCCATTCTAAGGATCGTCTATCATTTCTTGTCCATGTTCTCCCCTGAGATGAGGGTCTGTATACAACCCTAACGTGGATTGTGGTTGCAATTGCCTGTCTCCAAATTGACCCACAGTGCTTCCTCTCCTCCCTGTTTACCCTTTTGTTCTGTAGCTTTGATTCCTTCCCTTATGTAGAGAGCTACTCCTCCTCCTCTTTTACCCTCCCTGTCCCTCCTGTAGATAGTGTATCCTGGTATGTTTACATCCCAGTCATGGTTCTGTGTGTACCATGTTTTTGTGACTGCCATGATATCCAGATGTTCCTCCTTCATCAAGACCACTAATTCAGGAAGCTTGTTACCCAGACTACGGGCATTAGTACTCATTGCTCTCCATTTTTTGAAAGCTTTACCTCTTGTAGCACTATCCCTGTCCTTATTGACTTTGCTTTCTTCATTCACCCCTGTCCTGCTCCCTACTGACCTTTGTGCCTTGGTCTTTCCCTCATTTAGTACCATGTTTTGTAGGGGGAGGCTGGGAATTTCCTGCTGCTTATCAGTGCTCTCCCCCTGGACTAGTTTAAAAGTGCCAATGAAGCATTTAAACCGATTGCCCAGAAGATTTGTTTCCTTCCTGGACAGATGCAGACCATCCTGCCAGTATAGGCTGGTATCCCTCCAGGTGGAACCCCAGTCCCCAATAAAGCCAAACCCCTGTGCTCTGCACCATTTTTTTTAACCATCCATTGAATTGAATGGTGCGAAGTACCCTTGCTTCACCCTTGCCGTAGACAGGCAGCACCTCCAAGAAGGATACTGTGTGTGCTACTTGCCTTAGGCCCCTTCCCAACTCCACAGACTCCTCCTGCACTGCTCTAATCTCATGTTGAGTCAAGTCATTTGTCCCTAGGTGGACAACAACATCCAGCTCAGTCTCCTGTAGAGCTGTTCTCATGATCCTGAGGATGCACTTCCTGTCTCTCCAAGCCATGGCACCAGGCAGGCACCTTTCTTCAGTTTTCCCTGCTCCCCCCCCAGTTCTATCACCCTAATGATTAAGTCCCCCACCAGGAGCTGCTTCTTTTCCCTGTGGTGTCCTCTGCCTCCTTCCTGTGGGGCTCCCTTATGACAGTTGTCCACAACCTCCTTAGTTTCCTCTGTGGATGCATCCATAGGGGAACTATGCTCCATCAGAATGGTGTATGGATTGTGGAGTGGTACAATTGACTGGGTGTGCCTCTGTTCCACCACCCTCACCTTCCCTGAGCCCACTGTGGTCCAACTGCTGTGCTTTCTTCGCAAACTCTGAGGTAGTGGTGGTGGCTCTGGTGCTCCCTGGATGGGGGAGGTTCCCTTACTACTGTCCAGTGTGGCCTGAAGACGGGCAACCTCCACCCTCAGGGCAGAGAGTTGTCTACAAATAAGGCAGCATCTCAGCCTCCAGAAAGACTCCCGGAAGACTGCTGCCCCACAGCCATTACATTGCACTACCCCACACATGTTTGTCTACCTTCTTGTTTATCCTGTTTAATTTTTTTTTCATGCACATAGGGCACTAGAACCCAGGGGCAAAGTATGAACTAGGTGGGGAGGTACTGACAGTCAGGAAGCAGGAAAGAGACCTGGGAGTTATAATCTCAGAGGACCTAAGAGAAACTAGGCAGTGTGATAAGGTGGCTGGAAAGGCTAGCCAGATCCTTGGATGCATAAGGAGAGGTATCACAAGAAGAAGAAGAAGAAAAAGAAGAATCAGTATTTCTATAGAGCTTTTCACACACAATGTATCCCAAAGTGCTTTATAAGCAATGCTAGACTGGTAGTGAAGTGACTGAATGTGTAGTGGCAGCCATATTGCACTTTAACACCCACACACCGCCTAGACAATTGCATGAACTGGTTTATGGGAAGGGGAATGTTGGCCAGGACACCGGGAATGTCCCCTACTCTTTGCAAAGAGTACCCTGGGTTCTTTTACTTCCATCTGGACACCCACCATGACAACACCAAGATGGGTAGTAGGGACCTTAGTTTAACGTCTCATCTGAAGGATGGCATACCCCAGCAGTACAGCAGCCCCCCAATACTGCACTTGAATGCCAGTGTTTTCTAGGTGCAAGTCTAGTCCCAGTGTGGGATGAGAACCCATGACCTTCTGATCCAGAGGCTGAAGTGCTACCAACTGAGCCACGCTGACACCAAGAAAGAGGGAGGTCATCTTGCCCCTGTGTAAGATACTTGTGAGATCACACCTGGAATACTGCATCCAGTTCTGGAGGCCCCATCTGTGAAAGGACATAGACAGGGTAGAGGCGATGCAGTGGAGGGCAACTAAAATGGTGCAGGGCCTGTGGGATAAAACCTACGAAGAAAGACTAAAGGAGTTAAATATGTATTCCCTGAAGGAAAGATGGTGGGGGGGGGGTACATGATTGAGACATACAAATACATCACTGGTACAAACAGAGTACAGGAAGGAAGCATCTTCCAAAGTAAGAGATGCTCCAAGTCAAGGGGGCACAAAGTGAAATTAGGGCTCCAGAAATGTGAGAACATATTTTTCATAGAAGATTGTGGTAGACACCTGGAATAGCCTACCAGAGGGGGTGGGTGGGGATAAAACGGTTACAGAATTTAAGAAGGAGTGGGATAGACACAAGGGTATCCTGGAGGCAACAACAACAAAGTGTCACACACACACACACACACACACACACACTGTTTCATGTTCTGAACTGTGCACTGCTAACATATAGAATTATAGCCATTTGCAAGCTGACTAGAAAAAGGCAAATGTACCAGGAAAGGGTCAATAGAGTGGCACAGGCACACACACACACATATTAACTCTTGTAGATCTGTCGGAGGGTGGTGGGATACAGATGGTCACAGGCACAGAATTATTCCAATCAGAGGATTTATTGCAGCAACACAAAGAAATTAGCGAACTGTGCACGATTCAAAATAAAAATATAAACAAAAGGAAGTGATCAGGCTGATTCCAAGCAGCTTAGTTTCTCCAGCACTAGTAGGTACTAGGCAAAGGTGTTGAGCCTTCAACACCCACAACACATCTGATTTGAGACCTTCTCTTGGTCAAATATATAGGGGCTTAAACCCATCTCATTGGACCATTCATATGTCAATCAACTTAATAAAGTATCAAATGTGAATTTTAACTTAAATCAACTTATATTTCTGGTTTTACATATTTTCTCCTTCTTTAACTACTGCTTAAAAACGAACAAAATAAACATTCCACAGTTTTAATCATGAATTCCTGATAGTTTCTAACATTCAAGTCTCCTCTGGGCTCCTCCTCTCTCTCTCTCAGGGAGATAAAAATACTGAAACAGAGGCCGGTCGGCTCTTAGAGAGACAACTGAGGGAGAGGGAGGGCTCTCAGGCGACTGTGTGATCCCATATAGCAAACCATGCAGGTACATTTATGTTTTAAACATTTATTTACTTTTGCTAGAAATGCTAAAAGCATTACATTCTTTACCAATTGACTGAAGAGCTTAAAGCCCTTTAATTTCAGCTTCTTTCTGGTTTGTTACAACAGAAAACATCAGCTGAGCGTTTCTGAGGTTTAGCTTGTTTATGGGAAAACGCCCAGTCCCGAGTTACACTCCCCACTAACGTTTTATACAAAGGTTTCACTTTGTTTCACTTCCAACCTGTGTTTACAAGTGTTACAGGGGCTTTAACTTATTTGGCAACTGCAAACAGGCGTTTTACCACTTTCGCCTGTTTCACCCGTTTTTACCTTCGCGATAGAGCGCACATTCGCGAGGTAAAAGCAGATGCTACAAAGCAAAAGATGGAGGAGCATGATTTAAATTAAAGACAAGGTTAAACTGTATAATACGAATTGTGTGCAGTATGTTACGCCCTAGTAAGTGCAGTGGCTTTAAATCTAGCCATCCTTCTGAGCATAAAAGGTTTTTTATTGTTATTTATTTTAGTATTCTCATTTAAAGGAAAAGGGGCGGAATAGTGGTACCACAACAAAACAAAGTGGGGGTACAAAACATCATCCTAAAGGTACCTATTACTTTCTAGCCTCGACTTTAAAGGAGGACTCTCAAGGAAAGAAATAAAGGACCATACATGAGTCCTAAGTACTTATATATACCAAGGTATATTTCTATCTTTTATAATAACACACTCTGTGGAGACAATTTAAAGGCTTTCTTTCATTTATTTAAGACCTAAAGATGTGGAATGCATATCCAAGGAGGGGGGGGGGTGGTCACAGAGGACAAAACACCGACGTCCAACAGTTAAACATGGGTGGCCAGTCCATGTACAGACATCCATATAACATCACAAAGGACACATAGAACATAGCAAGACAACCTCTTAGGCATTCCAGATCTTTTAAATTTAAACTGTCGCAAGATCTCCCTCCTGAACTGATAACAAAACACAGCTGTTAATACACTGAGAGTATTCACTGACTGTATTTTGAGCTGGCATGAGTATGCTCAATGTAGAATAGATTTATGAATGAATAAATAAAATAGTTTCAGCCAAAATACAGGGTTGCCACCTAGCAGGGTTTGAACCTGCAATTTTCTGGTCCTCAGGTCAGTGCTATAACCACTACACCACAGACATGTTGCAGTGCACAAGCTCTGAGATCACAAAGATCCTAAGCATCAGGTGCCTGGGATTATTGTCTTAAAAGTTTGAAAGCTATGTACAGTCTTTATTATGTTGGTCCAATTAACTGTGCCAGACTTCTTGAGTACAGTATATATACAGCAGTTTATCAAAGGCCACAACTGCTACACACATTCTAACAATATTTCAGTACATATGATGTTTATTCAAATAGTTCCTCAAATGTAATGCCTAACTGTAACCATCAACAGGATTTCAAAAGCAGCTTCTGTGTGCACTAAAAATCCTGTTTGCCATTTGAAGGGAAGACCATCTGCTTCACCATGAGCAATCTAAGCATTTCACTTGACTGTTACACATACAATCAAAAAGAAAGTCCCATTCAACAATTTTGATAACATCCTCTTAAAACTCAGGAGGTATCTGTATCATATTTTGGTAGCCTTGTGGTATAGTCCGCCACCCTTTTGCCAGCACCCTATTAAAATGAGCTGGTAGGCAGCTCACTAGTTGTTTTCCCCATTCAAATGCTTATGTGTTTTGAAAAAAAATATTTTTAAAGATACAGCCAGATTGTCTTAAAAGTACAATAGATTGCAGCATGCTGTAGTTCTTGGATATTCCAAACTGTGTAGGGATGTCCTCTTTATATACACCCCCATCCCTGCCACACACATTAAAAGATCCACGATCATCTGACCCTTCAGTTCCACTGCTTCTGTTGCTATGTGTATGTACAGGTCATCATTCATGGGGCAGGGATGTCACTACTTTATATAACTGAAATACCTTTAGGTAATAAAACAGGCAATAAACTCTCCTCTGAGACTCAGAAGGACACATACCTCGTTCACACGGCAAATTATGCGGCGCTGTTGGAGGTATACAGCAGCAAGCTCATTGCTGCTGTGCACGTCTGAATGTCGCAGTTTGGCCATTTCAGGTTCCGTGTCATTGCAGCCGTGATCCCTCTTTTCCTGGGATCACAAATTGGTGTGGCCATTTTGCAGCATTTTACTTTGTCGTGTGAACTGCCTGCACTGACAATGCTGTGACTGGCTTTTCCCAGCCTGCACTTCTGGTTGTCACAGCAGCATTAACATGACTTTTTCCGACCCAAGTTCAGCTAAACCTTTTCCCTGGCTCTCTAAACAAAGCTGAACTCAGGGAAGTGGCTGTTTTAGTAAACCAAGGGCTAAAATATGTAGAAAACATGGGCTCAAAGTCAAGCTGTGACACTGGAATATGCATATGCATAACTACATGTTCAGTGTCAGGCTTGACTTCTGAGACCATGTTTTCTTCCATATTTTAGCCTCAGTTTACTAAAAGAACTACTTCCCCAAGTTCAGCTTTGTTTAGAGAGCCAGGAAAAGGTTTGCTGAACTTGGGTTGGAAGAGCCATCCTCAGAACCATAGGGGAGCCAAACCACACCCACACCCTTCCCAGCTGGAACACTCCTCAATTTTCTGGAACTCTTGGGCAGCATCTGCAGTGCTCCCTTGGCCATGCCATCTGAATGCTGATCCACAGCATTTCAACAAGTGTGGCCAAGATCCACTAGCACCAATGCTGTGTGAGAGAACAATAATGTGTTTTGTCGGGGGATAGTGAATCTGGCATTAGTTACAGGGAATGCAGCTGGTTTCTCAGGCTGAGCTGTGTAATTGTGTGAGCTGTGTGAGCTGAGCCTTAGCTGAAAAGGTTAATAGGGCAGCTCCAAACCTGTTCATCTGCCTCTGCAAAAGCTGGATATTTGATGTCCCACTGATACTTGATACAGGTGATGGGATGGGAGTGCAAAAAATGGGACTGTCCTGCATGAAATGGGATAGGTGGTAACCCTACCAAAATAGAGTGGTGCAGGGAGACACCAAAGCCAAACTGCTCTATCATAGAAATTCTAAGAAAACTCCAATTTATGAAGTCCATTAGGAATCTTGAGAGCTCCCTGTCTACTGTGATAGCAAAATGTCTTCAGGGTTCTGCCCACTGCAGCCATAAAAAGGGCTTTGTTTTGCTTATCAATAACTAAAAAAAATACTGGAATTTTAATCATGAAACTTGGAGGTTTGTTAAACTCTGTCCCAAAGACGGTGCTTTTGCTGTTTTGAAAATGAAAATGTTTCATAAAAGGAAGTTGTAAAAAAAGAGTCTGCATATGCACAGAACAAAAAAAATAACTTTCTCAAATCAGATCATTTCAAGCCCTCTAAAAACCAGGAAGTAAAGTGCATCTATACTTCCTGGTTTTGCAACCTCAGAAATATATATATATATATCTACAGAATGAAGTGGCCACCAGAAGCCCATCCCTGGTGACCAGTAATGGTACTGTGCTCCATCAGCTGGTGTCAGCTTTCTTTAATTTGTAAAGCTGACACTGGAAGCCCATCCTTTGTTACATGTACTGGGGGCCCATACTGGGTGTCAGCTTTCACATTTTTCTTACTTTGAGAAAAGCATAGCTGCTACCGAGAGCCCAGACCCAGCTGCAAGCTCCTACCCTACCCTATCCTAGCCCCATTTCTGACTCTTGAAGCCAATCCCAGTGATAGTAACTAAGTTATGTGACCGCTGGGTGCCCATCCCTGGTGACCACTTCTACTTCCCAACCCCATTTCCTTAATTGCAACCACTGGAAGCCTCCCCTATGGCCTTCTCCAACCCCCTCCCCCCAAAAAAAATTAACTGCTTCAGACACTGGGAGCTTATTCCCCATGCCATAAATTAAAATAAAACAATGCAGTCACTAGGAGCCCATCCCAATGTAGCACACATGCCCCCCAAGTAGGTAGAACTGGGATAGCCCCTCTCTCATCCCCAGATAGCATCTGGCACAAACTCTCCATTTTCTTCCTCAGCTGGCCACCAAATGATTACATTGCAACCATTATTTAAGAAATACACACATACCGTGTATTTCATAAGTCCCAGTTTATGATAAATATCACAAACTGGGATATATGAAATGTATGATGTGTAGATTTATTTTCTAAATGCCTGTTGCAATATATTGAGATGGATGTTGACTAAGAAGGTGATTAGCAGGTATGAGCCAGCTACTATCTGGGATGGCTTTGGTGAGGGTGGGGGTATCAATGGACAGAAGGGATAAAATAATAGAGCATGGTATGGGGGTACCACTGGATGCAAGGGATATTTCAAATATGACATTATGGGGTACCACTGGATTACCCACAGATGCTTAGAATGGAGCATGGTGTGGGAGAGGGTGCCACTGGATGTCAAGGATGCTTAAAATGGGGCAGGGTTTGTGGGAGAAGCCACTGGACACCAGGGATATTGAGATGAGGCAGGATGAGTGTAGCACTAGATGCCAGGGATGCTTGGACTGGGACAGAATGTGAGAAGGGGTGCCACTGGATTCCAGATGGTTTCTTGTCCAGGAAGGGTGATGGAGAGATATCAGTGGACATTAGGAAATGCTTGGTATGGCGGTGAGGTGAGGGACACAGGTAGCTACACCAGGGACTGCTTGGTACAGGGGTGAGGTGAGGAGATGGGACCTGGACACCAGGGACTGCTTGGTACAGGGGTGGTCTGAAGGTGGGTGTGCCCCTGTACCACCAATACTGTTTAGAACAGGGTGAATTAAGGACAAGATGTGGCACTGTGACAGGGTGCTGCTTATTGTTTAAAGTATTGACAATGTCAGCCAAAGGATGGCATTGACAATAAAAAAGGTAATGCATATCTGTTATAACATTTCCTTTTATAAATGTAAGTAAATGAATTACAGCAAACTATGTGAAAGCATCAGTTAGGTATGAATCCCAATGCTACAAAAAGAAATGCTGTGTTAGGGTAAAAGAGTTCCTGAGTTTTGGTAAATCTGTATACAATATTTCTCAGGCTTTGAATGATCAACAGTGCAGTGCTAGCATTACCATGACTTTGCATCCTCTCTCCAAGCATTGGTTAGTGAGTATTTTCCATTGCCTGGAAAGACAAAGTTAGGGCAATGCCACTGCACTGTATAATTATTCAAAGCACCACACCACAGATTCACCAAGGGTCAGGGGACTTTTTTTTACCCAATCTTTACATTTGCATACTTTTGTGGCATTAAGGTTCAACCCTATCTAAAGCTTTAATTTAGGATTTTGTAATGAATAACTTGTAGAATGAACTGTCAAAAAACTGTATACACTTTTCTTACATTACAGTCATACTGAAACTTTTACATGAAAGAAGTGCTTCTGTATTCTTCTTCTTCCTGGCCAAAATTCTAAATAAACAAGTAATTTTTTTGAGAACATATAGCAATAATGCATAACAAGGTATGTGTCGTACTGGGATAATGTCACACCTTGGGTGGTTGCACACAAGGTTGCAAGCCAAATGCATCCAACACCCTAGAAGTGATGTTATCCCAATGACACACACCCTGGAGTGCATTATTGCAATTATAGAACGGCTTGCTTGCAAAACAGAAAAAAAAGTAAAACAATACATTTTTACAATTTATTTTGTGTTGCTGTTTGACTAGGTGTGATGTGTATCATTGTTGAAGGTCAGTACTGACCAATCAGAGCCCAGGAATTATTCTTGCCATTTTATCATTTTCATTTTCCATATTTAACAACTTAACAGTACATTATATGTTTCTAGAATAGCTTTTGTTAAAAGGATAACATATAGGTAACATAATATGCCTTTAAATGAATATCAAATTACCTTTTATGTTGCTTGTCCGTATGCGTAAGAAACATGTTATGCAGCTTGCTGCAGAAGCAGGTTGTGGAGGTGTGTCACTGTTATGGCCAATGCCCTCACTGCCTTTTGAGGCTTGGCCCGCTTTCTCCAATGGGGTGGCACGCTGCTGCTGACACTAGTTCAGCCAGCATGCCACCACCTTGAAATGTTTTAGCCACTGCATTCAGGGTCTGCCTCATCATTGCAGCATCAGCCATTCCGCTGCAATGAGGGAGTGACCCGTCATTGCAGAGCAGTACCTTGCATGTCCCTGACCCAGTTTGCCAACGGGGAGCCCAGTCCCCGTTGGCATAATGTCCCCACATCCAAGTTTCTACTGCATGCCAAGGGGGTGCCCAATCCCCCTCAGCATTATGCCCCCCCTGCTTTCTTTGCCGATGGGGCGCCCAATCCCCATTGGCTTCGAGTCCCATTCCCAGTTGAATTTGCTGACGGGGAGACCACTCCCCATCAGCAGTGTCTCCCAATTTGTTGTCTGTCGAGGGGTGCCTAATCCCTCAGCCTCCCTCAACTGGCATGTGCTGACGGGGTGCCCAATCCCTAGTCGGCTACAGCCCCCACCCCAAAACACTCAGGTGGCATGCTGGGAGCCATTCCGGTGCAGAATAGAACAAATACAGGGGTAGTGGAAGGGGCATTATAAGAGAAAGGGTGTAAGGGATGGGGGGTACTCATCCTGGGGGATTCTATTCTGAAATGGGTGAGATGGGGCAGAAAGGGGGAAAGGCACAGCCATATTTGGGTTGAAGCTGTCACTAGGTTGACTGCAGGAGGGGCAGGACAGGCACTGCTCAAGCATGCAGCAAGGGGGAGAAAGAAACCTCATTTACCATTGCATGTGCATGTAACCCCTAGGTGGCACTATCCCAAGGGATACTACCCCTGCCTGTTTGACTACGGACAGGTTGAGGGGCCTAGGTCCTATGGCGGGCGCCTCCACCCAGAGGTCAGGGTTTGTAGTTGTTAGACTAGCTTGGTCACAGCCCTCTGGGACACTGAGACACCCTTTTATTCCCTCTAGTGGCTCACATAGTACACTGGAGTTACAGCCCCAATACCCCACGTATACACACTGTTCACTCATATAGATACCACTTACCCTTGAGACTGATTCTGCAGCACGTCTCTGAGGACCCTCTGTAAAATAAGGTTAAACAACATACCCAGCAAAACACAATACTGTTTCCATAAGTACCAACACCACAGACAGTATATAGTATAACAACAACAAATCTGATTTATTTAGGGGGCAGTAACACGGGAGGGGGGAATCAGGTTAATTGATAGCATTAAATCACAGTACTGTGCACACATACAGGGGCTGAAAAGTCACACTCTGGGTAACCAGGTTGGGGGGGGCTAGCCAGGTCCATTGCCCGGGGTTGGCCAGCAGGTGCAGATGGATAGGGCACTTTTGAGGAAAATATATGCACAATACCCAATTGTAATCCGGGAGCCGGATGGCTCAGTGCATGAAACAGTGAAACAAGAATTAGATTGCACACTTGTGATTGAAAACAGGCTGCAGGGAAATACCCTGATTTGTACTCACAGTACCCAAGCTGAGGATTGGATGGTGGATGTTCTTCTGGATTGCCAGAACAACAGGGCATGGAGACAAGGTCCTTGTGACTGGACCCCACTGCAGTTGCTGGCAACCGGATTTAGTCTGAGACAAGCTGGGGTTTGCTTCCAGCTTCAACACACAGCACACAGCACTGGGGATTGGAAATAGCGATTCCCCACAAGCACTACACACATTCATATGTAAAAGGAAAGTACTATACCAGGCAGACTGCTCCTCGATCCCAATTGCAATTACTGCAAAATACCCGGGGTAACACACACAGCAGCTTCAGTTCCTGACAGACCGAGCGCAATTCAGCAATTTCTCCAATCTTCTACAGGGTGAGCCTGGTTTCAGCACTTCTAGTGCTTCTTTCTCCTCACAACTCAGATTCAGTCCAAACTGGCACTCACAAAGGCTGCAGACCGAAAACCAGGGCCTCACATGTGCTTCCTGCCAAAACTATATACAGCAGAAGCACAGAGCTCCTTCTCTCTTCACAGTCACAATTGATCTAATCTTTCCAGTCACAGAGCAGGGCATTTCCTTTAGCTCCATATCATTCTGTTGACTGGCTCAGCTGCCACTCACAATAAGACTCCTTCTGTTGGTGGAAAAAGGAGCCAAGGTTAAAACTACATTTCCCAGAGTCACTGCCCATACAATCCCCTTGTGGCTGGCTCAAAAATTGACAGTCCAAGTTTTGATTCTTCCACAGGCTCCATTTTACGGTCTCCCTATCCTCCTGATTGGTTCAAGTCAGCTATTCAGGACCAAAAATGAAAGAGTTACACTGAAACAGTTCATGCTGAAATGAAGACAGGTTAGACAAACTACATTTTCTCAGTCACTCTAAATGATTTCTGGCAAACAGTTATATCTTTCATCAAGGCTCCTCTGCACATGTAGCAATGGCAGAAACGGGATGAATTGACAGCAGCCGGTGGGATTCGGCATTAGAACACACAGTCCCCCCATACAAACTAATTAAGTCTGCAAGCAGACAGCTCTTAAAGAGACAGCACATGGAGGCTCAAATAGCACTCACTTGGAACCACATTTAAACAGCTCAGACGCTGAACATGGCCCAGATTTGGAGCATTCAGGCAAGCTCCTGGAAGACTTTTGGGAACCCCCATTTGCAGGGGGGTTACACCCTTCCTGGCCTGGAAAACTTGGCATTCGCATCAAGTAAGTACCCCCATAAGTTTCAATACAACCATATACATTTACATCAGTATCACATTAGGCTTATACATGTAATCATCAGTCAACATATCACCTTACCAGAAACACATTTCTGAAACTTTTCAGTTCACTTTTTTCACAGTACTATACACACATTGTACCATAACTCAGGTTATTACCTCCTGTACATGAAATCTGAAAAGAGAAGGCCCTTCCCTATTAGCTACCTTGGAGCTGGATGGGGCAGGGGCACCATACCTAGAGGGCAACATAATTAACTTGGAGGTAGCACTTATGCTCAGTTTGGGTAATGAGCTCGGGGAGACATACACTCCTTTATTGACAACATTGAGAGGCAAGTCCACAGGCCTCCCAGGGGAATCATAGCTTAAGCGCATTACAGGCTTTACAGTTCTACCAGTCTGTCTAGGGGGAACTGTTACTGTCTCTGCACTTTTGGACTCACTTTCAGTGCTGTCTTCACTTGCCAGGGGAGTCTCCCTGGGGTAGAGATGCTAGAACCTGGGGCACTTTCAGCTCCATGATTTGCAATCTCAGAGTCCACAACACTTGGCTCACACGGGGAGTTTTCTGACACTGGCAGTGAACCATCAGGGCACTCAAAATACTCTTCTTGTTCTGGTATATCACCAGTCTGTTCCAGTTCATCATTTTCCTCCTCTGAGAGCCTCGACAGTTCCACCATGCACAGTGATTCCATGTCATCAGACTTGATACTTGCACTTCGCTTTGTGAGCATTGGCTCCAGGAACAAAGCTGGGTGCTTAGGCAGTCCAGAAGGCCCAGCTTCCTCTCCATAATTGACTAGGGGGTTGCCCTGAAACAATTGACTCAGTTTGTAAGAGGGGTAGTACCCAAAGTTGCACTCACTTTCCTCTGATATGGACTGACAGTCATTTTCAACTGGGACTTGTTGTGGGGAACATTTTAACTCAGCATCTGTAGGTGCAGACTTTCTTTGCCTTTGCTTAGCAGCAGCTCTAGTCACTGGTCCAGAGGGAGCACTTTCTGGGGGCTCAGACTCAATCAAGATTTGTCCAATGGGCAGTAAATGATTTCTATACATTGTTTTAACATCTTTTGAATTATTCTCAGGGCTCATTTTGTACACAGGCAGATCATCTAGTTTGCCCACTACAATGTGAGGGAGATGGTGCCATCTTTCAGCAATCTTATGTTTGCCGTGCACTCCCAGATTCCTAGCAATACCAATCTCCCTCCTGGAGTTCCTGTGCTTTCACCTTTTATCATACCTTTCTTTGTTGGCCAGATTTCTTTGGCAGCCATGGTTTGAGCCAGTTGGTATGCATGATTTAGCTTGGCCTTTAACTTTTGCACATACTCTAAATAGTTGTCAGCTCGATCCCCATCAGGAGGAACTCCAAAACATACAGCTACCAGCAGTAGAGCTTCTCTTCCAAACATCAGGCGGTAGAGGGAGAACCCAGTGGCATCACTTTTGGTGCAGTTGTAGGCTTGTACCAGGGTGCTAATTTGTTGGCTCCATCTAGGCTTGTCCTTTGGGTGGAGGGTGCCTAGCATATCTAGCAAAATGCGGTTGAAACGTTTAGGCTGTGGCTCCCGCTGGGGGTGGTAAGGGGTGGTTCTGGACTTCGTGACTCCCACAGAGAAAGCATCTCTTTGATCAGATGACTCTCAAAGTCCTTCCCTTGATAAGAATGGATTCTTTGTGGCACCCCAGTGAACAAAAAAGTTTTCTATAAGTACTTTGACCACAGTGGATGTCTTCTGGTCCTTGGTGGGGAAAAGTTGCATACCTTGTAAAACAGTCAGTGACTACCAGCTCATTACTGATATTTCTTTGATCTGGCTCCAAACTCAGAAAGTCAATACAGACCAGCTCCATGGGGGCACTGGTGGTGATGTTAACAAGGGGGGCAGCCCTCTGGGGCAGGGCTTTCCTCTGTAAACAGCGACTACAAGTTTTAATGTGTTGCTCAACATCAGCCCCCATCTTAGGCCAATAGAATCTGGATCTCACCAAGTCAAATGTTCTGTCCATACCAAGGTGCCCCATGTGGTTGTGTAAAGACCTCAGTACTGAGTCTCGAAGGCAGTGGGCATCACTAGTTGTTGTTTGTCTATTTGTCCCCTCTGTCTACTTTTTTCTCTGTATAACAGCTCATTGATCAGTTTCAACTTAGGACCTTCCTTGTATAATAATGCAGTTCTCAAATCAGTAGAGCGTAATTTGGACACATCTTTCCCTGCGTAGAGAGCTTCTAAAGCTGATTTGATCATGGGATCTCGGGATTGAGCCCGATGAATACTGTCATTGATTGTCCAGCTGAGGAAGTGCACCAATGTCTATTGCAGAAAAGTGGCAATAAGCAGCAGGTATGCAATTCTCAGAGGGTCCCAAACAATCCTCCATACAGTCCACTGCGTCCGTGGACATTTGTTCCTCCCTGTCAAACTTCTGGCAGAGTGCTCGAATATCAGGTTCTGACAGTCTGACCCAGTCATTCTGGGGAATAGGCCTCCGGGGAGAGAGCATCAGCATCTATGTGGTTCAGGCCTGCTCTGTATTCAACAGCATAGTCATATGTAGATAATGCAGAAAGCCACCTATGGCCAGTGGCATCCAACTTAGCTGAAGTCTGCACATAGGACAAAGGATTATTGTTAGTTTTTACTAGTATCTTAACCCCGTACGAGTACTCATGGAACCGGTCAACAATAGCCCGCTTCAAAGCTAGGAACTCTAACTTATGTACAGGATAGTTCTTTTCGGATGGAGTCAGGCTTCTACTGGCAAAGGCCACTGGTCTCAGGCCATTCTCATGCTCTTGATACAACACAGCCCCCAAGCCTTGCAGGCTAGCATCAGTGTGCAAGACAGAGGGCTTTGCTGGATCTGCATAGACAAAGACAGGAGCGTGGGTAAGTTGATATATAATCTCATGAAAAGCAGCTTCACACTCAGGTGTCCATCTGGCTCCAAATACTTCATTGAGACAGAAATACACTCTTTCAGGCTCAGAAGAAACTGACCTCTTGTATTTTTTGTGGTAGGAGGGCAACCTTGAGTAAGATTAAATAAAGGACGGATCACTCTTGAATAGTCCTTGATGAAACGGCGATAGTAGCCACAGAATCACAGGAATCTTTGTAGTTCTTTAGATTGTGGGTCTGTGGCCAGCTGGTCAAGGCCTCAACTTTACTTGGGTCGGTCTCTATTCCCTCGGTGGAGACTATGTGTCCCACATACTTTACAGATGTTTGGAAGAATTGGACAATTTTAGGCCAAAGTCTTCCAGTCAGTCCAACACCTTGAATAATCTGCTCTCATGTTCCTCCAGTGAGCTGCCAAACACAATCACATCATCTAGGTACACCAGGCACTCTAATAAGTTCATGTCCCCCACCACACGCTCCATCAGTCGTTGAAAAGTGGCTGGAGCACCTGAAATCCCTAGAGGCATCCTCATGAATTCATAGAAACCAAGTGGGCAGATAAAGGCTGTCTTCTCACGGTCTTCCGGGGCCATCGGGATCTGGTAGTACCCACTGAGAAGATCCAGCACGGAGAACCACTTGCTACTGTTCAGGCAGTCTAAAGCATCCTGAATGTGGGGCATGGTATACTGATCAGGAATAGTCCGCTGGTTCAAGGTGCGATAATCCACACACATTCTTACTGTCCCATTGTCTTTTCTCACTACCACAATCGGTGAAGCATATGGGCTTCTGGATTCTTGTATTACACCAGCAGCAAGTATCTCTTGCAGGTGCCGTCTCACATCATCTGTGTCAGCAGGGGCCAGGCGTCAAGACCTCTCACAAAATGGCCTTTCATCATGCAGCCGGACGTGGTGCTCAGCTCCTTGCACACATCCTACGTCCCATTCCTTTAAAGAAAACACCTGCTCTCTCTGGTCAAATTTTCTACTAATTCTCATCTTCCTTGCGGCTAGCAACGGGGAGTCCCCAAAATCAAACAAGTCGGGCATCACTCTGTCATTCTCCCCCAAACACTTGTTACTGGGCAGCACTGCAATATCTGCACAATGTACATTAGCCAGGGTGCAACCTCTATTTACTCGAATCTCTCTATCAGACACATTATGAACTTGAACCATTACCCTTCTGGCGTAAGCATGGGCTCTGGCAGGCAAAATACTTGGCTTGACCAGCAATCCTTCCAGCAATTTCCCATTGCCTGGTGCGTCCAGCATGAGGATTTTATTCTTGACATCCTTTCTGATACGGACTTCCCCCTGTAAGGTACACTGGGCATTTGGCGCCAGAATCAGAGACTCCGGATCCTTCTTCCAGACAATTCCAACCGGTTCCTCTGGGTCCACTTTTTCAGCATCTCTCTGTGCCTCATAGGCCTTCTTGATCAAGGCCAGGATTCTCAAAGCTTTACCAGTCCTGGGCCCTTGTTTCTCATAACACAACTGCGCCAACCATCCAAACATATGTGCATTCGTCCCAATTAGTAGAGGAATCCCATCATACAGTCCGGTAGGGGGAAACACTAATGCCAGGGTCTCTACTTGCTCGGCCACTCCAGCCATGGAGGCGGGAAAAGACAACTATATTCGGATATACCCGGAATAGGGGTAGGCCTTCTCACTTAACCCCCAGACATGCAGTCCTTCCAATGGTTATAAGGGTACATCAGACAGGTGCGTCTGATACCAGTCCTGAAACATAATTGTCACTTGGGAGCCACTGTCCAATACAGCTTTTGTAGACACTCCATTCACCTTCACAGTGGTCTCCATGGAGGGACCCACTATTCTGGACCAGTCTGGAGAGTTGGTAGTAAGAGCCTGGGCAGATGATCTAGCCACAAAGGGACGTGAGTTAGCATTTCTGGGACCTTCACTACGGTCATTTCATGCACCTCTTAACCACTGTTTTGTGCTCCAAAGCTCTCCTTGTAGCTGGCTCACCACTCTCTCTAAGTCTTTCCGAGACTGGCATTCCCTCTTCATGTGCCCATCCTTCCCACAATTATGGAAAAATATGTCTGCTGAAGTTTGAGGGGACTGAGGCATCACATTGGGGGCTGTAGCATTGGTACTATCAATAGAAAACCTTAGTGCCACCTCAGCTGGCGATGGGTTGGACATTTGGAGATATCTCTTCAGTTCCCTCACCTCCATAGCCAAGACATCAAGTTTTGAGCTGTTGTCAGCAGGAGGTGCCTGGGTGGGCACCCCCATCCCCATAGCAGAAGCAGTCGGGCAAGTGTCAGGGCCCGTACTCATAGGAGTGGCCTTCATGATGACACTGTCTGTTGCTTTCCTAATCTCCCTAGGAAGTTCATCCCATGGCAGAACATCAGTAGCCATCCCTCTCTAGCTGGACCCCCCTTGGCTGACATTTGGGTCTCGGGTTCTGTAGTGTGATTTTGGTGATTCCAGACCATCAGCATCTGACCCCGCACCTGGGGCAGGGGATGTAGCAGCTACAACTGCACAGGGCTCTGAAAAACCTTCCTCCTCCTCAGCTTCCCATACCCCCTTCATCAACACATGGAAAGGCAAGGTACCAGATTTCCTTTGATGCAGTTGCAATTTGAGCAACACCCAGCAAGAGTGCCAGGCAGAGCAGAATATATGATCCAGTTTTACCCGGTCCACTTCACTACGGGTCCAACCCCCCTTTCGAAAAATGGTTTGCAAGATTCCCTCTAATCCATCCATATAGGGAGATAACAATTCCCCCGGCTGTTGTCTAACATCTTTAAGCTTCCATTTCAAGGCCTCAACACTAGTGGTGCCCCCAAACACATTTTCAAGGGCAATTATGTACTCTTGGGCTTTGGCGTCAGGGTCAGAGACCCTCAGGGAGTGAAAGGTACGTTGGGCAGGTCCCTGTAGGCTCTCCCCAGGTGAGCCCTTTTTTCTGCCTCAGAGCATTGCCAGTCTTGTACCACAAGAGCAGCAGAGTCTATCCAGGTTTCCAGATCGACCTCCCCATTTGGAGTGGGGCAGATGCCAGAGAATACTTTGAGCTTCGGTAAGAGTCATGACTAATGGCAGGTACAAACATAAGGGCTAGCACTGGCACAGAAGGAGGGCAATAATGGTGTGGAGGGGAGAGGGTGTTAGGGGAAATTCCCCAGATGGCAATAACAGTTTCTTTAAATCCTCCACAGTTTCCCTTCCTCCAGCAACAATTGTAAAATTTCTCCTCAAAAGTTTCAGATGGGGGGGGTCATTCCCCCACCGGTCTTTACCGTCCTTAGTTATCACTCTTCAGGCAGTGAGGGCTCCCTCTGGGGTAACAGTCTGTGGCACTTTGGAGCTATCTATGGGGTCCTTATACTACTAGGGCCATGAAAGTGTGGGTGAGCAGATTTTTGCCGACCCACCACCACAGGGTTTTGTAAACCTTCCACCTTGGAAAGTACTCCCTCTACAGTGTTCGTACTGGTATCCAGTGGGATATCCACGATAAGTATAGCATTTTGGGGGTCGATCTCCTGCCCAGTACACTACCCCACCAACTGGTGTACAGCCACTTCTGTTGGGGTATCCATTTATTTTTAACAGTAATTCGTAAATGTGGCCCCTAGAGGACGGTAATCCCAGTGGTGCCTCCAAGATGTAACTCCTAGGTGGTGCTATCCCAAGGGCTACTGCCCCTGCCTGTTTGACTACGGACAGGTTGAGGGGCCTAGGTCCTATGGCGGGTGCCTCCAGCCAGAGGTAAGGGTTTGTAGTGGTTAGACTAGCTTGGTCACAGCCCTCTGGGACACTGAGACACCCTTTTATTCCCTCTAGTGGCTCACACAGTACACCGGAGTTACAGCCCCAATACCCCACATATACACACTGTTCACTCATATAGATACCACTTACCCTCGAGACTGATTCTGCAGCACGTCTCTGAGAACCCTCTGTAAAATAAGGTTAAACAACATACACAGCAAAACACAATACTGTTTCCATAAGTACCAACACCACAGACAGTATATAGTATAACAACAAAGAATCTGATTTATTTAGGGGGCAGTAACACGGGAGGGGGGAGTCAGGTTAATTGGTGGCATTAAATCACAGTACTGTGCACACATACAGGAGCTGAAAAGTCACACTCTGGGTACCCAGGTTGGGGGGGCTAGCCAGGTCCATTTCCCATAGTTGGCCGGCAGGTGCAGATGGATAGGGCCCTGTAGAGGAAAATATATGCACAATACCCAATTGTAATCCAGAGTCGGATGGCTCAGTCCATGAAGCAGTGAAACAACAAGAATTAGATGACACACTTGTGATTGAAAACAGGCTGCAGGGAAATACCCTGATTTGTACTCACAGTACCCAAGCCAAGGACCGGATAGTGGATGTTCTTCTGGATTGCCAGAACAACAGGGCATGGAGACAAGGTCCTTGTGACTGGACCCCACTGCAGTTGATGGCAACCGGATTTAGTCCGAGACAAGCTGGGGTTTGCTTCCAGCTTCAACACACAGCACACAGCACTGGGGATTGGAAATAGCGATTCCCCACAAGAACTATGCACATTCATATGTAAAGGAAAGTACTATACCAGGCAGACTGCTCCTCGATCCCAATCGCACTTACTGCAAAATACCCGGGAGCACACACAGCAGCTTTGGTTCCTGACAGACTGAGCGTGATTCAGCAATTTCTCCAGTCTTCTACAGGGTGAGCCTGGTTTTCACACTTCTAGTGCTTCTTTCTCCTCACAACTTGGATTCAGTCCAAATTGGCACTCACAAAGGCTGCAGACCGAAACCCAGGGCGCCACACGCGCTTCCAGCACGAAACTATATACCGTAGAAGCACAGAGCTCCTTCTCTCTTCACAGTCACAACTGATCTAATCTTTCCTGTCACAGAGCAGGGCATTTCCTTTAGCTGCACACCATTCTGTTGGCTGGCTCGGCTGTCACTCACAATAAGACTCCCTCTGTTGGTAGAAAAAGGCGTCAAGGTTAAAACTACATTTCCCAAAGTCACTGCCCATACAATCCCCTTGTGGCTGGCTCAAAATTGAGAGTCCAAGTTCCGATTCATCCACAGGCTCCATTTTAGGGTCTCCCTATCCTCCTGATTGGTCCAAGTCAGCTATTCAGGACCAAAATGAAAGAGTTACACTGAAACAGTTTGTGCTGAAATTAAGACAGGTTAGACAAACTACATTTTCTCAGTCACTCTAAATGATTTCTGGCAAACAGTTATATCTTTCAACAAGGTTCCCTCTGCACATGTAGCAACAGCAGAAACGGAGCGAATTGACAGCAGCCCGGGCGGGACTCGGGCATTAGAACACACATTCTCCCCATACAAACTAATTAAGTCTGCAAGCAGACGGCTCTTAAAGAGACAGTACGTGGAGGCTCAAATAGCACTCACTTGGAACCACATTTAAACAGCTTAGACGCTGAACACCGCCCAGACCTGGAGCATTCAGGCAAGCTCCTGGAAAACTTTTGGGAACCCCCATTTGCAGGGGGGTTACATGCATACAAATGACTTGGCGGGGGAGACTGTGGAAGTAGTGAGGGGGAGGTTTGAGTAGTTGGGCAGGCAGTGTGAGGGGGTGGGAAAGTCGGTGGCATTCTTGGAGGTACTGCTGGTACCATGTGCAAGCATGGGGAGGAAGGGTAGGCCTGAGGAGTTCAACGAGTGGCTGAGGGATTGGTGCCACACCAGATATTATGGGTTAGTGACTAACTGGGGCAGGGTCTGGGGGGAATAGTGACTTGTACACGGGGGACAGGGTACACTGGAGCAGGAAGGGGAGGGGAGTATTAAAGGCAGCATTACTGCCAGCCCACTGGCGGTGAGGGTTGAGGCACTGGATGCCACACCTCGCACCACGCTGGTGACCCGGGTTCGGATGTGAGCCCAGGTTGCCAGGGGTCAGTAGGGGAGGGATAGGATTGAGCATCCAGAGGACTCTTCTCCTATCCCAGGGTGGGATCCAGGGACCCACCGCTCTGTAGTGGCCACTGGTGATGACCAGGGGCACTACTAGAGCAGTGTAGTAAAGGGAGCGGAGTGTGGCGGACGTTGGCACGCTGTGCCTAAACGTCATTGCTCGCCCGCACTCTGCAAAGTGGAGAAAAGTAGAAAATTGGCTACGGTCAGGCAGCATGAGCTTCCGACCCCCGCTGACAGTTCTTAGGCATGGTACTTTCACTTCCAAATACCTAAACAGCACATATAAGCAAGCAACCTTCGGCATTGACAAATGCTTGTTTTTGCAAGGCGCAACTGTTTTATGTTTAAGGTTTTGAAAACATCTCATGTCTTCTCTAAATGGTAGACTTAAGCACTACACTAATGCTTACAGTAGTTTAGTTGTTCCTTTAACAGAATTAAATGATGTGAACATAAGAATCAAAATGATTGCTGTACCAACTGTTTCTTTATTCAGAGGTCCTGAATAAAAGGCATTTGAATAAGTATTATTACCCGTTTCACAGAGTACTGACTTTCCTTTCATGTCATGGTAACCTATAATATCAGGAGGCTCCCTGCTAAGATAGGCAATAAGACCCTCTGATTGTGTATCTTTGTTACCCAAAGCCCTCAAGATACTGGCACAGCATGAGAGCTATATCTTGCTTGTTAATTTGAGAAGTATTTTACAAAGGTTGAAGGTCAGTGCCGTCGGCTGTCTCATAGCAATCTTCAAGTTGTGCAGTATTTTGGCAGCCTAATATTTTAAATTACCTGGTATACGTCCTGCAAACGGTGCTTCACTCTTTCTCTTAACTAGTGACAGTTTATAAATTGCTATCAACGTAATTTCTAGGAGCACTGTGAAGTCTTCTAAAGAAGCACCATTTATGCTCAGTACTTTAAAATATGTAATAGTAAATTGAAAATGTAGGTAGTCAATGTTCATTTACTCAAGATCAGAGTTCAGCAGTACTTTAACATAAATATCTGAAGCACCCAACACTGTAACATCACTCCCTGGCAACTATTTATTATGCTGAGCCACATTCTGTATAATGTAGGTCAGTTCATTTCTCTGTCAATGTGCATTACGCCCGAACGTTCTGAATGTAAATTGTTTGCCTATTGTAGTGTTGTTATGAGTTCATTTATACTCATTTTTAAAGGGAACATAAACCCTGTTGTTTCCATTTTTATTGACAATAAAAATTTGGGAACGTGGGAAGTCTCATTAATAACAAAATACAGAATAAGGACTGGGTAGGGGATTATAATGAAAATTTTACACACGCCCAAGGTGTGGATTGCCACATAAACACCGAGAGTGAAGCTCGAGGGGTTTATAAAGGCATCCCACACCAAGTATGTGTGTAAAATTCAAGTTTTACACACCTACCCAGCCTTTATTTTATATAATTGCTGGGGAACATTTGTTCACCACAGCAGTTATATAAAATAAAGATACATCTCTGCTGAGCGGTCCAGTCAGAATGAAGCGTGGTCCATGGTCGGAAGCACCTGGAAACGTTCCCCATTTTTTTCCATTTTCAGGGCCAGTTAGTAGAGGCACTCCATAAAAGATCCAATTATATATATTTTTTTTATTTAATTTACCGCTGAGTGCGAGTGGCTGGTGCTGGGGGGGGGTAGACCGGAGGCTGACGCAGACATACAGCATAGGAAACTCCTCAGGTATATTCACCATTATAACTCACAGGTTATAATGGTGAATTATAACCATTTTCCTACGGGAGAAAATGCTCCCCAGTTATTATTAATACTTAAAAAACGTATTGCTCTGCAATATTGTTTTGAAATCCTAGCTTTTCTTATTTAGGGATCCATGTTAATGTTGCTTTTTCCAGCCCAATGTTCATTTTTTAAATTACTTATGAGTTCCAAAACCAAGTGACATGAGTTGAACAGAAGTCTACAGTAAAGCTTTCCATGCAGGGATTTCACTCAGCTTATATCACCAGGTTCTGGATCTGCTAAATGATTGAAAAATGAATACTGGCCAGGACTTAAATAAGGAAAAAAATAAGACTAATAGGGCTGTTTAAAAACAAATGCACAAAACAATACATTGAAGTTATTAAACTGACTTCACATACAGTATGCCCAAATCTTATAATAAAATTTAAACAGGATTCGTGTGTCCTTTATGTTTCTCTTTCACAGGGCTTACTCCAAAACGTACAACTTTATGCTCAAGGAGTTATCAAGTCAAACTACTGAATTCTGAATAGAAAAACACATGGCACTCTGTCTCTTGTGGTATGGTAACACTATCAAGGGATTCCATGACATCATAAAACGAGAGAGAGAGAGAGAGAGAGAGAGAGAGAGAGAGAGAGAGACGCTCAAGAGGTTTATGATGTAATTGAACCCCAAGATAGTTTTACCAGCACCGTAACAGATAAAGTCCCATGTGTTATTTTTTTGTAATACACGGGACTGTTTCTATGAACAGATGAGTTACTGGAACAGGTGCTGGCTATTTAAGTCAGATTTTACTCATCTCTGTGGCACCCACTCTCACTCACAGTGTTCTGGCTATCAGCTTTACTTATCATGACAGTGACAGCCCAGCTCCATGGTTATGACACCCGTACCTGTTACTCACTGCTGTGGCACTTAGAACAAGCACTGGCTACTCAAGTGAGACTTTTTAAGTCACATTTTTTTTATGTCAGACTATTATGAACCACCATGGCACTCACTCTCACTCACATTGCTCCAGCTCTCAGCCTTGCTCACCAGGACGATGATGTTGCATATCCATTGCAATGACACCCATCCATGTTACTCACATTGGCCTCTATGCATGAAGGGATGGATTGCCTATGCACTGTGGATCCACGGCACATAGGCAATCCTCCGTGACAATGATGTGCACCGTGGGTTGAGCATACCCTTGTCCACATACACGAAAGGGATAGGTGTCCCTTCTGCATGGGATGCCTGACTGATTGCACAGGCATTTATACACATGGCTGGTCAGTGGGCATGTCTGAGGGGTGTGCTGTACTCCATGCCATTCACAAAGGTGTGGCGTGCCGGGCAAGGGGTTGCAAGATATGGCTGCAGGGACCCTGCCGTATCCTCTGTGTATCCCCCACAGATGACACCTACCAGCCGCGGCAGACATAAATATACAGTGACAATGCAGCCTCAGTCCTCCGGTAAGGAAGGAAGGAAGGGCTGGGGGAAGCCATTCGTGCACTTGCCCTGTTCCTGGAGCAATATTGCGACATGCACCATCCCACAATTCCCTGCTCCATGTGGATCAAGGGATCCACTGACAGACCAGGTCAGGCATCCAATTGGATGCCTGTCTGTGTCCTCTGATCCGCCCCCCCCCACGCAGTAGTACAATGTGGGTGGGGCCACGGACAGGCACCATGCAGTGTCACACATTAGTTCATGCTGCACCCTGTGCACCTGTCTGTGGGTGTGGATCTGTGTGGGCTGGGTACACACTTCTCACACATACCTGACTCACCACTGTGCATAGCCCCCATGGTGAGATTTTGACATTTTCAGAGATGCATGCTTTTCATCAGGATTCTAAGTCATTATAACATCGATCTGACATCAGATCAATGGTATTATGACTTAGAATCCTCAGAGCAGTACTATTACGAGTTCTGCTCAGAGTTCCTATAAAAAAGGCAACCCACATATTAAAAAAAACTGAAAATGTGTATATATATTTGTGTTTATCTGTGTGACTCTCCCTATAGTTATGTACTGCATATGTGCCATCTCACCCAAGGGTTTCATCCTATCAAATTTGAAAACCAAAAAGTGTATATGAATGCAGTTTTAAGCACACTGGAATGGATAACTTTTGAGTATTCTGTGTTTTTTCTTTTTATAATTATAGCGCCTAGGTGCGGGGTGGATATTTCCCTTCATGGCAGCCTGGCTAGGATTCTTGTCTTGAGTCACAGTGAGCAGTTGCTGTGGGAGGAGACTCAAATCTACGCAGTCTCACTCAGCACTATTAAAAGTCAGAGGTCACAAGGTAGGATGAGTGTAAACAGTTTTTCTTAGTTTATTTAAAAAAATTGGACAACTTTATATGCTTTCATTAGTACACTTTCTTTTAAACAGCTTACAGTGTCTAAAGGTGACCTCAGTAGAGATGCCACCCACTTGGTTACCTTTACTTGAGCTTACCAACACATGGGGTGAGCACTCTGGTTGTCCATCTTCTGGCATGACAATGGCTCACTCATCTGACCCTGACACCTCTAGAAACAACTTGCCCACCCCCTCTAGGGTCTGCATTGTACACTTCCAAAATGGATCACTTGGGCTGGGAACCACCCCACACCATAACATTAGCAGCATTTAAACAGACTTGGTCCCACACATGGCACCCCACTCAGCTTCTTCTCCATTCAGAGCTCCTTGTGCTGGGTGTTGTCCCGAATGGGATAGACAATGCTCTCCCTCTCCTTCACACTTGGGTAGGTCCATCCTTAAGGCTCTATCAGATCTATGAGAAAGTCTCTATGACCCGCAAACGGATAGAGGTGGCTGCATGATTATTATGTTTTTTTTTAACTGTCTTCTCAGACACCACTCCCTCTGTCTCTTTACCCTTCTCACTGTAAGCCCCTCCATCTTCTTCCTTCCTTCAGCAGTGTCAGAAGGAAGATGGAGCAGCTGACAAGCCACCTCTGCTTGTCTCTTTACCTCTTCTGATTGTTAGCTGCTCTATCTTCCTTCTGACACTGCTCCACCACTGGGCAATCAATCCAGATTTCCTGAACCTCTATATCCCCATGGCTTGCCGCCACAGTGGGGCCCTTTTGGCTACAGCAACAGTTCCTGGCCTATTTGACCCTGTACATACTGGCCAATAAATAAAAAGCATTTTAAAAATGTTTTACAAACCAGTTCCTAGCACGGTTGTTGGAGTGTCCACACTGCCCCTCCAGCACCGTGCTTGTCTATGTGAGTTCCCAGGCATGATTGGGGCACCAGTGCAAAGCACTGCAGGTGCTGCAATGCATGCTGGGATACTCATGATCTGGTGTTGTGCAGATTACAGTAAGAAAGGCACTATTCAAATCAGGAGTCCTTTGGGAGCTCAGTCATATAAGACAAATATTTTATTTGTTCCTGCAGACTAAAAAAGTGTTTTCTTTTAGGTCAGGTTGCCTTAACCTGTGTTACAGCACATATTGAGACTACATTGCTGATTACATGGGTTAAGGCAACAATGTTTGTCCACAACCATGCTAACAGCTTGCTCCGAGCAGCGTTTTAGCATGGTTTTGGAAAACAGATTGTAGCACTATTTTACCACGCTGCAGTCTGGATGCAACCATCTTAAAATGTTTAAGCAGAGTTAAAACATTTGAAGAGGCAAAGTGTGTACAGTGCCTTGGTGTCTCAGATCCAGTGAGGAGGTGGTGGGGGGGTGCCAGGTGCTGTCGCAGGCTGTGAGGTGGGCAGGCAAGTTGCAGCCTTCATACAATAAGGGTGGGGCTTCTTTCCATGTTTCAGACCCTCCCACCACCTTTGATAGGTTGAGGGTGTGGCTGATGTTACTTGGTCATCAGCGATGTCCAAGGCAGACCAGCTCCTGTCATAGGAGGTGCTACAAAAGCAGAAGATCTGTCCCTTCCTCTTCAGTCTAAGCATACTGTCTTGGCAACACTCCCAGGACTCCCACCGCTTTGGGCATGGTAGTCAGGCTCAGCATACAATCCCATGTCCCCCACGTGATAGTGCAGTGCATAACCACAGGTGCCACTGGGCCAGCCCGGCAGGACACGGCTGACATTTTATTGAAATGCAGGATTTTGTAGTTTCTGTGACAAATTATCATAAATATTTACATTCTACATGTGTAAAATTAATAAAACTGGCTATAATGTACAAGACATAACTGGTCAACCGAATCAAATAACATTACTGTTATTGCAGTTAAAAGTAACATACTGTAATAGAGCTTGCTTCTAAATCGCTAATCAGCTTGGTGGCCCTGTACTGGACTCTCTCAGTCTCTTCATTGTCTTTTCTGTACTGTGTTGATTAGAACTGGATGCCTTTCTCCAGACATGGTTTAAGCAAGGCCAGAGGAGCATCACCTCCCTTGAACTGCTCCTTTCTCCATCCTAAATCATTCCAGTCTTACATCTTCTTTCTTGACTGCGGCAACACATTACCTGTCTGGTGTCACCTTACAGCCTACGATTACTCCTAGATCCTTTTCCTCCCTGTGCTTTCCAGTGTTGCCCCACATAGTGTGTATGTGAGACCCAAATTCCTCATCCTTGCATGTTGTAACTTGCACTTACCAACATTAAATCTGTGCCCCCATTTCTCCTGCCATGCCCCTGATGTTTGCAGGTCCCCCTGTAGTGCACCCTCCTCCTCTGCTTTGTTTACTCTTATTGTCAGTTTAGAGTCACCGGCAAATATCAACAGCCTACTATGCCCCTCCTCCAGGTTATTAATACATATGCTAAAGAGCAGCAGATCTAGTACTGACCCCTAGAGGTCTCCACTGAGCACATCACACCACTCTAAATGGTGACCATCCACCACTACTCTCTGTGTTCATAGGATGGATACGAGTTGGGAGGCCAAGGCCTTTGAAACTCGCCACCTGTTTAGGTGGAGTCAAGGCACGCAATTTTTTTATTACGCATAAATAAATCAAGTCTTGTTTTAAACAATGTCATATTTTTACTATTAACTATTGACAAGAGTAGTGAATTCCATATTGAAATAATCCTATGGTTACACCAGTCATTTATTTTTCTTGTCCTATTGACTTCTCCTCTTAATTTCAGGTTATAAGTTCTAGTACTTGTGAGACTTCTATTTCTCTTTAACCCAACTGCTTGAAATAGGAAATCATTTTGAAATGTATTAAATGTAAAACATAGATCCCCTCTTAAGTGCTTATACTGCACAGAGTATAGTCCAAGTTTTTTTAACCTATCCCCATAGTGAAGAGTTTGCATATTCCATATGCTTCTAGTAAATCTTCTCTGTATACCTTCTACTAGCTACCTTGTCAGTAACTTTTCTGTCCTTCTCCTGAGGCTTTCTGGACTTCATATCATGCTTCCTTCTTTATTTGTTTTCCATGCTACACAGTGTTAAAGGCTTTGCTGAGGCTTAGACATACCATAGTTACCTCTTCAAAGAAAGCAATACATTTGGTTTGGCATGATCTCCGTTTTGTAACGCCATGTTTTGTGCTAGAGAACAACCCATTTTCATCCAGTGCTGAACCCCCACATCATTTTTTGATTGACTCAAACACTTTACCAAACACCAATGTAAGCTCACAGGCCTGTAGTCATCTTAGTCTGACTTTAGCTGCTACCAGCAAAAGTAATAATAAATTATGTTCATTAAAATCACAGGGGACATCAGCAACTGAGCCAGAGATCATTTATCTACTATCACTGTCTGGATGGGTCCTGAAAGATATGAGCAAAAGGCCAGCTAGAACCCCTTTTAACTCTAGCCACACCCTTTGGTGGATATCATCCCTGCCCTGGGATGTTCCTAGATTCAGTCTTCCCCTTACCAACTCATTCTGACATGATCAGCACTGCCTTCTGTTCAGCAGAGCCCTTTTTCATAGCCTCCATCTCCAGCTAGTCACCCCCTGATATCCGGGCTAATACTAACCCAAAGTAGTCATTCAGTGCCTCTGCTAGTCCACTTGCCTTGCTTAATGGTCCCCTAGCAGTGATCAGAGGCCCACCATATCATTGTCTCTCCTGTTGTTCCCTATGTATTGTATTTGGAATTGTATTTTTGGATTTCACCAAGTTAAACCACTTTCCACTCCCCTGTTAATGTCAAAGGCTTCCTGTTAGTAGGTGGGTACACTTGTAGTAGCTAAAGCTGGGCATTAGGACCAAGGACAGTGGGCGGATATAAGGCAGTAAAAACTGGTAAGACTGCTTAAAGACCATGTTTATGTAGCTGGACATCACCACTGCTTATAGTAGGTGTCTGCCAATCAGGTTTCAGGATTTGATTCTCTATTGCATACATGAGCAGTAAGGCATGGCAGGGCGTACTTAGTGCTGGGATAACACTTAGTGCTGGGATTGAACAACCTGAGAAATGTCATTATCCCACTACAATGCACACCCTGGCGTACCTTATTGCGATTATGAAATGGATCCATTAGTTAGATCCATTAGATTGGATTCATTACATTTTTTTAATTAATATTAGTAAAACACAATAAATAAATGATGTTGACAAAGTAAGCAACAAAGCCCTACGTGGCTGATACAGTGTTGGAGTGTGGCCAGTAGGTGACACCAAACCTTCATTTAACCTGCTATATATCTAAATAGGGGCCTACCTCAATGTGACAGCAAGCCCCACATCTGTTATATCACATACCTCACAACACATACCCACACACATACATACACACACGCACCCACATCCCACATGTGCTGAAGTCCTATAATATGTCAGTCTGAAGAAGAAGAGGTCTGTGGATGTCAGCTTCTGTAGTGTCCCATAAAGCCAATATCCAAGTTCATCCCATCTGCTACCATATTGAGATGTAAACTAAGTTTAATCTCAAAAGCTCGTCTCTGTTGTGTGTTTTGAGATTTCCTTTTAAGACCATTACTGACATATCTGAGATTGAGTGGTCAGGCTGGGAGAAGTGGTTTTCAGTCTTCTTTGCTGTAATAGTATGTCTGTGTGAGTTCATCCTAGTGCGGAGCTGTTGGCGTGTCTCTCCAGCATAACCTGTTTATGGACATCTCTTGCGCTGACATCTCTTGCACTGAATGAAATAAACAACATGTCGTGACATGCATGTATAACTCCCATGCACCTGGAATTGTCTGTTTTTGTGATGTAACCACACAGTCTTCACTTCACACAGTGTGTTACTATTCTTACTTCACACACATAATGAATATTAATTCCTCCTTACTTTTTATCTTTGCCTGGGGGTGGGATTGATTCCATTGCACCATATTCAGATTACCTAGCCTGCTACTGTACATACATGAGTGTTATCATATACTGTCACATATAATAATTTTTTAACTCTGTACATATTGGATTAAGTGATCTTATTTGCATGGGGTCCTGGACAGATCTTTTTACATTAGGCTAATATTGTAGTAATTTGTGGATATGTAGGTATGTTAGACCTTCTGGTCTTACACACATACTTTATATTTACTTCTAGTTACCTTATCCTGGGGAGGGTGGCAGGTTTATTTTGTGGTAGTTCTATCCAGAATCCTTGGAAATGTTACTATGCAGATAGTAGTACGGTTAAATAAGTTTTTATGTTTTGTAACAATTTGTACTAAGAACCCCACTGGAAATGAAGATGTCTCAGATGACTTATCCAATTCATTCATGTTGAAATGAAATGAATAAAAGCTTTCACTACTACAACGCAGCATCTGAACTCGAGAGCTGACCCCCGGTCACACGGCACAGCAAGCAGCTCTCCTTGTTCATTTAGGAGGTCGTGAGGGCAGATTTCACAGAAGCCCTCCGCTGAGCTCAAGAGCTGGCCCCCTGCCACACAGCACAGCAAGCAGCTCTCCTCATTCATTTAGGAGGTCATGAGGGCAGATTTTACAGAAGGCTTCAAGCTGTATGCACTCATACAAGAGAAAACTTAAGGCTGTTTAGTACAACTTAATAGTTGATTTTACTATATCACCACTGTGGAAGCTCCCAACGCCTCGGCAAAGTGCCTTCAGATTCAAAGAAAGGGCTATCAAGATACTGTATTAAAAGAAGCATTAGCTAAAGTAGGGAACAAAACACAATTAGAATTGATTGAAGACATAGATAAGTATACAAAAACTAAAAATGAAAAAAACATCATTACTTGTTCCTTAGAACATAATACAGTATCTGGTAAGGTAGGCAACGTCATCTGGAATAGCTGGGACATATTAAAAAGTGATACAGCAATAGCAACTATTTTGCCTGCAATACCAAGAATCACATTTAGACGCACAGCCAGTTTGCAAGACAACTGGTCAGAAGTCAGTTTTTTCATAAATAAGAACCAGAAAGAATGTGGTTACCACCTAGACCTAAGGGTAATCACAAGTGTGGTAGCTGCAATATTTGCAAATATATGAATCAAGGATCTACTTGTCACCTACCAAATGGGATACAGATTGAAGTAAGAGAATTTATCACCTGTTTGACATCTTTTGTTGTATATATTCTATGGGGTACCTGCAATCTATACTATATAGGGAAGACAGTGAGACCCCTGAAAACAAGAATCCAAAAACACCTGAGGTCCATAATTAATAGAAGGATGGACTCACTGGTAGGAAGACATTTTTCTAATGTACATAATGGGACGCTTCCATTTGAAAATTTATGGGTATAGAATTTGTGAAAAGGACATAAGAGGCGCAATAAACCCAATAGACTATTACAAATAAAAAGTAGGTGGATCTTTAAAGTTGATGCAATTACTCCCAAAGGGCTTAAATGACAGGTGGGATCTCAAACCATTCTTAAGAGACAAATAATACATGCTTCTATAAAGTTTCATTAAGTGTTATACCTGATCATTGGGGCACAATAATGTGGAATATCTTGTTGTACAACTCTAATTTTTCTTAAGTAAAATAATATTTTTGCCTGGTTCTCCACCCCACCCCAACCCCACTTTCTTTCCCCTTCCTCACCCTTCCAGATAATCACTATTTCCTGTCTCCCCTTTTCCTTTTTCTTTTCCTTCCGCCTCCCCTTTTTCCCCATCGTTATGTCTATTTTAAGTCTGGTTGATAGTTGTCTATTTTTAGTGCACTAGGATGTATTATACTATATTTCATAAGATTCTCATAAGATAATACATGTTTTTTTCTCTTTTTTTTTCTTTGTTACATTCTATAGGATTACCTATGGAGATACTGTTTCCGGTACAGATGGGCCTTGAAGCAGCTTATTGGAAATGCTTATCCTCTTTTTCCAGTACTAGTAAGGATATTGTGAAAATTAATTGGTTAGAAAAGCATTTCTGATGTTATTTGGATATAACACATGTATTGGTGTATCCCTATATGTTTAGGTGAACCCGATAGTACTTTCTACCAAATGAAATAGCTCAGTTGTGCACTAACCCCTCTTTTTTCTTACACAAAAATATCCAAGTTTAAATACTATACTGCTTAGCTCAGAAGGTATCCGAAATTGTATTTGTGAACTGTACATAAATAATTTGTAGTATGGATTTCTAAAAAGGTGAATAGACTGATTAGCTTTAAGCTTTTTTGAAATAGTAATGTGTGTCACTGATTGGTGTATTGATTGATGATGTCACTTTTTGGAACACTATTTAAACTCATGGATTTTGTCAGTTTGTAACAAGCCCCCTTGAAGGCACTTTGCCGAGGCATTAGGGGCTTCCACAGTGGTGATATAATAAAATCAACTATTAAGTTGTGCTTAACAGCCTTAAGTTTTCTCCTTTATGAGTGCATACAACTTGGAGCTTTGTGTATTTTTAAATTTGAGGGTTTGTCGCCCTGTGTATGCAGCCGTCTCCCGGTTCTGAGCGCAGCAATCTACTTTTGGACAGATTTTACAGAAGCCCTCCCCCGAGCTCGAGAGCTGACCCCCCGCACACAGCACAGCAAGTAAGTATGGCTTCACCCACTCCTCAGCAGATCAGCTCAGCTGTGAGCACACCCGCTGATGCTTCTCATCAGCTACCCCATCCCCCGCAAGCTATCCTATATATAGGAGTAGTCACATGCTCTGCCTGTTACATGTCACCTTTGCATCTGTCCTACCCCCAACTAGTCCACCAGGACAGGCCCTTGCCCCCCAGTTGGCTCATCCTAGCTGCTGGCACTTACTTCTGTTTGCACTGACTGAACCTGTCCTAAAATTTTTGTGCACTGTACTTACCTTATGCTAAATCGTTACTGACTGAAGCTGTCTTAAAATTTTTGTGCACTGTACTTATCTTATGCTAAATCGTTTCTATTGCTGTTAGCTACCTACTCTAGCCCTGTTAAGCTTGTCATGTTTCTAGATGTCAACCTCTGATATTACCTGATCGTATGTAAACTCGACTTTCTCACTGTTCTTCTGTGACTTAGCTTGTAACCCTCCTGGGTCTCACCAGAAAATAGGCACTTGGCTGTCTAGTGTGACTTACCCGGTTAACAAAAGCAAATAAATAAATAAATAAATAAAAACCAATCAGCCTAGTTTCCCAATTGCAGGCTATTCCTTACATCCACTAGTGGCCACTACACTCAAAACAAACAAAAAATATAAAAAAAATTCTAATCTCTTACATCTGCCTGCTCCACCACAATGCTACCTCTGTTCTTCACTTCTGTCATAAACCTCATCCCATGGGCGTCCCTCCCCCATCTTCCTTCCCTGAGCTGATGGGCTGGAAGGCACTCTGCATCAGCTTGCCAACTAACATTTATTCCCTCACCACCAAGCATGACACACTCCCTGGCTGCCACTTCCACACAATAGCAGTTGGTCCCACCGTACTGCCACCCACCTTCCAAATTAGCCAGTTAGCCCTACAGCCCCATGCTTGAAGGACAGCAGCTGCTATCGCTAAGCCCTATACCACCTCCCGTGAGCTATACTGGGCTGCACACAGTACCAAACTCCTGATCATGCTACTGCTACTTCTAGCAGGCGATGTTGAGTCCAACCCCGGACCTAATCATCACCACACCCCTAATCCCAGCTTGCCAATTCAACTTTCATCAGGTCTAAAAATGATCCACCTAAATATATGCAGCCTTCTTCGTAAAATAACACTGCTTCGGCCCCTTTCCCTGTCCCATAGCCCAGACATACTGATTGTCTCTGAAACATGGCTGAAGTCCCACAACACTGACAGGGAATTCTTTATACCTGACTATACACTTATCTCACAAAATCGTAAGGGCAATAAAAGGAGGGAGGCATAGCCATGTATATTGCCTCCTCAATCCAGTTCTCCCAGATCACCCTGCCTCTGCCTTCGAGTCCATTGGACGCACTAATGGTAAAACTCTCCTCCCTACTCTACTCCGATTTTCAATGCTGGCATCTACTGCACACGACTCCAATACACCTGCTATACTGGATCACCTAGGCATACTAAACTCCCTGGCTTCGTGTGGAGCTCCATATACTTGGGGACTTTAACCTGAACTGGCTCGCTGGGCAACTCCAATGTTTGTGACAAGGTGACTGCCTTAAACTTAGCTCAGCAACTCTCTGAACCCACCCAGTCAAATCATAAAACACTGAACCACACTCTCCTGTATTGGGCTCTCACTCACACCCTCATAGGATCCTAGCTCTGGCCTTTGCCCAACACTGTAAGTGACCATCATGATATCTCTTCAGTAAGAAAATCCACAGGCCTAAAGCTCCCTCCCAGAATCCTAATGACTAGATCCTACAAGTCCCTGGACCTCACCTCATTACTATTTGACTTGGCCGATACTGACTGGTCATTCATCAGCCAATTCACCTCCATTGATGTGGCCCTGGAGTTCTTTAAGACCAAGTTCTCTGCTGTTTGGGACTGCTACACCACCCCCCAGGTATACCAGAGTCAGAGGCACACACCTCCCATAGATATCAACTAAAATGTTAGTCCTCCTCAGGAGCAGGGATAAAGCCTAGAAATCCTATAAGACTTCCATCTCTCCAACTGACCTCCAGATTTATCGCTCGTTATGCAATGCATACACTAGGAAAATCCGCCAAGCAAAAACTAACTATTTCAAAGTCTCATTTGACTCCATCTCACATCAGCCAGCCAAATTTTGGAAAGTGGTAAAATCACTTCTCATCCCTCCATCACAGCCCCCCACTCCTACCCTACAGGAAGATGGGCTCACTGTCACTGACCCCCCTGCCATGGCCTCTCAGTTTAACTCTCACTTCACAAATTGCCATGCAACCCTCCCATCCTCATCTTGCCCTGTACAGCAACTCCCTGTCACAGACACACCCACAGCACACTCATTCTCTTTTCAGCATGTCACCAAGGTTGAGGTATATAATGCACTGCTCACCCTGAATCCTAATAAGGGCAAATGCCCAACAGTGTTGGACTCCAAGATGCTCCACCTCTCGGCCCCCGCTATAGCCAAACCCTTGTCCACCCTATTCAACCTGTCCTTCTCCCTTGCTGAAGTCCCCTCTGAATGGAAACGTGCCACTGTAATCCCATTCCCAAGGGAGGGGATTCCTCCAACCCAACCAATTACTGTCCTATTTCCCTACTACCTATATTGTCAAAACTCCAAGACCATCTGGTGCTCTCTCGCCTGTCACCCTTTCTTGACTCCTCCTTCTTCTTCACCCCCTTCCAGTCTGGCTTTAGGAAATCCCACTCAACTATCTCCTCCCTTCTCAGGCTCACCGCCTCCATCCTCACAGATATGGATGTTGGCCACATCACAGCCGCCATTTTCATCGACCTGGCCAAAGCGTTTGACACCGTCTCCCACTCACTCCTCCTGATCAAACCCACCAATGCTGGGCTGTCTAGCTGGGCCTCCAGTTGGCTCCACTCATACCTTGTAGGCAGGTCCCAATCTGTCAGAGTCAATTCTGCAACCTCGGCCCCCCTCCCTGTTACTACCAGGGTACCACAAGGCTCAGTCCTTGGCCCACTACTGTTCTCCATCTTTCTTAATGACCTGCTGTCCACCTGCCCACACACCTCTATTAACATGTAAGTGGATGATACTGTGCTGTATACATCTGGCCCCTCGGCCATAGAGGTTATGACCAGATTGCAGCTGGACTTTGTTAAGGTCCAGCTCTGGTTATACTCAAATCAACTCTCCCTCAATGCCAAGAAAACTGTCTCAGTGACTTTTGGCACTGGCAGAGACTTTACAGGCTCCCTTCCCCCATCACATTCCATACCCTGGACAGGACGTCCCTCGAGGCCTGTACCTCTTCCAGGTACCTCGGAGTCTGGCTTGATCAGCACCTCAACCTTTCTGCACATGTTGATTCCATAGTCAAGAAGCTACACCCCAGGCTTGCTGCACTTTACCGCAACTGTGACAATATCCCAGTCTCTGCTCGCAGGACCATTGTGCAGAAAATGATCCTCTCTGTCTTCGATTATGGGGATGTTGTCTACAGTGCGAGGCCTAAGTCCACCCTAGCCAGACTGGATCCCCTCTTCCACTGTTTCTGCTGCTTTGTCCTGAACTGCCCTTACTCCACCCATCACTGTGCCCTCTACCAATCAATGAACCATACATCTCTAGATAACTGTAGGCAGGCCCACTGCGCCAAAATCTCTGCCAAGTACTGGACCCAGTTGCTACCCCCACCTCATCTCTGCCCTTGCCGACACAAGCACCCAAGCATATTCACTCAGAAGCAATGACCCTTGAATCCTAGTTATCCCACACAGATCCACTACCATGGGCCAAGCAGCCTTTAGTCACCATATGCCTAAGTTATGGAACTCTCTCCCACAAACATTTGTCACTTCTCTTCCCTCCACATCTTTACTCCATGCTCCTAGCTCACTTCTCTCCTACCTGTTCATGTGTCTAGGCCTTATAAGAGCCCACAGTGAGACAGCCTTGGTCACTCTTCCTATTGTACATTTAATGATTGCTGCCTATCCTAATATGTTAGTGTTTTGTATTTAAAACTGTGCCTGTTTTGAGACAGTATCAATTGTTCTCTCATGCTATTTTTATCTGTGTATCGGTACCCAATGTGTTGTGTCTGTCCCTACTAGGTACTATGCTCTATGTATTATGTAACATACTTTGTACTTGTTTCCCAACTCATGTTTAGGCTCTCCCCAGGGCTTATCTGGAATTGGAGCAGTACCTGCCCAGTATGCCTTCCTGGTGAAACGCTTTTAAATAAATAAATAAATAAATTATGATGTCAAGTAGGGAATAATCTGTAGGGCAGATGACCTCCAAGGAATTAAGATCCTGTTTTTGTGTAAACTTCCAGAGTAATAAATAAGAGGGAGGAGAAATCCACAGAAGGCAAATGAAAAGCTGAATTGTGTCTAAATATTATGTTTTCCAAAGTTTTCCCAGAGGCATCAGCAGCTCTTTAAGAAGACATTTGTATGTTAAGTCACAGTTTTTGAACACTTATTACGTCTGTTGAAGTGGAGACAGAAAATTTGAAAGGTACATTCTCTGGAACAGGATCATAAAAATGACCAGTTTTAATGAAGTTAGGTTTGGTGGGTTTTGTGTACTGGGTGGCAACAATGTGTAACAATATGAAAACAAACTCTAGCAAGAGCCAATACGGCTGCAAGAAAATTATATTGTGGGCAGTGAGAAATGTGTAAACTAGCAATTTTTGCACTGACCACTGAGCCACCTAACTGCACTTTATAATTGTTGTGATACACACACTAATACATATACACATATATGCATCTATATTCCAGTGTAACATAGCAGTGCACTGTCTATGCACATTTTTACAGATAAAAAAAAGACATTGAGGGACCATTTTCTTCTTTTCAGGGTCTGAGGGACCTCAGAGGGTGCGGGGGGTTGCCACTAGATACGTAATGTAAATCAGTGATGACATGCATAAGGCTAAAACTGATCTAGATAGTAGGGGAATGTAGACTAGCAATTTTTGCACTAACCAGTGAGCCACCCAACTGCACTTTCTAATTGTTGTGATACACACACACTGACTAATACATATACACATATACATGCTTATATATTCCAGTATAACATAACAGTGTACTGTCTACACACAGAGAGCATTGCCACACATACACTGCCTTATATGGCATTTATTTACTTATACATCTAACCCTAACATTTACTGTATTTAGGATAAACACTGGGTTTTGTACTAATTTATGGCATGACTAGGTAATTAAGGTAGTGGAGCAGGGAGGTGCAGTGGATGTGGCATATCTGGACTTCATAAAAGGCCTTCAACACTGTCTCCCATAGAAGGCTGATTAACAAGCTGTGCATCCTAGGGGTGGATCCTAAAATAGTTCTGTGGATGGAGAACTGGCTGAATGGCAGGAGTCAGAGATTGTGGTAAACAAGGAGTACTCTGGAGGACAGGTGACAAGTAGGGTGCCGCAGGGGTCAGTGTGAAGGCCAGTCCTCATCAGTGTCTTTATTGAGGACATTGCAGAGGGACTGGAGGGAAAAGTATGCCTCTTTGCAGATGATAAAAAGCTATGCAACAGGGTGGACATGCCAGTCAGTACTGAAACAATGAAGGAAGATCTTAAAAAACTATAGAAATGGTCTGAAGAATGGCAGTTGGGATTCAATGCAAAGAAGTGCAGGATCATGCACATAGGGCACAAGAACCCAGGGGTAAAGTAAGAATTAGGTGGGGAGGTACTGACAGTCAAAAAGCAGGAAAGGGACCTGGGAATTATCATCTCAGAGGACCTAAGAGAGACTAGACAGTGCGATAAGGTATCTGGAAAGGCTAGTCAGATGCTTGGATGCATAAGGAGGGGTATCATGAGTAGAAAGAGGGTGATCATATTGCCCCTGTATAAGACACTCAAAAGACCACACCAGGAATACTGTGTCTAGTACTGGAGGCCATATCTGAGAAAGAACATAGACAGGGTGGAGGCGGTGCAGTGAATGGCAACTAAAATGGCGCAGGACCTGTGGGATAAAACCTATGAGGAAAGACTAAAGGAATTAAATATGTATTCCCTGGAGGTAAGGAGGGAGGGGAGCACATGATTGAGGCATACAAATAAACAGACTACAGGAAGGAAGCATCTTCCAAAGTAAGAGATGCTCCAAGTCATGGGGGAACAAAATGAAGTTGGGGGGGAAGCTCAGGGCTAGTGTGAGAAAATATTTTTTCACAAGGAGAGTGGTGGATGCCTGGAATAGCCTACCAGAGGGGATGGTAGGGGCTAAAACCGTCACAGAATTTAAGAAGTGGGATAGACATTAGGGTATCCTGGAGGCAACTGGGGGGCTCCAGAGTTCAGTTTGGGCATGGGGCCTCACACTAGATATGGATTACTAGGGCAGACTGGGTGGTGATGCAACTCCCCCCCCCGTCTGACCTCCCACTGAGCACCCATCATCCCACATCCCCAGACTCCCCCCACACACCCTCATTCACCTGAACAGGTCCCAGTGTGATGATCCACTCTCCCATCAATGACACATCTTACTTCTGGAACTCGTGACCATTACATGAGAAATAAGATAAGTGTGGTTCAATGTATTTCAATGGGTTTTCAACTGCACATATCTTATTTCCCATATAGCAGTCACCAGTTCCAGCAGCAAGATGTGTCTTCCATGGGACAATGGATCTTCACACTTGGATCTGTTCAGGTGAGTGAGGGTGTGTGGGGGAGTCTGGGGAATGTGGGGTGGTGGGTGCTCAGTGGGAGGTTGGACAGGGGTGTGGGGTTGCACCAGAAGACCTCAAAAACTAGAGAAATGGTCTGAAGAATGACAGCTGAGATTCAATACAAAGAAGTGCAGGAACATGCACATAGGGCACAAGAACCCAGGGGCAAAGTAAGAACTAGCTGGGGAGGCACTGACAGTCACAAAGAAAGAAAGGATCTGGGAGTTATCAACTCAGAAGACCTAAGAGAAACGGGAGTATGTTGAAAGACTGAAATGAAAAAGACTGAGTGTCAGGAGCCCAAAACTGATTGCCCGAAACTTGTTATCCTGACACTCAGTAATTGCCTGTGCCAGAGTTTGTTATCTAAAGTAAGGGGGTGGGGGCAGGAGCCCCCACATTGGAGGAAAGAAGGGAAAGTTCTCCAAAATATGAAAACCTCTGCTGCTGGCAATTACCGGTGTCGGGATACCAAGTTTCAGGCAATAAGTCTCGGGCTCCTGACACTCGGTCTTTTGCATTTGTCTTTCATCATATATCCAGAGACACTAGGCAGTGTGATAAGGTGGCTGGAATGGCTAGCCAGATGCTTGGATGCATTGGGAGGGGTGTCACGAGTAGAAAGAGGGAGGTCATCTTGTCCCTGTATAAGACACTTGTGAGACCACACCTGGAATACTGCATCCAATTCTGGAGGCCTCACCTGAGACAGAACATAGACAGGATGGAGGCGGTGCAGTGGAGGGCAACTAAAATGGTGCAGGGCCTGTGGGATAAAACCTATGAGGAAAGACTAAAGGAGTTAAATATGTATTTCCTGGAAGCGAGGCGGAAGGGGAGGACATGATTGAGATATACAAATACATTACTGGTATAAACAGAGTACAGGAATGAAGCATCTTCCAAAGTAAGGCAAGAGAGAGAGAGACCTAGGGATCATATCAGATGACCTAAAGGTGACCAATCAGTGTGAAAAAGTGGTGGGGGGATGGGGACTTCCGGTGATGTCACCTGGCATGGCAGACTGTTCCCTCACAGCTCTCCCATGTCTCTACCTAATCTGGCACCATCTACATCTAAAACCTGGCCAACCTTACTAAAAAAAGACAGCTGGAGGTCCTTATGGCTAACACTTGCAGCCACCTTAAAGAGTTTACCACTCCATCAGGAGGAAAGTCTAATTTGAATCGTGTGGAATCTCCAACTGAAATGGTGGGCCAAGACCAGGAGGCTCATAGCACAGCGACTTCACCAACACGCACCTTGCCCACAGAACCAAGCTCAGAAGAGGATGAGGAGGTCACAATTACCTCCTGATAGTTATGCTGGGAGTTGTGGTGCCTCAGTAACAAAATAGGTAACAACAACTGATGGACTTACTCAAAGACCAGCAACATCAGCAAACCCAGATAGTGGATCTCAAGCAGCATACTACAGAACTCTTGGCAACAGCAGACCTGTATAATGGAGCTTTCCTGCAGTTGCATGATAGGGAGCTATGGCTCCAACAGAAAATAGAGGACCTGGAAAACCGATTAAGAAGGATCAATATTCGTATCCATGGCTTATCTGAGGGCACAGAATTGGGGACATGGTCTGCTTCATGGAGAGCTTCCTGAGGGAGGTATTAGGCTTGGCTCCTGACTATGTCTTGAACATCATCTGACACTGTTCCTTTGGGTCCTTCATCCTTCTGACCCTAAGGCTAAACTGCCTGCAATAATTGCTTTTCTGGACTATTGCACAAAAACGGACATACTTCAGAAAGCCTCAAAAAGAAAGAAGTGGATTACTAAGGATTACTATGATTTTTGTGCAAGAAGGCTGGTTAAGCCCATAACTGCACCTTCTACACATCATTATGCATTTGAATAATACTGAAGCTGATGTCCAGATAATAATAGTGTGTCGTCATTTCTTAAATATAAATTTAGTCTTACTAATGACAAGTGGTACTTGGTGATACCAGGCTTTATTTTGAGCATGACTATGTGCCCATTGCCATGGATTGTTGACGGAAACTACTGCCCATCTTAAAGATGCTCTGAGAAAAAGGAGTTAAGGCTCGGATGGACTATCCAGCTACTTTACGAATCACCACAGACAGGGACACTCATCTGTTTACAACAATATCAGAAGCCAAAACATTTTTTACAGTGGAATATACCAGTGGATGAAATGTTAGACCTGGAAATGGTTAAAGAACTAGACCAATGCCACTGGTAGCCGGTTGGGGGACCTGGGATTATGAAGAAGCAGATGTCTGGCTCAGCTATGGAATCCGCTCAACCACTAGATTGCCTGAAAGCTGCCACAGAGGCTTATTCTGATTCTTCTACATCACTTCCACAGAGACACATGGGAGGAGGAAAATGGCAGAACAAACAGAAGAACACTCAAGTTAAGACAGCGGCATCATCTACCGCTACAACAGAAGCAACCTGACTTTTAGACTCCTGGAATAATATACTTCATTTTTTCTTCTGGGAATGGCTACCCATAGATGGCAGGAACTCCTGGTGGAAAATCAACCCTGCAGCAATTTTAACAGTTGGTACCTTTTTCTCCTTTTTTTCCTGTACTGTGCAACCCCCAGGCCCAGGTTTTGCTGGCCCTTTTCTGACTTTCTTTAAATAAAACATAGTATGGAAGTTACATTTAGGGAGGAGGGTGGAAGGAAAAAGAAAAAGGTGGATGATCACTGTTCTATAATTTAGGGGAACCAAGCTGGACTTTCCTCCTGGTTATAAGGCCAGTAACTTGGAACTGTTAGTCGGAGCTGATCAGACGCTATATTGACAACTCCCCAAGGGGCTGTGCCTTAGCTCCTGGAGAGATTATAGTATGCCCTGTTCCCTCCTGCAGTTTACCCAGGGGAAAGAATAGAAATTAATTTTGTACCCCCTCAATTGGTAACTCAGACACAATAGAATTACATGAATCAATAAAATATGATTGGTCTGGAGATCAGAGAGGGGGGTGGAGGGGGGAATGAACAGAGAACTTGTGAATGAAGGCTGATGGCTTGTGAAATGCTATGCGCTAATAGATTTTGTTGATCTAGTTTGTATTAGAACAAATTTTGCTCTTTCATGGTTAAATGAAAATATGTACAAAGGATATCAATGATTGGAAATGGGAAAGCTAGATTATAGTATGAAGCATGACAGTGCCAGGGGAAGGGAACCTGGTTATACCAACTTATTCTGTTTTGTTTAAGCTCCAGAGGTGACCTTCCACCTTGTTACGAGTGGTCAGAAATAAGCCCTCATTTGGTGTGGCCTTTGGTAGTCGCACCAGCCAGTCTCCACTCTTAGAGGCGTGGTACAGGTGGCACTTTTGGAAGTCCCTCACCAGAGGTGTAGACACTTTTTCACAGTTCAAGTGGCACATTATCATGTTGATGTTCTGGTTAGCGATTTCTTCTAAAATTGTTAGTGATTGCTACTGCGCTGCCTGGGTATTGGGAGGGAACATGACAGATTCTAACCTTTGTGGGATGGTTCTGCGATAAGACAGGGGCTATAAAATATGTAAATGACTGATACCATGGATTTTTCTCTCATTACAATGTTAAGGGTCTTAATAGCCCAGTGAAAAGGGCTTGGATACTTCAAGAGCCAGGTAGGTTGAAACCTGCAATAGCCTACCTACAAGAAACACATTTGTCTGAACAAGAACATAGAAAACTGAAGCATTCCTGGGTAGGGGAGGTTTATGCGGCCAACTGGCCCAACCCCCCCTGCCCTGCCGGGAACCTCGATCTTCTAAGAAGAAATGTCCTTATTCAGACAGTTGAGATGGAGTTAGATCCGAAGGGGAGATATGTTAGACTTAAGGCCTATTACTTTGACCTCAGATGTATACTTTCAAACATCTATGCCCCTAATGAATCAAAAGAAACCCAAATCTTCCTACAAAAGAAGAGTCTACAAACAATCACTGATCCTGATGTTCTTTAAATCATTGGGGGAGATTTTAACATGGTTATGTAGCCACTCAGAGATAGGAGAGGGGTGGGTGTCACTGCAGGGCCTTCTTTATCAGTGGGCTTTTTAAGGAGGCTCATGGGTGAGATGGGCTTGGTAGATGCATAGTGGTTTACTCATCCTACTTGAGATGATTATACCTTCTTCTCCCACAGGCACAACAGCTTTTCCAGAATAGACATGTTCTTTATGTCAGGGGAGAAGAGGGCCATGATACAGCAATGTGACATACTCCCCATGACGTGGTCGGACCATGCCCCAGTGCTGCTTCAGTTGACACCCACCCCCTCCCCCAGAAATTCCACATGGCGAACGAACATATGGCTAATAAATGAGGAAAGATTCAGAAGAGAGATGAAGGAGGTAATTACAGAATATCTTACCCTTAATTCCCACTTAGATACATCTCCCTCTGTGCAGTGGGATGCCTTGAAAGCAGTTATTAGAGGGGCTATAATTAAATACAGCTCCAGACAAAAACAACAATGCTTCCAGCTTCAAAAAGAAATAGAAGAAGAGCTTTGGGAGGCAGAGTTCAGATACAAGTTGACTCTGCATCCTGAGGATAAGGCACTTTGGTTGGGGAAGAAAAGAAGGCTGGAGGCAATGCTAGCTCACCAGGTAGATGGCCTGTTGCGGCGTATGGCCCAAAAATATTATGAGGGGGGTAACAGGGCCAGTCGTCTTCTGGCTCTGGCCTCAGAAAGCAAATTACCTCTAGGCAGGCACACAGATCTGACACCTGGGAGGACTTTGGTCTTAGACCCGCTGGGGATTTCAGAGGCCTTTGATGATTTTTACTTCACTTTTCATTCCCAAACATCCTTGGATCATTATGAAGACAAATTGACTGAGTTCTTCATAAATATAGATCTTTCGACCATTACCAAGGGTGATAGGATCATTCTGGAGGGGGACATTTCAGCTGGGGAAACATTAGGTATAATAAAAGAAATGAAAACTGTAAAATCCCCTGGGATGGATGGCCTGCCTTCAGAATTCTATAAGCATTTACTGTAAGTGAGGAGCTGATGCCTCCCTTACTGGACTGTTTTCAGTATATGCAGGCCGGGGGTGAGGTGCCTTCCTCTTGGAGACAGGCTCAAATAGTAGTTTTGCCAAAGGAGGGTAAAAACCAAGAACTTTGTGCCTCTTACCAACCCATCTCTCTTCTGAACATAGATACGAGGATTTTCACAGGGATACTGGTGGGTCATCTGCAGCGGGTGATAAGATAACAAGGGTTGTCCACCCTGACCAGACAGGCTTTGTGGCAGGCAGGTATTTGTTTGACAACATCAGAAGACTTCTAAACATCATCTCCTCACAGCGGGACAGGGAGAATTTCAGGTAGCATCTCCATGGATGCCGAAAGGCATCTGATAGGGTCAACTGGCAATTTTTAAAGATAACCATGGAGAAACTGCAATTTGGCTCTAAATTTCTGAAGGTCTTTCCTAGTTTGCATACCCTTCCTCAGGCTTAAGTAGAAGTGAATGGAGTTAGTTCGAGATTCTTCCCTTTACGCAGAGGTACCCATCAAGGCTGCCCCCTGTCCCTGCTATTATTTGCACTCTGTCTGGAATCCCTGGCTGTGGCAGTCCATCAGGATTAGTGTATTTGGGGGGTGATGGTGGGTGAGAGGGAGCAAAAGGTAGCATTATATGCCAATGATTCCATTTTTTTCCTGGGCTCCCGGAGACCTCAGTCCCCTGGCTGTTAACTCTGCTGGAGTGCTTTGGCTCCCTATCTGGATACAAGCTGAACTATGATAAATCTGAAGCCTTGTGACTGTCTGGTACCTGCCCCTTCCCCCCCGAATTTGCCTCAATCTTCCCCTTCAGCTTAGCTAAGAATAATCAAATTAGATATCTGAGGGGGGGGCAGATAAATGCAGACATAACAAAATTATTTGAAGCTAATTATAACAGAATGTAGAAAACTGCCAAACAAGATTTAGCCAGATGGTCTCTGTTACCCTTGACCACAGCTGGCAGAATAGATGTAATTAAAATGAATCTTTTACCACAGTACCTATTTCTTTTCAGTAACCTTCCCTTACCAGTTCCCCAGCCCACTGGCGGATGATAACCCAGGGATTACCCAATTTATCTGGGAGGTCGAGACCTTGGATTTCACAAAATATACTCTTCCTCCCAAAGACCAGGGAGGTCTGGTGATGCCAGACATACACCTTTATTATTTGGCATGTCAGCTACAAGGGCGGCATCAGGCAACAGCGTATCATCTTAGGTTGGTATCAGGTGGAGGAGGCTGATTGTTTGGGCCCTCCCCTCTTTTTGCTGGCCCAGACAGACCCAGGAGACCCGATCCCCACCCTGACTAGACACTCCTGGACGCAGCACACTCTGAAGATGTTAAGAAAAGTCCGAGATCTGTTGGACTCAGTAAAAGATGGGGCCTCTTTCTATCATTCAACACCACTCTTCTTCCTCCCCAGACTTGACTCAGGTTATGCAGGGTGGGATTCTAAAGGACTAACTTGTTTTTCACAATTTCTGGAGGGAGCCAACTGTGCATCCTCCAACATATGAAACTTAAATTTGGCCTTCAAAACAGGGACTTTCATAGACACCTGCAAGTTTGCCATTTCATAAGGGAAGGTGAGCACATGGTTTCTCTTACCCATGGGTTCAATTCCTGGGAGGGTTACATACAAGAGTTGATATCCCCAGGCTCAAGGGTGCATTGTATTTTGCAACTTTATGGCAAGTTAAGGCCAGTGGAATCCTGACCACTAGACAATATAAGGAAAGCATGGGAGCAGGAGATCCCTAGACAAGTAAGAGAGAAAGACTGGCATCGTAGATTAAAGCTGGGCTGGCAGGTAACCTCCTCCCCGACCTGGAGGGAATTCTATTGGTGAATCTTAGTCTAGTTCTTCAGGACCCCAGCCATTAACAAACCATTGTACTTTGTATGTACAATCTGGAATGCATTGATATGTGTAAAGGCCTGTTTACATAGTTGCACTCTGACTTGACATCCTTAATAAACTTGAGTTTAAAAAAGAAAAGCAGTGGGGAAGGCAACAGAATGCTGAGATGCATAAGTAGGGGTATAATTAGAGATGCAGCGAATTTAAATTCTGCCGGTGAGCACTTCAGTTGGCATCAGCAACGCGAAGTGTCCACTGTGAAAGGCTCACTTCACCTTGTAATTATTACTTTTCGTTGTCATTCAGCCTTAGCGTGAAGTAAGGCAGAGTGACAAGTCTGTTGTCAGCCCCCCACACATCACATGGCTTACAGTACCTTAAGTCACATGCTTTAGCCAGGTAGAAAGAAAGTGACTCATGCTCTAGGTGATACTTTCACTTTCTCCTGTGCAGAGGGAGAGAGAGGAAGAAGTCAGAGCAGTTGGAGAGAGAGAGAGAGAGAGATATCTGGGTGGCGAGGCAGTTTCAAAAGCTTTTTTAAAAGCTACATCCATTCATATTTTATTGTAGACTGTTTTGTTACTTAATTTTTTCTGTGACTTTCTTTTTTTCTTTGTTTTCTTAGTTATTGTTTGTGTGTGTCTGACTGTGAGTGTGTGTGCCTGTGTTGTATGTGTCTTGTGTGTGACTGTGTGTGGCGGTCAGACCAAGGGAGGGCAGTCGAGATGGAGTAGGAAATGTCTGGAGTGGGGGGCAGTTCCGTGGCATGGCCTGGGAGGAGTTTACACATGTGGGGGCATGGTCAGTTCACGATGGACGGGAGCAAAATCTTGCCACCCCAGAGTAGGAGGAGTTGGTGAGGCTACTGCAGCACCAAGTGAACCACCACCAACACCTCCTCAGGCAGTGGCACCACCACCAAGAGCACCAGCTCCTGAACAGGATGTGCCTGCACCCCCAGCCCCAAGTGTGGAGAATCAGCACCAGGCTGCAGTGTATCTGCCCCGGCTGTGCTGGTCCTCTCCACAACCCCTGGTTTTGGAGTTCTTTGAGTGTGTGTGAGGGGGACAGCAGCCTGGTGAAGTGCCACATTTGCGGGGTGGAAGTGCACTGTGGCCCCCTGGGGAGTCACATGGGGACTGGAGGCCAGCGCACCCACATGATCAATCACCACCAGGTGCAGTGGCAGGCTGCTACAAAATGGGCCAGGCCTGCACCTGCTGGCCCTTCTGTGGCAGAGGGGGTGGCTGTGTGTGACCCTAAGAGGAGGAGGGCCTCAGCAGCACCTGCTGCTCCACCAGCACTACCTCCACCACCACCAGCCACAGCACATCTGGACCCCAGAGAACTGCCTGTAACTCAGCCCGACATTGCAGTTCTCTAGAGTGCTGTGGATGCCACAAATGAGTGGGTGAGTGCTGTCGAGCAGCAGTTGGAGTGGATAGAGGGCAATCAATTGCAGATGATAGCCATGCTCCAGCTGCTGCTGGACTACCATGGGATTCCACACTATTTTTTTCCTTCCACCATGTGGCCCCACCTCCTCCCTGTGTCATAAAAAATATATTCCTCACCACCCTTGTATCTTATAATTATGCACTTTTTCCTTGTCTTCTGTTCTGTATGCGTTACAGTTTGTATCCTGTCCCCTCCTTCTGTTAAGTGTGTATGCGCTGTTTTGGTTTTACTTTGTTTTGTTGTCAATTGGATTGCCTCTGCTATCATTATTTAATCTTTAAAGGAGTAGTCCACCTAAAATTTTAAAACAGCATATGTTATGTATGGTTAAGCGGTATCTTCACATGTAAAGTCCTCTCTCTATAGTTTCCTCTGTCTGCTTTTAGAGTTTTTACTAATTTGGCCTTTCTGCTTTTGGCTAGTTTTACCACCTTGTGGATCTTCGTGTTAAATTGGTTTATTAGCCTTATCGCTTCATTGCACCCTAAATCATGATGGTGATAACATAGCTCATTGATTTAGCAAATGCACAGTTCACAACAGCAGAGCTGTGTAACTGACTAGCAGTTTTCCTACAGAAACCCCACTCACTTAGCTCTGAGGTATATGCTAAACTGTAACAGTTGCCACTTGGTCTCACTGCATTACAACAGTTACACAGCTCTGCTGTTGTGCATATGATAAATCTATGGGCTATGCTACATCACTGTGACATGACACAGGATGCATTGTAGGAGCGATAAAGACAGTCAATGTATTTGACATGAAGAAGATCCATAGGGGTCATAAAACTACCATAAGGTAGCAGGTTAATTTAGTAAAAACTCCTAACAGCAGACAGAGGGAAGGACGTACTAGGACTTTATACACAAATCAAAAGTGCTTTGTATAATATATGTTTTTTCAAATTCTGGGTTGACTACTCCTTTAACAAAACTAGTAAGCCATAACTCCACATGAATAGATGCCACAAAAATATTTTCACTGCTACTGCAACTGTATTTATGACAAATCAAGGCACACAGTAATGAGCCTTGCGTGTTGGTGGTTAGGCCTTCAGTGGTGTGCCTCCTAATGCAGGCTTAAGCAACAAAGTGCAGTGGTCATTTGTGTGTGCCTTGCTTTGCCATCAGTAAAGTTGCAGTAGCATTGAACATTTGTTTGTGGCATGTATTCATATGGTGTGGTAGCTTTGTGTGTTTGCCTTGCACTTTTGAGCCAGGTATTGTATACCAGAAGCTGTCCACATAGTGCAGTGTGCTTCTTATTGCCTGTTATATTCCAAGTTAAGAATGTTTACCCTGACATATTTTTGGTGCCTCAGTAATGTTTGCTTTCTGTCGGAGTGTTTGTTAAAAGCAGGACAAGCAGTGCAATTATTCTGTGCAAAACCATGTGTGCAGTGTAATGTCCTCTGTGTACAGACACTGTCCAGCTTCTTGCAAACATATATATGCTGACTTGTTCCAGTGCTTATGGTATAAAGAATAGAGATAAGAATGTATAACATATTTTATTTGTACCATCAGCAGCAGCGGACAAAGTCATATAATATGTTTTCAGAGGTCTTGGGGCAGTGTGCACCTCAGTCACGATGCACACATGACTTTTAGGAGATCATAGCACAAAGAACTCCTGCTTTTCAACAAACCGTACCCAACAGACAAGAAATATTGCTGAGGCACCCCAAATATTTTATGGTGTGCAGACATTATAAAGTCAGAATATATAACAGGTCCAATCCACTGCCACCACACTGTGCTACCACTGGTGCCGTGTCGTGTTATGGTGTACAGCAACTTGCTGCAAAATTGTCACTGCCAGTCTAAACTAGAAAGACATCACTTAGTCTGGAACAAAAAATGCAAAGAAGAAATGTGGTAGCACAGTGTGGTGGCAGTGAACTGGACCTGTTATATATTTTCTGACTTTATAATGCCTGTATACAGTGAAATATTTTGGGTGCCTCAGCAATATTTCATGTTTGTTGGATACAGTTTGTTGAAAAGCAGGAATTTTTGTGCTATGATCTCCTAAAAGTCATGTGTGCACTGTGACTGAGGTGCACACTGCCCCGAGACTTCTGAAAACATATATGACTTTGTCCGCTGCTGATGATGGTACAATACTATGAGGAATGTGATTGTGGCAGTGGGGATAAGGAGGATTTATACCATGTTTTATGGATCTGTAAATGGTATGATAGCCAACGTATGTTTTGGTTAGGCCCATACCTAAATAACAGATATAATGTTGATAAAAAAAGACCTTACTTATATACTGTTTTATACAGAGAATAGCTGGACAGTGGAAAGGGTAGCTAATTATCTACTGAGTATCAAGAAAATTAGAAGCAGAATTAGAATTACTTAGAAGCATAGATGTGTTATGTATACTTGAAATATTACTAGAGATATTAATGATTGCAATATGGGTGAATTTATATATGGAACAAAGTACAAAAGATGTGCAATAGATTATTTGAAGCATATGCCTTTAATCTCCTACCTCTCTGTTTGACACTATGCACGTTATAAGATTGTTAAAATTGCTGCTATTAGGTGTGCACTGTATAAATTGACTTTTCTGATATGAATATATTGTATAAAGGAATTATTGCTAATGGGGAAATTTTACCCGCTTTTATAATTATATAATTAGATATATGTGTAAATGACGTTTTAAATTGTGGATGTGATATACTAAATTGTGAAGGTTTATAACCATACAATAAAAATTCTTTGATTGATTGATGATGGTACAAATAAAATATATGTTATATATGCTTATCTTTATTCTTCATACCAGAAACACTGGAACAAGTCAGCATATATACGTTTGCAAGAACCTGGACCGTGTCTGCACACACTAGACTGACTGCACACATGCAGTTTAGCACAGTATAATTGCACTGCTCAGTCCTGCTTTTTAACAAACACTTCACGATACCACAACAGAAAGTAAACATTACTGAGGCTTCAAAAATATTTGTTTTTGGAAATAGACATTATGAAGTTGGAATATAACTAGGAAGGGAATTAATTAATGGTGCAGTCAGTGTTGCACGTAGTGGTCACACACAGTCACCAGAATTAATGTGCATCCCTAAAATGCTACTGACTTGTGTCCAGAAAATTCCCCAGTGCTGACAAAGTGAAATGAGAGCATAACAAGAAATGCAAGGTCTCCCAGAATTAATGGCACACTCAGTCATGCGCACAGTGTTCACACACAGTCACCAGAATTAATGTGCATCCCCCAGAAAGCTACTGTCTTCTCCCCTGAAAATTCCCAGTCCAGACAAAGGTAGGGGTCAGGAGGAGGGGGCACAGTAGAAAGGAAGCCAACTGATGAAGGGTGGACTCTAATAGGACCTAGAAAAAGAGAAGCAGCAGTAGGCAGGAGGGAGGAGGAAACACAGAGTAAGGCAAAGGGGGTAGGGAACATGTTTGCTGTACTAGCAACACATGGGAAAGGACACAGGAGGAGATTGCACAAGGGATAGTACTCACAAGGAGGAGGGAGAGTGGGGCATTACTAGTGGAGAGATTGAGCATGGCATGGCAGGGGAGGGATAATACTGGAGAGGTGAGGAGGGAGAGGGAAAGGAAGGTTGGCAGTCAAACAGGAGAAGTGGAGGAGTCTCAACTGAGAGGCAGGGGAAGACACTGGGACACATTGTAAAAGCACCATCTTGGTGGCCCCAGAAATGAGAACCTGGGTGAGGTGGTGGTGATGGGCACAAGGAAAGAGGAGGGAGGTGTACTGGTTTTGGGGGACTCCATACTCAAGGAGATCAAATGGGGTAGCAAGGGGGAGAGGCACAGTTGGCTATGGGTGGAGTCCATACCAGGATTAAAGGCAGACAAGGCAGGACAGGAAATCCTACAGTACGTAAGCAGGGGTAGGAGGAAACCACACATTGTGGTACATGTGGGGACAAATGACCTAGTGGGGGAAATGGTGGAGGTAACAAAGGAAAGGATTGAGGAAGTGGGAAGGTTGTGTGAGGAGACTGGGGAGTCTGTGGCATTCTCTGTGGTGCTCCCAGTACCCTGCACAAGCACAGTGAGAAAGGAGACAATTAGGGACTTGAACACATGGTTGGTAGAATGGTGTCAAACTAAGGGATATGGAGTTGTGAGTAGCTGGGGTAGTACTTGGGATAATAACAATCTGTTTGCAAGGGATAGGCTGTACCTGAATTTCTGATCTCACACAAATGTTGTCAGAGATTATGAAGGACCGTGGCAACAACCCCATTGCACTTATACACGTAGGTGCTAACAACATCTATAGGGATTCTGTCCAATCAATAAAAGAAGACTATGCCACATTAACTAATAAACTGGTGGATAAGGGTTGCAAAATCTGCATATCTGAAATTTTACCTATCCCACGTTTCTCATCATTCCTTAATAATAAAATCAAAGTAGTCAATGAATGGCTAAGAAAATGGTGCTTACGCCAAAACCTGACTTGTCTAATGCACTGGGAGGAATTCGAATATCATCCTGAATTGTACTGTTTTGATGGTTTACATCTAAGCAGATGGGGTAATGCTGTTCTGGGAAAACAATTTTTGACATCTGTTAACTATCTTTTAAACTAAAACTAGGGGGTGAGACGGTGGACAGGCCGCCATCTCTAAAATCTCCAGTCAGCAGCTCTATGACATGTCGAGAATTACATTTCCTGTGCTTTGATGCTAGATGTCTTACTCAAAAATTGGATGAATTAAAATGCAGAATTTATAAAGAGGAAGTTGACATTATTTCAATAAGTGAAATATGGGGTGATGATAAATCATCTTGGGAAACTATTATACCTGGTTTCACTGCCTATACTCTTATTAGGCATAATAGGAAGGGTGGAGGAGTGACGTTATTTTATAAAAAAAACTTAACTCTATCGACATTACAAAGAATATTAAAAACACGACAAACAAATGGAGACAATTTAGGTCAAGCTAAGTCTCTCATCAGATGTCCTTATTTTGGGTTCTTGTACCACCCTCCTAACTCATCAGTTGACATTCTAGATGCCATTCTATCTGAATTAGAACAGGCTAAAGCAATAGGCAGAATTGTAGTTTCTGGAGACTTTAATATAGGAACAATTGCCTGGCTGAATTTATGTGCAAACACCAGTCAGGGGAATAAGTTATTACATATATGTACCCAGTTGGGACTTAAACAGAATGTACTTAGCCCAACTAGAGGAAATAATATTCTAGATTTGGTTCTTTGTGATAATGACCTAATAGTAGATAACATTCTAGTAAGCGAGCCAATTGGGAATAGTGACCATAGCACTATTACATTTAACATCTTACAAACTTATATTTATAATTCCAATCTTACTAAAATATATCTGTATGATAAAGCAGATTTGGGCACAATGAAACACTTTATTGGAAATATTAATTGGGAGTCCTTATTGATAGGTTCTACTCCAGAACTTTATTGGGAAAACTTTAAGAATAGTATTTGTCAACTTAAGGAACTATATATCCCATCCAAAATTAAAAATGAGAATCTAAATAAAATTCCCAAATGGATGAACCAGTCTATCAAAAAATATATTAGATTAAAACATAAGAAGTACATTAGATATCAAAAAACTAAATCTTCCTCAAATTGGACTTCCTATAAACAGACACAAAGAAAATGTAAGATTATGATTAAAAGGGCTAAATCAAATTGGGATCAAAAATTAGCATCCACTGCTAATAAATCTAACATAAGCACTTTTACTCTTATATTAATTCTTTGAGGAAACCCACATGTCAATACTCTATATAATAAGGATAGGGTTCATAAAAAAGGTGGTGGAGTTGCATTATATGTATGTAATAATTTAACATCAGAGAGTATAGAGTGCTCCAGATGGGAACATGTTGACATCTTGTGGACTAAAATTATTTCCCCACAATCATCTAAAATTAATATAGCTGTGGTCTATAGACCACCGGCTAGTAGTCCAGAAAATGACAATCAAATACTGGATTTTGTTAAATGTGTGAACCAGGAAGACAGTGTTATCATACTGGGAGATTTCAATCTTCCAGGTATAAACTGGAATACATTACAGACAAATTCCCAGGCCGAGGCTAAATTCCTCTACATATTTATGGCAGTTGGACTAGAGCAGTTAGTAAATGAAAATACTAGGGGTAGCCATATCCTGGATTTAATTTTCACTAACTTGACTGATAATATTGAAAATTGTAGGGTTGATGTACCCCTGGGAAACAGTGACCACTTGATGGTCAGCTTTGAATATAATAAGGGTTACCGTAATATTAGTGGAAGTACAGTATTGTATGATTTCAATAAGGTGGATTACTGTACTTTAAATACTGAACTAGAAAACTGGAACTGGAGTTTGGAATTAAGTAATCATACACTTCACGAAATGTGGGATATATTTAGTACAAAATTAAATGTTGATTTATAAGTACATACCAACTAGTAAGAAATATCACAAAACTAGGGTTCCCTTCCACCGTGGATGACAGCATCAATCAAAAAGCAGATCAAGAAAAATAAAGCATATGCTAGGGCCAAACACTGTGGTAAACCCAAATCCTGGGAGATCTATAAACACCAATTAAAAGGGTAAAATAGATATTGCTAAAGCAAAAGGAATTATGAGCTTAACTTAGCCACAAAAACACAGGATAATTATAAAAGCTTTTATGCTTATATTAATAATAAAAGGACAAGGACGACAGTTGGTCCATTAAAAGATGATGCTGGTAAATTAATAACAGATAACAAGGACATGGCTGATATATTTAATACATACTTCTCGTCAGTATTTAATATAGAAAATATGTCTATGGTGCAAATCAACCACCTAGGGAGCATCAGATCTAAAATTAGAGTTTGAAGAAGTCAGAACTAGATTAAAAATTTAAATCCAAATAAGCTTATGGACCTGACGGTTTACACCAAGACTATTGAGGAATTTGCAGATAATCTGGCAGGGCCTATAACATTGATTTTTCAAAAATCCTGAAACTGCCAAAATTATTGAGGCTTGGAGACAGGCAATAGTGATCCCAATTCACAAAAAGGGTTCCAGACAAAGTATGGGAAATTATAGGCCGATTAGTTTGACATCTACCCTTGGGAAAATTTTGGAGGGAATTATTAAGGATTTTGTAATGGATCATGTAGAATTAGCTGGGCTTACAGATGTGACACAGCATGGATTTACCAAGGGACGTTCATGCCAAACTAATCTAATCGAGTTTTATGGGAAAATAAGTAAAACACTTGTTGGGGGAGGGTCTGTGGATGTGATATTCCTGGACTTTGCGAAGGCATTCGATAAAGTCCCACATGAACAATTAATACAAACCATTTTTAAACTGGGAATAAACCATAAACTGGTTTATTGGATCAATGATTGGCTGAGAGAGCGTAAACAGATGGTATGTGTCCTTGGTGAATCATCTAAATGGGCTCCAGTTACGAGCGGGGTCCCTCAGGGATCTGTTTTGGGACCATGCTTGTTTAATCTTTATATTTCTACTATGCAGGTTACAACTAATGTTTGGTTGTCCAAATTTGCGGACGACACACGCATAGGTTTCCCAGTAAATAGTCAGAGGGATGCATTAAAACTGCAAGAGGCCCTTGCAGAATTGGAGACCTGGGCTATAGAAAATAAGGCATCCTTTAATACTGACAAATGTACGGTAATGCACTTGGGGAAAAAAAATCCAGAGGTGGATTACTTCTTGGATGGCCAGCTACTTAGGGTAGTAAAGGAAGAGAGAGATCTGGGCATCATGGTTAGCAATGACCTTAAACCCCATTTGCATTGTAATCAGGTGGTCAAGAGATCAAACAACATCTTAAACTGTATACATAGACATATTAAAAGTAGAAAGAAGGAGGTTTTGCTTCCTCTCTATACTTCCTGAATTCACCCTCATGCGGAGTACTGTTCACAGTTTTGGGCCCCAGGATATAGGCAGGATATAGATGCGCTGGAGACGGTTCAGCGTAGAGCCACAAAAAGAATCAGGGAGGTACAGAGTGTAAATTATGAGGAAAGATTGAGTAACCTGGATCTTTATTCCTTGGAGTATCGTAGGTTGAGAGGGGATATGTGTCTTATTTACCAAGCACTATCGGATAAGGAGCTTTGGAAAAAACTAGCACTAACTTTGAGACACCAGTCTCATAATACGCGTACCCATCATCTTCAACTTAATATGGAAAAATTTAATACAGAGGCAAGAAGGTATTGGTTTTCATTAAGAGTTGTTAAAACTTGGAATGCACTACTAGCTGGGGTGGTGGGTAGCCAAACTATGTTAGCTTTCAAGCAGTCACTTGATTATTATCTGAAGAGTAAAAATATAAAAGGGTATTAATTTTTACTACAAATATAGTAAAGTACTAGTCTGGCGAGCTAAATGGACTTTTGTCTTTAAAGAGCTCAGGATAACCTATGAAACTTATGACACTATCTTGTTAGATACTACTTAATGTCCCACCAGTTAAATTTTCTACTGACATTATTAAGAAAAAAATATTAACACAACATAGCTGGGCATTTATTATTTTTATTAGTTGATGTCATTACTATTCCTTTAAAACTGATGTTTGATTATTTCCTGGCCATGAATTTTGTTCCACAGGATTGGCTTATGCCATCACTATTCATAAAAAAGGCCAAAAAAATAATTGGAAAACTATAGGCCAATAAGTTTAACTTCTTCTACTTGCAAATTATTGGAAGGTTTAATTAAAGATATGATATCCCCTGTCCTTGACTCTCATGATGTTGAGCAACATGGTTTCAAAAAAGGCAGAAGCTATTTGACTAATTTAATATGCTTCTATGAACAAATCAATTCATTACTTGACAAAAATGTGCCATGTGATATAATTTATATTGATTTTAGTAAAGCTTTTGACATCATGCCACATTGGGCTCTAATTACCAAACTTCTTAAGTTAAAATTAAACAGTGTTGTAGTAAATTGGATAATTAATTGGCTTCAAAATCGCTCTGAGCAAGTGTCTATCAATGGGAGCAAATCAGCTAGGGGGATAGTGACAAGCGGGGTACCACAGGGTTCGGTTTTGGGCCCATGCCTGTTTCAGGCATTTATTACTGATCTTACCTCAGGCTGTTCATCTTTTACCATTAAATATGCAGACGATGCTAAAATAGGTGGCCCTTGTGCCTCTGCTTACCAGGCCAACACTATCCAAAAAGACCTTGATCACATTACTATATGGGTTAAGAACTGGGGTATGACTTTGAACATCTCAAAATGCAAAGTAATGCATTTGGACTTAAGTAATTTACAAACCCCCTACTATTTGGATGGTATACTACTTGATACAACATCAGATGAAAGAGATTTGGGCATTATTATCTCAGATAACTTATCTTATAATAAACACGCAAACAACATTATTAACAAATCCAATAAAGTGGTATAGAAACATAGAATTTGATGGCAGATAAGGACCGCTTGGCCCACCCAGTCTGCCCATTTCCCTACCTAATGGATAAGCTGCAGATCCTAGTTAACCAGCAGCCTACTTCTTTCTACCCCCACCCCTTAGAATTGCCTTATGGCTGTCCCATGCATGCTTCAATTCAATCACTGTTTTTGACTCCACAACCTCCTCCGGAAGGCCGTTCCATGCATCCACAACCCTCTCTGTGAAAAAATACTTCCTTACATTACCTCTGTGCCACCACCCCATCTTCAGATTGTACCCCCTTGTTCTTGCACAACTCTTTTTTTGAAAGATGCTACCCTCTTGGACTTTGTTGATTCCCTTGAGGTACTTGAATGCTTCTATCATGTCCCCCCCCCCTTTCTTCGAGGCTATACATATTAAGCTCCTTTAGTCTCTCTTCATATGTCTTCCGGTGCAGACCCTGCACCATTTCAGTTGCCCTCCTCTGGACAGCTTCCATCTTGTCTATGTCCTTGTGGAGTTGGGTCTCCAGAATTGCACACAGTACTCAGATGGGGTCTCACCACCTGTCTGTACAGAGGGATAATAACTTCCTGTTTTCTACTGGTGATGCCTCTCTCTATGCATCCCAGTATCTCCCCAGCCTCCTTACTGCCTCTCACATTGCTTGCCCACCTTTAAGTCATCTGATATGACTACCCCCAGGTCCCTTTCCATTTTTGTTGTTAGTATCTCACCCCCATTGTGTACTCTTCTCCTGGGTTTTTGTTTCCCAGGTGCATTACCTTGCACTTCTTAGCATTAAATCTAAGCTGCCATACATTTGACCATTCCTCTAACCTTGCCAAGTCCCTTCTCATCCTTTCCACCCCACCTTGTGCATCAACTCTGTTGCAGATCTTTGTGTCATCTGCAAAGAGACATATTTTTCCTTCCAGTCCCTCTGCAATGTCGCTTATAAAGACATTGAAGAGGACCGGTCCTAATACTGAACCCAGCGGCACCCCACTAGTAACCCCCCTTTCTTCAGAGTGGACTCCATTTACTGTTACCTCTGTGTCCTATTCTCCAGCCAATTCTTTACCCAGGCTATCATCTTAGGACCCACTCCCAGGCTGGCTAACTTGTATATTAATCTTTTGTGTGGGACTGAGTCAAATGCCTTGCTAAAGTCTAGGTAGGCCATATCCACAGCCCCTGATCTACTACTTTGGTCACCCAGTCAAAGAAATCTATTAGATTCATCTGGCATGACCTTTCTGCTGTGAATCCATGCTGCCTTGGGTCCTGTGCCCCTCTGGCCTCTAGGTACTCGACAATTCTTTCCTTCAGAAATGATTCCATCATTTTCCCTATCACTGAGGTTAAACTAACTGGTCTGTAGTTTCCCGCTTCTGCCCTGCTCCCACTTTTGTGAAGGGGAATCACATCTGCCCTCCTCCCGTCCACAGGTACCACCCCATCCTCCCATGATTTGTTAAAGAGGGTAGTCAGTGGTGTCACTAGTTCTACCCTTAGTCCTTTTAGAATTCTGGGATGAATCCCATCAGGCTCCATTGCTTTGTCCACCTTCAATTTTAAGAGTTCTTTCAGAACCCTTTCTTCTGTAAATGGGCTGGTATCAACTTCTGTATCCAGAGTGTTTCTATTGTTTGGTTTAGGTACCTCCCCCTCTTCATTTGTAAATACTGAGCAAAATATTTGTTTAGTATTTCTGCCTTTCACAGTCACCCTCTGCACCACTCCCCTTTATTAAGCCTCATTATCCTTCCATTAGTCTTCCTTCATTCCTGATGTACCTAAAGGTTTTATTCCCTTCTTAACTGAGTTGGTTATCTTTTCCTCAGTTTGGGCCTTTGCTGTTCTGACTGCCTTCCCATCTTCCTTTTGCTTTAACTGATACAATTCTCTGCCCTGCTCCTTCTGTGATTCCTTGTACTTTCTGAATGCTTTCTTTTTCTCTTGAACCTTCACTGCCACCTCCTTGGAGAACCATAGTGGTTTCTTACATCATTTTGTTTTGTTTATTTGCTTCACACAAAGGCTTGTTACCTCTGTGATGGCAGTTTTTATTATTCTGCATTGTTCTTCCACCCCTCCTTCCTGCCCATTTGCTAGTGCATTCCTTAGGCACTCACCCATTTTGGCAAAGTCAGCCCTCCTGAAGTCCAGTACTTTTGCCTTTGTATGGCTTGACTCTATTGCTGTGTTTATTGTGAACCATACTGTTCGATGGTCGCTAGTTCCCAGATGGCTACCCACTTCTACATCTGTGATCCTCTCTCCATCTCCATTTGAGTGGACCAGGTCTAAGACTGCTCCCTCTTGAGTGGGTTCCAATACTAGTTGTCTAAGTCATGCCCCCTGTACGGCATCTAGAATAACCCCACTCTTAGAAGTGGCTGCTGCAACTGCACTCCAGTTAACATCTGGCATATTCAGATCACCCATCAGCAATATCTCCCCTTTTTCTGCCATTCTAAGTATACTTTCTATCATTTCCTTGTCCATTTCCTCCCCTGAGAGAAGTCTGTATACAACCCTGTGCAGATTGTGGTGCCATTGCCTGCCTCCAATAGACCCACAGTGCTTCTTCTCCTCCCTGTTTACCCTTTTGTTCTGTTGCTTTGATTCCTTCTCTTATGTAGAGAGCTACTCCTCCTTTTACCCTCCTGTCCCTCCTGTAGATGGTGTATCCTGGTCGTTTACGTCCCAGTCATGTTCTGTGTGTACCATGTTTCTGTGACTGCCACGATATCCAGATGTTCCTCCTCCATCAAGGCCACTAATTGAGGAAGCTTGTTACCCAGACTACGGGCATTGGTACTCATTGCTCTCCATTTGTTGATGGCTTTACCTTCTGTAGCAGCATCCCCCACTGACCTTTCTACCTTGGTCTTTTTCTCATTTAGTACCCTGTTTTGTAGGGGGAGGCTGGGAATTTCCTGCTGCTTATCAGTGGTCTATTTTGCGTAACATCAGATCAAGGAAGCATGAAGTGTTGCTACCACTATATCGAGCATACGTCAGACCACATTTGGACTATGCTTACCAGCTTTGGTGTCCGTATAAAAAATCTGAAGGCCTTTTAATGGGAACAGTTCAGAGAAAGTTTACTAAAAAAAGTTTCTGGGCTATATGATGTCTCTTATGAGGGTAGGCTAGATATTCTAAAACTCATGCCCCTATCCACACGTCGGCTTCGTGGTGATCTTATGTTATTATATGACATCATTCAAGACCCTTATCTTTTATGTGAACTTGGTTTAGAATTTAAAAGCTGTTATCACAATATCAGGGGACACCCTTTACAATTAGTTAGAAAACCTTTTTTGAGATCAAGTCGCAAATATTTTTTCATTATTAGAGTTGTTGGTCCATGGAATAGACTACCGCTTAATTTCATTATTAGTGAAAATAAAAGTATTTTTAAAAATAGACTAGATGGCCTTATAAGTAATGGGTATGACCTTTCCTATTATATATTGGATTAGCATAACAGCATTATGGGCTTCTGCCTTCTCGCTCTTGTACTTACCTTAGTATGAACCTTAGTATGAATGGGGAGGGGAAGGAGATATTAAAGCAAAGACTGGGGAGGTATATTGAGACAAAAGTGGATTTAAACTAGATGGGAGGGTGGCAAGTGGACAGCAAGTAGGCAGAAATCAGATAGAGTGGAGTCACAGCCTACCCTTCCAGGCTAGCAGGGAAGGAATCAGGGTGTCCAAAAAAGGAGGAAGTAGAAGGGAGAAAATGGAGGCCAATGAAGGGAAGGGGGCAGGATGGAAGGTGGTCTTGCTGAATGCAAGAAGCTTAGGCAACAAATCAGCTGAGCAACAGGCACTCCTAGCAGTGTGGAGAGTGGATATTGTAGCTGTCACAGAAACGTGGGCAACTGAGCACTGGGACTGTCTGGGATCTGACAATCCCAGGATACAAATTATACAGGAAGGACCTTAAGGAGGGGAGGGACGGTGGGGTGACATTCTATGTGAGGGACGGGATCAAGTGCACAAGGGACGAGGGGGAAGAAAGGAGAACAGAGGCAATCTGGCTGCAGCTCCTAGACTCAAGGGGTAGGAAACTGAGGTTTGGGGTGGTATACAGGCCACCATCCCAGTCTGAGGAGCTAGACAGGGAATTAGCAGGACAAATCAGAAAGGTATGTAGAAAAGGGAAGGTGGTCATCGTGGGGGATTTCAACTTGCCGGGAGCTGACTGAAGCATTCCGGTCACCTCCAGCACTAGAGAGCAAGTGCTCCTGGATGCGATCCAGGAGAGTCTCCTGACACAGTTGGCTAGTGTACCTACTAGGCTAAAGAACACTTTAGATTTGGTATTGTTGAATGGGGATGCAGTAAGGAAAATAAAGGTGGAGGACCCACTAGCCGACAGTGATCACTAAATGGTGTGGTTTAACATCACAATGTGTGGGGAGCCAGAGAAATCAGTTACTCAGGTGATAAACTTAAGGGGGGCATACTTTGGGAGGATGCAGGAAGATCTGAAAGGGAAACTGGAGGGCAAAAGGCTGGAGATGGATGCAGAGCAGAAATGGGATATTATTAAACAGGGGATTACAGAGGTAGGTAACAGAAGCCTGCACCAAGACACAGAGTAAAAGGAGCAGAGCAAGAAAACCATGCTGGTTGAACAGCGAGGTAGTGGAGATGATGAGAGCAAAATGAGAGGTGCACCAAAGGTATAGGAGGACGGGGAAGGAAGTGGACAGGGAGGAGGAGCAAGGAGGTCCAGGAAGGTGACCAGAAAAGTGAGAAAAGCCAAGGCCCAGAGGGCTGAGATTAACGTAAGGAATTAATGGGGGACTTTTCAGATACATCAGGGAGAAAAGGAAGTATAAGGAGACAATAGTGAGGATAAAAAGGGGTGGGGAGTGGAAGGTAAAAGGGGAGAAGCAAGCAGAAGCACAGAATCAATACTTTTGCTCAGTGTTCACAGAAGAAAAGGGGGCACCACTACCACCATGGTCTGGGATGGTGGGGACAGAGGGAGTGGAGGCGACAGGTGGAAGAATTGAGGCAAGTAGAGTCCTAGATGTTCTTTACTTGGACTTCAGCAAGGTCTTCAATTCTGTGCCTCATGGGTGGCTTGGGGGGAAGCTAACTGGTGTAGGGGTAGGGGCAAAAATTATGAACTGGATTACAAGCTGGCTGAGTGGGAGGCTGCAATGGGTGGTAGTGAGAGGAGAGCTCTCAACTCCAAGGCCAGTGACAAGTGGTGTGCCACAGGGCTCTGTGTTGGGGCCAGTATTATTTGGGCTCTTCATATCAGACATTTGCACATGGGGTAGTGAGCAAGGTAAGTCTGTTCACTGATGACACCAAATTGGAGCAGTGGTGGATGGAGAGAGGGATGAAAGCAGCTGCAGGGGGACCTAAGCAAGCTAGAGGAGTGGTCAGAGGGTGGCAGCTGGGGTTCAATGCAAAGAAGTGTAAGGTTATGCACTTTGGGGTGAAGAACCCAAGGAGAATACTGGCTGGGGGGTTAATCTTGGGATCACTGAGGAGGAGAAGGACCTAGGGTAATGATAACAGGGACCATAAACAACACTGCCCAGTACAGGAGAGCAGCTGCAAAAGCAAACAAAATGCTGGGGTGCAAGGTGAGGGGTTTCATCCAGGTGAAGAGAGATGATCTTGACCTCTACAGATCGCTGGTAAGGCCGTGCTTAGAGTACTGTGTGCAGTTTGGAGGCCATACCTAAAGCGTGATATCAGGCTACTGGAGGGGGTGCAGAGGAGGGCAACAAAGATGATACAGGGTATGTGGAATGGAAGGGAAAAACTATGACAGCAAGCTGGGAGACCTGAATATGTACACCCTGGAGGACAGAAGAGACAGGAGGGACATGATAGAGACATTCAAGTATCTGAGGGGAATCAATAAGGATGGGGCAGATGAGGTCTTTAAGCTAAGGAGAGGGGGGCACCAGGGGGCATGGACTAAGAATAGAGGGGAAGATTTAGGAAGGAAATGAGGAGACACTATTTCACAGAGAGGTGGTAGCAAAATGGAATGCACTACCAGAAAGGGTGGTATCATGTAAATCTGTGAGCAGCTTGAAAGGGCATGGGACAGGGAACAGGGGAGGTAAGGGTGGGGAGGTGGGGGATGGCAGTGGGATGACAAAGGGAGGGAGGTGGGGCAGCTGCAAGCTAGGGGTGCTAGCTGCACACTCGAGCAGACTTAGATAGACCAGGTGGTCTGTTTCTGCTGGCACATTCGTATGTTCGTAATGAGAGCATAACAAGAAACGCAAAGTCTCCACATTCCACACTCCAGTAAGAACTAAGTGCCCTGCTGCTACTGTTAGAATTACATGTAATGCTGCAGTTGACCTGACAGTGATGGGATGATGCACAGTGTCTTGCCAAATGGTGTGCAAGAAGGATAACCTAACCATTGAGTTTACCGTCCAAGATGATGAGACTGAGAATGCTGTTGGTTGCCCAAAGTGGGCTGCACTGACCTCAACAGGATGGATGCCCTTTGTGTGTACACCAATGCTACCCTTGTTAAGTTGATTTTGGCACCATCATTGTTTTCCACAGAACCTGACCGTAACTGTGTGATATATATATTTATATATATGTATATAATTTATATATATATATATATATATATATATACATATATACATGTAATCATTATTTTGTTTTTGTGTTACAGGTCACATAGTACGCACTTGGTGTTGCATTTCTGTGCTGATGAGGAATTGTGGCGTTGGAATACTGTCAAGCCAGTGAAGGTAAGTATTTTTTTTTTTGGGGGTTCAATTTCAAGCAAGTTTCATTAATGACTGGTTTATTGTTTGATAAATAAATTCTTCACAGGTTTTATCTGCATCCTCCTGCAGTCCAGTACTGATGGTCGTGGTCATGGATTCATACTACTTGTTGCATCATGTCTGCCGGCCCAGGGGGTATGATGTTGAACTTGTTATTTGGAGAAGGCAACAATGACAGCACACAGCATCAGAAAGTTTCCTCCCAAAAGAGATAAACAAGAAGTTATTAGTACTTAATTGAAGTAACACATTATGTTTAAAGTGTGGCTATTCCATCATGTCATATACTGTATGCTGATTAACAGATAACAAGCTGTGTCACCATGCCAAAGCCACATGAAGACCAAATCATCATCACAATCACAAATTCAGTACCTGTAACCCATACACTGTGTCACTGTCCCTAATTATGTCTTAACTCAAGTTACATTGAAAACACAACTTGTGAAGTCACGACCTGGATCGAACTTTGTTCACACTGGCATGGCTGCTACAGCAATGCAGTGTGTGATGTGCATGACAAATATATTATGCGATGAACATGTCATGCCACCTACTTTACATGACTCGTCAGTCGGATCTGCACTCATCTGAAAAAATGAAAAACAATAAAGAACTGATGAAATAAAATTGATATACTTACTGGTCTGGAAATGGATATCCAATCCTAGAGGTGGCTGTTGACAGTATTGCAGTACCATAGCCCTCCAGTGAAGGAGAGTGGTTGGTTAACCTGTAAAAAAAAGAAAATAAGTTGACTGTATGTGTCTGACCACTGCATCTCATAAAATCAACAGGACACATAAAACATCTAAAGGAAGTTCCATAGTATGAAACATTATACACATACTCACTTTAAAGAATTGATAGTAACAAAGCCTTGTGGCTGTGGCTGATGTATGTGGTCTCTTGTCCGACTCCATCTGCCATGGAATGTGCAGGACACGGAATGGAAAACATCGGCACACTGGTGGTGGTAGTGGTGGTCATGGGGGCACATGATTTTGACATTCCCTCTCACATTTATCTGCATCTGGTGGCTTTGGCTAACAGCACGTTTCTGGTGGTGGTCATGGGGGCACGTGATTTTGACATTCCCTCTCACATTTATCTGCATCTGGTGACTTTGGCTAACAGCGCGTTTCTGGTGGTGGTCATGGGGGTACGTGATTTTGACATTCCCTCTCACATTTATCTGCATCTGGTGACTTTGGCTAACAGCGCGTTTCTGGTGGTGGTCATGGGGGCACGTGATTTTGACATTCCCTCTCACATTTATCTGCATCTGGTGACTTTGGCTAACAGCGCTTTTCTGGTGGTGGTCATGGGGGCACGTGGTTTTGACATTCCCTCTCACATTTATCTGCATCTGGTGGCTTTGCATGGGGCACATGATTTTGACATTCCGCCACATTTATCTGCACCTGGTGGCTTTGGCTAATAGCGCTTTTCTAGTGGTCATGGGAGCACATGATTTTGACATTCCCTCTCACATTTATCTGCATCTGGTGGCTTTGGATAACAGCACTTTTCTGGTGGTAGTCATGGGGGAACAGCTGTAGCCTGCAACACATTCACTATTACTGTCAGATACACACATGTGGGTGGCGGGTGGGATATAGTATGCACTGTGTTACAAATATAATTTGAGTCATTCTGAGTGGAACACTGCTTTAACTTTATGAAAAACAAAACATGTACCATAGGAAAAATGTGAGAGCCTTTTAACCACTTCACTTAAAACCCACCAACATCAACCTCATCATCATCCTCATACAGAAAGCTGCCCTCGCAGTCATCAGTGTCTGAATTCTGCCCACAAGGGAATTCTTTCTCAATCATGTCATCATTTACCTCACTAGTAAGCAATTTAATGCTGCCAGTACCACCATGATGGTCCATTTCTACAACATTGGTACAATCATGACCATGCTGGGGTATGAATACGGAGGTTGCAGTTCGAACTGCTATGTGACCCTCATTCATTTTTACGAATGTCAGCAAGCTGACATTTGCAGGAGAGAGGCTTATACGACAATCCCGAACTATTGCACCCGCTGAACTGAATACCCTCTCGACACTTACACTGGAGGGTGCACATGTCATGTACTTCAATGCCACTGAGGTCAGCTCTGGCCAGTCACTGACCTTTCCAGTCCAGTATAAAAGAGGATCATCAGTTATTAACAGATGCCTGTTTTCAGCCAAATGTGAGTCAACCATTCGCTGTGCTGCATGAAGTCAGATGGTTGATGCATCATCCTGTTCTCCAGAATCATTTATGTCACAAATCCCGACTTTGGACATAGCACCCCAAAGTGTGTTAATGACAACCGCTTTTGATGACAGATCACCTGGAATTGCAGCCCCTTACAGGATGTGCTTGATACTATTCGAACTGACTTTCAGCCTGATTATGCTGTTGAGGCTGGCTGACCTTGTCTCATGACTTCTGTGCCCCATGAACCAAGTGCACCATTTGCCCACTGACCTTTTTTATCTGTTCAGGTCCTCCCTCCAGTAGTGAGGCAATTCCACGTTTGTATCGTGGGTCCAGCATTGTTGCTATTGCAAAGTCGTCATTTTGCTGAATGCTCAAGATGTGCCGATTGCACTCGAATAGTGCCAGCATGTGTTTCAGCAACACACTGCTAGCACAGTCTCTGGAACCATCAAGGCTATGCTGTAGATTCAGCAATGTCTGCCTCAACACCTGCAGCAGTGGAATTGATTGGCTAATGGAGGCAGACTCGCCACTCACTGTCTGTGTGGTGTGTTCAAAAGGCCTCAAAATTGTTATTACAGATTCCATGAGGTGCCACTGTTCAGTCAGTGAGAGACATGGAGGCCCTGAAGTGTCACGCTAGTGTGCATGACAAGTTATTCTGAAATGGCTCTGTATTGTTCATACAACCTCTCTACCATGTATGAAGTGGAGTTCCACCGGGTGACAACTTCCAGCCTAAGGTGGTGCTGCAGTAGGCTGTTTTGGATCTGCAATTACCAAAGCTGATCACGGGCCTTTGCAGAGTGTGAAAAGTGAGAACAGATACTGCTTGCAACTGTCAGCATTTCCTTTATATCAGGGTGCTGCAGAAACTCCTGCACCACAAGATTTAAACAGTGGACCATGCATGGAACCCAAACAAAGCCACCATTCGTGATGCATTTAATCACATTTGACCCATTGTCACTTGCTATAAACCCAGCTCTCAGAGACAGGGGGTTCAGCCACTCATCAATTTCAATCAGTAGCAAGTCCAGCATGTTTTCACCAGTGTGTGAACAGGTCACATTGCGCATAGCAAGTGTTGCATGCTGTTGAATTCTGGGAAGATTGCTACCACGACAATCCACCTTACTACACTGATTATTCACACTACAACCAGCACAAACAACCCCCGGCACCTGCACCCAATGTGCAGTTATAAACAAATATGCATTCCCCACTGTTTTGCCACTTTGTCCACATATCCATACTTAAATGGATGAATGGAGAGGAGGAATGTTGACGGGCATGTCTAACAGAGTCGGCCAATACGATGATATAACTCGGGACAGCATGGTGGAAAAGTATGTCCTGGATGGGACTTTCCATTTTGGACAGGTGCATGCTGCAAATCATCGGAATCCAAAATTTCCATGAATGAGAAGGGTAAAAGATCAGTTGCCAGCATTTCAGCTACAGCAGCATTAAGTTCACGTGACACTGCATGATTGGGTGGTTACTTCAGGTTATGGGCAAAAACACTCTACAACGTGGGCTGACTTATATGTTTTGCATGGGGTGTGAAGAATGGCTCTGCTCTGCGAATGAATGGGGGGTGTGAACATGTGATGAAGAGGGCTGCACAGGTGACAAATTCACAAATGAAGTTATTTTCCCAGATTTATGTACAAGGGTTGATGTACCACTTGCACTAGACGTACTGCATTGACTACCACCATCACCACCACCACTGCTACTCTTACCACCACTTGACAAGGTTTCAGAATCATTATCCTCCACCTCATCATGCCTGTAGTAATCCTCTGCTGTTATTTCATTGCTACTGCAGACATTCCTACTTGCTCTTACAGTCATGGAAGGGGATAACATGCTCATTAAGGCTGATGATGAGAGTGAATGCCCCACTATAGCATTAGCTGCCATCTGGTGCCGGGTCCACAGTGCCATGTGCCTGTTCTTAAGATGTGTATGCTGCCCCCCAGTGTCAAGATGACTCCCCTTTTTACCTTGACTCACACGTGCATGGCAAAACTGGCAGATAGCAACTGACTCATCGTTTGCATCTTGAACAAAAAAATCTCAAACAAGGCACTGTGATCCTCTACTTTTAACATGTCCCTGATGCTGCTTATTGGACTCTGTTTTTTTTAAGCCCTGAAAGGGTGTGGGGGTGCTACATGATTTTTCAGACAGGACACACTTCGACTGCAACTAAATACCATGGTTACCTATGATTTTTACTGGGTCATCATCATCATCATCAACATCCACTGGAACTGCTAAAGCACAACTTTTTCGGGAGGGGGGATTTAATGCCAACAGACCCAGACACAGCCACCTTGACTTTCTTTTTCTCCAGTTCCCAACAGGGGTCACTGACATCATCATCATATTCATCAACATCATCCGCATCCACATTTTCTGCTTGGATGGTGTCATGCAGACTACGTGTTGCAACCACAGTAACATCATCATCATCATCATCATCACCGATATTTTTGCACCACACTGTGAATCATTGGATGGCAAAGGCATGACCACCACCGCAGTGGAAGAAATGTGACATTGAGCGTTATCGTCGCCATGATCAGAATCATGTTCCACTACCGTGGGGATGTTACTGGGGGTGGGGAGTATGATATCATCTACTCTGTCACTCACTGCTTTAGACTTAACTGTATATTTTGATACAGTTAAATGGTCAGAAGTGGAACTTGAGGTAGCAATACTTATGCCAGCAGAAACTGCACTAACACCACCAGCTGGGACATCATCATCTCCTCCAACTATCAGTGAAGCTACAGATTACGCTGTAAAAAAACAATCCTTTTCCTCACATCAGCTATGCACTTCTGCATACTACCACACCCACAGACAATCTTACCCCTGGCAGCAGTGCCATGGCCAGAAACAGCTTTGCTTGCACGTCTCTTTGTGGACAGTTTGGGGGATCAACAAGAAAACTTTAAACCTATTTAAATTTCAGAACATTCACTCTGGCCCGGTGTATGTAATGTGTGAAGTCCAAAAAAACAACAGTGGCTTGCAGATGTAGATTGCAAATTACGCAGATGCAAAGGCAGGCACAGACAGATTAGATTGCACTGTGCAATCATGAAAAAGATGCAGATGCAAAGTCACAATCCAAATTCAATATGGAAATGAATACCTTTTGCCGGTTTGGGGGGGCAGCAAACGCAGTAACAGTACAAAATCAATATACCACAATCCCGACCACAGAGCAGTACAAAATCACACAGCTGCAATGGATAGCAGGTTCACACTGCTGCAATTACTCTGCGGCACACTAAAAGGTGTCAGAGAACTGTGATTTAATGGCACACGTCACATACACATTCAGACACACACACTACAAGTAATGCATGGCAAATTGAAAACTTCAGTAATATAACCAGATCTTTTCAACAAACTGCAATTATGCACTGCTGCAACACAAAATTCAGCAAGAAAGTGTCAAGAAATACTGAAAATATTACTGTGTGTACATTATCACAGGTATACAAAAAAATATAACCAAAACAAAAAGACTGCCTTTTTTCCCACAGTTAATCTAAATCTACCTACACCACATAAATACGCCCTCCCAAAGCACACTTCAACTGTCTCTCAGTACACAGACTGAATGTTCAAAATTAACATTCAAAATCCACACACAAACAATAAACACTCTATGATATAAGTACAGGAGGATTTCCTACAATTGATGTACTATGTTTTAAGCCAAAAAAATGGCTCAAAAAGGATTTTTTAACAGCTTTTATAGGGTTTCAGTCGCAGAGCTCTGACAGCAAACTGTCTCCAACTACCACTACACACACACTACACAGAACTGAGGCTGTGCAGAACAATCTAGAGTCCATGTGACCTGCAATCCCATGAATCAATGCAAAATTCATCTTGGAGCCAAAAAACAAGGCAAAGTGATGCGAAGTACATTGAAATCAATGTAGTTTGCCTAAAAATGGGCACAGAAGTGGATGGGAAGGCGGAGTAACATGAAGTGCATTAAAATCAATGACTTCATGATCCTCATTATGACCCGAAGTACTACGCTTTGCATTGCGGAGTACTTCGTGGATTCCCCACTACTTCGTGAATTGCTTCATGGAGCGAATTTCGGTCACTTCGGCCCACCACTAGGTATAACCAGCAGAAAGAAAAGAAAGAGGTGGTTATGCCACTGTAAAGAACACTGGTAAAGCCTCACTTGGAGTACTGCATCCAGTTCTGGAGACCACATCTCAGGAATGACATACACAGGATGGAAGCAGTCCAGAGAAGGGCTGCACCAGAAGCCATATGAGGAATGACTCAGTGGTCTTAATATCTATTCATTGGAGGAGAGGAGAGAGAGGGGGGATATGATACAGACATTCAATTAAATTAAGAATATAAACAGGGTACAGAAGGGAAGCATATTTCAGAGGAAGCATTGCACAAGGACAAGGGGACATGCTATGAGGCTTGAGGGAGGAAGGCTTGGGGGGATGCCAGGAAGTACTTTTTCACAAAAAAGGTGGTGAATCCTTGGAACAGCCTTCCGGCAGACATGGTGGGGGCTAAAACAACACTGGGGTTCAAGAGCACATGGGATACACATAAGGATACCCTGGAGATGGCAGAGAAGGCATGCCACAGATCAAATAGGATCTGGGTAGTCAACACAGAGTAGAAAAATGGGCAGACTAGGTGGGCCGTATGGTCCTTATCTGCCATCAGATTCTATGTTTCTATGTAAGAGATACTCCAAGTTAAGGGGGCACAAAATGAATTTAGAGGGGGGGAATACTCAGGGGAAATGTGAGAAAATATTTTTTATTAATGGAGAGGGTGGTGGATGCCTGGAATAGAGGGTGGTAGGGGCTAAATGGTCACAGAATTTAAGAAGGAGTGGGATAGACACAAGGGTATGCTGGAGGCAAGTGGGGGGGGGCTCCAGAGTTCAGTTTGAGCATGGGGCCAGTGTGAAGATCCACTCTCCTATCGATGACACATCCCACTGCTGGAATTGGCATCTGCTACATAAAAAAATAGGTAAGTGCAGTTCAACCCACATGATTGGAAGCAGGCAACAGTTATCCCACTACATAAAAGATGGGAGCAAGGAGAGTGCCTGCAACTACAGATCTGTAAGCCTCACCTCTATAGTGGGAAAAACAATGGAAACGCTCCTCAAGGAAAGGATTATATCCTTTCTCAAGGTAAACAACAAATTTGATACAAAACAGCACGTCTTTACCAAGGGAAAGTCATGCCAAACAAATCTTATCGACTTTTTTAACTGGGTGACAAAAATAGTGGACCAGGGAGGCGCGGTAGACATAGTATGCCTGGATTTTAGTAAGGCATTCGACTCAGTCCCACATAGAAGGCTACTAAACAAGTTAGACAGCATGGGGTAGGGAAACAGGTAGCAAACTGGGTAAAGAGCTGGCTTACTGGAAGGACCCAGAGGGTTCTGGCAAATGTCTCACTCTCACAGGAAAGAGAAGTAACTAGTGGGGTGCCAGAAGGATCAGCGCTGGGACCATTACTGTTCAATATTTTATTAGTGACATATCAGAAGGACTAGAGGGTAAGGTAAGTCTGTTCACAGACAACACAAAGATAGGCAACAGGGTGGATACTCCAGGGGGAGTGGAGAAAATGAAGGCTGACATTATGGTCCTAGAAAGGTGGTCAAAAACATGGCAACTTAATTTCAATGCTAAGAAGTGCAAAGTCATGCACATTGGAAAGACAAATCCAGGAGGGGAGTACCACCTAAGAGGACAAAGACTGGAAACCTCCGCACGGGAAAGAGATCTGGGAATCACCAAAACAAACAATCTGAAAATGTCAAAACAGTGTGAGAAGGCAGCATTGAGAGCAAACGGGATGTTGGGGTGCATAGGCAGAAGGATTACCTGCAGAAAAAGAGGTAATCCTGCCACTCTTGCAGATCACTGGTATAGCGCACCTGGAGTACAGCGTCCAGTTCTGGAGACCACACCTTAAAAAAGATAGCAACAGACTGGAAACAGTGCAGAGGAGAGCAATGAAAATGATACATGGGCTGCACAACTAATCCTATGAAGAATGCTTGCATGACTTAAACATGTATTCCTAGAGCAGCGGCAGAAGAGAAAGGTGACATGACAGAGACCTTCAAGTTCCAGAAAGGTATAAAGAATGAACAGGTTCAGGACCTGTTCCAAAACAAGAGAAACTCAAAAACAAGGGGCACAATATGAAGTTGGAGGGGGCTCATTCAGAGGTAATACACATAGATTCTTCTTACTGAGTGGGTGGTGGATTTAGGAACTCACTTCCAAAGGAAGTGGTGGAGGCAAAATGGTGGTAACCTTTAAAAATGCATGGGATAGGTTCAAGTGCATCCATAACACTAAATAGCAGCTAATGGGAGGGGGTAGGCTCATGGGCAGACTAGATGGGCCAGATGGGCCCCTTCTGCCATCACTTTCTATGTTTCTATGTATTTCAGTGGGTTTTCAACTGCACTTACCTTATTTCCCATATAGCAATCGCCGGTTCCAGCAGCAACACATGTCTTCCATGGGACAGTGGATCTTCATACTGGGATCTGTTCAGGTGAGTGAGGGTGCGGGGGGAGCCTGGGGCTAAGTGTGCTGGTCTCAGTGGAAGGTCGGGCTGGGGAGGGGTCAGATCAGCAATGGATCTTTTTTACAGATTAGAAAAGACATTGAGGGATAGTGTTCTTTCAGGCTCAGAAGTATATCGGAGGGTGGGGGGGTTGCCACTAGATACCTCATTTTTATTTATTTATTTAAAGGTTTCAAGTCAAGTCATGAATAACCGGACTAAAAGAGTTACAGTTAGCCATCAAAAAAAAGTGTAGAGCAGTTGGAGCATTAGTGCCTATAGGCAGTGATAACCACTTGGACAATGAGAAGTGTGAAGTAGGGAGAGGAAACAGGAAGGAGGTGGGAAGGGGTGAGCAGCACAGGGGTGCAGAAATTAGGAGCAATTGCTGGAGGGGGAGGTAAGGCCTCTGAGGTGGTTTGAGAGGACTCAAGGGGAAGGGCAAGTTAGATGTCAAGAGGAGGGAGTTCCAGATTTTAGGGAAATGGTAGCTGAAAGCAACTTGGCCGATGATTGTGGAGACCAGAGGAACTACAAGGATATGATCATTAGAGCTTCTGAGGGAATGTGAGAGAGAGGCTGAGAGGTAGGAGAGGAGAAAGCCAAACCAGAATTCGCTCACAAAGTTGGCGCAGTAGACACGGCACCTGTTCTCAAGAGAAGGAAAGGAGAGAGACTGATACATGGAGCAGTGATGAGTGTGAAGGGGACTGTCAAGGGTGTGGTGGCAAAAAGAGTTGAAGAGAGTGTCCAGTCTGGCAAGAGCAGTACCTGGGGCAGCACTGTAGAGTATATCACCATAGTCAAAGATTGGGAGGATCATTTTCTGGCTGATAGCGCGATGGTCCGGCAGTGGGATGCAGTCACAGTTTCTGTGCAGGACACCAAGCTTGGGGTGCAGTTTTTTGACAATAGCATCCACATGGCCAGAAAAGTTTAGGTGTTGGTCAAGCCAGATACCTATGGGAGGCAGTATAGCGCAGTTGTTTAAGGCTCTGAGCTGCAAATCTGGAGACCTGGGTTTGAATCCCACAGTCCCCACTTGCATACAGTGTGACCCTGAGCAAGTCACTTAACTTCCCTGTGCTCCCAGGTCATTCCTGTAAACAAGCATTCAGCTTAGTGTGCCACTTCCTGGTTAAACAATTGAGGGGGGGACTAAATGTGGTAACATCCTCCACAGAGGAACCATCCAGGGTGTGGAAGGTGGGAAGGGAGGGGACCCTAGAGAGTCTCTGCCTCTTGCCAAAAGACACGGAGATGATATTCTTGGCTTTAAGTAAAAGCTGGTTAGTGTGTAGCCAGAGCTGAATTTGATCAAAATTGAGCTGGTGTCGGTGTGCCACATCATCAGTGGAGAGGCCTGAGGTGTAAGGAACCCATACATGTGTCATCCCCATACATGTGGATCGATGCGGACAAGCAGATGGATGGGAGATCATTGAGGAAGACCGAGAATAGTATAGAGCTTAGCACAGAACCTTGTGGTACCCCAGTGGTTATGGGCAGGGGGGATGGGAGAGGGCATCACCAATTCTGACCAATTGGGACCTGCCCATGAGATAGGAGCAGAACCAGCTGATTGCCATATCAGAGAGGCCAGCAACCTGGAGTTTGGATAGTAAAAGGGAGTGGGAGAAAGTGTTAAATGCCTTAGCTAGATCGATGAAGAATGGCGAAGGTGAGGAGGCCATGGTCCATACCATTGTGAGCGGAGTCAGTGAGCCTGAGGAGGGAGGTAGTTGTGGAGTGATTCTTCTGGAAGCCAGACTGGTAGGGGGTGAAGAAGGAGGAGGAGTCCAAGTAGGAAGAGAGCTGGGATAAGACAATATGTTCTTGTATTTTGGATAAGATAGGGAGGAGGGAGATGGGGCAGTAACTGCTAGTAACAGATGGGTCTTTGCTTTTTGGAAAAGGAATAACAGTGGCTACATTCCAGTCAGCACAGACAGAGGAACTAGAGGAAAGGTTAAGGAGGTCAGTCAGAGGGGAGGAAATTGCAGGGGCAGAAAAATAGAGGAGCTTGCTATCCAGGCCATCTGAGCTCTTAACCTTGGATGGATTGAGGGCAAGAAGGGCACTGAGAATGGAGGAGGGAGACACAGAAGAGGAGAAAGGGGGGGATAGAATGGGATGGCCACAATGAGGATGGGCAAGGCAATAAGGCAGGAGAGGAAGGAGAGAAGAGAAGAAGTGCAGGTGGTAAAGGAGTTAAACTACAAAGCAACAGAAAGGGTGTCAGAAACTGAAGTATCTCCCACTTTGAGGACTGGTAAAGGGGATTAAGTAGGATGGGAGAAGAGACTGTGGACTACCTGCCAAAATGTTGATGGGTGATCTATGTTGCCTTCGAAGGTGGATGTGAAACAGTCAGTCCTAGCAAGCCTTACAGCCCTGGTGCAGAAGTTATGGAGGTAGCGATACCTCTGGAAGGCAGTGGGGAATGGTTTGCATTTATTATCTGACCAGACCTTATCGCTTTCGTAAGCAGGCTATGAGTTCAGCCGTGATCCAGGGGAGGTGAGTTTCCCTTACTTGTCCAGTGTCAGACGGTGTTTGTTCCATATCTCGAGGAATTTAGTTTTGAAGTCATTTAGAGCTGAGTCAACAGAGGAGGCCAAGGAGATAGGGGATCAGTCAGTGCGCTTAGCTCACTGTGCAGGGGAGTGAGGTCAAGAGATTTGAAAGAACATATAAACAGAATTTGGGGTAGGGGAGCTTTAGGTCGATGAATCTTTTGTATACAGAAGGTAAAATGATGTTCACTTAAGGCATCTGGTAGGATGCCAGCCTTCGTGATTCAGTGAGGGTGAGAGGTGAGGGCCCAGTCGATAACAGAGTGATTGAGGATTTTAGGGTTTAGTCAGGTTGGTTCATTTATTGGAGGTGATATCACCACAGATTTTACGGTGGGTGGTGGACAGCCAGTTTAGGTTGAAATTGAATAGTATAAGGGTTTCACCGGTGGAGGTTTGAGACAAGATGGAGGCAAGGACTTTGGTAATGTTCAAGGGGTGGAGTCGGGCAGCAGTAGATGCCAGTGATAAAATAGGGAGGAGTAAGGGAGGGTGCTGTAAAAGTAACAGCTCCTAGGCAGCAGGGGAGGACAATGACATAATAGGGTGATCCAGAGGGTGGAGGAGAGGTACATGGCCATGCAACCACCTGCTGGGGCACTCTTGCTGGATAAAGGAGAAGCCAGAGAGAGATGTTTTGTCAGGCATGTTAGAGGTAAGCCAGGTTTTGGTCAGTATTAGAATATCAGGTTTGAAGGTTGCCATGAGGACCAGTATTTGGGTAAATTTGAGGCTTCTAACACTTAAGTGGGTGATCTTTAGTCCACAAGGCGGATGGGGGGAGCCGACGGGTCTGGTTGATTCTATATCTCCTGCTAGTAACAGCAGCAGAGCGATCAAGTGGAAGGTGTATATGTAATTTTTCTTCTTTAATAATGGTTGAGCACTGGCTGGGTAGCGGTACCTCATAGTAGGGATAGGGGGAAGGGCAGAATAAAGTGGCATGGAGGCAGGAGGTGGGAAGTATTGAAGCTCCAGGGATCCAAGGGCAGTGGGAGTGGAAAAGGGAAGGGAGGGATGTGTTTAAGTGGATCAGCAATGACATGCATAAGGCTGAGACTGATCTGTATAGTGGGGGAATGTAGACTAGCGATTTTTGCACTCACCACTGAGCCACCTAACTGCACTTTCTATTTATTGTGATACACACACACTGACTAATACATATACACATATAAGCATATATATTCCAGTATAACATAGCAGTGCACTGTCTACACACATTTTTATGGATTAAAAAAAACACTGAGGTACTGTTTCTTCTTTTCAAAACCCAGGGACATCGGAGGGTGGGGAGTTGTCACTAGACACCTCACTTAAATCAGCAAAGACATGCATAAGGCTGAAACTGATCTAGTTAGTGGAGGAATGTAGACTACCAATTTCTTCACTAACCACTAAGCCACCTAACTGCACTTTCAAATTGTTGTGATACACACACAGTGACTAATACATATACACATATATGCGTATATATTCCAGTGTAACAAAGCAGTGCACTGTCTACACACATTTTACAGATTAAAAAAAAAGACATCGAGGGACTGGTTTCTTTTTCAGGCTTCAAGGGACACGGAGGGTGGAAGGTTGACACTAGACACCTCATTTAAATCAGCAATGACATGCATAAGTCTGAAACTTATTTAGATAGTGGAGGAATGTAGACTAGCAATTTTTTTTACTAACCATGGAGCCACCTAACTGCACTTTCTAATTGTTGTGATATACACACACACACTGACTGATACATATAGACATATACGCATATATATTCCAGTATAACATAGCAGTGCATTGTCTACACACATTTTTACAGATAAAAAAAAAAAGACATTGAAGGACTGTTTTCTTCTTTTCATGCTCCAAGGAACATCAGAGGGTGGGGGGTTGCTACTAGGACCTCATTTAAATCAGCAATGACAAGTATAAGGCTGCAACTGATCTAGATAGCGGGAGAATGTAGACTTGCAATTTTTGCACTAACCACTAAGGCACCTAACTGCACTTTCTAATTGTTGTGATACACACATTGACTAATAGCCGACGGGGAGCAGGCCAGGGACCTGGCGGTGGAAGCCCCATTGGGTGGCAGTGACCACTCCGTGGTGTGTTTTACCTTGGACTTGGGGAAGGAGAGGAACCAAACAAAGACCACGGTAGTGGACTTCAGGAGGGCAAATTTTCGGGGAGATGGCAGATATACTCAGGGTGCATATAAGTAAAATCAGGACTGGGATGGACACGGAGGGGCAGTGGGAAATCCTGAAGTGGTGCATCCTAGAGGCCATGAAAACTTGTGCCAGGTCACAAAACATGATGGCCAGAGCCAGAAAAACCTTGCTGGGGACAAAGGGAAGTTTAGGAGGATGTGAGGAAAAGAGGTTGGCCTTTAGAAGGTACAAATGCTCCGTAGTGAGGCAGATCTTGAGGAGTTTAATAGGATTTGTGAGAGGTTAGCAGAAAGGTTAGAAAGGCCAAGGTGGATAAAGAGCTTAGATTAGCACGAGAGATCAGGAATGGGGAGAAGGAATTCTTTAGATATGTTAGGGAGCGGAGGAAGGTGAGGGGCAGATAAAAAAGCTGAGGAAGGGGGATCGCTAAATGGGGGGGGTGGAGCAGGCTTATGTGTTAAACAATTATTTCAGCTTGGTCTTCATGAGGGAAAGGAATGGGCCATTGCCTCAGGGAGGAGGCAGGAAGGGGGGCACAGGGGGGCTCTCACAGATGTGGTGATTCAGGTAGGGAGGCCGAGGAAGGCTCTCTAGTCTTTGAGGATGGATAAAGCTCCAGGGCCAGACGGAATCCACCTGAGGGTTCTGAAGGAACTGATGGATGTCCTGGCAGCTCCAGTGACAGAACTATTCAATTTCTCCATCCAATCAGGATGGGTCCCTCTAGACTGGACATTGGCCCATGCCATGCCCCTCCACGTGAGTGGCCCTCAGGATTTATTTTATTTATTTTTATTTTATTTATTTATTTATTCTCAGATTACAATACATTAGAGCACATAACAGCTCTCTTACAAAGGTTTCACGTCAGTGCGAAGGTTGACAGACATACAACAGATGGTATTACATAAAATTTTGACAAGAAAGTATTCAAAATGGTATTAACATTTCAACTAAAATTAAAGCTATGAATCAGTAGGAAATCAAAAATAACCTAATAAAATGAGGCATCCCAAGGTGCTTTGTCAAATAGGTATAGGTAGATTTGGGTGAACAAAGTTCAAGTAAGTGAAGATAAACAGTGGAAAGAAGGTGGAGGGTGAGAGGGTGAGGTGAAAGAAGGATCGGGAAGGAGGCAGGAAATAGGGCACAGCGGTTGGGGTGAAAGTGATCATTCTAGAGAAAAGGGGAGAAGTAGTATACAAGGATGTGTCAATACTGTTGAGGTAGTGCCATGTCAGTTGAAACAGTCACAGGAACTGTTAACTGTAAGATGCTGACAAAGAGAGTGCCTTAAATGGTCCCAATTTTGATAAGGAAGCGATATCTCTGGGCAGCGATTAAACCATAGTGGTGCTCTATATGCAAATGATCATTGCCCTTGGTCTAGTCCGCATCTTGGGAGAGAGAAGAGTTGGATGACTGAGCTATGCCTCAGTTATGGAGCTGCAAGAGAGGTTGAGTAAGTTTGTAACACCAGAAGGCAGGAGCCCAAGAAGTGCCTTTTTAGTTAGCAAGCAGGTTTGATAGTGAATCCTCCCATTTAGCTGAAGCCAACCTGTTTACGCATACAGTTCACATGTGTGGGTAAGGTGTGCTGCTCCAGTAAGAAGTCGGCATGCTTTACTGAGTGCCACTGATATTCTGCGGAGGGCAGTGGTGGAAGCTGAGCCATAGATAACCAGACCATAGTTAACAATGGATACTATGGAGCTATAGTCTAAGGGTTTCAGGTGTTAGATTGTGTTTACGTCTATGGAGTAACCCTATCTTGATACTGGCAGACCTGGCAACATTCTCAACATGCTGGGCATATGATAGTGAGCTATCCAAGGTTACCCTTAGATACTTGAAATGTTGAATTTGTTTAAACGGGATGCCAGAGGAGTGCCTGATGGTTAGGGCACTGGATCTGTGTTTGCTGCGAGCACCGCTGAACAACAAGACTTTCATTTTTTTATAGTTCAGAATCAGCTCGTGTTTCCCGAACCAGTCCTCTACTTCCTCAAAGCTGAGTTGAAGGTGGTGTTCCAGTGATTCAGGGTCAGTGTTGCTAGTGTATATGACTGTGTCATCCACATACTGTAGAGGAGGATCTGCTGGTGACAGGAGCGAGGGAGATTGTTAAGAAAGGTGCTAAAAAGAAGTGAACCCAGTATGGAGCCCTGTGGTACTCCAGAGCAGACATGTTGATGGTCAGAGGCGACATTAGTTATCTTCGCCCCTTAGGAGCGGCCTACAAGATAGCTTTTGAACCAGGACACATTATCTGCCAAGAGGCCAATTGAGGACAGTTGCTTGAGAAGCAGAGTGTGGTTCACTGTATCAAAGGTCTTTGTGAGGTCTATGAAGGCCGCACCCACCAATCCACCTTGATCCAGAGATTGGTGAATGAAACCAGTGAATTATAGCAGTGCTGTGGTAGTGCTATGTACCTTTCTGAATCCATGCTGCTGGGGGCACCGGATCGAGTATTTTTCCATATACTCCACCAGCTGATCTACAACTATGCACTTAAGTGCCTTAGACCGAGGTGGAAGTATAGAGATAGGTCTATAGTTTGTGTGTATAGTGCGGTCTCCCTTTTGTGAACAGGGGTAACAAGGGCTGACTTCCAGATTTGGGGAAATTGTGCCAGTTTCAGTAAGCGGTTGATCCGGGGAACTACAGACCGGTCAGCCTGACATCCATAGTGGGAAAAATGATGGTGGCAATCTTGAAAGAATGTATGGTGGAGCTCCTGGAGGTAAATGGTTTCAGGATGAAAACCAACATGGGTTTGTCAGGGAGAAATCGTGTCAAACAAACCTGGTCGAATTTTTGACTGGCCACACAGTCCCTGGATGGAGGAAAGCTGGTTGATGTCCTGTACCTGGACATCAGCAAGGCATTTGATTTGGTCCTGCATGGAAGGCTAATTTGGAAATTGAGGGAACTGGGGTGGGAGATAAGTTGGTGGGATGGGTAGCAAATTGGCTTAGGAATAAACAGCAGAGAGTGGTGGTAGCAAGCAAAGTCTATACACCCAGCAAAGTCATCAGTGGGGTCCCACAGAGTTCAGTTTTGGGTCCTATCCTTTTTATTATGTTCATTGCAGATATCGCGGAGGGACTTGGTAGTAAAATAAGTTTATTCACTGATGATACTAAATTGGGGGCAGTGGTAGATAGTGAGGAGGGAAGAAGGACACTACAGGATGACCTGGAGAGGCTGGAAAACTGGGCCCACACATGGCAGCTGGGGTTTAATGCACACAAATGCAGCATTCTGCACCTAGGTGTTAGGAACCTTGGGTATACCTACCACTGGGATGGTACTGCTGACTGTCACGTCAATGGCAAAGGATCTGGGGGTGATGATTGATGCTTAAGGGAACCACTCAGAGTAGTGCAGGAGAGCAGCAGTGAAGGCAAACAAAATGTTTGGGTGTATTGCCAGGGGAATAACATTCAGGAGAAGAAAGGTTATACTTCCCCTGTACACCTCACTGGTGAGGCAGCATCTGGAGTGCTGTGGGCAGTTCTGGTGCCCCCATGTAAAAAAGGACATCTCACTGCTGGACAGAGTCCAGAGAAGGGCAATGAGGATGATTAGTGGTCTGGAGGGGTTATCATATGAGGATAGATTAAGAGAGCTGCACGTGTACTCTCTGGAGGACAGAAGGGATGGGGGTATATGATAGAGACCTTCAAATACCTAAAAAAGTTCCATAGAGGAAACAAGGAAGGTCTGCTCAAGTTGAGGGAGGAGTGGACTACGAGAGGCCGTAGTCTAAAGATAGTAGGGGGCAATTCAGAGGGGAGGCGAGGGGGCTTTATTTCACGGAGAAGGTGGTGGCACCCTGGAATTCACTGCCGGATGATCTGGTAAAATTGGGAACTGTCGGAGCTTTTAAGAAGGGTTGGGACAGGCACAGGGGCATGGTACAGGGCGGGGTATGGTGATCACCAGTGTACAGGGTGGGGAAGTGGGTGAGAGGGTGTAATAATGGGGAGGTAGAGCAGTCACTGTGCACTACCAGTGAGCTGCGTCAGACAGGCAAGATAGACCATTAGGCCTAATCTGCTGGCAACTATGTATGTATGTATGTATATATGTAATACATATACACAATATTTACAGATTATAAAAAGACATTGAGGACCGCTTTTCTTCTTTTCAGCCTCAAGGACATCGGAGGGTGGGGGTTGCCACTAGACACCCAGTTTAAATCAGCAATGACATGTATAAGTCTGAAACTGATCTAGATAGTGAGGGATGTAGACTAGCAATTTTTTCACTAACCACTGAACCACCTAACTGCACTTTCTAATAGTTGTAGATACTACTAACATTACGACTAATACATATAGACATATCTGCATATATGTCTCATATGTTAGTCTGTGTGTGGAAAGGGGAAACTTTATAATGGAAGGTAAAGGGATGAAGAGCACATGAGCATGAATAACAGGCTGGGGGAAGAGGCAAAGTAGAGAAAACAGGAACAGAGGGTGGGCAGGGAATAAAACATGGAAGGTCATGTTCACAAATGCCCTCATTCTGGAAAATAAGGTTCCAGACCTGGAAGCCTTGATGACGGATGCAGACCTTGACATAGTAGCAATAACAGAGGGAGTCACGTGATGAGCTGAATCGAGTTAGACGTCTCCTGTGGCGCCCGAGGCCCCGCTGTTAATATTTTAATACTTCATCCTCCGAGACCGGGCGACTTGCTAAAAGCAGAGCTTAGAGGTCGGGAACTGGTGAGGGAGTGTTTTAAGCAGAATCGCTAAACGAAGTGGAGGAGGAGAAGCGAGGTGATGTATGTAAGAGAGAGCAGTAGCGAGGGCAGGCCGCACTACAGCACCGAGATGGAAGCAGATTCTGTAGAGGCCCCTGGCGGGGCGAACCCCGGCCACCAAGAGGCCGAAATCTCACTCACCTGTTGAAAGTGAGCAAGATGAGGAGCCAAGGAAGGAAGTGGGTTCAAGCTCGACCGCTGATGACATCCTGGAAATTAAATCAATGTTGCAGGGGCTGGTGAGTGATTTTGCACGTAAAGCCAGCACTTCATTCATTGGCTCAGAGAATGAGGGATGCAGAAGCCCGGATCTCTTCACAGGAGAGGAAGACAGCTGTTTTGGACCAGAGATGGTGGCTGTGAGAAAGCAGGTTAAGAAGTTGGAGGAGAGGATGGAGGACCAAGAATCGAGAACCGCAAAATAATCTGATATTAGCAGGGCTACCAGAGAGGGCTGAGGGGCTAGACTGTGTCTCCTTCATGCAAGATCTGCTGTTGAAGTTGGGCCCTTACACCGCTTTGGGGAAGCGTATAATTTGGAAAGAGCGATAGGGCACTAAGGAGATGCTGCCATCGGGCGAGGCCTGGGTGATAATCATGTGCTTTCTCAATTATAAAGAAAATCCCATGTATTAATCACTGCCAGGCAAAGAAGTCTCTACAATGGAATGGTGCTTCTTTGTGGTTATTTCAGGATCAAACGCCTGGTTCGGAAAGCAGAAAGAATATGCAGAAATCAAAAAAGCTATATCTGGCAGGAATAAAATTTCGACTACAGTTTCTGCAACGTTGGTGGTTCATCTCCAGTTGGTGACAAGAGGTTCCTCACAGCAAAAGACGCTTTAGAGGGGTCAGGTGACCTTCCAGAGTTATTTAAGCCCTGCACCTGACTGTGTTTTGTGATGAAGAAGGCAGTACTAGCCTGAAGGGCAGCGATGGAGGAGAATTTAAGGACTTAAAACATGTTATTGATTGTGGGGTTTTTGCTAATTGTTGGATATGTTTTTTTTTTCGCTTTGGGTATAGGCCAGGAGTATGGAAGGCCACCTTTAATAAGGGAAACTGGGATCTTCACCCATTGCAGTTGGGGATGAATATTGCAAGTGGTAAAAGGCTACTCAGAGAGGTGGGGCATAGCTGCTGTGCGATGGGGAAGGAGGGGATTTAGGAGAGTAATACTGTTAGGGTGTTATGGTGTTTCATCTTATAGAGGCGAGATACGAATTTAAGGGGCAAGGGAGAGTGGTTGGGGAGTGCAGGGATCCAGTCAGGTTAGATCTTGCCTGGCCGGCACAGAGCCTCCAGGGTTGTGTTTTTCCTTTCTGAAACACCAGGCCTAAAAAATAATGAGATTGGGGCATTATGAGGGTGCGGATAGATGAGGGTGGTCGAGGGAATATTATTGTTAAAGGAGCAAATAGCTCGTTCCTATAGCTTTTAGAGGGTACCATCTTCTATTTACCTCGTTTCCTTGCTGGGCTGTGAAGAGGGGCTGGTTGGACCCGTTCTTTCGTTGTTCATTATTTATTGTATCTTTGAGAGGGTTAGGTTTTTTTTTTTTTCTTCTTTCTTTTCTCTTTCTTTTTGGGGAAATGTAAGGACGGGTTCATGGAGAGAGGAGGGTGAATGATGGACGGGGATGCAGGACCTCATGCTTTGGTCTCTATGGGGGTTATGGGCTAGGACCCGGGTTGCATTGTTATGGGTGGGGCTGGGGAGTGTCACGGAACGGGTTCATCCATGACTGATATCTGGTTGGATGTAGATCTAAGCATCGGGGCTGAGGGAGGGGGAGGGTTGTGGGGGGTTGGAAAGAGAGAGAGAGCCTGAGTTTGGGAATAACATGGATGCAGACCATGAAAGGGCATAAATGTTTGGCCTATGCAATATAATTTTGAGATTTATTAATGTCCTGTGTTAAAATAATCTCTTGGAATGTTAAAGGTCTCGGGGTAGACGCAAAAGAATGGTTATCTTGCAATACATTGAGCAATGGGGGGTTCATATTGCTGCGTTACAAGAGACACATCTGTTGACAGAGGAGCTGAGTGGTCTTAGGAGACGATGGGTGGGGCAAGTCTATGGGGTTGGAAAGGATAGATTCCGGGGCGTGAGCATTTTAATAAAGAAAACTTGCCTCGTATGAGGTGGTACAGGTGTTAGTAAGGGAAGACAGCAGGGGATTTATTTGTCGGGTAATCTGTTTGGCAACAATCTCAGTTGCTCTCCATATACGGGCCAACTCCTCTGAGCCTGAATTTTTGCTTCAATAGAGAGGGATATAGCTACTCTTTCGCACATTCGCTTATTTTGGTAGGCGACTGGAACACCTATCTCAGTAACCGGGAGGATAGGATACCACCATCCAATGGGCCACCGACTAAGGCTCAGCTTGCCCTGATTAGGTTTTTGAGGTTACAGCCTGGTCGACTAATAAGACCCCTCGAGAGAGGTAGTAATATGACATTTCTACTGCTGCCCATAAGAGCTATTCTCGAATTGATTTCTTCTTGGTGAATAGTGAGGCACTTAGAGAGGTCAGAGAAGTTCTAATGGAGGGAGAACCTCTCGGATCACTCTCTTATACAATTGATATGGGAACTAAGCTCCTTACCTCCCGACCTTACCGATGGAGGTTGCATGACTCTCTCTTGATAGAACCTACGGTAAGGGACAAATTGGAGGAGGCTTTACAGGAGATTATTAGGTCACAAGTCCCCACTTTGCAAGATAAGAAATTGGCCTGGCTTCCATTGCAAGGTGCTGTAGCGGGTGGCCCAGGGCATGGCAGCGAAGAGTAGTTGGCTGAGAAGGGCTAAAGAGGAATTTTTGTTAGGGCAATTGAGTCCATGTCACAGGTGGAAGGGTCTTCAGAGGAAATAGATGCAGAGCTCAAAAGCCTGAGGAAGGAGCTGATGGATATTGCCTATGGGAAAGTAGAATTCTGGTTGAATAAGACTAATGCTAAATTCTTGCTGCAGGATGATGTCCCCGGGCGTCTTTTAGCGGCAAGAATTAAAGAGTGGGAAGCAAGTAGAACAGTCACATCTATCCAGTTTGAAGGGAAGCTTCTAACGGATCCCCAAGAGATGGCGGAGGCTTTTGCGGCATATTTCAAAGAAATTTACCAAGCTAAAGATTTGGCTGGGGAGGAGGAATCCAAGCGTTTTTTAGAGGGTATTCCCTTACCAGTTTTGGACCCTGTTCAGGCCAAGAATTTAGAAGTTCCAATAAGAGCATCTGAAATTATTGGGGTGGTGCAATCTCTTTCTGCAGGTAAGTCCCCTGGGCCTGTTGGCCTTACTGCCAGATTTTATCAGACCCATATTCAGACTATACTTCCTATACTTCAAGAGTTTTTTCCTGCAGTGATGCAGGAGGGGGTTCATCATCCTCCACTTTATCAGGCATATATTACTTTAATTCCTAAGCCTGATAAGCCCAGGGATGCCTTAGGCAGTTACAGGCCTATAGCTCTAATGAACCAAGACATTAAGATTCTTACAAGAATATTGGCAAATAGAATTCTGAGCATTGCCCCTAGTCTAGTTAGCCAGGAACAAGTAGGATTTATGCCGGGGAGGAGGGCAAGATGCTCTTAGGAAATTGCATCATATTTTAAACTCTGCCCCCGATTCCCAAACACCTATGGCCTTGATCTCTTTAGATGCTGAAAAGTTTTGATCGGGTCTCCATACCTTTTCTTTTGCTACAATGGAGAAATGGGATTCCCAGGGTTTCTTAGGTATTAAGAACTTATATGCGCACCAACTGCCAGAATATTGTGCAACGGTTATATTTCAAAGGAATTCCAGCTAGATAATGGGACCCGTCAAGGATGCCCTCTCTCGCCGATATTATTTAATATTTACTTAGAACCCCTTCTGAGAGTTATCAATGGGGATGTTAACGTTAAAGGATAGGGATAGGGGATTGGAGCTAAAATTCTCAGTTTTGCAGATGACATACTTTTCATTTGCAGGACCCAGTATCCAGCTTTGAGAGAGTAAGAGAGCTAATAGGAGGGTTTTCTAAGGTCTCTAATTATAAGTTGAATCTGACAAAGACACAAATTCTCCCCTTGACACCATATGTTTATAGGGCAGATTTTGCATCTCTCGGGGTGCAATGGAGTCCAGATAAAATTAGGTATCTGGGTATATGGATTACAGCAAATCTGGAGATGGGGGCGGAAGTAAATTTAGAGGGGGTCATATCAGCGGTCAAAGGTGATATATTAAGGTGGAATAAGCTACCTCTGAATTATACAGCACGACTGGGTATTATCAAGATGAATATATTACCTAGACTGCTATATCCGGTTTACTTAGCCCCATATAGTATCCCTAATAAGTGGTTTAGTATAATCAGGAGGTTGATATCGGGATTCCTGTGGAATGGGAAACCGCCTAGGGTAAAGCATAATGTGCTGCTCTGCAGTATACAGAGGGTGATGCCAGGTTGCCTGATCTCCATATTTATTACGTGGCAGGCCAGATGGTACTATGTTCTCTGGGCAGAGAATGTTGAGGAGAAAGCTATTTACCAACCTGGTGCAAATAGAGAAACAGATGCTAGCAAGGGCGGCATCAATCCAGAATCATTGCTGTATGCTAAATTAAGAAAAAGTTTGTTTATATCAGGGTATGGGAATCTGATTATGAAAACAGCAGAAGCTTGGTGGTCATTTCTTACCCCAGTACAAAAACAAAATCAAAGAAGGGCCGGAGATCAGCCCATATTGGGTAACCCTAACTTAGTAATTGGGGACCGGGTAATTAGATATCGGTGGGCTACTCAGTTACGGGATCTTAGGCTTAGGGATGTTATGCAGGGTGCCGACGTAGTCCTTCCACCACAATGTGACGGGCTGTCTTTCTTTCAAAGGTTGCAACTTAAACAAATGCTGGCAGGGTTTGTGAAGGGGTCTGGCAATACTGTGGACAACTCCTTCTCGTGGGAAGATTAAGGAAGTTAATCAAAGAGCTAACCCCCTCTCACAAATATATAAAGTCCTCTTGAACTTTCTTGGCCCGAGTTCTCCTATAAGAATTTCATATTGGGACAAAGTGATGACCTCCAGAAACCTCACTTGGGAAAACATTTGGAAAAGCAGTAAATATAATGTAATTCCCAAGTACAGAAATATGCATTTTTTCATTGTTTCTAACATTTACTATACCCCTGTGAAACTATGTGATAGCAACTTGAGACAGACAGACCTGTGTTTTAGATGTGAGAAGGGAGTGGGTGATCTCTTGCATGTTATGTGGGGATGTAGTAAAATTTCACCCTTATGGAGAGAAATCAAATGGGGCATGGATCCATTGCTGGACTACTCAGATTTTATAACACCGGAAGTTTGTGTTTTGGGTGACTTTTCCCAAATTGCAGGGGCTGCACCTAAGTATCATCTCTCTTTAATGGCGGTGGTAGTTAAGGCCTTTTTAGTAAAACATTGGAAGGATGATCAGGTCTATGCCTATGATCAGTGGGTGAAAGATTTGCTAAGGGTGTTGGGCATGATAAAGAGGCACCTATACTTTGAGGGGAGAAAGGAGGTATTTGTTAAAAGAGCGGTGGCAGTAGATGCAATCTACTCCCTCCAGGTCGAGAGCCTCTGAATTTTTGAGCCCTTGAGCACAGGTCTGTCTGTCATATTGTGACTAGCTAAGGAAAAGATGCTGGAATGCTTAAATGTCTATTTTTTGCCTTGCTTGTTTTTCCTTTTTTTATTGTTAATGGTCTTAGCGTGCTTCAAGCATTTTTTTGGGATAGTGGTAGTGGGGTTCTATTTGGCCTTTTTTTTTGTTAGGCTAATGGTGGGATGGTTTTGGTCTGCATGGTTTTATAGGGTTGGGGGTCTCTCTCTCTCTGTCTCCAGGGGACACATCAGGAGGCTGCTCGGTGGGTGTAAGGCCCCTAATGGGGGTCGTGGATTAGTATATGCTCGCAAGCTGGTAATTAGAGGGCATTTGGGCTGTCGAAGGAGGGCATATTTTGACACCGGCTAGCCCACTATTTTAATGACATTACTGATTTTGAGTTGGGTCATAGCTAGAGCGGTCTTCTCTTGTGCTTGTACATATGGGGATGTATATAGTTTACACAGCCAGTTTGTTGTGTGCCCTGGCTGTGCCAGGTATGTGTCTGTTTGTTTGTTTAAACGAAATGAAAATGAATAAAGATAGTTTGCAGAAAAAAAATAACAGAGACATGGTATTATGCTAATCACAGCTTGACATCAATGTACCAGGCTATACACTGTTCAGAAGGGACAGGAAAGTAAAAAGGGGGAGGGTGGCCCTGTATGTCAGAGAAGGCATAAAGGCTACAGAAGTACAGGGAAGGCAGGGGAAGGCCGAGGCAATGTGGGTCACCTTGAACCAGGAAATGGCACAATATCTGCATACAAGGGTGACTCAGACCTTCTCGCACAGGGGAGAAAGTGGACATGGTACTAGTGGAGGAAATTCATGACATGGCAGCTAAAAGTGAAACTGTTGATGGAAGATTTCAATATGCCAGACGTGGACCACCTAGGCAGCTGCTTCAGCCAGAAGCACGGCCATCCTGGAATCCCTGCAGGGAGCTAGACTTAGACAGCTGGTGCATGACCCAACCAGAGACAAATACATTCTAGACCTAGTAGGGACCAATGGGAACAAAGTCGAAAGAATCCAGGTGGAAGGGCAGCTGGGATCCAGAAACCACCACATGGTGTGTTTTGACATGGAGACAGGGACTCAATTAAGCCACACAAGGGCAAAAATATTAGATTTCAGGAGGGCGGATTTCAATGAAATGGGCAGATGTTTTTTTGGGGGCGGAGCTTGCCTGCAAACATGGAGGTTGCTTAATTATTTAGAGTAACCACCACGGGGGACGTTTGTTTGTACATCCGATAATAGTGCTTAATTTCCACCTTCCTAGAATACCAGCTTGTGAGAAGAAGCTACCTGCCACCGAACCAGCCAAAAGTTGGAGACATCGGGCAGTCCTGCATTAACCTACCTTGCTCCTAAGAGTAACTACATCACGGGTCACCTCACGTAATCTGATGTGCATCAAAAACATGCTGAGCTGGGCCACGCCAACTGAGCCCGGAGGTGATCTAAATCAGCGATGATGGTGGCACCCTCGCAGCAACTGGCCAACTACACTACAATAATGGCCAAATTAGACAGAATACTGATAGATACATCAGACCTAAAAAAAAGCTGCACAGAAAACCAACATGGATCTGGAAAAGCTTGCACCCTGGCTCAGTCTGACTGAGCAAACACTGCAAGACACGGTACAAATGGTACAGTCTCAACAGGAGGTCCTGACAGATCACCAGCACAAGCTAAGTTATTTACTTCACAAAGTAGATGCTCTAGAGGCACGGAGAAAGATCTTGCAGTAAGTAGGGGTTCGGAAAGGGCTAGAGGGATGAAACATGCCAGGCTTTCTCTGGGAATTTTTGCCAGCCATCACAAAAGCAAATAACAGGGCCCCTCCGGACATTGAGTGAGCACACAGGTCCCTAGCCCCCTGACCACAACCAGGGGAGTGTCCCAGACCAATTCTTGTTAAGTTCCTTAGATACCCAGAAAAAGAATGGTACCTAAAATTGCATGGGAACAAGGGCTTTTCTGTGGCAGGCACAAAATTCGCTGTTTCAAAACTTTTCATACGAACTATCGAAACGCCGCAGGGCATATGCTGCAGTGAAACAGCAGTGCTATAAGCTCAACATCCCTATGTCTCTGCACTATCCTGCCATGATAAGACTTCAGATTAATGAAGAATTTCGGTCCTTTGAATCCCCTGTGGAGGCTGAACAATTCGTCCGAGAATACCAGAACGGACAGGAGGCTGTGGGCAGATGGCCTAGCCCACCACGTGAAGGACAGATCTCGCAGATGGATGTGGCCCATGAGAGGGAACAGAGGGCATGCTCGGAAGAGCTAACTGACTGACCAGCGGTGTCCATTTGGCACCAAGCAACTAGGAGCAGAGCAAAACAGAAACCGAAAAAGGACCAAGGAACCCCCTTAAACGCCAGATCGCAGAGGTCCAGAAGAAAGCAACACCAACTTATTCCATCTCATGCAGGCAGCAGCTCTCCAGGATTAACTCCTATCAAAACTACCAACAGATATGAACCTTTAAGGACACTGCTTCCTGCAGAGTTAGACATGTCAGGACAAACAGCTACATCAAAGGGACACCCACAGGAAGAAGAAGATGCCTGGTTCCCATTACCTGCAGACTGGGCGGACTGTATGCCCAAACCACAGGACACAAGGGAAGATTCCCTAGGACACCTCATGGCCTTGCTTGATGCTTCAGACTCCATGTTGCCAGTGGAATGATGGACTATGGATCACCACGAAGTGATATAATTGTCCAGGAGGCTCCCTGCCAGTTAGGTAAACCAGGAGTCCTAACACAAGTAAGGAATGGGCTTAGGGTTAAAAGTCCTAATGTGAAAAGGGATTAAGTGGGTAAGGGAGGGAAATAATGTGCTACCTCTGAGGTGCACTGAAGACATGATTGGGTGTCCCACAACTGAGGGTTTGCACATGCTTTACTGCTAGGGTTTAGGTGCCCCCCAATATCTACCCTGGATACATTTCTGGAGACACCTGCTCAAAGTGGGAGGAGGGGCTTATCTCCTTATAGGAACTGCTTTGCCAATGACCATTGTCTTCATAAATATACAGGAGGCAGCATGGCAGAATAGCATCCTCCACATAGCAGCTGAATAGCATTTGAGAGCATAGGGGACCCATCTGCTAACTGCCAAATGGTAGGACTCTCATGGGTGCAAACTACCCCAACACCCCAGCATCCCCTTAGTACTAGCTGTCAGTTAAATGGTTATATTACTATGTTAAAGTTGTAAGATGTTATAGGTGTGGTTGAATGAGTTACAGTTATTCAATGTGGCAGGTTTGATGCTACTTAAGGACTCAAGAGTTCGGTCTTTTCTTCTTTCAAGTTTAGGAGGATTAAGGTGGGAGGGAAGTCTCTGAGACCTGCATAAAGGTCGCCCCCCTCCCCCTTCGGGGATAAGAAGGGTAGACACCAAGCTGCTGAAATATAACCAGGTGGAGGAAACCTCCCCCCCCAATGTTTATTAAGGCTGAGTGGGTGGGACACCACTATTCCCTGCATTAGAGGGTTGTGATGGCATGCTGTCCTGAGGTGCCCCTCACAGGATCCTCACTCAGCCAAGAACAGAGGGTTACTTCTACCTCACTTCTCCAAGGGTCATTTCAAGGATGAGAGGTCTCACCATCTCCCTGGTGCACCATCCATGGTTCCTAACGGGTTACCTTGAATAAGGAAATGAAAGCTAAGATGGATCCACAGCACACTGCTCTCAGAGAAGCTCCCCATGACCATTGATGTCGCTAGGACTGGCCACGCGGTCATAATGGGGAGCCTAACTCTAACTATGTATCTGTATTTACAGGTCCTAGTCAAAGCATGGGGATGCTCATGGCCACTCACCTTGACAACCTATTTTGTACTGCTCAGATTTTACATGGTTGGTGGCTGGGGTCAGGAGTGGCTCCTAACTTGATAAATGACCCTATGTACACTCACAATACCGGAAGGAAAAAGTTTGGGAATCTTTGTTGAAGAAGTAGCAGATGTGAAATGTATTCTGCTAGAAGGTGAGGACAGTTCATCGAGGGAGGAACCCTCCAGATATTGGTGGGGGCTCCTGAAAGAAGGAAAAGATTAGTGAAGGGAACAAAGGATTTAAATGAGAGGGAAATAGCAGGTATTTATGTAATGACATTATGGAGGCCTCCATCCCAATAACACTAACTTCTTGGAATGTTAGAGGCATGAATGCTCCCATCAAAAGAAAATAAAAATTCTAGTCAGGTTGAAAAAACTTTAAACGGAGGTGGCATTCCTGCAAGAAACTAAAATCAAGCATGTGGAAGACAAAACGTTGATCAGGGAGTGGGTAGGAAGGGAGTTACACAGTGTCTAGTGGAAGTCCTGTGGTTGGGGGGGTCTCCATCTTATTTCATAAGAACCTACAATGGCAGATCTTGGAGCACCAAGGTGACAAAGAAGGGATATGGGTCTTGGTCAAGGTGCACACCCTTAAGGGACAATGATCCTAGGGAGCATATACACCCCAAACAAGGATGCCCGGAGTTCTTAAACAGGTGTCGAAAACATTTTGGACATGGCGCAGGACTCCCTGATATAATTCTAGGAGGGGATTTCAATCTGGCATTGGACCATATATGGATAGATCTAACGTCAGGCTTGAACTCCACGCCAAATCCCTGCAGATCTTGAAGAACTTTCTGACCCTGCACTGACTGGTGTACACTTGGCAACTCTCCTACCCGGCCACAAAAGATTTTACATTTTATTCTGAGGCATGTAGTATGGCCAGCAGACTGGACTACTGGTTTACCTCACACACTCTAAACCCAGCCCTTGAGAATGTATCCATGGCTCTTTGTATATTTCAGACCTGCTCCTATCCAGCTACAGGTTCACTTAGCCACAGAGAAGAAGAAATCTGACCTGAGACTAGATCCTTTGCTACTTAACAACCCTAAATTTCAAGTGTGGCTGAAGCAGGAGTCTAACCTTTACTTTCTGGACACCCCAGAACAATGTGCTTCACCACCTACGATTTGGGATGCGTTCAAGACAACTTTAAGGGGTGAGATTATTGCATATGCAGATCACAGGAGGAAACTGAGGGAAGCAGAGGCCCAGCAGCTAGAACACCAACTAGTGCAAAAGGAAGTAGCTTACAAAAAGGACCCTTCCCAGCTTCAAAATCATGCTTTTAGATATAAATTAACAGCTCTTAGGATTCAACTTAATACCCTGGCGACTGAGAAAGCTGAGCTCCAAATTGCTAGCCTAAACCAAAAATATTGGGATCAAGGTGAGAGGGCTAGCAGACTGCTGTTATACAGATTGTGGAAGCAACAAGTGGAGAGATACATAACTGGGCTTAGGGATGATAATGGGAAAACACAATGCTCTTTAATAGCAATAAATAAAAAATCATGACCGACTTTTATGAAACCTTGTACACGTCTCAAACCTCTTTCCATAAGCTCAGTGTGGACCTTTTGTTGGCACAGTCTCACCTCCCTCGGCTCCCAGCGCCACTTGAAACTAGCTTAGATGTTCCCATTCAAGAAGCTGAGCTCCAGAGAGCCAAAGCAGCGATGGCCCTGAATAAATCTCCTGGCAGTGATGGTTTTCTGCCAATTCTATAAAACAAAACAAGAGGAGATTGTGGCCCTCATGCTTGCAGATGCTGAAGGCAGCACACTCCACTCAGTCTCTGCTGGCCACCTTGAGGGAGGCGGTGATAATGGTGCTTCCCAAGGAAGGCAAGGACCCTCTATCTCCAGGGAACCACAGGCCCATCTTGTTAATAAATGCTATTGCCAAAATATTGGAAAAAGTATTGGCCACTCAACTTGAAAAATTGTTACCTCTTTTAATTCATCCCTCCCAAGTAGGGTTTGTAAAGGGGAGATCAAGCACTGACCACCTGCGAGCTTTGATTTCCCTGTTCCAACATGTGTCGTCTTTGCCCACCCCAGCAGCTGCCATAACTATCGATTTTGAAAAGGCCTTTGATTTGGGCGAATGGTGATGCTTACAATCCACCCTAGAACACTTTAATTTTGGTATAGAATTCATAGGATGGGTAAAGACTATATATAATAGATTTAGTGCTACTGTCCTCACCAATGGCCTTCTCTCAGACCCCTTTAACTTGCACCAGGGCACAAGACAGGGATGTCCACTATCCCCGTTACTTTTTGTCTTGGCTATTGAGCCACTAGCTTCTGCCATTCGATCTCATGCAGCTATACCAGGACTGCACATGGGGCGAGAGGTATACAAGACCAAACTGTATGCAGATGACTGTCTTATCCTAAAGGGAGACAATCAGGCCAGTCTGGACCAAGTGTTGGAATTGTTCAGTCAATTTGAAAACCTATCGGGTCTTAAACTTAATAGGTCCCAGTCAGAAATATTGTCACTGAATCATCTCACTAAAAAGGAAATGGGAACACACTCTGGTCTTGCTTGGGCAGCAACTTCCATTAAATATCTGGGAATTATTCTCTCCCCTAAAACCCATTAGTTGGTGTCCCTGAACCTAGGGCCTCTTATAACATTGTTTCAACAGGAACTGAACAGATGGAATCATCTACGCCTATCACTTCGTGGGAAAAATGAGTCGATCAAAATTATGCTGGCCCCGAGGGTGTACTATCTTCTAGGGCACCTCCCAGTATTAGTGCATGACAAATGGTTTAAAAAGTTAGAGTCCCTCATAGGCCATTATCTTTGGGGAGGTCACAGCCAAGATTTAGCAGGGCTAATCTGAGGGTGCATTGGAGAAAGGGAGGGTGGAACTTACCTAATTTCAAGTTGTACATATATGCGTTCCTCTCAGCCAGATCTCAACTAGCCTTTCTGAACCTGGGACCAAATGAGCCTGCTTGGGTGCAAATAGAGCAGGTGATATCTGGAGGCATACACTCCTCCATCATCCTCTGTACCTTTTGCAGACTGAAAATGCGCACTGGCTTACGGTCAAAGTGGCCCACACCGCTTGGGGGTCTGGTTGCAAAGCTCACAGGAAGACATGTAAACCCCAAAACCTCCTGTATATCTGGTATAATTCAAAACTGTGTATTGTTGACCTCCGATATATTGGAGGAGCTGGGAAGAAAAGGATATGTGTAGAATTATAGATTTGCTGACCCCGACCAATATAACCTGGAATCATTCCAAGAGCTTCAGAAAAATATGGGTTACCTACATGAGTTCTGAAGGTATTTGCAAATAAGGTCCTGGCACCCCAGTAGGTAAGGGACCGTGTTCCTGTGTATCCTGTAGAAAGCATAGAAGCACACCTTCCCCTCCAGTAGCAATGGACAAGGGACTAAACTTTAATGCCCCAAAAGCAGGCCCACTATATCACTTAATGAGAGAGGCGTTGCCAGATCCTTCATTATGAGCAAAAGCAAAATGGCAAAAGGCATAGCAAGACACCATCACTGACTCTTAATGGGAAAAATGCTGGAGGCTGGTGCACCTAGCCTGTGTGGACTCAAAGAGTCGGTTAATTAAAAAAGTCAGTTAATTAAAAAAAAACTGTTACATTACTGATATCGTACCCCAGCCCAATTAAAGGAACTTGGCCTGCATGACACTGATGCTTGTCGGAGATGTGCATCCCCAGGGGCTGACCTCCTACATGTTATCTGGGCCTGCCCATTACTAGCTCCCTATTGGAGGACGGTTACCTGAAAATGTACGGACATATTGGGGTAATTATCCTGATACCCCTCAAATATTTCTGCTAGGGCTGATACCCCAAGAAGTAGTCCCCAAAGTATCTAACCAGAAATGGCTGGTGGCCACCTCATTGGAAGCCAAAAGGCTAATACTTACCAGGTGGGTAACCACGAGGCTCCCAACCTTTTAAGAGTGAGAAAAGGCAATGGAAGCTCTTGCTTTCAACTCCAGACTATCACAGAGAGCTCTCCAGAATGGCAGAAAGCACTTAAAGATGTGGTCCCCCTACATGACCTGTGTTAGCTGACATAGGGAATCCCCACCATTTAAGGAGGCCGGACTACAAGGTCACCCACCATAAATATCCTACAGCCTCGTAGATAGATGCCTTAGACACTTCCTTGCATCTATGCTAGTTTGGCTCTCACCCCCTGATACCCCAATGGTAGTAGAAGCCGGTTATCCAACCGGGTCATTACTACCTGTCGAAGTCAAGAATGCAAGGTCCACATTGGTCAGAATCCATTGGATCAATGTTTCAACTGTAAGATTTACTATGTATTCTGTTATTCAGTTTTTCATGGATGTCAAGTGTATGTAACACCTCCGGCATATATTATCCATTGCGTATGTAACTATGAAAAACAAAGATTGTCAATAAAAAGATTAACTGTAAAAAAAATGGGTAGATGTTTAAGAGCAGCCCTGGAGAAGGTAGAGGTAATGGAGGGGGTGGAGGAACAGTGGGGGTCACTAAAAGGAGCCATTCTGGAGGTAACTAACCAATGCATTAGGATAGTGGCCAAAGGGAAAAGAAGAAAGAAAGCACAATGGTTCTCTAAAGAAGTGGCAGACAAAGTAAGGGCTAAAAGAGCAAGTTTCAGGAAGTATAAGGGGACCCAAAGGGAGGAGGACAGGGAGGTGTACCTTTAACGTTTTAGAGAGGCAGGGAAGACTGTTAGGAAAGCCAAGGCACAGACAGAGGAGGGTTTAGCGCAGACTGTGAAAAAAGGGGACAAGACATTCTATAGGTACATCAATGATAGAAGAAAAACCGGGGGGTTGGCATTGTGAGGCTCAAAGGGGAGGAGGAAGAGTGTAAGGAGGGGGATCTAGACAAAGCAGAAATACTGAACAAATACTTCTGTTCAGTATTCACTGAGGAGGGAGAGGGTCAAGGACCACAGTTGGGGAGCAGAGGCAATCGGGGGGCAGAATTGGACACCAGTCCATTCACAGTGGAGAGAGTTCAGGAGGAACTCACGGTTGAAGTTGGATAAAGCCAAGGGGCCAGATAACATACACCCAAGGATATTAAGGGAGCTATGGAGGGAACTAGTAGCACCTCTGGCCACCCTGTTCACAGAGTCACTCAACGCAGGTGAGGTTCCAGAGGACTGAGGAGGGCGATTAGTCCCACTGCACAAAAGTGGCAGTAGGGTGGAGGCAGGAAACTACAGGCCAGTTAGTCTCACCTCAGTGGTGGGGAAGACATGGAGGCACTGCTGAAAGAAAGGATAGTGGCACACCTGGAATCCATTGGTGCCCAGGATCGAGGCAGCACTGATTCACTTCAGGAAGGTCTTGTCAAACAAATCTGACCACGTGAGGGTGAGTGGATGCATACATGTATAGGCCCACGGGCAGACCAGATGGGCCTAGTGGTCCTTATCTGCTGACAATTTCTATGTTTCTATATTCCAGTATAACATAGCAGTGCAATGTCTACATACATTTTACAGATTATAAAAAGACATTGAGGGACTATTTTCTTTTTCAGGCTCTGGGGGACATCGGGGGGGGGGTTGCCACCAGACACCTTATTTAAATCAGCAATGACATGCATAAGGCTGAAACTGATCTAGATAGTGGGGGAATGTAGACTAGCAAATTTTGCACTAACCACTGAGAAACCTAAGTGCACTTTCTAATTACTGTGATACACACACACTGACTAATACATATACACATATATGCATATATATTTCAGTATAGTATAGCAGTGCACTCTCTACACACATTTTTACTGATTTAAAAAAAGACATTGAGGAACTGTTTTCTTCTTTTCAGGCTCTGAGGGACATTGGAGGGTGGAAGGTTGTCACTAGACACCTCATTTAAATCAGCAATGACATGCATAAGGCTTAAACTGATCTAGATAGCAGGAGAATGTAGACCAGCAATTTTTGCACTAACCACTGAGCCCCCAACAGCACTTTCTAATTGTTGTGATACACACACTGACTAATACATATACACATATATGCATATATATTCCAGTATAACATATCAGTGTGCACTGTCTACACACACAGAGCATTGCCACACACACACTAACACACTAACACACATACACTGCCTTATATGGCATTTGTTTACTATACATTTAACCCTAACTTTACTGTATTTAGGATAAGCAATGTGTTTTGCACTAACTCATTGTACTAATCTATGGCATGACTGGGTAACTAAGGTAGAGGACCAAGGAAGTACTGTGGATGTGGCCTATCTGGACTTCAGAAAGGCTTTTGACACAGTTCCTCATAGAAGGCTGATTAACAAGCTGCACAGCCTAGGGGGTGGATCCTAAAATTAGGGCCCCGTGTTCACTGCAGCAAACTGGACCGACATTCTGTGGCAGGACCTCATGCTTGCTATGGTCAGGCTATTGTATGAGCAATTCTGCTGTGATACTGTGGCAGTTCTGTAATGGTCTTTACATTGTCTGGCAACTGAAATGAGCCCCAAAATAACATTTAGTTACCCAGAAACAATGCTCAGGAAAAGGCAGCCTGGTGCAGTTTGGCAATGCAGAGCAATTCTGGCATCATGATTTGGATTGGATGTAGGACATGGGGGAATTGATGGGTTATTTTTTTTTTTTTTTACTGCAGTCTGTTTTATTGTCCCATGGCTCCCTCCAACCTGCCCAGTGCTGGTTTACCACAGCTATGCTCCTGAGAATTTCTCCCCCTGCCTGCCCAGTTGCTTGAAGACCAGTATTGCCTGGTTGCAAAACTGTGCTGCTGCAATGGCTCCCTCCCACCCACTTGCTTGAAGCCTGGTGGTGATGGTTTGTGCTGTAACACTGCTCTAGTTGCTTACTCCTGTTCACACAGTTCAACACCGGTGGCATTGCTTGTGACAGTGCCACTTGGCTTCATATCTTTTCTCTCCGACTATGTAAGGATTTACTGTGAGGCTACAGAGTACCTGGACCATTTTACATTAGACAGAGGTCCAAAAGTCTCCCATTTTTGTCTACAATAATTACCAGTACTTTTGTCATTCCACAGTTCTGCAATTGTAGAAATTGAGACCACCATTCTTTCTCATTGAAATAGACTTCCTGAAAGATCCCTCGGTGTTAGTAGAAGACCATAGTGGTCATAAGGTTCAGGGCTGAGTGTCAGTGGATTGGAAAGTGGTGGCCCCACTGACTGCTGCAACCCAGAGGGATGGATGTATAATGGAGCAGTCAGCAAACTCTCACTAATGCCATTTTAAGCTTGCTCACAACCACTTTAGCTATTTAATTGGGGAATTCAGTGGTGACTGCCATTTTACTGCACCAAAAATGCTGTTTCTGTGATGGAGACTTGTTTCTGCAGCAGGACCATGTTTCTGCAGCAGTTCCTGCAACCGAGAATCACAGAAAACATTGGGCCCTGCCTAAAATAGTTCTGTGGGTGGAGAACTGGCTGAATGGCAGGAGTCAGGGTTGTGGTAAGCAGGGAGTACTCTGGAGGAGGAAAGGTGAAGAGCAGGGTGCCACAGGGGTTGGTGTTTGGGCTGGTCTTCATCAAGGTCTTTGTCTGGGACATTGCACAGGGACTGGAGGTGAAGGTATGCATATTCGCAGATGATACAAAGGGATGCAATAGGGCGGACATGTCAGTGGTGTTGAAAGAATGAGGGAAGACCTTAAAAACTGGAGAAATGATCTGAAGAATGGCAGCTGGATTCAATGCAAAGAAGTGCATTATAGAAACATAGAAACAGAGGAATTTGATGGCAGATAAGGACCGCTTGGCCCACCCAGTCTGTCCATTTCCCTACCTAATGGATAAGCTGCAGATCTTAGTTAACCAAAAGCCTACTTCTTCCTACCCCCAATCCCTAGAATTGCCTTATGACTATCCCATGCATGCTTGAATTCCACCACTGTTTTTGACTCCACAACCTCCTCCGGAAGGTCATTCCATGCATCCACAACCCTCTCTGTGAAAAAATGTCTTACATTGCTCTGAACTGTCCCCCCATCTTCAGATTGTGCCCCTTGTTCTTGCACACCTCTTTTCTGAAAGATGCTACCCTCTTGAACTTTGTTGATTCCCTGAGGTACGGAAAGTTTCTATCATGTCCTCCCTCCCTCCTCCTTTCTCGAGGCTATACATATTAAGTTCCTAAGTCCTCTTCATATGTCTTCCGGTGCAGACCCTGCAACATTTTAGTTGCCCTCTTCTGGACTGCCTCCATCCTGTTTATGTCTTTGCAGAGATTGGGTCTCCAGAACTGCACACAGTACTCCAGATGGGGTCTCACCAGCTGTCTGTACAGAGGGATAACAACTTCCTGTTTCCTACTGGTGATGCCTCTCCCTATGCATCCCAATATCCTCCCAGCCCTCTTTACTGCCCTCTCACATTGCTTGCCACCTTTAGGTCATTTGATATGACTACTCCCAAGTCCCTTTCCATTTTTGTTGTTGTTAGCATCTCACCCCCCATTGTGTACTCCTCCCCTTGGTTTTTGTTTCCCAGGTGCATTGCCTTGCACTTCTTATCATTGAATCTAAGTTGCCATACGTTTGACCATTCCTCCAACCTTGCCAAGTCCCTTCTCATCCTTTACACCCCACCTTGTGTATCAACTCTGTTGCAGATCTTTTTGTTGTCTGCAAAGAGACATACTTTTCCTTCCAGTCCCTCTGCAATGTCGCTTATAAAGACATTGAAGAGGACCGGTCCTAGTACTGAACCCTGCGGTACCCCACAAGTAATCCCCCTTTCTTCAGAGTGTACTCCATTTACTATTACCCTCTGTGTCCTGTACTCCAGCCAGTTCTCAGCCAATTCTTTACCCAGGCTACCATCTTGGGACCCACTCCCAGGCTGGCTAACTTGTATATTAATCTTTTGTGTGGGACTGTGTCAAATGCATTGCTAAAGTCTAGGTAGGCCATGTCCACAGCCCCTCCCTGATCTACTACTTTGGTCACCCAGTCAAAGAAATTGATTAGATTTGTCTCACATGACCTTCTCGCTGTGAATCCATGCTGCCTTGGGTCCTGTGCCCCTCTGGCCACTAAGTACTCGACAATTCTTTCTTTTAGAAGTGATTCCATCATTTTCCCTATCACTGAGGTTAAACTAACAGGTCTGTAGTTGCCCGCTTCTGCCTTGCTCCCACTTTTGTGAAGTGGAATCACATCTGCCCACCTCCAGTCCTCAGGCACCACCCCATCCTCCCATGATTTGTTAAAGAGGGTAGTTAGTGGTGTCACTAGTTCTACCCTTAGTTCTTTTAGAATTCTGGGATGAATCCATCAGGCCCAATTGCTTGTCCACCTTCAGTTTTAAGAGTTCTTTCAGAACCCTTTCTTCTGCAAATGGTCTGGTATCAACTTCTGTATCCAGAGTGTTTCTATTGTTTGGTTTAGGTACCTCTCCTCTTCATTTGTGAATACTGAGCAAAAGTATTTGTTTAGTATTCTCTGCCTTTCACAGTCACCCTCTGCCCTCCCCTTTATTAAGCCTCACTATCCCTCCCTTGGTCTTCCTTCGGTCCCTGATGTACCTATAAAAGGTTTTATCCCCCTTCTTTACTGTGTTTGCTATCTTTTCCTCGGTTTGGTCTTTGCTGTTCTGACTGCCTTCTCAGCTTCCTTTTGTTTTAACTGATGCAATTCTCTGCCCTGCTCCTTCTGTGATTCCTTGTACTTCCTGAATGCTTTCTTTGTCTCCCTAACCTTCCCTGCCACCTCCTTTGAGAACCATAGTGGTTTCTTACATCATTTTGCTTTGTTTATTTTCTTCACACAAAGGCTTGTTGCCTCTGTGATGGCAGTTTTGATTATTCCCCATTGTTCTTCCCCCCCCTCCTTCCTGCCCATTTGCTAGTGCATTCCTTAGGCACTCACCCATTTTGGCAAAGTCAGTCCTCCTTAAGTCCAGTACCTTTGCCTTTGTATGGCTTGACCCTACCGCTGTGTTTATTGTGAACCATACTGTTTGATGGTCACTACTTCCCAGATGGCTACCCACTTCTAAATCTGCAATTTTCTCGCCATCTACCAGGTCTAAGATTACTCCTCTCGATTGGGTTCCAATACTAGTTGTCTAAGGTATGCCCCCTGAAGGGCATCTAGAATGACCCCACTCTTAGAAGTGGCTGCTGGAAATGTACTCCAATTAACATCTGGCATTTTCAGATCACCCATCAGCAATATCTCCCCTTTTTCTGCCATTCTAAGGATACGTCCTATCATTTTCTTGTCCATGTTCTCCCCCTGAGATGAGGGTCTGTATACAACCCCTGCGTGGATTGTGGTGCAATTGCCTGTCTCCAAATTGACCCACAGTGCTTCCTCTCCTCCCTGTTTACCCTTTTGTTCTGTAGCTTTGATTCCTTCCCTTATGTAGAGAGCTACTCCTCCTCCTCTTTTACCCTCCCTGTCCCTCCTGTAGATAGTGTATCCTGGTATGTTTACATCCCAGTCATGGTTCTGTGTGTACCATGTTTTTGTGACTGCCATGATATCCAGATGTTCCTCCTTCATCAAGACCACTAATTCAGGAAGCTTGTTACCCAGACTACGGGCATTAGTACTCATTGCTCTCCATTTTTTGAAAGCTTTACCTCTTGTAGCACTATCCCTGTCCTTATTGACTTTGCTTTCTTCATTCACCCCTGTCCTGCTCCCTACTGACCTTTGTGCCTTGGTCTTTCCCTCATTTAGTACCATGTTTTGTAGGGGGAGGCTGGGAATTTCCTGCTGCTTATCAGTGCCTCCCCCTGGACTAGTTTAAAAGCTTGCCAATGAAGCATTTAAACCGATTGCCCAGAAGATTTGTTTCCTTCCTGGACAGATGCAGACCATCCTGCCAGTATAGGCTGGTATCCTCCAGGTGGAACCCCAGTCCCCAATAAAAGCCAAACCCCTGTGCTCTGCACCATTTTTTAACCATCCATTGAATTGAATGGTGCGAAGTACCCTGCTCCACCCTTGCTTGTAGACAGGCAGCACCTCCAAGAAGGATACTGTGTGTGCTACTTGCCTTAGGCCCCTTCCCAACTCCACAGACTCCTCCTGCACTGCTCTAATCTCATGTTGAGTCAAGTCATTTGTCCCTAGGTGGACAACAACATCCAGCTCAGTCTCCTGTAGAGCTGTTCTCATGATCCTGAGGATGCACTTCCTGTCTCTCAAGCCATGGCACCAGGCAGGCACCTTTCTTCAGTTTTCCTGCTCCCCCAGTTCTATCACCCTAATGATTAAGTCCCCCACCAGGAGCTGCTTCTTTCCTGTGGTGTCCTCTGCCTCCTTCCTGTGGGGCCTTTATGACAGTTGTCCACAACCTCCTTAGTTTCCTCTGTGGATGCATCCATAGGGAACTATGCTCCATCAGAATGGTGTATGGATTGTGGAGTGGTACAATTGACTGGGTGTGCCTCTGTTCCACCACCCTCACCTTCCCTGAGCCCACTGTGGTCCAACTGCTGTGCTTTCTTCGCAAACTCTGAGGTAGTGGTGGTGGCTCTGGTGCTCCCCTGGATGGGGGAGGTTCCCTTACTACTGTCCAGTGTGGCCTGAAGACGGGCAACCTCCACCCTCAGGGCAGAGAGTTGTCTACAAATAAGGCAGCATCTCAGCCTCCAGAAAGACTCCCGGAAGACTGCTGCCCCACAGCCATTACATTGCACTACCCCACACATGTTTGTCTACCTTCTTGTTTATCCTGTTTAATTTTTTTTTTCATGCACATAGGGCACTAGAACCCAGGGGCAAAGTATGAACTAGGTGGGGAGGTACTGACAGTCAGGAAGCAGGAAAGAGACCTGGGAGTTATAATCTCAGAGGACCTAAGAGAAACTAGGCAGTGTGATAAGGTGGCTGGAAAGGCTAGCCAGATCCTTGGATGCATAAGGAGAGGTATCACAAGAAGAAGAAGAAGAAAAGAAGAATCAGTATTTCTATAGAGCTTTTCACACAATGTATCCAAAGTGCTTTATAAGCAATGCTAGACTGGTAGTGAAGTGACTGAATGTGTAGTGGCAGCCATATTGCACTTTAACACCCACACACGCCTAGACAATTGCATGAACTGGTTTATGGAAGGGAATGTTGGCCAGGACACGGGAATGTCCCCTACTTTGCAAAGAGTACCCTGGGTTCTTTTTACTTCCATCTGGACACCCACCATGACAACACCAAGATGGGTAGTAGGGACCTTAGTTTAACGTCTCATCTGAAGGATGGCATACCCCAGCAGTACAGCAGCCCCCAATACTGCACTTGAATGCCAGTGTTTTCTAGGTGCAAGTCTAGTCCCAGTGGGGATGAGAACCCATGACCTTCTGATCAGAGGCGAGTGCTACCAACTGAGCCACGCTGACACCAAGAAAGAGGGAGGTCATCTTGCCCTGTGTAAGATACTTGTGAGATCACACCTGGAATACTGCATCCAGTTCTGGAGGCCCCATTCAGAAAGGACATAGACAGGGTAGAGGCGATGCAGTGGAGGGCAACTAAAATGGTGCAGGGCCTGTGGGATAAAACCTACGAAGAAAGACTAAAGGAGTTAAATATGTATTCCCTGAAGGAAAGATGGTGGGGGGGGGGTACATGATTGAGACATACAAATACATCACTGGTACAAACAGAGTACAGGAAGGAAGCATCTTCCAAAGTAAGAGATGCTCCAAGTCAAGGGGGCACAAAGTGAAATTGGGGGGCTCCAGGGAAATGTGAGAACATATTTTTTCATGAAGATTGTGGTAGACACCTGGAATAGCCTACCAGAGGGGGTGGGTGGGGATAAAACGGTTACAGAATTTAAGAAGGAGTGGGATAGACACAAGGGTATCCTGGAGGCAACAACAACAAAGTGTCACACACACACACACACACACACACACACTGTTTCATGTTCTGAACTGTGCACTGCTAACATATAGAATTATAGCCATTTGCAAGCTGACTAGAAAAAGGCAAATGTACCAGGAAAGGGTCAATAGAGTGGCACAGGCACACACACACACATATTAACTCTTGTAGATCTGTCGGAGGGTGGTGGGATACAGATGGTCACAGGCACAGAATTATTCCAATCAGAGGATTTATTGCAGCAACACAAAGAAATTAGCGAACTGTGCACGATTCAAAATAAAAATATAAACAAAAGGAAGTGATCAGGCTGATTCCAAGCAGCTTAGTTTCTCCAGCACTAGTAGGTACTAGGCAAAGGTGTTGAGCCTTCAACACCCACAACACATCTGATTTGAGACCTTCTCTTGGTCAAATATATAGGGGCTTAAACCCATCTCATTGGACCATTCATATGTCAATCAACTTAATAAAGTATCAAATGTGAATTTTAACTTAAATCAACTTATATTTCTGGTTTTACATATTTTCTCCTTCTTTAACTACTGCTTAAAAACGAACAAAATAAACATTCCACAGTTTTAATCATGAATTCCTGATAGTTTCTAACATTCAAGTCTCCTCTGGGCTCCTCCTCTCTCTCAGGGGAGATAAAAATACTGAAACAGAGGCCGGTCGGCTCTTAGAGAGACAACTGAGGGAGAGGGAGGGCTCTCAGGCGACTGTGTGATCCCATATAGCAAACCATGCAGGTACATTTATGTTTTAAACATTTATTTACTTTTGCTAGAAATGCTAAAAGCATTACATTCTTTACCAATTGACTGAAGAGCTTAAAGCCCTTTAATTTCAGCTTCTTTCTGGTTTGTTACAACAGAAAACATCAGCTGAGCGTTTTGAGGTTTAGCTTGTTTATGGGAAAGCATGATCCCGAGTTACACTCCCCACTAACGTTTTATACAAAGGTTTCACTTTGTTTCACTTCCAACCTGTGTTTACAAGTGTTACAGGGCTTTAACTTATTTGGCAACTGCAAACAGGCGTTTTACCACTTTCGCCTGTTTCACCCGTTTTTACCTTCGTGATAGTGCGCACATTCGCGAGGTAAAAGCAGATGCTACAAAGCAAAAGATGGAGGAGCATGATTTAAATTAAAGACAAGGTTAAACTGTATAATACGAATTGTGTGCAGTATGTTACGTCCTAGTAAGTGCGCGTGGCTTAAATCTAGCCATCCTTCTGAGCATAAAAGGTTTTTATTTTGTTATTTATTTTGAGTATTCTCATTTAAAGGAAAAGGGGGCGGAATAGTGGTACCACAACAAAACAAAGTGGGGGGGGGTACAAAACATCATCCTAAAGGTACCTATTACTTTCTAGCCCCTCGACTTTTAAAGGAGGACTCTCAAGGAAAGAAATAAAGGACCATACATGAGTCCTAAGTACTTATATATACCAAGGTATATTTCTATCTTTTATAATAACACACTCTGTGGAGACAATTTAAAGGCTTTCTTTCATTTATTTAAGACCTAAAGATGTGGAATGCATATCCAAGGAGGGGGGGGGGTGGTCACAGAGGACAAAACACCGACGTCCAACAGTTAAACATGGGTGGCCAGTCCATGTACAGACATCCATATAACATCACAAAGGACACATAGAACATAGCAAGACAACCTCTTAGGCATTCCAGATCTTTTAAATTTAAACTGTCGCAAGATCTCCCTCCTGAACTGATAACAAAACACAGCTGTTAATACACTGAGAGTATTCACTGACTGTATTTTGAGCTGGCATGAGTATGCTCAATGTAGAATAGATTTATGAATGAATAAATAAAATAGTTTCAGCCAAAATACAGGGTTGCCACCTAGCAGGGTTTGAACCTGCAATTTTCTGGTCCTCAGGTCAGTGCTATAACCACTACACCACAGACATGTTGCAGTGCACAAGCTCTGAGATCACAAAGATCCTAAGCATCAGGTGCCTGGGATTATTGTCTTAAAAGTTTGAAAGCTATGTACAGTCTTTATTATGTTGGTCCAATTAACTGTGCCAGACTTCTTGAGTACAGTATATATACAGCAGTTTATCAAAGGCCACAACTGCTACACACATTCTAACAATATTTCAGTACATATGATGTTTATTCAAATAGTTCCTCAAATGTAATGCCTAACTGTAACCATCAACAGGATTTCAAAAGCAGCTTCTGTGTGCACTAAAAATCCTGTTTGCCATTTGAAGGGAAGACCATCTGCTTCACCATGAGCAATCTAAGCATTTCACTTGACTGTTACACATACAATCAAAAAGAAAGTCCCATTCAACAATTTTGATAACATCCTCTTAAAACTCAGGAGGTATCTGTATCATATTTTGGTAGCCTTGTGGTATAGTCCGCCACCCTTTTGCCAGCACCCTATTAAAATGAGCTGGTAGGCAGCTCACTAGTTGTTTTCCCCATTCAAATGCTTATGTGTTTTGAAAAAAAATATTTTTAAAGATACAGCCAGATTGTCTTAAAAGTACAATAGATTGCAGCATGCTGTAGTTCTTGGATATTCCAAACTGTGTAGGGATGTCCCTCTTTTATATACACCCCCCATCCCCTGCCACACACATTAAAAGATCCACGATCATCTGACCCCTTCAGTTCCACTGCTTCTGTTGCTATGTGTATGTACAGGTCATCATTCATGGGGCAGGGGATGTCACTACTTTATATAACTGAAATACCTTTAGGTAATAAAACAGGCAATAAACTCTCCTCTGAGACTCAGAAGGACACATACCTCGTTCACACGGCAAATTATGCGGCGCTGTTGGAGGTATACAGCAGCAAGCTCATTGCTGCTGTGCACGTCTGAATGTCGCAGTTTGGCCATTTCAGGTTCCGTGTCATTGCAGCCGTGATCCCTCTTTTCCTGGGATCACAAATTGGTGTGCCATTTGCAGCATTTTTACTTTGTCGTGTGAACTGCCTGCACTGACAATGCTGTGACTGGCTTTTCCCAGCCTGCACTTCTGGTTGTCTCAGCAGAATAACATGACTTTTTCCGACCCAAGTTCAGCTAAACCTTTTCCCTGGCTCTCTAAACAAAGCTGAACTCAGGGAAGTGGCTGTTTTAGTAAACCAAGGGCTAAAATATGTAGAAAACATGGGCTCAAAGTCAAGCCGTGACACTGGAATATGCATATGCATAACCACATGTTCAGTGTCAGGGCTTGACTCTGAGACCATGTTTTCTTCATATTTTAGCCCTCAGTTTACTAAAAGAACCACTTCCCCAAGTTCAGCTTTGTTTAGAGAGCCAGGAAAAAGGTTTAGCTGAACTTGGGTTGGAAGAGCCATCCCCGCAACCATAGGGGAGCCCGAACCACACCCACACTCCCTTCCCAGCTGGAACACTCCTCAATTTTCTGGAACTCTTGGGCAGCATCTGCAGTGCTCCCTTGGCCATGCCATCTGAATGCTGATCCACAGCATTTCAACAAGTGTGGCCAGACCGATCTACACAGCACCAATGCTGTGTGAACGAGGCAATAATGTGTTTGTCGGGGGGGATAGTGAATCTGGCATTAGTTACAGGGAATGCAGCTGGTTTCTCAGGCTGAGCTGTGTAATTGTGTGAGCTGTGTGAGCTGACAGCCTTAGCTGAAAAGAGTTAATAGGGCAGCTCCAAACCTGTTCATCTGCCTCTGCAAAAGCTGGATATTTGATGTCCCACTGATACTTGATACAGGTGATGGGATGGGAGTGCAAAAAAATGGGACTGTCCTGCATGAAATGGGATAGGTGGTAACCCTACCAAAATAGAGTGGTGCAGGGAGACACCAAAGCCAAACTGCTCTATCATAGAAATTCTAAGAAAACTCCAATTTATGAAGTCCATTAGGAATCTTGAGAGCTCCCTGTCTACTGTGATAGCAAATGTCTTCAGGGTTCTGCCCACTGCAGCCATAAAAAGGCTTTGTTTTGCTTATCAATAACTAAAAAATACTGGAATTTTAATCATGAAACTTGGAGGTTTGTTAAACTCTGTCCCAAAGACGGTGCTTTTGCTGTTTTGAAAATGAAAATGTTTCATAAAAGGAAGTTGTAAAAAGAGTCTGCATATGCACAGAACAAAAAATAACTTTCTCAAATCAGATCATTTCAAGCCCCTAAAAACCAGGAAGTAAAGTGCATCTATACTTCCTGGTTTTGCAACCTCAGAAATATATATATATATATCTACAGAATGAAGTGGCCACCAGAAGCCCATCCCTGGTGACCAGTAATGGTACTGTGCTCCATCAGCTGGTGTCAGCTTTCTTTAATTTGTAAAAGCTGACACTGGAAGCCCATCCTTTGTTACATGGCAACACTGGGGGCCCATACTGGGTGTCAGCTTTCACATTTTTCTTACTTTAGAAAAGCATAGCTGCTACCGAGAGCCCAGACCCAGCTGCAAGCTCCTACCCTACCCTATCCTAGCCCCATTTCTGACTCTTGAAGCCAATCCCAGTGATAGTAACTAAGTTATGTGACCGCTGGGTGCCCATCCCTGGTGACCACTTCTACTTCCCAACCCCATTTCCTTAATTGCAACCACTGGAAGCCTCCCCTATGGCCTTCTCCAACCCCCTCCCCCCAAAAAAAATTAACTGCTTCAGACACTGGGAGCTTATTCCCCATGCCATAAATTAAAATAAAACAATGCAGTCACTAGGAGCCCATCCCAATGTAGCACACATGCCCCCCAAGTAGGTAGAACTGGGATAGCCCCTCTCTCATCCCCAGATAGCATCTGGCACAAACTCTCCATTTTCTTCCTCAGCTGGCCAAAATGATTACATTGCAACCATTATTTAAGAATACACACATATACGTGTATTTCATAAGTCCCAGTTTATGATAAATATCACAAACTGGGATATATAGAACAATGATGTAGATTTATTTTCTAAATGCCTGTTGCAATATAATTGAGATGGATGTTGACTAAGAAGGTGATTAGCAGGTATGAGCCAGCTACTATCTGGGATGGCTTTGGTGAGGTGGGGGTATCAATGGACAGAAGGGATAAAATAATAGAGCATGGTATGGAAGTACCACTGGATGCAAGGGATATTTCAAATATGACATTATGGGGTACCACTGGATTACCCACAGATGCTTAGAATGGAGCATGGTGTGGAGAGGGTGCCACTGGATGTCAAGGATGCTTAAAATGGGGCAGGGTTTGTGGGAGAAGCCACTGGACACCAGGGATATTGAGATGAGGCAGGATGAGTGTAGCACTAGATGCCAGGGATGCTTGGACTGGGACAGAATGTGAGAAGGGGTGCCACTGGATTCCAGATGGTTTCTTGTCCAGGGAAGGGTGATGGAGAGATATCAGTGGACATTAGGAAATGCTTGGTATGGCGGTGAGGTGAGGGACACAGGTAGCAGTACACCAGGGACTGCTTGGTACAGGGGTGAGGTGAGGGAGATGGGTACCTGGACACCAGGGACTGCTTGGTACAGGGGTGGTCTGAAGGTGGGTGTGCCCCTGTACCACCAATACTGTTTAGAACAGGGTGAATTAAGGACAAGATGTGGCACTGTGACAGGGTGCTGCTTATTGTTTAAAGTATTGACAATGTCAGCCAAAGGATGGCATTGACAATAAAAAAGGTAATGCATATCTGTTATAACATTTCCTTTTATAAATGTAAGTAAATGAATTACAGCAAACTATGTGAAAGCATCAGTTAGGTATGAATCCCAATGCTACAAAAAGAAATGCTGTGTTAGGGTAAAAGAGTTCCTGAGTTTTGGTAAATCTGTATACAATATTTCTCAGGCTTTGAATGATCACACAGTGCAGTGCTAGCATTACCATGACTTTGGCATCCTCTCTCCAAGCATTGGTTAGTGAGTATTTTCCATTGCCTGGAAAGACAAAAGTTAGGGCAATGCCACTGCACTGTATAATTATTCAAAGCACCACACCACAGATTCACCAAGGGTCAGGGGACTTTTTTTTACCCAATCTTTACATTTGCATACTTTTGTGGCATTAAGGTTCAACCCTATCTAAAGCTTTAATTTAGGATTTTGTAATGAATAACTTGTAGAATGAACTGTCAAAAAACTGTATACACTTTTTCTTACATTACAGTCATACTGAAACTTTTACATGAAAGAAGTGCTTCTGTATTCTTCTTCTTCCTGGCCAAAATTCTAAATAAACAAGTAATTTTTTTGAGAACATATAGCAATAATGCATAACAAAGTATGTGTCGTACTGGGATAATGTCACACCTTGGGTGGTTGCACACGAGTTGCAAGCCAAATGCATACACCTAGAAGTGATGTTATCCAATGACACACACCCTGGAGTGCATTATTGCAATTATAGAACGGCTTGCTTGCAAAACAGAAAAAAAGTAAAACAATACATTTTACAATTTATTTTGTGTTGCTGTTTGACTAGGTGTGATGTGTATCATTGTTGAAGGTCAGTACTGACCAATCAGAGCCCAGGAATTATTCTTGCCATTTTATCATTTTCATTTTCCATATTTAACAACTTAACAGTACATTATATGTTTCTAGAATAGCTTTTGTTAAAAAGGATAACATAGGTAACATAATATGCCTTTAAATGAATATCAAATTACCTTTTTTATGTTGCTTGTCCGTATGCGCAAGAAACATGTTGCGGCAGCTTGCTGCAGAAGCAGGTTGTGGAGGTGCGTCACTGTTATGGCCAATGCCCTCACTGCCTTTTGAGGCTTGGCACGCTTTCTCCAATGGGGTGGCACGCTGCTGCTGACACTAGTTCAGCCAGCATGCCACCACCTTGAAATGTTTTAGCCACTGCATTCAGGGTCTGCCTCATCATTGCAGCATCAGCCATTCGCTGCAATGAGGGAGTGACCACATTCAGAGCAGTACCTTGCATGTCCCTGACTCCATTTGCCAACGGGAGCCCAGTCCCTGCTGGCATAATGTCCTACACATCCAAGTTTCTACTGCATGCCAAGGGTGCCCAATCCCCTCAGCATTATGCCCCCTGCTTTCTTTGCCGATGGGGCGCCCAATCCTCATTGGCTTCAGTCCCCATTCCCAGTTGAATTTGTTGACGGGGAGACCACTCCCCATCAGCAGTGTCTCCCAATTTGTTGTCTGTCGAGGGGTGCCTTAATCCCTCAGCTCTCCCCCCTCAACTGGCATGTGCTGACGGGGGTGCCCAATCCCCAGTCGGCTACAGCCCCCACCCCAAAACACTCAGGTGGCATGCTGGGAGCCATTCCGGTGCAGAATAGAACAAATACAGGGGTAGTGGAAGGGGCATTATAAGAGAAAGGGTGTAAGGGATGGGGGGTACTCATCCTGGGGGATTCTATTCTGAAATGGGTGAGATGGGGCAGAAAGGGGAAAGGCACAGCCATATTTGGGTTGAAGCTGTCACTAGGTTGACTGCAGGAGGGCAGACAGGCACTGCTCAAGCATGCAGCAAGGGGAGAAAAACCTCATTTACCATTGCATGTGCATGTAACCCTAGGTGGCACTATCCCAGGATACTACCCTGCCTGTTTGACTCACGGACAGGTTGAGGGGCCTAGGTCCTATGGCGGGCGCCTCCACCCAGAGGTCAGGGTTTGTAGTTGTTAGACTAGCTTGGTCACAGCCCTCTGGGACACTGAGACACCCTTTTATTCCCTCTAGTGGCTCACATAGTACACTGGAGTTACAGCCCCAATACCCCACGTATACACACTGTTCACTCATATAGATACCACTTACCCTTGAGACTGATTCTGCAGCACGTCTCTGAGGACCCTCTGTAAAATAAGGTTAAACAACATACCCAGCAAAACACAATACTGTTTCCATAAGTACCAACACCACAGACAGTATATAGTATAACAACAACAAATCTGATTTATTTAGGGGCAGTAACACGGAGGGGGAATCAGGTTAATTGATAGCATTAAATCACAGTACTGTGCACACATACAGGGGCTGAAAAGTCACACTCTGGGTAACCAGGTTGGGGGGGGCTAGCCAGGTCCATTGCCCGGGGTTGGCCAGCAGGTGCAGATGGATAGGGCACTTTTGAGGAAAATATATGCACAATACCCAATTGTAATCCGGAGCCGGATGGCTCAGTGCATGAAACAGTGAAACAAGAATTAGATTGCACACTTGTGATTGAAAACAGGCTGCAGGAAATACCCTGATTTGTACTCACAGTACCCAAGCTGAGGATTGGATGGTGGATGTTCTTCTGGATTGCCAGAACAACAGGGCATGGAGACAAGGTCCTTGTGACTGGACCCACTGCAGTTGCTGGCAACCGGATTTAGTCTGAGACAAGCTGGGTTTGCTTCCAGCTTCAACACACAGCACACAGCACTGGGGATTGGAAATAGCGATTCCCCACAGCACTACACACACATTCATATGTAAAAGGAAAGTACTATACCAGGCAGACTGCTCCTCGATCCCAATTGCAATTACTGCAAAATACCCGTAACACACACAGCAGCTTCAGTTCCTGACAGACCGAGCGCATTCAGCAATTTCTCCAATCTTCTACAGGGTGAGCCTGGTTTCAGCACTTCTAGTGCTTCTTTCTCCTCACAACTCAGATTCAGTCCAAACTGGCACTCACAAAGGCTGCAGACCGAAAACCAGGGCCTCACATGTGCTTCCTGCCAAAACTATATACAGCAGAAGCACAGAGCTCCTCTCTCTTCACAGTCACAATTGATCTAATCTTTCCAGTCACAGAGCAGGGCATTTCCTTTAGCTCATATCATTCTGTTGACTGGCTCAGCTGCCACTCACAAGACTCCTTCTGTTGGTGGAAAAGGAGCCAAGGTTAAAACTACATTTCCCAGAGTCACTGCCCATACAATCCCCTTGTGGCTGGCTCAAAATTGACAGTCCAAGTTTTGATTCTTCCACAGGCTCCATTTTACGGTCTCCCTATCCTCCTGATTGGTTCAAGTCAGCTATTCAGGACCAAAAATGAAAGAGTTACACTGAAACAGTTCATGCTGAAATGAAGACAGGTTAGACAAACTACATTTTCTCAGTCACTCTAAATGATTTCTGGCAAACAGTTATATCTTTCAACAAGGCTCCCTCTGCACATGTAGCAATGGCAGAAACGGAGCGAATTGACAGCAGCCCGGGTGGGATTCGGGCATTAGAACACACAGTCCCCCCATACAAACTAATTAAGTCTGCAAGCAGACAGCTCTTAAAGAGACAGCACATGGAGGCTCAAATAGCACTCACTTGGAACCACATTTAAACAGCTCAGACGCTGAACATGGCCCAGATTTGGAGCATTCAGGCAAGCTCCTGGAAGACTTTGGGAACCCCCCATTTGCAGGGGTTACACCCTTCCTGGCCTGGAAAACTTGGCATTCGCATCAAGTAAGTACCCCCATAAGTTTCAATACAACCATATACATTTACATCAGTATCACATTAGGCTTATACATGTAATCATCAGTCAACATATCACCTTACCAGAAACACATTTCTGAAACTTTTCAGTTCACTTTTTTCACAGTACTATACACACATTGTACCATAACTCAGGTTATTACCTCCTGTACATGAAATCTGAAAAGAGAAGGCCCTTCCCTATTAGCTACCTTGGAGCTGGATGGGGCAGGGGCACCATACCTAGAGGGCAACATAATTAACTTGGAGGTAGCACTTATGCTCAGTTTGGGTAATGAGCTCGGGAGACATACACTCTTTATTGACAACATTGAGAGGCAAGTCCACAGGCCTCCCAGGGGAATCATAGCATGCGCAAGTACAGGCTTTACAGTTCTACCAGTCTGTCTAGGGGAACTGTTACTGTCTCTGCACTTTTGGACTCACTTTCAGTGCTGTCTTCACTTGCCAGGAGTCTCCTGGGGTAGAGATGCTAGAACCTGGGGCACTTTCAGCTCCATGATTGCAATCTCAGAGTCCACAACACTTGGCTCACACGGGGAGTTTTCTGACACTGGCAGTGAACCATCAGGGCACTCAAAATACTCTTCTTGTTCTGGTATATCACCAGTCTGTTCCAGTTCATCATTTTCCTCCTCTGAGAGCTCATACAGTTCCACCATGCACAGTGATTCCATGTCATCAGACTTGATACTTCGCACTTCGCTTTGTGGGAGCATTGGCTCCAGGAACAAAGCTGGGTGCTTAGGCAGTCCAGAAGGCCCAGCTTCCTCTCCATAATTGACTAGGGGGTTGCCCTGAAACAATTGACTCAGTTTGTAAGAGGGGTAGTACCCAAAGTTGCACTCACTTTCCTCTGATATGGACTGACAGTCATTTTCAACTGGGACTTGTTGTGGGGAACATTTTAACTCAGCATCTGTAGGTGCAGACTTTCTTTGCCTTTGCTTAGCAGCAGCTCTAGTCACTGGTCCAGAGGGAGCACTTTCTGGGGGCTCAGACTCAATCAAGATTTGTCCAATGGGCAGTAAATGATTTCTATACATTGTTTTAACATCTTTTGAATTATTCTCAGGGCTCATTTTGTACACAGGCAGATCATCTAGTTTGCCCACTACAATGTGAGGGAGATGGTGCCATCTTTCAGCAATCTTATGTTTGCCGTGCACTCCCAGATTCCTTAGCAATACCCAATCTCCCTCCTGGAGTTCCTGTGCTTTCACCTTTTTATCATACCTTTCTTTGTTGGCCAGATTTCTTTTGGCAGCCATGGTTTGAGCCAGTTGGTATGCATGATTTAGCTTGGCCTTTAACTTTTGCACATACTCTAAATAGTTGTCAGCTCGATCCCCATCAGGAGGAACTCCAAAACATACAGCTACCAGCAGTAGAGCTTCTCTTCCAAACATCAGGCGGTAGAGGGAGAACCCAGTGGCATCACTTTGGTGCAGTTGTAGGCTTGTACCAGGGTGCTAATTTGTTGGCTCCATCTAGGCTTGTCCTTTGGGTGGAGGGTGCCTAGCATATCTAGCAAAATGCGGTTGAAACGTTTAGGCTGTGGCTCCCGCTGGGGGTGGTAAGGGGTGGTTCTGGACTTTCGCACTCCCCACAGAGAAAGCATCTCTTTGATCAGATGACTCTCAAAGTCCTTCCCTTGATAAGAATGGATTCTTTGTGGCACCCCATAGTGAACAAAAAAGTTTTCTATAAGTACTTTGACCACAGTGGATGTCTTCTGGTCCTTGGTGGGGAAAAGTTGGGCATACCTTGTAAAACAGTCAGTGACTACCAGCTCATTACTGATATTTCTTTGATCTGGCTCCAAACTCAGAAAGTCAATACAGACCAGCTCCATGGGGGCACTGGTGGTGATGTTAACAAGGGGGGCAGCCCTCTGGGGCAGGGCTTTCCTCTGTAAACAGCGACTACAAGTTTTAATGTGTTGCTCAACATCAGCCCCCATCTTAGGCCAATAGAATCTGGATCTCACCAAGTCAAATGTTCTGTCCATACCAAGGTGCCCCATGTGGTTGTGTAAAGACCTCAGTACTGAGTCTCGAAAGGCAGTGGGCATCACTAGTTGTTGTTTGTCTATTTGTCCCCCTCTGTCTACTTTTTCTCTGTATAACAGTCTATTGATCAGTTTCAACTTAGGACCTTCCTTGTATAATAATGCAGTTCTCAAATCAGTAGAGCGTAATTTGGACACATCTTTCCCTGCGTAGAGAGCTTCTAAAGCTGATTTGATCATGGGATCTCGGGATTGAGCCCACTGAATACTGTCATTGATTGTCCAGCTGAGGAAGTGCACCAATGTCTATTGCAGAAAAGTGGCAATAAGCAGCAGGTATGCAATTCTCAGAGGGTCCCAAACAATCCTCCATACAGTCCACTGCGTCCGTGGACATTTGTTCCTCCCTGTCAAACTTCTGGCAGAGTGCTCGAATATCAGGTTCTGACAGTCTGACCCAGTCATTCTGGGGAATAGGCCTCCGGAGAGAGCATCAGCATCTATGTGGTTCAGGCCTGCTCTGTATTCAACAGCATAGTCATATGTAGATAATGCAGAAAGCCACCTATGGCCAGTGGCATCCAACTTAGCTGAAGTCTGCACATAGGACAAAGGATTATTGTTAGTTTTTACTAGTATCTTAACCCCGTACGAGTACTCATGGAACCGGTCAACAATAGCCCGCTTCAAAGCTAGGAACTCTAACTTATGTACAGGATAGTTCTTTTCGGATGGAGTCAGGCTTCTACTGGCAAAGGCCACTGGTCTCAGGCCATTCTCATGCTCTTGATACAACACAGCCCCCAAGCCTTGCAGGCTAGCATCAGTGTGCAAGACAGAGGGCTTTGCTGGATCTGCATAGACAAAGACAGGAGCGTGGGTAAGTTGATATATAATCTCATGAAAAGCAGCTTCACACTCAGGTGTCCATCTGGCTCCAAATACTTCATTGAGACAGAAATACACTCTTTCAGGCTCAGAAGAAACTGACCTCTTGTATTTTTTTGTGGGTAGGAGGGTAACCTTGAGTAAGATTAAATAAAGGACGGATCACTCTTGAATAGTCCTTGATGAAACGGCGATAGTAGCCACAGAATCACAGGAATCTTTGTAGTTCTTTTAGATTGTGGGTCTGTGGCCAGCTGGTCAAGGCCTCAACTTTACTTGGGTCGGTCTCTATTCCCTCGGTGGAGACTATGTGTCCCACATACTTTACAGATGTTTGGAAGAATTGGACAATTTTAGGCCAAAGTCTTCCAGTCAGTCCAACACCTTGAATAATCTGCTCTCATGTTCCTCCAGTGAGCTGCCAAACACAATCACATCATCTAGGTACACCAGGCACTCTAATAAGTTCATGTCCCCCCACCACACGCTCCATCAGTCGTTGAAAAGTGGCTGGAGCACCTGAAATCCCTAGAGGCATCCTCATGAATTCATAGAAACCAAGTGGGCAGATAAAGGCTGTCTTCTCACGGTCTTCCGGGGCCATCGGGATCTGGTAGTACCCACTGAGAAGATCCAGCACGGAGAACCACTTGCTACTGTTCAGGCAGTCTAAAGCATCCTGAATGTGGGGCATGGTATACTGATCAGGAATAGTCCGCTGGTTCAAGGTGCGATAATCCACACACATTCTTACTGTCCCATTGTCTTTTCTCACTACCACAATCGGTGAAGCATATGGGCTTCTGGATTCTTGTATTACACCAGCAGCAAGTATCTCTTGCAGGTGCCGTCTCACATCATCTGTGTCAGCAGGGGCCAGGCGTCAAGACCTCTCACAAAATGGCCTTTCATCATGCAGCCGGACGTGGTGCTCAGCTCCTTGCACACATCCTACGTCCCATTCCTTTAAAGAAAACACCTGCTCTCTCTGGTCAAATTTTCTACTAATTCTCATCTTCCTTGCGGCTAGCAACGGGGAGTCCCCAAAATCAAACAAGTCGGGCATCACTCTGTCATTCTCCCCCAAACACTTGTTACTGGGCAGCACTGCAATATCTGCACAATGTACATTAGCCAGGGTGCAACCTCTATTTACTCGAATCTCTCTATCAGACACATTATGAACTTGAACCATTACCCTTCTGGCGTAAGCATGGGCTCTGGCAGGCAAAATACTTGGCTTGACCAGCAATCCTTCCAGCAATTTCCCATTGCCTGGTGCGTCCAGCATGAGGATTTTATTCTTGACATCCTTTCTGATACGGACTTCCCCCTGTAAGGTACACTGGGCATTTGGCGCCAGAATCAGAGACTCCGGATCCTTCTTCCAGACAATTCCAACCGGTTCCTCTGGGTCCACTTTTTCAGCATCTCTCTGTGCCTCATAGGCCTTCTTGATCAAGGCCAGGATTCTCAAAGCTTTACCAGTCCTGGGCCCTTGTTTCTCATAACACAACTGCGCCAACCATCCAAACATATGTGCATTCGTCCCAATTAGTAGAGGAATCCCATCATACAGTCCGGTAGGGGGAAACACTAATGCCAGGGTCTCTACTTGCTCGGCCACTCCAGCCATGGAGGCGGGAAAAGACAACTATATTCGGATATACCCGGAATAGGGGTAGGCCTTCTCACTTAACCCCCAGACATGCAGTCCTTCCAATGGTTATAAGGGTACATCAGACAGGTGCGTCTGATACCAGTCCTGAAACATAATTGTCACTTGGGAGCCACTGTCCAATACAGCTTTTGTAGACACTCCATTCACCTTCACAGTGGTCTCCATGGAGGGACCCACTATTCTGGACCAGTCTGGAGAGTTGGTAGTAAGAGCCTGGGCAGATGATCTAGCCACAAAGGGACGTGAGTTAGCATTTCTGGGACCTTCACTACGGTCATTTCATGCACCTCTTAACCACTGTTTTGTGCTCCAAAGCTCTCCTTGTAGCTGGCTCACCACTCTCTCTAAGTCTTTCCGAGACTGGCATTCCCTCTTCATGTGCCCATCCTTCCCACAATTATGGAAAAATATGTCTGCTGAAGTTTGAGGGGACTGAGGCATCACATTGGGGGCTGTAGCATTGGTACTATCAATAGAAAACCTTAGTGCCACCTCAGCTGGCGATGGGTTGGACATTTGGAGATATCTCTTCAGTTCCCTCACCTCCATAGCCAAGACATCAAGTTTTACGCTGTTGTCAGCAGGAGGTGCCTGGGTGGGCACCCCCATCCCCATAGCAGAAGCAGTCGGGCAAGTGTCAGGGCCCGTACTCATAGGAGTGGCCTTCATGATGACACTGTCTGTTGCTTTCCTAATCTCCCTAGGAAGTTCATCCCATGGCAGAACATCAGTAGCCATCCCTCTCTAGCTGGACCCCCCTTGGCTGACATTTGGGTCTCGGGTTCTGTAGTGTGATTTTGGTGATTCCAGACCATCAGCATCTGACCCCGCACCTGGGGCAGGGGATGTAGCAGCTACAACTGCACAGGGCTCTGAAAAACCTTCCTCCTCCTCAGCTTCCCATACCCCTTCATCAACACATGGAAAGGCAAGGTACCAGATTTCCTTTGATGCAGTTGCAATTGAGCAACACCAGCAAGAGTGCCAGGCAGAGCAGAATATATGATCCAGTTTTACCGTCCACTTCACTACGGGTCCAACCCCCCTTTCGAAAAATGGTTTGCAAGATTCCCTCTAATCCATCCATATAGGGAGATAACAATTCCCCCGGCTGTTGTCTAACATCTTTAAGCTTCCATTTCAAGGCCTCAACACTAGTGGTGCCCCCAAACACATTTTCAAGGGCAATTATGTACTCTTGGGCTTTGGCGTCAGGGTCAGAGACCCTCAGGGAGTGAAAGGTACGTTGGGCAGGTCCCTGTAGGCTCTCCCCAGGTGAGCCCTTTTTTCTGCCTCAGAGCATTGCCAGTCTTGTACCACAAGAGCAGCAGAGTCTATCCAGGTTTCCAGATCGACCTCCCCATTTGGAGTGGGGCAGATGCCAGAGAATACTTTGAGCTTGCGGTAAGAGTCATGACTAATGGCAGGTACAAACATAAGGGCTAGCACTGGCACAGAAGGAGGGCAATAATGGTGTGGAGGGGAGAGGGTGTTAGGGGAAATTCCCCAGATGGCAATAACAGTTTCTTTAAATCCTCCACAGTTTCCCTTCCTCCAGCAACAATTGTAAAATTTCTCCTCAAAGTTTCAGATGGGGGGTCATTCCCACCGGTCTTTACCGTCCTTAGTTATCACTCTTCAGGCAGTGAGGGCTCCCTCTGGGGTAACAGTCTGTGGCACTTTGGAGCTATCTATGGGGTCCTTATACTCTACTAGGGCCATGAAAGTGTGGGTGAGCAGATTTTTGCCGACCCACCACCACAGGGTTTTGTAAACCTTCCACCTTGGAAAGTACTCCCTCTACAGTGTTCGTACTGGTATCCAGTGGGATATCCACGATAAGTATAGCATTTTGGGGGTCGATCTCCTGCCCAGTACACTACCCCACCAACTGGTGTACAGCCACTTCTGTTGGGGTATCCATTTATTTTTAACAGTAATTCGTAAATGTGGCCCCTAGAGGACGGTAATCCCAGTGGTGCCTCCAAGATGTAACTCCTAGGTGGTGCTATCCCAAGGGCTACTGCCCCTGCCTGTTTGACTACGGACAGGTTGAGGGGCCTAGGTCCTATGGCGGGTGCCTCCAGCCAGAGGTAAGGGTTTGTAGTGGTTAGACTAGCTTGGTCACAGCCCTCTGGGACACTGAGACACCCTTTTATTCCCTCTAGTGGCTCACACAGTACACCGGAGTTACAGCCCCAATACCCCACATATACACACTGTTCACTCATATAGATACCACTTACCCTCGAGACTGATTCTGCAGCACGTCTCTGAGAACCCTCTGTAAAATAAGGTTAAACAACATACACAGCAAAACACAATACTGTTTCCATAAGTACCAACACCACAGACAGTATATAGTATAACAACAAAGAATCTGATTTATTTAGGGGCAGTAACACGGGAGGGGAGTCAGTTAATTGGTGGCATTAAATCACAGTACTGTGCACACATACAGGAGCTGAAAAGTCACACTCTGGGTACCCAGGTTGGGGGGGCTAGCCAGGTCCATTTCCCATAGTTGGCCGGCAGGTGCAGATGGATAGGGCCCTGTAGAGGAAAATATATGCACAATACCCAATTGTAATCCAGAGTCGGATGGCTCAGTCCATGAAGCAGTGAAACAACAAGAATTAGATGACACACTTGTGATTGAAAACAGGCTGCAGGGAAATACCCTGATTTGTACTCACAGTACCCAAGCCAAGGACCGGATAGTGGATGTTCTTCTGGATTGCCAGAACAACAGGGCATGGAGACAAGGTCCTTGTGACTGGACCCCACTGCAGTTGATGGCAACCGGATTTAGTCCGAGACAAGCTGGGGTTTGCTTCCAGCTTCAACACACAGCACACAGCACTGGGGATTGGAAATAGCGATTCCCCACAAGAACTATGCACATTCATATGTAAAGGAAAGTACTATACCAGGCAGACTGCTCCTCGATCCCAATCGCACTTACTGCAAAATACCCGGGAGCACACACAGCAGCTTTGGTTCCTGACAGACTGAGCGTGATTCAGCAATTTCTCCAGTCTTCTACAGGGTGAGCCTGGTTTTCACACTTCTAGTGCTTCTTTCTCCTCACAACTTGGATTCAGTCCAAATTGGCACTCACAAAGGCTGCAGACCGAAACCCAGGGCGCCACACGCGCTTCCAGCACGAAACTATATACCGTAGAAGCACAGAGCTCCTTCTCTCTTCACAGTCACAACTGATCTAATCTTTCCTGTCACAGAGCAGGGCATTTCCTTTAGCTGCACACCATTCTGTTGGCTGGCTCGGCTGTCACTCACAATAAGACTCCCTCTGTTGGTGGAAAAAGGCGTCAAGGTTAAAACTACATTTCCAAGAGTCACTGCCCATACAATCCCTTGTGGCTGGCTCAAAATTGAGAGTCCAAGTTCCATTCATCCACAGGCTCCATTTTAGGTCTCCTATCCTCCTGATTGGTCCAAGTCAGCTATTCAGGACCAAAATGAAAGAGTTACACTGAAACAGTTTGTGCTGAAATTAAGACAGGTTAGACAAACTACATTTTCTCAGTCACTCTAAATGATTTCTGGCAAACAGTTATATCTTTCAACAAGGTTCCCTCTGCACATGTAGCAACAGCAGAAACGGAGCGAATTGACAGCAGCCCGGGCGGGACTCGGGCATTAGAACACACATTCCCCCCATACAAACTAATTAAGTCTGCAAGCAGACGGCTCTTAAAGAGACAGTACGTGGAGGCTCAAATAGCACTCACTTGGAACCACATTTAAACAGCTTAGACGCTGAACACTGCCCAGACCTGGAGCATTCAGGCAAGCTCCTGGAAAACTTTTGGGAACCCCCATTTGCAGGGGGGTTACATGCATACAAATGACTTGGCGGGGGAGACTGTGGAAGTAGTGAGGGGGAGGTTTGAGTAGTTGGGCAGGCAGTGTGAGGGGGTGGGAAAGTCGGTGGCATTCTTGGAGGTACTGCTGGTACCATGTGCAAGCATGGGGAGGAAGGGTAGGCCTGAGGAGTTCAACGAGTGGCTGAGGGATTGGTGCCACACCAGATATTATGGGTTAGTGACTAACTGGGGCAGGGTCTGGGGGGAATAGTGACTTGTACACGGGGGACAGGGTACACTGGAGCAGGAAGGGGAGGGGAGTATTAAAGGCAGCATTACTGCCAGCCCACTGGCGGTGAGGGTTGAGGCACTGGATGCCACACCTTGCACCACGCTGGTGACCCGGGTTCGGATGTGAGCCCAGGTTGCCAGGGGTCAGTAGGGGAGGGATAGGATTGAGCATCCAGAGGACTCTTCTCCTATCCCAGGGTGGGATCCAGGGACCCACCGCTCTGTAGTGGCCACTGGTGATGACCAGGGGCACTACTAGAGCAGTGTAGTAAAGGGAGCGGAGTGTGGCGGACGTTGTCACGCTGTGCCTAAACGTCATTGCTCGCCCGCACTCTGCAAAGTGGAGAAAAGTAGAAATTGGGCTACGGTCAGGCAGCATGAGCTTCCGACCCCCGCTGACAGTTCTTAGGCATGGTACTTTCACTTCCAAATACCTAAACAGCACATATAAGCAAGCAACCTTCGGCATTGACAAATGCTTGTTTTTGCAAGGCGCAACTGTTTTATGTTTAAGGTTTTGAAAACATCTCATGTCTTCTCTAAATGGTAGACTTAAGCACTACACTAATGCTTACAGTAGTTTAGTTGTTCCTTTAACAGAATTAAATGATGTGAACATAAGAATCAAAATGATTGCTGTACCAACTGTTTCTTTATTCAGAGGTCCTGAATAAAAGGCATTTGAATAAGTATTATTACCCGTTTCACAGAGTACTGACTTTCCTTTCATGTCATGGTAACCTATAATATCAGGAGGCTCCCTGCTAAGATAGGCAATAAGACCCTCTGATTGTGTATCTTTGTTACCCAAAGCCCTCAAGATACTGGCACAGCATGAGAGCTATATCTTGCTTGTTAATTTGAGAAGTATTTTACAAAGGTTGAAGGTCAGTGCCGTCGGCTGTCTCATAGCAATTTTCAAGTTGTGCAGTATTTTGGCAGCCTAATATTTTAAATTACCTGGTATACGTCCTGCAAACGGTGCTTCACTCTTTCTCTTAACTAGTGACAGTTTATAAATTGCTATCAACGTAATTTCTAGGAGCACTGTGAAGTCTTCTAAAGAAGCACCATTTATGCTCAGTACTTTAAAATATGTAATAGTAAATTGAAAATGTAGGTAGTCAATGTTCATTTACTCAAGATCAGAGTTCAGCAGTACTTTAACATAAATATCTGAAGCACCCAACACTGTAACATCACTCCCTGGCAACTATTTATTATGCTGAGCCACATTCTGTATAATGTAGGTCAGTTCATTTCTCTGTCAATGTGCATTACGCCCGAACGTTCTGAATGTAAATTGTTTGCCTATTGTAGTGTTGTTATGAGTTCATTTATACTCATTTTTAAAGGGAACATAAACCCTGTTGTTTCCATTTTTATTGACAATAAAAATTTGGGAACGTGGGAAGTCTCATTAATAACAAAATACAGAATAAGGACTGGGTAGGGGATTATAATGAAAATTTTACACACGCCCAAGGTGTGGATTGCCACATAAACACCGAGAGTGAAGCTCGAGGGGTTTATAAAGGCATCCCACACCAAGTATGTGTGTAAAATTCAAGTTTTACACACCTACCCAGCCTTTATTTTATATAATTGCTGGGGAACATTTGTTCACCACAGCAGTTATATAAAATAAAGATACATCTCTGCTGAGCGGTCCAGTCAGAATGAAGCGTGGTCCATGGTCGGAAGCACCTGGAAACGTTCCCCATTTTTTTCCATTTTCAGGGCCAGTTAGTAGAGGCACTCCATAAAAGATCCAATTATATATATTTTTTTTATTTAATTTACCGCTGAGTGCGAGTGGCTGGTGCTGGGGGGGGGTAGACCGGAGGCCGACGAGACATACAGCATAGGAAACTCCTCAGGTATATTCACCATTATAACTCACAGGTTATAATGGTGAATTATAACCATTTTCCTACGGGAGAAAATGCTCCCAGTTATTATTAATACTTAAAAAACGTATTGCTCTGCAATATTGTTTTGAAATCCTAGCTTTTCTTATTTAGGGATCCATGTTAATGTTGCTTTTTCCAGCCCAATGTTCATTTTTTAAATTACTTATGAGTTCCAAAACCAAGTGACATGAGTTGAACAGAAGTCTACAGTAAAGCTTTCCATGCAGGGATTTCACTCAGCTTATATCACCAGGTTCTGGATCTGCTAAATGATTGAAAAATGAATACTGGCCAGGACTTAAATAAGGAAAAAAATAAGACTAATAGGGCTGTTTAAAAACAAATGCACAAAACAATACATTGAAGTTATTAAACTGACTTCACATACAGTATGCCCAAATCTTATAATAAAATTTAAACAGGATTCGTGTGTCCTTTATGTTTCTCTTTCACAGGGCTTACTCCAAAACGTACAACTTTATGCTCAAGGAGTTATCAAGTCAAACTACTGAATTCTGAATAGAAAAACACATGGCACTCTGTCTCTTGTGGTATGGTAACACTATCAAGGGATTCCATGACATCATAAAACGAGAGAGAGAGAGAGAGAGAGAGAGAGAGAGAGAGAGAGAGCGCTCAAGAGGTTTATGATGTAATTGAACCCCAAGATAGTTTTACCAGCACCGTAACAGATAAAGTCCCATGTGTTATTTTTTTGTAATACACGGGACTGTTTCTATGAACAGATGAGTTACTGGAACAGGTGCTGGCTATTTAAGTCAGATTTTACTCATCTCTGTGGCACCCACTCTCACTCACAGTGTTCTGGCTATCAGCTTTACTTATCATGACAGTGACAGCCCAGCTCCATGGTTATGACACCCGTACCTGTTACTCACTGCTGTGGCACTTAGAACAAGCACTGGCTACTCAAGTGAGACTTTTTAAGTCACATTTTTTTTATGTCAGACTATTATGAACCACCATGGCACTCACTCTCACTCACATTGCTCCAGCTCTCAGCCTTGCTCACCAGGACGATGATGTTGCATATCCATTGCAATGACACCCATCCATGTTACTCACATTGGCCTCTATGCATGAAGGGATGGATTGCCTATGCACTGTGGATCCACGGCACATAGGCAATCCTCCGTGACAATGATGTGCACCGTGGGTTGAGCATACCCTTGTCCACATACACGAAAGGGATAGGTGTCCCTTCTGCATGGGATGCCTGACTGATTGCACAGGCATTTATACACATGGCTGGTCAGTGGGCATGTCTGAGGGGTGTGCTGTACTCCATGCCATTCACAAAGGTGTGGCGTGCCGGGCAAGGGGTTGCAAGATATGGCTGCAGGGACCCTGCCGTATCCTCTGTGTATCCCCCACAGATGACACCTACCAGCCGCGGCAGACATAAATATACAGTGACAATGCAGCCTCAGTCCTCCGGTAAGGAAGGAAGGAAGGGCTGGGGGAAGCCATTCGTGCACTTGCCCTGTTCCTGGAGCAATATTGCGACATGCACCATCCCACAATTCCCTGCTCCATGTGGATCAAGGGATCCACTGACAGACCAGGTCAGGCATCCAATTGGATGCCTGTCTGTGTCCTCTGATCCGCCCCCCCCCACGCAGTAGTACAATGTGGGTGGGGCCACGGACAGGCACCATGCAGTGTCACACATTAGTTCATGCTGCACCCTGTGCACCTGTCTGTGGGTGTGGATCTGTGTGGGCTGGGTACACACTTCTCACACATACCTGACTCACCACTGTGCATAGCCCCCATGGTGAGATTTTGACATTTTCAGAGATGCATGTCTTTCATCAGGATTCTAAGTCATTATAACATCGATCTGACATCAGATCAATGGTATTATGACTTAGAATCCTCAGAGCAGTACTATTACGAGTTCTGCTCAGAGTTCCTATAAAAAAGGCAACCCACATATTAAAAAAAACTGAAAATGTGTATATATATTTGTGTTTATCTGTGTGACTCTCCCTATAGTTATGTACTGCATATGTGCCATCTCACCCAAGGGTTTCATCCTATCAAATTTGAAAACCAAAAAGTGTATATGAATGCAGTTTTAAGCACACTGGAATGGATAACTTTTGAGTATTCTGTGTTTTTTCTTTTTATAATTATAGCGCCTAGGTGCCGGGGTGGATATTTCCCTTCATGGCAGCCTGGCTAGGATTCTTGTCTTGAGTCACAGTGAGCAGTTGCTGTGGGAGGAGACTCAAATCTACGCAGTCTCACTCAGCACTATTAAAAGTCAGAGGTCACAAGGTAGGATGAGTGTAAACAGTTTTTCTTAGTTTATTTAAAAAAATTGGACAACTTTATATGCTTTCATTAGTACACTTTCTTTTAAACAGCTTACAGTGTCTAAAGGTGACCTCAGTAGAGATGCCACCCACTTGGTTACCTTTACTTGAGCTTACCAACACATGGGGTGAGCACTCTGGTTGTCCATCTTCTGGCATGACAATGGCTCACTCATCTGACCCTGACACCTCTAGAAACAACTTGCCCACCCCCTCTAGGGTCTGCATTGTACACTTCCAAAATGGATCACTTGGGCTGGGAACCACCCCACACCATAACATTAGCAGCATTTAAACAGACTTGGTCCCACACATGGCACCCCACTCAGCTTCTTCTCCATTCAGAGCTCCTTGTGCTGGGTGTTGTCCCGAATGGGATAGACAATGCTCTCCCTCTCCTTCACACTTGGGTAGGTCCATCCTTAAGGCTCTATCAGATCTATGAGAAAGTCTCTATGACCCGCAAACGGATAGAGGTGGCTGCATGATTATTATGTTTTTTTTTAACTGTCTTCTCAGACACCACTCCCTCTGTCTCTTTACCCTTCTCACTGTAAGCCCCTCCATCTTCTTCCTTCCTTCAGCAGTGTCAGAAGGAAGATGGAGCAGCTGACAAGCCACCTCTGCTTGTCTCTTTACCTCTTCTGATTGTTAGCTGCTCTATCTTCCTTCTGACACTGCTCCACCACTGGGCAATCAATCCAGATTTCCTGAACCTCTATATCCCCATGGCTTGCCGCCACAGTGGGGCCCTTTTGGCTACAGCAACAGTTCCTGGCCTATTTGACCCTGTACATACTGGCCAATAAATAAAAAGCATTTTAAAAATGTTTTACAAACCAGTTCCTAGCACGGTTGTTGGAGTGTCCACACTGCCCCTCCAGCACCGTGCTTGTCTATGTGAGTTCCCAGGCATGATTGGGGCACCAGTGCAAAGCACTGCAGGTGCTGCAATGCATGCTGGGATACTCATGATCTGGTGTTGTGCAGATTACAGTAAGAAAGGCACTATTCAAATCAGGAGTCCTTTGGGAGCTCAGTCATATAAGACAAATATTTTATTTGTTCCTGCAGACTAAAAAAGTGTTTTCTTTTAGGTCAGGTTGCCTTAACCTGTGTTACAGCACATATTGAGACTACATTGCTGATTACATGGGTTAAGGCAACAATGTTTGTCCACAACCATGCTAACAGCTTGCTCCGAGCAGCGTTTTAGCATGGTTTTGGAAAACAGATTGTAGCACTATTTTACCACGCTGCAGTCTGGATGCAACCATCTTAAAATGTTTAAGCAGAGTTAAAACATTTGAAGAGGCAAAGTGTGTACAGTGCCTTGGTGTCTCAGATCCAGTGAGGAGGTGGTGGGGGGGTGCCAGGTGCTGTCGCAGGCTGTGAGGTGGGCAGGCAAGTTGCAGCCTTCATACAATAAGGGTGGGGCTTCTTTCCATGTTTCAGACCCTCCCACCACCTTTGATAGGTTGAGGGTGTGGCTGATGTTACTTGGTCATCAGCGATGTCCAAGGCAGACCAGCTCCTGTCATAGGAGGTGCTACAAAAGCAGAAGATCTGTCCCTTCCTCTTCAGTCTAAGCATACTGTCTTGGCAACACTCCCAGGACTCCCACCGCTTTGGGCATGGTAGTCAGGCTCAGCATACAATCCCATGTCCCCCACGTGATAGTGCAGTGCATAACCACAGGTGCCACTGGGCCAGCCCGGCAGGACACGGCTGACATTTTATTGAAATGCAGGATTTTGTAGTTTCTGTGACAAATTATCATAAATATTTACATTCTACATGTGTAAAATTAATAAAACTGGCTATAATGTACAAGACATAACTGGTCAACCGGATCAAATAACATTACTGTTATTGCAGTTAAAAGTAACATACTGTAATAGAGCTTGCTTCTAAATCGCTAATCAGCTTGGTGGCCCTGTACTGGACTCTCTCAGTCTCTTCATTGTCTTTTCTGTACTGTGTTGATTAGAACTGGATGCCTTTCTCCAGACATGGTTTAAGCAAGGCCAGAGGAGCATCACCTCCCTTGAACTGCTCCTTTCTCCATCCTAAATCATTCCAGTCTTACATCTTCTTTCTTGACTGCGGCAACACATTACCTGTCTGGTGTCACCTTACAGCCTACGATTACTCCTAGATCCTTTTCCTCCCTGTGCTTTCCAGTGTTGCCCCACATAGTGTGTATGTGAGACCCAAATTCCTCATCCTTGCATGTTGTAACTTGCACTTACCAACATTAAATCTGTGCCCCCATTTCTCCTGCCATGCCCCTGATGTTTGCAGGTCCCCCTGTAGTGCACCCTCCTCCTCTGCTTTGTTTACTCTTATTGTCAGTTTAGAGTCACCGGCAAATATCAACAGCCTACTATGCCCCTCCTCCAGGTTATTAATACATATGCTAAAGAGCAGCAGATCTAGTACTGACCCCTAGAGGTCTCCACTGAGCACATCACACCACTCTAAATGGTGACCATCCACCACTACTCTCTGTGTTCATAGGATGGATACGAGTTGGGAGGCCAAGGCCTTTGAAACTCGCCACCTGTTTAGGTGGAGTCAAGGCACGCAATTTTTTTATTACGCATAAATAAATCAAGTCTTGTTTTAAACAATGTCATATTTTTACTATTAACTATTGACAAGAGTAGTGAATTCCATATTGAAATAATCCTATGGTTACACCAGTCATTTATTTTTCTTGTCCTATTGACTTTGCCTCTTAATTTCAGGTTATAAGTTCTAGTACTTGTGAGACTTCTATTTCTCTTTAACCCAACTGCTTGAAATAGGAAATCATTTTGAAATGTATTAAATGTAAAACATAGATCCCCTCTTAAGTGCTTATACTGCACAGAGTATAGTCCAAGTTTTTTTAACCTATCCCCATAAGGAAGAGTTTGCATATTCCATATGCTTCTAGTAAATCTTCTCTGTATACCTTCTACTAGCTACCTGTCAGTAACTTTTCTGTCCTTCTCCTGAGGCTTTCTGGACTTCATATCATGCTTCCTTCTTTATTTGTTTTCCATGCTACACAGTGTTAAAGGCTTTGCTGAGGCTTAGACATACCATAGTTACCTCTTCAAAGAAAGCAATACATTTGGTTTGGCATGATCTCCGTTTTGTAACGCCATGTTTTGTGCTAGAGAACAACCCATTTTCATCCAGTGCTGAACTCCCCACATCATTTTTGATTGACTCAAACACTTTACCAAACACCAATGTAAGCTCACAGGCCTGTAGTCATCTTAGTCTGACTTTAGCTGCTACCAGCAAAAGTAATAATAAATTATGTTCATTAAAATCACAGGGACATCAGCAACTGAGCCAGAGATCATTTATCTACTATCACTGTCTGGATGGGTCCTGAAAGATATGAGCAAAAGGCCAGCTAGAACCCTTTTAACTCTAGCCACACCCTTTGGTGGATATCATCCCTGCCCTGGGATGTTCCTAGATTCAGTCTTCCCTTACCAACTCATTCTGACATGATCAGCACTGCCTTCTGTTCAGCAGAGCCCTTTTCATAGCCTCCATCTCCAGCTAGTCACCCCTGATATCGGGCTAATACTAACAAAGTAGTCATTCAGTGCCTCTGCTAGTCCACTTGCCTTGCTTAATGGTCCCTAGCAGTGATCAGAGGCCCACCATATCATTGTCTCTCCTGTTGTTCCCTATGTATTGTATTTGGAATTGTATTTTTGGATTTCACCAAGTTAAACCACTTTCCACTCCCCTGTTAATGTCAAAGGCTTCCTGTTAGTAGGTGGGTACACTTGTAGTAGCTAAAGCTGGGCATTAGGACCAAGGACAGTGGGCGGATATAAGGCAGTAAAAAAACTGGTAAGGACTGCTTAAAGACCATGTTTATGTAGCTGGACATCACCACTGCTTATAGTAGGTGTCTGCCAATCAGGTTTCAGGATTTGATTCCTCTATTGCATACATGAGCAGTAAGGCATGGCAGGGCGTACTTAGTGCTGGGATAACACTTAGTGCTGGGATTGAACAACCTGAGAAATGTCATTATCCCACTACAATGCACACCCTGGCGTACCTTATTGCGATTATGAAATGGATCCATTAGTTAGATCCATTAGATTGGATTCATTACATTTTTTTAATTAATATTAGTAAAACACAATAAATAAATGATGTTGACAAAGTAAGCAACAAAGCCCTACGTGGCTGATACAGTGTTGGAGTGTGGCCAGTAGGTGACACCAAACCTTCATTTAACCTGCTATATATCTAAATAGGGGCCTACCTCAATGTGACAGCAAGCCCCACATCTGTTATATCACATACCTCACAACACATACCCACACACATACATACACACACACACATCCCACATGTGCTGAAGTCCTATAATATGTCAGTCTGAAGAAGAAGAGGTCTGTGGATGTCAGCTTCTGTAGTGTCCCATAAAGCCAATATCCAAGTTCATCCCATCTGCTACCATATTGAGATGTAAACTAAGTTTAATCTCAAAAGCTGGTCTCTGTTGTGTGTTTTTGAGATTTCCTTTTAAGACCATTACTGACATATCTGAGATTGAGTGGTCAGGCTGGGAGAAGTGGTTTTTCAGTCTTCTTTGCTGTAATAGTATGTCTGTGCGAGTTCATCCTAGTGCGGAGCTGTTGGCGTGTCTCTCCAGCATAACCTGTTTATGGACATCTCTTGCGCTGACATCTCTTGCACTGAATGAAATAAACAACATGTCGTGACATGCATGTATAACTCCCATGCACCTGGAATTGTCTGTTTTTGTGATGTAACCACACAGTCTTCACTTCACACAGTGTGTTACTATTCTTACTTCACACACATAATGAATATTAATTCCTCCTTACTTTTTATCTTTGCCTGGGGGTGGGATTGATTCCATTGCACCATATTCAGATTACCTAGCCTGCTACTGTACATACATGAGTGTTATCATATACTGTCACATATAATAATTTTTTTTAACTCTGTACATATTGGGGTGCGTGATCTTATTTGCATGGGGGTCCTGGACAGATCTTTTTACATTAGGCTAATATTGTAGTAATTTGTGGATATGTAGGTATGTTAGACCTTCTGGTCTTACACACATACTTTATATTTACTTCTAGTTACCTTATCCTGGGGAGGGTGGCAGGTTTATTTTGTGGTAGTTCTATCCAGAATCCTTGGAAATGTTACTATGCAGATAGTAGTACGGTTAAATAGTGTCACATTTTTGCTCTGTAGGTATTAGCAGACATGAGCCTTTTTACTTAGGATTTCATGGCAAGTTGAATTCCTTTGGGGAACAATTGCAGTGACTGAAGTGAATAAAGGTTCACTAGGAGAGTGTGTGTGTGTGTGTGTGTCTGTGGGAGAGAGGGGGGAGAGAGAGAGAGAGAGAGAGAGAGAAAAAGGGGAGAGAGAGAGAGAGAGAGACAACATCTCCCTTAAGCTATGTATCTCCCACCCACATTATGGTGATGTGGGGTGGGGTAGGTGTATTGTTTGTATGAAGAGGAGGAGAGAAATTACATTTTATCTCTTTTCAGATTCCTTAGACACTTGTGGTACATCAAGTTGTTACATTCTCAGTGTATATTGACATCAGTACATATCAGGCTACATGGTCTTAATTCCTTGAGGTTCCTCGACTAGAGTTTTTTGTTTGACACTAATATTGTCAATTTATATTTAAATTATCATTTATATAGTCCCGTCTCTACACTAGAGGTTTTTGAAATTTCTTGGGCCTTATACTGTATCTAGCTTGAGAGTACAGCTGGGTGACAGGTCCAGCTAGGTTTTACACATCATACGGTGTGCACTGATGTTTTTAAGACAACTCTACTGGTAATGTCTTGTCTATAATGCTGACATTGAAACTCATGAGCCCTAAAACAATCTTAGTTTGTCTTTAATCTGGGTGGGGGTTGCCTTTCAATAATCACATCCTTATACAAACTGTGACACTCATAGCTTGATTTAAGAGTCATCTGCTTCAGCAGTGTTATCTTATGTCAGTTGAATTTATAGGCAGTAGGATTCTTTGTATGTGTGTTCCACCAAGCACCTTTGACCCAGGGTCCCTCCTGGCTGAAGGCAGTATGGTACTGTTAAACTTCTCTGACATCATCTTCTGTATTTTTTAAATGAGTATTTTAAACCAATGGGAATTTTTTTCTGTTTTTTCCTGCATGATCTAGCTGTTATAAGTATTGTATTTTCTAAACAACTGCCATTAGCTTCTGACGAAGGACTGGTTGGTCCGAAAGCTAGAGCACTTTGTTCTTGTTGTTACTTCTATGTTGGTCCATTAAAAGGTATAAAATCATTTGCTTCTGGATCTATTCTTGCAAGGACCAATACGGCAACTACTAAATCTAGATTTTAACTTGCTTTATTTTCTCTTCTGTAAAGTAAGGGCAACACTCTTTGAGAAGTGTCAGTTACAAGTGAAAGTGCTGGCAGTGTTACTGTGTAGGACGGCTGAGCTAAACAGCAGATCCAGTGAATTTAAAGAACACAAAAACACACTTTTTTCAGCATTGGGGGAGTATTATTAATGCACCAACCAAGGTCACTGGCACTTTGAAGAATTTTGGAGATGTGTAGCTAATAAGTTGACTGGGCAAATTTAAAAACAACAGCAAAGAGATGTTTTTTACAAACATGGGAGCCTATGCATGATCGGGTAGGAATTACTCACTGGAGGCACATACCCCGCTCACTTAGCTCCGCAGCCCAGGAGAAGTGCAGGGTACATGGTATTCACTACGGCATGCACCCACGGGGTACCTGTCTGCGGCTCCACCCCCACGGTGGACAGGACAGCACAAGGTGGCCAGGGGTGGAGTAGTGAACCCAGGCAGGCATCCAATCAGATGTCCATCCTGGGTCCCACAATGGATCACCTACATGGGAAGGCATGGGTCTGGGTGTGTGAATAGCCAACGCAGGCATCTGGAGTCACACAGACATGCCCCGTAGGCTAAAGGACCCCCTGGCAGAGCCCCTGGTGTACCACAGCCACACACCACCACGTCAAAACACCCCCCAACACACAGCTGTCCCAACTTATTGATGGCAATGCATAATTCCCCCCCATCACATATATCAGCCCTGACTCCATATCAGCTTAGCATCCACCCCAACACTGGCTGTCCCATTCCACTGGTGGCAATGCATAACCCCCATCATATGTCAGCCCTGACCCTGTACTGCAGCATCCCCACCCCACATGTCAACGCTGACCCCATTATGCCACAGCAGAGCCACCCCCCCAATGCATAAATAGGCAGAGCGCTCCCAGCATCAGTTGAACTGCCGACGGCCATGGAGGTGTGCAGAAGGCTGTGCCACTGGCCATCTATGCCCACAGCTCCAACATACAGGTATGGGGTTGGGGGGGTCAGTGCTGCAGGTGAGTGGGGGGACCACTGGCCACCAATGGGGCTGCTGGGTTACTGGTTCAGGGGTCAGGTCCAGTGGACTGGGGCTCTTCTGTGAGCATGGGGGAGATGTCTTGGACATCTCCGGGGACAGGAAGCCCATGCATGGGGGGGCTCTGCTGTGGTATAATGGGGTGGGAGCTGACATGTGGGGGGAGATGACAGGCTGGTATGGGATCAGGTCTGTCATGTGATGGGGGGATACATTTGAACAGAAGGGACTGGTCAGACAGGTGCACTTAGGAGGTGCAGATCCACCACAACAGGGAACATGTAGAAATTTGTATGGGCACTCACTTAATCAGCTGCCCCAGACATCTCCATCTGCCTCGTGGGCTGGGGTGGCAGGGAGGGTCATTCTCCAGTCCAGCCATGACTGGCTGGTGCAATCTGCTGGGGCGCGCAGTGGGTTAAGGCAGGGTCCCAGCTGCCATAACCTGTGTCCCCTGTACCTGGCACTACATTCCTTAGTGCACGTTGTGCAGTACAGACACGTCACCAACATGCCCACCGCCTGCCCCTGGTGTGTTGCTATCTGTGTGGCTGGGAGATCGGGCACATAACCACCTTGCGCACAGTTCATGAATGTCGCTGGGGGTCCACAGGACCCCCTCTGCATGGTATTTAAGCAATAATACCCGAGAGGGTGGGCGGTATTGAGCAATACCGGACCGCCCAGGGGCGTAATGAGGCCCGACGCCGCAGGCGGAGGGCCTTATAGCCCCTGGAAGGTCCGGTATTGCCCATACCGCCCACCCTCAAGGGTATTATTGCGTTTAGAAAATGGGCACAGTAAAAAGAAATGGCAGAGAAAAAAATTGTTAATAAAATAGTTTAGTTACATTAAGTTTTGTAATTAAATAGTTCCTCCGCCTGGCATAATGGGATAATATAGCCCTCTGGTAAGTTTCAGGTCCTTCAGATATGCAGTTCATTTTAAAAGCCAGGGTTGTCACGGAGTTTGGCAGCATTAAACAATGATTTTTAAATGTCTAAGTCTTAAGATATGGTGGTCTGTAGTTCATTTTAAAAGCCAGGGTTTTCACGGAGTATGAGTATGGAGTATGGCAGCATTACACAATCACAATTATGGCTTTTTCCTGATCACGGGGAGATAATGCGGCACAATGTGGGAATAGGTAAGCTAGATTAGCGCTGCTTCTGAAACAGCAGAGAGGAGAGATGTGAAGGCTTTATTTTTATCAGCGATCTGGGAAAGTGTACGGCTTTTTTTAATGTCAGTTTGGTTGTCATAGTAACGCCCCGCACACACGCACCAGCGTACACACACACGGCTTAAAACAAGTGTGTGTGTGTGGTTGCAGCTGCTTTTTTTCCTTTTTTTTTGGGGTTATATTTCATACAGCGATTTACACAATCATACAGTGTGTGAAAACATCAGCGGTGACAAGTGGGCTCATCAGTAGCGGTGCTGGAGACAGAACTGGCAAGTACGTTTTAAAGCGGTGCGAGTATTTGTATGTAGCGAATGTAACGCTGTGTAATTCAGGGGTTGATGTTTCAGTTTTCTTTTGTAGTGTTTTATGGTGATGTTTTCGAGTCGTGGGGGAGTGTTGTTAAAGGACCTTTCACTTAGCGAGAGAAAAAAATGGTGGTTGTTTGAAGCGAGTGCCACTGCTTCAGCCAATGGTGAAGCAGGCTAGGCACAATGATATTGGAGTGGGCATCAGGCAGGTTAGGGCTGGCACTTTTTATTTGGTGGGCATCTATTGAAAGTTAATGTACCCCTGTGGAATGGGTACCAGCCAATCAGATGCCTCCAAATAAAAAGCCCATTTTCTAATCTAATTTAGGGTTGCCTACGCGCCTCAGATACACGGCGCATAGGCAGTCTTTTTTTTCACATAGGACCCATGGTCAGCAGCACTGTTAAGAGTTTTTATAGAGCATTTGAACAAAAGCTGCAGTTAGCAGTAATTTCAGTGGGGCTGTGTGTAGTAAGAATTCTGGTATGTTGTAGTGGTCAGTGAAGTCTTCGGTTGGCAATGGCAGTAACAACTCAAACAGAAGAGGAGGCACTGGAGGAGTCTGTGAAGGAAGCAGGCCTGACAATCTAAAACACAGACAAGAGCAATTGATATAGGGGCTATTTCTTTTGTTCTATTTAAATAGGAGAGTTCTAAACTGTTGCTGGTAGTAAGTGAAGTTATGCCGGGGCAGCCTTGCTTTATGTGGGCATTGTTGGGTGAAGTTGTGCCAGTGTAGTAATTTTGTGGGTAAGGAGGTCAGGACAGGCAACAGGACTTGTTTCATTGCTGTTCTTCTGGGATATCAGCACTTGGTTCCAAGCTCCTCAGTCAATCAGGTTTCTAGATTATTTGTACCCATTTAGTAATGTAAAATAAAAGCATAGACTGACTGCATTTATTTCAAAATGTTTTACCATGAAAACTTTTCTGAGATGAAACATCTTGTTTACAATAGTGTTCTGGGGAGAAACAGTGGCTAGCATATCATGCACACGTTACAGCATTCATCAACATATAAACTTTGATTTAGATTACATGTTGCATAGGATTTACTAAAACAATACCCAGGACAACTACAGAATATTCAACTGACTATGAAACATACAGTATATTTTTCAAAATGCTGCAGACACAGCTCAGCCTTGGCTGCATGCTAATCATCATGGTGATACATCATAGAGACAGTTATTGCATGGGCATAATAAAGCACACTAAAGTACTATATATATCACTACAATCCTTATCGTCTTAGACTCTTAAAGTGCCTTGTAACAGGATATTACTATAATCCAGCTAGGGAAGAGTACAAGACTGCCCACCTCTTTTCTTTTTTGGTTTTTTTTTTATTTCTTTTTTTCTTCTGGTCACCAAGCTGGCACCTTTCTGTGACCTTTTTTCCAGCCACCTCATAGTACTGTTAACCACTCCACAGCCAAGAAGTGCAACCTTGATTGTCACAGCTTACCACTTGTGGCAGGGCCTTCAGGCACCATCACCCCCTGGTGACCAGAATCCAGTGGTAGGAGCCTTTTCATGCTGGGCAAGCAAGGGACGTAGGGCCTGAGAGTGTCAGGATTCGCATCATTCTGCCAGGTGGGGGAGTTCATGGTTTCTACTCTGTCCCCTAAAATGCTGGCATGAATGTGGCTGTGCAAGCATGCAACAGGCATGCACAAAGCTGAGCCAAGTCTCTCCCCTCCCACAGCCCTCCCACCCTCAACTCCATCTGTGGTTCCAGCATTGTGGGGACAGGTAGCCTCCCTCCCCAGAAGAGGTGAGCGCTTTGTGGGATAATCAAGCCTCCTTCCCCTGGCATCTCTCCAGTGTCCCGGGCTCACTCCCAAACCTGTGTCATCAACCACATGAGTGGCAGCCCTGCCACTGTGCTGACAGGGCAGCTGGCCCTCCTTTTTCTAGCATAGTTAAGCAAGATTTAATTTGATAAATTGCACTTAATTCATAGTTTATAACCTTGGCAATGTACTCTGTGTACACAGTACATGGTAAACTTGGGTCCAAATGCATACCCAAGTACTTATAATTTTCAGCATTGTCTAGGGTGGTGCCACCAATACATCAGGACCTAAGGTACCTGCTTGCTCTTTTAGACAGCAAGCAGTAGCTTCAGTGTCTATTGTCATACATACAACATTTCTGCAGGTTGTCTAGATTATTGTTACGTTTAGTGGTTGTGAGTTGGTTATAGTGAGATATACATTGTGACACTGGATTCAGAAATAGTAAAGGGGCTAGTGAATACTCTTTGCAGTAAGGATGATAAGAATATTCATGTCATTAATAATACTCTTGAACACAATCTGCATTCACTTGAAAAATGGCTTAAATGTGATAAGTTGGAACTTAATGTGCCAAAAACATAAGTGATGCTTTCTGGGTCAACTCCAAAACTATGAAACTTTAAATGGAGCTTTACTGTTTATACAGCTCTGGGCAACAAGTTAGAGACAGTTGATGCTTTTAAATATTATGGGGTATATCTTGACCCCAGCCTTACTTTTATTGTCCAGATTAAGCCTACTGCACTACATCAAAAAAACTGACTCTCTGTATCATACTCATAAGCCTCATAATACTGAGTCTAGAGTCATAATTTCATGTCTTGATCCCCGTTCTCGACTACAGCTTTGTGGTCAATGATTCAGCTCCCCAAACAGTTCTCACCAAAAAGAATGCACTTTATTATAAGACTGTGCAATTGGCTTCATTTTATATATACATTTTTTTAGTACTTTTTACTCCGGTTTTTTCTCCCTGACCCATGTCCTCGGCACATGGGCGCCCACACATGTGTGGAGGCACACGCACACCTTTAAAGTCCAGAATACATCATTGTCATATGCTAGGTTCTTTAAGTTGGTTCTGGCCCAAAGTAAAATCACAGTGGACAGTTGCTAATGTTGCTTTTAAAACTAGGCATAAACAGACACCTAGCTGTTTATTTGATAAATTTAATCTTGTACAGCTCAGTCACTTTTGTTCAACTGCAAATCAACCAACTTAGATGCCTCCACAAAGAACAAACATCTGGCAAAACTCTATTGGCTATCATGTGGCAGCTCTGTGGAATAGTATTCCCTTGACCATTAGAATGGTGAATACCACAAAGTCTTTTTCTACCAAGTACAGAGAATTATTATCTCAAGCCAATGTTTGTTCAAGAATTTAGCTAAATAGAACATATCATATTGGTTGCCGTTTTTTCAGTCTTGAAGTTGTGTTTTGTATGCATTTGAACTGTATATTTGTATTGTATTTGAATTGAACCTTTGTACTCTTTTTGTACCCGGCTCGTGCCTGAAAAATGTGCCATGGTACCAGTGCAATTTACCCAGTTAAACAATAAATAAATAAATATCCAGGCTGAGGTTGTTATGAAGGATATTGTAGCTTTTCTGAAATATGTGGATGAAATACTTATTAAAAATATGAGAAGATATAAATTTAAGATTTTCATGCGATATTTTATGCGGTGGGGGGTTATTGGAAAAATAGTATTTTCCTTGATATTATGAGAACTCAAATATGGGCATTTAGTTAAATATATGAACAGGAGCACTTGCAAACTGTACTTTTGAGGCTTTATAGCCAGCATACTGTTAAGGATTTAAGGACTACAGGCTTTGCTCAAAGGGCAGAGGTGTAGGTAACCAGGCCCAAACCTCCCATAAATAGGTAGTTTCCCTGTTTCATGTTATCCACGTTATCGAAGGGCACTTCATACATGTCCCCTGTATAAATATTACCTTGTATTGGGAATCCAGGAGAAATAATCCATATTAGGTAACCACTAAAGTGTAATATTCACCATTTTTTAAAGAGCTGTATAATCAGTGCTTGTATTGGTAATTCATTTTTAGTTTTTTTTGTATTGAGTATTATAAACTATGAGTATTATGTATGTACGTTTTTGTAAATTAATGTATTGTTGTAAACATGCAATGGCATTGATATGACATGTATAAACTTGAACTGAATTGTGACATGATCTGCAGAACTCACAAAAAGTCTAATAGTAAATACCAGATTCCACCAAGAAAATCTACTATTGGCCAGCAATCATTTTTTGTATGAGCTATTAATTTTGTTAAATGCATATCCTTCTATTGTTTTAAAATGTACTTATTGCCTTACCTGCAGTAAAAGTTACGTTACCACATGTCTGTGTTTGCATTGTGCATTAATGCTTTTACACCTGACTTGGCCACATTTGAAAAAGGTCAATTTTGCTCAGAGTTCTTCTGAATAAACTACACTGAACTAGACTAACCTAGACTCTACAGCTGTGTCAGACAGGATGCACTGCAATACTTACTGTACTTTGCAGTACTGCTGCAGTATGTGTCAGGAAACAGTGGAATTCAATGGTAATTAAGCCCTTTTGTCATGCACTATTTTGTGACATCATTTACTGCAAGGTGCTCATGGCTGGAAACCCTCAAACAAAAACCAAAGTCCTTGACTTTAGAAAGGCAGATAGGTTGAGGAACTGGTCAGGGATACATTAGTAGGGGTGGAGGACATAAGGTGGTAGAGGACAGATGGGGACAATAAGGGGAGCCATCCTTGAGAACATCAAAGGCAAGCACAGGAACATTATTTAAAAAGAGCAGTTTTAAGAGACATTTATGATTCTCAGCTAGGGTCAGGAAAGTGGTTAGGGCCAAAAAGAAGGCATTCTATAAATACAAGGAAAATCAGGGGGAGACAGAAAGGGAGGGTTATCTACAGAAAAATAGGGAGGCAAAGAGGGTCATTAGGGAAGTGAAAGCAAACATGGAACTGTGTATTGTGGAGGGGTCAAGAACAGAGAAAACAGTTTTTTAGATATATCAGTGAAAAAAAGTTCTATGTGCTTACACAACTGGATGAGATGAGATGAGATGAGATGAGATGAGATGAGATGAGATGAGATGAGATGAGATGAGATGAGATGAGATGATGCTTGTGTAACTTGATTTACTTTGTGGCTTTCCGCCTCTCTATCCATGGGATATACCACCCTGTAGGGGTATGACACAAGGAACCCTAGAGGAGGGTTCCCCCCTACAGGTGCTGTGGGAATGACTGCGTCAGTTAAAGGTAGGTTAGGAAGAAGCCCACAAGTAAGAGAGAAGAGCTGCTGGAGGAGCAAGGGTGGATGGTGGGCAATGAAAAAACTAATCCTGGAGGGCCCAGGATGAGAGCATTTAAGCCCGATGTGGGAGTGATATGCGCTGCTCGCCCTTCCAGACCTCGGGCATAAAGCCCTCCCATTCAATGTGCTTACACAACTGGATGAAATGAAATGAGATGATGCTTGTGTAACCTGATTTGCTTCGTTGCTTTCCACCTCTCTATCCATGGGATATACCACCCTGTAGGGATACGATGCAAGGAACCCAAGAGGAAGGTTTCCCCCCACAGGTGCCATGGGAATGATTGCATCGGCTAAAGGTAGGTTAGGAAGAAGCCCAAAAAGAATACCTAAAGGTGTTGAGCTTAGAAGAGGCGAGGATGATGAATTCTCAGAAGATAAGATCTGACTTCCTAAGGAGAGAGGGGAAAGCCGGGGCCACCATCCGCCTCCATCCAACAGCGGAACCTAACTAACTAATTGAAATAAGCACTAACTCTAACCAATATTATGACCATTGGCACAGAGGAGAGGGAAAAACCCCCTTTGAGGAGGAAACCTCTGGGGATCAAAGGCCTAGGTCGCCTTCTCTCCAGGCTGATGACGTTTGATTTGAGGACATATGGTCGGTAAAGAGAACGGTTCATTAACATCATTGAAGAGAAGAGTACAGTAATGAGAGGGATATGAGTAGGGAGGAGGATGATGATAGAATAGGGAAATTCCCCAAAAAGAAAGCACAGATTGAAGAGGAAACATGAGGCAGTGCACAGATCAAAGAAGAAACATAAGGCAGTGATGAATACTGATGGTGATCACCACAGAAGGGCGGCAGGTCGATTAGGTAGCATAAGATCCAGTGAGAGGTACACTCGATTGAATGAGGTGAGGAAGTAGACACTGAGGCCAAGAAGGCATAATTATGCGATTTGAATGATGAGACCCTGATGTTGTAGTCAATGAGGTAACATAAGAGTCAATGATAGGAATGCTCAAGTAAGCGATGTAAACAGATAAACCTTGAGGCAAGGATGAGTGAATGATGACTGGAGTAATGAACTCGATACAGGTGGGAGGATAACCATGGGTCGATGATGATGGAGCGAAGCCATGATTGGAGTGAACCCTTGAAGACTGGTATGAGATAATTCAATGATAGGAATGGTCAAGGAAGCGAGACCAAGAAGGCATGTCTGGAACCAGAGGGCATGCGAACCTAATGCAAACTGAAGAAGATGATGATGATCACCGCAGGAGTGCAGCAGTGAAATACAAGAAGACTGAGGAAGAGGAGACATGAAATGAACTTGAACATGAACTTCAATGATGGCGGGGAGCAGCCAGCCAAGCAGCGATTGGATGATTGATGATGAGACGATGATGGAGTGAAGCCATGATTGGAATGAATCCTTGATGGCTGGTACGAGATAAGGCATGCCTGAAGATAAGGCATGTGCCCAAAAAAGGTATACAGACCAGGCCTGCCGGGGTTGGCTGAGGCATACTGAGTGGCCTTGAGTGGAGTGAATCTTACGATGGCCAACAATGATGTGGATGGTAGAGCAAGCGGGCAATGGCAGCTGATACGGAGCAAGGAAGGGGGATGGAACAGAGGGTAATGGAACAATAGTACATACCACGAAAGCAGAGCAGAGGGGTACAAATAGGGAAGTAAAGGGCTGGATAGGAGGAAAAACTCAAAAGAATGCACGGCAGCCGAGCTGAGGCGAAGATAGGGAAACAGCTAGCAAATGGAGAGCAGCAAGCAAAGTCATTATAGTACAATAGGGCAGAATCTGCAGTATCAAGTACAGGAATGAAAACTGAGGAACAAACTCACACTATGTCCATTTGTAACAGAATGAGATGCTGAAGTACAATGATGACAGAATGGACGTCTGTGCCCAGTCTGCTGCACAGAAGGGACAGCACCCAGATGGAGTACAGGCACATACTAGAGCAATGCTGCCCTACTGGAATTTAACTAAAAAATAGAATACACGTTGACAAATGTCCATACCTAAGAGGTTTTTTGGCACTGAAACACAGTATGCAGAGTAACCAATGTAGCACCGGATGAGAATGAGAAGCTCATTACAAGAGCTAAAGAAGCCAAAACAAGCAGGGTGTACTAGCAAAATACAGAACTGATGTGGGTTCAAGAGCAGCAACAAGAATCTGCTATGCAGTTAACCAGAGTCAGGAAATGGGCCCAACGAGAGGAAGCCATGTCCCTGAATGAAGAGGCAAATGAGAAGAGAGACAAAGAAGAGCACTGCCGTACTGAAGAGTCCAGACCCGGAGTTGCTGCCATGGGGAGGCACTGGAGAGACGTGTGGCAGTAGGGCAGAAACCCCTAAATGAGCTTGGCAGAGAAAAATAGCAAGCAGCGTGGAGCCTGGGCTGCTTCGAACTGGAGGGACAAAGTGGCTGCTTATAGCGGCGGCTGCACGGCTGCTCAGAGGACAGAAAGGTGACAGTGGCCATGAAGATGGAAGCAGCTGAGGAGAAGGGGTGGAATACTGAGGACAGCCACCAAACTGAGTGGCAGGGGAAGGGGGGCTACAAAAGGAATAGAAAATCAGGCGCAATGCAGCATGCAAAAAAGAGGAGTGTCAAAGCACCAAGACGGAGGGAGGAAATTGAGAAATGAGCAGCAGTGGGTGAGCGAGAGACTGTGAAAGAGGTGGGAGAAAAAACTGAGAAAGGCAGGAGAGGAATGCCCAAACTGCCAGGAAGGAGTGACAGGGGTGGAGAGAAAGAAAGGAGCAGCCAGAGGCAGCTGCCAAACAGGGGGAAAAGGATGTGACATAAAGTCAGAGAGAAGGTTGGAGAGCAGCGCCTCCAGTGGCAACAAAAAATTAATCCTGGAGGGGCCCAGGACGAGAGGCGTTTTAAGCCCGATGGCGGAGTGACGTTGCCTTGCCCATCAAACCTCGGGCTTAAAGCCCTCCCAAAAAAAGTGGTGGCATTGCACAGCTAATTGAGAGTGGTAGGGTGATAGAGGAGGATGAGCAAAAGGATGCAGTCCTGAATGAGTACTTTTGCTCAACATTCACTAAGGAGGACTGCGGGTCCATGCCAGAAAACGACATCAAAGCAGCTGCTAAGGGAGGGTATCCACTATATATGTTGCGGGAGTAATATCGCCGGCAATAATATTGCAGCAAAAAGGTCATGAGTAGTTACAGCGACAGGGGTAGAATATCATTGCAGAAATATTGCTACCCCTGTCACTGTTTGTAGAGATGGGAAAGGAATGAAGGAGTTGTCAGTGCAGTTCCTGGTCAAGCCACTCCCATGGTGGAGTGGCTAAGGCGCTAGCACCTGGAGCAGAGGAGACCGGGGGACCAGGGTTTTGCTCCCAATCTCCCAGTATTGGAGAATTGTTTTTTGTGTTTTGTATTTTTTTTGTAAAGAAACTTCCTTCCCCCCTCCAAAATTTCTCCACATCCCCGAGGTCCACATCCCCTCAGAGTTGGTTATATTTTGTTCAGGGTTGGGGGTGAAGCTCCCCACATCAGGGGTGTGGTGGTGGGCAGAGCCCCCCACAAAAGAAAAGAGTCATTGCAGTGTTTGTACAGGTCTGTGTTTTTGACTGATCATATTTATGTTTGCAATGTTTTGTGCATGGCATTGTGTGCCGTGATGTTATTACTGTATATACCAAGGTTATCACCTAGAACCCTAAGGGAGTCCCAGAAATGAGGCAGCATATACTTTCTAGCGAGAGGGTCCTGAAAGGGCTGGCAGCCTTTAAGATAGATAAGGCCCCAGGACCAGATGGGTTGCATCCAAGGATACTTAGGGAATTAGCAGCAGAACTGGCTGAACCACTGGCTGGGCTATTCAACAGCTCATTTAGGTCTGGAGAAGTTCCAAGGGATTGGAGAATGACAGACACTGTACTGCTTTATGGGGGGGGGGGGGAGGAATGGAGAGCAACCAGGGAACTACAGGCCTGTTAGTTTGACCTCCATCAAGGAGAAGCTGATGGAATCACTAATCAAAGAGGACCTCATGGACTACCTAGAGAGCAGTGGGCTCCAGGATAGTAAACAACACAGTGTAGTGGCAGGAAGGTCTTGTCAGACTAACCTGATTTTCTTCTGTGACTGAGTGACCAAGGATGTAGACAAGGGCCACGCTGTGGATCTGCTGTACTTTGACTTCAGCAAGGCTTTTTTTATGGCATCGCACAAAAGGCACACAAAAGGTTGCTCAAAAAAATGGAAGGACTGGGTGCAGCTAAAACTGTAGTGAACTGGGTAGGTAGTTGGCTAGAAGGGAGGCAGCAGAAGGTGGTGGTCAATGGGGTTAAATTGGAGGTAAGAAAAATTACAAGGGGGGTTCTGCAGGGATCTGTCCTGGGTCCGGTCCTCTTCAACATGTTCATTAGTGACAATGGTGAGGGAATCCAGGGCAGACTGTATATCTTTGCAGATGGCACAAAACTATGTGGGAGGGTGGATAGTGATGAGGGAATAAGGGATATACAGAGGGACCTACAAAACTAGAGGGGTGGTCAAAGGTCTGGCAGTTAAAATTCAATGCCAAAAAGTGCAAGGTAATGCACCTATGGAAAAGGAACTCCAACACGGAGTACTGGATGGTTGGGGTGAGACTTAGCACTGCAGAAGAAGAATGGGATCTAAGAGTTATCATCAGTAATTCTCCTAAACAAATGAGCCAGTGCAACAAGGCCTATAATAAGGCTAACAGGATGTTGGGATGCATCAGGAGGGGTATTGATAGCAGAAGAAAAGAGGCAATACTTCCCCTATACAGATCCCTGGTGAGGCTTCCTTAGAGTACTGCATCCAGTTCTGGAGCTATCGCCTTAGGAAGGGGATATGTTGGAAACAGTGCAGTGCAGAGTAACAAAAATGATTCAGGGCCATCAGGGCAGATCCTTTGAGGAGTGCCTCAAGGCACTAAATATGTACTCTCTGGAAACCAGAAGGAAGAGGGGAGATATGATAGAGACCTTCAAGTTCCTTAAAAAAATGAACAAGGTAAACTGTTGGGAGTTATTTACCCTGAATACCAACTCAAGGTCACATGGTCACGAGTAGAAATTTACAGGAGGGAGGTTCAGGAGGGGTGGGATGAAGTACTTCTTTACGGAAAGGGTGGTGGAACCTTGGAGCAGTCTGTCGGCCGAGGTGGTGGATGCAAACACAGTCAGGATATTCAAGCAGGCATGGGATAGAATGAAGGGAATAGTGGCTGCCTTGGGCAACAGGACCAGGAAGGAGAATGGGGTAAGAACACGGAGGGTTAGTGCCCTGGAGGAACAATAGGTTCCAGGGAATGTTCCAGGGATTATAGGGAATATGGGCAGACTAGATGGACCTCTGGTCTTTTTCTGCCATCATGTTCTATGTTTCTGTGTGGTGTGTTTCATACTGGCTGGTTCACTGTAATACCAGCTGAGATATTTCCTGTTCAGTTTAACACTCCCTTCCCCCCAGGATTTGCATACCCATGATGCTTCGCACTGAGTTTTAGGTTTAAGAATGCATGTGTGGCTGTGAGAGAGTTCAAAAAAACTGGAAATAAGCTGTATTTTTCTAATGTTTATTTGTACTACATACTTCTTTGCTTCCAAACTGCCTCTCTGTCATGCTGTGTCTTTAACTTGCTGATTTCAACTGTAGTGGATGCCTCATGTATTGGTCAGTAGTAGACTGGGTGCCTGGATGGAGGAGTGTTTTTTTAGTGCTCAGTTCCATGTTTCTGTGGGGTTGGCAATGATAACACAAGCTGATTGTTTACTGTGACACCCTGTTATAACAAATTAAAAATCACTGTAGTCCTTCAATCCAGGAGACGGATTGGAGAAAAGGATGAAAAAGAAAGAGATAAGAAGATTGAAGAAAATACCGTATAAAGACAAAGTAAGAAGAACTTCACAGGCACCTCCCCGAACCATTAGTACTTTGATTGGATACTGGTAGTACACGGACTATAGAATAGTACAGAATTTATATTTATGAGACATTTCCTATTCAGTTTACCGCCTTACAACTATTTGCATACCCATGATGCTTTGCACTAGGATTTAGGTTTTGGAACATGAGTGGCTGGGAGAGATTTACAAAAAACAAACTGTAAATTATCTTTGTTCTTGTATCATGTATGCATCCTGGATGCTGCTCTTCTCCCAAACTGCCTCTCTGTCATGCTGCTTCTGTGGAATGTTACTCCCAACTGTAATGGAGTCCTCTTAGCATACTTTGGTTAGTAGTGGACGGGTTGCTGTACTAAAAGAGTGGTTACATTGTATGCATTGCCATGTTCTCCATGGAGCTGGCGGTGATTTTACAGACTGATTACTTACTATAGTCCACTGTTGGACTGTTGCTGTTCTAACAAGTTAAACACTCACTATGGTCCTACAATCCAGGAGGCAGAGTGGAGGGAAAGAATAAAAGTAAGGGCTAAGGAAATTGAAGAAAGTGTGAATTCAAAGGGAGAATGATTTATTAGCACTGTTCAGTATCATTTGTACTTAGATTAAATACTAGAGGGGCATAGACAGTAGAAGAGTATATTTACATGATACATTTCATTTTCAGCTTTCTTCTCCACCACCACAAGGATCTGTTTATGCATACCCATCATTCATTCTAGTGGGTTTTAATTAGGCTTTGCAATATATGCATGTGGGTGAAGAGATTTTAAAAAGTCAAATAAATTGGAAATAACCTATCTTCTTTTATTGCTTGTATACCGTTCATACTTTTCTTCTTCCAAACTACTTCTCTGGTATGCTACATCTGAGTGAAATGGATGCCTCACAATGGTCTGTAGTGAACTACTGTAACTGCTTACTTAACAGAGTGAATGCATTATGCTGGTCCTTTGTGAGGCTGGCACTGATTACACAACCTTGTAGCTCACTATAGCACTCTGTTGGACTGTTACCCTACATCCCATGCTGTAACATAGTTAAGATGCAGCATTTTATTTCCAGTTGGGTCCCACTTCTGCTTGGGACAGCTTGATGTCTCTCAGCACCATTGGTACTTTGATTTAAATCTGGTGCCAAATAGTAAAACATTGGTTTTCTTTTTATTTGGTATGTGCTGTAAAATAGATTTAAAGTTTGCAAGTACTATAGATAGAATCCTAACAAGTGTTAGTATCTCCTTGGAAAAAGTCTGATCAAGTTATGGCAAATTTATAAAGCATATGTATAATTTTTTTAAAATATGAACTAATTTATTTACAATTTATCAACTTTTATCTGAAAAAAAATGATATTGTAGTTTTTGTTTTATTTATCCAAGGTAACCAAGCTAAGATGCAGTATCTTATTTCCAATTGAATCCTGCCTCCACCCATTTCTGCAGCTGAGTGGACTGGAGCACTAGGAGGTTAAGTGACTTCCCAAAGTCACACAATAAGTATTTGATACTATTGAGCTCTGACAGGGTTTGAACCTATGACCTTTCACTTCACACCCTGGTGCTCTAATTGCTGTACCATACTACATAATTCTAAAAGACCTGATTTGCTCCCTATAGAATTATACTTTAATGCAAGGGAGTTCTTCTTACTGTGTCAAGCAGCATTACCTTAGAATTTAGTAACAAAAGAAGATGAATCCCCTGCTGTTTTTAAACTCTAACTTTATGAGCCAAGACTTGTGGAGGAGGTAAAGAATAGTATAGCTCCCTCATCTGAATAATGTCTGAATAAATACAGGAATCAGAGAGAAGGCTTGCACTCTAAGACATTCAGGTAATGATAGGGTATTGCTTTATCATTACATTGATTTGAATATAAAGAAAGAACATCATACCTTTGGTTATCTGATGCTCCACTGAAACCACAGAACTTCTTCAATAAACTCTCACACCTTTCAGAGGCAGCAGATGTTTGTGCATTAAAGCCATCCATGTTCCAGTCTCATAAGACATATGACTCCATCCTCCGATGACTGTGATGAGGCTTGGGCCTTTTAACTGTCTAGAAGAGGAGACTGGATGTGGGTGTTATTAGCTGGGCAATGAATTAGTAATACAGTGGCTTCACCTGGTGAAGCCCCTTTAAAATATCTGCTGGTACCCTACCCAGGAAACAGTAGATTTACCAGTCCTACACAGTCCCACCCCACAATGAAAACCCAGTAACCAATCAAAAACAGTAGAATAGGAATAGAATGCAAACAAAAGATACAGTTTATTAGGGAAGGCACTGGGAAAGGAAAGGGAAAGGTTCAATCAAACAGGTTTTAAATATTCTTTTTAACAAATGTTTTGATTTTTGGTACCTGCAACTTTCCCAATCCCCCCTCCCAGGTTAATCGGTGTACATACGGGACCCTGCATTTCTAGAGGGGGACAACCAGGGTTCTTTCAACAGGTTGGTTCTGGTGAGGCCATGGGGAAAGTAAACAACTGAGCATAAGACAACTTTGAACTTTATTTAACAAGCTGATTGTTTTAGCAGGACACATTCCCCCCTTTCACCCAAACAGACTGAGATGTACACAATGCTTTGGAGAAAATGGCCACAACCAAACGTTTATTGAAATATAATTGTAACCAAAGTTACATTGATAGCATGACATGCTCATCAAGGAAGTCGTAACAAGGCTTTGGATGGTAAAACTTGACTTCGGCCTTCTCCCTACCCCAACGATGATCTGACAAAGAGTTTGGCCTCTGGAGGTACTTTGGCCTCAGAGACATAAGGACTGGCACCTGGGCTGTATGATGTGCACCTCTTCCCCATGTGATGGCCCTACGCATGTAGGCCATGCCCGAAGAGGTTAGGCCCTGACTGCCCCCCCCCCCACAGGGGGACTCCAGCCATCTGGGCCCTCACTTTATGACAGCGTCAGGGAGAACCATCTGCAGGAGATGTAAGTTTCCCCATTCCCCCTTTGTACACTCCTTGTGATATTACTGTGCCATCATGTATACATGACTGTGTCATCCTACCACTAAAACTATGCTAAAAATTTCTTTTATCTCATTGGAGAAGGCTAAAAACCTGGCAAACATCATGGGAAAAACTGGGAAAATTCCTTCATGACCCCTAAGGTGGTCCTCCACAGTGGAACAGTAAATTCCCTATGCCCTGCCATTCCCATGCCCTGCTTTTACAAGGGTGCGAGGGTGGGAAGTCTGGTTGAAGTGGAGAAGCAAGAGCACTCTGCACAGCTATGCTCCCTGTCAAATATCCTCTTGCTCTTCCACTCCAGCCGCATGGTCTTCACCCCCAGGAAACCCTTACCTACCTGTCTAGCTCTCTCCTAGTAGGAGTCTACCTGCCTACCTCCCTGACCTGCCACCTCAGTTGTCAGGAGCGGCAGAGGCCACAGACAAATCTCTGTCTGCAGCAGTTCTTTGCAGGCTGTCTACTGTCTTAGCCGGCCACACACCCCCCTTCAACCAAACAGACTGAAATGTACACAATGCTTTGGAAACATGGCCACAGCTATGTGTTTATTGAAACAATTGTAACCCAAAGTTACACTGATAGCATGAGGTGTGTGGCAAGGAAGTCATAGCAAGGTTTTGGATGGTCAGTCTTGACCTCAGCCATCCCCTTACCTTAAAAGGTATCTGACAAATGGTATGACCTCTGAAGGTACTTTGGCCTCTCAGGCACAAAGGGTGGAATCTGGGCCATGCGATATGCAACCCTCCTCCATCAGATGATGCTATTCATGCAGGCCATGCCGAAAGAGGCTATCCCCTGACTGCCCCCCGCAGTGACTACTCCAGCCATCTGGGCCCTCACCTTTGGCAGCCTTAAGTAGAACATCTACAGGAGATGCAAGTTTCTCCATTCCTCCTTTGTACACTCCTTGCAAGACTACTATGCTGCCACAGGATAAGCACTGCTTCTGGTGCTCACCTCCCCCCCAAGCACTGCATGTTAGAAATTTCTCCACAGCACATTGTAGGTTAGCTAAAAACCTATCATAACTTATGTCTGATAAGTGTATACCATCCCAGGCATAGAACTGGGAGGTACAATAATGGTTATATCATTATGCCTTCGGACCGTCCCACCAATAGAGTCCATAAAACTCTGCATGGCCATATTGGTCAACCTGCAGGCTTTCTCAGTTGCAGTGGAGTCTCTCACATTTAGCCAATGCCTCAGCTGGATGATGTGTGACCAGACTATGTACACCACAGCCAGGCTTCCTGAAGCAAAACCAGGTCCTCCTTCATTTGTCACAACAGCTTCAGTGACTTCACCATTTCCAGGTAATTTCTTCCCAGATGTACTGTACCACCACAACACTGGGAGGACCCTGCCACTGAGCTTCAGCCATGACACATGGGAGCAGTCACCCCATCCCATCCCTCACCATCCCAGCCAGTGTACACATTGTTTCTGAGGGTCCAGAAAAAGGTTCTCACCCTCGGGGAACCACATCACTTGAAAAGCCACCCAATGTCTGCACAACCAAACTTGCCTTTTTCTGGGAAGCACCAGCTACCAGTAACAAAAACAAGAAAGTTAAAGCAAATGTGGTAGAACGTACCCTTCAAAAGCCTGTGATCTCCATCAGCCAAGTGCCTGGATCTAACCATCTGTCAACTCTTTAACCCTAGCATATGTGGCAGCCCCACTGCTGAAGGAATGAGTTTTGAACTCCAACAGTTCTAGTCCCAACCCTCTCCTGGCCTTTTTTAGTATGTGACAAAACTGAAATGCCATCAGCAGGGTCCTGCCTTCAAGATGAAAGAATGTGTTCCAGCGCTGGCCCTTTAGGCTACGTATTTCAGGACACAGGCACAAGCATCCTACTGCACCCCTGGGAAGGCCTCAGGCTGCACCAGCACCCCCTAGCCATCCAATTTGTCTTGCTCCTTCAGAGTTGGAAAAACACCCTTTCTTGGGTCACTACCAAGGTTGTGTTACTAAATTGCTTCAAGACCATGGCCAAAAATTCATTCAAGATAGTATGCCATTGTCCCAATAAGTAACCAGAATTCTTGTTAGCTTGCCCACCATCCAGCTATTTGTCACCACCATCCTTCACCGACCCTATCCCCCATCTTTTTCCTTTTTTTTTCCTTTCTTTGCACAGCCACCACCACCGTTACTGCCCTGACCTCACCCCCCGCCCGTCTGACAACTATCCTCAATAACATCTACTGCACTTATCACCAAGCTCTTAAACTGTCTCTCCTTCCTTCCTCTGATTTGTAGCAGAATTGTAAATGGAAATTGCCAACCAGATTGTATGTTTCCCTATAGTTAGATACTTCTTATGTATTAGGTTGTTAGATCCTACCTATGTATTAGCTTGTATACTGGTCTATTATTCGTGTCCCCTGTACTTTTACATTGTAATACTGTATACTATGTGCTAATGTATATGCCTGTCGAATGCACACTTGTTTGCAATTGTCTTGCCACACCAGGACCTCCTTGTGAATGAGCTTGCTCAATGGAGCCAATCCTGTAATAAAATTGAATTGAATTGAAATTGAACTTCCAAATCCTCATCCCCCCGTGCCACCACAAGCCCTGGCGTTTTACTTGGCTGAACCAATTTTGACACCAAAAAGGCATGGCAGAAGGCCACCAAGAACGCTGTGTAGAACAGCCCTGCCTCTAATGGTGAATAGCACACCTTTGAGAGTTTGTCCCATACCTCTTCCAGTATGGCTGAACTAATCATCTGGCAGCTGTCTGGTAAATTTGGAGTACTGTGAGATGATCCCTGCAACATTTTGTGGAGTCAAAATGTCTCTGTGTTTTCCTCCAGACCAGAAAACTTGGAGAACCATGAAATGCCTGCCAAATGCTGACCCACTGCCTTGGTGTCAAACCTTCTAATTTCATCTGCACTAAATAGAAGCAAAGCTGGTCCACCAGGATGGGTTACACATTCTGCCACCCCTGGGCCTGCTGCACACTCATGAAGTTCTCAACACCCCTCTTGTATACCGACCAGGTACTGGGAACCAACAAAATCCTGTGTAACTCCTAGTCTTCTGGATTAGGTACTTCTGCTTCTGCGGCCAGCTCCTGGCACATGCATAGCTTTAAACTAGATGTTAAGCACCAAATATCTGAGCTTAAAAACCTGCATGTCACCCAGTGGGCCCCTGGCTCCTAACTGCCCATTAATAATGTGGACCACCCCACAGTTGTCTGCCCTAAAGGTTTCCTTTTTATAACGAATACACTCATCCCACACTACCAAGGTAACCACAATGAGAAAGAATTCCAACAGTGGGATTTGCTTTTTCAAGCCTTCTACCTCCCAAAAAGGGGGAAACTGGCCCACACACCATTCCCCTTGAAAGTCAGCTTGAAAACCAAAGCCCCATATGGATCCATGAACAGTTCAAATTCCTAGCTAGTGGTTACTTCAGGCCAGATCGATACTCCATTGAAGCAGTTCAGGAAAGTCAGCCAAACCCGCAGGTCCTATCTTATGTTCTCGATCGCCTGGAGCCTGTGGTTAGGCTTTTGGCATCCCATGCCTGCATTTGCCAAGCAACTGCTGTACGTCATGCAAGGTAATCCTGTGCGCCTTCATCGCCCTGGCCAACAACTCCTTCAGCACCAAGACCTTTTGCTTTGGGTAAGCAAAACTCAGTGCCTCATTGTTGATCTCAATATCCAGGAAGGACAGCAAGATGCATGATTCCTCTGTCTTGTCCAGGGACAGTGGCACCTCAGGTTAGCACACACCAACAGAAAAGAACTCCGTTAAGTGCCCAGTCTCTTGTTCCCAGCCTGCCCATCAACAAGAAGTCATCCAGGTACTGTACTACCTCCAAACGACTCACCTTGTGCATAGTTGCCCAGTGCAGGAATATGCCAACCTACTTAAACACTGTACATGACACTGCCCACTCCATAACCATGCAGTTGTTAACATAGCACTGGCCCTCAAACTTCATGCCCAATAAATCCCTATCTTCTGGGTTAACCAGTTACAGCTGGAATGTTGACTGTATACCTGCCTTCGCTAACAGAGCCCTCTGCCCTCAGCCCAGACCACCTCCACTGCTCTATCAAACAGTGCATAAGACACTGCTGTGTAGTATGGGTTAATGTGGTCATTGACAGACTCCCCCTTTGGATGAACTAGTGATACCCAGAACATGGACTCTATGTCTACCTTCTTAACAGGGCCCAGCATCTCCTGCCTGGACCACCTCCACTGTTTTATTGAACAGTGCATAAGACACTGCCATGTAGTACAGGTTAATGTGGTTATTGACAGAGTTCCCCTCTGGATAAGACAAGTGATTGATCATTCAGAACTTACCCGACACATTCTTGAGAACTAGCCCATGGTTGACACCCTGAGATGTGGCAGGAGCAGTGCAGAGAAAGGCCCACTGACCCTCCCTACTGAAGCTTCTTCACCAGCCTGACCCAGACCACCTCTCATCATTTCCTGGCAGATGTTAGGTTCTTGGCCTTCTACAATTTGTGTGAGCTATCATACAGTATTCTAAAAACTCTCCCTGAAGCCACCCACTAGAGCACAAATACCTGCCCAATCCAGGTAATCACCCAGCCAAACCTCAATGCGATCCACCCTTCCAGGTGTTAGGAGACTTGTTGCACCACTTCCAAAAGGGCAGAGATATGGAGCTGCACAGTACTTTGTTCTGAGTGAATGGGTGAGGGAAGCCACACACCATGCACTTGTGCTTAAACCTACAAGGTTCTATCTTAAGTGCCCCCCTCCACCCTTCCATTTCTGCTAGTGCCCCATCCCCCTTTTTCAGGGACTGTGGACACCTAACCAGAAAGTCGCTGTCTGTGTGTTGAACTCATCCCCTGCCGAGATCAGTAGTCCACAGCAATGAGTGGTCCAATATGTCCCAGGTCCTGGCCAGGTGATTTTGCTTTCTATGATGACATTCCTCATCATATTCCAACCAGCCACTCCCTGGCTTGCTGGCATGCATGGTCTCAACCAATTGTAATAATCCCATAGGCCAGCTGCCTTACCCGGGTTAACCTGGCTCAGTATGTCCACAAAAACCCAGCCAGCCATTTCTCCCAGGTCTGGCATACTATGACCCTTTTCTTAGCCCATTGCCTATCTGCTGCCTCACCTTGTTAGAGACATGCAAACTCACTGGCTCCCCAAAGCTCACGTAGCTTGTGGCAAGAGGCTGCAGTAAAGGCTGCTGCTCTGGCACTGCTGGAGTAGGAGATGTCACTTCTGCCCCATGCCAATGACAGCGCTGTCCCCATAGGCCTGGGTTCCTCCTGCTTGAGCTCCTGCACCTCAATGAAGGCCAGCACCTCATCAAACTTTTATTTGAACAGCAACATGCCAAACAGGGGCACCACAGGGTGAGGGAGGGCTGGGAGAACTGGGGTCAGACCTGCCAGCTGCTGGGGTTGAATCAGAAGTAGAACCACCAATGTACAGGGAATGGTCTGCACTGCAGGCTGGTGTTCTGCTTGTTTACATTCCAGGGACCCGATTCTCCAAACTCCAGGGGCAGTGCAAGGGGCTTGCATCCCAAAAATTGGTTCACAGTGCCCCTTGCACCAAAGGATGCCCCGGGAGTGATTCACAAAGGCAGCCTGTGTCTACCATAGGCTGCCTGCAACAAACAGGGCTCACCACAAAATGGGCTGTGGCAAGGCGCTAGGGGCATGCGGTAGAGGCAGGGTGCCATAGCCAACAGTATTCACAAAACTCTCCCAGACGGCAAATTTAAAATTCTCCTCTGGGAGAGTAGCCTGTTTGCGGCAATGTGCCATGGTCTTCCCTCCCCAATCCCCAATGCCCCTGTTAATATAACATTACAATATGCCCCTTTCCATACCTCTCAACTGTATCACATTACGAGGACTGTTCCTCATTCTACTTCACAAAAGCTCCCTGTTGCTAGCCTTGCTTGTAGAGCAGAAAGCAGCTAACTAAAAGAAGCTACATTTTCGTATTAATTTAACACTTGTGTCTCAGCAGGAGTCAGTGTCTGTTGAGATTAAGCAAACAGATACTTTATTAGAAGTAGAAGGGGCCTTATTTAGGGTTTAAAAAAAAGAAAGAAAAGAAAGAAAGTCAGTGTGTGTTCTGTTCTGGGAAGGGTTCTGTATCAGTTTACTTTGCTAAACCAGTAGGAGGAGATAGAGCTTAATTGGGGGTGTGGCTTAGACACTATAAAAGCAGGTGACTCAAATTACAACTTCCTGTTGCTAGCCTTGCTTGTAGAGCAGAAAGCAGCTAACTAAAATAAGCTACATTTTCTTATTAATTTAACACTTATATCTCAGCAGGAGTCAGTGTCTGTTAAGATTAAGTAAACAGATTATTAGAAGTAGAAGGGGTCTTATTTAGGGTTAAAAAAAGAAAGAGAAGAAAGAAAGTCAGTGTGTGTTCTGTGCTTGGAAGGGTACTGTATCAGTTTACTTTGCTAAACCAGTAGGAAGAGAGAGAGCTTAATTGGGGGTGTGGCTTAGACACTATAAAAGCAGGTGACTCAAATTACAACTTCCTGTTGCTAGCCTTTTTTCTCACTAATTGCCCTCCATCCCACCCACCCTAAGCCAGTTCTACTTTTATAGCCATTGGATTTGACTGTCAACAGAAACTTCCTGTTTGGCAGTAGGAAGGGAAGGATCATAGAGAAACATTGGTTTTGTCAACCCTAAAGGAAAAAAGTAGCTCACCCCCCCCCCAGCTGCTGGTGATCTGACACTGAGCAAGGAAGAAGGAGGCTACTGAAGAATATAGGAAGTTGCTGCCCCAGAACAGGAAGGGTGAGAGCTGCAAGGACAGGAGAGGAGAGAGTAAGCATACAGAGAAACAGGAGAGGGGACACAAAATAAGACATGATAGGAGTGGTGCAGTGCAATGGCTGTGGGGCGGCAGTGTTCCAGGAGACATTCTGGAGGCTGCGATGCTGCCCTATTTGCAGGCACCTCTCTGGTCTGAGGGAGGAGGTTGCCCGTCTCCAGGCTGACCTGGCTAGGATTCGTGAAACCTCCTCCCCCACCCAAGGACCACCAGGGCCAATGCCACTACCTCAGAGGTTGCCAAGAAAGAGGAGAGGCTGGACCAGGGTGGGCTCAGGGAGGGAGAGGGTGGTGGAACAGAGTTATGTCCCTCCAGCCGTACCTCTCCACAATTCATTTGCTCTTCTGGTGGATAGTGGTTCCTCTATGGAGGCACCTGCAGTGGAGACCAAGGAGGATGTTGGGAACCTTCACAAAGGAGACCCAGAGGAGGGTGGCATGAGACCCCACAGTGGAAGGAAACAACTCCTGGTGGGGAACTCAATCATTAGGGGGGTAGAAATGGGGGAGGAAGAGGAGAGGGAGGTAAGGTGCCTGCCTGGCGCCACGGCTTGGAGGAACAGGAAGCGAATCCTCAGGATCGTGGGAGCAGCTACACGAGGGAGGGAGCTGGATGTCATTTTCCACCTAGGGACAAATGACCTGGCTAGGAATGGGATCAGAGCAGTGCAAGAGGAGTTTGTAGAGTTGGGGAGGGGCCTTAGACAAGTAGTGCATACAGTAACCTTCTCGGAGGTGCTGCCTGTCTATGGCAAGGGTGATGCTAGGGTACTCCTCACCAGGGAATTCAATGAATAGTTGAAAAACTGGTGTGGAGCTCAGGGTTTTCACTTCACTGGGGACTGGAGAGCCACCTGGAGGGTTGCAGACCTATACTGGTGCGATGGTCTTCATCTGTCCGGGGGGGGGGAGAACCAGGATCCTAGGTGAGAGATTTAAATGCTTCATTGGCAGGCATTTAAACTAGCCAAGGGGGGGGGCACTGAGAAGGAGCAGGGAAATGCCAGCCTCCCCCACAAAACACGGTAATTAGTGAGGTAAACACCAAGGTACAAGGTAGAGAAGTCATTAGGGAGCAGGACAGCGGTAAATATAAAAAAAGGCAAAGGCAGTAAGGACAGGAATGGGGCTAAAAGTGGTAAGGCCATCAAAAAGTGGAGGGTGATGAGTACCAGTGGCTGTAGTCTGTGTAACAAGCTCCCTGAACTAGTGGCCTTGATGGAAGGGGGTTGCCTGGATATTATGGCAGTAACAGAAACATGGTACACAGAGAACCATGACTGGGATGTCAACATACCAGGATACACAATTTACAGGAGGGACAGGGAGGGTAAAAGAGGAGGAGGAGGAGTAGCTCTCTATGTATATGGAAGGGATCAAAGCAACAGAACTAAAGAGTAAACAGGGAGCAAATGAGACACTCTGGGTCACCCTGAAGACAGGAAATGGCACCACAAAATGCACAGGGGTTATATACAGACCCCCATCTCAGTGGAAGGTAATGGGCAAGGAAATGATAGAAGGCATCCTTAGACCGGCAGAAAAAGGGGAGATACTGCTGATGGGGACCTGAATATTCCAGATGTTAACTGGAGCACCTTTGCTGCAGCCACATCCAATTGCAGGGTCATTCTTGATGCCCTACAGGGGGCATGCCTCAGACAGCTAGTATTGGAACCCACTCAGGAGGGAGCACTCTTAGATCTGGTACTCTCAAATGGGGATGGAGAAAGAATCTCAGATTTAGAAGTGGGTAGCCATCTGGGAACAAGCGACCACCAAACAGTGTGGTTCACGATAAACACAGCCATACAATCAAGCCATACAAAAGCAAGAGTATTGGACTTAGGAGGGCTGACTTTGGGAAAATGAGAGTGCCTCAGAAAAGCACTAGCAAACACGCAAGAAGGAGGGGTGGAGGAACAATGGGGAGTAATCAAAACAGCCATCACAGAGGCAACAAGCCTTTCTGTAAAGCAAATCAACAAAACACAATGAAGGAAAAAAATGCTATGGTTCTCAAAAGAGGTGGCAGGAAAGGTTAAGGAGAAAAGGATAGCATTCAGGAAATATAAGGAAACACAGAAGGAGCAGGACAGAGAACTTTATCAGTTAAAGCAGAAAGAGGCTGAGAAGGCAGTCAGAATAGCAAAGGCCCAAACCGAGGAAAGGATAGCCAACTCTGTTAAGAAGGGGGATAAGACCTTTTATAGGTACATTAGGGAGTGAAGAAAGACCGAAGTAGGGATGCTGAGGCTTAATAAAGGGGAGGGAATGTGGGTAGAGGGTGACAGTGAAAAAGCAGGGATAATGAATATTTCTGCTCAGTATTCACAAAGGCAGAGGAGGGGGAGGTACCTAAACCAAACAAGAGAAACACTCTGAAGACGATACCAGTCCATTTACAGAAGAAAGGGTTCTGAAAGAACTAATAAAATTGAAGGTGGACAAAGCAATGGGGCCTGATGGGATTCACCCAAGAATTCTAAAAGAACTAAGGGTAGAACTAATGACACCGCTGACTACTCTCTTTAACAAATCATGGGAGGATGGGGTGGTACCTGAGGGCTGGAGGAGGGCGGATGTGATTCCTCTTCACAAAAGTGGGAGCAGGACAGAGGCAGAAAACTACAGACCAGTTAGTTTGACCTCAGTGGTAGGGAAAATGATGGAATCACTTCTGAAGGAAAGAATTGTTGAGTACCTAGAGGCCAGTGACGCACAGGACCCAAGGCAGCATGGATTCATGATGGGAAGGTCGTGTTAGACGAATCTAATAAATTTCTTTGACTGGGTGACCAATGTAGTAGACCAGGGAGGGCTGTGGACATATTGCTACCTAGATTTTAAAGGTATTTGATACAGTCCACACAAAAGATTAATACACAAGTTAGCCAGCCTTGGAGTGGGTCCCAAGGTGGTAGCCTGGATAAAAAATTGGCTAGACAACAGGACGCAAAGGGTAGTAGTAAATGGAGTCCACAGTGAAGGAAAGGAGGGTTACTAGCAGGGTACCACAGGGTTCAGTACTGGGACCGGTCATTTTTAATGTCTTTATAAGGGACATTGCAGGGGAACTGGAAGGAAAAGTATGGCTCTTTGCAGACGACACAAAGATCTGCAACAGGGTTGATACACCAGATGGAGTGGAAAGGATGAGAAAGGACTTGGCAAGGTTGGAGGAATGGTTAAATGTATGGCAGCTCAGATTCAATGCAAAGAAGTGCAAGGTAATGCACCTGGGAAACAAAAACCCAGGGGAAGAGTACACAATGGGGGTGAGATACTGACAACAGTAAAAATGGAAAGGGGCCTGGGGATAATTATATCAGATGATCTAAAGGTGGGCAAGCAATGTGAGAAGACAGTAAGGAAGGCTGGGGGGATATTGGGATGCATAGGGAGAGGCATCAATAGTAGAAAACAGGAAGTTATCTCTCTGTACAGACAGTTGGTGAGACCCCATCTGGAGTATTGTGTGCAGTTCTGGAGACCCCATCTCCGCAAAGACATAGACAGAATGAAGGCTGTCCAGAGGAGGGCAACCAAAATGGTGCAGGGTCTGCACCAGAAGACATACGAAGAAAGACTAAAGGAGCTTAATATGTATACCCTTGAGGAAAGGAGAGAGAGAGGGGACATTATAGAAACGTTCAATTACTTCAAGGGAATCAACAAAGTCCGAGAGGGTGGCATCTTTCAGAAAAAGAGATGTGCAAGAACAAGGGGGCACAATTTGAAGATAGAGGGGGGACGGCTCAGAGGTAATGTGAGAAAGTACGGTATTTTTTTACAGAGAGGGTTGTGGATGCATGGAACAGCCTCCCTGAGGAGGTTGTGGAGTCAAGAACAGTGGGGGAATTCAAGAATGCATGGGACAGACATAAGGCAGTCCTAGTGGGGGGTGGGAGGAAGTAAGCTGTTGGTTAACTAGGATCTGCAGCTTATCTGTTAGGTAGGAAAATGGGCAGACTAGGTGGGCCAAGCGGTCCTTATCTGCCGTCATATTCTATGTTTCTATGTTCCACATTGTGAGGACTTGATCCACATTCATTGTCAACATTTTAAAGCAAATATCCATAGTACATGATGCACAAAATATATTATTCAGTTAATAACAGACTTTCTGAACATAGATGCAACATTTTACCAGTGTTCTAAGCTGCTGAGGTAATGATTTGATTAAGTGTTCCACATTTTGCCCATTTGTTCCACATTTTGAGAGGCAATGTTCCACATTTGGGGGACAAAAGGTTAAGAGGTATGTACCTTTCATTGGTGGTCTAGTGGCCCCTTCCCCCATCCCTGATGTCCCTGTTAATATAACATTAAAATATGCCCCTTTCATTGGTGGTCTAGTGGATCCCCCCCCCAGATCCCTGATGTCCCCATTAATATAACATTAAAATATGTCCCTTTCATTGGTGGTCTAGTGGCCCCCCTCCTGAATCCCCGATGTCCACATTAATATATTAGTAAAATGTGCCCATTTTATTGGTGGTCTAGTGGACCCCCGATCCCTGATGTCCCCATTAATACAACATTAAAATATTAAAAGGTATGTCCCTTTCATTGGTGGTCTAGTGGCCTCCTCCCCCATCCCTGATGTCCCTATTAATATAACATTAAAATATGCCCCTTTCATTTGTGGTCCAGTAGCCCCCCCACCCCAGCAGGTAGTGCCCACCACTCCTCATTCCATGACAGAGCTGGTGACAGGCACAGCCCTCCTCATGCCTCCGTAGCTGGCCCCCAACTGAACTGTCACTTAGCGCATACTGTAAAGTGTACGCGCTCATGGATTATTTACAGTACCTGCTCAGTGACAGTTCAATCAGGGGCAGGCCGTGGAGGTGTGAGGACGGCTGTGCCAGTCACTGGCTCTGTCATGGGATGGAGGGGGAGTGAGGTGGTGGGCACTACCTGCTGGGGTGGGGGCCACTGGACCACCAATAAAAAGGGCATATTTTATTGTTATATTAACAGGGACAACGGGGATGGGTAGAGCCACTAGATCACCAATGAAAGGTGCATATTTTATTGTTATAATAACAGAGACATCGGCTGGCCCAGTGGCGCTGAGGTTTGAAGCACTGGACGCCACACCTCTCGCCATGCCCTCGGGTCATTGGGGGTCGGCAGGGGAGGGAGGGAGGAGATTAAGCATCCAGAGGACTGCTCTCTCCTCCCAGGGAGGGTTCTAGGGGACACGTTGCTCAGGGGCAACCTCTGGTGGAGACCAGGGGAATGCCGAGTCTGCGTCACTACGCACTGTGAAGGGGCAGTGCTGCAGCAGGCATCAGCAATAGTGCCATTGACACCATTGCATGACTGAGCATCGGGGGAAACCGGAGGAAAAATGGAAATGCCCTGCCCTCAGGGATATTCGACGGCACCACCTACCATCAGACACACTCCACAGGCCGGATTACCTCCTGTCCTGGGCCGAGCCCAGCCAGTCCTGAATTGTAGATAGAGCGCCCTGGGCAGATAGGGTGGCCCTTCCTCGGGGGGCTCAGAGCCGAGGGGATAGCCAAGCTGGTGCCAGGATGCAGGGGGAGTTTCAGGCTAGGAGGTAGAGTTGGGGGTGTGGTGGATGCCTGAGAGAGTTCCCCATAGTGGTAGTGAAGAAATAAAGTGTAAAAAAAAAATAAAAATAACAGGGACATCAGTGATCAGAGAGGGGGATACTAGACCACCAGGACAGGGGATGGTTAAAAACAATAATAATACTAGCAGACATCAGGAATCGGGAAGGGAAGATACTAGACCACCAGGAGAGGAGATGATTAAAAAACATATTAATACCAACCAGCATCGGGATCGGGGGGTGCTTGCCTTTGTGGAAGGAGCCAGTGGCAAACCCCTCCCATGCGCCAGGTGTTTGTCACATGGGAGAGGTTGCCATAAGTGTGGGGACATAGGCGTCGGGACCCTTCCTGTACCACAATCTGGTGCAGAGTCCCTGGCATACTAGGCTTTGGTGCAAGCTGCTGTTTGCCGCAGTTTGTGCTGATCTAGCCCCCTTTGAGAATCAAGCCCCAGGGCTTTAGTGAAGTCTAGCACCCTATCAAGCTTTTGCTCAAATAGCAATAGTTGCATTCCCACTGTGTTAAGCATTAGGCCCAAGGGAGCTGACAGAGGTTGTGTGAGAGCTGGGCCTGTCAGTTGCTGGGGGGGATTGGCCAGAGCCAGGGGGAGAGGTCTGAACCAGTGCCACTGGTGGGACAACTGGTTGATTCAGTTCCATCACCCCCCCCTTGGGCTTGCCGGAGGCTGAACATGTGATGCAACAGCCAGAGGGGGGTTGGGCCCTCCTGTTGTGGTTGGCTACTCCCCTCCCCCTTCTTGCGTACTTGGGGCCTGGCTCGATCCTTGCGCTGGGACTATCAAAAATTTGAATAACCAGTGCCCTCAACTCATCAATACTCCAGTTGTTGAAATTCAGCCTGCCTTACAACAGATTTGCTACAATGAGCTGGGGACTCCTGGGTTCTGGAAGCAGGCATCCTACCATGCCTTCCCTCTTGCCTAGGCTAAGGCCACCAGCTGCTTGTAAAAGTTTGATGCTGCTGCCTTCCCCTTTTCTGGCATCCTGGACCACTCCGTAATCTGTAGAAATACAAGTACACAGAACACCAAAACCCCTGTCTGCGGTATCCACTTCCACTTCCTACTACACCATGGGGTTGTGTGATAAATCTCTCTCTCTCTTTCCCTTTACTATACATTCTTTTTTTTTATTTATTTGAGAGGCTAAACAAAGTAACCCACCCACCTCAGCCAACTGTCCGTTGAACCTGGGCAAGCTATAGTGAGGGCCTTGCTGTAGCAGACTGGCTTTTTTCATGCTCCCCCAAACTGTAGGTTACCCATCTGCCCTGTAGACCAGCAATACCTGTGTCCAAGTCCAAGGAAACACCTCTTGTGAAAGCATCTGAAGCAGATAGGGCTGCCCTTACAAAGGTTTTAAAATTCTGTTTCTTATTTCAACTAACTTTTATGTCCATGACTCCTCCAAATCTGCATATCTCCATAGACATTTCCTGTATTTTCAAGTTTCTCTTTAAAAAATAAAATGAATGGCAACAGTGCAATTTCTTTTTTTTCTCCATGTAATAGCATGACTTCTGATGTGCTTCATTGTTAATAATAAGAATTTTTCATACAACACCCACACAGAGGCAGTCCTTTGGTAAGTAGGTCTACATGCCCATAGTCTGTAGCAAGGCAGTGCAATGATGATCTGTTGATTTAAATTTCATTTGCAACATTGCTGGTGTCTGCCTACATGCCTGAAATTTGATAAAAATCAGCCAGTCTATGAAAGCCTGGAATAACATCAACCAGATAATGTACAAAAGATTGCAGTCTCTCTCAGACGGTGGGATCGGCCGCAGGGTCCAGGTTGTGAGGGCACTGTGGGTGGAGCCCTCTCCCCAAAGCAATTTCAGATGGTGGGATCCGCAGCAGGGTCCAGGTAGTGGGGGGCACTATGGGTGAAGCCCTCCCCCCACCCAGAGCAATTTCAGGTATGGAGCTTACTGTCGCACAAGACGCACCTGAGAGAGAGAGGGTTGGTCCCAGATCTGGCCTTGGTGCGTTTTTTCTAAATTTGAATTTGTGCTGCCCCAGCAGTGGAGATAATTTTTTCTGTGCTTTTTTTTGATAGAGCTTAAGGGTTCTTAGCCTTAAATGTACATGCACCTTAAGTGAAACCTCATTCATAGTATTTTGGATTGGTGTTGTGTACTTTTATTGTTTCATTACTGATGTTTCACCAATGAACTTTACTGCTGCGTTGTGCTCGGTAACTTGGACTGAGTTCGCCCCCCTAGTCTTGAACAGCCATTCTATTTTAAATTAATTGTATAAGCACTTCCATACTGCAGTGTAAGTCTTAACATGGCCTGCCAGAATTACCTCGGGTGGACATATCACATAAGCATCTGGAGCTCCTAATCTTGGACAGCTGTTTTATTTAAAATTAATTGCAAAATGCTTCCTTGCTGTAGAGTAATTTGAACTTGGCCTGCCTGAACTCCCTTGGGTGGAAATTTCACATAAGCATCTGAGGCTCCTACCACGGGATCTACGGCCTAAATTCAGTTGATTAAAATACGAAGTAAATTGGGAGCAAAATTATTTTATAACTCTCTCCCTTGTACCCAGTCCATCTTGCTTTCCAGCTCCTCAATCGGTACGTTTATTTCCCACTGCATTGTAATTAGGACAATGTAACAATTTTTAATCACTTGGGGCTTCATATAAATTCTCCTACCTCTTCTTCTCTCCTCAGATGGTGGGATCCGCCGCAGGGTCCAGGTCGTGAGGGCACTACAGGTGAAGCCCTCCCCCTACCCACGAAACAATTTCAGATGGTGGGATCCGCTGCAAGGTCCAGGTCGTGAGGGCACTACGGGTGAAGCCCTCCCCCCACCTCTGAAGCAGTTTCAGGTACAGGCTTACTGTCGCTGCAAGGCGGCGCCTGAAGAGAAGGTGGTCCCAGATCTGGCTTTCCCATGAGTCGCTTTGGCAACTGCTCCCCCCTGACCCCCAACACCTCCCACCCTTAGCTGGTGTTACTTATAAACACACAGGCCTGTCTCGGGTTACATCTCTCATGACAGTGGTGCGTTCTAATTTCTAGCTCCCTAGTTTCCCATTTGCTCCTTATATTCTCTGGCCACTTGAGGTCGCCCTACTCTCTATATCTTGCCTAATCCTTCTCTGTTCACTGTTCTGTTTTAGTTTGATCCTTTACCCTTTGCTCCTCCCCACCTTTCTGTCCACTGTCTCCCCCCTTGTTGTACCCTTGTCTTACTCCAGCCCAACATGACTTCCATGCCTATATTCTCCCTTCTCTCTTTTGCACTCATACTATGGGTACTCTCTGTTCTCTCTGGTCCTGTACTGATTATGTCACCCTCCTCTGTATACACACTGGATAATTTCTGCTTCTCTAACCTCCTATCTGACCCCATCCCTAATTCACTCCCTAAAACTGGGCTTGTCCTCAAACAACTTGGTCTCTTAATTAAATATATCCGGTATAGGTTCTCTATCTCCCCTGGATGTGCAGTTCAGGCTTATATTATTGCAACTCTCTGGATCTTTACCCTATCCCTTACTCTTGCGGGGGATGTTGAGAAAAATCCAGGTCCTACTGTTGCCAATAATCCCACCTAGTCTCGCCACTCTCACTGTCTGCCCCAAACCTCTGGCCTCACTTTGCTCATATTAATTCTAGGATACTCCTGGCAAACCTCCCTGACCTTGATGCATGGTCTAGTACCAACAACCCTGATATCCTAGCCGTATCTGAAACATGGCTTAAGCCTTCCATTACTGATTCCCAGTGCTCCCTTCTTGGATATAACATGGTTCGGGTTGATCGCCCTACTACTAAAAGAGGCGGTGGACTTACACTATACTACAAAGCTCAACTCAACATCACTTTATTGCATGTTCCCCTTCTTGGTTACTGTGAAGTTCTCCATTCCCTTCTATTGCTTGGGGGTATAAAAACTTCACATATTCTGAATTTATATACCTCCCAGAAACTTGAGGCTTGGCCTAGAGGAGTTCATGGATTATTTGCTATCTGTGACTGGGAAGAATGAAATAATCTGTCTTGGGTATTTCAACCTTGACTGGGCCTGTCCTAGCTCTGCTCTCCTATCCTCGTTGACTAGCAAAATCAATCTCTCACAGCTTATTCAGGAACCCACTAGGATCTCCTATGGTGCTACTAGTGCTACTCTACTTGACTGGATCCTGACAAATAGAAATGAGGTCTTTACCTCAGCCAGTGTTCTTCCAGATTCCATAAGTGATCATTTCCCTGTTTACTGTATATGGGATACCTCCGCTCCCTCTTTCCCTTCTAAAGTTTTAACTTTTTACAATCTCTCCAACCTTAATATGGAAGATTTCATTCATGATCTTAACTTAGTTGACTGGTCCCCCCTTTACTACACTGATGATATAAACGTCGCCACTGAGTACTTCAACTCTTCACTACTCTAGCTACAAAATAATCACATCCCAGTCACCAAGAGAAGGGTAAAAGGGAAAATCACCAAATGGCTAAAGCGTCCCCTGCTCCATCTTCTGAAACTCAGGGATAAACTGTGGTCTATTTGGAAGACCTCCCGGCTTCTTACTGATTTCGAAGCCTATAAATCTTTGTGCAATACATGCAAAAAAGAGACTCGCCTGAATAAAAACTCTTACTACAGGAACCTCCTAAGCTCTTCCGCCTCCCATTCTTAGAGGTATTGGTCTCAAATCAAGAAAATTCTTGGGAACAACAAGCCAGCTACACCCACAGATATGTTCATAAATGAAGTCCACTGCAACCACCCTCTCACCATTGCTAATGCTTTCAACTACTTCTTCTTCTCCCTACCTACTCTTACCCCCCCGGTGCTCCCCAATTCCGGATCTGCCTCTTATCCAAGTTCCCCCACTCCCCCTACTCTGGATCTGGCTCAGGTAACTTACCTGGATGTTCTAGACCTACTCCAAACTGTTCCAGCTAGTGGCAGCCCTGGTCCTGATGGTATACAGCCGGGGATTATTAGGCTGTTCGCTGCCTGGCTTGCTAGGCCCATAACCAGGCTTTTCAACCTTTCTATTAGCACTGCCTCTGTTTTCTTGATCTGGAAAATGGCTAGAACTATATCTGTTTTTAAGAAGGGAGATGCTAAGCTTCTGTCCAACTACCATCCTATCTCTCTTCTCCCCACGCTCAGCAAGCTTCTGGAGAAACTCATCCATAGCCAGGTCTCAGAGTACCTTCTTAAGTTTAATCTTCAGTTCCCTTCTCAACATGGCTTTAGGGCTGGGCACAGTACTACCACTGCCCGGACCCTGCTTACAAGTGATATCAAATGTAACATTTATAAGGACTTACTCACAGGAGCGGTGTTCATTGACCTATCTAAAGCTTTTGATATGGTTCACCACCCGCTTCTACTGTCCAAGCTACAAGCCATGGGAGCCACTGACTCTGCTCTATCCTGGTTTGGTAGTTACCTGGACAACCACTCACAGGCAGTTTCCTGCTGCAAGGTTCTCTCCTACCCTTTCCCTATCACCTGTGGTGTTCCACAGGGTTCTTTACTCGGTTCTCTACTCTTCTCCCTCTTCCTAAATGATATTCCCAGTCCTTCCCTTCGCAGCAGCCTACTCATGTACGCTGATGATCTTGTGCTTTATTATTCTTCCAAGTTTATTGCCGACAATAACCTAACCCTCTCACATGACTTTCAATCCCTTCAATCCTGGCTCTCAGCTAACCAACAAATTCTTAACATAGGTAAGACTCAGGTCATGCTGTTCGCATCAACTAAAAAAGTGCTCTCTGAATCCCCTAAGCTCCTTGTCCACTGTCGGGAAGGAAATGCTGTCACTAATACCTCGACTTTCAAATACCTCAGGGTTACGCTTGACCCGGCTCTTGATTTCTCCATGCATGTCAATGAGGTGTGTCATTCTGTCAATGCCACAATTGGAGCAGCCTATCGAGTGCGCCAATCACTCACCCCTTCAGCAAGGATATCAGTAGCTAGAGGCGTGCTACTCCCTCAAACTCCTTTATGCCCTCCCAGTTCTCTACCAAGCCAATGCCATTGTGCTCTGCAAGTGGGACACATCCTATAATAATATCTGTAGGTTTGCCTTATCAGCTCCTCACCTTACTCATCACTGCCTGCTTTATTCTGGCCTAAATTGATTGTCTCCCAAAGACCTCCGTTCTTAATCACAGGGTGTGTTGTTGACTCCCTCACTAGACCACCCAGTCTGGCCTCCCTGGGTGACATTCTTACCCCAGTCTCCCACATCCACTCACTCAGGTCTCTTCCGTCCCCATGCTATCAGTACGGCCCTGTGCTACAAAAATGGGAGAACAGGCCTTCTACTGTTTTCTCCTATGTTCTGGAACTCGCTCCCCCCCAGGTTAAACACCCCCCTCCCACCTTTCTTTCAAGTGATCTTTGTTCTCCCACCTCTATGCACTAGGGAACTGTAACTGCAAGTAACTGGGTGTCTTCTCCCAATTTCTCCTTATTGTTGTGGATGTCTAGGAATAACTTACTTGATGTATCTTAGTTTTGTGTTTACTTTTTCCCCTAGCTTGACTAATGGCCTCCTCTCGCCAATCTCACTTTAACTGTTACATTAACCACCACCAACAAAGAGTATAAGTGCAATACTGCAGGGCTCCTGAAACAAAAGAAGAAAGCCAAGCAGCGGAGAGGGACTTGAGGCCTAGCAGACACACTAAGTAGACAATAGTTTGCAGTTTAAGCAGCCCCTCCATAGACAAGGTAAATGCCCATAAAACACTGTAGTTCAGCTTGTAAATTCCCCAAACGCAAGCCAGTACTGAAAATGTTTTAAATATTCACTAAACATGCCCCCAACAGTCTTGTGTACACTTTTAGCTTAGCCCTCTACACAACACAGAAACATAGGTTTTGTCGGAAGAAAAGGACCTTTAGGCTCATCCAGTCTGCTCCTTGTCCTTGCCTATTCCATCACCACTGACCCTAGCTGGTCATAGGTGTGAATTCTCACTCCATTTCTCTACTCAATATGCTCCTGTGGTGATCCCCTGCATGCTTAATGTTTCTCACAGTCTTTGCCCCTTCTACCTCCTGTAGCTAGCTGTTCCAGTCATCCACTACCCCTTCCATGAAGAAGTATTTCTGCACATTTCTCCTAAACTAACTCTCTTAGCTCAATTGCATGCCCCCTTGTTCTAGTGCCTTCTTTTCTCTGAAATAGACCCTCTGCTTGTGTCTTGTTTACTCCTGTGAGGTACTTGTAGGTTTAAGTAATGTTCTCTCTCGCTCTCCTCTCTTCCAGGGTGAACATGTTGAGCTCCTGTAGCTTTTTCTTACAAGGCTTCTCATGCAGCCCCTTCCCCCTTCACCATTTTGGTTGTCCTCCTCTGTACTGCCTCCACTTTTTCAGTACCATTGCAAAGATGTGACCTCCAGAACTGGACCCAGTACTCCAGGCAGCACCACCTCCCTCCTCCTGCTAGATAGCCCTCACTCAATGCACCCCAGCATCCTGCTAGCCTTTCCCACTGCTTTATTACACTACCCAGCTATTTTGAGGTCATCAGATATGATTATCACAGGTCTCTTTCTTGCTTGATGACTGTAAGCTCCATTCTCCCATCTTATACACAGCCCCTGGGTTCCGCAGCCCTAAGTCCATGACCTTGCACTTTTTGGCATTGAAACTCACCTGCTACCCCCTACACCATTCTTCTAGTTTCCTCAGATCAGTTGGCATTCTCTCCACCCCTTCCTGAGTGTCATCCCTGTTGCAGATTTTTGTATCATCCACAAAGAGGCACACCTTACCCTCAAGCTCCTCTGCAATGTTACTTATGAAGACGTTGAAGAGGACTGGTCCCAGCACTGAACCCAGTGGCAACCCACTAGTCACTCTCCTATTGCCTCAGTGGTTACCGTTTACCACCACACTTTGCCTCCAGTCCCTTAACCAGTTTGATACCCAGCAGCTTGTCACCCCCCATCCCCAGGCTGCTTGGTTTCTTAACAAGCCTCCTGTGTGGCACAGTGTCAAAAGCCTAATGAAGTCCAGATAGGCCAAATCCACTGCTCACTCTTGATCTACCTCCCTGGTAACAAAGTCAAAGAAATCTATGAGATTAGTTGGATATGACCTCCCACCTGTAAAACTATGCTACTGGTGATCCTGCAGCCCTTTTGCCTGCAGGTGCTCCTCGAGCCTCTGCTTCAGTAGTGTCTCCATTAACTTCTCCACCATTGGAGTGAGACTGGCTGGCCTGTAATTTCTAGCATCTTCCTTACTGCCACTTTTGTGTAGAGGGACCACATCATCCCTCCTCCAGTCCTATGGAACTTCCACCATCTACACTGAGGTGCTAAAAAGCACTGCCAGTGGGTGGTAGACACTGTGTTTGGTTCCTTTAGGACCCTTTAATGAATCCCATCTGCCCCATCACCTTGTTCTCCTTTAAGGCTTCCAATCCCTTTCGGACCCTCTCCACTGGGAATGGACTTGTATCCATTCCCCCCTGTCCCTGGTGCTTACTGCAGCATGCTGGTCCATCCCCCTCACCCCATTACGGTGAAGACCAAACAGAAGTAATTTAGTATTTTTTCTGCCTCTTGATCTTCCTCTGTGCAGTCCACCTGCCCTCCTGATTCTTACTATCCCTCCCCTTGTCTACCTCTTTTCCCCCACATACCTGAAGGTCTTGTCCCTTTCTCAACCTCCTTAGCTATCATCTTCTTTGTTAGTGCTTTAGCTGTCCTCACCCTCCTTCCTGCCTCCTTTTGTTTTGCCAGATATACCTCCCTGTCTTCATCCTTCTGGGTCTCCTTGTACCTTTTAAGTGCTGTTTTCTTCTCTTTCACTTCCTTTGCCACCTCCTTAGAGAACCATACCAGCTTCTTTCTTCTCTTTCCCTTGCTCACTTCAAACAGCATGCTGTTGCCTGGGCTATACCTTCCTTAATTTTTCTTCATTGAGCCTCCACTCCCCCTCTGCCTCCCCACCCTTTGAGGCACTCCCTGAGGCAGTTTCTCACATCTTTAAAATCTGCCTTCCTGTAGTCCAGGACCCTCTTCTTAGTGTGGTTATTTTCCTGTGCTATCTGTATGCCAAACCACACAGTATGGTGATCATTTGTATCCAGGGGACTACCCACTTTGATATCAGCAATGCTTTCTCTGTTTGTAAGTACCAGTTCCACAATACCCCATCCCAAGTGGGTTCCAAAACCAGCTGCCTGAGAAATGCCCCTTGTATAGAATCGAGGATGGCCCGGCCTCTTGATGTAGCTGCATCAAGAATGCCTCAGTCTCCATTCAGTAGATTAAAGTCCACCATACTCAAAACAGTCCTACAATGCTGGTTCAACAACACTTTTGTTGACTGGCATCTCAGTGACGGGATTTATGTTGACCGCAAGTTGCGGTACGCACACAGTGGTATCCCACAGGACGAAACAAAATTTTGCAGCATTTTGCAGCACTCTGCAGAATGCTGCAGCAGATCGACTTAATAAAGCAATGTAATTTCAATGGCAATTAGTCCCCTTTGTCATTCAGGAAAACATGACACTGTCAGGATGAAGTGAATGCCACAGTTTCCTCCATTACAAAGGGAACTAATTGCCATTGAAATTACATTGCTTTATTCAGTTGGTCTGCTGCAGCACACTGCAGAGAGCTTTAAAAGTGTGTTTCATCCTGGGGGATGCCAGTGTAAATCCCGCATGTCTCCCAGTCCTGTTTTTCTATTGGGGGGCTTCGCGCCAAATCCCCCATGTGGGTGGCGCTGCCCCCAGCACCCCCTGCACCCCCTGTACTTTGGATTATTAACTCCAGTCAGAGTTGATTTGGGGAGGGGGTGCAGGACTGGGAGACAATGTGTCCCTATCTTGGGTGCACCAACACTGTGACCTGTCGGCAAAGTGTTGATTTTGCTGACAGCGAGGTATGTCACTGTGTTGGTGTCACCGTTGGGTCGGCATAGCACTCAAAACATCCTCCTTGCTGGCCATTTTGAAAATGGCTTCCCCCAGGGCTCTGCCTAAATTCTTCCCCTGTGTCAGAGTCTTGTACACCACCCCCATGCAAATAACTCTCCTCAACCCTTTCTCTAGGCTGACCCATAGTACCTCCAGCCCTTAATTGTCCCCCTGTTGCCCCTGTATCTCAGTGGCCCTTATACCCTCTTTCACATATGAAACAACCCCTCTGCCTTTCTCCCTGACCTGTCCTTCAGGAACATGGTGTAGTCTGGGATGACCACTTCCCAGATGTAGGTGTCCATGCACCATGATTCCATTATGGCCAATTTATCCAGGTCTGCCTCTGCAATGATTGCCCCAAGGTCAGGAATTTTATTGCAGTGGGCACACGCAACTTAGTAAGGAGTTATGCTTGTGCAACGTTGTTGATAGTCTGAAAGTATTTGAAGGATTGTGTTGTTGACTGTCATACATGGATACTTTGACCATTCCCATTGGGAACTACCACCCTGTTGGGGTACTGTGAAGGCAAAGGAACCCTCTGGAGAAGGGTTCCACCCCTAGAGGTGCAGTGGGAACATCATTCTTTTGGAATAAAAGTGCCTTAGGAAGGAGCTCAAAAACACTGCATAGCAGGTGGTGAGCACACAGCCTGAGTGAGGACAGATTGCCAGCAACTAGTGATGACTGATGACAGACATAAACTGAATTGAGCAATGACTGACAATAATTGATAACTGATACCAGACAGAGGTATGACTTCCATAAGGACAGAAGGAACAGCAGGATGGAAAGAGGGCTGCCATCCAACCTCAACTCACAGCAGAACCTACTACAGTAATTGTTATATTAATGTAAATATTCTACATTATGGACCACCTCCTGCGGACACTACTTAACTTTTATGACCTTCAGCACAGAGGAGAGGGAAAAAACCCACGAGGAGGAAACCACTGGGGAACCAAGGCCTTGGTCACCTTACCTCCAGGCTTGGGATAAAATTAGTGATGCTCAACTACTTCAATTTAGAGACCCAATTCAAGGGGAACATTTTAGAGGAAGGGATCTCACTCTATCCCTCTAACAGGAATGCCAACGGGGTGCCATGAACCGATCTTTGCAGCTAAAGAAGGTTCCCCATGAAGGAGGCCCAGCCACCAAGGCAGGAGGAGGAGAGCAACAACCACTAACAGGAATTCACCTGGCCTACACCAAGGGGAGACCTTTTTGCAGGAAGCCAGACCCTTGCGGGGTAAAGCATAGGAGTTGCTGCATAACTGTATGATCATCACCCTTGAGGGACAGAAGAAGGGAAGTAGATGGAGATCATGTGAACCTTAGGCATCTGTAGGGGGGAATAGCTTTTGAAGATGCTGATGACATGGTCTGCATAGCTAAAGGAGCCCCTGTGGGCTTAGAGGCCCCACCCTCCAGCAGATGAACTCTTAGATGCTACATCAAGAAGTGCTACCAAGTAGATCTGCATGGCCAAAGCTTCCCACGGAGCATAGAACATTCTCACCTGAAGGGCAAAAAGAGAAGGACCCTGCTCGAGTTGAGGTATCCACTCTCAAGATGTGGTCTTCAAGGGAGCAGCGAAAAACCATTGGCATAAAGGGCAGGAGTCCTAAAAGCCATGCTATGGTTGTGGCTGACATGTACCTGAATGCAGAAGTAGTAGGAGGCCAATGGCGAAGCCTGATGGCCATGAGCACAAGGTAGAAACAGAACATAAGCAAGGCTAAACGACTGACTGAGACTTCAAATGACAACTAGGACATTGTATGAGACTGAATGATATGTGCTTGGACTGAATGGTGAATGCATGCCCACAAGTTGCATAAGGGAGGTCAGTGTTACTTACTGATACACTATAGGCCAGGTAGGGTGAGGCAGTACAGAACAGCAAATGAATCTGCTAGGGAAAAACAAGAGCACATGGGAACTGAAAACTAAGAAGCAGCATACCTCTGAACTGAACAAAAGGGAGTATCTGCCTTACTAGGAGCCAGGTTTAACTATTTAAGGATTGTAGTTGAACTGGAAGATTGCAAAGGGTATGGAAAAAACAGCAAATGTGGGAGCCTGAAATAGCACAAGTCAAAAGAAAAATGACAAAAGCAGGACACTGTGAAAACTAGACACACACAAGAACCAAAACAGAAAGAAACACAAGATACATTTTTGTATTCATTCATTTATTGAATTTTGGTAACCGGGTAGGCCCTCTGAGACAAAACAGTCCCTTTTTCAGGGGCATCCCAGGAAGTGCAATACATTGATAGTGCATTCATTGATACAAGAAATTAGACAAGGAGTAGTCATGCAGTAAGAAAGCACATCAGTTACATTCAGTTATGCAAAATAAGCAATTTAAAGCACAGTCAACAAAACCTTACATACAGACAACATTTACAGTATTTTTTTTTGTCTTGGACAGCAGAAGATAGAGAGAGTGGAAAGTTTTGCTAGGAGAATTGTGCAAGGAGTGAACAGGGGTTATGAGTCAGCGGAATCAGGAGCAAGGTGGAGCGGTTAGGTGAGATAACAGCAAACTTTGAAATTGAGAGAGGAAGGTGTAGGCCAGTATAGAAGGAGGTAGAGAGTTCCAGTAGGACACAGTAGAAAATGCAAACGATATCCGAGCCATGGAGAGCCATACGCTTGGCACTGAGAGAAGAAGCAAGGAGGTAGATCTGCGGGTACGTCAAGGGAAATGATGTTGAACAATATCAGCAAAGCAAGGAGGAGTGAAGCAATGTTCAAGCTTATGTTTAAAGCTTAGTGTGGCATAGCATCATTTTAATTCATAGGGTAGCCATCCCAGGGCAGACAGGACATTGCAGTGATGGTGCCAAGCATTGGCACCGAGAGCAAACCTGCCAATTCTATGTTAGGCATGTGATAGGCATGATAGTATGGATGTGGTAGCAGAGAGTAGAAATGGAGCACCGTACATAAGGAGGAGCTGGAGTGTGGCATCTGCAATCTTGTGGCAGGGGGTCAATGTAAAGAATGGACAGATGTGGTAGAGGACACCGATTTTTTGGTTTATAGTTTTGGTGATGGCTGTAACATGCGTATCCAGGGTAAGTAAGGGATCTAAGGTTACTCCCAAGTATTTGAAGGACCTGACCAATTTGAATGCATCCTCATTACGTGAGAGTACAGCCAGAGGGGGAGGGCTGAGGCAAATGAGTTGGAGAATAACATGCTCTTTGTTTTTTAGTATTAAGGACAAGCTGCTTCTGGAGGAACCAGTCCTCAAGGGTGTGGAAATCAGAAGCTAGCGTTGAACTGAGCCACCCGATATCAGGAGAACAGTAGATGGCATCATCTGCATATAGGTGAACAAAGGCTCCACCACAATTATTAGGGAGGTCATTAATATACAGAGAAAAAAGTAATGGGCCCAATATGGAGCCCTGGGGGACACCATGGGTAATGGGCCTCAGGTCAGATAGGGAGCCTGCCCATTTTCCTTTTTGGGAATGGCCGTAAAGGTAACTTTGGGTACAGGTCAGGGCAATGGCATCAAGGCCAAGAATATGCAGTTGTTGTAATAGAAGGCCATGGTTGACCAAGTCAAAAGCATTGGTCAAGTCTACGAAAATTGCTTCAGTGGTACGGTCATGGTCCATTTCACAGAATATGTCAGAGATGACTTCAATCAGAGCTGTAAGTGTACTGTGGCTTTTCTTAAACTTGTGCTGAGAGGTTGAGAGCAGATGGTGGAGGTCAAGGTAATCCTGTAGGTGGTCATAGATTATCCACTCTTGTATTTTTGCTAGAGGGCAAAGTATTGAAATAGGCCAAAAAATTTTCCACAGTCGAGTTGGGACATCCCTTGTGGATGGGGACGACCACCGCTACTTTCCATTTTTCAGAGATAGTGCAAGTAAGGAAGGATCGATTAAATAAATCTCTAACAGGGCAGGCTAGGGCATCAGTTCCCAACTAAAGGAATTTAGGCTCTAGAGTGTCATGGCCAAGTGAGCTGTCAGCCTTTAGGTTCATGAGGAGACGGCAAACCTCCACAAGGGTTGCAAGCTTTAGATGAAAGGCAGGGCTGCCCATAGAGTCAACTGATGGCAGGGGGTCAGGTTGGGGGGGTGGATGAACTAAAAAATAGTGATGTGTACCTTTCCAGATTGGTGAAGAACTCATTGAAGCCAGAGGTGATGGAGGGGGGTCAGTAAGAGAGACCCCCTGGGCATCAAGAGAACTGGGGGTCTCAGAGCTGTTACCCTTCAAAAGGGAGATAACCTGTCACCAGAATTCTTTTGGCTTACTAAGATGCTCAGTCTGGAGTCTCTTGAAGTGAAGTCATTTTGCTTTTTTGGATTGAGTTCTTGCAGCTGTTCCTTAGTTGTCTATATATTTGCCAGTTGGTAGGTAGCCCACTATCCTTATAAGTCCTCCATGCCTTATCACGAATGGACATGAGCTGCCTTAATTCCTTGGTGAGCCATGGTGCTCTAATACCTTTTACCCAGCAACTCTTTAAAGAGGCATGTTGATCAACAATATTAGTAAATTTTGCCACAAAGTAGTCTAGGGCCAAGTTAACATCTGGCAGGGTATTAATTGGATCCCAATCAGTTTCTCAGATGGTATCGACAAAGTTGTTGGTGTCAGACTTGGATATGTCGCGCACAGTGATGATCTTAGGAGGGGGGTTAGGGAAGTTGTTACGCCATACACAGAGTGCTGGCGAGTGGTTGCTTATACCTTCTGAGAGGACCTCTGCTGATTTTATCTTTGGGGCACAGTTAGTGAACGCCCAGTCAAGTAAAGTGTTGTTACCCATCTTTGTATTAATAAGAGTAGGGTCACCAGTCATTTGAACCAGATTTGAGTCAGCCAGGATGGCAGTCAGTTTGGAAGAGTTAGAATGCGCCAATCAATGTTGAAGTCACCTCCAAGTATTAGGTCATACCGTGGGAGGTTAGCAAGGGAGGTTATGAAGGAGGGGAGGCCCGGGACTGCTACCTTAGAGAGCATGTATACACAACCTACTATGAATTATTTTATGGTGCCAAGGGTGAGGGAAAGGAAGATCGATTCGACAGCAGAAGGTCCAGATTCAGACACAGGTATTTCAACAGTGTCTAAGTGCTCCCTGACATACATGAGGACACCACCTTCCCTTTTTCCCAGTAGATCCTTCCTGAAACATTTGTATCCAGGCACAGCAACCTCATGTTGTTTGATGCATGGTTTCAGCCAGGTCTCAGAGATGCCCAGGATGTCAGGAGTGTATTGATTAATCCAGGCTTCTGGCTTAGACATCTTAGGTCTGAGACTATGTATGTTTAAATGAGCAATGTTTAGCCCTTTTGGCATTTGATATGATGGTGTCAGGGGGTTAGGGTCAGATGAAGGTATGGCCAGTCTGGGATTTGGCTAAACATCACCCACAAGGGTTAGTAGGAGAAGTAGTAGGAATGGTCGGATTGAAGAAGTAAGTAGCTGCTTTCCATTTTTAGCAAAAAGTGAGGACATTTGCAGCCTTCTGGTAAGCCAGCTACCAAGGTATACAACACCACATTTTGGCAGGCAAGGGATAGTGAGATACACAGACCGGGGTACATGAGAACAGGAGTACAGCAGGAATAGTTGAGTGAGAAAAGCACAAACTGCAATCAGAAAGGTAGAAAGCAAAATACTGACCAAGAAAGCCAATGGAGGCACAAACCAAACAGAAACCCCAAAGGGAAAGTGGGAGACAAACACTGGAAGAAGATGGGGTAGATCCCTGGTAGATCCTTCAGCTGCTGCAAAGAAACAATGCTTCTGGGTGAGATATGTGGAAGCTGACTTAACTAGCTCAGGAAGAGGTGTGGCTGGTTGCTCCTGGCCCACCGAACTGTAGGCATAGCATTTGAATTCCCAGACTTCTTGCACTGGCACACCCGACTCTCCATTCTCTTCATCCCTCTTCCCCTCTAGCCTGCCTCCCCTTTTTGCTTCCCTCATTTCCTCCTCTGTTACCCCAGTCCTGTCTTCTCCTGTTAGGTTCATTCTCCTCTCTTCCAACTGAAGTTCCTCCTCCAGACTTGCTTGCCCTGCACTTCCCTTTGTTTCCATCAACCTCTGGGGAACTTCTTCTACATGAGTTAACCTTCCCTGTTGCACTAGTTTCTAGGGGAAAATCTCTGATTCCCTCAGATTTCTGCCTGCCCCCTTGGCTAGTTCAAATGCTCATCAAAGTAGCATTTAAACTTTCCACCCAGGGCTGCCATTCTCCTCTTGGATGGATGGAGGCCATCTAACTTGCACAGGCTTCCATCTCTCCAGGTGTGACCCCAGTCTCCAATGTAGCCAAAGTCCACCTCCATGCATCATGCTTTCAACCACTTGTCGAGGGACACAGTGCAGAATTCCCTATCTTCGCCCCAACCATGCATGGGCAGCACCTCAGTGAAGGACACTACAAGCAATATGCTTCAGGTACCTCCTTAAACCTATACTGCACTACCCCTATAGCTTCCCTTGCCAGATCATTTGTTCCCAGCTGGACAACAACATCCAGCTCCCTTCCTACACCCTCTTCCCTGGTTATCTCCAAGATCCACCTACCAGTCCTCCTTGCTGAAGCACCTGGAATGCACTGTACTACCCTATCAGTCTCTTACCTTTCCCCCATCTCAATCCCCCTGACTATGGAATCTCCCACCAGCAACTGCCTCCTCCTTGGTTGGGGGAATCTCCCATCCTCCTTGGGGCCTGATCCCTTGAGGACTCCCACCTCTTCTCTTACTGCTGCCTATTGTGCCTCCTCTTGGCTTCCCTCCCCCACCAGAATAATGAAGGAATTGTGCAGCGATATGGTCTGAGGGGTGCTCTCCCTCCTTCCTTCCCCCCGCCCTCGTGGAGCCCACCAAGGTCCAGCTGCTCTGCCTCCTTGCTGGCATCTATTGAAGGAGTGTCTGTAAACTAGGTGGTCCCAGGTGAGGCAGATAGTGCCCTGTACCTGTGCCAATTTGGCCTGGAGTCCAGCGACCTCTGCTCTCAGCCCAGAGAGATGCCTGCATATGAGACAACACCTCAGTCTCCAGAATGTGTCTCGGATGATTGCGGCCCAGCACTCATTACACTGCACCACTCCCATGCATGATTATTTGTTTATACTCTTCACTTTCTGTTTCCTTTCCTTTGCCTTTAGGCTTCCCTTATCACTACCTCCCCCCCTCCCCCGGCTTCCCATTACCTTTCCCCTTCTGAGTTTGTGTTCGACCCCTTGTCCTAGATGGGATTTTCCTTCAATTCCTTTTTTTTTGGTCCCTTGGTAATTTAGGATAGTTGACTTACTGTGTTCACTTTCTCCCCCTCCACTAGATAGGGTGTTGCCTCTATTCCCACCCTACTGTGTGTTTCAGTTGCCCTTAGCTTGACCTTTGTAGGTCTTACTCTCGATACTCTACACAATTGTTTACCCCATCCAGGTGACAGTACACACTTTTAAACATGAGGCAACTAGTATACAAGTAGTCTACCTTACCTTACTGGACAGGAAAAGTTCTCTGTGTGCCTGCTGTCACCTGCTAACACCTGCTGATGCCTAAGATGCTAATATTACTCATGTTCCTCTCCTTCACTGTTCCACTCACTTGCTGGGACATGGACATGCTGGACAAGTTAGGAGGGAGTCCTTTTATTATGCTCTTGTAAGAAGGCTAGGGAAGTCTAAATGCAGACAAATTATTCACTTCTGCCTTAGCCACACACACCCAATTTACAGCTATCCTCATGACCCAGCTAACTGCATGGACGAATATTAGCTCCCTTCTCCTAACTCAGACTAGCATACTTACAACTACTCTATATTTGTTTTTACCCTGACTGGCGGTCTTAATTTACCTTGCAAGCCCTGCACTTTTGATGAAGTATCTGTCTACTTACCCCCAGTTAGAAATATTCTAGTAGAAATGTTCTAACTGCCTCAGTTAGCTGCCTCCTTGCTCTGATAGCAAGATTGCTCTGTAAGCAAAAGCTAACTACAGGGAAGTCTAAATGCAACAGCATGCATAGGGTTGGGTACTAAATCAAAAGCAAGGTTTTGCCAGTCACAGATTGCATGTTTTAAGCTTAAACTTCTACTCAAAGGACAAAAAGCAACATTTTGCCAATTACAAATCCTATATTTCCAGATTAGTCCTCTGATACTAAAAGCATGTACAAAATGTTGCCATTTACAGCTCCTGCATTTCCAGATATCCCTTTAATCAAAAAGATTTGATCCTACATTTTGTCACTAAAAATGATTCTAGGCATCTCCCAGTTTTATTTGATGGTAAAGGTTTCTAGTTTTGCCAAAATCTGAGTATTTTATAAATGTTTTAACTTATCTTTTCTCAAGAAAAAAAAGATGGCAACCATATTTGGCTTAGAAATTGCACTGTAGAACTTGGCAAGGGCTAGGACTGAGAAAATAAAAATACATCATGGTGTGCAGTATAAGAGGTTCATGGAAAAGCAGAGTTGACATGTATGCTGATACATTTATTTATTTGCTTTTGTTAACTAGGTAAGCACACTAGACAGCCAAATGCCTATTTTCAGGTGCACTTTTAGTAGTCACATGGCTATGAAGATACATTCCAATATTAATTTACAGTAGCTGAAACTAGCTTTTTGGAGAAACATTTTTTCATTGCACTGCTGCTTTGAAACATAAGGTGCTCTTGTAAAGCACTTACTTTGTGTTACCGAAAAGCAACTCCCTACAGTGAGGGTTTTACTGCATCACTTGAGTTCTGGATCACATTATCCTATTCCTTTGTCTCTCTCTCAGGGACAAGATTTTTAAACCTTCACTTCCATAATTACTTCCCTCAGGGTTCCAGGAAAGTTAATTTATATTGGGTATACCATTTATTTTGGGTATACTGACTCCTGGGCTGGGAGAAGCATTTACCTTAGATGCTGCAGAGTCCCACAACCTGACTGAAACATCTGACCACTGCCTCAGTCGCTCTCAGGGCCCAGGTACCCCAGCTCAGAAGTTGAGGAGCAACTCCCTGCTCCCTTGCAGAGTCTTCCAACTCTGAATACTGCATCACACTTCAATTCTTCTCTCTTGAACCTTCTAGTGCTCTCTCTCTTTTACTTCATTTCATCAATATTTTCCGTTTACTGAATTGCTGGTGAGTCTAACTAAATCTTGCTGGCTCTTTATCTTTTACATTCTGAAAACCTGCATTAGCCCAACAAACACTTTTAGTAGTCACATGGCTAAGAAGATACATTCCTATTTGAGTTATTGTTCTGTCATCTGTGTACAGTGTGCGTGTTTGGTCTCTTTAATAAATATGGCTAATTGACTGGTGGACTTGTCTCTATGACGTCCAGGACCCTTTTAGGTATTAGATTAGCGGCAATGAGGTAAACTAGCATACCAGTGTATACTAACCATGACTGCAGGGGTAAGGTTATCATTTTTTTTTTAAGTTAAAGTGCCATAGGAGTTGCTTCACTGCCCATCACATATACATTTCTAACCTCCCAAACTGCAAGAATTGTAAAGGAGGCTTTTAGAAAAGAAAACAAAAAGAAATAAAGGGAAGCTACCTGGCAACAGAATTAGAAAGGACAGAATCACACAGAGAGTGAGATAGGATCCCAAAGCTTCTCCACCAGCACAGAAACAGGAACATCACCACTTGGTGGATGAAGCAGTAAATGGCAAACATAGCAATGCTGAGCAAGGCTGCTGATCTCCAAAACAGAAAAAAAATTCAAGTCACAGCTTGCTGTGTTCCAGGTATGATGGTGTCACTGATCTGAGTACCAAAATGTCATGAGTTGCACAAGCAAATTGGACCTGTCCTTTGCATGGCATCAGTAAAAATTGGAGCCTGACTCCAAGCTGATCCTGAACATAAATACCAACAAAGGTCTTTATCGTTATTATCTCCAGGCCTATGGAGTTTAAACGGTGCCTTGCAACTGTTACCCAACTTGTTTCTAAAGGCTGCCAAGTGGAAATGGTCACCACAATGTGATGTATCATTCCAACCATGTGAACAGCTTCTGAACAGCAAGTAACCAGCTCACTGAGCCCTGAAACATCTCTGAGACTGGCAGGTGATACGTACCATTTTGGGTAGGGATGGTTATCTTTCTTGTTTACCTTCTGATGAAAAGCATCAAATTGCTTCTGCATTGAGGACCCTGTCTCCCAGCAAACATAACTATGCTCAGGTCAAAAGGGAAGCTTTGAGCATCATCTTTATAGTGAAGCAATTCCATGAGTGGGTGGAGGTATTTTACTTTTGCGATGGGAGTGCTACCAGACCTGCAAGACAAACTTTATGTCTCATCTAGAACCGGGACAAGGTGAAAGGACGATGGATAGAAAGTTCAGCACCGCTACATATGGGGGTGGGGGGGGGAGTGCTGGGCAAATGTATGAAATTCCATTATGTTGTAGAATTGCCATGATAAACGGAGCTATACCAGCTGTCACTGGTGATGGCATTGCCTTAAGCTGCTGCTGGGGCTGAAAGAAGCCCCGTCCAATATTATTCATAGGCTGGTCCTGGATCCTACTGGCTGGTATGTTTAAAAAATGTTTAAAATATTGCCCCTGCACATCTCACTCATTAGCAACCAACCCCTCCCTTCAACTTTGCTCCAAGCAAGTTCTAGTTGCTACTGGCTAGTGTTTAAACACAAAATCCTGTTTCCCATCCTGGCACCCTCTTTCATTGAAATATGTCCCAGCTAACCTGATAATCCATTGCTGGATGCCATCCTCCTCCTCCTCATCTTCCCTCTTCTGAGCTCTGAAATGTAAGTACAATAGTTCACTGTTTTAAAGCCACCCGCGATTAGCTCCCCTCAGACAGAAGCCACAACTGCTTTAAAGCAATTTAAATAAAAGCCACCCTTATATACAGGTATGGCTATAAAATGGTGCAGTTAATCAGTCTTTAATAGTACCAATACTGCCAATGAGAAACATACCATCAGAACTGCATTAATATAAAAAAACAAAAATATCCATTTGGAAAATAAAATGAACTATTCTCATTTCATTTGGCTTATCTACTGTGTTACTCCAGTTTGTCAGCTTAGGTGAGTTCACTCTTAGATTCCCATGCCCATGATGGTGATGCCAGCTGGGACATTAAAGGTTCAACAGTTTCTTCCTTGAGATATATTTCTAACTCCTGTCATGCTCCGCTCACAGTTCATCTTCCTACATGCATCAGATCACATCAGAGTTGGTGTAGGTTCTGCAAACCATCAAGTCATTTCTTTAGTGACTAATTGCCATGCAAGTTTAACACATTTAAACATGTTCTCTTTCAAATGTGCCCAAGAATCTCCAGCCATTTCGTGCTCTCAGTTCACTGTGGCCAGTGGATCATTGGAAGCCTCTTAACATGCAGATTTGAAGACAGCATTCTGGGAGATGTCGGCAGACTGAAGCATTTTGGTGCACCTTGCCAGGATAGCAGCTACTGTATGGCAGTGTTTTTCTACCAGGCTTTGGAATTCACTGCTGAACAGACAGTGGAGTGTATCTCATACCAGGAGTTGCTTATTCAATTAAAAAACCCCCACACGATGTCCAGCCATCTCAGCAGTAAATCCACATTCCTCTCCGATATTGCAATTTCAACACCTGGTACTGAAGAAACATCCTTAGGTAAGCATTTACTGTTTAAATACTTTTGAGAACAACAAATGGGAGTGGCTTCTGCCATGGGCCATTAGTCAGACAAACTGTGGCTTCTTGCTTTTCGTGACCAGTAGTTAGCAGCAGAACTTATTTACTACCTCTTAGTTCTACTGTCTTCTCACCAGCATATCAATCCAAATAGCAGTGTCACCCAAGATCTCAATTTCAGTCCTTTTATGCAATTTGTAGCAAGCTGGGGAGCACATTAACTACAAGACAAAAACAACGTTGGGAACAAAATCAGAAGGCAGTTTTTTTTTCCTTCTCAGTGGCATGCAACAAAATTATAAAGACAAAACTCAAAAAAAGTGGTTGACCCAACTGCAGCTAGCTTGAAATATTGGGTCACACTCACTAATCATCTTAACAGTTTTAAAAGCAACTTGTCTTTTGGGTTACATGGAGGTGATGCTCTCTTTGAAGTTAAAGACCTGATGACACCAACTGGCCAAAAGTCCTACATTGCAGAATTAGAATAAACATATCCCCAGTAAACTGCATACCAAAAAGTAGATTTCTATGTTACTTCATTTTAAAGTTATTAGCCATTTTGTACCCTGATTTCACAACCTGTTCAAAAAAAGCCTGTTTCAGTCTGTTTCAGTGAAGAGCTCCTGCTGATGTCACCTAGGAACTTTACAGTCTAGTATTTCCTGTCAGCAAGCTTATAGGACCTATTTCTCTAAAGTTGTATAGAGCATGTGCAATGACTTTCATAAGTAAAACAGGCAGCATGGGTTAGTAAACATTGATTTAAAAACTTTGTGTTTCAGGCTTTGCAACAAAACTGGCAATATTTTGTCTGGGTGCCTTTTTATTAAGGTCCTTTTCCCTGGGTTGCTGAATGCTGGCTCATCATGGCACACTGTTGAGAGGTTTGCAAACTGAATAAGTTTCTGATGTGGTGAAAGATTGAGCTCATTCACACCTATCGGTCAATTGAGGCAACTTCTAAGGACGGCCATTTAAAACAATTATCCCATCTCCTTGTCAATGGGGTGGGCAGACTCATCTATGTTCTACTCTAAATTACAGTGATCATTTTACCAGAGCTAACACTTCCACCCATAGTAGGAATTAACATATATAAGGCCACTATTAAAACATATTGTAAAGCAGACAGTAACAAACAGTAGTGAAATTATTGTATCAACATTACTATACTAGCAGCAAATACAATTTCCTAACAGGCACATTAGAGTAGCACTCCAAATGGCTTCAGCAGCCTGAAGGCATGCTGACTTAGTATCCAGCAACCCTGGAGAAATGGTCAACACAAAAACTACATTGAATAATACAATTGTATCAACTTTGGTACAAAACCTGAAACATATATCATTTTTACAGCAATGTTTACTGACTGGTGCTGCCTGTTGTACTTGTGAAAACCATTGCACATGATCTTTACAGCTTTGGAAAAATGGGTCCTATAAGCGTGCTGACAGGGATTATTAGACTTTGAGGTCCCTACATGACATCATCAGCAGCTCTTCACTGACACCTGCTTTTATTGCACAGGTAGTACAATCAAAGTTACAAAATGGCTAATAACTTTAAAACAAAATAACGTAAAAATCTAGTTCTTGTTATGAGACTTACTAGGAGTATGCTTATTTGGATTCTGCAATGTAGCACTTGCGGCGTCAGTGGCTCTTTAAGTTCCAGTGGGCAGGAGCTGTCTCTGCTGTTTGGTACTTAAACTTTCTGACATCACCATTCAAACACCTGCACCTATCTTTGATCTCAATGCTGCCAGGCCCACTGAGCTTTTCCTCCAGTTTATTTTTTCTCCTCCATTCCTAGACTTGCTTTTCATCAATGCTCATGCCAGTACAACCGAATGATTGCCTTAAACCTTTGCCAGTCTCACAACCATAGACTCATTACATCTAAACCAAATGCTTCTTGCTTGGTCAGCCTGATGAGCTGCACAAACAAACACTGGCCTCTTTATTGGGGCTGCCAAACACCTGGTTTAAATTGAAGTCAATGAATAGCTTAATTAAAAGCTTTTTCATTATATCCAAAATTTGATACCCTCCACCTATTGTCTATTTTCTTAGTCTCCATCCTTCCATCCCCTATCTCATCGTCTTTTTGCCCAGTCCAACTTCCATGTCCCTCTAACTGAATTATCTTTTCAGTCCCTATATTTTTGTCCCTTACAGGTCCAGTGAAGGCTAAAAATGTATCCAAAAACTTTTTCAAAAGAAGTCTTGTTGATTAAAGTCCTGCACATATAAATGCTGTAAATTCTCTAAAGCAACATAAAATGTGAAATTTCAATCATGAATTTCTGATAGTTCCTCTCTGTTTTTAATTTATCTGCACTTTGTGATACACCTTTATATCACTGAAGTTGCCCTTAATTGTTACAGATGGTGTTTGTCTGCTGTAGACATTAATGAAAAATATTGTTTCTAATCCAGGTGGAAACTAATTGAACATTTTGCAGCTTTAAACTTGCCACTATAAAATGATGGCTGTTCTGGTCAGACTTCATCCACCTCCGAAAGGGGCAGATGATCCCAATATTTAGGGGAGTTTTGCCAGTGAACTCTGGAGGCTGGATTTGTGAAGTCATTTTCTTCTTTTCTATCATAAAATGGCCATGGAAATCTTGTAATCTCATTGGTACAAACACAACACATTACTGTTTATTATTTTCTGACAAATACACACCTCTCCTGAAAAACATTTTTTTTAACAAATAAAAGCCCATTTTATAAGTGGGATAACACACTGCAAGGTGTGTGATCATAAGGGAATAATGTACTTCTCAGGTGGTTATGGCTTTCAGCTAGACCTTGTGCCTAATCACCAGCTAAGGTGTGCATTATTCCCTTATAATTAACGGTCTCCATTTTTTGCCATAGACAAAACCGTGTGTTAAATACCGTCAACACCGCATTCCCAGCTCACCCCCTTTTCCCTTCACTTGCCTTCGAGACGAGAAAATAAACAGGCAGGAGCTTCCAACTGTCCCTGTTTCCATAAACAGTACTGATGAGAAAACACTTACTTCTCTGCATTACCTCCATCCCAAACACACTCTTGTGCTTCTAGGCTCACTGGTAAACTGAGGTAATGCAGAGAAGTAAGCCCTATCGTCAATACTATTCTTGAACAGATTAGCTCGCTCATTTATTAATAAGGCCAACTTCAATTATATAAAATAAAATATGGGAGAAGTGTGTCAAACTCAAATTTAACACACACCCTCGTTGTTGGATTGGCACTTATAAACCCCGAGGGCAAAGCCCTCGGGGTTTATGTGCCATCCAACAACTCGGGTGTGTGTTAAATTCTCGTAACACACTTCTCCCCATACTTTGTCCTATATATAGCCATACAACCTGTCATGTGTCATCTCTTACTTATGCAATACATTCTATTATGTAATAATTGTACACATTACATGACACATTTTGATGTGTACTGCCTTCTTTTGAACCCATATCTGAAAATTAGTAAATTTTAGAATAGTTCTCAGTTGTGTAACTTGGCTGTTGCCACTGATCACTGATCTTGACACTTGGATCAATGTTTTTTTTTTTTAACATATTTATAAATGACCTAGAGGTGGAAGGAAACAACCATGTGGCAATGTTAACAGATGACACCAAGTTAGCAGGCATTTCAGAAACCAAGGAGCAATGCCATAAGTTGCAGAAAGTCTTCAGTAAATTAAAAGTATGGGACACAGTGTAGCGAATGATGTTCAGCATGGACAAGTGCAAGGTGATACGTCTAGTGGCCAGGAATCAAACAAAAATACAGCACAGCCTAAATAGGCAGGCAGTTTAAGAATCCAAGTCTGAATGGTGACTGGGAATTCTGTAAAGTATGGGGCACAGTGTATTAAAAACACAGAAACATAGAAACAGGAAATGTCAGTAGATAAGGGACTCATGGTCCATCTAGTCTGTCCAAGCCTGTCTAGTTATACTGTAGGACTGTGCCCCTGTCAGTCATCACTTCTTCCTCCCCCAACTGCCTCACATGCACTTCTGCCATATGCCTGTCCCACCCCCTTTTGGCACCCCTCCACTGTCCCAGTGCAGGTGACCTCTTCCAGATGTTTGTTCCAGTCTGCCATCACTCTTACCATAAAAAGTACTTCCTAACATGCATGCTGAACATCTGCTCTGCCAGTTACATGGAGTTTCCCCTCGTGCCAGTGTTACCATTCATTGTGAATAATTCAGTGCTGTCAGTCTCATTTTTTGAGTGGCGTTACTGTACTTGAATGTTACAGTTATGTCTCTCCTTTTCCTCCTGTCCTCCAGAGTGTACATATAGGCTCACTTTGTTGCCCCTGTATCATTTTGGTAGCCCTACTTGGCACTGCCTTCAGCGTATCCCAACCTTTCTTCAATTGTGAGCTCTAAAACTGCACACATTGCTTTAGGTACAGTAGAACCAGAGATCTTTAGAGGCAGTATTGCCTCCCTCTTTCTGCTAGTGATCACCTCTCAGTGCATCCCCAGCATTGGATACACCTTTTCCACAGCCCTATCACACTGCGTTGATGCTTTCTAGTGTTGCATTATTAAAACCCCTAGGTCTGTTGTTCTCTGGGAATTAAAACAAGTGCTCTGTCATGTGTAATTCTGTGTCTGAAATGTAAAGCTATGACTTGGGGTAAAATGTGCATGCCTGGAGCCATGGTTTTACATTTCAAACAGATAATTGCACATTTTAGAGTACTCATTTTAATACCAGAATCACTTTCTGGCACTCAGAAAACTGTACAAATTTAGGATATAACTTTTGCTGACATGTTTTAAAAAATTCAAACTCATTCACACACGAATATATGGGTACTTTAGTACCATGTCAGATATACATACGTGGGAGCAGTGAGTCACGGAGCATTACATTGGATCAGGTAAATATGCAAAATATTATAAAAACAGATTTAAATGCTCATTTTATGTCAAGCTGGCATTCTCTGTATAATGGCTACTAAAAACGTTGGCTGCAGTTACAGTTTTTACATGGAACTTAAAGCAGCATTACTGGATAATCAGGAGATGATTATCAAAATTCTGTAATTTTGGCTTGAAGAATACAGCCATAGTTCCAGCTTCCACATCCATAAATATTTTTTTCTAGCACTCTTTATTTTTCTAGATATTTAAAATTTATTTCCATTGTTGTGGAGCCACAGAAAATATGGCTAGTGCTTAATTTGCAGCTGAGCTCCCCCCTCACATCACATCATGTCTTTTGTTTACTTCTGTGGGACCCTGTGCTGCATGTTCTCATTGTCCTTGTAAAGTACTGTGAGTCATGTGCATACGCAGTTGGCAGTAGAAGGTTCCAGTTCTACATGGCGAGTGGAAGAAATGTAAACAAAAACAAAGAAAAACAGAGCAAATTATGAGGAGATAGTAGAGAAAAAACCAAGAAAGAGTACCAGTTAAGTGCTCAACAGAGCACAGGGAGTAAACTGTTTCAAAAGATCTGATTTTTTATCTAGTACTGCTGCTTTAAAAAAAAATCAGCTAAAAACTGACAGTGTCCCTTTAAGAAGGAGATGCTGAAACACTACATCACACAGATTGTGGTGAAAATATGAAACAGACTGCCTTAGGATGTGGTGGAAAAGCATCAGTGAATGTCTAGTGAAAAATTTGAAGCTTTTTCCAATATTTCAAATAAACGTGGACTCCTCACCCCAATAATATATAATAGTTTTTCTAATGGTTTACAAATCTTTAATTACTGTATGCTGCTAATTTCAAGTAGCACTAGGAATTTGTATCCTCTGGTAGTTGCATTTTAAGGGGCTAATCCTGAAGATGCAATTTCAATAAATACATAACATATTACATGAATAAAATAATTGTATTGCCTAAAAACAGCAATTGATGCAGTGAACTTATATTTTTTTCTTAAGTGTTTCTTGCAATTCTAGAATCAGGAACTTAGCAAACTGCAGAAAACAAATAGGAGCAATTGCTAGTCTTGACCCCCCTTCCATTTATAAGGTAGATATTGGAACTCTCAAAATTCGCTTTTCTAAAGATAAGTATGGTGAATATTTCAAAGAAATGTGTCTCATAAAAGTTTATTTTAAAATTCCAACATTTGTAGTCTTTATGGAGAACTCATTCTGTAATCACCATGCCCATCATTAACAGAATGAACACTTTTTCTACACAATAAATACATCAGTACTGGAGCTAAAGTAGCCCTGTAGACTGCTATATAGTGCATAACAAAAAGTACAATTTATAGACCTTGTCTCAAGAGACATTAAAAATAAATGACGGTACTCCATGACATATTAAATATTTATATACCACATATTTGGGGAGGGCTTTCAGTCAGAACAACATTGACATTATAATGCAAGTGGTGTTCTACAGTACATATATTCAAATGTACAGAAATAGCACTAAAGACAACAGCAAAAAGGACTGTCTCTCTGCTACTCTACAACCCTAATTTATCAAGCTGTTATATGCACATAGACATCACTGCTACAATTCATCCTTTTGAAATTCAGTATTTATACTTTAGTTAATGGGTGTCTAAACCTTCAGCTCGGTTGTGACAAAAATGCTAAGTATTAAAATATTTATTTATTTATTAGAGATATTCTAGTTCTGTGGAGTCACTAAGATTCCAATAGCTTATTTTTTCTAGTGCCACACGTTGCATTCTTTGGGATGCCAGGGCTTTGTGGGGGATTTTATTAACACAGAGGACACATCATAGGCATACAAGCATTTTTTCTAGTTCTGTGTAAGATAGCAATACAGTGCAATATTTATTTACTTATTTATTTAAAAGTTTGTGACTGGGAAAGGCACACTGAGCTGAAGCTCATTTCCTAGTGTGACCCGGGGGGCAACAATCAGGGAGGAGAGACAATTATTATACAATCAGAAATACAATCAGGACATTACACCAAAGTGCGGGTAAATAGCTTATTGGGAGACTGGAACTGAGTTGTGCTGACCGACTGTAGTCTGCACAAAGCAATGCTCAGTTAAATTAATACTAGGATCAATCTGTGCATTTTATACATTATCCCTAAATGACTGGCTACATAACGTTGGTGATACTGGTGGAGTTTAGGCAGTTCAGATGACAATGAGAACATTTTTTTTAAATGTATGCGCTATAAATGTTTTTTATCAATTCATACCTGAGGTCTAATGTGTATTAGACCAATGGGGTGATGATGGTTTACTTGGCCAAATGATGGCACTACAACTGTCTGTATTTGACAAACATTTACATTGGAATTATAAAATGGCAGGAAATTTGCTGCATTTTGATCAGTCACTATAATCCCCCAAACAGGTAATTATGGAGTGATAAGGACTACTTGCAGCAACCAGTATGCAACATATTTCATTTCCCTGCAGTTAGTAAAGTAGAAAAACCAGCCCCTCACACTTGCCATCATCACTTCAAAACATTCAAAAAAAACATACTTTTGCCTGCCACCCCCAGTACATACACATGCACATTATATATTTGTAACCCCCCTGTTACCCGGGGTTACTAGAATCCCAGTAAGACCTAGTGGTAGGCAGGGAAGGCAGCTTTTGAAACTCCAGTTAAATGGATTTCACACTGTCTCTCTGTTCTCAGTCTCAGCTGAGATTGAGGGATGACATCACCATAGAACTCTCGCAGCTGCATGAGCCACACTGGAATGCTGCAGTTGGCAGTTTGGATAGAATGTTGGGGAATTTGAACAGAGTCTGTGTGCAGTCTTGGAGAGAGGCAGTAGCACAGCTGTCTGTGTGCAGTCTCTCAGAGCTGTAAGCTCTGTTTTAGAGCTACTGGTCAGGAAGGTGTGTGTTTCCACCGTAAGAGGAACACAGAAGCTGATTGTTGAAGTGGTGGAGACCGCTGTTTCTGGTCCAAGTGCCCCATCCCTGAGGGAATGGGGAGAAAAGATTGCCTGTTTTCCAGGGGCAACCCTTCTGGTTCCAGCTAAGGGAAGAAGCTGCCTATTTCTAGTTGTGCTGCGGCACCAGAAGCTATGAGAGAGGAGTTCCTGTGAGGAATCGCCTGTGGGGCACCTGCAACCAAAGGGTGAGTTCGCTCTGACAGAGGGCCAATGTTTTTCACCTGAACTGTTGGAAAGTGGTGAATTGACTGCTTAATCAGTGGGGGGCCTACAGCAATGGGCTAAGCCAAGTAAAAGTGTGTTCAAGTCCAGCACAATGGGAAAGCAAGACAAGTAGAGGAAATGTGACATACATTTAGCCATAATCTACATTGCCAAGCTTTACAGTATGAAGTGTTTACTGTCCAGAGAAATGGCTGGGTATGAATTGTGGGAGCGAGAGGTGGGAGACCCTCCATCAGTAGTAACCAAATTCACCTCTACGGATTTACTCTGTGGCACCTTTGCTTTCTCTCAGGTACTTGGCCAGTGCCTGAGGAAAGTACCCAGACATGGGATTAAAAGGAGAATTCCCTGATAGAGCTGAGGTGCTCTTAGGTGGTTTAGGGAGCCACCAGTAAATGTTTCCATGACATATGGAAGGTGTCCGAGTGGCCAGCAAGGGGGCCGAGCCAGGGAAAACCCAGAACAGTGTACAAGTTCGGGCTGTGTACCCAAAGCAGCATGCAAGTCCAGGCTGTGTGCCCGGTGGGTTCAGAGCCTGAAGGCTGAAGTGTTGAAGAAGTGTTCTTGATTCTTTTAATCTGCATTACCAGAAGTGTAGCCCCATGGGGGTCCATCTATGCTTTGTTTATTCTGTTTGGATGTGAATAAAAGCCACACTTTAGAATCCCAATTCTGGTATTGGACATTACAGTTATTGCTTCCTGTGGTTGGAATTACTGGGGTGCCCCTGTGCAGAGTAGCCAAACCTAACCCTTGTGCTGAGTGACTTAGTCCTCTCTGAACCCAGCCCCCCTGGTTTTGCTATCAGATTCAAACAGCATACCGCCTGTCATTATAGAACGAAGGAGTAGGGGTCTTACATATTGTATATATAAAGCCATACATTAACATCCATTTACTAACCTTCTTTTCTATATCTCTCTCTCTCTCTCTCTAATCAGGCCTCAATCTCCCATTAACATCCCTTTACTAACCACCTTTTTTTTTCTACAGCTCCCTTATCAGGCCTCCATTTCCAGTGCTGATTTCTCCTAATGCTCCAACACGTAGGACCCTCCCAGCTCACCATCTCACCAGTCCTCCCACCCACCAGTCTCGCTCTCCCAATCATCTTTTTAAATGTAGAGCACACTAGTTTTAAATGCAAAGCACAGTAGTTATTACCATCAACTTGATGACTTTCATTTTAACAATCTCCAGTCTGGTTGACACTAAATTAATGACTGCAGAGTAAATGGCTGTAAATTAAACACAACAATTCTAAACTCTACTCCAGTGGAGAGTAAGTAAATGACCATTTAGTTGGCATTTTTAAATAAAAAAAAAACACATTCAAACTCCTCTCCAGTGGAGGCTAAGTGAACAACCCCCAATTCAGCAAACTTAAATAATAAAAAATTCTCTACTCCTCTTCCGACATATTTTTCTAATTGTTTAGCCAGGAGTGGTACACTAAGGTGAAAGCTTGTTCACAGGTGCAACCTGGGAGCACATGGAAATTAAGTGACTTGCTCAAGGTCACAAAGTATGCAAGTGGGGGCTGTGGGATTCAAACCCAAGTCTGCAGATTTGCAGCGCAGAGCCTTAGACCACTGCGCTATACTGCCTCCCCAAATATTTGGAAGGTGGTGTGATGTATGAGCCACAGCAGGTGGGAAATTACTGTTGTTCTTTGTGTAGGTCACTGAGGTACAGGCAAGAACACTCAAAACAAAAACAAAACACTCAACAAGCACTCAGTACTTCTTTAGAACTACCCAACCAAAACTGGGATGGCTGCATCACCTACTGGGCAGTATGGCTAGAAAGGACTATCCTTTTTATATTTGTAACCCCTAGATGGCGCTATCCCAGGGGCTACTACCCCTGCCTGATTTGCCACTAACAGGTTGAGGGGCCTGGATCCAATGGCGGGTGCCTCCACCCAGAGGTCAGGGTTTGCAATAGTTAAACTTACTTGGTCACAGCCCTCTGGGACACTGCAACCCCCCTTTCTTCCCACTAGTGGCCCACACAATATAGCAGAATTACCTTCACAGTATACACTTACCCCCAAGGCTGGTTCAGGCACCGGGACATCCTGTAAAATAAGATACAGTGCAACAATCACAGTACAGTACTTTAACATAGACAAATACCTCAGGCAGTATAACTTTGTTGAAACAAACAGCTCTGATTTATTTAGGGGGATATAACAAGGACAGGGGGAAATCAGGTTAATTAGCTTATCACTTTACTATCTACCTATGGCTCTGTGCACAGGCCTATCCCTACCAGTTACTGTCCCTGGGTACCCAAGCCCTAGTGGCTAGTCCAAACCGTGGCAGCTGGTGGGGCCCTTTCACACAGTGAAAAGGAGAATTAAACAGTCAGCAGTACAGTAATTCCATTTGGATTTAATGTGGCAATTCAACAGGGCGACCCGAATTAGTACTCACGACCTCCAAAGAAGATATGGTCCTTCAATGTCAGCAGGGCTACTTTTGATATCCAAGAGACTCCTCACACATTTATATGGTAAAAAAGAAAGCACTATACCAGGCAGGCTGCATCTGTATCCCAATGCAATTACTGCACAATAACCAGGAGAACACACAGCAGATTCAGTTCCTGACAGACCGAGTGTAATTCAACAATTTCTTCAGTCTTCTACAGGGTGAGCCTGGTTTCTACTCTTCAGAGATCCTTTGATTCTTTTCACGGGGCAGATTCAGTCCTAACAAGCAGTTACACAAGATGTGGGCCGGAACTCTGGGCCTTGCACACGTTTTGACTGAAACTGTGCACTGAAGAGCACAGGGTTTCTTTCCCTTCACTTTCAGATCTCAAACTGAAACTCCCAACAGACAAAACCGGCACTTCCTTTGAGTTCCTCCCAGTTCTTGACTGGATTGGCTGTCACTCACAATAGACTGCTGCTGTTGGTCAAAAAGGCACGAAGTCTAAACTACATCTCCCAGAGTCACTGCCCATACAATCCTCTTGTGGCTGGCTCAGATTATGAGTCCCAAGTTCTGATTCGTCAAGGCATCATTTTAGAGCTAGTTTACCCCACACTGATTGGTCCAGTTCAGCAGTTCAAAACCAGAATGGGGAACTAGGCAGACAGTTCTGACTGCAAAGAAAGCAGGTTAGACAAACTGTAATTTTATTATTACTGTAAATGATTTCTGGCAATCAGTTACATCTTTCAGACAGGTTCCTTTGCACTCCTAGTGACTGCAAAATGGGTGAATTGGCAGCAGCTTGAGTGGTACTCAAAGAACACACAGTCCCCCATACAACTAATTATGTCTGCAAGCAGACAGCTCTTAAAGAGACAGTACCAGAGGTTCTAAAACACTCACTGATAAATGGCTAAGCACGCCAAACACCATTCAGGCTTGGAGCATTCAAGCAAGCTCCTGGAAGTCTTTTGGGAACCCCCATTTGCAGGGGTTACACCCTTCTAGCCTGGGAAAAGCTTGGCGTCCGCGTCAAGCAAGTACCATAAGTTTCAACTGCAACCATATACATTTGCATTAGGCTCACATGTAATCATCAGTCAATACATCATTTTACCAGAACCATTTCTGAAACATTGCAATCGTCCTCTTTACACAGTATAACACACACATTGTACCATAACTCAAGTTATTACCTCTTGTACATGAAACCTGAAGAGAGGGACCTTCCTATCAGTTACCTTGGGGCTGGACGGGGCAAGGGCACCATACTTAGAGGGCAACACAAGTAACTTGGAGTTAGCACTAACGCAGTTTGGGCAATGAGCTCGGGACACATACACTCCTTTATGGACAACATTGAGAGGCAGGTCCACTGGCCGGCCCAGGGAATCATAACTGAGGTGCACCACAGGCTTTACAGCTCGACCAGTCTTTCTAGGGGAGCTGTTACGATCTCTGCACTCTGAGCCTCATTTTCAGCATTGTTCTCACTTGTCAGGGAGTCTCCATGGGGGTAGAGAGGCTAGAACTTGGGCACTTTCAGCTCCAGGAGTTACAGTTTCTGAGTCCACAACATTTGGCTCGCATGGAAGCTTTCAGACACTGGCAGTGGACTGTCAGGGCACTCAAAATACTCTTCTTGTTCAGGTTGTATCACCAGTCTGCCCCAATCTATCATTTCCTCCCTGAAGCTCAAACAGTTCAACCATGCACAATGATTCCATTTCATCTGATCTGATGCTTTGCACTTCACTTTCTGGGAGCATTGGCTCCAGGGATGAAGCTGGGGGCATAGACAGTCCAGAAGGCCCAGCTTTGTCTCCAGTATTGACTAGGGATTGCCCGAAACAATTGACTCAGTTCGTAGAAGGATAGTATTCAAAGTCACTCTCACTTTCTTCTGATATGGACTGACAGTCATGCTCAACTGGGACTTGTGCAGGGGAACACTTTAACTCTGCTTCTGTAGTGCAGACTTCCTTGATCTTTTCTTAGCAGCAGCTCTAGTCACTGGTCCAGAGGGGCATCTTCTGGGGCTCAGACTCAATCAGGATTTGTCCAATGGGTAGTAATGATTTCTATGCATTGTTTTACATCTTTGAATTGTTCTCAGGCCTTACTTGTACACTGGCAGATCATCTAGTTTGCCCACTACAATGTGAGGAGATGGTGCCATCTGTCAGCAATCTTGTGTTTGCCATGCAGTCCCAGATTTCTTAGCAATACCCGATCTCCCTCCTGGAGTTCCTGTGCTTTCACCTTTTATCATACCTTTCTTTGTTGGCCAGATTTCTTTTGGCAGCCATGGTTTGAGCCAGTTGGTACGCATGAGTTAGCTGGGCCTTTAACTTTTGCACATACTGTAAATAGTTGTCAGCTTGAACCCCATCAGGAGAGACCCCAAACACACATCTACGGTAGTCGAGCTTCTCTTCCAAACATCAGGCGGTGAGGAGACCCAGTGGCATCACTTTTGGTGCAGTTATAAGCATGTACCAGGGTGCTAATTTGTTGGCTCCATCTAGGCTTGTCCTTTGGGTGCAGGGTGCCTAGCATATCTAGCAAAGTTGCGTTGAAACGTTCAGGCTGTGGGTCCCCTGGGGGTGTAAGGAGTGGTTCTGGACTTTCTCACTCCCCACAGAGAAAGCATCTCTTTGATCAGACGACTCTCAAAGTCTCTCCTTGATCAGAATGGATTCTTTGTGGAGCCCCATAGTGAACAAAAAGTTTTCTCAGAGTACTTTGGCTACAGTGGATGCTTTCTGTTCTTTGGTGGAAAGCTTGGGCATATCTCGTGAAATGGTCAGTGACCACCAGCACATTACTGATATTTCTTTGATCTGACTCAAACTCAGAAAATCAATACAGACCAGCTCCATGGGTGCACTGGTGGTTATGTTAACAAGGGGCAGCCCTCTGGGGCAAAAGCTTTCCTCTGTGGCAGCGACTACAGGATTCGTATGTGTTGCTCCATCAGCCCCCATCTTAGGCCAATAGAATCTGGATCTCACCAAGTCAAGTGTTCTGTCTATACCAAGGTGCCCCATGTGGTTGTGCAAGGACCTCAATACTGAGTCTCGAAGGCAGTGGGCAGCACCAGTTGTTGTTTGTCTGTCCCCCCTCTGTCTACTGTTTCTCTATATAACAGTTTATTGATCAGTTTCAACTTAGGACCTTCTTTGTATAACAGTGCAGTTCTCAAATCAGTGGGCGTAATTTGGACACATCTTTTCTGCATAGAGGGCTTCTAAAGCTGATTTGATCATAGGATCGCGAGGATTGAGCCGCGAATACTGTCATTGTCCAGCTGAGGCAGTGCACCAATGTCTGTGCAGAAAAAGTGGCAATAAGCAGAGTATGCAATTCTCAGAGGGTCCCAAACAATCACCATGCAGTCCACTGCGTCCGTGGACATTTGTTCCTCCTGTCAAACTTCCGGCAGAGTGCCGAATGTCAGGTTCTGCAATCGGACCCAATCATTCTGGGAACAGGCCTCGGGAGAGAGCATCAACATCTATGTGGTTCAGACCTGCTCGGTATTGAGAGCATAATCATATATGAATAATGCAGAAAGCCACCTGTAGTGGCATCCAACAGCTGAGGTCTGCACATAGGTCAAAGGATTATTGTCAGTTTTTACTAGTATTTTAGCCCCATACAAGTACTCATGGAATTGGTCAACAATAGCCCACTTCAAAGCTAGGAACTCTAACTTATGTACAGGATAGTTCTTTTCGGATGGGGTCAGGCTTCTACTGGCAAAGGCCACTGGTCTCAGGCCATTCTCGTGCTCTTGGTACAACACAGCCCCCAACCCTTGCAAGCTAGCATCAGTGTGCAGGACGTAAGGTTTTCTTGGATCGGCATAGGCCAGCACTGGAGCATGGGTAAGTTGATATATGATCTCATGAAAAGCAGTCTCACAATCAGGAGTCCAGCGGGCCCCAAATACTTCACTCGGATGAAAATACACTCTTTCAGTCTTGAGGGACGCTGACTTTTGGTATTTTTTGTGGGTTGGGGGATACCCTTGAGTAAGGTTAAGTAAAGGGCGGATCACTCTTGAATAGTCCTTGATGAAGCGCCGATAATACCACAGAATCAGGAATCTTTGCAGTTCTTTTAGATTTTTGGGCTGTGGCCAGGTGGTCAAGAGCCTCAACTTTCCTAGTCGGTCTCTATTCCTCGGTGGATACTATGTGTCCCACATACTTTACTGATGTTTGAAAGAATTGACACTTATCAATGGACAGTTTAAGGCCAAAGTCCTCCAGTCGACCAATACCTTAAATAATCTGCTCTCATGTTCCTCAGTGAGCTGCCAAACACAATAACATCATCTAGGTATACCAGGCACTCTAGTAAGTTCATGTCCCCACTGCCGCTCCATCAATCGTTGAAAAGTGGCTGGGGCACCTGAAATCCTTGAGGCATCCTCATGAATTCATAGAAGCCAAGGGACAGATAAAGGCTGTCTTCTCCACGGTCCTCTGGGGCCATCGGGATCTAGTAGTACCCACTGCGGAGATCCAGCACAGAGAACCACTTGCTCCCGTTTAGGCAGTCCAAAGCATCCTGAATGCGGGCATTGTGTACTGATCAGGGATAGTCCGCCCGGTTTAAGGTGCGATAATCACGCACATCCTTACTGTCCCATTCTTTTCCTCACTACCACAATGGGGGAAGCATAAGGCTTCTGGTTCTTGTATTACACCAGCCGCTAACATCTCTTGCAGATGCCGTCTCACATCATCTATATCAGCAGGTGCTGGGCGTCGAGACCTCTCCGCGAAATGGTCTTCGTCATGCAGCGGATATTGTGCTCCAGCTCCTTGCACGCATCTCGTCCCATTCGCTTAAAGAAAACACCTGGTGCTCTCTGGGCAAGCTTCTCACTGATCCTCACTTTCCATTCAGCTGGCAGCAGGAGTTGCGAAAATCAAACAAGTCAGGCGTTACTCTGTCATTCTTCCTTGAACTCTTGCTGCTTGGGTAGCACTGCAGTGTCTGCACAATGCACACTTAGCCAGGATGCAACCTCTATTTACGAATGTCTCTTTCAGACACATTATGAACTTGGACCATTACCCTTCTGGCATAAGCATGGGCTCTAGCGGGCAAAATACTAGGCTTGACCAGCAGTCCCTCTGGCAATTTTCCATCGCCTGGTGCATCCAACATTAATATTTTATTCTTAACATCCTTTCTGATCTGGACCTCTCCTGTAAGGTACACTGGGCATTGGTGCCAGGATCAGAGACTCAGGATCCTTCTTCCATACAAATTTCGACCGGTTCCTCTGGTTCTATATTTTCAGCATCTCTCTGTGCCTCATAGGCCTTCTTAATTAAAGCCGGAACTCTTAAAGCTCTACTAGTCTTTGACCCTGTTTTCATAACACAAATGTCCAGCCTTCTGAACATATGAGCATTTGTTCCAATCAACAAAGGACACCATCATACAGTCAGTGGGGGACACACTAGGCTAGGGGTCTCTACTTGTTCGGCCACTCCAGCCACGGAGGGGAAAGAAGCAAATTCGGATATACCCAGAATAGGGTAGGCCTTCTCACTTAACCCTACATGCAGTCCTTCTAATGGTTGTAGGGTACGTCTGACAAATGCTTCTGATACCAATCTTGAAACATAATTGTCACTTGGGAGCCACTGTCTAATACAGCTCTTGTAGACACTCCATTTACCTTACAGTGGTCTCCATGGAGGGACCCACTATTCTGGACCAGTCTGGAGAGGAGTGAGGGGGCCTGGGCAACTGACCTTGCCACAAAGGGCGATGAATTAGCATTTTGGTGCCCTCACTGGGATCATTAGTGCCTCTTAACCACTGATTTGTTCTCGAAGCTCTCCTTGTAGCCTATATGCAACTTTGTCAGTGTCTTTTGAGTTGGCATTCCTTTTCATGTGCCCATCCTTCCCACAATTATAGCAAAACATACTTTTTGGAGTTTGAGCTGGCGAGGTGCCACACTGGGAGCCAGGCGGGGTATTACTAACTGGAAACCTTGGTGCCATCTCTCTCTTGCGGCGTGATAAGCATTTGAGACATCTCGTCAGTTTCTCCACTTCCATGGTCAAGGAATCGAGTTCGGAGCTGTTATCAGCAGGAGATACATGGGTGGGTATCCCCACCCATAGCAGAATGCAGTCGGATATAGGTCGGGCCCGTACTTTGCAGGTGGCCTTCATAAAGGGACTGTTTTGAATTCCGGATCTCTCTCAACAGTTCGCCCCATTGTGGCATATCTTTTCCTTATCAGAGCACTCATTGACTGCCAACCTCTGCCCTGAACTTCACTTGATGGGCCACCCTCAGTCATCTCGGTCATAGCCACAGCTATTGGTGCAGGTCCTCCGAGGGTCGCCTTTTCTCAACTCCTCAATTTCTCTCATTAACTCATCATAGGAGGGTGGGATTCCAGTCGATTTGCCAGGCGTAACTGAAGCAACAGCAGTTCTGAGAAGGGGCAGACTTAAGATTCTGTCCAGTCTGGTTCGGTCCAGTTCAATCGCTGGCAAACTACCCTTTCTGAGCATTCTTGCAACAATTTTTCCAGCCGAGACATACACAGACAACAACTCCCCTTGGTACTGTTGTGCATTCTTACTCTCCACCATAGGTCCTCATCAGAATCTGGCTCCCATACACATTCTCCAAGGCCTCAAGATAGGCTGTGCAGTCGCTTCAGGGTTACTGGCCCGTTTAGCAGGATGGTAGCCAGGGGGGACCTCCGAGGCTCTCACTAACCCTCTTTCCGGCTCGACTTCCGAGCATTGCCATTCTAGCACTTGGGGGCAACATGGTCTATCAGGTCTCCAGTCATCCTCCCTTGGGGTGGGGAGGTGCCAGAAGATCCTCAACCTTGGTGAGAGTCGTGACTAATGGCAGGTGCAGAAATAGGAGTCTGCATTGGTTCAGCCACCATTCGGGTACTGGAGCAGGAGAGGGTGTTGGGAGGAACACCCCAGGTGGCAAGAATAGTTTCTTCAAGTCCTCCACAGTTTTCCCTTCTCCCAGCAACCATTTAGCAAATTTCTCCTCAAAAGTTTCAGATAGTGGTAGGGCTCATTCCCCAGGTCTTTACTGTCCTTAGTTATCACTCTCCAAGCAGTGAGGGCTCCCTCTGGGGTAATGGTCTGTGGTACTTTGGAGCTATGGGATCCTTAAACTCTACTAGGGCCAGGAAAGTGTGGGTGAGCAGATTAGCGTGCGACCCACCACCACAGGATTTGTAAACCTTCCACCTTGGAAAGTACTCCCTGCACAGTGTCCGTATTGATACAGGGGATGTCCAGGATAAGCATAGCATTTTGGGGTCGATCTCTCCCAGTACACCACTCCACCAGCAGGTGCACAGCCACTTCTGTCGGGTACCCATTTATTTATTTATTTATTTTTCCATAACAGTGGTTTGTAAATATGGCCACTAGGACACACAATCCAGCGGTGAGCCTCCAAAATGTAACCCCTAGATGGCGCTATCCAGGGGCTACTACCCTGCCTGATTTGCCACTAACAGGTTGGGGGCCTGGATCCAATGGCGGGTGCCTCCACCCAGAGGTCAGGGTTTGCAATAGTTAAACTTACTTGGTCACCGCCCCTCTGGGACACTGCACCCCTTTCTTCCCACTAGTGGCCCACACAATATAGCAGAATTACCTTCACAGTATACACTTACCCCAAGGCTGGTTCAGGCACGGGACATCCTGTAAAATAAGATACAGTGCAACAATCACAGTACAGTACTTTAACATGAACCAAATACCTCAGGCAGTATAACTTTGTTGAAACAAACAGCTCTGATTTATTTAGGGATATAACAAGGACAGGGAAATCAGGTTAATTAGCTTATCACTTTACTATCTACCTATGGCTCTGTGCACAGGCCTATCCTACCAGTTACTGTCCCTGGGTACCCAAGCCCTAGTGGCTAGTCCAAACCGTGGCAGCTGGTAGGGGCCCTTTCACACAGTGAAAGGAGAATTAAACAGTCAGCAGTACAGTAATTCCATTTGGATTTAATGTGGCAATTCAACAGAGGCGACCCGAATTAGTACTCACGACCTCCAAAGAAGATATGGTCCTTCAATGTCAGCAGGGCTACTTTTGATATCCAAGAGACTCCTCACACATTTATATGGTAAAAAAAGCACTATACCAGGCAGGCTGCATCTGTATCCCAATCGCAATTACTGCACACTAACCAGGAGAACACACAGCAGATTCAGTTCTGACAGACCGAGTGTAATTCAACAATTTCTTCAGTCTTCTACAGGGTGAGCCTGGTTTCTACTCTTCAGAGATCCTTTGATTCTTTTCACAGGGCAGATTCAGTCCTAACAAGCAGTTACACAAGATGTGGAGCAGGAACTCTGGGCCTTGCACACGTTTTTGACTGAAACTGTGCACTGAAGGAGCACAGGGTTTCTTTCCCCTTCACTTTCAGATCTCAAACTGAAACTCCCAACAGACAAAACCGGGCACTTCCTTTGAGTTCCTCCCAGTTCTTGACTGGATTGGCTGTCACTCACAATAGACTGCTGCTGTTGGTCAAAAAGGCACCAAGTCTAAACTACATCTCCCAGAGTCACTGCCCATACAATCCTCTTGTGGCTGGCTCAGATTATGAGTCCCAAGTTCTGATTCGTCCAAGGCATCATTTTAGAGCTAGTTTACCCCACACTGATTGGTCCAGTTCAGCAGTTCAAAACCAGAATGGGGAACTAGGCAGACAGTTCTGACTGCAAAGAAAGCAGGTTAGACAAACTGTAATTTTATTATTACTGTAAATGATTTCTGGCAATCAGTTACATCTTTCAGACAGGTTCCCTTTGCACTCCTAGTGACTGCAAAAATGGGGTGAATTGGCAGCAGCTTGAGTGGTACTCAAAAAACACACAGTCCCCCATACAAACTAATTATGTCTGCAAGCAGACAGCTCTTAAAGAGACAGTACCAGAGGTTCTAAAAACACTCACTGATAAATGGCTTAAACGTCAAACACCATTCAGGCTTGGAGCATTCAAGCAAGCTCCTGGAAGTCTTTTGGGAACCCCCATTTGCAGGGGGGTTACATATTAGCTAAAGAAAAACCTTTTGATGTGTTTTTAATTTTTAAATTGAATTGTGTTCCCTAATTTTTTTTTTGTACTGGGAAGCCAATATTAGAAGCACAATAAGACATTCCAGGATGTTGGTTGTCCTAGCAAAGCACCCTTCCAGGTGCTGAAGGCCTCAGCACAAGCAGCTTGGGCCTCCACTATGCATCTGGTTGTGTGTTTATCCCAACACAACCACCTCCCCATCATGCCTTATTGCTTACATAACATGCTGGCATACATTGAGCATTTTTGTTCTAATCATATTCTAGTTCTGGGGCATCACTAGCATTTCAATGGCTTATGTCTTCTTCTAGTGCCAGACATTGCATTATTAGCCTGCCAGGGCTTCGAGGCGCTTTTATTAACATGGAGGACACATCATAGACATACAAGCATTTTTTTCTAGTTCTGTGTGGCATAGTAGTACAACTGATAGCCTTCTTGTAAAACTGGAGGTGAGTCATGCTGGGCTGCTGCAGTCAGCGCTATACAATACTCAGTTAAATTACAGTAATACTAGAATTGACCTGTGCATTTGTTATATATTATCCATAAATGACCAACTGCTTAATTTTGGTGGTCCTGTGAGAGCTTAAGCAGCACAGAGGAGAGCAGGTTGTTAGATACTGCTCTAGACATGACGTTTTACACATTCTTGCACCTAAAGTGATGTTTATGGGACCAGGGGGGTGGGGATGACGGCAGAGGTCATTTCAGCCAAGTAACAGTACTGCATTTTTCAGTCTTTGACAAAAATTTACATTCTAAAGACAATAAAAGGCACACTTTAGCTGAATGCCTTGTAGTGTAGTAACTGGCAGCAACATGCAGAAACACAATGTTAACAGTTTACCAGAGAACACAGGGCAGGGCGTGCTAAATATCAAAATACTTCTAGCCTTTATGAATTTATATATAGGGGCAGCTTCAAATAAATCACACATTCAACTGGCCACAGGTAATTTGACAGACATGAAATGCTACACAAAAGTGAAACCTCGGGAGGGGGGAATTGCTAAATACTATAGCTGAGTTCCCATGGTTATTTCATGTATAACCCTGTGCCAGTTTACTAGACTAGCCTTATTGAGAAACTGCAGGTGACTAGGTGAGTCGTGCTAGCCTGCTGCAGTCTGCACTATGCAGTGTTCAGTTAAATGAATGCTAGGATCAGGCTGTGCACTTTATTATCTCTAAATGTCTGGCTGCATAATGTTGGTAGTCCTGGCAGGGCACAGGCAGCTCAGATGACAATGACAGCAGTTTTTCAAATTTATTGCTCAAAAAAATATTTTTTTACCAATTTGCTCCTGAAGTATAATGTTTCTCAGATCAACAAGGGAACAGTGGTTTTCATAGCCAAATAACATAACTGTAACTTTCAGTCTTTGACAGACATTTACATTGTAAAGACATTAAAAGGCACACTTCAGCCAAATGCCTCAATGTATAGAAACTGGCAGCAGCATACAGAAACACAGTGCAGTAAGGGTTTACTGAGATAGCGTAGGCAGCATGAATTCAGATTAGCCCATCAGGGCTGTCATCCACAGCACTGGGTGGCAACAGTGAAAGTGATCCCATCAGGACTGTCATTTGCTACACTGGATGACAATAGTAAAAGTAAGCCCATTGGGGCTGTCATCCATTGCATCAGGTAGCAATAGTGAAAGTGAGATAGTCAGGGATGTCATCCATTGCATCAGGTGAGCTAGTCAGGGACGTCATCCATTGCATCAGGTAGCAATAGTGAAAGTGAGCTAGTCAGGGACGTCATCCATTGCATCAGGTAGCAATAGTGAAAGTGAGCTAGTCAGGGACGTCATCCATTGCATCAGGTAGCAATAGTGAAAGTGAGCTAGTCAGGGACGTCATCCATTGCATCAGGTAGCAATAGTGAAAGTGAGCTAGTCAGGGCGTCATCCATTGCATCAGGTAGCAATAGTGAAAGTGGCTAGTCAGGGCGTCACCCATTGCATCAGGTAGCAATAGTGAAAGTGAGCTAGTCAGGGCGTCACCATTGCATCAGGTAGCAATAGTGAAAGTGGGCTAGTCAGGGACGTCACCCATTGCATCAGGTAGCAATAGTGAAAGTGAGCTAGTCAGGGACGTCACCCATTGCATCAGGTAGCAATAGTGAAAGTGAGCTAGTCAGGGACGTCACCCATTGCATCAGGCAGCAATAGTGAAAGTGAGCTAGTCAGGGACGTCATCCATTGCATCAGGTAGCAATAGTGAAAGTGAGCTAGTCAGGGACGTCATCCATTGCATCAGGCAGCAATAGTGAAAGTGAGCTAGTCAGGGACGTCATCCATTGCATCAGGCAGCAATAGTGAAAGTGAGCTAGTCAGGGACGTCATCCATTGCATCAGGCAGCAATAGTGAAAGTGAGCTAGTCAGAGACGTCATCCATTTCATCAGGCAGCAATAGTGAAAGTGAGCTAGTTAGGGATGTCATCCATTGCATCAGGTAGCAATAGTGAAAGTGAGCTAGTCAGGGATGTTATCCCCCACACTGGCTATCATCTAGATGGTAGGAACGTTTTCCCCATTTTTGATTCCCTCTGCCCTGTTACTCACCCTCCACCTGGAGGAAGCATGCTGGTCTGTCCATCTGGCCTGTGCACACACAGCATTCCCCTACTAGTTATTGTGGTACCCAGCATTTGGTTATAACATTACTAAAGATGTTCCAATACTACTGTCATGAGTCATAAGCAGCTGTAATACTTGATGTCATTGTCTTTAAATGCTAACAATATACACTGTCATCTGCAGAGTTGTTCAAGAATCAGCAACTGGTATTGTATAGAAACGTTGCTGCATGTATGTGTGCCCTAATAGCCCTTTATCCTTCAGGTTCTAGTAGTCAGCTAGCAAATGTAAAAAGACAGGCACGTGCAAGATGATGGCCATGACTATTCTTAACTGTGCTCCACTCAAAATACTGATTAACATGAGGAAACCTGACATTGGGCAGCTCTGCAAGCAAGCTCCCAAGCCCGCTGCCTAGGGTTCCTGCATGGTGGAATTTGCCAACTCTTCCTGGGTGGGACACTGTTGCCTTTTGCAGCACTCCTCCCAGCCAGGCCACCCATACCTCTCAACTTGTTGTTCAACCAGTGAAGAACACGGCTTGAAAATAAAGCCACCCAAGAGACAATGTCCATACCCAGGTCTCTGAAACAATAGCACCACACACTGCCACTGGGCCATGAGACAGCCTCACCATGCTCCACCTTTAATGAGGACCATAAATATTGGTGGTTTCCATGTAGGTGCTTTACTCCAGTGAAAAGCTGAGGTTGCATGGCAACTCTAACATTTCTGAGGACTTGAACTGTCCCTAATTCTTCAATAACATTGACAGTACTGTATCTAACTATCTATGCAGAAATCCAAACAAAAGTTTGCATGTCTCTCTATGTTTCAGTAGAGGAGCAGTGCACAACTTCTTTGAAGTGGAGACTTTGTAGCTGTTAAAGATGTCAAAAACTACTCAAGTTTTAAAAGTGTATCGAGTGGTTTAATAGTTTTGACACTGAGCTAAATTGAGCTTCAAAAGGCAGTGGCACATAAGTAAGCAGTCATTAACAGGGCCTTTAAAATAATGACTAATAGAATCAGTTCTATCACAGTAATTGCACATGTCCTACACCAGTGGCACACTGAACCTCCCAATCATGAGTTCAGATTATTCAAACTGAACTCGAGAGACAGTGATAAAAAATAAACAATAGTAATCAAGAATTAAGTGCTCTAAACAATTACTCATACACTTACACCTGGAAATAATTGCAGACTATATTTATAGATCTTGAGATGAGTCATTTTACCTACTAATTATCATGCCTATATCGAACATAATACAATTACTGTATACGTACTTTCCCTTAGTCTAAATAAAAGTTCTTGAAAAAAGGCTAATGTATAGATCTATTTAATCTACAAAAAGCTATTATAATGTAGCTAGATTATACAACATTTTTCTTAATTATTAAATTAATATGACACAGTTATTACTCTGTAAAACATAATATTTAAAGTATACCCCTGCCTAAACATACATGTGTATAACTCAACATAATTGTAAATTGATGGCAGAGTTTGGTTTAGAAAACATGTTTGCATAATTTAGGATTCTTGTGCAGGTGTATAATGAAGGTTAATATGCAGCCAAACAGTTCTGTAAAGTAACTGTGAATGATATAAGTAAGTAATAAGCCATGCCAAGGTGTGCTTTATTAGAGATTTAGTGCACGGTGAGGGGACATATCTTGGCCTATGACATTTCTAGATTTCTTCTTCCCATTTTATAATGAAACTTAATTACATTATACAAGCAATGCTTTATTTCAATTGCATTAGTTTCAAAATAGGGAGGCTCAGAGGAGATGTGAGGAAATACTTCTTCACTCAGAGGGTGGTGAATTCCTGGAACAGCCTCCCAGCAGAGCTGATGGGTGCTAAAATGGTAACAAGATTCAAGCATGCATGGGATAGACACAAAGGGACCTTAGAAGTAAGGCAAGGGAGAGGGGAGAAGACTGGAGATCGAGTAGGGTCTGTGGTGGCATAGTAGGTAGGGAATTTAGGGCAGACTAGGTGGGCCAAGCCAACAATGTCTATGTTTCTATGAAATAATTTATAAGAACATTACTTCATTTCTAAATGTGTGTGTGACATCTTCATGAAAATCAAGGTCACTAAAAGATAAAATTATGTTTACTTCTTTTGTAAAGATACAGTATATCCACCATGGCTGTTTTGGTAGTATGAGAATGCTTGTGGATCTGCCAGGGTTGGACAAAGCCGGGGTGGATTTGGATTTGGTTTTGGATTTACCAAATCCAAGATGAGTTTGGATTTGGTTTTGCAAAGCAACTCCCCCTCTCATATTCACCATTGCTCACTCTACTCCTCCCCACCCATTCTTCCTCTACCTTCATGTATGCAGAACTGCTGTGCTTCATTTATATCCAAATACTGGTTTGGGTCACTTCCCTCTTATGTCTCCTCACTCCTCTCCTCTCCTCCATTCTCTCTACCTCCTGCTTCCTCTGTTTCAGAGATCCTCACACCTTCACCATTTCTCATCCCCCGCTCCTCTGCTGGACAATCAGCCTTTTCTTAATGTCTCTCTTCACTCTGGAACCTGCCCTCATCCTCCCTCCATTTCGCTACCTGCCCTGTTTCCCTCAGGTACCAGCTGAAATTCCTTCCCTCCCCCAGCTCCTGTTTGCCCCCTAACTGACTGCCCCCTTACATTTTCCTCCTATCCTGGTGTAGGTGTGGCTGAATTGCTTGATTTTTGCTGCTTGCTCTTATTGTATTTTTTGACTCCTGTTTTAATCATGTACTCTATTACACTTTACTGTAACTGTGAACTGTGTCGGTGCTATGCAATTCATGTAACTGTGTACTGTGTACTGTGTACTGTGTCTATGCTATGTATTTGCTTCCACTGTTCCCTTCCCCCAGCTCACAACTGGAAACGAGCCTTAGTGCAGTGTGCCTTTCTCGGTCACACATTTTTAAATAAATAAATAGATATAAGGATCTGGATTTGCTTGGTTCAGGCCTACATTGATAAGTGGTGGAAAAAAGGCATTTTTCAGGAGAAAAAATACCACAAAATATAAAGGCACAGTGGCATAACAGTACAGAGTATAGTATGTGAGACACACTGCATAGAATTGTTTAAAAATTCTTTGTTTTCATCTCATCCTGACCAACCTGCAAAGCAAAAAGCCAAAAAGAAGGGTGTGAAATGAAATGTGGCTCACAGGACCTCTACCCCCACCCTCCACTCCCCCACCAACAACCCTGATGTGGTCAGATGAAAATTAGGGCTATTGGAAAATGTAGCAAAGCAGGCAAGTAATATAGAATCTAGTGGGTCTGGGCACTTCTCTACTTTGCTTTCTTTTATATTAGGCTGAATTTTTAGCTGACACTTACTTAAACCTGGCTCTGGTGTTTCTCTTTGCCGGCATTGGAGTCCCCCATGAAGTTTCATTCCTCACTCTACATGTCAGCTTGAGGCCAGTTACCACACACACTCACACATACACACATTTTTTTAATTTCTTTTTATGTTTTTTCATTGCTTTTTTTACAGAGACAAGACTAACAGTCTAGTTTGTTTTAGTCACCATTTGACAGGTGACATAGTTTCTTTTTTTGATTTACATTTTTCTTATTAAATGTGTTTGTTTTTATTCCCTCTTACCTTATGTCAATCAGCAGTATAATCCCTCACACAGACATAATCGCCAGTTCGATTTAATCAGTACATACTGGCTCACCATCATCATCAATATCAAAACAACTTTGTAGAGAATCAATGGAGCCTGCAAAGAGACCAAGGTTGACTTTATAAATGTCAACCATTCCATGTTTTAAGGCAACAAATTGTTGTGCAGATCCGAAGCAACACCACCAGCGGCGCTGAAGATTTTCTCTGAGTGTTGTGGATGGTGGCAGACACAGTTCTGTAAGCTCTGGGATGGGTCACAGAATAAAGGTAAAAAGTACTAGAAAACCCGATCTTCGACAACTCAGCACCTGCTAGGAATCAGCTAGTCACTAGCACAGCTGAGAGAGAAGGGTTTCAAAATACTTTCTAAATGAGATTCCCTGACTCTGTGAGCTGCGTTAGCCCCCAGATGACTCCATTATGGTCAGAATTTGATGATTGGCAGAAGACCAGTATGGCTGGTCTGGACACAGGCCCTATGGTATGCTACTGGGGCACACAGTGGAGGGGGAAGGGGTACATGCTTGTCACAGGAACTGTTGTGTGTGTGGAGGGGGCAGGGCTCATCACAGAGCTCTGTAAGCTGACTTCTGCTCACAAGGCAGGACACTGCACCTCTCACAATACTGCCACCATCACAGATTTAAGGGCATAGAACATGTTGGAGGTGGGTTTACCTCAATACAGCAGCCAAGACAGATCAATGGTCATGAACCAGGTGATGTTTATCCCTTGGAATATTAAAGGTGCTTACTCCCAAGGGTAAAATCCAGAATCCTAATACACCTTAAAAAATATACCCCCTCTTTGGTCTTTCTACAGGAGACCCACCTGCTAACACTACATGTTAACTTATTAAGGTGGAATTGGCTGAGCCAGGTCTTTGGCATAGGAAGGGACACTAAAAGAGCTGGGGTAGCTGTCATAATAGCTAGGCACACCCTCTTTACTGTACTACAGGAAATCATGGATACCAATGGGAGATTTATAATCTTATGAGGGATGCTAGATAGAACTTAATTGGTCCTGGCAAATAGCTATGGACTAAATTAAGAGAATCCAGGACTGTTTTCCCAGTTTATGATGCAGCTTGCAGCATGGCTGGATCTCCTGACTATCACTGCAAGCAACTGAACCACCACATTAGACAATGATCTAGACAGAACAGGCAGATCAAGGCTCGCCCTGTCTCCTAACTGAACAGCCATTAAAGAAGTGAGAGATTCCCACAACCTAGTCGAACCATGATGAACCCTCTACCCAACCAGTCGAGAGTTCACTTTCTCTTCCACCCCAATGGCACCAGCTCCAGATTGGATTATTTTTTAATAAGCCATTCCGTACTGCAAGGATTGGGAATAACAGGGATCCTATCCCATCACAGATCATATCAGATTATTCCCAATCAAAATAACAATCCCTATAGACCTCCAGTCAGAAATAAATGAAATCTGGAGATTAAATAATAATCTTCTGAAGGAGAAAGAAATTGTGTTCATGGATAGATTTTTTCATGAAAATTAAGGGTTGGTGGATAGAGCTGACTTAGTATGGGGGGCCTATAAAGGCACTGTGAGGGGGGAAATAATCAGAATTTCATCCAAGGCAAATAAAACATGTTAAAGCCAAAACAGTACTTATTCTGTTAATGTACCCTGTAAATTGTTGCACTGTAAATATTAAACTGTAAATAATGACAAATGTTGCCTTGTAAGGCACTTGTTTTTGCCTAAATAATAGACTATTAGGCTGCTATAGACTTCCGTTTTGTATAGGTTTGAACAGGTTCTCCATTTTGTCTTTACCAAGTCTCTGTATACCAACTGGCATGAATAGTGAAGGTAATTATAACTTGTTTCTTTGTGTGAGCTTAGAAAGGAATGTTTGCAGTATTGACTGCTGCAAGGACACAGTACAGATGCAGTAATAAGGATGTCCGTAGTCTAACAACTCCCCTCCCTTTCTCATACTAACTCATGCTAAATTGTAAACTAGTGGTAAATATCAGGCAGGAATTAGGAGCCTTTGTTAGAACAGGATTTTAAAAGATAACAGGACATAATTTATTATTTATTTATTTATTTCAATCTAGGATTACAATACCTTTGAGCCGAGGCTCTTTTACAAAGGTTCCATGTCAGTGTGTGCAACAGTCATCATTTTTAGTTACAAACATATGGTCATTGACTTATAGACATGTAATAACCAGTACAAAGACTTGAGCTATGAGCAAGACAAGGGAAGGGGTGGGTGGTGGGGAAGTGAGGGTAGGAGATGGGGAGGAGGTAGGGGTGAGGGAGTATGGGAGGTGGTTGGGGCAGGGGCAGGAGTGGAGATACAGGGGGAGGTGGGTGAGGGTGGGAGACAGTGCAGCCAGGGGGCCTTGTCAAGGGAATATGACAGGTAAGGTGCTAGGGGTACAAAGACTGATTGTCAGTGCTGGGTGCTAGGGCATTTGCAGCTGGAACAGTGAAAATGTTAAGATGGGAATTCACAGGATACAAGCAGTGAGAGGCACAGCTTGGACTTGAAGAGGCCGAGTGTTGGAGCAGTTGCTATGTCGCTGCCAAGAGAGTTGAGCCAGTTGGATGCCTGATAGGTGAATTATCTTTGTCCTTGGGTTGTGTGACATCATGGGATATGTAGTAGATGGGAATTGGATCTCCTTGTAGTGACGTTCCTATGTCTAAGCTTAAGGAGGGCACAGACACCAGGTGGGGCAAGCCCCATTATAATTTTCTTGGCTGTGATGCAGGTTTGATATTTTATGCATTTGTCCAGTTGAAGCCATCCAGATTGGGAATAAAGGTCACATGTGTTGGGTACGGTGATGTGAGCCAGTGATGAGACAACAGGCCTTATTAAGGGAGGTTGTGATACGTTTGAGAGCAGTGGTAGTTGCAGACCCATATATGATAATACCATGGTCTATGATGCTGACAATGGAGCTTTGGATGGCCACTGACAGGGCTTCTGGGGTTAGGTGTTTCCTGTGCCTGAATAATATGCCTAACCTCGCATTGGCAGACTTTGCAACATTGCTGATATGGACAGCGTATGAGAGGTGGGGATCAAGGGTGATGCTGAGGTACTTGAACGATTGTCTTTGATCTAGGATGGCTCCTTGTTCAGTTGCAATGGAGAGGTGGAGTTGTTTGTTTTTGTTGTGGGGGCTGCAAAAGACCATAGACTTGTTTTTTTTTCCTGATTGAGAAGCAGTTTATGATTTAGGAACCAGGATTTGATGGAGGAGAAGGCCTGCTAAAGTTTATTTTGTAATTGGATTGGATCAGGGTCTGAGGTGAGGATCACAGCATCGTCAGCGTAGAGAATTATTTGTTCTGGCCAGCTGTCCGGTAGTGAGCTTAAGAATAAGCTGAAGAGGAGGGGTCCCAGAATGGAGCCCTGGGGGACTCCCAAGCAGACCGGTCTAGGGTCCGAGAGTGTATCAGTGATTCTTACTGTTTGGGACCATTCTTCAAGGTAGCTCTTAAACCAGCCAATGGAGTCGGTTGACAGTCCAGTGTTCTGAAGCTGGACAAGAAGGAGGCAGTGACTGACAGTGTTGAAGGCTTTAGTTAAGTCAATGTAGATTGAGCCTAGTAGTTCACCAGAGTCAAGTGCATTGTGGATTGCGCCAGTGAATTCAAGTAGGGCTGTGGAAGTGCTGTGACCTTTGCGGAACCCATGTTGTTGCTTGCACAGGATGTTGTACATATCCAGGTATTCTGTGAGCTGTTCTGAGATGATGCGTTCTAGTGCCTTGGAGAGTGGAGGAAGTAGGGAGATAGGTCTGTAGTTATTGTGGGCAGTTTTGTCACCACTTTTTTGGATTGGGGTGACAGTGGCAGATTTCCATCTGTCCAGAAACTGGCTAAGGCTGAGGGAGAGGTTGAAAATTCTGGTCAGAGGACTAAGCACTTCATCAAGTGTGAGAGACAGGATTTTGAGATCGAGGGAGTCATTACTGAATCTTGCTTTACCAATGGCTTCAGTTACATATTTGCGTACTTGGTGAGCCTTGACTGCTTTGAAGTAGAAGCGGGGAGAGCTGGTGGGAGTAGTGTTCATTGCGGACAGAGGGGCTTCACCATCTTTGAAGTAGTCCTGGGATAGGACAGCGCTGAGGTCGGTAAAGGCTTTGTTAAAGGTATCCACAAAGGTTTTTGGGTTGAGGGTTGTGGTTCCGTTGATGTTGAGTATTGATGGGGGGGGTTTGGGTGGATTCCCGGTGAGTTCCTTTATGTTCTTCCAGAATTCCCAACCATTGCCCCAGGAGTTTTTGAGGGCATGCTTATATCAATCAATCAATCAAAATCTTTATTTATTCAGGCGAACATCATTGAGCATAGCTCATTTACAAGATGGACCTGAGTGGTCATAACAATAAAGGTTACAAATTTTACACAAAACCATGGTACTGAATAAACACAAATACAATCATTTATGAATGAGACAGATATACAAATATTTACATATATACAAGGCAAAAATGACAATAAACCTAAATCATATTAAAGGAGAGAAACAAACAGTATAGTAGGGATAAAGCTTGGATAGTTGGACTTGGGTGGGCATATATGTATGAAGTTTGTTGGATAATGAGCTAGAAGAACGATAGATAAATAGGTGGGAGCTTAAAGGGGTGGGGGGAAGGAGGGGTGTGGGAGGACTAGGCCTTGTGGAAGCAGTTGCATGATTCTGGGAATAGACTGGTATACAGCTTTTTGAAGGATGTTAAAGGAATGAGGGTATCCAGTTTCAATGTCTTTGAAGAGAATTCCAGATAAGTGCTGGGGAATAGCTGATTGCAGCTCTTCCATACCGGTGCAGGTGATAGGAATCTTCAGCATGATCAATTTATTGATCCTCAGGGTGTAAGGCCTGGATGTGATCCAGTTGAAACAGTCTGAGATGTAGGAAGGAGTTTGTTTGTCAGAGCTTTGTAGATCCAGATAGCCGCATTTTATTTCTTCTGTGTTGCAGGGATGTCCAACTGACTGCATTGTAGAGAGAGCAATGATGGGTGCTGGAGGGAAGATCTGTAATGAATCTAATAGCTCTATGATACAAGGTGTCTAATTTATTTAAATGGGAGAGGAGCAGTGGCCATAGAGGAAGTCAGCATAGTCAATGAGGGACAGGAATGATGCTAGGATTAGTCTTTGTTTGGAATCTCTGGTCAGGTAGTGTTTTATCCTGTAGAAAAGGCCAAGTCTTTGTCTTAGCTTTTTCAGGAGCTCTTCAATGTGGGTAGTGTAGTCAAGTTTATTGTCAATCCAGACTCCAAGATATTTGAATTTGTCTACATATTCCAGATTTTCACCAAGGATGGTAGAGAGTTGTGGGAGGGTGAATGATGGGACAGTGGAAGAGCAGTTCTTGGTGGCAAAGAACATAGCTTTTGTTTTCTTGGCATTTAATAGTAATTTCTTTTCTAATAAGTTGTGCTGTAGGAGGGAGAATTCAGACTGTAAAAGCTCACAGTAGTAGCTTATAGTAGGTGGACTTCATTTGCTGGATGGTTTTGGTGCAGTCATTGCAGGCACGTTTGTAGTTTTGGATGTCGTTTTGCCTTCCAGAGTTTCTGGCCAGCTCCCATAGGTGGTCTCTTGTTTTTAGCATCCTGAGGAGGTCACCTGTGAGCCAAGGGTTACTGAGTGATTTGACTTTGCATTTCTTAATAGGAGCATAAGTGTCACAGGCCACAGTGAAGATGTTTATGAAGTGGTCAAGGGCAGTGTTTATGTTGGTTACATTGAAGATAGGGGACCAGTCTTGATGGAGGAGGTGGGATTTGAGTCAAGGAAGGTGACCACTGGGTAGAACCCTGCTGGTGATAGTTTTTGGTGGTTGTTTGATGAATTTATTTGACCAGGTGTGGCTAACAGGGAAGTGGTCGCTGAGAGAGTCAGGGAGGACATTAGTGTTAGATATCCACGATGGGTGACTGGTAAGGATCCAGTCCAAGAGTGTGCTGGTGCTGGCCCTGTAATTTTTTCCTGGTTGGTGAGTCAAAGGTTCGCTGCAGCAATGGTATCCCCGTGTGCACCAGCATGGACTGCAGGCCAGTTGATGTTGAAGTCGCCTAGGAGGATGGATTCGTTGTGTCCAGTGGGAGTGACTTTACAAAGTCAAGAACAGCTGTTAGACCAGTTCCCTGTTCTTTGGGAGGGATGTAGATGGTGACAACAGTGAGGGTTTTGTTTTGGGCTCCGAGGAGGATTCTCACTGGCAGTATCTGAGCGTTGTGGGTTGGAGTGAGGTAATGGTGTGGTGCCCCTGTATAGAGTCTTTTAGGTAAAGAGCGCAGCCCCCCCCCTCTTTTGGAGAGGTGATCCAGCCTAAGGACATTGTAGCCAGGAAGGCTGATTGCATGGTCCGGTAAAGATGGCGTGAGCCAGGTTTAGACAACTGCCAGGATGTCAGGGCAGTGCTGGCTGGTGAAAGCCTGTAGGGCATCCATTTTAGGAAGGAGGCTGCAGATGTTGATTAATATGAATGAGAGAGCACTCAAAGGCTTGTTCAGATTAATAGCGTTAGAGCAGAATGGGCCAGGGTTTGGGTGCACGTTGCCTGACAGCATTAGGAGGAGGAGGACTAGCCTCAAGGAGCTGTGACGTATTTCTTTAAGGGAATGCTTTCGACTGCTAGCATCTCGGGAAATTGCCGAGCATCGACGATAGTGGGTGAGGGTAAGCATAGACAGGTGGGACCAGAGTGGAGGGCTAGAACCAGTGTGGGTATAGGACAGTTTCATGGCGGTAGGATGGACCCTGGGTAAGGGGCAGTGACCAGTGTGCAGCGTGCCTAAGTGGAGGAAAGATGTAGGAATGTGGTAACTGCGGGTGAGGGAGGGAAAGCTGGCTTTCTGTTTCTGCACCTGTTCTCCTTGAATTCAGGTAATAACAATAACGTTGCATGCATGTCGTTTCGTTTTGCTAGCCCTTTTGTAATTCAGTGTATGTGTGTGTTCTATTCTGTTAGTGACATTATGACTAATAAGGATATTATGTTGTAGTTTACTGGACTGAGTTGATTCTTACTGGGTACATAATTCAGATATATGATTCTCAGGTAACATATTTGACTCCTTGAAAAACTGGTAGTAGATCACCACACAGAACTCTTGAAACAACAGCTAAATTTTGTGAGTTAACAATGCCATGAGGTGAACATAAGCCAAACATAACTGGCATTACTTAGACCCAAGGCCAACTATATATCCCCTGAGGAGAAAGCAGGGAAATTGCTCTTATTATGTCTTAAAAAGCAAGAGGCCAGTTGATCAGTCAGTCATATTAGACAAGCACAAACTCAAAAACTGCTATCCCATCATAGACAAATAGTGCAGGAATTTCAAACCTGTTACGGTGAACTTTATAGTACTAGCAATGAGGGCTGGATGCAGACAGAATAGACCAGTACCTAAAACAGGTGGATTTGCCACAGCTCACTACAAAGCAAAAATATATTCTGAAATGCCCCATATCTGAAGGGGAATTAGAAGCAGCTCTTAGCACCATAGCTGTAGATAAAGCACTAGGCCCTTTTCAGGCTGTCAACTAATTTTAATAAAGCATTAGAGACAAAGCTTCTCAAGCACATGGTAAGCCTATTTTCTGAAGCATATGAGAAGAAGAGCATAGATCCAGGGATGTAACAGGCCATCATTTCTGCCTTAGTGAAACTGGGTAAAGATGAAAGCAAGGTAAAAAACTACAGACCTATTTTGCTTCCCAACATAGATTTGAAGTTATAAGCAAAAGTGATACCTTTGAGACTACAGCAGGTCTGGTCCCAATCTGATAGGAGCCAAAAGTTGTTTTCCTGTCAGGCAGGGTGTCTTCTGATCATGTGAGGAATCTATGCCGTATTATCTCCTTGTCCAGGTAGGTTGACACCCCAGTGGTGCTAGCCTCACTGAATGCAGAGAAAGCCTTTGATAGAGTCCTACAGCAATACCTTTTTAAAGTTCTAGGAAAGTATGGTAAACCAGCGGAATTTGTTCAGTGGGTGAAACTTCTCTACACAGCACCCACAGCAAGGGTATGGTGTAACAAGGTCCTCTCGTCGGACTTCCCACTACAGAATGGCACACATCAGGGATGTCTCCATCCCTGTTTAAATTCAATGTATATTTGAAGCTGAGGTAATTAGCAGGGCAGCACAAGGTAACCTGGGGTGCTCTGTGACAATCAAATCACATTTGAAAAACACCAGTCATCCCTATAGGACCCTGTCAGTATAAACTTTCTGTTTATGCAGATGACATCCTTTTACATGTCGCCTCTCCTTCCACATCCTTGCCTGCCACCCTGGACATTATTAGGGATTTTGGTGTGTTATCCAACTACAAATTAAACTTGGCTAAAACAGAGGTCATGCCACTCAATACTGTCACTTCACAGTCCGACATAGAGCACCTGGGTTTTGTCTGGGTCTGGGACAAACTGAAATGTTTGGGCATCTACCTCACCTTATCACCGACTAAGATGAAACAGTACAATCTTGATGCAGTCATTACTCGCCTCAAAATAGATTTAGAACGCTGGTCCCTCCTGTCCATTTCCATTTGGGGCCGGTTGAACATTATAAAAATGAACGTCTTGCCCCGCCTCCTATACCCGCTCCAGATGTATAACCACTTTCTTCCAAAGTCCTGGTTTTCCCAAATTGATAGAATTATATCCTCATTTTTATGGCGTGGCAAGACCCCCCGGAGAGTTCATTCAAGCTCCAGAGAACTAGAGAGCGAAGAGGCCTGGAGGTGCTCAATTTATATTTTTATTATTTGTCCATCAGTTGTTCCAGATTTTTTCAATGGCTCAAGTCCCCATCTGAGGATAGCTCCAGTACCTAAATCCCTCTGTGGCTGGAAATAGAATGGTTCCTCTGTTCCCAGCTGGGGTTGAATATCTGTGCACTGCTCTATATTCCTTTTAAGAAAGCTCCTTGGTCACTACACAGTACCAGCATTGCTGAATCCATACGAGTACATGTGCAGTTGTGTGCTACACTACATACTTCTCCATTCAAAGATATTTCCCAACCTTTAGTGGGGAACCATAACTTCAGGATTAAGAGTAACCTTCTTAGCACATCTTTTTGGCCTTTTGCTATGGCGACTATGGTTGTGGATTTAGTTAAAGACCAAACACTATTCCCCTTCAAAGAAGGGCAGAACAAATTTAGACTGCCCTCCTCAGCTTGTTTTAAATATTTTCAACTTACTCACATGCTCCTGTACCACTTTGGCTCAGGCTATTGTGATAACTCGTATGAGACACAGGTTCTCTCCACGTATTTTTCAGCTCCTTCCTCTCATGTCATTTCCTATTATTACCATCAGTTATGCTCTTTTGTGGGCAGTTTTGAGGGTCAGTTATATTACTACTGGGATCAGGCTTTGCCATCCACTGATTCTCCTCGTAATTGGCTGCAAGTCTGGAAATCTCTGTACAAATACATTAAATGGAACAGATACCATATTCTACAATTTTAGGTGCTACACAATCTCTATTACACCCCTATTAAACTGCATAGGATGGGCAGACTTCCCTCGAATATCTGCTACAGATGTAACAAGGCTCCTGGCACATTATGTGATGTTCTCTGGTTTTGTGAAAGAGTTACCCCTTTCTGGGAGGCAATCCGGTCCAGATTAGACCCTCTTTTGGGGTTGTCTGAAGTCTTCCTCCCTGAGGTGTGTATATTGGGGGAATATGGTGACACCCTGATTGGTAACCAATGGCGACACATGGCCCTTGTCTCTGTATGTGTGAAAAAGGTAATAATGTGGCACTGGCTCGATCAAAATGTTCCATCTGTGACTGAATGGTATCGAGAGATTCTCTTTGCCTTACAGGTGGAATGGACCACAGCCAGTTTGTCGAATCATCTTTGCACTTATCAGAAGATTTGGGAACCTTTGTACACCTTGTTAACATTATAGTTGGTTGGGGCTTCGATACCCTGTGTTTCCCTTTCACTGGTTTTATGGTCCTGATGTGTTTTGACCTCCTTTGTCTCTGTAGCCATGCAGTCCATTAATAATCAAATACTACAAATGTTTCCGATTGTGCAGGTTCTGATTTTCTAAAGTCAGTTTTCAAACCCGTTGGATCTTCCGGTTGTGGGGGGTAGGCTTGGTGGGGGGGGTTGTTAATTTATCTTGTATCTATATGTTGTGATTATAGCACTTGGTATTTTGTACCTGTGTACCTTGTACATTTCATTTGTTTGGCTTATACCCTGTAAACTGGTGTTAACCTTTGTTGCTGCTATCACTGAATTGTTTTATGGTTAAAAAAGAAAAAGAAAAACACCAGTCACAGCACTTATCCATGGCATAAAGAAGTAGTTGGAGTACATTTGTGGTTCAGTTCATGATTTTTTATTCAGGCCAACAAGCAGTAAAAGGCCGACCCTCCTGGGTCCGGGGAAAGAAAAAGTGCTCTAACGTTTCAACTCTTCTGAGTCTTTGTCAAAGATGACTCCAACTACTTTTTTATGCCCTGGCTAAGTGCCGTGACTGGTGTTTTTCAAAATATATTTGAAGTCCCTGGCACAGAAAATTAATCAGAATCCTGAGGTACAGGGAGTAGTATTTGGAGAAAGGCAGTGTAAACAATGTCTCTATACTGATGATATTCTTTTGCATGTTAAAAATCCTGCAGTCTCATTACCAGTTGCCCTTAAGGAGATCCAGGTTTTGGGGAAGATCTCTTTATATAAATTAAATGAAAGCAACACCACGGTGATGCCACTAAGTAGTTATGCCCGATGAAGGGACATTGAAGCTTTGGGACTGAGTTGGAACAACAAAACATTGACTTATCTAGGGTTAAAGCCTGCAGAATCCATGGGCTCAATTTTCAAAGCTCGCAGAATGACTCAAGGTGCCTGAGTCAGACATAAATGATGCAAGTGGCACCTTGCATCAAAAGATGCGGCAATCCCAATTTTTAATGTGGTCTGCATCAAAAAGGGGCACCCCTGCACCAGTCTTGCAACATAAAGTGGAGTGCACCAGGTCATAAGGGGGCTTGTGCCACTATGGAGCTGCAACATCCCCTTTTTTGAGCCCCACCGTAGATGCTGCAAAGGGCTCAACATAGACCAGCTAGGAGGTGGTCTGAGTGACTTGCACCAGTGCCACACACTATGGTGAATAAGTGGGGAATCTGAATGTGTTGTCGGGGCAGAAGGAGCATGAGAGATGACATGGGGGAGTTGGGGGTGCAGTTGAGAATGTACAGGAGTGGTGTGGCACCCGGCGGGGTGCATTTGCTGTTGTATCTATTGTAGTAATGTCTATTAACTGGCAGTAGTTAACTGCACAGTACTATACCCATTAATTATACTGTACGTACATAAACAGATCAAATCCAAGGAGGACTTGTTGCTGCCATTGCCACCTCAATTTGTGTTGACCTCCCCTGATGGCCCATCTCCAGGGTTTTTGATTGGACTTTTGTCCCACACCATGTCAGTATCAGAAGAAGAATTAGATGACTCAGACTCAAGCACATTGGCCACAAAATTGCTACCACAGCTGTTCTTGTCTGTGCTTGATTCTGAGTCATGAGATGATGACTGGGATGGGGCAATATTAAACATTTCTTTATGTAGTCATCCTTTCAGTGCCTCTGCAGGTAACGCCTCCGAAGATTTTGGTTTTTTTAACAATAGTGCCTAAACTACCTTTCCCTCTCTCCTCTTACAATCACATCACCACCTGAACCTCCCTTTTTTGTCTGATGTGCCAGGGAGTGGATCACTTGTAGGGAAAGAGGATATGCTGCTGGTAGTGTCACTCACAGACTGAGCATTATTATTTGTTGATTTTTTTTTTCTGTCAAACACAATTCAGCAGTGCCAGTAGGAAGGTGACAGATAGTGCTGCTTATAACATAATCATCAGCTTGCATTTTTCTGTTTTTTTGGGCAAACTGTGTTTTTTCATCCCACCATTATTATTATTCTTAGTCTCACTTCTTTCCATGTTTTTTATTCTTCTTAGTCCCACTTCTTTCCATGTTTTTTTATTCTTCTTAGTCCTACTTCTTTTCATTTTATTTTGAGAAGAAAACTTTTTTTTTAAAGAGTGATTTGGAAAACACGAAACATTTGTTTAAATGTGATTTTGCATGAAATTGAGCCAAATAGGCTTATGGCACACTAGCCAAGGGTCTTCAGTTTTGCAGGGTGATTTATTTATTTATTAGCTTTTGGTACCCAGGTAAGTGCATTAGGCAAAACACCTGCCTATTTTCAAGCACGACCCGGGAGTGTACAACAGTAAGGGGACAATATAACAAAGACAAGTAAATACACAGCAACACTGAAACCACCACACAGGGCGGATTGACAAGGGTACAGAGAAAAAACAACCAGGGTAGGAGGAGGTAATTCTAAATCAGCCAGGTAGCTTTTAGGAGCTTGGCATAACTACTTAGCAATTCAAGGACTACACAGGAACTCAGAATGACTACTTAGCAAACGTAAGACATGGAGTGGGCAGGAGGGTCCAGAGAGGGAAGTTAGGTGTACTTGCATATGCCAGGAGAGATCAAGAAGGAAAAAAGTGCTTTTTTGAAGGAGTTGTGAGATGGGGAATGCTTTATGTCGGTAGGAAGGGAGTTCCAGAACTTGGGAGCAAGATGGGAGAAAGCATGTTCGCCCATTTTAGTAGAGCAAGGAGAAACGGCAAGCAGGGGCGAGGATGAAGACCTTAGGTGACGGGCTTGGATAACTGGTTTGAGCATAGCTGATAGTGCATCAGGACATGGTGGACAGGATAAGGAGTCAATAAAAGTTACCCAGAGTGTAGGAGCATATACCATCGGGAGACAGCCAGTTTAGTGTAGAGTAGAGAAGGCAGTGATGGGTGAGACAGGGGGCTGACAGGGCAAATCTGCAGATGTTATTGTATGTAGTGTCCCATTTATGCAGATCCACTGCTTTCACATGAGAGAAGACTGGGAGATCATATTTCAGTCCCGGGAGTAAGACCCCCTGGGCTACGGAGATCCAGGCTGAAGCAGTAAGGGAGTGGCGTACTCTGTATGCAGCTCCGATCTTTGAGTTGATGTATTGACAGATCTCATTGATATGCAGGGAGAAGTGGAGTTGGGGGTCAAGAGTCACCCCTAGGTATTTGAAGGATTTTGTGTTGGTTAGTACAGATCCGTCTGGGCACCGGACCAGCAGGTGAGGGGATTCAACATTGACTTTCCTTAGGGACCCAAAAAGCATGGCCTGAATTTTTGATTGATTAAGGATTAATTGGTTTGAGGAGAGCCAGTCCTGGATCTGACTGAAAGAGGATGACAGGTGCGCATTGATGTTATTGACAGAAGAGGAGGCAGTATAAAGAAGTAAGTCATCAGCGTACATGATAGATTTACAGTGGGTGGCAGAGGTCGGTATTGAGTTGACAAAGAAGGAGAACAGCAACGGTCCCAGTATAGATCCCTGGGGGACACCACAGGAGATAGCAGAGGGAGATGATAGGACTTTGCAAAAGGAGGTTGCTTGGGTATGACAGTCAAGATAGCTTTTGAACCAGGACAAGGTGGGGCAAGTAGCGCCAAGGCCCTGTAGTTTGAGAAGTAGGAGAGGATGGTTGACCAGGTCGAATGCTTTGGTAAGGTCGATGAATACGGCACCGGTGAGTAGTCCATTGTCCATGTTTATCTTGACATCATTGGTGAACAGGGTAAGTGTCATGGTGATGCTATGTCCAGGCCTAAAACCATGATGGATAGGGGACAGAAGATTGTGTTCAGTCAGTTGAGAGATAATCTGGCCATGTACAAATTTTTCAAGTAGTTTGCTATGGGTAGGCAGAATGGCAATGGGCCTATAATTAGTTAATCTATTGGGTCACCTTTTTTGAACACTAGAATTATCCTGGCTGATTTCCAAATAAGTGGAACAGCTGAGGTAGAGATGGAGAGATTGAAGAGTCTGGTTACTGGTATTGCTAATAGGGAGGCTGCCAGCCGCAGGATCCTAGGTTCAAGTTCATCCGTGCCCGCACTGCCATGAGGAGAGATGGATTTGAGAAGCTTTAGTACCTCAAGTCTTGTGACAGGAGCAAGCTTCAGCTGTGCTGGGGCATCAGAGTTGACCTGAGGGGAAGTAGGAGAGCCAGGAGTAGAGGCCTGAGGGAAGGTGGGGAGCATTGTGAAGATTGAATTAAAGGCTTCTGCAATAGTTAGGGGATGGTTGCAGCTGACCTCATTTACCAGCATTTCCCTGGCGGTCTGTGGCCTGTTGTTCCCAAGGATTTCATTTATTCTTGCCCAGTATTGTTTAGGATTAGTAGAGGAAGAACGAAGTAGCTCCCAGTAGTAGTTGCTTTTGGTAAGCCTTACTTCCTTCTTGCAGGCATTTCTTAAGGCCCGATATTCCACATAGTCTGACTGTAGGGCAGAGGATTTCCATTTCACCCATAGTCTATCCCTTAGTTTTAGGCACTGGAGTAGTGGGCGCTTAAGCCACTTAGTAGGTTTGCCCTTGACCCTACGCGTTGAGGAGGGGATATGTTTCTTCTGTAGGGATATTAAGACATTGGTAAATTATTCAGTAGCATAGTCGACATCATTGGTGATGAACATAGGCGCCCAGTCGGCCAGGCTGATGTCCTGAAGAAAGGCTGCTGTATCCAGGAGTGCAAAATTAGGGAAGGATAGAATTTTCAGAGGATAAGTTGGGGGAGATGTCTCCCACGTGCAGTGTATGGGACAGTGGTCACTGATGGAGTCTGCTAGGACTCCTGAGAAGCTAATCCGGTCCACTCTATTGGTGAGTATCCAGTCAATGAGCGTCCTGCTGGAACCAGTGGAAGAGACTCTGGTGGGACATGCAATAATTTGAATCAAGTTTGCTTTGCTAAGAGTGGATGCTAAGTGGGAGGCATTCAGGCCCAGCCAGTCAAGGTTAAAATCCCCAAGGCAGATAGTGTCATTTTTTGCAGATACCGAGGATAGTTGGTCGATGAGTTCCTCAAGACCGAGCTTACTATTTCTTGGAGGGGAATAGACGTTCAGGATGTGGAGTTTCTTTGTGCCTCCCATTAGGAGGACAGTGTGCATTAGTTCACAGTGACTAAGGGGAGTACCAGGTACCTGAGATATATTAAGATGTGGTTTGAAATACAGCGCCAGACCACCCACCCTCTTGGGAGCGTTACGGTCCATGCAAAGCATATTATACCCTGGGAGGGTACATGCTGAGTTAGGGACTGATGATTTTAGCCAAGTTTCTGACAATGCAAGGATATCAGGGTTATGAACATGTACCCATGCTTCCAGCTCAGGGAGATTGGCTGACCGACTTCTGATATTAATGTGGAGATGGATAGTCCAAGGGGTTTGGGCACTTGAGGTGGGATGGCATGGTGCAGTTGCATGTTCGATCCCCTGGGACCAGGGTTTAACTCAATGTCACCAGAAAGTGTGAGGGATAGTATTGCAATCCATATTGTGGCGTGGTGGACAATGCGAGGGGCACAACCTCTGAGAGAGATTTTCTTACTGATCAGTAGTCTAATGTTAGAACCGATGGGTTTGTAACTGAGACCCAGAGGAGGTGCCTTAGCCAAGGATTTTTCCAGTAGCAAATTCGAGAAGGAGAAGTCATTTTGAGAGGCAATATAGAAGTTGGAGCGGTTCGTAAAAATTAGTAGCAAGGAGTCTAATACCAGTAAAGAGAGAAAGGTAAGGAGGCATTTAACCAGGAGCAACATCCTTAGGCTGTTGAGTAGCACAGGAGAAGAGAGGAGAAAGTGCTTAGTGGGTAAAGGGTAGAGATTACTCTGAGATACCAGGAACACAGGCAGCTCAGTTTACTACAGCCAGCTAAGGTACTGCAATAGGAGATAGGACAAAGGGAGCCTCTAGTGGCCAGCAGATATAAGCTGCAAATGAAGAACTAGGGAGTTAGGTTTTTTCAGCTGTATATGCTCAATGTCAGTGCATCACGTCAGTACACCACGTGAGAGTCAACTGCCTATATATTAAAGACCAGCTAAGGGTGGGAGGGCATTGGGTGGGCGGGAGCAGTCAAAACAGTGCTGCGGGGTGAAGCTCACCCCTTGCATGAGTTGCTGTTCAGGCAACAGCCTGCCAGGAATGGCAGGAATTGTGAAGTGCTCCACGACTCCGCTCCCTCCTGCAGGAGTCCCACAGTGAGCTGTTAGTCGAATTAATGGTTTCAAAAAAAAATTTTTTGCAACCGAACTGTGAGCACAATAACCAGTCCAGTCAAGGGATTTCACCCAGGGGTCCTGTTTTGGTAGCTTCAGATTAAATTCAGGGAAATGCAGCAGATCAGAATTTAGGCTTACAAGCTGCCGAAGCTTGTGGTAGGGTGTCCAGTCCTGTATTCAGGTAGATTAGGCAGTCCACATTTAGCTTTGTGGTGAGGGGCAGGTAGGAGAGAGAGAGAGAGAGAGAGTGCTCTGTGCAACAGTGGCAATGGCAGTGGCAGTCTAAGGACAAAAAAGGTGCCAAGATTTAAATTCCACGGTCAGCAATCAGTAGTCAAAGAGAAATGCCGGCTCTTCTGCGGGTGCCCCAAATAGCGTACCTTTAGGCTTGCAGCGACTCAGCTGCTCCAGATGTGGCTAGCCCAGGTAGGCTAGCGGCTATGGAGAGAGTGAGAGAGAGAGAGAGAGAGAGAAGGGAGAAGTCAGGTTAAATAGTTTTAGGTAGGGGAGGAGTATGACCTGGATAGGGGAGGGAGAGAGAGAGAGAGAGGGAGACAGCAAGTGAATGGTGGGTAGGAGGAGTAGGGAGGTGGAGGGGAGATGAAGGGAAAGCCCGATATGCTGCAGTTACACTGTGTTCATTCAAATTAAAAACCACTTCAGTTAATTAATATAGATCCAGACAGTGAGTCAAGCTACAGCAGCATAAATTATGATATACTGAATAAACTTAATCACTGTAAGATAATATAAGATATTGCACCACATAAGTTAAAATTTTAAGAAATCCTTCAAGTGAACACAGACAAATCCTGTCCTATGCAAATGCTTGACCCCTTGCACAAGCTGCTGCCAGTAACAGCCCGCCGGGAACGGCAGGAATTGTGAAGTGCTCCACGACTCCTTTCACTCCTGCAGGAGTCCCACAGTGAGCTGTTAGCCAAATTAATTATTTAAAAAAAAAATAATTTTGCAACCCAACTGTGAGCACAATAACCAGTCCAGTCAAGGGATTTCACCTGGGGGTCCTGTTTTGGTAGCTTCAGATTAAATTCAGGGAAACGCAGCAGATCAGGATTTAAGCTTACAAGCTGCCGAAGCTTGTGGTAGGGTGCCCAGCCCTGTATTCAGATAGGTTAGGCAGTCCAAATTTAGCTTTGTGGTGAGGGGCAGGTAGGAGAGAGAGCACTTCGTGCAACAGTGGCAGTGGCAGTCTAAGGACAAAAAAGGCGCCAAGATTCAAATTCCACAGTCAGCAATCAGTAGACAAAGAGAAATGCCAGCCCTTCTGTGGGTGCCCCAAATAGCATACCTTTAGGCTTGTGGCAACTCGGCTACTCCAGAGGTGGCTAACTCAGGTAGGCTAGCGACTTTAGGCTTGCGGCAACTTGGCTGCTCCAGAGGCGGCTAGCAGCTTTAGGCTTGCAGGGACCTTGGCTGCCCCAGAGGCAGCTAGTCTAGGTAGGCTAGTGGCTTTAGGCTTGTGGTGACTCAGCTGTTCTGGAGGCAGCTAGCCCAGGTAGGCTAGCAGCTTTAGGCTTGCGGTGACTCGGCGGCTCCGGAGGTGGCTAGCCCAGGTAAGCTAGCGGCTATAGAGGAGGCTATGATCAGGGTCAATAACAAATGTTTTTTAACAGCAGGATGATTGAAGAAATTGGACAGCTAGCCCAGTAGGCTTAAGGCACACTAGCCAATGGGCTTCAGTTTTACAGGATGTTCAGGGTCTAGAGCACTTTTTTTTTTTTTTTTACAGTAGAGTGATTGAAGAAATTGGATTACTAGCCCAGTAGGCTTATGGGATGCTAGCCAAAGGGCTTCAGTTTTGTGGCATGGTCAGGGTTGAGAAAATTGTTTTTAACAACAGCATAACTGAAGAAATTCAGCAGCTAGCCCAGTAGTCTTATGGCATACTGGCTAAGGGGTTTGGCTTTGCAGGATGGGCAGGTTCGAAAACAAATGTGTTTTTTTAACAGCAGGATGATTGAAGAAATTGGGTGATTAGCCCAACAGGCTTATGTCATGGTAGCAAAGGGGCTTCAACTTTACAAGATGGTCAGGATCGAGAACAATGTTTTTTACAGCAGCATGATTTGTAAAACAGTAAAGTAACACACAACATTCTGTTGTAATAAAATTGTTTTTTAACTTGTTGTCTTGTGATTATTTCTTTCTTACTTCATCCTTCTTTTTTTTTTACTTTCAGCCCACACTGTCATGCCCATGATCTTTAATTGTCAGTCACACCCTCCCTCCTTTTAGCCCACCTCCCTCAAACCCCAATTTCAGTTTAACTTGCTTTTATTTGTTCCCTGCTCTCTCTCTCTCTCTTTAGCTGTTCTTATATTTTCTGTTTCTTGCATATCCTTATTTTTCTTCTACCTTGTGTTCCTTTTTAAATCAGCACACAATCCCACCCCCACAATCTTTTTTTGTAACCCTCCCTTTCAGCCCACCTCTGCAAACCCCAATTTCAGTTTCTTAACTAGCTTTCATTTTTTCCCATCACTCTTCTTTAGCTTTTCTTATCTTTTTCTGTCTTCTTTTGTTACATTTCCTTTTTTCTCTTACAGTGCTTTGTCTTCCTTTTACTAGTACAACCCCCACAATATTTTTTGTAAGCCAATCCTCCCTATTATAGTTTCAGCATACTTCTCTAAAACCCAGTTTCAGTTCTCTTTAAATCTTTCCCTTCTCTATCTTTATTAGTTTTTTATAAGCCTGTCTTCTTGTCTTGTATTTCTTTATTCCTTCTTTGTTATCTTGTTTTTTTCCTTGACTTCCTTGTAGTGTAATTCAGCATTCTCTGCTCCCCAACCCCCCAGATGTGGTCACCCTCCTCGAAGTCCCGATGCACCAGCCCCAACTGTCACTTTCCGTTTCAGTCCCTTCTCTTAATTTTTCTTTTTTCAAATTCCTTCTTTTAGTTCATTATTCCTTATTTCTCAGTTAGTCCTCCAGTCCTAAACCAATTCCTCCCAAACTTTAATCGAACCCCATCTCCATGTCGTCCACACCCTCACCTTGAGTCTCCACAAGTCCCACTTTCACTTTTCCTCATCCCCTCTGGTGTCAGCTTGACTTTTTTTTCTGTAAAGCTTTTCTTTGTGAAGTGAACCTTTTTATTTGTAAAATGTGTAACTATTCTTTTCTTTTCTTTTTTTGTGCTTGTTGTCATCTGTTTTCCTTAGCTCTCATCACACCACTACTAACACAGTGCCATACCTCTCCAACCCAGACCTCGCTCCCAGTCTCAGCACATCCACTCTCTAACTCTGCACGTCTTGTAGTGGCACTGATCTGCAGTATAGTCTATCTTTTATACCCCGGTTTGCACATGTCAAACTGGGGTTTGCGACCGGCTGAAGGGGCACACTTTCATATGTCCCGTTAGCCTCAAATGCCAGTCATGTGACTGGAAGTGACTAGCTAACCTGAAAGAACAGGCTGGGAGGCTGGGGGGAGGGAAATAAAGGGAAAAGAAAAAGCTGAAATCCGAGTTGAATTGGTAGTGTTCAGCTCAGAATTTGTTGAAACCGAGCTGCCTGAATTCGGGACGGTTTGGTTTCAGCATAAAGGTTTGTACCCATCCTTACCACCTAAGTCTACATCTATTACAACAGTTTTGGAAACTTGAAATTAATTTAAAGAGATCATTCATAACTAGGGCTTCCCTTAGATAACTTACAGTAGCTTAAATGTTTCTGAGTGTCATCAAAGTCATTCATGGCTGCACAGTTTTTACCTATTGGATCTTACTGCTCCATACATTTCCTCTCATTATTCCAATTTTGGACTTAGGAAAATGTATTTTCCCAGTGCTGCCCAACTGGGATGCAGCATCTCATCCTGCTTCTAAGCAACTTTGTACTTAGAAGAATTGAAGCAGAGGAGGTCAAATGACTTGCTTATGGCCACACAAGGGGTAAAGAACACTGGCAGAATATGAATGTGGGTTTCTTTGTTCACAGGCATGTGTTGTAACCACTGAGCTACTCTGCTTTTTGTCTACCTCACATCAGCCCCTATACAGTAAAGGAACAAAAGCCTATGAGGCTCATAAGAATCACTAAGTTAAGGAGCCACATATTGGGGGTCCTGTGGACCCCCATGGCATTCATAGAAGGGGCAGGCACCCCTTTTACACCAGGTCCCTTGTCTGTTCATGCAGTTGTGTGTGCAGACAGACCGAGGGAGTTGCCAGGAACATGCCCACACTCCACACATTCACTAAGGTGTGGAGTGCTGGATGTGGGGGGGGCACAGGCTCATGAGCGGGGATTCTGCCATAGCCACTATGTGCCCCCGATAACATGCACATTACTAGTTGCAGTGGGACTGATCCCCCCTTCCCCCAGTCATGCTGTCCCAGCCTTCTGGTCTGGCAGAGCAGGCTGGGAGCAGTCATTTGGGCACTCACCCAACATTTTTCACTTTAAGGGGTGTACAGAATGCCACAATCCCCTGTTCCCCACAAAGTAGGGGATCCACTCTTGGACAAGGATGGGGCCTGTGTCCACCAATCCACCCCCAGTGCAGCAACATGCCTGATTTTGGGGCCACACACATGAGAAGTGTAGTAGCCAGTGGTGGTGAACGTCATGCCACACGCAACTGTCCACAAGTGCGGACGTGCATGGGCAAGTTATGTGCCTAATGTGAGTGACAAAATCACTGTCATAACCTGAGTACCTGGTTCATGACTGTGCATAGGCACAATCAAGACTACAACATTTAGTCACTCTGTTCCCACTGCTGAGAACAGCTGTCTTCCTGAATTCCAATTCACTGATTTCCTAAAGGTCTTCAAACCTTTAATTAAAACCTATCACTTCTCCTTGCCCTGTAACTCTTCATTTCTCTTTAGTCCCTTAGTATTATTTTAGTACAGCACTCACTTGCCTGCAGTTTGTTTATTATGGTTTTGTACCTTCTCACTCCAATGTTACCCCCATGTTGTCTTGTGTTGTGTTTTGAGAAACTCCTACAGTAACTATAACATGGGAAAGGACATTTCAGCCACCAGATCTGCTCAAAGATAAATACAAGAGTGGTTATCTGTCCATAATTACACTCCTGTACTTGTTTAGCCTGTGCACCTGGTTTGGCTACAATATTAATGCGCCTCATCTGTAACTATGCCTTTTTTCTCCTGCTCATATTTCATACAGAAAACAGTATTTTGATATTAAAAATGTGAAAAAAATCCCTTTTAGAGACATTTTATAAGAAGAACTCATGTTTATAAGTGCCATAAGACACTTCAGGGCTGTGTAATTATGGTCAGCTTTTTCAGACTGTGGACAGGCGTCTTCATCCAGCCTGTCTTCAGCTGAAAAAACCCTTTTCATCAACCTTGTGTGAGGAGTTTGCTCTGTTTTTCTCTGACAGGGTGTCAGCTATCCAGTTGGGGATTCCGTCAGGTAGGCTTTTGCCTCACAGTTGCTGATCTGCTGGGTGCAGAGGAACTCTGCCTGCCTGGGAAGAGTGTAGGCCAGTGGAGGTGTCTGAGGTGATGCGGGTGATCTTAGAACTGAAGCATACATCTTGTGAACTGGACCCAGCCCTGACACATTTCTTGATGGGATGTGCCGAGGCTGTTGGCCCAGTGTTCGCTGGGATAGCCAGGTGTTTGATGGTGGAGGGGGTGTTCCTGGCGCCACTGAAAGAAGCACTGAAAGAAGCACTGATGAGACCCCTCTTAAAGAAACCTTCCCTCGACCCAGACATCCTAGTGAATTACTGTCCTATCTCCAACCAGCCTTTTTTGAGCAAGGTTGTTGAGAAACTGGTAGCACAGCAGCTCAAGGATCAGCTCATGTCCTTCAACATCTATGATCCATTTCAGTTGGGGTTTCGGGCTAGAAATAGCGCCAGAAACTGCACTAGTCAGGGTACATAATGACTTACTCAGAGCTAGAGATAGAGGAGACAGGTCAATTCTTGTGCTCCTCGATCTCTCTTCAGCTTTCAATACCATGGACCACATTGTGCTTCTCGCTCGGCTCTGTGAATTCTGTGGACTCACCGGTGTTGCCATTAAATGGTTTGAGTCCTATCTCTCAGACAGGGTACAGCGGGTAGTGATGGGGAATTTCTCCTCCTCTCCAATGCCTCTGTCCTGTGGCATTCCACAGGGCTCAATCTTGTCGCCAATGTTGTTCGCGGTGTATATGCTGCCCCTGGATGAGATCATTCAACAGTACAGTGTGGAGTTTCACTGCTATGCAGATGACACCCAGCTGTATTTGTCATTTGCATCCGGGGACATCCAGTGCAGTTGGTATTTATTTATTTAGCTTTTGTTGACCGGGTAAGTGCACTAGACAAATCCTGCCTATTTTCAGGCACGACCCGGGGGAGGGGGAATACAGATGAATGCAGACTGACCTTGAACCAGATTAAGCTGTTGGTGGTATTTTTAGTGAATGAGAAATTTGGCCAGGACACCGGGGAAATTCCCCTACTTTTTTCGATAAGTGCCATGGGATCTTTAACATCCACCTGAACTACCACCAATCAAGGCAGATGGGACCTCGGTTTAACGTCTCATCCGAAAGACAGCACCTCAGAAGTGCAGCACCCCTCTCATGCTGCACTACAGTGTCAGTACTGGGGTATTAACCCAAGTGCCAGATGTGGGAACTGAACCCACAGCCTTCTGATCTCCCGGCCTCAGAGGCGAGTGTGCTACCTACTGAGCCACTGACACTGCTATAAATGGTATGCTTAACACCTGTCTGGCTAAAATCAATGACTGGATGGCTTTCAGCTGGCTGCAATTCAACCCGGACAAGACAGAGGTGCTAGTTGTTGAGCAGGGTCACATGCGTGATGGGTTGCTACCTGGAGCGGACACTGGTCTCTTCTTAGGATATGCTCCATTGGTCACTTCCCCAAATGTGCAAAATCTAGGTGTGATCCTGGACAGCAGACTGACCTTCGAAGTTCAGGTGTCGTCTGTTGCGAAGAGTGTTTTTTACCACTTACGGAACATCACCAGGATCAAGCCCCTTGTTCCTCCGGAAGATTTGCCAACCATAGTACATGCCTTTGTAACCTCCAGACTCAACTACTATAATGCTGTTTACTTCAGGGTCACGGGAGGGACCCTCCATAGGCTGCAGCTGGTGCAGAATGCAGTGGCCCGGTTACTGGAGGGACTATCTCAGTCGTGCCATGTGACTCCAGTTCTGCATGTCCTGCACTGGCTGCTGGTCAGGTGGAGGGTCCTTTTCAAGGTGGGCTTGCTCACCTATAAGGCCCTATATGGGCTGGGTCCTGGCTACCTGTCTGAGCTCCTGTCACCTGTGACCTCTGCCCTCTCCCTCTGCTCCATTTCGAAGGGCCTCTTGGATATTCCCAGGGTTCTGCTCAAGACCACTGGTGATCAAGCATTTAGTGTCTCTGGGCCGACCCTGTGGAACACACTTCCAGCTGCAGTCCAGGAGACCCCCTCGATCGGTGTCTTTAAGTAGAGGTTTAAGGCCCATCTCTTCTGCCAGGCTTTTAAGACTGTTGTTTTAAAAATTTCTTTACTGCAATTGCACAAATGTTATTTCTGAATTTTGTATTCTGTTTTTTATTGTGTACAGTGCCCAGAGCCGGGATTGGGCACCTTGGAAATAAAATTGCCTTGCCTTGCCTTACTTTCCTCTTGTATGTTTTAATTAAGCAATAATACACAACATGGTATAGTATGTCATGAGATATTGTCACGCCTCGGGTGCATTGTGAGGCATGAGACTGTAGGCAGAGTGTCTCATGCACTCAGTAAGAGATGATATCCTATGATATACCACACCCTGGAGTGTATTATTGTGATTATAAAATGGCCCTAAAGTGTTAGTGAATGGCTGATCTTGGTAATCACTTTTTGGACCATGATGATATTGTAAGATATCATCACGGGTCAAAGATTGCTTCAGCCAATCAGCTACCAGGATTTACAACACACTAGTGCCATGCGATTACTGACTCATAATTACACACCCTGGCATGTATTATTGCATATGTAATAACACAGTAACAGAGTAATGTCAGTGTCAGTGGCTCAGTAGGTAGCACACTCGCCTCTGAGGCTGGGAGATCAGAGGGCTGTGGGTTCAGTTCCCACATCTGGCACTTGGGTTAATATCCCAGTACTGACACTGTAGTGCAGCATGAGAGGGGTGCTGCACTTCCGAGGTGCCTTCTTTCGGATGAGATGTTAAACCGAGGTCCCATCTACCTGGATTGGTGGTAATTCAAGTGGATGTTAAAGATCCCATGGCACTTATCGAAAAGAGTAGGGGAATTTCCCCGGTGTCCTGGCCAAATTTCCCTCATTCACTAAAAATACCACCAACAGCTTAATCTGGTTCAAGATCAGTTGGCATTCATCTGTATCCCCTTCCCCTGGGCCGTGCCTGAAAATAGGCATGATTTGTCTAGTGCACTTACCTGGTCAATAAAATAAAAATAATGTGATGTTGGAAAGAACACAGATCCATCATGTTCCCCCCCACTTCTTAAGTAGAGATGCAGCAAGGTAAAATTCTGCCTGCGAAGTGGTCACTTCGCCTTAGTATTCCGCTATGTGAAGTACCCATTTTAAACCCTCACTTTGCCACTTCACATTGTAATTATGACTTTGTGTTGTGCACTCTGCCTTATTCCACTTTAAGACAGAGTGAGAATTCACAGGCAGCCCACACACATCACATGGTTTACACAGCATAGATCACATGCTTCAGGCAGGCAGGAGGTTACAGGCAAAAACACTCCAACGTGAGCTGACTTGCATGTTTTGCACGGGGTGTGACAAATGGCTGGGGGTGGGGTGTGGATGTGTGATGAAGAGGGGTGCATGGGTGACAAGTCCACAAATGAAGTTATTTTCCCTGTTTTATGTACAGGGGTTGATATACCACTTGCACTACACATACTGCATTGACCACCACCACCACCACTGCTACTCTGACCACCACTTGACAAGATTTCTAAATCATAATCCTCCCCCTCATCATGCCTGTAGTAATCCTCTAGTGTTATTTCATTGCCACTGCTGACATTCCTACTTGGTCTTACACTCATGGAAGGGGATAACATGCTCAGTAAGGCTGATGACGAGGGTGAACGCCCCACTATGGCAGTAGCTGCCACCTGGTGCTGGGTCCACAGTGCCATGTGCCTGTTCTTAAGATGTGTATGCTGGCCCCCCATGCCCAGATGACTTCCCTTTTTACCTCAACTCACACATGCATGGCAAAGCTGGCAGATAGTAACTGACTCATCATTTGCATCTTGGACAAAAAAATCCCAAACAAGGGATTGATTGTTTGTTTAACCAGGTATAGCACACCAAGCTGAAAGCTTTTTTACAGGAGTGACTTGGGAGCACAAGGAGGTTAAGTGACTTGCTTAGGGTCACACAGTATGCAAGTGGAAGCTGTGGGATTCAAACCCAGGTCTGGTTTGTTGGATGTCACCAGATTTGCATCTCAGAGCCTTAGACCACTGCACTATACTGCCCCCCCCCACTTTGTGATCCCCTACTTTTAACATGTCCCTGATGCTACTTATTGGACTCTGTTTTTTTAACCCCTAAAATGGGGGATGTGCTACATGATTTTTCAGGCTGTACACACTTGGACTCCAACTGACCACCACGACTACCTATGATTATTACTGGGTCATCATCACTATCAACAGGAGCCGCTAAATCACAGCTTTTTTGAGGAAGGGGGATTTAACGCCAACAGACCCAGACACAGCCACCTTGACTTTATTTTTCTCCAGTTCCCAACAGGGGTCACTGACATCATCATCATCATATTCATCAACATCATCCACATCCACATTTTCAGCGTGGATGCTGTCATGTGGAGAACATGTTCCAACCACAGCATCATCATCATCATCCGATATTTTTGCACCACACTTTGAATCATTGAATCATTGGATGGCAAAGGCATGACCTCAACAGCACTGGAAGAAATGTGACATTGTGAGTTATTGTTGCCAGGATCAGAATCATGTTCAACTACCATGGGAATGTTAATGGGGAGAATGACATCATCTACACTGTCAGTCACAGCTTTAGACTCAACTATATTTTTTGAAACAGTTAACTGGTCAGAAGTGGAACTTGAGGCAGCAATACTCATGCCAGCAGAAACTGCACTAACACGACCAGCTGGGACAACATCATCTCCTCCAACTATGAGAGAAGCTACAGATTGCGCTGTAAAAACATTGATGGAGGAATCCCTTTACTGACATGAGCTATGCAGTTCTGTGTACTACCACGCCCATGGACAATCTTGCCACTGTCAGCAGTGCCATGGCCAGAAACAGCTTCGCTTGTCTCTTTCCAGGCATTTTGGGGGATCACCAAGAAAATTCTAAACAAATTTAGAATTCTGAACTTTCAATCTGGGCCGGTGGATGTGAAGCCAAAAAAAACAACAATTGTGGCTTGCAGATGGAGATTGGGCACTAAACAGATGCAAAAGCACAGACAGATTAAGATTGCACTGTGCAATCAAGAAGAGATGCAGATGCAAAGTCACAAAAACACCTCAACCAGTGCTCACAAGTCACAATACAATCTGCAAAAGAATATCTTTTGCCGGTTTTGGGGAGGAGGTGCAGTGCACTGCAGTAACAGTCCAAAACCAAGATACCACAAAGCAGTACAAAATCATGCTGGTGCAGTGGATAGCAGGTTCACACTGCTGCAATTACTCTGTGGCACAATAAAATGTGTCTGATTTGATGGCACATGTCTCACGCACATTCAGTACAAGGAATGCATAGCAAACTGAAAACTTCAGTGATATATTTTTTAGTAAGCAGGTAAGGCCCACGTACTTGTTTTCAGGAGCAATCTGGGAACACTAGGCAGTTAAGCAACTTGGTCAGAATCATACAGTATACTAGTGGAGGTTGTGAGAATCAAACCCAGGTCTTGTTTGCTGGATGTACTAAACTCATTTATAACTCATTACTCTAACCTCCAGGCTATATTGCCAGCCACAAATAACCAACTATTTTAAACAAACTGAAATTATGCACTGCTGCACCACAACAATCAGCAAAAAACATGTCAAGAATTACTGAAAATATTACTGTGTGTACATTAACACAGTTATACAAGAAAAATATATCCAAAACAGAAAGATTGCCTTTTCTCACAGTTTTAACCTACCTCCACCACAGATATGCCCCTCCCCCCAAAGCACACTTCAAGTGTCTGTCAGTACACAGACTGAATGTTCTAAATTAACATTCGAAATCCACACACAAATAAACACTGAATGATATGAGCACAGGAAGGTTTTCTACAATCGATGTACTAAATTTTGAGCGAAAAAAATGGTTCAAAAGGCTTCTTTAACAGCTTTTAGAGGCATGGGTGTAGGCAGGCATACTCCAAGCACTCCATGGTGTGCAATTTTATTTAAGGGGGGATAGCAAATAGGCTCTGCACTGCTTCCTTTTTCCATGAAAACTAACAAAGAAAATACTAAACCTTTCTGTAATTTTATTCATAGGAGTCAAAACTAGAAGGACTGGTCACTAATACTCTCTTTGCATCCCAAGGACAATACAACTTTACAGGCTCTGGGCTGGTATGTGGGTGTCTTAGGGAGCAATGCATGGCATTTGTATTTACCCATGCATGGCAACAACCACTGTCATGAGATACAAAAGTTGTATTTATTGTGCCAAATGAGGCAACAAACACGGTCCTGGTGTACATTTGTATATACTGTCTGGTTACACTGGGGGTCACTCACCCTAACAAGGGGGGGGTGGGTAGCAGTGAGTCTACTTGGTGTGCAGATCTAAAATCCCTGGCTACACCCGTTTAGAGGATTTGAACAGCAGAGTTCTGAGAGGAAACTGTCTCCATCTACCACCAAACACACACTACACAGAACTGAGGCTGTGCAGAACAATCTAGAGCCCATGTGACCTGCAATCCCATAAATCACTGCAAAATTTGTCTTGGAGCTCAATAACAAGGCGAAGAGATGCGAAGTACATTGATTTCTATGGACTTTGCATTAAAATTGGTGCAGGAGTGGTTGGGGGAAGGCGGAGTAATGCAAAGTCATTGTTATCAATGGACCTCGCATTCCTCATTATGACATGAAGTACTCCGCTTTGCGTTGCGGATTACTTTGCGGATTCTGCATTGCTCCACAAATTGCTTCGCGAAGCTAATTTTGGCCACTTCACCCACCTCTACTCATAAGCAAGTATGAAAAAGTATGCTGTGTCAATATGTAATAATTTAAAACTGTTCCCTACAGACTCTGCTACCCAGGTTAACCCGTAATTCTCTTGGTAAGCAAAATGTTTCCCTGGCTTACCTTAAAGGTCTGTGCTATCGTCATGTCCACTGTCTCTGTTGGTAGGCTGATCTATAGATTCACCACCCTCTGGGAGAAAAAGTGCTTCCTGGGGCCAGCATAACTGCACAGCACAGATCTGCTACTTGCAAAGCTTGTGATTCAGGTTCAGGATGAGCCCAGTAAGTCAAATGTCCCATTATTTTATTTATTTATTTATTTAGGAAATCGGAATTACAACACTTTGAGTCATAGACTCGTTTCCAAAGGCTCCACGTCAGAATAAAACATAGACATTCATACAGTACATACATAGAATAAATGTGGGTGAGCAATCATACAGAGTTTAAGTACAATGAGCACGGGTTAATGCCTATACATTTGGTAGCTAAAACAGGGCAGAGCTATTGACATATTTACCTAATGTGCGGGTAAGACCTATACAATTGGTTGCTAAAGCAATGCATGATATGAGTTAGTAGTAAGCCGCCTCAGGGAGGCCTTGTCTTACACATAATACAATGCATTCATAGTCCAGTGCAACTATATGGTAACCGAGGGAGGCGAGAAGCCTGTAGGCTAGAAATGGTGAGGGCTCTCCACTGCCTGGCCAAGGGAGGGTGCATGGCCTAGCGGTCTGATTATCACTTGGGATGCTCACCTTCCCCTGGGTGGGTGGTTGCTCCAAAGCACTATGCTTGTACCCCCTGGGTTTCCCTGGGTTTTGCAAGCAAGGCTGGCTCAACTGTGAGTGGGGGGCACCTGCGGCTCATTTCATGCATGCCCACTGTGTATGTACTTGAGCACATTTGCACCATCATTCCAAGGAAGAACAGAAAAAACAGTGGCTAGCAGGATGAAGCACATCTAACCCCAGTTCTCACACCATTGACTGGGCTGTCCACTGGATTCAGTCAACTTGAGAGGGATTGTTCCCATCTCCACAGACCCCACCATGGAGAGTAAGTCCTAGGAGCTTCCATGGTAAGTCCCAAAGAAGGTGGTGATCAGGCTGGGAGAGACATGCAAAACAGAGATCAAGCTGTCTGAGGAAGGAGGATGAACAGGAAGCTGAACAGGAAGTGCCTCCTACTGTTATCCCTGAATTTAGCATTTTCTGAACCTCAAGGTATGTCCCTGTGTCCTGCAGTAGGACACCAGAGAAAACATGCATGTCTGTTTGAGCTTGTCAGTTACCTAGAGTATACAGAAGTCTGAGATCATGTCCCCTCTCCTACATGAACGATGCTACCGAAAACTGTATTGTGTTGTATTGTACTGTAATAACTGGTGACCCGTTTATCACATTGATTATCAGTGTGATCAAACACTGTAATAACTGGGTATGATGTCATACCCAGGTATTATGGCATGTGGAGTGCTCATACTCCACTTTCTCTTTCTGCAGCTCAGCAGTGGGAAACTTTACTCATATATCACAGTTCACAAAATCACTGTCATACTAACCTCTGAAGTTGAGCACCGTGGCTTTCTCGCTCCTCCTGTTATTGATCTTCTTGCTTGTCTTTTTTTGTTTCTTAGTGCCTGTGTCCCTGTACCAGTTACGATAAAAAATAAAACATTAGCAACTATGTGCTTATAATGTTTTTTATACACCCTCAGTGTGTGATTCCACATAAACCGCTGAGCTTCACTCTCAAAGGTTATGGGAAAACTTCATGAAACACAGCCACCTATACATTATTCTCTACAAATAAGCAATAAGATATGACAAGGTGTTGGTTATGGTGTCACAACCACATGCCCAGAGGTGTAGTAAAGCATGAGACCACAGGAAGTGTGCCTTCAAACCCTGGAAGTGCAGTTGTGACACTGTAACCAACACCCTGGAGTATCTTATTGCAGTTATACAATGGGTTGTGCATGGAGATTTTAATAATTAAAAAAATAAATAAATAAATAAATAACATTATTTTTTGTGTAGCATAGTCCTTCCACTTGTGGGCTAGCAGTAGAGGGTGCCAGTGTGTTTGGTTTAGTGTCTCTGGCAAGCACAGCTGCTCTTTTTGATTCATGTTGTTGGTTATAGTGAAGGAAAAGGCAACTTTGTGAGGAGCCCAGCTGATTGGGTGCATGCATTTTGACTGTGTTCTACTTATAACTTTATTTTCAGTTGTAGCAAGCTAGTGACAGTGAGCAGATTCAGAGAAATGTAAGCTGATTGAGAGTGAGCTGTTGGTGGTGGTACTGGCAGGCTGTGCAGGCAGGCATGCTGGTAGGCAGGTGAGAAGGCGATGAAAATCAGGGAGTAATAAATGTTTTTAAGTGCATGAGCAGGTACTGGTGAGCAGGTGGGAGCATGAAAAGGTAATAGATTCTGGTGGGTAAGCAGATGGAGAACAAGCAAGCAGGGGGATTATGGTTTTATGTGATATAGGTGAGTCTTTTATCTCATCGTGCAACAAGAGAGAATAAAAAACCGCCCAACGTCAAAAGGGCGATCCATATCAAAGCAACCATCGCAATCAGCAATGGTCGATTACATGCCGAAGTAAAACAATACAATAAATATTTTTATGCACTGGGCTACACTTCCTGCACCCCCTTTGTGGGGGGCAAGCTCCCCGCAACCCACAATTTATTTATTATCAACTTCAGGGGCCGTGGACTTAGAAGAATTAAAAAAAAATTCCCACCAAAGGCAGACCTGAACCTGGGTCCATCAGCTCCACAGGCAGTGGCCTATATCACTACACCAAACTGCCAGCTTGGCAAAACTTGGCCAAACTAGTCCTTATATCCTCTATTTGTGAGTGTAGCTCACTGTTAGACTCACTGTACAGGAATCTTCGATCTCTTTCAGTACTCGCTCTTACTGCTGAGCGATTTTATTGAGAAGCTCAAGTTGAGCTGCTCAATTAAACTCATTCACATCGCTAGACACCAGGGATTATGTAAAGCAGAAAAATGGCTATGAGTCAGAAACAAAAGTGGCACAGGGATATTTTGTGTACCATTTCCTGGGTGGTAGGGACTTATTTTTACAAACTGGTTGTAACATCCCAATCCAATGGGCAAAAACAGGTTTCAGCCAATGAGGATGCACGATTCCTACTACCCATTTTATAATTGATGATATGAACCAGGAATCAGACCCTATATTCTTGGTATCAACCTGGTGTAACAACATGCCAGGCTGATATGGAGAAAGACTCGGTATTAACTTGGTGTGATGACACACAAGAGTGATACGGAGAATGTCACAGCTGATCAAACACCTACATGGGAAGACATAATACTGTCACACTAACTACAGTGGAAACAGCTGTGACAGCCTCTGTCAGCTTAGTCACACTTTAAAGTAAGACCCTAACAGATATTAAAAATGAAATATAGGTGGATGTGTGATCACTTGCTTTATTAATACACCTTGATGTGTTTTGCCTTTATAAACCATTTAAGCTTTGCTCTTGTTGTTTCTAAGGCAAAATATACCTCAGGTATGTAAAAAAAACTTTTATCACAGTCACCCATATGTATATATATTGTTCATTGCCATTAGCGATGAGCCTATTTTATAGTTATAACTAAATACTGTAGTTGCATCCTCTGTGTACATTACTTCAAAATTGATTGCATGCTTAATCCTACACAGTTCTTCTTCAAGCATGTCTAATTCTTTGTTTATTGGCCAAATTAACATTAGTTTATGTTTTTATTCTTCAGCTTTCCACAATAAAGTGGAACTTTTCAGGCAAACCATATTTGTGGATTTGGTGCACTAATTGGATATATTTACTGTTTTTCAAAGCCAGACTATTTTATGCATTTGTGCTTAACAAGAATAGTTTGGGGTAAGGAGAAAGAAAAAGAACTAATAGATCAAATGTGATATACAGATCCTACAATAGGGCATACAACCTGATTTTAAACAAATATTAAAGTGTAGGGCCCTATTTAGAAAACTACATTTTCATGTGTGTGTAGCAAAGCCAAGCAAAGTTGCATTTTATGGTACTCAGGGCAAGTTCTAGTTCGGTATGCCAAACATCAAGTCCTTTGGTCATTTCAGGAGATGGATTCAAAATGAAACTTTACTTAATTCCAACACCCAGAGTAGGAAAGTAAAATTGAGTAATGAAGCCCAGTCTACCCCTTTTCTAAACAAAAACAAAATAGCTGTATCAAGTCTGCTGTGTATTGTTTTTCTTTATATCAGTACGTCACATCTTTCAATCAAAAATATTTGTCTAGTCTCTGTTCCCAGTGGGAATGCACACAGTGAGGGGTTTCTCCCTGGATGCCCTCTTCCTTTAACTATGGAAAAAATGTATACTGGTTTGAAGGAGACTACAAGGAGCATGCTAATCAACTGACTGAGAGAATGACACAAAAGTGAGTTCAACCCCCCCCCCCGTATAATATAAAACACTTGATTATATTTTATTGAGTTGTAATTTCTGCCTCAGGACAATGTACGCCATTGTTTCATGGCTTGATAATACCACATTTTCAAGGTTTACAGTGGTAATATGATCTTGTTCTGGATTATTAACCTGGCACATTCGGGTTCTGTGCAGCCTTTCTGGTCACCACCAGCTGACCATAATTGTCAAGGGGTTCTGATTCCCCTGTACCCCAGGGGTGCAAACTGAGGAACTTGCTGCACCCAGATTTAGGGAATAAAGGTGTTGGAGCATTTGTGGAGGACTATGGACCAGCACAACTAGCAAACACAGTATGTTATATGATACTGTAGTTGCACTACATGAGGTTAGCTGGTATGGCTATAATGTTTCTATTGAAAATTTAAGTATGGGGTCTCTGCCCCCACACCCCTTGTTTTTTTAATTTTAAACAGAATGTGGGGTGTAGTTCCTTAATTCAAACAAATTGATAAAAGAAACACTGCAACCATACTTACTAACCCTAAGTAATAAAAATTGCATAGACTACTGCTGTACTATGCAACACTATTTCCACTGGTCCACACTCCTCCGCTGTCATTAGTGTTGGTAAAGCGAGAGAGGGAGAGAATTGAAGATAGGGGTGATTAAGTTGGAAGGTGACATGATGCTAGTAAGGAGACAGAGGCAGTGTGAAGGAGGCATACATTGAAAGTTAAAAAATATATATTTTTGATTGTGCAAGACAATTTAATAATAATAAAAAAAATTCTTAAAAATAAAATGAAGTCATTTTATATTACAAAAGGCATCACACAAGTGAGACAGTTTTTTCTTCTCAGTATTATGGGATATAATTTGCCCTACACAGTTTCTATGGCATAGTTTTCTCTTCATAATTCTTGACCAGGGCTGTGTCCAAAGCTTAAGGATACTGTCCCATGCTCCATTCCTTTCACATGCATTGTTGTACCCAGAAATTGTCACAACATGGGTTGCCTTTGGGCGCTCAGTTGCTTGCTTGCTGCTTGGCCACATTAAGTCACATACACAATTCTTGAAGTGGGAAGAGTAGTAAAGACTGCAAAGGTGCAAATTGAAGAGAGAATAGCCCAGGGGGTGACAAAGGGGGACAAGGCATTTTCAAGTGCATAAGCGAAAGGAGGAACACCAGTGGTGGAATTGTAAGATTGAAAAGGGAAAAGGGGGGTCAGAAATCCTGAACAAATACTTTTGTTCAGTCTTCACAGAGGAAGGAAAAGGAGAGGGGTCACAAAATAGTAACAGGCACTGTTGGAGAGAGGTGGACACTAGTCCATTTTCAGAGGAGAGTGTTCTAAGGGACAAGCTAATCTGAAAGTGAACAAAGCAACTGGGTCATATGGGATGCATCCAAGGGTACTAAGGGAGCTCAGGGAGGTACTGGCTGTACCTCTGACAGTCCTATTTACCAGATCATTTGAAATAGGAGATATTCCGAAGGACTGGAGGAGGGCAGATGTAATCCCACTTCACAAAACTGGTAGCAGGGAAGAGGCTGGCAATTATAGGCTAGTCAGCCTGACTTCAGTGGTAGGAAAGTTAATGGAGTCACTGCCGAAGGAAAGGATTGTGGAATACCTTGAATCCACTGGGTCACAAGACCCAAGGAAGTGTGGATTCATAGGGGGGGGGAGGTCATTTTAAATGAATCTGACAGATTTCTTTGGGCAACCAAGGAATTAGATCAGGGTGGAGAAGTGGACATGGCCTACCTCAATTTCAAAAAGGCTTTTGACATTGTTCTGCACAGGAAGCTAGTAAGCAAGCTGGGTAGCTTAGGAGTGAGTCCAAAGATGGTAAACTGTGTAAGAAATTGGTTAGGGGATAGGCCACAGAGGGTGATGGTAAACAGAGTTCATTCATAGGATGGGAGAGTGACCAGCTGGGTGCTTCAGGGATCAGTACTGGGACTGGTTCTCTTGAATGTTTTTATAAGTGACATCACAGAGGAGCCAGACAGAAGGTCTTCCTCTTTGTGGATGACACCAAAATCTGCATTAGGGTGGACACTCTGGGTGGGGAGAAGGATAAGAAGAAACCTGAGAAAACTTGAGGAGTGGTCAAGTGTATGGCAGTTGGGTTTCCACATGTAAATGTGCAAAGTAATGCACTTGGGGCACAGAAACCCAGGAACAGAGCACAAAATGGGAGGCATGGTACTCATAACTACCAAGCAGAAAACAGATCTAGAGGTAATCATATCTGATGACATAAAGGTAGCCAGGCAATGCAACAAGGCAGTTTGGAGGGCTAGTGGGATACTGGGGTACATAAGGAGGGGTATCACCAGCAGAAAGAAGGAGGTGGTATTGCCTCTATATAGATTGCTAGTAAAAGCCCATCCAGAGTACTGTGTCCAGTTCTGGAGACCACATCTCCAAAAGGATATAGACAGAGTGGAGGTGGTCCAGAGGAGGGCAAACAGTATAGCAGCAGTATAGTAGGATGCAGTATAGCACAGTGGTTTAAGGCTCTGAGCTGCAAATCTGAAAACCTGAGTTTGAATCCCATAGCCCCCACTTACATACTGTATGACCCTGAGTAAGTCACTTAACTTCCCTGTGCTTCCAGGTTGCACCTATAAACAAGCTTTCAGCTTAGTGTGTCTCACCTGGTTAAACAGTTGGGGGAAAAAAACAAAAGGGTGCAGGATCTGCATCAGAAGCCATGTGAAGATAATTTTTAGGACCTAAATATGTACACCATGGAAGAGAGAATGGAGAGAAAGACATGATAGAGATATTTAAATACCTTGTGAGGCAAATAAGGTACAGGAGTGCAGTATTTTTCAGAAAAAAATTTACTCAAGAACAAGGGGGCATGGTGGTAAATTCAGGAGTGATGTGAAATAGTGCTTCTTCACAGAAAGATTGGTGGATTCTTGGAACTGTCTTCCAGTGAGGGTGATCGGGGAGAAAACAGTGGTGGGGGTTCAAGAATGCATGGGATAGGAATAAAGGAATCTTAAGGAACGGGAAAGGGGGCTGGTGAATGATCTGGAGGTCAAGTAGGATCTGCGGTGATACTATAGGCAGGGGAAAATGGGCAGACTAGGTGGGCCAAGCAGTCATTATCCGCCCACAAAATCTATGTTTCTATGTTTCTTGATCTGGGCTGTGCCCAATTCTGTTTGTGCACAGGCAGGAATTGTACAACCTGCATAAGTCAGTGAAGACTTTGTCTTCCTGCTGCCATCTCATCATTAGCCATTGGAAATGTTCCCAGTTTGACTCTAGCTGCTGTCATGTCAAACTTCCTCCTCCGCCTCCTCCAGGGCCTACTCCAGTTTATCGAGCTTTAGTAACATCAAACCTCATCCTTCTACTCAACAGAGACCTACTTCAGAGTGCAGAGCTTCAGTCACACGGAACCTTATCTGTCCTTATCTTAATGTTTAATAAATAAGTAAATATAAATTTATTAACAACAATTATTAAAAAATCAGTCATATAACAGATACAGTTACTCCAGTGTGACTAGTTGCAATTGGGTGAGAGACTAGCCAGGACTCAATAAGGATATAGAAACTGCTATGTTTTTATAAGTGTATTTAAGCATGTTGTATTAACTGCGACTTTTATGTGCTTGCCAATTTTTACATGGTCTATGATTTTCTAACATTTTTTAAACATATTTTATATTGTCAATTTTTTAAATATTTGCAATATTATGGTCTTGGCTAGCTTATGTTTGTTAGGTATATGTATGTGATGTATGTTACCTCTGGGACCACCTTTTTCCAGTGGCACATATGGCATTTAATGCATTAAGAAATTCAAGCATTGCCCTTTTAAACTTCTGCCTTAAATACAGCAGTGTGGTAACAGGTGGTTACCTTGAAAAAGCATGCAGTGTGCATGTGTAACATTGGTGGAGGGAGTAGATGTCTCCTTGTCTGTCTTTGCATGAGATACAGACAAAAATAAACTGTTTCATTTTAAATATATTTGAGAGCAATTTCAAGTTTTTATCTATGTGAGAGTGGCTGATGCAGTGAACAGATGTCCCTGCACAGTCTCTGTAATCTATAATTACTGTTTATGAATAAACTAATATGAGCCTTATTTCTGTTGAAGAAGGCAAGTAACCTTTTTAGTCTGACAGATGTTGACTATGATTTTTAAATGTTAAATTGTTGTGCAAAATAATTCCTAACTATTTATATGATTTCAGCATCATTAAAACATTAACATCATTGCCTAGTATTGACAGGTCAGGTCTGTTTACTGAACAACATCCACTGTGTCTTGTTTGTATGCAAAATATATCTACCAGCATGCAAGAACAATTTAGTCTGCTCAGAACAATAATTAGGAAGATCGTTAATATATAATAAAAATAGAAGTCTGCCTAACACTGATCCCTTTGGGACTTTTTGTGTTATTGTAGCCTCTAGCCATAATCCTGAAAGAAATGTTCCAATAGCTGTGGCATAAACATGATGTAAAACTGACTGAGGAAACATAAAATAGGTTGAAAAGTAAATAATCAGTTAAAATCTAAATCTTGAATGGCTTCCCCCGGCCTCCCCACTCAGAATTGTGGGCAATATAGGGTCATATATTTTCAGGTCAAGTTTGAACTTGAATTATAAGCCTGGTTCTCTTATAATGGAAGTAAAACTATTTACACTGTGTTCTATTTCTGCTAAAAGCCAGCCTGTCATTTTAAGGTTGAAATGACTGTATAATTGCTTTTCTGCTAGCTTTTCATATTATCTCTATTCTAGGATATGTATATTGTTTTTTTAAGTGTAGTATAAGATTAGGGGCCAAATATTCAAAGTTTTGCACCTGGCGCAAATCTGTTGCACTGGAATAGTGCCAAATGTGCACAAGGCTGACATATTCAGAAGCCCTTTTAGTGCCGGAGCTATGTGATACTGCTGATGCTAAAAGTTTATGTATTCAGGGGAGGGAATGAGGGGAGTGGCCATGAATGCCGGCCAGCGCTTTGGCATATTCAAAAGAATAGCGCCATGCTACAGGTGTTTAGACATAGAAACATAAATACATAGACTTTGACGGCAGATAAGGACCGCTTGGCCCACCTAGTCTGCCCATTTCCCTACCTACAGGATAGGCCGCAGATCCTAGTTAACCAACAGCCTATTTCTTCCTGCTCCCCACAAGAATTGCCTTTTGTCTGTCCCATGCATTCTTGAATTCTCCCACAGTTTTAGACCCCACAACCTCCTCAGGAAGGCTGTTCCATACATCCACTGCCCTCTCTGTGAAAAAATACTTCCTCACATTGCCCCTGAACCACCCCCACTCTATCTTTAAATTGTGTCCCCTTGTTCTTACATCTCTTTTCTGAAAGATGCTACCTCTTGGACTTTGTTGATTCCACTGAGGTACTTAAAGTTTCTATTATGTCCCCCTCTCCTTCTTTCCTCAGGGTATACATATTAAGCTCCTTTAGTCTCTCCTAAATGCGGCTTCTCTTGCAGACCCTGCACCATTTTAGTTGCCCTCCTCTGGACTGCCTCTATCCTGTCTATGTCCTTGTGGAGATAGGGTCTCCAGAACTGGATGCAGTACTCTAGATGGGGTCTCACCAACTGTCTGTACAGAGGGATAATAACTTCCTCTTTTCTGCTGGTGATGCCTCCCTATGCATTCCAGTATACACCCAGCCCTCCCTACTGCCTTCTCACATTGCTTGCTAACCTTAAGATCATCTGATATGATTACCCCAGGCCCCTTTCCTTTTGTTGTTGTTACTACCTCCCCCATTGTGTAATCTTCCCGGGTTCTTGTTTCCCAGGTGCATTATTTTGTACTTCTTTGCATTGAATCCTAGCTGCCATACTTCTGACCATTCCTCCAACCTTCCCAAGTCCCTTCTCATCCTTTCCATGCCTCCTTGTGTACCAACCCTGTTGCAGATCTTTGTGTCATCTGCAAGAGGCATACTTTTCCTTCCAGTCCCTCTGCAATGTCACTTATAAAGACATTAAAAAGGACTGGACCCAGTACTGAACCCTGCAGTACCCCACTAGTAACCCCTCTTTCTTCAGAGTGGACTCCATTTACAATTACCTTCTGTGTCCTGTTGTCCAGCCAATGTTTTACCCAGGCTATCACCCTGGGACCCACTCCCAGGCTGGTTAATCTGACTATTAATCTTTTGTGTGGGACTGTGTCAAATACCTTGCTAAAGTCTAGGTAAGCCATGTCCACAGCCACTCCCTGGTCTACTACTTTGGTCACCTAGTCAAAGAAATCTATTAGATTCGTCTGACATGACCTTCCCCCTGTGAACCCATGCTGCCTTGGGTCCTGTGCCCCACTGTCCTCTAGGTACTCAACAGTTCTTTCCTTCAGAAGTTACTCCATCACTTTCCCTAACACAGAGGTCAAATTGACAGGTCTGTAGTTTCCTGCCTCGATCTTGGTCCCACTTTTGTGAAGGGGAATCACATCCGCCTTCCTCCAGTCCTCGGGTACCACACCATCCTCCCATGATTTGTTAAAAAGAGAAGTCAGTGGTTTCACTAGTTCCCCCCTTAATTCTTTTAGAATTCTGGGGTGAATGCCATCCACTCCCATTGCTGTGTCCACCTTCAGTTTTAGGAGTTCTTGCAGAACCCTTTCTTCTGTGAAAGGACTGGGATTGACCCCCCCTATCAAAGCTGCTTCTGTTAACTGGATTAGGCACCTCCCCCTCCTCTTTTGTGAATACTGAGCAGAAATATTCATTCAGTATCCCTGCTTTTTCACTGTCCCCCTCTGCCCACCCACCGTTCATTCTATTCAGCCTCACTATCCCTCCCTTTGTCTTTCTACGCTCTCTGATGTACCTATAAAAGGTTTTATCCCCCTTCTTAACCGAGTTGGCTATCTTTTCCTCAGTTTGGGCCTTTGCTATTCTGACTTCCCTCCCTGTTTCCTTCTGCCTTAACTGGTACAGCTCTCTGTCCTGCTCCTTCTGTGTTTCTTTATACTTCCTGAATGTTATCTATGTTATCTTTTTCTCCCTGACTTTCCCAGCCACCTCTTTTGAGAACCATAGTGGCTTTTTTTTTCATTTTGATTTGTTTATTTGCTTCACACAAAGGCTTGTTGCCTCAGTGATGGCAGTTTTGATGATTCCCCATTGTTGCTCCACCCCTCCTTCTAGCCTGTTTGCTAGTGCTTTTCTAAGGCACTCTCCCATCTTGCCAAAGTCAGCCCTCCTGAAGTCCAGTGCCCTCACTTTTGTATGGCTTGATTCTGCAGCTGAGTTTAACGTGAACCACACTGTTTGATGGTCACTTGTTCCCAGATGGCAACCCACTTCTAGATCTGAGATCCTCTCACTACCCCCATTTGAGAGTATGAGGTCTAAGATTGCTCCCTCATGAGTGAGTTCCGAAACTAGCTATCTGAGGCCTGCCACCTGTAGGGCATCGAGAATGGCCCTGCTCTTGGATGTGGCTGCAGCAAATGTGCTCCAGTTAACATCTGGCATATTCAGGTCTCCCATCTACAGTATCTTACCTTTCTCTGCCATCCTAAAAATGCCTTCTATCATATTCTTGTCCATTCCCTTCCCCTGACATGTGGGTCTGTACACAACCCCTGTGCGGATTGTGGTGCCCTTTCCAGTCTCCAAGGTGACCCACAGTGCCTCCTCTCCTCCCTGTTTACTCTTTTGTTCAGTTGCTTTTATCCTTTCCTTTACATAGAGAGCTACTCCTCCCCCTCTTCTCCCCTGCCTGTCTCTCCTGTAGGTTATGTACCCTGGTATGTTAACAGGTGCTTCAGTTGGATGTTGGGGAAATGGCAGGCAGTTCTTGTAATATATTTGCTCCAGAATATGCAATTTGAGGTGCGCAATCTCTGCCCATGCTGCCTGGAGCTGAGCCCTTAGATCTCAGATGCCAGCATGTAGGACAGTGTCCTAAATGCCATATAACTGCCCTTTCGAAAAGTGACCCATAGTACCTGCAGTTAATAATATCCATTCCAGTTGAGTTGACAAGTTTATAACCTGGTCCGAGTAATTAGAAGTAAAATGAAAGCAAAAGGTTTGATTTTTTTTTTACTTATTTTTTAAAGCTACGGGGGTCAGGGATCATGATGGGGGGTGTGTAGACCACTAGACTACCAGGGAAAATCTTATTTTTGAAAGATACAGGGGTTGGGGATCATGATGGGGGGACCACCAGACTACCAGGGTACATAAATGTGTTTGGTGGCTACGGTGGTCGGGGATCACGATGTAGGGGTGGGGGGGATACTAGACTACCAGGGATGTGGTTGACTATGTCCAGCATGGGAGCATACTTCCCAAGTGTCCCTCATTATGAGGGACATCCCTCATGTTACCCCTCTAAATTGCCCTGTCTCTCCTCTGTCTGTCATGGAACAGGTGCTGCACACACAGGGAATGCACTGTCAATTCATACGTTCAGGCAGCAATTAATAATGTGCTATGATGCTACATAAATAGGTAACGTTGTGCAAGTAATGGCAATGGTTCCACTGTGTTCCGATTTGTGTCTCCATGTTTGATGCTGTGCATATCTCTCAACTGTCCCTGATTGTCAGGGACATCCCTGATCTTGCCACATGAGTTTCCTCTGTCCCATGAGACATATGTGTTTACATGATGGGACAGTGGGGACTATAAGCACAACTTAGAAAATGGGCTGGAAAAATCCCGGGCTCTGATTGGCTGATACCCCTGACAAGGTGGGCATCTATCAGACAACAAAGCCCTGGGTATTAAAAGTACCAGCCAAACTGACACTTCACCCAGTTATGTATCCCTCTGCCCACCCCGCTTCTTCATTGGCCAAAGCACTGGGCATGAATTTTAAATCGCTGCCATTTTATTATCTCACTTAGTGAGTGAGTGTTCACCCCCCCAACAATGGCACTCATGGCAGTAGTCACCCAATGTAAGTTAAGAAAGAAAAATTATTTCTATAAAAAAAAAAAGGAACAGCTGTGGTGCATACCTTACGCTGCACTACACTAATCAACTGCACTGCTTTTACTGTTCGCTCAGCTCCCATACACTCCTTTGAGGACTGAATCCAAAACGAAGCATGACTCCACTTCCCACAACTCCACTGGCAATGCCTTCCTTTTAATAAATGTAACCCGCATTAAGAATCCAGCTGTTTATTTAAACAATGTGAGCCCAAACCTAAAAAAAAAAACCTGCAAAGGCAGTGGCGGCGGCTCGTTTGCTCTTACGACCAGCTTGCCACCTGCTATCAACTCGGTCTGTGTTGTTTACTATAACATGCAGAGAGGATGGCAGCAGCAGTAAACGGAGCAGGAGTTGAGATGGAGGGGCCAAAAATGGGATGCCAGCATCTGTAAAAAATCAGGACACTTGAAAGGTCTGAAGAATTGACTGCTATGCAAACAGAAAAAAAAATAGAAATCCCTGTACTTTCGATCACTGTTCAGTAAAGGGGTTAAAAAACAGTAACCTGGACGTCTGTCTCACGTCTAGTTCACAGCCGTCGCAGGGTAACGCTCCCAATCTTAACAGTCACAATTTACGACCTCAGAAAGAAGAAAAACAAGAAAACTGGTAAAACATTTTATTTATTTAAAACTCAAAAAGTGACACTAAGAGACTACTGGGGCAAAACATTTAGAAACTGTATCTTCTTCTGGAAATTGGGGGTGGCATATGTACAAGAGAATAGCTCTGTGGATGGGGGGTGCAGCATAAGATGGGACAGCACAGAAACCAGGGACTACTTTACCTAAAAGAAAATGTTGTAGTGCTTATATATATATTTTTTCACAGTAATTTCCTCTGTTATTTTATTATTTTATTAAAATGTCCACCGGTAGCCCATTTTCTAAGCGCAATAATACCCTCCAGGGTGGGCGGTATGGGCAATACCGGACCTTCCAGGGGCTATAAGGCCCTCCGCCTGTGGCGCTGGGCCTCATTACGCCCCTGAGCAGTCCGGTATTGCCCAATACCACCCACCCTGTCGGGTACTATTGCTTACATAATGTCACTGCTTAACATTACAGGCTTGTTCTTCTTCAGAACATGCATCTCACACTAATTCCCTTATTCTGTCCGCTTTCTGAATGAATGGCACCAATTTTACAGATGTGTCCCTGATTTGGGGTCTTTGTCCCTGAGTTTTTTAGGCTTTGTCCCTGATTTATAAGGAAGTGTAACCCCCCTGCAAATGGGGGTTCCCAAAAGACTTCCAGGAGCTTGCTTGAATGCTCCAAGCCTGAATGGTGTTTGGCATTTAAGCCATTTATCAGTGAGTGTTTTTAGAGCCTCTGGTACTGTCTCTTTAAGAGCTGTCTGCTTGCAGACATAATTAGTTGTATGGGGGACTGTGTGCTTCTCTGAGTACCACTTGAGCTGCTGCCAATTCACTTCATTTTGCAGTCACTAGGAGTGCAAAGGAACCTATCTGAAAGATGTAACTGTTTGCCAGAAATTATTTAGAGTAATAATGAAATTACAGTTTGTCTAACCTGCTTTCTTTGCAGTCAGAACTGTGTCTGCTAGTTCCCCATTCTAGTTTTGAACTGCTGAACTGGACCAATCAGTGTGGGTAAGCTAGCTCTAAAATGGTGCCTTGGACGAATCAGAACTTGGACTCATAATCTGAGCCAGCCACAAGAGGATTGTATGGGCAGTGACTCTGGGAGATGTAGTTTAGACTTCAGTGCCTTTTTGGACCAACAGCAGCAGTCTATTGTGGTGACAGCCAATCCAGTCAAGAACTGGGAGGAACTCAAAGGAAGTGCCCGGTTTTGTCGGTTGGAGTTCAGTTGAGCTTTGGCAGTGAAGAAGGAAGGAGCCCTGTGCTTTTTTCAGTGTGCAGTTTTAGTCAAAAAACGTGTGTAAGGCCCAGAGTTCCGGTCTGCAGCTTGTGTAACAGCTTGTTAGGACTGAATCCGTCCTGTGAAAAGAATCAAAGGATCTCTGAAGAGTAGAAACCAGGCTCACCCTGTAGAAGACTGGAGGAATGGCTGAAAATTGCACTCGGTCTGTCAGGAACTGAATCTGCTGTGTGTTCTCCTGGGTATTGTGCAGTAATTGCGATCGGGATACAGATGCAGCCTGCCTGGTATAGTGCTTTCTTTTATATGGATGTGTGCAGAGGTTTGTGTACCTCAAGTGAGCCCTGCTGACATTGAAGGACCCTATCTTATTTGGAGGTCGTGAGTACTAATGCAGGGTTGCTCCCTGTTGAATTGCCACATTAAATCCAAATGGAATTACTGTACTGCTGACTGTTTAATTCTCCTTTTCTCTGTGTGAAAGGGCCCCTACCAGCTGCCACGGTTTGGACTAGCCACTAGTGCTTGGGTACCCAGGGACAGTAACTGATAGGGATAGGCCTGTGCACAGAGCCATAGGTAGATTATTCGAGTGATAAGCTAATTAACCTGATTTCCCCCTGTCCTTGTTATATCCCCCTAAATAAATCAGAGCTGCTTGTTTCAGCAAAGTTATACTGCCTGAGGTATTTGTCTATGTTAAAGTACTGTACTGTGATTGTTGCACTGTATCTCATTTCACAGGAGGTCCCAGTGCGGAACCAGACCTGGGGTAAGTGTATACTGTGAAGGTAATTCTGATATATTGTGTGGGCCACTAGTGGGAAGAAAGGGGGGTTGCAGTGTCCCAGAGGGCTGTGACCAAGTTAGTTTAACTATTGCAAACCCTGACCTCTGGGTGGAGGCACCCGTCATTGGATCCAGGCCCCTCAACCTGTTAGTGGCAAATCAGGCAGGGGTAGTAGCCCCTGGGATAGCGCCATCTAGGGGTTACAGAAGGAAGTTGAGAGGTATGATACTGTGTCCCTCATTGCCCCTCAGTCAGCACATCTGTGTCCCTCATTGCAGTGCTGCATAGTTGAGTGGTATGCATTAAATGTGCCTGCAAACACTCATTTCCTGCAGCATCCAGCCTATACATCCCTTCCAACCAACAGGGAGTTGCTGTGAGCATACACTGGCCTGCAGCTTCCAGCCTGTACTTCCATTCCGAACAACAGGGGGTTACTGTGAGCTCCATGCAATAGCGCCAGACAAAGTACATGGGAGTGCATGCAAAGCAGGCCATAATGAGATGCAAATGTGAATGTTTGCCCATGGATTGCCTGAGTAGACTCATTTGCATAGGATCTTTGAATATAGAAAACTTTTGCCCCGGGCTAACATGTTTGCACCAGGCTTATGTGTTAGCACTGTGCAATCGGGTTTGCCCCAGGCAAACCTCTCAAAAGCATAGCACAGTTCTGCAGTGTGTGGCCTGCATTGTTGTTTGCAGTTGTTGTGCAACACTTCATTGCTATCACACACATTGTCCACCAACTTCAGCTCTGCCTTGCTCCATCTCTGTGTCCACTGAGCTGCTGTTGCATTTTGCACTTCCCTGTTGCTATATTCATAGCTGTCTTGTTTCCCAGGCAATTTTAGCACTGCACTCCCAGCCCTGTTTGTACTACTTCCTTTGCACGCTATATTCGGCAGGTTTAGCCCTGGAGCTATTCCTTTGAATATAGCTTGCTACTGGTTCGGGGCTAATTTAGCATGCCAGGCAGTGCTAATTGGGGAAATCATGTAGGGCAGAGTTCGGGAGGGTTTGAAGGCACTGAGGGTGGACAAGGCGCCAGGCCCAGATGGCATCCACCCCAGGGTACTGAAGGAGCTGGTAGAGGTCCTTGAGGGACCTTTGGTAGACCTAGTTAATGCCTCACTACACTCAGGGTGTGTACCTCAGGACTGGAGGATGGCTCATGTGGTGCCCCTCCACAAGAGTGGCCCCAAGGATGAACTGAGGAACTACAGACCAGTGAGGCTCACATCCATCATGGGTAAGCTGATAGAGACTATCCTGAAGGAGAGGCTGGTGGCCCTCCTAGAGGCCAAAGGACTACAGGACAGCAGATAGCATGGCTTCATAGATGGCAGATCCTGCCAAACCAACCTGGTGGAGTTCTATGACTGGGTAACTAGGCAACTGGACAGGGGCCATGCAGTGGATGTCCTGTATCTGGACTTCAGTAAGGCATTCGACTCAGTGCCACATGGGAGGCTGGTAAGTAAGTTAGAAGGCACAGGGGCGGGTGCAAAGCTGGTGAGATGGGTAGGGAACTGGCTTCAGGGAAGGCAACAGAGGGTGGTGGTGGGTGGGGAGCTCTCACACCCAAGGGTAGTGATGAGCGGTGTTCTGTAGGGCTTGGTGTTGGGACCAGTGTTGTTTGGGATATTCATTGCAGACATATCATTGGACATCAACAGCAAGATCAGTCTGTTTGCTGATGATACCAAGATGGGAGGGGTGGTGGACGACGACCTAGAGGATGGCAGTTTTTTTTTTCAGGATGATCTGGCAAAGCTTGAAACCTGGTCAGACACCTGGCAACTGGGGTTTAATGCCAAAAAGTGCAAGGTGCTGCATTTTGGGGTGAAGAACCCAGAGAGGAGTTACCAGCTGGGGGGAGTGCAGCTAGCCCAGACAGAGGAGGAGGAGAAGGATCTGGGGGTGCTCATTACAGGGTCAATGAACAATTCAGCACAATGTAGGAAGGCTGCTGCAAAGACCAACAAAATGCTGGGTTGCATTGCAAGGGGTATATCCTCGAGAAGGGAGGAGCTGATTCTGCCACTGTATAGGTCATTAGTTAGACCGCACCTGGAGTACTGCGTGCAGTACTGGCGCCTGTATCTGAAGAGGGACATTACGTTACTGGAGGGGGTGCAGTGCAGAGCGACAAAGATGATCAAGGGGATGGGGGACTTATCATACGAGAGGAGGTTGAAGGAGTTGAACATGTACTCGCTGGAGGAGAGGAGGGACGGGGGGACATGATTGAAACCTTTAAGTACATGAAAGGAATAAACAAGACGGGTACAGAAGGGCTGTTCAAAGTAAGGGAGGGGAGGGACACCAGGGGCCATGATATGAGATTGGAAGGAGGAAGGTTCAGGAGGGAGATGAGGAGACACTTTTTTACAGAGAGGGTGGTAGCTAGGTGGAATGCGTTACCTGCAGAAGTGGTATTCAGTAGAACAGTGGACTGTTTCAAAAGGGGATGGGACAGGACAAGAGGGAGGGTCAATGGAGGGGAAGGGTGGAAGGGAGGGGCAGCTGCAGACTAAGGGGCGCTAGCTGCACATTCGAGCAGACTTGATAGACCTCTAGGCATTTATCTGCTGGCAAATTTCTTATGTTCGTATTTTTCGTATGACACCGCCAAACTGGAACTGGAGAGATGGAAACCACTCCACCTCTCATTTGCAGGAAAGATAGACACCATAAAATGAATCACAGACCCAAAGTTCTTGCATCTGATTTTACATCTGTCAATACATATCCTTCCTAAATGGTTCCATAAGCTAGACTCTGTGAGAGGCAATTTTTTTATTGGTAGGTAAATCCTCAAGGTACATAAGGGCCAAACTTAGGAGCCACTGGAGTAAGAAGAGCTGGGGCCTGCCCTGGTTTCTTGGATATCACATGGTCTTCATTTTGGCCCTAACAATCAAATGGTTTTCAGCTCCAGACTCCCACACATGATTGTTGGTACATGGAAGATCCTTCCCTAATTGAGAACAGAGCCCTATCGGTCTCATTATATTCCAAACACAGGGAACACATATAAAGAGACCGGTGGGGATCATTATATGCCAAAGATAGGGGAGGCATTATGCCTTCCCCTATGACTGATATCTCAGTAAGGTACGGACAGAATGCTCAAGTTAATCTCTGCACATCTGAAACAAAATCCTTTTGCACCACTGTGGGGAACCTGGCAGTACAGGTTGATGGTAATAATGTACACTGGAAAAACTGGGAGACATAAGGGATCAGAATGGCCAGGGACCTTTATGTGGCAGGCATCGCCATTGCTGACTCATTTTCCTCCCAGGTGGTTCACTTCCAGATCCCTCAGAAGGATTTCTAAAAATATCTGCAAATCTGAGACATGATCCATCACCTCCACAGATCTCTCCCCAGTACTCCAGTTACTTAGCCCTCACAGACTCAGCAGGTATGGGAACAGCTCACTAAGGGGCATGCCAGCCATGTATACCAGGTTCTAAGAGATGCCCAACCAGACTAAACTCAAAAAGTTTGAACCTAGTGGCAATCTGAGTTGAGTACCATAATCACAGACTCCCAATGGGCCACCTGCTGGGATAGATTGCACAGAGCCTGCAGAGATGGCAGGAGCCACCTGATTCTGAATAAACCATGATGAGATGCTATAGAACACCACATGTACTGAAAGGTATGGGGCTTATAAGTCATAACCTCTGTTGGAGGTGTGGGCAACCAGGGCCCGCCTCTTTCACATTCCATGGGTTTGTCCTGTGATCCAAATAAATGGTTTTCATAGTTGACATCTTATCTGGACAAACTTATTTGAAGAAGACCACCTCTTGCATTGTTATGGGTTGGGGATTTTAATAGATCATGGATGAGAACTTTTAAGATTTCCCACAATTTGCGCCAAGTGGTAGATGAACCTACCCATGGAGGCACAGTTTGTGATTTGATGTTAAGAAATATCCAAGATTTTTATCAAAAACCTGAGGTTAGGGATAAAATTGGTTTATCTGATTATAGATTGGTAGCTTGTTGTCCTATACTTAGTTATAGACTTTCTCAAAGTTTAAAACAGGAATGATATAATAAATTAAAAAATGGTTTCATATTTGACATCTTCTCTGTAAAAAATTATTTGTAGAAGCCCAGCCTCTTGCTTTTTTGTAGGTTGGGGATTTCACTAGATTATGGGCAAGAACTTTTAAAACTTCAAAAAGGATTGATGAACAGAAAATTGTTGTGGCAGTAGTAACTAAGTTTTCTTCAATTAATGTTAGTTATTTTCAGGGCATAGCAGAGGAGATGTTTAATAATTTGGTTGGACAGTTGCAAAATATTGTTGATAGAAACACATCAGGTACTGTAGGTGCAACCCTTCCTCAGGCGGAGGCTTACCTGGACATCTCTCATGCCTCCCCTGGAACCCTGCCATCTGATGTCCCACTTGTTCCGGCCCCACAACTGCAGCTTTGAAGAGGATCAGAGGAACCATCTTACCAAGTGCTGCACTGTTGCACAGTGAGTGTGCACACATCTGAGTGGACAGCTGCCTGAGTGTGTGATCTGGTTCCAGCATGAATGTTTTCAGTGCTAGGAGCACCTGCCAGCTCAATGCCTCTATACCCATGACCCTAACTTCCCGACCGAATAACAGCCTGGGGGGAGGCAACAAACCTTGAGGGATAGCACACCTTTGGGAAATTTAAATGCACACTTTGGAACATTTAAATAAGTAAAAACAAAACAGACTTTGGAGCATAAGGCTCCATTAAAGCAGGAGAGCCGCCATCTTTCTGCCTTTCAACTCAGAACACCACCCAATCAGCAGTCAGCAAGCCACAGCAAAGGACTTGGGAGAATGCTGCAATAGGCTCTCCCAGATGCACTGGTGGGCTGACAAGAGCCACTCAGAGGACAGGACAGGGCAGGAGGACTGATGGACAGCCCTGCCTGTCTAATAAGGGACTGACTGAGAGAAAATAAGGGACTAAGCCTTGGAGAAGCAAGGGTCAGTCTGAGAGGGATTGAAAAAGGTGCAGGGTTGCTGTTGGTAAAGAAAGCAAGAGGTCTAGCCAGGTCAACAAATCCTGTGAGCCCTCTCCACGGTCATTCAAAAAAGCACCTGTGAACCTTTCCCTGGGTTCAGTAAATTCAGACACTGTTCCAGATGAGCCAGGTTTGGGAGAAATTGCTGAAAAGGTGACCCAGTGGGCTACTGTTGCATCTACAAGTTTCTGAGTTGTATCAAGTGGAGACAGATACAGTATCTGCATCCTTCCCAGACTACTCCAGAGCCAGGTAAAGGGCCTGCTAGCCCTTACACAGTGGGGTGGATCAGGGAACAGGGAACCAAGGGCACATGCCTGAGTACAGGTGTACTCTTGATCCCTTAGGGATCTGGACTGTCAGGTCACTCCTGGCATCTGGGCTCCTTGGGAACCGGGAAGCCACTCCATAGTGCTCCCGTAACTTGAGAGTCGTGCCAGAAGAGCTACATCCTGAGAACTGAGCCAGAAGGGCTGAATCTTGACAGTCGAACCAGAAGAGCTGCATCCTGAGAGGTGTGGTCCAGAAGGGCTGTGTTGCTGTGACACATTCAAGAGAATCTGAAGTTCCTGTTTGCTGTTGACTGGCTCCTGTGTGGTGTTTCCCACCTTGTCTGAACTGCTATATCCATGAGTCAGGCGAGTGCTGGCATTTCTGGCTGGAGTTTTGTACTTCTCTCTGTCTGGTTTACAACTTTGTTTTCAAGCCTTTTAGGAGTTCAAGCAAGTGTTTTGAAATGTCAAGTTCTTATTAAACTGTGCTTGCACACTATGGCCTGTTTAGGTGTTAAAATGCAAGCTTGCTAATTTTCTTCAAGTGCACCGTCAAAAGAACCCTGACAATGTAACAGCCAGGCCTGCACTGGGACTCTAGCATTACTCTTGGGTACCCAGAGTCTGTTTGGTATTTGTTTTAAACTAGAATCTATAGTTCTACTACTGGTACTGGTTAAAGAGTATACTACAGTCTCTGTAAATTATGTAATCTGTTTTTGTCCCTTGCTTGGGTGGGTGCACCCACAACTGTATGGGGTTTGAGAAGGTGATACTGGCCTACATTACTGAGGTTCTTTGCATGTATTGATATATGGAGGGAGTGCTTTATGGTGACTTGCAACAGCTTAACCCATTTTTCTTCTTCAGCTGCCAGGCCTGTGTTATCAAATAAAAGCACTGTTAATTGTTTGCATTTCACCCTTGTGTGTGCCCTCAGTTTGTACAATCTGGGTTGTTTATTGGTAAAGGTGATAACTGCTTTGTGATCCACAGAGGGTAGTTTAGTCCAGTGTGTGGAGGTGGGTAGGTACTGCATCCCAGAGGGTGGTATTGCAAACAACATCTGACCAGCTTATTCTCTCTGGGTGGAGGCACCGCACTATTTATTATCTGTTTTGGGACGAACGCCCCTACCTCAGGCGAAAGAACAAACCCAAACCCCTCAACCCAGTGTGCCCTGTACAGTCACCAGGCAGAGGTGTGAACACGGTCACAGCACCGACCGGGGTGGGGGATGTCACATATTAGAGGCACCCCTGGGGTTTTCAGAGGCTTTTGTCATCATTGCACCCCCCCTAAAATATTTTTTGCAAATGTTAAAATGGCTTTCCAAGAAGTGGAGGACTGGTGTGCATTTGAGGGTTGGGTCTGCAGAAAAAGCACCTAGTAAAAAATGTGGCTGTGGAGCGGAGCAAAGAGTCCACTATGGAAGTGTTGGAGGGTGCCCTGAAAGAGTATGGGAGTGTAAAATTTCAAAGAGTGACCAGAGAACCTGGCACCCAGGATAGAAACCTAATTGTGGAAACCGAGAAGGACTTAACAGCCCTGTCTTTACCTGCCACAGTGACACCTGAGGGGTCTCAAGAGATCTGGATGATGATAAGCAAAGGAAGCCCTGCAAGTCCAAAACCCCCTTCACCATGCCCGAACCCTAGGGAAGATTTTAAGACCAAACTAGAACTCTTGCTGGCTAGTAAAGGGAAAACCATTAATGGTGCACAGACCTTGTTGCCTCTCTGGACAGGCACTGAAGAATCTGGGTTAGCCCAATCTGCGTGTTCAGACTATTACCAACACATAAGGCTTTTTTCTGGTACCATCCCCACTCCTGCTGGAGAAGATGATTAGGAAACTTGGATTTATTATGCTGTCCCAATGCTACAGGAATGGCAATGTTCCGAGGCAGAAAAATGTAAAAGGTTGGTAGAGAGCTCGAGGGGCCCACCTTGAATGCTATTCAGTGCTTGCGTGCCACAGACCCAAAGGCCAAAGTACATGAATACCTTGCTGCCTTAGACAGTGTATTTCAGAGTACGGAATCCTGTGATGACTTGCACAGGTCGTTTAAGACCACCAAACAGCACTGGGGGGGAGCAACTCTCTGATTACCTATATAGATTTGAGAGGGCTTTGCATAAATTATATTGGAAAGGTGGGATAGAGTCTAAAGACTTGAACAAGATGCAAGTAGAGCAAGTATTTAAGGCTGCGCAATTTTCAGAGTTGCTGTTGTTAAAGTTACACTTAAAAGAGAGACTGGTTGATCCCCTCCTCTCACTGAGTCCTGCTGTAGGAGGTTAGAGAAGCTAAGGAACAAGATGAACAGTGGGGACCCCGTGTGCAGCCACTGCCAGTGCCCAAGTGTCAGATAGTGCAGGCTCCCTTGAGGTCACAGTGCTCCAGAGACTGATTCAAGAAATGAAAAATGTGATGGGCCAATCGGGCATGACCAGCCTAAGCCCCAAGGAGTCTGAGCCCTCAGTCCCTAGCATTCCTATGTCAACTAATGTTGTGTCAATGACTCCGAGCCCTAGAGTATGAGCCTCAAATGCAGTTTCATTGGAGAAAGTCCATACCCAGGTGATTGAGCAAAAGAAAATGGTAGGGGACTCCAGTACTCGCCAAGCCCTATAATTGCCTAGGACCTCTTCCCGGGAGGGGGGCTCCCATGGACCTCCCCAGCTAGAACCCATTGATAGTCCGCACATAGAACTATGGTCTACTGCTACCAGTATCAGTAAAAATACCACCAATAGCTTAATCTGGTTCAATGTCAGCTGGCATCCATCTGCATCCCTCTGCCCCGGGACAAGGCTGAAAATAGGCAGAATTGTCTAGTCCTCCTTTTCCAGCCAAAAAAACTAAATAAAAGTGTGGGGAGGACGGGCATGTTCAACATTAGTGTCAGTTCAAAAGCAGTTTTCAGAAGGTCACAGACTGACTGATCCGAGAGAAACTGGCCAAAAGCACCACTAGGAGGCAGTATAGTGCAGTGGTTTAAGGCTCTGAGCTGCAAATCTGGAGACCTGGGTTGGAATCCCACAGCCCCCACTTGCATACTGTGTGACCCTGAGCAAGTCACTTAACTTTCCTGTGCTCCCAGGTTGTACCTGTAAAAAAGCTTTCAGCTTAGTGTGCCACTCCTGGTTAAACAATAAAAAAAAAAAAAAAAGATCATTAAACTTCAGCGGGCCCCAGCAGAGGAGCACTCTGGGGCTTTGGGAACAAGTCGCTCACCAAACACAAGTATTAAAGCGACTGGATGTATCAAAGCCAAAGCATCAAATACTAAAGCTCAAGTGTCAAGGAACTGGGAATGAGACTGTGAGTCCTACTGCAGATGTGGAAGCTCGAGTGAATGGACGGCCCACCTGAGTGCTACTGGATAGTGTCTCCCAAGTCACTACAGTGTTCAAAAACTATTATGATAAGTATCTGTCTCATAAAAAGTTGGAGCCTTGGAAGGCTTGGATGTGTGGGGTCACAGTGAAGCTTCATACCCTTATTTAGGCCTGATTCATATCTGGATCTTCATCCCAATGAAAATTGCTGGAACTCTTATTGATGTGGAGACATGTGCCCTGCTGTGCCCATGAACAATCATGTAAGAAGGGATTCTGATTATTGTTGGAATCAATGCCCATATATGTTCCACCACCATAGTCAGCTATGCAATTAGTTTGAGGCACAACAAGGAAAAGTATCAGTGCCCCTCCATGCACTTGTTAAAAAAACCTACAGTCGCAAAGCCACTGTCCCACCTGAGGATCAGGCTGTAGGGACTGTGTGACTTCAAGAACATTCGGAAGTGGTGTTACCTTCAAAGCAGAGTATGCTGTCACTGGAGTAGTGCAACTCAAGGGACCCTGTCATAATCAACTGCTGATGTTGGACAGCCCAGAGAAAGTCAGTTTGCCAGAGGGGCTCATAGGCAAACCCGGTATACTGCCCGCTAAAGTCCATGTTTACGTCAGATAAGTAACTATACATGTGCCAAACATAATGGACTGACCAGTGACCATCCAAAGGGGGAGAATACTTGCTCAGGTCTATTGTGCTGATCTGGTGGCACAGCCACACAAGAGAGAGAGAGAAGCTGGCTCAGAACCTAGCTCCCAGACAGTTAGATCCTTCATTGTTCAAGATTGGAGATCTCTCTTTATCAATAGAGTGCCGGAACAGAATCCAAAAGAAGTTGGTGCAGCGAACAAAAGTTTTCTCTTTAAAAGAATGGGATGTGGGGTGTGCCAAGGGTGTAGAGCACCACATCTGGGTCACAGATGACAGGCCTTTTTGAGAAAGGTTGAGATGGCAGACCCCGGCCAGCACAGATGATGATGGCAAAGGCCCAAACCGAGGAAACACTAGCACAAACAGTAAAAGAAGGTGACAAGACTTTCTATGGATACATTAGTGAAAGGAGAAAGTCCAGAGGGGGTATTGCTAAGATCAAAGGAGATAAGGGGGGCGTGTGAAGAGGAGGACCATGTAAAAGCATCTATCCTAAATAGATACTTCTGCTCAGTATTTACTGAAGAGAAGGTAGGGTAGGGCCCACAGCTCAGCTCCATGGACACAGTGGGGGAGGGAGGTGGACTGGAGGATAAGGTTTGTCTGTTTGCAGGTGACTAGTCCCTTCACAAAAAGAAAGAGTCCTACAAGAGCTTGATAAGCTCAGGGTGGACAAGGCAATGGGGCCTGATGGCATACATCCCAGGGTACTAAAGGAGCTAAGGGTGGAACTAGCAGAGCCACTATCAGAACTGTTTAGTGAGTCTCTGAGCACATGAGAGGTCCCAGAAGACTGGAGAAGGGCTCATGCGATCCCGCTCCACAAGAGTGGTAGCAAGGAGGAGGCAGGGAACTACAGACCAGTCAGTCTTACCTCAGTAGTGGGCAAGATTATGGAGGCACTCCTTAAGGAAAGGACAGTGCAACACCTGGAATCCATAGGAGCACAGGATCCAAGACAGCGTGGGTTTACAAAAGGAAGGCCCTGTCAAACTATTCTCATAGATTTCTCTGACTGGGTAACCAGAGTAGTGGACCAAGGGGGAGCAGTTGATGTCGCCTACCTTGACTTCAGCAAAGCTTTCGATACTGTTCCACATAGAAGATTGATTAATAAGCTGGGTAGGCTCGGAGTGGGTCAGAAGTTGGTCAACTGGGTAGCAAACTGGTTGATGGGCAGAAAACAGAGAGTGGTGGTAAATGGTATATAGTCAGAAGAGATGCAAGTCACAAGTGGGGTACCCCAGGGATCAATCCTGGGGCCAGTCCGCTTCAATATCTTCATCAGTGACTTTGCAGATGGACTGGAGGATAAGTTTTGTCTGTTTGCAGGTGACACCAAGATCTGCAACACAGCAGATGATCCAGACAGGGTGGGCAGAATGGGAAGAGCTGGATACACTAGCAAAATGGTCAGAAGAGTGCCAACTGGGGTTTATTGCAAAGAAGTGTAAGATCATGCACATAGGGAAGAGAAACCCTGAAGCCACCTATAGGCTGGGAGGGGAGTTGCTGGCAGTCACAAGGGAAGAAAGAGACTTGGGCATCATCATCACTGATGACCTGAAATCAACCAAGCAGACCACTAAAGCAGTAGGTAAGGCTAGGGGGATGTTGGGGTGTATTAGTAGGGGTATCACAAGTTGGAAGAGGGAGGTAATAATCCCTCTTTACAAGACACTAGTTAGACCCCATCTGGAGTACTGTGTGCAGTACTGGAGGCCACACCTTCACAAGGGCATTAACCAAATTGAGGCAGTCCAGAGAAGGTCAACCAAAATGGTGCAGGGACTGCATCAGAAAACATATGAGGATAGATTAACGGAGCTCAGTATGTATACCCTAGAGTAAAGGAGTGAGAGAGATAATATGATCGAAACATTCAAACAATTTAAGGGCATTAAAAAGGTGAAAGAGTCTAACATATTTCAATATAAGAAAAATAGCAGGACAAGAGGACACAGCATGAGATTAGAGTGAGGCCGATTAAGGGGTAATGTGAGGAAGTTCTTTTTCACATAAAGGGTGGTGGATGCATAGAATGGCCTACCTCAGGAAGTGGTGGATATGAATACAGTGCAGGGCTTCAAACAGGCATGGGATAGGCATAAGGGAGCAATACAGATGAGTATGAATAGATAGGCCATTGACAGAGCAAAGGCCGATGGCACATTTATAAGGTAGAAAAAGAAATGGGCAGACTGGATGGGCCTTGCGATCCTTATCTGCCGTCAACTTCTATGTTTCTATGTTTCTACTTGCAGGAGATGCTGGCTGCAGGCATCAAGGAGCCCCTGGCCTATGTGTCCACAGTTGTAGTTGTCCAAGTGGAGCTGTCACAATGTGTGCGGACAACCGAACGTTAAACAAAAGAACTGCACCTGATCAATACACTATGCCATGAGTTCAAGATGCTCTAGATAGTCTGAATGAAAGTCAATGGTTCAGTGTGATGGATTTGAGATCCAGCTACTAGCATAGCCCCATGGTTGAGCAAGACCGAGAAAAGACTGTGTTCATCTTCCCCTGTGGTTCTATGAGTTTCTCCAAATGCCACAAGGGATCTCATGGGTGCCTGACACCTTCCAATGGCTAATGGGGAGAGCCGTGGGTGACATGAACTTATTAGAATGCCTGGTGTACTTGGATGACATTATTTTTTTGGGGAAGACCTGGAAGAACATGAAGTCTGATTGTTCAAAGTGCTAGATCAACGGGAGGAGTATGGTCTCAAGCTGTCTGTCGACAAGTGCCTGTTCTTCATGACCTTGGTCAAGTATGTGGGCCACATTGTATCCCAAAATGGTATTAGTACTAATCCCAAATATGTCCAGGCCATCACTACCTTGCCTAAACCCACCTTGCTGGGAGAACTGCAGAGTTTTTTCGGATTTGCCAGTTAATACTGTAGGTTAATAAAGATTACACCCAAATCATCAAGCCTCTACAAGACCTAACCCAAGGGTATCCTCCTGCCAATCAGAAAATCAAGCGGGCATCATAATCCATTCTTGGAAAAGTTTACTATAGAGTGCATGCATCATTTGGGCCCAGACAGACTAAAGTGTCTGATGAAGCATTTGGAGAAATAATCAGACAGTTGGTCAATGTCCTTGTGTTGGTCTACGCAGATCCCAGTAAGCCATATGTGTTGCATACAGATGCCAGTCTCAGTGGGTTGGGAGCAGTGTTGTATCACCCACAAGGACTGCAGTCCATAGCATATGCCAGTTGCAGTTTATTGCCACTGGAAAGAAATTACCTGGTCCACAAGCTAGCTTTTAGCATTCAAATGAGCAATTGTTGATCAGTTCCATGAGCACCTGTTTGGTGCCCACACCACTGTCTGCATTGATAACAACCCCCTCACATCTGTGCAAATGACAGCAAAACTGTTGCTGCAGGCCATTGCTGGTTGTCAGCCCTTTTGACATATGATTGCTGCGTGCAGTATCATCCAAGGAGGAGCAACATCGATGCCGATGTGCTATTCAGATGGCCACACCCAGAAGTGGCAGAGCAAGAATGGATCCAGATCCTAGAGACTGCTGTCCGAGCTTTGTGTAAAAGATATCATCTGGAAGAGTCGCCAGACTCCAGTGCCACACCTCACCTGGTGTACAGTTTGTGTGCCCCATCAGACTGCATACCTGTGGCCTATTGCAATGTTGTGTCCCTCAGTTAATCCACTTTGCCACAAATGAATCCTCAAGAATGGAGAAAAGAGCAGATGGAAGAACCTATAATCTGAGACATTGTCAACTGTCTCCAACGAGGGGGACACCCAGAATTTATCAAAGTAAATCATCCCAACACCTCCCTGCTACTGAGATAGTGGAATAAATTGAAAGTGTATGATGGGATGATTTAGAGAGACCCATAGAGCAATGATGGATCAACTCTAATACAGTTGTTACTGCCAGTAAAGTTCAGAAAGATGACCCTCAAAACCCTGCATGATGAGATGGGACATTTGGTGTGGACAGAACATTGGACCAAGTTAGAAGGAGGTTCTATTGGCCCAGAATGAGTACACAGGTGGAGAACTATTATAAACAGTGTATGAGATGCAGTCAGTGGAAAACAATGCCCACTTTAGAAGCCTCTTAGGTGATAATTATCACAAGTGCTCCCATGGACTTAGTTTGTATTGACTTTTTTAGTTTGAAACTGGATAAAAAGAATATTGTCAACATTCTGGTGGTGACCAACCACTACTCCTGGTATTTATTTATTTATTTGGTTTTTGTTTACCGGGTAAGTACACTAGACAAGAGTATTGCCTATATTCAGGCATGACCTGGGAGAGTACAGGCAGGAGAGAACAAAGTCAAACAGTGTACAACAAGCAGACAGTAGTTCATGATGCAGCATGAAGTGAGAACAAAACATTACAGTTTCCTGACAAGAGCAAGCCACATCTGTGAAAACTAAGAGAAAACAAATAACATTACATTAATTAATTGTGCTAGATGGTACAACAATGACTAACTGAACTACATACTATAACAAACTGGAGAAAAGTAGCAGATTATAACAATAGGATTCGTGATGGAAGTAGGAACGTGCTGATTTCAGAACATGAAGGGAAACAGTAAGTGCCATGTAGGGAAGGAAAGCTGCTAGGAGTGAGTCTCAAGTTACAGCACAAGATCAGCCATCAGATTCTATTAGGTGGGCATGAAGACCCAGTTTAAAGGCTTTGTGGGATTTGGAGAGTTTGATGTGGGGGGGGGATGGAGTTCCAGGAGCAGGGAGCAAATATAGCAAAGGATAGTTCCCCCTTTTTTGAGATAGCTGGGAATTTCAAGTAGGGTTTGAACAGATGATCTGAGGATATATGTTTGGGTGGGATGAGATAGCAGTCTTGAGAGGTACTCAGGGGGTCCCCAATCTGATAATATTATCAATCACACAGCCAGCAGAACAGAGTCTGTGCAAAGCCGGGGAGAGCCAGTTCAATTTAGAGTAGAGTTGACAATGATGGGTATGTCTGTGTGCAAAGAGGGCACATCTGCATATGCTGTTATAGCAGGTGCTCCATTTTTGGAGGGCTCCTTTGCTAGCATTAAGGTATACCTGTGAGCAGTATGTAAGAGAGGGAGGGAGGAAACCTTGTTCAATAGCAAGCCGAGCAGCATCATTGAGGGAGGACCTAACTTTATAGGCAAAACCCAGTTTGGAGTTTACAGCCTTACAGGTAGCCGCAGTGTGGAGGTTAACGTCCAGAGATGGGTCAAAAGTGACTCCTATGTACCTGAATGAGTTAACGGATTCCAAAGGGGAGGCATCTAGACATCGTATTGAGAAATCCAGATCAAGGGATCTGATTCTAGAGGGGGAGCCAAAAAGCATAGTCACAGTTTTCTTAGCATTAAGTACGAGCATGTTTTGTAGAAGTCAATCCTGTAAGCAGTTGAAGTCAGCTTGAAGATCTGCCTTTACTGATGAGGGGTCTTTACCACTAGCGAGAAACACCATGTCATCAGCATGAAGGAACAATGAGGAGGAACAACGAAGAGAGGGAAGGTTGTTAATAAAAAGAGAGAAAAGGAGAGGGCCAAGTATAGATCCCTGGGAAACTCCAACAGAGGTGGGGAAAGATCAGAGACAGCAGTTTCAATTTGAACAAATTGCATCCTCCCAGTGAGGTAGCTATCAAACCAGGAGATGGCAGACTGGGCAAAACCCAGGAAGGACAGTTTGGAGAGTAGCAGAGAGTGATTCACTAGATCAAAGGCCTTGGTGAGGTCAATAAATATGGCCCCCGTGAGCAGGCCCTTATCCATTGCCTTTAGGACTTCGTTAGTTACCTGAAGTAGTGCAGTTGTGGTGCTGTGCCCTGTTCGGAATCCATGTTGAGCAGAAATAAAAGGTTGTGTAAGTGCAGATATTTTGAGACCTGGGCGGCAATGGCCTTCTCGAGCAGTTTATTTAAGGTAGAGAGAATGGCAATCGGTCTGTAATTTGCCATGTTTTTGGTATTCCCCCTTTTTGTTTACAGGGACAACACGAGCGGTTTTCCACAGTATAGGCACTGTCTGGGTTAGTATGGAAAGATTGAAAATTCTTGCAATAGGGACAGCAAGTGCTGGAGCTGCCAGTTTGATAAAGTTTGGCAGTAACCCATCTGGACCCACAGATCCATGTGGGGAGATAGATTCAAGGAGATGCAGCACCTCAGTAGAAGAGACTGATCTGAGCCGAGAGGAGGATTCGTGTGGAATGCGCATGTCAGGAGGAGGAGGAGGAGCAGGGGACTGGTTACATTTCTCCAGGTATACAGAGAGCCAAGAATTGAGCATTCAAAGCATTTGCAATAGTAGGTAATTTATTACAATTTGCATCATTCAGCATCATGTCGGTTATAGCCGTCTTGGGCCTTTGACCTATGAAATTTTTGATGTAGTTCCAAAAACCCGGGTATCACCAGCTGAGGATTGGAGAAACTTATGGCAATAGTTCCTTTTAGCCATCTGAAAATCTTTTTTGCAGGCATTTCTCAGTCTATAGTTAGTCCAGTCTTCTGTCCATAGGGACTGCTTAGCCAAGGCCCAGGCCTTGTCTCTCCTTCTCATAGTTTGAAGGAGGTCTTTGTGTAACCATCTGTTGGCCGAGCCCCTAAGAGGCCTTTTTTTCAATGGAACGTGCAGATCCTATAGGGCGAGAAGCTGAGAAATCAGGTAGTCGAGTGCTATATTTACATCCTCAGTGAAATAGATAGGAGATCAGTCAATGTTATTAATATCATCAAGAAGTGCGCTTGGGTTAAGTTTGGCAAAATCCTGAAACTATATCATTCTAGGTGGGGGGTTAGGGCAGTGACCATTCCAGATGCAAAAAGTAAGCAGGTGATCACGAATAGAATCTGAAACGGTACCTGCAGCAATAATTTTCTTTGCTCTGTTTGTAGCAATCCAGTCCAAGAGAGATTGATGCTCACCATTTGCTGAGATGCAAGTAGGACTAGAAATCAGTTGAGATAGGTGAAGTCGAGCAAGAGCTTCAGTGTACGAGCCAGCATGGCCACCTGATAGGTCTTGGTTGAAATCGCCCATTAAAATGACTTCAGATTTACCCTTTAGAGTAGATAAACAGTCCAAGAGCCCATTTAAGCTTGGGAGAGACCCTTTTGGAGGATTGTAAGCACATATCAAGTCTAACTTTTTTCACCACCTAAGAGCAGAACGGTATGCAGAGTTTCACATAAACCTGATAACCCTGAATGCTGGACAGAGATATTGAGATGTTCTTTGTAATAGAGAGCAATCCCACCCCTTTGTTTGGAGGGGCAATCGGATCCCGTCAAGTTGTAGCCAGTTATTTTGTACATTGAATCCAGGATGTCTGGCCTGAGCCATGATTCAGTCACTCCTAGAATGTCCGGATGATAGTGGACAACCCAGGCTTCTAGGTCAGGGAAGTTTGCAGGCATACTTCTGATATTCATGTGGGCAATTTTCATGCCCTTTGAGGAGAACCAAGAGGAGTCATCAGTAGACCTAGCATTGCAGAGGGGGCCAGGGTTAGCTTCAGTGTTTCTAGATAAGGATAAACTCAGGAGCATCACCTAAACTTCTCTGGTGAATCGATAAATGCGCTTGAGGCATTTAGACAAGACGGGGGGTGGTGCTAGAGTAGGAAATGCCCTAATTTGGTGGGGCATGTTAAATTGAAGGACAGGTTAAGAGATGGATGTGATTTTCTAGTTGGAAGCAGATTAGAAAAGATAAAAGAGAATTTTTCTTGTGAGTGGGACCCAGGGTCACCAGCAGGTATTATAAGCGATAGGTAGGAGAGGGTAATAAGGGAGGGTAGCAATCCTGCTATAACTATAAGTGTCCCTGGGAAAGTAAGAGAAAACATTATGTATTGCATAAAAGAAAACAGGCAGGAGGAAAATAGAGGGAGAGGGTAGAGATGTTAGGTGGTCCCAGACTAGGAGGAGCTAAGGGGGGGTAACCCCTTAATCAAGTGAGTTTGAATCCAGAGGCAGGACGGTGCCTATTGAGGCAAGATAACACCTTTTAAAAGTCAAGCAGATTGAGTGATACCTATAGTACCCAGGGGCAAACAGGACAAAAACAATAATGGACAAGAAGCAGGTATATCATCATGGTGAGCCAGAGAGAAGAAGGGAAAAACTAGACACATTTCATCTGAGTTGTTCAGACATAAGTTGTGTGCCAGACAGAGAATCAGGGTGAGTAGGCAAGAGTGGAGGGTGGAATAGAAGGACTGCCCTGCTAGTTAATATTCAGGCAAAAGCAGGAAGCGGGCAGAGTCACAGGCATATTTAACAGAGTGCGGGGAGGCGGGTGGGCAAAAATCAAGCCTACAAGCAGCTGCTCAAGTACATTGCAGCAAGAGTTTCAGCTGGAATTAATTACAAATAGCAGGCAGGATTCAGATTAAATTTAACAGGCTGCAGCGAGTGCTGGCTGAAATAAAATTAACAGGCTGGAATTATTTAGAATTAGCAGACTGCAGCAAGTGAAAGAATGCTTTAGTTCACTCAGAGTCTTAACAATACAGCACCAGGGAGGTGAAGAAAAAAGGCGCCAAGGTTTAAACTGAGTGCAGTCCTGTTCGCGTACCTTCCTATGGCCAGCCAGGGAGCTTCAGGCAGGGACAGCAGCGAGGGAACCTGGGGAGGGCTTTTCACAAGCGTTGCCCTCATGACCCTGGGGAAAGAGGAAGAAATCAAGGCTTAAATACTGTAGCAGCAGGGCTGGGTCAGTGAGAGGTAGGCACAAGGAATTATTGAAGGGAACAGAGGAGGAGGGAGTTGCAGGTAGAGGAGGGAGGCAGAAATCAACAGAGAGAGATTCAGTAAAGCAGAAAGAAACAAGAAATAAGCAAGGATCAAGAACTTTTGCAAATATACTCTAATACTGCACAAATTAAGCCTAAGAGTAAAAATCAAACCTACAAGCAGCCGCTCAAGTACGCTGCAGTGAGAGTTTCAGCTGGAATTAATTACAAATAGCAGGCAGGATTCAGATTAAATTTAACAGGCTACAGCGAGTGCTGGCTGAAATAAAATTAACAGGCTGGAATTATTTAGAATTAGTAGACTGAAGCGAGTAAAAGAATGCTTTAGTTCACTCAGAGTCTTTGCAATACAGCACCAGGGAGGTGAAGAAAAAAGTGCCAAGGTTTAAACTAAGTGCAGTCCTGTTTGCTACTTTCCTATGGCCAGCCAGGGAGCCTCAGGCAGGAAGAGCAGCGAGGGTACCTGGGGAGGGCTTTTCATAAGCTTTACCCTCATGACCCTTCCTATGGCCAGCCAGGGAGCTTCAGGCAGGGAGAGCAGTGAAGGAACCTGGGGAGGGCTATCATAAGCGTTACCCTCACGACCCTTCCTATGGCAAGCCAGGGAGCTTTGGGCAGGGAGAGCAGCAAGAGAGCTTGGGGAGGGCTTTTCACAAGTGTTGCCCTCATAACCCTTCCTATGGCCAGCCAGGGAGCTTCGGGCAGGGACAGCAGTGAGGGAGCCTGGGGAGGCTTTTCACAAGCGTTGCCCTCACGACCCTTCCTATGGCCAGCCAGGGAGCTTCAGGCAGGGAGAGCAGTGAAAGTACCTGAGGAGGACTTTTCACAAGCGTTGCCCTCACAACCCTTCCTATGGCCAGCCAGGGAGCTCTGGGCAGAGAGAGCAGTGAGGGAACCTTGGGAGGGCTTTTCACAAGTGTTGCCCTCATGACCCTTCCTATGGCCAGCCAGGGAGCTTTGGGCAGGGAGAGCAGCGAGGGAGCTTGGGGAGGGCTTTTCACAAGCGTTCTCCTCACAACCTTTCCTATGGCCAGCCGGGGAGCTCCAGGCAGGGAGAGCAGTGAGGGAACCTGGGGAGGGCTTTTCACAAGCATTGCCCTCACAACCCAGCTTTTCCAGCAAAAGACCAAAGGGTCACCACCATAGCTAAGATTCTGACTGAAAAATACTTTGTTTACTATGGACTTCCAAAGTGAATCCATTCTGACCAGTGTCAGGATTTTGAAAATCAACTGATCAAATAGTTGCTCTCTCTGTAGGGAATTAGGTAGTCCCAAACCACTCCCTACCACCTTGAAGGCAACCCTCAAACTAAAATATTCAATAGGACTTTTTTAGATATGTTGGGGATGTTGGAACTTTGCAGAAAAGCAAACTGGAGTCAAAAAGTGAGCATGCTTGTCCATGTATACAATTGCACTCGCAGTGATGCCATGGAGTAATCCCCATATCTGCTTGCATTTGGGAGTGAGGCCAGGCTTCCAACAGACATTGCATCTGGACTGTCATCTGATGGGGATAGTTTAGAGACTTACACCAAATAATGTACAAAGACTGAAACAGTAGTTGGATTCTGCTTACCAGCTGGCCACAAAGTTGTCTAACAAAATAAATGTGGCAACTAAAACCCGATATGACAAACATGTCAGAGCTCATGAGTTACTTCCTGGGGACAGGATCTTGGTTCGGATGTTGTGGTTACCTGGAAAACATAAACTTGCAGACTAGTGGCAACATCTCATGTGGTTACAGAAAAACTTGTGGACTTGCCTGTGTACACAGTTTGCCTCATGGAATTAAGACTTTGCACTTGACTACAACCAGAACTGGTTTAAGACCTAATGGTACACAAGCAGAAATACTTTTGGTGCCCCCTACACTGCTTCACATCACCCCCCCATCCTCCCTTGTTCCCCAATCCACATCCAAAAAGTGATAAGAATTCTATGAATGCAAGGGTGATGACAACAAGAAAAAATTACTTACCATAGTAATCTTGTTTCTTCCATGGTATTCTTCTGTATTCCCAACTCTCTGCAGTCAGCCTCCTAAGTAGAACTGCCCAGAGATAGAACGTTATGCAAATGATAAAACCTATCATTGGCTCATGCCACTTATTCAAACTTCTGCCCTTATCAGCTGCAACGTTCCACCAATGCATCAGATATCTAAGGAGCCTGCAAGGCAATTTTAACTATAATTATACCTATCTATCTATCTACAACAAAACTATACTGTATAGTAGAAACTACAAATATTAACATAAACCCAACCCAACCCCCCTGAATACCAGAATCACCTGGAAAAAGAAGGGAAGGGAAAACTCCACCCATTAGGGTTTAAACAATGTATGTCAGTGTTTGGGACTTCATATTTAAAAGCTGAGTTAGGAGTGCAGAGGCTTTGGTTCTGGAAGGGGGGAGGCAGGGTGGGAGAGTTAGAAATATAGAAGAATACCCTGGAAGAAACAAGATTACTATGGTAAGTAATTTTTTCTTCTCACCCCAGGTATTCCTCTATATTCCTAACTCTCTGCAGACTTCAAAGCAGTACCTTTGGAGGTGGGCACAGAACCTACTTTTTTGGAAAGAGGCTTTGCAGGATTGCTGTGTCAAACCTGGCATCACTTCTGGATTAAGTGTCTAGACTATAGTGGTTAGTAAAGGTGTGTGCTGTCCTCCAGGTAGCTGCTTTACAGATCTCCACTAATAGAACATCTCTGGCTGTAGTAACTTAATGCCCTTTTGACATCCAGACTATGGAGTCTGCACTCACCTGAACTAGTATGTTCAGTGAAGAAGACTGGCATGGTAATGGACTGGTTCAAATGAAAGTCAGAGACCACCATGGGGAGGAATTTTCTATTTGTTCAAAATACTACATTGTCTCTGTGGAAGGAAAGATAATCCTTCTAGACATATAAAGCCAGAAGCTCACTAATTCTTCTAGCTGAGGTGATAGCAACCAGAAAAAGAGTTTTCCATGTAACATACTTTATGTGTGCTAAAGCCATGGGCTCAAATGGGGGCCTCATGAGCTGGGTAATGCATATGTTCAGGTCCCATGCTGGTCCTGGTTCCCTAATAGGTGGGTGGAAATGGCACATACCTTTAAAGAACCTTTTAAAAATGGGACTGAATGCCAGAGAGGTGCTCCTCTGAGCAGAAATGTAAGCAGATATTGAGGCTAAATGCACCTTCAGGGATGTATGTTGCAGACCCTGGGAGTGTAAGTAGGTAAGATAATCCAGGACAGCTGGTATCCCCACATGAGAGGGGGAGGTACCCTTGGAAGCACACCAAACAGAGAACCTCTTCCATTTTGAAGCATATGTCTTCTTAGTAGAAGGCTTCCTGTAGCCCTTCAGGATATCCAGGGCACTTAGAGTGTGCAAACTTTTAAGTCCTCAAGAGCCATGTTTTGAGTTGAAGAGATCTGAAGTTCGGGTACAAGATCCTGCCCTGATGGGAGATCAGCAGGTTGTGCCTCCTGGGTAGATGTATTGGTTTAGCTACAAACATGGAGAATCATAGAGGGTACCATGGCTGTCTGGCCCAGTCTGGTGCCATCAAGATCATTGATGCAGGTTGTGACACGAGTTTGATCAGAACCCTGAAAATGAGAGGAAAAGGAAAAGCATATAGGCTTCTTCCTGACCAGTCCATTGTCAAAGCATCCAGTGGAATTTTACCCTTGGCTGATGGTCTACAGCAGAAAAGGGGCAGATGATGATTTGAGGGATGCAAAGAGATCTATCTCTGGTGTGCCCACCTCCTGAATACTGCCTCCAGTATCTGCTTGTTGATGGACCACTTGTGGTGGGCCGGATTGATTCTGCTCAGGGCATCTGCTAGGGTATTGTCTTTCCCTGGCACATGAATGGCCTGTAGGGAGACCTTCAGTGTGTAAGCCAAACTCCAGATCTTCACTGCTTTAATATACAGGGGCCTGACCTTGTCCCCCCTTGCTTGTTTATGTAGTACACTGTTGTGGTGTTGTCTGTCCTGACCTGCACCACCTTTCCTTGCAGTAGTGGTGCACATGGCTTCAGTGCCAGGAACACTGCCCTCAGCTCCAACAGATTTATATGCTGGAGTGACTGTGTGCTGGACTAAGTTCCATGAGTGGTGTGTTCCCCTAACTGGGCACCCCACCCTAACAGAGAGGCGTTGGTTGTAAGAATGGCTGATGGGGTTTCCCATTGAAAGGATACCCCCTCCCAGAGGTCGTCTGCTTCCTTCCACCACTGAAGGGCTTACAGCAATGCTCTTGTTACTGGAATTGGCTTTGAAAGAGTGTCTTTCCTTTGGCACCAATGTGCACCAAGGTGAAACTGTATGTCTCTCATTTGGAACCTGGCAACCAAAACTGTGCCTGTTATTGCAGCCATGTGTCCCAGAAGCTGCAGAAATTGTCTTGCTGGCTTTGGATCGTTCAGTCTGAAAGAAGCCACTATTTGCCAGACATGTTGCACTCTGTCCTGAGGGAGGAAGGCTCTTCCCTCTAAGGTGTTCAGTTCTGCTACTATGAAGTGCAGAACCTGTACTGGAGTGAGAACAGATTTCTCCTGATTTACCAGGAACTCTAGTGAGTGTAACAGGTTTAGCATTACCTGCAGGTGATCTTGCACATGCCTGGGTGAGCTTCCCACCACCAGCCAATTATCGAGATAGGGGAAGACTGATACATCTAACCTTCTTAGGTGTGCCACCACCACTGCCAGATGCTTTGCAAATACCTTGGGGCTGAGGAGAGACTGAAGAGTACGGTTGAAAACTGGTAATGTCCTGATGGAAGTCTGAATCTGAGATATTTTTCTGTGAGATTCTCTTATGGGAATGTGGAAATAGGAATCTTTCAGATCCAGAGATGCTAGCCAATCTCCCTTCTGAATGACTGGCAGAATAACTGCCAATGTGACCATCTTGAACTTTGGCTTTACTAAGTACTTGTTCAGTAGACTGAGGTCTGGAATAGGTCACCACTCCCCATTTTTCTTTTTGGTGAGAAAGTATCTTGAGTAGAAACCCCTTCCCTTCTGCTGAGGTGGAACATGGTCTACTGCTTTTAACAGGAGGGGGCTTTGAACTTCCTTCTCCAATAGTTTCTTTTCCAAGAGGAAAGCTAGCTTTGAACACCCTTGTTCTCAAGAGAGGGAATTAGCTAAAACTTAGGGGCAGACCCTGACTCACCACTTCCAGGACCCACTTTGTCTGTGGTAATGGACTCCCAAGCCTGGAAATAGTGAGCCAGCCTGCCCCTTACTGGGATAGGGCCGGGGGAGGTGACCTTGACCACTGAGTCAGAGATTCTCTTTTGCTTGAGGCTGGGCCTGGATAGTCTGGGATCTCCTCCTGGAGCCCCTTCTACCCCTGCCTCTGATCTACCTTATCTGTTGTGGGAATTGCTGATATTGAGAGACAGCCTGGGCCTGATTAAAAAGGTATGGTGTAGGCTGCTCCGCCTCTGCCTCCCCTTCTGTATGATCTGTAGGAGAAGGAGGGTCTCTCCTTTGTCTAATTGCTCTTACAGGTGGCCTTGTACTCATCCACCTTCTTAATATAAGCCTCAGTCTGTTGGCCAAATATTGAATGATCCTCCACAGCAAAATCCATAGCCTTGGTTTGGGTATCCTGTGTAAGATTAGTGGTCCTAAACCAGGCCAACCTCCTAAGAGCTATGGTAAGGGCCATCCATCTTGAGGCAGTATCACTGACATCTGCTGCCATCTGAAATTGGTATTTTGTTGCTTCCAGCCCAAACTTGGCTATCTCAGCCAAATCATCTGAGAGGCCCAAAGAAGCCTTATCTAGCATGGGCAATCCTGACTGCCACAGTGACTTTTGATACTGTGCAGAATAAGCCTGGTAATTAGCCTGTCTGACTCCCAGTGAGGATGCCAGGTAGCCCTTCTTGGCCATACTATCTATTCTGCATGAATCTTTCTCAGGTGGGTGTGATGCCAATGGCACTCTTGCCTTCTCACAGGCTGCTTGCTGGATTATCCCTTGATGGTCAGGGTGAGAGAAGAGGAACAAAGCCCCCTGTCTGTCTAGCTGGTACTTTTTGTCTGCCTTCTTGTCCAGGGGGGTAGAATTTGGAGTTTGCAAAACCTTATACAAGTCTTTTTTGAAAATTTGTTGATAGGGAGTAGTATCTTCTTTGTGGGTGTTAACCCCATCATTTTCACATATTTGGCATCTTCTTCATCCTCTATAACCTCTGTGGTAGCCAAATCAAGGGCTTCCACTATTTTCCTTATGAAGGGAAAATGAGAGGAAAAATCCTCTACTCTAGGAGGAGACCCAAATTCCTGTTCAGGTGAGAACTCAGCCTCAGTAGGTTCATCCTCATCTACTTCAGGCAAATCATACTCCTCAAACTGCATCTGTTCCTGAGATGGAGTTGGGACAAAAGAAGATCCAACTGGGACTTGAACTGGTCTTGGAGGAGTTGGAGCAGGTATAAGACCCTGCAAAGCCTGTATGGCCTTCATGGCCTGGGCAATCTCTTCTGAGGATGGCAGGCTGTGAGGCACAGATGAAACCCCATTGGTTTCTCAGTCAGGGGTTCAACGTGCTTTGTTTTCTTTGTCTTTTTGGTAGGAACTGGAGAGTCAGCCAGTTCACCCACCCTTTTACTGGAAGCTGCGTCACCCTTGTCGGGGTGCTCAGTTTGGACAGTGAGGTTTCACCCGCATGTTTAAAGGGTGTGGGTTGGTCAGAACCTGTAGCACCCTTCTCAAGTTTTCTTTGGAGCCTTTCCAGCCTGTTGTCAATTGTCTTTTGTGGAAATGATTAGCAGATTTCGCAATCTGCAGAAAACTGTTCACTTCCAAGGCAGACCATGCATAAGCCATGCTTCTCTGCCTTGGCAAAAATGTCCCCACACTTTTTTTTTCTTTTATCTTTCTCCCCCCTGGCCCTGGTCATCTCCTTGTCCAGCTGCCATCCCCATGCTTTGCTCCTTCAGACCCTCACCCCCGCAACTCCCACGGCTTACCCACCATGGCAGGGCTGTGGGGAGCCCCCTACTCACCTGCCAAGCAGGATTCAGTTCAGGGTGCTACCTCCAGAGATGAAGTGCTGGGGGACAGGCATCAAGCCACCACGACCAGCCACTCGGGTCTTTTTCCTACATATTTTCTCCCTTACGGGCATTTGCCATGCAGTGACACCAGCAGTGGGCACACGCATGCACCCGCTCATGTCCCCACCAAGTGTCTGCTGAGCTCCCGTCCCCCTTACTTGCAGCAGCATAGCATCAAGCCCCAGCCTCTTCCAGGGGTCAAATGTGCACCAACTGCAGATTGCCCCCCCGGAGATGAAGAGCAGTCTGTCAGACGCTCAATCCATCTCCTCCCTGCCGACCCCTGGTGGCCCACACTCATTCCTGAATGCGGGTCACCAGTGTGGTACAAGGTGTGGCGTCCAGTGCCTCAGCCCTCAGCGCCACCGGGCCAGGCAATGTCCCCACATTTAAGGCAGTTTTTAAACCCTGGGGCACCCAGCCTTTTTCTTAGATTTTTCTGCCATCATCAAACTGATTAAGAAAAACAGAACCACAAATAAAGTAAACTCTTTTTTTTTTCTGGTTGCGGTCGGTTCAGCAACTGGTGAAGGTTCCAATACTGAACCGAGAACCGAACAACTTGAACCGGGTTAGCGGTTCACTGAACCGGCTTAGCAACTAACAAAAGCAAGAATCTATTTAAAATAAAATACTAAAAATAACTAAACTGAACTGGAGATAAGGAAATTAAAACTCTGGAAAGGGATCTAAGGCTTGGTTCCCCAACAGTTATACTGAACCGTGAGGAACCCAGAAAATTAAACCAAAAATACTAAAATAAGCACTAAACTAACAGCAGGAATTTAAACAGAAATAAAGGAAGCAGTAGGAATAATTAAAATACTTATTTTCAGTGAAGAACCACACAAGGAACGACTGAGAGGGTAGTCTCCGAGGCATCTTGACTTGTCAGGCAGAGAAAGAAATCTGATATGTTGGTGGAACATTGCAGCTGATAAGGGCAGTAGTTTGAATCGGTGGCATGAGCCAATGATAGGTTCTATCATTTGCATAATGTCCTGTCTCTGTGCAGTTCTATTTAGGAGGCTGACTGCAGAGAGTAAGAAATATAGAAGAATACCTGGGGTGAGAAATATAGTTTTTAGATTGACACTTTTTGCATTTCAAGATGATTTCTGCTTATATGTTCTACTTCAGTGTGCCCCTTCTGTGCTGGTGCCCCAAGCGTCTGCTTGGTTCGCTTGTGCCTAAAACCGCCACTGACTACAACCATGTGCTCCCTGTCACCGGGCATGGGTTTAAGATAACACAATTTCAGGCAGACCACAAGTCAAGTGCATAAAAAATGCCTGGTTGCATTCATCATTTTATTTTCATCAAGTAAAACATACAGAAAGCAAAATGGTAAGTCAGGCAACTGCTCAGCTTGAACAGTTTCTAAGGCTTTTCTTCAACCTAGCATGAAGCAAACAGTATGAAAGCACACACTACCAGGAGGTCTTCCACCTTCCGAAGTCAGTAGTCAACTGACCACCCTATCTGTCCTCTCTCAGCACTGAGGTAGGACTTTTTATAAGCTCACTAGAAGTTGGAAAAATGTTCCACTGCCTTTTGATTAACAGCAGACATAACATAATACTAGCCACTAGGGTCCACTGTTACTCCATAGAGAACAGTTATTTGGCAGCCACCTGGAGAACATTACATAACTTGTTTACAACATTGGAAAGGTCAGACCTGAGGTTAGAACATTCTGTGCTCTCCAAAACTCTCCTGCAGGGTCATATTCCCTCATGCTGTCTGCTGCAAAATACATCTTAGAAGAGGGCTGCTGACATTTAGAAAAAACAGACACAAACTTTTGTTATTCTTATATTAAAACTGCCCTCTCATTTTGTAACTGTACTCTTAGTTTTGTTTTTAGGTTAATATGCACAGAAAGTTTTATAAGCACTTCAGCGCTTAATTTATAACTATCTAACCAGCATGTTGGACATTATACAAAACATAAACTGCTTAGAGAAGGGGTTTCAATTTATCCCAGGGGTGTCCACTATGACAGGGATCACCCGGTCACACTCCCCATTGGATGATTAGATGTAACAGATCTGAAAAATGGCTTAGTACTCCCCCAGAGAATGAACACAAGGGGTTTTCATGAACACAAAAGCAAAAAATCAATCTGTCCCCAGCCTAGACAACTGTCCACCTAGACCTCCTGAAAGGACCTCATTGAACCCAGCACCAAATGAAACAGACTGTTCTGATAAGGAAAATTACATTGAGAGGTATTATTCCACTGTGAATGTTCCCCAGCTGTTACATTTTTCCAATGAGTGGTGGATGCCAAATACTCCACCCATGCAGTTAAACTCAGATGCAGAGCCTTTTGAACCCTCATCAGAATTAGAGCATGTAGACAATCCTGTAGAGTCTAACCAGGAGCCAGACATTGTACTTCAACAGCTCATTTTGAAGAACCTCATCTAATTCCCAGACAGGAGGGCTGTACACCCTCAGTTGACCATGAACCAGAAGAAGTCCCACTGAGAGGTTCTGAAAGGCCTGTCAAGCCCCTGTTGAAGCTCAGCTATGACTCCCTTGGTGCCCCCTATGACCTGGCTCTTATGTGGTACAATGTAGAATCTATGTCACTTCCCCTTTCCTGCCCCACATTGTGTTCAATAGTCCTGGGGTATAATGTGGGGATGCAAAGTACTGGGCATGTTGGTTAGACAGGAACCAATTGTCTATGTAGAGTTGCTGATGGAAATGTTGTTAATTATGTTGCATGAAAGTTGAATCTAGCCTAGCCAGGAAGAATTTGTCTAGCTAGAACTGTTAGTGGTTGTTTTGGCATGATTTATGTGTTTCAAATAAGCACTGGATGGAACTTGTGAAATTGCCAAGATGACAATTCATGACTCGGGGAAGAGTGTAACCTCCCCTCCACGGGAGGGGATTTACCTGGAAATTTCTTATGCTGCCCCTGGAACCCTGCTTTCTATCATCCTGCTTGCTCTGGCCAAAAGACTGCAGCTTTGAAGGGGACTGAAGGAGTCATCTTGCCAAGCACCACTCTGCTACACAGTCAGCATGAGCACATTTGAGCAGGTGGCAGCTCGAGCATGAGATTTTCTTCCAGTATAAATGTTTTCAGTGCTAGGAGCACCCACCAGCTTGCCATGTCCATTTCCATGACCATAACCTCCTAAATGGTTAACAGGCAGCCCAGGAAAGGGTCTGCAACAAACCTTGGGGGACAGCACACCATTAGGGCATTTAAATAAGCAAAATAAAATAGACTTTGGAGCATAAGGCTCCATTAAAGTGGGGAAGGGTCACCATTTTTGTGCCCTTTGACCTGGACTGCCTCCAAATCAGTAACCTGCAAACCACAGCAAAGGACTTTGGAAAAATGATGCATTAGGCCTTCCCAAATGCATTTATGGGCTGAGAGGAGCCAATCAGAGGACAGGACAGGGCAGTAGGACTGATGGACAGCCCTGCCTATCCAGTAAGGGACTGAATGGGAGGGAAGAAGGGGCTAAGCCTTGGAGTACCAAGGGATAGTTCAATATGGATTGAGAAGGGTGCAGACCTGCTGCCGGTAGAGAAAGCAAGAGGCATAGCTAGGCCAATAAATCCTGTGAGTCTTCCCCAAGGTCATTCAGAAAACCACTCATGAACCTTTCCCTGGATTCAGCAAATTCAGAGACTGTTCCAGACAAGCCAGGGATGCGAGAAACTGCTGAAAGGGTGAACCAGTGGGCTACTGTTGCATCTACAAGTTTCTGAGTTGTATCAAGTGGAGACAGAGATCTGCATCCTGCCCAGACTACTTCAGAGCCAGGTAAGGGGCTGTTAGCCTTTAACCAGTGGGTGGATCAGGGAACAGGGAACCAAGACCATGTGTCTGAGTACAGTTATATGCTTGATCCTGTAGGGAGTCACACCGTGGGGTCACTGATGGGGTCGGGGCTCCTTGGGAATTGGGAAGCCACTGTGTAGTGTTCCTGTAAATTGAGAACCGAATCAGAATAGTTACATCCTGAGAGTTGAGCCATAAGGACTGAATCTTGACAGTCAATCCAGATGAGCTGCATCCTGAGCGGTGTGGTTCAGGAGGGTTGTGTTGCTGTGACACATTCAAGAGAATCTGAAGTTCCTGTTTGCTGTTGACCAACTCCTGTGTGCTGCTCCCTGCCTTGTCTGAACTGCTACATCCATGGGTCATGTGAGTGCTGGCATTGCTAGCTGGATTTTTGTACTTCTTCCTCTTTGGATTACAACTGGGGTTTTAAGCCTGTTGAGAGTTCAAGCAAGTCTTTTGGAATTTCAAGTTCTTAATAAATTGTGATAACACATTGTGGCCTGTTGGGGGGAGGGGGGAGGTAAATGCAAGCATGCTAACTTTCTTCAAGTGCACTACCAAAAGAACCCAGGCATAGTAACTATCAGGCCTGCACTGGGACTCTAGTGTTAACTCTTGGGTGCCCAGTGTCTGTTTGGCATTTGTATTATACTAGAATTATAGTTCTATTACTGGTACCAGTTAAAGAGTATACCACACCCTGTGTAAATCAAACCATCTGTTTCTGCCCCTTGCTTGGGCAGGTGCACCCACAACTGTGTGGGGTCTGATAGGGTGATACTGGCCTACATTACAGATGTTCATGGGGTGTATTCATTTATGGGGGAAGTGCTTTATGGTGACTTGCAATAGCTTAACACATTTTTCTTCTCCTCCAGCTGCCAGGCCTGTGTTACCAAATAAAAGCACTGTTAATTGTTTGAATTTCACCCTTGGGTGTACCCTCAGTTTGTTCAATCTGAGTTGTTTAATGGTAAAAGTGATAACTGTTTGTGGTCCCCGCAGGGTGGTTCAGTCCAGTCTGTGGAGGTGGGCAGGTACTGTATCCAAGATGGTGGTACTACACACAATATCTGCCACACTTATTCTCTCTAAGCAGAAGCCCCATACTGTTTATAATCTGTTTTGTGATGACACCCCATACCACAGGAGAAAGAATGAACCCAAACCCCTCAGCTTGATGTGCCCTGTACAGTCACCAGGCAGGGGTGTGAACACAGTCACTTCACTGACTGGGGGGATCACATAGGGAAACCTAATTTATTATAATATATAAGACATGGATTACTGAAGAATGTAATCAGTTGCTAGTTAAATGGCAAAACGCTGTGAGAGAGGGTCATCTTATTGCTTTTAGGTTTTACAGAAATAAGGTTAATAGGCTTAATAAGGTGCTACAAACCCAGGTTCTGCTGGAACATGGATCAACATCTGTTCTCAACAGATCACAAAAAATGGTGGATGAATACTAACTCCCTTTAGGTAAAGATGATAGTAATAAAAAAGGATTCCTGACAATTGTAGGTGTAATTTGGATGCATTGAAAAATACAGTAAATTTGAATTTTGTTCAGTAACCAATGGGAAGTTTTGGGGCCAGGTTTTGTGGTGGTTGAAATTCTTAAATTTATTATTGCAGTAGAGAACATTTTGGAAAATCTTAAAAAAATGGATGTGTCAAAGAGTTGTGGTTCTGATCAAATCCCTTACTGGCTGTTGAAGGACTGTGCTATTGTTTTGGCCTCCATCTTGTGTAGTACTGTTAGTGCAGCCATGTTGGAGGGTAAGGTCCCTAGACTGTAGCATAAGGCTGAGGTGATTCCAGTTCCAAAGACCTCTATAGTTAATGTTGGATCTGATCTCAGACCAATTTTACTAGCCTTTAATGTAAGGAAGGTTGCTGAATGGTTTATTATAGTGAATGTTTTAGAAACAAAGGATCGTCAACTGAAATATGAAGATGATGCTGCATTATACAATTTTAGGGGAAAGAGTAGGGTTTTCCCTTTTAATGTAGCTTTTGGTTAAATCAGTACAAATAATGGAGGCTATTCACAAACGTGTGGATTGTTTATGAGCCACGTATCCATGGCATGTAGGTAACCCTACATCAGCATGCAGCACAGTGGAGGTCCATCAGATCCCTGCCACATGCACAGAAGGGTCGCATGCCCCTTGCGCACGTGATCCCCCAGTTGATCATGCAGCTGCACATCTACTGAGTTCCTTTGCCATGTCCACAGGTATGCCCACACTCCACACTATTCAGAAAGATGAAGAGCACTGAGCAAGGCGGGAGCACAAGATACAGTGGCATATGGCAGCAGGGACCCTACCATATATGTTACGCACCCCCCCACAGAGTACTCTGCAGGTTGCGGGAAGATGGAGCCCCCACCTATAGAGCTGCCCCAACATGCTGACCTGACAGGGTGGACAGCCATTCAGACACTCAACTGTAACCATTGCTTTCTGTAGTCCCACAACTTTCCAGAATCCCCTGATCATGTAGAACAAAGGATCCACTACAGGACCCAGTAGGGACATCCTACTGGATGCCCACCTGTGTCCCTCATTCTGCTCCCCACAATCATGAGCACCAGGGCATGGGGCTGCAGACAGTCACCCTGTGGGTGCACACAGTTGTGCATACACAAACCCTGCACCTGTCCATGGGTATGTAGCTACGTGGGCCAGGTACACTTGAATTGCATGTACCCTGCCAGCATTCATGTACAAGCAACAATATGCAGATCAATGCAAAAAAAGACACAAATTATGGTAATTAAGAAAATATGAAATTTGAGGATTCCACCTTCTATGTAAATAGTATGCAGGAGAAAGTGATAAATTATTAAAAGTATGGGGTATTACAATTTCTAATGGTCTTACATGACATAGAACTTACATGTGAACAAACTAGTAAAAAGGTGAATCATCAGATTTATTTGTTAAACATTATGAAGCTTGCTGGCCTAAATCAAAAACAACTTATGGTATATAAAACCCTTGTTATGCCATGTTTTGAATATGTAGCACCTATGCGGCACTCAGGTTGATAAAACTAACACTAGCACTTTGGAGTCACTACAAAATATGGCATTAAGGAAAATTGATCCAGATACTGATTGGAATAGTTTTGTAGAAAGTTGGGGTTAGTCTTTTGAAAATTGTAGGAGAAACACTCGTGGTGATTTTTTAATTATCTAAAACTACTCAACAGCAGAACAAAAATGATCATTTGGCTTGAGGAAGAAAATGTGTCCCAGCTGAGAAACAAGCAAATGTGGACCCTGATGATAAAGAAGACAAATTAGTACAGTATGAGTTTTACCCCTTGGGCAGTTAAACAATCTGGTGGACCATATAACGGGTTGTCTAACAACAGAAATATATAACTAGATAATCAAATAAAGTAGCTGTGTATCCACTGCTCTTTGCTTTGTAATAGTACTGTTAGTTTAGAAGTCTACAGATTGTTTCCTGAATGGTGAGCCGTTGTATTGCAGATAATATTTATTCATTGTATTCAGAAAATATTGTCCCTCAGGGCTGCAGATTAAACATAATTTTTCCACTGCATAAAAAGCTTCCTACTTCCATTCACCTTCTAGCCTAGAAGTCTGGTTTGGGTCTTTGTCTGCTAAAGCCAAAGGAAGCTGTGCATTTTATTCTGAGATTTTTTTGGGGAAAATACCTAATAGTTATAGTAAGTGTTTACTGTGGCTTTTTTACATGCAGATAAGGAACCGTACCAGCCTTCTAGGCTAGAAGGTGAATGAAAGCAGAAAGCTTATAGTGAGTGCCCTGAAAATCTAAGTTTGATGTTAGAACTGTTATTGAAGTAACACCTACTAAAAGAGAATAATAATGAGTTCTAACAGTTTTAAAATCATTACAAGTCATGCAGTTGTACAGTCACAGCCTTAAAGAAATAAAATCTACTACTAGTACTAGTACTATTACTACTACTATTACTACTACACTGTAGCATCAGCTGTATATGCAGTTGCTTTAGCACAAAACTTGGTATCAAATGCGTGGTGTTAGGATTTGCCTTAGGGGTGCAATGGTGGTATAAGTGTCATGTGTAACGGTAATGAAATACGCAGACAAGAATGAAATCACATTTGGGTGCATTTAAAAGATGTTATAATGTATGTAACTGTTTATGAAATAACAAAAAGAATTATAGGACTTCAGAAGCAGGAATGAAAAACTTTATATGAATAACTAAGTGTGCTATGCCTTTAGGACCACCTCTGGCCCTGATGAAGTGGCCTTAGGCTGTGAAACATTGGCCAACTGTTACAGTAGGTGGCTGTATACTTATTACAGTACTACAATAAAATAATTTGATTTGAAATTTAGTTGGCATTTGAGTCTCTCTCACCCTCCTCTCAACTTTGATATGTGCCATTTTGAGGCAAGACCCCTCTGCATGACATGCTTTTGAGCGGGGCAGGTTTATCCCAGGCCTGAGAGTATCCAGGACACCCTTCCCCACAGAGCATTACAGTTTAAGGGTTGGCACATCCTCTACGGCATCCTGTAACTTTTCTTTTACATTTAACAGCTCAGACTAGTTTTCCAAAACATAACTCTATATTGTTTCTTAAGACAACATTCCTTTTCCGGTAAGACCCATTATATCTAGGGTAGGAATTCCTATGTTTTTCTAGCTTTCACTGTTTTGCCCCACTTTTGTTAGGTCCATTGCACCACTCCTGCACCCCTTTTCCAGCATTCACCTTAAGCTACCTAAAGAAACCAGGGATGTGGTCACAGTCAATGTATTATCTCTACATAGACCTGTCTTGTCAGTATGGATGCTTTTCCTGAAGCACTGGCCACATCAAGTACAACTGTACCACCATTTGTATTTAGTGTGGAACAGACAAATTCAATGATAGCACAACTAAATTAAGAAGAACACTGGATAGAGACAGTTACTCCTAAAACCCTAGTCAATAAGCTAAAATATCTTCTGAAGGATAAGAAACTTCAGTGGCACTCCCTCTCCCTAGCCCAATGTGTTAAGAATAAGCATATAACAAGGGGATTAAGAAGACTGTAGACCCTAATTTGAGCTTTATGGGGAGGAGGATGGATTGTTTAACCAAGAAAGGCACACTAAGCAGAAGCTTGTTTTCCCAGTGCCACCTGGGAGCATAAGGAAGTTAAGTGACTTGCTCAGAGTCACACAGTATGCAAGTGGGGGCTGTGGGATTCAAACCCATGTTTCCAGGTTTGCAGCTCAGTGCCCTAAACTACAGCACAATACTGCCTCCTTATGACACAAACATTATCAAAGAGGTGAGATGGGATACAGAACAAGTGTTCATGCAACTTTATTGTTGTGGTAATACAGGCCATTACTGAAGAAAGAGGCAGATTAGGGGAAGAAATCAATAAACAGAAGGAATAATACAAAACTTAAGTAGAGCATAATGAATATAAATCTGTTATAGGTAAAATCAAATCAGACTTAAAAGAATTTGAAAGGAAATCAAAAATATTAAAATTTGCAACTTTCAGTGAGACCTGACAGGTAATAAGGAAAATAGGGTTTTCACCCTTAAGAAATTCCAGAGAGTCTTCATTCTCTACAGGGAAGAGATTTCTGACATTGATAGTTCGGGAAGCTATGTTAGCTACCAATATCACACTCAGGATACACACCCCCACTCAGTAACAAACTTTTTTTACAGACGCCCCAAGAGAAACAAAAAAACAGGTAGGCACGTGGACCCATGAGAGAAACATACAGAGAGCAAATAAACAAAGAGTGTTACAGAGATACACAATGGTACAAACTCTGTTTGCAGCAGAGGCCCCAATATGGAGGAGGCCAAAGAGTATGAGGAGGAGGAAGAGGCAAGAGACAATATTATCCCTAGAGAGCATATGGGGGCCAGAGGAGAGATAGTATTTAATCTGAGCAGAAGAAAGTTATCTCACATGGTAATGGAGGTAATATCAAAAAGGTTTGTTCTTTTCACCAGTAATAGAGTCCAATTTTGTAATCTAAAAATTGATTTGTAGACATTCTTTAGTAAAATCAGAATGGAGTATCAGTTTTGCAGAAACAGACAGACCTGAAAGCCAGTGTAACAAGGATTTGAAAATGACCCTTTGAATTAAGTCAAGCTGCAATGCTCCAAAAAATTCCTCTCAGGCTGTGAAGACATTTGTTAAATCAGTTAACAAAGTCACAGAGGAATTAAAAGGTAAACACTCAGAGAAACCTAGACCTAACTTGACTGGAAACCAAAGGGAAGCCCTTAAATAACTTGAAGTTGACATCAGTATCAGTATTAAACTGACTGGCTGGCAAGGTAGGAGGGGTAGTAGTATTAAATTACACTGACTACAAGGCTGAGTGTCTTCAATTGTTTGATAACACTTCTAACTGTGAACCATTAGAATGACATAGGCTGGATTTCTTCATGGGAATCAGACATTTTGAAAAAATCCAAACTAGAATACCAGTCTTCTACTGCATACCACACATTCATAAGAACACTGTACCTCCACCCCACCACCACCACCCCCGCCATCAAGTAGCCTCCTGCATAAACTTCATACTGGAACCTCTTTCCTCCTACATAGATTATTTTTTGAATTTTCTAGTACCACAAATGGAGTCCTATATTAAGGACACAAAACATTTCCTAGAAAAAATATACAATATCAGCACAAACAGGAATGACTTTACAGGCTGTATACTGGCCACCATGGATGTGCAAGACTTGTATACTTGCATACTGCATCAGGGCAGACTGGAGTCTTTGATTACAGGACTTAGGAGAAGACCACCAGGCTGTAATTCCCGACTTCGCCAATGAAATTAAACTTCACTGCATCTCTATACATGTGTAACTCACTAACAATTTCTTTCTCTTCACTAACATATACTCCCCCCAGCTTTTCCTTTTCTCCCACACCCTTCCCCCAAATACCCTAAGTCTGTAAGCTTGAAACTAGTAGGCTATTATAGATACTAAACAGAGAAATTGTTATTAACATAAATGGGTAATAGTTTGTAAATCTAAAAACTAAAATGAACTGAATGCATTAGCACAATGGTGTTGTGTCTGTTGTATGAATTCAAAGGAATTAAGATTTACACACGGCACTCAAACTCCCATGGGAGGAATTGCCCTTCTAGGGCACTTGCAGCACTTGCAAGTTCTTTGCAAAGTGCCACTATCCAACTGGGGCGACTGTTGGGCAGGAACACTTTATTTAGTGATGATGTCATGACGTATCACATCATGATGCCAGGCCACATGCCCTGGGAGCAGACTCCATTAAAGCAGGATGGATACATGGCCACCACTACCACCAGGGCAGGGTAGTGAGCTGGGTCATCGGAGAATTAATAGAACTGCAGTAGAAAGGTAACAAACATTTTTATTCTGCTCAGGCTAATCTGTACACGTTAGTAAAGTGAGTCACTACTGAGATTCTGCTAATCTAGAAAATGTTATTTTATGAGAAATTGAAAGAGTCTAAAGTTCTTCAATGTAGCAGACTAGGCACAAATCAGAAATAATCACAACAGAATGGACAAAGGATTTAATATTGTATTTTTACAATGAAACTAGTGAAGTGCAAGACAGTGATCCATGAAGTGTAAGAAGATCCATATTGAGAGAAGAAAAATGTTTAGAACCTATATCACAGTGCAAGTAAAGAGAGAACTGTGAAGTATAACAAAATATGTATTGAGACAGAAGAAAATGTTCTATTCGTGCATTACATGGAAGTAATAAGATGCTCTTAGTGCTCTTAGGGATAGCTGCATGCAGTAGTGAAACAGTGGAACGTGTTTAAGTCCTGTATTACAGAGGCACTTATCGATAGCAACATACAAAAGTTAAAGCGGTATATAGGTGTACGTTTGGGCTATATGTATGATTCGTATTTCCAAGGTCATTGTGCTTGAAACAGGTATAATTGTAGGAATTATATTACTGATGCTAGAAATTTAAGTAGTAACAAAATTGTTTTTCTTTACATGCAGATACAGCTACACACTTTATATTCTTGGAACCTGATGTGGCTTTGCCAGCCCACTTTGAAATGAAGGTACAGTTATAGTACTGTATATTAAAGACAAAGGAAGCTATGCACTTTATTCTGAGATGTATGTTTTTGAAAACACCTAATAGCTATAGTAAGTGTTTAATGTGACTTTTTTCCAAGCAGACAAAGAACCGTACCAGCCTTCTAGGCTACAAGGTGAATGGAAGCAGAAAGTTAATAGTGAGTACCCTGAAAATATAAGCATCATGTTAGAACTGTTACTGAAGTAACACCAATACAAGAGAATAATAAATAACACCTAACAGTTTAAAATCATTGCAAGTCATGCAGTTGCACAGTCACTCTAGCATCAGCTGTATAGTTGCTTTAGTACAATACAGTACTTGGTATCAAATGCATAGTGTTAGGATTTGCCTTAGAGGTGCAATGGTGATATAAGTGTTATGTTTTAACTGTAATGATACATGCAAACAGCAATGAAATCATATATACATTCACTTAAAAGATATTATAATATACAGTATGTAACTGACAAAAAACAGTATATGACTTATGAAGCAGGAATTAAAAAAGTGTATATGTATACAGTGGATAACTAAGTATGTTATGTCTTTAGGACCACTGTGGAGCCTGATGAAGTGGCCCTATGCCATGAAACATTGGCCAGCTGTTACAGTAGGTGGCTGTACACTTATTCCTAAAATAAAATAATTTTATTTGAAATTTAATTGGAGTTTGGGTCTCCCTCACTCCCTCTCTTGACTATGGTATTTCTTGTACCATTTTGAGGTAGAACTCCTCTACATTATTTCTTTTTGAGCATGGCATGTTTAGCCCAGGCCTGAGAGCATCCGAGACATCCCCACCCCCAGCAAAGTGCAACAGTGCATACAAGATTTAGTCAAATATATGGTGGTTCATCTGTAGGAGCAGCCATGAAAGCTCTGACTAGCAAACTTTCTGTGACAGCTCTTTATGCAGCAGACATATGTGTGTGTGTGTGTGTGGTGGGGGGGTGTAGACCCAAATTTAATGGACATTTTTTTTTAACAAGTACTACAGATCAATACTTGGAATCTCCAAAGAGATTCCTGGAGCAATATTAACAGCAGAATTGAGCCAAGTATCCATTTCTGTGTTATTGCTTTCTAGATTTTTTTAATTATTGGGTAAAGATTATTAGAGCAGGTGATTCTCAGCAGATTGATTTAACTTATAATGACCAACTTAAGCTAATGAATTTAAACTTTATTTCTCCCTGGTTAAAAACTCTTAAATCATTTTGACTAGTGCCCATCAAAAATATTCATGTGAGCTATTTAGAGCAGATCATTAGTATAAAAAATACATAAAAGGCATTCTGTGCTCTAAAGCAGCTAATGATGACATGCCAGTAGTAAGAACATCAAAGCTAAGTGACTGGCTCACTCCCATTAAACACACATACATTTGGTAACTACTTGGATATTTTAACTAATCCTAATCAAAGAAAAATGCTTAGTAGTTTTAGATTTTAGTCTTACAATTCTAATGTCCTACTGGCAGGATATAAAAATGGTTCAAATAAACTGGAAGATTCCATATGTGATGGCAAATTAGAGAGCGAAGGCATTTTTAATTTTATCTTAATATGCCCCATTTATAATAAGAGCAGTACAATTTACCATGCCAAAATTTAGATAAATGAAAGTTTCCACTCTCTGAAAGAAACAGCCTACTGAATTTACTGATAAACTCTTTAGAACCATATGTTAGCAGAGAAGTTGGACAATTTTTTTTTAAGGTTCAAGAAAGGAAAAATATTGCTTCCAATAGTAAAATCATAACTTAAGTGAGTTACAATGTACACATATTATGGTAAAATGCAAGTAGATAATTTCATGGACTAGAATGCTATATCAATGGATATCTATTTTATATTGTATTTGTGTTTATAATTTTGCTTTATCATGCTGTACCTCAATATAGATGCTATAATGTTGATTATGAGGATATATTGCTTTTTTAATTTGACTTAGAAGACTAAATATTCGATCAATAGAGACTTACCATACTATTCTGCTATTTGTACTTTGTGATTTGGGGAAATGTCTTTTGTCTCCTTTCATGCATGTATTATTTGATGCTTTGACATATACTATCATATGTGTTAATTGTTCATTCTATTTTTCCCCATTTCCTCTTTGTGTGTTATACATAAAATGTCACCATGCTATTTTACAACTGGTTGTAATTTTTAGAAGAATTAAACTAAACAGATTTATTCAGGAAGTGCCTCCTCGCCTGTCTATGTCTAAAAAGGGTGTGTAGCCAGACATCCCCTTCCTTAAAATGTTAAAAGCTTGGTGGCTGTGCAAGTTGTATTTATTTGTGCTTGCACAGGTTCAAGGCAGTACTTCATAAACTGTATCTCATTTTAGAAATGAGACCCATCATTGAAGAACATGCTTGAAGAATATGAAGAAGAAAAATACAAACAAATTGGTTCAGACAAGCCTGCCCCATTGACTGTAGACTGATCATTGCTGCTGCTGCCTTGTTTTTTTTTTCCTGAAAGACTACAAGCTGTCTACTAAACTCTTTTTATACAATTAATTAACATCAATGACTACCAACATCTTTGTGATTATGAAATTGGGGCTAAGAGTCCAGCTTTTGATTGGCTGTAACACATAAGATGAATTCTAACATGCTTTTCCTTGGGTCTCTTTATGTTATTTTGAGCCTGCCTACTGCTGTGCTAATCAGCTTAACCCAACAGCTCCGTGCAAAGCCTGCTTTGCACTATACAGACCGTAAAGGAGTTTGCACTATATTGCACCTGGGAGGTAAGTTTCAGGCTTTTTGTTTATGTTTTTTGTTGCCTTGCAGTGTTTTGTGATGGTAAGTACTGTGGTGGGTGTTGTCTTTCTGTAATCACACCTCCTGCTGCAAATGGCATAATGTGAAGCCTTGCACCATTTATTATACTGAGGTATGTGCTTCCCTGATGATGAGTACTCTTTCTGTCACCCCTTTCCCCACCATATCATGCATCTTGTTATTAACCTTTGAGTGAAAAGTTTAACCTTATCTTTTTCTTTTAATCTTAGTTTCTAAGTTTTTAGATTATACCCCCCCCCCCCATTTTCATCATTTGCAATGTTGAACAATTTGAATAAATCAATTGTATTAATCCCTTTCATTTTTGAAGACTTTTGTTAGGCTACCTGAAGTTTTTTCCCCCAGTAAGAATATAAAAATGGATAGCCTTAATATTTGCTCATTACTTAGATTATGGTGACAAAGTAATCAAAATGGAGTTTAACCCATGCTTCATAAATAAGCAGTATCACATCATTTGGTTTGTATTCTTTCTGTAACCACCTGCACCTGTAAGGTGAGTAATGCAGCTTGGTATTTGGAAGAAAGTGCCCAAGTCTTTAGGACTTCATGTGGATGGTGCCTAGATTTGTACTGTTATTGGGATTTTGCGGTGGTTCAATGCCTCTACCAGTGGTGATACTTTTGACTGAAGTTTCTAGGGTGTTGCTCACAAGAAATGTAGCTGTTCTCACCCACAGTGACAGTGGACACAACCAACATATAAAACAATACCCTCACAATGACCAATAACATGTAATACAGTGAATAGAACACAATACATAAATGGCAACAGAGTCAGTAATATGGTACAAATAATAAGGGAAGGCTGAACAAGAACAGACTCTGAGGGAGGAAAGGGGGAAGTAAGGTAATAAATAATACACACTAATACAAATATCCAGATCTAAGTCATGTGACCCTCCAACACAATGCCCCAGCAACCCCTTTCCACTGGTGCACCAGTTACCCCAAAGTTCTGCTGTGAGCTCCCTTAAGTCTATGGTGTTTACACACAGGAGTTATGGCAGTTGTAGGGAAGAAATCAAGTGATGTGGTGATGTTGTTGTCTTGCTGGTGATATAGATCTCAGAATAAAAGTTTCTTTATCACAAAACAATTGAATTGTCCAACCAGCTGATAATGACCAATCTCTTAATGAGATGTTGAAATTCTGTCTGTCTGGGCACTTCATAATTTGTGCAGTCCTGGCTCAAATACTAATTATCTGTACTTGGCTAACTACCAAAGCTGTAGGGGTAGGTCCTGATAGGAAATTACTCACTGGAAATTGAAAGACTGCAGCAATAACTTTGGAGCATTCTCTTTGATGATCCTGACCGTGTAGCTGTAAATTGAACCAGTGGACCCAACTCCCTCCATCGAAAAAGCCATGTTAAAAATCTTCTGATAAAAATCCCTCACTGATTCTCTTCACTCCGTAGGGGGCCTTTTGGTCTCATACCCCAAGGCAGCCAGTCATACAAGGTTGTGGTGTTGAGGCCCTCCACTGTGTTAAATACCAGTAGCAAGATCTGTTGAGAGAAGTGACTGATGTCACCCACAGAAATGGAGATAAAGCAAAGTAACCCCTGCTCTAACTACTCATGTTTTGGGCATGCACTTCAGTTCCAGGCTCAGAATAATTTATTAAGAAGAAAAAAAAAGGCAGACAATTCTGTTAGGAACTTAACCAAATGGCTGAGCAGCTCAAAGCTTGTCTGTACTCTACTATGGATCAGGCAGATCTGAAATCGCAGGCTAAGCTACTGGGCACTCTGCAGACATACCACTTCTCAAGTTTCTGTCTCTTACATTGACCCAGTTTGTGCACCCTTCCTGACTGCATTCTAAAGTCCAAAAGCCCCTTTCATTGGGACATACTTTTCTGATTGACTGTTACCCTGGGGAAGTGTGTCCTGAGGCCATGTGGGCCTACATACTGGTTCCCTACAGTGTGGATGAAATGCTGATTTCTGGTGCCTTACCACAGTCCTATAGGGCCTGAAAGATTCTAACAGAACTGCACTTATGTCCTCTTCACCTCTTTATCAGGTTTTGAACTCACTGTTACTTGACATGACTCCCAGACACCTTTGTGTGCCTCCTGACACTTAAGTAAACATTGCTAGCTAGTGCACTGTACTGCCCAACCCCTTTCTCATCCATCATTGTCAGCAAAAGGGAGTGAGCCTTTAAAGATCATGTGCAAAGGTTTTTACATATTGTTAATAAATCTTGAATTCAAGTCTCTGTGTCATGATTAATGTTTCCTGAAAATTTCATGCTGTTTGGTTTTGTGGTTTTCTTTAAATCAGCATTTTTTAACTTGCTCTACAGTAGCTGAAAATAGTGGAGTTATTTCTGTCTCTCTCAGTCAGGCTTGGAGAGCGATAACATCATCTTGGAGTACTGTAGCTTGCTGCTTCAGATTCCCAATCACAACAGGCTGTTGAGTTAATGGTTTTCTCACCAGGTTTCTTACAAACTCAGCCTGTGGTGTGTGTTTAGATAGATAAGCTTAAAATCTATCATTCTCTTTTTATAAAAGTTGATCATTTGAGTTTCAGTGCTGAACTGAAGTAGTGGAAGTCTTTCTCTGTGACAGATCAGCTTGTCTGTATCACAGCTCTCAGTTCTTTTTCATCAAAACTCTGATTTTTTTCTAACTATATAACACAGGGTCATTTAATGAATATAAAATAAGTTTAAATTTTGTTTATTCATAGAAATAGTTTGTCCTTGATGTAGTCTTCATAAATATATTCATGTAAGAACTTTTTTTTCATGTCAGATTGACAAACAGGTGACTGTCACGCTCTACTATTTTAAGCACATGTACTGTCTGAACTCACACATTTCAGTTCTTTGATGATTTCTGTGTGAAAATACATTATTTATGTGTATAAATAGAAACACTATATGGCATCCCAATGCACCAAGTTTCTTCCCCACAGTTGAGACAGCTGCACTGTGCTGCCACCTGTTCCCTGCCCCACAAACCCCTTGCATTCTGCTCCACATTCGAGGCTGCTGCACCCTGCTGCCCACTGTCTTCTTCCACCTTGAGAAAGCGTTAAGTATTACGTGGAAATATTTGGCAACAGGGAGGGGTACCTGGATTTAGCTGTTGGTGTCCATCTACAATAAAATGGATTTTAACTTTCTTCATCTTGTGGCTGTGTGATCCTGTATATGTGGTGATGTGAAGCCGAACCCTGTGTCTGCAAAATGGAGAGTACTCTCTTTGTTTGGTTCCATTCACTAGTTTTAGCCACCTATACAACTCTCTCCTTGGAATTTATTGAAAGTGACCTTATCCAGTTGTTTGTCATGTCAAAAACATTGCTGGCCATGTTTAAATGAAATTTGTACTCCTCAACAAAGGGCAACACAAGCATGACATGGATATTGACAATTTCCAACAATTTAAAATGTTAAAATACCAGTGTGAGTTTTGATTTGTAGGGTTAGCAATTTTGTACATGTTCAGTAAGTGAGTCACTGAACTATGCTGGGCATGAGAGCACAGAACAATCATGTAATCATCACATGCAAGATCATTGACCAGATCTGGAGGCAAAATTGGACATGCTTGATGATTTTAGATGATCATGTGTAAACTTGGCATCTTGATATTTACAAACTAATATTTGATTTGCTTTGATCTATTTTTAGACTTGTTAGCATATGAGCAGAAACTGACTATTTTCACATGCAACAAATATATACTGCAAAACAAGTCCCTAGTGATGTGTTTGATAAAGGACACTGGAAGCTGGTGGGTGCATTTTACATGTTAAAATGTCTTTAGCTAAGAACCTTTCTCAAATTCTTTATCAGGTATCGCTTCGTAATCTTCAATTTCAATTAAAGGGTATTGCATATTCACTTTGATGCATTAGTCATCAGAACTAAGGTGTTGAATATCAACTGGTTATTGCATGGAGACATCTACCGGGCTCCACACCTGGGTTTACTTACTATTCCCAACCTGGAGTGAGTGAGCAGCTGTATGTTGTGCTGTTGTGGAGAAACAGCACTAGCAAGGGCTTGTTGATAATTACGTTTCAACTTTTCAACAGGTATGCCATCATTGCCTAACCAGGAAAATTTTGCTACAAGCTCTTTCCAGTCCAACTTGTGCCACTTGGTTGTTTCTCTGCTGGGGTGGCCCCCTTTTGCCCAACACCCCGATGGCAAAACATGGAAAAAGACCACTGCAGCAAAAGTTGCTGTAATGGTCCGTTTCTGTGTTTCACTTTCCCCAGTGTTCTGCCCCCTCCCCGGACCAACTCTGACCTGGAGTTGAGAATCCTAAAGTCAGGGGGGTGAGGGGGGCACAGCCCCCCGCATGGGGGTGTGGGGGGATTGGGTGGCACAATACCTGCATCGGTATTGTGCCATCACTGTGCGGGAGGTCAGCAGTTTTACTGTCAACCTAACTTGGTGCTTCCCTCTGCTGAGGTTTCACTGTCCTATAGCCCAACAGAAAAAACAGGAGTCCTTATGGCAAAGGAGCCTGTTTCCACTGTGGGACAGACAGGGAAGCCCTGCAGAGTGTGTTTTCAATGAAACCAGTGCAGAGTTTTGAATCAAACTGAATCAGACTGATTGACAAAATATTTTCCTGTTTTACTCACCCCGAAGGTGGATGATCTTGGTTGTAGCCTCTGTTCGGGGGGGGGGTGTATGTGTGTGGAGGATTTCTCCTGAGTGACACTGATTCCTGCATTGGCAGCTTGAGTGCTGGGATTTGATCTCAGCAGGTTTGCTGGGGGTTCAGTCTCTGGGGCAGAGCAAGGCTTTTTGTTATTACTGTTGTGGTTGAACCATGGAGTAACCTGATCCAATGGTACTTCTCACATACAACTATAGGCACTGTTTTAGGCAATTACTTTACAATTTTAATTTTTTTTAATTACATTTTACTAAATTATATTCATCAGTATGGGGCAGACACTGGGATTAATACCGGTAAATTTGTGATAGTACTCTTTCTTCTGCCCTCAGAACTTTCCTGGGACCTATTGCACCTTTTGTTTTGTTTTTTATTGTAGTTATAACTACTGTTATAGCATTAGTTTTTTAAACATTTAAGCTTTTAAACATTTAAACTGTGAAATTTTTGTGCCATTGAGGTCATGTGACCTTAACTTTGGTGCATGCGTGAGCGTTCCACACCAGCTTCATCATTCTGTAGCTGACTTCCCATAACTCAGACAGCACAGAGCATAAGAAGGACTTTTTAAGCAAAGCATTTGAAGCTGGTGATTCTGAGAACCTGTGTGGTCTGGGATAGAACAGAACAGATTTACAAGATTGTAAAGGAAAAATGAGTTCTGGGGTTATAGGACCTGAATATTTTGTAATACTGCAAAGTGTTATGTGTTAGGGGAACAAGTGTTTCATGGTGTTTTTTTTCTGGCATCCAAACTATTCTTTTGGTGTGTTTTTCTGGCATCCAAACCATTCTTTTGGGGAGAGACACTGTGTGCAGCTTAGCTTTTAAATGCACCTCACCAGCTCCCTTCTCCTGCTCCTCCTTGATTATGACTGTATTGTCTACTCCCCTTACACATCCCCCCCTTTTCTCCAAACTCAGGACTACATACAATAATATTGCACACTTCATGACCAGCCTCCCCTGGATGATCCACCACTGTACCATCTATGCCCTCCTCACTTGGCTCCCCTTGAAGGCAGGTTCCAACTTAAAATGCTCTCTTTCCTACACAAAGTTCACCGTAACCTGCTGCTAATCAGCATTAACTCCCTTTTCCCCTTATCGGTTCCCAAGCACAGTACAAGAGGGGCTGCCTGTCATATCTTCGACATCCCTTTTTACCAGACCAAACATGTGTAGAACTCCATCACGTACAAGGGCCCTAAGTTTTACAATAAACTGTCCCCTGAACTTCAGGCCTGTAGTTCAATTAGCTCATTCACCTCCTCCCTCAAGGACCATCTCCTCCAGTCTACCTTCTGTGCCCTCCCCGGTAGGCAACACCCTTGAATGTCTGCCAACCCTTGAGTTACCTTGGAATTTATATATATCTGTATTTTGGCTCTATTGTTGTGTGCTCTGTATTTTTTTCTAATCTAGATGATCCTGTCATATACAATGTTCCTGTCGTAAATACCATAACATTTTGCAAATATTGTTTTTACTTTTTCTCTGTATCATCGAATTTCTGTACCACAGGACGTTTGTGAAACCGGCATTTTTGCTCACATACTTTCCAGTATAAAAAATAAAATTGAAGTTGAAATTGAATTGATTGAATAATTTAATATACTATTATCATTTTTTATAGTGGGAGGAAAAGTGTTGTTTTAAGCTAGTACGCTGACGCATTTCACTCGTGAATATAGCACATACTCATTGAGAGCTCAGTCGGCATTGGCCATGGAGGTAAGCAGTGTCTGCGCCAGTTGCCAGCTCGGTTTTGGGATTGAGGGGAAGCTGGGTGGTGAGGGGTGGAGTCCACTAGACCACCTAGGATACTGTAAAATTTCAGAATAGGGTTCATGGTTGGGGCTGTCCACTAGACCACAGGATATCTTAATATTGCATAATGGAGGATCGGGACTGGGGGGGCACTAGATCACCAGGGCATTTTTATATTTCAAAATGGGAGATTGAGGTTTGGGTTGGGGGGTCTAATAGACCACCAGATACTTATTTTAATAACAGAGGGATCTGGGCTGGGGAGGGGGGACCATGGCCTGTGCTTCTACTATTATCATAGCTGTCATTATCTCACAGGTCCACGACCCCATTACTTTATGGTGAATGTAATGACAGAATTCATTAGAAATATCTCATGGGTCCCATCCATATTAATCTGTGGTGATTGTAATGACATATTGCACTGCAAGACTAACCTTCTAAGTAGTACAGAAGGATTCACCAGTATGCAGTATTTGGGCTTTGTGGTTCACTTTCTGCAGGTTCTAATCCTGTTTCATGTTTCTTTTTTTCCAACTTGCAAAAAGGGAATTTCTTTTTGGGCAAATTGTGAAACAGGATCCTTTTTCATGCTTATTGTTATTTTGTAATTTGTGAAAAAGGATTCCTGAGCATGAAAAAAGACAATGAAGAGGATCTCAACATGTTGGAAAAACACATTTCCAAGTCATTGTTCAAAAAAACTAACACCAGAATCAGCTGAAACAGATCCTGATTAGCAGAACACATGTCTTGATTTCTGCTCAACATATCATGTTTTTGACTTATTTGATTTTGTTTCCCTCGCTAAGTGAAAACAAGATGGCAGCAGCACTAAAAAAGATTTCCCATTTGCAACACAGCATGACCCACTTGCGAAAAAGGATTACCCATTAGTAACAAAGGATCCTTTTTCGAGCAGGACATCTAACTGTTCCCATTGAAAATATTGGGAAATTTTAAAATTTAATAACTTTAGAATGGATAGATATGTTTTCACCCAATGAGCAAAAGGCACACCTACAAGGCAAGTCCTATCTACCCTGAAAATTTCAGACCAAGATTCCAAACCATTTCTGCACTGCAGTGTGACAAAGAAATGGCAATAAAAATTGTAAATTACACAATTTTGTCACTCTGTATCTCCCCACCTACACATCCGACCAGAACGAAACTTGGCACATCAAGAGATCTTCTGTCCCTAATATGCAAAATGTCATGCAAATCAGTTGAATGGTTATGAAGTTATTGAAGTGCAAAAGTTTGAGTTTAACATAGAAGTGCCCATTGAACCCAAAGTACAGGGCATGTCCACTCCCTTATTTATATATATATATATATATATATATACACACGCACACGTATATTCTTTGCAAAAAAACTGCGTTAATGCAACCGTAAGGGTTTTCTACAGTGACAAAAGCGAGGAAATTCGGTGTTAGGGTTTTCAACCGTAACTCCAACTTCTCCTCCACTGCCACACATACACACACACAGACACACACACACACACACACACACACACACACACACACACACACACACACACACACACACACACACACACACACAAACACACAGCTGGGGGGGGCGGTACAAGGCAAGACAACCAATCACAGACACACACCATAATGCAACAGAAATAACATACAATTTCTTAAACATACCACAACAGGCATCCATCATCGTGTTTCACCAACTGTACCACTTCTGCTGCCATCCCAGTCTCTTGGGTACATATACCCTACTGCATAACAGCATACAGTAAGTAGTAAAACACATGTATTGGTGGGAGCGCGGAGTCCATAACAGCATAGCCCCATACCCCACCAACTTTCTCTTTTCTGCATAACACCATACTATAACTAGTAAAACACATGTATTGGTGGGAGCGTGGGGACCCAGCCCCCACCAACTTTCCCATTTCTGCATAACAGCATAGCCCCATGTTCCCACCAAGTTGTCCATTTCTGCATAACACCATGATATAAGTAGCAAAACACGTGTTGGTGAGAGCCAGGGACCCTTTGGGCCCCCGCACTACCACCAACTTGCCCAAAATTACCCATTTCTGCATAGCAGCATAATATAAGTAGTACACCACATGTATTGTTGGAAGTGTAGGGCCCTTCAGGTCCTGCACCCCCACCAACTTGCCCATTTCTGCATAACAGCATAGTCCCATGTTCCCACCAACTTGCCCATTTCTGCATAACACCATAATATAAGTAGCAAAACACATTTATTGGAGACAGTCCCCCCAGCAACTTGTCCATTTGTGTATAACAGCATAATATAAGTAATAAAACACATGTATCAGTAGGAGCATCTCAGATTCTTGTAGAAGATGTCAGTGTATGCACCCAAGAGATTGGGATGGCAGCAGAAGTGATACAGTTGGTGAAACATGATGATGGATACCTGATGTGGTATGTTTAAGAAGTTGTATGTTATTTCTGTTGCATTACGGTGTGTGTCTGTGATTGGTTGTCTTACCTTGTACCGCCCCCCCAGTTGTGGGTTGTGTGTGTGTGTGTGTAGTGTGTGTGTGTGTGTGTGTGTGTGTATGTGTGGCAGTGGAGGGAAAGTCGTAGTTAGGGTTAAATCCCTAACACCGAATTTCTCACTTTTGTTGCTGTAGAAGACTCTAACTGTTACATTAACACAGTTTTTTTGCAAAGAATTTCCTTACTTTTTGAAAAAGCATAGGTAAGCACATTGTCATGAAAGTTGGTGGGAGCATGGGGCCCTTTGGGCCCAGCGCTCCCACCAACTTGTACATTTCTGCACAACATCACAATATAAGTACTGAATCACATGTATTGGTGGGAGCGCGGAGGCACCACCATATTGCCCAACACTGCATAATAATATACTTCTGCCATGCCTTTTGAGCTGTCCTATACCTTATAATGGAATCTTCCTGCACACCCAAAAATGTGCTCACCATGGTTTTCACAATGCACATATATACCTCCCCATTAACTATAATGAGCACATGCTAAAATTCACCAACCATAACTGCCACCACCATGAAAACAGTCAGAATCGAAGATCTATGATAAATCTTTCTACATTCCAAATTTCAGGCAAATCGGACTCACAGTTCAAAAGTTATTAACATGGAACGAACCAAATTTTCTTTTTGTTGGAGTGTTATAATTCCACACCTGATTAAGTTTTACACACCAAACCACTGAAAGGCACCTCCATGGCACTAGGGCTACCTACCCTATAAAGTTCAAGCCATAGCCCCATGCGTAATCCTATGGGCAAAATGTTAAGTACATCACTCAATATCTCCACAACACATTAATTATCCAACACCTGAACAGCATCAGTCACATCTCTAGGACATCCCCTCAACACCCTCCAAATTTGAAGTAAAAAGAGCAAACCATTTCAGAGATATTTCATTTTAAAGCTTTGCCACCTTTAAAAATTCTTTGGTCACACCAATTGGCCATGACTTCGTGACCTAAGATCATTTTCGGCCATCAGGGGACATCTGGTCATGAAATTTGGGCTATCTGGTCCCTCCCAGGGAGATCTGGTCCAGAAAAGACTTAGACATCTGGTTGGGAAATCGCGAAAGACGCTCGCGAATGAAAACGATTCCACGACCAAAGAATTTGCAGGCTTGCGATCAAAGATCACTAGCAAGCCACGATCAAAGATTTTCAAAGTTTAAAACTCTATTTTTTGACACAACTGAATGAAACAACAGGCATGGGTCAATAGAGGGAAGCCCTCTGAGCAAAACCCATCCTTCCTTTACTTCAGGAGTCACCTGTGGGCTGAGATATTTGTTTTTTTCCAACCGCAAACTGAAAACAAGATGGCGGCTGTCGTGACCAATAAATTTCTCGTGACCAAAGATTTTTTAACAGTGAGCCTGCAATTTCTTTGGTCATGAGGATTAACCAGAAGACCAGAACCCCATTCTTCTTTCTCAAAACAACCATATAAATTTTCCCATTTAATGGGAGCTAAAAACTTTAATAACTTTTGAATGGATTAATATTTTTTCACTAACCAAAAAGTGGCATGTTCCTTGACCCAAGCTCTTTCTACATGCCATGTTTTAGAGCAGCACACCACATGGTGGCCGCAGAGTGCCACTGACAAAATTATAGAAACTGCCCACAAAACTGACGAAAAGTGAATTTTTGAACATTTTGCTGCACAAAGGGCCCAGCAGCATAATGGAATGGTACATCACAGTCTAAGAAGCAGAAATACTCTTGACAGTGCTTTGCAGACATATTGCCACATGAGCAAATTTATTCACATTACTCATATATACTTTTTCCCATTGACAATGATGGGAGACAAAAAGTGGCATAACTATTCAACAGAGCAATATTTTTTGAAGAAATCTTCAAAAGGCAGCACCACAGCCCAGGACCCATGCATACAAACCCATCAGAACCCACTCAAATGGATTTTTCTTGCACAGACAAAAAATGTGATTGCATTGTTTTCACAATGCACATATATATTTTGCCATTGACTATAATGGGACACCAAAAAATGGCATAACTTCTGAATGAAGCAAGATCTTTCAGGAAATCTTCAAACGGGAGCACCACAGCCCGGCACCCGTGTATACAAAACAATCTGAAGCCAGTCAAATACATTCTTGTTGCGCACTGAAAAATTGCATCGCTGCTGTTTTCACAATGCACATATATATTTTCCCATTGATTATAATAACAGACCAAAAAATTGCACAACTTTGGAACAGAGCAATATTATTTCACAAAATCTTCAAAGGGCACCAGCACAGTCTAGCACCCATGTATACAACCCAATCTGAACCCACTCAAATGCATTTTTCACTGTTGTTGGGAGCCAGGGCCCTTTGGACCCCATGCTCCCACCAACTTGTACATTTCTACATAACATCACAATATAAGTACTGAATCACATGTATTGGTGGGAGCACAGGGGCCACTCCCACCACATTGCCCAGCACTGCATAAGAATATACTTCTGCCATGCCTTTTGAGCTGTCCTATACTTTATAATGGGATCTTCCTGCACACCCAAAAATGTGCTCACCATGATTTTCACAATGCACATGTATATCACCCCATTAACTATAATGAGCACACACCACAATTCACCAACTGTAACTGTCACTGCCATGAAAAATGTCAGATTCAAAGATCTATGATAAATCTTTCTACATTCCACATTTCAGGCAAATCAGACAAACAGTTCAAAAGTTATTAACGAGGAACAAACCAAATTTTCATTCATCGGAGTGACATAATTCTGCACCTGTTTAAGTTTTACACACCAAACCACTGAAAGGAACCTCTGTGGCACTAGGGCTACCTACCCTATAAATAGCAAGCCAATAGCACCATGCATAATCCTATGGGCAAAATGTTAAGTATGTCACTCAATATCTCTGCAACAAATTAATTTTCCAACACTTAAACAGCATCAGTCATATCTCTAGGACATCCCTTCAACACCCTCCAAATCTGAAGTAAAAAGAGAAAACTGTCTCAGTGGTATTTCATTTTAAAGTTTTACCACCTTTAAAAATTCTTTGGTGGCGAGAATCAGCTGCTACCTCGTGACCTAAGGTCATTTTTGGCCATCAGGGGACATCTGGTCATGGAATTTGAGCTATCTGGTCCCTTCCAGGGAGATCTGGTCCAGAAAAAACCTGGACATCTGGTCAGGAAGTCATAAAAGAAGATCGTGAATGAAAACAATCTCGCGAATAAAGAATTTGCAAGTTCGCGATCAAAGATCGTTTGCGAGCCTCGACCAAAGATTTTCAAAGTTTAAAACTCTATTTTTTGACACAACTGAATGAAACCACAGGCATGGGTCGATAAGGGGAAGCCCACTGAGCAAAACCCATCCTTCCTTTACCTCAGAAGACACCCATGGGATGAGATATCTGTTTTTTTCCAACCGCAAACTGAAAACATGGTGGCGGCCATCACTACCGATAGATTTCTTGTAACCAAAGATTTTTTGACTGTGAGCCTGCAAATTCTTTGGTTGTGAGAATAGACCAGATGGCCAGAACCCCATTCTTCTTTTGCAAAACAACCATATACATTTTCCCATTGACTTATAATGGGAGCTAAAAACTTTAATAACGTTTGAATGGCATAATATTTTTTCACCAAACAAAAAGTGGCATGTTCCTTGAGCCAAGCTCTTTCTATGTGCCAAGTTTTGGATCAGCACACCACATGGCGGCTGCGCAGCACCACAGACAAGATCCAAATCCAAAAAAATGCCCACAAAACTGTCGAAAAGTGCAGTCTTTGGCCTTTTACTGTGCAGAATCTGTATGTCTGACCAAAACATAACTTGGCAAATCAAAAGAACTACCATGCCCCACAGTGTATACCAAATTTTATGCAAATCCATTGAATGGTTGCAAAGTTAACGCACATAATTTCAGGTTTAACATTAAAGTGCCTACTCAACCTTAACTATACACACACACATATATATATATATATATATATATATATATATATATGTATATGATTTAAGTAATAAGGCACAACAGGGTGTGGTATATCATGGGATATCATTACACCATGGGTGGCTGGACATGAGGCCGCAGGCCAAGTGCGTCCAACCATCCAAGAAGTGATGATATCCCATGATATACCACATCCTGGAGTGCCTTATTGCTATTATGAGCTGGATTTAAAGTTTATAAAAAAAAAAAAAAACTTAAAACATTTTAAAAATGAGTTAAAAATGATTTTTTTGCTAGTGTAGGAGTACCACTTAAGAAAATAGTTCATTTAGGGTTGTGGTCAGCAGGTGGCACTGTTTTCCTTTGAGCTAACAGAACAGGTAGTTGTTTTGTGACTGTGTGAAGTCTCTCCCTTCCTCATCCTGGATGTGAACTGTGATGCCCTTATCTTGGCTTCTCTCTCTTACTATTTCGAGAAGTAATGGCGTTGGAGTACTGAGTTTCAAGATAATTTGGTTTGGGAGCATGTACATTTGGAAGCAGCAGGACTGAATCAGAAGAGTTTGGTAAGTGCAGCGAGCGGTGCGATTTTGAAATGTGCACGCAGTTGCCTGTGAAAGATAGTGACAGTCATGGAGGACGATTCTGCAGTGTGGCAGTTTGACTGTTCTTTTTTTACCATAGTGTATTTATTTGCCTGTTTTTTCATTTACTTTGTGTGGGACAGAATCTGCATTTGAGTTTAACAGGTGGTGTGATGAGTTTGGTTTAATTTTTGTGTTTTGTGGTGTCACTGACCACGAGTTTAGACATGTTGTTTCAGTGTCGAATTGTACAGCATGAGTGCTCCATAGTAAGCCCAACTTTCATGTGACAGTTTTGTATGTATTATTTATTTCTTTAGCAGGAGCCATCTTGAGGTTTGGCTTTATTCTGCAGTAAGCGATGTGGAAAACTGTGGTTGGAGGAGTTTGTTTGTGAGTGAGGAGGCTGGTGATCAGAGGTTTTCTGAAGCTGTGATGATGTAGCTCGATATCATCATGGCTTCGAGAACGTCTCGGCCAATCAGCGACGTCCATTTACGATCCCCAGTTCATAAATATATTTATGCAATGGGAGTGAACAAAATGAGTAGTGGATAAAACCATGTATTCAGCACACAGTGATATAAATCTTGCTGAAAATCACACTGTGATAATATTTGCCATTTATACACATTATGCTTACCTCACAGGCAGATATCACTGTGCTGATGTCACGCTGGAACCCTGACCAATCATAGCTCTGCTGGCAAAGCTTTCAACAAATGAACCCCACACAATCAAACTCATCTGCTAAATTATCATTGATGTCACCTCTCACTTACTACAGCCTGCATTCTAAATGGAACTGCTTCACAAAAACAGTTTCTGTTTCTCACTTCTACTTGCAACTAACTCAATTAGCATTGCAAAGGATACTCACCTGTGTCCCATAGTGTTTCTGAGACTCCCAGCCCATTACTATGCTGATCTCAGCTTCACTACAGCCTGCATTCTAAATGAAACTGCTTCACAAAAAAGCGCGTTTCTTACTGGTACTTGTAACTTACTCAGTTAGCATTGCAAAGGACACTCACCTGTGCTCCATAGTGTTTCTGAGGCTCCCATCCCATTCAGAATAACTCACACATACTCAGAACACATACAGAAAGAGCAGAAAGCACACAGAAACAGGAAAAGAACACAGGAAAACATAACAATATGTCTGGAGCTCCCAGTCCACATTGTATAAATAGAACACATGATGTGCAGATTGCGTGATATGGAAAATATTCTCACTCCTGCAGATTGAACTCTGGATACTGTCACTCATGCCTTCGGCACTGGTGAGTATCCAGAGCTCACTCCTCAGGAACGAAAACATTTTCCATATCACACTCCTGCCCATCATGTATCCTTTATTTATTTATGTATTTATATAATATATATATATATATATATATATATATATACATACGTATGCACACACACACACACACACACACATATATATTTATAAAATAGAGATAATATCCTCCAAATCCAAACTTCTGATTATATAAAATACATCACATGACCATGCGTTATAGGAGAGCGCGACCACACACCTCAACTTTTAACCCCCTCCAAAACAATTTTGACATTTTATAAGATAGATAAACCACTCTGAGGTGTGCGGTTGCACTCTGATATACGCACTCCTTGCGTGGTTGATGCACACCAAGGCGTGTGTATATCAGAGCATGACTGTACATCTCAGAGTGGTTTATCTATTACATATATATATAGTTATATATATATATATATATTTATGTATATATATATAATGTATATATATATATATGTACATCATGCCTGCCCAGTAGGGTAGCTATAGTTAGGGTTGCACGGCCACTTCTATGTTAAACACAAACTTTTGAACTTTAATAACTTTGCAATCATTTGTCCGATTCACCTGAAATTTGGCATGTGCATTGTTGTACCATAGATCTGGAAATTTTCGTTGCAGTTCGATTTGCAGTTGTAGCACTGTGGAGCATTGAAAAGTGTGAAAAGTGTGAAAAAATCCTCAACTTTTGCGAATTCTTTGCTCGATTCTACAGCCCAAATAGTTTGTCCGTCTGGTCCACACTTTTCAAGGAGCATGGAGACTGGGTCAATGATGTGCCTTTTGAAGGTTTGGTTAAAAAATACTAATCCATTCAAAAGTTATTAAAGTTTAAAGTTTCCCCTTATATCCTATGGGAAAAAATATATGTTCCACATGAACGCAACTTGTAGCGTTGTGAAAGCACCTTTTTCTGTCGCAAATGCCCTCAGTACTGTCATGCAGCAGCCACCTAACTGCCACTACACAGTTTGGACTTTGAGCTGAAGTTTGCAGGGTAGCAAGCCCTTGCACCACAGATGTGCTTCTGGTGCTTTGGTGAAAACATTTACATCGGTTCCATAATTACAATACTCTGAAGTTGTGAATTTTTCCCATAGGATAACACTGTGGTGGCCACATCACCTTTCGGTGCCTATATCTCAAAAACAGTTCGAGATATGGATTTTTCACTAAGTGCTGCTTAGTACACCTAAGCACGTGCGGAGGTAGTTATGTCACGAATACAACTGCAAAATAATTTTTACCACACTTGTTATGGCTACTGAGATATTGACAAATAAGCATTATAAAGGTTACTTAGAATGCATCTAGGCCTCTGTTATGTGTCTCTACTTATGGGTAGGTGGGAGCACAGGGCCCAGAGGGCCCTCACTTCCATCTATGCATACTATTTGTGCTAAACTGTGACTGGACCCTCCTACACTGTGCCTCTACACTCATGGGTGGCTGGTAGTGCAGGGCCCAGAAGGTCCCTGCTACCATCTATGGATATGATTATGCAAAACTAAAAGCATAGGGTCCTCCTATGCTACATCACTATACTTATTGGTAGGTGGGAGCACTGGGCCTGGAAGGCCCATGCTCCCACCTATGGACACCATATGAGTAACATTTCACTTTCTCAAAAAGAAGGGAAATTTATCACAAAATACTCAGTTAATGCATCAATTAGGGTTGATTTCACACCAACAAAAGTCTGGAAATTTGATATTAGGGTTACCAACCCTACCCCCCCCACATACATACACCCTCCACAGACCGACAGGCACAGAGGTGTGCCTTGGGGTTGTTGGGCCTAACTCCCACCCCATTCTCCTATACTATGCCAACTTAGCTTGTTTACACATGGAATGGAGTGAGAGTAAGGGCCGATGACCCCACCTGTTGGTATGTGGCGTGTGGGGATGTGTGGGGGGTAGGGTTGGTAACCCTTAAATCAAATTTCAAGACTTTTGTTGATGTGGAATTAAACCTAACTGATGCATTAATGGAGTTTTTTGCAATGAATGTGTGCATGTATATATATATATATATATATATATTCTGTGCAAAAAACTTTGTTAATGCATGAGGCCTAAATCTCACCCCATTCCATGTGTAATCATATTCACAAGCCACAGAAAAGAAGAATGGGGTGATATTTAGGCCTCACAACTCCAAGGACACACCCCGTCTGCTGTCAATCTCGGGATGATGAGCAGGTCCAAGAGGGAAGGGGTTAACCGTAAATGTTTCATTTCCTTACTTTTTGTGTTTTAACCCTAAATGATGCATTAACAAAGTTTTTTGCATAGAATTTCCTTACTTTTTGAGATAGAATATAAAAGTAAAAAGTCACGGAAGTTGGTGGGAGTGCTGGCCCTTCAGACCCCGTGCTCCTACCAACTTCCAAATTCCTTAAAAGTAAAAAAAGTCACACAAGTTGGTGGGAGCACAGGCCCTTCAGGCCCTGCGCTCCCACCAACTTGTAAATTTCTGCGTAAGATAAGACTACAAGTACTGAATATCATATGTATTGCTGGGAGCACATATGGGTGGGAGCATGGGGCCCGAAAGCTCCCACCACATTGAAAGAAAGTAAAGTGTCAGTCATCAGAGTGGCATAATTCAACTCCTGTTTACATGTCAGACATGTAACCACTGGAAACTACCTCCATGGCAGTAACGCTAGGCACCCTATAAATGTGAAGCCAGTACCACAATGCAAAACACCATACGCAAAACATAAAGTGTGTCACGCAATATGTCCACAGCAAATTAATTTTCCAACACCTAAACACCATAATTCACATGTACATGACATCTTCTGAAGACTCTCCAAATTTCAATATAAAAGACTTAACCGTTTCCAAGATACAAAATGTGAAAGTTTGAGATTTTCATTCGTTGGAGTGGCAGAGTTCTGCACCTGTTAAGATTTTAGACACCTAATGACTGAAAAGTACATCCATGGCAGTAAGGCTAGCTACCGTATAAATTTCAAGCCAGTACGAGAATGGAAAACGCTGTCCGCCAAATGTAAACTGTGCCACACAATATCTCCACAGAAAATGTGTTGTCTGACATGTAAACACTGTAATTCACATCTACAGGACATGCCGTCAATACCCTCCAAATTTCAAGTAAAAAGACCAAACCGTTTCCACGATATTTAAAGTTAAAGATTGTTAAAATTGGTCTATCTGTTGCATTAAAATCTGGCCATCTAGTCCCTCTCTCACGATCAAAGATCATGATCAAAGAATCTCGAGATCAAAGAATTTGCAGGCTCATGATCAAAGAATTTGCAGGCTCACGATCAAAGAATAAAAAATAGTAAAACTAAATTTTTAGGCACAAATACATGAAACCACCACCATGTCTCCATAGAACGAAGCCCCCTGAGCAAAACTCACCCTCATTTGCCTTAATAACCCACTCCTGAGTTGAGAAAATTTATTTTTTTTAACTGGTTATCGAGTCCGGCCCTCGCGATCAAAGATCGCGGTCAAAGAATCTCACGATCAAAGAGTTTACAGGCTCGCGATCAAAGAATAAAAAATGGTGAAATTCAAATTTTAGACATAAATGCATGAAACCACCACCATGGTTCGATAAAACAAAGCCCCCTCAGCAAAACCCATCCTCATTTGTGTTAACAACCCACCTCTGAGCTGAGAAATTAGCTTTTTTCAACTGGCCATCTTGTCCCTTGCTCATGATCAAAGAATATTGTGATCAAAGAATTTGCAGGTTCATGATCAAAGAATAAAAAATGGTGAATTCAAATTTTAGACATAAATACATGAAACTACCAGCATGGTTTGATAAAATGAAGCCCCCTGAGAAAAACCCACCCTCATTTGTGTTAATAACCCACCCCTGAGCTCAGAAATTTGCTTTTTTCAACTGGCCATCTTGTCCCTCACTCGCAATCAAAGACCGTGGTCAAAGAATCTCGTGATCAAAGAATTTGCATGCTTGCAATCAAAGATCGTTAGTGAGCCACAATCAAAGAATAAAATTGTGTAAAAATGTATTTTTTGACCATTTCGAAAGAAACCAAAGGCATGGATCAATAGAGCTAATCCCCCTGAGCAAGATCCATCCATGTTTTACTTCAGGAGTCACTCCTGAGCTGAGATATTTGAGTTTTTCCAGTCAGAACCTTAAAACAAGATGGTGGCCATCGCTATCAAAGAATGTTTCAGGGTCAAAGATTCTTTGATGGTGAGCCTGCAAATTCTTTGATCGTGAGGAGGGACCAGATGGCCAAAACCCCATTCTTCATTCACAAAATAACCATATAAACTTTCCCATTGACTCATATGGGAACTTAAAAGTTTAATACCTTTTGAATGCATTAATATTTTTTCACCAAATGAAAAGCGGCATGTTCCTTGACCCAAGCTCTTTCAGACGAGCCAAGTCAAAGAGCAGCACGCAACACAACGGTCGCACAGCGACACATACAAAATCTGAAAAACTGCCCACATAACTGGCGAAAAGTGCATTTTTCAGCGTTTTAGTGCATAAAAACCGTACGTCCAACCAAAATGAAATTTGGAAGATCAAGAGATCTACCATGCCCCACCTTGCATACCAAACTTCATGCAAATCTGTTAAATGGGTCCAAAGTTATTAATGCACAAAATTTCAAATTTAACATAAACGCGTTTACTGATCCTAAATATAGGGGCGCACCATGCCCCTTAAATATATATATATATATATATATATATATATATATATATATATATATATGTGTGTTTGTATATATATATATATATATATATATATATATATATGTATATGTATTCTTTGCAAAAACTCTGCTAATGCATCAGCTGGGGTTGTTTCCACACTGACAAAAGTGTGGAAATTCAACATTAAGGTTACCACCCCACCACACCACCACCCCCTCCACATACCAGCAGGCATCGGGGTGTGCATTGGGGTGTCGGCCTAACCTCACCCTATTCCATGTGTAAAGAAGCTATGGTGGTGCAGTATAGGAAAATGGGGTGAGAGTTAGGCACAATGACCCCAATGCACACCCCAATGCCTGAAGGTGTGGAGGGTGGAGGTGGGGGTGATAGGGGTGGTAACCCTAACATTGAATTTCCGCACTTTTGTTGGTGTGGGAACAACCCTAACTGATGCATTAATGGAGTTTTTTGCAAAGAAGTTCCTTTTATTTTGAAAAGGTGTAATATAAATAGTAAATGGTATGTGTTGGTGGGAGGCCCTGGGCTCCCACCAAGCTGCCCATTTCTGTATAATAATATGTGTCTGTGGGAGCGCTGGCCCTCTGAGCCCTGTGTTCCAACTTACACATAAGTATGGAGCCATACAGCAGCCCTATAGGGCAAGGAAGCTTTGTAACACAAATTTGCCAATATCTCGGGAACCGTAGCAGGTAGTAAAAAAATTCAAGTGTCGTTGTAATCATGACAGCAAGTACTACTGCACGTGACATAAGTCAACCAAATCCATATCTTGCATTGTTTCTGAGATACATGCACTGAAAAGCGCTGTGAATGCTAACTCTGTGGGCATAATAGTGGCCCACGGACATGAAAATGAGCAATTGGAATACTGATTCCCAAATATCTCAGTAACCGACAAGGTAGAAAAAAATTCACATTTCATGGTATTTATGGCTTTGCAATATACTTCTGTGGGACTAAGAATTTTTGCAACAAAAAAAATGTATCTTGAATCGTTTTCGAGATACGGGCACCGAAAAGTGTCACAGGCACTGCCATGTTATCCTATGGGAAAATGTCTGAACTTCAGAATGATGTAACTATGGGCCTGTTCAATGTTTTTATACCAAACCAACAAAAGGCACATCTGTGGGACTAGGGCTTGCTACCCTGACAATTTCAGGCCAATAGCACAATCCACCTTGCCACAATGAAGTGACAAAGAAAACAACACATTATCACAATTATTTTAAATGTTTTCATGACACTCCTATCTCTATAATGAGAATGTGACTGCGAACACAGAAAATATTGTCGCAGTTATTTTTTTTTATGATATAGATTATTTTCTTGGTAACATAAATTATTGCCTTGGACAAGAAATGGCAAAATGATGAAAAAAATTTGAAAAACACATTTCCAGACCAGCTGGTAAAAAACTAATGCCAAGGTCATGTTCCTCAGGGCCCGATTAGGTAAACACAACTGTTGGTGTTTACCAAAGTGCACTATTTTTTGAATTACAACATTTTTTCTCTCTCGATAACTGAAAACAAGATGGCAGCAGCACGAAAACAATTTCAGGCAGCTTAACAACAAAAAATATGATCGGGAAAACATTTGCAGTGCACATATAAATTTTACCATAGGCTATAATGGGGCATGTAAAAATGGAATAACTTTTGAATGGAGCAATATTTTTTCACTAAATCTTCAAAAGGCACCAGTTCAACCCAGGATACATGTAGACAAATCAATTTAAACCCACTGAAATGCATTCTTCAGTCCATTATGGCTTACTGAAGAATTTGCAAAAAGGATGAATTTTCACATTTTGCACACCCCATGGTTCTGCAACTGTACATCCAACTGTAACAAAAATGTCTAGATCCAGAGATCTATGGTAGGCAGGTCTGCACTCCAAATTTTAGGCAAATCAGACAACAGCTGCAAAGTTATTAAAGTGCAAACTTTGAGGTTTGACGTAGAAATGGCCATGCAACCCTAACTAAAGTGGTACTGCCATGCCATTATTATATATATATATATATATATATATATATATATATATATTTTATTGCAAAAAACTCTGTTAATGCATCAGTTAGGGTTGACAGTACAGAGACAAAAGTCTGAAAATTTGATGTTAAGTTAGAGTTACCAACCCTACCACCCCATCTCCCCACCCTCCACACGCTAACAGACATTGGAGTGTGCCTTGGAGTCGTCATCCCTCTCACCCCCATTCCATGTGTAAACAAGCTGAGATGACACAGTGTAGGAGAATGGGGTGAGAGTTAGGACCAATGACCCTAAGGCACTCCCGACACCTGTTGGTGTGGAAGGTGGGTGGGGGTGGGGTGGTACGTGTTGGTAACCCTAACACCAAATTTCCAGACTTTTGTCACTGTGGAAAAATTAACAGAGCCTTTTTTGCAATGAATTTCCCTTCTTTTTGAGATACTATAGTATAATAGTATCCTTATTTTACTGTGGGAGAGCAGGGTCCTTCTGATCCTGCACTCTAATTCCTCCATAGATGTGCATATGTATGTAGGTGTGGAGGACCCTTCACTTCCATGTGTCGAACAACAGTGACCAAATTGTCAACATAGCCATCTTATTACCCCACCTTATGTACCCCGGTACAGAGAAAATGTGAAATGCAAGGCAAAACATAATTATGCACAACTGCAATGCCATTCTGCACCACAGGCACTAAAACACATTTTTGGCAGGATGTGGAAAATGGCAGCTGTACTGTTCATGAGGCTGTGTGAAAAAATGGCTATTTTGAGAATTTGGTAGCAAAATATTAAAAAATCCCTAAGTTATGTGAGTGCCTAGAATAAATTCAATTGATGCACATAACTGGGGCATTTTTAGGAAATTTTTTTACCAGATTTTCAACATGGCCTTTTTGGAACCCCACCTCATGAACAGTGGCACTGTAATTTCATTCATCGGTCCCAAAAGGAGATTTTGCACAGTAACCACGCCATTCGGCGCCACAGGTGTGAAAACATGTTTTGGGCAGGATGTGAAAAATGACAGCTGTACTGGTCACAAGGTGGTGTGAAAAAAATGGCAATGTTGAAAATTTGGAGTGAAAACAATAAAAATTGACGAAGTTACGAGCGTGTGTAGAAACATTTCAATGACCGCATATAACTCGGGTGTTTTGGGGAATTTTTACACCAAATTTCAACATAGGCTTTTTGGGACCCACCTCATGAATACTGGCACTGTCATTTTGTTACTTAGTCCTAAAAGGTGATTTCACACAGCGATCACGAAATCACCTTACGGGTCCAATTAACAAGATGACAGTGACTGTGTTCATGAGGTGGGTTCCCAAAAACCCATGTTGAAAATTTGGTGTTAAAATTCTGAAAAATGGCTGAGATATTAACATGAGTTCAAAATGCCATAGACAGCCATTATGCAGCACTTACCTTGATTCTTCAGTTCGTGGTTCGGCTTCAAAGAGTGCAGACGTGTCCCAGTCCACAGAAGATTGCAGCTGATGGTCTCCAGTGGTAAGTATAGGGCAAAAGGGGTTGTAGGGTGGGGGGTTGCTCAGTGGGAGGGTAGGGATGGGGGGGAGATGGGAGAGATGATGAAGGACCGTCTTCTTTTTTACAGATTTAAAAATAAAAAAACATAGAAACAGAGAAGTTGATGGCAGATAAGGACTGCCAGGCCCATCCAGTCTGCCCATTTGTTTTCTACCTGGTTGTTGCTGCCATATGTCTCTATTCTGAACATTGGCCTATTTTATTCTTACTCATCTGTATTATTCCCTTGTGCCTATCCAATGCTCTTTTGAAGTCCTTCACTGTATTTATCTCCACTGCCTCCCTGGGCAGGCTGTTAAATGCATCCACCACTCTCTCTGTAAAAAATAACTTTCTCACATTAACCCTCAATCAGCCTCCCTCCAATCTCATATTGTGCCCTCTTGTCCTGCTATTTGTCTTATACTGAAGCATGTTAGACTCTTTCACTTTGTTTAGGGCTTAAAGGTATTTGAAAGTTTCTATCATATCTCCCCTCTCCCTCCTGTGCTCCAGGGTGTACATATCGAGGTCCTTTAATCTGTCCTCAAATGTCTTCGTTTGCAGCCCATACACCATCTTGATAGCCCTTCTCTGGACCGTTTCAGTCCTGTTGATGTCTTTTTGCAGGTGTGGCCTCCAGAACTGGATGGAGTACTTCAGCTTGGGCCTAACCAGTGTCTTGCAAAGGGGGATCACTTCTTCCCTCTTTCAGCTTGTGATACCTCTACTGATACATCCCGATATCCCTCTAGCTGTCCCCACTGCCTTTGTGGTCTGCCTGGAAGCTTTTAGGTCATTGGTGATGATGATGCCTAAGTCCCTTTCTTCTCTTGTGGTTGTGAGCACTTCTCCTTCCATCCTATAGTTAGCTTCAGGATTTCTCCTCCCTATGTGCATGATTTTGTATTTCTTAGTGTTAAACCCTAGTTGCCATTCTTTGGAACATTTTGTTAACTTTTCCAGGTCTCATCTCATCCTATCCACCCCATCTGGATCATCCACTCTGTTGCAGATCTTGGTGTTATCTGCAAACAGGCAACCCTTCCCTTCCAGTCCAACCTCAATATCACTGATGAAGACATTGAAGAGGATTGACCCCAGGACTGACCCCTGAGGCACACCACTTATGACGTGAATCTCTTCTGACTGGATACCGTTAACCACTACTCTCTGCTTTCTGCCTGCCAGCCAGTTTGTTACCCAGTTGATCAAATTTTTGACCTACCCCAAGTCTACTTAGCTTGTTAATCAATCTTCTATATGGAACAGTATCGAAAGCTTTGCTGAAGTCAAGGTAGGCTACATCAACTGCACCCCCTTTATCCACCTCCCGAGTTACCCAGTCAAAGAAGTCTATCAGATTAGTCTGACAGGATCTTCCTGCTGTGAATCTGTGTTGTCTTGGGTCCTGTGCCCCTATGGATTCCAGGTGTTTCACTGTCCCTTCCTTGAGGAGTGTCTCCATGGTCTTGCCAATGACTGAGGTAAGACTAACTGGTCTGTAGTTACCTACTTCCTCCTTGCTTCCACTCTCTTGGAGTGAGATTACATTGGCCCTCCTCCAGTCCCCTGGGACCTCCCCTGTGTCTAGTGACTCTGTAAACAGTTCTGCCAGTGGCTCTGCTAGTTCCTCCGTTAGCTCCTTTATTATCCTAGGATGTATACCATCTGGTCCCATAGCCTTGTCCACCCTGAGCTTACTGAGTTCTTGTAAGACCCTTTCTCTTGTAAATGGTCTTGTGTTCACCTCCTTACCTCCCGTGTCTATGGTGTCAAGCTGTGGGCCTTTTCCTTCCTTCTCCACTCTGAACACTGAGCAGAAGTATTCATTTAGGATGGATGCCTTTTCCTGGTCATCCTCCACATATTCCCCCATTCCCCCCTTTGAGTTTAGCAATTCCCCCTCTAGACTTTCTCCTATTGCTAATGTATCTGTAGAAAGTCTTATCACCCTCCTTCACTGTTTGTGTTAACGTTTCTTCCATTTTGACCTTTGCCTGCCTCACAGTTTTTCCTGTTTCCCTTAATGAGTTCTGATATGCCACTCTGTCTTTGTCATTTTGGGTTTTTTTGTATTTTCTGAAGGCCAACATTTTGAATCTGACTTTCTCACCTGCAGTTTTTGAGAACCAAAATGGTTTCTTCCTCCTCTTGCTTTTTCTTTGTTCCCTCATGCACTAGCCTGTTACATTAATTATTACATTTTTAATCCTAGCCCATTTTGCCGCTACTCCCCGTCCTTTATTGTTTCTTGTCAGGGCTATTTTAATGCTCTCACTCATTTTCTCAAAGTCCATTCCTCTAAAGTCTAATATTTTAGCCTTTGATTGGGATGATTGTGTACCTGTGACCAAGCTAAACCATACCATGTGATGGTCACTGGCCCCTAATTGCCCTTTGACATGGAGATCAGTAATCCTTTCTCCATTTGTCAGTATGAGGTCTAGGATAGCCCTGCCTCTGGTGGGGTTTTGTACTAGCTGTTTTAGGTCCTCCCCCGGAGGGAATCCACTATGTCCCTGGTTCTTGCTGATATACCAGTCAGTACAGTCCAATCCCCATTGGGGAACAGTTTTCTTTTTTAACAGGTTTTAAAATAAACTTCATTTTGGGACACTGGGAGTGGGCTCCCCAGTGTCCCTGAGTACTGGGACGGGGTTAGTTAAGAATGCCGACATGGGGATTGGGCACCCCGATGTCAGCAAAGTGAATATTTATTAATTATAGCAGCAGGCTTGGGGGGAAGCATCCGACACTAAGGGTGGGTAAACTGGTGTTGGAATACACAATTAAGGACATTGGGGGGTCAGAATGCTGACATAGGGATTGGGCACCCCAATGTCAGCAGCAAATGTAAAACAAAGGGTTTTTTCTCTGGGGGGCATCTGACACTGGGGGTGGGCATCCCAGTGTCAGAATTAATTAAATATTTGGGGACACTGGAGGTAGACTCCCCAGTGTCCCACACTACTGGGGGAGGCTACATGCCAACATAGGACCTGGGCACCCCTTCGGCAAAAACATTTTTATTAAATAAAACATGCCTTGTCCCCCTTAGAGGCAGTAAAAGGGGAAAGACTCCTTTTATAAGGTAGTGTAAACATCAGCAGGTGTTTACCTAATCTAGGGCTGTGGAACATGATTCTGACATTATTTGGCCCAAAAAGTGGACAGAAAAGGTTTGGGGCTGTTGTACTCGGGGCAATGGGTTTTTTCCCAATGAAGTAGTGCTGCAAATTGTGGCAATTTTCGTGGAACAGTGCAGCAATTTGTGGCAGTTTTTGTGCTACTGTGCCATTAGTTGCACAAAGATTGACACAATTCTCAAAAGAAGTGCTGCAAACTGCAGCACTGCCAATGGCTGAAACTCAGAAAACCTATTTTTAGCTACTATTTTTAAAAAGTAATGTCAGGATCGTGTTTCTCGGGCTCCAATTAGGTAAACACAACTGTTGGTGTTTACCAAAGGGCAGTATTTTTTGAATTACACCATTTTGTTAGCCGTTGCTAACTGAAAACAAGATGGCGGCAGCACAAATGTGCACAACCCATTTGTGGCAGTCAAAAGTGCTTTCGCAAAAGCAAAAAGTGCTTTCAAGGTGGACATGTATTTTTTCCCATAGGCTATTATGAGAAATTTAAATCTTTAATAACTTTTGAACAGATTAATATTTTTTCACCAAACCTTTAAAAGGCACATCATTGACCCAGACCCCATATATCATGACAATTTCAGACCAGACCCCTAAGCCATTTGGGCCATAGCCCCGAGCAAAGAAATTGACAAAAAATTGGTATTTTTCACATTTCTTAGCACCCTGCAGCTCCACAACCACACATCTGACCAGAACAAAACTTGCCAGATCCACAGATCTATGGTACCAGACAGTGCATGCAACATTTCAGGCAAATTGGACAAATGGTTGTAAAGTTATTAAGTGCAATATTTTAGGTTTAATATAGAAGTGGCTTTGCAATCCTAACTATAGTGGCACTTATATGTGTGTGTGTGTGTATATATATATATTAGAGGCAAAAAACTCTGTTTAATGCATCAGTTAGGGTTGTTTCACAGTGACAAGACTGAGGAAATTCGGTGTTAGGGTTGAAAGCCTCCTTGGACCCCTCCTCCGTCACCCCCTCGGCCTCAGGTGCATTGGGTCGCCAGCCCTAACTCTCACCCCATCACATGTGTAAAGAAGCAGAGGATAGAAGAATGGGGTGAGAGTTAGGACCAATGACCCCAATGCACACCCTGATGTCAGTTGGGGGGTGGGCTGGCGGGTCCAAGGGGGGCTTTCAACCCTAACACCGAATTTCCTTGCTTTTGTCACTGTGGAACAACCCTAACTGATGCATTAAATGGAATTTTTTGCCTCTAATTTCCCTTCTTTTTGAGAATGAGGATGATAAATAGTGAATGGAATGCAGTGGCAGAAGTACGGGGCCCTTTGGGCCCCACGCTCCCACCATGTGATGTTTTTTTACATGGTAACAGGAACTGCAAAGCAAATGCAAGTGGCAATGGTTACGCACATGGTAAAGCAAACATAAATGGTAAAGCAAACGTTAATAGAAATGCAAGCATAAAGTGACACCAAAGCAAACAGTGACGCAAATGGACACGCAAGCGCATATGAAAACATAAGTGGTAATGCATACAGTGATGGCACTGGTATTGTAAATGCAAATGTTAAGTGTTACAGCAACAAGAATGCCAAAGGTAACAGAAACGAAATTGGGAAAGGAAGCGTACACGTAAACGTGAACCATAATGCGCACTGGGACAGTACCACAATTGTAAATGTAAATGGTAACAGTAACAGCAACAGTAACATGAAAGGAAACAGAAATGCAAAAGGAAATGCAAGCACATATGGAAACGCAAACTGTAATGCGCACAGGCACAGTAACGCAATAGGAAACACAAATGGTAACAGTTACAGCAACGAAGAAGCAAAACGAAAGAGAAATGCCAATGCAAACGAAAGGGCTGGGGTAAACTCAAATGGCAATGCACACGGTGATGCTAACTGAAACGCAAACACAAACAGTAGTGGAAACGCAAATGGTAACAGTAACACAAACGCAAGGACAAATGAGAATGCAAAGGGTAATGCACACAGTGACGTACACGGGAACGGTAACACAAATAGGTACGTAAACAGAAGTGGAAACAGTAACTGTAACATTAACAGACGTGCATACCCTGTTTTTCCCCAACAGCTGTATAGAGAAACACAGTGCGTACAAAGAATGTATGCATAGTAATGGGCATCGGAGCCAAAAATGAGGTGTTGGAATACTAAATTGATTATATCTCAGTAACCATACGACGTAGAAAAATAAATTCACATAATTCATGATTTTCCTGGCTATGTTTTTGCTGAATGTGTAGCCATAGGCATTGTCACAATAACAATTCCGTATCTCACACCATTTTCGAGATACGAGCCCCGAAAGGCACGGCGTATACCACCATGTTAGTCTATGGGAAAAAATGCCAAATTTGGAGTATCATAACTTTGCAGCCATGCTATATTTTTTCACCAAACCACCAAAAGGCACATCTGTGAGATGTTGGCTGCGTTCCCTCCAAATTTCAGTTCAAAAGACCAAACCGTTCTTTTGCAGCAGGGTGTCAAAGAACTGCTGTCATTGTGGCCATAGTTTGAAAAAGTAGTGTTGTGATTTGCGAAAGCTTTCACAAGAATTTGCGAAAGTGTCGTGAGTGCGACACTACTTTGTGACCCTACTTTTTCCAGAAATTTGAAAAACATATTTCTAGGGTGTTTAACCCCAAAATAAAGACATGCCTAGCATCCTCAGGGTCCAACTAGGTAAACACAAAAAGAATTGTGTCCCTAGATGGTCTCAATTTTAAATGCCAAGCATTTTTCTGATCACCAACTGAAAACAAAATGGTGGATTTGCGACGCTACCAGGGCCATTTGCAACAGTAAAAAGTGCATTTGCGATACTGTCAAACTTTTGTTAACTTTTCCCATTGACTTATAATGGGAACTTGTTTTTTGAATAAGTTTTGAACCATTTAATATTTTTTCATGAAATCTTCAAAAGGCACATTGGGGACCCCAGTCACATATTCCCTGAAGTTTTTGGACCAGTTGTGCAAACCATGCAACCTGTAGATACGAGCAAAGAATTCATCAAAAACCGTAAATGCATGCAGATCTCACTTAATAACTCCGTAGCCGTATATCCAACCAGTACGAAAGTTGTCAGATCCGAAGATGTATGGCTCTTGATAATGCATTCCAAATTTCAGGTAAATCTGTTGAATGGTGGCAAAGTTATTAAGGTGCAAAGTTTGACCATTTACCCTTAAAAGGGCTACTCAACCCTAACTATGGTAGCACGGTAGTGCTACCATAATAAATAAATATATATATATATATATATATATATATACACACACATATACATATATACAATAGGGGTGAGACAAATGAGTAGTGGATAAATCCATGTATCTTACACATAGTGATATAAATCCTGGTAAAGAATCACAGTGTGATAATATTCCTGGTAAAAAATCATAGTGTGATAATATTTTACATTTATACATATTGTGCTTACCTCACAGCCTGATACAATCACTATCCTGATCTCTTAATGATATCCTGACCAATCAGAACTCGACTGGACTCTGGTGCTGTAGATATCTCTCTAGACAGGTTTCCCAAACACAGCAGTCAGGAACTCCACCAAACCCTCCGTAGCCTAGGAAACAAATCAGTATATCAGTTCCACCTGCAATTCACCTGGAAAGCACACTGTGTTCCTGCAGAGAACCAAAGCAAGCTAACAGCAGCCAGTTTCGTATTGACAAGAAGCCAAAAAAGAGCAAAGCCTTCCACATCCATGAATACCTCAATTACCAATAAATACAGCCTGCTTCATCCCAAATGACAAATTAGTGTTTCAGCTTGTTTTAGCATGTTTCCTTTTTTTGTCCTGTGTCTTCTTTGTTTATTCCACAAGATAAAGTGAAATAAAAATCAAAAAGTTCTGGAAACCCCTATTGTGTAAATCAGACACATGATGTGCAGTTGTGTACTATGGAAAATATTTTCACTCCTGCATCGCGACCTCTGGATACTCTCACTCATGCCTTCGGCACTCATGAGTATCCAGAGCTCACTCTGCAGGAGTGAAAATATTTTCCATATCACACTCCTGCCCATCATGTATCCCATATATATATATATATATATATATATATGAATAAAATAAGGGCACGATTGTGCCCCTATAGTTTGGATTGAGTAGTCTGTTTAATGTTAAACCTCAAATTTTGTACTTTAATAACTTTGTAACTGATCAATGGATTTGCACAAAATTAGGTATGTGCTGTCCTGTGGGGTAGATCCCTAGATGTGGCAAGTTTCATTCCAGTTGGATGTGTGGATTCTGAGATCTGGATAGTGAAAAAAAGTAAAAAGACACCCTTTTCTGCAGTTTATTCCTCATCGCCTTGCACCCAGATGGTGTGGAATTTTGACATGATTTTTTATGGTAAAAAGAACATGGATAACAGAACTGCCACTGTTAGTTTGGTGCAAACATATTGAACTGTTGCAAAGTTATTCAGTTTTTTTGTTCCCATCATATCCTGTGGGAAGTTCATTTGTCAAGATAGAGGTAAAAAGTTCAACAAAGGATTTGATCTTGCGAAAAAGGATTTAGTCTTGGGAGAGCATTTTCTTTTTCACAAGAACAAAATCCTATTTCTTGAGAAAAAAAATTCCTTTTTCGCGAGCCGCCATCTTGTTTTCTATTTTTAAAAAAATAATAATAATTGATAAACACCCAAAATTAAGGTATCTAGAGGCACCAACACATGTATCTTGTTCATCAGGACTCCATTAGGAGGACTGTGAAGTTATTTGGTAGAACAACCTTGCAATGCCTTTTTGTTAACATTTTAATTATATTTTCCATGACCCGCTTAGATCCTTTTTCATAAGCCAGTTCCTTTTTTCGTGAACTGATTCTTTTTTCATGAGCTCACGAAAAACAATTTTACAGGCTACTTTGATGCATGACTCAGTTGGTTTTTTTATTGAGATTTTGACCCCAAATTTTCAGCATGGCCTTTTGGAGACCCCACCTCATGAACAACATGACTGTCGTTTGTCTACTCCTGCCCAAAAGGTGATTTTGCAGTCTCTTGGTGAATGCACCTTTTGGCCAGGATTTGCATAATGACAATTATATTGTTCATGAGGTGGGGTCCCCAAAAGGCCACATTGAACATTTGAGGTCAAAATGCCAAAAAATGGCTGAGTTATAATCATTTGTTGCAGTTTCACTACACGTGCTCATAATTTTGTAAATTTAAAATATTTTTACCCTAAATTTGAAGCATAGACTTGTTATTACCCCACCAAATGTATGTCACAGCTGTCATTTTTCAAATCCTGGCTGATATGTGTTTTCACACATGTGGCGCGGAAAAGGCATTACAGTTGCGTATAATTAGGTTTTGGTGGGGATTTGCATATTTTCTGCACTGGGTACATCAGGTGGGGGTAATAACATGGCTTTACTGACAATTTCATCACTCTTGGGCTATACATGGAAGCACAGGGCCCTCCACAGCTAAGTACATATACACATCTGGGCCCTGAGCTCCCACAAGCAAATTACGATATGATTATACTTTCTTAAAATGTAAGGAAATAAATTGCAAAAAACTTCATTAATGCATCAGTTAGGGTTGCCACAACAAATGTAGGGAAATGTGGCATTAGGGTTTCACCCTAACATCCCACCCCTACCCTGCACAGACCAAGAGGAGATGGGGGTGGCATTGGGGTCATCTACCCTAACTTTTGCATTAACAAAGTTTTTTGCAATACATATCACCTGAAAAAGTTGAGAATATGTTAAAGATGGTATATGTAAGCACAGCAATTTGTCCTGATGAAATGCACCCAAGAATCCTGAAGAAGCTAGCTTATAATGAACTAGTCAATTATAGTCAATGAGTCAACTAGAAATGAATATGTGCCTGATGACCGGACTGTAGCACTCATGGTGCTATATTTCAAAAAATGTACAGGGCAGAACCAGGGAACTATAGGGAAAGGGGAAATGCACACTAAGCTGGAGCTTGTTTCCAGGTACGACCTGGGAGCACAAAGAAGTTAAGTAGCTTGCTTAGGGTCATACAGTAAGCAATTGGGAGATAATGAGATTCAAACCCAGGTCTCCAGGTTTGCAGCTCAGTGCCCTTAACTACTATGCTATATTGACTGTAGTTAGTTTGACATCAATACCTGGGAAGCTAATACAGACAATCATAAGAAACAGAATTGTTGAGAACTTACAAGAAAACAGCTTGTGCTCAGTAGAACTTTATGGATTCTATAAGGGGAAAGCACACCAGACAAATCTCATTGCTTTTTATGGAAATGCCATCAAGGCGCTAGGCATAGGAAAACCTGTGTATGTCATACAGCATACCTGGAGATCAGTGAAGTGTTTCATACTGTACCACACAAGAGAACAGATAAACTAGAGAACCAAGACACATAATTGGGAGGGGTGGGGGCGCAAGATGGAATAGGTTCAAAACTGGTAGCAAGATAGAAAAATTAGGCTCAAAATTAATGGTAGTCTACTATGCCAATATGGAGACAAGTGACATTGGAAGCACCAAGTTAGATCGGTAATAAAACTGCCAACCTCCCGCACAGTGACGGCACAATACCAACGCAGGTATTGTGCCACCCAATCCCCCAGTGTTTTCTGTGGCGGTCAATGCCCCCCACACCCCCGGGACTTTAGGATTCTCAACTCCAGGTCAGAGTTGGTCCTGGGAGGAGGCAGAACACTGGGGGAAAGCGAAACACGGAAACGGACCATTACAGCAACTGTCGCTGTAGTGGTCTTTTTCCATGTTTCGCCACGGGGTGTCAGGCAAAAGGGGACCACCTGTGACAATCTGGGTTACATTGCTCAATGTATTTATAAATTACCTTAGCTGTGCCTCATGCCGAACAATGCACAAGAGGCATGTGATTATGTCACCATAATTACACATCCTGTCATATCTGATTGCATACTTAAGCTTGTTATGGCACTGTACATGTATGACAGCTACCCATTACAAACTACAGCTGGCTAGAGCCAACTGGTTTGCGATTCCTTGTTTGGTAGAATTGCAGCTTATTGTTAGTGAGCAAAAGGAAGGCATCCAAATGCAGTTAAAGATTTTAAGAAGCAGGAGAACATCTGTACAATTCGTATATGCGAACACAAGGAATTTACTTGTCAAACGGCAACAAAAACGCAGGTACAACTTAGATAAGACACAATACAGGTTCAATGAAAGCAACGTTTTTTTGCTAACGTATGGCTTTGTTACGATGGCTAAACAAACATCAAAATCAGTTTAAGGACAAACATGCATTATGTAGCATGCCTTGGTATACTGAGTCACTCTTCAACAATACTCACAATTACAGAGAGGTGTCTCTTGCCAGCTGATCAGAAAACAGGAAAGCTGTCATTTAATACCCCACAAACTACTACTACAACCGCATATTGGACACACCCGCAGTAGGTTAGCCACATTTCAGATGTGCCCACAGTAGGTTAGAGACTTTTCAAACATGCCCACAGTAGGTTATCCACATTTCAGATACACCCACATAAGTTTATCCATTTAATCCACAGAAAAAAAGAGGGGGGTAAAGGAACTTTTTCACTTTACCAAGATTCCTTGGTATATTCCAGCTAACTGCATGTTACCACTTAATTAAATGCAGCATTTGAGAAGCACCTTGCCCTACCACACATAAGGTAATGAAAGTAGTCCCTTTTTAAAGTGAATGAGATTTTACTACTATCCACTGAAAGCAGGCAGATTTCAGAAAGTCTAACTGAATGCAGTAGCTATACATTCATTTGTACTGTATAAGGGAGGCTATCTATGCAACTGAAATAACTAGAAAGCATTTTTTTTTGGGGGGGGGGAAGCTTAAATTCTATCAAAAGACAGATTTTCCAAAAAGCCTAATTCTGTCTGAATCCATGGAAAATGCAGATGTCAGCCACCTGCAGATTTCAGCGGCCACTGGCTCAGGCTTTCTGTCTGCCCTGTGACCCACCATTCTGTCAGACAAAAAAAAAACGGCACAGCAAAGATGTGATTGCAATTCATTTTAGGAAAGCAAGAGTCCTGGATAATGCTGCTACATTTACTTTAAACACAACAAACTGTCAATGGAATCATTTATGGTATCTAAACATACTACTGCTGGATTTTTTTACAATATTTTTACTATGTTAACTTGCAGTAAAAAGCTATCAACTAGAGCAGGAAAAGAAAGACATAATCTAAATCTCCATTATAAAAGCCGTTTGCTTTATCTAGCAGTTGTTCTGGACTTTATGTATAAAAGAGCTCTACTAAAGTTATATTGCGTCTTGTAGAAGTAACAGATGTAACAGATTCTTCTTCACAGTTCTCCAAGAGCCAGATATGGACTGACTGACTTTATTGTCCACCTAGGGACAAATGACTTGGCTAATCATGACATTAGAGCAGTGCAGAAGGACTTTGTAGAATTGGGAAGGGGCCTAAGATAAGTAGTACACACAATATCCTTCTCTGAGGGGTGGCCTGTCAATGGCATGAGGCGAGGGTACTTTGCACCATGCAGTTTAATGAATGGTTGAAAAATTGGTGTGGAGCACAGGGGTTTGGCTTCATTGGGGACTGGGGTTCCACCTGGAGGGACACCAGCCTATACTGGCAGGATGGTCTGCATCTGTCCAGGAAGGAACAAGTCTTTTGAGCAATCAGTTTAAATGCTTCATTGGCAAGCTTTTAAACTAGTCAAGGGGGGAGGCACTGATAAGCAGCAGGAAAATCCCAACCTCTCCCTACAAAACAGGGTACTAAATGAGAAAAAGACCGAGGTAGACAAGTCAGTGGGGGATGCTGCAAAAGAAGGTAAAGCCATCAAAAAATGGAGAGCAATGAGTACCAATGCCCGTAGTCTGAGTAACAAGCTTCCTGAATTAGTGGCCTTGATGGAGGAGGAACATCTGGATATCGTGGCAGTCACAGAAACATGGTACACACAAAACCATGACTGGGACATAAACATACCAGGATACACTATCTACAGGAGGGACAGGGAGGGTAAAAGAGGAGGAGGAGTAGCTCTTTACATAAGGGAAGGAATCAAAGCAACAGAACAAAATGGAAAACAGGGAGGAGGAGAAGAAGCACTGTGGGTAAATTTGGAAACCGGCAATGGCACCACAATCCGCACGGGGTTATATAAGACCTTTCTCAGGGGAGGAAATGGACAAAGAAATGATAGAAAGTATACTTAGAATGGTAGAAAAGGGGAGATATTGCTGATGGGTGATCTGAATATGCCAGATGTTAACTGGAGTGCAGTTGCAGCAGCCACTTCAAAGAGTGGTTATTCTAGATGCCCTACAGGGGGCATGCCTTAGACAACTAGTATTGGAGCCCACTTGAGAGGGAGCAATCTTAGACCTGGTTCTCTCAAATGGAGATGAAGAGAGGATCACAGATGTAGAAGTGGGTAGCCATCTGGGAACTAGCGACCATCGAACAGTATGGTTCACAATAAACACAGCAATAGAGTCAAGCCATACAAACGCAAAAGTACTGGACTTTAGGAGGGCTGACTTTGCCAAAATGGGTGAGTGCCTAAGGAATGCACTAGCAAATGGGCAGGAAGGAGGGGTGGAAGAACAATGGGGAATAATAAAAACTGCCATCACAGAGGTAACAAGCCTTTGTGTGATGCAAATTAACAAAACGAAACGATGTGAGAAACCATTATGGTTCTCAAAGGAAGTGGCAGTGAAGGTTCAAGAGAAAAAGAAAGCATTCAGGAAGTACAAGGAATCACAGAAGGAGCAGGACAGGGAGCTGTATCAGTTAAAGCAAAAGGAAGCTGGGAAGGCAGTCAGAACAGCAAAGGCCCAAACCGAGGAAAAGATAGCCAACTCAGTTAAGAAGGGCGATAAAACCTTTTATAGGTACATCAGGGAGCGAAGGAAGACCAAGGGAGGGCTAGTGAGGCTTAATAAAGAGGAGGGAGGGTGGGCAGAGGGTGACTGTGAAAAGGCAGAGATACTAAACAAATATTTTTGCTCAGTATTTACAAAGGAAGTGAGGGAGGTACTTAAGACAAACAGTAGAAACACTCTGGATACAGAAGTTAATACCAGCCCATTTACAGAAGAAAGGGTTCTGAAAGAACTCTTAAAACTGAAGGTGGACAAAGCAATGGGGCCTGATGGGATTCATCCCAGAATTCTAAAATAACTAAGGGTAGAACTAGTGACACCACTGACTACCCTCTTTAGCAAATCATGGGAGGATGGGGTGGTACCCGAGGACTGGAGAAGGGCAGATGTGATTCCCCTTCACAAAAGTGGGAGCAAGGCAGAAGCAGAAAACTACAGACCTGTCAGTCTGACCTCTGTGGTAGGGAAAATGATGGAGTCACTTCTGAAGGAAAGAATAGTTGCGTACCTAGAGGTCAGTGGAGCACAGGATCCAAGGCAGCATGGGTTCACAGCGGGAAGGTCATGTCAGACGAATCTAATAGATTTCTTTGACTGGGTGACCAAAGTAGTAGACCAGGGAGGGGCTGTGGACATGGCCTACCTAGACTTTAGCAAGGCATTTGACACAGTCCCACACAAAAGATTATTAGTCAAATTAACCAGCCTGGGAGTGGGTCCCAGTGTGGTAGCCTGGGTAAAACATTGGCTGGACAACAGAACACAGAAGGTAATTGTAAATGGAGACTACTCTGAAGAAAGGGTGGTTACCAGGGCACCGAGGGTTCAGTATTGGGTCCAGTCCTTTTAATGTCTTCATCAGTGACATTGCAGAGGGACTGGAAGGAAAGTATGCCTTTGCAGATGACACAAAGATCTGCAACAGGGTTGATACACAAGGAGGCATGGAAAGGATGAAAAGGACTTGGCAAGGTTGGAGGAATGGTCAGACGTATGGCAGCTAGGATTCCAATGCAAAAGTGCAATAATGCACCTGGGAAACAAGAACCCAGGGAAGAATACACAATGGGTGGGGAGGTAGTAACAACAACAAAACTGGAAAGGGACCTGGGGGTAATCATATCAGATGACCTTAAGGTTAGCAAGCAATGTGAGAAGGCAGTAGGGAGGGCCGGGGGTATATTGGGATGTATAAGGGGAGGCATCAGCAGCAGAAAACAGGAAGTTGTTATCCCTCTGTACAGACAGTTGGTGAGACCCCATCTGGAATACCATGTCCAATTCTGGAGACCCCATCTCCACAAGGACATAGACAGGATAGAGGCAGTCCAGAGGAGGGCAACTAAAATGGTGCAGGGTCTGCAAGAGAAGCCGTATGAGGAGAGACTAAAGGAGCTTAATATGTATACCCTTGAGAAAGAAGGGGAGGGGACATGATAGAAACTTTCAGTACCTCAAGGAATCAACAAAGTCCAAGACGGTAGCATCTTTCAGAAAAAGAGACTTGCAAGAACAAGGGGACACAATTTAAAGATAGAAGGAGGGCGGTTCAGGGGCAATGTGAGGAAGTATTATTTCACAGAGAGGGTAGTGGATGAATGGAACAGCCTTTCTGAGGAAGCTGTGGGGTCTAAAACTGTGGGAGAATTCAAGAATGCATGGGACAGACATAAGGCAATTCTTGTGGGGGGCAGGAAGATATATGCTGTTGGTTAACTAGGATCTGCGGCCTATCCTGTAGGTAGGGAAATGGGCAGACTAGATGGGCCTAGCGGTCCTTATCTGCCGTCAAAGTCTATGTTTCTATGTCTATGTTTCTATGTTATTGCAGAGGGACTGGAAGGAAAAGTATGTCTCTTTGCAGATGACACAAAGAACTGCAACAGAGTTGATGCACAAGGTGGGGTGGAAAGGATGAGAAGGGACTTGGCAAGGTTAGAGGAATGGTCAAATGTATGGCAGCTTAGATTCAATGCTAAGAAGTGCAAGGTAATGCACCTGGGAAACAAAATCCAAGGGGAAGAGTACACAATTGGGGGTGAAATACTAACAACAACAAAAATGGAAAGGGACCTGGGGGTAGTCATATCAGATGACCTAAAGGTGGGCAAGCAATGTGAGAGGGCAGCAAGGAGGGCTGGGGGGATACTGGGATGCATAGGGAGAGGCATCACCAGTAGAAAACTGGAAGTTATTATCCCTCTGTACAGGCAGTTGGTGAGACCCCATCTGGAGTGCTGCGTGCAGTTCTGGAAACCCAATCTCCACAAGGACATAGACAGGATGGAGGCTGTCCAGAGGAGGGCAACTAAAATGGTGCAGGGTCTGCACCGGAAGACATATGAAGAGAGACTTAACGAGCTGAATATGTATAGCCTTGAGGAAAGGAGGGAGAGGGGGGACATGATAGAAACTTTCAAGTATCTCAAGGGAATCAACAAAGTCCAAGAGGGTAGCATCTTTCAAAAAAAGAGGTGTGCAAGAACAAGGGGGCACAATTTTAAGATAGAAGGAGGGTTGCTCAGAGGTAATTTAAGGAAGTATTTTTTCACAGAGAGGGTTGTGGATGCATGGAATGGCCTTCCGGAGGAGGTTGTGGAGTCAAAAACAGTGGTGGAATTCAAGCATGCATGGGACAGTCATAAGGCAATTCTAGGGAGTGGGGGTAGGAAGAAGTAGGCTGCTGGTTAACTAGGATCTGCAGCTTATCCAATAGGTAGGGAAATGGGCAGACTGGGTGGGCCAAGCGGTCCTTATCTGCTGTCAAAATCTATGTTTCTATACAAATGGGGAGGCAATGTAATATGTCTAGCTAAGTATAACACAGGCATTTAAAATCTGAGCTAATATACCTGCTATTTTTCCTCTCCTAGTAACTGCTGTGCAAGCAGCCTGAGCTGGGGAGTGAGCTCAGTTTGCTGCTTTGAAAAGTAGGGTGGGCTGTGACAGCTCCTGCGTGACAGCGCACCTCAGCCGAGGAGGGGTGGCAGTGAGCTCGGCCACCACAGAGACCCCTGCATCTGAGCAAGGGAGCTTGCTCCTGCTGCAGAGCTAGCTGTGAGCATGTGAAGCAATAGTCTGTGCTCACATCTTGGGAGGAGGGAGGGGGTAACCTGAGGGACAAAAATACCACTGACATCTGAGTGACAGTCTGAGCCTAGGTGGCACTCTGGGTCCTAGTGCCTGCTGGCACTGGATCCTCATCCACACAAGTGTGTGGATTGCCTCAGAGGGGAGGATGGCCCACCCCCTGGAGTTCCTGCCATGGAGGGCAAGCTATGGAAGTAACCTATGGGTTACTGGGGTCCAGGGAAGCCAAGGAGGCTCTGGACTTGATGGCAGATATCCTTGGGATTAGGGGTAATCCCTGGAAGGACATCAGTGGCAGGGAAAAAAGAAACACTACAGAACAGAAAAAAATGTACTTTGTACTTAGATTGCACCAGTAGGTGATTGCATAGTGGCTTAATTGAGAAAAGAAGCTGTCTCATGCAACTTAAGATCTTAGTACTAGAAATGAAGCCAGGGGCCAGCCCATCAGCACAGCAACAGTGCATTGTGGGCTAGCTAGAGGAAGGAGGATCAGGAGTTCCAGAGAATGCTTTCCGGAGGGGGAGGGTAGTCTCCTCTGCCACAACACTGCTACCTGGGTGATGGGTCACAAGTAAGCAATAACCCACAACAGGGTATGGGGTTATTGGGATTTAATGCATGCCCTGTCCTGGGTGCATTATGAGGCATGAAGCCACAGGCCAAGTACCCTCACAGCGCCCAGGAAGTGCATTAAATCCCTATAACCCCATACCCTGTTGTGGGTTATTGCACTTATAAAATGTGCTATTTAAAAAAAAATGACAGAAAGTTTTTTTTTCCTGTTTAAACAGGAAAATGTAAGTGCATCCTGCTGATTTGAAAAGTAGTCCTGGACTCCTGACATAACACTTCACAAAATTCTTTACTTTGCCACTCATATATACACACACACACACACACACGCTTCTTAGAGCTGATCCCAAAGATTTCAGTGCTTAAGGAGCACTTTCCCCAACCCTACAGTCACTACCATTTTTATGTCCCCCCCCCCCAAACCTCCTCAGAACGTCTTTCTCTCTCTCTCCCTCCCCCTCCCTCTCACATGCAGCACTTGCAGTATGGAAATTCATCCTGTACACTCACTTAACAGGTCTCTGTCATTTGCAGGTTCGAGCTCTGGAGCACACAATCCATCATGTGTGTATCTCTCTCTCTCTCTCTCTCTCTCTCTCTCTCTCTCTCTCTCTCTCTCTCTCTCTCTCCCTCACTCTCTCTCTCCCTCCCTCACTCCGTCTCTCTCTCTCTCCCCTCTCTTTTCCTCTCTGCAGGCCACAGCTCAGAGTGCACTGCAGCAGCACATTGGGGGACAGTGTGTGACAGCACATCATCAGAGATTTAGTAGGGAATCTAGGTTTCAGGACAGCCGAGGTACATTCGGCTGCATATTTACAACCCACTGTGAGTAATTTAAACTGGCTATTTTTCTGTTTCGCATTTCCCTTCTCTACAGAGGGATATTGCATCAGGGTAATGTGCAGCACATTTACTAAGGAACATAGTTCTGGATGTCCAAGTGAGGATTAAGTAGGGGATTTAATACACAGTCGGGTGATGCTATTTGACCAATCAGGACACAGATTTTTTTTAACCATTTTATAAGGTAAGTTATTCCACATGTTAACTACCCTCAGTCTGTAATAATGTTTTCAAATGTTTCCCCTTATCCTGACCCTTCCACCTTTAAGTTTGAGTTTATATCCTTAGGTCCTGCTTGCACTCACCACCTCAAACATCTGTGAATAGTCCACCATATCTATCTTTGTAAATATTCAGAATCCCACGACCATGCTTCACCCGGACTTCTCTTCTCTAGACTGAATAATTTATATATGTCCAACCTCCCCTTATAACTCTTGCCCACTGAGCTCATAATCATCTTGTTGACCCTGAACTGGGCCTCATCTTTCTCCTCAGTATCTGTTCTATACTGTAGTAACCGGAACTAGATGCAATGCCTCAGGTGTGGTGTACAAGGAGAGGTCACCCCCTTGACTGTCTCCGTACCCTTCTGCTGAAGCATTCAAACATTTTAATTGCTTTCTTGGCAGCAGCAACACATTGCCTCCCTGACTTCAATTTCCTGTTCACAATTGCCCTAGATTCTTTTCTGCTGTTGTGCTGTCCACTGTTGCAACACACAGGATGTATGTATGACCCAGATTACTTGCCCCTACAGGGTAAGTGTAGCACCATGCACTTCCCATGTTCCATCTAAGCCACCAGCTTTTTAGTGCAAATCCCCTGCACTCCATCCCTATCTGCTGTATAAACTCTGGGGCCTATTCTCAAAGCACTCAAGAAGGATGCAAGGTGCCTACGACAAAGGAAAAAAAGACACAATGGCACCTTGTGCCAAAAAATGCACCCCCAGGCTATTCTCAAAAGCAGCCTGCAACAAGCCCAGGCTACTTGCGGCAAAGGGGGCCTGTGCCAGCCTTGTGCCAGAAAAATGAACTGCGGCATGGCACTAGGGGGTTTGAGGCAGACGCAAGCTGCCACATCCCATAAAACTGTATTCTCAAACCACCTCCAGAGGACAACCATTAAAGTACACTTGCACCAGCCCCTTTACACCAGCCAGGGGCTGGTGTAAGTGTACCTCGGTGTCCTCTTGGGGTTGCACCAATGTGCCATCAGCCAATCCCCCATAGGGCATGCAACCCCCCAAGCTCTGATCCCCAATAAATGAGTATAGTGCCCTGGTAGACTAGCACCCCCCAAGTTCTGATCCCCAATAACTGAGTACGGTGCCCTGGTGGGCTAGCGGACCCCCCAAGCCCCGATCCCCGATCATAAGATGTATTAGCCATGGTGGGTTAGTGGACCCCCCAAGCCTAGATCCCCCCATATTGCCAAATTAATAAATCATTGGTGGTCCAGTGGATCCCCCAAGCCCAATCCCCCATGACATGCATGCCCAACATACTTGGTGGTCTAGTGGACCCCCCCCCACCAGGCAATGCCCTACCACCCCGCTCCCCACAATCCATACCCAGCTGGTGACTGGCACAGCCCACCACTCACCACTGCAGCCAGCCACTGATTGAGCTCTGTATGAGTGCGTACTGTATATAGTATGCACTCGGTGAATAACAGCTGCTGTCATTCACTGAGCGCATACTATATACAGTACACACTCATATAGAGGCCAGTCAGTGGCTGGCCATGGTGGTGAGCAGTGAGCTGTTCCAGTTGCTGGCTGTGTATGGGCTGGGGATCGGCATGGTAGAGCACTGCTGGGTGGGGGTGTGGGGGTCCACTAGACCACCAGGTATGTTGGGTATGCACGTCATGGGGGATCGGGCTTGGGGGATCCACTGGACCACCAATGATTTGTTAATTTGGCAATAAAGGGGGATCTGGGTTTGGGGGTCTGCTAGCCCACCAGGACTGTTAATAATTATAGGTATCGGAGCTGGGGAGTTCACAGCCCACTGGCTTTAATGATACTGTTGGGATCGGGATGGGGGCGCCATGCCCTTACTGTGTACATTGCCGCAAGCTTCAAGTGTGTGCAACCTATCCAGGTGTGCCCTCTGTTTGGTGCACTTCTAGGGTTGCTGCAAGCTGTGGGACTTAGCCACCAGGACCCTGCCTGATATAGAATAGGGCACAGGGTCCCCAGAACATCAGCAATTGACATGTCACCTTTGGCGTGACTTGCGCCAACCCGTTGAGAATGGGCCCCTCTGTTTTAACAAACTCCAGCAATCTGCTGCTTATCTTTCCCCCATGTTATTAATAAATACGTTAAAGCCACAGTAAGTAAGTAACTTTTTATTTAGCGCCCAATCCCAGAGACTTTGGGTGCTTTACAAAAAGGATACAGAATATATAAAATACCAACAATATCAGCAATTCGTATTAGGCATGTCATGACAGTCAGTAGAGTCAATAAATAAATAAACAACAACAAAACAGCAGCGTCAATAAAATAATCTATAGTTGGCTACCAAAAACTTCTCTAAATAAATGGGCCTTCAGACCCCACTTAAAAGCCTCCACCGATGGAGCCTCTCTTAGGGATCTAGGCAATGAGTTCCACAGGGCTGGGCCAGCCACCTCAAATGCACAGTCTCCCAAGGTTTTCAGCCTGGCCCTGGGAACTGCAAGGCAGCCCTCGATGGAGGAATGGAATGAGCGTACAGGGCAGACAGGAGTCTGGAGGTCACTCAGGTAACCCGGGCCAAAACCATATAAGGTTGCAGCGCAACAGACTGGGCAAAAGAAATTGACTGTATCTTGTTTTCCCTATAAAATATTCCAGGCCTCTTTCAGTTTTATTTATTGGTAGCATTTTCTTGTTCCACCAAAATTTGAGTATTCTATAAATGTTTTAATTTAGTTTTTTCTCAACAAAAATTATGTTTGCCGCATTTGGCTTAGAAATTGCATTGTAGACTTGGCAGACAGTTAAGACTGAGAAAATAATAATAACTTATCGTGCACAGCATGGGAGGTACCTAGAAAAGTAAATTTGACTGGTTTACTAACATTTGTATTAATTGTAGCTGAAATTAGTTTTTCAGAATAAACATGTTTTTGTTGCACTTCTGTTTTAAAGAGCAATAGACACAGCATTGTCCCATGGGAAACTCCACTCAGAACGTCCCTCTACTATGTAATGGTGATTATTCACTTCTACTATCTGCAACAACCTGTCGACCAGTGTGCTATCCACCTCCTGTACACTTGGTGGGCTTCATATTGTGTTACTTTCTCCTTGAGTTTACCATGTGGTACAATGACAAATGCCTTTGCTTAAAGAGGGTGCACCGTCATGCTGGTAAAATTCCACTTGAGCTCCTTCATAGTTCTGCCTTCCAGACCAGTTATGGCTGCACAATCATGGCTCTACATTCCTTCTGTAAAGCCCATACTCTATTTGTCTTACTCTGTCCCAGAATCCTTTTCTTACCATACATCATCTTTCTATCCCTCAATTTCCTCATGAGTTTCTCAGACAACCACAAAAGCCTCCCACTAATCTTGTTGGCCTTGTTGCCTACTAGGACACATGTAGCCACTGCTTCCATTATGTTCTGCTTCAGGGTCTCCCATTTGCCATTTGCATGCTCACTCAGTGGATTATTCATCAGTATGGCTACAACCGCATCCCTCAACTTGTTAAAATCAGCTTTCTTTAAGTTTAGTACCTTTCTCTTTTTTTTCTGAAGATCCTCCTCATCACCTCAAATCAGTCTTATTATTGTAATCGTTACTCACCCAGCTCTCCAGTCCTTACCATGTCACTCCCACTACTCAGCAGCAGACTGAGGACAACATTCCATCTTGTCTAATGTCTGACGTGCTTACTTCCCATCTGACAAGACTCCCACCTTGGTTTCCCCCAGGCATTTTTCACCTCCCAGTTTATGTTAGGTAAGTTAAACACACTCATGGGAACCAAGGGCCTAATACTGTAATTGTCACCCTTTTAACTTCATTTTACAATTTCAACTCATGCTCTGCTATAGTAGGTGCAGCACTGTAGCACAGAAACATAGAAAAGTGACAAACAGACAAAGACATGAACTGTACATCTAGTCCATCCTATGATTCCCTACTTTTTATGCATCACAAGCACAAGCCACTTGGTGGACACACTGTTTCTTAATATGAGCAGACTTGTAGTGCTCACTCTGTTGAACCGTTTCATGAAGTTCAATGTCTCTGTCATGTTCCCCCTCTCCCTTCTGTCCTCCAGTGAAGATATTTTGAGTCTTTTCTGTCTCCCATCATCCACCTTGCATTGCTGACCATGGATTATCTTTTTAGCCCTTTGTTGCACTGTCTCTAATCGATCCCTGTCATTGCGTAGGTGTGAGCCCCAGAACTGAGCACAGTATTCCCCATGCTGTCTCAACAGTGATCTATACAGGGGCAATATCACTTCTTTTCTCCTGCTAGTAATCACTACACCTATGCATCCCAACACTTCTTAGCCCTCCCATATACCCTGCTGTACTGATAAGCTCCTCTTTTAGGTTATTACTAGCCACCACTCCAAGGTCCCTCTTCTCCTCCTCCATGCTTACTACCGGGGGGTACCATCAATATAGAACACTGTTCCTAGATTTTTCCCTTCTACGTGCCTCATCTTGCACTTTTGGGCATTACATTTCACTTACCAAATACTGGACCACTTCTCCAGTCTCCTCACATTCCATCTCATAATGTTAGTCCCTTCGTCAGTATCAGTTATCCTGCAGAGCACTGTATCATCAGCAAACAGGCTCAGCATGCCCCGGATACCCTCTCTGATGACACAAATATACATATTAAACAGGAGGTGTCCTAGGACCAATCCCTGTGGGACACCACTAGTCACTGCAACGTCCTCAGATAATTTGCCATTTTGAGCCACCCTCTGAGTTCTGTTTGTCAACATGTTTTTGACCATCTTATTTCTTCCCTTGTCCCCAGATGACTCTACTTCTTAACTGGTCTCATATATGGCACCAAGTCAAAGAACTTTGGTAAAATTCAGGCATAGCATGCCAGCTGCCTGGCCCCCGTCAGCCATTTGTGTCACTACATTAAAAAGTCAATTAAGTTAGTCTGACATGACTGGCCTTTTGTGAATCCATGCTGGTTCCCATCCATTAAGCCCCTTTCTTCTAAGAATGCAACTAGCCCCTCTTAAATAACTGTCTCCAGATGTTTCCCCAACTATCAATATCAAGCTCATCGGGCTATAGGTTCCTGGGCTTTTCCTATCACCCCCTTTTGTAAGGAAACCTCATTTACCACCCACCAGTCTTTAGGCATTACACCAGTTGCTACTGATTCTCCAAAGAGGACAGCCAGTGACTCCGCTGTCACTTGCCTAGTTTCCTTCAGCACCCAATGGGTGCACAGTCTCTAAAATGTCTTTTCAGTTCTGGGCAAATCCTTCAGAACTGACCAGTCATGTTATGTGTGTTTGCATAGCATTTTTGTAAAAGTAAACTTTTAAAGACTCAATGCAGAAATGGTTACCTTCCTACTGCGCTAGTAAAGGAAGAGTAATATGCAGGTACCTACAGTAAAATGCAAGTAAGCTAACCTGTGGACTATTCAAAGTGCTATGCTTTTGTGTGTTCATGATGGTAGTTGTTGCCTGGAACACAATCAAGGATTGGATCCTAGTATATGATCATCCCTCTCTACAGAGAGTATGTCTCCTGGAGTCCTGTGTCACATGTCTCTCTAGTTCTTTGTCCTCAGTAGTCAGATTCAGTAAGGTACAGAAGCATACTTCTCAACCTTTTCTCACTGAAATGTAGGGGACATAGATCCCCAAAATGTGGAAAAATGTAGGAAACTGGCCCTCACAATGTGGGACACAGCATTCAAACTGAAGATACATGCTCAGAACACCATGGAAGCTAATGCCTTCAATTGTGCTGAGTTTAATTTTGCTATAATTCTACAGCTCCCCAAAAAGTTAGAAGGGTTAGCTTTACCAGATTTAGAGACCTACTACCTAGCATCTCAGCTTTGAGCTGTCCTTTACTGGCTGCACCCCCAGTATCAGGTGAAGTGGAGAGATTTGGAGCTGAGAGATGAAGATTTACTTACCCCAAACAAGGTATTACTACCATATCCTCCACTACCTATTTGGAACATAACTAACAATCCCTATGCAATTAACACAATATGAGTTTGGAGATTAATTGTGGGCTCTAAACAATTAACAGGGTATAGACCCTTCTGCATTCCCTCCCGCACCATCAATCTTTTATGCCAGACCCGCTAGACCACGGCTTCCTGAGGTGGGAGTGACTGAACCTCCACCTGGTGGGGCACTTCCTCAGTGGAAGGAACCTACATTCCATAGCAGAACTTCAAACTCTCTGTGGTATTCGGGAACAAGATAGATTCAGAGCTATGCAAGCCCTAGAGTTTGTTAAAACGCAGATGGGAGGACTTTCTTTGTACGGCTCTCAACCAACACTTTTAGATGTGCTCCGAACCGCTTTAGATGGTCAAGCATTATTGTCACACATAATAGCTTACTTATATAAAGGGATAATTGCCTACAGGGGGGAGTCTCTACAGAAACTAAAGAGAACATGGAAGACTGACTTGAGGATCCCCATAATGGATATCAAATGGGACAAGCATCTTAACTACATTCACTCTGGGTTGTCTTCTCCTTCCTGGAAAGAATTTTCCTGGAAGGTTACCCTTAGGTACTTCAGAACCCCAGCATTGCAAATGAAATACTTAGAAAGGGGATATGCTACTTGCTGGAGGAAGTGTGGAGCTAACTTGGCAACACATGGGCATATTTTTTGGCATTGGCCAAAGATACAGCCCTTTATTCAAGAACTCTCCGTAGCCCTATCCCAGATATTTATGGATGTGCACCAGGTCACACCCTATATGTTCTTTTTCTCGGAGTACCCTCCCTCCTGCCGAGATTCAAACACCAGAAAATTATTAACAATTTGTATTCTCATAGCAGAATAGGTTATAACCAAGAATTGGCCTTCTCCTGCTCCAGTGACATTGAATCAGTGGCATGATCTAATGATTCAAGTTTATAAGATGAAACAGCTAACTGCAATAGTGAACAAAAATAAGGAGATTTTTGAACTCATATGGCGGAGATGGGTCTTACATATTTCCCCACACAGACCAGACTTCACCCTGTGATTAGTGCCCCAAACAACAGACTTATTAATTTTTCTAGATTTTGTAATGCAGCTGATTGATTTTAGAGTATTCTGTATATTATTCTAGAGTTTATAGCTTCTTATGTATACAAATATATAAATATGATGTGTATGATTATTTAAAACTGCCAATATGTACTGTCAGGCTTTGTTGATGTTCTATGTTTTATGTTCTAAATGTCCAGTGTTGTCAGCTTAATTGTCTTGTTCCTAAAAACTGTAAATAAAAGGGAAAGTTTCAAAACAAATGTTGCTATAATTACTGATAAGCATTTTTAATGCTCTGACTATGGGTTGCTAAAAAAGCATTACAACCACCTGGCTTTAACTATGTGTTACAACCAGGTGGTTGTAACAGCACCCGCTAGTTAAGTGTGTGTGTTGTTCGCAATGCCACTGATTGGTGGTGCAAGTCAGATATGGCAGGCTTTAATGAGCTGGTGGCATCCCACACTCAGCTGTGTGTAAAACTCTGGTTACACACACCCACCCATGTATTATTCTCTATCTAATAACTGGCCAACAATTTTTTTCTATGGAGATGGACAGTTATTATTTGCTGTAATAATTTTCTGGTTATTATGGCATTCTCATGCACAGACAATGTTGTGAGCTGTCCCGAGACACTGGGGCACTTGTTTTGTGTTTCTGAAAAGCACTGCAAGAACATAACTTCACAAACTCATTTCTCATTTCTCAATGCGGTAACACAGTACTGAACTATCCACATCTTGAAAAAGAGGGGAATGTACCTCTTTATCCTGAAGTTTTTTCTCTATAGTCTGTCTGGCTTCAACAGCTGCTGTAAAAAAGTGATAGGCTTCTCACAGATCTTGTAACTCATGAAGATAGTCATGGCAAACCAATTCTAAAGTAAAAAAAAACAAACTTCTCTAATATACCCTAATTTAAAAGTTATTCCTACACAGTTTAATGTTTTCAATCAAATTTGATAACTTTAGTGCAGCAACTTACTTGTTTATGGGGGATAAAGGTTTTTCTCCTCTGCCTGTCACCAGCGCTACTGCAACATTTCCACAGCATGTTGAAATGGAATTAAAATACTTTTTATTTCATTTTATTTTATTGAAATCTAGGATTACAAATACCTTTGAGCAGGAACTGCTCGTTTACAAAGGTTCCATGTTGAAGGAATGGGGGGTATACATACATACAAAGGTCAACATAATAATACATAGTTACACAATAACAAGAAGTAAGAGACTGAGGCTTAGGGAATTCCAGTAATTCAAAATGTGCCATATGTTAGGTAGCATGACATAACCAGCCAAGGGCAATCTTGGAAATAAGCACTGCAGGTGAGAGGGAAGGGGGTATGCAGGCAGGAAGGCCATTGTTAGAGGGTAGAGGGTGAGGGTAAGTGCTCTAAAGGGGAGGGAGAGGGATAAAAGTCAGAAAATGCCCTGGGGAGGAAGGGAGAGGGACAAGGGGAGTAGGCAGGTAGAAGGGGCAAGGCGGGAGATAACTATCAAGACTGAAGTGGAGGGCAGTGAGCGGTGGGCCCGATTAGGCGAGGCAGTCCTGGCAACTAGTTGAAATGAGATGAAGTCAGGTTGTCTCTTAAAAGGGCCAAGAGCAGGAGCAGTAAGAGTTTCTTTGTTGAGAGTATTGTACCACTGTGGTGCTCTGTGGGCAAAGGTCCTCTGGCCCATGGTAGTCCGGCATCTGGGGATGAGGAAGGTTAGTTGTTGTGAACTTCTAGTTCTCTGGGTGCTGTGGTGGTCAGTAAGTAGCTTTTCAATGCCCGGGGACATGACCCTGAGGAGGACTTTTTTGGCTAAGAGGCAGGTTTGATTCTGTATCCGGCTGATGAGAGGTAGTCATCCTACCGAGTGTACGGAGTCTACAAGTGTGTGTGGTCGATCAGCCCAGTTAGCAGCCTGCATGCTTTGTTGAGTGCAACTGTAATTCTGCGGAGGGCAGAGGCGGAGGCTGAGCCATAAATTGCTAGCCCGTAATCGATGATGGAGGTGACAGAGCTGTTAATAGCCAACTGGAGAGTGTCAGGAGTCATGCAGTGTTTGTGCCTGTAGAGCAGGCCTATACGGATGTTGATGGCTTTGGCGACAGAATCTATGTGCCGATGGTAGGACAGTGAGCTGTCCAATGTGACACCTAGGTATTTAAAATCAGGAACGTGTTCAAGTAAGGTCCCTGTTTGGTTTAGGATGGTGAGGTCACAGGATTTGTACTTGCTCCTGGCATTGTAGAAGGTCATAACCTTTGTTTTGCTGTAGTTCATGACCAGTTTGTGTGACTTGAACCATTCTTGACGCATGAATTCAAGCTGTAATTGTTTCTCGAGGAGCTCTGCGTTTTTGGTGGTTGAGTGAACATGACTGCGTCATCGGTAGAGCAGTAATTTCTCTGGTGGCAGACACTGGAAGGTCTAGTTGAGGAAGAGGCTGAAGAGTAGTGGCCCCAGGATGGACCTCTGTGGGACACCTGAAAGCACTGGCTTTCTTCCCGAGGTAACACCAGCAATCCAAACCCGCTGGACCCTCTCCCAAGGTAGCTTGAAAACCAGAGCAGTGCTTCATTGGAGGCCCAATGTTTGATAATTGCTTGAGTAGGAGTGGGTGGTTCACAGTATCAAAGGCTTTCATGGGTCGATGAATACTGCCCTACACAGTTTCCTTGATCAAGTGTGGTATGGATGAAGCCTGTGAATTCTAATAGTGCAGTGGAGGTACTGTACCCTTTTTGGAAACCATGTTGCTCAGGACACTGGATGTCGTATTTTTCCAGGTACTTGACTAATTGGTCTGAGGCGATGCACTCCAAGGCCTTAGACAATGGAGGGAGGATGGAGATAGGTCTGTAGTTGGAGTGCAGTGATTTGTCTCTTTTGTGTACCAGTGTGATGGTCGTCTGTTTCCAGCGAGATGGGAACTGGGACATCCTTAGTGATAGGTTGAGGACCTTTGTCAAGGGTTCAAGGACTTCTTCAAGGACAAGTGCTAACAACTTCAGGTCAAGAGAGTCACCGCTGTAGCCTGCATTGTGAATGGCCTTCCGAATATAGGTTCTGACTTCATGCACTGGGATCTCCTTGAAGTAGTATTGTGGGGCAGGGTGTAGGAGAGGAGTAGTTGCAGGAGGGTTACTACCAGAGGGGGCATCAAAGAAATTGGAAGGGAGGACACTATCCAAGTTGGAGAATGCATTGTTAAAGGTGTTGGTGATGGTGTACAGGTCAGTTGTTGGTGTTCCATTTATGTTGAGCATGGTGGGTGGTGATTTAGGGTCCTTGCCTGTAAGGTCTTTCAAGTTACTCCAAATTTTTTTTCCATCACCCCAGGAGTTGGAGAGAGCTTCCTTGAAGTATTTGCTTTTGGCTCTCCTAACTGCCTGCATGCACTCATTTCTGGCAGCTTTATATTTCTGAATATCCCCAGGTTTGGATGTTGCATGGGCACAGTGCCAGAGATGATCCCTATGTTTGAGTAAAGTGATTAGATCGGGGGTTATCCAAGGGTTAGCTCTGCCCCTGACCTTCAGCTTTTGAGTGGTGCAAAGATATTGCAGGCTGCAGTGAAGTGGCTGATGAAAAGGTCTAAGGCTTGGTTTACATCAATGGCAGAGTCAATTGGTGTCCAGTCCAGGTGTAGCTGTGTGTTTAGTAGCTCAAGGTACCCCTGCTTTAACTCTGGTGTGGATTATTTTAGGAGGGGTCTTACTGAATTTGTTTGTCCAGGTACATGTGACCGGTGAGTGGTCACTGATCCCATCAGGGAGCACTGAGACTTTGAGAATCTGCTCAGGTGATTATTAGAATCCAGTCCAGAAGTACTGCCACCCTGTCCTATAGCTGCATCTGGTGGGGGTGGTAAATAAGCTGGGTGAGGTTCTGTGCCGTGACAGCATCCTTGTAGTTTCTGGGCCTCCAGCGATGAGCCAATTTGTTAAGTCACCTAGTACTATGAGTTCAGAGTTACGTTAATCCCTGCGAAAGCTTTCAATATGCTCATAAATCCATTGTGCTTTGATCTTTGAGGGGTAGGTACACAGGGCAATGGTGAGCTCCTTGTTGTCTTTATCTCGAGAGAACTTTAATAGCGAACCTGTGAGGGGTGGTTTAGGGTTTGAGAATGGGAAAACTTGACCCAGATAGGAATTTTAGGTAGATGGCACAGCCCCCACCTCATTTGGAAACCCTGTCCTACCTGAATATAGAGTATCCAGGGATGGTGACTGCAGCGTCTGGTATCTTGGGGTTGAGACATGTTTCGACAACAGAGAGTACATCAGGGCTATGTTGCTGGACCCAGGTTTGCAAGATGTCAAGTTTGTTAAGGAGGCTGCAGACATTAATTGAGGCTTAACTATCTGTTTCAGACCTAATACATGTACTATATTAAAATATGTATTTTTTAAGCATTTTCTGTTTTGGGTGGGGGTGGGGGTAAGGGTGAGGAAAAAATTGATTGCCAGAAACTATATAAAATAAAACACAGGATGGTGTGGTTACTTGCATTTAAAACACACCTTCAGTGTGTAATACTCACATACACCCCTTGAGCTTCACTCTCAGGGTTTATGTAGCAACACACACCTTGGGCGTGAATTAAATTCTCATAATGCACACTACCCCATGCATTATTTTATATAGGATTACTGGGGAGCATTTATAATGCTCCAATAACCGTTTCTTAGGAGCATGTTAAAGTCACTGAGTTGTAATTTAGCATTACAACCAAGCAGTTACAACCACAGCTTGTCACGCAAGCTCGTGCTAATCTCAGCATGAGCAAATACCCAACAGCTATCACCGAATTATTTAAAACCCTGCCCAAATAAACAGACTGTGTAGTAACCAAAACAGTAGCTCAGGTTTTGAAGTGCTCAACAGTTTAGTGGTTCCACCGCATCACTAAAATAAGCATTTGTCAATGCTGAATGTTGGCTGCTTGTATAGCTGTTGTACCTGGTCTTGCTTGTGCACATTTTTACTATATATGTACCCAGGATAGATCAGATGAGATGCAATATCTCATTTTCAGTGGTGTTCTCTTTTACACATTTTTAAATTGTATTTACCCAGGAGAGGCCAGCTGAGAGGCAATGTTTAATTTTCAGTGGTCACCCATATTTTGACCCCACATTTCCAACAGTCTTTTTATGACCTGACATTATGATCGAGATAGGTGGAATTTTTTAAATCCCATCCAAAAGGTGATGTCACAGCATGACTGTGAAAACAAGTCTGAGAGGGGATTTGAAAAATGGCACCTGTCATGTTCATGAAGTAGGGCAACAAAAGGTGTATTAATATTAATATTAATATTAGAGGCCAACATCTGCAAAAATAAAGCTATGAGTAAACGATGGAACAATTCAACATTTCATCATAACTTCATTGTTTTTTCACATTTTGAACACAAATTTTCAGCACAGTTTTTTTATGATCATGCCTTCTGGATATGACAGGTATCATTTATAAAATAGTGACCTAAACGTCATTTTGCACCACAAGTGTGAAACACAGTTTGGCCAGGAGTTGAAAAATGACAGCTGTCATGTTTATAAGGCAGTGTGAAAAAATGGCTATGTTGAAAATTTGGAGTCAAAATATTGAAAATTACCATAGTTATGAGTGTGCATTGAAACATTTCAATGCACGCTCATAACTTAAGTATTTTTTTGGGGGGCCCCACCTCATGAACAAGGGCTGAGAACATTTTTGAAATCCTGCCTGAAAGGTGATTTTGTGCCACAAGTGCAAAAACACATTTTGGCCAGGATTTGAGAAATGCCAGCTATCACATTAATGAAGTGATGCGAAAAGAATGGCTGTGTTAAAAATCTGGGGTCAAAATATTGAAAATTACCACAGTTATGACAGTGCATTAAAAATGTCAATCTTCACTCATAACTTTGTTTTTATTTTAATATTTTTACCCTAAATTTTCAACATAGCCTTCTTATGATCCCACCCCATAAAAAAAGGGCAGAGAAAATTTTCAAATCCTGCCGGAAAGATGATTTCATACGGTGACTGCAAAATCACCTTTTGGGATGGATTTTCATAATTTCACTGCCCTTCTTCATGAGGTGGGGTCCAAAAAAGGTCATCTTGAAAATTTGGGAGAAGACATTCAAAAATGACCAAGTAATGGAAACAAGTTTGAAACCCATTGGAACCACATATCTGGTTTCTTTAGTTTCTGGTTCAGCATTGAAGAGTGAAAACACATCTTCAATCCAGAGAGGATTACAGCATTGGATCCCTGGTAGGTAGGAAGTAAGGGGTGAAGGGGGTGGGTGCAGAGTGGGAAGGTCAGGTGGGGGAGGGTAATAGTGGTGGTGTTCCAGCGGCGGCAAAAGACATCAGTAGATGATTTTCTTTTTTACAGGGTGTATAAAAATAAAAAAAGACTATGAGGAATGGTTTTCTTTATTTCAGGTACGAACACTGGGGATTGGGGACCCTGTGTAGGTGTTATGTTTGGTGGCACCAGAGGTGGGCTCCCCGGTATCATACAGTGAAAACGGTCAGGGTGGGGGTACTAACGCACACCAGGAAATGGACACTCTGGTGTTGGATAATTAAAATTAAGGGGTGGTGAGGTGTGGGGTGGTGGGTGTTAAGTGAGCAGGTTGGGTGGGCGGAGCGTAACATGGCAACAACAGACATTGGAGGATGTTTTTCCTTTTTTACAGGGTGTATAAAAATTTTTAAAAAAGACTGCAAGGGATGTATTTCTTTAGTTCTATTTTTATGGGCCAGCCCACGCGGGCTCCCCATCGGGGACTTGCCCCAAGACCCCACTGAATTAGGATTCCTAACTCTAGGAGGGTGCATGTTGGGGAGGGGACACAAATTCGGGTGCAAAACAAATTTATGTCTTGGAGCCACTGCCTGTGGCAAAATTTAGTCCCTCCCATCCCCAGCCCTGAACCCAGTACCTGCTGTGCCAGAGCCAGCCTCCCTTACCACCACACAACACAGCTGGCTTGGCTGCAGCAGCACGGACAGTTCCTGTACATAATCCTCTTTCCCATCCCTCCCCTTCCTCTCGCCTTTCCCTTTTTCCTGTCACTTTCCCCTACCTTCATGGTAGAAGCAATCACTACCATTGTGGGTAGCCCATTCCAGTAGTGCTGAATATGGAGTCGCTGTTTAGAGGGTCACCCATATTCTGGTGCTATTATCTCTGGATACCGTTTTCTTTATTTCGGGTATTAACACTAGGGATTGGGCACCCCAGTGTTGGTGTTATGTTTGACAGCAGTGGGGGTGGGGGTGGGCTCCCCAGTGTCACACAGCTACCCAGCACAGGGGAGTGGGCACACTAGTGTCAGAAAATTAAAAGTAAGGGGTGAGGTGGTGGGTGCTGAGTGGAATGGTTGGGTGGGTAGGATAATAGCAGCAGTGTGCCAGTGGTGACAACAGGGAACAATGGGCAGTTTTCTTTTTTATAGAGTTATAAAAATAAAAAGTCACAAGGGACAGTTTTCTTTATTTCAGGTACCAACACTGGGGATTGGGCACCCCAGTGTCAGTGTTATGTTTGGTGTCACTAGAGGTGGGTTCCCAGGTGTTGCATAGTGCAAACAAGCAGGGTGGGGGGGGGTACTAACCGGCAACCCTGTGTCAGAAAATTAAGAAAGGGGAAGCAATAAAAGGTGGAAGGGATACATGGCAGAGGGTGGGAGGGATTGTTTTTACGTTGGGGAGGAGGACCACAGCAGTCTGATCACGATGCTGATCAGCTCTGCTTGCTGGATGGCTTATGCAGATCAAAGGAAAGAGCAGCTTTATGATTTGGCCAGCTCTTTCCTTTGAATTACGTGAAGTTTCCACCCAGCAAGACCAGAAGAGTGTCATGATTAGCCTGGCTGATGATTGGTCTGACACTGTGTCGTCTTTTACATACTGCCCTGCACTGGACCAACAGACTTTTAATACACCTCTCAAAACCAACTGTCATACCAGTATGCGTGTGTGTGTTGTGCAAGCACAGGGGCATACACAAAAATGGAGTTGATAGCCTTATTAAAAATTGCTCCACTAGTAATTATAAAAAAAAAAAAAAACATGGGTGGGTATGTATAACTCAGAATTTTACACACACAATCCGGTTGCTTTATAAACCCCTGGAGCTTTGCTCTCAAGGGCTATGTAGACTCTCACACCACAGGCCTGGATAAAATTCTGGTTACACCCACCCATGTGTTATTCCTTATATACTGTAAGTCACTGTATTGCAGACATTGCATAAATGGCTCCCTGCCTGCTAGAAGCATGCAGTACTGTACTGTCCTTGTGACAGCCTCCTCCAGGTGCCTCCTTCAGCTGCATCTCATTGGGTTGATCTCAGAAGATGATTTTTGAGCATCGATAATGATATGGCTGTCATTCAATCGCTCAGGACATTGTTGTTGGAGGGACTAGGGAGGCACATTGCAATCTGTTGTCCACGGAGCACCTGCTGGTAAATGTTTGAAAACTATTTTAATGACTTGTTTTTTTTTTTTTTTGTCTAGCAATGAATATAATCTTATGTTCATACTCCTACCCAGCTGTACTTTGTTGAAAGGTTGGGAGTTTAACCACGCCAGTAAAGATTTTTTTCCTTCTACCTAGGTATCCTAGAAATGAAAATGTTTGTCAAGTCTGTAGTGCTGCTGTCGGTCTTTATTCTAAGGGTCGGCTGTTGTCTAGAAGAATCGGAAAATAAAAGAGCTGCGCCAGAAGTACAAACTCCGGTAGGAACAGTAAAACAAAATATACAATGGACACGCATTTATATAAACCGTTTTCATTAGTTTTCTGCTTATGATAGTGTACACTTGTTAAGCATACCTCTCAACTGTCCGTGAATTTCAGGGACGAGGTCTCTGATTTTACTTCAAACATTTCTTGGGTCCCTCCTAAAATTGGCGTTTTTTGTTACTGAAGAGTAGGGATTGGAAGCAAAAAATAAAAATGCCAAACTTTAGATTTACTATCTATATCGTCTTTGGAAAATGTTTTTGTCATACTAAACTACACAAGACGGGCCGCTCGAGATGATGTGTCCCTGTTAACGCCTTGTCCCCATTTTGCAAGGCAGGAAGTTGCGAAGTATGCATCTGTAGGACATTGGCCGTCCGATGCAGGTACCGTACTCTTCATTTAATTTCGGAAGAAGTAACTCAAGCAAAGTTTTGCGATCAATCTGGTTTTAGAATTCGTAAAGGTAACGAATAAATAAATGTCTCTACAAAAGTGCTGGGCAAGTAATAAATACATCAGGCACTACTTTTTTGAACGTGGTAGAAGTGAAATAGTAAAGCAAGGTTTTGCAACGACCATGGTTTTAGTTTAGCATTATGAAGGTAGTAAAGGTTGTACAACACTAATACAGTTTAAATCCAGAAACAAATGGTTTGATGCCTTTTATTGGACCAACATAGATATAACAAAAAAAAACTTTGATATAGTTTAGAGCATTATAAAATGGATACATGAATATCATGCAGGCTGTCTCTGCCTTTGAATTATAGTAGGCTTATACTATCACTGATAGCTGCAGTTTGACGTAAATAGGGTTTAAAACGGCCAACTGATTAGCTTTACACTCCGAATAATACAGCTGATGGTTTACAACGAATTACAAAAGAAATAACTGAAAGGTCCTGGACATATGATCTTCTGACTCTCGCAATTAGTAGAGTGTTGCTGGAGAGGTTTATTACCTGCTCAGCAATCCAATGTGTAATAATTTCAAACACATTTACCATAACCCGTTTCTTGTTTGTTCTATTGCCGAGGGTTATTGCAGGATTCTGTGTGAAAATAGGACATGACTGCACGTTTTGGAACATGGCTGAACACTTTTAAGAAATTGTACTAATACTGTAGTGCAACTTTTGGGAAACAGCAAGCATAGGCACAATTGTTGGAAAACAGCAAAATGATTTTTTTTCTGGAACATGGATTCTGCCAGTGCAGTTTTCAGAGAAGCAGTGCTGTTGTCACAGTTTTTCACAAAACAGCACTGCTGCGTTTTGTTTTGTCAAACAATATCACAGTAATATTTATGCATGGTGGATCAAGTCCGAGAATATTATGACGGTTTCAGAAAACACCAATTTTCCAATTTTCAAATAACTGCTGTAGTGCTGATTTTGGAAAAAATAGCAGTAATGCTATTTTCGGATATATTAGTTGTAAAACTGCCGTATAGTTTTCATAAAAAGGTGCAACTATATCTGCTTATCTTGGAAGTCACACGGAGGACACGTTTTAAATAGAAAAGTGACAATCAACATAAAGTAAAGCTCAAGGAGCTGATGGATAGGAAAGGATGCTAACTCCTTCCAGTATTAATTATGACATGTAATACACTGCTCTTTGTGTGAGAGAATGCGGGAAAAAACGTGACCGCTCAATTTAATAAAGCAAAGTATGGGGTGCAGTGTATAAAGTCGAATTTCACACACACCCTCTTTGCTGGATGGCTGTATAAATCCCTAGGGGTTTATGTGCCATCCAATAACTGGGGTGTGTGTAAAATTCGAGTTACATTTTGCACCCCATACTTTATCCTATATAGTAAAACTGTTGACCCCCTTTATCACAGTGACTATTAGTGTGATCAAAGGCTGCAATACCCGAGTATAAACCTCATACCCAGTTATTATAGGGTTTGGAGCACTTGTGCTTCACTTTCACTGTTGGAAAGCTTGATTTTTGTGTTCATCATGCCCCTACACCAGTTATTATAAAAATTAAAACTTAAGCAACCTGTGTGGTTATGAAGTTTTTACACTCCCTCCCTGTGTGATGACCCCATAAATCTTGAGAGTTTCACTCTCAAGATTTGTGCCTCATGACACACCTCAGGTGTGTGGAAAAGCTTCATACCACACAGTTAGCCTGTGCATTATTCTCTATTCTAGGCACACCCTCCATGTTGGATGCTTAAATAAACCACTCAAGCTTTGCCCTTGAAGTTTATGTAGCATCCAACACCTCTGGCATGTGTAAAATTCTCGTAAAGCACACAACCCCATGTATTATTCTATATATATTTTTTAATTTACAGATACATGATTATTTACTATCGTGATGTCATAAAAGTCATTTCCATATAGAATAAAACTTGGAGTACTGTGAGCATCCAGTGAATCTGGGGGAAGGATAATTGATGAGTCTGAAAGGCAAGGGGTTTATGCCCCCAGATTCAGGGGATGAAACTTCCACCAAGTTGTTCACAGGCATCTATTTTGTATTGGTTACATTACACCGTTTGCAAAGTATTTAGACATTTAGAGTATTGAGTACTAGTGTGATTTCTTATTTACAATTCAGTTTCTGCTGTTCACAGATGTGACTCCACCCATGAATAACAGTCTGAACTGTGAAAAACATTTCTAATTTCATTGAAATCAGGGAGAAAGAGGAATAAATCATAAGATAATATAAATATAATATTAATTTTGCATGGTCCAGAATATATTTATGAGGGCTATTCACATTTCATTATTTCCAGTATTACACAGTATTACAATATATTTACTGGTTAGGGTCAATAATCCATTGCTGGCAGACCCACAGAAACTCCATAATCCACACTTATGAATTAAGGAGTTCTGTAAACCAGGGATCCCACAATTTGACATGAGTCTCCCTCAGCTGTTCCCCGAGAAGGTGTCCTTGCACTGGTGGTCCACTTGTGCTCCTCACAAAAACAGCCAGTGTGGGAAACAGGCTTCTCAATGATCTGCCAGAAAACCAAAAACAGTCACAGTGCTAAATAAACTCTCAGCACAAAAAATAGTACAATAATGGCAGCCGCATCCAATTTTGAGCCTACACATGAATCAAAAAGGCAGAAATAACCAGTAAATATAAAAAAATAAAGACATGGGGAAGTGTGGTGATTTGGATTTTATGCACACCATCAGTGTGTGATGCCCAGATATACTCCTCGGTCTTCACCCTCAGGGATTATGGGGCATCACATACCTCAGGTGTGCATAAAATCCTCATAAATCACACTTCCCCATGCATTATTCTACATATCTTATTGTGTTGGAGTTGTTAAACACCCTACCAGTGGAGACAGTTGACATGAAGATGGTACAGGCCTTTAAGGTAAGCCTTTATGAATTTCTACTTACCATGGGAGCCACAGGGTATCCTGGGTAGTAGAATGGATGGAGATTCCCTATAAATTAGTACAACACCCATGCTCATGAAGTGGAGGATGACCAGACCAGATGGACCTGGGAACCCTTTTGATCTTACATTTCTATGCCACGGTACCCTGTGATAAGGGCATCCACTATTGTGCACTTACAAAAAGGGTGACTCAATAGCAATGCCTGTTCACAGGGCTACTGAACAGGAGGTGAATACAGCTATAGTGACATCCTGTTGCTATATGTACACACGTGCATGGGGTAGCAAGTACATTGTGTGATGGGTGGAAGGGGAGGGAGGGTTTGTGAGGCGTAATGCGGTGGTGGGTTGCCAGGCTGGCCCTGTGGTGTGGTGGGTGGGTGGTAGGCTAGGGTTGCACAGGTGCTGGGTTCAGGTTGTTTTTCTTTGGTTTTGCATCCTCCCCGACATGCACCCCTCTGGAGTTGAGAATCCTTTAGTAGGGGGATGCAGGGGGGTGCAGCACCCCACATAAACAAAAAAGAAACAAGTCCCTGGCATCTTTTCCTGTGCACCAGAAGTAAATAGCTGAAATTGATTTTCAGTGATGTACACTAGCCCTAACACTTTCCATGATTACCATAATCACATAGAACCCTATGCCACTATTGCACAAAGCACTATCTGTATCAAATTTCAGACTTTCAGAAATGCAATCTAATGTGTTTATTTTAACTGGGATTTTACTACATTTTTACATTTGGAGTATTCTTGCCAGGGGTCAAGATTGCATGCTGTACCCTGGAAACATAATCAAAAAGTGTAGGAAAAATATAAAAGGAATATATTTAAGTTTTTATATCAGGCTTAGAACCAGTAACAAATGTGTGGTGTTCAGTTGTAATACTGTTAAACACTTACAGTATGTATTATGGTTAATTGTACTTGGTAGAATTTAACATGTCTGTGTCTTCTGTTCTCAGCCCTTGCAGGTTGTGTGAGAGGCATTTGGCATCATGCATTCATGCTTAAAGCAGAAATAGCTTATGTTTTCATGGTGATTTGCATTTACATCCCCTAATGCTTTGCATTATGGGGGGTAGGTGTGATTTTGTTTTTCTTTGAAACCTAGCTTGGTTGCTAGTGTCCTTTTTGGGTAACCTTTGCCTCAGTGCTTTTGCACTGAGATTCTTTGACATTTTAGCTTGCTTTCGTATTTTGGGCTCACCAAGACACAAACCAAAGGCTGGTTCATTTTTTTTCCTCTGGGGTGAGATACAGATGAGGCATGCTGATGAGGCATGAGCTGGACAAAAACTTGTGTTTGTGTTTTCTGTTTTCAGCCTTTGCAGACTCCTATGAGAGTGCCTTTGGTACCATGCATTTCAACTTAAATCAGGACCAGCTTAAATTTTCATGTTGATTTACATATATACGTCCCAGGATGCTTTGCATTATGGGCAAGGGGGTAGATGTGATTTTGTATTTCTTATATATCTATCCATCAATCAATCTGTCTCTTTATTGATCTCATCAACAATTTAAATAAATTATTTATAACTATATACATGACGTGTTGTTTGCACTGACCTTTGGTGTCAACATGGAGAGTTATTTTCCTTTTCTATATAGATGTTGATTTCATTTCATTTTCTTTCTTTTTTTATTTTGGTAACTGGGTAAAAAAGCAACTGGGCCACATAGCCCTTTTACAGGCTTGATTCACTGAGGGTCTAAAGACACTCATCTTCACCAGTACAATAGGAATAAATAGCAATATTGAAGCCAGAATACAAGTACTACCGTATAAATACAAAAAGATTAAATCCATATGGTGAGGTATACAAAATACATCAGCAAATCATTAATGAGACAGAAAATTGCAAGAAATTGATCCAGCATAGTAAAATCATGTGCAAGTACATACAGACTTGGAATAAAGCACTTTTTTTAAAACTTGTCCTAAATTGATTGAAATTGGGAACATTTTGCATTTGTGCAGTTAAGTCATTCCAAGTTTTTATTGTGCTTTGTTTGAAAGATTTTTGGAATTTAGAGGTTTTACAAATCGGAACTGTCAGGTGAATTACATTTTGGGATCACAAATTTCTGGATGAGGCTCTCTGCTGAAAAAAAATGTGCATAGGATTAGATCCTGTACAATGAATTGTTTTGTATACAAAATAAGATCTATGTAATATATCTCTGTAATCCAAGGATAACCACTCCAGCCTGTTATATAGGCTACAGTGGTGTTCCCTGGACTTCGCCCTAAGGGTAAATCTATAGATTGAGCTGTTCAAGTAATTCTTTGATGCCTAACCTTCTCAGAGACACCTCCCCAGATTAAAGGAAAACTGCACCCTCATATCTTCTAAATGTCATTTATTTCCACATCAACAGAAAACTCTTTTCATGTATCTGTTAAACATGTATGCAACTGCTTCAGTTAGTTTTCACACTTTATACTAGGCTCTGTCACTGTCCTGGGAAGGTCCATTTCATGGTTGTTGAAATCTCATTGTCCCTGAGAGCTGCATTAGCATATGAGAAAGTAATGCATAATCAACCTTTTAACTCCCCAGTATGCTTGTCTGCTTAAGTAGTTTTAAAAGAAACAAGCTGCAAAAAGGCGTGAAATACTACATTTACCTTCAGTGTGTTTTATAAGCCATCTGAGTTGTAATGCAGGTTTTTCCCCTTTGAACTCCATTCAATTTATGAGTTTCCAGAGAGTTTTTGCAGGGTATTCGTTATTTCAGCATAGAGATATATGATGTAAATGGTTGAGCCGACATCATTTTCTCATATGCTAATGCAGTCCTCAGGGACAATGAGATTTCAACAACCATGAAATGGACCCTCCCAGGAAGTGACAAGGCCTAGTATGAAGTGTGAAAACTAACTGAAGCAGTTGTATACATCTTTAACAGCTACATGAAAAGAGTTGTCTGTTGACATGGAAACAAATAGCATTTAGAAGATATGAGGGTGCAGTTTTCCTTTAAGCTTTCATAATCTAATATGAGCATCAAGCAGGCTCTGGTGATAGCCCTCCTAGTCTCATCAGTTAGATAATCACTAACAACATAAAGGGCCCCCAATTTCCTATGTAATTGTTTAGTTATATTGCCAATATGAATTTGAAAACCACATTCACTATCCAAAGTCACTCTTAAATATTTAAAGTCAGAAATGATATCAATCAAAGTACCTTCCTTTATTGTAATAGTGAAGGTTTCCTGTAACTTTTTAGACTTTGAAGATGAGCAAAATAACATTCTATTGTTTTTTTCTGATTTAAAACAAGTCAGTGGTCCTTTAATCAGCATGTCAATTTGTTATACTCCTTGCCCAGGTTTTTCTAAAGCATACCAATATTTTTGTCTGCAATGCATTACACAGCATCATCCACGTACAAGACAATGGATGACTCAGTACAAATGGAAGGCCGTTCATTTATAAAGATTGAAAACAATAATGGGCCTAGAATTGAGCCCTGGGGCACCCTGTAATCCACCCTCCTCAGATCAGACAGTATTCCATTTACACTGACCTGTTGTATCCTACCAGTTAAATAAGTGTGGAACCAGCACACCACAGGGTCCCCAAAGTCCAACTCCCTAAATTTAGTCTCCATTAATGGGTGGTCCACAAGATCGAAGGCCTTGGTCAGGTCCACGAACACCACACCAACATACTTTCCCTCATCCATACTTTAATGCAGATCGCTCATGAACCTGACCAAGGCTGTCGCTGTGCCACACCTCATGGAATCCCTGCTGTGCTGGCATCAACAGTCCGTACTTATTCAAATGTTCCACAATCTGAAAGTGCAGCAATCTTTCTTGTATTTTACCTACCAGGGAAAACAAGGAAACTGGTTGATAATTGGCTGGTAAATTAGCTTGACTTCCCTTAAATATTGAGGAAACTATTGCCTTCTTTCACGTATTTGGAACAATATCTGTGCTTAAAGACTTATTAAATATAATTTTCAAAGGATAAGCAATTCCTCTTGCAACATACTTCAGTATTTTTGACTCTAAATTTTCAGGTTCTGGTCCCTTTGACTCACCTAACCCCATTAACTCAGAGTATACCTCCTCCCAGGAAATGTCCTTAAAGTTAAATTTTGGTACAGATGTGGTTACATTAAAACTGCCATGGTTTCTAGAATTGCCAAATCCTGTATGTATTCTGACAGGCTAGTACATTTTTCATTAAAATAATTAGCCATATCCTTACTGTCAGTTATTTCTCGGTCGTCTTTTAACAAACTCATAAAATCTCTATTGGTCCTAGGAGCAATCAAATTATTTATGTTCTGCCAACATTTTCTTTTATCTCGGAAATTGGTATACTGTTCATTTTTATAGTAGTCTACCTAAATCAAATCAAATCAAAATCTTGATTTATCCAGGTGAACACCATTGAGCAAGCTCATTTACAAGGTGGACTTGTGTCACACAAGGTCAAAACACAATACATTTATATACAGACATTAATATAGACATTTGTATATGATAAATAATGCACGCAGAACAATAGCATTAGGCCCAGTTTAAGGAGTTAACAAGATATAACAACATGTACACCACATTATTCAGTGGAAATGACAAGGGTAACTGGTGGAGACAAGAGATAATTAAACATTCTTGCTGCCAACATTGCGTAGCACAAGGCATGACAAGGCATTCAGGCTTAGAGGGGGATGTCATGAGAAGCTATAAGGGGGAGTAAGGGGTTACAAGGTGAGGTAAGGACTGCGCTAATTAAGGGATGCTAGGACAACAGGGCAAGGGATAACACATGGTGGGAGGTCAGGTAGGGCAAGGAAGAGTAGGGTGAAAGGAATATAGGCTTGAGAAAATCATAGGACCAAGACTTAGGTAGAGCAATGCAGAGGACAGGGTAAACAACTGACACTTAAGCCCTTTTTATTTCTTTTTTACACTCATTTCTGAGTTGCCTAAAATGATTCCAGTCCCTTTCAAATCTGGTTGTCTTATACTGTATATCTGACTGGCAGTATCTCGATCTTTCAATAAGTTAAATAACATCTTATTTAACCATTTATTGCAGGCCCCACCTTATTCTTTATTTTCCTTTTTGGGGCTCTTTTATTAATTATTGATTCAAATTTTGCCTGGAATAATTTGCAGCCTCATTCACATGCTTGATATTCAACAATTGATACCAATTAACCTGTGATAGGTCCTGTTTTATCTCGGACAATTTAGCTGCATTCAGTGCCCTAGTATCCACAATTCTGAATCTACCCTTGGGTCTTTTATTGTTCCAGGTGCAATAAATTGGAAGATGATCACTAATTACATCTGTGAAAACCCCAAAGGAACTTACAGTATATTCAACTTGTTATTCACCGTGACCATGTTTATACTCTGTCAGTTACCCTTCCCTCCCATGTAACCCAGCAACCACCCAACCCCATCAACCCCATTCACCTTCCCTGTAGTCCTTGGGAATAATGTGGGGGGGGGGATGGAGCCTGATAATACCAATGTCTTTATCTTGTCAGCTGTTATTGTTATCCTCAGTAACTTTGGATGCATCAGCATCTTGCATTTGAGTAGGCTATACTCTTGTTACTCAAGGGCACTACAATAAACCCCATCAAGGCATCATTGATCACCATTACAATCAGACCACAAATATACCAGACTCAGCCATGTGCCCATATCTCAGCTTTCCACCACTACCGACGTCCCCATCCTGGTACATCTCTGTGAATCCCACGCACAAAACAACAAACAGTAAACCCACAACATATATACAGGAATAAAAAAAATAGAACAGGTAGGTGTCTCAAATGTACCAACCAACAAGGATAACAACAGCCATTGACGTCATGGTTAGTAGTCCCAACCGATCCCAAAAAAGTGACTCACAATTGCTAGACAGTTTGTGAGTTCAGCATGACCTGCACCCCCACCCACCTGAGGGCTACAAAAACACAGCAGCACAAGGTAACCAAAAATAGCAAGCAGGGCGTGAGAGGTCAAGACACAGTCCTGAACCTAAATAGCCCAACCCAGGCCCAGAAGTGGAGTGCATCCCTCCTACAGAGTATATAATCAAGGACAGCAGGTGAAATGCAAAAAATAGGCAGTGGAATAAACACAATAAAAGGGCCCAAAGCATAACAGCCCATAACACCTGTTGTGACTTTAAGAGATTTTAGAAGTTTCAAATGGTTAGTTATCGGAATGTTATCTTCAACTTAATGAATTTGCATCCAGTATTCTGTCTAGCTGCCAATGCTTCTGTTGTTTTACAGCTAAAAAAAGAGAGCCTCTGTATAAAGAGTGAATAGAAAACAGCTATGACTAAAGATGTAGTACTCTGCACATAGTTCTGTTCACTTCTGAATGTAATAACAGCCATACCCTATGTGTCAGGTGAGCATTGTCTGGGGTGTGGGTGTTCACTACGACAAGGGGCCCTTTCAGTCTTACAGTAATGGGTAGAGGACCAATGTGTCAAGGGAACAAGTGTTGTACAATCATTTACTTTACAGTTCAGCTGCACCAGGCTCTGGCTTTTCTCTCATTGGTTGCAACATGGTGCAGGTTAGAATAAAGCAAACAAAAACACACTGTAAATAACAAGTGCAGTCTCAGTTTTCATTAAAGTGTTGACAGTACCCTTAGGTAATCCTGGCAATTACCGATGGTACAAAAATAGTTACAATCAGATAAGGCACTCATAAACAAGGGAGAAGGGATTTCATAATTCATAATTATAAGGCTAATGAAATATTCATGAGTCTAGCAAGGCTCCTGATTGGCTACTGGATCGGTCATAAATGTCTTAGAAATTACCAATCCAGTTGCCAGCTGATGCAGTGTGGCACACAATGTCTTAAATGTAAGACCACCAGCTTTCCCAGTGGTGCAGAGGGCTGAGGTGCTGCAAAGCACCCTACCTCTCCCACACTGGTAATCCAAGTTCAGAAACGAGCTTGGGTCACCAGGGGTCGGTTGGGGGGCCAGGGACAGGAGACAGCATAAGTGTCTGCCTGGCAGTTCTCCTTTCCTGGATCAAGAAGGCAAGCCACCCTGCTCTTGGCTGCCACCGGGTGGTGGCCTGGTGATAGCACCAATGCTCGGGCAGCTGGTGTTACCCCAGGTGGGTGGAACAGGGCTAGCAGTTCCAGTGAGCATGTGCACCTCCATGCACATGTGCGACTGTGTTTGCCATAGTCCCGGGGGGGCAAAAATAGGAGGAAAATGGATGATGGGACCAGGCTACAATGAAGTCCTGCCTGAGCAACTGTAACCCACCCTGCTGGACCAGCAGAAAGAGGAGGAAGGAGAGGAAAGTGGTAGGAGGCTAGTCAACAGCACCTGAGCACAGGGCTGATAGCCTGCCCGGTCCCTGCCGAAGAAGCATAAAAACCTTTAATATGTAAGACCACTGAAATGGAAAAAGTACGCTGTAAAATGAAAGTTGTTATTGTAATTGGACTTACAAGCACAATAAGAACCTCAAAGCTGGTCATTTCCCAGGATAAAAAAACAGCTGAAGGGGCCACTCCCCCAACAGGTCATTAATCCCTGAGAAATGACTAGCTTCTTGGTCGTTATTGCTTAAATGATAAAACAAAACAGAAACACCATATGTGAGCCACTTTATTGTTACACACTGCCCAAAGCTCAACATACAGGCAGGACCTGAACCATAAAAAAATGCATGCTGAAGGAATCAATGTGTACAGTCCACTGTGATAAATAAAGACATTTCAAGAAAGATCCGGTAAACACATTTGGTATTGTGTTAGCTGTACCGTAGCTCAGGGCCAAAATCCTGGTATAGATTAGTGGGTTCAGCACACTCCATGCTTGTGGGCTAGGCATACACTGAAGACCTGTGGTGTGCTGGATTTTGTTGTAATGTTGAACAGCAGACAGTTAAATACATACCATGACCAGGTTGTAATCCATAGTGAGGCAGATATCACCACTTTATTTTCAATTATTTTTCTCCAACACGACATAGTTCACTTTTTCTGGCTGATGGCGTTTTGTGATATTTTTAATGTGCATGTGTTAACCTTTAATTGAAAATGCATATATACTTCCATTGTTTTAGTATGGTCTACCAGTTGAGGCATTAACGTGCAGTGGGTGTCTTGTCTCCACCTATTGTGAAGGTGTGAATCACTATAGTACTGTATTGTAGCTCTGAATTGACTGCACACACCCCCCCCACCACCACCACTACAAACATTTAGCTTGTATCTTTTCTCAGTATGGCAGTATATCATATGCACATTTTTCATTACAAAACCATACAGAGCAATATCTTTGGTCTGTATCCTTGTAAGGGGTCAAATAAATTATGCTTTTAAAGAAGTGTTTTGCCAAAAATGAAGAATACGCTTTTCCTATAGTAGCTGGGATTTACAGTAAATAATGGTTCACAAAAAAAAAAATAATAATAACAGCCCACATGACAGGGGAATTCCTTCATTCTACAGCCTTAATATCAGCTGTAGGAAGCGGTGGTATTTTCATTTACTGGGGCTTTTGGTGGGAGGACAGTGGCAGACGGGTGCTATGAAAGTGAAGGGAAGTGTAATTTTTAAAAATGTTTATTAGATATATTCTCCCACAGCAGTCAGGGTGTAGTAGTATGCCTTTCTGCTGTCTTGTTACAGGTCATTCACCTCGAGACATGGATAAAGTTGCTGAAATTCGCTTAATGAATAAATTTGTGGATTTTAGCACCTTTGCTTTACTACTGACTGCAATTTTTTTTCCAAATAAATTTTTTGAATTTTCTCCCTGTTTTCTCGCCTGCCTCCATTCTCGGCCAATGCATGAGCATGTGGAGGCATGCACACCCTGTGGCTCAAGACACCCTTCCGCAACCTGCCGCTCCCTCCCACCTACACTAGCCACCAGACCTCGACCTGGTGGTAGTGTCACTACGGGGGGAGCAACGACCACCCTGAGAAAGGAGAGCGCCCTATGGATGCTCAATCCTGCTCTCACCCTCCCCCCCATGCCAGCTACCCAATGACCCGAGTCCGTTCCCGAACCTAGGTCGCCGGCGTGACATGAGGTAAGGTGTCCAATGCCTCAACCCTCTGCACCACTTGGTCAGCTGATGATGGCAATTTGCATATTTTTTGCCCATTGAATTGCCCAAATCTGCATGGTAAAACTACATAAATTAGGCAAGTCATGTAGATCCGCTGCACGAATTTGTGCAATTGGCCGGTGAAAAATACACATATTTATTTATTTATTACAGTCTCAGAATCTGACATACCTTTGAGTCAGAGACTCATTTACAAAGGTTCCATATCCAAAAGAAATCATAACAATTAGCTAAATACAACAATGTAACAAAAACATGACATGGATATAACAAAAAAAAACCACAATCATTATATCAGACTTTGTCAAAGTTGGCAAATAAGAACCAAAAATAGATACAAGGGTAAAAACTAAGATAAAATACAATAATGTATCAGTATGTGATAACAGGCGGCCACAAATAACTTTGTTGAAGTCAATTGGTCAACATACTGTGATCCTAAATCAAATATAATAAGCCCACCACTCACTGTGCTCTAATTTCACTCCCTCCCACCTCTCAAACACTTTAATTATCAACCCCCCTCCCATTCTCCCATTAGTACCCTCCTCCCCCCAGCCCTGGTGAATTCATAATTCCATATACTGTATCCCCTTAACCTAACCAGCATGCCAGACACACTCCCCCCACCCTACCAGACCCTCTTCAGCAAGATCACCTGGCCTGACCCCCCACCCAACTCCCATCTATTTGCCAAGCCTCTCCTTCCCCACCAGTCCAGCAGCACCCAGAAACAGTTGTTTCCCTGATGACCTGTATAATAAAGAAAACAGTTTCCCAGTGCAGAGCATCTGCTCTGTTCTTGTTGGGGTGTATTAGTAGGGGTATCGCAAGTCATAAGAGGGAGGTAATAATCCCTCTTTACAAGACACTGGTTAGGCCCCATCTAGAGTACTGCGTACAGTACTGGAGGCCGCACCTGCATAAGGACATTAACAAAATGGAGGCAGTCCAGAGAAGGGCAACCAAAATGGTGCAGGGACTGCATCAGAAAACATATGAGAACAGATTAATGGAGCTCAATATGTATACCCCAGAGCAAAGAAGGGAGAGAGGTGATATGATCAAAACATTCAAACATTTTAAGGGCATTAACAAGGTGAAAGAGTCTAACATGTTTCAATATAAGAAAAATAGCAGGACAAGAGGACACAGCATGAGATTAGAGGGAGGCCAATTAAGGGGTAATGTGAGAAAGTTATTTTTCACAGAAAGGGTGGTGGATGCATGGAATGGCCTACCTCAGGAAGTGGTGGATATGAATACAGTGCAGGGCTTCAAACAGGCATGGGATAGGCATAAGGGAGCAATACAGATGAGTATGAATAGATAGGCCATTGACAGAGTACAGGCCTATGGCACATTCATAAGGTAGAAAAAATGGGCAGACTGGATGGGCCTTGTGGTCCTTATCTGCCGTCAATTTCTATGTTTCTTAAATTTGGTGAGATCACAGGAAATCTGCAAAGCTTCACGAAGTGCAAATTTCCACAAATTCATGCCAACTTCACTGGTGAATTAAAACTTAACTGTATCTCTCTTCATCGTTGATTAAAAAAGAAAATGGTTTTACCTTTGCTGGCTGGGGTTCCCAGACACTTATTAAATAGGTACTTACTGTAGGTATGTCTTCTTATTGGAGAGGGGCATGTTGGGCCTACTATGGAAAGAAGTTCCTTTTCTCGGACGAAGTTTATTTATCAGCTTTGGCTTTGACCCTGCTCTCTCCTCTGCATCCCTGTACATGGGCTGGGGTTTCCAGACACTTAATAAGTAGATACTTATGTGAGTTGGGGGAAGGGAATGTTGGGCCTATTGTACTTTCCATTCTAAAATGACATTTCTGTATTGGGTCTGGCTTTGAGCCTGCCCCTGCGCATGCAGTTTGCTTCTCACTGGTGTAACACGTGAGTGATGTGATGCTCTGCCCCCTGCTTATGGTTATCCGTATGATATTTGTATTATAAATAAATGGTCTGTGATTGTCTCACACAAGTCTGACAGATTTGACCTTTGACCCCAAAAGGTTTCAGTGGTACTGAAAGCTGCAGAATGCGTTAAATTGACCAGTGAAGAGAAACCCTAATTAAACATTTCCTGTCCTCCAGAAAGAGGTTTATCCTAACTGTGGGGGATTATGCCACCTGGTACCCAGAGTCAGTTGCCCTATCCTCACTGAAGACAGACAAAGTGGCAGATACCATACTAGGGATTTTCTCCCATGCTGGATTTCCGCAGGAGGTCATCACTGATCGAGGGGGGTTCCTTCATGTCGGACCTGATGAAATGTTTGTGGGAGAACTGTGGTGTGGTGCAGAGATGCACGACACCTTATCACCCATAAGTCAATGGGCTTGTGGAAAGATTTAACGGTACCCTTCAGCCAATGCTCCAAGTGTTTGCTGAACAGCATGGAAGGAACTGGGAGAAATACCATCCCCACCTGTTGTTTGCATACAGGGAGATGCCCCAAGGGTCAACAAGGTTTCCCCCCTTTGAGCTCTTATATGGACGCCGGCTACGTGGGCCCCTAGATGTGATCCGGGAGGACTGGGAAGGCAAGCACGCCACCCAGGGAACTCCCATAGTGGATTATGTCCTTAGGTATAGGGAAAAGGTGAAGGAGTTTATGGGGACAGCCCAGAGCAGCCTGGCAGCGGCCCAACAAAAACAGAAGGTGTGGTACAACCGCAGAGCCAGAGCTCGCTCGTACACTGTGGGTCAGGAAGTCATGATCCTAATCCCTGTCCAGAAAGACAAGCTGCAGGCTGAGTGGGCAGGACCGTACAAAGTAGTCAGACAGAAAAATGATGTAAACTACATTATAGAGTTACCTGAAAGAAGACATACACAAAGAATGTACCATGTCAACATGATGAAGCCAAATGCTAATAGGGCTAACATGGTGTTTCCAGTGTGTAGTCCTGGGGAGGGGACATATGAAGAAGACCCCCTTCTGGACTTGCTGGAAGAAAACAAGTGGGAGTCCTCTGGGGAGGCAATTAAAATGTCACCGTAGTTGACCCCGGACCAGATCCAGGAAGTAAGGGAGGTTTTAGCAGACTTTGCTCCACTGTTTAGCGCCAAGCCTGGACTAACTCCCCTAGTGATGCACGATGTGGAGACAGGGACACAGACGCCCAAACAGCAGGTAGCATATCGGGTGTCAGAGGCTGTCCAAAAGGATATTAGGAGGAAGGTGGAGGAAATGCTGGATTTAGGGGTAATCCTGAAATCCCATGGCCCCTGGGCCTCACCTGTAGTCCTTGTTCCCAAGCCAGATGGCTCTACTCATTTTTATGTGGACTATCGTGGACTGAATGCAGTCACAAAGTCAGTCGCCCACCCAATGCCATGGATGGATGAACTCCTGGACAAGTTAGGAGGGGCGACATACCTTACAACTATTGACCTGACAAAGGGGTATTGACAGGTAGAGTTAACTGCCAGAGCTAGGGAGAGGTCGGCCTTCATCACTGTGATAGGGTTATTTGAATTTAAAGTAATGCCTTTCAGAATGAAGAACGCCCTGACCACTTTCCAAAGGTTGGTGAACCAGGTGTTAAATGGTACTGAGGAGAATGCCGTGGTGTACCTGGAGGACATTGCCATCTTTAGTGCTAGCTGGGAGGAACACCTGTCCCACCTTAGGGAAGTGCTGGGCAGGATACAGAGGGCCGGGCTTACTGTCAAAACTGAGAAGTACCAGGTGGCCATGGCTGAAGTGGCATACCTCTAGCATGTTGTAGGCTGGGGGAAGTTCTGCCCTAACCAAGTGAAAACAGAGACAATCAAGGCATGACCCAGACCAGAAATGCAGAAGCAAGTCAGGAGTTTTCTGGGGACAGCAGGGTACTATAGGAAATTTGTACCAAATTATAGTGCCCTGGCTGCTCCCCTATCTGGCCTGTTAAAGAAAAAGATGTCTAAGAAAGTTACCTGGGAACCAGCCTGTGAACAAGCCTTTACCAGACTGAAGGAGGTACTGTGCAGTGCTCCTGTATTGACAAGTCCAGACTATAGCAGACCCTTTGTAGTCCAGACTGACACCTCAGATGTGGGTATTGAGGCAGTACTGAGTCAGAAGTCCAACCATGGGAAAGATCATCCCATAGTGTACCTCAGTAAAAAGTTACTTTCCAGGGAGCAGGCTTACTCTACTGTGGAAAAAGAGTGTCATGCCATGGTATGGGTACTAAAGAAGTTAGAGCCATACATATATGGGCAACATTTTTGAGGTACAAACTGACCACAACCCCCCCCCCCAGTTTGGCTGGCACAAATGGGTAAAATGAATGGTAGGCTACTAAGATGGAGCCTTGCTTTGCAAGGGTATGACATGAGAGTCTCACACAAGGCCAGGGCAGCAAATGAAAATGCCAATGGACTGTTGCATCAATATGAGCAATGAACTGACTTAGAGAGCTCATCCCATGCAAGGGATAGAGCCCCCAAATTCAGTCTAGGTTGGGAGGACTGTGACACACTGCCCCCTGCTTATGGTTATCTGTATGATATTTGTATTATAAATAAATGGTCTGTGATTGTCTCACACAAGTCAGCAGCGAGTGAGAGACTTGACCTTTGATCCCAAAAGGTTTCAGTGGTGCTGAAAGCTGCAGAATGTGTTAAATTGACCAGTGAAGAGAACCCCTAATTAAAAGTTTCCTGTTCTGTCTTAATTAAAGCCTTCTGGCCATCTGCCAGGAGATAGCACCTCATAAAATTTTATGATTCCTGCAGAAAGAGACCATTTGGTTACGGACTTGTGAGAAAACCATAAAAACCTGAGATCACTCTAGCAAAACAGGAAATCAGCAGGGAGGCATCAAAGGGGATGTTTTGATGAAAGACTCATATTTAAAAAATTGCTGACTGTTGATTTCCCCAGTAGAAATAAAATCTATGGGAGGATCCAACTGGTACCTCACCGAAAGGGGTGGGGAGATAGAGTTTGAAATGAACAGACATCAGAGGAAAATGGAGCATAGTATTCTGGACTCAGAGAGAGACATAATTCTCTGGACTTTAGAAAGCACTTAATGGTAACATCTAGATAGGTAAGAACTTTTAAATATTTGGGGTAGACATATTTGCATTCTGTAAACTTCCCATTTATTTCATGTGACTGTAAGTTAGTGATATAATTGTTCTGTATTTGATTTTAGCTGTTCTACAATTTTTCATAAACAATATTCTCCTGGGAAATACTGCCTGTGTCTTTTCAATTTTCTTTTGCATGTGATTGCTGAACCTGTGTTTAAGTCTAATAGCTGTTAAGGGCTTGAATGTGTTACTAAGATTCCAAAAAGGTATTCAATTTCAATTTAAAAATGTTATTGTTCGACTTATAAGTCATTACAATATACCAAAGTTTTTAAAAGCACATATAAATACGATTCATTATCCACATACATAGAAAAATATTAATGTATCCAACACAGACAAATTATACACAGTAATTTATCAATATATGTGCAATTATATTTCACATATTACTATTTGCCATACAATACATAGAAACCATGATTCATTCAGCTCCTATTGGAGGTTTACTTTATCTTGATCAGATATAATAGTTGAAGCCTGACACATATGTATTTTTTTACTTTCAATTATTTTCAAAAAAGAAGTGACAGGTATTAAAATATCTTTAACATTTGCTTTTAAAAGATATGTTGTTAAATGTATTGGTTCATATTCTAGTTCCCTTATAATATTTCCAAAAAATTTATTCTTGTATTCATTATATAGAGGACATAATACAAGTAAATGTTTCAAATTATCCTGTCCATGGCCACATTTACATAAATCATCTATTTCATCTTTATTTTTTGCATATCTCTTTCTATAACTTTGACTAGTAATGCATTCAAATCTAAATCGAGTAAAAATCAATCTTTGACCAGGGTTTGTTAATGTGAACAGATATTTTTCCATTGTAAGATTCCTCTTATTAGATTTTAGCCAGTTACATATATTATATTGTTTATACTTTTCTAAATCCTGTTGCACAAAAACATCCCTTATCCTATTTTTGATTTCCAAACTTATATAACTAAACGAATATCTAACAGTATCAGGGATATAGGTTAATAAACCATATGGTCTAATATATTCTTCGACTGCCTCATATTTGGAAAAACTAAATTTCTATTTAAATACTGGATTGCCTCATCCAAGCATAATCTTGGATAACTGTATGTTTCCATACCATATACTTTCAACCAATAGATTATTGATCTTTGTATGGTCAGACATGTTATCTGTACCTGTCCCAATTCTGCTCTAACTAGTGCCGATGGAGCACTTGGGGGTAAACCTAATAATATCTTATGAAGTGTGTTTAAACAAGGTCCAATCATTGATTTTGAATAACTACCCCATATCTTTGCACCATACAATATCTGACTTTTAATTTTTGCATTTCTTATATCTATATTACCTTTCACTGATTTTCCTCCATATTTATAAGAAAGTGAATTAATACTGGGAATAATTTTCCCTACTTTATTTTGAGTCTCTAAAATATGTTTCTTCCAAGTACCCTCCTGTGAGAATATTATGCCCAAATAACAAAATTCCTTTACTACTTCTATTTTTTATTTATTGTATACTTATATCTATTATTATTCCACCAAATACTAGAACTTTTGTTTTTTCATAAATAATCTCTAGCTCTGCTACAGCACATTCTTGATGAAATTTATTTAATAATCTTTTCATACCCAAATAACTGGGGGAGAGTAAGACAACATCGTCTGCACATGCCAAATATGGGCATCTTTTAACTACTGTCATCGGCATATGAATCTCTGAATCATATAGCGTATTGAGGACAGTATCAAAGAAGATATTAAACAAGACTGGTGATAAAGTACATCCCTGTTTTACTCCTATATTGGTCTCAAACCAAGTACTGATTTCCCCCTTTGTGTTATATTTAATGCAAGAAAAAATATTCTGATACAGTATTTTAATAATATTTAATATTGATGTTTCCATCCCTTTTTGTTCTAATCATTCCCATAACAAACCTCTATTAACCCGGTCAAAAGCCGATTTTAAATCAATAAAAGTACAATACAACTTTTGTTGTTCAATTGTCTTATATTTATACACTATTTATACACTAGGGGTGGGATATTCAGAAATGCGCTAGATGCCAGCGCAAGGCTGGCATGGCGCAAGTCCAGTGTGCCATGGCACAGTGAGCATGATATTCAACGGTTGCGCATGGCAACGTGCGCCAGCGCAACATGGCTGAATATCGCATGGATGTGCCAGAGCGCAGTCAGAGGTGCGCTAGGGAGCAGTGCAACATGAGCAATAGCACAACCATGGATGGGCAAAGGGCTGATGAAGATGCCCCAGGACACATATGGACCAGCCACAGGCACAGCAAGGAGCAAGGCACCGGGAAGGAGGGGGCAGCCACCGGGGAGGCAGTGGAGCCAGGCGAGAGGCACGGCCGGCCCACGATGGAACACCTCCCAAGAACCATGGGCAAGTAGCCAGCCCCTGACCACATGCACCACAGCGGTGGACATAGGAAGGGCAGTACCAATGGCCAAGGGTGGGCTGCCACCAGCCACCCCCCCACTGGATGACATGCACCATGCCACCCGGGCCACAGCCAGCCACACCCTGGCAAATGGCACCCAATGCATACGCCACACATCCCAAACAGCCAGTCCATGGCCACCCCAGGGCATAGCCACTGACTGATGGGTGAACACCACCATGCACAGCCCACAGAACAACACAAGCGCACCACATAGCCACCCAGCACACCACTGCAGCATGATTCCACTCGCCAGCCACAAAGCAGACCCGGACACAGATGGGTAACCATACAAAATCTGTATTAAATAACAATTAGAACAATGCAACAGGGAACACGGTTGGGGTAACTATATACACAGCAGGAACAAGACAAGGAAGAGAGGGATGGGGACAGGGGACAGAGCTATACAAAGGGACAGGGGAAGGCATGGGAAGGGTGGACAGGTGCAGGAACAGCTGGTTCAGGCCCAAGAGGCCCAACGGGTGGTCACATCCCACCACCTGGCGCTGGCCCCACAGCAGGAGCCGTCTTGTCAGTTGGGTGACCTCCAGTGTGGCGGTGGTGATTGTGATGAGCCTCCACAGGAGGTGGCTGTAGTTCACCTGTCGAGGACCCCATCAGACACCTATGGCAAAGGAGGGAACATGTGATCAGAGCATGTCCAGGGCACCCCAGCCCACCTACCGTGTGCAGTGGCAGTGGTGACAAGCGCCCCTGGTGTGGCATCCTGGCCACCCACAGTGGGTGGGCCCAAACTGACACACAAGGTGTGTCGTGCCCACCTGGGGCTCGCACCTCGCAAGCAGAGGAAAAGCTACAAGCCTGTCCTGGGAAGCAACCCACGATTCTGCTACTGCAAATTAGCAGACCCTGAGGCTTTCTTCCCCTGTTGAAACTGCTGCACAGGATCCTCCGAACTCCAGTTCATTGCAGGCCCCAGAAATCTACAGAATCAGCCAAAAGCCGTATACCCCCTCAGGTGTGTCGTGCCCACCTGGGGCTTGTACTTCACCACCAGAGAAAAAGCTGAAGAGTTTTAAGTTGACCTTTTAATGCACTCCTTAATATTCTAAAACTACAACCTAATCCTTTTTATTATTAATTCTGAGTGTAAAACTGTAGAGTCTTGAGATTATTAGGCCTGTACTGCACTGTCTATTATTCTAAGTGAACAGTTGAATCCTTTTTAGAATTAATTTCTGTGTAAAGCTGTAGTTTTAAATTGACCAGACTTTTCAGTGTGCTGCCTAGCATTCTAAATTTAAAGCCCAGTCCTTGCCTCTTGCTTTGCCACCTGTCTACCCTCTAACCCACTTACATCTCCTCCCTGTTTCTATTACCCACTTTGTAGTTTAGCCTCCTCCTTCCAAATAATAGTGACCACCCTGTTTCTTTGTTTGAGCTAACCACACCTCCCCTGCCTGCCCTTACTTAATCCATCCTTTCCTCCCCCCCTCAGGTGTGAATGCCCACCTGGGGTCGTGACCGCCAGAGGAAAAGCTAGGGCCTGTCCTGGGAAGCAACCCATGATTCTGCTACTGCAAATTAGCAGACCCTGAGGCTTTCTTCCCTGTTGAAACTGCCGGCCGGGATCCTCTGAACTCCGGTTCGTTACAGGGCCCAGAAATCTACAGAAACAGCCAAAAGCCCTATACCCCCTCAGGTACATTGGTATTTGGTGCCTTTGGACATTCTGAATTTTCAGCACCAACACTCTGATTGGAGGATCTCAGCCTCACTGACTTCTTCCTGCTAGTCTCCATTTTAAACATCCAGAAGTGGTGTCACTTGGGTCTCCCCTTGTAAAAAATTAAAGACTTAACACGCCAGTATCTAACTTGTGTGTTTATTAACGAGGACTACCAACAACAAAAGAGACTCCCTCACCCAGTGCTTCGACTTCAAACAAGATCCCTAAGAAAGACTTGTTTGAAGTCGAAGCGCTGGGTGAGGGAGTCTCTTTTGTTGTTGGTACTCCTCGCTAATAAACACACAAGTTAGATACTGGCGCGTTAAGTCTTTAATTTTTTACAAGGAGAGACCTGAGTGACACCACTTCTGGATGTTTGATTATCATTACGAGCTGGCTGCTCGTTTGTGGTGAGCACCGAATCGACCTGGCCAAGTCGCAGCATTTCCATGTTGTTGTCGTTAGTCTCCATTTTACCTTTCTTCATTAGAGACGTTTATTAGTGCTGCTAACCCTGGGACTATCCTTTTTTCCTTTTTTGTAAAGCAAGAATTTCATTATTTTTTTGTAAAGAAATTGTTCATGTTTGTAAAGCTAGAATGGCATGAAAGCCCCCCCCCAACTGTTTCTCTCCTCATCTATCAATCCAGTTTAGGCCATTCAGTGTTACACTGCCATTGTTTAAAGTGATTTACCTGCTCTGAATGCACTTTGATTACATCCCTCTTTAGAATTAATTCTCTGCAAAAGGCTGAAGAATTTTAAGTTGACCTATTAATGCACTCCTTAATATCCTAAAACTACAGCATAATCTTTTTTATTATTAATTCTGAGTGTAAAACTGTAGAGTCTTAAGATTATTAGGCCTGTACTGCACTGTCTAGTATTCTAAGTGAACAGCTGAATCCTTTTTAGAATTAATTTCTGTGTAAAGCTATAGTTTTAAATTGACCAGACTTTTCAGTGTACTGTCTAGCCTTCTAAATTTAAAGGCCAATCCTTGTCTCTCGCTTTGCCACCTGTCTGCCCTCTAACCCACTTACATCTCCTACCTGTTTCTATTACCCACTTTGTAGTTTAGCCTCCTCCTTCCAAATAATAGCGACCACCCTGTTTCTTTGTTTGAGTTAACCACACCTCCCCTGCCTGACCCTACTTAATCCATCTCCTTTCCTCTCCCCCTCAGGTGTGTCATGCCCACCTGGGGCTCACACCTCGCCGCCAGAGGAAAAGCTACAAGCCTGTCCTGGGAAGCAACCCACGATTCTGCTACTGCAAATTAGCAGACCCTGAGGCTTTCTTCCCCTGTTGAAACTGCCGCCTCAGATCCTCCGAACTCCGGTTCATTGCAGGGCTCAGAAATCTACAGAAACAGCCAAAAGCCGTATACCCCCTCAGGTATGTTAGTATTTGGCGCCTTTGGACATTCTTAATTTTCAGCGCCAACACTCTGATTGGAGGATCTCATCCTCACTGACTTCTTCCTGCTGGTCTTCATTTTACCTTGCTTCATTAGAGACGTTTATCAGCGCTGCTGACCCTGGGACTATCCTTTTTTGTAAAGCAAGAAATTCATTTTTACTTTTTTTGTAAAGAAATTGTTTGTTTTTGTAAAGCTAGAATGGCATAAAAGTCCCCCCCCCCCAGTGTTTCTCTCCTCATCTATCAATCCAGTTTAGGCCATTCAGTGTTACACTGCCATTGTTTAAAGTGATTTACCTGCTCTGAATGCACTGTGATTACATCCCTCTTTAGAATTAATTCTCTGTGAAAGGCTGAAGAGTTTTAAGTTGAGCTTTTAATGCACTCCTTAATATCCTAAAACTATAGCCTATTCCTTTTATTATTAATTCTGAGTGTAAAACTGTAGAGTCTTAAAATTATTAGACCTGTACTGCACTGTCTATTATTCTAAGTCAGGAGTTCTCAAATGGTGAGGCCAGCCTCCTTGGGGAGGCCCCAACCTGTTCAAGGGGAGGCTCAAGCAAGTCAGAAAAAAGTACTGTATTTAAATTTTTAGTTTTATGTATTTTGTGTGAAGAAATGAAGCAAACTGAAAGAGGATAATAGTAGGTGAATTTTATGTATTTATTTGCTAATAGGTGACTAGGGAAGGTGAATGAGCCAAGGCTCATTTCAGGTGTACCAAGGGAAAGGTAGGGTGTGAATACATTTCAAAAGATAGCTGCAAAACAGTCAAGAAATATACAGTGAGCAATAGTGCAAATAAATATGAATAAATTAATAATGAGTGGTGGTAATTGATCAATTTGTAAACTGATGGCAGAACAGCCCAAATACAAGGGTCGAGCATAGATGTGCTAAGAGCAGTAGCAGGAAGGAGCAAAGTAATCCCTGAGATGTTGCTTAGGAGCAGAGAAGGAGGGGAAAAGGCAAAGTATGTAGGAAGGCAATTTCATATAGAGAGGAAACAGAGGAAGTAGTCTGACCCATGAAGGTACTGCAACAAGGGGTAACAATGGTTCAAGAATGAAAATAGCAGAGCAAGTAGGTTGGCCTATGGGGGACGGGGGGTTACAATAAGATGAATAGTAATTTGTTTATTTTATTTATTTGTTATTCAGATAACACCTTGGAGTACAGGAGCTCTTTTTCAAATGTTCCAAGTCTGTATAAGACAAAGAACTGAATGTGAGTCAAGTACTCAAAGGGGTTTCGATTTATTCATGGTGTACTGCGCAAAGTACAGTATGTTACTTTTCTTTGGGGAGGCCCAAGATTATTTCAATTTTTGGGTGAGTCTCAAAATCTTTTCCGTGTATTTGGGGAGGCTTACTGTGACAAAGTCTGAGAACTATTGTTCTAAGTGAACAGTTGAATCCTTTTTAGAATTAATTTCTGTGTAAAGCTGTAGTTTTAAATTGACCAGACTTTTCAGTGTACTGCATAGTATTCTAAATTTAAAGCCCAATCCTTGCCTCTCGCTTTGCCACCTGTCTGCCCTCTAACCCACTTACATCTCCTCCCTGTTTCTATTACCCAATTTGTAGTTTAGCCTCCTCCTTCCAAATAATAGTGATGACCCTGTTTCTTTGTTTGAGTTAACCACACCTCCCCTGCCTGCCCCTACTTAATTCATCTCCTTTCCTCTCCCCCTCAGGTGTGTTGTACCCACCTGGGGCTCGCACCTCGCTACCAGAGGAAAAGCTACAAGCCTGTCCTGGGAAGCAACCCACGATTCTGCTACTGCAAATTATCAGACCCTGAGGCTTTCTTCCCCTTTTGAAACTGCCACCCAGGATCCTCCGAACTCCGGTTCGTTGCAGGGTCCAGAAATCTACAGAAACAGCCAAAAGCCATATACCCCCTCAGGTGTGTCATGCCCACCTGGGGCTCACCACCAGAGGAAAAGCTACAAGCCTGTCCTGGGAAGCAACCCAAGATTCTGCTACTGCAAATTAGCAGACCCTGAGGCTTTCTTCCCCTGTTGAAACTGCCGCCTCGGATCCTCCGAACTCTGGTTCATTGCAGGGCCCAGAAATCTACAGAAACAGCCAAAAGCCGTATACCCCCTCAGGTACGTTGGTATTTGGCGCCTTTGGACATTCTTAATTTTCAGCGCCAACACTCAGATTGGAGGATCTCAGCCTCACTGACTTCTTCCTGCAGGTCTCCATTTTATCTTGCTTCATTAGAGACGTTTATCAGCGCTGCTGACCCTAGGACTATCCTTTCTTGTAAAGCAAGAATTTCATTTTTATTTTGTAAAGAAATATTTTTTGTAAAGCTAGAATGGCATGAAAGACAACCCCCACTGTTTCTCTCTCTCATCTATCAATCCAGTTTAGGCCATTCAGTGTTACACTGCCAATGTTTAAAGTGATTTACCTGCTCTGAATGCACTGTGATTACATCCCTCTTTAGAATTCATTCTCTGCGAAAGGCTGAAAAGTTTTAAGTTGACCTTTTAATGCACTCCTTAATATCCTAAAACTACAGCCTATTTCTTTTTATTATTAATTCTGAGTGTAAAACTATAGAGTCTTGAGATTATTAGGCCTGTACTGCACTGTCTATTATTCTAAGTGAACAGCTGAATCCTTTTTAGAATTAATTTCTGTGTAAAGCTGTAGTTTTAAATTGACCAGACTTTTCAATGTACTGCCTAGCCTTCTAAATTTAAAGGCCAATCCTTGCCTCTCGCTTTGCCACCTGTCTGCTCTCTAACCCACTTACATCTCCTCCCCGTTTCTATTATCCACTTTGTAGTTTAGCCTCCTCCTTCCAAATAATGGTGACCGCCCTGTTTCTTTGTTTGAGTTAACCACACCTCCCCTGCCTGCCCCTACTTAATCCATCTCCTTTCCTCTCCCCCTCAGGTGTGTCGTGCCCACCTGGGGCTCACACCTCGCCACTAGAGGAAAAGCTACAAGCCTGTCCTGGGAAGCAACCCATGATTCTGCTACTGCAAATTAGCAGACCTGAGGCTTCCTTCCCATATTGAAACTGCCGCCCGGGATCCTCTGAACTCCAGTTCGTTGCAGGCCCCAGAAATCTACAGAAACAGCCAAAAGCCATAAACCCCCTCAGGTGTGTCGTGCTCACCTGGGGCTTACACCTCGCCACCAGAGGAAAACCTACAAGCCTGTCCTGGGAAGCAACCCAAGATTCTGCTACTGCAAATTAGCAGACCCTGAGGCTTTCTTCCCCTGTTGAATCTGCCGCCTGAGATCGTCTGAACTCCGGTTCATTGCAAGGCCCAGTAATCTACAGAAACACCCAAAAGCCGTATACCCCCTTAGGTACGTTGATGTTTGGTGTCTTTGGAAATTCTGAATTTTCAGTGCCAACACTCTGATTGGAGGATCTCAGCCTCACTGACTTCTTCCTGCTGGTCTCCATTTTACCTTGCTTCATTAGAGACGTTTATCAGCGCAGCTGACCCTGGGACTATCCTTGTTTGTAAAGCACGAAATTCATTTTTATTTTTTTTGTAAAGAAATTATTTGTTTTTGTAAAGGTATAATGGCATAAAAGCACCCCCAGCGTTTCTCTCCTCATCTGTCAATCCAGTTTAGGCCATTCAGTGTTACACTGCCATTGTTTAAAGTGATTTACCTGCTCTGAATGTAGTAGCATTACATCCCTCTTTAGAATTAATTCTCTGTGAAAGGCTGAAGAGTTTTAAGTTGACCTTTTAATGCACTCCTTAATATCCTAAAACTACAGCTATTCTTTTATTATTAATTTGAGTGTAAAACTGTAGAGTCTTAAGATTATTAGACCTGTACTGCACTGTCTATTATTCTAAGTGAACAGCTGAATCCTTTTTAGAATTAATTTCTGTGTAAAGCTATAGTTTTAAATTTACCAGACTTTTCAGTGTACTGCCTAGCATTCTAAATTTAAAGCCCAATCCTTGCCTCTCGCTTTGCCACCTGTCTGCCCTCTAACCCACTTACATCTCCTACCTGTTTCTATTACCCACTTTGTAGTTTAGCCCCTCCTTCCAAATAATAGCGACCACCCTGTTTCTTTGTTTGAGTTAACCACACCTCCTGGCCTGACCCTACTTAATCCATCTCCTTTCCTCTCCCCTCAGGTGTGTCATGCCCACCTGGGGCTCGCCTTGCCACCACAGAGGAAAAGCTACAAGCCTGTCCTGGGAAGCAACTCCAAGATTCTGCTACTGCAAATTAGCAGACCCTGAGGCTTTCTTCCCTGTTGAAACTGCACCCAGAATTCTCCGAACTCCGGTTCATTGCAGGGCCCAGAAATCTACAGAGTCAGCCAAAGCCGATACTCCCTCAGGTGTGTCATGCCCACCTGGGGCTCACACTTCACCACCAGAGGAAAAGCTACAAGCCTGTCCTGGGAAGCAACCCACGATTCTGCTACTGCAAATTAGCAGTCCCTAAGGCTTTCTTCCCCTGTTGAAACTGCCCCCCGGGTTCCTCCAAACTCTGGTTCATTGCAGGGCCCAGAAATCTACAGAAACAGCCAAAAGCCGTATACCCCCTCAGGTACGTTGATATTTGGTGCATTTGGACATTCTGAAATTTCAGCATCAACACTCTGATTGTAGGATCTCAGCCTCATTGACTTCTTCCTGCTGGTCTCCATTTTACCTTGCTTCATTAGAGACGTTTATCAGCACTGCTGACCCTAGGACTATCCTTTCTTGTAAAGCAAGAATTTCATTTTTTTTTGTAAAGAAATCTTTTTTAAAGCTAGAATGGCATGAAAGGCACCCCCCACTGTTTCTCTCCTCATCTATCAATCCAGTTTAGGCCATTCAGTGTTACACTGCCATTGTTTAAAGTGATTTACCTGCTCTGAATGTAGTGCGATTACATCCCTCTTTAGAATTAATTCTCTGTGAAAGGCTGAAGAGTTTTAAGTTGACCTTTTAATGCACTCCTTAATATCCTAAAACTACAGCCTATTCCTTTTTATTATTAATTCTGAGTGTAAAACTGTAGAGTCTTAAGATTATTAGACCTGTACTGCACTGTCTATTATTCTAAGTGAACAGCTGAATCCCTTTTAGAATTAATTTCTGTGTAAAGCTGTAGTTTTAAATTGACCAGACTTTTCAGTGTACTGCCTAGCATTCTAAATTTAAAGCCCAATCCTTGCCTCTCGCTTTGCCACCTGTCTGCCCTCTAACCCACTTACATCTCCTACCTGTTTCTATTACCCACTTTGTAGTTTAGCCTCCTCCTTCCAAATAATAGCGACCACCCTGTTTCTTTGTTTGAGTTAACCACACCTCCCTGGCCTGACCCTACTTAATCCATCTCCTTTCCTCTCCCCCTCAGGTGTGTCATGCCCACCTGGGGCTCGCACCTTGCCACCAGAGGAAAAGCTACAAGCCTGTCCTGGGAAGCAACCCAAGATTCTGCTACTGCAAATTAGCAGACCCTGAGGCTTTCTTCCCCTGTTGAAACTGCCACCCAGAATTCTCCGAACTCCGGTTCATTGCAGGGCCCAGAAATCTACAGAGTCAGCCAAAAGCCGTATACTCCCTCAGGTGTGTCATGCCCACCTGGGGCTCGCACTTCACCACCAGAGGAAAAGCTACAAGCCTGTCCTGGGAAGCAACCCACGATTCTGCTACTGCAAATTAGCAGTCCCTAAGGCTTTCTTCCCCTGTTGAAACTGCCCCCCGGGTTCCTCCACACTCTGGTTCATTGCAGGGCCCAGAAATCTACAGAAACAGCCAAAAGCCGTATACCCCCTCAGGTACATTGGTATTTGGTGCATTTGGACATTCTGAAATTTCAGCATCAACACTCTGATTGTAGGATCTCAGCCTCATTGACTTCTTCCTGCTGGTCTCCATTTTACCTTGCTTCATTAGAGACGTTTATCAGCACTGCTGACCCTAGGACTATCCTTTCTTGTAAAGCAAGAATTTCATTTTTTTTTGTAAAGAAATCTTTTTTGTAAAGCTAGAATGGCATGAAAGGCACCCCCCACACTGTTTCTCTCCTCATCTATCAATCCAGTTTAGGCCATTCAGTGTTACACTGCCATTGTTTAAAGTGATTTACCTGCTCTGAATGCAGTGTGATTACATCCCTCTTTAGAATTAATTCTCTGCGAAAGGCTGAAAAGTTTTAAGTTGACCTTGTAATGCACTCCTTAATATCCTAAAACTACAGCCTATTCCTTTTTATTATTAATTCTGAGTGTAAAACTGTAGAGTCTTAAGATTATTAGGCCTGTACTGCACTGTCTATTATTCTAAGTGAACAGTTGAATCCTTTTTAGAATTAATTTCTGTGTAAAGCTGTAGTTTTAAATTGACCAGACTTTTCAATGTACTGCCTAGCCTTCTAAATTTAAAGGCCAATCCTTGCCTCTCGCTTTGCCACCTGTCTGCTCTCTAACCCACTTACATCTCCTCCCTGTTTCTATTATCCACTTTGTAGTTTAGCCTCCTCCTTCCAAATAATAGTGAGCACCCTGTTTCTTTGTTTGAGTTAACCACACCTCCCCTGCCTGCCCCTATTTAATCCATCTCCTTTCCTCTCCCCTTCAGGTGTGTCATGCCCACCTGGGTCTCGCACCTCGCCGCCAGAGGAAAAGCTACAAGCCTGTCCTGGGAAGCAACCCATGATTCTGCTACTGCAAATTAGCAGACCCTGAGGCTTTCTTCCCCTGTTGAATCTGCCGCCCGAGATCGTCTGAACTCCGGTTCATTGCAGGGCCCAGTAATCTACAGAAACACCCAAAAGCTGTATACCCCCTTAGGTACGTTGGTGTTTGGTGCCTTTGGACATTCTGAATTTTCAGTGCCAACACTCTGATTGGAGGATCTCAGCCTCACTGACTTCTTCCTGCTGGTCTCCATTTTACCTTGCTTCATTAGAGACGTTTATCAGAGCTGCTGACCCTGGGACTATCCTTTTTTGTAAAGCAAGAATTTCATTTTTTTTTTTTTTGTAAAGAAATTGTTCATTTTTGTAAAACTAGAGTGGCATGAAAGGCCTCCCCCCAACTGTTTCTCTCCTCATCTATCAATCCAGTTTAGGCCATTCAGTGTTACACTGCCATTGTTTAAAGTGATTTACCTGCTCTGAATGCACTGTGATTACATCCCTCTTTAGAATTAATTCTCTGCGAAAGGCTGAACAGTTTTAAGTTGACCTTTTAATGCACTCCTTAATATCTTAAAACTACAGCCTAGATCAATGGCAGGATTTCCAAGACTTTCACCTATTCGCACAGGATGGATTGCATTTAAATAAACATGGCAAACGAATGCTAGCCCAAAAATTGAGATACATTACAGATGTTCATTTAAACTGCCTTGGGAGGGGGGAGGGGTAACACAAAACCCAAGTCCATTGTTTCAAACAAAGATACACAAACACACTGGGAATTTTTATTAATTAACGCCAGAAGTCTTACGAACAAACTGGATGAATTAAAATTAATATTACATACTTCCCAAATACATATTTGTGCTATTACTGAGACCTGGTGGAATGACAAAGATACCGGGGGTAGAGAAATTCCTGGATACACCCTATACACAAAAGACAGAAAATCTTCCAGAGGAGGTGTGGTAGCGCAGTACATTCTGGATAGTATAACATTGGAAAATATATAAACAGCTAGCTGGGGTAATTCTGAAACATTATGGAGTAAGATCTCACCACCCAATGACCCCATTATTAATTTGGGTCTAGTGTATAGGCCACCATCCATTGTTAATTCTGATGACCTTATACTACTGGATTTCACTAAACAGTTGGTTGCAGCAAAAAATGCAATACTATTGGGTGACTTCAATCTCCCTGGCATTAAATGGGACACATTAGAAACTCTTACACCCATGGAAACCAAATATTTAGAGATTTTCAGTTCGGCTGGATTAGATTAACATGTATTAGATAGTACTGGGGGAAACACATATTAGATCTGGTGTTAAGCAATATGAGCAATAGCATTTATAACTGTATAACATTGCCTCCACTGGGATCAAGCGATCATGCTATGGTCAGCTTTGAATACTCGGGTAGCTTGGGAAATTACTCTAGGAGTACAATCATTCACATGTATGATAAAGCAAATTTTAGGTTAATGAAAAATGAGTTGACAGCTTGGAACTGGCAAAGTGAATTTGTTAATCTAACATTATCAGAAATGTGGAGTAAATTGAGCAATACAGTAGGTTCATTGGTCCATAGGCATGTACCAATAAAAAAGAAATATAACAGATTCCAAAAATCTCTTCCCCGATGGTTGACTCCCCCATTAAAAAATTAATTAAACAAAAAAACATAGCTTACTTAAAGGCAAAAAAGAGTAATAACAGGATTTGTTGGGAGCTATATAAAGAACAATTAAGAAACACCAAAAAGACAATAACTTTAGCAAAAAAGAAGTATGAATATAAACTAGCAACCAAAGTACAAAATAACTATAAATCTTTTTATACCTACATTAACTCTAAAAGGGGAAATAATGGAAGCATTACTTCCCTGAAAGATCCAGCTGGCAGACTAACCTCAGGTAATCAGGAAATGGCTGATTTATGTAATGTATATTTTGCATCAGTCTTTAATAAGGGGCAATGTATACCAACTAAACAGTGAAATATGTCACAGGGATCAAGCATTAGATTAAATATCCCTAATGTAGCTCAAAGGCTTCAGGGTATAAATCCTAATAAAGCACAGGGACCGGATGGAATACATCCAAGAGTTATCAAAGAATTGGCACAAGAATTGGCAGGCCCAGTTACTTAAATCTTCCAAAAGTCCCTGGATATGGCTGAGGTGCCTGCTGATTGGAGACAGGCACTGGTCATACCAATACATAAAAAAGGATCTCATCAGCAGGTAGAAAATTATCGTCCTATTAGCCTGACCTCAGTCTTGAGTAAGATCTTGGAGACTATAATCAAGGACCAAATCCTTGACTCTCGGAGCAGCAAGGGTGTTATTGATAGGTCACAACACGGATTTACTAAGGGAAGATCTTGCCAGACCAACCTTTTAGAGTTCTATGGTAAGGTCAACAAAGTGTTGGATACAGGTAACTCAGTGGATGTTGTTTTCCTTGATTTTGCAAAGGCATTCGACAAGGTGCCACATGAAGAACTAATAGGAGCACTCAGGGATATGGGGGTCCATGATAAAGATTCTTCTTGGGTGGAGGCTTGGCTGAGGGATAGGAAGCAGAGAGTGTGTGTGAGAGAAGTATGTTTGGAGTGGGTGGAAGTGTCAAGTGAGATACCTCAGGGATCGGTGTTGGGACCATGCCTTTTTAATATATATATTTCTACTATGAGTGTCAATGATGGGGTATGGCTATCAAAGTTCGTGGATGACACGCGTCTGGGATACTCTGTCAATAATATTAATGAGGCTACTATTTTGCAAACAGCACTTACAAAATTGGAAGAATGGGCAAACACCAAGAGATCAACATTCAATACCGATAAATGTGTCGTTATGCATATGGGTAAGAACAACATGCATTATAAATATAAACCAGGTGGCTGTGAGTTGAGGATAGTACAGGATGAAAAAGACCTGGGAATAAGAGTTGACAACAAACTAAAATTTGGATTACATTGTAACCAGGTGGTTAGGAAGGGAAGTGGAATACAACATTGTATACGCAAGCATATTAAAAGTCGTGATAAAGCAGTACTGCTGCCATTGTACACCTTGTTGGTACGCCCGCATACAGAGTATTGTGCTCAGTTTTGGGCACCAGGTTATAGGAGGGATGTTGGGGCCTTGGAGAGGGTACAGAGAAGGGCAACTAAGGGCATAAAGGAAGTTCAGGGTTTGAACTATGAACAGAGACTGGAGAAGCTCGGACTATATTCACTGGAGTATCGTAGACTACGTGGGGACATGTGCCAAATATTTAGAGCACTCAGAGATGACCAACTAAGGAATCAACTAGGCTTGAAATTAAGGAAACAAGCATATGATACTAGGGCACATTGTTACCAATTACATAAAGACAAATACAACACTAAAAGGAGGTAAAATTGGTTTAGTATAAGAACTACAGGAATTTGGAATACACTTCCTTGTGAAGTAGTGACAAGTCCAACTATGAATACCTTTAAAAACAGGCTGGATTCCTATTTGATTAATAAAGGCATACGTGGGTATTGCTAGTAAATGGGTGAGCTATATGGACATATGTCTTCTTTGCTCTGATACAACCTATGAACCTAATCCTTTTTATTATTAATTCTAAGTGTAAAACTGTAGACTCGAGATTATTAGGCCTGTACTGCTCTATTATTCTAAGTGAACAGTTGAATCCCTTTTAGAATTAATTTCTGTGTAAAGCTGTAGTTTTAAATTGACCAGACTTTTCAGTGTGCTGCCTAGCATTCTAAATTTAAAGCCCAATCCTTGCCTCTCGCTTTGCCACCTGTCTGCTCTCTAACCCACTTACGTCTCCTCCCTGTTTCTATTACCCACTTTGTAGTCTAGCCTCCTCCTTCCAAATAATAGTGACCACCCTGTTTCTTTGTTTGAGTTAACCACTCCTCCCCTGCCTGCCCCTACTTAATCCATCTCCTTTCCTCTCCCCCTCAGGTGTGTCATGCCCACCTGGGGCTCGCACCTCACCGCCAGAGGAAAAGCTACAAGCCTGTCCTGGGAAGCAACCCATGATTCTGCTACTGCAAATTAGCAGACCCTGAGGCTTTTCTCCTGTTGAAACTGCCACCCGGATCCTCCCGAACTCTTGTTCTATTGCAGGGCCCAGAAATCTACAGAATCAGCCAAAAGTCAGATACCCCTCAGGTGTGTCGCACCTGGGGCTCGCACTTCACCGCCAGAGGAAAAGCTACAAGCCTGTCCTGGGAAGCAACCCACGATTCTGCTACTGCAAATTGGCAGACCCTGAGGCTTTCTTCCCCTGTTGAAACTGACGCCCGGGATCCTCCAAACTCATTGCAGGGCTCAGAAATCTACAGAAACAGCCAAAAGCCGTATACCCCCTCAGATACATTGGTATTTAGTGCCTTTGGACATTCTGAATTTTCAGCACCAACACTGTGATTGGAGGATCTCAGCCTCACTGACTTCTTCCTGCTGGTCTCCATTTTACCTTGCTTTATTAGAGACGTTTATCAGCGCTGCTGACCCTGGGACTATCCTTTTTTGTAAAGTAAGAATTTCATGTTTTTTTGTAAAGAAATTGTTCTTTCTTGTAAAGCTAGAATGGCATGAAAGGCCCCCCACCCCCACCACTGTTTCTCTCCTCATCTATCAATCCAGTTTAGGCCATTCAGTGTTACACTGCCATTGTTTAAAGTGATTTACCTGCTCTGAATGCACTGTGATTACATCCCTCTTTAGAATTAATTCTCTGTGAAAGGCTGAAGAGTTTTAAGTTGACCTTTTAATGCATGCCTTAATATCCTAAAACTACAGCCTATTCCTTTTTATTATTAATTCTTTTTTTTAAACTTTGATTTTTATTTAAGCTTAACAGAATAATGTATTACATCTTAGAGAGTCAATGTTACAAACTCAATACATTATATAGGACTACATTACACTTCCTTTCCATACCTAGAGGGAAAAGATCCTATAGTCTTGAAGTTAGAGACATGTATAAAGACATGAGTAAAACCTTGAGTCTGTAGCAAGTTTCTTCCAGTATAGTTAAGTTATTAAGGTTTTAGCTTACTACTACGAATCGTCCTTGCCCAGGAGAAGGAAAGATGCCCCATCCCCAGTCCCAGGTCAGGATTCCCCAACTAGCTGTTGTCAGATAATCCACCTCGACCATCTTTGAACATAAAGTGTGGTCTTGTGATTTATTTTAAAGGTGAGTTCCTCTAGTTCAGCAAGGCCCTTGACAATTGAAATCCAGTTCTGTCTCTGGGGCACTGAAAGGCTAAGCCAAGTCCTAGTTATCACCTTGTGGGCTGCTGTTGTTAAAATTGCCCAGAGATACAGTGAGTCTGGCCGCCTAACGTTCGAAGGAGGTGGCCCCAAAATCATCTCCTCCCAGTTTAAAGGTTGAGCAGTTGTAAAGATTTCCTTTATCGCTGATATGATGTCTGCCCAAAATCCAGACAGCCTTGGGCACACCCAAAAAATATGGAGGTAACCTGCCTTATCCTCCCCACATCTCCTCCAGCAGCTAGCTGGGAAATTTGGATTTCTTTTATTTAGCACTGCGGGAGTGAGGAAGAAGTGAATCCTAACCTTCCAGGAAAATTCTTGCCAAAGGGGTGATCTGGTTGCCATTCTGGCAATGCTGAAGATGGATTCCCAGTTAAGGGGTGTAGAGCCAGGTCCAGCCTCCTCCTGCCACTTGTTTTTGATTTTGGATAAGGGGTCAGTTCTTACATTTCTAAGGACCTTATAAAGGGTGGATATCTGGCCCTTTTGGTCCGTGGATGATTTTATCTGTAGGATGGCTGCTAAAAGTGGTGCCGCCCTGTCAGAGTTCACCTCTGTCCTCTGGAGAGAAGTGATATATGTTCTTACTTGTAGGAACCTGAAATAATTGGAGTTTTTGAAGTTAAATCTATTCTTAAGTGAATTAAAATCTTGAATCAGGCCCCTCGAGTAAACTGCCCGAGGTATGCCAAACCCATCCTACTCCACTGTTTGTATGTAAGGTCTAATCAGTTAGGGGGGAAGTCCTCGGCCCAGGCTAGGCTTTTTAGAGGCCATAGCAAAGGTAGCAACTTATATTTTTGCCACAGTCGGTGGACTGAGCGGAGGGTCTCCCCAACCGAGCTGAGCCTAGGCATCGGGTGATTTCGAGTTAAAAGAGGAGTTACTATTCGATCCTCAAGAAGTAACCTACCCCCCTCCTCCTCCTCCTCTCCTCTTTCCATTTCCCTCCAGCCGGAGGCGGAGCTGGGACCGGCCCACTGGAGTGCATGCTTCAATTGTACCACAAGAAAATAATCCTCCAAGTCTGGGAGGGATCTGCCACTGACCTCACGGTGAGCCTGTAATGTTTTGAGTCTTATTCTCAGTCTCTTATTGGCCCAAATGAATCTGGAGATCATTTTGTGCCACAACTGGAAGTTGGATCTGTGAATGTATACAGGTATACATTGGAACAAGTACAAAAATTTAGGTAGTACATTCATTGTTATGGCTTGAATTCTAGCATGCATGGGCATACTGATCAAAGACCATCTTTCCAAATCCTTCTTGAGAGAGGTCATCAAGGGTAAATAATTTGCTTTAAATAATTTGGAAGGGTGTTTAGTGATATGGATCCCCAGGTATCTCATCCCCTCGGTGGACCAATTTAAGGGGAGGAGTTGGCAGATGCCCTCAGATGGATTAAAAAGGAAGTTTAAGGCTTCCGTTTTTGTTTTATTTAGGGAGTATCCCGAATGTTTCCCGAAGTTTTCCAGCATAGGCCACACCTGCTCTACAGATTTGTGCGGTTGAGAGAGGGCCAGCAAAACGTCATCTGCATATAGCAGGATTTTTTTCTGTATACCACCCACCTCAATCCCTGCTATGTCCTTCGCCCTCCTGACAGCCTCTGCCAGGGGTTCGATATACAAGGTGAATAAGAGAGGGGAGAGGGAACACCCTTGACGAGTACCCCTGCCCAGCTGGAATCTATTTGACAGACCCCCATTCACCCTGACATATGCCTGAGGACCCATATACAGGGATGTCATGGTGTCTATGAAGGATTCAGGGAATTCCCTGTGTTCGAGCACCGAGAACAAAAAGTCCCAGGAGACCCTGTCAAAGGCCTTTCCGGTGTCTAGGCTTAACAGGCATGCCGGGGTGCAGGTGCATTGGATCTTATCTATCATATCTAAGGCAGAGTGTACTCCATCAGATGCTTGTCGGCCCATGACAAAGCCAGATTGATCTGACTGAATTAAATCTGGTAAATTGGGGTTCAGCCTCGAGGCTATTATAGAAGTAAGGATCTTGTAGTCTTGGTTCAGTAGGGATATGGGGCGGTAAGATTCACACTTCGAGGGGTCTTTTCCGTCTTTATGCAGGATTGTTATGGTTGTGTATTGCCAAGAGGGGAAGGGGGGCTTCTCTCAGTCCAGATATTTGAAAAGACTTTGAGAAGTAAGGGGACTGTTTCAGGGGCCAAAGTTTTATAAAGTTCTGCCCCAAACCCATCGGGGCCAGGACATTTGGCTGGCTTAAGTTTTTTAATTGTGGAGATTATTTCTTCCTGGGTGATGGGCCTGGTCAGCAGTCTGACAGTGTCCTGGGGGAGGGAGTGGAATGGAGTCCAAATAATTTCGTTTGTCTTGTTGGGCAGTTTTCTCTTCTGAACTATATAATTTTGAATAGTATTCCACAAATGATTCTGCTATCTGTGTGGTTTGTCTGACCATTTGGCCTGTTTGAGGTGATGCTATTTTGGTTATTGTGGCTTTTGCTGCATATTGACACAGTCTACAGGCTAGGAGTTTAGTGCCTCGGGGCCCACCTTCGTAGTATCTTTGTTTTAAATAGAACAAAGCTTTTTCTACCTCTAGTTTTTGGATGTTGTGTAATAAATTCCTGCACTTTAACAATTCCCTATTCCGGGATTCCTCCCACTTGATTTTTTGGGCGTCTTCCAGTTCTTTAATCTGAGACATTAATTTCTGTTGTTTTAGCCTCATTTCTCATTTTTTACGAGATGCTATTGAGATGAGTTTACCTCTAAGTGAGGCTTTAATCGTGTCCCATAATATTTGTGGTGAGGTTTCTTGTCTGGTATTTTCCTCGAGGGTTATTTTCAGGTAGTCTTTAAGTTCCTTTAAAACTCCTTTATCTTGAAGGAGGGAAGTGTTTAATCTCCAGTGTGTGGTACGTTTGAGCAGTCCCAGCTCCACCTCCAGGTAGACAGGGCTGTGGTCCGAGAGGATGGTCGTACCCACCCATATGGAAAGGAACCTGTTTAGGTCACCCTTGAATGTAAAGAACATGTCAAGGCGGGAAAATACCTTAAACCTGGGAGAGAAGCAAGTGTATTCCCATGCTCTAGGGTATTTCTCTCTCCAGATATCAGTCAGGCCCAGCTGTTCTAACTGAATTTTAAAAGAACGGGCCTTGGCTGCATCCAGTTTTGGGATCTGAGAGGTTGAGTCAAGGGCCCTATTTAAAACTATATTCCAGTCTCTGCTCATTATTAGAATGCCTTTAGCCTTTTCTGCCACCAGCTGTAGAATGTTTGAGAATACTCTAAGTTGGGACCCATGGGGGATGTAGATGTTAGCCAGGGTTATTTGCGTGTCCTGTATAGACCCAACCACAATAATATACCTAGCTTCGGGATCTTCTACCACCTCCTGCTGTTGAAAATGTAGGTTTGCTGACAGCAGGATCGCTACCCCCCTCTCTCTACCCACAGGGAGGGAAGAATGATATATTACTGGAAGGGATTTGGATTTAAGTTTTTGGGCCTCCTGGGGGGAGAGGTGAGTCTCCTGTAAAAACACACCTCCACATCCCTGGGATGCGACAAACTGCTGGATCCTTTTCCTCTTGATTGGGCTGGACGATCCGTTCACATTTAGAGATATAAACTTAGTAGTACAATTAGCCATGTTCCATCCCACTAAGATTGATATTCCTTCTCTTAAGCATAGACTCTCTAAGCATTGTCAGTTTAAACCTATAGCAAGTCTGCAAAGCATCCAACTTTTTAATATAAACAGTTACAAAACTTACAAAAACACTTTTTTTAACTATTGTACTACAAAACAATTGCTCTGGCCTCTTCCAGTTTCGAGCCAAGAGCTGAATTAAGTGTTGGACAACCTCGATCAGGACTCCTCTCAGCCTGGTTGTCCAAAGTTCAATGATTAGGCTTCCAAGGGAAGGCTGACTGACGCTTGTCAGCAGAGGGATGTCTGAGTATACAGACCGGAGCAGAGCACTCAGTAGTGCAATGAGTGTTCTCTGCAGGGCCCTGGGATATAAGGAAGAATGCCCCCCCTCCATTTGTCAGTGTTGAACTGCATAGAGACACAATTCTCGATACTTTCCCAATACCCACCTTCTCAAAAATAAGAAAAAGACCCTGAAAAACTCAGGGTCTTGTAGTGACCCACCCCAATGTTTGTGCTTAGAGCATTATGCTTTTAGCAACCTCAGCCTCTTTTATTCTGCATATCTGTCCAACCCCCCTTCCCCTTCCCTGTTTTTTCCCCGAGGTTGGGGCTACTGTGATATCTTTTAGTGGTAAAAGTCCCAAATGAGGAGAGCCCCCCACCTCGGGCCCTATTAAATGTTTGGGTCCTCCACAGAGGAGATAAGCCCTGGGGATATTTCAGATTGGAGTAGTTGGGGTCCAGGTGTACCACATGGCCATGATCTCTGCTTCCCAACCCTCCCAGGATTCAAACACCAGCTCCTAAACAAACTGGCCTATTTCTGCCATTCAGGAACAAAAATCCAGGGATGAAGAGTGGTTCAGGCATCCAGGTCTGTCTGCCTCAGCCCCAGCCACAGAGTAAATCCAGCAAGTGGTGAGATAGATGCCTCGGTCTCTCGGTCCCCCCCATTCCAAGCCTTGTCCTCCCGAAGGAAAACCATCCCTATCTGTGGAGCTAAGCCCACAGTTGAGGCCAAGACCCAAGCCATAGATTCGACGCAGCCCCGGTTCCCCTAGGCTCTCTGTAGCTATTAACTCCACGTGGGGCAACATGTCTGGGGGATCATATTCTGGGCTATCATCTTTTAAAAAAGAGACAGAGCTGCGCCCCGCCGGTTAAGTTCCAATATGACCTCCCTTTTCACCCCCCTCCCGAGAGACCACCAGGTATACCAGTAGCAGAACCATGTTGGACCCAGGATAAGGAGTGGAGTAAGCCCAAAGGCCGGGCCTATCCAATTGGCATAGAGGCATGGTCAATCCGTCCTCTTCATACATGCCCAAACCACCTTCCCCATATCTCCACCCTCAGAGGCCACGACAGTTCATGCCGATTGAGAAGGGATGATGATGATGAGCAGGCCTATTCTGTGTTGACACCCTTCAAAAGCTGTTCCTGTTGTTTCAAGACTGGCCTGCACATCTCGCCCACCCCCCCCAGAATGCCGCCGGGTGGGAGAGTGCACAGGAATGAGAACCACTTAAGGGAGAGGGTGGAGGGGAAAGAACAACCAGGCCCTAATGTGTTATAGAGGGAAAAATGGCCATCATCATTCCTCCTCGCATCCAGAGCAGCTGCCTCCTATCCCCCTCTTTCCCCTCAAAGTCCAAAATAATTGACGACTGCTATTGCAGATAAGTAAACAGCTATGTTTTAAATTGTTGCCCTTTAAAATAATTAAATCCACAGGTTCAGTTCCATGAGGTCCCCCCTCCAGAAACACTACCCAATAAGGCAATAAACAGTCCTGAAGTATGCATGAAGATGAAGGTGCAGGGAGAAAGGAGACAAGGAGTGAAACAGCAGGGCCAATATTAATGTCACCAAATAGGAGGGAGTCAATCAAGTTCTTATGCGGCCATGTTACAGCGACAAGGTAGTACTACTCACTGTGGCCCTCGAGCAGCTGGGAGAGAAAGGGAAGAAAGAAGTCAGACTGCAGATGAATTAATTAGGAGGACTCAGTAGAATCGGTAGGGCCCATCAGTCCTGTGTTGTTAGGTAGAGAGCGACTCCATCCGAGAGAGCCAATCAAGGCGCACACTTCGCCGAGGTGTTGTCTCACGTGTCCGAGGATCACGTTGGTACAGGTTCTCCTGCTTCGTTGGCCAACATCACTAGCTTCAGATGGGGAGCATTTTTATTAATCAAGGCAAGGTCTCCGAGTCTCCAAAGCACTGCGCCAATGTCTGCTCGAAGGGAGGTTTGAGGTTACCACGCTGAGGAGCCCTTCTTAGTGATTCCTTTCTAGGCCACGGACCACGCTGATGCTAGGAGGTCTCTCTCAAGCTTTTCCTTTATTGGGGGGGCATGCTAATCCCCAATTCTTCAAGGTAGGGAGCGGCAGACAGGAGATCTTTAAAAATTTTGGTGTCTTGCTCAGTTGAGATCTTCAGCTTTGCTGGGTGTAAGATTTGGGTCTTGATATTTTTGGCTGTCAATTGTTTTACAACAGGCCAAATTGCCTTTCAGGCCTCCTGCACTTCCGAGGTGTGATCATTGTCAATGGCAACTTTGTGGCCTTCAAATTCCAGTGGGCTCTGTTGCCAGGCTTTCCACAGCACTTCCTCCTTGCTGCTATACCAGGTGAAGCGGACTACGAGGGATCTGGGCCTGGCCTCCGGGTTGCTTGGTCTCAGTGTCAGAGAGCGATGGGCGTGATCGAGGCTTAAATCCAGGTCCCCAGGGAGGTCGATAGCCTTCTTAAGAAGCTTTTGAGTGAATTCAGTGGTGTTTACGGCATCTCCCTCAAGACCTTCAGGGACACTGTGAATTCTAATGTTTTGCCTCCAGCTTCTGCCCTCTAGGTCTTTAATCTTGTGTGTTAGCTCCTGATCCTGTGCCAGAAGGTACAGCAGCAGTCTATCTTGCCTGTCAGTCTGCTCAGACACCGCTGTGAGGCATAACTCCATCTGATCCGTTTTATGCTCAATTCTGCCAAGATCAGCCCAGAGATCAGACAGAGTCCAATCTATTTTCATGACCGTGCGGGCTGTTTGCTTAATAGTTTCTATCAGGTCATCTTCCCGGAGCCCTCCATGCTGTTCAGCCTGCTGCGCTTCTCCGGAGGTCTCTATTTCGTCCGTGATTTCAGCCTCATCCTCCTGCAGCAGAACCTTAAGCTTTTGGGCAGGGGTTAGGTGAAGCTTCCCTGCTTTGTTTCTCCACTGCTTGGCTGGGGATGCCATTGTCTTGTGGGCGATTAATTGCGATTAAAGTCAGTGGGTAGCGGAGCGGGTGAATCAAACCGCCATGTTGGTCCCTGACGTCACCAGAAGTCCTTTTTATTATTAATTCTGAGTGTAAAACTGTAGAGTCTTGAGACTATTAGACCTGTACTGCACTGTCTATTATTCTAAGTGAACAGTTGAATCCTTTTTAGAATTAATTTCTGTGTAAAGCTGTAGTTTTAAATTGACCAGACTTTTCAGTGTACTGCTTAGCATTCTAAATTTAAAGCCCAGTCCTTGCCTCTCGCTTTGCCACGTGTCTGCTCTCTAACCCACTTACATCTCCTCCCTGTTTCTATTACCCACTTTGTAGTTTAGCCTCCTCCTTCCAAATAATAGTGATAACCCTGTTTCTTTGTTTGAGTTAACCACACCTCCCCTGCCTGCCCCTACTTAATCCATCTCCTTCTCTCTCCCCCTCAGGTGTGTCGTGCCCACCTGGGGCTCGCACCTCGCCACCAGAGGAAAAGCTAGAAGCCTGTCCTGGGAAGCAACCCACGATTCTGCTACTGCAAATTAGCAGACCCTGAGGCTTTCTTCCCCTGTTGAAACTGCCACCCGGGATCCTCTGCACTCCAGTTCATTGCAGGGCTCAGAAATCTACAGAAATAGCCAAAAGCCGTATACCCGCTCAGGTGTGTCATGCCCACCTGGGGCTCGCACCTTGCCACCAGAGGAAAAGCTACAAGCCTGTCCTGAGAAGCAACCCGCGACTGTGCTACTGCAAAATAGCAGACCCTGAGGCTTTCTTCCCCTGTTGAAACTGATGCCCGGGATCCTCCAAACTCATTGCAGGGCTCAGAAATCTACAGAAACAGCCAAAAGCCGTATACCCCCTCAGGTACGTTGGTATTTAGTGCCTTTGGACATTCTGAATTTTCAGCACCAACACTCTGATTGGAGGATCTCAGCCTCACTGGCTTCTTCCTGCTGGTCTCCATTTTACCTTGCTTTATTAGAGACGTTTATCAGCGCTGCTGACCCTGGGACTATCCTTTTTTGTAAAGCAAGAATTTCATTTTTTTTTGTTAAGAAATTGTTCTTTTGTAAAGCTAGAATGGCATGAAAGCCCCACCCCCACCCCCCCACTGTTTCTCTCCTTATCTATCAATCCAGTTTAGGCCATTCAGTGTTACACTGCCAATGTTTAAAGTGATTTACCTGCTCTGAATGCACTGTGATTACATCACTCTTTAGAAGCAATTCTCTGTGAAAGGCTGAAGAGTTTTAAGTTGACCTTTTAATGCACTCCTTAATATCCTAAAACTACAGCCTAATCCTTTTTATTATTAATTCTGAGTGTAAAACTGTAGAGTCTTGAGATTATTAGGCCTGTACTGCACTGTCTATTATTCTAAGTGAACAGTTGAATCCTTTTTAGAATTAATTTCTGTGTAAAGCTGCAGTTTTAAATTGACCAGACTTTTCAATGTACTGCCTAGCCTTCTAAATTTAAAGGCCAATCCTTGCCTCTCACTTTGCCACCTGTCTGCCCTCTAACCCACTTACATCTCCTCCCTGTTTCTATTACCCACTTTGTAGTTTAGCCTCCTCCTTCCAAATAATAGTGACCACCCTGTTTCTTTGTTTGAGTTAACCACACCTCCCCTGCCTGACCCTACTTAATCCATCTCCTTTCCTCTCCCCCTCAGGTGTGTCGTGCCCATCTGGGGCTCGCACCTCACCGCCAGAGAAAAAGCTACAAGCCTGTCCTGGAAGCAACCCATGATTCTGCTACTGCAAATTAGCAGACCCTGAGGCTTTCTTCCCCTGTTGAAACTGCCGCCCGGGATCCCCTGAACTCCGGTTCGTTGTAGGGCCCAGAAATCTACAGAATCAGCCAAAAGCCGTATACTCCCTCAGGTACGTTGGTATTTGGCACCTTTGGACATTCTGAATTTTCAGCACCAACACTCTGGTTGGAGGATCTCAGCCTCACTGACTTCTTCCTGCTGGTCTCCATTTTACCTTGCTTCATTAGCACTGCTGACCCTGGGACTATCCTTTTTTGTAAAGCAAGAATTTCATTTTTTTTTTGTGTGTGTCTACTTTCTCATTTGCAAATTATACTACATAGCCACTAGAGGGTACAACAGCTGTCTTTTCTGTTAAAGAGGAATCACATTATATTTTCTACTTCCTCTTCTGCTCTAGTGGACCTAGGATACCTCTCTTTCTGAGGACCATCCCCAGGGTTTTTCTGGCTGTTTCTGAGGCCGAACCATGCTCATCCACTAAGGCTGCAAGACTTGAACGCCTGTCCCCACTCCCATTTTGTACTGATGGAGCAGGGCCAGAAACAGAAATGAAAGCTACAGACCAATCTTGCCACCTTGAACCACCTCACTGGCTCAGCTGGAAAGAGTTGCTCCACATGTACGTTCAGCACCAAAACCGCCTCTCAGCCAACACAAGGATTTTGAACTTATGACACCTGATCGCCGATTGTTCTAGGCTTCTAGCGACTTTTACTGCTGGCTGTTGTGGTGTTTAGATCTACCATGGGAAGTTACAGCTGTTTCCTCGGTGTGTCACTAGCTTTACTAGCTGTCAGCTCAATTTTTTAGAACCCTCATCCCTCCCTAAAGTGTAATGACCCTTGCGCTTCTCCCTGTCCTGCGTACAACAGCTCTTTTCAGGTAGCCATTCTGGACTATTGGGCTTCTCAGTTGTCTCTGCCAGGGAGTGGAACATCTCCCGAGCTGCCTCTGCAGATTATTCCCCCATCCAGACTCGAGACTTCCTACTCATGGCAAATTCCTGCCAGGACACTAGTGGCTGCAACACTAGGCCAGTATAACACCAGGAGTGGGTACAGGCCTACCCATCAACACTGCCTTCCCTATCGCCCAAAAAATAGTGTTTACAAATTACAGTTCACTGCCTTAAAAAGAATCCTGCTTCTTTTACTATTGTGCTCAGGCAATGTCGAACTCAACCCAGGAACATTAGACACCCTTGCTTCTCCATCAGACCTGGCAGGTATCAAAGAAATGTCTTTTATGCATCTTAATTCCTGTAGTTTGCTGGAAAAGTTCACCCTTATTCAGGCTTGGGTGAGCCACACCCTACCTGACATCCTAGTGATCACTGAGACCTGGCTTAGGCCAGCCACCCCAGACAATGAAATTAATATCCCAAATTATTTACTCTTCTGAGTGGATAGGCAATCAAGAGGAGGTGGGGTGGCAATTTATGTAAGGGACAAATACTCAGCCGCATGCATAGATGCATCATCCTCCCCCAAAGAATTTGAGTGCTTGACCCTAAAAATCAAACCTTCTCCTTCCAGTGCACTCTGTGTAATAGACTGCTACAGGCCCCCTTCTGCCGGGCCTCATCTCCTGTCTCACCTCAGTTCCGTACTGGGGCTCAGTTCCTTGGAAACCATTATTCTTGGTGACCTGAACTACGATTGGCTATCAAGTGCATCAGCTCCCTTGAAATCCTTTTGTGACACTCTAGGGCTGGTGCAACTCATTGGCGAGCCTACTCGCCCAAATAAAAAGAACCTTAACAACAGCTCCCTCTTAGATGTAATTTTGGTTAGCAAGCCACATCTGTTCTCTCATGTCCGAACATTTTTCTCAGACATTAGCGTCATTGTATAATCACCACCATTAGATCCATGCACAACCCACAGTTTGTGCCAGAGTTCTGTATCAAGAGGTGCAAACGCAACTTTGATTTGTTTGCATAAGTCCACGACTTGAAACATTCACCGCGATGGCAGGAATTCTTCCTAGCCAAAATGGTTAACAGGGCATATACTATTTTTTATGATATTTTAAGTGAGGCTTTAAATAAGCATGCACCCTTGGTTAAGGTGCGGGTCAGAAGCAGCACCTGCCGTTGGTTCTCACCTGAGCTCAAAGCTTCCCTGTTAGAAAGGGATACTTTATGGAAAAAAGCCGAAGAAGCAAGAACGACTCAGATTGGTGTCTTTGTAAGAGAGCATGTAACAAGTGCACCAACTTGGTCAGAGCAGCCAAGGCCAGCTACTATCATTCGGAGCTAGCCTCTGCCTCAAGAAATCCTTCAAAGCTCTGGAAAACATTAAAAGACATGTCTGGACACACACCAGGTAATTCCATTCCAGCAAAAATTAAGTCCAGTGGTAGCATTATCTCTAACTGATCAGAGATATTGGAAGCCCTCAATAACCATTTTGCAATGGCAGGGCTAGCATTTGATACTTCCCCTGACAATGACCTCCGCACAGCTCAGGGCCCACCAACCCACGAGTTCCCCTCAACCAAGGAGGCCTTTTCCCTCCTGCCTGTCTCTCTAAAAAAGGTGGAAGACCTACTGCTGCAACTGGATACCAGGAAGGAGCAGGCTCTGACTTCATAGAGCCATACTATCTGAATGTGCCTACTCATGTGCTTTGTGTGCCAATCACCCACCTATTCAAAATGTCACTCTCCCAGGGTAGCCTCCCTTCAATGGAAGATGCCCATGTCATCCCTCTCAGTTCAAAGCAGGTGCCAGCCCCAGTGGCACAGAGGGCAGTATTGTCTTGCCCTCAAACCACGCGTGACCCGGGTTGAGAACTGACTCAGGACGCTGGGGTCGGCAGGGGGAGGATAGGATCGAGCGTCCGTAGGACTGCTGCCCTATCCTGGGGTGGGATTGGGTTTGCCTCGCTCAAGCAGCAGTCCCCAGTGGAGACTGGAGACACTGCAGGAGTGGCGCTTAGAGGGAACCTAGAAAAGCGGAAAAATGGTGTCCGAGCGACCGGATGATGGCGGCCTGGATCCCCCACCTCCATGGAGCCCCCAAAGAGCCAGAAACCAATCCCAGCAGGATCAGGACTGAGAGAAAGAATGCCTGAAGGCAATTTCGCTCCGGAAGGAGGGGACCCGTCCGACGATGGGTTACGTCGGGCTACCCTGGTCGGTTGCGATTTGGGATCGGGGAAAGCTGGCGTCAAGGAGGGTTCAGAGTGGAGATACGGGGAACTCCTTGGCAGAAGGCCTGAAGGAGAGGCCGGTTGGATGCAGGGGGCGATAAATAAATAATGCAAAAAAAAAAGCAGGTGACCCCTGCGATCTAAATAATTACAGACCGATCTCCCTCCTCCCCATCCTATCTAAATTACTAGAAAAAATAGTGTGTGGCCAGCTAGGAGTATACTTAGAATCCAGAAGCTTATTAAACCCGGTTCAATCTGGATTCCGAGCAAAGCACAGCACCATAACAGCCCTAGCTAAGGTGACCAATGATTGGCTCCTAGACCTTGACAACAAGAAGCATGTCTGTGCAGTTTTCTTGGATCTTAGTAAGGCATTTGACACAGTCAATCACAGCCTGCTTCTTTCCTCGCTAAGCACCTTAGGCCTGGACCATAAATCTACATGCTGGTTTGCAGACTACCTCGGAGAATGGAAACAGCAGGTTAAAGCTGAAGGTGATCTTTCTCCATTAAAACCTGTGCTGAGGGGCGCGTGCCCCAGGGCTCTATCCTTGGTCCCCCCTCTTTGCAGTCTACATTAACAACATCAATGACCCCATCAAAAAAGCCATCATCCACTTATTCGTGGATGACACTGTACTGTACTTGAGTCGTCCCATGCCAGAAGCAGCCTGTGAAGACCTCCAAGCTGAATTTAACCTTCTACAATACCAGCTCATAAACAAAAAGCTTGTGCTCAATGTGAAAAAGACAAAAGCCATGCTCTTCTCCCCCTCCTTGCATGCAGCAATTCCTGCTGGAGGGGGGCTATCCCACAAATTACCACTGTTCTTGGAGAAACACTAGAGTATGTAGCTAAATTCAAATATCTAGGAGTTTGGCTCGATCATAAACTTTCCTTCACCGACCATCTCAAAGAACTACAGAAGAAACTAGGGCAAAGATTAGGACTATTCTACAGAATTAACCACCTGCTCACAAAGGAGGCCAAGATACAACTGGTTCAACCTATCTTCCTATCTTTAATAGATTACTCGGACCTGCTCTACAGCCACTGCACTGCCTCTGCACTGGCTAAGTTGGACACCCTCTACTACAGAGCTATCAGGTTCGTTACCGGCCTTCCACTTTCAACACACCCCTGCTCCCTGTACTCATCGTTAGCCTGGACTTCCCTTCACTATAGAAGGAATAGAAATGCCGCCCTATGGGCCTTCAGAGCGGTGACCAACAAGCTCCCCTCATATGTCTCAGATTGTATTCCCCGGAGTGTGCTAGGCACCTACATTCTAAGGAGCTATTCTCTAATTGCCCTCCAAGTTCCAAGGGTCAACACTCATTTTGGCAAAGCTGGTCTAAGCTTCTCTTTACCGACATTGTGGAATGGTTTACAAAGGAACTTGAAGCTGAGCTGCCCTGTTAGCCTGAATATCTTCAAGGCGCTCTACGATCGCTACATGAAAGCACCTTGCAAATGTTTTCCTCACCGCTAGCCCACTAATTCCGCAACTCCCCCTTTCCATCCTGACGGTCACCATGTTTCCACCCCTGGCTCTCACTCTTTCCCTATTAACTCTTCTTGCTGCACTCACCCTTCTCTGTCCGCTCCAGCCTGGCTAAAGTCCCACCCCATCCGTAGTAGTGTCCCAATTATCTACTCCTCCTCCTCCATCATTATCGTAATAAACAAGTGGTTTTAGCCCAATTTTTCCCCCAGTCCTCGGTAATATATCCCTCCTTTTCTTTACTTCTCTAACCTGCCACTCCATACACGGCCCCTTTCCCCTATATGTGTAGTTGCCGGCTGCCTCACTCAAATGATATCTGCTTATAACCCCTGTATGCCTATGGTTGATTGTACATCTGCTGACTTCTTCAATTGTAAAATAATGTTTTGTTTTTTTTATTTATTTCAACCTTGTACTGTACTGTATACACTGTATACACTTTTTCTTCCTTGTATATTATTGCTTTTTGTATACCTGCTTCTGTACTGTACTTTGATGTATTCATGACCAGGTCCACCTTGCAAATGAGCCTTGCTCAATTTATTTATTTAGCTTTTGTTGACCGGGTAAGTGCACTAGACAAATCCTGCCTATTTTCAGGCACAACCCGGGGGAGGGGGGATACAGATGAATGCCAACTGACCTTGAACCAGATTAAGCTGTTGGTGGTATTTTTAGTGAATGAGAGAAATTTGGCCAGGACACCGGGGAAATTCCCCTACTCTTCGAGGGCAATGCTGTTTTGTCATTGGTAGAGGGACCCCACGGCCAACGTAATGGCCACACGGAAGGAGCTGTCGATGCAGCAGGACGCCGTGAGTTTAGGAGAGCAGGCCTCCTCTCCTACTTCTCTCAATCCAGAGGCTGAAAATGTGGATATGCTGTTTATGGAACGTAAGGGGGAAGCTGGAGAATTGTTTTTTTCAACGGAGGATTTACGAGTGCCTGAGGAGATGTCGGAAGACCCGGCTTGTGTTCAGAGTTCCGGGTTTCATTCCGGTGCGGTTGTCGAGACGGCTCGACCAGGGTCTGATGATATGCCGACAAGGCATCAGAGTGAAGGTGAGCCAAATATTTCTGATGGACAAAATATTATTAAAAATAAGGTTCAATCTGATTTTGGGGCTAATAGTGCATTGAGTTTTCTCGGTGGTACAGGCGTGGTACTTCCACGGTACCTTTCCAACAAAAAGAATGTACGCCCTTAACTATGTTTCCTGAGCAGGCTGGCAGTTCCAACACCATGGTAGGTGTGTGCCGAAAGCCTGAAGCTCCCATTGATTGGCACGAAAAAGTTGTAGTTATGGAGAAACAAAATGACACTGAATTTTTAACAGGTGATATGACACAAATTCAGCAGGCTGGGGCTGTGTTACACTCTTCCACTCTAATGAATGAAGCAGGGTTTGTTTTTAAGATCCCAGCTTCGCTAGTAAAAACTGTGATTAATTCCAAGGACAAAACTGTATACCAAACTGACCCAACCTCACAGGAAGGAACTACCACCTTTTTCCTTGGAGCTAGCCCTAATACAGGTCCCACATTTTCTCAAGAGCGGCCGGTGGCTCCTGTGGCTATCCTGACCACAACAGTTAGCCCCTTAAGGTTACCGGGTGTGGCAGAAACATGGTCCACTACCCATGCCTTGCAAGGAGCAGGATGGTTGAAAACCGAGCAGTGTACTTGGATCCCAGATCCTAATTGGGATTATTCTACTGGTTTTTCCCAAGCATCACCGGGATGGAAGCCTTCTGTAGTAGATTTACAGGAATCACAAAAAAACATTGGGGTCACTCCAGTTCATGTTACCCAGACTGAGACTAATGAGAAAATAGTATCTGATAAGAATAGTATTTTAGCCAATGATGCTCAGTCACAGGCTCCTAAAGTTAGTCAAACACCTTTGTTATCTGACTTGTTTTCTAATATTAAAAAAGAAGCTGCACCCAGAAGAAATGCAGTTCGCATCCGCTATAAAGGAGGTTTAGCGGACAGGCCTGACCGTGTTTTTGTTGGTCGTCAATTGTTAAAAGATTCCTCGCAATTTTCCCCTAAGGATGTTTTTGCGTTGATTAACATCTCAGGGGACGATAACTATGATGTTAGTTTTAGAACTGCTCATGCTTTAGACCTATTTTGGGAGCGCTATGCAGGTAAAGTTTTCACCTTTATGGTCCCCTTTTGGTTATCCCTTATCTAAGCCTTCAGTTAAATTTGTGACTGTGATGTTCCGAAATGAAGGGGTTCATGTTGACGACATCACATATTGGTTGTCACAAAAATGTGATGTTTTAAGTAAACCGGAAGCTTTGCTGGATTCTGAATCCTTCTGGACTGGAGGGTGGGAATATAAAGTTAAGCTACGTGTTAGTGAAAATGGAATGGAACATATCCCTAATTCTTTCATGCTGGGTAGGGATAGGGGGGTATGCTTTTATGCAGGTCAGCCGAGAGCATGCTATAAATGTGGGGCATGGATGCATTTATCCAGTACTTGCGACCAGGCCCGTTGTGACAATTGTGGGGGAATTGGGCATATAGCGTTACATTGTACTAACCATACCAGGTGTGACCTATGTGAGGAGGTTGGCCATGTATTTAGTGAGTGTTCTTGGGCTGCCAGGAATAAAGCTCCAAGTGTGAGTCCTGATTTTTTGATTCAGCATGCACAAGATTTACTGTTGGAGAAGGTGGGTTCTTCCCCCGCTCCTCAGAATACAACTCCCTCTCCTAGTCCTGCCCTTTTACAGATTCAAGAAAGTAATTCAGTTCCCCATCATCCTCCTCCGGTGGTTAAACCTGAAATGGATTCCTTGATTAAGCAGGTTACTAAAAATGGTGGTGTCAAAGTTGATCCGCTCCTCTCACCTGTTTGTTATGAAGAGAAAGTTGTCTTGGGGGATGGTCTGGCTGACACATTGGAATTTAAGCCAGTGACTAGGAGACGTTCATCCAGGAATAACAAGCTAAATTCTTTGAGTAAGTCAAATGGCGCAGGTATTAAGGAAGATAGTAATTCATATGCAGCATTATTTCTTCCAGAGGGGAGTTCTGATATGGAACATAGTGAGGTTGATTCTCAGTCAGTTGGCAGCAGTCAATTTTCCTTTGGGGTGGAATATGGGATTATAAAGATAAAAGAAAAATGAAAAAAATAGGTTATTAATTCAGTTATGGTTTTTTTTTTCCTACCTTTTTCTCTGGCTTATGGGTTCTCTTTCTATAGGGTCTCTAAACATTCACAGTTTATTAAATGTGGTTAAAAGACGAGCAGTTTTTTCCTTTATTCACCATTCTGGCTATGATATTTTCTTTTTGCAGAAAACATGGATGTGTTCTAGAGAGCAGTTATTATTGTTTAAAAGGGAATGGATTTGGGGCCTTCTTATTGGTCCTTTGGGCCAGATTGTGCAGATGGGGTGAGTATCCTCTTTGGATCCTATGATTTTTCTTTGATAAAATTGATTGACCTAGTCCCAGGGCGTTTACTTTTATTGGATGGAATTTGGAAGTCCAAAGCTTTCCGCCTTATTAACGTATATGGACCCAAGACTAAGGCAGCACGGGTAGACCTTTTGAAATTGGTGCAGCCTTATTTGGTGTCTTCTTATGTTATTTTCTTGGGGGGTGATTTCAACTGTGATATTGTGAGGGATCAAGTAACAGGAGTCAAAAGAAAGAAGGTGTATTGTGATTCACATATGTTGTCAGCTATAATTGATACTGCAAGATTAATTAATTGTAGCATTTATAATGTGGGCGACAGGTTTACCTATAGTAGGGCCAGTTATAAAACCACAATAGATCACCTTTTTCACTCTCAGAATTTGAAGAATGGTCGTTTCCGGATACTCCCTAGTGAATTTTCAGATCATTCATTGTTACAGTTTACTATTTCTGATATACCTTTGCAATTTAGAACTAAGCATAGATGGAGATTAAACACGTCTATGCTGGAGTCTCCGATGGTTAAACTGGAATAGAGGCCTTGTTGGCTGCTAGAGTTTCGTGTTGTGTTTATACGATAATGTTGGAGATTGGTGGGTGGATACTAAGGAAGATATCGGAGTTGGTTTTGTGCCCATGGTAAATCCTTAGGAAATAAGAAATTTCTGAAATATCTTTCTCTTAGAAGCCAGTTACAGCATTTATACATATTGTCTTATTTAGGTAGAGAGGATTTTTCTGCTCAGATTAATGTAATTAAAAAGAAATGGTGAGGTATCAATATGATAGGGCTTCAGCAATTTCAGCTATGCTTTCTACGGGTACTGGAAGGGACCGGGTTGGATCCATAAGAAGCTTGTAAGAAAATTCATACAGATAGCACTATTGAGCATTTGCATGATGTGGATGGTAATAGAATTGATACAATAGTAGGTATGGAAAATTTGATCAAGTTACATTATCAGTCCTTGCAGCCTATAGTGGCCCCCTCAGATAGAGACATTCAGGATTATTTACAAAACATTAACATCTCTTTCTTTCCAAAAGAAGTACCAGCATTGCTCAAAAGTATTACCCTAGCAGAGGTTACAGATGCTATTAAAAGTCTTAAAGTAGGCACTTCACCCGGCTTAGATGGTCTACCAAATCAGTTTTATAAGTGTTTTATTTCAGAAATTTCTGTCATTTTACATGTGGTATATTCATCCTTTTTTCAGAATCACAAGCTTCCAGCTGTCTTTTCAGAAGGTTTGTTAGTTTACTTGCTTAAAACTGGGAATAGAGCAGTTATTGCAAATTGGAGTCCAATAATTTTGTTAAATTCTGATTATAAAATCTTTGCTTAAATCCTTAATACTAGGCTCAAACATTATGCTTCTCTAGTTTTGTCCAACTATCAATTTTGTGGTATACCAGGACGGAGAATACAGGATGCTCTGATTATGATTAGAGATTTTATTGAATTATTACCTTTACAAGGGAATAAGGGTTGTATACTTTCGCTAGATCAAGAGAAAGCTTTTGATCGCATAGACCGAAATTTTCTTTTTAACTTTAGCTAACACGGTATTCCTTAACATTTATTAAATATATCAAAATGTTATATCTACATGTTTTTGTTAAAGTTTTCCTTAAAGGACATATTACGGAGGGATTTGTGATTTCTACTGGGGTAAGGCAGGGTTGCCCTCTCAGCCCTTTATTGTATCTTTTTTCAATTGATCCCTTATTACAGCATTTAATCAAGTTAAGAGGGATTAATTTATCAATAAAGACTGAGTTTGATAAACTTTCTGCTTTAGCCTATGCAGATGATATTTGTGGTTTTTTTCCCATCACAATCAAGTTCCCTTTTATGCAGATAGTAGCACAATATGCGGGGTTTCAAATTCAAACTTAACCTTTTAAATGTAAGGGCTTTTGATAGGTCAATGGGAGATTTCCTCTTGCCAAGTGTCTGGAGTTCTTTTTCAAATGAGCCGATAAGTATTTTGGGCATTGTCTTTGGGACTTAATTTGCCTTGTTTAATTGGGAAAAGGTTATAGAAAGTACTCAGGCAAAAGTTAGGAGATGGCAGTCATGGAAATTATCTAAATTAAAAAGAATACAGATTTTGAAATGTTTTATAGTCCCACAGTTGCAGTATGTAGCTTATATTTTTCCTCTTCCTTCCATTTTAGAAACTAAGGTATATGGAATGTTTTTTCAGATGTTGTGGGGTAATAAGCTTAACCCGGTCAAACGATGTTACTCTTATTTGAGTAAGGAAAAAGGAGGGTTAGGTATGATCGAACCTATTGTTTTTTTCTATTCATTATTCATTTATCATACTGTTTGGTATGGAATTTCTAACAGGTTAGGTGGATTTAAGGGTATGATAAATCTAGTTCTTGAGCGTTACCTTGCAGCTTGGGGTGAGGTGGCGCTTAAGCTCCATACCAGACTGCAAGTGCCTGCATATTTCCGCCCAGCAGCTCAAAAATTATTTAAATGGAAAGTTACTTGACCGACATCTTGCATGCCAGTAGAAAAATTTTATTTTTCTTGATGACCCGATTATACCCTACAGAGCCTTGTTTTAAGGATTGTCCTCCTTCTCAATGACCAGGTTTTGAAACAGTTAAATAATAAGAGAGTGCCAGTTATGATGTGGGAAATATCATGGCTTACAGTTTATGGTAGGTTAAATGTCCGTGGTAATGCAAAACATAAAAATATAGAACATAGAAATTGTCCATATTTGGCTTGTATAAATCTAGAAGAAACTATGGGTCATTTTTACTGACTTGCTCTTATTCGAACTCGCTGGTTTCTTTCTCGCAGAAAATGGCATATGAATTGGTTGCAAAGATAGACTATGACACCTTAGTGCTAGGAGTTCTCCATAGAGAAGCTTCTGCTCCACCTTGGAACCTACCTTCTTCTTTTAAGTTGTTTAAGGTTTTATTTATGGCGCGAGATGTCAGTGGGTAATTTATCAAAGAATGATGTCATACCAAGTTTTTAGTTATTTGGTTGCGCAAGCAATGAGGTCTGTTTATCAGTCTGACTTAATGCATTATTCAGGGGCTAAGGTGTATAGATGGTGGAAAGGATTTCAAATCTTTATTAAATATAAGTAATGGATTTAGGTATAGAAATATTATGTTTATAGGATTTTGTCTTGTTGTGATATTTCATGTACATATGAATCAATGTGTAAGGATTTTGGATTTGTGATGTGATGTAACATGTATTCTTTTCATGATATATCTTATGTGAAATTCAATAAAAAAAACCCTACTCTTTTCGATAAGTGCCATGGGATCTTTAACATCCACCTGAACTACCACCAATCCAGGCAGATGGGACCTCGGTTTTAACATCTCATCCGAAAGACGGCACCTCAGAAATGCAGCACCCCTCTCATGCTGCATTACAGTTACAGTGTCAGTAGTGGGATATTAACCCAAGTGCCAGATGTGGGAACTGAACCCACAGCCCTCTGATCTCCCAGCCTCAGAGGCGAGTGTGCTACCTACTGAGCCACTGACACTGACAAATGGTGCCCGCCTGGATAAATAAAGTTTTTGATTGATTGATTGATTGATTGATTGAACCTGCCATGCCACAGCCATGCAAAGCGCTATACCAGCATAGTGGCAGGCAGGCAGCATGGTGCTGCAGCAGGACCACAGCGGCACAGGTGGCAGCCAGATGCACCCACAGTCCTCCAGCAGCTGCCACACACATGTGCAATGTCCGCACCATGGCACCACACACACCGCTGGCAGATTACAGCTGTCACAGCTCAGTGCACAGGGGGCCTTGGCTGCATCCCCGCCTCTGCCGCCCACCCTGCACAACAATGTAGTAAAGCACAGCACCTACCTGCATGCTGTTGTGCTGCTCGCGCCAGTCCAGTGGCTCCACCCCTCTGTCCTGCAGCTCCAGCCATAGGTCCCGCAGCAGCGTGCCATGGCCCGCCAGTGGCGCCAGCCACCCTGGCTCTCCTCTGGTCCTCAGGGCTTAGGACAGGAACATAAACAAGCACACATCAGTACACAACAACACCAAGTGCCCACCACCCTCATCCCCCCTGCACAGAGTGCACCCCAGCCTGGTACGGCCGCAGTGTGGTGGCGCAGCGCACCCAGTGCATGCAGCCACAGACCACAGGGTGCACAGTGACAGGGCCCCACCATCATGGCATGCAGCCCTGCCAGCCCCATGGAACACTGGACGTGCACAGACGCAGGTGGAGCACACTTACCTGGCTGTGGCATGGCCTCCCGCTGGATACGCACCTGCAGCGCCCTGAGCCCCTCCGGGTCCCACCTCTGCAGGTCACCATATCGGTGGCAACACTGCTTCCCACTGTGCCGCACACCGGTGGCCTGCTCAAGGCCATCTGCTACCTCCTGCCAGACCTCCATCCTAGGCCTGGCGAGGGGCTGCTGCCCAAACAGGCAGATAGCATGGGGCTCTACCTGGGCCACCAGGTTCACTGATTCAACTTGGCTCCAGTTCGGTGCCCATGGTACTGTGCACTGTGACATGTCTAGTCCACAGTGTAGCAATCCAAAATGGTGCCCTGTAGCACACGAGCTCCATGTGCTCAGGATGCGCGCCTCGCTCGGAGATGCACTGCCCTCATCAATCATGCATCCACGGGGATGAGCGGTACAGGTGTGGCTGCACTGGCATGTGGGGAAGAGGTCCCTTGGGGGCATAGGGCAGGGGTCAGGGGTCAGCATGCGCACTGTGTGCGAGTGTGCTGTTGGGACCACAATGCCTGGTGTAAGAGGGCCTGAGGGCACCATGCCCTACAGGCCTATGGGCGCCTGAGCACTATGGGGCCTATAACAAGTGCCATATAGGCTCCTATAGTGCCCCAGCACCATAGGCCCTACAGCGCCCCAGCGCCTGAGCACCATAACAGATGAGCACCATAAAGCCTATGGCGCACCTAGCGTATGCTGCGCAATTGGCATAGGTACATGCCGTGGTACATGTGTACTGACGGCCACATTGCGCACATCACAGCATTGCGCTATGACTTGTGCCAGTGCAAGTCCATTGCGCAAGGCACAACACTGCGATATTCAGCCGGCATATGCAGATTAGCTCATCAGCCTATCCATGGCGCACTGGGGGAATTAGCATCTCATTACTGTTGGGCAGCAGTCTATTTGCATGCGATGTGCTATAAAGGCACTGCAGGACTGCACAGGGCATGGACCGGTATTGCAACCATCCAAGGTAAGTTGCGCCCGCTGAGGGGACAGACAGCACAGCGGGATGGGTGGCTGGTGTGGGCTGCTGCAGCCACTGACCACATGTCATTGCCCACAGATAGTAGCATGTCTGAATGAGAGGAGGGTGAGGAGCGTGGGCCTGCATGCAAGCACAGACCCAACTTTACAAAGGTGGAGGTAGATGCCCTGTTCAAGGCATGCCTTGACAGGGAGCCTCTGCTGAGTGGTGCAACTGGCACTCCCCAGGCCAGGGCCACAGCCTGGGAGGAGGTGGTGGAGGCCGTGAACCAGCAGGGCAGCCAGCAGCAGTCAGCGCAGGAGTGCAAGAAGAAGGTTAGCACTGACAGGCACCAGATCAAGGAGAAGGTGGCGGCCATCCAGGCAGCAAGGGCAGCCACAGGTGGGGGTCAGGCCTACATGCCACTTCTCACGCTGCAGGAGGAGCTGGTGACGGCCACCATATGGTGCAGCGCAGTCGAGGGGGTGCCAGACAGTGGCTTCCAGACCGATGGGAGCCCATCACTGCATGGTAGGTACAGCATCGTCAGGGGCGGGCAGGTGGTGTCGGGGGGGCAGGGGGCCTGTGCATCGGTGGCACTAATGCTACTGTATTCTCTTTCAGCACCGGAACAGCAGCATGCAGTGGCAGGGGCAGTGGAGTCTGCTGTGGGGGCATGCTCAGCCCTACAGGACAAGCCTTCCACCTCCACTGGTGTCCGTGGGCCCAATCAGCTGTAGCACGCCACCACTGTCTGGCCGGATGTCCTGGGCGTGGTGGAGGATGAGGCCCTGGATGTGTTCCAGTGGGATGCCAGCCTTGGCATGCAGTGTGTAGAGACACAGATCAGGGTGGGGTCTGACACCGATGACAATGCAACCATTGTTCTGGACAGCGGGGGCATTGTCGAGGGGGATACACCTATATCATACACCATCCCTGGCAATGCTGCCAGTGCCCTGTTGATGGTGGGTCAACCGCCCGCCACTGTCCCCGGTGCCACGGTGTGCGACAACTGCATGGCGCTAGCAGATGGCGGTGGTGGTGGTACAGCCACACAGGCACTGCCCAGTGCACAGCAGCCAGAGGGGCAGCAGACAGCTGGGAACATTGAGGGGCTGGGTACTGCGTCCACTGCCAGTGCACTGGTCAGTGAGCAGACCCAAGGGGACCATGCTGTGCAGCGCCCACCTGAGCAGGGGGCTGGGCAGTGTGGTCACATGCCACCTGTGGTTTGGAACAATGCCTGTGTGCCCCCGGGTACCAACCCCTTGCCCGAGCACACCCGATTGCTGCGGGCCTCTGTGGAGCAACAGGTGCTGCTCATGGCTGGGGTGCGTGTACTCCATGCAGAGGGGCACCAGGCAGCAGAGCAGCATGAAAGGGGCTTCACGCAGGTCCAGGAGGCCATCAATCAACTGCAGGAGGACACAACTGTGGGTCTGAATCACATTGCCACTGCAGTCATGGTCGGCCTAGCCACACTGGCCGCCATGGGGCACGGCCAGTAGCTGCAGACCCCGCAAAGTGCATTGTCCACCCCACAGTCACATCGTCGTGTGACCCCCTTGTCCATGCAGGGTTCCACTGTTGGCATCCCAGGCATGCCTGGTGCTGGCCTGTTTGGGAGCCTGCAGACCCCTGCGAGGACACAGTCGCATTCCCACAGTACCACCCCGGGGGACTGTCACAGAACCCCCTATGGCTGTCACACAGCCTGGGTCTGCTGGGCGGCCACGGCAAGGGCGTCCACTTGTCTGCAGTGGCTGTATGACTGTGTAGTGGACCTGATGTGCCCACCTCCCTGTCTGCAGTCCACTGCCGCCGCCATGTGTGCACATGAGTGATGTGTGTGTGCGTGTGCATGCCACGGACATGGCATCTGTGAACTGCGCCACACACTGGCTGTGTGCGCACCTACCTGGCCACTGGCCTGTGTGGCGTGTGCATGATGATGCCACCACAGCATCAGATGCACCTGTGCACTGGTGCTCTGTGTCTCATCCACGCCTGGTGCTAGCGCCCAGGTGCATGCCTGCGGGCGCCAGTGTGTGTGTGGTGTGCTGTGCTCTACTGCGTGTTGATGCATGTGGCAGTGTGGACCAGCCCCACGCCCGCCCATGCCCCCCGCCCAGCTGTTCAGGACACAGGGCACACCCACTCATGCCTGTGTGCCATGCCACTGTGGCCATCCCGTACATGGGTAATTGTCCACCTATCTGTGTGCACTGCAGTGCTCCTCCGCAATTGTATCCCTTTGCTGGCATGCCATCCGGGTCAGCCGGGGATCCCTCCATCCAGGGGGGCTGCCCACCGCCACATGGCCCGTCGGCCACATCATCCCCACTGCTGTTCCCCTCATTGACCTCAACAGCTATCCCATGGTCAGTGGCCATGTTGTGCAGCATGCAGCAGGCCAGGAATAGGCCGCAGGTGTTTGAGGGGCTGTACTGTAGGGCACCGCCAGACCTGCCCAGACAACTGAATCGTGCCTTCAGCAGACCAAAGACATGTTCAATGATGTTCCACATTCTGGCATGTGCCTCATTGTACTGCTCCTCCGGAGGGGACGACGGGTGCTGGTAGGGGGTGAGCAGCCAGGACCAGAGTGGGTAGCCACTGTCACCTGTGTGGATGGAGCTATAGCTAGCCTGGTGTCCTATGTTGCTGCACCCCTTGTCCGTCTCAGCCGCACCCTGCAGTGCCCCCATCCTGGTGGCCCCCCCATGCCCTGTAGTACCCAGCTGCCCACGGTCTCGGCATACTCACCCACTAGGTGGCCGGTGGGGATGTTCCCACTCTCAAACCTGTGGCACAGCGCCGAGCTGTGCCAGATGAAGGCATCATGTGCTCCCCCAGGGTGTGTGGCACAGACATTGAGTATGTGCCCCCTGGCATCGCACACCACTTGGCAGTTAATACTGGGGTAGCCCTTTCTGTTGATGTAGGCTACCCCCTCCGATCCAGGTGGCATGCGGACATCAACATGGGTGTAGTCGATGGCCCCTAGCATGCCAGGCATACATGCTACCCTGAGGAACTCCTGCATGTTCGCTGTACGTTCTACCTGTGTGCTGGGGAAGTAGATGTATTCCACAGCATGTGGCAGCAGGACATTGAGGAATTGTGTGAGGAGACGTGACGCAGCCAACTGGGTTATGCCTGTGGTGTCCCCTGTTGGTCTCTGGAAGGTGCCCGTGGCAAGTAGGCACATGACAGCTGTTACCTTCGTCTCCACTGTCAGGGCATGGCTTCGTCTAGTGGGTGCCTGCATCTCCCCACTGCACAGCTCACAGAGCTGCCTCAGAACCACCCGGTTCAGGTGATACCAGCCCATAATCTCCGTATTGGAGTAGTTCTCGAAGGTGGTGTGGGCACGGTACCACCTGTTCCAGGAATACCACCGATGGGCCCTTCCACGACCGTGCTGCCCTGCCTCCTGCCTCCCCACACCCCTCATTATGGCCTCCATATGGAATATGGCACTGGCCATGGCCCCTGTTGTCCTGTCCCCCCGGGTGTCTGACTCCAGCGGCTGTGTGCTGCTGTGCGGCCTGCCATGTAGGGACCATGCCTGTGTACCCTGCCCCTGGCTGGCTGCCTGTTGCCTGCGGCCTCTGACTCCCTCCCCCTGTGGGTTCCTGTGTCACTCCTCTCGGGTCTGGTGCCACTGTGTCATGCCCAGGCACACACACACACCCACCCACCATCGCCTCCCTGCCTGTCATACTCACACACACTCACTCTCTCACACACTGTCACTCCCTCTCTGTCACTGTCTATGTCTGTTTCTCTGTCCTTGTCCCCTACTGTGTGGTTTACTGGCCTGCCTGTCTCCCTCTGTCCTGCTCCCCTCTGGCACAAGTGCCCTTCCCCTACTTGCTCCCTGTATTTATAGGCTCGAGTCTGCTCCACGCAACTGCCATTTGCTCCACGCTTGCACCATATGTCCAGTGTTGAATATGTTCCGCATATTTATGGCTACGCCCCCTACCCTTGCGCATGCATACATTGCCATTGCACATTGGCGCACTGCCACTTGTGCTGCACAGTTGCTGCAGCTGAATATCGCTCTCTGGCGCATTTCCGCAGTTGCACATGTGCAACTGCTTTGAATATCCCAGCCTAGATGTGCAAGAGTAAAACACTGATCTATTGTTCCATAACCCATCCTAAATCCTGCTTGGGCTTCGTCCAATATCCCTTCTTTCTTTACCCATGTTTCAATTCTATTGTTTAGAATTCTTGTAAATATTTTAGCAGTACTGTCAATTAAACTTATTGGTCTATAGCACTCTGGTTTATCTGTTTCTCCTTTTTTAAAAATTGGAATAATAATACTTAAGCACCAATTCTTTGGGATTTTTCCACTGTCCCATGTCTGATTAAATAGTTTATATAGTACTGGAATCCACAATGTTTTGGTCTTCCAAATGACTTTTATAGGTACCCCATCCAGGCCAGGTGTTTTATGTTTATTAAAGGAAACTACTGCATCCTCTACTTCTTTCTTTGTTATCCTTGCTTTAGGTCCTATCCCCTTTATTAGTAAACTATTAGAGAGTTTTTTAAAATATGAATTATCCTTTCTATAGAATAATTTACTAAAGTGTTTCATCCATGTATCAGATTCTGTATTGTTTTCTGGCTCATATCCATTACTACTCATTCCTTTGTTAACTAATCTCCAGAAGGTTTTGTTATATTTAGTCCTAACTGCCAATTCTAAATCTGTCCATAATTTCTGGATATATTTCTGTCTATTGATTTTGAAAGTTTCTCTATAATCTTTCCTTAATTTATTCATTACTCTATTACAGTTTAAAGAGGGGTTGCTTTTCAAGTTTCTAAGCTGTTTAATACTTGTTTAGCCTTTTTACATTCTCCATTATACCATATATATATATATCCTTCTTTTTTATACGTTAATCTTATTTATTAATATTGAGATTGACCCTAATACGGCCCCGAAACGACTGTATAAATATTCACTCTCTGTTTCATCTTCTAATTCTTTTAATTCTGCAAGGATTCCCTGGCTTTCTAAAAGTTGTATAAAATTATCACTCTGGATTATACCCCATCCAATGCATTTTTTATTTTTTATTTCGATGGGGGTCGTACACATTTTTCTACTTTCCCCTTTCATATAATTTATTTTAAGCTCTAAAGCCAGATGTTGGCTTTCTGGCCTAAGCTGTATCTTCATTCTTAAGCAGAGGTTTAACATTTGGAGATTTACCAGATATAATCTATCACAGAAGATCCCCCCCCCCATAAATGTAAATTTACATTCTATATCTCCTGTTATGCTATCATTTAGAAGTATTAACTTATTAGTTATAAATTTGCTATGTACACCAATCCCATTGGTGCCAATTTTCTTATTGGAGGAATTTCACATTCCCTTTATCTGAATTAGATCACCCTGATCAATATAATTCTTAATATCTTTATCTATTCCTGCCAATCTACCTATCCTTATATTCAAATCACCTGTAACCACTATTTTTCCCCATTGAATAATCTTGTTGGATTTCTCTTATTATAGATTCAGTATGAATTAACCAATCTGTGTCCCCAAATTTACTTGATTATGGATATGCATAAATATTAATTATAAATAAATTGCCTATGTTTTTCCTTGAAATTTTAATTATCAGAATGCTAACAGTTTCTGTCTTTATTTCTTCTGTTTGTACTTTATCTTCCAATTTACATAAGGTTACCAACCCCCCTATATTTCTTCCATATTTTTTCTTTTTTATTGCACTTTTCCAATAAGCTTTAAAACCATTTAAATAAATAGCCCCAACAATCCAAGTCTCTTGAATACATACTATATTACATTTATTTAAATGACCTACTACTTCTGGATCTCCTAATTTATCTCCTAGTCCCGTTATATTGCATGATAGCAATATTCCAGGGAAGTCTACAGAATCGCTCATTAACTTTGTTTTTTCTTGCAGTCTATTTGTGACCATTGCATCTCTACCTTTATAATGTCCCCCTAATTCTGTAACCGTTGTTAGTGGTCACAGATCTACATTAGTCAAAAGGTCAAATTTGTTTGAAGTTTCAACAATATATTCCTATTCAACACTTTTCTCTTCCTTTGATATTACCTTTAAATTTCTCATATCATCCTGTTCTTCATATACATAAATATCCAATTCATCTAACAATCTTTGCTTAACCAACAATAAGTCTCTTATACTTTTGTTATTCAGTAATATTGTAACTTGTCCATTATTGGACATTGGCGGAAATCCCGCTTGAATGCCAACCATCTTAGACTGCAAGAGCATTATCAACTCTATCAGTCAGCAATTACCAGTAAGAAGGCAGTGTTCCTGTCCAGGGAAATTGCTGCCGCACAGAACCAACTGGTTCAGCTCTTTCAAACTGTGGACAGACTATGCAACCCAGCCTGTCTACAGGTTCGTAGAGCCTTTTCACAATCTCAGTGTGATGAGCTTGCTTGGTTCTTTGCGGATAAGGTGGAAGACATTAGGGCAGAGATCCGTGCAACACTCTCTATGGGAAGGGCCGTGGACCAGTCCTTGGTCGCTTTCCCTCCTCATTCCTGGAATCTCTTCAAAAGGCCGGATATCGAAGATGTTATGAGGATTGTCCAAGGTATGCGCACTACATCCTGTAGTTTAGACCTGGGCCCTACAACCTTGATTATAGGCTGTGGGGAGATTATCATCCCGGTTTTAGTGAGGATAGTCTGGTGCTCCTTAGACTCTGGTGAATATCCCAGCTCCCTGAAGGAGACTGTGGTGGCACCTGTGTTGAAGAAGGCTTCTTTGGACCCCGACTCCCTCACTAACTACAGACCTATCTCAAACCTTCCCTTTGTTGGGAAGGTAATTGAGAAAGTAGTGGCTACTCAGTTGGACAACCATTTGTCCATCCATAGCATCTATGATCCTCTCCAATCCAGTTTTAGAAAGAGGCATAGCACTGAGACTGCACTGGTTCAGGTGCTCAATGATCTCCTGATGGCGAGAGACCAGAAAAAAATGGTCCATTCTGGTCCTGTTGGATCTGTCATCAGCATTTGACACTGTAGACCATGGCGTACTGCTTGAGCATCTGGAAAACATCTGTGGGCTTTCAGGTTTGGTCCACAGATGGTTTACATCTTTCCTCACTGGTAGAACACAGAGAGTGGTGTTGGGGGTATTTTCCTCTGACCCTATCTCTCTGTCTTGTGGAGTTCCTCAGGGCTCGGTGCTGTCCCCCCATGTTTTTGCAGTGTACATGCTTCCTATCAGAGACATTGTAAGACTGTATGGGCTGGAGTTTCATTGTTATGCCGATGATACTCAGCTCTACCTGACTTTTGCACCTGACCAGAATGGAGCACTCTCGGTGTTTAATAACTGTCTCGATGAAATCCAAGGATGGATGAGGTCCAGCTGGCTGAAGCTGAATTCTGGAAAGACGGAGGTGATGGTCATGGATCCTGGTCACCGGATAGGGGGGTGGGGGACAGACCATCCCTCAAGTTTATTCCTGGGGGCAGTTGAGCTTCTTATCTCTGAACAGGTGTGCGACCTAGGGGTAATCTTGATGATCGGCTAACACTGCATGCGCAAGTGTCGGCTGTCATTAAGCTATCCTTTTACCATCTTAGGAATATCACTAGGATCAAACACCTTATTCTGTCCAGAGACCTACCTACGTTGATTCACGCCCTTGTGACCTCGCGCTTGGACTACTGCAATTCCCTTTACTTTGGGCTTCCAGGGGTTGATATCCGCTGCTTGCAGCTGGTGCAGAACTCCGCAGCCCAGTTGTTAACTGGGACGCCTCGTTCCTCCCATATTAACCCAGTGCTGCAGGGTCTGCTCTGGCTGCCAGTTCAGTGGTGGATTTCCTTTAAAGTCGGTTTGCTGACTTACAAAGCCTTACACGGTCTGGGCCCTGACTACCTGAAAGAGCTTCTGGTTCCTTACATCCCGGAGCGACCGCTCCGCTCAGTCAATGAGGGGTTGCTAGAGATTCCAAGGGTAGTTCTGAAATCTTCCAGTGCTCGGGCCTTAGGATTCATAGCACCGACCCTTTGGAATTCTCCACCCATTGATTAAGAGTGCACAACCGTGGGGGCTTTAAAGCTTTGAAACCCTTTCTGTGGAGAAAAGTGTTTGGGGAGGATATCGAACTGATTTGATTTTATTATTTATTATGTGGATTATATTATTTATTTTATTGATTTTTATGATATGTTATTTGGATGTATTTTAAAGCCTGTTCTGCGCCTTGATTTTTTGTGAGGCGCAATAAAAATAAAGATTATTATTATTATTATTATTTTCCCATCTAATGACCTTTGTAATTTCATGGCTGCACACACATTGATTCAGAATTGTATTCAAGGTATCAAGTACTATTCCCTGAATATTGTTTTTGTTTTCCCTATCCTTTTCTACTAGGCCAAATATATATATTAATATTTCCTTTTCATTTTTATTTGTTTCCTCCCTCTTGTTTTTGTAATACTCTGGAAACAAACTCTCCAATATAGTTACTTCCCCCATTTCTATACCCAATCCTTTTACTTCATATTTTTTGTTTATTAAAGCCTTAGTCAAAAACATTGGTCTCAGGGATTGGTCCTTGTGCCCCTCCTGTTCAACGCCTATGTCTCTGACATAAGGAAGGGTATCAGGAGTAAGATGAGTCTCTTTGTGGATGACTCAAAACTGGGGATGGTGGTGGATGGGGAGGAGGGAAGGGTGGCCCTACAGGGGGACCTGGAGGCTCTGGAAAGGTGGTCTAGAAAGTGGAAGCTGAGGTTCAATGAGGGAAATGCAAGGTACTGCACCTGGGAGCCAGAAACTCAGGCCAAGTGTACATCCTGGGGGGGATGCTACAAGTCTCAATGGCTGAGAGGGACCTGGCAGTGGTGGTGGATGGCAAGATGAGCAACTCTGAGACTTGTAGGAGGGCAGTGGCCAAGGCCAACTGGATGCTGGGATGCATCACTAAGGGCATCACCTCCAGAAGGAGGGAAGTGATACTCCCTCTGTATAACTGCATGGTGAGACTGCACCTCGAGTACTGCATGCAGTTTTGGAGGCCACACTTAAAGAGGGACATTGAACTCCTGGAGAGGGTCCAGAGGAGGGAAACCAAAATGATCTGGGGCTTGGGGGACAGGACCTATTGGGAGAGGCTCGAATAGCTAAATATGTACACATTGGAAGAGAGAAGGGACCGGGGAGACATGATAGAGGTCTTCAGGTACATGAAGGGGTAAATAGGGGAGGAGCAGTCAGGGTGCTCCTAAGGAAGGAGGGGGGCAGCTAGAGGGCATGGGTGGAAGCTGGAGGGGGGAGATTCAGGGGATAAAGGAGGAGGTGCTACTTCACTGAGAGGGTGGTGGAGCCATGGAATCCGCTGCCCAGGGGGCTGGTGGAGGCAGAGATGGTGAAGGGGTTCAAGAGGGGGTGGAACAGGTACAGGGGAAGGCTTCTGGAAGCAAAGTCCTGTGCAGCGAGAATATCCGGGACTGGGAAGGGAGAAGCCAGAGAGGGCAAGGGGGGCATCAAGGTCAGCTCACAGGGTGGGGGCTGACCAAACAAGCAGATATGAAAGACTGTTAGGCCTATTCTGGTGGCATTTCAGTTTGTCAGTATGTTAGCATGTTAGTATGTTACCAACAGTACTAATTCTGAATTTGCTATAGGTCTAATAACACTCAAAAATTCTAACATGTGTGCAACCAATTACAGACCTAAATCGTTTCTTAATCATGGTTAACAGAATGTCATTTGTCTCATTAGGCATATATGAAACTTTATATAATGGTAGAACATAGTCTGTACCTTTTGTTTTATTTAAAAATAAACCAAATTATTCTTCTACTACATTACCCTTTCTCGTCAATCTTTCTTTTCCCCTATTTATATTCTGTTCTTTATTTCCAGGGTGTTCTTTTACATCATTGTATTTATTTATCAAAATAGTTCCCTCATCTATATTATGTTCATCTATGGCATCTATGACTTTTTCCCTCTCACTTAGGGATTCTTGTCTCCTTTTAGATTTCCTTTTCCCTTTGTTTTTATTCCATTTGTTTTCTTTTTTCCATTAATCCTTGTTCTTGCTGTTGTTTTTCCTCTCTGTTTAATTATATTTTTATTATCCATAGTCCTACCCATCTTCATCACATCTTCACCACTGTCCTCGTCATCCATCATAACCTTATTTTTACTGTCATTCAGTTCTCTCTTTCTTTCCTATTATTCTCCAAATCTACTCTTAATTTACATCTTTCTTCTTGTTGTAATCCTTTTTCCCATAGCAATACATTTCCCTCTCTTATTTCTTTTGCTACACTATCTTGTCCCCATGTTACATCTGGGAGCATTATTAATTCTGTCTCAATTTCAGACTCCTCTATATTTATCGAAGGCCTTGAGTCACATTCCAAAGTATCGCCCTCTGCTTCCATACCCCCTTTAGAAGTTCCCTGCATTAGCTCACTTACTTCATTCTCTTTATAATTTTTCATTTCTTTACATGATTTAACCCCCTCTGTATAATCCTTATTCATATTTCCCACTTTGTAGGTTACTTGAATAGTTTGGGGTAAGGTGTTTTCCTGAAATTTATCTATTTTTTGAATCATTCCTTTTTCACATTCCTTATGGCTAATATTTCTGATCTCTTGAGTCCCAGTTATCTGTTTAATATATATACTATTCTCTATACATACTCCTTTGACAAAGGATAGATCTTTTCTAATTGCCACTAATTGTTCATACATCATTATATTAGCAGTAAAAGTTTCTCGCAGTGCCAGACATAAATCTTCTGTCACATTTTCTGTGAGTAGTGCCTTTTTATCGTTAAGCTGACTGGACTCATAAACAAGGTTTCATTCCCTATTAACATATCTTCTATTTTTTCATTATTTATCAACGTATTAGTTAATTTCTGCACTTGCCTATAAATTTTCTCTATATCCTCAGTTAATGAGTTATTCTCCTCCATACTTAACCCTTTAGTATCAGTCTCAAATTATTGTCCATAATATTCTTCAATAGGGGGTGGTGCTGATCTTGTCATACCCAATTTAATGTCTCTGATCTTTTTCTCAATTAACTTATTGATCTCTGTTGTCTCCCTTATTTCTTCAACTGTATTATTTATTTCTTTATTTGAAATGCTAACCACATCTAATTGATATCCATCTTTATCCTTAGAGCTAATTAGCTCAGTATTCTTTGTATCACCTTTTATACTGCCAATTGACTTTTTTATTGTTTTTCAGTCTGAAGTCTTACTCAATCGTTCCTTGTTACTATCTAACATTTCATAGATCATTAACTATTTTATTGGCTTATTCTTCTTTTTGTCTTTTGTATTATAGCCTTTGTAGTCAATTGGTGTAGGTGTTTTAATATCCCCTTGTCCTTCTATTTCTATACGCAATTTCCTTTCATCATCATTTTCTTTGTTTTTTTCTTGTAATTCTATCCTTGCTAGCTGTTGTGAACCCTTTTTCCTTCTTACCTCAGTTCCCCACTCTTTACCTCTCCTCCTTTCTTTACCTTCTCCTCCATTCTTCCTTTGTTCCTTCCCACTCCCACTCCTTGTAACAGCTGGCATAATGTAAACCTACTATTATAGTGTACAAAGAAAAACTATCTGCAATGTAAATTAAGTCAACAAATTTAGTTTAGAAAAATAGCGTTTGATAGATTGGTCAACTGGTCAGTCTAAACCAATCTACCAGTCCACCAATCCACCAATCGGCCAATAAGCCAATTAGTCAATGTGAAGTGTGGGTTTGTAAGGAGGACGCTGTTCCACAGTTGTAGATACTTAGAAGCAAAAATGTTATTGAAGTTGGACAATTACTGCGAACTTCAGAAGAAAAAAATAAATAACATAATAACTTCTTCAAAATAAACATAAGTTACCAAGCAGCATCTCAGACACTAGAAGGTGCTAGTGAACATCATACTGTGGTCAGAGTATGTCTGTACCCCACCAGGCTATCTACAGAACTGAATAAAACCAAGGCTTATATACCAAAAGGAGAATATGTGACTTGTTTAACTCCTCCCTATGCTTTTCAAAATTATCTTTAAACAGCAAAATAAATTTATTTTCATTTCTGAGCTCAGAATAACATTTCCTTTTAAGTTGTAATGTTGTCAACATCACTTTATAGAAACAACAACTGGTTAATAAAATTTTAGTTTCAAACACTGCAGGAGTAACTCCACCTCCTAGTACTGTGCCTTTAAATATGGGAGTTGACCAGCCGGCCAGCTCAATAGTACAGAATAGGAAGTGAGACTCCACACAGAGAAGCAGGTAACCTTTTATGAGGGAAACATTTGTTTGTTTTATCAATTATTCCAATAGAATGAATTAAAGACATTCAATCCACTTTTTAGAAGCATTTTAACTAATGTAAATCACAAAAAGAAACACTTTTATTTAACCTTTGTTTAACAGATGGGGGGGGGGTTAAGGCCAAACAAACCATAGTGTTGTACAACTTGTTTTTACAGGCCTTCTTTTGTTTTTGTAGCTTGTTTAGGTCATGAATTAGTTGTTTTGTAGTTTTTACTGAATTAATTCCTTTTTGTATGCTGCAAATTGTGTAAAATGCAGGCTGTTTATTTATTTACTCAATAGGAAGCACTTTGTGTGTTACTGCTGCCATTTAGAATGAGTTTCAAACCAGAAAGACCCATTTTCTACAGCAAACAAGCTGAAAGGCACTTTAAAGGAGTTTTATATGCAAACATTTTGGGGCTGCATTTACATTATTTCCACAGAACAACTCGCGTGTAAAGCAGCTCTGGCTTCCTCTATATATTTACAAGGAGGGGACAAAAAGGGGGGGTACCTAACGCTAAATGGGATGCAAACCAAGACCATATGAGGGTTTGCATACATAAAGGGGTCATTACCAGACCCACACCATGGATATAACTAAGCGCTTACAATTCCCATATCCAAATGAAATTAAATACTCATTTTTAAACAACTCTTGTGTTTCTGCATGCCTCACATTAGAAAGGTTCTGAAATGGGGGGGGGGGGCAACCAAAGAAAGAGCTGTGTAGAACTTCATGTACCAGGGCAAGAATACTTAAGGGATAGAAAGAATGTTATATAGGTGGCCTGCCTATATAACGTGGAAAGAAAGATGAGGAGTTACAGCAAGAAAGGAGGAGAGTAAAAAGGGCTGTTGCAACAGACTTAAAAAAAAAATTAGATTTGCCTGTTATATGGAGGTATCTGTCACAGTCAAGTAACCAACCAATCAGCCCACTCTTTCCTTAATTACATTGCTTCATGTTTTCCACAATCACCACAATTATTACAATTGATATAATAGTTATAGAAAATAAAGTCAAAGATGGTCCACATAGCACTGATCTTTCAGTGTTCTCCTTTGTAAATCTTCTTTTCTTCCTTCTTTGTGCACTTATAAGGACCCTAACCTTCCTTTATCTTCACAGTTTGCTCCTGCTCCTATACAAGTATCCTCAGAATCCATTTTATTTTCTGTATCCTTTATCTTTCATTCCTCTATCAAGTTCAAATTTTACGTTACCAGTTAGAAATGTTCTGGAAAGTACCCAATCCATATTAGATCCAAGTCAAACAAAGTCCGCTGTTCCTTCAACCCACCCCTCAGGGTCTCTTATTCTCAAATATCTTCGCTGTCTTCAGAGTCTTCCTTCCACTGTAATTATAAATCAAAACTCTAATATGGGGAAGAATATATAGCACTTTTCCCCCTACAAAATGTTGACAGTTTTTATTTTATAATTCTATTATATTCTTAGTAATCACTTTATAGGCACCTACTGTACATAATATGTGCAAATGGAAATTTAAACAAGGGGAGTTATACTCTCTTATAGAATTTCTGGCCAGCAAACTTCAGTTTAACGGCCTTAATAGCCTAGCACTTTAGTAGTTAAACAATTTGTTAGAAACTTAAGTATGTATTAGCTTAATATTGTAGATAATCTAATTCCAAAACTGAGTATTATCCGATAACTTTTTAATATTTTCAATAAATAAATGAATTTAATTTACTTACTTTTCCCCTTTGTGTTTAATATCCTATTTTCCCCTTAAGTTTATTTTCAGAGAAAGTAGAATCTCACTGGGACAATCGCAGTCAAGGAATAAAGTGGAACAAAAATCAATAAAACAATGTAGAGATAAAGTACTTCCCAACAGGATCACGCTCAAAAAGGAACATGCTCTAAATAATATGTTTTGTCTGGTTAGCAATAGGTTATCTGCATCCAACTACGCCCGAGTACCTGATTTACTTAACAATACAACTCATCAGATCATTACAATAAAATGCTGGGTATTTAAAACAGCTCAGTCAGCACAAGATGTTTTTTACAGCCGAAATATATCTAAAAGCGTTCACAGCTCCTCTGCCTCCATGCCTCTCCGTGTGTAGCCTGGTCAAAAAATGGCACGTGCTGTTACAGAACGCCCACACATGTGCTTTAACATTAAAGTCACATGCGACACTGAGACAATGAAATCTCTACTTCCTCGTTTTTCCTATTAAAAGTCTAAAATTTGCTTTATTAATAAAAATACTGAAACCAGGGGGAAGGGGTATACAGATGGTAAGCAACTGAAATTGAACCAGATTAAGCCGTTGGTGGTATTTTTAGTGAATGTGAGAAATTTGGAAAGGACACCGGGGAAATTCCCCTACTCTCTTTTTCGATAAGTGCCATGGGATCTTTAGCATCCAACTGAACTACCGCCAGTCCAAGCAGATGGGACCTCGGTTTAACGTCTCATCAAAAAAGACGGCACCACAGAAGTGCAGCACCCCCCTCATGCTGCACTACAGTGTCAGTATTGGGATATTAACCCAAGTGCCAGATTTGGGAACTGAACCCACAGCCCTCTGATCTCCCTGGTAGCCTGTAATACAAATTGCCACAGTTCAGATTTAAATGATTGTAGGATTTCTCCTATCAATACTGCCTGAACTGTGGTTCAGATAGTTTAAATAACCTTTTAGGGCCCATCATTTCAGTGTGTCGGTGGGGTTTGGGTGCTGGGAAGACAGTACTTTGTATTGGCATCCAGTCATGGGGAAGAGAAAAAACTCCTTTGGCAGAAATCTCTGGGAACCCAAAGCTCTGGATTTACCTGTTCTTCCAGGTGGACTGTGTTGCTTGTGATGCTTATGTAACTTTTGTAAGGTGGCCACCAGTTTTGCATTGTCCAAGATGGCAACTTTACCTGAGGAGGCCACCTTACACTTGTGAGAAGGCCATTAATTTGAGGGTTGGGAGGGGCACATGGGAGGGAATCACTTTTTGTGTGGTGCAACCATCATGCAACACTGAAGATAACAGTTATTCTAATGATACAAATAATATACAGGATACTGCAGCCAGCCTTACACATTCTCCTAATCACAGTGAACACACTCCCTGAAGAATGAGTTAAGTCAGGCAGGAGGACCAGAAGGTCCTTGACCAGAATACAGAATACAAACACAAGCAGGGTCTGTTGCTGCAACTATGCGTCACATTAAAAGCATCACAGGCACCATAGTCAAGAGTGTGATCATCAAGCGCCTTCACACAGCTGCTGTAGAAAGACTCGTATGCTTGTGCTCCGTGCCACAGTGAGAGAACAAACTGCTTTTGTCACTCATCTTCTAACACCATCAATAATCACACAAAACCCTTTTGATCTCCTGCTACCCCAGCTGCCAACATATGTGCCTCTATTTCCCCAAATGATTTTGCTTCCCCAAATGTCCAGACATCATCCCATCTCATCTCCAGTGGTATGAGGCCTTTGCCAGACATCAAACTAGTGACTCTAAGTGACAAAAAAAAAAGAAACCAAACTTGTACATGTGGCAGGCAGTAAGTGCAATTGCCTAGCTGTGCTAGTGTTCCGGCAGTTGACCTCCTTGATGCAGTACGTAAAATAGGGCCACCTGTTAACTGGGATGGTAGCACAGGGGAAAAAGGGAATTCCAATAAACATAATGCATGAGAGTCTCTATGTAGTTAGGAGACACTGTGAAATGACACCTGCCCACATAAATATAACGGACAGAATTAATGAACAATTAAGGAACCCATGCAAAAGCGCAATGCTGTCTTGTGTATGATTAACTGTTTCTGACCATTGTACAGTACTTGTCCAATAATGAAAGCCTTCTTGCTGCTGTTCCCTAATTGTCTGATTAATTGGAGGTGTTTTTTTTTGGGGGGGGATGTGGCTGAGTAGGACATCCGGTTATTGTTTTCCATCTGTGACCCTTGCTACTCTGCAAACCCCTGCTATCCCTGTCTGGCAGCTTTTGTGTCCTTCATAGTATGCAGAGAGAAACAAACAGCAGGATAGAAAGTACAAAGTAAATATAATATTTATTAGACTAAACAAATACTATATAACAAATATTACTAAAAATTAGATTGGGGAGTGGGATAGAAACTCCAGTGAGCATCACGTAGCCAAGATGGTCAGGGTCCACACAGAGCAGTTGTTGTTAACAGTCTGTAAGACACAAGTTGGACAAACACGTCTTAATTTTGTTCCATTTATCCTGGGAATACTGCACAATAAATTCAAGTATATTACCCTTTGTTTAAAGCATATACTGTTGCTAGGGTGCCTCATCAAGACAGCGCCAGATTTTGGCAACTGTCATTTAGAGCAACTTCTCTGTGCCCCCCTCCCCGAGGTCTGTCCCACATGGCAATGTGGTGCACTACCACTGGTGCCATTGGGCCAGTCTCATGAAAGAGGTCTTTTTTTTTGTTTTAATCTGTTTATCCCCCATCAGTCTGGGTGGTCTCCATCCTCTGGCCACCCAAATCCCATCACACTACCTTTTTCTGGGACTTACCAGACACACATGCCCCCAGGGCTTACCCCCCAGAGTCGGCAATCTAAAATCAAGTAAAAATATTGGTGTTATTTAAAAACATTGCAGGCTTTTAAAGCAGCAGAGTGGGGGGGGGCTGGTACCTTAATTGTATGCTTTTGTTTGGTCACACACCAGGTGCACTCCTTTAAATCTTGTGAAAATATATTGTAAATGTGATGGGTTGAGCTTGCCAAACCCTTTTTACTGAACTGCATGTTGGACAACTATGGCCTTCTCCTAACTGGTGAGCTCCCCAGTGAACCTCTAATTGGCCAGGGCACATGATACAAGCAATGAAGCCAGAGAGTGGATTCTTCAGAAGATATAGAAAAAGCAGGAGAACTACAGCTCAGAATGGCAGGGTAAGATGTGATGCCTTTTTCCTGACCGATGAGGATGTCACTTTGTCTCAATGGTCAGGCTTATCATAATTCAGCTGAAACATGAGACCAAGAACCCCTCTAACAATCTAAAAACAAGTAAAAATATTGGTGTTTTTTGAAAACATTGCAGACTTTTATAGCAGCAGAGTGGGGGGTGGATGGTACCTTAATTGTATGCTTTTGTTTGGTCACACACCTGGTGCACCCCTTTAAATCTTGTAAAAAATATATTGTAAATGTGATTGGTTGAGCTTGCCAAACCTTTTTTACTGAACTGGATGTGCACTCTGCCTGTTGCCTTTTTCAAGTGCATGATTAGTGACTGCCATACAGCCCCACTGGACAATCTGCAGGTGTCAGGTCATACAGGCCCAGCAACATGGAGGTCAAATTAATATTACAAAAATGAAATAAAAAAATCAATGTCTTACCAATGCCCCCTCCACACCACAGCATTTGAAAGCACATTGTACATGGTATTCTACACAGATTTACGAATATGATTTCTTCAAAATAAATACATTTTTTATTCAGACAGGTGTGGAGTCAGAGGTTACACACTTCTGTGATTTCCAAAATGGAAAATATTAAGAAAACAAGGTCCCCACACCTAGCCAAGTGAGTGGTGTGATGCTGTTTCCCTCTGCTCTGTACCTATCGTTGTTGGCGATCCCTCGATTCGAGGATGATCTCTACCATGGTTCACTGATGGGTCCTGAGGTGGCTCAGTAATCCAATCCTAGAGCCACAGATTCGTCCGCAGAAATTGCAGATGTTTCCATGTGGGAGAGCTGCCCGCCGTCTGGGGTTTCTTTCCCTTTCCTTCCTACACTCTCTCTTTTTGGCTTTGAGGCAAGGCGTTTCTCTTTGAAGCAGGCCCCTGCTTGATGGAGGTTCTGGCGCCATTGAGATTGGTTAGTGGCCAGCTCCTCCCAGCTCGTGATGTCCATATCTGTTTTCTTGAGATATACCTTCAGTGTGTCTTTGTAGCGTTTCCTTTGACCACCACGGGATCTCTGGCCATGACTGAGCTGGGAGTATAAAATTTGTTTGGGGAGTCGAGAGTTGGACATCCATACAGTGTCCAGTCCAGCGGAATTGATGTCTGAGGATATTGCCTCAATGTTGGTAACATTGGACTCAGCAAGAACACTGACGTTAGTGCAGTGGTCTTCCCACTTGATGCGGAGGATTTTCCAGCGACATCCTTGGTGGTACCTCTCCAGGCTCTTTAGATGATGTCGGTAAGTCACCCAAGTTTCACATCCATAAAGAAGGGTAGGGATGATAACTGAACTGTATATCTGGATCTTGGTGTCCTTTCGTATGTCACAGTAAGTGAAGTTGTGCCAAAGCAGTTTCCCAAATGAGGTAATAGCGCAATGGATCCTGTGCTAAATCTCATTGTCGATGTTCGCTGTTAGGGAGAGGTGGCTACCGAGGTAAGGGAAGTGCTCGACTGTCTCCAGGGTCTGTCCCTCAATGGTGAATTGTGGAGGATCATTTACAAGGCCGTGAGCAGGCTGATAGAGCATCTTGGTCTTCTTCATGTTAAGTGAGAGTCCCAGACTTCGGTAAGCTTCCTCAAAGAGATCTAGCGCAGACTGGAGGTCACTCCTGGTGTGTGCAAGGATGGCACAGTCATCAGCATACTGGAGGTCAATGATGGATGCCTTGCAAACTTTGGTCTTTGAACGGAGATGTCCAAGATTAAAAAGCCCTCCATCCATTCTGTATTTGATGTCAATTCCAGTAGGAAGGCGGCCTTTGGTGAGGACTAGGATGACTGCTAGGAAGATAGAGAACTAGGTTGGAGCAATGACACACCCTTGCTTGACCCCAGTCTGGATGATGAACGGGTCTGTCTTTGAACCATTATGAAGAACACTGGCAGTCATCTGGTCATGCAGAAGCCTCAGGACCTTGATGAATTTTGTAGGGCAGCCAAATCTGGCCAGCACCTTCCACAAGGCTTCACGATTGATGGAGTCAAAAGCCTTTGTCAGGTCGATGAAATCCATGTACAGGTCCTGATGTTGTTCCTGACACTTTTCTTGGATCTGCCTGGCAGGGAAGATCATGTCGGTTGTGCCGCGAGATGGTCTGAATCCACACTGAGATTCTGGCAGGGCTTCTTCGGCGATGGGAAGGAGATGGTTCAGAAGAATACGGGTGAGGATTTTCCCTGCAGTGGAGAGTAAAGCAATGCCTCGATAATTTCCACACACCGACTTGTCTCCCTTCTTGAAGATAGTAACAATGTTGGCATTCCTCAAGTCCTCTGGAATCTCCTCATTGTTCCAAATTTGGAGAATGAGTTTGTGGAGCTTTAGTACCATTTCCTCGCCCCCAGCCTTGTAGACTTCAGCCGGTATGCCATCTGGTCCCGCAACGTTGTTGTTTTTGGCCAACTCGATGGCATGTCTTACTTCTTCGATGGTAGAAGGGTTGGCAAGAGATTCTCTTTTAGGGTATTGAGGGACAGAATTGATAGCGGCATCTGTCACAGATGACTCGTGCTTCAGAAGTGTCTCAAAATGGTCCTTCCATCTAGCTTGAATGCCTTCATTTCCCTTTAGGAGCGTCAAGCCACCTTGAGATCGGAGGGGAGTGGGACCATGGGAGCTTGGACCATACATGGCCCTTGTAGCCTGGAAGAAGCTCCACATGTCATGTTTGTCAATATAGAGCTGGATCTCCTTGGCCTTGTCTTGCCACCATTTGTTTCTGATGTCTCGGATCTTCCTTTGAGCTTCTGCCTTGAGCTTCTGGTATGACTCTTTCTTTTGCTGGCATGAGATGTCATCTTGCCATGTGCAGTGAGCTCTTCTTTTCCAATTGAGCAGGTCTTGAATTTCGGTATCATTTTCATCAAACCAGTCCTGGTGATGCCGGATGACATAGCCAGTAGATTCAGCACATGCCGAGTGGATGGCGGTCTTGAACTCCTTCCAGTATCTCTCAATGTCATCATCTGCTGCGGGCATGGCAGAGAACCTTGCTTGGAGATGTTGCTGGAAGTCCTCTTGAACCACTGGGTCTTGAAGGGACTTGGTGTTGAATTTCCTTTGCATTGATTTTGGCTGCCTTCAATGTTTCTGAGTGAGCCGGATGTTCGTGACAGATCTGACAAGACGATGATCTGTCCAGCAGTCATCGACTCCTCACATGGCCCTCGTGATGTAGACATCCTTTCAATCACAGGTTCTGACAATGACGTAGTCAAGGAGGTGCCAGTGCTTGGATCGAGGGTGTCTCCACATAGTCTTATACTTGTTGCTTTGTCTGAAGATGGTGTTCGTGCTGACCAGACCATGCTCCGCACATTTGTTCAGGAGTAGGATGCCATTGGAGTTTGTCTTTCCTCCCCACTCCTTCCCAATGATACCATTCCAGAGATCTGAATCACGCCAAACTCTGGCGTTGAAGTCACCATGGAGAATGATCTTGTCTTCTTTAGGGGTGTTGGTCAGGACTCTGTCAAGGTTGGAGTAGAACTGTTCCTTGACATCCTCGTCAGCATTAAGTTTCGGGGCGTATGCACAGATGACAGTGGCATGCTGATTGTTGCTGAGCTTAAGACGAAGGGTCATGAGGCATTCATTGATGACAATTGGGAGCTCTGTAAGCTGGTTGAGGAGCTTGTTCTTGATGGCAAGGCCAACGCCATGAATGCATCTGTCTTCAGCAGTCTTTCCTTTCCAGAAGAAGGTGAAACTTCCACCCTCTTCTCTCAACTGGCCTTCATCTGGTCGTCTTGTCTCGCTTAGGGCAGCAATATTGATGTTACATCTTGCAAGTTCCCTGGCGATAATAGCAGTTCTTCTTCCTGGTTGTTCGCTATACTGGTTGTCCATCAGAGTACAAACGTTCCATGTCACAAAAATCATTGCCTGTTTCTTGTTTCAACCGCAGAGAAAGTGATCCTGCTGGATGTGGCTATTCAGCCAGGAGAAGGTGAGACAGCCTAGGTTTAGGGCACCTTTTCTAGCCCCTTCCCCATGCGGGGTGAGCAGAGGGGATCCTAAAGAGGACTGCTCAGTCACAGTAGCAGCTGCCGAATTGTACCCTTGTCCCAGTCCAGGTGCCAGACAACCATCAAACTACCACCGCCTACGTGCAGATTCATGGCTAGAGACTGCCGGATTCAATGGTCCTGTCCCCGTCACCACTAGTCTGTCACCGCAGGGCTTGGAAGGTTGGTTGCAGGGATGTTGTTTCCCATGGTAGAAGCCTGCTCATGACTTCTTTTAGTGTGGGGAAGCTGGTGCGCCTACAGCAACCACACAAACTTGACAAGCAGGAGATCTAGCGCCCAGTGGCAAGGAGAGTCCAAGACGACTGGAGATCCCCATCTTGTTGCAGCCTTCATCCGCCTTCACAGCCGTTGAGATCTTAACATCTTCCGCCTGATCCACCGTTGAGGACTTTGGAGGTTGGACCACACTTAGTCTGGGACCTCGCCTCAGGCCTGTTCGCCACGGGTGACCCTGCCAGGAGTACGAGACTCCGGATGACATAGCCCTGAGAGTCATTGGAACACACAAGCCTCTCCATCACGACAAGGTCTCTGTCCAAGGAGAGGTATGTACCTATAGTACATGGCCTGAACTACAGGGGACCTGCAGGAGCATATCTGGAGCATTGTCCTAGTACAGTAGCAGTGTGAAGACACCAATATTTTCACAGCGAGATTTCAATAGCAGCCTTGAGCACATCAATTAATTTGTTATCATGGCAACAAGAAAAATGGCATGTGCAGGTTTTTACCATATATTTAGCCAGGACAGACCAGCTGCGATGTAATATCTCGTTTTCAGTAGGGTCCTCCTTTTGTACATTTTACAATGTATTTACACAGGTCAGATGAGCTATACTATCTCATTTTCAGTGGGGTCCTTCTTTTACCATTTTTTAGAAAATATTGATCCAGGATAGCCCAGCTGAGATGCAATATCTTGTTTTCAGCAGGATCCTGATTTTAGCCATTTTTACACTGTGTTTACTCAGGACAGGTCAGATGAGATGAGATGAAATACCTCATTTTTAGTAAGGTCTGCATTCACCCATTTTTACAATGTATTTGCCCAGGATAGCCCAGTTGGAATGCATTATTTCATATTCAGCGGGATCCTGCTTTTACCTAGTTTTACAATGTAAGTACCCAGGATAACCCAGTGGAGATGCAGTATCTCTTTTTCAGTGGGGTCCTGCTTTTCCCCATTTTTACAGTGTATTTATACAGGATAGCCCAGCTGAGATGCAGTGTTTCATTGCACCCCCCCCACCACCACCACCATCTGACTTACCTTTGGGTAGGTTCATGAGTAGCAAACCGATCACCCTGCTGCTGTCCTGAAAGCCACCCGAGGCCTTAAGGATCCACCTCTCCACCACTCAACTCCAGTGGGATTGGCCTCAGTTCCTTCTAGCACAGGACAATGGCAGGGTAAGATTTAGGTGCTTCCATCTGGGGCAGGTGTATAGGAGAGTTACCAATATGGCCCTAAGCTCCCCCAGGAACAATTATACTTTCCCTACAGCACACCTTTAGATAATTCCCACACAGTAGTTGTGAACACAATGCAAATACCATGAACATGAACTTTAAAATGCAATAAACAACAATTTATTAAAATGGAGGGGTAGGTAAAGAACAAGGGGACGTAAAGAAAAATGGGAGCAAATGAGGAGTGCTTCCAGCTCTAAATAATAGGCAGATTCCTGCCAAACAATCCCAATCCCACCACTGTGAATACACCTGGCTTCTACACCCCCAAAGGCCATTAGAGAGATCTCTGTTAGTTGTGGTGGGTACCTCACCAGGTTGCAGGTAGCTAAACAGTTGTTGCAGGGTTGGTGCACTTGAAGAAAGCTTTTGAGACAACAGTGCGAATCAATTGAAGCAGATGCAATTATTTAAAAGGGCCCTTTATTTGTATTCCACAAAAGGGTGGTCAGGATGACCTTGCTAGTCTTCTGCCTGGGCCTATCCTGAAGCTTACAAAGTTCTGCCCAGGACTTCACCCCTCTTCCTAATTATCTAACTCAAAACAGACTTCTCAGAGCTGCAGCCCTGAGGTACTTATAGTTCTGAAGGTTTTCAAACAGTCCTCTCGGGGATACTGCTCACCAGTGCAGCACTAGATACAGGATGCCTCCGACTCAGAAACAGAAGATGCAGATTGAAGGGTCTCAACACAGGCAGGGTCCTCTTTGCCCCTCGGGCCTTTGGTCAGCTTTGCCCTTTGGGCCTTTCTTAGGCTTCACCTCTTGGACCTTTCAGTGACTTTGCCCCTTAGGCCTTTTGTTGCCTTCGCCCCTCAGGCCTTTCAACAACTTTGCCCTTTGGGCCTTTCATCGGCTGCACCCCTTGGACTTTACATTGGTTTTACCTATCGGCCCTTTCATTGCACCCCTGGGTGTTTGACTGTTGCAGTGTGCACAGACGGTGCTCCAGACCCCTCCTTACAGAGAAATGAGGCACCCCCACCCTAGCTATGGATGAAAGATAGCCACTGCCTCTGGGCTCTCCTCTCAGTCAGGGTTTCACACAAGCTAGTGGTTCCTTAGGATATCTTCCTGCTTTGTTTGGTTTCTCAGGAGCTCTGAGATATGTGGGTCTTGGCAGACCAACACTTGACTGGTGGGTGGATTCCCAGCTGGGAAAGCAGAAAAAACGATTACCCTATCCTGGCACTTGGGTCTGTCAAGGTGGCTATCCATACCACAGCCCCACTTTGGCTTTAGCAGCACTCTTTACAGGATCTCCAGTCCCTCGCAACTCTTCTGGACTCCTCCCAGATCCTTAAACACAGCACTTTTATAGTCCTAACTTGATCCCTGATTAGCCAGCCAGTTCCCAGGCAAACAGTTTTTAGAATCTTTCCCCAGCTGTGCTGGGCTTGCAATTCACTCTCCAGGCATTGCCATCCTCTGATTGGCTCTCATTTCCTGGGCAGTCTTTAGCCAACCTTTGACATTTTGCCCAGCAGCACTTGAGGCTGGGTGTTCTCTGGGGGCCACCATATAAGTTTTCATACTGCTGTGATACTTAAGCAGCCTCCAAGTGTTTAGTTTTAAGCCCTTGATGGGCTGCTGTCAGTTTGCCCTGGTCCCGCTGCCTGCTCTGGGGTGAGAAAAGGCTTTACTTAGTTAGTCTGGAGCCCCATTCATCATCCAGAGCTCGAGGTAGAGGAGGTGACCATCACACCATCCAGCTGTCTCCTAGTGCACATGCACGCTTTCTTTTAATCAGTTCCTGGTCCTGCTGTCTGGCCTGGGGCCAAGAACCCCTCACATCCATGCCCCATGGTGCTTTTATCTTCAGTCCCAGCTCTACTGCCTGCCCTGGAGCTGGGACCACACAGACAATACAGGCACTCAGTCCAAAACAGTCAGCGGAGCTCTGGCTCCTTTAAATGCTGCCCCACATGTGCCGTACCACATCCTTCTAGGTGGCAACCATTCTTCCCAGTGGAAGTCAGCTTTCGTGCACTCCCTGACTCTGTTGCAGTTCCTGGGAGTGGGGGAAAGTTCCAGTGTGCCCGATGGTGTGAGATCTAGTCTGACCTCAGCCCTGTTTCCTATTCTGGGGCTGAGGAGCAAGGAGAGAAGGCAGCACCAGCCGTGAAGCAGTTTGAGGGGAGCCCTAACTTGAATCCCGCCAGGGTTCCTGGAGGATCACCTGGTACCCTCTGGTCCTGCTTTGTTACAGTCCTAGAGACCAGAGGGTGAAGACAGGGGCTCCAGTGGTAGGAACAGGGGCCATTGCCCCAACAAGTATGCCCCCAGAAATGGGGGGTGCTTACACATTCCCCCCTCAAGAATTTTGCACCCTGGTCAAGACACTGCCTTACTGCCCATACTGTCCTGGTGTCCAAATAGGCAGTCTAAAATAAATTATTCACACTTGAACATCTCTTACTAACACCTAATTACTATCTTTTCAGGCATTTTAAATATATATACTGTACATTGGCATAGAGTCTCTGACTAGACAAATGCATCCTTTCTATCCATTAGCCATTAGTTTTGACACAGGTAGACATAGCTGCAGTATGTTTCCCAAACCCCGTATGCAGTTCACTATGGTAATGTGTGAAAATGAGCATGGAATAGACAATGGGCATCATGTACTTATGTACCACATGAATGGGGATTTCAGAGGAGGCAGAGGGGAGGTCATGTGTAAACTTCATGGGTGGTTTATGTTCTCATCTAGACATTCTCTATACAATTGAGTCTTCCGTAGGAACAGGGTGCACACTACCCACTTCCAGCACTGTGTCCAGCACAGGGGCTTTGTCAGCAAGAGCAGGCTTCCAGTCAGTCTCTGTTGAAAATTCCTTCACCAAGGTATCCTCATCCATGTCCACAAATGGTACTTCTGGTTCCTCAGCTGGTGTTACCACTAGCACAAAAGGATCGGCATCCAGATTCAAACAATATATGGGGTCTGACACTTTGCATCCTGCTTGGGGCCATGCCACAGTTGGCAATGTTGCCTTTGGTACTTCTGCAGGAGGTTGACACCAGTACATTACATCGTCCTCCTCACTGTTTCCATTTTCATCTGATGCAGATGGTGGAGCCATGGAAGCTTCCAATGCTGGTTCAGGAGAGGTAGGGTCTGTCCTTTTCTGTTATCGATTTCAGTTTCAGATTCTGGGAGGTCTTGGCCCAGGTTCAGGTACAGTATCTGGAATGGGCGCGAACTGACCAATAGGCAGGAAGTGATTATAGCAGATAGTCTTTACAATCTCCCTGCCGCATTCTCGGTGGATGCGGTACACTGGTAAACCTGTTAGCTTCTCCAAAACAACATAAGGCTCAGATGACCAGTGGCCAGCTATCTTGTGCTTTCCATGAAGGCCAAGGTTTCTAAGAACTCTATCTCCAACTTGTAGTACCTGATGACATACTTTCTGGTCATACCTGAGTTTGTTGGTGGCACCAACTTTGCCGGCTACTTCTTATGCGGCCAAGTCATAGGCTTCCTGAAGTTGACATTTGAGGCATTTTGTGTATTCCAGGTAGGTCTTTTTAGAGGCTCCATCGGCAGATACTCCAAAAGCTAAATGAATTGACAGATTGGCCTCTCAGCCAAACATTAACAAATAAGGAGAGGTATCTGTGGAACTGTTTCTCATACAATTGTATGTGTGAACCAGTTCGGGGATGTGCTGGCTCCAATTTATTTTCTTGTCAGGGTCCAAAGTGCCTAACATGTTTAACAATGTCCAATTAAACATCTCCAGTTGCAGGTCCCCTTGAGGATTGTAGGGGGCGGTGCGAGATTGCTGAACTCCATGTGAGGCAAGAAATGATTTTACCAGATGGCTCTGAAAGTCTGGTCCTTGATCAGAGTGCATACACTGGAGTATGCCATAATGAGTCACAAACTCCTCAAGTTTCTGGACAACAGTTCAGGACTTCTGGTATTTGGTAGGGTAGGCCTGGGCATACCTGAAGCAGTGGTCCATGATGATCAATATGTTGCTGAAACCTTTTCTGTCTGTTTCCAGAAAGTGACAGAAAGTCCATACATACCAGCTCCAAAGGTTCACTGGTTTTGATGTTCACAAGAGGTGCTACCTTCCACCACAGAGTCTTTCTTTGTATGCACCTAACTCAGTTCTTGCAGTGCTTTTCCACATTGGATACTATGTGTGGCCAAAAGAATCAGCCTCACACAAGGTTCAGAATGTGTTTGAACCCAAGGTATCCTATGTCGTCATGCAGGGCTCTAAGCACAACTTTACAGAACTTCCATAGTAGTATCAATTGCTTGCATGGAAACATTGTTTTGGGGACTTTTTGGGTCTTGGATAGTCTGAAAAAGAAGTCCATCCTTTAAGGACAAGTTGTTCCACTCCCAAAGTAAAATAGGAACATCAAGATGATCATGGGGCACTTGGTCTGGGCCTTTTTTTTCTCCAAATCTGCAATCACTCCTCTCAGTCCATTGTCTCGTCATTGCATCTGTTGTTGCTCTCATTGGATTGGCTGGGGCAAGTGACTGAAATTCAAACCTGCAAAGCTGCAGTATTCTGCAGGGATAACATCACAGTGGGCTCCTATCATGTCAATGGCTCTGGTGTGGTAGACAGGCATCACTCTATCTTCAGACACAAATTTAGTACATGAGGCTGTCACAGTTGCAAGGGCCAATCGAGTCCAGGAGCTCTCTTGTGGAGGGTAAGGTGAGAAAGACAAGGCATCAGCATCTGTGTTGTTTAGGCCCTGTTGATATTCCAGGATGTAGTCATACGTTGAGAGGGCAGACAACCAGCAGTGTCCGGTGGTATCCAGCTTTGCTGTGGTGTTAACATAGGTAAGCAGATTGTTGTCTGTTCGTACAGTGAATCTGGCTCCATAGAGGTAATCATGGAAGTGATCAGTGATGGCCCATTTTAATGCTAAGAATTCCAGCTTATGCACTAGGTAGTACTTTTCGGCAGTTGTCAGGCTCTGGCTTGGGAATGCAATGGGTCTCAGTCCTTCTGGGTACTCTTATAATAGGATGGTACCAAGTCCATCCATGCTGGTGTCAGTGTGAAGAAAGAAGTGTTGAGTTGGATAAGCAAAGGCCAACACAGAGGCTTCAGTGAGTCTCTTGATTATTTCTCTGAATACTTTTTCATAGTCTTGATCATCATGCCCCAAAGGTTTACTTTCTCAGTAGTATGTCTTCTGTGGTGTTGCCTTGCCCTTCTGTTTCTTGTAGTTGGTAGAGGGGTACCTCTGCGTGAGATTCACAAGTGGTCAGACCACACTTGAGAAATCCTGTATAAATCTCTGACAATAACAGCAGAATACTAAGAAAGATTACAGAGTTTTCAGATTGTGGGGCCAAGGCAATGTGGTGAGTCCTGTGACCTTATCTAGGTCAGTTCAAACTCCTTCTACCAAGACAATATGTCCAACGTATTTTACAGAGAGTTGGCAGAATAGACATTTTTTGATTGACACTTGAAGTCCAAATTCCTCAATTCTGTCAAGGACTTTCATCAGGCTTTCTTCATGTTCCTCTAAGGTTCATCCGAAAATGTCCCCTATAGCTTTTTCCATTAACTACTGGAATGTTGCAGGCACCTCTGATATGTCTTGTGGCATCCTTTCAAATTGATAGAGTCCTAGGGAGCAAATTAAGTCAGTTTTTTCATTGTCTTCTTTGGCTATCTGAATCTGATAGTATCCGCTTCAAAGATCCAGTATAGAAAATCAAGTATGGCTGGTGAGGCAGGCAAGAGCCTCCTCCATATGAAGCATGGTGTATTGCTCCATTATGGTATGCTTCTTTAAAGCCCAATAATCAATGCACAAATGGACGGCTCCTGTTTTCTAATGGGCTGCCACAATGGGGGATGTGTAAGGGCTTCTTGATTTGGCGAAGATACCAGTGGCCAACAATTCCTGCAAATGTTTTTGAACATCTTCAATATCGGCTGGGGCTTGGTGTCAGGATCTTTTGTGAAATGGTCTGCTGTCATTCAGGCATATATGATGCACTTCCCCTCGAGCACATCCGACATCAAGTTCGCTGGTGGAGAAGACATGGGTTCTCTTGGCTAACTTCTGTCTCAGTCGCCACTTATACTGTTCTGGTAGTGAAGAGTCTCCAAAGTTAAACAAGTTAAGGTCAAGTTTTTAAGTGGTGGCTCAGTCCAGGACCATAGTTCGTACTGTTTTCACTCGGTATACATTGGCTCAGGTTCTTCCCTTTCGAACAATCACTTCCTTGTCAGTCTGATTCTTTATCAGTACCTTAATTCTCTGAACTCCCATGGTGGTGCAGGGAGCAGGCATAACCCCTCTCTGCACAAGCAGGCTATTAGGTCACTTTCCATCAGTGGGCATGTCTGCGATGAAAGCAGGGCTTCTGGTGGGTGGCTCAAATTCCATCCCCATCACATTGAACTCAGCACGGGGTAAGACCAAAGGCTTAGTATCCCACCTGTGAGTCACTACAACATGCTTATCTTCGGTCTCAGGTGTACTGGATGGAGGCCCCCTCATATAGATGGTCCAGATCAGGGGATGCATCCAAAGACTGCAGATGTACTGAGGACACTCCATCTCTTAGCATAACTGGACTAGTCATTGAAATATATTGGTGTTGGTCCCAGTTACAACGGGTGACTATCCTTTCATTCTAGTATTCAGGCACACCAAGGCAAGTGTTTCCATAGGGGCTTGGACTCAGACCACACTGCAGGGAAATTGTATTTGAATTACGATGAACCCCTGATATGGGTAAGGCTGATTGCTCACTCTCCAGACAGCTAGTCCTTCTAAGGGTTGCAAGGGCACAGGGTGTAAATGTTTCTGGTACCAGTCATCAAACACTACAGTCACTTGTGCACCAGTGTCCAGTAAAATAGCTCAGTCCACTCCTTCAGTCCTGGCAGGGACCTTGGGAGACAGTCCTATCAATCCCAGGGGGATACTTTGGTCAGTACTGGTAGCAGATTGTATTTGTTTCACAGAGCATTTTTGGTTCGGGGCTCCAGTTTGCTCCCCCACTGGGTCCTCCTGGCATTTCCCTGCATGTTTCTCTTTTAACAATTTATGCTCTACCAACTGAGAGTTTTCTGATTTTTTGCAATATCTTTTGCAGTGTCCATCTTCCCTGTCTCTGTAGCAGAAGAGGCCCTCACTATTTGCTGCTGTTACTTTTTCAGTTTTCAGCAGAGCAGTATTGTATCCATAGCTGTATTTTCAACCAGGTGAGGACATGAAGAAGTGCTGCTGATTTAGTTCTCAGGTAGCTTGTAGAGCTGACATCTGTTCAGTTAATTCCTTCACTTGTCTTTTTAGGACCTCCATTTCACTGGTGCCTCACCCAGGTGAGGCAGTTGCAAGAAGGGTCTCTATTTTTCTTAGGATGTTGCCATTGGGACTTTCACTGTGGCTTAGTCCTTTTTCTGTCAGAACTCGTGTACGAGTTTGCCAAAGGAGGGGGTTTATTGAGCCATTCTTCCAAATGCAGCTTCATTAGGAGCTTCTCTGAGTGTCCAGCTCCCTCTAGGACTTGCTCCAGGTGCATCCCATTCATGTTCTGGGCAGTCACGGCTCCCTTATGGTAAGCTTGTTGCATCAGTTGCTTGAGACGCATCGAGTAATCAGATAGAAGTTCACCTTCTCATTGCACCTTCCCCTGCAGCATTCTCAGGACATGAGTGCCAATGTCAGTGTTTCTAAACATTCCCTCTTCTCTCCTTTGTTTGTATGTGTTCCATAAATATGCACACAGCACCCATGTGATTGAAAATGTAGTAATTATTTGTGCAGCACCAGGTTGTGCATTGGAGAAAGAGTAAGGTGTGCTCCGTGACAGCCCAGGTTCCAGTTGCCTTGGTGGTGCAGCTGGTTTGCATGACAGGAATGGTATTCTGGGCAGCCTGGATTCTTTCTCTCCTCAGTTTGCATGTGTTCCATAAATATGCACACAGCACCCATGTGATTGAAAATGTAGTAATTATGTGTACAGCACCAGACTGTGCATTGGAGAAAGAGCTCCAGGACAGCTCGGGTTCCAGTTGCCTTGGTGGTGAATCTGATCAGCATGACCGGAACAGTATTCTGGGTGGCCTGGGTTCAAGTCTGGGCTGAGGAACTTACTTCTTTCTCTCCTCTGTTTGTATGTGTTCCATAAATATGCACACCACGCCTATGTGATTGAAAATGTAGTAATTATTTTTGCAGCACCAGGTTGTGCATTGGATAAAGAGTAATGTGTGCTCCAGGACAGCCCACGTTCCAGTTACCTTGGTGGTGCAGGTGGTTAGCACAACTGCAACAGTATTCCGGGCAGCCTGGGTTCAAGTTCCTGCTGAGGCACTTACTTCTTTCTCTCCTCTGTCTGTAAGTCTTTAGCCAACCTTTTTCATCTTCCCCAGCAGCTCTTGAGGCTGGGTGCTCCCTGTGGGCTGCCATATTTGTTTACATACTGCTGCCATCCTATGTAGCCACCCAGTGTTTAGTTTTAAGCTCTTGATAGGCTGCTGTCACTTTTCCCTGGCCCCGCTGCCTGCCTTGGGGCCAGGAAAGGCTGTGCTTAGTTAGTCCGTAGCTTCATTCATCCTCTGGAGCTCCAGGTAGAGGAGGCAGCAATTTGTGCTGTCCTCCTATCTTCCTTTGCACATGTGTACTTTCTTTCAATCAGTTCCTGGTCCCACTGCCTGTCCTGGGGCCAGGAACCCCTCACATCCATGCCCCATGGTGTTTTTATCTTCAGTCCAGGATCCGCTGCCTGCCCTGACCCTGGAACCGGGATTATACAAATTAGACAGGCCCACAGCCTGAAACAGTCAATGGACCTCCAGCTCCTTTAAGTGCTGCCGCACATTCACCATACCGCGTCTGTCTGGGAAGCAGCCATTCTTCCTGGTGGCAGCCAGCTTTTGTGCACTCCCTGACCCCACTGCAGTTCCCAGGAGTCAGGGAAACTTCTCATGTGCCAGACAGTGTGGATCCAGTCTGACCTCGGCCCCGCTTCCTATCCTGGAGCAGAGGAGCAAGCAGAAAAGGCAGCACCAGCTACAAAGCAGTTTAAAGGAGCCCTGACTTGCATCCTGCCAGAGTTCTTCGAGGATCATCCAGTGCCCTCTGTTTCCCACTTCGCTACAGTCCTAGGGACTGGGTGGTGAAGACAGAGGCTCCAGCAGCAGGAACAGGGGATGTAGCCTCAACAGGTAAGCCTTCAGAGATGGGGGGTGCTTACCCTTACTCTTACACATTTTTACACTGTATTTACCCATGATAGCACAGTTAGAAATACAGTATCTTATTTTCAGTGGGGTCCTGCTTTTCCCCATTTCCCATGATAACACAGTAGAAATGCAGTATCTCTTTTTCAGTGGGATCCTGCCTTTCCCCATTTTTACAGTGCATTTATACAGTACAGCCTAGCTTCAATGCACTATCTCATTTTTACTGCAGTCTTACCCTTAAACATGTTTGTACTATATTTACCAGTGATAGCACAGTAGAAATGCAATATCTCATTTCAGTGTGGGTCCTGCTTTTACACAATTTTATAATGTATTTAATCAGGATAGTTGGGGGATGCTAATGGAAGATGGGTGTGGGAGAGTACACAGTAGGAGTGTTTTTTTCTGTTTAAATGTGCAAAAATAAGAAAGCTATAAGTAAACTTTGGAAAAATGCAACTTTTCTTCATATTGGTGCTTTGGCATTTTGACCCCAAATTTTCAACATGGACCCCCATATTCAAACGTTTAGCTTGGCGCTAATCAGGTTAGTACCACATGTTCAGCCTGAGGCAGTGACAGTGCAGTGTATAGTTACTATGTGCTGCTACAGTCGCATATTAGTCGGGCAGTGCACTCTAGTCAGAGCACACTAAGTGTCTTAATATTGCTCAGTGCCAGCTGCGTGGTCCGCTGGTTCTGAATATGGGGGCCATAGCCTTTTTATAACCTTACCTTATAATCAAGACAGGTGGAATTTTTCAAGTCTCATCCAAACAAAAGGTGATTGTGCACAAAGACTGTGAATGTTTCACAGGGTGACTGAAAAATGACACCTGTCATGTTTATCAGATGGGGTAAGAAAATGGACTTTGTTGAATATTTGGGCTCAAAATCAGCAAAAATCACAAAACACTTACAACTTATAACTTTGTTATTTTTTCAACCCAAATTGTCAGCATAGTCTTTTTGTGACCCAACCCTATGATCAAGACAGGTGTAGTTTTTTTTAAATCTGGTCTGAAAGGTGATTTCACGGAGCGACTGTGAAAACATGTTTTGAAGGGAATTTGAAAAATAACACCTGTCATGTCCATGAGGTCGGATAACAAGAGAGCTATGTTGAAACTTTGGGCCCCCAAATCTACAAAAATCACAAACTTATGAGTAAACGTTAAAAAAATTCAATGATTCCTCAGAATTTTGTTGTTTTTTTACATTTTGACCCAAAATTTTCAATATGGCTTTTTTGTGACCATACCTCATGAACCAGCTAGGAAAAAGTTTTGGAATACAGTCCAAAACATGATTTTGCAAGGTGAATCTAAAACCACATTTTGAGGGATTTAAAAAAATTAATTTGCCTGGTTCATTAGGTGAGGTAAAAAAAAGGCTATGTTGAAAATGTAGGCAAAAACATTTTTAAAAAGTGGTGGAAGGAGAAGAACGTTCTGGTCATCGCAGAAGTTCATCAGATAGGTAACTGAGGGTTGCGGGGGCGGTGGGGTGGTGAGTGCTGAGAGGGGGATCCAGGTGGGAGGTGGCGGGGCAGATGATGTAGAGGGGCAGAAAACAGTGAGGGACTTTTTTTCCCCCAAGGTATTGTGGGGGGTATGTTGCAGGATGGGGAAGGGGAAACCATTCAGGGGAGGGAGCAGAGGTGTGCACAGTCGGTGAACGGTGGGGGGGGCAGAATCCTCACAAACTAGAGGAGTCTGGGGACATACCACACCCCCAGGACAGTTTTTTTAAACATCACTGTAAATGGTGCATTTTCCTGCATTTTAGAGCTAAGTAAAATGCATTACAGCTCAACAGGATGAAACATTCTGTGATAAGGATGTTATTGTTTCCTGCAAAAAGGTTTTAGAAATTTAACTGTTTATGAAATTGCATTCTTTGGTTCTTTTGTAAAGTGGATTGTTTCTTACTTTCCATTTCTCTCTCACTCTCTGGGAGACGGATCCCCAGCTCATACTTAGCCCCTTTGTTAATTACCCCCTTCTTCCAGCACCACCAATCCACTAAGATTTTTTGCCAGCCCACTGCCTGCAAGCCACACACCATACCCCAATCACAAGAAGTGGACAAGTAAGGCAGTTTACACAAAGGATTATTATCATATGAGCTGCCATTCCGATCTGAGCACAGGCAAAAAAGGAACACAGCAGCAGTGCACTAAAGCAGCAGACAAATTAAAAACATAACGAGTTGCACACATCTAAAAACACAAAGTCTGAGTGGACTGGGTCCCCTCTGTTTTCATTGCTTGCTGCTCTGAGTCTAAAAGGTTGCAATGCTAATTTAAACAACAGGGACAATGAATGAAATAGCATGCGTGCAGCACAAATCCTTCATGCCATCTACTTGTACAGTGAGTAACAGAAAGTGCCTGCCACTGGTGTTGAGAGTCAGTCCAGTGAGCAGCATGGATGAAGTGCCCTCTGTTAGAAGGATGATAAAATGATTGCAGCTTTCACAACTGGCAATGCCGCTGGTTCTACTCTGTAGAGGATTGCTCTACTCATCCATGGTGATCATCTCAACACTCTCAGACCTGACCCTCACAGTGAGTGTGTGTGAGTCAGTGAGTGTGAGTGTGTGTGTGTGTGTGTGTGTGTGTGTGTGTGTGTGTGTAATTGACCAGCAATATCCTCCATGTGTGGCATGTCAGGACACCCGACCTGACCCACTGCACATGGCAAACCGACACACTGATTGCCCTCCCAGTCCCATCCAAACCCCAGTCCTGTCTGTGTCTGTCCGACTCCCGAATTTAAAAAAAATTATTACTAAAATTTGGTTGGAGGATGACTTTTAATGAGGGGGACAGGGCCAAGGTCGGTCCCCCCCCCCCACACACACACACATATGCCTATGGGAGGGAGCAGGAGGGATTTGGCTGTTTCTGAGGATGAGGTTAGAGGGTGGGAGTGGGAGACCATGCAGAGGGAGGCAGCGGGAGAGATTTGGTCTGTTTTTGGGGACAGGGTTACAGGGCAGGGGCAGGAGACCATGCAGGGGGAGGGAGCGGGAGTGATTTGGTCTGTTTTGGAGGATGAAGAAAAAGGGTGGGGGTGGGAGGCCACACAGAGGGAGACAGCAGAAGGAACTTGGTCTGTTTCAGTGGTCAGGGTTAGAGGGTGGGCAGGAGACCATGCAGCGGGAGGGAGTGGGAGGAATTTGTACAGCTACATAACCTTAACACCAGGGCAGGCAGTGTGGTCAGGGGCAGAGATGAGCCAATGCCACCATTATTTTATCCCCGATCTCAGGGTAGGAAGCAGGGTTGGGAGCAAGGGCTGGCATAGATAGAACTTCCTAAGATGAAAGAAAAAAGTGAGGAGGATATACAGAGAGAGAAAGAGAGACAAAGTGCACTGATTCTTGTATACTCATTACGTGCATCAACTCCAGTGTGCGGAGCAAACATTGTGTGATGCATTCAGTATCCAGTCATGCCCTTCCAGACCCCCTATATTCACTCCTTCTCCTCCATTAGCAGTATGTGAGCATAGCTCTCATTTTTTCTCCACAAAAATGCCCATCACCCCCCCCCCAAAAAAAAAAAAGTCATATAAAATGTGTTCTGCTCATGCACAAGGGCTTAGGGGTTTTCTGACTTAGTATTTTATCTTTTTTTTTTTTCTAACACTTTAAACTTGGATGTGGACCTTTTGTAAATGAGCTACTAGCTCAAAGGTTGTTGTAATCTGAGGCATTAAATAAAAAAATACATTTTCATTTTTTTATTTATATTTTATGCCACCTCTGTCTCCAGCACCAGCTCCCCCTGCAACCCTCTGGCACTTCCCCCCCAGCCCCCACCTACCTTCACCTGCCATCATCCATGGAGCCTCAACTTACCACAGGGTACAGTGTGGAAGGGGTACAGACCCAAACACACAGTATATCAGAAGATGGGTGCTGACCCACAAATACTGGAGTTCCTGGGAAGCCGGCACTGGGACGCTTATTGTTTTCTTCCCTGGTTCCCCACCAGATAATGCTGGCATGTGAGGGAGAACAATATCCATGTACATGCCATGCATACACAGTGCAGGTTTCTGGCCAGTGTCTTTCCCCTCCCACTCAGTGCCCTTGCAGCACTGCCACCTGTGGTCACTTAGATGGCAGTGCTGCAGCATGAACAGCATTACTTCCTCCAAGGAGGAGGAAAGCATCCTCTGGGGTGCTCAAACTGCCACCCGCCTAGCCAGCCCAAGATAACCCAGGCTCGTTCACTAACCCAGGTTATCAGCAGCATTTGTGGTAGCCCTACTGCTATGCCAACGGGCAGGCATAGAAACCCAGAGGCAGAATACAAAATTGGGGGAGTGTTATTGATGACCACCAAGCAGGAGACAGACCTGGGGGTAATAATCTCTGATGACCTAAAGGTGGCCAGGCAGTGTGACAAGACAGTTGGGAGAGCTAGTGGGATGCTGGAGTGTGTAGGGAGAGGTATCACCAGCAGAAGAAGGAATGCCTCTGTATGGATCACTGGTAAGACATCACCTAGAATGCTGTGCATGGTCCTGGTGGCCACATGTCTAGAAGAACATAGACAGAGTGGAGACAGTCCAGAGGAGGGCAACTAAAATGGTGCAGGGTCTGCATCAAAAGCCATACGAGGAAACACTAAAGAAACTCAGTATGTATACCCTGGAAGACAGGAGGGAGAGGGGGGATATGATAGAGACCTTTAAATAGGGCACAGAGGTAAAAATAAGAACAGGAGGAAAGTATTTTTCAAAAAGAAAGGTGCACAAGAACAAGGGGACATGCTGTGAAGTCGGAGGGGGTAGATTCAGGAGAGATGTGAGGAAGTACTTCTTCATATAAACAGTGGGGGATTCCTGAAACAGCCTACCAGCTAAGGTGGTGGGGATGAAAACACTGGAGGGATTTAAGAATGCATGGAATAGGCATAAGGGAATCTTAGTAGAAAGGAATGAGGTAGAGAGATGTAGATCAAGTAAGGTCTACAGTGATACTGTAGGTAGGGGAAAATGGGCAGACTGGGAGGGCCAAGCAGGCCTTAGCTGCCAACAAATTCTATGTTTCTGTGTTTCATTAAATAATCAAGATGGACTACCAAAGCCAGCCCAGTGTCATGGAGGGCTGAGGCAGCGATGCCTTACCTCCTGCCACACTGGTGACCCGTGTTCACGGTGCAAGCGAGTTGCCGGAGGTCAGCTGGGGTGGGAGAGGATTGAGCATCTGGAGGACAGCTCTCCTCTCCTAGGGAGGGTGAGGAACAGTGCACCTACCTAACACCTAGCAGAGGCTAGGTGTTGGCATGCCAGGCCCTGTACAGTGGGGCACAGAGGCATAGCAGCCAACTGGCATGCTGCATGCAGATGCATACATGGCTCAGCCATTGTTGGCTTGCATGCTATCCTCTGCAGAAAAGAGGAAACAGCGGTCCAGGTCAAGCAACATGATGGTTGTCTGCCACAGGTGCCATCCCTGAGAATGCACATCCTGAACTGTATCCGATATTGGTGGGTTGAACTGGGGGCTCCCCACCACCCTGCCATGGAGGAAAACCCATGGGAGTTACAGGTAGGTGCCTGAAGGTCAGGGAACAGGACTGGGTGGATGGCAGGAGGAAGGGCTGGACTACCAACCCTTTTTATTAACTTTGTCATTGTTATACAGTTGTATCTACCCAGAACAGCCCAACTGAAAATGCATCATCTTGTATTTAATCATGCCTTTCTTCTGTATGAGGTGGGGCCATTCCAGAGGTACACCATCCTCTGGGAGAAAAAATGTTTCCTAATGTTATCCCTGAAATGGGGCTGCAGCACGGGAAAGTGGAATGGCTTACTCTGGGTCACACCTTAAGTCGTTGGCTATGGTGGGATTCAAACCTGGGCTTTCCTGTTTCACAGTTCAATGCTTTGATCACTAGACCACCCATCCTATCCTTGAACGTGAATCTGTAGGTATACAACACTGCAACAAGTGGTGAATAACAAAACTTAGGCTGATACACATCAATTTTCTAAATCATTTATGAATAGCTCATAGAAATGCAAAATGTTACTGTAGGTTATCAAATTTTGAAACATTTTAATGACTATAAAAACAGATTTACAAGACAGTGCAAAAGATCAGACATCATTAAGCAGCATGAAATGCATTCAGACTTTTTTTAACCAAAATATTAGCAGCAGTGAATGTTCCAAGATTTGCTACTCACACCTTCTGATAGCATGACATTCCTGCATTTTGCACATTGAGGAGTGTCACCTCACCCAACTCAGCCGAACTTCAAGCTCGGCTCACAGTCATCTGTCAGGGGACACAAGAGTAGAGTTGATAAAACTGTTACAACTGCCTGCTTTTGATCAAGTGTGCTGTACGAGCATGCCACAATGAACCCCCTCCACAAATTGAAATTCTACACAGTATTGCTCTATTTAGTTACCTCAGCCAGTGCTCCCCTCCCTAGGTGGTGGAGGCATTCTTCTCTCTGCCCAAGTGAGCTTGCTCAGAGACCACACAGCTCTGACCAGCAGAGCTGCAGCTGTCCAGCTCTAACAGCCACTTGGACATGATGACATGCACTGCCCCCCCCAACCATTTGTTGTAATGTTTTGTCAAGTATGGCTCCAACGTTGTGGTCCACGGCTGGCCCGCCTGTCCAATCCTGCTGTGGCAGCAGCCCTCAGCAGCAGGTGGCATGCACTTATTCTTTCCCTGGCAGTCAGTCCCTGGAGCTTGAGCTGGTCTGAGGACTTAGCGCAAGAGTGTGAGGCAGGACTACTGCAGTAGGGGCAGTGGAAACAGAAAGCTAAGGGCTGGGAACTCCACAGCCAACATAACCTGAGACTTGGAGAAAGAAAAGGGGGCTGCTATTCAAAACAGCCACAAAAAACTGTTTGGGGGAAACAGAGAGAAAGAAAGAGAGAGAAAGTGCACCGCTTCATGCATATTCATTATGTGTTTCAACTCCACTGCTCAGGGCAAACATTATGTAATGTGTTCGGTATCCGGTCATGCCCTTCCAGACCCCTTATATTCTGTCCTTCTCCATTAGCAATATGTCAGCATAGCGCTTGCTACGTGACTATAAAACTGAATGAAATATCTACAATACTGGAAGCCTATAATGTTGATTTACAGTATGGAATGTACAAAATAAATAAAATAAGTTATGTCGGGATCCTCCCATTCATGTAGGACTTCCATCAGGTACAAGGCTTATAGGAAATGGCAGTGGTATACTGTCAGTAAGGACAGGGTGGTGAATGTGGTCACAACTCACAGACAACCCCCCCCCCAACACACATGTAACTCCTGATGCCCAACTTGAGCCTAGGAGTCTCCCCCTGAAATGACACAATACTTTGAGGCAAGAGGGTCAGTGGCCAATAACAGGCAGAAATAAAATATAATAGCTTATCTAAACAGCAGTAGTGATTGTACTCATTGTATAAATCTGCATACACCATCTAGATGCTCCATTAGCTCAGGGTCATAGTGTTGTACCCTCATCTATTCGAGGAATGGGCATAGTGGCTACCCTTAAAGAATAGGAGTAGGGGGGTTGCCAGCTTCAGCCATGGTTGATAGATATTACAAAATACAGATACAGATACTGCATAGATACTGTAGGAAATAGAAGACAAGGGTATAGGGTCAACGGATGCCAAAGGTCAAACCAGCAGCCCATGTACTGCACAGTAGTTCACAAAGATAAGACGGATTAAGATTACAATATGATTTACATGATTAAGTAGAGTGTAACAGTTTAACAGAAAGCTGAAACTGCCAGCCTACTTACCTACAAATCCAACCCTGAATTGGCACAACATATACCGTACAGTATTGTATGGCTGCTTCAGGGATCATAGGGCCCATAACTGAAGTCAGCCTCTATATTGTGCTATTAGTGCTGGACTACATTTCCCGTAATCCTTCTCCGACCCCAGAGTTGCACAGAACATATATATATTGCGATTATACTGTACTGTTTATGCTGTGCTAGGGGTCACTGGACCACCTAACGATCTGCATGACCACTACTAGAAACCATACTGTCAAGCACTGCCAAGTGCTCATGGTCAGCCACACGTGTACTGGAAATGTACTGGAAAATTGCAGGAGACATCTACTGGCAAAGATTTGAATAGTGAGTACCGGTAGGTCACAGCACCGGCACAGTACCTGTATATGTAAATGGCACATGCAGAATATTACACCCAGCTTTTTTTCCTTTTTTTCAAAGTTTACAACTGATTGGAAGCCTCAGGATATTTCAGATTTTTCAGAGGTTGCAACTCTTAGAAACACACAGACTTTTTGGGAGCACAGAAATCCTTCGGCTCCCAACTTTGCTCATCTTTTCTGAAGGATGGAGACAATTGGAAAGTGGGATTAACAAGGAAAAAGCTTGGACTAAATATTTTACAGCTCAGTAACCTGTGAAAAATTTAGAACAAACCACTGAAATGTAAAAAGACTACAAATATAAAAAAAAATGTGTATAGGTCATTGGCAATAAAAAGTGAAGTGTAGATTGTGGGTATCTACTTAAAAATATATTTTCTATAGCATTCTGTTGGACTTAGGGCCCTGCATTATACATTTCTGATTGTATCTGTCTATTTTCTGATTGGGTTCATATACAATTTAATATCAAGAATTTAAGCTTTAATAAATTTGTTGCAAGTAGTTTAGGGTTGAGGATTCATTTAAGAATAGGTCTTTGAAAAATGTTATTTGTTGTTTGTGATGGGTTGTGATTTTACCATGTATAGTAATTGTTGGACACCCCTTTTGATGTGCATCAGATAAAGAACTGAACTTTTTTGTAACTTTCTTAACATTGCTTTTCTACCTCACCCTAATAAAAGATCCCATGCAGGGGGTGTGGTCTGGCCCAAATAAATATAGACGCTTAGCCCAGTTGCTCTGCCCTAAATCTCTCAATCCTTTCTTTAATATTGCATTTTTCAGATTTTATCTGTCCATTGGTGCATTGCTATGAGTTGCTGAACTTTAAATGACATTAACATACTACTTTATCCATACCTTTTGCGTTTGAAGTTAACATCTTTGCAATTGGTTTTCTTCTGTGGAAGTTCTGGCATCGATCCCAAGATGGCTGTAGGCAGGACTCAGCATAATGATCCTACAGTGACTGAAAAAACGTTTCAGCAATTAATCAAGAATATGAGCGATTTCAAAGCAGTTTCCTTACAAACTACCCAAACACTACAAACAATTGACACTCGACTTGCAAGTACAGCAACTCAAACACTTGCTACTGAATCAGCTGTGCAGGATCTACAAGCTACAGTTCGGCAACAAGATTGTATTATTAAAGCCTTGCAGAACAAATTAGACAAATTAGAAAATCAGGCGCAGAAATAATCTGTGCTTTGTTGGATTCCCTGAGGGGGTAGATTTAAACAATAGCACTTCATTTTTACAAAAAGAATTACAGCAACTCCTTCAACTTACAGCTGATTACTCTTTTATTATCAAAAGATCTCACCGTTCCTTAGCTCCTAAACCCTGCCATGGTCAAAAGCCTGGACCTATTTTGGCATGCTTTTTGAATTACTGTATACATCCAGAGTGCTCATTTTGCAAAGAGTGAGGGACATTGGTACAATTATGTGGCAAAACTATCAAATCCACATATTTAGAGACTTCTCCAAAGAGCTTTCACTCAAAAGAAAAGCACATATGGAAGCACGACATACAATACATCGCTTGAATCTGAAATTTACTCTCAGATATCTGGCAATAATGGGAGTAGTATACAATGGCAATACTTTGGATTTTGCTACCCCTGCAGCTCTCATGGATTTCTTAAAGCTGCATTGACCTCAGGTTACCCAGGAACTTTGTACTCGACCATCTGTTTCCATCTGTTTCATCTGCCACACCAGTGGAAGTTACACCTTCCTTTACTTTACCTCTTCAGCCTTCAGCTTCTGTCTCATCAGCCCCTGATCAAGAATATTGGAGTGTGACCACCCATAATCACTGATGGCACTCAGCCCAATTGCAAGCCAAGTCTAGGGATTCATCAGCTAATTCACAAATCAGAAGCTGCAGCTGAAACCATAGCCCTATAGAAATCAAATGTGGATGCTGCCTCTGAAGTGTATAATTCCCTCCTATCAAAGAGTAAGTATGCTCCTTTAAGACCTGATGCTCCCCTCCCCCCTTTACTAAGCCTCACCATCCCTCTCTTGGCCTTTCTTCTTTCTCTTACTGTATGTACCTGAAGAAGGTTTTGTCCTTCTCCTCCACAGTCTAGGCTATCCTTTCCTCTGTTTTTGCCTTTGCACGTCTGACTGCTTTACCCACCTCCCTCTGCTTTGCCTGATACAGTTCCTTGTGTTCCTCCCTTTGCATTTCTTTGTATTTTCTGAATGCCAGTTTTTTCTCTCTAACCTTCCCTGCCACTTCTTTTGAAAACCATAATGGGTTTCTTTTTCTCCTGGTTTTGTTCACTAGCTTCCCACAAAGGCTTGTTGCCTCTGTTATGGCTCTCTTGGGGTTCTCCCACTGTATCTCTACTCCCCTTCCCTCATCCTGTGCCAGTGTTTTCTTGAGGCATTCACCCATTTTAGTAAAGTCAACCTCCTGAAGTCAAGGACTCTGGCTTTAGTGTGTCTTGATTCTTCTACTGTCTTTACCCAGAACCATACTGTATGGTGATCACTGGACCCCAGATGGCTGCCCACTGAAACATTCATTATTCTGTCTTCATTTGTGAGCACCAGGTCCAATATCACAGGCATGTCCCGTGCAGGGTATCCAAGAATGACTTTGCTCCTGGATGTGGCTGCAGAATAGGTGTTCCAGTTAACATCAGGCATATTTAGGTCCCCTACCAGCAACACTTCTTCTTTCTCTGCCATTTTAAGGATGTTATCAAGCATTACCCTATCTGTGCCCCCCCCCACGTGGGGGGGGTCTGTAGATAACCCCTGTGTGGATAGTGGTGTCATTTCCTGACTCTAGTGTGACCTACAGTGCCTCTCTCCTCCCTGCTTTCCTTTTATCTCAGTTTACTTGATCCCCTCCTTGATGTAAATCACTATCCCTCCTCCATTTTTGCCCTCCCTGTCTTTCCTGTAGACTGTGTACCCAGGTATATTAACATCCCAGTCATGGCTTTCTGTATACCGTGTTTCAGTGATTGCCACAATATCTATCTCTCCCTCTGCCATCAATGCCAGTAGGTCAAGGAACTTGTTTCCCAGGCTGCGGACATTTGTACACATGGCCTTCCATGTTTTGATGGTTTTGCCCCCATTTGTTCTGATCCATCCCTTTCCCATCCATTCCCTTTGTGTCTCCCCTGACCATTACCCCCCATTTCAGTCCTTTGTGTTTCCTCATCCTTGACCAGATGACTATTACTTGTTTTTTCGATTCCCTTGTGCTCCCATACCTCTCATTTGAAGAGGCTGATACACTTGAACATCCCATTACAACTGATGAAGTGCACCATGCTCTTTTATCTCTAAAATCTGAGAAGGCACCTGGTGGGGATGGCTTCCCTGATGATTTTTTTAAACCACTGGCTATCCCTGTGTGCCCTCTTCTTTGTAAAGTATATGATGAAGTGTTAAGCACTGGAACCCTTCCACCTATATTATGTGATGCCATCATTACAGTATTGCCTAAAAAAGGCAAAAACCCTACTTTAGCATCTAGTTACCCACCTATATTGTTATTGAATGCTGACAGTAAAATATATGTTAAAATTGTGGCATCCTGGTTAGAACCCCTTATTCCTCATTTAGTTCACCAGTCCCAGGTGGGATTTGTTAAAGAACATCTTGGCTCTAATCATCTACATTCCCTGATGAATCATGTATACAGCCAAACATCTCAAAACACCTGCAAATGGCATAGAAAGCATTTGATTCCCTAGAATAGGATTATTTGCATTTTGTTTTATCTTGCCTGGGAATTGGTGAACATTTCTGTGCCCGTAATAACCTTCTCTGTTTCTCCCCATTTGCCCGTGTCCTTGAAAAAATTCAACCCTTTCTTTCCCATTTCATTTATTTAGAGGCACTAGACAGGAATGCCCACTTTCCCCTATTCTTTTTATACTTGCGATTGAGCCACTAGCTGCAGCCCTTCATCATAACTCACAAATAAGAGGTATTTCTATTGAAGGAGTGCAATATACCTCTTTATTATACGCAGATGATTTGTTAATTTTGGTGGAAGACACTATCACGTCCTCCTTACCTCTTCATGACTTACTGAACACATTCTCCTGACTATCTGGTCTAAAAATTAATTATACTAAGACTGAAATTCTGCCACTGAATAACTTATGTCAACCACAGACTGTTACTTCAATGGGGTTCAAATAGGCCCCATGCGACATTACTTATCTTGGTATTATGATTACACCTACAGTGGAAAATATTTGTGAAGTGAACTTTTAACCCCTACTTCAAGGTATTAAGACATCTTTGGATCAATGGAAAACAGTAAAACGTAACTCTTGCTGGAAAGATTTCCGCTATTAAAAATAATGGTAACCCCTAAAATATTATACTTAATTTCTTATATTCCTTTATCTTTTCCTCAGCCTTTCTTAGGCAAATTGAATTGACTTCTAGGTGATTTTTTATGAGAGGGCTCCCCACCGCGTTATAGAAATTTTAAACTTCAGTCTCACTGGTCTCAAAGGAGAGTAAGTCTTCCTTGGTATAAGGTATATTTATGGGCATCACAAATGTTATACTGGTTCGACTGTTCTACCATTGAAATTTCACAATGGGTACGTATGGAGGCCTCGTTGTTGGCTGGTGGAGTAGCATCTACTTATACTTATAACTATCATTCTAAAAAGTTGAAATGCCATCCGACTATAGCCACCTCTATTTATTACTGGAATATGATACACAAATGGTTGACAGCTGATCCAAAACCTACTTTATTTACTCCTCTCTGGGGTAACCCCAACCTTACATTAGCAAATAAATCTCTATTTTGGCACCCATGGAAGTCCATGGGAATTCAACATTTAGACGATCTTTTGCTGTATGGTACTCGCTTTTTGGATTCATATGTAAACCTTCAAGCCAAATGCGGCAGGATCATTGCAAATATTTGCAGCTTTATGCTGCAACCCAACCCTTATTAAGAACTCTCTCTAAAAACACCTCTAATCCATCCTATATATCACAAAGGCTCAAATGCCAATCATGTAGAGTGGGATTGATTTATAAGGTATTTGAGACTATATTCCTAACCAGTCCCTCACCTCTAAAGTTCATTGGGAAAAATAACTTCAAATTTCCATCTCGGAGCACACCTGGACACAATGTTGGCAACTTTGTCATACCTCTTTTAAAGACACTCAGAATATGCTTATACAAAATAAAATTTTAATTTTTTGGTATAGAACCCCTTCTATACTTCATTGTTTAAAGCTTCTTCCCAATGATAATTGTTGGTGGTGTACATCTTCGGTTGGTAATTTATCCTATATATTATGGTCCTGTTGTCAGATTCAACCCTTTTGGCAACAGGTCCAATGACTAGTGCAAAATGTACTTGGTTGTCATATACATTTATCAGCTTCTTTAATGCTTCTTGGTATTGTTGACTGTGCCCCATACCTTCCTCACTCTGCACATAGATGGTTAGCTCTTTTATGTATACAAGCGAAATGACTAATACTGTCCCACTGCAAATCACAGGTTATTCCCTCAGTTTCTGGGCTTTTGGTTGGTATTTCTCAGACTGCCCACTTTGACCACCTTACCCACTTTCATCTGATACTCTTCCCGAATTTATGAAATGTTGGCAACCTTATTATAGTTCTCTGAATTCAACTTAAATTTGGGTTAATTAGATCTTCTACTGTCCAGCATGGTTCTTCTTTAATATCTTATTTGTGTGTTGTTAAGTCTCTCAGGTATTGTTCTTGATCTCTTTCTTTGGAGTGTTTCGCTGTACATGTTTCAGATGTTTATCTTATTAATATTGCTGACTTGTCAACTCAAAGTTCTACTTCTGGAATTGCATTACTTTGAAAATGTTGTACTTTTTATTTATCTTAATAATAAAAAGATTAACTGCAAAAAAATAAAAGATCCCATGCTGCCTAGTTCATCCCTTTATTAATTTATTTGTAACTTTTGAGCAGGAAATGTACACTAAGCTGTGGTGACTTGTTCCCAGATGTGTCCTAGGGATGGATAATATAGACCTGTTTTATTGACAGGGAAATTTTGCCCATGTTGCCAGGGAAATGCCCCTATTCTTTTTCAGTAAGTGTGAAGAGATCTTTAACTTCAACCTAGACAGTGATCAGAGATGGGTAGAAGGGACCTCAGTTTAATGTTTCATGTAAAGGACAGCACCTCAGCAGTGCAGACCTACTTCATACTGCACTACAGTGTCATTTAGAGGTATTTTCCCAAGTACCTGGTGTGGGGCTAGAACCCATGACCTTCCAATCTTCTGGCCCCAGAGGTAAGCATGCTACCTACTATGTTTAAATTTGTGTTGTAGCTTCATTATTAATGTACATGGAGAGATGCTTAAAGCTGATAACACTGTAGGTTAAATAGCTTAGAAAATACCATCCAGGAGGAAATAAGACCATTAATGGGAAAGGTTAAGAAAACTAGCATAAAGAGTGGATGTCTGTCGGTCATAACTGAGTGGTACAGATGGTGAGTGGTTCACAGGTTAAAAACACTGGCCTACAAATCATTTGACTGCAGATTCAGTTTTTCTTAGGGACACATGTGTTGCCCATGGAAATCTGAGGTAATGTTAGCTGCAGTAAACTTGTTTTTTACAAGCTACTACCACTACTACCAGCAAAGCTTAGATTGAGACTTATAAATGATTCAGTCTTTCTCTAGAAAGTCCAAGTGCAATACCATCACATCTTTTCTATGCTTTTGTTTCTATCTGCGTTCAAGGAAAACATCATATCTACTAGAAATTTTAAGCTTTTACCAGCCCAGTGATGTGGAGGGCTGAGGCACTGAATGCCTTTCTTCCTGCCACACTGGCAACCTGTGTTCAGGAATGAGCACATGTTGCCAGGGATCAGTGGAGTGAGAGAGGACTGAGCATCCCAAGGACTGCTCTCTTCTCCTGGAGAGGGGTGGCCAGTCATCTTGGCCCTTGACTGCCATCAGGTGGAGGCTTAATGGCAGTACAGACTGAGCAACTCAAAGGGAGGGGCCACAATCCCACAGAGTGTGCATGCCTCCAGATATATGTCCTGACATGCAGTTGCAGCAGGGGGACAGGAAAGAAAAGCAAAAAGCTGGACCCAACAGTGGATCACCATTCTGCACACTTCCCTAGGTCCGCACTGCCACACAGACACCTGGAGCTACTCTGGATGTGGACTTTCGGGGAGGATGGCCTTCCCTCTCAAACCCCACCCCAGGGGTAATCAGTGGCGGACTGGTTCTAGGTAGGTCCAGGGGAGGTGCGTGCCGAAAAAGGTGAGGTGGGGATGGAATCTGGATTGCCCAAGAGGTAAAAAGCTGTAAAAAAAAATATAGAAATTCTAAGCTTTTCCAAACAAAGCCTTTTCTTGAAGTCCTAGGGATTTCCAAAACATTCTCAGCTTTACCATCAGATGGCAAATGACCAAATCAAACATGCAATGTGCCTTGAATGTAGTTTTGGTACACATGAGGCAGTTGCCTGCTTGTTCAGTAACTGAGCACATCTTGTGTCCAGGGTACACCTTAACAAATTATGGTTGGTTGGTGGGTGGTTGTTGGGTACACTAATAAGGCACCTGCCTCTGATCAATTACATCCCCAGCAGCTTCCCCCTGAACATCCATACATGCCCTGATCCTCAAGGGCTGAAACCCCCAGTGGTACTGCTCATCACAAACAGATGGGACCAGCCCCTCTCTCTGCAGATAGTAGCTTCTTTTCTCTTACCTTAGAGGTGTTTCCAGCCATCCCCAAAGGTACAGGCTCACAGAAATCAACACATCATTTACTCCATTCTCTCTGAACACATGGGCAATGTGTGCCATCCCCCAAAAGGATAGACTGACAGGACTCTCATACCTGGAACACCAGGCTTTTACACACACAAAAAGCCCCTACTTGGGGTATGGCCTAGCAGGGCAAGATGGTGGTCACTCTGTGAACCAGCTCCTACATGGCACCCAATTAAATCAGAGAAAACTGCTAAAGTAATGATCAAATATTAGAAAAATTGAGCTCAGTAGTGTACCTCCTTGATGGCATCACAGAAACTGAAAAATTAAGCTCCCCTTAATTTTGACTCCACTACACTTGCAAACCATCCTGCCCCATCTGCAAATGGAGGATGAACTAGAACAAGGGCAATGGTGACTGGCAAGAACACACCAAGTCAAGAGGCAGAGTACTCTACCAGCTATGATCAAATGTTTGCAACCAGAAATGAGGGCAGGATTTAATAACGTAACCACACAGATGCTTCACCTCCAAACAATGGTCTTGGGCTTATCCAAAACAATTGCTTCCCACATTGCCAGACTAGACAAGGCAGAAAAAGGATTAGACATTGGATATAGGGGCATTTGGGCATCACAAATGTTATACTGGTTCGACCATTCTACCATTGAAATTCCACAATGGGGTACCTATGGAGGCCTCGTTGTTGGCTGGTGGAGTAGCATCTACTTATACCTATAACTATCATTCTAAAAAGTTGAAAATGCCACCCGACTATAGCCCCCTCTATTTATTGCTGGAATATGCTACACATATGGCTGACAGCTGATCCTAAACCTACTTTATTTACTCCTCTCTGGGGTAACCCCAACCTTACATTAACAAATAAATCTCTATTTTGGCACCCATGGAAGTCCATGGGACTTCAACATTTAGGCGATCTTTTGTTGCATGGTACTCGCTTTTTGGATTCGTATGTAAACCTTCAAGCCAAATGGGGCAGGATTACTGCAAATATTTGCAGCTTTGTGTTGTAACCCAACCCTTATTAAGGACTCTTTAAAAACACCTCTAATCCATCCTATATATCACAATGGCTCAAATGCCAATCACGTAGAGCGGGATTGATTTATAAGGTATTTGAGACCATATTCCTAACCAGTCCTCACCTCTATAGCTCATTGGGAAAAATAACTTCAAATTTCCATCTTGAACCAGACCTGGACACAATGTTGGCAACTTTGTCATACCTCTTTTAAAGACACTCAGAATATGCTTATACAAAATAAAATTTTAAAATTTTGGTATAAAACCCCTTCTATACTTCATCATTTAAAGCTTCTTCCCAATGATAACTGTTGGCAGTGTACATCTCTGGGTGGTACTTTATCCCATATATTATGGTCCTGTTGTCAAATTCAACCCTTTTGGCAACAAGTCCAATGACTAGAGCAAAATGTACTTGGTTGTCATATACCTTTATCAGCTTCTTTAATGCTTCTTGGTATTGTTGACTATGCCCCATACCTTCCTCGCTCTGCAGATAGGTGGTTAGCTCTTTTATGTATACAAGTGAAATGACTAATACTGTCCCACTGGAAATTTCAGGTTATTCCCTCAGTTTCTGGGCTTTTGGTTGGTATTTCTCAGACTGCCCACTTTGACCACCTTACCCACCTTTCATCTGATACTCTTCCCGAATTTATGAAATGTTGGCAATCTTATTATAGTTCTCTGAATTCAACTTAAATTTGGGTTAATCAGATCTTCTACTGTCCAGCATGGTTCTTCTTTAATGTCTTATTTGTTTGTTGTTAAGTCTCTCAGGTATTGTTCTTGATCTCTTTCTTTGGAGTGTTTCACTGTACATGTTTCTGATGTTTATATTATTAATATTGCTGATTTGTCAACTCAAAGTTATAATTCTGGAATTGTATTACTTTAAAAATGTACTTTTTATTTATCTTAATAATAAAAAGATTAACTGCAAAATAATAAAAGATCCCATGCTGCCTAGTTCATCCCTTTATTAATTTATTTGTAATTCAAGAGCAGGAAAGGTACACTAAGCTGTGGTGGCTTGTTCCCAGGTGTGTCCTGGGGATGGATAATATGGACCTGTTTTATTGACAGGGAAATTTTGCCCATGTTTCCAGGGAAATGCTCCTATTCTTCTTGGATAAGTGTGAAGGGATCTTTAACTTCAACCTAGACAGTGATCAGAGATGAGTATAAGGGACCTCGGTTTAATGTCTCATCTAAAGGACAGCACCTCAATAGTCAGACCTACCTCATACTGCACTACAATGTCATTTAGAGGTATTTCCCCAAGTAACTGATGTGGGGCTAGAACCCACGACCTTCCAATCTTCTGGCCCCAGAGGTAAGCATGCTACCTACTACGTTTAAATTTGTATTGTAGCTTCATTATTAATGTACGTGCAGAGATACTTAAAGCTGATAACACTGTAGGTTAGTTAGCTTAGAAGATGCCATCCAGGAAGAACTAAGACCGTTAATGGGAAGGGTTAAGAAAACTAGGATAAACAGTGGATGTCTGTCGGTCATAACTGAATGGTACAGATGGTGAGTGGTTCACAGGTTAAAAACACTGGCCTACAAATTATTTGACTGCAGATTCAGTTTTTCTTAGGGACACATGTGTTGCCCATGGAAATATGAGGTAATTTTAGCTGTAGTAAACTTTTTTTTTTTACAAGCTACTACCACTACCACCAGAAAAGCTTAGATTGAGACTTATAAATGATTCAGTCTTTCCCTAGAAAGTCCAAGTGCCAATACCATCACATCTTTTCTATGCTTTTCTTTTTATCTGAGTTCAAGGAAAACATCATATTTACTAGAAATTGTAAGCTTTTACCAGTCCAGTGGTGTGGAGGGCTGAGGCATTGAATGCCTTACTTCCTGCCACGCTGGCAACCTGTGTTCAGGAATGAGCACCTGTTGCCTGAGATCAGCGGGGTGAGAGAAAATTGAGTGCCCCAAGGACTACTTTCTTCTCCTGGAGAGGGGTGGCCAGCCAACCTGGCCCTTGACTGCCATCAGGTGGAGGCTTAATGGCAGTATAGGCTGAGCAACTCAAAGGGAGGGGCCACAATCCCGTAGAGTGTGCACACCTCCAGATGCATGTCCTGACATGCAGTTGCAGCAGGGGAACAGGGAAGAAAAGCAAAAAGCTGGACCCAACAGTGGATCACCATTCTGCGCACTTCCCTATGTCTGCACTGCCACACAGACACCTGGAGCTACTCTGGAAGTGGACTTTGGGGGAGGATGGCCTTCCCTCTTCAACCCCACCCCAGGGGCAATCTGTGGGGGACTGGCTCCAGGTAGGTCCGGGGAGGTGCTTGCTGACCAAGGTGAGGTGGGGATGGAGTCAGGATTGCCCAAGAGGTAAAAAACTGCAAAAAGAATAGAGAAATTCTAAGCTTTTCCAAGTCAAGCCCTTCCTTGAAGTCCTAGGGATTTCCCACTTGACACGGTGTGTGGCCAAAAAATTCTCAGGTTTACCACCAGATGGCAAATTACCAAATCAAACATGCAATGTACCTTGAATGTAGTTTTGGTACACGAGGCAGTTGCCTGCTTGTTCAGCAACTGAGCACATCTTGTGTCCAGGGCACACCTTAGCAAATTATGGTTGGTTGGTGGGTGGTTGATGGGTGCACTAATACGGCCCCTGCCTCTGATCAATTACATCCCCAGCTGCTTCCCCCGGACATCCATACATGCCCTGGTCCTCAAAGGCTGAAACCCCCAGTGGCAAAGCCAATGACAAATAGACGGGACCAGCCCCTCTCTCTGGAGACAGTAGCTTCTTTTCTCTTACCTCTCTCTTTACTTAGAGGTGTTTCCAGCCATCCCCAAAGGTACAGGCTCATAGAAATTAGCACATCATTTACTCCATTCTATGTGCACACATGGGCAATGTGTGCCATCCCCCAAAAGGATAGACTGACAGGACTCTCAGATACCTGGAACTCCAGGCTTTTACACGCACAAGAAACCCCTACTTGGGGTGTGGCCTAGCAGGGCAAGATGGTGGTCATTCTGTAACCAGCTCCTACATGGCACCCAATTAAATCAGAGAAAACTACTAAAGTAATGGTCAAAAATTAGAAAAATTGAGCTCAGTAGTGCACCTCTTTGATGGCATCACAGAAACTGCAAAACAGCAATCTCCCCTTAATTTTGACTCCACTACGCTTTCAAACCATGCTGCCCCAGGTGCAAATGGAAGATGAACTAGAACAAAGGCAATGGTGACTGGAAAGAACACACCAAGTCAAGCGGCAGAGTGCTCCATACCATCTATGATCAAATGTTTGCAGCAGGAAATGAGGGCAGGATTCAATAAAGTTACCGCACAGATACTTCACCTCCAATCAATAATCTTGGGCTTATCCAAAACAATTGCTTCCCACACTGTCAGACTAGACAAGGCAGAAAAAAGGATTAGACATTAGGTATATATGGGGATTTGGGCATCACAAATTCTATACTGGTTCAACTATTCTACCATTGAAATTCCATAATGGGGAACATATGGAGGCCTCGTTGTTGGGTGGTGGAGTTACGCCTACTTATACCTATAACTACCATTCTAAAAATTTGAAATGCCAGTCGACTGTAGCCACCTCTATGTATTACTGGAATAAGCTACACAAATGGCTGACAGCTGATCCAAAACCTACTTCATTTACTCCCCTCTGGGGTAACCCCAACCTTACATTAGCAAATAAATCTCTATTTTGGCACCCACGGAAGTCCATGGGAATTCAACATTTAGATGATCTTTTGCTCTATGGTACTCGCTTTTTGGATTCATATGTAAACCTTCATGCCAAATGGGGCAGGATCACTGCAAATATTTGTAGCTTTGTGTTGCAACCCAACCCTTATTAAGGACTCTCTCTAAAAACACCTCTAATCCATCCTATATATCACAATGGCTCAAATGCTAATCACGTAGAGCGGGATTGCTTTATAAGGTGTTTCAGATCATATTCCTAACCAGTTCCTCACCTCTAAAGCTCATTGGGAAAAAGAACTTTAAATTTCCATCTCGGAACACACCTGGACACAGTGTTGGCAACTTAGTCATACGTCTTTTAAAGACACTTAGAATATGCTTATACAAAATAACATTTTTTATTTTTGGTATAGAACCCCTTCTATACTTCACCATTTAAAGCTTCTTCCCAATGATAATTTTTGGCAGTGTACACCTCCAAGTGGTACTTCATCCCATATATTATGGTCCTGTTGTCAAATTCAACCCTTTTGGCAACAGATCCAATGACTAGTGCAAAATGTACTTGGTTTTCATATACCTTTATTAGTTTCTTTAATGCTTCTAGGTATTGTTGACTGTGCCCCATACCTTCCTCGCTCTGCACATAGGTGGTTAGCTCTTTTACGTATACAAGCGAAATGACTAATACTGTCCCACTGGAAATCTTAAGTTATTCCCTCAGTTTCTGGGCTTTTGGTTGGTATTTCTCAGACTGCCCGCTTTGACCACCTTACCCACCTTACATCTGATACTCTTCCTGAATTTATGAAATGTTGGCAACCTTATTATAGTTCTCTGAATTCAACTTAAATTTGGGTTAATTAGATCTTCTACTGTCCAGCATGGTTCTTCTTTAATATCTTATTTGTGTGTTGTTAGGTCTCTCAGATATTGTTCTTGATCTCTTTCTTTGGAGTGTTTCACTGTACATGTTTCTGATGTTTATCTTATTAATATTGCTGACTTATCAACTCAAAGTTCTACTTCTGGAATTGTTTTACTTTGAAAATGTTGTACTTTTTATTTATCTTAATAATAAAAAGATTAACTGCAAAAAAATAAAAGATCCCATGCTGCCTAGTTCATCCCTTTATTAATTTATTTGTAATTTTTGAGCAGGAAATGTACACTAAGCTGTGGTGACTTGTTCCCAGATGTGTCCTAGGGATGGATAATGTGGACCTGTTTTATTGACAGGGAACTTTTGCCCATGTTGCCAGGGAAATGCCCCTATTCTTTTTCAGTAAGTGTGAAGAGATCTTTAACTTCAACCTAGACAGTGATCAGAGATGGGTAGAAGGGACCTCGGTTTAATGTATCATGTAAAGGACAGCACCTCAGCAGTGCAGACCTACCTCATACTGCACTACAGTGTCATTTAGAGGTATTTCCCAAAGTACCTGGTGTGGGGCTAGAACCCATGACCTTCCAATCTTCTAGCCCCAGAGGTTAGCATGCTACCTACTATATTTAAATTTGTGTTGTGGCTTCATTATTAATGTACGTGGAGAGATGCTTAAATCTGATAACACTGTAGGTTAAATAGCTTAGAAAATACCATCCAGGAGGAAATAATACCATTAATGGGAAAGATTAAGAAAACTAGCATAAAGAGTGGATGTCTGTCGGTCATAACTGAGTGGTACAGATGATGAGTGGTTCACAGGGTAAAAACACTGGCCTACAAATCATTTGACTGCAGATTCAGTTTTTCTTAGGGACATGTGTTGCCCATGGAAATCTGAGGTAATGTTAGCTGCAGTAAACTTGTTTTTTACAAGCTACTACCACTACCACCAGCAAAGCTTAGATTGAGACTTATAAATGATTCAGTCTTTCTCTAGAAAGTCCAAGTGCAATACCATCACACTTTTTCTATGCTTTTCTTTTATCTGCTTTCAAGGAAAACATCATATCTACTAGAAATTTTAAGCTTTACCAGCCCAGTGATGTGGAGGGCTGAGGCACTGAATGCCTTTCTTCCTGCCACACTGGCAACCTGTGTTCAGGAATGAGCACATGTTGCCTGGGATCAGTGGAGTGAGAGGACTGAGCATCCCAAGGACTGCTCTCTTCTCCTGGAGGGTGGCCAGTCATTTGGCCCTTGACTGCCATCAGGTGGAGGCTTAATGGCAGTACAGACTGAGCAACTCAAAGGAAGGGGCCACAATCCCGTAGAGTGTGCATGCCTCCAGATGCATGTCCTGACATGCAGTTGCAGCAGGGGAAGAGGGAAGAAAAGCAAAAAGCTGGACCCAACAGTGGATCACCATTCTGCACACTTCCCTAGGTCTGCACTGCCACACAGACACCTGGAGCTACACTGGATGTGGAATTTGGGGGAGGATGGCCTTCCCTCTCAAACCCCACCCCAGGGGTAATCAGTGGCGGACTGGCTCTAGGTAGGTCCAGGGGAGGTGCGTGCCGAAAAAGGTGAGGTGGGGATGGAATCTGGATTGCCCAAGAGGTAAAAAGCTGTAAAAAAAAATATAGAAATTCTAAGCTTTTCCAAACAAAGCCTTTTCTTGAAGTCCTAGGGATTTCAAAAACATTCTCAGCTTTACCATCAGATGGCAAATGACCAAATCAAACATGCAATGTGCCTTGAATGTAGTTTTGGTACACATGAGGCAGTTGCCTGCTTGTTCAGTAACTGAGCACACCTTGTGTCCAGGGTACACCTTAGCAAATTATGGTTGGTTGGTGGGTGGTTGTTGGGTACACTAATAAGGCACCTGCCTCTGATCAATTACATCCCCAGCAGCTTCCCCCTGAACATCCATACATGCCCTGATCCTCAAGGGCTGAAACCCCCAGTGGAACTGCTCATCACAAACAGATGGAACCAGCCCCTCTCTCTGCAGATAGTAGCTTCTTTTCTCTTACCTTTGAGGTGTTTCCAGCCATCCCCAAAGGTACAGGCTCACAGAAATCAACACTTCATTTACTCCATTCTCTCTGAACACATGGGCAATGTGTGCCATCCCCCGAAAGGATAGACTGACAGGACTCTCAGATACCTGGAACACCAGGCTTTTACACACACAAAAAGCCCCTACTTGGGGTATGGCCTAGCAGGGCAAGATGGTGGTCACTCTGTGAACCAGCTCCTACATGGCACCCAATTAAATCAGAGAAAACTACTAAAGTAATGATCAAAAATTAGAAAAATTGAGCTCAGTAGTGCACCTCTTTGATGGCATCACAGAAACTGAAAAATTAAGCTCCCCTTAATTTTGACTCCACTACGCTTGCAAACCATCCTGCCTCATCTGCAAATGGAGGATGAACTAGAACAAGGGCAATGGTGACTGGCGAGAACACACCAAGTCAAGAGGCAGAGTACTCTACCAGCTATGATCAAATGTTTGCAACCAGAAATGAGGGTAGGATTTAATAACGTAGTCACACAGATGCTTCACCTCCAAACAATGGTCTTGGGCTTATCCAAAACAATTGCTTCCCACATTGCCAGACTAGACAAGGCAGAAAAAGGATTAGACATTGGATATAGGGGCATTTGGGCATCACAAATGTTATACTGGTTCGACCATTCTACCATTGAAATTCCACAATGGGGTACCTATGGAGGCCTCATTGTTGGCTGGTGGAGTAGCATCTACTTATACTTATAACTATCATTCTAAAAGTTGAAAATGCCACCCGACTATAGCCCCCTCTATTTATTGCTGGAATATGCTACACAAATGGCTGACAGCTGATCCTAAACCTACTTTATTTACTCCTCTCTGGGGTAACCCCAACCTTACATTAACAAATAAATCTCTATTTTGGCACCCATGGAAGTCCATGGGACTTCAACATTTAGGCGATCTTTTGTTGCATGGTACTCGCTTTTTGGATTTGTATGTAAACCTTCAAACCAAATCGGGCAGGATTATTGCAAATATTTGCAGCTTTGTGTTGTAACCCAACCCTTATTAAGGACTCTTTAAAAACACCTCTAATCCATCCTATATATCACAATGGCTCAAATGCCAATCACGTAGAGCGGGATTGATTTATAAGGTATTTGAGACCATATTCCTAACCAGTCCCTCACCTCTATAGCTCATTGGGAAAAATAACTTCAAATTTCCATCTTGAAACAGACCTGGACACAGTGTTGGCAACTTTGTCATACCACTTTTAAAGACACTCAGAATATGCTTATACAAAATAAAATTTTAAAATTTTGGTATAAAACCCCTTCTATACTTCATCATTTAAAGCTTCTTCCCAATGATAACTGTTGGCAGTGTACATCTCCGGGTGGTACTTTATCCCATATATTATGGTCCTGTTGTCAAATTCAACCCTTTTGGCAACAGGTCCAATGACTAGAGCAAAATGTACTTGGTTGTCATATACCTTTATCAGCTTCTTTAATGCTTCTTGGTATTGTTGACTATGCCCCATACCTTCCTCGCTCTGCACATAGGTGGTTAGCTCTTTTATGTATACAAGCGAAATGACTAATACTGTCCCACTGGAAATTTCAGGTTATTCCCTCAGTTTCTGGGCTTTTGGTTGGTATTTCTCAGACTGCCCACTTTGACCACCTTACCCACCTTTCATCTGATACTCTTCCCAAATTTATGAAATGTTGGCAACCTTATTATAGTTCTCTGAATTCAACTTAAATTTGGGTTAATCAGATCTTCTACTGTCCAGCATGGTTCTTCTTTAATGTCTTATTTGTTTGTTGTTAAGTCTCTCAGGTATTGTTCTTGATCTCTTTCTTTGGAGTGTTTCACTGTACATGTTTCTGATGTTTATATTATTAATATTGCTGATTTGTCAACTCAAAGTTCTAATTCTGGAATTGTATTACTTTAAAAATGTACTTTTATTTATCTTAATAATAAAAGATTAACTGCAAAATAATAAAAGATCCCATGCTGCCTAGTTCATCCCTTTATTAATTCATTTGTAATTCAAGAGCAGGAAAGGTACACTAAGCTGTGGTGGCTTGTTCCCAGGTGTGTCTTGGGGGTGGATAATATGGACCTGTTTTATTGACAGGGGAATTTTGCCCATGTTTCCAGGGAAATGCTCCTATTCTTCTTGGATAAGTGTGAAGGGATCTTTAACTTCAACCTAGACAGTGATCAGAGATGGGTAGAAGGGACCTCGGTTTAATGTCTCATCTAAAGGACAGCACCTCAGCAGTCAGACCTACCTCATACTGCACTACAATGTCATTTAGAGGTATTTCCCCAAGTAACTGATGTGGGGCTAGAACCCATGACCTTCCAATCTTCTGGCCCCAGAGGTAAGCATGCTACCTATTATGTTTTAATTTGTATTGTAGCTTCATTATTAATGTACGTGCAGGGATACTTAAAGCTGACAACACTGTAGGTTAGTTAGCTTAGAAGATGCCATCCAGGAAGAACTAAGACCGTTAATGGGAAGGGTTAAGAAAACTAGGATAAACAGTGGATGTCTGTCGGTCATAACTGAATGGTACAGATGGTGAGTGGTTCACTGGGTAAAAACACTGCCCTACAAATTATTTGACTGCAGATTCAGTTTTTCTTAGGGACACATGTGTTGCCCATGGAAATCTGAGGTAATTTTATCTGTAGTAAACTTTTTTTTTTTACAAGCTACTACCACTTCCACCAGAAAAGCTTAGATTGAGACTTATAAATGATTCAGTCTTTCCCTAGAAAGTCCAAGTGCCAATACCATCACATCTTTTCTATGCTTTTCTTTTATCTGAGTTCAAGGAAAACATCATATTTACTAGAAATTGTAGCTTTTACCAGTCCAGTGGTGTGGAGGGTGAGGCATTGAATGCCTTACTTCCTGCCACGCTGGCAACCTGTGTTCAGGAATGAGCACATGTTGCCTGAGATTAGCGGGGTGAGAGAAAATTGAGTGCCCCAAGGACTACTTTCTTCTCCTGGAGAGGGGTGGCCAGCCAACCTGGCCCTTGACTGCCATCAGATGGAGGCTTAATGGCAGTATAGGCTGAGCAACTCAAAGGGAGGGACACACAATCCCGTAGAGTGTGCATGCCTCTAGATGCATGTCCTGACATGCAGTTGCAGCAGGGGAACAGGGAAGAAAAGCAAAAAGCTGGACCCAACAGTGGATCACCATTCTCGCACTTCCTAGTCTGCACTGCCACACAGACACCTGGAGCTACTCTGGATGTGGACTTTGGGGAGGATGGCTTCCTCTTCAACCCCACCCCAGGGCAATCTGTGGGGACTGGCTCCAGGTAGGTCCGGGAGGTGCTTGCTGACCAAGGTGAGGTGGGATGGAGTCAGGATTGCCCAAGAGGTAAAAACTGCAAAAGAATAGAGAAATCTAAGCTTTTTCCAAGTCAAGCCTTCCTTGAAGTCCTAGGGATTTCCCACTTGACACGGTGTTTGGCCAAAAAATTCTCAGGTTTACCACCAGATGGCAAATGACCAAATCAAACATGCAATGTACCTTGAATGTAGTTTTGATACACGAGGCAGTTGCCTGCTTGTTCAGTAACTGAGCACATCTTGTGTCCAGGGCACACCTTAGCAAATTATGGTTGGTTGGTGGGTGGTTGATGGGTGCACTAATACAGCCCCTGCCTCTGATCAATTACATCCCCAGCTGCTTACCCCAGACATCCATACATGCCCTGGTCCTCAAAGGCTGAAACCCCCAGTGGCAAAGCCAATGACAAATAGACGGGACCAGCCCCTCTCTCTGGAGACAGTAGCTTCTTTTCTCTTATCTCTCTCTTTACTTAGAGGTGTTTCCAGCCATCCCCAAAGGTACAGGCTCACAGAAATTAGCACATCATTTACTCCATTCTATGTCACACATGGGCAATGTGCCATCCCCAAAAGGATAGACTGACAGGACTCTCAGATACCTGGAACTCCAGGCTTTACACGCACAAGAAAGCCCTACTTGGGGTGTGGCCTAGCAGGGCAAGATGGTGGTCATTCTGTGAACCAGCTCCTACATGGCACCCAATTAAATCAGAGAAAACTACTAAAGTAATGGTCAAAAATTAGAAAAATTGAGCTCAGTAGTGCACCTCTTTGATGGCATCACAGAAACTGCAAAACAGCAATCTCCCCTTAATTTTGACTCCACTACACTTGCAAACCATCCTGCCCCAGCTGCAAATGGAGGATGAACTAGAACAAAGGCAATGGTGACTGGAAAGAACACACCCAAGTCAATCGGCAGAGTCATCCATACCAGCTATGATCAAATGTTTGCAGCAGGAAATGAGGGCAGGATTCAATAAAGTTACCGCACAGATACTTCAAGTCCAATCAATAGTCTTGGGCTTATCCAAAACAATTGCTTCCCACACTGCCAGACTAGACAGGGCAGAAAAAAGGATTAGACATTAGGTATATATGGGGATTTGGGCATCACAAATGCTATACTGGTTCAACTATTCTACCATTGAAATTCCACAATGGGGAACATATGGAGGCCTCGTTGTTGGGTGGTGGAGTTACGCCTACTTATACCTATAACTACCATTCTAAAAATTTGAAATGCCAGCCGACTATAGCCACCTCTATGTATTACTGGAATATGCTACACAAATGGCTGACAGCTGATCAAAAACCTACTTTATTTACTCCCTCTGGGGTAACTCAACCTTACATTAGCAAATAAATCTTTATTTTGGCACCCATGGAAGTCCATGAGAATTCAACATTTAGATGATCTTTTGCTCTATGGTACTCGCTTTTTGGATTCATATGTAAACCTTCATGCCAAATGGGGCAGGATCACTGCAAATATTTGCAGCTTTGTGTTGCAACCCAACCCTTATTAAGGACTCTCTTTAAAAACACCTTTAATCTATCCTATACATCACAAAGGCTCAAATGCTAATCATGTATAGCGGGATTGCTTTATAAGGTGTTTGAGATCATATTCCTAACCAGTTCCTCACCTCTAAAGCTCATTGGGAAAAAAAACTTTAAATTTCCATCTCGGAACACACCTGGACACAGTGTTGGCAACTTAGTCATACGTCTTTTAAAGACACTTAGAATATGCTTATACAAAATAAAATTTTTCATTTTTGGTATAGAACCCCTTCTATACTTCACCATTTAAAGCTTCTTCCCAATGATAGTTGTTGGCAGTGTACACCTCCGAGTGGTACTTCATCCCATATATTATGGTCCTGTTGTCAAATTCAACCCTTTTGGCAACAGATCCAATGACTAGTGCAAATGTACTTGGTTGTCATATACCTTTATTAGTTTCTTTAATGCTTCTAGGTATTGTTGACTGTGCCTCATACCTTCCTCGCTCTGCACATAGGTGGTTAGCTCTTTTACGTATACAAGCGAAATGACTAATACTGTCCCACTGGAAATCTCAAGTTATTGCCTCAGTTTCTGGGCTTTTGGTTGGTATTTCTCAGACTGCCCGCTTTGACCACCTTACCCACCTTTCATCTGATACTCTTCCTGAATTTATGAAATGTTGGCAACCTTATTATAGTTCTCTGAATTCAACTTAAATTTAAGTTAATTAGATCTTCTACTGTCCTAGCATGGTTCTTCTTTCATATCTTATTTGTGTGTTGTTAGGTCTCTCAGATATTGTTTTTGAGTCTTTCTTTTTGATGTTTATCTTATTAATATTGTTGACTTGTCAACTCAAAGTTCTACTTCTGGAATTGTATTACTTTGAAATGTTGTACTTTTTATTTATCTTAATAATAAAAAGATTAACTGCAAAAAAATAAAAGATCCCATGCTGCCTAGTTCATCCCTTTATTAATTTATTTGTAATTCAAGAGCAGGAAAGGTACACTAAGCTGTGGTGGCTTGTTCCCAGGTGTGTCCTGGGGTGGATAATATGGACCTGTTTTATTGACATGGAAATTTTGCCCATGTTGCCAGGGAAATGCCCCTATTCTTCTTGGATAAGTGTGAAGGGATCTTTAACTTCAACCTAGACAGTGATCAGAGATGGGTAGAAGGGACCTCGGTTTAATGTCTCATCTAAAGGACAGCACCACAGCAGTCAGACCTACCTCATACTGCACTACAGTGTCATTTAGAGGTATTTCCCCAAGTAACTGATGTGGGGTTAGAACCCATGACCTTCCAATCTTCTGGCCCCAGAGGTAAGCATGCTACCTACTACGTTTAAATTTGTATTGTAGCTTCATTATTAATGTACGTGCAGAGATGCTTAAAGCTGATAACACTGTAGGTTAATTAGATTAGAAGATGCCATCCAGGAAGAACTAAGACCGTTAATGGGAAAGGTTAAGAAAACTAGCATAAACAGTGGATGTCTGTCGGTCATAACTGAGTGGTACAGATGGTGAGTGGTTCACAGGGTAAAAACACTGGCCTACAAATTATTTGACTGCAGATTCAGTTTTTCTCAGGGACACATGTGTTGCCCATGGAAATCTGAGGTAATTTTAGCTGTAGTAAACTTTTTTTTTTATGTTACTACCACTACCAGAAAAGCTTAGATTGAGACTTATAAATGATTCATTCTTTCCTAGAAAGTCCAAGTGCCAATACCATCACATCTTTTCTATGCTTTTCTTTTTATCTGAGTTCAAGGAAAACATATTTACTAGAAATTGTAAGCTTTTACCGGTCCAGTGGTGTGGAGGGCTGAGGGATTGAATGCCTTACTTCCTGCCACGCTGGCAACCTGTGTTCAGGAATGAGCACATGTTGCCAGAGATCAGCGGGATGAGAGAAAATTGAGTGCCCCAAGGACTGCTCTCCTCTCCTGGAGAGGGGTGGCCAACCAACCTGTCCCTTGACTGCGATCAGATGGAGGCTTAAATGGCAGTATAGGCTGAGCAACTCAGAGGGAGGGGCCACAATCTCGTAGAGTGTGCATGCCTCCAGATGCATGTCCTGACATGCAGTTGCAGCAGGGGAACAGGGAAGAAAAGCAAAAAGCTGGACCCAACAGTGGATCACCATTCTGCACACTACCCTAGGTCTGCACTGCCACACAGACACCTGGAGCTACTCAGGATGTGGACTTTGGGGGAGGATGGCCTTCCCTCTTCAACCCCACCCCAGGGGCAATCTGTGGGGGACTGGCTCCAGGTAGGTCTGGGGAGGTGCTTGCTGACCAAGGTGAGGTGGGGATGGAGTCAGGATTGCCCAAGAGGTAAAAAGCTGCAAAAAGAATAAAGAAATTCTAAGCTTTTCCAAGTCAAGCCCTTCCTTGAATCCTAGGGATTTCCCACTTGACATGGTGTGTGGCCAAAGAATTCTCAAGTTTACCACCAGATGGCAAATGACCAAATCAAACATGCAATGTGCCTTGAATATAGTTTTGCTACACGAGGCAGTTGCCTGCTTGTTCAGTAACTGAGTACATCTTGTGTCCAGGGCACACCTTAGCAAATTATGGTTGGCTGGTGGGTGGTTGATGGGTGCACTAATACGGCCCCTGCCTCTGATCAAATACATCCCCAGCTGCTTCCCCCTGGACATACATACATGCCCTGGTCCTCAAAGGCTGAAACCCCCAGTGGCAAAGCCGATGACAGATGGGACCAGCCCCTCTCTCAGGAGACAGTAGCTTCTTTTCTCTTACCTCTCTCTTTACTTAGAGGTGTTTCCAGCCATCCCCAAAGGTACAGGCTCACAGAAATCAGCACATCATTTACTCCATTCTATCTGCACACATGGGCAATGTGTGCCATCCCCCAAAAGGACAGACTGACAGGACTCTCAGATACCTGGAACTCCAGGCTTTTACACGCACAAGAAGCCCCTACTTGGGTGTGGCTTAGCAGGGCAAGATGGTGGTCATTCTGTGAACCAGCTCCTACATGGCACCCAATTAAATCAGAGAAAACTACTAAAGTAATGGTCAAAAATTAGAAAAATTGAGCTCAGTAGTGCACCTCTTTGATGGCTTCACAGAAACTACAAAACAGCAATCTCCCCTTAATTTTGACTCCACTACGCTTGCAAACCATCCTGCCCCAGCTGCAAATGGAGGATGAACTAGAACAAAGGCAAGGGTGACTGGCGAGAACACACCAAGTCAAGTGGCACAGTGCTTCATACCAGCTATGATCAAATGTTTGCAGCCAGAAATGAGGGCAGGATTCAATAAAGTTACCACACAGATACTTCACCTCCAAACAATGGTCTTGGGTTTATCCAAAACAATTGCTTCCTACACTGCCAGACTAGACAAGGCAGAAAAAGGTTTAGACATTGGATATAGGGGCATTTGGGCATCACAAATGTTATACTGGTTCGACCATTCTACCATTGAAATTCCACAATGGGGTACATATGGAGGCCTCATTGTTGGCTCTTGGAGTAGCGTCTACTTATACCTATAACTACCATTCTAAAAATTTGAAAATGCCAGCCGACTATAGCCACCTCTATTTATTGCTGGAATATGCTACACAAATGGTTGACAGCTGATCCTAAACCTGCTTTATTTAATCCTCTCTGGGGTAACCCCAACCTTACATTAACAAATAAATCTCTATTTTGGCACCCATGGAAGTCCATGGGAATTCAACATTTAGACGATCTTTTGTTGCATGGTACTCGCTTTTTGGATTCATATGTAAACCTTCAAGCCAAATGGGGCAGGATCATTGCAAATATTTGCAGCTTTGTGTTGTAACCCAACCCTTATTAAGGACTCTCTCTAAAAACACCTCTAATCCAACCTATATATCACAATGGCTCAAATGCCAATCACGTAGAGCGGGATTGGTTTATAAGGTATTTGAGATCATATTCCTAACCAGTTCCTCACCTCTATAGCTCATTGGGAAAAATAACTTCAAATTTCCATCTCGGAACACACCTGGACACAATGTTGTCAACTTTGTCATACCTCTTTTAAAGACACTCAGAATATGCTTATACAAAATAAAATTTTAAAATTTTGGTATACAACCCCTTCTATACTTCATCATTTAAAGCTTCTTCCCAATGATAGTTGTTGGCAGTGTACACCTCCGAGTGGTACTTCATCCCATATATTATGGTCCTGTTGTCAAATTCAACCCTTTTGGCAACAGGTCCAATGACTAGTGCAAAATGTACTTGGCTGTCATATACCTTTATTAGTTTCTTTAATGCTTCTTGGTATTGTTGACTATGCCCCATACCTTCCTCGTTCTGCACATAGGTGGTTAGCTCTTTTACGTATACAAGCGAAATGACTAATACTGTCCCACTGGAAATCTCAAGTTATTCCCTGAGTTTCTGGGCTTTTGGTTGGTATTTCTCAGACTGCCCACTTTGACCACCTTACCCACCTTTCATCTGATACTCTTCCTGAATTTATGAAATGTTGGCAACCTTATTATAGTTCTCTGAGTTCAACTTAAATTTGGGTTAATTAGATCTTCTACTGTCCAGCATGGTTCTTCTTTAATATCTTATTTGTGTGTTGTTAGGTCTCTCAGGTATGGTTCTTGATCTCTTTCTTTGGAGTGTTTCACTGTACATGTTTCTGAAGTTTATCTTACTAATATTGCTGACTTGTCAACTCAAAGTTCTACTTCTGGAATTGTATTACTTTGAAAATGTACTTTTTATTCATCTTAATACTAAAAAGATTAACTGCAAAAAAATAAAAGATCCCAGGCTACTTAGTTCATCCCTTTGTTAATCTATTTGTAATTGTTGAGTAGGAAAGGTACACTAAGCTGTGGTGACTTGTTCCCAGGTGTGTCCTGGGGGTGGATAATTTGGACCTGTTTTATTGACAGGGAAATTTTGACCATGTGGCTAGGGAAATGCTCCTATTCTTCTTTGATAAGTCTGAAGGGATCTTTAACTTCAACCAAGACAGTGACCAGAGATGGGTAGATGGGAATTCGGTTTAATGTCTCATCTAAAGGACTTCACCTCAGCAGTGCAGACCTCCCTCATACTGCACTACAATGTCATTTAGTGGTATTTCCCCAAATACCTAGTGTGGGGCTAGAACCCATCACCTTCCAATCTTCTGGCCCCAGAGGTAAGCATGCTACCTACTATGTTTAAATCTGTGTTGTAGCTTCATCATCAATGTACGTGGAGAGATACAAAGGTGATAACACTGTGGTTAAATAACTTAGGAAATACAATCCAGGAAGAGCTACATGACCGTTAATGGGAAGGCTAAGAAAACTAGGATAAACAGTGGATGTCTGTTGGCCATAACTGAATGGTACAGATGGTGAATGGTTCAGAGGGTAAAAACACTGGCCTACAAATCATTTGACTGCAGATTCAGTTTCTCTCAGTGACACATTTGTTGCCAAGGAAATCTGAGGTAATGTTAGCTGCAGTAAACTTTTTTTTTTACAAGCTACTACCACTACCACCAGCAAAGCTTAGATTGAGACTTATAAATGATTCAATCTTTCTCTAGAAAGTCCAAGTGCCAATACCATCACATCTTTTCTATGCTTTTCATTTTTTTTTTTCCAAATTCAAGTTTATTGCAGGAAAGACTCCGTTGAGCAAGCTCATTCACAAGGAGGTCCTGAGTCACATACACATACAATTCGCTAATACATTGACAGGAAAATTGAATGTGGAACAAGCAAAGAATATATGTATAATACAAGAGGTATACAAAATAGAAATCCTTGTGCTATTTATGCAAATACATTCCAGCTTAATCCTTGTGCTAAGTTATCTAATACATTCCAGCTTAATGAGTAGAGGGACAGTTGGTACATAGGTAATTGGCTTAGAGTTGGGGGGGCCTAGTAGCTACTACATACATCTTTTATTTTAGAGACAGCTAGTGTTTTGTAGGAGTTAATTGATACGATGCTGGTTAGCTTCAGCATGGCTTGTAGTTGGTTCCAAATGTTGGGGAGGGCATATGAGACAGCTCATTGGCCAGTTGTAGTACAAGTTCTGGGAACATCTAGTAAAATGAAGTCAGGTTTCCTTAGGGAGTAAGCACTATGCGAGATGTGCATGAGAGACGTTAAGTAGTTAGGCAATTTGTGAAGAAGTAACTAGGGTCCAATACCAGCATGAAGAAGGCATCTGGTGGCGTGAGGTCCACCCAACCACTGCATATAGATCACAGTGGTGGGTCCTGTATGAGAGCTAGTAGTAAAGTGAAGATGCCGGTGGTAGAGTACATCCAGTTTAGATAGGCTGAAGGTCGGGAGGAGATAAAATAAAGTCTCCATAGTCAAGTAGGGGAAAGAATGTTGCTTGGACAAGTCATTTGCAGGTTCTGAGAGAAAAGAGGGTCCTATTTCTAAAGAAGAAAACCGTTGCTTTTAAGCCTCTTCATAGATCCTCGACATGGTCATTGAAAGAAAGCTTGTTGTCTATCCACATACCTAGATATTTAAATTTAGGGTATGACTTGAGGTTCACCTAGGGAGGTACAGTAACTATGAAGTTCTTTGGTGGAGCAGGTAGGGCACCAGACAAGGCTAGTCTCAAAAAAATCATTGCTTTGGTTTTTTTGGCATTTAAGAGAAGCTTGGCATTGATAAGGTTGCTTTCTAACTGGATAAAGTCAGTTTGCAGTGCTTCCCTGACTTCAGATAAGGTTGAGCCTGATGTGTACAAAACCGTATCATCCGCAGAGAAATGTATACTGAAGTTCTTTATGTGGGAATCAAGGTTGTTGATATACAGGGAAAAAAGGATTGGTCCTAGGATGGAGCCTTGGGGACTCCTCTGGCAATTGGAAGGGTGGCAGATAGTAGGCCATCAGCTTTGACTTTTTGTATCCTTCCAGAGAGATAACTGCTAAACCACTGTAAAGTAGGTGGAGTGGCACCTAGGTAGGCAAGACAGGTGATTAGGAGGTTTCATAGGTTTACAGAGTTTATAAAGACTATAGTCCATATACTCACCATCTATTTTATGTATATCCAGGAATATTATTTTTGATCATATATTGATCAATTTGCATCTTAAAGGATTCCATTGTTCTGCTAACTATTATTTCAATTGGAAGCCTATTCCAGATCTTAACCACTCTCACAGTTAACCAGTACTTTCTTCTGAGTGTTTTAAACCTATCTGATTTAATCTGCAGTGGATGAGTCTAGTACCATAGGGTTGATCCCTTAATACAAGATTTAGCTGTTCCCAGAGGTGGGGTCGTTAAGTGCCTATATATTAAACATAGGTCACCTCGCATTCTTGATACTCAAAGGTATACAGGCCCAGAGCTGACAGCCTCTGTTCATACTCCTGCCCCTGGACCCAGCTATCCTCCTTGTTGCTCTCCTTTGCACCCCTCCAAAGATCTTATATCGCCCCTGCCCCCTGGTGCCCAAAACTGGGTGCAGTATTCCATATGAGGACGCACCAAAGATGTGTAAAGTGGTAAGAGAACTTCTTTTTTATTGCTCTTTATATGTTTATTTATGCAATATTGTATGTTGCTAGCCTTTTTTATTATTTGATTATAATGTGGCCTGAAGCTTAAGTTATTACATATTTTAACTCCCAGGTCACTTTCTTCGGTGACAACCCTTAATAATTCATTTCCCAACCTGTACTGAAAATTTATACTATTTTTGCCAATATGTATAACTGTACATTTTGTTACATTGAAAGTTGACCCTTGCTTTTGTGCCCATTCTTCCAAATTATTTAGGGTGGTCTGGAGTATATTAGCATCTTCTATACCGTTTATCACCTTACCCACTCTGGTATCATCGGCAAATTTTGATAGCCATATATCCGGTGCAGAACGCATAGACCGATGTAAATGCTAAACAGACAGGCCTCAATACGAGCTCTGTGGGACGTCACTGGTCACATCTGTCCATCTTGAATATTCTCCTTACACAAACCCTCTGCTGTCTACCCATAAGCTATGACCTAATCCAGTGAACAATGTCAGAATGTATCCCCATTTTACTGAGTGCATCAATCAGTTTTGTCATGTGGCACTTTATCAAAGGCCTTGGCGAGTCCAAGAAAATCACATCCACTGAACTCCCACCGTCCAGGGCCTTATTTATAAAATTCAGGAGATTCATCTGACATGATCTGCCCTTTATGAAGCCATGCTGTGTATTATCTGTTTTCCCAGTTTGCTGTTGAAAGTCTATAATATAATCTTTAATAATACCCTCCAGTACTTTGCCCAATTGAAGTCAGGCTAATTGGCCTGTAATTTTCCACATTCTCGTGATCCTTTTTATGTATAGGGACAACCACTGCCTGTTTCCATACTTCTGGTACATCACCCTCTCTTGTGGATTGTTGAAAGAGACAGGTAATAGGACCTGCCAGTTGGTCTGCCAATTCCTTTAATACCCTAGGGTGCAATTCATCGGGACCTTGGGCTTTGTTCTGGTTTAGTGACTTTAGTTTTTTTAGCACATCGCATTCCATTAGGGTAATAATTGGCTTCCAAGATGCCATACTATTTTGGGGTATAGTAATTATAGGGTGATTAAAAACTGAAGCAAAGTAGTTATTGTAGTATTCTGCCATTAACTGGTTATCCATTATAATAGTTCCATCTTGATTTCTTAAGGGGCCTTATATTCTTTATATTACCCTTTTTATTATTAATGTATGAATAAAATGATTTATAATTATCCTTCACCCTGGTAGCCAGCCTATATTCATAGTTCTTTTTTGCTTGCTCGATGTGTTTTTTTGTGACCCTTAAACATTTTTTATATTTCGCCCAACTACCCTCATCACCACTTAGTTTTGCTGTTCTATACATTCTATTTTTTTTTTATTTCCTTTTTAATTTTGATGTCATCCATACTGGGAAGGTTTATTTTATTTACTGACTCGTATTTATTAAAAGATGGAACATGGGACTTAACTAGGCCATGCAGTTTCTGTTGTAATTTGTCCCACATGACAGAAAGCGAGGCATCCTTGAATTCGTTCTTCCAGTTCCATTTTAGAAAATCGGTTCTCATGCCCACAAAATTTGCTCTGTCATACCTAGATATGGATGTTTTACCTAAATTAACACTTATCTGCTATGTATACTTAAACTTAACTATTAAATGATCACTAGTACCTAGTGGTGGCAAAACTGTTCAGTCCTGTATCTTATCATTTAAATTACTCAAAACCAGGTCCAAGATGTGATTTCTCCTGGTATTAGTTGTGACATACTGTTCTAAGGCAGCTAGATTAATTATTTCTAGATATTGTTCTTCTATGGCTGTATTTACTTGCAAAGTATTCCAATTTATGCCTGGTAAATTGAAATCACCTAATAATATGACATCATTTAAATTTGCCATCTGCTTGACAAAGTCGGACAGCATAATATCTTCCAATGTGGTGTGAGGAGATCTGTAATAACCCCAATATTTAACCTGATATTCTGTTTAAAAGAAATTTTACCCATAATACCTCACTATTTTCCCATTTTGGGTATCCATCTCTCCGATACAATAACCTCATGTATATGGCACATCCCACTTGTTGATTTTGCTATCCTTATATATAAGGTATAGCCTTGAATGTTCCTATCCCAAGTATCCTCTGGTTTCCACCATGTCTCAGTGATTGCACAAATGTGGATATTGTGGGTATATAAGATGACTTGAAGCTCATCCATCTTATTGTTCAAACTTCTTGCATTTAATGAAATAAAGTTGATTTTGGATTCTGAATGACTGCTTTTGGGTACTATATTTTGTGTAGTTTCTTGACCCCTCCCCCCCATTTTTTAGTTTAAATGTATGTCGATTATCTGTTTTAATTTGTAGGAAAATATATGTTTTCCCTGTTAATTCAGGTGTAACCCATCCTGGGAAAACAAATGATATCCTTGGAAATCCTGCCAATGGTCTATATATTTATCGTCTTCTCTCTGACACCATCGCTTCATCCAACCATTTAGCCTAAGTGTTTCTTTTATTAGTGCTGTACTTGCCTTTGGTACAGGTAATATTCCGGAAATTATTAGGTCACACCCCTGGGTCTTCAAAGACTTGCCTACCTCCTCAAAATCTCTTAGGATCTCTGTAATATTTCTTTTGCCAACATCATTTACACCTACATGGAGGAGTGTGACTGGTGTGATAGTATTTTCAATGAGTCCAGGAAGTAATCTTTTATATCTCCATTCCTGCTCCGGGTGTACTAACACGTTGTATATTCTTTCCTATGCCTACTGATCACAGAATCTGTGTATTTATCATTAATCCCCCACTACCAGCACATCTTTTGTACCCACATTATTTGATCCAGTACTATTACATGTGTCAACTGCTTTATTTTCTGTCCCATTTGGGGATTTCCACTACTACATCTTGGTTTTGATATAGCCGGACCTTCTGCATAGGGATTTTTTGATTGAGGGCACTGTATCTATTTGGTGTTAAAAAATTTGATGCACCCCCTATATTTCTCCTACCCTTTTTGTTGTTTTTTACTTTACTTTGAATGAGGCTCCATTCCTCAGTAGGACTTCTACCATTTTCCTCATTATGTTCTGATTTTGATGGTTCACATATATATGAATGTATTCCTTCAGAAATACTGTTAGCCATAGTATCAATATACTGTTCAAGTGAGGATATGTCAGTTTGCACCTGTATTCTTTGTTTTAATAGGGTAATCTCAACTTGTAGGGTTGCCAACATACAACATTTTGGACATTTAAACCCTATCTGTTCTTCCCCCACAGCATACATTTCGCAATCCACACACAGCTTCATATTTAAATACCTGTTTTGAATGTTTTTTATTTATTGACTGATGTAATATCCAGCCTTCCCAGCTGACACAGCCAACATGCGCCGATGCACGTGTCTCTGCGCGCGATGATGCGCGCTCTGCTCACGCTCGCCCTGCTCGGTGTAAGGGCGAGTTAAATACCAGAAATTACCTGGAAGTGCTTGTTTGGGGTCATGGGAGCGCTCACAAACAAAGTTGCGATTTAAAATAAAAAGTTTGTTCCTGAGATTTAGCCCTGTTCTATTATGGGCTAAAAATCATTTAGGCATAGCACAAAGCATAAAAATTACGCTTTCACAGCGTTTTAGTAGTAGCCCTGTTTACTGGACTACATACTCCCTTCCTACTTCCTGTATGGGAGTAGGGCTCCACAACACAAGTTATAATATCACAGTTATTTAAAATCTCAAAGGTAGCTCCCCACACTCTCCCAGTTGTTATACAAAGCATAAACAGTTTAAAGGTATATTTAGAACTGCACGCTTGCTGCAGGGGCGAGTTAAATACCAGAAATGACCCGGAAGTGCTTGTTTGGGGTCACAGGAGCGTTCGCAACCAAAGGTGATGGTCAACATTGTCAAAGGCCTTGATGAGGTCTAGAAAGACTGCACCGGTAACCTTCTTGGTGTCCATGGCAAGGATCCAGTCATTAGAGGCTTTAGCCAAAGCTGAGATGGTTCTGTGTTTCAACCTAAAGCCAGATTGGGCCGGGTTTAAGAGTAAGTGCACTTCGAGGTGATTTTTTAGTTGGTTGTAGATAAGTTTTTCCAATGCTGTGGAGAGAACAGGCAAGATGGAGATAGGTCTGTAGTTGTTTAAGTTACAAGGATCTCCTGATTTGAAGAGAGGAAGAACATTGGCAGATTTCCAGCAGGATGGAACAGTGGTTGTGGTAATGGAAAGGTTAAAAATGTGAAGTATGGGAACTGTGAGCTTGGCAAAGCCTAAACGCAAGAAAAATGATTCAAGGCCATCATACCCTGCACTTTTCTTGGTGTCAAGGCTAAGAATTATGTCTTTGACTTCTTTGTAGCTAAACAGGCGCAGCTGAAAGGGATTAGGTGGGGTAGCATATGCAGAGTCTGGGCTGGTGTTCTAAGCACGCGGCTAGCGTATGGGGAGGAGTCGAATGCCAACCCGGCTGTGGCAAAATGAAGGTTAAGTTCTTCGAGGATTTGCAGTTTGTTTTCAACCACCTCATTCTTGGCCAGAATCTTGCTGGGTAAGGAGGGAGCTGCCGGATGGCCTTCGATGGATCTCAGTGTCTTCCAGATTTTTGGGGAGTTTCCTTTGGCCTGCTCCAGAGTGGAGATGTAGAAGTTTGCTTTAGTAGCACATACATTTTTAACACAGGCATTTCTGGCAGTTCTAAATGCCTGCCAGTCTGCCGAGTTCTTTGTCTGCCTGGCCCTAGCCCATAGCTTGTCTCTATTGGTAAGTGATGCTTTGAGCTCTTGGGTGAATCACGGATGTGAGATTTTCCGCACCCTCATTTTAATAAGAGGGGCATGCTTGTTAATTAGGATGGTGAGGTTGTCATTAAGGACAGAGACGGCTTCATCAGTAGTTTTGGCATGATATAGATCTTGCCATTTGATCTTAGCTAGTTCGGTTAAGAAGTTTACTGCATTGAATTTACGGAACGAGCGTTTGATTCTAATTTAGGGTGCTGATGGGTTTAGTTTGGAATCTTGTACATACAAGCGATACTGTGGTCACTCATGTCATTATGGAAAACTGCAGAATGTGAGATTTTGTGGGGATGCGAAGTTAAGATGACACCTAGGAGTGAGCTATTGGCAGAGTTAGAAGTATTGTTTCTTGTATGTTCAGTTACTATCTGTGTAAGGCCCAGCTCATCACAAATGGATTTTAGGCAGTGAGATTTAGCAGTGAGCCAATCCATATTGAAGTTCCCTAGGATTATTGTTTCCGTGTTAGCAGCCAAAGTTAGGGATTTCAGAACGTTAAGAATTTCTGTGCCTCCAGTCGGAGGTCTATAGCCAGCAAAGATTGTGATGCACTCTGTGGAGGGAAGGTGAAGTTTAAGCGAGACAATCTCATATTCTTTTGGCGTAGTTTTACGGAAAATGTCGCTAACATTAAATTTGGTTTTGGCGTATACAACCACGCCCCCACCTTGAATCCCTATCAGCCCTAAAGAGCTTAAAGCCCGGGATAGTAATTTGAAGATCAGTGGTAGTCTTTTTCAGCCATGACTCGGTAATTATAATCAGATCTGGGTCAGTGTGTGCCACCCAAACTTCAAGATGATCAAGTTTTTGAGCAGGCTTAGTATATTAACCATCATCAGTTTCATCCCAGGAGCAGCTGCAAACTATGATGGAGAAGTGATTTGAGTTGGGGGACCTGGATTTAGTTCGACATTGCCTGAACAGAAAAGGAGAATTAGAAACATTTTCTTGAGGGCGTTTATTAGGTAGAAATAGGCTCATTTTGTTTGGGTTCTCAGATGGTCTTCAGTTAATGAAGTACATCTGGCCAGGGCATAAGAAATGCTGGCGTGGCGTTCAAGGCTAGCAGGGATGCATGGATAGACACTGGCGAAGGAGGAGGGCCAAAGGAGAGGGATGAGAATTAAGATGAATACCCAACAGATTAAGAGGGGCAGTATGAAAAACAGCAGGAACTATGATAGTTGGTTCAGAGGCTGGATGGCTCCTGACTTTTCCTGAATCAGTGTATTATGAGTTATACTTTTTGCCAGGATTAGAAGTGGGATGATAAGGCAGGCCATATTACCCACGATTGGGTACAGCGATTTGTGTAGCAGGGGTGGGACAACAGAGCAGTTGCCCTAAAGATGCAGGTAGCCTGTGGACATGGGAGAAATTAGGATAGGAGAAGACAGGAGATGAACCTGACGAAAGTATGAAACAAGGAGAAGGACAAACAACTGAGTGGAAGCCCAGATATAACCACCACCCTCTTTGCCAGATGACCCAATTAGGGCGCAAAAGCCATGAAGGGGCGGAGTAACACTGTATTTAAAGGAGGCCTGGGAGGGAGTGGTGGGGGCGACAGAAAAATTTTACTAATACCAAACAGTTCTCCTGAGAGGCGCGCAGCCGAGGAACAGACCAAAAGTCCCTGTTTATGTCTACGGGGAAAGGCGCTCCAATCGGAATGCAGTGGAATAGCAGGCGGTCCATTTGTAATTCGCCTACAAGTGTGATGCACCAATCAGGAGTTCACCGTTCAAAGTGGCTTGAGCAGAGATCAGCGGGCGTACCTTGCTGTGGATCCCACTTAGAGGAGCTGGATTCCAGTTACAGAACGCTAAGGGGCTCGGTCGGCTGCCGTGGAGGCGGTTGCAGTTGTCCGCCCATTTCAACGAGCACCGCTGAGGCACAGGTGCCTAAGGGGCTAGAAGGAGAGAGACACAACTATTAAATACTCCTACTGGCAACTGGGAGGTCTAGGGCGGGAAGCTGGCAGCAGGCTAAATGCGGGGGGTGGGGGGGATCATTAGGCAAGACAAAAGAAAAAGTTAAAAAGCAGGAGAAAGGTCAGCCAGGAGAGGTGGTTCATTTAATACCAGAGTCAATGGCAAGTTAGCTGGGGAGGAAGGGGGAGGGAGACACAGAGGCAACAGAGACCAAGTTCTTATTGTTATCTTCTCCTGTGTTCTGACTAACCCTGTCAATGGCCACAACAGAAAATATATGCCGATTACTATCACTGGTGTAATAACATGAGCTTCAGTAATGTCCCACATAACTAATGTCCCCTCTTTCTATTGCTCTTAAATGCTCCCCAAGGCACACTTTGAAGCATCTAGTTGTTTTCCCAACATAAAAAGCATTACAGGAGTATGTTGCTAAATAGATAACCCCACTAGTAATACATGATATAAACTGACAGATATCATAACTGCAACCACAATTATTAGTAGTGAAATCTTTGCTAGCCCTGACCTATCTGCAATAGGTACAATTTTTACACTGACAGAAACCCAATTCTACTAATACCAAACAGTTCTCCTGAAAGGAGCGCAGCCGAGGAACAGACCAAAAGTCCCTGTTTAAGTCTGTCGGAAAGGTGCTCCAATCAGAATGCAGCGGGATAGCAGGCGGCCCAATCGGAATTCGCCTACAAGTGCGATGCACCAATCAGGAGTTCACCGTTCAAAGTGGCTGAAGCGGAGATCAGCAGGCGTACCTTGCTGTGGATCCCACTTAGAGGAGCTGGATTCCAGTAACAGGAGGCTCAGGGGGTCAGTCAGTAGTCATGGAGGTGGTTGCAGTTGTCAGTCTGTTTCAATGAGCGACGCTCAGGTGCAGGTGCCTTGCTGTGGATCCCACTTAGAGGAGCTGGATTCTGGCCACAGGAGGCTCAGGGGGTCGGTCAGTGGTCATGGAGGTGGTTGCAGTTGTCAGCCCGTTTCAACAAGCGCCGCTCAGGCGTAGGTGCCTAAGGGGGTAGAAGAAGAGAGACACAACGTTATCTGAGTTCAAGGAAAACATCATATCCACTAGACATTTTAAGCTTTTGCTGGCCCAGTGGTGTGGAGGGCTGAGGCACTGAATGCCTTACTTCCTGCCACGCTGGCAACCTGTGTTCAGAAATGAGCACATGTTGCCAGGGATCAGCGGGGTGAGAGAGGATTGAGCATCCCAAGGACTGCTCTCTTCTCCTGGAGAGGGGTGGCCAGCCAACTCTGCCCTTGACTGCCATCAGGTGGTGGCTTAACATAGAAACATAGAAACATAGACTTTGATGGCAGAAAAGGACCAGTAACTGAGCACATCTTGTGTCCAGGGCACACCTTAGCAAATTATGGTTGGTTGGTGAGTGGTTGATGGGTGCACTAGTACTGCCCCTGCCTCTGATCAATTACATTCCCAGCTGCTTCCCCCTGGACATACATACATGCCCTGGTCCTCAAAGGCTGAAACCCCCAGTGGCAAAGCCGATGACAGATGGGACCAGCCCCTCTCTCTGGAGACAGTAGCTTCTTTTCTCTTACCTCTCTCTTTACTTGGAGGTGTTTCCAGCCATCCCCAAAGGTACAGGCTCACAGAAATCAGCACATCATTTACTCCATTCTATCTGCACACATGGGCAATGTGTGCCATCCCCCAAAAGGATAGACTGACAGGACTCTCAGATACCTGGAACTCCAGGCTTTTACATGCACAAGAAGCCCCTTCTTGGGGTGTGGCCTTGCAGGGCAAGATGGTGGTCATTCTGTGAACCAGCTCCTACATGGCACCCAATTAAATCAGAGAAAACTACTAAAGTAATGGTCAAAAATTAGAAAAATTCAGCTCAGTAGTGCACCTCTTTGATGGCATCACAGAAACTACAAAACAGCAATCTCCCCTTAATTTTGACTCCACTATGCCTGCAAACCATCCTGCCCCAGCTGCAAATGGAGGACGAACTAGAACAAGGGCAATGGTGACTGGCAAGAACACACCAAGTCAAGCGGCAGAGTGCTCCATACCAGCTATGATCAAATGTTTGCAGCAGGAAATGAGGGCAGGATTCAATAAAGTTACCGCACAGATACTTCACCTCCAATCAATAGTCTTGGGCTTATCCAAAACAATTGCTTCCCACACTGCCAGACTAGACAAGGCAGAAAAAAGGATTAGACATTAGGTATATATGGGCATTTGGGCATCACAAATGCTATACTGGTTCGACTATTCTACCATTGAAATTCCACAATGGGGAACATATGAAGGCTTCGTTGTTGAGTGGTGGAGTAGCGTCTACTTATACCTGTAACTACCATTCTAAAAATTTGAAATGCCAGCCGACTATAGCCTCTATTTATTACTGGAATATGCTACACAAATGGCTGAGAGCTGATCCAAAACCTACTTTATTTACTCCTCTCTGGGGTAACCCCAACCTTACATTAGCAAATAAATCTCTATTTTGGCACCCATGGAAGTCCATGGGAATTCAACATTTAGACGATCTTTTGCTGTATGGTACTCACTTTTTGGATTCATATGTAAACCTTCATGCCAAATGGGGCAGGTTCACTGCAAATATTTGCAGCTTTGTGTTGTAACCCAACCCTTATTAAGGACTCTCTCTAAAAACACCTCTAATCCATCCTATATATCACAATGGCTCAAATGCTAATCACGTAGAACGGGATTGGTTTATAAGGTATTTGAGATCATATTCCTAACCAGTTCCTCACCTCTAAAGCTCATTGGGAAAAAGAACTTTAAATTTCCATCTCAGAACACACCTGGACACAGTGTTGGCAACTTTGTCATACGTCTTTTAAAGACACTTAGAATATGCTTATACAAAATAAAATTTTTCATTTTTGGTATAGAACCCCTTCTATACTTCATCATTTAAAGCTTCTTCCCAATGATAGTTGTTGGCAGTGTACACCTCCGAGTGGTACTTCATCCCACATATTATGGTCCTGTTGTCAAATTCAACCCTTTTGGCAACAGGTCCAATGACTAGTGCAAAATGTACTCGGTTGTCATATACCTTTATTAGTTTCTTTAATGCTTTTTGGTATTGTTGACTGTGCCCCATACCTTCCTCGTTCTGCACATAGGTAGTTAGCTCTTTTACGTATACAAGCGAAATGACTAATACTGTCCCACTGGAAATCTCAAGTTATTCCCTCAGTTTCTGGGCTTTTGGTTGGTATTTCTCAGACTGCCCGCTTTGACCACCTTACCCACCTTTCATCTGATACTCTTCCTGAATTTATGAAATGTCGGCAACCATATTATAGTTCTCTGAATTCAACTTAAATGTGGGTTAATTAGATCTTCTATTGTCCAGCATGGTTCTTCTTGAATATCTTATTTGTGTGTTGTTAGGTCTCTCAGGTATTGTTCTTGATCTCTTTCTTTGGAGTGTTTCACTGTACATGTTTCTGAAGTTTATCTTATTAATATTGCTGACTTGTCAACTCAAAGTTCTACTTCTGAAAATGTACTTTTTATTAATCTTAATACGAAAAAGATTAACTGCAAAAAAAATAAAAGATCCCAGGCTACTTAGTTCATCCCTTTATTAATCTATGTGTAATTCTCGAGTAGGAAAGGTACACTAAGCTGTGGTGACTTGTTCCCAGGTGTGTCCTGGGGGTGGATAATTTGGACCTGTTTTATTGACATGGAAATTTTGACCATGTGGCCAGGGAAATGCTCCTATTCTTCTTCGATAAGTGTGAAGGGATCTTTAACTTCAACCAAGACAGTGACCAGAGATGGGTAGAAGGGACCTCGGTTTAATGTCTCATGTAAAGGACTTCACCTCAGCAGTGCAGACCTCCCTCATACTGCACTACAATGTCATTTAGTGGTATTTCCCCAAATACCTAGTGTGGGGCTAGAACCCATCACCTTCCAATCTTCTGACCCCAGAGCTAAGCATGCTACCTACTATGTTTAAATCTGTGTTGTAGCTTCATCATTAATGTACATGGAGAGATACATAAAGGTGATAACACTGTAGGTTAAATAGCTTAGGAAATACAATCCAGGAACAGCTATGACCGTTAATGGGAAAGGCTAAGAAAACTAGGATAAACAGTGGATGTCTGTTGGCCATAACTGAATGGTACAGATGGTGAATGGTTCAGAGGGTAAAAAACACTGGCCTACAAATCATTTGACTGCAGATTCAGTTTCTCTCAGTGACACATTTGTTGCCAAGGAAATCTGAGGTAATGTTAGCTGCAGTAAACTTTTTTTTTTACAAGCTACTACCGCTACCACCAGCAAAGTTTAGATTGAGACTTATAAATGATTCAATCTTTCTCTAGAAAGTCCAAGTGCCAATACCATCACATCTTTTCTATGCTTTTCATTTTTTTTTTTTCCAAATTCAAGTTTATTGCAGGAAAGACTCCGTTGAGCAAGCTCATTCACAAGGAGGTCCTGAGTCACATACACATACAATTCGCTATTACATTGACAGGAAAATTGAATGTGGGAACAAGCAAAGAATATATGTATAATACAAGAGGTATACAAAATAGGAATCCTTGTGCTATTTATGCAAATACATTCCAGCTTAATCCTTGTGCTAAGTTATCTAATACATTCCAGCTTAATGAGTAGAGGGACAGTTGGTACATAGGTAATTGGCTTAGAGTTGGGGGGGCCTAGTAGCTACTACTTACATCTTTTATTTTAGAGACAGCTAGTGTTTTGTAGCAGTTAATTGATATGATGCTGGTCAGCTTCAGCATGGCTTGTAGTTGGTTCCAAATGTTGAGGAGGGCATATGAGACAGCTCATTGGCCAGTTGTAGTACAAGTTCTGGGAACATCTAGTAAGATGAAATCAGGTTTCCTTAGGGAGTAGGCACTATGCGAGATGTGCATGAGAGACGTTAAGTAGTTAGGCAATTTGTGAAGAAGTAACTTAAGGGTCCAAATACCAGCATGAAGAAGGCATCTGGTGGCGAGTGAGGTCCACCTAACCACTGCATATAGATCACAGTGGTGGGTCCTGTACGCAGAGCTAGTAGTAAAGTGAAGAGTACGGTGGTAGAGTACATCCAGTTTAGATAGGCTGAAGGTTGGGGAGGAGATAAAAATAAAGTCTTCATAGTCAAGTAGGGGAAAGAATGTTGCTTGGACAAGTCATTTGCAGGTTGCGAGAGAAAAGAGGGTCCTATTTCTAAAGAAGAAACCCAAGCGTGCTTTAAGCCTCTTCGAAAGATCCTCGACATGGTCATTGAAAGAAAGCTTGTTGTCTATCCACATACCTAGATATTTAAATTTAGGTATGACTTCCAAGGGTTCACCTAGGGAGGTACAGTAACTATGAAGTTCTTTGGTGGAACAGGTAGGGCACCAGACAAGGCAAGTCTCAAAAAAATCATTGCTTTGGTTTTTTTGGCATTTAAGAGAAGCTTGGCATTGATAAGGTTGCTTTCTAACTGGATAAAGTCAGTTTGCAGTGCTTCCCTGACTTCAGATAAGGTTGAGCCTGATGTGTACAAAACCGTATCATCTGCAGAGAAATGTATGCTGAAGTTCTTTATGTGGGAATCAAGGTTGTTGATATACAGGGAAAAAAGGATTGGTCCTAGGATGGAGCCTTGGGGACTCCTCTGGCAATTGGAAGGGTGGCAGATAGTAGGCCATCAGCTTTGACTTTTTGTATCCTTCCAGAGAGATAACTGCTAAACCACTGTAAAGTAGGTGGAGTGGCACCTAGGTAGGCAAGACAGGTGATTAGGAGGTTTCATAGGTTTACAGAGTTTATAAAGACTATAGTCCATATACTCGCCATCTATTTTATGTATATCCAAGAATATTATTTTTGATCATATATTGATCAATTTGCCTCTTAAAGGATTCCATTGTTCTGCTAACTATTATTTCAATTGGAAGCCTATTCCAGATCTTAACCACTCTCACAGTTAACCAGTACTTTCTTCTGAGTGTTTTAAACCTATCTGATTTAATCTGCAGTGGATGAGCTCTAGTACCATAGGGTTGATCCCTTAATACAAGATTTAGCTGTTCCCAGAGTGTGGGGTCGTTAAGTGCCCTATATATTAAACATAGGTCACCTTGCATTCTTCGATACTCCAAGGTATACAGGCCCAGAGCTGACAGCCTCTGTTCATACTCCTGCCCCTGGACCCCAGCTATCCTCCTTGTTGCTCTCCTTTGCACCCTCTCCAAAGATCTTATATCGCCCCTGCCCCCTGGTGCCCAAAACTGGGTGCAGTATTCCATATGAGGACGCACCAAAGATGTGTAAAGTGGTATGAGAACTTCTTTTTTATTGCTCTTTATATGTTTATTTATGCAATATTGTATGTTGCTAGCCTTTTTTATTATTTGATTATAATGTGGCCTGAAGCTTAAGTTATTACATAATTTAACTCCCAGGTCACTTTCTTCGGTGACAACCCTTAATAATTCATTTCCCAACCTGTACTGAAAATTTATATTATTTTTGCCAATATGTATAACTGTACATTTTGTTACATTGAAAGTTGACCCTTGCTTCTGTGCCCATTCTTCCAAATTATTTAGGGTGGTCTGGAATATATTAGCATCTTCTATACCGTTTATCACCTTACCCACTCTGGTATCATTGGCAAATTTTGATAGCCATACATCCGGTGCAGAACGCATAGACCCGATGTAAATGCTAAACAGACAGGGCCCCAGTACGGAGCCCTGTGGGACACCACTGGTCACATCTGTCCATCTTGAATATTCTCCCTTTACACAAACCCTCTGCTGTCTACCCATAAGCCATGACCTAATCCAGTGAACAATGTCAGAATGTATCCCCATTTTACTGAGTGCATCAATCAGTTTGACATGTGGCACTTTATCAAAGGCCTTGGCGAAGTCCAAGAAAATCACATCCACTGAACTCCCATCGTCCAGGGCCTTATTTACTTTACCATAAAATTCAAGGAGATTCGTCTGACATGATCTGCCCTTTACGAAGCCATGCTGTGTATTATCTGTTTTCCCAGTTTGCTGTTGAAAGTCTATAATATAATCTTTAATAATACCCTCCAGTACTTTGCCCAAAATTGAAGTCAGGCTAATTGGCCTGTAATTTTCCACATTCTGCGTAGATCCCTTTTTATGTATAGGGACAACCACTGCCTGTTTCCATACTTCTGGTACATCACCCTCTCTTATGGATTGTTGAAAGAGACAGGTAATAGGACCTGCCAGTTGGTCTGCCAATTCCTTTAATACCCTAGGGTGCAATTCATCGGGACCTTGGGCTTTGTTCTGGTTTAGTGACTTTAGTTTTTTTAGCACATCGCATTCCATTAGGGTAATAATTGGCTTCCAAGATGCCATACTATTTTGGGGTATAGTAATTATAGGGTGATTAAAAACTGAAGCAAAGTAGTTATTGTAGTATTCTGCCATTAACTGGTTATCCATTATAATAGTTCCATCTTGATCTCTTAAGGGGCCTATGTTCTTTATATTACCCTTTTTATTATTAATGTATGAATAAAATGATTTATAATTATCCTTCACCCTGGTAGCCAGCCTATAGTCATAGTTCTTTTTTGCTTGCTCGATGTGTTTTTTTGTGACCCTTAAACATTTTTTATATTTCACCCAACTACCCTCATCACCACTTAGTTTTGCTGTTCTATACATTCTATTTTTTTTTCTTTATTTCCTTTTTAATTTTTGATGTCATCCATACAGGGAAAGGTTTATTTTTATTTACTGACTCGTATTTATTAAAAGATGGAACATGGGACTTAACTAGGCCATGCAGTTTCTGTTGTAATTTGCCCCACATGACAGAAAGTGAGGCATCCTTGAATTCGTTCTTCCAGTTCCATTTTAGAAAATCGGTTCTCATGCCCACAAAATTTGCTCTGTCATACCTACATATGGATGTTTTACCTAAATTAACACTTATCTGCTACGTATACTTAAACTTAACTATTAAATGATCACTAGTACCTAGTGGTGGCAAAACTGTACAGTCCTGTATCTTGTCATTTAAATTACTCAAAACCAGGTCCAAGATGTGATTTCTCCTGGTATTAGTTGTGACATACTGTTCTAAGGCAGCTAGATTAATTATTTCTAGATATTGTTCTTCTATGGCTGTATTTACTTGCAAAGTATTCCAATTTATGCCTGGTAAATTGAAATCACCTAATAATATGACATCATTTAAATTTGCCATCTGCTTGACAAAGTCGGACAGCATAATATCTTCCAATGTGGTAAGCGAGGGAGATCTGTAAATAACCCCAATATTTAACCTGATATTCTGTTTAAAATAAATTTTTACCCATAATACCTCACTATTTTCCCATTTTGAGGTATCCAATCTCTCCGATACAATAACCTCGGATATGTATAAGGCCACCCCCCCCCCACCACCACTTGTTGATTTTGCTGTCCTTATGATATAAGGTATAGCCTTGAATGTTCCTATCCCAAGTATCCTCTGCTTTCCACCATGTCTCAGTGATTGCACAAATGTGGATATTGTGGGTATATAAGATGACTTGAAGCTCATCCATCTTATTGTTCAAACTTCTTGCATTTAATGAAATAAAGTTGATTTTGGATTCTGAATGACTGTTTTTGGTACTATATTTTGTGTAGTTTCTTGCCCCCATTTTTTAGTTTAAATGTATTTCGATTATCTGTTTTAATTTGTAGGAAAATATATGTTTTCCCCGTTTATTCAGGTATAACCCATCCTGGGAAAACAAATGATATCCCTGGAAATCCTGCCAATGGTCTATATATTTATAGTCTTCTCTCTGACACCATCGCTTCATCCAACCATTTAGCCTAAGTATTTCTTTTATTAGTGCTGTATTTGCCTTTGGTACAGGTAATATTCCGGAAATTATTAGGTCACACCCCTGGGTCTTTAAAGACTTGCCTACCTCCTCAAAATCTCTTTGGGTCTCTGTAATATTTCTTTTGCCAACATCATTTACACCTACATGGAGGAGTGTGACTGGTGTGATAGTATTTTCAATGAGTCCAGGAAGTAATCTTTTTATATCTCCAATTCCTGCTCCAGGGAGTGTACTAACCGTTGTATATTCTTTTCTATGCCTACTGATCACAGAATCTGTGTATTTTGTCATTGAATCCCCCACTACCAGCACATCTTTTGTACCCACATTATTTGATCCAGTACTATTACATGTGTCAACTGCTTTATTTTCTGTCCCATTTGGGGAATTTCCCACTACTACATCTTGGTTTTTTGATATAGCCAGGACCTTGTTGCTCATAGGGGATTTTTCGGATTGGAGGGCACTGTATCTATTTGGTGTTAAAAAATCTGATGCACCCCCTATATTTCTCCTACCCTTTTTGTTGTTTTTTACTTTGCTTTGAATGAGGCTCCATTCCTCAGTAGGACTTCTACCATTTTCCTCATTATGTTCTGATTTTGATGGTTCACATATATATGAATGTATTCCTTCAGAAATACTGTTAGCCATAGTATCAATATACTGTTCAAGTGAGGATATGTCAGTTTGCACCTGTATTCTTTGTTTTAATAGGGTAATCTCAACTTGTAGGGTTGCCAACATACAACATTTTGGACATTTAAACCCTATCTGTTCTTCCCCCACAGCATACATTTCGCAATCCACACACAGCTTCATATTTAAATACCTGTTTTGAATGTTTTTATTTATTGACTGACGTAATATCCAGCCTTCCCAGCTGACACAGCCGACATGCGCCGATGCGTGTCTCCGCGCGCCCTGCTCACGCTCACCCTGCTCGCTGTAGGGGCGAGTTAAATACCAGAAATGACCCGGAAGTGCTTGTTTGGGGCCACGGGAGCGCTCGCAACCAAAGTTGCGATTTAAAATAAAAAGTTTGTTCCTGAGATTTAGCCCTGTTCTATTATGGGCTAAAAATCATTTAGGCACAGCACAAAGCATAAAAATTACGCTTTCACAGCGTTTTAGTAGTAGCCCTGTTTACTGGACTAGCTACTCTTTTCCTACTTCCTGTATGGGAGTAGGGCTCCACAACACAAGTTATAATATCACAGTTTTTTAAAATCTCAAAGGTATAAGTGCTCCCCACACTCTCTCAGTTGTTATACAAAGCATAAACAGTTTAAAGGTATATTTAGAATTGCACGCTTGCTGAAGGGGCGAGTTAAATACCAGAAATGACCCGGAAGTGCTTGTTTGGGGTCACAGGAGCGTTCGCAACCAAAGGTGATGGTCAACATTTTCAAAGGCCTTGATGAGGTCTAGAAAGACTGCACCGGTAACCTTCTTGGTGTCCATGCCAAGGATCCAGTCATTAGAGACTTTAGCCAAAGCTGAGATGGTTCTGTGTTTCAACCTAAAGCCAGATTGGGCCGGGTTTAAGAGTGAGTGCACTTCGAGGTGATTTTTAGTTGGTTGTAGATAAGTTTTTCCAATGCTTTGGAGAGAACAGGCAAGATGGAGATAGGTCTGTAGTTGTTTAAGTTACAAGGATCTCCTGATTTGAAGAGAGGAAGAACATTGGCAGATTTCCAGCAGGATGGAACAGTGGTTGTGGTAATGGAGAGGTTAAAAATGTGAAGTATGGGAACTGTGAGCTTGGCAAAGCCTAAACGCAAGAAAAATGATTCAAGGCCATCATACCCTGCACTTTCTTGGTGTCAAGGCTAAGAATTATGTCTTTGACTTCTTTGTAGCTAAACAGGCGCAGCTGAAAGGGATGAGGTGGGGCAGCATATGCAGAGTCTGGGCTGGTGTTCTAAGCACGCGGCTAGCGTACGGGAGGAGTCGAATGCCAACCCAGCTGTGGCAAAATGAAGGTTAAGTTCTTCGAGGATTTGCAGTTTGTTTTCAACCACCTCATCCTTGGCCAGAATCTTGCTGGGTAAGGAGGGAGCTGCCGGATGGCCTTCGATGGATCTCAGTGTCTTCCAGATTTTTGGGGAGTTTCCTTTAGCCTGCTCCAGAGTGGAGATGTAGAAGTTTGCTTTAGTAGCACATACATTTTTAACACAGGCATTTCTGGCAGTTCTAAATGCCTGCCAGTCTGCCGAGTTCTTTGTCTGCCTGGCCCTAGCCCATAGCTTGTCTCTATTGGTAAGTGCTGCTTTGAGCTCTTGGGTGAACCACGGATGTGAGATTTTCTGCACCCTCATTTTAATAAGAGGGGCATGCTTGTTAATTAGGATGGTGAGGTTGTCATTAAGGACAGAGACGGCTTCATCAGTAGTTTTAGCATGATATAGATCTTGCCATTTGATCTTAGCTACTTCGGTTAAGAAGTTTACTGCATTGAATTTACGGAACGAGCGTTTGATTCTGAATTTAGGGTGCTGATGGGTTTTAGTTTGGAATCTCATACATACAACGATACTGTGGTCACTCATGTCATTATGGAAAACTGCAGAATGTGAGATTTTGTGGGGATGCGAAGTTAAGATGACACCTAGGAGTGAGCTATTGGCAGAGTTAGAAGTATTGTTTCTTGTAGGTTCAGTTACTATCTGTGTAAGGCCCAGCTCATCACAAATGGATTTTAGGCAATGAGATTTAGCAGTGAGTCAATCCATATTGAAGTTCCCTAGGATTATTGTTTCCGTGTTAGCAGCCAAAGTTAGGGATTTCAGAACGTTAAGAATTTCTGTGCCTCCAGTCGGAGGTCTATAGCCAGCAAAGATTGTGATGCACTCTGTGGAGGGAAGGTGAAGTTTAAGCGAGACAATCTCATATTCTTTTGGCTTAGTTTTACGGAAAATGTCGCTAACATTAAATTTGGTTTTGGCGTATACAACCACGCCCCCCTTGAATCCCTATCAGCCCTAAAGAGCTTAAAGCCCGGGATAGTAATTTGAAGATCAGTGGTAGTCTTTTTCAGCCATGACTCGGTAATTATAATCAGATCTGGGTCAGTGTGTGCCACCCAAACTTGAAGATGATCAAGTTTTTGAGCAGGCTTAGTATATTAACCATCATCAGTTTCATCCCAGGAGCAGCTGCAAACTCTGATGGAGAAGTGATTTGAGTTGGGGGACCTGGATTTAGTTCGACATTGCCTGAACAGAAAAGGAGAATTAGAAACATTTTCTTGAGGGCGTTTATCAGGTAGAAATAGGCTCATTTTGTTTGGGTTCTCAGATGGTCTTCAGTTAATGAAGTACATCTGGCCAGGGCATAAGAAATGCTGGCGTGGCCGTTCAAGGCTAGCAGGGGAAGTGCATGGATAGACACTGGCGAAGGGAGGAGGGCCAAAGGAGAGAGATGAGAATTAAGATGAATACCCAACAGATTAAGAGCGGGGGTGCAGTATGAAAAAACAGCAGGAACTACGATAGTTGGTTCAGAGGCTGGGATGGCTCCTGACTTTTCCTGAATCAGTGTATTATGAGTTATACTTTTTGCCAGGATTAGAAGTAGGATGATAAGGCAGGCCATATTACCTACGATTGGGTACAGCGATTTGTGTAGCAGGGGTGGGACAACAGAGCAGTTGCCCTAAAGATGCAGGTAGCCTGTGGACTTGGGAGAAATTAGGATAGGAGAAGACAGGAGATGAACCTGACGAAAGTATGAAACAAGGAGAAGGACAAACAACTGAGTGGAAGCCCAGATACAACCACCACCCTCTTTGCCAGATGACCCAATTAGGGCGCAAAAGCCATGAAGGGCGATAGCACTGTATTTAAAGGAGGCCTGGGAGGAGTGGTGGGGGGACAGAAAAATTTTACTAATACCAAACAGTTCTCCTGAGAGGCGCGTAGCCAAGGAACAGACCAAAAGTCCCTGTTTATGTCTACGGGGAAAGGCGCTCCAATCGGAATGCAGTGGAATAGCAGGCGGTCCAGTCGTAATTCGCCTACAAGTGTGATGCACCAATCAGGAGTTCACCGTTCAAAGTGGCTGGAGCAGAGATCATCGGGCGTACCTTGCTGTGGATCCCACTTAGAGGAGCTGGATTCCAGTTACAGAAGGCTCAGGGGCTCGGTCGGCTGTCGTGGAGGCGGTTGCAGTCATCCGCCCATTTCAACGAGCACCACTGAGGCACAGGTGCCTATGGGGCTAGAAGGAGAGAGACACAACTATTAAATACTCCTACTGGCAACTGGGAGGTCTAGGGGGGGAAGCTAGCAGCAGGCTAAATGCGGGGTGGGGGGATCATTAGGCTAGACAAAGAAAAAGTTAAAAAGCAGGAGAAAGGTCAGCCAGGAGAGGTGGTTCATTTAATACCAGAGTCAATGGCAAGTTAGCTGGGGGGGGGAGGGAGACACAGAGGCAACAGAGACCAAGTTCTTATTGTTATCTTCTCCTGTGTTCTGACTAACCCTGTCAATGGCCACAACAGAAAATATATGCCGATTACTATCCCTGGTGTAATAACATGAGCTTCAGTAATGTCCCACATAAGTAATGTCCCCTCTTTCTATTGCTCTTAAATGCTCCCCAAGGCACACTTTGAAGCATCTAGTTGTTTTCCCATCATAAAAAGCATTACAGGAGTATGTTGCTAAATAGATAACCCCACTAGTAATACATGATATAAACTGACAGATATCATAACTGCAACCACAATTATTAGTAGTGAAATCTTTGCTAGCCCTGACCTATCTGCAATAGGTACAATTTTTGCACTGACAGAAACCCAATTCTACTAATACTAAACAGTTCTCCTGAGAGGAGCACAGCCGAGGAACAGACCAAAAGTCCCTGTTTAAGTCTGTCGGAAAGGTGCTCCAATCAGAATGCAGCGGGATAGCAGGCGGTCCAATCGGAATTCGCCTACAAGTGCGATGCACCAATCAGGAGTTCACCGTTCAAAGTGGCTGAAGCGGAGATCAGCAGGCGTACCTTGCTGTGGATCCCACTTAGAGGAGCTGGATTCCAGTTACAGGAGGCTCAGTCAGTAGTCATGGAGGTGGTTGCAGTTGTCAGCCTGTTTCAATGAGCGACGCGCAGGCGCAGGTGCCTTGCTGTGGATCCCACTTAGAGGAGCTGGATTCTGGCCACAGGAGGCTCAGGGGGTCGGTCAGTGGTCATGGAGGCGGTTGCAGTTGTCAGCCCGTTTCAACAAGCGCCGCTCAGGCGTAGGTGCCTAAGGGGGTAGAAGAAGAGAGACACAACGTTATCTGAGTTCAAGGAAAACATCATATCCACTAGACATTTTAAGCTTTTGCTGGCCCAGTGGTGTGGAGGGCTGAGGCACTGAATGCCTTACTTCCTGCCACGCTGGCAACCTGTGTTCAGGAATGAGCACATGTTGCCAGGGATCAGCGGGGTGAGAGAGGATTGAGCATCCCAAGGACTGCTCTCTTCTCCTGGAGAGGGGTGGCCAGCCAACTCTGCCCTTGACTGCCATCAGGTGGAGGCTTAACATAGAAACATAGACTTTGACGGCAGAAAAGGACCACTTGGCCCACCCAGTCTGCCCATTTCAATACCTACTGGATAAGCTGCAGATTCTAGTTAACCAAAAGCCTGCTTCCTGCAACCCCCCACTATAATTGCTTTGTGTCTGTCCCATGCATGTTTGAATTCCCCCACAGTTTTAGACCCAATGACCTCCTCAGGAAGGCTGTTCCATGTATCCACTGCTCTCTGCGTGAAAAAGAATTTACTCACATTACCCCTGAGCCGTCCCCCCTCTATGTTTAAACTGTGCTCCCTTGTTCTTACACATCTCTTTTTCTGAAAGATGCTACCCTCCTGGACTTTGTTGATTCCCTTGAGGTACTTGAAAGTTTCTATCATGTCCCCCCTGTCCCTCCTTTCATCAAGGGTATACATATTAAGCTCTCTCAGTCTCTCTTCATATGGTTTCTGATGTAGACCCTGCACCATTTTAGTTGCCCTCCTCTGGACTGCTTCCATCTTGTCTATGTCCTTGCGTAGATGAGGTCTCCAAAACTGCATACAGTACTCCAGATGGAGTCTCACCAACTGTCTGCATAGAGGGATAATCACTTCCTTTTTCTACTTGTGATGCCCTTTCTATGCATCCCAGTATCCCCTAGCTCTCCTTACTGACTTTTCACATTGCTTACCCACCTTTAGGTCATCTGATATGACTACTCCAGGTCCTTTCCATTTTGTTGTTGTTAGTACCTCCCTGCTATTGTGCACTCTTCTCCTGGGTTTTGTTTCCCAGGTGCATTACTGCACTTCTTTGCATTGAATCTAAGTTGCCATATGTCTGACCATTCCTCCAACCTTGCCAAGTCCCTTCTCATCTTTTCTTCCCCTTCTTGTGTATCAACTCTGTTACAGATCTTTGTGTCATCTGCAAAGAGGCATACCTTTCCTTCCAGACCCTCTGCAATGTCATTTATAAAGATGTTAAAGAGGATTGGACCCAGTACTAAGCCCTGAGGTACTCCACTAGTAACCCCCCTTTCTTCGGAATGTGTTCCATTCACTATTACCTTCTGTGTCCTGTTGAGCAGCCAGTTCGCTACCCAGGCTACCACCCTGGGACCCACTCCCAGGCTGGCTAACTTGATTATTAATCTTTTGTGCGGACTGTGTCAAATGCCTTGCACAAAGTCTAGGTAGGCCATATCCACAGCCCTCCCTGGTCTACTACTTTGGTCACCCAGTCAAAGAAATCAATTAGATTAGTCTGACATGACCTTCCTGCTGTAAATCCATGTTGCTTTGGGTCCTGTGCCCTGCTGGCCTCTAGGTGCTCAACAATTCTTTCTTTCAGAAGTGATTCCATCATTTTCCTACCACTGAGGTCAAACTTACAGGTCTGTAGTTTCCTGCTTCTGCCTTGCTCCCACTTTTGTAAAGGGAATCACATCTGCCCTCCTCCAGTCCTCAGGTACCACCCCATCCTGCCATGATTTGTTAAAAAGTGTGGTCAGCGGTGTCACTAGGTCCCCCCTTAGTTCTTTTAGGATTCTGGGGTGAATCCCATCAGGCCCCATTGCTTTGTCCACCTTAAGTTTTAGGAGTTCTTTCAGGACTCTTTCTTCTGTGAATGGACTGGTATCAACCCCCCTACCCAGAGTGCTTCTATTGTCTGGTTTAAGTAACTGCTCCTCATCTTCTTTTGTAAATACTGAGCAAAAGTATTCATTCAGTATCTCTGCCTTGTCACTGTCTCCCTCTGCCCAACTCCCCTCTCCTTTATTAATCTTCACTATCCCTCCCTTAATGGCACTACAGGCTGAGCAACTCAAAGGGAGGTACCACAATCCCACAGAGTGTGCATGCCTCCAGATGCATGTCCTGACATGCTGTTGCAGCAGGGGAACAGGGAAGAAAAGCAAAAAGCTGGACCCAACAGTGGATCACCATTCTGCACACTTCCCTAGGTCTGCACTGCCACACAGACACCTGGAGCTATTCTGGATGTGGACTTTTGGGGAGGATGGCCTTCCCTCTCCAACCCCACCCCAGGGGCAATCTGTGGGGGACTGACTCCAGCTAGGTCCAGGGGAGGTGCTTGCCAACCAAGGTGAGGTGGGGATTTAATCAGGATTGCCCAACCTGTAAAAAAATATGTAGAAATTCTAAGCTTTTCCAAACCAAGCCTTTCCTTGAAGTCCTAGGGATTTCCCACTTGACACGGTATGTGGCCAAAAAATTCTTAGGTTTACCACCAGATGGCAAATGACCAAATCAAATATACAATGTGCCTTGAATGTAGTTTTCGTACACATGAGCAAGTTGTCTGCTTGTTCAGTAACTGAGCACATCTTGTGTCCAGGGAACACCTTAGCAAATTATGGTTGGTTGGTTGGTGGGTGGTTCATGGGTGCACTAATAAGGCACCTGCCTCTGATCAATTACATCCCCAACTCCTTCCCCCTGGACATCCATAGATGCCCTGGTCGTCAGGGGCTGATGGGTCAGCCCCTCTTTCTGGAGATAGTAGCTTCTTTTCTCTTACCTCTCTCTTTACTTAGAGATGTTTCCAGCCATCCTCAAAGGTACAGGCTCACAGAAATCAACACATCATTTACTCCATTCTGTCTGCACACATGGGCAATGTGTGCCGTCCCCCTAAAGGATAGACTGACAGGACTCTCAGATACCTGGAACCCCAGGCTTTTACACACACAAGAAGCCCCTACTTGGGGTGTGGCCTAGCAGGGCAAGATAGTGGCACTCTGTGATCCAGCTCCTACATGGCACCCAATTAAATCAGAGAAAATTACTAAAGTAATGGCCAAAAATTAGAAGAATTGAGCTCAGTAGTGCACCTCTTTGATGGCATCATAGAAACTACAAAAAAGCAATCTCCCCTTAATTTTGACTCCACTACGCATGCAAACCATCCTGCCCCAGCTGCAGATGGAGGATGAACTAGAACAAGGGCAATGGTGACTGGGGAGAACACACCAAGTCAAGAGGCAGAGTGCTCCATACCAGCTATGATCAAATGTTTGCAGCAGGAAATGAGGGCAGGATTCAATAACGTAGCCGCACAGATACTTCACCTCCAAACAATAGTCTTGGGCTTATCCAAAACAACTGCTTCCCGTGCTGCCAGACTAGACAAGGCAGAAAAAAGGATTAGACATTAGGTATTTATGGGCATTTGGGCATCACAAATGTTTTACTGGTTCGACCGTTCTACCATTGAAATTCCACAATGGGGTACATATGGAGGCCTTGTTGTTGGCTGATGGAGTAGCGTCTACTTATACCTATAACTACCATTCTAAAATGTTGAAATGCCACCTGACTATAGCCCCCCCTATCTATTACTGGAATATACTATACAAATGGCTGACAGATGATCCTAAACCTACTTTATTTACTCCTCTCTGGGGTAACCTCAACCTTACATTAGCAAATAAATCTTTATTTTGGCACCCATGGAAGTCCATTGGAATTCAACATTTAGGCAATCTTTTTCTGCATGGTACTTGCTTTTTGGATTTATATGTAAACTTTCAAGCCAAATGGAGCAGGATCACGGCAAATATTTGCAGCTTTGTGTTGCAACCCGACCCTTATTAAGGACTCTCTCTAAAAATGCCTCTAATCCATCCTATATATCACAATGGCTCAAATGCCAATCACGTAGAGCAGGATTTATTTATAAGGTATTTGAGGCCATATTCCTAACCAGTCCCTCATCTCTAAAGCTCATTGAGAAAAATAACTTCAAATTTCCATCTCAGAACACACCTGGACACAATGTTGGCAACTTTGTCATACCTCTTTTAAAGACACTTAGAATATGCTTATACAGAATAAAATGTTAAAATTTTGGTATAGAACCCCATCTACACTTCATCATTTAAAGCTTCTTCCCAATGATAATTGTTGGCAGTGTACACCTCCGGGTGGTACTTCATCCCATATATTATGGTCCTGTTGTCAAATTCAACCCTTTTGGCAACAGGTCCAATGACTAGCTCAAAATGTACTTGGTTGTCATATACCTTTATCAGCTTCTTTAATGCTTCTTGGTATTGTTGACTATGCCCCATACCTTCCTCGCTCTGCACATAGATGGTTAGCTCTTTTATGCATACAAGTGAAATGACTAATACTGTCCCACTGGAAATCTCAGGTTATTCCCTCAGTTTCTGGGCTTTTGGTTGGTATTTCTCAGACTGCCCACTTTGACCACCTTACCCACCTTTCATCTGATTCTCTTTCTGAATTTATGAAATGTTGGCAACCTTATTATAGTTCTCTGAATTCAACTCAAATTTGGGTTAATTAGATCTTCTACTGTCCAGCATGGTTCTTCTTTAATATCTTATTTGTTTGTTGTTAAATCTCTCAGGTATTGTTCTTGATCTCTTTCTTTGGAGTGTTTTGCTGTACATGTTTCTGATGTTTATCTTATTAATATTGCTGAATTGTCAACTCAAAGTTCTAATTCTGGAATTGTATTACTTTGAAAATGTACTTTTTATTTATCTTAATAATAAAAAGATGAACTGCAAAAAAATAAAAGATCCCATGCTACATAGTTCATCCCTTTGTTAATGTATTTGTAAGTCTTGAGCAGAAAAGGTACACTAACCTGTGGTGGCTTGTTCCCAGGTGTGTCCTGGGAGTGGATAATATAGACCTGTTTTATTGACAGGGACATTTTGACCATTTTGCCAGGGAAATGCCACTGTTCTTCTTGGGTAAGTGTGAAGGGATCTTTAATTTCAACCTAGACAGTGACCAGAGATGGGTAGAAGGGACCTCGGTTTAATGTCTCATCTAAAGGACAGCACCTCAGCAGTGCATACCTTCCTCATACTGCACTACAATGTCATTTAGTGGTATTTCCCCAAGTACCTGGTGTGGGGCTAGAACCCATGACCTTCCAATCTTCTGGCCCCAGAGGTAAGCATGCTACCTACTATGTTTAAATTTGTGTTGTAGCTTCATTATTAATGTACGTGGAGAGATACTTAAAGCTGATAACACTGTAGGTTAAATAGCTTAGAAAATATCATCCAGGAAGAACTTAGACCGTTAATGGGAAAGGTTAAGAAAACTATGATTAACAGTGGATGTCTGTCAGTCATAACTGAATGGTACAGATGGTGAATGGTTTAGAGGTTAAAAACACTGTCCTACAAATCATTTGACTGTAGATTCAGTTTTTCTCAGGGACACATTTGTTGCCCATGGAAGTCCAAGGTAATGTTAGCTGCAGTAAACTTTTTTTTTTTCACAAGCTACTACCACTACCACCAGCAAAGCTTAGACTGAGACTTATAAATGATTCAGTCTTTCTCTAGAAAGTCCAAGTGCCAATACCATTACAGCTTTTCTATGCTTTTCTTTTTATCTGAGTTCAAGGAAAACATCATATCTACTAGAAATTTTAAGCTTTTACCAGCCCAGTGGTGTGGAGGGCTGAGGCTTTGAATGCCTTACTTCCTGCCACACTGGCAACCTGTGTTCAGGAACGAGCACATGTTGCCAGGGATCAGTGGAGTGAGAGAGGATTAAGCATCCCAAGGGCTGCTCTCTTCTCCTGGAGAGGGGTGGCCAGCCAACTCGGCCCTTGACTGCCATCAGGTGGAGGCTTAATGGCAGTACAGGCTGAGCAACTCAAAGGGAGGGGCCACAATCCCGTAGAGTGTGCATGCCTCCAGATGCATGTCCTGACATGCAGTTGCAGCAGGAGAACAGGAAAGAAAAGCAAAAAGCTGGATTCAACAGTGGATCAGCATTCTGCACACTTCCTTAGGTCTGCGCTGCCACACAGACACCTGGAGCTACTCTGGATGTGGACTTTGGGGGAGGATGGCCTTCCCTGTCCAACCCCACCCCAAGGGGATCTGTGGGGGACTGGCTCCAGGTAGGTCCAGGGGAGGTGCTTGCCGATCAAGGTGAGGTGGGGATGGAATCAGGATTGCCCAAGAGGTAAAAAGCTTTAAAAAAAAATGTAGAAATTCTAAGCTTTTCCAAGCCAAGCCTTTCCTTGAAGTCCTAGGGATTTCCCACTTGACACGGTATGTGGCCAAAAAATTCTCAGGTTTACCACCAGATGGCAAATGACCAAATCAAATATGCAATGTGCCTTAAATGTAGTTTTGGTACACATGAGGCAGTTGTCTGCTTATTCAGTAACTGAGCACATCTTGTGTCCAGGGCACACCTTAGCAAATTATGGTTGATTGGTGGGTGGTTAGTGGGTGCACTAATAAGGCACCTGCCTCTGATCAATTACATCCCCAACTGCTTCCTCCTGGACATCCATACATGCCCTGGTCCTTAAGGTCTGAACCCCCCAGTGGCACTGCCGATCACAAACAGATGGGACCAGTCCCTCTCTCTGGAGATAGTAGCTTCTTTTCTCTTACCTCTCTCTTCACTTAGAGGTGCTTCCAGCCATCCTCAAAGGTACAGGCTCACAGAAATCAACACATCATTTACTCCATTCTGTATGCACACATGGGCAATGTGTGCCATCCATAGAAACATAGAATTTGACGGCAGATAAGGACCGCTTGGCCCACCCAGTCTGCCCATTTCCCTACCTGATGGATAAGCTGCAGATCCTAGTTAACCAGCAGCCTACTTCTTCCTACCCCAACCCCCTAGAATTGCCTTATGACTGTCCCATGCATGCTTGAATTCCACCACTGTTTTTGATTCCACAACCTTCTCTGAAAGGCCGTTCCATACATCCACAACCCTCTCTGTGAAAAATACTTCCTCACATTACCTCTGAGCGCCCTTCTATCTTCAAATTGTGCCCCTTGTTCTTGCACACCTCTTCTTTTGAAAGATGCTACCCTCTTGGGCTTTGTTGATTCCCTTGAGGTACTTGAAAGTTTTATCATGTCCCCCCTCTCCCTCCTTTCCTCGAGGCTATACATATTAAGCTCCATAAGTCTCTCTTCATATGTCTTTCGGTGCAGACCCTGCACCATTTTAGTTGCCCTCCTCTGGACAGCTTCCATCCTATCTATGTCTTTGAGGAGATTGGGTCTCCAGAACTGCACGCAGTACTCCAGATGTGGTCTCACCAGCTGTCTGTACAGAGGGATAATAACTTCTTGTTTTCTACTGGTGATGCCTCTCCCTATGCATCCCAGTATTCCCCAACCCTCCTTGCTGCCCTCTCACATTGCTTGCCCACCTTTAGGTCATCTGATATGACTACCCCAGGTCCCTTTCCATTTTGTTATTGTTAGTATCTCCCCCCATTGTGTACTCTTCCCTGGGTTTTGTTTCCCAGGTGCATTACCTTGCACTTCTTAGCATTGAATTTAAGCTGCCATACATTTGACCATTCCTCTAACCTTGCCAAGTCCCTTCTCATCCTTTCTACCCCACCTTGTGCATCAACTCTGTTGCAGATCTTTGTGTCATCTGCAAAGAGACATACTTTTCCTTCCAGTCCCTCTGCAATGTCTCTTATAAAGACATTGAAGAGGACCGGTCCTAATACTGAACCCTGCAGTACCTCACTACTAACCCCCCTTTTTTCAGAGTGGACTCCATTTACTATTACTCTCTGTGTCCTATTCTCCAGCCAATTCTTTACCCAGGCTGTCATCTTGGGACCCACTACCAGGCTGGCTAACTTGTATATTAATCTTTTGTTTGGGACTGTGTCAAATGCCTTGCTAAAGTCTAGGTAGGCCATGTCCACAGCCCCTCCCTGATCTACTACTTTGGTCACCCAGTCAAAGAAATCTATCATATTTGTCTGGCATGACCTTCCGCTGTGAATCCATGCTGCCTTGGGTCCTGTGCCCTCTGGCCTCTAGATACTCAACAATTCTTTCCTTCAGAAGTGATTCCATCATTTTCCCTACCACTGAGGTTAAACTAACAGGTCTGTAGTTTCCTGCTTCTGCCTTGCTCCCACTTTTGTGAAGGGGAATCACATCTCCCATCCTCCAGTCCTCAGGTACCACCCCATCCTCCCATGATTTGTTAAAGAGGGTAGTCAGTGGTGTCACTAGTTCTACCCTTAGTTCTTTTAGAATTCTGGGATGAATCCCATCAGGCCCCATTGCTTTGTCCATCTTCAGTTTTAAGAGCTCTTTCAGAACCCTTTCTTCTGTAAATGGGCTGGTATCAACTTCTGTATCCAGAGTGTTTCTACTGTTTGTTTTAGGTACCTCCTCCTCTTCCTTTGTAAATACTGAGCAAAATATTTGTTTAGTATCTCTGCCTTTTCACAGTCACCTCTGCCCACCCTCCCTCCCCTTTATTAAGCCTCACTATCCCTCCCTTGGTCTTCCTTCACTAACTGATGTACCTATAAAAGGTTTTATCCCCCTTCTTAACTGAGTTGGCTATCTTTTCCTCGGTTTGGGCCTTTGCTGTTCTGACTGCCTTTCCAGCTTCCTTTTGCTTTAACTGATACAGTTCTCTGTCCTGTTCCTTCTGTGATTCCTTGTACTTCCTGAATGCTTTCTTTTTCTCTTGAACCTTCACTGCCACTTCCTTTGAGAACCATAGTGGTTTCTTACCTCGTTTCATTTTGTTTATTTGCTTTACACAAGACTTGTTACCTCTGTGATGGCAGTTTTATTATTCCCATTGTTCTTCCACCCTCCTTCCTGCCCATTTGCTAGTGTATTCCTTAGGCACTCACCCATTTGGCAAAGTCAGCCCTCCTAAAATCCAGTACCTTTGTCTTTGTCTGGCTTGACTCTATTGCTGTGTTTATTGTGAACCATACTGTTCGATGGTAGCTAGTTCCCAGATGGCTACCCACTTCTACATCTGTGATCCCTCTTCATCTCCATTTGAGAGAACCAGATCTAAGATTGCTCCCTCTCAGTGGGCTCCAATACTAGTTGTCTAAGGCATGCCCCTGTAGGGCATCTAGAATAACCCACTCTTAGAGTGGCTGCTGCAACTGCACTCCAGTTAACATCTGGCATATTCAGATCACCCATCAGCAATATCTCCTTTATCTGCCATTCTAAGTATACTTTCTATCATTTCCTTGTCCATTTCCTCCCCTGAGAGGAGGTCTGTATAACCCCGTGCGGATTGTGGTGCCATTGCCTGCCTCACATTGACCCACAGTGCTTCTTCTCCTCCCTGTTTACCCTTTTTTCTGTTGCTTTGATTTCTTCTCTTATGTAGAGAGCTACCTCCTCCCTTTACCCTCCCTGTCCCTCCTGTAGATAGTGTATCCTGGTATGTTTACATCCCAGTCATGGTTCTGTGTGTACCATGTTTCTGTGACTGCCATGATATCCAGATCTTCCTCCTCCATCAAGGCCACTAATTCAGGAAGCTTGTTACCCAGACTATGGCATTGGTACTCATTGCTCTCCATTTTTAATGGCTTTACCTTCTGTGTGCGGCATCCCCACTGACCTTTCTACCTTGGTCTTTTCTCATTTAGTACCCTGTTTTGTGGGGAGGCTGGGATTTTCCTGCTGCTTATCAGTGCCTCCCCTTGACTAGTTTAAAGGCTTGCCAATGAAGCATTTAAACCGATTGCCCAAAAGACTTGTTCCTTCCTAGACAGATGCAGACCATCCTGCCAGTATAGGCTGGTGTCCCTCAGGTGGAACCCCAGTCCCCAATGAAGCCAAACCCTGTGCTCCACACCATTTTTTCAACCATTTGTTAAACTGCATGGTGCAAGTACCTCGCCTCACCCATGCCACTGACAGGCAGTACCTCTGAGAAGGATACTGTGTGCTGCTATGTCTTAAGCCCTCCCCAACTCTACAAAGTCCTTCTGCACTGCTCTAATCTCATGATGAGCTAAGTCATTTGTCCCTAGGTGGACAATGACATCCAGCTCAGACTACCATGCAACTGTTCTCGTGATCCTAAGGATGCGCTTCCTGTCCCTCCAAGCCATGGCACCAGACAGGCACCTTACTTCAGTTTTCCCTGCTCCCCCCAGTTCTATCCCCCTAATAACTGAGTCCCCCACCAGGAGCTGCTTTCTTTCCCTGTGGTGCCCTCTGCCTCCTTCCTGAGGGCCTCCCTTGTGACAGTTGTCTGCACCCTCCTTAGTCTCCTCTGTGGGTGCATCCATAGGGGAACTATGCTCCCCCAGAATGGTGTATGGATTGTGGAGTGGAACAACTGACTGGGTGTGCCTCTGTTCCACCACCCTTACCCTCCCTGAGCCCACTGTGGTACAACTGCTGTGCTTTCTTCACAACCTCTGAGGTAGTGGAGGTGGCTCTGGTGCTCCCTGGATGGGGGAGGTTCCCTTGCCACTGTCCAGTGTGGTCTGAAGACGGGCAACTTCCTCCCTCAGGACAAATAGTTGTCTGCAAACAGGGCAGCATCTCAGCCTCCAGAAAGACTCCCGGAAGACTGCTGCCCCACAGCTATTACATTGTACTATTCCCCACATAACTGTCTACCTTGTTTAGTTTTTTTTTTTTGTGTGTGTGTGTGTGTGTGTGTTTGGTCGTTATATAGAAATATGTATTTATATAATATGTATGTTATATTGTCAGTGCAGTGTGCTAGACAGGATATGACAGTGATATGTACCTTGCCCTCTTGAGAAATGATGTCAGAACCCCAGGTATAAATTAACTATTTCCAGGGGTGGGTGGGGTGAGGGTGGGAAGGGTTGAGCCTAAACTGTGCCCTCACGAACAATCAGCTAGCGCTCTGACCTACCGATGCGATGAGTGCCTTCCTGTCAGCAAGATGCCATACCGACAATTTGTAATACTGCTTCAAACCAATTTGACAGAGAAAATACCCTGCTAATCAAACAGAGAAAAATCCAAACATCCAAGTCAGACACAGGTAAACCTCCTAGCCCCAAAAGAGCCTGGTGACTTGTGCTCTGAAAACAGTCAGCCCACAACACGTCAGCTGTGCAGAAGGGCAGACACAGAAAACAGTATTCAGCCTATGTGGGTTTAAACTCTTCCTGCACTGAAAACCTTAACACTTGTAACAAAAGTAAAGCAAACTCCACCTCCGCTGTTGATTGAAAGACTGCCTTTTCTGATAATTCTAAGTTCCTTATTTCACCCTTCAGTTAGAAGTATCCTCCACCTGAAGAATATTAACTTTCCTAAGGAATCTGCTTCAAACCAAAGACAATTGTAAATTGTAAGGTTCACCTCCCTCTGTTGTGAGCACTACTCGCTTTCTTGCAAATCTTAAGTCCAGTGTTGCAGCTTGCAGCCAGAGGTAGCTTCACCTGAAGACTATGAGGTCATCCCCCAAAAGGATAAACTGACAGGACTCTCAAATACCTGGAACTCCAGGCTTTCACACACACAAGAAGCCCCTACTTGGGGTATGGCCTAGCAGGGCAAGATGGTGGTCGCTCTGTGAACCAGCTCCTAAATGGCACCCAACTAAATCAGAGAAAACTACTAAAGTAATGGCCAAAAATTAGAAAAACTGAGCTCAGTAGTGCACCTGTTTGATGGCATCACAGAAACTACAAAAAAACAATCTCCTCTTAATTTTGACTCCACTACGCTAGCAAACCATCCTGCCCCAGCTGCAAATGAAGGATGAACTAGAACAAGGGCAATGGTGACTGGTGAGAACACACCAATTCATGAGGCAGAGTTCTCCATACCAGCTATGATCAAATGTTTGCAGCGGGAAATGAGGGCAGGATTCAGTAATGTAACTGCACAGATACTTCACCTCCAAACAATAGTCTTGGGCTTATCCAAAACTACTGCTTCCCACGCTGCCAGACTAGACAAGGCAGAAAAAAGGATCAGACAAGGCAGAGTAAAGGATTAGCATGGCGGAAGATGCTGTGGCTGAACTATCTAAAGATCAAGACCAGCTCAAAAAGTTCCTACACATAATTCAAGAAACAAAAACATGACCTGGAAAACAGAGAGTGGTGCTCTAACCTCCAGATCATGGACTTACCATAAGTGATAGAGGGAAGCACCCCGGCCAACAGGGCAGAAGTGGGTTGATGAGGCTTTGAAGATGGGACTGGAAGCAGCTAAATTCAAGACTGAGAGATCACCTTGCATGGTCACCCATCCCAAGCACGATGAACACATGAGACACTTTCTGGTCTGATACCTGCACTATCCAGACAAAGAAGCCATTTTAAGAGTAGAAATGAAAAACAGCCCCATTCCATTGAAGGTGGAAAGGTTAACATATTCCTGGACTACAACCAAGAACTGCAGAACAAAAGGTTCCGCAGAAGAGATGGGAGTTTGCACATCTCTACCTATTGCGACTCTGAATAATGCAGCCCGGGAGGCCCCTTCAGATTGCTGACTCCACCAAGAAAGTTGAAGATTTTAGTAGCACTGAGGACGTGGCCATATAGGGGAGGAGGTTTACATGGACACCTACCATGCATCCTGACCTCATACCTAGACTACTGAACAGGCTCAAGTAAGTGGTTTGGGCTGAGCTATGGGTTTTGGGGACCCCATGTTAGAATCAGTATCAACTGCCTGCTCTCCCTGCCATCTGCCTCTGACCTCACCATACCAGTCAGCTAACTGAATGTACAAAGGTGAGACACACTCCAAAGGCACACCAGGTTTTCTTTGCTATCCAAGCACTGAGGCAGGAACTTTGGCTGCCTCACAATCTAAAAGAGTGTAGACCACATACCCTGTATTACAGGGTGCCGTTTGAACAAAGTCCAGGGGTCAGAACTGGGGGCTGGGAAGGGGGCAGAGAATGGAAGGGAGGGGCTCTCTGAAACTATGACCGGGCCCAGCTACTGGAGCAGGGCAGCTGTGCACCATGAACAACCGTTGTCTCCAGTGGAATACGTTTACTTTGGTCTCCCTGTCTTCACATCTCTCTTTCTGTCTGCTCTATGCCTCCCATGAAAGCAACATGATATGAATAGTAGAGGAGAATTAGGCTTGCAAACAGAGGCAGTACTTTGTTAGGACCCACTGCAAATATAGTGATGGGGAGGAGAAGGATGAGAGGATGGGTGGAGATGAGGGGAGCGAATATGGAACAGCTGCATGGTGTGAGCATACGGATGCAAGTTGGAGCACTACAGTGCGACATTAAACTAGGACTCTACAGACGGGAGAAAAAAAGGGAAAAGGGGGATAAAAGAAAAAAAAGAAAGCTTCTCTTCGGCTATCCCTTCATGAGCACTGCCGCAGATGCTAACTATGCTCCAGACCATGCTCTGTTAGGCTGCTGCTCCATATTTTGGGTCAACTTGGTCGATATATACACTATCACAGATATTACTGCTCCAATGCACTACTACTTGATGTGTTGCAACAGGTCTGCTTAACCTCCCCACCTACAATCATCCGTAATATATCCTGCTCACTAGTGGAAGGTTGGAGAGGAACCAATACCAAGTAGACCAAAATATTAAGCAGACTCACTGGGCTGTGAGCTCCTTGCTCTCTGTGTCTTTCCTCTTTCCTTGGTTTGCTCTTTCCTTTAATAACACCACCTCTAGCCTTTCGATTCATGGAGCGTGCGGGTGGTGGTGGGGAACCTTGAGAATACAGACCCTGAGTAGCTACTTGCCCCAAAGTTATGAACCAGAGATGAAGTACAGACAAAGCAGGGAGGTACACGCTGTCCGTATAAACTGCATTGCTTTACCAATCTCCACTGCAGAACATACAAATGACCCTTAGCCAATAACCTGTTAAGGGATACAGTACTACTTAGCCCATCGTCCAAATGAACAGAGGAACTGTGAGGTCCAGAATTGCTCTTTTTCCCCCCCTTTTTTCACATTACCATGCACTCCTGATGACTTGACACCCACATAAACCACTGTACTAAGAATATACTACCAAAATGATTCTATGACTAACTTTAGACCCACTGAATGTTGGCAAGGGAAGATGTCTTGAGCTGACTTTAGCTTGGGGGGGTTGGGAGGTAGATTGTTCTCCATATGAATATATGATAACTGTGTTTACACCAGGGAAAGGGATTATCATTGCTACTGGGTGAGGGAGGGGGATGGGGAAGGTACAAATTATTCATTAACAGTGATACCAATGCAATTCTTTATTCTTCAATTGACACGTGCAGCTAGAAAGCTGAATATACTCTTGAGGCAGTGTTGTTATGGTAACCATAACCCAACTAGACATAATGTTTGACAAACTGCACTTTTTATCTTGGAATATAAACGGCCTTAAAAATGTTATTGAGCTGAAAAAGTTGTAGGCAAAGTTAAAAAATTAAAATATAACTTATCAATGATGCAAGAAACATGCATGATAGCACAAGAAATGGACCAGACTGCTGTGTGTTGGGGGGGGGCTAGCAGGAGTCATGTTTTAACTCAAAGACCAGGGGCACTGTGATCTGGCTGAAACCCAACTTTCCAGGAGAGGAAACATTTGTCAAAAATGACTCGGGGGTAGGTACACATTAGATCATATTTTAATGCATGATCGAGGAAAACTCTTGGTGGGGTCAGTATATGGCCCCAGTGTGGAGGACCCTACTTTTTACCAGAAGCTAGGCCTTGACATGGCCAAATTTGAGGGCCCATAGGTAATTGAAGGGGATTTTAACTGTGTCACAGACATGGTTCTGGACAGATCGAACCCCTCACTTGTCCAGCCATCCCAGTACGCCAAAGTGCTACTTCCCTAATGAACACCTGTAGTCTCACAGATAGTTGGAGACACAAAAACCCATCGGAAAAGGGTTATAGTTTTTACTCCCATGTGCATGCCTCTTAGGCATACATAGATATGCTCCTGGTCTCTACAGGGTTCTTGGGAGCAATGCACAGGACCAGTTACCAAACCCTCCTCATGTCAGATCACACCCCTGTCAGCTTGTGGCTGGACATAGGAGGGGCACCTCCACCGCCTAGAGTACGGAGGCTTGACTCTATACTGCTAACACAGCCAGAACACATCAAGATTGTAAGAAAAAAGGCTCTCTGAGTACTTAGAAGCTAATAAAGAGGGAGACACTATGCACTCTGTAAGGTGGAAAGCATTAAAGGTGATAGTAAGAGGCCTGATAATATCATACGCCAGTCATCAGCACAAAGAACAGGCTAGAGAACTAAAAGCACTAGAGGTGAAGATCCTTCATATGGAAAGGGACCACATTGGGAACCCTTCCATGGCCTTATACTATAGGCTTCAAAAACTGAAGTGGCAGTATAACACCCTGTCCAGTGCCGCAACTGAATGTACTATAATATTAATACAAGCAGGATAATATTTTGACAGGGATCGAGGGAAGCTGTTTGCGTGACAGCTGAAGAGACACCAAAGCTGATTCAATTTGACACTGGAGCTAAAACATCTAAAAGAAGAGCCATGGGGAAGCATTTTGCTCATTTTACAGAATACTGTATATCAGCGAAGCCAGCCCAACATCAACACCATTTGACAGTTTTTTTGACAAGGCCGCACTTACCATTGCACCTGCTCAGTTAACCAACACCCTAAATGTCTCTGTAACATCTGCTGAGGTAGATAATGCAGTGAAGGTCTGAAGGGCACCCAGGCTAGAAAGCATACCCATCAACTTCTATAAAACCTTTTTGGAGGCGCTCCGCAACCTCTATTTAACATGATAGAAAAAATCCTTGAGTCAGGTATATTACCCCCATCCATGCAGTCAACCACGGTCACAGTACTGCCTAAACTGGGCAAGGACCACTCCCTGTGTGCCTCTTACCATCCATAATATCTACGATCCTCTCCAGTCCGGATTTCATAAGAGGCATAGTACCGAGACTGCTCTGATTTGGGTGCTCAATGATCTCCTGAAGGCTCCATCTTGGTGCTTCTTGATCTCTCATCAGCTTTTGACACCGTGGACCATGGGGTGTTACTCGAGCGCCTGAGGGTCATCTGTGGCCTGGCTGGTCCAGTTCTTAGATGGTTTCAATCTTTCCTCTCTGGCAGAGCTCAGAGGGTGGTGTCTGGGCTTTTTTCCTCAGATCCAGTCTCCCTGTCATGCAGGGTCCCTCAGGGCTCAGTGCTCTCCCCAGTGTTGTTCACGGTGTACATGCTGCTTTTAGGAGACACTGTAAGACACTATAGGCTGAGGTTTCACTGCTATGCAGATGACACCCAGCTCTACCTGTCTTTTGCACCAGACCAGGATAGTGTACTCTTGGTCTTTAACAGCTGCTTCACAGAAATTCAGGACTGGATGACATCCAGCTGGCTGAAATTGAATTCTGATAAGACTGAGGTGTTTGGTTGTGGATCCAGTCTCCGGACAGAGAGGTCAGTGGCAGGGCATCCTTCTGGGCTTTGGTTCAGGAGTAGTCAGCTCCCTTCCTCTGAACAGGTGCAAAACCTAAGGGTGTTCCTTGACAATAGGCTGACACTGCGTTCGCAGGTGTCCGCAGTTGTCAAGTCCTCTTTTTACCATCTTAGGAACATCACTCAGGTCAAGCACCTTGTTCCGTCTGGAGACCTACCGACTTTGATCCATGCCATTATGACCTTGCGCCTAGATTACTGCAACTGCCTCTACCTAGGGCTTCTGGGGGTTGATATCCACTACTTGCAACTGGTGCAGAATGCTGCAGCATGGCTGTTGATGGGGGCTCCTCGTCTGAGCCACATCACGCCTGTGCTGCATGAACTGCACTGGCTGCCTGTTCAGTGGTGGATCACCTTCAAGATTGGTCTTCTGACCTATAAAGCCCTACACTGACAGGGCCTGGGCTACCTGCAAGAGCTCCTACATCCTTACTGCCCCACCCAAATACTCCGCTCAGCTGATTAGGGGTTGTTAGAGATTCCCAGGGTATGGCTGAAGATCTCTGGTTCTCGTGTTTTTATATTTGCAGCTCTGACCCTGTGGAATTCTCTACCTCACCAGATTCGAGAAGGCCAGACCATGGAAAGCTTTAAAACTGCTTTAAAGACCTTCCTGTTCTGCCAGACATTTGGTGATTAGATCTGATGACTTACTCCTGCTTCTATTTTTGCAATGCTGTACTTTGTACCTTTGTACTTCTTTGGTTTTAACTGTATTATATATTTATTATTTAGTGGTTTTAATCTGTTTCATGGATTGTACAGCACTTTGGCTTTGGATATTGTGCTCTTAAATAACGATTATTATTATTATTATTATTATTATTATTATTATAGACCAATCTCCCTTTTCACTGCAGACTACAAAATAATTGAACCAATCCTCCAGGTAGTAATACACCCTGATCAGTCTGGCTTTGTGAAAGGGAGGCAGGGGAACTCAAATGTTAGAAGGACACTAAACATAATTCACAGATGGACCCAAACAGATTCTAGCTATGGGGTGGTGATCCTGGCACTGGATGCGGACAAAGCCTTGATCGTGTGGAATGGGAGTATTTGTTCGAAACTCTCAAGAGATACCAGCTGGGCACTAACTTTATAAAATGGGTCAGGGCACTATACCAGGCCCCACAAGCCCAAATTCTTATCAACGGAGGTCTCACTGACCCTTCCATCTATCATGGGGCACCTGACAAGGCTACTCACAGTCTTCACTTCTCTATATACTGGCCTTAGAGCCATTGGCTATGGCTATCAGAGCTCATGATAGTATCCAGGGTCTGCAGTCTAAGGAGAAGAGAGATCGCAGGATCTCCCTCTTTGCAGATGATATCCTTCTGTACCTGGAGATCCCCTGAATGGCCTGCCAGTGATAAACCAACTTTTAAAAGAATATGGATCATTGTCAGGGCACAAGGTGAACAAGAGTAAAAGTGAAGTGCTCCCTCTGGGGTCCCATAACAGAGAAAGTCTCAAAACTTTAAGTTCTCAAAACCACCTGGGCCTTAATGTAGCTGACGCCATTAAATATCAACTCAAAGACTACCTGGAAGCCCATCAGCTCCTGGCCCCTTCCAAACATGGATTCAGAACAAACCATGGTACTGACACCGCCCTCATTAACTTCTCGGATGAAGTGCTCAGGGCAATGGACAAAGGGATACCCACTGGTGCAGTCTTCATAGACTTATCCAAGGCATTTGACCTCATTGACCACAACTTGCTGCTACAGAAGCTGCGAAACGTTGGCCTAGACGATCATGCCCTTAAGTGGTTCAGGAGCTACCTATCAGGGTGGGCACAGAGGGTCACATGGAAAGGGGTCATGTCAGACCTGCTACCCCTAAAACAGGGTGTGCCTCGGGGTCAATACTTGGCCCCCTCCTATTTTCCCTGTTTACCAATGACCTAAGTACATACTGCGGGGAGAGCTCAGTCGTGCAGTATGCTGACGACACTGTTATCTTCCGGCCCCTACGAGACATGGCTTCACTTGGCCCTCTCCTCCAAAAGGATCTCACATCCCTTGAAACTTGGCTATGTGAGAACGGAATGGTACTTAATGCTGACAAGACCAAAGCAATCCTATTCGGGCCAAGATTCCTGGGACTCGACAGGTCCTCATCCCTCAGTTTAACAACCCTCTCTGGCAAAGCCATCAATATAGCCCCCTCCCTTAAATACTTAGGCCTCACGCTAGACCAGAATCTCACATATAAGGAACATGTGAACCAGGTCACTAGGACCCTACACCGCAAACTTGGCACCTTGTGCTGACACAGGGACCAGCTCATCCCAGAGGCCAGGCTCTCCATTGCAACTAGTGTCCTCCTACCAAACCTGACCTTTGCAGCTCCAATAATACATGGCATGGCCAAGCAAGAGATAACCAGGATGCAAACCCTATATAACAAAATTGCTCACTTAGCCACCTCAGACCACCCGAGACGTCACCACTGCGACACTCTTGCCCAGCTCAGATGGCCCACACTTGTTGCTCGCCTCCAATACCCTTTGCTAGTCCAGGTCTACAAGCTCCTCAAACACCACGCTCCACCTAGTATAGCCGGGACCGTAACCCTCAAACATAAACCAAGGGACTTAAGGACGTCAGAGAGAACACTATTAGAAGACCCTATGGTAAGGACAAACGCTGGCGGCAGAGCCTTTTCCTCCCAAGCACCTTGTCAATGGAATAAGCTCCCCCACCCTGTCCGGACCTCCTCCTCACTCATGAACTTCCGCACCAGGCTCAAGTCCTACATGACGACCTCAAGTGCATGCCACTGCCACGATACATAAGGCTCCTATGGTACTCCCCTCCTCCCCATCACGCCTTCTCCTAGTGGAGCCACCTGCCTCAAATTGTCTGTTCCACCTATGGCCACAAGCTACCTCCTGAATACAGAATATGTAAAGTGTATCTATTTGAATCAGTATCATGATGATAACCATGCCTGTATCCACTGTCCTCCTGTAAATACCCCACGATGTAACAGAAAATGTTTTCATAAGCTCTTACTGTCCTTGTTCTGTATCTTAACTTGTATGTTATCCCCGGTCGCCCCTGAAAAAGGGACCTTCAGTGCTCAGTGGGCCTACCCAGTCACCAAAATTTAATAAATAAATAAATAAATAAATAATACTTGGGTATCTGCCTGACCGCTGCCACTGTAGCCCTATACAAATATAAATACAACAAACCACTCATCCTAAGCCTGAAAGATGAACAAGCAAGGTGGCGACTACTGCCATTGTCTCGGCTGGGCAGAATAAATGGCATTGAAATATCTGCCCTACCGAAATGCTTGTACGTATTATAGAACTTGCCAGTCAGGGTAACTGTGGTGTTTTTCAAAACAATTCATTACCTTACCCATCACTTCTTATGGAACTATAAACCAGCCCGGGTAAATAAATAAATGAAAAATACTTGGGTATCTGCCTGACCGCTGCCACTGTAGCCCTATACAAATATAAATACAACAAACCACTCATCCTAAGCAAGGTGGCAGCTACTGCCATTGTCTCGGCTGGGCAGAATAAATGGCATTGAAATATCTGCCCTACCGAAATGCTTGTACGAATTATAGAACTTGCCAGTCAGGGTAACTGTGGTGTTTTTCAAAACAATTAATTACCTTACCCACCACTTCTTATGGAACTATAAACCAGCCCGGGTAAATAAATAAATAAACAATACTTGGGTATCTGCCTAACCGCTGCCACTGTAGCCCTATACAAATATAAATACAACAAACCACTCATCCTAAGCCTGAAGGATGAACAAGCAAGGTGGCAGCTACTGCCATTGTCTCGGCTGGGCAGAATAAATGGCATTAAAATATCTGCCCTACCGAAATGCTTGTACGTATTATAGAACTTGCCAGTCAGGGTAACTGTGGTGTTTTTCAAAACAATTAATTACCTTACCCATCACTTCTTATGGAACTATAAACCAGCCCGGGTAAAGCATGACATCCTGCAGCAACCTGTGGTAACAGGTGGATGTGCCATACCAAACTTTAAATTCTACTGTGGGGCATCACAACTTGTTTTTGTCCTACCTCCCCACACAGCCCCAAACTGACTTGGCTGAAGTTGGATAAAGCAGACATTGGTGAAGATCTGCACTATGGAATCCTTTCACTATCTTTACTAAAGCCCCCAATCAAACAATTACCAACTCCTTTGCTGCAAATATGGTGAGGGTGTGGCAAATGGTCAATGAACATATTGACCACCCCACCAGTCTGTCCCCAAAGGCAAAGCTGTCAGTCTTGAAGTCCAAACATGATTATGGGGTGACCGTACACCAATCCCTGCTGATGTGGGCATGAACCCAGTGAAATATGGTTAGCTGCAACCGCACATCTTAAACATGCACCCAGAAGCAATCACCTTAGGAAACTGCAACTTTACTTCATGTTCCAGACCTGTATGAACCCCCCATGCAATTTTTCAATCCATCTAAGTCACTAATTTGGCCAAAGTGTGAAGCTGCTGAAGTTGACTTTATCCACATGACTCTTACATACCCAAAAATACATTGTGGATGGAAGTACATGCAGTAATGCAGAAAGTTCTTAATGACTCCTTACACAATAACCCAATTGAGCTCCTACTGGGAGTGGACCTGGAGTCCCGAATCCCACCCAGCCCTAGGAAGCTGTTGCAAATTGCTCTGAATAAAGTACGGAAAACCACAGCGTAGGCCTGGATGGGCAATGATCCACCCAGTATTGCAATGTGGAGCAAAAATGTGTGCTACTGCCTTAAAGTAGAGAACATGTAACTCAAGGCTAATGGAAACGCGGACAAGTTTACCTCGATGTGGGACCCACTGACTAGGGCTATCAAAGCTGGAATATTCCCAGTATAAAGCTAAGTGTTTCAGTGTAAAATCAGGTACTATAAAGCTTAGTATGTAGGACCGCAAAATAAAATTCCCTGATGTCCCATGCAGTCTAGTGTCCCCTACCCCCACCCAGCAGTGCCAGTCCACCCACACCTCCCCACCCATTCTCAGCTGGCGACTGGCACAGCCCACCTCTCACCTCCACGGGCAGCCGCCGACTGAGTGCTGCATGAGCGCTTGCTGTACATATGCACTATGAATGAAATTAATTCATTGAGGGTATATGTACAGTAAGTACTTAAAAATGGCTTGTACTGGAACAAATTACTTGCAAGTTCCACGCAGTTCTCCTTTAATATGGCTCAGTGCAGGTTTTAATCAGTGTTCTTTGCTGTTTTTGTACACCCACTGATTAACATCACTTTTCCTGTCATTAAACGGGCATGCAGCAGACACTGGCCCAACCTCTATAGGACAACAGGGGCCCAATTCCAAAATGCATACGCACTGGTGCAGTGTGACTTGTGCCAATACATATGGCATAAGTCGCACTTTGTGCCATGGCTTCTGCCACATGGGATTCCAAGAGGGTGGCCTGCGCCATGGTGCAGGCTGCCTGCAGCTGGGCGACCTATGCCACCCAAGGCCCCTATGGCATGGTGGAAGGGGGGTTATGGCAGCATCTGTGCCCTATTCTAAAAGGGTAGCTGCCGTATCCCCACAACACCATTCCAGAAGGCCATCCGGCAATGCAATGTTAGATCAGCTATGTGCAGGTGTAACAGTACTACACCATGCCCAACAGCCTTATGCCCCCCATGGACCCAGCCCCGCACACTGCCGTGGCACACCTAACCCCCCCACTGCATAGTACCCCCCAACCCCCGGCAATACCGGGGTACCACCCGTCGACTCCCGGTACCGCAGTGCTGTGCTGCCCATCCCCCTGATTCCCATGTGCTTCTGCAAACTACCTCCCCAAAGCCCACCAGGGCTTTGAGCATCTTTCAGGGCTTTGAGCCGGGGGAGTAGCTGTGCCCTGTCGGTGGGCATGTCGGCGGCTTGCGGCACCCAGGTCAGGTACGCACTTCCTGTGGCGTAATGCTGCAGGTGCGCTTCAAATGTTAAAAAAAAGTGCAAAATTAGAGTCAAAATCAGCAAAAAGGAACATCTTATAAGACAGGAGGTAAGGGGCAATATAAAGTGGAATAAAAAAAGTATAGGAACACATTTTCACGATAGCATGCATTGCTGCTTTATGGTAGGTTATATGAATATTATAAAATAATCATGTTTTATAAGAGCAGACTATGACTGTTCTTCATACACAATATCACCCTCCACTAGAAACAGAGAAATCACCTCAGAGCTGGAAAACCTAAACAAGAACACAACAGCTGAAAGGGGACAGGCAATAATGTGCAGTTGCCTGTAGAGCTCCTATTTTCAGAAATTATATTCATACCCCCAAACTATTCAAATATAACCATAATAACTAAATAACAGAGTTTACAGTTTTTAACTTCCATTCAAGCACAGATACATATGGATCCTTTGGGAGAAATTAATGTAATTTCTGAAACTATGAACATTACAAGCAGCTGCACATTACAAATCATTTTCTGCCGTCCTTAACTGCTATAGAGAAAGGATAAACCCAGAACAGCCCCTTCATGCTTCAGTGCTTCATTTGCCAGAGCTTCTCCTTCAGCTGCTCTAGTTCTCCTTCACTGACTCCACATTTTCTCAGGCAGAAGGCCAGTTATCTTCCATTGATTTTTACTGTTAAAAGTGAGTAATTATGTTCAGAAAGCTAGTTCTGACCAGTGCTGTTGTGAAGGAATAATGTAGAGTTATTGACTGCATTTGACCAGTCGTATTTCTTGGTTTATGATACTCATTTTGTAACACAGATTTCTAACTCTTGCCAGTAGAAACAGAGAAAAGAAACGTAGAAAAGTGACAGGAAAAAAAGACCTAAGCAGTACATCTAGTTAGCCCAAGATTCCCTACCTGGAGACTGTCTGGTCTCCATCCTTCATCTTAGTCTCACCTTTCTCTCCTCATCTTTCCATCTGATAACTGTTTAATATGCATCACATTTCTCTTTCAACCCCACTATTGTCTTTTCCACCACAACTTTGTAAGGAAGAGTGTTTCACTAATCCACCCTTACCCCCCATGGGGGCAGTGTTCTAAGGGACCTAAAGATCATGCATAGTGTATTCAGATTCCACCTCTGACACAAACTCCCAGTCACCAGTATAGCACGGTCATGTTATTGAGTGTTTTATGAACAGCACAGTTAAATAATTACATCTGAAAGTTTTAATTAATGCCTAGTTCATTAATTAAATCACTACTGTGATGCCTAAAGGCTAAAGGAGGGCAGTCATTCATTCTTTTTTTTTTTTTTTTTTAGTTTATTAGTCTAGGAATTAATACCTTTGAGCCAGGGCTATTTTACAAAGGTTTCACATCACAAAGAACATTTAACAAAGCACGATACACATTACAGGTAAAACCAGACAGGAAAGTTACATCATAAATTTGCTATTAACAGTTTAAGGCAGTAACGTTTTTAAGTTTCATAGAAAAACAAGCTATAACAGGTTCAAGCGAGTAGACAATTTCGAGGTTAAGAAACTTCCAGGAGAGGGTGATCATTAGGCACCAAAGGAGGCAAGAGAGGAGGGAAGGTGGTGAGCGGGAGAGTAAGTGAGGGGACAGGAAAAAAGGGGGAGTGAGTTTGGGTGGAGACAGAAAGTAGTAGAGGTACCAGGGGTTCATTAGTCAGGGAGGAAGAGGCCTCAGATGTGAGGATGGACATGAGGAGTAGTAGTCTTTATCTAGCGCAGTCACAGTTGCTAGTGGTGGTGAGGTGGGCATAGAGCATGGATTTGAAAGCTTCAAGCGAGGTTGAGGATAGAGTAGGTGGACTAAGCACATTGAACCATGTCAGGGCCCTGTATGCGAAAGATCTTTGTCCCTGTGCAGTCTGGCATCTCGGAACCAGGAAAGGTTGGCGTTCAGATCTGGTGGAGGGTTGTGAGCCAGGATTCAGTCGGAGTAGGTTTTGAATACATAATGGAGTCAGTCCCAAGATAGATTTTTTTGCCATTGTGCAGGTGAGATAAATACGATTTGATAGGTTCAACCAGCCTGATTCATAGTACAGATCACACGTGTGAGTCAGTCTTTGAGCCCCCGTGAGGAGCCGGCAGGCCTTATTTAGAGTGATTGAGATACGCCTTAGAGCAGTGGAGGTAGCTGAGCCATAAATAATAAGGCCATAGTCAATGATTGAGATTATGGAACTCTGTATAGCTATTCTCAATGCCGCTTGATTTAGAAATTGTGATTTAGGAATAATATTTCAAAGGCGTTGGTTCTTTACTTCGCATGTTGTCAATATGGGTTGCAAGGTGAGCCCTTGGTCAAAAGTGATGCCAAGGTATTTGAAAGTATTTACTTGGTCCAGTGTAATTCCCGCAGAGGTTTGTATGGTGAGTGGAGTATGCCTATTTTGTTTTGGTGATTGGAGAAGAGCATGGCTTTTGTTTTATTGTGGTTTAGCACAAGTTTACTATCCAGGAACCACCTTTCAACACTGGAGAAACAAGTTGCAGGCTTTTTCAGTAGGGAGTTTGGATCCTTGTGGGAAGAGAGAATTATAGCATCATCAGCGTATAAGATTATTTTCTCCTGGCAGATATCTGGGAGGGAGTTAAGGAACAGGCTAAAGAGAGGCGGTCCAAGAATTGATCCCTGTGGTACACCGAGAAACTGGTTTGAAGTCGGAGAGTTCATTAGAGATTTTACAGCCTGTGACCGATTGGACAGGTAACTTTTACCCAAGCACAAGGACCTTGGCCAGGCCTAGGCTAGAAAGTAGGAGGTAAGTAGGCCATGATGGACTGTGTCGAAAGCTTTTGTAAGATCGATAAAGACTGCACCTGTTTGGCACCCTTTGTCCAGGGCTGAGTGGACTTCTCCAGAGAAATGAAGTAAGGCTGTTGTTGTACTATGTCCTTTCCTAAAGGCGTGCTGTTGATTACAAGTAGATTGTATTTGTCAGGTAATCAGAGTTGGTCTGCCACTATTCGTTCAAGTGCTTTGGAGAGGAGGAGTATTGATATTGGTCGATAGTTTCCTGTTGAAGTTTTGTCCCCCCCTTTGTGCACTGGCGTAACTATGGCAGATTTCCATTTGTTGGGAAATTGACTTTGGCAAAGTGACAGATTAAGAATTTTTGCAAGGGGGTGAATTACTTCATCCAGGGTGAGAGACAGGATTTTTAGATCTAGCGTGTCACTACTTGTTCTGGATTTGGAGCAGGCCTTTCTTATGTACTTGTGTGCTTCGTGCACTTTGATTTTCTTGAAGTAAAATTGTGGTTTGTCAGGAGGGTGTTTTGTGATACTAGGCTAGGCACAGGTAAGTCCGAGAAGAAATCTGGGGAGGACCCCACTAAGGTCTGTGAATGTCTTATTAAGCCGCATCTGCAATAGACTTTTGGGTCAAGAGTGGTGGATCCATCAACTTTCATAATGGTAGGTGACGATTTTGATTGTTTACCCATTATGTTTCGGATGTTGTCCCAAAAGCTCTTCCATCACCCAGGTGGATTCAAGGGCATTTTGAAATAGGCACTCTTCATTTGCCTAATTTGTGGTACATCTATTTCATGCCTGCTTGTATTTTAGGGTATCATGAGGTGAGCCTGTGTCTCTGTCAACTGCCCAGAGGTGGTCCGAACCTTGAGCTCGGCAAGTGGTTGGCAGTAATCCATGGTTTGATAAGCGCTTTGATTTTCGTTTTTTTACTAGGCATTATAAGTTGCATGCAGAGTTGAAGATTTAATAAGTATTCTAGTGGTATTAATATCAGTTGATTCAAGGACTAGCGCCCAGTCCTGTTGTAGGAGGTTTTCAACTTGATAAGATTCCCATAAGGCAATACTCTGCTTGTTATAACTTTGGGGGTGGCTTGAGAAATTTATTAGGCCAGGTACAGGACACTGGGGAGTGGTCACTGAGGGAGTCAGGGAGGACTTTAATGTTTTTTATCCGGTCAGGGTGATTTGTGAGAACCCAGTCAATAAGGGTGCTTGTACCAGTTTTGTAATTTTTCCGGGTGGAGGAGGTTACTATCTGAGTCAGGTTTGCTGCTAGGATGTCATCTTTGTTAGAGCCAGTGTCAGAGGCGAACCAGTTTATGTTGAAATCCCCGAGGAGGAGGAGCTCATTTTCAGAGGGCTGCAGACTAACAAAATCAAGTACAGACTTAATACTGGCACGGTAGTCTTTTGGAGGGATATAGACTGTGGCCACTGTGAGAACTTTGTTTTGTGCACCAAGAAGCAGTTTGATAGGGAGGAGTTGCATCTGCGTATTTGTGGGGGTGAAGCTGCCGCGTTGACAGGAGAGGTTGTCCTTTATGTAGCTAGCACAGCCCCCACCTTTCTTGCTTGCCCGGTCGAGTCTGAAAAGATTGTAGCCTTCAAGCGAGACTGCATTATCCGGGGTGCTGGGAGATAACCAGGTTTCCACAATGGCTAGTATATCAGGTTTTTTGTCCAGCGAGAGTTTGAAGAGATGCCAATTTGGAAGGAGGCTGCAGATATTTAGAGTGATAATGGAGACCACTACCAACTTTCCCTGTTTTTGTCGGCTTCAGTGCAACAGGACCAGGGTTTGGGTGTATCCCACCAGATATTAAAAGTAGGAGGAGCAGGAGTTTCAGCGATGCCATTGTAGTTCATAATAGGTTGGAGTGAGTTTCTGCTTGTACTTTTTAAGATGCTTGGATTGTCTTGAGTCCCAGTAGAGGTGATCGTTAGTGAGTTATAATGATGTGGCAGTTTCAATTAGGAAATATGGCTCTTGCACCCAGGTATTAATTGGGTGATGTTTGTTTAAGACTTCCAGAGTAAAGCCATGGTACAATGTTTGGGTAGTAGTATAGAAAGGTGAGAGTAGGTGGAGTGGTAGGGTAGGCGGAGGGAGTTGGCATAAAGGAAAAGGAGGGTGAGGTGAGCAGGAACAGGTGGTGGGGACTAAGCCAAAGCATTTTTTAGCGAGACAGGAGAGCCGAGAGTAGTGTGGGCTAGGCAGTCGGGGGTGGTGAGCAATAGGAGGTGGTGGGTACTGATTTTAGTGGGCTAAGGTGGATAGCTAAGCACTATGGCGAAGTACAGAGAAAATGAAAAAAGACTGGGAGGGTTTGGTGCCAGAGGGTCTAAGAAAGTACTATAGTACTGCTGAGATCCAGGATCACATAATATGTTAAAGTTCCTGAAAGGTGATAAACTGTGGCCTGGGCATATGCAATGTAAAATCCTTTTGTCTATATGTTTCCTTTGTTCTTCAAAGTCCTCAGAGATAAGTACAATACCTTGGGAGTAGGTCAGACAGTAGGCATATGCAATGTGTGAAATCCTTTTGTTTGTATGTTTCCTTTGATCTTCAAAGTCCTCAGAGACAAGTACAATACCTTTGGAAAAGGTCAGACAAAAATGTTGATTCAGTCACAAAATGTGTTAAAATTCCTTTGTTCTTTAAAGTCCACAAGTGCAGTTGCTTTTAAGAGTGGTCAGATGAGAATGTTGAAAATGTTGATTCAGTTGCAGGACCCAGCATCACCATGTTTGTAAGACTAGTTGTAAGGCATATGCTTCCTTGGGGAGGCTTCAAGAAAGTTGATTTAAAATTAAAAAGCTGATACCTGATGATGGCGATTTGCAGAAATTCAGTCCAGGAGACTTTCACCAATGTTGTGTGCAAGAATGGCACAGGTATTCCCAGCAGAAAAACATGTAAATGAACAAAAACTAACCTACAGACACAGACAAGCACAAACAGCCACCCACCCACACAGCCCCAGGAGGAGGGGACAGAGGATCTGCAAAACTGGAACTCCAAATCTAAAGAATGCTTCATTTGTATACTGTTGCAACTTGTTGTTTTTCATTTAATTTAATTTTCATTTTTATTTTATTTATTTTTTTTACTGGAAAGACATGCAAGCAAAACTGCCCATTTTCACAAGTGCCCAGTGCCAAAACATCAGTGCATACATAAATTGCATACAGAAGTTCAGGGATTAATTAGTTGGGGTAAGCAGGATTGTACAGAAACTAATACAGGGGTTAACATAACAAAATACTGAATAGTTAGGCCACGTATTTTACAAGCAGATGGTTGACGCATAAACAACATTATTTTAAGTGCAGTTGCAATCAGAATTGTCGAGAAAGTACTGCTTTAGCTGACGTTTGAAAAAAACAAGGAAGGTATACCGGACAAAAGGGCAAGGCAGGCTCTTGAAAAGTTTATCACGCCTGAAACAGAGAGAGTACTGGCCTTGAGTGGTGTGACAGAAAGGGACAGTGAAGGTGTGATCGGAGGTGAGTCTAGCAGATCGGGTCGTGGTGGGCCTCTGGAAAATAGAGACAATGCTATTGGGAAGGTGGCCATGAAGAACTTCATAGAAAAAAGTCTGGATTTTACTGTTAAGTTTGTACTCCAGCGATAACCAATTAGCAGCCTTGATGGGTACTTCTAGGGAGGCCAATAACAAAGCTGATGATGTTATTATATGTTGCCTTTAGCCTACTGAAGTTTTTTGGGAGGTGGATGCAATTGTTCCCCAGTCGATAAGCAACAACAGGAAACTGCTGGCCACTAGTGCCTTGGTTTGAGGTGTGAGGAATTGGTTAATGCGGAAAAGCATTCTAAGCCACTAGCGTACCTTTTTGATAAGTTGAGTGATGTGGTGTTCATAGGAAATGTGTGGAGCTAGATGTTTTTTAATTTGGAAGTGAATCATAATAGAAAACAATACTATTTTAAGGAATTATGTTGCTAGAATAGAAAACCTTAGGCCTAGCCTATCTTAATAACACTGCATGATGTCAGGGAGAACTACAATAATAGGCATTATAATGAGAAACGTTGGGGTCAGGATGAGCAGATGCCAAATTTCTAATTGGTAAATGTGATGAAATTTGGCACTTTTGCCTTCAGTTTAGTCCAGTCGAATGTTTAGGCCACTTCAGATCACTTTGACCATCAGCCAAACAATCCAAAACACTAGCCCTCTAGCCTTTCCCAGGTGGCCAGGGCTAGTTTTATGGCCAGAACTTTCCCAAGCCCAAGCACTTATCGCCCTCCTCAGACATTTATTTTTATAAAAACAAATTCCGGCTTATGGCACTTTGCCAGGTGATGACTTCATTTTAATTTTTTTTTCCAAACTGGCTGAAGGGACGGGGGGAGTGGAAGATGTTGGGATTGACTGGAGTTGGGGACGGGGGTGAAGGAATGTCTCTTAACCAACATTTTTAGCCTGCTAGGCCTCCAAACCAAGAACCTGAGGTATCTTGGGCTAAATTCTGAAGCAGAACCGAAAAAAGGGGATCTTAATTTCTGGATGATTCCAGCCACTAAAAGTTCTTGCAAATGCTTTCTCATGTCATTGGTGTGTGCTGGCAACACACATCAAGACTTCTCCCAAAAAGGGTGATGGTCATGCAGGCAGATATGATGATCCAAGTCTGTCATGCATCCCATGTCCCAGTTACTCAGTGAAAACACATTTGTCCATTTTGTCTACTTGTGGCTCACTCTTGTCCTCTATTCCTCAGGTACAAGTGAGTCTCCAAAATCAAAGGCTGTAGTGACGAAAGATTGCTTGGCGCCTTCTGCAGTTGGTTTGGGCTGTACTAGATCTCATAGATCTCATATAATTGAATGAGCAAAGAAGGCCTTATGACCTGTATGATGCTCGCCCCTTTACACAAGAGGGAACCTTGTAGTGTCCTTTGCAAAATATTTATCTAACTTGTCCTTAAATGTTGCTATGTCCTTACTACCCATCACTTCATGTGGTAAACTGTTCCAGATTGCAATCACCCTTTGACTAAACCAAGTGGCCCTGTGCATGGTGTTGCATATTTTTCTTTTTATCCGTAAACTGTGTGCTCTTGTATTGTAATTTTGTTCCTTCAAGTCAAGGCCTAAACAGTCCCAGAGATCACTGTTTGTAAGTGAGCCAAAGAGCAAACATAGGTGCCCCCTTAGTCTCCTGTATTCCAGTGTATACAGACCCAAGGCTCTCCATCTATCCTTGTAGCTACTATTGTATCTGCACAGTAGACCCTGGCCAAGGTTCATCCTTCCATCACTGTGATACTATGTACAGTCACATTCTTCATTTGCACAGTGATTTTCCAAAGGCATGTGCACACACATGCAAAAAAATGGGCTTTATTAACAATCTTTCCAGAAATATGTGCTCTTCATGGGCATCACTCATCAGTATCTGGTTGGCCATGTCTTCATTCAATCATACCACCCCACTAATAGTACACTTGGCACTGGGTGACAGCATCAGTCCTTCTGCATCTCTATGCCACACTTCCCCAACAGCATCCTCACTGTCTCCAGTTGTCTGCTGAACCTGCTTCTGGTAGGTTTGCCTCGCAAGTCCATGCATGGGCAGTCTCTTTATTTCTGCTGGGCCTCTTTTTTCTTGCACAGTTGTCACAGCCTTCCAAACATGTGTGCATTCATTCCAGTTAACATGGAGATATTGTCGTACATTCGGGCCTCTGGGCACACCATTGCCAGAGTTTCCTTCGGTCTTTCAACTCCAATGACCATTGTTGGGAAATTGATCCGTACCTTGATGCATCTAAGACAGTGGTAGGACTTGGCACTTAGTCTCCATGCATCACTTCCTTGTAGCAGTAGCAGCTTATAATAAGTCAGGTACTTGTCATACCTGTCCATGAAAATGAGCATTACCTAAAAACTACTGTCTAAGACAGCCCAGCTAGGCACTCTCTCAACCTTGACCAGAATTTCAGAAGAAGTTCCCACTAACTTGGTTAGCACAATTGACATTGTCTTGTCTGATATGACTGCTGACTTAGCAACTGCTTGTTAGGAGTGTGTGGCATCTGGGGCTTTAGTATGCACCTTTACTTGACCCCGCTGTCATTTTCCTGCATTGCTAGTGTCCAGATAAATTGCTGTTTCACTCTTCATAAATCTTCAGCACTTCAACACTCTCTCCATTGATGTCCTTTCTTACCACACTGGTAGCATACATATTCATCCCTCTTGCCTTGGGATTTGTCCATTTAGAACACTCAGAGTGAGCATGCCATAAGACAGTTTGTAGGGAAAATAGTAAGGTCAGACCTGGATAATCTGTGCCTTGTTATTACGGCTACCTAATCGTCTGAACAGGAAACCTCTGAAATGCATTTTTTTGCCATGCTACTGTAGTTACCTCTTTAATGTGGAAGCCTCTGTATCTGAATCCAGATCCTTTGTTCAGAGTACAGAAACTATTATCCCCATTCAATGTGAACTGGATAATCTGGTGCATGTGGTAATGAGTGTGTTAATAACAGATTTCTTAATCCCTTTTAATTCCCTCTGGCATGTTAAAGGTTAAAGGAAATGATTTTTAGATAGCTAACAACCTTCCAATTTTCCTTTATATGCCAGTTACATATCCTGATATGTTTTGATCGATTTGTGATAAATTAATAACCTAGCTTTGGGTGCCCTCATCTCTGTCTAGACTTACACTGTCCTCACCAACTATTGCTCTTGCTTTTCAAATTCCTAAAACATTTCATGCCATCAGTGATACCATTCCATGCTATTCATCTGAATGGCTTGGAATGGTATTTCTAATGTCATAGAACCTTCACATAGTATGAAATGAGAGAATAGCAACTGCTGAGGAGAAAGTGATTCACAGCAGTTACAAAGGCAATAACAGATAGTTACTTTAACAAAGAAGATCAAAATATATCAGAATATTAGATAGATGCTAAACAGAAATGAGGAGGGAGTCTAGAGTTATACAAAAAACTATTTCCTATCAGCTTTAACAAATAATCCCCCCCCCCGTCCCTCTCACTCCAGCAGTAAGTCAACTTAGTCAGTTTACTGCCCCTGCCAGCCCTCAAAGTGCTGTCCCCATTCAATCCAGCTCCTGTTCTCAAGGTGCCCCCTCCCATTTAGCAGTGGCTCAGCCCACATCAGCAATCAACCTTGACTAAAAGACCTGTTGCTAGCCTCTGCTAACTGAGAAAATTACTGCTTGACTGTGAACTGAAAAACTGTTCTCTGCCAATACCTGGGGCAAAACCCATCAGTGCAAACACAAAAATTTGTGGGCTGTGTTCTTGACATAAAGAAGTGTGTATGTCTTAAAGGGGCAGATACTTCTAAGCACACATAATGGACTATTTTAGATTACACTAAGTGTTAACTGAGTATTAATAAATGATAAAGAAAGGAAAATGAAATGTTTTTAACTGGGTTGGAAAATGATTTTTATCATTCTTTTTATTATTAACTACATCAAAACATTTTCCATTCTCTAACACTTCATGATAATGCAGACAAAGGTTCTTTCTCCCAGCTAATGGTTTTTTTGGTGGGGGGTGTTCGGGGGTTGGGGGGTCAGGATAGTTAATTTTATTCGTATTGAGTTTTTTTTTATTATTTATACAGTTCTGTTGTAACTCTAGTCATCAACTTGTTTGGACACTGTTACTGTATATGTATATTTTTTGTGCTTTTGAAATTTTGTATAAGCTCTAATGGTTAATAAAGATAATAAAGATAAAAAATAAATACATTTTCAATTTGTTGATACTCATTGTACCCAATAGCTCCATATGAAGTCCAAACTATCCATTGATTAACCTGATACAGAATGGCCAACATTAAGTAAATAAAAAATATCCTCTGGTCATTGTTCTGGTTACTACTTATATTTATATTATGCAATAAAATGAGCAAAAACAAATTATTGTGGATTAACCAGATCTGGCTGTATGTGAAATCCATAATAGGATGCCAGGAGAGAAGAAATATTCAGATAGTTTAGTTTTTGTGCAGCTCTCCAATCCATGCACATACTCTCAAACCACATTTCCAGAGCAAGGCATCAGGCTTGAGATCAAGGTGCCATCCATTGCATGGTCTAATAGTCATCTCCCCAAGGGGTGGAGGGCTGAGGTGAGTATGAGGCTGGATTGTGGCTGCAGTTCAAGGCTGCCCTACACCTTTAGGGCATCCATCGTTCCATTGCTCCAAAATCAACTGTATCAACCTCTCAATTTGTTCCATGAGTTCTAGGGTTCCAGGGGCTTCAGGTGCTTCCTGAATTGATTATGGATGCACTTCCCACTACCAAAGTATTTGCCATCTGGTCAGTAGTCAGACAGGTATGCACAGAAGGTAATCTCTCTTCATTTTTCACTAATTTTCCTGAGCAGCTCTCCGCAGACTAGTAGCTTGTCCATCCTGTCCCTCAGCCTAATGATCAAAAGGATCTGATCTGAGTATACAGCTCCTTTGAGTACTTGTTCCATGCATGCTGTCTCCATATCTGAAGTGGTCAGTCTCCCTTTCAATATATCTGTTGTATTGCCTTTTCCATGTGCACCAAGAATTCAGTGAGCTTTTCTCCTTCCCTTGGCTTGTGAGAATCTTGACAGGCTTCTCCATGCTGCCAAAATGCATTTCAAAGTGAACAAACAGTCCAATGGGATAGAATTTGCCCTAGCCATTTCTATAACTTGTATAGCATCTAATGCTGGGCCATATAGGCAGTCTTCCATGCAAGCTTTCCTTTCTACATCCAAACACCTTATGTTCTGTACCATCAGGGTTGCCAGCTCAATCTAACTATTGAAACTTTCCTACCTGGGGTTGGGGGGCAGCCAGAAAGTGTCTGAGCCTTCAGCATTCCTAGTATTTTTAGCATAGCTTCTTCACTTGGTCCATCAGGCAACCTATTGCATCCATTAGGGCCTCTGTTGATGTCTCAACATTCCTGAAACAACTGCTTTGTGTTGCCTTCCTGTGTAAACCAGATCCTTTCTCACTCCATCCAGTCCATAGCCAGAGTTCAACTGAGGTCACTTTCAGAGGTGTTCCCCCCCGCTAAGGAATTACCACTTATCCTTAGTTCCTTCTTGAGAAAATACGTGGGTAGCCATACAGTTTTCAAGTTGTTGTCACTTTCTATTGTGCCATAAGTCATTTTGATCCCCAGATCATAAACATAACATAAACATAAAAATTGTCAGCAGATAAGGATCGCTTGGTCCACCTAGTCTGCCAATTTTCCCTACTTATTGTGATACGGCAGACCCTACTTGATCTCTGGCTTTACCCTCCCTTTCCTAACCACTAAGGTTCTTTAATGCCTGTCCCATGCATTTTTCAGTTCCATTATTATACTTGCTCCCACCTCCTCCACTGGGAAGCTGCTCCATGCATCCACCACCCTTTCTGTGAAGAAGTACTTTCACACGGTTCCCAAGTCTACCCCCCTCCAGCTTCATATCATGACCCAATTTTGAGGATGGTGATGGCAATTCCTTCTATAGCCTGGACACTTCTGATCCGGGTCCTTCTTCTGTTCCCCAGGAGGACCTGTCTTTTCAGGCTCTTCTATGGAACATGTATATTACATTTGCTTTGAGCCTTTGTCTGGAGTGGCTCAATGATTCCACCATGCCAATCAAACTATTCCTCATGTGTTTGAGACCCTTTCGGATGCAGTATGGAATAGACCTGTTTCTATGGCACTGCAGTCTAACAGTCATCAACTAAAGGGAGATATGGATGCCTTTGTCACTGCCTCGTGCTCTGCAGCAGCAGGAATTTCTATCAGAAGGCACTTCTGGTTTTGGACAACTGGCTTCTCTAACAATCTCTAGCAACAGATTATGAATGTTCCATTTAATGGTTCTTACCTATTTGAACAGTAGGTGAAACAGTCTATTGAGGCCTTCTAGAAAACTAGAATAGCCATTAAGATCTAGAGTCCTCCTCCTCCCTCTAATTCCCAAAGGGGGAAGGGGCAAGGCTTCTACCATAGTAAACAGTCCTTCTGAGGAAAAGGCAGGGAAGCCCAAATCAAGTCCTAGCTTCCTCAGCCACAAAAGATAACTCAGCCAAAGGCACAGGCCCCCAAAGAACCTAGTGCCTCCCTCTGAAGTTCAGGCACTGGTCCTGCCACAGTTGCCCAAGATAGATCTCTCCTGTTCAGTGGGAGGGTACCTGACAGTTTTACCATCAGTGGGAGTCCATTACAAGGGACAAGTGGCTGCTCAGGATTATCCAAGATGGGATACTCCCTGAATTTTACAGAAATCTCATTGTATTATTCACCCAGAAAGCAGTCCCTTCTTTCAGCCCACTTATAAAACCTTCTGGTGAAGGAGAATGCAGGCCTTCTGAGCAACAGAGCAGTGGAAGTAGTGCCAGAGTCGGAGCGCAACACCAGTTTCTACTCACATTATTTCCTAGTACTGAAGAAGTCAGGGGGCATACGCCCCATTCTTGATTTCAGAAATTTGAGCAAGTTCATGGAATGGGAAAAGTTCAAAATGATCTCTCTAGGGACTCTGCTACCATGCCTCAAGCCATAATATTGGTTAGCTTTCCTGGACATTTATTTATTTATTTATTTATTTATTTTTATTTATTTAGCTTTTGTTAACCGGGTAAGTGCACTAGCCATGAAATGACTATTTTCAGGCACGACCCGGGAGAGTACAGACATGCAAAAACTTAACAGGATAACAAATTATAAGTGCTTTACATACAATGAGTTAAAGAGAATACAATATATCAGAATATACAAAGTAAAGCGCTTTACATACAATGAGTTAAAGAGAATACAATATATCAGAATATACAAAGTAAAGCGCTTTACATACAATGAGTTAAAGTGGATACAATATATCAGAGACATACAGAGTAGACCATTCAGAAGTTCATAGGTGCCTACTTATGCAATGAATAGAGAGGACCTTGGACAATAAATTATCAGGTGACATATCACATGAACAGAACAAGGTACACAAAAACAGGTAATACAAAAGGAAGAAATAACCATTCAGAGCAGGGGGTGTCATTAAGGAAAAGGTCGGCAAGTGAGGAAGAGGGGAGCAAGCCATGAAATTAAGATTATATGAGTGTATGTAAGTGTAAGGGAGATTCCTGCAGTGCAAGATTGTATATGGGCAGGGAAAGGGAGCCGAGACAGGCTGAGGCAGTAAGAGGGTTATGTAGAGGTGAGGAAATACTATTGTATGGCCAGAGACATCAGTCATTAGGTAGGGTGAAAGTAGGAACAGGTATCAGCAATCAGCAGATTTGAGCGCAGTTTTCTCTTAAAGCATGTGTGGGAGCTAGAAAGTCTCATGTCGAGGGGAAGGGAATTCCACAGCTGTGGAACCACATGTAGGATGCTTACTAGTATATCCTAGTCCACTACAACCACTACAGATTCATCTGCTTTGTGGTACTGGGTCAGCATTATCAATTCCAAGTTGGGCTCTCCTCGGCACCTCAGGTCTTTACAAAGTGCTTTGCCATCCTTGTAGCTTACCTAAGAAACTCAGACACCATGGGGCAGGATTCTCGAAGAACAGTAAAAATCCCGCAGCTGCGGGAAAAAGGCTTGCAGCACTACAGAAATGCAGTTGCATGATGTTATTAAAGAAAATCCAGCAGCTGAAGGAATTCTGCAAAAAGACCCACAGCTGCGGAATTCCAGCAGCTGAGGGAATTCTGCAAGTGCCATGAATCCACAGCTGCGGATCCGCAGCTGTGGAAATGGCTGAAGAGGCACAGCAATAGTACAACAAGTAGCCGAAGCAGCAGACATTAACACTGCTGCCATAGTATGAGGCTGACAGCACCCACAAAGATACCAGCAACCAGTTCCTCAACTGGGACCACAGGTACCAGTAATACCTTGGCACCACAGTGGCTGACTGTCACCACTGGTCATCCCTCCCTGGGTCTGGTGGTTGTTGCCTGTTGCCATAGCATGGCAATGTGTGATTTTGTTGCTGTAACATCAGCCACTGCTACAGTATACTATCTGGGATGCTATTACCTGTGCCTCACCTCTACCTTAATTTATTCCAATTGTTGGGGCACTACTGAGTTTGCTGAGAGAGAGTTACACCTCATTCCACTGTGTGTAACATTTTTTCCGCAACTGTGGAATAAACATGGCTGAGAATAGCCCTTCAGGGGATGTGCCTTACTTATCTCACCCCTTTTTTCCCTCAGGGACTTCTGCAGCTGCACTTTTTTTCCACAGTCCATAGTGTTTTCTTCTGCAGCTGTGGAGGGTTTTTGTGAATAGCACTTAGAGCAATCTTCACTTTTTCCCCATAGCTACGGTAGTTTGGGGGACTTAGGGAAGGTTTTGCACCTTCTGAAAGCTTTGTGAATCCAGCCCCAGGTTTTTCCCTATCTAGATGACTGGGGCAAGATTCACAAAGAAAGCCGAAATTCCCACAGCTGCGAGAAAAAGGCTCACTGCAGTGCGGAAACGCAGTTGCGCTGTATTCTCAAAGAAAACCAGCGCAGCTGCGAATTTCCACAAAAAGTGCCGCAGGTACAGCAATTTAGCTGCTGCAGGACTTGTGCAAGTGCTGCACATCCGCAGCTGCGGAGGCTGTAAAGGCACAGCAATAGGGAACCACAGTAACTGAAGCAGCAGACTGTAACAGGGCTGCTATAATAAGAAGCTGACAGCACACACAGAGACCTGCAACCAGTCCCCAACTGGGACCACAGCAGCATCACAGGTACCAGCGATACCTTGGCACCACAGTGGCCAACTGTCCCTGCTGGTCGTCCCTCACTGGGGTGTTCCTGTGGCCTGAGGGGGTAGCACTCGCTGCTGGCTGGTCAAGCTCTACTGCTTGTGGGACTCTGTCAAGGGCTGCACTGGGTCTAGTGGTTGTTGCCTGTTGCCATATCATGGCAATGTGTGCTTTTAGTGCTGTAACATCAGCCACTGCTATACTGCCTGAGATGCTATTACCTGTGGTACACCTCCACCTTAATTTATTCCAGTTGCTGGGGCACTACTGCAGTGTACCGAGGGAGAGTTGCACCTCATTCCACTGTGTGTAACATTCTGTCCTCAGCTGTGGATAAAAACTGGCTGTGAATAGCCTTTCAGGGGCTCTGCCTTACTTATCTCACACCTTTTTGTCCTCAGGGACTTCGCAGCTGCACTTTTTTCCACTGTCCGTAGTGTTTTTTTCTGCAGCTGCGGAGGTTTTTGTGAATAGCACTTGGAGCAGTCTCCCCTTTTTTCCATAGCTGAGGAAGTTTTGGGGACTTATGAAAGGTTTTGCACCTTCTGAAGGCTTTGTGATTCCTGCCCCTGGCTTCTAGTCAGTCCCTCCAAGCAGGAGACAGAATGAGCAGTGGCCACGGAATCTCAATTCCTTACCTCCATGGGAGTTCTATTGAATCTAGAAAACCTCACAGCTGCAGCCCTCTTAACAGCTCATCTTCCTAGGGGCCCTTCTGCACACAACCAGAGCCAGGACCTTCCTTCCAGAGGACAGAAGGAAAGCAATCTCTCAGATCGCACATTACATCATGGAACGCATATCATATAAGATATGTTGTTTTTCAGTCCCTTTACTGCTCTTGGGTACTGTTCCTACTGTATCATCCTTACTGTAGCCCTCTGGAACATTCTGTGTCAGTAACGTATTTTCTGGGTCCAAACTCTCAACACAACACCACCTCTCAGTCTCCTGGAAGGCCATTGTAATTTCTGTAAAAAAAATATTTGGGGGGGGTACCACACATCATCTAGCCACACTGGGGTTCATGTGGGTGTCCAGATGGTAAACATGAGATACCAGCAGTGCCTCCACTTGTATTCTGTAGCACTTCTAACTGATATGACACTGGGTCACCAGTGGTGTTACTCTTAAGAGTCAGGATAAATAATGTGATGTCTACACCCAGAGAAATGTTTAAGTGCACCTGGTGTAAGTATAGTACTGTAACCCCTCTACAAATAGGGGGTTCCTGAAAAGTCTTCCTTGAGCTTGCTTAAATGCTCACTGCCAGGCTGGTGTCCTGCGTTTTAACAGTTTAAATGTATTGCCAGAGAATGCCTGTATAGCCTCTGTGTACTGTCTCTTTAAGAGCTGCCTGGATTGCAGTCATAATTAATCTGAGAGGGAGCTCTGTTAGAAGATGTACTTGTTTGCTGATCATTTGTTAGAGTGGTAATAATATTGCAGTTTGTTCTAACCTGCCTTCTTTGCAGCATGGACAGTTCTGTTTGTTTCCATCATCTTGGTCCTGGACAGTCAGAATGGGCCAATCAGTTCATTTGGGACTCTAAAATGGAGCCTGCCTACAGGGGCTTGGTGGGGCCAAAACTTGTAGGAATTGTAGTTTTGGGCTTTTGGCACCTAAAATAACCTGGAGGGGGAGCCCTTGTTAAGACTGACAGACAGATCAGCCAGCCAAACCTTTTTGATCTTGGGGAAAGTCCCACACTGCTTGCAGTTTCAGTTAGATCTGAGTTGGGAATTGAAGAAGTAACTGCTTGAGATAGTTTGAGCAACAATCCATAGTGAATTTGCATGGGAAGAACTGTGGAAAGGCCTGAGTTTGGCCTGCATACCTGCCTGCTGTCCCTGAGAGGGAACTTGTGCTTTTTTTTGGACTGAATCCGTATTTGGAGAGTGAATTAAGCCACTGAACTATGACTAGGCTTTAACCTGAAGAATACCGAGGATTTGCTGAATGCGATCGGCCTGTCAGGACTTCCAGCTACCTCTGAACTCCCATATTGTGCAGAGACTCTGTACTTGCAACCGGAGAGCCATTTGCCTGGTACAGTGGAATTTCCTTACATGTGAATGTGCTGTGTGCTTATAGTGCGTCGTGATTTGGTTCCCCACTGTGTGTCTGAACTGTGTTTTGCTTGTTGGAGGCTGTATCTATCTCCACGGACTGAATCCGTATCCATTTCCATTTGCCTGGGCCTTGCTACACTGGCCCAGCCAGAATACCGGTGTAACCCCCCTACAAACGGGGGTTCCCCAAAAGTCTTCCTTGAGCTTGCCTAAATGCTCACTGCCAAGTTGGTGTCCTGCATTTTAGCAGTTTAAATGTGATTGCCAGATAGTGCCTGTATAGCCTGTGTGTACTGTCTCTTTAAGAGCTGCCTGGATTGCAGTCATAAGTAATCTGAGAGGGAGCTCTGTTGAAAGATGTAACTATTTGCTGAAAATCATTTAGAGTGATAATGATAATGTAGTCTGTCTAACCTGCCTTCTTTGCAGCAAGGAGTGCTTTGTTTATCTCCACTGTCTTGGTCCTGGACTGCCGAATTGGACTGGTCAGTACTGGTGGGATCTGGAATGGAGTCAGACTACAGGAGCTGTCTGGAGTCGAAATCTGTAAGAATTGTAGTTTTGAGCTTTTGGCGCCTTTTTGCACCTGAAGGGGGGGCCTTTGTTGTGACTGACAGACAGATCAGCCAACCGAACCTTTTGGATTCTGGGGAAAGTCCCAGGCTTGCTGGCAGTTGAGTCAGATCTAAGTTGGGAGCTGAAGAAGCAACAGCTTGAGACAGTCAAGCAGCCATCTAAGTAGTTTCGCGTGGGAGAACTGTGGAAAGGCCTGAGTTGTGGCCTGCATGTCTGCCTGCTGCCCCTGAGAGGGAGAGAAGATAATTATTTCGGTCTAAATCCAAGTTTGTGAGAACGAAGTAAGCCACTGATTTTTTACCAGGCTCATACCTGAAGAATACCGAAGATTTTGCTGAATGCGATTGGCCTGTCAGGATTTCCAGCTGCTTTTAAATCCCCAGTTTGTGCAGAGACTCTGCGATCGTGACCGGAGAGCAGTTTGCCTGGTACAGCAGAATTTCCTTATGTGTAAATGTGCTGTGAGTTGTTAGTGGGTCGTGATTTGATTCCCCACTGTATGAACTGTGTTCTGCTTGCTGGAAGCTGTATCCAGCCCAAACTAGACTGTATCTGAATTTGTCTCCATTTGGCCGAGGCCTTGCCACACTGTCCCAGCCAGACTTCCCGCTGCACAGAGAAAGCCATCGACAACAGACCTGCCTGGGGATCAGCCCCCTGCTCCACGCTTGAACAGGAACGACGCCTCAGTGATTCGAGTGGGCCCTATTCTCCTGGCACTCCAGATTAACCACCTGCTGTCTTGATTTTCATCCAGCCTGTGTCCAGTCTTAGGTCTCATGAGTAATCATCAGGGTAGCTCCCTGCAACAACAGCCTAATCTAAAAGTGTGTCATCTGATTGTCTTGTTGTTTTCTTTTCACAAATTGAGCCCTCCGGCTCTGGATTACAAATAGTGTGTGTTGTGCATGTTGTTTTCTTCCATCACAGGGCCCCAACCAGCTGCAACGTTCCTGGCTTGCCCACTGTTCTCCATCTGGGTACCCAGAGAGTGTGACTGTTTATGGACCCTGAAGTGCATGCATAACTGTTTGATTGATACAGCCTTTAAGCAAATTAACCTGATTATGCCCCTCCCTTGTTCAAGTCCCTTAAATAAATCAGATCCAACTCTTTTTTGCAGTTACCCTGGCTGTGGTTCCAGTTTGTGCAAGAGTACTGTACTGCTGTTATTTGCTGTGTATAACCTTGTTTTACAGGGGTCCCCAGAGCTGAATCAGAGGAAAGCCCTGGTGGTAAGTACAAACGGTGTGGGTACTTGTGTGGTGTATCAGGGGTATTGTGAAAGTGATTATTGTGTATTGCTCCACCCACTAGTAAGGAAAGAGGGGGGTTACAGTGTCCCGGAGGGCTGTGCCCAGGTTAGCTTGACCACTACCAACCCTGACCTCTGGGTGGAGGCACCCGTTTCAGAACTCAGGCCCCTTAACCTGCTACTAGCCAAGCAGGCAGGGGTAGTAGCCCTTGGTATAACGCCACCTAGTGGTTACATTTTGGAGGCTCACCGCTGGGATTTTGTGCCTTCTAGTGGCCAAAAATTACAAATTGTTGTTAAAGATTAATGGCTACCCCAGTAGAAATGGCTGTACACCAGTTGGTGGGGTGGTGTACTGGGCAGGAGATCGACCCCCAAAATGCTCTGCTTATACTGGATATTCTTCTGGGTACCAGTAAAGTCACTCTAGAGGGAGCACTCTCCAAAGATTAATGTTTAAAAAACCCTGTGGTGGTGGGTCGACAGGCTGATTTGATCGCCCAAACTTTCATAGCCTTGGTAGAGTGTAGTGACCTCATGGACAGCTCTAAAGTGCCACAGACTATTGCCCCAGAAGGGGTTCCAGCTGTCTGGAAAGTGACAACAAAAGACAGTAAATACCCAGCGGAGGATGAGCTCCCACCATTATCTGAGACTTTTGAGGAGAAATTTGCTAAGTTGTTGCTGGAGGAAGGGAAAACCGTAGAGGAGTTTAAGAAACTATTCCTGCCACCTGGGGGTGTTCCTCCCCCAACACCCCCTCCCACTCCAGCACCTGTTCCTGCCCCGCCTTCCGTGCCCATGCCAGTGCTGGCCCCTATATCTGTACCTGCCATTAGTCACGACTCCTACCGAAGGCTGAGAATCTTCTCGGGCATTCTCCCCACCCCACAGGGGGAGGATGACTGGGAGACCTGGATAGACTATGTTGCCCCTCTAGTACTTGAATGGCAATGCTCAGAAGCAGAGAAATGAAAGAGGGTTTTTGAGAGCCTCCAAGGTCCTGCCCTGTCTACCATCCATGCCAAGTGGGCCAATAACCCTGAAGCAACTGCACAGTACTATCTTGATGCATTGGAAAATGTGTATGGGAGCCCAGATTCAGATGAGGATCTGTGGTGGAGAGTAAGAAATGCACAGCAGTACTCAGGGGAGCCATTGTCTGTGTATGTACCTCGGCTTGAAAAGCTGCTACAAAAGTGCCTCAGAAAGGGTAGTTTGCCGTCAAATGAATTAGATTGAACTAGGCTGGACCGGATCCTTAAGTCTGCTCCATTTTCGGAACTGTTACTGCTTCAGTTGCGCCTTGCCACCTGACTGGAATCACCCCCCCCCATGATGAGCTAATGAAAGAAATTCAGGGGGTTGAGCAAAGGCGGCCTCGTGGGGGAATTGCACCCATATCTGCTGCTGCTGCTGCTGCACAAGTGACAGAGTGATCAGCCAAGTGAGGCTCAGGGCCAAAAGTTGGCACTTAACGAGTACTCTGAGAATGCAAAGGACTTCCCACTCTGGGCCCAGCACTGGAAAGACAAGCTACTAAAGGAAGTCTGAGAATTGAAGACAGGTGCATCTGCAAGGGTTTCCCCCATGGAACAAGATTCTGGTCCCTGTCAAGATGTGACTGCCATGGGTGTGGGGGTGCACCCTCAGGCATCCACTACCGAGGGTGGCTCCAAGGCTGAGATCACCAGATTGATTGCAACTCTAAAGGAACTGTTAAGACACGTTGCACCACTCTCACCGCTGCAAGCAGATACTAGACCCCAATCTCTTACTACTACTTCAGTTCTTCATATGATGTTCTCTCCCAGGATGACCCAGGAGTCTATCATTTGTCACAACTGTGGAAAGAATGGCCATATGAAAAGAGAATGCCAGTCTCAGAAGGACTTAGAAAGAGTAGTAAACAGACTCTAAGGGGAGCTCCGAAAAGCAAATAAGTGGCAAAGGGGTGCCCAAAATGACCGCAGTGAGGGTTCGAGAAACCCTAACTCAAATTTCTTTATGGCCAAATTGTCTGTCCAGGCCTCTGCTACTGCCTCTCCAGACTAGTCCAAAATAGTGGGCCCTTCAATGGAGACTACGGTGACTGTGAATGGTATTCATACTCGGGCTGTGCTTGACAGTGAGTCACAAGTGACCATAGTATTCCAGAACTGGTATGACAAACACTCATCTAATGTGCCTTTGCAATCCTTGGAAGGCCTACAAGTGTGGGGCCTGAGCGACAAGTCTTATCCCTACCTAGGGTATGTCCGCCTCTGGTTGTCTTTTCCTGCAACTGTAACTGGTGTAGAGGAGCGAGTAGAGACATTGGCCCTAGTGTGTCTCTACACCAGACTGTATGATGGAATCCCCCTGTTAATTGGGACAAACGCCCATATGTTTGGCAGACTGGTGCAACTCTGTCATGAGAAACAAGGGCAACGGACTGAGAGGGCCCTGAGAATTCTGGCTCTGATCAAGAGGGCCTATGATTTGCAACAGAAACCTGAGGAAGTAGACTAGGATGAACCGGTGGGGTTCGTGTGGAAGAAGAATCCCGATTCAATGGTACTGGCCCCTAACGCCCAGTGTACCATTCAAGGGGAGGTCCACCTCCAGAAAGATGTCAAGAACAAAATACTGATGTTGGATGTGCCAGGCGATGGAAAATTGCCAGGATTATTAATCAAGCCCAGCATCTTGCCTGCTCATGCCCATGCCTATGCACGATGAGTGATGGTCCAGATTCACAATGTGTCAGATTGGGAGATCTGGGTGAACAGAGGGTGCACCCTAGCTATGGTACACTGTGCAGACACTGAAGTATTGCCCAGCAACAAGCAACCTGGTGAGAAGGAGAGAGTGACCCCAGACTTGTTTGACTTTGGTGACTCCCCGTTGCCAGCTGAATGGAAGGCAAGAATTAGCAAGAGACTTGCCCAAAGAGACCAGGTGTTTGCCTTGAAGGAATGGGATGTGGGATGTGTCCAGGGTGTGAAGCATCACATATGCCTGCACGATGAACGGCCATTTTGAGAGAGGTCCCGACGCCTAGCCCCAGCAGACATAGATGATGTGAGAAGACACCTGCAGAAAATGCCCCCTGCTGGTGTGATACAAGAATCCAGGAGTCCATACGCCTCTCCCATTGTGGTTGTGCATAAGAAGAATGGGTCTGTGAAGATGTATGTTGATTATCGAACCCTGAACTGGTGCACCATCCCAGACCAATACACTATGCCTCGTATACAAGATGCTCTGGATTGCTTGAATAGGAGCAAATGGTTCTCGGTGTTGGATCTTCACAGCGGATATTACTAGATCCCGATGGCCCCAGAAGACCATGAGAAAACAGCATTCATCTGTCCATTGGGGTTCTACGAATTTCTTAGGATGCCACAGGTGATATCGGGTGCCCTGGCCACCTTTCAGTGACTGATGGAATGTGCGGTGGGAGATATGAATTTGCTGGAATGCCTGGTGTACTTGGACGATGTCATTGTGTTTGGGAGAACCTTAGAGGAGCATGAGAACTGACTGTTTAAAGTCCTAGACTGACTGGAAGACTTTGGCCTCAAGCTGTCCATTGACAAGTGCCAGTTTTTCCAAACCTCCATGAAGTATGTGGGGCACATAGTATCTACAAAAAGGGATAGAGACTGATCCCAGTAAGGTTGAAGCACTGACTACTTGGCCCCAGCCCCATAATCTGAAAGAACTACATTTCCTGGGGTTCTGTGGCTACTACAGCAGGTTCATAAAAGACTATTCCAAGGTGATTCACCCATTCTTGAACCTTACCCAGGGTTACCCTCCTACCAATCATAAATACAAAAAAGAGGCTGTTAAAGAACCAGAAAAAGTATACTTCCACCCAAGTGAACTCTTCGGGCCCCACTGGACACCTGACTGTGAAGCAGCCTTCCATGAGATCATATGCCAGCTCACCCATGCCCCCTTCCTCACCTATGCTGACCCCCACCAAACCCTATGTGCTGCATACGGACACTAGTCTGCAGGGTCTAGGAGTGGTGCTGTATCAAGACCATGAAGATGGCCTGAGACCAGTAGCTTTTGCCAGTAGGAGCTTGACCCCGTCTAAATGAAACTACCCTGTGCATAAGTTGGAGTTCCTTGCACTAAAATGGGCCATTGTTGACCAGTTTCATGAATACCTCTATAAAGCAAAGATATTGGTGAAGACTGACAAAAACCCATTGACCTATGTACAGACTTCAGCTAAGTTAGACGCAAGTGGGGACCGGTGGCTTTCTGCATTATCAACCTATGATTATGCTGTCGAATACAGACTGGGCCTGAACCATATTGATGCTGATGCCCTATCATGAAGGCCCACTTCCAAGAGTGATTGGGTCAGGCTGTCTGAACCTGACATTTGAGCATTGTGCCAAAAGTTTGATAGAGATGAACAGATGTCTGCAGACACAGTGGACTGTTCAGTAGATTGCTTGGCCCCTTCTGACACCTGCATACTAGCTGCTTATTGCCACTTCTCTGCTCTAGATATTAGTGCACGACCTCAATTTGACAATGACAGCATTCAGTGGGCTCAATCCCAAGATCTTATGATTCAGCCAGCACTTGATGCCCTGCGTACAGTGAAAGATGTGTCTAAGTTACATTCCACTGACTTGCAAACTGCTTTATTGTTTTAAGAAAGCCCCAGATTGAAGTTACTCAATCAGTTGTTGTATAGAGAGACAGTAGAGCACAGTGGAAAAGTAGAAAAGCAACAATTGGTCCTGCCCATGGCCTTTAAATATTTGGTACTGAGGTCCCTCCACAGTCACATGGGGCACCTCGGTATTGACAGAACCCTTGACCTGGTACAATCTCACTTCTACTGGCCCAAAATGGGGGCCAATGTTGAGCATCATGTAAAGACTTGCAGTCACTGCCTGCAAAGAAAATCCCTGCCTCAGAGGGATGCCCCCCTTGTTAATATTAATACCAACACCCCCATGGTACTAGTCTGCATAGACTTCTTGTGTTTAGAACCTGATCAGCGGAACATTGGCAATGTGTTAGTGGTTACGGATCATTTCACACGGTATGCACAAGCTTTTCCCACCAAAGATCAAAAGGCATCTACCGTGGCCAAGGTGCTAGTGGAAAATTTCTTTGTCCACTATGGTGCCCACCGGCAGATCCACTCTGACCAGGGCAGAGACTTTGAGAGTCGACTAATCAAAGAAAATCTCTCTATGGGGGGTGCGAAAGTCAAGAACCACCCCCTATCACCCTCAGGGAGACCCTCAATCAGAACGTTTTAACCGCACCCTTCTAGACATGCTGGGCACCCTCCACCCAAAAGACAAGCATAAATAGAGCTAGCAGATTAATACCTTGGTACACGCATACAATTGCACGAAAAATGATGCTACTGGGATCTCCCCTACTGCCTCATGTTCAGGAGAGAGTCCCGGCTGCCAGTCAATGTCTGTTTTGGGGTCTTTCCAGATGAGGTCCAAGCCAAAAACTACTTGCAATATGTACAAAAACTGAAAGCTCAATTGAACCATGCCTATCAACTGGCCCAGACAATGGCCGCCAAGAGAAATCTAGCCAACAAAGAGAGGCATGATAAAAAAGTAAAGGCTCAAGAGCTTCAACCTGGAGAACGTGTGTTGTTATGCAATTTGGGACTGCATGGTAAACACAAAATTGCTGATCAGTGGCACCGTCTTCCTCATGCAGTAGTTGGAAAGTTGGATGATTTACCTGTGTACAAGATGCACCCAGAGAACAACTCCGAAGCTGTCAAGACCATGCACCGTAACCACTTGCTACCTATTGGCCAAGTCATAACTGAGGCTGGACAATCAGAGATTGATTTCTCTGGGCCGGTGACTCATGCTGCTGCAAGGAAGAGACAGAGCCAACCTACCCCAGTGGTTACAAGTTCAAGGTTTCCCCCGCAGCAGGTCCAGAATGATAATGACTGTCAGTCTACCTCAAATGAAAGTGAATGTGACATTGTCTATTGCCCCTCTCATGAACTGAGTCAGCTGTTTCAGAGTAACCCTATGACTAATTGTGTGGATGACGTTAGGCCTTCTGGACTGCCTTACCCCCCAGCTTTGTCCTTGGAGCCAATGCTCCCAGAAAGTGAAGTGCAAAGTATCACGCCTGAAGATGCTGAGTCTCTGTTTATTGTGGAACTGTATGATTTGCCTGAAGGAGGGGCTGATGGTTTGAGTCTTTCTGGTGACATACCAGAATTTGAAGAACACCATGAGAGTGCGGACAACCCCCTCTTCAGTGCCTCAAAGTTTGATTGTGCCTCAGCCTTCGCAAAATGAGTCAAGTGTTGTAGAAACAGAGCCTGCAGAGCAAGGAGCTGACAGTGCCCCAAGTTTGAACGTTCCCATCCAGGTAGAGGCACCCCCTCACAAGTGATGAGAATCCCCAGGCCAGTGCTGAGAGCACAGAGACTGTAGTTGTCCCCCTCAGAAAGACTGCCTGAGCTGTCAAGCCACTAGTACACTTCAGTTATGATTCTCCCGGGAGGCCAGTGGATTTGCCTCTCAATGTGGTCCACAGAGAGGTTTATGTTTCTCAGAGCTCACTGCCTAAACTAATCTTAAGTGCCAATTCCAGATTGATTGTTCTGCCTTCTAGGTATGGTGCCCCTGCCCCATCTAGCCCCAAGTTAACTGATAGGGAAGGGCCCCCTCTTACATTGTTTAATGTACAAGAAGTTATTACATGATTCTGCATACTGTGTGAAATATGCATGATGTATTGTCAGAATGGGTGTAGTATTGTGAAGTGTAGAGAATATGTATAGTAAAAGGTATACATTTACATTGACTGATGCATCAGATGTCACTTGCATAACACGCTAATGGTATAAAAGTCTCATATAGTTTGCATTTACAATATTGTGATGGTACAGACTTGACGCAGACGCCAAGTTTTCTCCAGGCAGGAGAGGGTGTAACCCCCCCTACAAATGGGAGTTCCTGAAAAGTCTTTCTTGAGTTTGCCTAAATGCTCATTGCCAAGTTGGTGTCCTGCATTTTAGCAGTTTAAATGTGATTGCCAGAGAGTGCCTGTATAGCCTCTGTGTACTGTCTCTTTAAGAGCTGCCTGGATTGCAGTCATAAGTAATCTGAGAGGGAGCTCTGTTGAAAGATGTAACTATTTGCTGAAAATCATTTAGAGTGATAATGATAATGTAGTCTGTCTAACCTGCCTTCTTTGCAGCAAGGAGTGTTTTGTTTATCTCCACTTTCTTGGTCCTGGACTGCCGAATTGGACTGGTCAGTACTGGTGGGATCTGGAATGGAGTCGGACTACAGGAGCTGTCTGGAGTCGAAATCTGTAAGAATTGTAGTTTTGGGCTTTTGGCGCCTTTTTGCACCTGAAGGGGGGGCCTTTGTTGTGACTGACAGACAGATCAGCCAACCAAACCTTTTGGATTCTGGGGAAAGTCCCAGGCTTGCTGGCAGTTGAGTCAGATCTAAGCTGGGAGCTGAAGAAGCAACAGCTTGAGACAGTCAGGCAGCCATCTGAGTAGTTTTGCATGGGATAACTGTGGAAGGGCCTGAATTGTGGCCTGCATGTCTGCCTACTGCCCCTGAAAGGGAGAGAAGATAATTATTTTGGACTAAATCCAAGTTTGTGAGAACGAAGTAAGCCACTGATTTTTCACCAGGCTCATACCTGAAGAAGACTGAAGATTTTACTGAATGTGATCAGCCTGTCAGGATTTCCAGCTGCTTTTGAATCCCCAGTTTGTGCAGAGACTCTGTGATCATGACCAGAGAGCGGTTTGCCTGGTACAGTACAATTTCCTTACATGTAAATGTGCTGTGAGTTGTTAGTGGGTCGTGATTTGGTTCCCCACTGTGTGAACTGTGTCCTGCTTGCTGGAAGCTGTATCTAGCCCAAAACGGACTGTATCTGAATTTGTCTCCATTTGGCCGGGGCCTTGCCACACTGGCCCAGCCAGACTACCTGCTGCACAGAGAAAGTCATCGACGAGAGACCTGCCTGGAGATTAGCCCCCTGCTCCACGCTTTAACAGGAACGATGCCTTGGTGATTCGTGTGGGCCTTGCTTCTCCTGGCACTCTAGATTAACCACCTGCTGTCTCGATTTTCGTCCAGCCTGTGTCCAGTCTTGGGTATCGTGAGTAATCATCAGGTAAGCTCCCTGCAACAACAGCCTAGTCTAAAGGTGTGTCATCTGATTGTTTTGTTGTTTTCTTTTCACGAATTGAGCGCTCCGGCTCCGGATTACAAGTAGTGTGTGTTGTGCATGTTGTTTTCTTCCATCACAGGGCCCCAACCAGCTGCAACGTTCCTAGCAAGCCCACCATTCTCCATCTGGGTACCAAGAGTGTGTGACTGTTTATGGACCCTGAAGTGCATGCATAACTGTTTCATTTACACAGCCTTTAAGCAAATTAACCTGATTACACCCCCTCTCTTGTTCAAGTCCCTTAAATAAATCAGATCTAACTCATTTTTGCAGTTACCCTGACTGTGGTTCCAGTTTGCGCAAGAGTACTGTACTGCTGTTATTTGCTGTGAATAACCTTGTTTTACAGGGGGTCCCTGAGTCCGAGCCAGAGGAAAGCCCTGGTGGTGAGTGCAAACAGTGCGGGTACTTGTGTGGTGTATCAGGGGTATCGTGAAAGTGATTATTGTGTATTGTTCCAGCCACTAGTAAGGAAAGAGGGGGGGGTTACAGTGTCCCAGAGGGCTGTGCCCAGGTTAGCTTGACCACTACCAACCCTGACCTCTGGGTGGAGGCACCCATGTCAGAACTCAGACCCCTTAACATGCTACTAGCCAAGTAGGCAGGGGTAGTAGCCCTTGGGATAGCGCCACCTAGGGGTTACACCTGCTATGCAGAGAAAGTCATCGAAGAGAGACCAGCCTGGAGATCATCCCCCTGCTCAATGCCTTGAACAGCAACGACGCCTCGGTGATACGTGTGAGCCCTGCTTCTCTGGGCTCTCCAGCTCAATAGCCTGCAGTCTCGATTTTGTCCTGCCTGTGTCCAGTATTGGGTATCGTGAGTAAACATCAGGGTAGCTCCCTGCAACAACAGTTAAATCTAAAAGTGTTGTCATTCGATTGTCTTGTTGCCTTTTTTTCATGAACTGAGCCCTCTGACTCTGGATTACAAATAATGTATGTTGTGCATGTTGCTTTCTTCCATCACAGGGCCCCAAGCAGCATAAACATTCTTGGCTAGCCCACCATTTCTCTACCTGGGTACCCAGAGTATGTGTGACTGTGTAGGAACTCTGAACTGCATGCATAACTGTCTGATTAATATAGCTTTTAAACAAATCAACCTGATTACACCCTTCCCTTGTTCAAGTCCCCTGAATAAATAAGATGTAACTTTGTTTGCATTTAACCTGACTGTGGTTCCAGTTTGTGCCATAAGTATTGTACTGTTGCTATTTGCTGTGATTAACCTTGTTTTACAGGGGGTCCCCAGGGTCAAGCAAGAGGAACCAGCCCTGGTGGTAAGTGCAAGCAGTGTGGGTAATTGCCTGATGAATAAGGGTCAACGTGAAAGTAATTATTGTATATTGTTCAGGCCACTAGAAGGGAAAGAGGGGGGTTACAGTGTCCCAGAGGGCTATGCCCAGGTTACCTTGACCACTAACAACCCTGACCTCCGGGTGGAGGCACCCATTTCATTACCTAGGCCCCTTAACCTGCTATTAGCCAAGCAGGCAGGGGTAGTAGCCCTTGGGATACAGCCACCTAGGGGTTACAGTACTATACCCTGGGATGCAGTACATCCCCACCTCCCCACAGGGTTAACCCTCCCAGGAACTAGCTCAGTGCAGTGACAGTCCCCACAAAGCATGTAATTTACACCTTAAAATAATTATTTCTGTTCAGACATTGACTTGCGAACAAAGTACCAGGGTCTTTATAAGGGTTAGGCCTCTGACCCTAAAAAAAAGGAGTTAGCAGCATGTGGTAGCACAGGATAGTCTGTTCACAGCTGGTGCTTTCATACTTTTCCAGGCCCAGAGTACATTGTCACTGGGCTGCTCTTCTGTGCCTTCCAGTGCAGCTAAATAATATTCACCCAGGCTGTGCTTAATGTGCCCTTCCAAGCTCAGTCAAAACAGTGCCCACCCCGACACCAAACATGTCCAGTAGAGTTGTGATTTTCCTTTTGCCCTCTTACACTGGAGGCATTATCCTCTTCTCCACTGGTGCCAGTTTTTAAACCCATAGTATTAATAGGGCACTCTCAATGCTTCACAGGGTACTCAGCTATGAAAATGGTGTAGGCCCGGTGACGTTGCTGGTGGTTGGCTCATGATGGTGCATGTAAACAAACAGCAATGCTTTGCAAATTAAATTCTCAAATCCTAAATGCCCACATAAACACCAAAGGGGTATTTGTGGATTCCAGCTGGATGACCTAGTCCATCAAATGCTTTTCCAACTATGAAACAATATATGCAGGTGCAGGGCAAGCCAATAACCCTGATTTCACTCCTGGTTCCCAAACCAAGGGCTCTCCCTTGATGCACAGGGGTGATGGTGCAATTTTCAGCAAGTCCCTCTCTAGCTAGTTTCACTCTCTCTCTCATTCTTCTCTCTGTGATGGCCTCTGGTTTTGACTGGTATTCCTGATATTTTTCCAGTCCAGGTCACACCTCTTCTGACTTAAGCAGTCAGCAACTAATTCTTCACTGCGCAGGGCAATTCCACCTGTGAAAAAAATAATCCTATCCTCTCCACACACCGCATCCTAGCATCCAGTCCCTAGTGAGGGTCAATATCCAGTACAGGGCTGTGGTACAGGCTGGGCAGCTTGCCAAATGAGCTGCAGTCTCAGTCACAGTCTCCAGCTGCAGCACAGCAAACATCTATCTTTATTATATTGAGCCCTTCAGCTTTACTTCTTGTGTCACACTTAGCATGCCAGTACCTTCTTTATTACTGCACAGCAGGCATTCTGCTTCTCACTCAGAATCCTCTTAAGTCTGTGCTGAAAACACAGCAGACAGAAATGACCATTGGAATAATGGCACAAGACGGGAGCACGAGGCATGTAAAACAGTGCTTGCATGGCACCACGAGCACTGTGCACCCTGACACTAACATTGTGTTCCCTTCAAAATTTCACTGAGGTGGTGATCCATGGTGGCCATGGTGTGGTAATAATAAATCTGCACTTACAACAAGGTAAGCAAGGGGGCTGATTGATGGGGGTTGTTTTGCACTATGTCTTCCTTGTGGCATTTTTACATATCACAATTTGCTACTTAGCCATTTTCTGTGCACAGATCTTGACTGCGGTGCATTGCCTTTAGCAATCTTATGGGTAACCCTTCTCACTCTCACTGGGTCTCTGGCAGATGCACAGCCTGTCTCTGCAATACTACAGCACAAGCCATCTCTCTCAAAAGCAATCAGGCCCCTCTCACCTCAGTAGCCGAACTCAGCCTGAATTGGGTCTGGAACAGCCCCTGCTCTTCATTGGGGAATGACAGCTCTCAAATGGACCTCCAAACTGTCAGTCGAAGTTACTCCAGCCTGAAGGTCCATCACTCAACAGGAGATTGGTTGCTGCAAAGGAGCCTGAAATAATTAAGTCCATTACAAGTCCACAAGCCCTTGAGGCTCTCTCCTCAGGTAATGTGACCCTGACTGGTCACCCGGTCACCCTGTGACCCCATCACCATGATCTAGGTAGGAAGTGATTAAGATGGCTGCTGATTTGTATTCCAAAGGTAAGCTTTCCATGAAATATCCTTGTCTGCACATAACAGTGCAGGTTAGGTCCAGTTTAAGCCCCAAACCCATTCTGGATGGGTACACTCTCACATCCAGTTTAGTCGGGGCAGAGATGAGGAGATTCCTGATCCAGTTAGGAGAACTGAGGCAGCAGCTCCATCGGGGCTAGTGCTTTTGATATGTACATGCAAGGGAGCGTTAAATGTATGCCCCCATGGGGGCACTATAAAAAGTATATTTATCCTTTCATCATTTTTGGATTTGAGCACAAATCTCTTAGGTTAACTGGCCCATCACAGACCACAAACTGGTACCTTCAGTGACGAGAATGTTGAGGTGATGACATGTAATTGGGTAACCAGATGCTAGATTCCCAAAGGAGTGAAACTCCTACCAGCCAGAAAGCAGTGTGGAAGATTCTGCAAAAAAAGTAATCTAGGTCCTGGTGATAACTGGTCACTGAAGATCATTGGTTTGGAGCCAGCAAGACCAGCATCACAAGTCCAAGTGAGTAATTAATGGCCTAAATCTAATGTTCAGCTTGCCAAATCACAATATACAGATTCAGGGGTTGAAGTGTGTGTGTGGGGGGGGAGAGTATGCACCAATCAGACTTGAAAGGCTGATGAAGGTGCACATAGGCTGGAAGAAGCATTCTTTTACATAGTGCCTACTATACACATACAGTATGCTTGCACCTCATCCCCCCCCTCCCAGTTCAAACCCTTTCCAGATCTGTGAGTAAAAGGCCTTCTACAATGACAGGTGCACGGAGCAAAGTGATGCATTTCATGGTAAAAAAAAATTTCTAGTGATCCAACCTCAGATGGGATAAGTGCATCTGGCTTTGAGTACTGAAAGGGAAGGTAGATGTGGTACAATACACAAGGGAAGCAGCTAATGAATGCTCTGACCATGACAGGAGCACTGATTCTCCAAAGAAGGAGCCAGGTGGCCAACAGTCACTAAAAAAACAAAAAACATTGGTTTGGCAATCAGATTTTGAAAGTTATCAACCAACTGGCTACATGCCCGCTGATTTTTTGAGCCCTTACAAATGATGGTCATTAAATATATTTGGCTACCATATTTTGAAAGCTACTGACCACCAGCTCACAAACTGATTCATCCCACCCTGAAAACCAGATTCAGACTCAGGCTCCCATGGGAACAATATGTGATCCCGAAGGACAACCTGGAGCTTGTCAGATTGCCCTAACCACTAAACCAGGGAATGTGTGTGCTGAATGAGACTTGGATGTGAATAGTAATACCAGTGTGGTCAGAACATGTATGGTGGACAGTAAAGCCTAGAGGTTAGAGCATCAAGATGTGAACCTGAAGACACAGCTAACCTGGGCTTCAGACCCACAACCGCCACATGCATACTGTGTGACCCCTGAGCAAGTCCCTTAATCTCCCTATGCTCTTGGGTCACGCCTGGAAATGAGCAATGGCACAGTGTGCACTTCCCAGCCCAAAATTCTAAAATAAATACAAAAAAACATGACTTGTAAGCATTATTTAATTTCTTTCTTTTTTATCATTTACTCACCCAGGATTGCCTAGCTGACATTTAACATCGTGTTTCAAGTGGAGCCTGCTTCTACTTATTTTCATAACTGGGTGGAGTGGAGCACTGCAAGGTTCAATGATTTCCCCAAGGTCACAGAGTGAGTATTTGGCTCTACTGGGGTTTGAACCAGTACTCTCTCAATTCCCAAGCAGGTGCTCTAACCACTAGTCCACAGTACCTCCCACAGTGTTAAGCCAGTAAACAGGCTAAAATACAAAATGTCAAACCAAAAGACTGCTCCAGTCCACAGATAAGAACTCTTTAATTTTTTAAGTCCATTTCATGTGTTTCCCAAAAGTAAACTGCATGAAATTACAGTTATTACAAGTGAAAAAAAAATATGTGTACCATAAGGAACGCATATGCTGACCTTTAGTGTTATATGTAGGAATAACATTCACCAGTTATTTCCAAGAGGATGTTAAGTTAATGACGCCGTGCTCTGTGCAGTAATAAATGGGAGATGAATATCAAGGAATTAAAATGGTGCAACTATTTTATTTATTTATCTATTTATGTATTTATTGAAAACTTTAAAGAATTACCTTTGAGCACAAGTGCTCAATTACAGAGGTTCTATGTCAAATACATAGTCACAAAAAAACATTGCAAGCACAATAAGTAGTTCTAGAGGAAATGCAGTGGAGTCAGGCTCAAAGCACTTAAGGCAGAACAATAGCATACCGTTTTGAACAACAACAAAAACACACAGATTGTTGTATAGAAAGCCACAGGTAACGTACAGAAAGAAGCCAAATAAAGCTGTTTAATGGTTACAGTTGCATTGAACTGTGTGACCAGGTTGTGTGGGTAGGGTAAATAAGTGTCACAAGACCTCCAATTTCTGGTTAACACACCTTTGTTAGGTGTGATGTTTATTAGTCCAAAGGATTATTTTTTTTGTAAAAAGATTATCAAAAAATAAATATAAACCATTAATGAAATTAACTTTAACTTCAGACTTCAATGTCTTTATAAGCGACATTGCAGAGGGACTGAAAGGAAAAGTATGTCCCTTTGCAGATGACACAAAGATCTGCAACAGAGTTGATGCTCAAGGAGGGTGGAAAGGATGAGAAGGGACATGACAAGGTTAGAGGAATGGTCAAATGTATGGCAGCTTAGATTCAATGCTAAGAAGTGCAAGGTAATGCACCTGGGAAACAAAAACCCAGGGGAAGAGTACACAATGGGGGATGAGATACTAACAACAACAAAAATGGAAAGGGACCTTGGGGTAGTCATATCAAATGACTTAAAGGTGGGCAAGCAATGTGAGAGGGCAGTAAGGAGGGCTGGGGGGATACTGGGATGCATAGGGAGAGGCATCACCAGTAGAAAACAGGAAGTTGTTATCTCTCTGTACAGAGAGCTGGTGAGACCCCATCTGGAGTACTGTGTGCAGTTCTGGAGACCCAGTCTCCGCAAGGACATAGACAAGATGGAAGCTGTCCAGAGGAGGGTGACTAAAATGGTACAGGGTCTGCACCAGAAGACATATGAAGAGAGACTAAAGGAGCTTAATATGTATAGCCTCGAGGAAAGGAGGGAGAGGGGGGACATGATAGAAACTTTCAGTTACCTCAAGGTAATCAACAAAGTCCAAGAGGGCAGCATCTTTCAAAAAAAGAGGTGTGCAAGAACAAGGGGGCACAATTTGAAGATAGAGGGGGTGGCTCAGAGGTAATGTGAGGAAGTATTTTTTCACAGAGAGGCTTGTGGATGCATGGAACGGCCTTCCGGAGGAGGTTGTGGAGTCAAAAACAGTGGTTGAATTCAAGCATGCATGGGACAGTCATAAGGCAATTCCAGGGGTTGGGGGTAGAAAGAAGTAGGCTGCTGGTTAACTAGGATCTGCAGCATATCCATTAGATAGGGAAATGGGCAGACTAGGTGGGCCAAGCGGTCCTTATCTGCCATCAAATTCTATGTTTCTATGTTTCAGACACAAATAAAAGAAGAAAATAAATAACAAATAGAGGAAATAGTTCTATCTTGAGCTCCAGAACTACCCTACCTCGGTAGTTCTGCGACACAGTAGTTCAATTTACAATAACAATTTCACTACGATCTTCTGTGCTCTTGAGACAACCTCTTCGTACTCACTCCCAGGTTGATCTGCCATTTCTGAGCACTAGGGTAGCTTTTATACTCTTCCCTACAGTGTCATCAGGTCAGCTGATCCACCCCTAATCTGAATTACCATCATTCCTGCCCTAATACATACAGGTTGTAGGATCTGCCTGACCATATGCTCAAATTATCATACTGGTATCATTATAAACACTTTCTGTCCTCCGTTTGGCAGTACAGGACAAGATATAAACAAATACCTACTAATTGCCTGTAATTTGTGTAGCTCCTCCCCCAACTCAAATGGAGTGACAGCTGTCATTTCTTATATAATAGCCTCATCATGGGGATGCTGGCCCCTAAGGGCTCATTTTTTCCAAACTCCCAGCACTCAGGTAGGAACTCACTTTATTTCTGCAAACAAAAAGCAAACGTATTTAGTTTATATGGCCAATGATTCTTCTGTGCACACATACAATAATAATACCTTTAACACCTTACAGCAGCTTCTAAACCCGGTGCTGAAAAGGTAAGCCGTTGGTAAAACATTTCAGTTCTGCTACTTTCTCTGTGTCTATTTCACAAGGGGTTCCTTTATTTAGCAAGAATAAATTGTTTCTTTATGCTGTGTCAAGAAAGTGACAGCCTTGCACCCTCAGGGCAATTGAGGGGCCGTGAGTCATCTCCAGACTGTTTAAAAACAGTCTCTCACTTTTTTACAACAGGGGAAGCATTCTTATGCTACGGGCTTCTCTTCCGTGGCAGATACCACTTCTCTGAGGTCCTATTCAGCTCATTTAACCTCCGCAATAAGCGGCAGCTGTTTTCCACTGTCAGTGAAGCTAAACACAGCTTCTTGCAGGGAAAAGACGTCCCTGGCTTTACCAAATCCCCACAAGGGCTGGACTATAGTGCAAACGTGCATCGGGGCATAATTTACAAAGAAAAATACCGCGCTCTGTTTTTCTGAGTAGAAATCATGAATTACAACAGAGCATATACAATACCCAGCTCTTTCTTACTGGTTCCTTAGTTTTTAACTGGCAGTCATAAGGCAGGGATGAAAAGATGAACATACAGGGGGAATAGCCAAAAGAGACAAGATACTATTATGGGTGGCCTACCCATAATAGTTGAAAGGATATAGTTAGAAAAATACAATAAATGGAAGTGCTACTGCAGTACATGTTAGGGGGAAAAGAAACGCCAAGGCCTGCTTAGGCAAAGGTGGGGGGGGGGTCAAACTACCACAGACTGCAAAGGCAAACCACAAAAATCTCTTAAACTGATTCAAATGTGGTGAAGATTCAGCAGAGTATCGGGAAATTCATTTAACCAGTTAGTAGCCCAGACAGCAAGTAACTGCTTACCCAACTGAGTACACTGGAAAGAAGGCTAAAGGGCATTCTTGGCAATGTTCCTAGTGTTGTATTGGTTTGAGACAGCATGGGAGAAATTATGTTAGGCCCAGGAGTGCCTTTTTAGATAGCAAACAGGTCTGGAGGTTTTCTGTTTTTTTTTTATTTTTTTGCTGGGTAAAGGTAGCCGGTTAGTGAGTGCGTAAAGGGTACAACTATGAGTGCAGTTATCTGCACCAAGTACAAAGCAGCATGCCTTATTACTGACCAGCTTTATTCTGTTTAGCACCATGACACAAGCAGCTGCATAGACAGAAAGACCATAATCTACATGTGACAGAAGGGATCTGGCCACAATAAGGCATCTATGTTCCCCAGTGAGACTGTTCCTGCTCCAGTACAGGGAGCCCAGTCTTTTGTTAACTATGGCCACCAGATTGTCAACATGGGGTGCAAAGGATAAGGTGCCATCCAAAGTTACTCCAAGGTAGTTTAAGGTCTTCACCTGTTCAAGGTTATGTCCTTGACCATTTCTGATGACAAAGGGTGGAACTTTCCTCTTCTGTGGGAAACTAGAGAAGAGCATGGTCTTTGTGTTTTAGTAATTGAAGATCAGTTTGTTGTCGGTGAACGAGCTTTCAAGTGACCTAAAGTTATTTTGAAGAGCAGCAGTAAGGTCGTCAAGGTCAGGGTTTTGGAAAGGATGACTGCATCATCAGCATAGCGGAGTATGTTGGCTGTCTGACAAGCATCGGGCAGTTGATTTATGAAGAGGCTAAATAGGAGTGGATCCAGAATGGAGCCCTGGGGGTCACCAATAGATACCCCCCTAGTGTCAGACAAATATTTGTCAATCTTCACCCACTGGGAGCGATTGGTGAGATAACTGTGGAACCAGTCGACTGTGTTCTGTGACAAACCCAGGGCAAGAAGTATAATAAGTAGGAGCTTATAACTGACCAGGTCAAAGCCTTTAGTAAGATCAATATTTATTTATTTAGGTTTTGTTGAACGGGTAAGTGCACTAGACAAATCCTGCCTATTTTCAGGCACGACCCAGGGGAGGGGGATACAGATGAATGCCAACTGACCTTGAATCAGATTAAGCTGTTGGTGGTATTTTTAGTGAATGAGGGAAATTTGACCAGGACACCGGGGAAATTCCCCTACTCTTTTTCAATAAGTGCCATGGGATCTTTAACATCCACCTGAACTACCACCAATCCAGGCAGATGGGACCTCGGTTTAGCATCTCATCCAAAAGACAGCACTGCAGAAGTGCAGCACCCCTCTAATGCTGCACTACAGTGTCAGTACTGGGATATTAACCCAAGTAGCAGATGTGGGACCTGAACCCACAGCCCTCTGATCTCCCAGCCTCAGAGGCGAGTGTGCTACCTACTGAGCCACTGACATAGCTCTGACTAGGTCACCATTGTCAAGGACCACATGAACATAGTTGGTGTATTCCAACAGCACCGTATTGATGTTGTAGCGCTTCCGGAAGCCATTCTGCTGTGCACACTGGACACTGTATTGTTCAAGGTATGTGACAAGTTGGTCATAGATTATTCTCTAGAGGACCATGGATAGGGGGGAGAAAATAGAAATAGGTCTGTAACTGGCAAGGCTAGTGCAGTCTCCACTTTTGAAAACTGGCATAACCAGTGCTGATTCCCACTTCTCGGAGAACAGCCAGTAGCATGGGGAAAAGTTAAAAATTCTAGAGATGGAGTGGTAAAGTTCTTCTATTGTCAGGACAAGAAGCTTCATATCAATCGAGTCACTCCCACAACTAGTTTTGCCATGTACCCTACTGATGTATTTTGAAGTGTATTTGACTGAAACAGCCTTAAAGTAGAATTTACAGTACCTTGGTTTAAAGCCCACCATCGGGAGGCTTCAAGACCTGGTTCCCTGGAGGGGGTCTATCCAGGCTCAGTGGGGATGACAGAACTGAAGTCAGTAAAAGCTGTGTTAAAGTAATTGACAATTTTGGTGGGCTCAATGACCTCTGGACCCTCTAATACGAGCATTTAAGGAGTGGTTCTAACTCCCATGCCAAGGAGCTCTGAGGCATTGTCCCAGAATCTGTTGCCATTGCTCCAGTTCCTGTTCTGCTGGTCCTTACATAAGTCAGATTTGGCCTTTCAAGTCGTATCGATGCACTTTTTGAAGGCTTCCTTGTACCTCTGCTGGTGGACAGTGGACCTTGTTTTCCTATCCAGCACCTACAGATTGTCCCACTCCCTCATGCAGGCAAGGAGTCTGGAGGTGATCCATCCAGATGGTTTTCCTCTTGCCTTGCATTTTTTAAATGGTGCTTATTTATCACAGGCAAGTGTAAACTCAGAGACAAAGAATTCTAGGGCTGTCAGTATCAGAAATGACATCTAAGAAGCTGCAATCAATTTGGACCAAGTAAGATTTCATTCTGGGCACCTTCATTTTGTTTAGGACTCGGCTAACTGTGATCTGGGGGTGGGCGCCTTATCTGTTTAACTGCCCATAGACACTGCACCAGCGAGTGGTCACTTAGGGTATCTCTTAAGGCACTCTCTAAATGGACTGTGATTTCCATGCTATTTTGAGTGTGATGTGTTCACAGCACATTTCCCTAAGGAAGTAGGGGGAATTTAGATCTATTCTCCCTTCTTTCTAATAATCTGATGGTTAGACCTGTGGTGAAATAACTAGCCACAAACATTGAAGCAAACCCGTCAAAAATTCCATTCTACCCCGACAAAAGTTGCACTTATTAGTACCAATGCATTAGCTTATGTACTTTGATACAGTAAAAAATGAGTTTATGCATTGTGCGAATCATATACTGTACATAAATTCAAATGGAAATTTGACAGAATTTTAAAGGGGTGAATGTAATGGAAAGTACATATTCAGTGTAATACAAATCCTCATTAAATGTGTGTATGTGAGGGCATCTGGTGGACACTGTGTCACACTGCATGTTCAAGGAGACAGAGATTGTTGATTTTCCATGTTTTCAGAGAATATACACCTGTGGGAAGGAAAAGAAATGAATGCCTTCAGCAACAAACGGCATGGTGCTTATGTTGTGTGAATCTTTTTGTATTTCATAGTAAATAAAAGAACTGTTGCTCCATCTCTGAGTGGGCTATGATTATTAGAGAAAGTAATGAATAACCTTACTGAGGTCTATCAGATTGGCCGGGATGCATACATCCTTTACACAAACTAAAATCTTTACCTTAAGTCCTACGTTTGGCCTTCATGCAGTTTTCCACCCTGGACCTCATTTATTCACATTCTGGCACACAAGCCTCAAAGATCCCTCACTATATTAATAATGGGCCCTATGCACTATTGTGCAGAGTGGCTATGTGCCGTGTATCTGTGGTACATAGCCACTCCACACCCATTGCGTCCCCCTCGCCGAATTCATCAATCATGGCATGTAGCCCCTAGGTACCTGATCCCCCAGCCGCACGGACAGCAACATGCCCGCACTCTGCGCCAGTCACAAAGGTGTGGAGTGCTGGGCGCGAGGGCAACCTCATGCTGGGTTACACCCAGCCATAAGGGATATGTGCCCCCCCAAGGATGCCACTGCCAGCAGTGGCACTACTGTTGGGGCACTGCAGACCCCCCTCACATGCCACCCCAGCCCAAGGATCAACAAGGAGGGCTGGAAGCAGCTAACTGGGTACCCACCTGTCCCGAGCTGGTGGTGCACATCATGCCCTCTGTTTATTATAATTTGAGTCAGCAGTGGGTTAATTCTGTTTGCCAAAATGGCTATAAAGATTTTGTAGTCTACATTTAATATTGAGATGGGCCTGTAGAAACTACATTCCTTTGGATCCTTTCCTTCCTTAGGTATTACTGATATAGTGGTATAATTCCAGGATGGTAGATCAGGGTCCCCTTCTAGCCATATCTGATTGTATACCCGCCAGAAGACTGGGGTTGTTTCCGGGGCAAAGGATTTGTAAAATTCCCCACAGAACCCATCAGGTCCAGGGCATTTACCAGCTTTCAGGTTCCAGGATTGGTGACATCAGGGTCTGAGCCTGTAACTCTGTAATTTGAGGTAATCCTAGATCCCTTAGGAATTGTGTGGTCTCTGCTTTATGGAACTCACTGTCTGCTGTATATAAAGTTTTATAGTATGTAACAAAAGAATGTGTAATATCATGCCCTCTGTTGATTTCTGCTCCCTGCGGGCACAAGGGATCCATTAGCGGACCAGGTCTGGGCATCCCATTGGATGCATGCCCGGTCTGCGGAAATATCCTCCGCATGTCTGCACATTGGGACTGCAGACAGGTGTTGGCTGGTAATGAATACTGGTTGGTGTGCACCTCTCCGCAGGTGTGGAACCCTGTGGGTGGGTAACATGTCTCTGGCGCATATTACCTGCCCATTTGTGCATACAGCCCATTATTGCCTTTTGTTCCCTAACATAGAGAAACTATGTTTTGCAACAGACAAAGAAAAATTAAGAAATGTTATGTCAGCATAAGCATATTCATATGTTTTCTGGTGCCTGCTTAATAACAGAATGCAGGCAAAAACATTTCTTATCAGTGAAGTTTGTGTTCATGGATACTGGTATTCCTGCCAACTTCCACATTTCTGCTTGGCTAAAATAATGCTTCAATGTAAGGCAGTGTTCTGAAATTATCCTGACACTGCCTGGATGTATTATAGGAAGAACACTGGGTTGCCACACTTGAGCTGGACACTGATTAATAGGAAGTTGAATCCTCAGTTTATATGAGGTCTGCCAATGGGGTTGTTCTTAATGAAGGGCTTTGTAACAACTTCAGCTTCTTTATTTTTTAAAAGTGCAAATATCTAAGCGCTCGTACAAAAGATAAAAGATGCAGCATAAAAACAACATATTACAGTATAAAACAAAGAACAACAGACTTCATTAACAGTTTATCATCCAAATTCCGGAAAGGCGAGACTGAATAAATAGGTTTTCAGGGCCAACTTAAAGCTCTCCACGGTTGGGCACTCCCTTACTGAACAAGGTAGAGAATTTCACAGGGTCAGGGCCACAAATGAAAATACCCTGGCACCTGATGTCTTCAGTCAGACCCTGGGATCTCCAGCAATCCCTCGTAAAGTTGGAAGGTCATTGGGTGGGACCAGGTGTTTTATCCCTGAGATATTCTTCAGATGGTAAAAAGAGAATTTGATGATGGACGACAACTGTGATATAAGTGTCAGCCCTTCATCATAAATAATGCCCAGATTATGCACCCAATCCAAGGTCAACAGCTAGCTGCCCGTGAGCCAAAGCCGAGAAGGCGGACCAGCCAGTTTCCCCTCAATCCTATGGCCTGGGTCCACAACCAGCACCTTGGTCTTGTCAGGATTCAGCTTCAGCCAACTGGCACTCATCCAGTCCTGGATCTCGGTGAGGCAGTTGTTAAATACCAAGACCGAATCATCCTGCCTGGGCAAAAAGGACATGTAGAGCTGAGTATCATCCGCATAGAAGTGAAAACTCAGCCCATACTGCCTCATAGTGTCCCCAAATGACAGCATATACACTGTGAACAACATGGGTGACAACACACAGCCCTGAGGGACCCCACATGGCAGGGAGATCGGGTCAGAGGAATAAATCACTGACACCACTCTTTGAAACCTGCCAGTGAGGTACAAGTGGAACCATCTGAGGACCATATCTGACAGTCCACAGATGAGCCCCAGGTGCTTCGGAGGCACACCATGGTCCATGGTGTCAAATGCTGCAGAGAGATCAAGGAGAACCAAGATGGAATGGGTCCTCCAATCTCTCGCTATCAGGAGATTATTGAGCACCCGGACAACTGCTGCCTCGGTACTATGTCTCTTCCTGAATCCAAACTGGAGAGATCGTAGATCTCGTGGATGGTAAGATGATCCTCCAGTTGCAGCACGACTTCTCTATAACCTTCCCTACAAAAGGAAGATTAGAGACAGGCTTGTAGTTAACGAGACAGTCAGGGTCAAGAGAGCATTTCTTAAGGACAGGTGTTGCCACCACCTCCTTCAAGATGTCCAGAAACATGCCTGTCTCTAGAGAACATCTGACTATCTCTGCTAGGACCGAGCTGATGACCTCAACACACCCCACAAGGAGGCGAGTTGGACCCAGGTCCAAACTACAGCAGGACAGTCACAAACTCCCACAACTAGTTTTGCCAAGTACCCTACTGATGTATTTTGAAGTGTATTTGCTGAAACAGCCTTAAAGTAGAATTTACGGTACCTTGGTTTAAAGCCCACCATCGGGAGGCTTCAAGACCTGGTTCCTTGGAAAGGGTCTGGCCAGGATCACTGAGGATGACAGAACTGAAGTCAGTAAAAGCTGTGTTAAAGTAATTGACAATTTCAGTGGGATCAATGACCTCTGGACCCTCTAATATGAGCACTTGAGGAGTGGTTTTAACTCCCATGCCAAGGAGCTCTGAGACATTGTCCCAGAAGCGGTTGCCATTGCTCCAGTTCCTGTTCTGCTGGTCCTTACATAAGTCAGATTTGGCCTGCATGTATCACAGGATAGTGGTAGGAAGGACTGGGTGTTGCTGTAACTTTGCATCGGAATTCTAAGATGATACATGATCCCTAGAGGCACACATGTCACCAGATGACACAAGTTAGAAGAGCTGTATAAAAGGAAAAAAGAAATCTGGCAGTCTAGGCACAGAGATTCTAGGGGTCAGTCTGAGAGGCAGAGTTGTAAATGATATAGAACCCTAGGTCAAAAACTTGTACCTAGAAAAGATGCAAAAGCTGGCCTGTTACTGCAGTTGTTTTACTTGTGTACAGTATTCCCTTGATTAAAGATGTTTATAACATCAGCGGTGTATACAGACCATTATGTAACTATAGTACGTGCACATCTTCAAGAGATCATTAAATACTGTGATTTGCAGATTCTGGTACATATTGAAACTGATTCAAGGTGTGAGGCAAGAACACCAGTTTAGAAAGAGAGAGAGAGTTGGACGCCAGTTGCTTGGTTTAAGCCAGAAATAGATGGACTTCCAAGAAGTGGTAAACCTTGGGGGCAACTATGTGTGGTCCTGTGTTGGTTCTTTCTGCCTGTATCTGTTATTCGTGCTGTACTGTATTTAAGCAATATACCACGACAGGGTGTGGGATAGTGCTGGATTTACTCACACCTGGGGTGTTGTTTGGTCATGAGGCCGCAGGCCAAGTGAGCAAAAAAACCCAGGCATGGGTAAATCTAGCATTACCCCACACCCTGGAGTGGAATATTGCTATTATACAATGTCACCCCTTTTTTGAGAAAGAAAAGAAGTTTTTTTTTAATATTTTTAATGCTTTTAGTGTATATATTGCTCCATGAGAAAAAAATAGTACTTGGTAGCTAGGGATGCATTCTGGATTGCTAGGGCTGTGAGCTGAGCACTCGTATGTTGATTTCTGTTATATCTTTTTTGGGGGGGTCTCAGTTTGATTTAGGTCATGGGGTTGGTGCCTTTCTGGCTGGTGCTTTACAGTCGCAATGCCAGTTTCTGTTTAGGGAAGTCAAAACAGAGAAGCATAAATGGTTTGAGGGGAAAAGCCAGGCAAGGTGAGTAACGATGCACAAAGAATCGCCAGTGCCCAGCCTGGTGACACTGAGGGCTGAGGTGCTGGATGCCTTACCTCATGCTGTGCCAATGACCCGGGTTCGGGAATGACCATGGGTCACTGGGGTGCTGGCATGCAGGGGGAGGGTGGGAGCAGGATTGAGTGAAGGCTCTCCTCTCCCAGGAAGGGGGGGTCACCCACCCGTAGTCCCACCATCACTGGATGGAAGTCCAGTGATAGGCACAGGTGGCAACGGTGTGACCGGTAGGGTGGGGGGGCATGCCGCAAGGTATGCGAATGTGTGCCTCCACACATGTGTGTCACGTTGGGGATGTGCGGGAGTGGGACTAAAAGAGGAAAAAGCCAAAAGTATGTATGGAAAAAAAAAAGAATCACCGGTGAGTTTATGGGAGCAGAGGTAGCTGACAGTAAGGTTCCAAGCAGAAGAAATGGGACAGAGGAACTGTCAGCACACAGTACCGAAGAAGGTTACGGGAGGAACGAGGACAAAGGGAAGGGGAGCAAATTACACTTTTTTTTTCATAGGGAAGTTTTGGGGAAGCTTAGGAATTTGAACACATGGAGTGGTTAAAGAGAGAGTTGCTGCTTAATGGCAATCTAACATGGCAGCATTTCTTACCATTTTCAGAGACCGCATTGATTTGTGTTAGACATTCCGCTCGCTGGCACCTTTTCCATGAGGTAAGACTCAATTTATCATGGTTGGAAAGTGCCAGCCAGCCAATCAGAATGCTTCATTTTCCAACCCATTATATCATGTGTAATGTGTAATATGCTCTGTGTACCTGAAAGAGTGCACCAAAGACAGCCCTACTACTGTCAACTACTACTGTTACAAGAGGTTTCAAATCTGTGAGGATGGGGGTGGCTGCAGTATGGAGAAGAAGCAGTGAGATATAACAAACATAGTTTACTTGTGGGGGGCCTGCTCAATTTATTATTTTTATTTGTTTAAAAGTTTTGGTCGACTTCCAGAGATGTCAGCAGAATGGAAGCAACCTAACTTGTCTCTTTCCCGCAGTCACAAAACTTAATCTTTGGGTAATCTAGTTTTCTATTTTTATTCATCACAGCCTCAAGTTATTCTGCCTTACTGCTGATTATGGCTATGAAAGCAACAAAGCTGAAATTGATGGAAAAAAATACTCTAGCTAGCAAATTAAAACAGCTTCTAGTAGATGTAGGAATGGAGGGCTATGTGGGGCATGCAGTATCCCCTGCCAGAGATCCCCCTCCATTTCCTCAGCCAAGATTGCCCTGGAGGATGAAGAAAGACACACTAGAGCAGAGCTAGCTATACAGAAAATCCTAAAAACTGTTAATACTGTAAAATCAAATCATCCATAGCGGATCTCCATATGGATGTCAAGAACATTCACAAAAAAGTGGCAGCTACAGAAACGATGGTGGGGGAAATGGCAGGCACACAAGATGTAACAAGAAAAAATTATTCCAAAACTTTCAGGGATTATTTAACAAGAATTCAGATGCACTCTAGGTCTGCAATAGGACAATCCAAAATGAAACAAACTTTGAAACATCAAAGAGCATGCATTTGCTAGTAGCTTCCATCAGTTTATTTCCATTTCATTCAGGTAAACCGGCCACCTTAAAACTCCAATGTTTCACATATCAATTACACGCTTGCAAGGAGAGTGGACCTATATGATAAATTTCAGAATAGTATACATTATTATGATTTCATAACAAGCCACGTATTACCCCAAAAACATAGCTCTAACAATCTCCTGTAAATCACAAAAATTCATTATGTGGCAACTGAATAAGAAATATTAAAATACCCACACCATTTAAAAAAGCAACCTTCTGTGAATCACAAAAATTCATTATGTGGCAACTGAACAAGAAATATTAAAATACCCTCACCATTTTAAAAAAAACAACCTTCTGTGAATCACAGAAATTCATTATGTGGCAACGGAACAAGAAATATTAAAATACCCTCACCATTTAAAAAAAAACAACCTTCTGTGAATCACAAAAATTCATTAGGTGGCAACTGAACAAGAAATATTAAAATACCCTCATCATTTAAAAAAAAAAACAACCTTCTGTGAATCACAAAAATTCATTATGTGGTAATTGAGCAAGAAAGCGTAAAATTCCCACATCATTTAAAAAAAAGTTTTACTCACAGGTTTCAAATAGAAGTATTACCCAAAACATGGCCTCTCACAGAGAACTTTGAAATCTCCAAAATCCAGCTCTGAACCAGAAAAGCGTTCTGGCTCTGCGCTGAGCAATCACTCCTTATAAGCAACTTGTTGCCTCAAACACACAAGATGCCCATGATTGAATCCTCATTTCCCTACTGCAGAGACAGAGATGTCCATGATTGCATCCTCATTTCCCTACTGCAGAGACACAGATGTCCATGCTCAACTGGAAGACATGGAAAATCATTCCTGCTGCAACAACTTCAGGGTCCATGGGATCAAGGAGGGAGCGGAGGAAAAGTTCACCACACTGATAGACTTCATATAGTGTGTTCTTAAATCTACTCTGTTACTCCCTCCCGATGTATCCTTGACATGTGAACTTGAACCAGAATTTAAAGGATGGCTCCAGAAGAGTGACAAAGGGGAGGAAGATGCATTCTGCGTGTGAATATTTATACACAATTCCAGGAAATGTGTGGGGGGTGGGGGCACATGAAAAAAGTGTCAGGTGGTGTGCAGAATTATTGGGGGCTATGCACTGTCATGTACTATGCAGTCAGAATTTTTGGGGGGAGGAGAGATTGTTGTTATTTTTTTTTCCATACAACCAATCCTGTCTCTTCTTTTTCTCTCTAGTCGTTGCAACAAACACATGAAGGTAGCCAATGGAGGGGAAAAGTATCTTCATGATCATGGTCATGGTGAGAAAGACAAGAAGCTGCTTACATCACTTGCATCAAATGCAACGGTCAGCAAGTTATTTGCATGGTCCCTGGATGCTGACGTTGCATCAGCAGAATTGCAATGCCAAGAGCTGTGGCAGAGCATCACTTGCCATTTGTACTGGCAAATCACATTAACAAACTGCTCCCAGTGATGTTCAAGGACACTAAGACTGCAGAAAAGTTTGCCTGTAAGGAGAGTAGACCAAGTCCTTGTTGATGAATGTCATTGGAGAAGAACTGAAACTGTCAGTTGTTGAGCAAATGAGAAAAAACATTTGAGTCTCCTTATTGATAAAAGCAATGATCAAAGTGTCGCAATGCAGTTGCCACTCCTTGCTCACATACTTGATGCTTAGGGATGGGTGAGACCATATTGTTACAGGATCATTGAAGTCCTGGGTACACCTTCCACATCTGGAGTTACATTTGATATGTTTACTTTATTCTGTCCCATTATCGAGGAACTCAGAAAGGCAAAGCAAAGTTTATTTGTAAGGTGCCCAATCCCAGAGACTCTGGGCACCTAACACACACAAGGCAGGGAAAATAAAACCAAAATATCATACAAAAAAGGAAAAAAAATATAGTAAAACCAATTTAAAACAGTAAATACAGTAAGATCAGATCTAAAAGCTGGATAAAACACATCGCCTGGGAAGGCCAATGAAAATAAATGGGCATTGAGACCACTCTTGAAGCACTAAACTGATTGGGCCTCCCTAATATGGAATGGAAACGTGTTCCATAGGACCTGGCTGGTGACACTAAAGGCCCAATCACTGGCAGTTTTAAAACAGGTCTTAGGAAACTCAACCGCTGATTGAGGGCGGAGGGATCGGACCAAGACAGCCGGTGTCAGAAGGTCAGACAGATAGCCAGGACCTAGTCCATTAGGGCCTTATAGGTGAGTAAACTCACCTTGAAAATAACCCTCCAACTGACTGGCAGCCAGTGCAAAGCCTGCAAAACCGGAGTCAAATGATGGACCTTAAAGGCCAGTCAGTAACCTGGCAGCAGTGTTCTGCACAGCTACAGCCGATGGAGGGTACCTCCAGAGACCACGAAGTAAAGAGCATTGTAGTAATCAAGCCTGCATGTCACAAAGGCATGCACTGGTATGAGCATGTCTTCAAGAGGAACTAGGGGTTTGATCCAGGTGATATTCCTCAAGTGGTAAAAAACACTTTGGACAACAGATGACACCTGAGCTTCAAATGTCAACCTGTCATCCAGGATCATGCCAAGATCTCTCACCCTAGAGGGGGCTATCAATGGCATAGGTCCCAGGAAAAGACCTGAGGCCCCACCGGCCGCACTCCCATTGTGCCCTTGACCCAGCTCCATCACCAGCACCTCCGTCTTATCAGGGTTCAGTCACAACCAGCTCTAGGATATCCAGTCATTGATCTCGGCCAGGCAGATGTTGAGCACCTCCACAGTGTCCAATGTTCCAGGGGCAAAGGACAGATACAATTGGGTATCATCTGCGTAGCAGTGAAAACTTACATTGTATCACCTAATGAGCTCTCTGAGGGGCAGCATATATACTGCAAATAACATCGGTGACAAAATTGACCAATGAGGTACTCCACAAGGCAGGAACCTGGGGGAGGAGGAGGAGGAGAAAGTCCCCATCACTACCCGCTGCTGCCTGCTAGTGAGATAGGAATCAGACCAGCTGATGACAATACCGGTGAGTCCACAATGCTCTCTGAGGTGATCAAGAAGCACATCGTGATCTACAGTGTCAAAAGCTGAAGAGAGATCAAGGAGAACAAGAACTGACTTGTCTCCTCGAAGGATGAAATTTCCATTGATCACATCGTAGGGTTTGGGTCTGATGGAGCCAGTGTGATGATAGGGGCAAGATTCAATGTTATTTCCAACTTTAAAAAGAGTTGCCATAGATTTTCAATAGAATTGCATCTGCCATGCCACACACCTTGTAGCAAATGATGCCTGCAAAGTGTTCACCAATGAGGTACAGAGCCTACTTGTAGACATCTGGTACTATTTCAGGAAAAGTGCTAAACAAAAGCAAACTTTCCAGACTTCTTTGGTAACCGGGTAAGGCCCACTAAGCACAGGTGCCTGTTTTCAGAGGTGACCCTGGAGCACTGGGGAGGTTATGTGACTTGCTCAGAGTCACGCAGTATGCAAGTGGAGGCTGTGGGAATCAAACTCAGGTCTGCCTGCTGGATGTACCAAGCTCATTCACAGCTCATTACTCTAAATCTCTAGGCTATACTGCCAGTCAAAGTCCTTTCAGGACTTCACAAACACAAAACTACACAGACTTCTGAAACCATGTCAGACTAGATGGTTCAGTCTGCACCAAGTGGCTGGAAGAATCGTGGAACAGTTTCAGGCATTGAAGTCATATTTTGACAGTTCCAGCAACAAAAGTGCCACGTTATTGGGAATCTAGACTGCTTTACATTCCAGTCTGGTAAAGCTGTCTTCGTGTTCCTGAACAGTACATTGCCAATCATTCTGGAATTAATTCTTCTATTCCAGCAGGTAAAACCCAACATTCACATTGTTCTTCATGAGCTGGAGGTTCTTTACTAAAAGCTGCTGCCAAAATTCATAACAACTGCCACAATCCGAGAAGTTGCACATGTTCAGGACATTGATGTCAAAAACACAGACTACCATCTTCCATTGGACCAAGTAGCTTTGGAAAAGCAGACTGCAAAAGCACTCATGCAGCAACTGCAAGAGGAGGAAGAAAAAGAAACAGTTCTGCAATTTGTTACACCAGTAAAGAAATTCTGGATTGAGACGTGCTGGCAAGTAAAAGGGAGAATGTCATTTTCAGACTATGATGGTGGCATCTATGAACATCTGCAGGCACTGAACCCAGAAAAACAGCGTGTCTCGAGTAAAAATTTCAAGGCTTTGGCAGACCGGTTCCCCTGGATTGTTGGAACCAGTGATGACGTCAGAGAACAACCTCATGATGAAATACTAGAATACAAAATTATGACCTTCTCTGAAGAAAAGGCTGCCATGCCAATTGATGAGTACTGGCAGTACATCAGAGACCTGAAGAATGCCAAGAATCCAAGCCAGCTAAGTTTCCCACTACTTGGCAGGCTTACATCTGCACTGCTAATCCTGCCCCATGGAAATGCAGACGTGGAATGACTATTTAGTGATGTGAACCACGCCAAAATAAAGGACAGAAGCTGTATGAAAGGAAATACACTGAATGCACTGTAACATTTGTCCTTCAATAAAACAGAAGACAGCTGCTTTAAATTTAAACCAATAAAGACCATGCTAGAACACTGCAAAAGCAATGAGAAATACTAAGGTGGCACACATAGAAATGTAGTGGATATACTTTTCAAGCAACTTTGCATGCTCCTGAGATGTCCATTTTATAAATCTGTATGTGTGCCTGTTACTCTATGTATACCCCTGTCTGCTGTCAACGTCTGAAGCTCTCCCTTGCCATCTCTATTCCCCCTCCAATGTTTTTCTTATAGTGTTGTTACTTGAGATATTATGGTTGCAATTATGTGACATGTTTTATGTGATTTTTAACTTGCATGGTAAATAAGAATACATAAGCCAGCCTTAACATTTGTTATAGTGATTTTATTGACAGGAATAATGAAGTCACTTGTGTACTTACATTGGTTTCCACATAGAGGAAAATTAACTTGATCCCAGTTTTACAGGGGATATACAGGGAAAATGAGGGTGCACTACAGGAAAATGCTTTTCCCAATCTGGGAGCACTGTCAGGCTCATTTGACAAAACAACAGGGGGGGAGAGAGGGAGAGGGAGAGGGCATAAATGCTTCAGCCAATATAGTTTCTTCCTCTTTTCACTGGGGTTTCTGTGAGTCCAATAAGGGAACCAGACTGTGTGTCTGCAAAGAGAAGTTGAGGTAATAAGGCTTAGGGATAGTGAGATAAGAAACTCAACTTGTACAAAGATAGAAGCGTTTACCTGTACAAGTGTGCAAGCTTTCTTTTATAATCCTGTATGTGTACTGTTGTTTTTCTATGTGTAGACAGTGTTTACTAATAAATTATTCTAAAGACTTGGGTAACTGGTTGTTTGTGACTGCATCTCTCAGGGAAAAGTACTTGGATAAAAGGGTGCATAGTAAAAGATCTTTGAGAGAGTAGAATGTGTCCTACCCAGTATTTACAGAGGAAGGGTTAGATGACGAGCCACAAATAAGGGACAAGGGAATTAAAGGAAGGAGGTTGGCACTAGTCCTTTTACAGAGCAGAGAGTCCACAAGGAACTAGCACAACTAAAAGTGGACAAGGCAACAAGGCCTGATGAGGTACACCCTAGGATACTGAGGGAGCTCAAGGAGGTGCGGGCTGCACCTCTGACAGCCCTGTTCAACCTATCATTAGATACAGGGGAAGTCCTGTGGGACTGGAGGAGGGCAGATTTGGTCCCACTTCACAAAAGTGATAAAAGTGGTAATAGGGAGGAGGCAGGAAATTACAGACCTGTCAGCCTGACTTCAGTGATGGGTAAAGTATGGAATAACTACTGAAGGAAAAGATTGGGGAATACCTTGTGACCAGTGGATTACAGGATCCATGGCAGCATGGTTTCACAGGGGGTAGATCTTCCCAGACAAACCTGATTGAGTTCTTTGACTAGGTGACATGGGAAGTGGATCAGGGCGGAGTGGTGGATGTTGCATACCTGGATTTCAGTAAGGCCTTGGACACCGCTCATCACAGAAGACTGGTGAGCAAGCTGTGCAGCCTAGCAGTAGGTCCAAAAGTAGTAAAATGGGTAAGAAGTTAGCTAAGCAACAGGAGTCAGAGGGTGGTGGTAAATGGTGTTCACTCTGAAGAAGAAAAGGTGGCCAGCGGAGTGCCGCAGGGGTCAGTACTAGGCCCAGTCCTTCTTAATGTCTTTATTAGCGACATTGCAGAAGAGCTGGAAGGGAAGGTATGCCTGTTTGTGGATGACACAAAAATCTGCAACACACCGGACACACCTTGGGGAGGGGTACAAAAAATGAGGGATGATCTGAAAAGGCTGGAAGACTGGTCAAGAGTTGGGAAACTGGGTTTCAATGCAAAAAAGTGTAAATTCATGCAGTTGGGATGCAGAAAGCCGGGGGCAACATGTCAATTGGGCGGGGAGGTAGTGGCAACCACAAAATAGGAAAGGGATCTTGGGGGTAATCATTTCTGATGACCTGAAGGTAGAAAAACAGTGTGATAAGGCAGTGGAAAAAGCTATCAAGATGCTCGGATGCATAGGGAGGGGTATCACCAGGAGAAAGAGGGAAGTAGTGTTACCCCTGTACAGATCGATGGTGAGGCCCCATCTCAAGTACTGTGTCTGGTGCATCTCTGGAAGGACATACTGTAGATAGGGTGGTGACAGTACAAAAGAGAGAAAAAAGAAAGGGGTGTGGTCACTCTAATTCACAATGAATCATGCCAACACCAAAGTCTCTTTAGTTGAAGTTCTTTTAATTTTGTTGTATTTTATGGCCAGCCCCAACGTTTTACCAGGAGGCTTCTTTGGGGGGCTATAATTAAAAGCTAAATACATGTTTTTATAAATCATGCAATCATGGTTATTAATACATATTTCAAACAACATTTTCTTTATATATATATATATATATATATATAAATATAGAGTAATTTCTTATTTTCATCGTCGTCATTCATTTCCTATAAACATGCACTTATTATTGTATGTTTGCTTGTCATTACCAGCAACTCGCTCTTATGTTCATATTTTCATTATTATAATAATAATAATACATTTTAATAAACTTCAACATACTTTCAACAGCCACCTTTTCTCATATTTGTATCTGAGACACTGGCTAGCATTTTACTGGCCCTTGGGCTCCTTCCGGTCTGCTTCGTCCATGCAAAGTTTTCTTAGAGGTATAACCTTGTAAATGGGAATATGGCATTGTTTAAATTACAGTTGTTAGTGTCTTAAAAACTAAATTAAACTCAAGCTACTTTTGATTAGTTATGCATTTTACCTTCCAAGTATTAATAGTATTATTCTGCAATGAATCTTTCAAATGCTTTGTAAATTCCAAGTTTTAAGAGATCTTTTGAAAATAAATGATTATACTCAGTCATATAGTCATTTGTCATTTTTACGTTCAAACTTTGTTTATATACATACTTTTTTAGGCAGTTTGCTATTCTCTTCCTCTGTAAAAATAGACAAATACAATGCTATTACATTCTTATTTTCTTACTCCCTCTATTTAGTGCTTTTTGTTTTAAAAGTCTTATTGCATATACGATGTCCTTCTTACAATTTTGATATACTTTTTTAGGATCCATCCTGTTCTTTCTCTGCAAAGAGAAATATGATTTTTATGTTTGCATGCACGCATGTGCAAGAAACATAGTGCCATCATTCGAGTTTTTGTAGGTGTGGCACCCTGTCTTCCAATTCAGTCAGTGTGTTTGCAGGTGCAGCAACAGTTCAGCAATGAATGCTGCAGCTGTCTATGACAGGAGTTGAAAATGCAGTGCTGTACAGTTGAATGGGAGAGTTCCGCTTCAGTGAGCAGCGATAAAATAGTGTTGATTAGCATATTGCCAGCAATCCTGCTTGTATACATCTCTGCTTTCTCTTCCTGGAACATAAATTCAGTTTGAAGTGAACTTTTCCTAGGACTATCTTTCCAGGAGGAGGTGACGGGGGTGCCCAATCCCCCTTTGGCTCAATTAAACCCCCCCCAAAATAAACAGACTTCCAGTTGCCATGCTGGGAGCCCACCCCAGTGGGGCACACATCTGCATGGCCGACGGGCTGCACAACTCTCGCCGGCTCCACTGCCCCCTGTGGTCTTTTCAGCTGCCATGCTGGGAGCCCACCCAGCATGGCACAAGTCCCGCATCATTCTCCTAAAAAGACAACAAAAAATGGTCCTCGTTGATTGTCTTGCCCCCCAACCTGCGCCCACCCTCTGCGCATCCACCTTCCTACACCCCCACCTCATCCCATACTTACCTCTGGAGGCCGGCAAGACGATCTTCGGCGGACCAGGAACACATCTGCACTCTTGAAAGTCTACCTCGAACTAAAGAAATGCCGGTAAGCTGTATAGTGGAATAAATAGGGTTTTTTCAACTTTGATGCATATCTCAGGCATTTTTGGGAATTTTGGCACCAAATTTTTAACATGGGGTTTTTGAGACCCATCCTCATGAATTCTGGCACTGTCATACTGTTAATCAGGCCCAAAAGTGATTTTGTGGTCACTGCGTGGAGCCACCTTTCAGGACTGATTTACAGAAAGACAGTGTCACAGTTCATGAGGTAGGCCCCCAAAAACACTATGTTGAAAATTTGGTGAAAAAATTCCCAAAAATGACTGATTTACGAGTGTGCATTGCCCAGTTCCTATGCACACTCGTAAGTTCGCAAATTTTTAATATTGTCACCCAGATTTTCAACATTGTCATCTTACCACACCTCCTTATAAGCAGTACAGCTGTCATTTTTTACATCTTGCCCAAAATATGTTTCTGCACATGTAGCGCACAATGGCACAGTCGGTGTGTGAAATCAATGTTCGGGACAGATTAAAAAAATCACAATGACACTGTTCATGAATGGAGGTCTTAAAATGGCTACATTAAAAATTTGGTGACACAAGTCCATAAAATGACTGTGTTACGAGCAAGCATTGTGCAGTTTCCATGCACCCTCATAAATTCATGAATTTATAATATTTTCAGTCCAGATTTTCTCCACTGGCATTTTTCCACACTTCCTAATGAACAGTGCAACTGTCATTTTTCACACCATTACCAAAATTAGTTTTTCGCACTTCCAGGACAGAAATGCTGTGGGAAATCACTGTTCAGGACAGATTAAGAAAATCACAGTGACACTGTTCATGAGTGAAGGTCCCAAAACCCCTGTGTTGACAATCTGCTGTAAAAAATCCCCAAACTAATTACATTACGGATGTGCGTTGCATAGTTTCTATGCACGCTAGTGACTGCACCAGTTTTTTTTGTATTTTCACTGCAGATTTTCAACATTACCATTTTTTACACCTCCCCATGAACAGTACAGCTGTCATTTTTCACATCCTGTTCAAAATCTGTTTTCGCACCTGTGGTGCCAAATGGCCTAGTCACTGTGCAAAAGCAGCTTTCTGCTAACAAACTGATATTGCCACTGTTCATGAGGTGGGGGGGTCACAAAAAAACCACATGGAAAATTTGGAGTGAAAATACCAACGAACACCTGAGGCATTAGGGTTTCAGACCATAATGCCCCACCCTGTAGAGAATGACAGGCATCAGGGGTGTGACTTGGGATTGTCACCTGTAATGCTCATACGATTCCACCCCCACCCACACCCTGCAGCCAGTGAGAGGCATTCGAGGTGTGCCTTGGACTCTTCGGCCCCAAAGTTCACCTCATTCTCCTATACAGCGCCCATCTCACCATATTTCCTGATGGAATGGGGTGAACATAAGGGCCAGAGACCCCAAGGCACACCGTGACGCTTGTCGGTGTCTGCAGGGTAGGGTGTGGTGAAAAGGAGTGGTCATTATGCCTGACGACCCAAAGGCACACCCCAATGTCTGTTAGTATCTGTAGGGTGGTGGTGGGGTTGGCTTCAGTTCAATACTTCACTGCCATTCCTATTATGCAGTTCTGTAACTCCTACACTACCAATGCCAATGCCAGCAAGCAAACATTCAGCACTGACAAATGCTTGTTTTACTCTAGCTTCCTTATGTGCTACCTCGTTTATCTGATGCATTTTGCTTTCAAGGCTTTGTTAAATGCATACTCTTGGTCCAGCAGTTATGCAGTGCATATGCCTTGTTGAACCTCTGGTTTTCAAGTGTAAGTAAATTTTAGAATGTTACACATCTGAGCTTATTAAGTCACTGCTTTTGTGAATTCCTGTTACTGTTATATTAAATGAGCGCTGAAATATTTACATTTGCATCTGTACAGCCTTGTTGGGTTATCGGATTTCTAGTAAATGCTAATATAAGCATGTTTCACATTTTAGCTTGCTGCGTCACTGCTCGTATATATTCCTATTCTTACTGTGTCATGCAAGCTCAAAAACATTCATATTTTATGTCTGTATAATAGCCGTGAGGGCTTTTCAACATTTGTAGCAGTATTCTGTAGTTTTAAGCACTTACTGGAAGTGTAGAGCCTTCTGTTCCTGTTTGTTCATTTTGTTGTGGACATGCAGAGCAGCCCACCTCTTGTACCCATATGGTGCCATGTAACATCAGGGATGTCACCCATTATCATAGTAACATAGTTGCCATGGCAACCATGGCTTTCATACAGGTACCTGTGCTCTTGTGTGTTCTTGCTTGCTGTAGACAGTCAGATCCCTGTTAGTACGATTTTTGTTTCTCTTGGTTTTGAGTCCTTAATATAGTGTTGTCATGATCCTACCATTGTTTTATCTGTGTTTAAATGTTGCTCATTCAGTCATATAATTCAAGCCTCCTTTTATTGTTTGGAGGTTTGAGTGCAATACTCAGTATTATTATGTACTGCTACATCTGTTGGTGTAATACTACTTTTTTCTATTATTTTTATTCAGCCAGCTCGCCATGTCTTTATTGTTTTATTTCCATATAGAAACTATTCAATACCCTATCCTCCTGATCTTTCACCTGCCTGTTATAGATTTTTATATTCCTCATGTATAGAGGTCAAAGTAATTGGACCTCCCATCTTATGTTTTCATCTTTTTTCTCTGCAGTTTTAAGTTGCTAAAATTTCTCTAGTCCGGATGTCAAAGTCATTTGACCTCCTATCTCATATTTTATTTTTCTGCAGTTTACTCAATATATTAAGATATAAGGAGGCTTACGCCATTGAGAATGTCTCCCATGGCAGTGTGGGCATATTTATTTCCATCCAAGATATACGTCTAGCTTGACTTGAATATTTCAAATGAAAGGGCATCTACCACATGTTGGGGCAAGTTATTCCATGCCTTTACTGATCTTATAGTGAAACAATCATCTCTTCTGGAGATCATATAATGACAATTTTTCTGCAGTACATGTTTACCACAATGCTTGCCAGTTCATTTTCTCATTCAGACCCTAATTTTCTGCATGTGTTCCTTGTGTGTGTGTGTATCCACCACATCTCATGTTTTTCTACAATCTTATTATAGTGCCCTCCTCTGGTGGGTTCAGGTACCTGTTCAAGTCCCCAGAAATGGATCTGAACTGCTGTGTGCTCCCTCTCCATATAGTGTCTTGCCGAAGAGGATTTTACATCTCCATTCCTAATTCTGCTCTTATGCTCAGAAATTCTTGTTTTTAGTTCTCTGAGGGTGGGATATTCAGAAGGGTTGCGCCCTGGCATGATATTCAAAAGGGGAATGTGCATGGCACAAATCCTGATGCACTGGAGCGCATCAGTAATGCAGGCAACGCAAGTAGGGGGGGCGTGCCGATGCATACTCTGCATATCCCAATATTCAGTCCGGGATATGCTGAGCAGATGCAGGCACAACCCATACCTGCGCCGTACACAGTTGAGCAAAAAATAAAAGGAGCAACAGCTGGCCACCCACTGGTGAGCTGCCATATTGCAGGGTGCAACACGACAGCTGCCAGCTGTGGGTGGCCACCTAAGCTCTGGCGGCACCTTCGTGGTAGTGCCCCCCCATGGCCGATCGTGAGCATATGTATAAAGTAAAGGTCCAAACTCCTTGGTGGTCCAGTGGACCGCCTCCAGCCCAGTTGGAGGCATATGTACAAAGTAAAGGTCCAATATCCCTGGTGATCCAGTGGACCGCTCTCAGTCCGATCACAGGCATATGTATAGAATTAAAGGTTCAATATCCCTGGTGGCCCAGTGGTCTGCGTCCAGTCCAATAGCAGTCATCAGTGATAAAATATTAAAATCCAATCCATCCCTGAAGGTCCAGCGGTACCCCCTTCCCATTCACATTTCTGGACTGTGTAGTACAGTACAGGCTGCACGCCCATTGGCCCATGCTGTGGACCAATGGGCATACAGCCCTACTGTATGCAGTCAGTCAGCGGGCGGTGGGGTGGCATGCGGGTGGGAGCTGCTGCCCGCTGCTGCTGGGGAACGGGCGGGATTCAGTGGCGGGTGGGGAGGGGGTACCACTGGACCACCAGGGATGGATTGAATTTTAATATTTTATCACTGATGCCTGTGATTGGGCTGGACACGGTCCAGTGGACCACCAGGGATATTGGACCTTTAATTATATACATATGCCTGGGATCGGGCTGGATGTGGTCCATTGGACCAGCAGGGATATTGGACCTTTAATTCTATACATATGCCTGCGATCAGGCTGGGAGCAGCCCACTAGACCACCAGGGATATTGGACCTTTACTTTATACATATGCCCAAGATTGGGCTGGGAGTGGTCCACTGAACCACCAGCAATATTGGACCTTTAATTCTATACATATGCCCGTGATCAGGCAGTGGGGCACTTTGCCGCTTGTGAAGTGGGTGTCGGTCCCCGACGGCTGCAGCCTGGCAGAGCACCAGGCGCAAGTCGCCAAGGATCGGCACACCTGCATGCAAATGGGGCCATAATGACATGCAAATGGCTCCATTTGCATGAGCAGTTTTGAATATCACGGGTGATGCGCCTAGCGCAATGGCACTTGTGCTAGTGCATCCCCCTGCCCCTCTCTGGCCACTTGCGCTGGTGCAGTGCCACTGTGCCATGCACATTGCGGGTGGCCACAGTGCGATATTCAACAGTGCTGAGCCATGGCGCAGCACCATTGAATATCACCCTGTCAGCACCCTGGCACATCCCAGTTGCACTGCACCCAGGCTTGCGCCACAGCCTGGCGTGGTCTAAATATCCCACCCTGAGTGTTTTGCCTATATATAGGCAATCGAAGGGGCACTGTATGACATATACTACCCTTGTTGTGTTACAATTTATATGTGATTTAATGTCATATTTTACACCAGTGTGTAAATGCCTAAATGATCTTTTCTTGATGTGTGGCCAGAGTCCACACAACTACCACATGGAGTCGTGCCATTTTTTAATGGCCCTAACAGCAGCTGGTTACCTTTTAGTGCTTTGTTTGGTGCTTTTTCTACATGGAATAATGTATCCCTTATTGTGGGTGCCCTTTTTGATATTATGAACCATTTTTGTTCAGAAAGGTGTCTTGATATTGGATTGTTGTGCAGAATTTTGCAATTGTCAAGCAGAATCTTTCTTGTTATTATCATGTGCACTGTGTGCTGTGTACTGACATCTACTTTGTGTGCTTTTTTTTCTGTTTTATTTTCTTATGTTAGTGTTTGCTCCCTACTTACATTTTTTTTCAGCTGCTGCTGCCAAGGTTTTGTTTTTATATTTTCTGTCTTTGAATCTGTCTTTTATCTTAATCTGTTCTTACTCAAACTCCATCTCTTGGCTGCAGTTCCTTTTTGCCCTGAGTACCTGTGAATAGGGTATACTGTCCATTAACTTCTGTGGATGAAAACAATGTGCCTGTAGTGTTGTATTTCAATCAGTGCTTTTTCTGTACAGTTTTGTCTCTAACTTTGATCCAACCCTGTCTAGGAAATCTATATATTGGCTATCTGAGTTTACTGTGAATTTTAAGTTGGGATCTCTTGTGTTCAGATATCCTTTAAAATCCTCTAGCAATATTTTATCTCCCTGCCAGATAAGTAGCACATCATCTGTGAAACATTTCCAGAACAATATGTTACTGCAGAATCTACTCCTTCCCTCCCTCTTTGTTAGTTAGTATGTGCCTGTTTTTGAAGTCACACATATATGCATTGGCATATCTGGGTGCCATACTGTATAACCTCCTACAATAAAAGGAGGCATGAATCATATGACCGAATTAGCAAAATTTAAACACAGATAAAACAATGGTCTGATCATGACAACACTATATAAAGGATGCAAAACCAAGAGAAACAAAATTTCTACAAGCAGGGATCTGACTGTCTAGAGGAAGCAACAACACACAACAGCACAGGTACCCATATAAAAGTCGTGGTAGCTATGGCAACAACTTTACTATGGTAACGGGTGACATCCCTCATGTCACGTGGCTCCATACGGGTACAAGAGGTGGGCTGAATGGGCCGCTGTGCTCTGCACATGGACAACAAAACAAACAAACAGAAATAGAAGGCCCTACACTTCCAGTGAATGTTTCAAACTACAAAATACTGCTACCAATGTTTAAAAGCCCTTACTGCTATTATACACACATAAAAGTGAATGTCTTTGAGCTTGCATGACACAATAAGAACAGGAGTATATCAGAGTAATGATGCAAGCTGGCCTGGTGGCACTGAGGGTTGAAGCACTGGATGCCACACCTCCTGCCACACCGGTGACCCAGGTTCAGGAATGAGCCCGGGCCATCAGAGGTCAGCAGAGGAGAGGGCGAGAACATTGATTAGCTGCTGGCTGGCAGCTTTCCTCCTTGGGAGGGTTAAGGATGACTTCCTTGGAGCTTGGCTGTCCCCTGGTGGAGGCTGGGTGGCAGCATGACATCTGAGGAGCCCTGACATTATGCCAGGGAGGGTGGATGGGGCTGTTGACTGGAGCTGCGGTGCGCATGTGCACCTCCACATGCATGCGTGACCACTTACAGAGCCCTGATTATCCAAGGGGAGAAAACAGTGGAAAAAGCGGGGTTCCTAGAGAATGATGCATCTGGGCCAGCTCTGGAGTTCCGCTGGGACACGCAAAGTGCCTAGAAGATCCCGAACAGCCCTGAGCCAGGTAAGGGTGGCAGAAAGGAACAGTGACCTACTGCGGGGGAATGAAGAAATTGTAAAAAAAAACAAAAAAAAACAGTGACACGTAAGCTAAAATGTGAAACATGCTTGTATTGGTGTTTACTAGAAATATGATAACCCAGCAAGACGATACAGATACAAATGTAAATATTTCAGAGCTAGTTGAATATAAAAGTAACATGAATTCACAAAAGCAGTGACTTGGTAAACTCAGATGTGTAACTGTAAGATTCTAAAATTTACATTCACTTGAAAACCAGAGGTTCAACAACGCATTTGCACTGCATAGCTTCTGGGCCAAAAGTGTACATTTAACAAAACCTTGAAAGCAAAATGCATCAAGTAAATGAGGTAGCACATAAGGAAGCTAGGGTAAAAAAACTCACATTTCTCTTTGCAGAGAAAGAACAGGATGGACCCTAAAAAAAGTGTGTATTACTATATTAAAATTGTAAGAAGGACATTGTATATGCAATAAGACTTTTAAAACAAAAAGCACTAAATAAAGGGAGTAAGAAAATAGGAATGTGCTAGCATTGTATTTGTCTGTTTTCAAGAGGAAGAGAAAAGCAAACTGCCTAAAAATGTATGCATACAGTATAATCTGTATAAACAATGTTTGAATGAAGGAGTCTGACCTTTGTGCTACACAATCGAGCAGACATGCTAGACCATTTGGCCTGTATCTGCTGGCAGTATTGTAGGCTCGTAAAATGACATATGACTGACCGCCTCCTGCTGCAGCAGTGGTTGGATTTCCGCCAGGTGCCGGGCAACTCTAGTTCGGGAATGGACCCAGGTCGCAGGAGGGCCAGCCAGGGGAGAAGGATGGAGCATCCCTGGGACTGCTCTCTTTCTCTGGGGGGCAGGGTGGGGACAGTGCCCAGCACTCAACGGGCCCCTGGCGGGAGCCGGGGGCGTACCGGAGCCTACCAGCGCTAGAAGAATTCAGGGGCAGGGTGGATGCAGGACATCATTGCACATCCCAACCTCCTCCAGACAAAAAGAGTGAAGAACGACCCTGCTCCCACCACCTTGATGACACCTGCACCAGCTGCAAATTGGCTCTCAGGCCGACTCCCACCTTTCCCATGTTCGCGGCACCTTTGGCCCAGGGCACCATGACCCCACCCTGGGGGGGGCAAGCCAGGGGGTTCAGGGAGGACAGCTAATATGAAAAGCCACAGCCGGAGTCCGTGACCGGGCAGATAGTCTGGCAGTAGGGAGCAGGGCCAAAAATACAGAATTAAAAAAAAAAAATGACATATGACTATGAATATTACCGCGTATCATCATTTGTTTTTTCAAAAGATCTCTTAGAACTTGGAATTTGCAAAGCATATGAAAGATTCATCGTAGAATAATGTTTTTAATACTTGGAAGGAAAAAAGCATAGCTAATGAAAAGTAGCTTGAATTTAATTCAGTTTTTAAGAAACTGGCAACTGTAATTTAAACAATGCCATATTTTCATTTTCAAGTTTATATCTGTAAGAAAACTTTGCACGGACGAAGCAAATCGGAAGGAGCCCACTGCCAGTAAAATGTTAGTCAGTATCTCAGATATGAATATGAGAAAAGGTGGCTGTTGAAAGTATGTTGAAGTTTGTTAAAATGTATTATTATTATAATAATGAAAATATGAACTTTAGAGAGAATTGCTGATAATGACAAGCAAACATACAATGATAAGTGCTTGTTTATAGGAAATGAATGACGATGATAAAAATGAGGAATGACTATATATTAAAAAGAGTTTTTGTTTAAATCATGTATTAATAACCACAATTGCATAATTTGGAAAAACATGTATTTATCTTTAAATTATAGCCTCCAGAAGAAGCCTCCTGGTGAAACATTGAGATGGCCATAAAATACAGAAAAATAAAATGAACTTTAACTAAAGAAACTTCAGTGTTGCTGTGATTCATTGTGAATCAGAGCAACCACACCACTTGCTTTTTCTGTCTTGAAGTATTCTGTAAATTGGTATGATCCACCTTAAAACAGCATTTAAAAAGAGAAGTGATTACCCTCGAGACCCCTCCTTGCAAGGCAATACAAAAGAGGGCATCCACAATGGTGCAGGGCCTGCATCAAAAGCCCTACGAGGAAAAAACCCTAGGAATTAGATACAGTATGTACTCTCTGGAGGAAAGGAGGGAAATGGGGGACATGATAGAAACATTGAAATACCTCACAGGTATTAATAAGATACATGAAGGTATCATTTTACACAGAAAAAGATGCTTGAGGACATGGGCTCATGCTATAAAGATTGGGGAGGACACAGAGCGTGAGGAAGTACTTCTTCATGGAAACGGTGGTGGACGCCTGAAACAGCCTCCCAGCAGATGTGGTAGGTACTAAAATGGTAACAGGATTCAAGCATGCCTGGGAGAGAGAGACACAAGGGGACCTTAGAAATAAGGCAAGGGAGGGGAGACCAGAGAAATAGTAGGGTCTGTGGTGGCACTGTAGGTAGGGAAAAAAGGGCAGACTAGGTGGTCCAAGAGGTCCTTCTCTGCCGACAACTTCTATGTTTCTATGTTACACAGAGCAGAGACCCTCACTTCTGGGAGTCTAAAGGGTAAAATGTGGCAGAAAAGAGCCATCAGAGCACTGGGGTCTTAGCTGTCTCTAAAGAGGGGACCTTGAAAGCAGGGAGACTGGTCTAGATGGTTTCAGTGGCAAAGACCTGAGAGAGAGGGAGAGAGAAAGAGTCTCACTGGGGACTGTAGGGTGCTCTGACCATCACACTGACACAGTTAGATTTGTCATTAGTATATTTCCATTTTTCACAACTGTTTTTAAAGCAACTTTTATTACTTATTTATTATTAATAACTCAAGTCATTAAAGATGGCCACCAATAGCTACTTTTAACAATCCCTTCCCTTGAGGTCATCTTTTGACTTTACATAGTGGATTCAAACTGTGGCTGTATCTGGAGAGTGCTAGCATACAGTTCTGATCATGAACAGCATAGCACCACACTAAAATGTTTTATTCATAGTGGGTGTGGCCAAAAATCAGGGACTTTTAAAAACGTCAAAAACCCTGTATCAGTCAGAAGTGAAATACAATGAAAAGAAAGTTGGATATACTGGTATTGATTTTTGCATTATACATAAGTAATTACTAAAAATATGATGTCATTTTTTCCTGCTAATAAATACTGCTGGTCTGAGTCAGGTTGAGAAAGCCAATTCCGGCCCCCAGCTATCAAAACTTTTCCTAACCGCCTAGCTGATATGGACTGAAAGACAGTCAGCAATACCTTCCCCCAGCTGCCAAGCCACAGTGCATGACCACCAGTCTGGTCAAAAGTGACATGATCCCTGCTACTGACTCCTGAGCAACAGCACCCAAAGATGATAGTATCCATAGTCACACAGTCCCAGCTACAGTCTCAGCTGTAGATTCTCCATCTCCTGTACATGTCTGGGTCATCCCCAAAGCCCCTCTTCATGTTCTGTCCACCCCTTCCTTAATCTGGGGTCAGCAGGAGATCCACTGAAAAATAAGAAAAGGAGCCAACATTTCTTCGCTGAACCAGCATAAATATTTTGTGGTGATTTGCATATACAGCCCATGATGCTTTGCATTATGGGGGTATGTGTGATTTTGCATTTCTTTGAAACTTGGCTTCCTGGCCAATGCTCTTTGGGGTAACCCTTGCCTCAGTGCTTACGCACTAAGGTTCTTGGTGTTTTAGCTTTTTTTTTGCTTTTATTGGGCTCACCACAACCCAATCCAGGTAGACCAACTCAGGGTAGCTGGTTCATTCCACTGAGGTGTCATACAGACAAGGCACACTGATGAGTCCTGGTAGGAAGAAACACATGTCTATGTCTTCTGTTGGAACCCTTTGTAGACTGTGTGAGAGGCCTTTCAGCACCATGCATTTCTGCTTAAAGTTGAACCAGCATAATATTTTGTGGTGATTTGCATATACATCCCATGATGCTTTGTATTATGGAGTATGTGTGATTTTGTATGTCTTTGAAACTTGGCTTCTCAGCCAATGCCCTTGGCGTAACCCGTGCCTCAGTGCTTACGCACTGAGGTTCTTTGTGTTTTATTTCTTTTCCTTTTTTATAAATGTGCAAAATAACCAGGTAACAACCTAAACTGAATGTCTGACCACATCGTCGGGTGTTGTTTTGGGGGTTATTGCATATTGTAACACGGCATTATTCAGAAGTGCATGACGGTGCCCCGGGATAGGCGCAACGCCGTCACGTGGTGCAGGAGCAACACGGCATTGTGAGTCGATAATGCCGTGTTGCTGTGCTGGGAAGCGCGTTCACGACTCCAACATGGCATTATTTCTCATACTGCCGTGTTGGGCTTGGCAAGCTAAGAACCAACACGGCATTATGAGAAATAATGCCGTGTTGGAGTCGTGACGCGCTCCCAGCACAGCAACACGGCAGCTCCTGCACCACGCGATGGCGATGCGCCTATCGCGGGCGCCTCGTGGTGGCCCCCACAATGCCCTGTTATAAAGTAACAATAAAGGTATGAAGATCGCCCAGTCTCCGCGCTTTTTTCCTTAATGACTCTGCATGTACTAGTATACATCGCGCTTGTCCGGTATATAAGAGACATCACCGGCAGCAGCCTCACCGGTGATTAATGCCCGCCGGGGTTGAACCTCGGCGCCGCCTCGCAACAACGCTTAGCGGGCATTAATCTCGAGACGCCTCCTCTGCCGGTGATTAATGCTTACATGAATGTTTTGCACATTTATAATAAAGAAATGCACTTTTTTCCAATTAGTTGGCATAATGCAGTTCCTTGTATATAGGGGGTGCCAGCTCCTATATATTGTTTCAGTTACTGTTGCTGGCCTATGCACTACATATCCTTGGATGGCAAGGGAAGGGCATGTTTATTTATACAGCGCCCAATCCCATAGGCTCTGGGTGCCTTACATAAAAGAAAACTGGTAAGATTAGTGCAATAAAATACAAAACAAATGCCATATATAACATATAATACAGCATTAAAACAATAAATATATAGTCTTAAAAATATATTATCTTAAAATTATACTAGCATTGTGTAAGCCCCCTCTCATCTGAGAGGGGCTTATTTTCCTTTAGGGACCTCTTTTTCCCTCTACCTTTTGCCCCCAGAGTTTAGAGACAGTAGTACTCTGGGGCATATATTCTGCTTGCTGTCACTTGGTGGTAGCAGACAGTAGGGCTTTAGGGTATAAATAGGCAGGATAGAGAGAGTTTTGGGGGTGCCATAGAGGAGAGAGGAGAGACACAGTCGGGCACTGCAGGGCAGTGTGGGTTGGGGGACGCCCCCTCCATTTTAGGCAGGCCAGCTTTAACTGTGGCATAGCACCAGGTTCCCAGGTGGGAGGGTAAAAGTGAGGCAGCTGTGGCTATCTGTTTGGGATCCTGGGCCTTGGGGTATTGGTGGGGTAGAGAGAGACTTGGCAGGATAAAGGAGGTGCAGGATAGGTTAGCCCCCAGGTCTGGTGCACCCCAGTAGCAGGTGTTTTTGTGTGCTTGGGTCACCAGGGTTGCAGTAGGTTGTGGCAGGACCTCTGCAGCTCAGTGTGGCAGGGCAGCTCTAGTATACCAGAGAAGGGGCTGGGGGGAACCTCTACCCATGTAAAGGGCCCGTTTGGAGGGACAGGTCTCAGGGCTGCCGGACTTTGCTGAGTGGGCCATGGAGTACCCCAGAGATCTCCCCTCATTGCCAGTTACTCAGAGTGGGCAGCAGAAAGTGAAGTGAAAGTGAAGTAGAGAGATGGCATCAGGCAGCAGTCATCTTGCTCTCAGTCCCCCAAATATTCAAAATGCTGGTGGGGAGGCAGTAGTATGCTGGGGAACCAGGTGATAATCAGGGAATGACCTCTGTGAAAGGATAATGGGATATGGTGCAGTGGGTATTGCTGGTACCGCACCATCCACACCCCATGAAATGCTGAAGAAAGAAGCCAGGAAACACATTGGGAGAAGCTGTATGCTCTCCTAGGTTAAAGGAAAATATGAAAGGCCCCAGTGTGGAAAGTAGGAAGCTCGGCAGGTACTTACCAGTGCCAATGAAAATCATATGGAGCTTCACGGTCCAAGCTAAAGAGGTCAGGTTTTTCCCCCTGAAGAAATTTGTACTGCTGTATATTAAGCTGACATAAGACCTTGTTCTGCTTTTAAAACTGCCATCTTAGTCTGTGTAAATGTTTAGCCCCATGGAGCTGAGAGTTGTTTTAATGGAACATTGGACCCCTGTAGCCCTTGCAATCATTTGGGTGCAGGCAAAATAAAATGATTAATTTTAGAGAGGAATTCAGGAGTTTTGTTTCATTCTGTAAATTAGGATCCTAATGAAATTTCAATCCTTAGAAGAAGAATCAGCATTTATATATCACTTTTCATACATCCTAAAACGCTTTACAAGCAATGCTAGACAGGTAGTGAAGTGACTGAATGTGTGGTGGCAGCCATATTGCACATCATCACCCACACACAGCCTGGATAATTGCACGAACCTGTTTATGGGAAGGTTAATGTTGGCCAGGACACCGGGAATGTACCCTACTCTTTGCGAAGAGTGCCCTGGGTTCTTTTACTTCCACCTGGACACCCACAGGACAACACCAGGATGGGCAGAAGGGACCTCAGTTTAACGTCTCATCTGAAGGACGGCACACCCCAGCAGTACAGCACCCCCCAATACTGCACTCGGATGCCAGCAATTTTTAGGTGCAAGTCCAATCCCGGTATGGGACGAGAACCCACAACCTTCTGGTCCAGAGGCGGATGTGCTACCAACTGAGCGACGCTGAAACCTTAAGTTTTTAATGTTTCAGTGAGTTCATTTTGCCAGAGAGTTTCAATTAAATCCTGCACCTCTGTGACTTTGGGGTCAGGGAGAGATCCGCCGGCTGAAGAAAGAGATGCCCAGAGCCGAGGATCTCCAGTGGAGTTTTGGGGTGCTCTCAGAGTTCATGGTCGTAAGTCCTGGAATTTCCAGCCATTTTGAAGACATCTCCAGGTAGGTCAATTTGTTTTCCATGCTTTGAACTTGATAGTATTTCTGGTGAGATTTCTGTATCTGTGGGCCCCCTTGCCCGGAAGATCAGTTGCCCCTAGACAATGGGGAGGGGGTGGCTACATCTGGTTAGCCTGATTTGTCTGAGAAGGCCAAACACAATAAGTGAGTCTTTAGATCTGGATGTAGCCACTCCTTTTTTTGATCCACCTGCACTGCAGACAGGAAGTCTGCCCTCTTAATGCATGCTGAATTTTCATTTAAACCCTTTCTTTTGCCTGACTCCTTCCTAGACCTACTAATTGCGAACAGAGCAGGTGCTCATGAAATTGCACCTGATGTACTCTTGAGGCAGACGTTATCTCACTATAGTGTTGTTGGATTTCCTAGTGGGCCACTCTTAAATTAATTTGTTATGAAAAAATGTTTCCAGAAAATAAATTGTTACTGAATGTCAATTTTCCTGGAACTCTGTTTTCATTGTTTTTGTTGAGAAATTCCAAATAAAACCCACCATTATGTTTATAGAAAACCACCTACAGTATTTCTTACACGGTAGTTAAATAGCTACAAATCTAAAAGTCATTAACCAGAGTTTTCGGTCCCGTGGATTCAAGCTGAATCAAACTGTTTAAGCACAGTACCATGTCAAGGCAACTTCAGCAGCTGAGACTTAACTCTCCCTTAGATTCTTCTTCTCAAACAGGAAAATCATACCTGATTTTTCTCCAAATATCAACTGATCAGTCAGTGTCTCCTAGGTGCCTACTGGTCCTTTATGGCCTGATGGGTATGTATTTACTGGTTAAGCCTGATCCTTTGTTTCTTATTATACAAGGAACATAACAAATCCTTAACTGATTGGTCAGTAAGTAAGCAATAACCTATGACAGGGTGTGCTTTTAGTGGCATTTAATGCATGCCTGGGGTGTGCGCCAGGAGGCATGTGGCAAAGGTCGCGTCCTCACAGCAACCCAGGCACGCATTAAATGCCTATAGACACACACTCTGGAGTGGGTTATCGCACTTATAACACAGGTTATGTGTAAGCAAGGGGAAAAAACACAGAAACAGCTTTTCCCCATTTAAAGAGCAAAAAAGGTACTATTTCTTGCCACCTTGCAAAATAGTCCACAACAAAGATTGCATGTCTCAGTTCTGCTATGCACATACAAATGTCACAAATACAGTACTAACAGGATCTGTGACATTTGTTGTGCAGAATATGCTCTGTTATACTTGCTACATCCCTTATTTGGCTGCCCCCCCCCACACTCCCAAACCAGACATCCAACACCATCGGGATCCACTTCAACAGCGCTGCACAACTTCCTTCTGACATCCCAATCAGCAGAGACAGACAGACACACACACACATATAGAGAGACAGACACACACTGAGAAACACACACTGTCTGAACTCTGCAGTCCCTGTCCCGAGACCACTGTCACTGTCTGTGTGACTCTCACAGCACCGTGTTTACCTGCTCGATGTCTCTCTCTCTCTCTCTCTCTCTCTCTCTCACTACTACTGTTTGCAGCAAAAGGATGGCTGTTCTGCATGTGCATGCCTAACAAGGAACACACTGACACAGAAAGAGAGAGAGAGAGACAGACAGCTGTGGCTGGTGAACGACCATGGGCAAGTGGACGCATGGCTGACTGTGACATGCAAAGCCCAGCAGCTCTGGCTTTTCTGCAGTACCCTCCCGGTCTCTCTTTCTCTTTCTCTCTCTCTCTGTCAGTGGCAGTGCGAGTATGTTGTGTGTGCTGGGGTTGCTGGCAAGCCACTACTACAGTCAGGGCACTATGTGTGCCACACAGAGTAAGAGAGGGAGTGGGAAACAGAGTTGGACAACAACCTTTCACTGACAGGTTGGCTATCGGTGTCTATGTCTGCCCCCTAGTATACCAAGCGGCGATCATCAAGGGGAAGGGGAACAGTACATAGGGACTGAGAATTTGCTGTGCGGTGCTCTGAAGGTGTGTCCCCCCACCATAATGAGTGACAATCATCTGGTGAAACAAGGACAGTGCAGAGACAGTGGGAGCTGTGCAGGTGTGACTCTGCATGTTTGCCCACAATTAATTGCACCCCTTCCAGCATCGCTGCACCTTTCTGTGTGACACTTGTACAGAGCAAGATCACTACTAAGCTGGAAGGTGCCTTTCAGCATCAGTCACTTACACTGTCTTGCCCCATAGACTGTGCGACCCCTGTTGTAGATAGTGACAGTTTCACCCAAAAACACCGCAAGTAATCACCTGGGTGCACCGCTCTGCACCCCTGGCTCATTTACAAACACAGCGGTGACCCACGCTGATAGAGCAACTCTAGCAGATGCTGTGGTTGTGTGAACGGCTGCTGTGGTTCTGTGACCAGCTCAGTACAAACCCTGTCACACCACAAAATATTTTCACACACACAGAGCAGAAATGCAGTCTTTTGACAGCTGTCTCTTACGGTCGCACACAGCGATCACCCGAGCTCACTGCTCTGTACTACTGGTTCATTCACAGACACAGCAGAAGTCTTCATCAGTGACACACCAGTGACCCTAGCTGAGAGGACAACTGTAGCCGATGCTGTGGTTCTGTGAATGGCAGAGTAGTGTTCAGCTCTCACTCGCTTAGCGCTCTAGTTAAATGGCTGCCTTTCATTTCTGACTTTCATCCCACATAATGAGTCCTGCTGGCTCAGGGATTCTGCTCTGGGAAGCATCACTCCAACTGCACCAATACAGGCATTTAATCCACGGTCAAATGCTGCTGTCTGACCAATTGCTGATCTGTTTAAGGTCTGTCTAAGCTAGCCAATGTTATAAAGGTCTTTATCTGTGGGTAAATCTTGCAGTAGCTCACAGCTGAAGAAGGGCGTTTATAAAAAAAACATAATTAAATACATTTTACATTTATTGTACACATGGGTCTATTGTATCATCTAATAAGGCATTCCAGAATGTGGGCTGCAATATGTGTTATTTTAATTTAAATATATGTATGATAGGGAGTGGCAGGTCTGAGCTGCTGGAGTTGCCTTGCATGGTGCTGAACTTAACCATTTTAATTTGAATCCACAGGACCAAAGACTCCCTAAATAACTTTGAGAGTTGCTTTTGTGAGTAAGCATGATGCAGTATTTCTATTGGGTCTTCAGTTAAATAGCTGCAATGGATAAATACAAGAAATAATTAAAAGAACTAGTTTTATGTAACACCTTTCATATAAATTATCTAAGCGACCATTGTGCTACAGCCTGTATTAGACACTCCCCTCGCCTTACTTCGTCCTCTACCTTCAAGCTAAAAAGATGTTTGAACAAATTTTGCCGGACTGCTTTTTTGGCAGACTGTGGCAATATTTTGTGGCAGCATTTCTACCTGGCCCCTTCTGTCTCAGAGGCTTTTACCATTTTTCATGGCCTCCTATCAGGCCTGATAGAAAGACATGCCCTAATGAGGAAAATCAAGACTAGGAGAAGGTCCCCAGACTGGTTCTCTCCCATATTAAAAAAAGTTCTCAGGGATACAGAAGTTTTATGGAAGAAGGCAAGGAAGGCAAATCTTGAAGCTGACTGGCTTGCTTTTAGGGTAGCAAGAAATGCATGCACCAAGCTAGTTGGGACAGAAAAAGTACGTTATTTTCAATCAGCCCTCGTATGCCTCTCCTGTCAGTAAGCCAAGTCCATGCAGTGATATGAGCGATCCTACAGGCCCCAGCAATGAGTGAAAGTTGCGATCCCCATCCTTTAGGTTCCACCCTGTTACCTTTAAGCAAGTTGAGGACCTCCTGCTCTCTCTGGATATCAAAAAGAGTGCAGGTGCAGACCTTCTTGAGCCATTCTTTCTGAAGACTGGTTGATATCATCTGACTGCCCCATCACCCATTTATTTAACTCCTCCCTGGATCAAAGCGAGCTACAGTGTCTCTGGAAAATCACGCACATTATTCCCTTTTCAAGTCAGGTGATCTCAGTGATCTGAATAATTATCTGCCATTCTCCTTACTTCCTACTCTTTCTAAATATCTGGAAAAAATTGTGAATTCCCAGCTTAGAGAGAACCTCGAATCAGAAAATCTTTTAAACCCAGTCCAATCTGGGTTCAGACCTAAGCACAGCATAGTTTCTGCCCTAGCCAAAGTGTCTACAGACTGGCAAAATGCCCTAGGTGCAAAACAACATGTGTATGCACTCTTCCTAGACCTTAGCAATGCCTTTGATACTGTGGACCATAGCCTTTTACTGGACGCCTTGTATAGCCTTGGCTTAGACAGCAATGCCATTGGGTGATTCAGATGCTATCTTACCAATAGAAAACAGCAAATTAAAGTCCTTGGAGACCTGTCCCCACTAAAAGTCTTACCTCATGGTGTCCCACAAGGCTCCATTCTGGGCCCTATACTCTTTGCAGTATACATCAACAACACTGACACACACATACGCATGGCTAACTTATACCTATTTGCAGATGATATGGTCCTTTACACTTCTAATTCCTCACTGAAATTAGTACACAAGGACCTCCAACATGACTTTGTCATCCTGCAGCATAACCTAGTAAAACTTTAACTTCTCCTAAATGCTAAAATGACTAAAGCTATGATTGTTTCACCTCATTCCTCCCCCTCCCAACTTTCGCCTAGTAGTATCCAGTTATACACTTTGCTTGGTGACTCTCTGGAAATTGTGGATAAATTCAGATACCTGGGATTCTGGTTGGACAACAGGCTCAACTTCTTAGCTCATCCAAATGAACTGGCCAAAAAATTAAGATATCACTTAAGCGTTTCTTCCGAATTAGGCGCCTCCTTACCTATGAAACCAGGAAAAGATTAGTCCAAACAACCTTTTTACCACAGCTTGACTATGTCGACATTCTCTACAGACACTGTCTGAACACAGCTCTAAGTAAACTAGACACCCTATATCATTGTACATTGAGATTTATCCTGAACTCACCTACTCATACCCACCACTGCCTTCTCTATGAAACACTGGGCTGGTTTTCCCTTACTACAAGGAGGCAAAAAAATGCTCTTCTCTGGTTCTACAGAGGCCATATAGCACAGTGGTTTAAGGCTCTGAGCTGCAAATCTGGTAATATCCAGCAGACCAGACCTGGGTTTGAATCCCACAGCTTCCACTTACATACTGTATGACCCTGAGCAAGCCACTTAACTTCCCTGTGCTCCCAGGTTGCACCTGTAAAAAAGTTTTCAGCTTAGTGTGCTAATCCTGGTTAAACACAACTAAAAAAAAAATTGCCTGACTACATCTCTAGTCTATTTGAGTAAGCAAAGGGGTCTTACGTGCTTAGACGTTTCACATTAATCTATTTTACTGTACCTAGGATAAAGACATAACATCAATTGGCTGCAATTAACCATTCTTTCCCCTCCCATTAGAATGCTATGCAAAAAACTGTAAGGATAACCTCTATTCTGGGACTCTTCACTTTTAAAGCTTTGATCGCGACTTACCTAAGGGAATATTGCAACTGCCATAGGTGACCATATGTTGCTCACTAGTTGCTTTTGGCCCCACAACTTTTTACCTTGACTATAACTCCAAAGAACCTCCCTCTAATTATATCTCCCCTATGGTTTAGTCCCCCCTTTACCTTTGTTCCCTTTAGGCCTTGGGAACCTATCTCCTATATTCCTCCTACTTCCTTCCTCCAATTACTTCTGTAGGGGTATCTGATTATTGTGGGTTGTGGCTGTTGTACGTTTTCTCTAGGGGGCACACCAGAGGACATGTGAATTTACTCAATCTGGCTGTAATGTACTTAGATGTATAATATGTTCTCTTATCTCTGACATTCTTGTTATACAATTATTGTCATATGTATGTTGCTGTTGTTCATTACCTTTTTATTTATTATGTAGTTGTTCTACCCAGGACAACTTTGAAAATGAGCTTGCTCATTGGTGGTATGCCTGGTAAAGTGTTGATTGATTGACTGATTGAAATTATCTCCCAAAGTACTTCAAAAGTCAGGAGAGGCAGAGAACAGAATTTTGTTGCCCAGAATAGTGAAAAAGCACAGATAGTCATAGAAGTCATAGAGATTATAGACAAGGTAAGCATGGGGAGATGAACTTAATTGCTCAGGGCAACACAGTGAGTAAGTGGTGGTGGTGGGAATCAAACCTGTCTCTCTAGGTTTAAAGCACTGTACTCTAACCACTATACCACCATAACATATTATATTATGTATGTATGTATGTTTTGATTGATTGGTTTGTTACTGGAAAAGTGGATGAGATGTCCCATTTTCAAACACATCTAGGTGCGGTTTGGTAAAACTGCCGCAAAAAAAAATCCAGTAAAAATGAAATATTGTAACTTTTGAGATGCTACACACCATCAAATTAAGTCAGACAACTGCTTATTTTCCCATGCATACTGAACAACTTCAAATTTTGTAGTTGCTTGATTTGGAGTTAAAAGGAAAGGCATCAAGTGTGGATATCCAGTATCCAGTTCACATGTACTTTCCGTTTTCTTCATCTCCAACAAATCTACTTAGATACTTGATTTCAGTGCCAGAGTTTCAAACTAAGTGCGTGCTGTATATAAATGGGAGCTACCATCATTATCAAACAGAAATCTGACCAGCATCTCTGACTTTCAAAGTGCATGCATTTGCATCACTTTAGTCAGTAGGCAACTACACTATACAAACATTTGCACTAATACAAATGTTTATAGAGTTAATTCACTGTATCACAAACATTACCAATTTCAGCAGATTCCAACACAGGACATTTCTAACTCAGGCCGGAAAAAGAATTGTGCATATATATATATATATAAAATGAATGATGTCAAAGAGCAATGCATACCAAATGTGCACACATCTGACCCTCAGAGGCTGAGTATACCTACTTCATGGTATACTGTAAGTGACACCGATAAGTACTCTTCAGTAAGGGCAATGTGCATTTTCAGATATTACTGAGGGGAATTTGTTTAGTTCAATTTCATGAATAACATGAAAGATCTTAAGGTCCTATCCAAACAGTGGAAATAAAGTGTTTGAGGCTGGTATGTCTTTCTTGTAGGGGTGTGTGAATACCTTATTTCAAATACTCAGCAGAGTATTCATATTCAGGGGCCCAATTATTTGTTATTGCTGTTTTTTTATTCATGATTCAGCTACCTGAACAGTGTGTGAGACTCTGACACTTCCTGCCAAATCAGATGGCAATTTGGAAGCTCACTGAAGGCAACCCATGTGGCCCAGCACTTGCAGAAGCCACAGGCAAGAGAGACAGAAGTCTGAACTGCTATGAAAGAGCAGTCTACTTCCATCTACTTGTTAAAATTAGCCAAAAAGCAACAATCTTGACAGTTTTTGTTTCTTTTCTAAATCCTAAGCTAGAAAGTCTAATTTGTTCACACTTTTGTTTGATAATTTTCAGTGTTTCTCATGAGAACTGCTAGTGGTGTTTTTTTTTTTTTCCCCAAAAAGTGAGAAAAAAAACTAGTAGGTGCACGTAAAAGGAAAAAACAGAGATCTTTTTGTACACTTTCCTATTAAGTGGCAAGCACCAAACTAGAGTAAATGAATAAAACTGGCTGCTTTTTTCACACTTCAGGGTAATACATTCAGCATCTTAAATGAGCATTTTTTCTGTAGAGCTTTTTACTTCTCTCGGTGACATCTGGTGGCAACCCATCTCACCACCTAGCCACGTCACTGACCTCCTGACAGCCTTACAGGTTATCCACCACAGTTATCCACAGAGTTAGACTGGCCAGGCCAGATACCCAGAAATTTCCAGGTGGGCCCCCCACCATACTGATGTGTACAATGTATAAACATAGGGGGTGCAGCCATGAAACAAGAGCACAGGTATTATTAGCAGGTGAGCTCACACACACTCACCTTGCTGTCTTAGCATGTACCACACAGCTGATGTTTGCATCAGCAGGGCTGGGCAGCCAACAGCATTATGCAGGTGGTGGCATGATTGGAAACCAGTGTGGGGCTGGGCCCTCCTTTGTCTAGCTAGACTAACAGTGCACGGCATAGAGCCCTCCGATATACATCCAGGGCCCTTGAGCTAAGTTGTAGCAGCACAGTGGGAACATAAAGAGATGCTCAGATAATTCTGACCTGCTGTCTGTAAAAACAGGATCTGCAGGTAATCTGATCCATCTCTTTACTTCTGCTCATAGGGAGCTTCTCTCTCCTGATATCAGATATTTGTCGGGGAGGTTGACTAACCTTGTGGCTGGTGCTGGATGGAAAGAGAGAGGTAGAGAGACAGGGTGGAGCTTAGGATGGTGGTGTGACTGCTACTGGCTGGTTAGCACTTGATCACTTGTAATCTGTGTCATTTGGGCAGCGGGCACTTCAGGTATTTGCCTCTGTTTTTCCAGACTGGTCTCTTTTGGTGATCGGCATCTGTTGCCAGTAGCCTTGCAGTCCACACAGAGAATGGAGGAAGATGTGAAGAAGAGGCAACCTCAGTGACAGAGAGTTCATCACAACAATACTAGTACGTTAACCAGATTCCCCCACAATAATCAGCATTCATAGTGAGCAAAAGGGACAGGCTGTGTGCAACTCCATATTTTTATGGCTGCATGGTGATATCACCATGCTGATGTATTGCTGTGAGTAGGGGAAAGGACTGACAGGATTATATGAGTGTGTTCTTCCACTTAGTAGTTTGGTTTAGCTGCATGACTCATATTACTCTGTTGTTCTCTCCATTTACTACAGTGGTGTGTGTGTCTGCAACTTTGCCTGCGGTAGATAGCACTATTTCTAGAGCCCCTTTAATAATTGTGCCTGTTAAGAGCTTAAGACAGTAATGGCTGTAATTCCTATTGAAACACATTCATCATTTTAAGGGCATATAAGATAAATAGCTTTGGAACAGCTAACTTCCGTAAACAATGAAAAGATGATTTTCTTTCAATGGCACTTCTTTCCCTGCACTCTGGCACTATATTCTACTATGTAGCATTCCAGTCTCTGCTTCAGCTCAGTTCAACATTACAAGATTTTGTCTTTAAAGAGCATGCTCCTATTATGTGCTTATACTTTTTTTATTGCTGAATATTTACCTGATTCTGTAGTATATGTGTTGATTTCCTGCAAAATGTGTCTTTAAAACAAAGATATTTACAATAATTACATAGGTAATGAAGCTGTGTACCTTTTCTAATTGGCTTTGTTTTTATGGCTGTGGGTGAAGCCTATAGCCATCTTGCTTTAGCTAGAAAAATGGCATATCATGGAACACATTTTTAGACTTTTTAGTGTATCCTTCCATAAGTGCAAATCACTATGGCAGTTAAATAAATACTCCCTTCTTTCTGTTTAGAATGTTGGACACAGAACTACAGGCTGCTTTTCTCTGAGAGCAAATGTGCACACATTCCAAACAAATCTAAATATCTTTAAAACTATTCAAGGTGCACAAAAACTACCAACGTGAAAGTTGTTCAGGATAAAAAGACCTTTCACATGAGGGTAGTCACTAATCTGAATTCTTTATATTTTGTAAAATATGGTCTTCCAAACAACCTCATTTATTTTCTGAGTGAACACAGTAGGAGTCATGCCAGACAAATGTAAATATCTCTCAAAGTTTACAAGTTACCAATACACAACCAACATGAAAGTAGTTCAGGACAAAATAACTTTTCAAATGAGGGTAGTCACTAATCTGAATTCATTAATTTTTTTTAAATACAGCCATCCAAAAGGTGAAAATTGTGAAGAAAAATGAAAATTCAGGTAATCAGATGGCCATAGTTTAAAAAATATAATTAGTGCAACATAATGAATAGGCTCATTTAAAAGGTATTCTTGTACTAAACAACATTCATGCTGGCTGTGTATGTGTAACTCACATACTTTTAGAGATATTTACATTTGTTTGGCATAACTCCTATTGTATTTCTAAAAAGCCTCATTTTTGCAAACCACTCTGCCAGTTAAGTGACATACTAGACCACCTCATTTATCTCTTGTCATGCCTAACTTAACAGCAGATCCTGATGCTGACCAGATAGGGGGAAGAAGCAAGACAGAGAAGAAAACAATGCTCATACACAGAAGGAAGACCTGATGCACAAACAAGGCTGTCTGTGAAATTTTAAGGCATCTATGCTGCAGCACCAATTTTTCTTTTATTATGTCCTCTTTTGCAACTTATATTATTAAAACACATTAAATGTATAGTTTGCTAAATCTTGACCTTGGGATAACTCTTAAATACCTCCCAAATAAGTTTTAAGCAAGTCCCTTTACAGGAGGTCAAGACCTGTGCAAAAGGTCAAGTATTATTTTTTCATATTTTTTTACAAATTTCCAAAGTAAAAGTTTGGAGAAATAGAATGTATGTACAACTAATCTCCTATGCATGTTCAACTCAGAGAGAAGTTAATATTTGCACAAAATCAAATCCAAAGTTTATACCGTTTTGTTCTAAAGTTATTTTATTCTAAATCTCATTGGACTGTTGAGTGTTATTTTTTCATATTTATTTTTACAAATTTCTGAAGTAAAAGTGTAGAGAAATAGAAAAGTATGTACAACTAATCTCCTATGTATTTTCAACTCAGAGAGAAGTTAATATTTGTGCAAAATCAAACCCAATTTTATGCTAAAGTAATTTTATTCTGAATCTTATTGGACTATTGATGAACTGAGCAAAGAAATGTTTAGATAAAACAAATTGATGACTCCAGGATTGGGAGGTCATTAAAATTGCAAAAGGTCAAATTATGAAACCTTAAATGAACTCATTAAGACCGTTCTTCATAGTGCGTAATTATTATGAATTAAAGACATTTGATAGAATAGTGACAAAAAGGTACATTTGTTATGACTATAGACTTACAATTATACAATCATTGTGATACATATTTTTAGGATCAGAGGAACAGTGCAAGGCTGCTGAAATTGTGGCAATCTCATTGCTTCAACACTTCAGTGTGCATGGATCAAACCAAAAAAAGCCATAATAAAAGCTTCTATCTTCTCAAAAAAACAATTATATTTTATTATATTTGATTTAACCTGAAAATACAAAATAGCAATAAGGAAGTAAAACAATCAAGATGAGATTTCAGTGTTCTCCAACCATACATTGAAGACGAGCCATAATAAAGGCTTCTATCTTCTTCAAAGCAATTATATTTTATTTTGATATATTTAATATTCTGTATTTAAGTAGGCACTAGAAAAAAAGTTTATTGGGTATTTGGAAACAGGTGATGCAACCAGACCAGATCTCTAGCTTGTTAATAGACTCCTCCAGAGTCTGATTTTTACGGCTACATGGGCCAAGCTCCACGGATGTTATGCCATCATCAGATTTGTATAACAGCACTGTGAAAGCATGTAACCAGACCACTGTCTGATGTGCTGCCACAGTGCTCCGGCATAGTTTCCAGTGATTCTGTTTATGCAGCCCTTCCTTTCCGTGGATCACATAAGGATACCAACTTCCAGGTGCACTACTTTTCCTTTCCATGACTGCAGAAGTGACAGCTGCCATGTACATCATGGTGGTGCTGCCTTACACTGTGCATGCACGACTATCGTGCATATGTAGTTATGTCAGCACCGCCATGTTGCACAAGGCTAATTGAGGGGCAGACTGCACATGTGTGAGTATCACGCATGCGCAGTACTGTAATCACTGTAGTATTACTTATAGCTGACTCTGGTACAGCAAGAGCACTGTATATTCTTTTCAATGTTCCTGCCGCTCCTAAAAGCACTCCACAGCCATATCGGCTCTGACCAGAGTTTGTTTTTATTGCTTCCATCTCCCCCTGCTCTCAGATTACCTTACAGCACATATGAGTCTTAACCTTTGATTATCCTGGTCCTTAATCTTCAGTCTTCTTGTGTGCTTTTAAACAGATACATAGAAGTTGACATTTTATTTTAGCTGCCTGTTCTTTAGTCCTTGTTCAGACCCATAAAGGTATTGTGTTTTTACAAAGTTTTTTAAATTCCTCATCTCTCTGATTTTATTTTGCTGTCCAATGTCCACCTCCACATTTACATTTTTTTAATTTCGGTTTGATCAAGCTTCACAGCCCGTGTGGCTAGCTAGGATGAAGGTTCACAGCTATAGCTGTAGCAGTTGGTATATTGAGGGCCTAACAATCCTCAAATAATCCTCAAACAGTTCACTGCAGCTCCGTGCATGCAGAGGTCCTGGAAAAGCTTGTAAGGAACTCTGGGTCCATCATGTCCAACCCTTCACTGTAACATATTAATTTAATGTTGCAAGGGACTTTGGGTCCATCATGTCCAACCCCTCACTGTAACATAGTCATTTAATGTTGTAAGGGACTCTGGGTCCATCTTGTCTAACCCCTTACTGTAACATAGTAATTCAATGTTGTAAGGGACTCTAGGTCCATCATGTCTAACCCCACACTGTAACATAGTAATTTAATGTTGTAAAGGACTATGAGTCCATCATGTCCAACCCCTCACTGTAATATAGTAATTTATGTTGCAAGGGACTCGAGGTCCATCATGTCCAACCCCTCACTGTAACATAATAATTTAAGGTTGTTAGGGACACTAGGTCCATCTTGTCCAATCCCTCATTGTAACATAGTAATTTAATGTTGCAATGGACTCTAGTCCATCATGTCCAACCCCTCACTGTAACATATTAATTAAATGTTGCAAAGGACTCTAGTTCTAACCCCTCACTGTAACGTAGTAATTTAAGGTTGCCAGGTCTCTAGGCCCATCATGTCTAACCTCTCACTCTAACATAGTCATTTAATATTGTGAGGGACACTAGGCCCATCATATCCAACCCCTCACTGTAACATAGTAATTTAATGTTGTAAGGGACTCTGGGCCCACCATGTCCGACCCCTCACTGTAACATAGTAATTTATGTTGTAAGGGACTTGAGGTCCATCATATCCAACCCCTGACTATAAAATAGTAATTCAATGTTGTAAGGAACTCTGGGTTCATCATGTCCAGACCCTCACTGTAACATAGTAATTTATGTTGCAAGGGACTTGAGGTCCATCATATCTAACCCCTGACTGTAAAATAGTAATTCAGTGTTGAAAGGGACTCTGGGTTCATCATGTCCAACCCCTCACTGTAACATAGCAATTTATGTTGCAAGGGACTCTTTGGGCCATCATGTTCAACCCCTCACTGTAACATAATAATTTAAGGTTGTTAGGGACACTAGGTCCATCATGTCCAACCCCTCATTGTAACATAGTAATTTAATGTTGTAAGGGACTCTAGGTCCATCATGTCCAGTTCCTCACAGTAATATAGTAATTTAATGTTGTAATGAACTCGAGGTCCATCATGACCAACCCATCACTGTAACATATTAATTTAATGTTACAAAGGACTCTAGTTCCAACCCCTCACTGTAACATAGTAATTTAAGGTTGCCAGGTCTCTAGATCCATCATGTCTAACCTCTCACTGTAACATAGTCATGTAATGTTGTGAGGGACACTAGGCCCATCATGTCCAACCCCTCACTGTAACATAGTTATTTAATGTTTTCATAGATTTATACAGGCAAATAAGGCAAAAGCCCATATATGGCCCGCCACTTATCAGTAGATCACCTGACATTTTTTTATACCCATATGTTTATCTAGCAATGTTTTAAACATATTCATTGTTCTACTTTTAACTACATTTTCAGGTAAGGCATTCCAACTAATCACAACCCTCTGTCAAAACCACTTCTGTCTCTTATTAATTTTACTAATATCCCTTTTTAATATCAATGAATGTGATCTTGTATTCTTGGTATTATTGTGTTTTGTCAAAGCAATAGTTTCAAATAGTTCTTCATTTTTATTGAACTATATATCAAACACAAATCTCCTCGTAACCTTCTATATTGTAAAGAATACAAGTTCAACTGCCTTAATCTCTCATCATATTTCTTGTCTTTCATGTTTGTGATTTTCTTTGTTACCTTTCTCTATACTCTCTGCATCAATTTTACCCCGTTCTTACTTTGTGGGGCACAAAATGGAGAACAATACTCCAGCTGTGTTCTCACCAGTGATGAATGAAGTGAAATTGTAACTGCCTTCTCTCTATTTTTTATACATTTGAATATACATGCCATGAGTCTATTATATTTTGTAATGGTTACCCTAGCATGTATATCAAAATTTAATGTATTTGTAATCATCACTCTCAAGTCTCTCTCACTATCCATCACCTGCAGTACACTACCTCCCAAACTATATGTAAACATTTGGTTTCGATGACCCAAGTGCATCACTTTACACTTCTCTACATTAAAGGCCAGTTTATTTTGTATTGCCCAGTTCTCTATTTTTGTCAATTCCCCTTGTAACATTTCTGCAGCAGCCCTGTTATTTATCACTGCTCCTATTTTACTATCATCAGCATATTTCCCTATCCAAGCTCTTTCGGAGGTTTGCTTATTAGCAATGAGTACATTAAACAAAGTCGGCCCCAACACCGATCCCTGCAGCACCCCACTGGTAACATCCCCCCACTCAGAGTAGTAACCTCTCATGACAACTCTCTGTCGTCTATTCAGTAGCCAACTCCTTATCCAACTCACTACACTATGATGTAATTGTATATTATTTAACTGCTCCAATAAGACCTTATGAGAAACAGAGTCAAACGCCTTTGTATAGTTTAAAAATATAATGTCCACCGGTAGGCCTTGGTCAAGTGCATCACTGACTGGTTCGAAAAAACTCAACTTATTTGTAAGACATGAACTCCCTCTCACTAATCCATGTTGTGTTATATCTAATGGTCCTTTCATTTTTACATGATCTATAATTAGATCATGTATTAGTCCTTCCATAATTTTCCCAAGACTGAAGTCAGACTTATAGGTCTATAGTTACTAGTTAGTTTCTTATTTCCCTTCTTATATATCAGTGTCACATTGGCTTCCTTCCATGCATCAAGCACTTTACCTTCTCTGATTGATGCATTAAATAATTTTGTAATCGGCCCACATAATTTGTCTGCCAATTCCTTCAATAGTCTTGGATTTATTACATCTGGTCCCATAGATTTATAGGGTTTTATTTTCTTTATCTTCTCAAAGATGTCCCATTTGGTGAACACTATATTCTTATCTTTTGGCAACCTGTTCTCATCTAACCTACTGTCATTAATTATTTCTTTTGGTTAAAAAGTTGTTAAAAAATAATTATTCAACCCATTCACTATGTGTTGTTCATTTTTGGTTGTTTCACCATTAACTACTAAGGGGCCTATATTTTTCTGGTTTCCTCTCATTGATCCTACATAATTAAAAAAGTTTTTTTTGTTATCTTTAACAGAGTCAACCATTTTTTTCTCTGCCTTAGCTTTTGATAGTCTAATAATATTTTTGGTTTTATTTGCTATTTTTTTTATAATTAGTCCAACTATGAGTTGTGGGATTTTGTTTATACTTGTTATATAGTTTCTTCTTTTTCCGTATTACTGCTTTAATTTTCCTCCCCCACCACACAGGAACTCTACCTTTTATGTTATATTTTGGTAATTCTGGTACCCATTCTCTAACACAGTGATCTAAATGTTTTTTAAATTTTTCTCCATATTTCCATCATTCCTAAATCTCTTAATTCTTCTTCCCATCTCTATCCATTTAGATATTTACTCATTTGCACAAAATCAGCTTTGCTGTAACATTTTCTGTTTGTTCTTCCCTTTATATTATTTATCTTTATACTGACCTCTACTATGACCTTATTATGGTCACTGTCTGATAATGGGGTTTCAACCCTAACCTTAGTTATTTTTTCCTCAAAATTACATAGGAACAAGTCTAATATATTTTCACCTGTAGTTCCTGCTGTTATTATTTGGTCAAGTCCTTTTTGTGTTACCATATCTATAAATTTATTTTCTACAAATGTAGTTCCTACCATTTTTTCCCAATTATTTTTTGGGAAATTAAGATCTCCTAATATCATATAATCTCCTACAATATCTACTTGTTCCAATATGTCCATAATCATTGTATTATCTATCAGTCTTAGATTTGGAGGACGATAACATAGGCACACTGTTAGATGTTGTGTTGGAAGATATAATTTAACCCACATCAGCTCATAATTTTGAATTGCGTCCATCACCGGTGTTATCTCCATAGCCTCTATATTATCTCTAATATATAATATAATTCCACCTCCCCTTTTACCCATTCTATCCTTATGAAAACTATTACATCCTTTAACTTCAGTATCCCAATCTTCCTCAACAAACCATGTTTCCGTTACTGCACATATTGTTATATCCTCCTTTATCATATTGTATTCTAATTCAACTTTTTTATTTCGCAAACTTCTGCCATTTGTCAGAAGTATTTTAATTTTAGTCGATTTTGAATTTGCCTCCTTGATTTTTTTATTCTCTTTCTTTTTCCTTATTTTATTTTTCTTTGTCACATTAACTTCTCCTACATCTTTTTCCCTTTCCCCCATATTATTAGTTTAAAACCTGTTTAACAGTATTTACAAATATATTGGCAAGTTTATCACTGCCCTTCCTACTAAGGTGTAATCTGTCATAACTATATAATGCTCTGTTCCCCTCAAACAATTCCCATGTTTCTATACTACTTACATCATGTATTAGTGTCCATTGTCTAATCCAGTTATCCAATCTAAGTATTTTCCTATTTACTATCCAGTTCATTCTAGGTATAGGCAGTATCTCTGAGATAATCAAATCACAATTAGTTCCTGTCACGATATTATGCATAAATGTTATTGCACTAAAGATTTCTTCTAGAGTACTAACTTTAATATCGTTTGCACCTGTATGTATCACAATGATTGATTTTTGTTGAATCTTTGGTATCAAGTCAGACATTATTATCATATCCCATACACCTGCTCCTGGATAACAACTACTGACAACATTTTTCTTGTTATTCTTAGTAGTGATATGATCCATGTATCTTATTATAGAATCACCTAGTATATGTATCTTCCTTTGCTGCTCCCTATTTATGTTATTTAAATCATCCACATTACATTCATTATTTAAATTTCCTGTTTCTCCTTGTGTATGTATCTCTACAATATTTTTGCTCATTTCCACTTTTCCCAATTACCATTTCTTCCATGCTACTTGTCTCTTGTTGTTCTTGATTACTATCTGTTTCCTGTTCTAAATTGTCAATTAGTGGTGTATTGCAATTATGTGTTGGTACTTGGAATGTCATGTCTCTTCTTCCATTCTTATTATTCCTTTTAATTTGTGACGCTAATAGCCATTCATCTTCACCCTGTTCTTCCTGTTGTTCTCTTATTCTCTTTTTATACACACTTCCTCCATTCTCTGTATCATTTTGAACATCTTCCCCCACTTTACTAATCTTGCCATTTGTAGATGATTTTTGTAGGCATTTTATCTCCAATTGCAAACCTAACACCTTAACCTTTAGCTCTCTAATTTCTATACATTGTTCGCAAGTTGTATAATCTAAACCATTAGTAACTGTTATACTTATTTTCCTACATGTATCACACATTACACTGATCTGACCATCATTTAAAGTGACATATGTAGTGTTCATTTTAATTTACAAATCTACTCTCTAGTTCTTTTTGTTTCCACAGTGTCTTGACCCTCTTACCCTCTTCCCCATCTGATGCTGCCAGACACTGCTGGCCTCTGCCCGCATCACCTCCACCCCACGCTCGGCTCCACTTGCTAGAGTCAAGCGTTTTGTAGCTGACAGCACTGATGCGTCTTGTTGCTATGGGAACGGAAACCAAATTACCTCCTTGTGCAGCATACAGCATATATAGCCTGCCTTTAAAAAGGCAGACTAGACAGTGCTAGGCAGCTAAATGCTTCTCCTTAGCACCAATGAGACACTGATGCCTGTCCAAGATTTCTACTCATAAATGGAAGGGTGAAAAAGTCAAAAACACAAGTACACAGTAAAAGAAATGTCCCGCAGAACCTTAGAGAGGGACCGGCTTAACAATGCTGCTTTTCCAGCAGCCTCCTAGAGACTGAGCACCTGTTTGTTTCACTCACTAGAGACAAGCGTTTTGTAGCTGAGAGCACTGACGTGTCTCATTGCTATGGCAACGGAAACCCAATTACCTCCTTGTATGGCAGACAGCACATATAGCCTGCCCTTAAAAAGGCAGACTAGACAGTGCTAGGCAGCTAAATGCTTCTCCTTAGCACCAATGAGACACTGATGCCTGTCCAAGATGTTGTAAGGGACTCTGGGTCCACCATGTCCAAACTTTCACTGTAACATAGTAATTTATGTTGTAAGGGACTTGAGGTCCATCATGTCCAACCCCTCACTGTAACATATTAATTTAATGATGCAAAGGACTCTAGGTCCACCTGTCCAACCCCTCACTATAACATATTAATTTAATGTTATAAAGGACTCTAGGTCCATCATGTTGTCAGGAGGTCTAAACCTCACTCTCAGGTTCTTGGCAATAATGGGCATGCAAGGAATCACAGACATGTTGCATAAGAGTAATAAAGCTAGTTTATTACTACCAAAAGAATAATCACAGTTGCCCGAAGCAGTTCTTACCAATACGAACTGGGAGCCAATGCTAAGCGTTCCCTATACCTCGAGGATTCTCTGTGTCTCTTGGGGTCTCCGAGGTAGAAAACGTAATGTCTTACATTATATACCTATGATAATTACCATGGTTACTGTAAGATAGAAACATTTCTAGTTACAGAGGTGAGCCCTATTGGTTAAATTAGAGGTGATTCCTCAGTCCAAGATAACATTATACAATTTTGCAGTTGTCATCACTTTGCAAAGACAAAGAAGTACAGTTTGCATATAGCAGTGTAATAATACAAATCATCAGAAGATGGCAATGCCGACTCATATATCATTATCATTACAAGGACACAGATGTCCTAACATCTTGTAAGCAAGAAACACAGGTATATATTAGAGAGTAAAGTGTGTAACAATAATATGCATACATATCCTGACATCTAATCTTATATAACAATGTTCAGTCCCTCACTGTTTTACAAGAGGTATTGTAAGTCTCAGGAGATATCTTCATTCCAAGAGACTTGTTACTTTATTTTAATTAACTGAAGAAAAGTTAATCCCACCTGATACAGGGAAGTGAGTGGATTAAAATGTTATAAAACCAGACCCACATTTTACCTGGGGTTTGAGCAGTCAGCCTCAGCTTGATGCAGGGGACTAATGACTGGGCTTCAACTATCCAGGAGTCCAGGGCATGCCACATTCACTGAGAGGACTGGGTGTGGGCACAGGAAATGGTGAGGGGACAACACAGGTGAGGGTCTGCAGCAGCCAGGTGTGAGAGGCGTACTGGCTAAGGCATGGGTGGGGGATTTGTGACACAGAGCAGTCATAGGCATATGTATCTTGCTTCTGTTTGAAAACTTGAAGCTGCCACTATTAATATAGCTAGGCAGTCACCAGGAGCCAAACCCCAGTGCCGCTCCCCCCCCAACACCGGGTGCCCAATTCCGGGGTTGGATGGTAAACTAAAATGAAAAGTAAGTAGCTACTGGACTTGCTGCTCAACCCTGGTGCCACCAAACTCCCCCCATTCTGACACAAAGTGCCCAACCCTAAAGTCAGACAGTAAATGAATAAAAGTAAGCGGACAATGACAGCTAAACCCCGGTGCTGCCAACCCTCCATTCTGACACGAGTCCAGCCCCCAGGTCCAAGAGTCAATGAAAAAAGTAAGCAGACAACAGGATCCCAACTCCAGTGATGTTTGAAAAAGAAACCTTAGTTGTTTTTGCACTAATCTACTGTAGCATTGCTTCCTGCTATTCATTGTACTCTTGCACTTTTGTGTACTTGCCACTCATACATCAATTAAAAAGCAGCTTTATTCCATAGTCAGCAGTAAAACTTTAACCAGCTTAATAAAAAAAGCATATGCAGATTTATAGGATGAATACTAAAAACAACAAAAGTGCAGTAGTGCAATGACTAGCAGGGAGTAATGCTGTGCCAAATTGGGGTTAAAATAATTAATGTTTCACTCCAGAAGTGGAGTTCCATCAAAGTTAGTAACTTAATGCAGAAATGTCCTTATATTATCCACCACCAGTGATGTGTACAAATTAAAAATTGAACACAACAACTGTGATGCATCCTCATGATATGAGGAGGCACTTATAAAATTACAACTGGCAATTACGGTAATGAAAAGTATAATATCATACCTGGTATAAATTACCTACAAGTATAGTTTCACAGTTGGTTAGTGCATGTAAATAGAAAAATAGCTTTACATATAAACTACAATATCAGGAAATATAAATGTATATAGAAATCCATTTTGTGGATGTTGAAGTGAAGCACTGAGGATATCAAATGTACAGGTATTCATTTATATATCCCTTCTCTTGAGAGACATTTTCTTTAGGACTGTGGAACCAATGAACTCTGCAGTACAATGATTCCAAATGTCAGGAATCTATTCTAAAAAAACAAACAAACAGATAAAAAGCAGGGCATTAGACCAGCCCGGTGGCTCTGAGGATTGAGGCGGAGGACGCCATACCTCATGCCACGCCGGTGACCTGGGTTCAGGAATGAGCCTGGGCCACCGGAGGTCAGCAGAGGGGAGAAAGGATTGAGCATCTGGAGGACTGCATTTCTCTCTCCCGAGAAGGGAACTAGTCATCCTGCTCGCTGACTGCCCTCTGGCGGTGGCTGGAGGGCAGTATGGGTCAGGAGGCTTGAAAGCTGATGTACTTACATTGGAAGGGAGGGAGGGAGAAAACGGAAAAAGGCTGGGGCTCCACAAGACCCGTGATGGCCCGATCGCTCCGGTGAGTCTGCCCCCCACCACCAGATTTGCTGTACCAGGGTGGCATGGGAATCATCATCACCATCATCAAATCTTTATTTATTCAGGCGGACATCATTGAGCAAAGCTCATTTACAAAATGGACCTGATAAGGTCAAGGTTCAATGGTTGGTACATAAGCAGATATATACAAAAACACTTGTGATTGAATAAACAGATACAGTAAGATAAACATATATACAATAATCCAAGGACAGAGGTTGATTAAAACATAACAGGACAAGGTAGGATATAAGAAAATTACACTAGAAAAATCCAGTATGTACAAATCCCAGTAGAGGAGTCAAAGCAAGCATGCAACATAAGGTACCCAGAATTACAGGCTCCAGGGCAAGCTAAAGCAGACAAACAGATATAGTGTTTGACTGACTGCAAAAAAAGTGGTGATTACAGCCTCTGACAAATGACATGGAAGGGCTGGTGGGGGACTCAGACAGGGGCTAGGGCTAATAGTAGGAGGTATGGGGGAGTAATTAGGGTTGAGGTAAGTGCCAGGAGTTAGTGGGAAGATCATAGTCAGGGGAAGCAAAACTGTATAAATGGTATTATAGGGGGCTGAGATACCATAATAAGGGGGCTGCGTGGGAGGGAAAACTATGGGGATAATTTATGGTAGAGCTGCCAATTATGGTTGCTGACTGGAAGGGGGAGGGTTGTGAATGTGACTAGACTAGGTCTTGTGATAGCAATTGCATTTCTCTGCAAAGAGACTTATGCAGAGCTTTTTAAAGGATGCTAAAGGTATAAGATTGGTCAACTTTAGGGTCTTCTGTAGAGTATTCCATGCCATAGCTAGAGAGTAGCTGATTGCAGACCTCCCATGCTGGGTGTAGACTTTGGGTATCTTGAGCGTGATGAAGTTGTTGCTTCTTAGGCATAGGAACTAGCTGTGGCCAGTGTAAAGCAGTCTAAAATATAAGTTGAAGTTTATTAGACAATGCTCTGTAAATCCATAGTGCAGCATTTCTGTTCCTTCTGAGGTGTAGGGATGCCCATCCAACTGCAGCATAGAGAGAGCAATGATGAGTGTTAAATGGAAGATCTGTAATAAACCTTAGTGCTCTGTGGTACAGGGTATCCAATTTGCTTAAATAGGAGATAGGACAATGACCATAAAGGAAGTCTGCATAATCAATAAGTGAAAGAAATGAGGCCTGGATTAGCCTCATCCTTGAGTCTCTGGTTAGGAAGTGTTTTATTCTGAAGAATAGGCAGAGCCTCTGGTGAAGTTTTTTCAGAAGTTCTTCAATATGATGTGTGTAGTCAAGCCTGCTATCAATCCACACCCCTAAGTATTTGAATTTTTCTACATAGTCCAGGCTTTCTCCAAGGATAGTGGATAGCTGGGGAAGATTGCTTAGTAAGGAGATGTTAGTGTGGGTATGATTGAAGCAGAACATTGCTTTTGTTTTCTTTGTGTTTAAGAGAAGCTTTTTCTCAAGTAGTTGATGTTGCAAAAGGGAGAATTCTGCTTGTAAAATTTCACAGGCCATTGCAGGCGATGGGTTACTGACATACAAAACAGTGTCATCTGCAAAGAGGTGAACATTGGCTTTGGTGAGATTTGAATCAATATTGTTAATGTAAATGGCAAAAAGGATAGGGCCAGGATAGATCATTGCGGAACTCCTCTTAGAAGTGGAATGCAGGCACCCCACCTGGCCCTACCATGGAGGGGAAATCTGTAGGGGAACCTCTCATAGCCCCTGTGGAGCCTGCAGAAGGAGGTAAACAATAATAAAAAAAGAAGGGTGTTATTATATGAGATGCTCAGCCATAATGGAGCTATACATTGGGGGCTCGCTATAGCCCAGGTGGGAATGTTTGCTTTGAACTTGTGCACTTTTTGTAAGATTTCTATAGACAGTCTTTATTACAGTGTATAAAGATGGCATACTTTTCAATGGAAGTGTTTTTTTATTGTATTTTGACTAAATGCACATCTGATACAAAAATGTCCTGCTTTTTATTGTTTTTTTTTTAATACATGCCTGACATTTGTATTTTGTATCACAAAGTTCATTGGATCCACAGTGCTAAAGAAAATGTCTCTCGAGAAGGAATATACTGTATATGAATGAACACCTGAACATTGTATATCCTCAGCGTTTCACCCCAACATGTTCAAAATGTACTTCTATATAAATTTATATTTACTGATATTGTGGTTTATATGTAAAGCTTTTTTAATAATTACATCTACTAACCAACTGTTGAAAATATGCCTTGAGGGTAGTTAATACCAGGTTTGATGTTATACTTTTCATTACCTTTATTGCCAGTTGTAACTTTATGAGCCTCCTCATATCTTGTGTGTCACATTAGTAACAGACTGCTAATGTCTCTTTCATATATGATACTGTATGCCATATTACATGTACTATGCGAAATTTTAAATAGAACCTTCAACAACAAAACACTGTACTAATTCTTAATATCATGAACATTCACTAAAATCATTTTGCAGCCATATTGACTCCAACTAGAGTTTGTTTTTTTTGCCTATGCTTCCCAAGTTGCTGCCTGCCCTTAATGCTCACCTGTTAGGGAGTCAGTCTGAATCATATAAATCCTGAACAGGTCACTAGATCAGACACACACTCCAGTCATTTTAAAATTGCCTTGAGCCAACTATTCCTGGCTGGGGCTCATGTAAACAACTGTTGGGCAGGCATGGGGGGGTAGCATTATCAGCTTGCCACATGATTTGCAGGAATGTATGGAACTTCGGTTAACTTAGTTGGAAGAAATGTGAATCCAGCGAGCAGTAAGCTGTGTAATTTATTATCTCAGACCTGGCTGGCTTCTGCCCCTAAAACTATTTATAAGTGCTTAAGTTCCTACAAGTTATAATTCCCCCATCCCTGTACTGCAGCTCTGAGTTTGTTTTTCTGTAGTAGTACAGTACTGCTGTATTTTATTGCTAGCTTCACCTGTAGTGAGTCTGTTGGAGTCATATAAATATTTTAATCATATAAATGTTTTGTATTAATGGTCTCCAGTCCTTTTCCTTGAAGTAACTACTCCTGGCTGTGGCTGGCTAAACATGTAAACATCTGCTGTGCAGGGGCCATGGCATGTGTGTTGGTGTCATGTTGCCAAGGCTGCATGAAGATATAAGCAAGTATGCACCCTGCATACCCTAAATTATTATATTCATTTGCAAAGGGGTGCTTGGTGGGCAATGTAGTGAAGCAGCCTGTGGGGGAAAAAGTTGTTTCCATCCATTGGTGCTCACTGGCTGTGCACTGTGTCCAGACATAGCCTGAATACAATCACAGCTCATGATTTTAAGGAAGCAGTGATGTGTAGTGGATTGAACACTAGCTTTAAGTTAGGACCGTCTGGTGGGTAATGGCTGATGGCAGTGCCACCATAAATGTACACATATTTTTAAAAGTCTGTGCATCATTTTTAGAGGTCTGAGGGCAGTCCTGGTTGTGTGTGTGTGTGGGGGGGGGGGTCTCATGGTTTGCAGCAGCATTATCTTGGAATGGAAGTTGTTCGTTGGAAGAAGTGCAAACTGAGCAGTAAGCACTATAATTATGCCTGACCTGACTGACATCTGTCTCTAAACTAATTTGTGATGCTTCATTCTTCTTTCCATTACTTCCAAATTATTAAGCTAAACTGCTCCACATGTTGATGATACACTCCTCCCATCCCTTCACTGTACCACTGGGTTTGTTCATCTCCAGTGCTTTTTTATTACTGTTTTTTTGTGTTTTATGTAAGTAGTAAAATATTTTATTCATGAGTTCATGAACAAGGATAAACTTGATTGAGCCGATGCTCATTTACGATGAGGTCCCATTGCACATTTTCAAAAATAGAACTGCAGGTTACAATAACAAAATAGGCTTAGTCTATACATAGGTGTAAAACTACATTATGCATATACTGTACATGTCTATATCCAAGGATAATACAAAGATAATGGGTCAGGGAATGAGGCAGGGGTGAGCACCCCACCACCCAGCAACAACTATTAATTCGCTGTACAACACAGATGTGTTTGTTTATATTTATGTTCCCACCATCCCTCTATTTCCTTCCACCCATTCTTCTCCCCTATTATTTTTAAATTAGAAGGTAAGTTGTTCCATGCCATTGCTCCTTTATAAACAACAGAAGCTCTCCCTATCTCCAGGTTACATTTCGGTACCACCAGATCTATCCCCAAAGCAGATCTTAATGAACCACACTTTTTTTCTAATTACAATATTATCCAAGATATAACTTGGTGCCTGTCCTCTTACAGCTTTATCCATAAATACAAGAATATGACTTTAGGTGTAACCTCGGCCCTCGACTGGGCACGAGTGCTCCAATGACTGTGCGGCATCCAACCAGCTGCCACCCACTTCGCCTATTCTGCCACCCCCTGAAGCTGCACCTGCTCCCCTGCGTTCAGGTGTAACCTCAGCCCTCAACCAGACGTGAGTGCTCCAATGGCAATGTGGCATCCAACCAGCTGCTGCCTGCGTCACCTACTCTGCTACCCCTGAAGCTGCACCTGCTCACCTGCATTCAGGTGTAACCTCAGCCCTCAACCAGGCATGAGTGTTCCAACAGTGGTGTGGCATCCAATCACCCGCCACCCACCTGGTCTACTCTGCTACCCCCTGAAGCTGCACCTGCTCACCTGCATTCAGGTGTAACCTCAGCCCTCAACCAGGCGTGAGTGCTCCAATGGTGGTGAGGCATTCAACCAACCACTGACTGCCTTACCTACTCTGCTACCCCCTGAAGCTGTGCCTGCTCTCCTGCATTCAGGTGTAACCTCAGTCATCGACCAGGCATGAGTGTTCCAATGGTAGTGTGGCATCCAACCAGCCACCACCCACCTCGCCTTCTGTGCTACCCCCTGAAGCTATGCCTGCTCTCCTGCATTGAGGTGTAACCTCAGCCCTCAACTGCGCATGAGTGCTCCAAAGGCAATGTGGCATCCACCCAGCTGCTGTCTGCCTCACCTACCTGCTACCCCCTGAAGCTGTGCCTGCTCCCCTGCATTCAGGTGTAACCTCAGGCCTCGACCAGGTGCGAGTGCTCCAATGGTGGTGCAGCATCCAACCAGCTGTCACCAGCCTCACCTACTCTGCTACCCCCTAAAGCTGTGGCTGCTCTACTGCATTCAGGTGTAACCTCAGCACTCGACCTGGTGTGAGTGCTCAAATGGTGGTGTGACATCCAACCAGCTGCCACCCACCTCGCCTACTCTGCTACCCCCTGAAGCTGCACCTGCTCTCCTGCATTCAGGTGTAACTTTGGCCCTCGACTGGGTGCAAGTGTTCCAACGGTGGTGCAGCATCTAACCAACCGCCACCCACCTCACCTACTCTGCTACCCCCTGAAGCTGCACCAGCTCTCCTGCATTCAAATGTAACCTCAGCCATTGACCAGGCACAAGTGCACCAACAGTGGTGCAGCATCCAATCAGCCACCGCCCACCTCACCTACTCTGCTACCCGCTGAAGCTGCACCAGCTCTCCTGCATTCAAATGTAACCTCAGCCATCGACCAGGCACAAGTGCACCAACAGTGGTGCAGCATCCAATCAGCCACCGCCCACCTCACCTACTCTGCTACCCGCTGAAGCTGCACCAGCTCTCCTGCATTCAAATGTAACCTCAGCCATCGATCAGGCACAAGTGCACCAACAGTGGTGCAGCATCCAATCAGCCACTGCCCACCTCACCTACTCTGCTACCCCCTGAAACTGCACCAGCTCTCCTGCATTCAAATGTAACCTCAGCCATTGACCAGGCACAAATGCACCAACAGTGGTGCAGCATCCAATCAGCCACCGCCCACCTCACCTACTCTGCTACCCCCTGAAGCTGCACCAGCTCTCCTGCATTCAAATGTAACCTCAGCCATTGACCAGGCACAAGTGCACCAACAGTGGTGCAGCATCCAACCATCCATAACCCACCTCACCTACTCTGCTACCCCCTGAAGCTGCACCAGCTCTCCTGCATTCAAGTGTAACCTCAGCCATCGACCAGGCACAACAGTGCACCAACAGTGGTGCAGCATCCAATCAGCCACCGCCCACCTCACCTACTCTGCTACCCCCTGAAGCTGCACCAGCTCTCCTGCATTCAAGTGTAACCTCAGCCATCGACCAGGCACAAGTGCACCAACAGTGGTGCAGCATCCAACCATCCATAACCCACCTCACCTACTCTGCTACCCCCTGAAGCTGCACCAGCTCTCCTGCATTCAAGTGTAACCTCAGCCATCGACCAGGCACAAGTGCACCAACAGTGGTGCAGCATCCAATCAGCCACCGCCCACCTCACCTACTCTGCTACCCGCTGAAGCTGCACCAGCTCTCCTGCATTCAAATGTAACCTCAGCCATCGACCAGGCACAAGTGCACCAACAGTGGTGCAGCATCCAATCAGCCACCGCCCACCTCACCAACTCTGCTACCCACTGAAGCTGCACCAGCTCTCCTGCATTCAAGTGTAACCTCAGCCATCGACCAGGCACAAGTGCACCAACAGTGGTGCAGCATCCAATCAGCCACCGCCCACCTCACCTACTCTGCTACCCCCTGAAGCTGCACCAGCTCTCCTGCATTCAAATGTAACCTCAGCCATCAACCAGGCACAAGTGCACCAACAGTGGTGCAGCATCCAATCAGCCACCGCCCACCTCACCTACTCTGCTACCCGCTGAAGCTGCACCAGCTCTCCTGTATTCAGGTATGGACTGTTTCCTCCCAGCACAGACCCCTGCTTTTCAAACCGGGTGCCTCACAGCCATCTCTCGCCTGACTTGAGGACTGCTTCTGTGGACCACAACTGACTGACTCTGCACCTAGTGCATGACCAATCAGTTCTGCTGGCTTTGAAACCAGGCTTAGCTGCCTGATTTCATCAAAGCTGTGCAAGCTTTCTTGGCCGCTTTGTGGAAGTTGCTGTGCTTGCTTTCTCGGCTGCACTTAGGAAGCTGCCCAGACTGCTGCTTCATAGTTTCTGGGATGAGTTTCTGTTGCTTTAAAGCCTGTTCAAACTGCTTTGTTTTTGCTGTGGTTACTAGCTTGCCAGGGTTGTATCTTAATTATGTGTTCACTCTCAGCTGTAGCAGAGGTCTCTCATTAGTTTAGCCATAATTGTAACTGCTTGTTTACTGATGTTTTAGGCTAAAAAGGCAGCTTAAACTTTACTGAATTGTTTTAGCCTGTTAATTTCTTTTCCTTAGCCAGTTAATTTATTTTCCTTAGCCTGTTAATTCCTTTTCCTAAGACTATAATAATTCTCATTAGTTTAGCCATAATTGTAATTGTTTGTTTACTGCAGCATTAGGCTAAAAAAGCAGTTTAAACTTTACTGAATTATTTAGCCTGTTAATTCCTTTTCCTTAGACTGTACTAATTCCCTCTAGAACAAGCCCATTCTACATTATTTTTAACTGCTGCATATTGGATTTATTTCCGGTTGAACTATGCTGTATTTTTCTCCTTATATTTCTAGCTTGCCATCTCCTCTGTCTGTACCGAATCACTCTAGTTACTTCTGACAAAGCCACTCTCTCCTTCCAATAAGCCTCAATCTTTTCACTCCTTCCATCCTCTTCTCTCCTTACAACTAGCCACCATCTTTCCCCCCCATTACCTCAGCCTTCACTTGCTCTCCCACTAGTTTTTCTCACTCTAGCCCCCCCGACTAATAGTTCTCATACGTATAATTTTTAATCACTCTCCTAACAATCTTTTTTTGCCATTTGCCCAACCCCATGATTTAACCAGGTGCCGCGTCCTGCCCCCCCAGCGGCCATTTCTTTGTTCACTTAACTTACATGCCCCCTGCCTGGAAGCCTACTAATCTCATTGGTTTTCTCTCTCTCTCTCTCTCTTAGGTGTAACCTTGGCCCTCAACCAGGCACAAGTGCTCCAAGGGTGGTGCAGCATTTAACCAGCCGCTACCCTCCTTGCCTACTCTGCTACCTCCTGAAGCTGAGCCTGTGCTCCTGCATTCAGGTACGGACCATTTCCTCCCAGTGCGGACCCTGACTTTTCAAACTGTGTGCCTTACAGTCATCTCTCACCAACTGGAAGACTGCTTCTGTGGACTGCAACTGATTGGCTCTGCACCTAGTGCACGACCAATCAGTTCTGCTGGCTCTGTATCCAGGCTTAGCTGCCTGATTTCACCGTAGTTGTGCAAGCTTTCTCGGCTGCTTTGTCAAAGCTGCCGTGCTTGCTTTCTTGGCTGTACTTGGGAAGCTACCTCAGACTGCTGCTTCATAGTTTCTAGAACAAATTTGTGGCCCGTTCACGCACCCCCACCCCCAACCTTTATTAAATACATCTCCTCACCCACAGGGCACTGCCCTCTTTGCTCCTCTCCTATCCGTGGTTATCTTCAAGAGGCACTCCTCTTAAAGGGACCTGCCCTATCTGAGTATTTTTTCTCTCCCTCCACACATCTACTCTCACAATTTATACTCAACTCAAAGCAACCAGCCACCAAGCATCCAGTGATACATCTTGAAATGTTGCCCTACAGCTGCTGGCTCCTCATAGTAGTTACTGCCACTATATTGAGCAATTCCCCACAACACAAAGTAGTATCTATGTCTATATAAAGACATATTACTGTTAGAAGATATACAAAACATGACAGCTAAAGGGGAGGTTCTGATAGTAGGAGACTTCAACATGCCAGATACAGGTTGGTCAATACCAGCAGGAACATCCGCCAGAACTAGACACATGGTGGATTCCCTACAGGGGGAGGGACTCAAACAACTGGTACAACAACCCACAAGAGACAGGGCTGTCCTAGATCTAGTACTGACTAACAGGGAAAGGATCACAGATCTCCAGGTAGAAGGTCACCTGTGGGCTAGTGACCATCACATGGTATGGTTCAATTTGGCTACTAGAGCTAAATAATCTCATTCCAAGGCAAAAATATGGGACTTCAGAGGAGCTGACATTGATAAGATGGCCAACAGAGTTAAGCTAGCACTAGCAAAAAGAAATACAGGTGAGGGGGTACAGGCAAAGTGGGCAAGCATTAAAGATGCAATACTTGAAGCAACATCCCATTGTGTTAGAGAGAAAACGAAGCACAAAAGAAGAAGGATACCACTTTGGTTCTCAAAAACAGTAGCAGAAAAGGTCAGAGCCAAAAGGTTGGCCTTCAGGAAATATAAGGGAATGCAGCAGGATGAAGATTGGGAGGCATACCAAACTTCCCTAAGGGAAGCAGGGAAGGCAGTAAGGCAGACAAAGGCCCAAACCAAGGAAACACTAGCACAAACAGTAAAAGAAGGTGACAAGACTTTCTATAGATACATTAGTGAAAGGAGAAAGTCCAGAGGGGGTATTGCTAAGATCAAAGAGGAAAAGGGGGCATGTGAGGAGGAGGACCATGTAAAAGCATCTATCCTAAATATATACTTCTGTTCAGTATTTACTGAAGAGAAGGTAGGGCAGGGCCCACAGCTCAGCACCATGGACACAGGGGGAGGGAGGTATGCACTAGTCCCTTCACAAAAGAAAGGGTCCTACAAGAGCTCGATAAGCTCAGGGTGGACAAGGCAATGGGACCTGATGGCATACATCCCAGGGTACTAAAGGAGCTAATGGTGGAACTAGCAGAGCCATTATCAGAACTGTTTAGTGAGTCTCTGAGCACAGGAGAGGTCCCAGAAGACTGGAGAAGAGCTCATGTGATCCCACTCCAAGAGTGGTAGCAAGGAGGAGGAGGCAGGGGAACTACAGACCAGTCAGTCTTACCTCAGTAGTGGGCAAGATTAGGGAGGCGCTCTTTAAGGAAAGGATAGTGCAACACCTGGAATCCATAGGAGCACAGGATCCAAGACAGCATGGGTTTACAAAAGGAAGGTCCTGTCAAACTAATCTCATAGATTTCTTTGACTGGGTAACCAGAGTGGTGGACCAAGGGGGAGCAGTTGATGTTGCCTACCTTGACGTCAGCAAAGCTTTTTGATACTTTTCCACATAGAAGATTGATTAATAAGCTGGATAGGCTCAGGGTGGGTCAGAAGTTGGTCAACTGGGTGGCAAACTGGTTGATGGGCAGAAAACAGAGAGTGGTGGTAAATGGTATACAGTCAGAAGAGATGCAAGTTACAAGCGGGATACCTCAGGGATCAGTCCTGGGGCCAGTCCACTTCAGTATCTTCATCAGTGACATTGCAGATGGACTGGAGGGTAAGGTTTGCCTGTTTGCAGATGACACCAAGATCTGCAACAGAGTAGATGATCCAGATGGGGTGGGCAGAATGAGAAGAGATCTGGATAAACTAGCAAAATGGTGGGAAGAGTGGTAACTTGAGTTTAACGCAAAGAAGTGCAAGATCATGCACATAGGGAAGAGAAACCCTGAAGCCACCTATAGGCTGGGAGGGGAGTTGCTGGCAGTCACAAAGGAAGAAAGAGACTTGGGTATCATCATCACCAATGACCTTAAATCATCCAATCAGACCACTAAAGCAGTAGGTAAGGCTAGAGGGATGTTGGGGTGTATTAGTAGGGGTATCACAAGTTGGAAGAGGGAGGTAACAATGCCTCTTTACAAGACAATGGTTAGGCCCAATCTGGAGTACTGTGTGCAGTACTGGAGGCCACACATTCACAAGGACATTAACCAAACTGAGGCAGTCCAGAGAGGGGCAACCAAAATGGTGCAGGGACTACATCAGAAAACATATGAGGACAGATTAAAGGAGCTCAATATGTATACCCTAGAGCAAAGGAGGGAGAGAGGTGATATGATCGAAACATTCAAACACCTTGAGGGCATTAACAAGGTGAACGAGTCTAACATGTTCAATATAAGAAAAGTAGCAGGACAAGAGGACACAGCATGAGATTAGAGGGAGGCCAATTAAGGGGTAATGTGAGGAAGTTTTTTTTCACAGAAAGGGTTGTGGATGCATGGAATGGCCTACCTCAGGAAGTGGTGGATATGTATACAGTGCAGGGCTTCAAACAGGCATGGGATAGGCATAAGGGAGCAATACAGATGAGTATGAATAGATAGGCCATTGACAGAGCAAAGGCCGATGGCACATTCATAAGGCAGAAAAAGAAATGGGAAGACTGGATGGGCCTTGCTGTCCTTATCTGCTGTCAACTTCTATGTTTCTATACACAGGGACAGCTGTCCCAATTCTACATCTGCTCCAGCTGTCCCTTTATTCTCCGGAAGTTGTTGCTACTGTAATTGGCTACTATCTACAAATGACGCCATACACAGTATGCCACCCATCCCCATCCCCACCACTAGTTTGATCCCCATGACTGGAAAACTTACTAAACAATCCACTACTCGCCACTGGCATACACACACCCCGAAATAAATCAAAATGTATGTGCTTAGAATGTTCATGCTACTACTTCTTCTTCTGTCTGGCAATATACACCCCAACCCTGGCCCCAGAACCACTGATCCTAGCCCAAAAAACAATCCAGGTAAAATCTCAATTGCGACTATCAAGATTTACAGCCTTATACCAAAGTTAGATTCCTTGCAAGCCTGGGTGGTGCCGCATAATCCTGACATCATCTCAGTCATAGAAACATGGCTCACACCAAAGAACACTTGATAGTGAAACCTGACTACCAGACTATACCTCCTTCCACCTGGACAGGCTAGGAAAAAGAGGTGGTGGATGTGTACTCTATATAAAGAACCACTTTAAGAGGAGCATTCTACCTCGTACTACAAATGGGAAGAATATTCAAATCGTAGCTGTTAAATTGATCATTGGGTCCCAGGGTAAAGGATTAACCATCATCATAGTCTACCTACCACCTAACGAACAAAAGGTGGGCTTCAGTATGCTTATTGAATACCTCACAGGCCTACATACCAACACTGAGCTTCTAGTACTGGGGGATTTCAATATAAATTGGCTGTCCCTTGGTGCAGCACCCTACAGAGATACAATCACCGCTCAAAACCTATACCAGACGGTAGATTCGCCCATGCATGCCAACTATCACTCAGGGAATAGCACATTAATAGATTGGATCCTCACAAATCGCCCCGAGAGGATCACTCACACTAATGTACTATCAGATTCTCTGAGTGATCATTCCCCTATCATCTTACCTGGAAAAATTAAGCTCCTAAACCCCTGGTAAACATTGTCAAACCTAGAGCATTAAGAAGAAGTCAATTAGGAAATCTCAAAATGCGACTCCAGCAACAAAGCTGGTTAGACGTCTTCTCTGCAATGGATGTAAATGTTGCACTGGAAACCTTCACAAAAATCTATAACACTGTCTGTGATGCCTTTTCTCCAGTCACCAAGCATAAGGTTAAAGGCTCACATAAGTCCTGGATCACCCCACAACTTCTAAGCCAACTTCAGACCAGAGATCACTTGTGGCACAAGCCTTGTAGCACTAGGACCACTCTGACATCCAAAAGTATAAGGCAGCCCGTAATAAGTGCACCCAAGCCATCCGCCAGGTGAAAGCACAATATTTCAGGGCTGAGTTAGACAAGCTGGGGTGATAACAAACATTTTTGGCAGAATATAAAAGCTCTAATGAGTGGTACAGAAAAAAAACAACCCCAACGATGCTCAATCTAAAGAGTAACTTAACCCAGGACCCTAAAGCAATAGCTGATGTATTCACCAATGCCTTCACAGACCTGACTGGTGTCCTCCCCCCTGACTTCCTAGAACCAACACATGCTGAACTACATCTTCCCCTAAAACTCCACCCACTAACACAGTCCCCCATTTCTACCTCAGAATAATTACAAAATCAGAAGCAAAAAAAATTCCTCACAAAAATATTGAGGAAGACCAGGCATAGCAGTGATGGACTCGACCTGAAGTTAATATTTCTTACACTCAATGAAGTTCTGGCCCCGTCGACTAGAATAATTAACCCTTCCCTCAAATCCGGTAACTTTCCAGAAATTTGGAAAGCAGCAGTAGTAACCCCGGTTTTCAAAAATGGGGACAAACTACTGCACACCATCTACAGACCTATTTCTATTTTACTGCCTATCTCCAAAGCTCTGGAGCAGATAATCTATGACCCGCTGATAGACTGCCTAGACAAGCACCAACTACAGTGTGCTCAGGAACATGGATTTTGTAAATAACATAGCACTACATCAAATCTGCTTGATTTACGGGCTATATACGTGATGCACTGGATCAAGGGCACTTGGTGGGTGCAATATACTGTATATTGATCTCACCAAGGCCTTTGATACAGTCAGTCATTATCTCCTTCTTACACAGCTAAGCAGTATTGGCATATCTGCTGACACACTGCCATGGTTCAGGAGCCACCTAACTGGGAGGGAGCAAAAGGTAAAAATAGGTAAAACCCTATCCGATAGCCAAAAAGTCACAACCGGAGTACCACAAGGCTCCATCCTAGTTTATTCCTGAATTAACCCCCCCAAGTATGTAGTGAAAAAATCCTCCTGTATGCCGATGATGCAGTCCTATATACAAGTCACCATGACCCTAGCATCACTGAACAATTACAGTCGCAATTCAAAAATATAGAAGATTGGTTCCTGAATGCAAAGTTGTTACTAAATCACAAAAATACCAAGACCATGTTATTTGCCTCCATGCATAACAAACACAAATCCACAACACTAACAATAACAAATAAACAATGAGAACTGCTTAAGATAGTCAAACACTTTAAATATTTAGGCATCACACTGGTAGCATGCTGTCCTACTCCCTCCATGTTGACCGAATTGCTAAAAATGCTAACAGGAAAATTGGACAACTCTACAGGCATAGGCACTGCCTTAATGATGCTGCCCCTAACCTAGCAATTACTAGTTTGGTCTTCTCATCCATTGACTATGGACTTGTCATATACAGTGCAGCCTCCGATACAACCCTAAAAAGACTTTCCACCACACTAAATAAGGCGTGTAGACTTCGGCTTGGTGTCTGTAAACTAACTGATACCTGTGACCTTTACTCACAGACGGGGTAACTGGACCTTAATCAGATTCTGTACCAGACATATCTCCAGGCCAAAAAAGCAATCCTTGATCTAACCTCGAGTGGCACTCAGAATATGCTCTACCCAGCTACAACATCCAGGCCAACCAGAACTACCAATAGAAACACCTTCAGAATTCCATTCCGCAAAACCACTCAGGGTAAGAGATCCTTTGGATACCAGGTTCCACTCACCCTGAACTCTCTACCCCTGGACTTACTAGAGATTCCTAACATTGGCCCATTTAAGGTAAAACTACGCTCTCACATAACCAGCCAAAGGAAGTGCTCCTGCTTCATATAAGCTAGCAACTGATCCAAAGGTCTATCCCTATCCCAACTTGCACTTTGTTATAGCTCTTCAATTATGCTACTTATCTTCGTCAATTCATCCCCCTCCTCCCCCTACCCAACCCCTGGAATTAGGCCTCCCACCCCTGCACTGCTTCCCATCCACTATTTCTTACTGTTTCTTACCCACCTCTCTCTCTACTACCATCTCAAACCCCTTCTTGCTCAAAGCCTCCAGTCCCAATTTTGTCTCCCTCCCTCCTCTACCTGTAACCCCCCTCCATAACACCTGCCCACTGTCAGCATTTACTATCCGTGTCTTCCCCACTCAATCCTCTGGTATAATCCCCCTCCCTCTCTCTTAGTCTACAAGTGATTCTGCTGGTTAACTTGAATTATGTCATTCCAAAGTTGATTCTACTAAGGTACTTGCTCAGTTGTTACAATCATGTCTTACTGGATCACCTCTTGTCAAAATGCACCACTCGATGTATGATATCTAATCACCTTTATGTAAAACATGTAATTTCCATACTACCAATGTTAGCTTACTTATTACTTTAATATGTATATTCTTGAATGTCATTTGTCTTATGTACTATGATGTGGAATCTATGTAAATGAGCAATGATTTCTTAGGTTGTAATCCGAGACTTTAATAAATAAATAAAATAAATAAATGGCTATGTCTCCTTTCCTCTAATTTTTGCCACTCCATTAGCACATACTTGTGAGAACTATGCGTTAACCTAGGCACTCCCATTATGTATCGAGCAAGTCTATTGTAACAGGTATCCAGGCTCGATAGTTTCTTCTTTTTTGCAGCTGCAAAGAGGATGTCTGGTAGCCCATCAAAATGGTGACTGTGAAACTATGACCTATGAAGAGGGCAACAGAACCACAGTGCTGACACTTTCGGGTGACCGGCGGTTCTCCCCATCCCTGAAGTATGCCCCCCCTCCGGAGTTAGTATATAAAATAAAGGGGGGTGTGGTTGCAAAGTCCTCCACTAAAAAAGACTGTTTACAGATCCATAACGCTGCAGGATGTGTGCCCTCTTCATGGGTCATGGTTCTGCAGTCGCCATTTTGACATGGAACTGGATGTCCCCCTAATAAAGTATTGGTATAATCATACTATTAACCACTCTTTCCCTGATTACTTTGGTCATGCATCACCTAGTCCTATAAAGGGCTCCTAGTCACTTCCCAATATTTTTAAGTACTTGTTCTATATGAATGTCCCAGTTCAAATTGCTGTCCAGCCACATTCCCAGATAACGATCTTTATTAATAATAATAATAATCTTTATTTTGCATAAGCACCTTTCAAAGTACCAAGGCGCTTTACAAAAGATTAAAACAACAATAGTAGAATCAATAAATACAATCCAGAACCGTAACAAAAGTCTGATGAGGTTCATTTATTCAGTACCATCAAAGGCCTGGCACCATAAAAAACTCTTTAATGCCTGTTTAAAACCTCCCACCGTCATGCACTCCCACAGCTGATGGGGTAGAGAATTCCAGAGGGTAGGGGCCATGTACATAAATACATGGGCCCCCAAAAGACTTCAAAGACACCCTCATAATCTCCAGAAAACCCTCGTAAGCCGAGCGGAGCTGTCGCTCAGGGTGATAGGGAACAAGAAGCTCTTTCAAGTAGACAGGGCCGAGTCCATGTAGGGCTTTATAAGTCAGTAAACCAACTCTGAAGATGATCCATCACCGAATCGGCAGCCAGTGCAGAGTGCGCAGCACAGGGGTGATATGAGAACTTTGAGAAATCCCCGTCAACAGTCTTGCTGCTGCATTCTGCACTAGCTGCAGGCAATGGATATTAACCCCAGGAAGCCCTAAATATAGGGAGTTGCAGTAATCAAGGCACAAAGTCACAAAGGCATGGACCAATGTACTGTAGGTAGATCCCCGGACAAAACAAGATGCTTGATCCTGGCGATGTTCCTAAGATGGTAAAAGGACAACTTGATGACTGCTGACACCTGAGATCGTAAAGTCAGCCCATCATCAAGCACCACCCCCAGGTCCCACACCCGTTCAGAGGTAAGGATCTGGGAGCCCCCTAGATAAATTCCAGAGGGCTGACCAGTCCTCAACCCCTCTATCCGGTGACCCAGGTCCACAACCATCACCTCTGTCTTTCCTGCGTTCAACTTTAGCCAGCTCAAATTCATCCAGTCCTGGATTTCAGCAAGGCAGTTGTTAAATACCGAGAACGTACTATCCTGGTCAGGTACAAAAGACAGGTAGAGCTGGGTATCATCAGCATAGCAGTGAAACCTCCACCCATACCATCTTACAATGTCTCCGAGGGGTAGCATGTACACTGCAAACAACATGGGGGACAGCACTGAGCCCTGAGGGACCCCACATGACAGAGAGAATGGGTCAGAGGAAAAAATCCCAGACACCACTCTCTAATTTCTGCCAATAAGGAAAGATGTAAACCACCTGAGAACCTTATATGTCAGGCCACAGATGGACCTCAAATGCCCAAGCAATACGACATGGTCGACAGTGTCAAAGGCTGAAGAGAGATCAAGGAGCACCAGAATGGAACAGCATCTCCTATCTCTCGCCATCAGCGCGGGCTCGGTACTATGCTTCTTTTGAAAACCGGACTGGAGAGGTTCATAGATGTTATGGATGGTCAAGTGGTTCTCCAATTGTACTGCCACTACTTTCTCAATAACCTTCCCTATAAAGGGGAGGTTTGAGATTGGTCTGTAGTTGGTCCAAAGAAGCTTTCTTCAGGAGGGGTGTTACCACTGCCTCCTTCAGGGAGCTTGGGAACTCACCCAAATCAAGGGAGCACCAGGCTATCTGTACCAGGATTGGGCTGATAATATCACAACATCCCATAATCAGGAAGGTTGGGCCCGGATCCAAACTACAGCATGTAGGGCGCTTACTCTGGGCAATCCACATGACATCCACGAACTCCGGGCAGGTCAAAGGAACTCCAGGAAGTGCGAGGTGGAGTGACCAAGTATTGATCACCAGCATCCCCCACAGAGTGAGTCAAGAGGATCTCCGACCTGATGTTGGCCACCCTATTCACAAAGAATCGAGCAAGCTCATCGCACTCCACTTGCGAAAAAGGTCTTTGGAGCTGCAGACAGGTTGGGTTGCACAACCCGTCCACAGTTCAGAAGAGCTGAGCTGGTCAATTCTGAGTGGCAGCAATCTCCCCGAACAGGAATTCTGCCTTCTTACGGGAGATCGCTGATTGGTAGACCTGATAATGCTCTACCAATCTAAGGTGGTCGACCTCCAGGGCGGATTTCCACCAGTGTCGCTCTAACCTATGTCCTAGTCACCACAACTCTCTTAAGGACCCATCAAACCAAGGGGCCCAAGGATGAAGGGAGAGAGGACTAACACGGACAGGAGCAATCAAGTCCAGAGCCATGGAGATGGCCTTATTATAGGCCAAGACCAAGGACTCTGGACTCATGCTGGCCACAGGAACCTCCGAGGGGTCAATCACCACCATCAGGCCTTCAGGGCTCACCTCCCATAAAGGGCGGTAACTGAACATCTCCACAGGGGCAAGCCTATGAAGGGGAGCACAAAAGTTGAACTTCACAGTGTAATGATCGGACCAACCAACAGGTTCCACCCTCAAATCAGAGGCCTCAATCCCCAGGAGGAAAACCAAATCCAAAGAGTGACCGTGTTGATGGGTGGCAGAGGTAACAATCTGTATAAGGCCCAGCGATGTCATCAGCTGGAGGAAGTGCTGTCCAAATTGCGAGAGTTCGTCGTTGACCCAGGCATTAAAGTCGCCCAGAAACATCAGTCTGGGCGACTCTAGCGCCATGTTGACCACGAAGTCTGCTACTTCCTGTAGGAATTGCTTCTCATCCCTGGGTGGACGGTAGACATGAGCTATCCTACAACCTACACCTGCCACCACAGTACACTCAAAGAATTTGGCCTCCTCAACTGGTACACTCATGAGGCCCAATTTGGTCTTAAAACAGACCGCCACCGCCCACTCCCCCGCGGTCCAATCTTGAGCGGTGTATCACCAAGAACCCGGCTGGAATTGCATCTTCTAATATGGGGCCAACATTTTCATCCAGCCAGGTCTCAGTGATGCATGCCAGATCAGTTGTTCCAATCAGATCTGCAATAATTGCCATCTTATTCTTAACAGATCTGGCATTGCATAACACCGCTCGAGTTGGACGGGCTTCAAGGGCCAACCCAGCTACTTGCCCACCAGAAATGGTAGTGCCCTTAGGTATGGAAACTAAACATGGAGCACCACGCTCCAAATTCCATTTCACCCCAGGACGAATATGACTGTACCTGCCGTAATGTCACTCCCTCAGGTGTTTTGATGTTCAAATAATTCCCTTCATCATTTTTAGTATTGCGGTTAAACAGAACTAGCTGAGTTTTTATAGAATTTAAAACCAGTTTATGGTTTCTGAAGAACATTTGTAGTTCAATCTGCAGCCTATATTGAATTTGCTGTATTGATGTGTCTGATGTGTAAATTACAGTATTGTCTGCATATAAATGAAATGATATTGAAGGATCTACAAAAAATAAACCATTCACATATAAATTTAAATGTAGCGGACCCAAAATGGAGCCCTGTGGAACTGCATTTTTTATTGGCAATAAGGTAGATGATTAATTCCCTAATGTTACTGTCTGTTTCATGGCTCAAGCTGGTAGTACATCCTCTGTTTCCTAAGTTGTATTGCAGAGCAGATCTTTACACCTGCTGCAGCAGGAAAGGATGAACTGTTGGAAACAGCATCTGGTGCTAGCTACTGTAGAAACATCAGCAAGGGACCAAAAACGCACATAAAATAGCCTAACATGTCAGTGCCTCAGGAACTACATACAGCAAATACAAGCAGGATGAAAATACATGCAGCTTTAGCTGGAGGAGGAGGACCTAAGTTGGTACTCTTGAGTCTTTAAACCTACAATTGGAGGAGCTCAGCTGCACTAGTCCCAGGATATGGGACAAAACACCACAGCTTCATTGCAGGACAACAAATGTGGAAGTCGTTATTGAAAATACTCCATAAGACAAACAGCAGAACACTCTGACACTCTCCCACTCCAACTAGAAACATAGAAACATAGACTTTGATGGCAGATAAGGACCGCTTGGCCATCTAGTCTGCCCATTTCCCTACCTACAGGATAGGCCGCAGATCCTAGTTAACCAACAGCCTATTTCTTCCTATCCCCCCACAAGAATTGCCTTATGTCTGTCCCATGCATTCTTGAATTCTCCCACAGTTTTAGACCCCACAACCTCCTGAGGAAGGCTGTTTCATGCATCCACTACCCTCTCTGTGAAATAATACTTCCTCACATTGCCCCTGAACCCCCCATCTTTAAATTGTGTCCCCTTGTTCTTGCACGTCTCTTTTTCTGAAAGATGCTACCCTCTTGGACTTTGTTGATTCCACCGAGGTACTTAAATGTTTCTATCATGTCCCACCTCTCCCTTCTTTCCTCAAGGGTATACATATTAAGCTCCTTTAGTCTCTCCTCATACGGCTTCTCTTGCAGACCCTGCACCATTTTAGTTGCCCTCCTCTGGACTGCCTCTATCCTGTCTATGTCCTTGCAGAGATGGGGTCTCCAGAACTGGACACAGTACACCAGATCGGGTTTCACCAACTGTCTGTACAGAGGGATAACAACTTCCTGTTTTCTGCTGCTGATGCCTCTCCCAGTATACCCCCAGCCCTCCCTACTGCCTTCTCACATTGCGTGCTAACCTTAAGGTCATCTGATATGATTACCCCCAGGTCCCTTTCCTTTTTTGTTGTTGTTACTAACCTCCCCCCCCTCCACTGTGTATTCTTCCCTTGGGTTCTTGTTTCCCAGGTGCATTATTTTGCACTTCTTTGCATTGAATCCTAGCTGCCATACTTCTGACCATTCCTCCAACCTTGCCAAGTCCTTTCTCATCCTTTCCATGCCTCCTTGTGTATCAACCCTGTTGCAGATCTTTGTGTCATCTGCAAAGAGGCATACTGTTCCTTCCAGTCCCTCTGCAATGTCACTCATGAAGACATTAAAAAGGACGGGACCCAATACTGAACCCTGCGATACCCCACTAGTAACCCCTCTTTCTTCAGAGTGGACTGTATTTACAGTTACCTTCTGTGTCCTGTTGTCCAGCCAATGTTTTACCCAGGCTACCACCCTGGGACCCACTCCCAGGCTGGTTAATTTGACTATTAATCTTTTGTGTGGGACTGTGTCAAATGCCTTGCTAAAGTCTAGGTAGGCCACAGCCCCTCCCTGGTCTACTACTTTGGTCACCCAGTCAAAGAAATCTATTAGATTCGTCTGACATGACCTTCTCGCTGTGAACCCATACTGCCTTGGGTCCTGTGCTCCACTTGCCTCTAGGTACTCAACTATTCTTTCCTTCAGAAGTGACTCCATCACTTTCCCTACCACAGAGGTCAGACTGACAGGTCTATAGTTTCCTGCCTCTGTCTTGGTCCCACTTTTGTGAAGGGGAATCACATCCGCCTTCCTCCAGTCCTCAGGTACCACACCATCCTCCCATGATTTATTAAAAAGAGTAGCCAGTGGTTTCACTAGTTCCCCCCTTAATTCTTTTAGAATTCTGGGGGTGAATTCCATCAGGCCCCATTGCTTTGTCCACCTTCAGTTTTAGGAGTTCTTGCAGAACCCTTTCTTCTGTGAAAGGACTGGGATTGACACCCCTATCAAAAGTGCTTCTGTTAATTGGATTAGGCACTTCCCCCTCCTCTTTCGTGAATACTGTGCAGAAATATTCACTGTCCCCCTCTGCCCACCCACCGTTCATTCTATTCAGCCTCACTATCCCTCCCTTTGTCTTTCTACGCTCTCTGATGTACCTTTAAAAAGTTTTATCCCCCTTCCTAGCCGAGTTGGCTATCTTTTCCTCAGTTTGGGCCTTTACTATTCTGACTTCCCTCCCTGCTGCCTTCTGCCTTAACTGGTACAGTTCTCTGTCCTGCTCCTTCTGTGTTTCCTTATACTTCTGGAATGCTATCTTTTTCTTCCTGACTTTCACAGCCACCTCTTTTGAGAACCATAGTGGCTTTTTCTTTCATTTTGATTTGTTTATTTGCTTCACACAAAGGCTTGTTGCCTCTGTGATGGCAGTTTTGATGATTCCCCATTGTTGTTCCACACCTCCTTCTAGCCTGTTTGCTAGTGCTTTTCTGAGGCACTCTCTCAACTTGCCAAAGTCAGCCCTCCTGAAGTCCAGTACCCTCACTTTTGTATGGCTTGACTCTGTAGCTGAGTTTAATGTGAACCACACTGTTTGATGGTCACTTGTTCCCAGATGGCAACCCACTGCTGAACGTTTTTGTGCAGACTCACTGGTGTTTCATCAAGGACCTTGAACTACTGCAGCCAAGCTCCTTGAACTGTAAGCTGCTTCTTCATTTTGCTTGTGCTCCAGTCTGTATTCCCTTTTAGTTGCTTTCCTCCCTCATAAGTCTTTAAACCTCCCACCCACTCAGAATCTCAACCCCATCTCAGATCATCCCACGGTGGGAAGCCGAGCAACAAAAGCCCTGACCTTTGTCCTGCTCACCTGTCTCGCAAGTCCAGAAAGCCATTTTCTTCTATCAGTCATAACTTTTTTTGTTTTTTGTTTAATATTTCTACCTTGTTTCCTCTTTCCACCCACCATCATGAACTCTATGTGTGTCAACTTTCAAATTACCCCAAAATGGGTGTTTACCATGTATGCCCCAAACACCCATTTGGGGGGTGATTTGAAAATTGACTCCCACAGGATCTGTGAAGGGGGAAGCATTCCAGAAAAAAAACAGCAAAAATCTTAAATAAAAAAGTTATGAATGTTAGAAAAAAATATACATTTTTTACCACATTTTCTACACTAAAATGAATGGGAAAGGCATTTCAAGCAAGGTAGCTGGGCAGGAAGGAGGTCAGGGCTATTGTTGCCCAGCTGCCCACCAAGGGACAAATTTGTTTTCTAACAATTGCTGCTGCATTAGTTGGACTGGAGGTAAGGGTGATAGGTGCAGAGTGGGTGGGAGGAATTGAGAATATAAGTTTGGAGAAAGTTGGGGAAACCAGGCAAGTGCCTCCTATATTTATATCCTTTACTGTTATTTTATGGTTGAAAATGCAGGCAATAGTTTGTATGTCAGGGCATACCGCTGCTGGTAAAATTTGGGCTACAGTTTGTACACTAGGGCATGCCCTGGTCCATACCAGGTGAGTACAGTGTTTCAATAATAGCTCTGTGAAAACCGCAATGTCAAAACTGCAAATAACTTGACAGTGACAGAGATAGGGTAGTGAAAGGCAGGTACCACTACCCTGTAGCTGTCAAGTCAAGGGAGGAAGTGGAGAAGTAGGAAAAAGTGGTGAGGCTGTCTGAGCTGCTCCCATGGTGTAGAGGGCTAAGGCACAAGCAGCTCGGGCAGTACAGATCAAGACCAGGATTCTGTTCCCAGTCTCCTGACTCTTGAGTTTTCCATCTTCCCTCCACACCAAGTGTGTTTGGTTTTCTTTCATGCCCAAAACAGATGTACCCCCAAGCTTCTACATGTCCCCAAGTTCTGCCCACCCCTGGAATTGGTTATTTTAGTTAGACAGTATGGGGGGCAGAGACCCCAACATCGGGGGTGCGGGGGGTGTAGACCCCCACAAAAAACAAAGTGTATATGTTGTTTTCTTAGCTATGGTAGTGGCCATCAGTGTGATTTTGGACCATTGGCGCTGTTTTGTCCCATGGTGTTTTGTACTGGCACTGTTTTTGATAGCACTATTTTAGCTGCGTGGTTCTTGATGGCGCTGTTCTTGTTTTTGGTGTTTTGACCTAGTGCCACCATGGTCAGTACAAGGGACCCCATAGCCCCACTTCCAGGTGGATCCTTTGCTACCCAGTCCAAATCAGGACAACTATGTTTTGGATGACTACTGGCCAGCTGTATCAGTCATGAAAGACCTGCTGGGGGGGCCATTTTTCCTCCAATGTTCTGGTTTTCTCCCCGTCAATTTCTTTCTTGTGTGTACACTGTGCACCCACACACAGAGTGAACAGCAGCTAGCTGCCCAAAAGAAGTGGGAGTCAACTAACTAGCCCACCCTACCAATTAACAGCCATATACAGCAGTGCACTCGTAGTTCCACAAGTGACCATGGAGGGACCCAAGCCAGTTTCCTCATAGGAAGATGTTTGTTCTCACTCTGGCAGTTCTCCTGAAAAAAAGCCTTATTTTTACATTACAAGTGTAAAAAAAATATCCTTTCAGCCTAGGATTTACAAAGAGAACAAAAACCATCAAGATTTCTGTTTTTGGCTAGTTTTAAAAGTGACGGAAATAGATTGCTCTTTCACAGCAGCTCAGACGTCTGTCTGTCTTGCCTGTAGCTTTTGCAAGTGCTGGGTCACATGAGCTGCCTTCAGTGTGCTTCCAAAGTGGTCTCTGATAGGACAGGAAGTCTCAGGAGATCTTGAACTCCTGCTAAACAGCAAAATACCTAACAGCCACGAATAGCACTGATTTCTTCCCATGTAATGAATAGCCTATTATTTATAGTATTCAGGATATACGATTTGTTACTCACGCACCCCTAGTATCTATTGGAAAAGTCTGTGGTTGTAGAGATTGCATAGCTTGATGTTAATGGCCTTAACAACTTATATATTCTTTAAAAGTAAGTCAGGGACAAAGATAATACCAAGGAATTTGTAGTGTACAGCCATTTGAAGTTACGTTTCCTATGGAAATTACAGTTCGCAGTTTGAAACGTTTGCCCAGAATTATTGTATTAGTCCTTTTGTATTAATTGTTCTTGTTTTATGTTTTATTGAATGTTTTAAACTGTCAAGCACTTTCAGCCACACCAGCAGTACAAGTATTAACTGTTGCTACCTATTAGGGCCCTGGGTACTCTGTGGCAATGTGGATCTACATTTTGCAGCAGAACCTCATGTTTTCTTACTTACTTACTATTTGCCAGCAGAAACAGGCCACATGGTCTATCAAGTCTGCTCGAGTGTGCAGCTAGCACCCCACTTTCTGCAGCTGCCCCACCCTCTCCCCCTCACCAGTTACCTCCCCCCTCCCCAATTGCCTCCCACACAGATGAATGCTGACTGAATTTGAACCAAATTAAGCTGTTGGTGGTATTTTTAGTGAATGGGGGAAATTTGGCCAGGACACTGGGGAAATTCCCCTACTCTGGGGAAGGGGGCACTGTCGGACCATTTCCTATCATTGAGGAGCTGGACACTGCAGGAGAGATTGAGGAGAAGCAGCTTCAGGGAGACTTCCCCAGTATGTCTGTAAACAGCATGGTGGTTTTGAATATACCTGTGTAACAGTCTGCACTTACTGTAATGGATGCTTTATTGATGGACACCGAGGTGGACCTTAACCAACATCAATTGGATATGGACAATGGTATGCCAGAAGAATTGTTAGAGGCTAACATAAAGGAAAATGGCTGCAACTGGCCAGGGAAATAGCACAGGAGGAAGAATTGTCTCTTTAGAAAAAGAAAGCTTTGGAGAAGAAAGAGTTCAAACACAGGAAAATTGAGAAAAAGACAAGTCAAAACAAAATGGAAACCTTTTCCATTCAGGTCCAGTGGCACCTCCATAGGGCTCACAGCCAGGGAAAGGGTGAAAGAAGTGTTTCATACCTGTACACCCGAAAGTTACACCCCTGAATGGACACCTGAGGCTGAGCTGTAAGATGCTGGAGGAAGACAGGATGGGTCAGGCATCTAGATACTGGATCCTACTTTGGACTTTGTGACTCACATGCGGAAAGTACATCCTAGGATGCAACTGCTGTACATACTGAGCTGCTAGCTACCAGATCGCCTGCCGGCGAGAGTGCTAAATGAGGAATGAGCAGGGTAAGTGATGCTATTGTTAACCCTGCACAAACGTTAGATCATAATGTTACTGCTTCCCTGACAAACCAGGATACTGGACACCCTTTTATTTTCACTGGGACTGGGTCCTCTATTCATGCTATACCTCAGCAACCCTCCATAACTGCACCAATAGAGCCTGATAAGACTGTTAATCCTACTGAGATGACTGTAACAGAGGTGGAGATGACTAACGGGGTGGGTGTACGTGACACGGAAAGGCCGAGTGGAGACCCAGATAATCTTAATCCTCAGAAGAGCCCGATGGTAGCCTCAGTGCCAGATGCTGCAAACTCCACAATGGAGGGTCTAGAAACTAACATGCATGGGGACGACTCTGAGGGGAAATGAATAGGGGATTCTGAACAATTCCATAGCGCTGCCGGCTCAAGCGATGAGGAAAGCCAGGGCAATGGGGGGGATCCTCCTCCCACCAAACCCACCAGACCACCTACATTTTCAGACCTTTTTGATAGATCCACTCCAAAACCCAGATGAAATGCTGTACAGCTGCGCTATAGGGGTGGCTTGGCAGAGCCTCCTGACAGAGAATATGTAGATCAAAAGCTGATTAAGGAATCCCTGCATTTTTCACTAGATGTGCATGCCCTTATCCATATCTCAGGAGAAGACTACATCAACATCAGTTTCAACTCTTCCCAAGAACTAGAACGTTTTTGGTTTAAATACAATCAAAATAAATTTGTACCTTTATGGACCCTCTTCATTGCGATCCCCCTGACTGTGCCTTTAATCAAATGATTGACTATTATGTTCAGGAATGAAGGAGTCAGTGTTGGTGATATCCATCACTGGCTTCAGAATAAGTGTTATGTTCTAAGTGCCCCAGAGCCAATAATAGATTGAACCATTTGAATGGGAGGACGGCACTTTAGAGTCAGACTACGGCAAACTAACACTGGAATCCTGCATATACCCAACAGTTTTTTTATTGGTAAAGATCGTGAGGTATGCTTCTATGCCGGACAACCTAAGGCCTGCCATAAGTGCAGAGATAGAACCCATCTAGCCAGCACCTGTGATAAATTGTGCTGCATCCTTTGTGGAGAATATAATCACGTTAGTACTGCCTCCAAAAATGTGGCAAAGTGCAACCTCTGTGATGTCAGAGGTCATTCCTTTATGAAATACCCACACATGGGCTACCCACAATCACACAGATGTTATTAACCAAGACATGATTATCAGGGATACCCAGAAGAAAGCTGCGAGACCAAACTTTACCACTGATATGGAACAAGGGACTGCTCCCCACAGACAGGAACAAGAGGAGCCTGACACAACACAGCCGAGGGCTCCTGAATGAAATGAGCAACCCATGAGGCCTACAGCAGATTCTGTAACAGACGGAGTAACTGATAGGAATGGGCCAGCACCTGCCCCACAAGTTTTTAAGGAGACTGGCATGTCAGCTAAGGAATACCACAGCAATGTTGATATGCCCCCCTCCCCCTAAATGGTCTAAACCAGTGAAAAGGAGGTGTGCCAGATTGCAAGCAGCTCACACCTCCCCAGTGACTACTATAAACAGATTTGACTCTCTATCTACAAAGAAAAATAGGGGGATTCTGATCTGGAAGGTCAAGAATCAAACATGTCTACCCATTCTCTACTGTTGCCTGAGGGACAAGATGGACAGAAAAAGAAACACCTAGTGGGAGAACAAAAGGAACACACCTACTACACCTAACCCACAGCAAACTGACCAATGACTGTGCTCCATGCTGCCTCTTTTAATGTGTGTAGCATTAAAAACACTACAAAATGAACTGAGTTTTTTTGGCCCTAGAACAGCTACACTTTGATGTAATATACCTGCAGGAGACTTGGATAGCTAATTCTTATCACCTGAAACATACAACAAATGCATGGATATGGGGGCCCTCATATTGGTCTTTTGTTATGGATAAGGCTGGTGGGTTGGGGGTACTGTTTAATGGGGAACATTTTCAATTGCAGAAATTAATTGATTTAATACCCAGGAGGATTCTAATTTTAGATGGGCTGAGGAAAGGGAGTGCATGCAGGTTAATAAACATTTATGCTCTCAAGTGAAAAGTGAAGGAATAGCACTGTTTGAGGTAATCCAACCTTATTTGGCTACGGCTAGACTGATGGTGTTGGGGATGATTTCAACTGTCCCATTGATACCCATATTAGAACCACAGTTGGGAAGAAGGTATACTGTGATACAAACTCTTTGCTTCAGTGTATTGCTAAAGCAGGTCTGCAAGATGCCTATGCTATTAAGAGGTTAGCCCCAGGGAAGACTTACTAAAGAGGCCTTTTGGCCACTAGGATAGATTATTTCTTTCTTCCCTGTCACAGAATAATTTTCTGGCTGGGTACAGTACCATGTGAATTTTCTGACCATCTTACATTGCATGTGGAAATTGGCTTATTACTAACTAAGCCCTCAAAAACTAGCAGATGGAGAGCCAACACCACACTGTTACAAGGCAGAGAGATTAGGAAAGGTATTCTGAATGAATTGACAACTCGAATGCCAGTATTAGTGTTGTACAACTCAGCCAGGGATTGTTGGGAAGACGCAAAAAAAGTTTTAAGAACTTGGTTACAAAAACAAGGGGCACAGCATCAAAACAAGATGTTCTTGAAATATTTGGCTTTAAGGGACCACTTGCAGCATTTATTTTCTGCTTCTCGTCTTTTTGGAACAGATTATTCTACACAAATTGGCAACATTAAATTGCAGATGAAGCAATACCAGTATGATAGGGCAGCCACGTTATACATGGAATTAAGTTTTGGGATGCATAAAACTCCCACATGTGACCCTTATGCGGCCTCTAAATCTAAATTAGATAATACACAGTTGACGGAATTACAAGATAACACTGGAGAACTTTGTTCTACCACAGAAGAATTACAAGGTATAATTAACCCTTGCTGTGCCTCGGACTGATATTTCAGTCGAGAAGCCCTATACATTTTAATTCTGTTGGCAGCCTAAGGGTTAAGCAATACTTCCAAGACCTCCATACTCCTGTACAGGGACAGAAGGAGGACAGAGGTGAATATTTTTCTAAATCATAGGTCTCTTTAACACAGGAAGAACACAAAGCCCTGCTTACACTCATAACATTAGACAAAATTGTCCAGGTAGTTAAAGGAATGAAAAAAAATCTCCCCAGGGTGGGACGGGTTACCTATAGAATTCTATCAGCTGTATATTACATAAATGACCCCAATGTTACAATTAGTATTTGAAGAAATTTCCCTGGGATATGAAATTAGCCATGACTTTTCTAATGGTCTGCTGAAATTTTTATTTAAGAAAGGAGATAGACTGTCACTTCATAATTGGTGGCAGATATGCCTACTAAATTCAGATTGGAAGATTTTGACCACTATTTTGAATACCAGAATACAAAAATCTTTACATACTTAAATTCATCCCTCTCAGGCATGCTCAGTCCCAGGGAGGACAATATAGAAAAATTGTTTTTTTATTAGAGACTGTTTGCAGTTCTGTTCCCAGACTACCTAGATTGGCTTTCTCCTAGCTATGGACTAGAGTAAGGCCTTTGACAGAGTGTAACACACATGTCTATTTCAGGTTATGGAGATATATGACTTTCCTATACAATTAATCTCTTGCATCGCTACCCTATATTGTGGGGCAACAGTGGCACCCTTAATCAGAGGAACAGTTGGTGATATAATTCCCCTACAGTCGGGAGAGAGGCAAGGCTGCCCACTTAGCACCCTACTATATGTCCTGTATCTAGACCCTTGTATTAGACATATATGGGACAACCCAGATATTGTGGGCTTGACTGGCCCTTATGATAATGCTATCAAGTCACTGGCTTATGCAGATGACCTCCTGTTATTCTGTAGACCTGAACCTAGTGTTGAGGCCATGGCAGGAGAATTACTGTCTTTTTCAAATTTGACAGGGGCAAAAATTAACAAAGAGAAAAGTAGTAGGATGTATATAGGCCAACAGGGCATTGATAGACAGGTTGCCAATATTACAATTACATCCGGACCACTCTAAATATTAGCTATGTACATGGGGGACAGGGACATGCCTTATTTTAATTAGGAGATTGCATTAACTAAGGGTGAACTCCTTGTATCTAAATGGAAAAGTTAGCAGGTGTCAAAATTTAAGAGGGTCTCTGTCATAAAACAGTTTATAATGCTCATGTAATTGTATATCGCATGGGTCTTCCCTGTCACTTTTAAGTTAGAAACTAGGTTATATAGTCTTTTCTTTAACATGCTTTGGGGTAGCAGACTCAATCCTATTAAGAGGGATTTTGCATACTTAAGCAGGTGGCAGGGAGGTGTAAGAATGATTCACCCTCTGCTGTTTTTCCACACTCTGTTCTGGGGGACCCCTGAAATGGGCTCTACATGCAGTGGGAAGACTTTTTAAACAAAGGATATTGAGTGTCTTGCACCCCTTCTTTGTGAAATAGGATGAAGACCCCCCCCCCGAAAATTATCCCTTCAATGAAACTACAGCCGTATCTTAAACCCTCTATTAAAAAATTGAATATATGGAAGGTTAAGAAATCTCAGATCATTACACTACATAGAAGACAGTTATATGACTCAATTTTTGGATCTATTGGTCCCAACAAACCTGAACTAAAAGAATGCCAACTTCAGAAACTCCATCTAGCTCTCCATCAGCTTTGCAATGCACGGATACCATTACAAATGTGGGATAATATATGGTTGAGTACATATAGGAAGGTAATCATCAGAGGGAACTGGAAGCATAAACCGATTGAGGATAGAACATGTCCGTATACTGAATGCTTAGCTCCCTTGGAAACAATGAATTACAGTATTTCATATTAGACTGTATTTACACAACACATTTATGGGCATTTCTTGCAAGTAGATGGCAATTACCGTGGCTTCCTAATATGACATATGGCCAGATAATTTGGGGAGACTACTCAGGTAGATTAACAAAGTATAACAGGGGTACATTAGAGGTTGTATTTGCAATCTTGACATTTTATTTATGGCAGGCCAGAAGCAAATATGTGTGTCAGCAAATCAGAATGCCATACCTATCAGTAAGTAAACTGTGTGAGGTGGCCTTTGAGGAGGTTTATCTAAAAGATTTGGAAAGTAATTCTTATGTACAGTACAAGTTTGTAAACTGTGGAATGGATCACAAAGGTTATTACAGACTACATAAATAATAGCTGTTTTCTTTTTTCCTTTTTTCTTTTTCATTGAACATTCTAGATTATATTGTGTATATTTCACCGTGTGGGGGGGTTCTGGGACAGAGGGTATGGGTCAGTTCTTGGGGTTGCACATATTATAGATTCCTGTATGATGTGTTTTCTTTTTCTTCTATTTATGATTAGTTGATTTGCTGTGACTGAAGTACAGTATTTGATTCCCCTTATTTTTTTTATATGGCAACTGTGTATTTCTGGAGGATCTATTGTTTTTTTTCTGTTATCTGTGTATACATTGTTGTGAAATTTCTTTCAGTAAAATACCCCTACTCTTTTCAATAAGTGCCATGGGATCTTTAACATCCACCTGAACTACCAGATGGGATCATGGTTTAACATCTCATCTGAAAGACGGCACCTCAGAAGTGCAGCACCCCCCCTCATGCTGCACTACAGTGTCAGTATTGGGATATTGACCCAAGTGTCAGGTGTGGAAATTGAATCCACAGTCCTCTGACAACCCAAGTGTTAGGTGTGGGAATTGAGCCCATAGCCCTCTGACAACCCTCTGATCTGCCAGTCTCATGGGCGAGTGTGCTACCTGCTGAGTCACTGACACTGTTGCTCTTAGTCTGTGCTGTGCACAAACTATGAGCAATTCTGCACCAGTTCTGTGATAGACTTTATTTTCTGTGGCAACCCAAATGATCCCTAAAAATTAAATCTAACTGCCCTTAAAGAATGCCCAGAAAAAGGCAACCTGGGGCAGTTCAGGAGATGCACAGTCAAGGCAATACAAAATAATTCTGGCATTGCGATTTGGACTGGAGGTAGGGCATGGGGGAACTGAAGGGTTAGTTGTTTTATTACTGCAATCTGTTTTATCCTCCTATGAATCCCTCCCATGTGCCCAGTGCTGGGTTGCTGCACCAACTCTCCTGTAGATTTCTTCATCTGCCTGCCCATTTGCTTAAAGACCAGTATTGCCAGGTTGCAAAGCAATGCTACTCCAATGGCTCCCTCCCTCCCTGCCACCCACTTGATTGAAGCTTAGTGGTCCTTGTTTGTGCTGTGATGCCACTCCAGTTGCTCCCTTCTGCTCTCCCACTTTCACGTCAGTGGCGCCATTTGTGTAAATGCCACTTGGCTTTCACATCTCCTTCTCTCCCACCTAGTAAGGATTTACTGTGAATCTAGAGAGCTGCTGGACCATTTTACGTTAGACACAGGTAGACAAAGATTCCTGTTTTGTATTTCTACAATAACTACTACTACTTTTTTCATTCCAGAATTCTGCAATTGGCAAACAGAACCACCTGTTTTTCATGAAACAGATTTTCTGAAGTTTCCTCAATTTTTGTACAAGGCCACGATGGCCATAAGCTTCAAGGCTGGGTAGCAGTGGCTTGGCAAGGGATTGCTTCACTGATTGTTGCAACCCTGGGGGAGGGATGTATGATGGAGCTGCCAGCAAAATCACACTAATGCCATTGTAGGTTTGCTCACAATAATTTTAGCAGTTTAATTGAGGTTTTCAGTGGTAGCCATCTTTACTACACCAAACATGCTGTTTCTGTGACAGAGGCTTGTTTCTGCAACAGGACTATGTTTCTGCAGCATTTGTTGCAACTGCAGAATCAGAGAAAACATGGGGCCCTACCTATTAGTAACACTTTTAAAACCAGTTTAGTGAATAAACATTGATAATAAGATGCATTAATTTTGCTAGCATGATACAATGTTTAACCAAACTGAAAGCCTTGCCACTCCTAAAATCTTATTTTTTACCCACAGAAGTTAGCTTGTACAATATCAGTGAACCTAACCAAGTCCAATAAATATAACCAGCTCTGAATCTAAATTGAGAATCTCAGAAGAAACTCTAGGTAATAACATAGACTAGAATCTGCTTAGACAGCTGGGGCCCCATACACAGTGGAAGCCAGGGATGTTTTTTTTGGGTGTGTGCAGAGGTTAACTAGTCCCCCACCCTCAGGAACTGCTGCAGATATACAAAGCCCTGACTTAGCTGCCAGGGCAGGAGTCTCCGCTGGAGGCCAAGTTCTAATGCCAGTGACGGTTGCTATATGTTTGTGGTCACAAACAAGGTTTATGAATGCAAACAGGGTTTCAAACACAAACACCTACACTGCAAGTACCACAGACATCTGGGCATGGCATTGTGCCAGTTGTGATAAACTGATTTGGCATAGGTAGGTCCAGACAGACTTGATGGACCAATGGTCTTTTTCTGCCTGTAAACTTGTATAAGACAAAGAACCTCAGTGCAAAATCAAAGATGCAAGGGTTACCCAGGAAGATCATTGATAATAAAGCCAAGTTTTAAAGAAACACAAAATCACACATACCTCAATAATGTAAAGCATCATAGCAGGTATATGTAAATCACCGTGAAAGACTTTATACCGGTTCTGCTTTAAGCAGGAGTGTATGGTGCAAAATACACTCCTGACTAAAGCACACCAATGACACAGTCCTCATCGCAAAAATGACGGACTTCTCCCAAACAGAGAAAAAAAACTCCAGTCAGACTTTGATACCCTCCAAAAGTGGTTTGTCTCTGCAAAGACGGTCTCAAATGGGGCAAAAGACCCAGTCTATGGCCTTCAGCAAAAAGGGTAAAGAAAACACAAACATCAGTAAGCTAAAAATCTAGCTCCGTAGGGGTGGGAATTGACAATACCCTAAGCTTTGAGAACTACATTAAATTTACAGGCAAAAAGTGAACACGGGGGTGTGTGGCCAGCAGCCAAGCTAGCAACAGCTCTTAGCATGAGCTCTGTTGAAATAAATTTATTTCCAGGCAATCGAATAGCAAAACTTGTCCAAAGAAAATTATTTATTCTTTGCTCAAAAGAGATTGCAGCCTGCAACACCTAGATACTTTTTTTTGAAAATCGGGCTGGGAGAATGAAAGTTTTTATTTTATTTATTTGCTTTTGGTAACCGGATAAGCACATTAGATAATACTGCCTATTTTCAGGCACGACCCGGGAGATTACAAATCAAAATACATGGAGTAGTAAAACATTGCAGTCACACGTACAAATTACAGAGGTGTGGATTACATAGCACATAGGAGGATTATACAGTCATACAATATAAAAGGTAACAAACAAGCCATAAAATAGCAGGAGTAAATAAATGTGTAGGAGAGCACTTTAGGCTAGGTCTAGCTAGGAGGCAAGTAACAAACCTACAGTAAGTGCTTAAAGATGGCAAAGAAGGGCAGGGGGAGAGAGGCAGTTAAAGAGGTTATAAGTGCAAAGGAAAGTTAGTGACCATGAACTATACAGTTAAGGGCATTTGCAAGTGTCATGGGTAGTGAGGTGGTTGGAAAGGACCTTCCTGAAAGGAAGGTGGGATTTGGCACATCTGATGCCAAGAGGTAAAGAGTTCCAGAATTTGGGGATGAAAGTGGAGAATGCAAGTTCACCTATCCTAGAGAAGCATTTCGGAACAGAGAATAGAGCTAGAGTTGAAGACCAGAGGGAGCAGGCGCAGTCAGCAGGGGTTAGCATAGCAGCTAGGGAAGAGGGAAGAGAAGAACGAATTATGTTGTCAGTCAGGCAACCTATAGAATAGGATTGACGGGAAGAATGGGACAACCAGCGAAGATCAGCGTACAATGTGCAGTGATGCTTACGGCAGTGAGCAGGCAGAACAAATCTACAAATATTGTTAGGCTACATCCTATGTTTGAAGGACATTAGCCAGTGCCATTGTGAAGACTGGCAGAGGTTAGGAAAGGCCAGGAAGCAGCAGACCTTATGCAATAGAGATCCTGGCAGCAGGGGTCAAGAACTGTCAGATCCAGTAAGCCAGTCCAATTTTAGAGTTGATGGACTTGCAAGATGCACTGACATGCAGAGAAAAACTAAGAAATGGATCCAGCATGACCCCCAGGTATTTGAAAGAGTGGATGACATCTACCAGGGAGCCATCAAGGCATCATACCTGGAGAGACGGGGGGAGGCACCAAGTTTCCTACTGGACCCAAACAGCATAGCCTGGGTCTTGGCCACATTCAGCACCAAGCAGTGGAATGTAAGCCACTTTTGGATTTGATGCAGGTCAGAGGAGAGGCAGTTTATTTCTTTGATTGAGCTGGAGGAAACATAAAGTACCAAATCATTGACGTAAAGTGAGGAATGATAGTGGGTTGGCATGGTAGGGAGGTTATTTATGAACAAAGAAAATAGCAGGGTGCCGAGAATGGAACCTTACGGGACACCAGAATGTAGTGGAGCATAGGTAAAGAGAACTTTCTTGTAAGTAACAGACTGGGAGCGGTTGAACAGATAGCTGGAAAACCAGGCAATGGTAGACTGAGAAACGCCAAGTGAACCTAGCTGATGTAAGAGCAGGGAGTGGTTGACCAAGTCAAAGGCCTTTAACCTGTCAATAAAAATGGCCCCAGTAAGATGGCCTCTGTCCATGTTTGTTCAGATGTCAATAGTGAATTGTAATAGGGCTGTCATAGTGCTATGGCCCTTCTTAAAGCTGTGCTGAGCAGGGGATTGCTGGTTAGAGCTGGCTATGTAGTCGGCCACCTGATGATGGATAAGCTTCTCCAGAAGTTTACTGAGGGTCGGTATTAGAGCAATGGTGTGGTAATTCATTGGGTTTTTAGTGTCACCCCTCTTGAGGATGGGGATAACCCTGGCCTTTTTCCACAAGAGAGGCACAGAACCAGAGCTGAGGGAGAGGTTGAACACACGTGTAATAGGGGTGGCAAGAAGGGATGCACCTAACTTGAGGATTCTAGGTTCCATCCCATCAGGGCCTGTGCTCCCATGAGGGGACATCTTGTTGAGGACACGTAATGTGTCCACCCTAATGACTTGCTGGAGGATCAAGGGGGGATGGGTCGAGAGGGAAACATGGTTGGTAGGATCGATGTGAGTGGGTATGTCAGTGGTGGGGTTGTGGAGGGAGATGAAGAGCGAGTTGAAAGTGTTAGCAATTGTGTATGGGTTGTTGCAAGAGATGTTGTCTATTAGCATGTCTCTCAGGGTTTGTGAGGAACTACGGCCTATTATATGGTTTATTTGTGCCCATTACCTTTTTGGGTCACTAGAGGAGGAATGGAGGAGTCCTCTATAATAGTTACTTTTAGTGGCATGGATTTCTTTCTTACATGAGTTTCACAGGGTTCAATAATGGGACAGACAAATAAAGCCATGCCAGGTAGAGAAGGAGCCCATTCCAGAGAAACTAAACCTGGGTCCAGCAAGGAATCGAGCATGGGGGTGGCAGAAGAATTCAATCAACCTACAAACGCCGCGCACCTCAAAGCAATACAAAAACTAGATGGAAAGATGGAGGAATTTGCACTGTAATTTGAAAATATGGACACTAAAATTGTTAAATTGGAGGAGGAAACCAAAGTAGCAGTTCAGACAGCCTCATCGGTGATGACAACCACTTTATGCCTGGTCAAATAGAACAGGGTGCTGAGAAGGTGCTTGAAGAATTTGGAAAATCTCTGCAGAGCAGCCAATATCAGGATCTTAGGTCTCCCAGAAACCATTGAAGGGGAAGATCATTCTGGATTCACAGAAAACTGGCTCAAAGAGAGACTTTCAGCAGTGTGGAGAATTGTTTGAGTGTGGTGGCGTTGCTTTCTCGAGGTTCCACACACCGCTTGGCTACAGGTCAGCTTCCTCCTCACACCATCCTCGAAGTCTTGGGGTCTGCTGTAGAAAAAGATCACATTATAGCCCAGGCAAAGAGAAGTGGAACAATGGAATGGGAAGGGAATAAAATCCACATTTTCCCAGACCTAAGCCATGTGACAAGGCAAAGGAGACGAAGTTTTGATGCTGCACGAGCCCGTCTCAGACAACTCCGAATTCAACATGTTCTGGTGATGCCAGCAAGCCTGCATATCTTCTATAGGGGAAAAAACTTACTAATTTGCAGAACCTGTGGAAGCAGGAAAATTTATAGACTGGGCAGAAAAAGAATTTCAAGCAGAGTGCTAATTCCAATAGTGAGGAAGCGGACAGTGATTTAGAGACTGGTAAAGCAGTTTACTGGGACTTAGTGTTCCTTTTCTTCTTTCTCTCTAAAGACATTGCCAATTGAGAAAGAGATGAAAGTTTCTTTTTCCGTATTGGATAATTACCTAATACGATAAGGACACTGCGTAGTTAGGCAGGAAGTTTATGGTTTCTAGCCTGCTAGAATTGTTAAGGGGAAATAATATACCTGTTCCCAGCTTGGGCTTAAAAGCTGAAATTTATTCTCTGTTGCTTGGATTGGGCATCTGATGTAACAGAGCTCTGCAAGAAGCTAGTATATGACTGATGTAATTATCGATGTAGAAGGGAGCAGTTACCATCTTCGTGACAGGGAAATATATGTGTAGTTTAAACAAAAATATGGGTTACTCCCTGCTCATGCTTGCATTGTGCCAATCCTAAGAAATGATGTAGCATTAGTTTTTCAACTAGTTATAGGGGTCTAATAAGTGTGTTATTGTAAAACTGATGTGTCACTTTACCTTGTGCATTGTGGCTTGCAACATCTGTATACCTACCTATATGATTATTGTGCTGTATGTTTTATGCAGTAAAATCAATAAATACAAAGTACAAAAAAAAATAAAAGGTGAACACCAGTCTGGGAACACACTGCTGCAATGCCTATGCCATACCCAAAAAAGCCAGACTGACTCTAGTCACCCAGCTCCTGCTGCCAATTCTAGCGTACGCAAGCATAGTCTACCAGTATGCAAACAACTACTATCTAAAAAAGATTGGACATAACCTTACATAAGATGGCAAGATTCGTCCTTAGATGCTCATACTGCATGAACCTCTTTGAAATGCTCAACAGACTAAACTGGAACTCTCTCAGACCAGAAGGGGAAAATCCAAGATAATCATGGCTTACAAAATAGTTAATGGCAAGATAACCAGACACCAAAACTTAGTGAACAAATTTTCCAAAACCAAGCACGATATGCAAGATCAGAAATAGGGGTCTCTACATTCCCACAGCCTGATCCAACTGTAGGAAAATGACCATCAATTACTTCATCTCCATACCTTGGAACTCCTTGTCTCCTGCATCACGTAGGAGCAAAACTCCATCGGAAATGAAAACCATACTACAAACAGAATTCACCAGCATTTGTAATTGTAAATGAATTGAAATTGGCTGAGTGTAGAAACCTTACCTGGATAAACATCAGCTGTCTTGGTCCATATATTGCTTTTGGGCATGCACCTCCCATGGCGAAACCTCTACAGCGACATACGTCACTGCCAACAACAGTGTCAGGTCACTGTAGAGGTTGTACCTGGGACCGGGCAACACTTTCCTCTGACCTGCACCCCCTCCTTGAACCAACTCCAACTCAGAGTTGATATCTTTAAGAATAGGGGGTGCTGGTGGCAGAGCCCCCTGTGTGAGCTCAGGGGCGTAGCCCCCCCAAAGAAAAAAACTGTTCCTGCTGTGCACAGTCCCCTGCTGACTGCAACTCACAATCGACAAGGAGCCTGGCACTGCGATGCCAGTCGACTAATTAGTTGTCGACTCGGCATCGTAGATCCTTTCTTTTGTACTCCTATCTGTCAATGTTGATACTAATGTAATGAGTTTGCCCTCCTACCTGCAAATGTCAAAGTCACTGTAACATACTTAATCACAAGACAGCTTTGAAAATAGGTCTATAGTGGTCCTAACAGTTCTTATCCTGCCTAAAAATTGCAATTTCTATCTTAAATGGTCGCTCACACAATCTGTAAAGGCTGAGAACAGAAGACACAGACACATATTTTGTCCTTCTCAGGATTCATCAGCATGGCTTCATTGGTAGCACATCTGCCTCTGGGCCAGAATGTCATGGTTTCTAGTCCCAAACTGAGAGTGGGCTCATACCAGAAACACTAGCACCTGAATGCATTACTAGGAGGATGCTATACTGTTGAGGTGTTCCATCCTGTGAATGAGACATTAAATCAGAATCCATTCTGCCCATCTCTGGCACTGTCTTGGTGGGTGTTCAGGTGAAAGGAGAAGAGCCTAAGTCACTTTTTACAAGAGTACAGAATTTTCCCCAGTGTCCTGGCCAGCAATCCACTTCCCTTAAAAAAATAGTTTGTGCAACCTGTCCATATCTGCATGGGGTGTTGATGTCTGAAATAGCTGCACTTGTCTCTCATTGCTTGTAAAGCACTTTGGGATGCAGCATGCATGAAAAGCATATGTTTTTCTTCGTCTCATCTGTATTTCAACCCAGAGGAAGAGACAACCAACCATATGATGGTCTTATGAGTTTGGGTCGTGGTGAACCCAAAATACTGTAGGAAAGTGATCTATAAAGCAGAGAATCTCAGCACAAAAGCACAGAGGCAAGGGTAACTGGAAGGGGCATTAACAATAAGGCCAGGTTTCAAAGGAATACAAAATCATGCATACTCCAATAATGCAAGGCATCATGGGAGCATATGCAAATCACCATGAAATAATTTAGACTGCTTCTGCTTTAAGCCAAAGCGTATTGTGACAAATGTCCTCTCACACAACCTGCAAAGGTTGAGAACAGAAGAAGACACATGTTTTATTCTTCTTGATGAAAGCATGTTCCTGCACCAAAGCCCTAAAGCCTAAAGCAAAATTAGTCTAAATTCTTTCATGGTGTTTTGCATATATTCCCCACGATGCTTTGCATTACTGGGATATGTGTGATTTTGTATTTCTGCAAAATTCTATGTTTCTATGTGCCTTTTTTTCTAGATAGGCAATATATTTTGCATGGAGGTAGGTTCGTAAGAAGTAGTGTTAATGGGGGGGTGTGGCCAACCGCGGATGAGATGGCTGCCTAATCTTTTCGCTCTGCGGCTAAAGGGGTATAGACTCTGACAAACTTCGCATAGGGGAGTTTCTATGGACACGATTATTGATGATACAAGGGGGTAAATACACCACGACTAAGGTAAGGAAGGAGTGAATCGCTAATTGTTCCTTTCAAATGGCTTACTCTCACCTCAATGATAATTCTCCCAACCACGAACTAGGCCCAATTCTTGGCACGGCCTGCAATGCCATTGCGGCCAGGTGAGAGCTCATACCGAGACAGATATTTCCGCTAAATTCTAGCACAAATGGAGCAGCTTACAATGGCTGCCAATACAACTACCAAGCGATAAAAGGAATCGAAAGTCTACCTATTTCATACTGGCGGAGACTTGGATCACAAGACGCACCCATATACAACCTGATGGCGAATATGAGGGATCAAGCAAAACTGATTCATTTTCTTCAGGAGAAGGTCGATGACCTTGAAAACAGGAGCCGACAAAATAATCTCAGATTCATAGGTTTTCCAGAGGGGGCTGAAAAAGACAATGCAGTTTTATTCCTTCAGCAAACTCTTCCTCCATTACTGGGTCTTCCAGAGGACTATAAGCCTAAGATAGAACCTGCTCATCACTCCCTGGCCCCTTCTCCTAAACTGGGTAAAAGACCTAGGCCATTACTGGCTAAATTTCTAGACTTCAGGCAAAAAGAGGCCAGCATGAGTGCAGCCAGGAAAACTGGTAATATAATATGGCTGGGGCACAGGGTACATGTTTCAGGATTACTCGAAGGAATTCTCTGATTGTAGGAAGGAATATAGTTTGGCGAGGAAGATTCTTCATGCACATGGATACTCCTTTTCTTTGCGTTATCCAGCTACATTGAGGGTGATTCACAACAGAGAGCCGTTGTCATTTGTATCCTCTGAAAATCTGATGGATTTCTTAAGAGCCCAGCATCCTGAGGACTTTCGGGTACAAGGATCTTACACGGCTACGCAGATGATGGTGGACACAACAGAATCAGAAGGTACCTTGCAGGCTGCCATAGAAACAGCTACCACCCACCAGATCCATAATTTTGAGGCAGTCCTGCAGCCTAGATCGAGGAAGCAACATCCCTCAGCCTGGCATCCCAAACGTCAGCACCCCAGAATACGGGCGACTTTGATGAGCTCTCGGTCAGACCAAAGGTATGGAGCCCACCCAGGTATGGATCTGCCTGTGTATTTTTCTCTGAATCCTTATGCCCTGCTGCAAACGGACAGCCCCGACACACATGAAGAAACCAGTGGGGGCATACCAGTGCAGCTGCATAGCGATAATGAAGATAATGCAGGACAGACTCAATCCTGGTCAGACGTTGTGGCATCCTCCTTGAATCTACGATTGGGCCTTAATCATCCTCCAGCTACCGCTGGGACTGCTAGTTCCTCTAAGAACACAGAGACTGACGTAGCAACTACAAAGGCCAACTCGGACTCAATTACTTGAAAAAACTCAGCTAAGTGTTGGCTCTTACCTAAACTAAATGGGTGTGCTATGCTTTCTGTAAGAGCACACTCCCCCATTGTCCCCTTTCTCCTTCTTCTCCTCATTACCTTTTATTCCCCCCCATTCCTCCCCTTTGATATCCTCCTGCTACCCTTTTGAGCTTCCTTTTTCAGGGGCAAGGTAAATATCCCCATTAGCAAACCCCTATGAGCTGAGCTTTACTGCTTCCTTTTTAGGCCACTAGACAGAGACTCTTTGTTAATTGTAGATAGTGGCAATGCTTTACTGGCCTCCCCCCCCCCCAGGGACGCACATGATGGCCTTGTGGCATATGCTGCTGGCCTAATCACATGGGGCTTCCCTCTGGCCGTGTACAGGTCTGTTGTAAATAGTTTTGGTAGTTATAGTTGTTGTTTGAATGTATTGCTAACATGCTATTTTTTGCAGGGTATCAGGGCATGTGACAGGGTTACATGGACAGAATCTAGGTTGCTTGACCACGGCAAGGTTTCCTGGAGGGGGCTCCCTCCCTCTCAGCCTTTACTTTACATTGCTCTCTTTTTTCAGACCGACCACTATGATATATCTGGACTATGGCTGATTTAAATTTTGTCACCTGGAATGTATGGGGCCTTAACACCCCGAAAAAAGCATTCACAGGTTTTGGGGCACTTAAAAAGGCTGGGAGTGGATGTTGCAATACTCCAGGAGACCAAGCTTCGTCAAGCAGATAATGATAACCTAAAAAGGGCATGGGTTGGCTTGGTGGTCTCTTCCTCAGCTACTACGCACAAAAGAGGGGTTGCTATTCTTGTGCACAAATCTTTACACTGGATCTTGGTTAAATCCAAGCGGGATAACTTGGGCAGATAAGTGGTGGCTTTATTCACTACACAACAGGGGCCCCTGGTGGTAGCTAATATGTATGGCCCAAATGAGGATACACCGGAACCTTTTCATGCCTTGGTTCAGTGCCTTTCCTCCTTAGTGGGAGACCATACACCATTTTTTTCTGGGGGGTGATTTTAATATTTCCCTATACCTAAGAGCTGACAGGAATGTGGATATCCCAGATAAACACCCTAAAGCTAGGAGGGCTTTACAACAACTTATGGCAGAAACAGGGCTGCGGGATGCCGGGAGGGTCCTGCATCCTTGAGATCATGAATTCACCTTCTTTTCCTCAGTCCATCAAACGTATTTCCAGCTGGACTATTGGCTCATACCCTCACTACAGTGGAGCATAGAATTTGATGTCCAGATAAATCCAATAATATCAGATCATGCACCTGTCCGCTTGCTGTTGATGTGGGGTTCAGGCACTAAACACGCTCGCTCCTGGAAGCTGGACCCTTTGTTATTGAGGGACCCAGATTTTCCAGCCTGGGTAGCCATACAAGTTCAGCTTTTTTTACAGTACAACCCCCACTCAAGCTAACAGACCCAGCCTGCAGGTGGGAAACACTGAAAGTTACGCTCCGTGGGGCTATTATGGTCCATGCTGCCGCACATAGGCAGCAGAGGGAACAGCGACTTCAAGAGCTTGAACGTCGCCTATCTGAACTTGAGGGCATTTGCAAAAATCTCCCCCCTCTTCCTCAAAGCCCCAGATATGCCACTCCGTATTTAGAAGTGATCAGTATCTGTATGGACATAAATAGTTTTTTGGATAGGAAGGCGGAGCTGGTTATTCTCCACTCAAAACACAGGTACTGGGCAGCTGGTGAGAAAGGGGGGAAATCCTTGCACACAGGCTGCATAAGCAGAGAGCGGACAGTTATGATACGGGCCTTAGGGATCCAGGTGGAGCACTACAGGTGTCACAAGAAAGTATAAAGTCCATTATGGCAAATTTCTATAAAGATTTGTACACATCCTCTAGATCTATGGATCCCACTAGGATAAGGCAGTTTCTGGACCTCCTCTCTGTCCCTCAATTATCCCTGCAGGAGGCTCAGGTCTTGGAGGACCCCATCACCCCAATGGAAGTGACCCTTGCATTAAAGGCTTTAAATGCTGGGAAAGCACCAGGTGGAGATGGGTTCCCTCCTGAGATTTGGAATCTGGTAGCCCCTCAAATCACCCCTCTATTGGCGACCGTCTTCAATTCAGCAAAAGACAAGGGTTCTTTCCCGAGCTCTTTCAGAGAAGCGATCATTACCATTTTTCCTAAGAATGGAAAGTACCCTACTAACCCCTCCAATTATCAACCAATATCATTGCTAAACTCCGACAGCAAAATTTTCGCAAAAATTATGGCCATGCGGCTCAGCCCCTTACTCACTTCCCTGGTTCATCCCTCCCAGGCAGGTTTATTTCCAGGAAGGTTCAGTAGGGATTATATCCGATCTATAATCAATATTATGACCTCTGCACAAACATGCCACACTCCTGCCGCAGCAGTGGCAATAGATTTCGAGAAAGCTTTCAATTCCCTCGAATGGGATTACTTGCTACAGGTACTCAAACCCATGGGCTGTGGACCTTATTTTCAAGCCTGGATTGCTGCACTCTACAATCAGCCCAGGGCGCGAGTTTCTATAAACGCTTCTTTGTCAGCTACATTCTCCCTGGGATGGGGTACCAGGCAAGGATGTCCCCTTTCCCCTTTACTTTTTATTTTAGCAGTGGAACCCTTAGCAATAGTCATTAGATCTTCTACTTCAATTGCAGGCATCTGCATTGGTGAAAAGGCATACACCTCATTCCTATATGCGGACGACTTGTTGGTGCCCCTAGCTAACACCCCAGCCTCTATCCCCCCCCCCTTTTTCAATTGCTGTCGGAGTTTGCAATGGTTTCAGGCCTAAAAATAAATTGTACTAAAACAGTAGTGCTCTCATTAAATACCCACTGCATGGAGTCTCTAGTTGACCAATATGGGCTTCAGTGGGCAGCTCACTCGATAGTGTTCTTGGGCATCAGACTTCAGACGACCTATCTAAAATCTGGGAGGTAAATCTAAAACCCTTGATAACAGAAATTAGCACCAAATTGTATTGCTGGCATAAATTGCATCTTACTTTGGCTGGGAAAGTGTCAGCCATTAAAATTATAGTTGCCCCTAAGCTTCTTTATACTCTATCACACATCCCTTTGGCACTGCCTGCAACGTGGACAACAGTGATAGAAAAGCTCATTTCTAGCTTTCTGTGGGAAAAGACCAAACCTAGATATAGTAGAAATAAACTACGTGCCCACTGGAAGGAAGGAGGTTGGAACCTCCCCTGGATAAAAGGATATCAATTAGCATACCTCACAGTGCAAACGATGGCCTGGTTCCTCTCCTCCGCGGGACAACAAGCCACAGTGGGCCGAGATGGAGTCAGTTATGGCCACACCAGGGATCCTGGTGATGTTAATATACTCCCCTTTACCCCAACCCTTGCAGGAACATCCCTCTATATCAGCTTCTGTTTCAGCATGGCACTTAGTCCATAAGAAGCTTAAGGCGAACCGCTACCCGCTGGCAGAAATGCCAATTCGGCATAACAAAGCCCTTACGATTGCAGGAAAACCCCTTATCTGGATAGAATGGGTAACTAAAAGAATCTTTACTCTAGCTCAGGTCCTAGATATTAGGGAAATAAATCTGAAGTCCTTTAGAGAATTAAATAATGAATATCACTTGGGGAACAAGACCTTCTAGCAATACCTGCAATTACGCAGTGTGGTACAGACTTACATTAAAACTCGCCAAGAGGTACAACTGAGTAACCTCTCTCCCCTGTCTAGCTGGATACAGGTGAAAAAAGGTACAGTTAGATGCATTTACTCAGCCCTTAGACTACAACTCCCCTCTGGGTCCAACTCAGCAAAGGCCAAATGGGAAAAGGCCCTTAATCAGAATATTTCAGAGGAGCAATGGTCCCTATTTTGGAAGGCAGCTCACAAAAATCTCCCAGATGTACGCAGCCAACTCATACAGCATAAAATTCTATCCCATTGGTATCGCACCCCCAGCATGCTTTGCCGTATGTGTCTGTCGGACACTGGTCATTGTTGGAGATGTGGCAACCCAGGTGGAAACCTGGCCCATATCCTGTGGAGCTGCCCCAAACTATCTCCCTACTGGATAGCGGTGTCTGGCCTTGTGGAACAGATTTTGGGGCTGCCAATAGGGCTAACCCCTACACTTTGGATTCTGGGTCTGCTACCACAGGGAATAAGGCTCTCCAAGTTACAGATCTGATGGCTATCCATGGTCAGCCTGCAGGCCAAAAGACTCATTTTGAGCCACTGGAGGTCCACTGAGATTCCATCCATGTCTGAACTTTACAACTCAGTGGCTCAAATTGCCAAGTTTGACCATCTATCTCACATAGCCGATAATACACTCTCCCAATATAATCTTTGCTGGGGCCCCTATATGGCTTTTCTCTTCCCCAGAGCAGGGGTGGGGTGATTGCTAAGGCTTACCCCTAAGGATTTAATACAAATTCAGGCCTGTGATTGACAACCCTGATCGCTGGTTATATTATGTAACACTGATTGCATGACTATATATATCCTAAATAATTTATGTTGGATACCTTGAATAGCTTGTTTTTTGACTTTCTGTCATTTTAGCATCTTTTTAAGTTCAATCCTGTGATCTTTTCCTTCCCCTTTTTATTTCTTTGTGAAAAAGACTTCACAATAGGAACAGGTTATCTTCCTGGTGAGATTGTGCTCCAGTATGGAAGCACAATTCCTTAATCTCACCCTAAGGTGGACTACTACAGGTGGATATGTGTGCCAGTATTGAAGCACAATGCAGTATCATGGATTTCTTTTTTGTTTCTGTGAATAAGTTTGTACCACTCTCACATAGAGCTAATGGATGAAGTGTACTGTATTGATCATAGTCTTATATCACTTGATCTATGTACCGCTGTTCAAATCATAGACTATGGCTCTGAATATTAACTGTATGTTCCTATTGTTGGAAATACAATAAAAAGTATTAAAAAAAAAAATGAAGTAGTGTTAATGTGGATCACAATTCTTAAACCCTAGTGTTGAATTCGTTGAGTGGGATATTCAAAAGGGTTGCGCCATGCGCAATAGGGTTGCACCTGCGCAAGTCCGAAATTGCGTCATTCTGCGATATTCAGCAGGAGGCAGTTGCGCCACTGAAAACATGCTGAGCAACAGCACAATGCTAATGAATGCATGCTGAACTGGAGGGGGAGGAACCATGCATAAACTGCACAGCCCGATATTCAGCCGGGCTGTGCAGAGTTGTGCAGGTGCAACCTCCAACCTGCACCTGCACAACTTTGTGCCAAAAAAAAAGGAGTAAGTCGAGGGCCACCCACAGGTGAGCTGCCGCATTGCAGGGCGCAACACAGCAGCTGCCACCTGTGGCTGGCCCTCAACCTACTCCCTGTGCCCCTGCAGCCCGATTGTGGGCAAAAGTGTAAAAATCCCCCACCTCTGACTGGCCCGATCGCGGGCAAAAGCATAAAAAATCCCTCCCTCCGACTCAGCCCGATTGTGGCAAACGCTAAATAACCCCCACCAGCCCGATCGCGGGCTGCAAAGTGCCCCCAGAACATATCCCTGGTGGTCCAGTGGACCGCTAAGCCTGATCGCAGGCTGAAGAAGTTTAAAACACCTCGAACACATCCTGGTGGTTCAGTGGACGCTAGGCCCATTGCGGGCTGTAAATGTTCAAACACCCCCAGAACATATCCCTGGTGGTCCAGTGGACCGCCAAGCCCGATCGCTGGCTGAAGAAGTTTAAACCCCCGAGCGTATCCTGGTGGTCCAGTGGACCGCTAAGCCCGATCGCGGGCTGTAAATGTTCAAACACCCCAGGCGTATCCCTGGTGGTCCAGTGGACCACTAAGCCCACTGCGGGCTGTAAATGCTAACCCCCCAAGACCATATCCCTGGTGATTTAGTGTCCCCCCCACCCACCCATGAAGCCTACCACCTCCACTCCCCTCCGGCAGCGGTAGCATCCCACCCTCTGCCACCGCCGATGTTCCTGCTCGGGCTGCACGCCATTGGCTCTTGCTCTGCACCAATGGGCATGCAGCTCACCGGCAGTCAGTTGGCGGGCAGCGGGCGGCAGGCGGGTGGATGTTGCCACCCGCCAGTGCTGGGGAGTGGGTGGTGGGGCTTCGTGGGTGGGTGGGTGGGGGGACACTAGATCACCAGGGATATGGTCTTGGGGTTATACTGACAGCCCGCGATCGGGCTTAGCGTCCACTGGACCACCAGGATACATTCTGGGGGTGTTTGAACATTTACATCCGCGATCGGGCTTAGCGTCCACTGGACCACCAGGGATATGTCGGGGACACTTTGCTGCCCACGATCGGCTGGTGGGGGTTATTTAAGCATTTGCCCACGATCGAGCTGGTGGGGGTGATTTAAGCTTTGCCCGTGATCAGGTCAGTCGGGGAGGGGGATGTTTATGCATTTGCCCGCGATCGGGCCAGTTGGGGGGTTGGGGGGATTTCTTACACATTTGCCTGCGATCGGGCTTCAGGGGGCGTCAGTCCCCGACGGCTGCTGCCTGGCAGGGCGCCAGGCGCAAGTCCTCGGGGATCAGCGCACCTGCATGCTAATGGCATGCAAATGGGGCCATAAACAGATGCAAATGGCCCCCGCACCTTGTATGAATTATGGCCCCATTTGCATGTCACCTTTGAATATCGGAAATTTACGCATGGCGCAATGGTACTTTGGCGCCACCGCAACTTGAATGCTCCACTTGACCACTTGCGGTGGCATGTTCCACTGCGCCAGTACAGTTGGTTGTGGTTGAGGGTGATATCAAAGGAGTTGCTCAACAGCGCAACTCCTTTGAATATCGCCTGCCACACCCCTGCACAACTATTCTGTGCAGCGCAAGGGCTTGCGCCACAAAATAGCGCAGTTTGAATATCCAGTCCATTGTCTTTTTGTCTTTCTCCATGAACCATGTCACTTAAATGTAATTTTTTTATAGAGTAAGCCCACCTTCCACGGTCTAGGGGTATTCAGATGGTAGCTGAGGGGAGGAGAGCCCCAACAACAGAAATAGGCACAGTCCCAAGGGAAAAAAGCCCTTACCAATACAGACGGCTTCATTACATGGCTGGTTCTTCCTCATAATGGGTGCCATGCTAGGTGCTGGGCTGTGGGACTAAAATGTGGTTAGCAATAACAACCTTGACAGACTGAAGGTCCACACATGGAAGCTGCAGGAATGGGGGGGGGGGGGCCCATTTAATAGAGAACAAACTGGCCAATCCAAAACATATTTACAGAACTATTCTTCATGCCCAAGAGCCCACAAAAGAAGCTGAGACAGTTCATTGGTGGTGTTACTGTGGTCATGCAGACCCCCACCCATTTCTCAGTTAGTCCTTGGGCCGGGAGGCCACATATTGGCTATGGCACCTTCTCCCACACCACACTGGTCTCCTCTCCCTGCTGAGGGTCCAAGGGGACAAAACAGAGTGATTCCATACTCTTAGGGCTCCACCAGGACCTCTCCTCTGAGACTGGTCTTCCCATGGGAGACTTCCCCCCCAAAGTCAAATGTGGTGGACATCCCCACCTGCCCAGCTTGAGACATGGCAGTCCCTCTCAGTCCTCCTGTTCATTCTAGCCTCCCAGAACACCAACTCTGACTTTGGATCATGGGGCAGAATGGACTAAACCCACCCAATGCCATAGCTCTAGTTCAGGTTTCTCCTCCCTCTGGGGGCTTCCCATGACAGGCAGAATGGTTGTTCTTTCCGAACTGCAAGCATATGCGGCTGTGAGTTCAATTTCCATCACCATCACTATACCACCACCACACAGAGCTGACTACCCAGAACCCAGAGCGGAAGCAGGCAATTGGCCCTGCTCCCGTGGACTGGACGCTGAATTCCTCGGCACTGAAATAGCACCCAAAAAGGCACCAAAGGAACCCATTTATAACCAACCACCTGAAGCAGTGACCTCCGACCCACAGAGATCTCACCCCAGGGCAAGGACCATAAATATTAAAATTACCACTGCCCAAAATGGTTCAAGGGAGGGAAAAGTGGGTAAACCCAACCCATGGGATGGTTACAAGTACTTTTTTTTGCAGTGGTTTGGTTTGGCACTCAGGTCAGGTACCTCTAATTAGTTCTATCAGTCATCTCCTAACCCCACCACCCACCTCACCCTCACCCTAGACCTGGGGATCCAGCAGGGGCATAGGGTCCTGGAGTGCCATTCTTTCTGCACTTCTCCCCTGTGATTCTTCCCTCCATCCACCTTGCTGATGCTACACAGCCATGTGGTAGCCTCATATGCACTCAGCATGCACCTGTGGGAGTGTGAACACCCTGGCCCTCCACAGGAGTCACTATGATGGCTGAGTGGCCACACACCAGGGGCTAGGGCACACTATGGGCAGCATGTCCCTAGCCCTCAGAGTTTGAATTTAGTTTTAAGTTACACTTTGTTGTTATCAACACCCTCTTTTTCCATTATGGCTTACCTTGTCCCACACACTGATGAGCAGGTTTGCCATCACAGACACCACCCACCTTCCTGGGTCATGGAGTCATACCACATTTTTCACACCCAAACAGTGTCACCTCTTTTCCCCTCACAGTCCCCTTTCATCATGATCTCCAGAATGACTACTCACTGTGCAGCAGGCCTTACCCTCTTCATCCCAATAACCAGAGCTGCACTGTGCTTCCCATACACCTACTCCCCACCCCCTGTGCTGAAAATGACATCACAACATCAGAAAAGTGAATAATATATTGTAAATTGGCACTCTATGACAAAAATGGCTGTCAGGATCTGGGACAAACTAGGGACAGGTGGGTGATATTTTTTCATAGAAGCTATGCCCCCCCCCCACCTCACACACACATTAATCACCCAGCAAAAGTGTTACTGGGAAGTAGTGCTGCCATGACAAGGCCTTTCCATTGGCACAGGAATAGTGAAAAAAAATAAACATACATTTTTCTCTGGTAAGTGGGGTGTGGGAGTTTTGAGGCCTTGAGGTACGTGTGGTCTCTTGGTGCCTGTCGATTGGTTGCCTCTGAAAACTGGTCAGCAGTCTGGCCCTATAAGCTCTGTCAGAAGCCTGCCCCCTACATCCAAGACCAATCGGAAGCCTGCGCCCTCAGCCTTGTTTGAGCACCCAAAATCTTTTCAGTAGCCTCCCCTTCCCCCAAAGCTAATCAGCTCCATAACACAAAATGCACATGCATTAATATGCACAAATAAAATGCACATATAAACCAATACACCCAGGTACATACACCAGTACAGACAGACACACAGATACAGGGAAATACACACACACACACACACACACACACACACACACTCACACATACGTACCATGACACAAAGATGCACACACATTAATACACACAGCTAAAATGTACATATAAACCAATACACCCAGGTACATGCAGCAGTACAGACAGACACACACATACAGGGAAATATACTCACACACACAAACATGCACACACACACACACACACACTCACACATACGTACCATGACACAAAGATGCACACGCATTAATACACACCAATAAAATGCACATATAAACCAATACACCCAGGTACATGCACCAGTACAGATAGACACACTGATACAGAGAAATATATTCACACACACACACACACACACACACACTCACTCACACATACATACCATGACACAAAGATGTACATGCATTAATACACAAAATTAAAATGCACATGTAAACCAATATACCCAGGTACGTGCACCAGTACAGACAGATACACAGATACAGGGAAGTATACACACACACACACACACACACATATATACACAAACATAGTCACACATACGTACCATGACAAAAAGATGCACACACATTAATACACACAGATAAAATGCACATATAAACCAATGCACCCAGGTACATGCACCAGTAATGACAGACACACAGATACAGGGAAATATACTCACAGACAGACACACACACACACACACACATACACACTCACACATACATACCGTGACACAAACACACACCCACACATACACATACATACCATGAGACAAAGATGCACACGCATTAATACACACAAATAATACACATATAAAACAATACACCCGGGTACATGCACCAGTACAGACAGATACACAGATACAGGGAAATATACTCACACACACACACACACACACACACACACACACACTCTCTCACACACACGAACCATGACACAAACACACACACCACTACGTAAACCATTTTTTTTTCATACAACTGTTTGCCCGCCTGTCGCCATCTTCTCCTGCCATTGGGCCCTGAGGCTACCACTCTGGGGGCCATTACATATGGTAACGGGGAGACAAGTAGGTCCACTAATAGTCAATAACATACCAATAACATCAAAAAAAGTTATAGCCGATAAATTAAACAAATATTTTTGTTCAGTCTTTTCAAAAACAGACACACATCAGACTCAAATAACAGAACAAGTCAATGAACCTAATTACTTTATAACAATTAATCACGCAAAGGAAGTATTGAAAACACTCAACAAAAAATGAAGTCCAGGACCTGATGGGATCAGCCCCAGATTCTTGGCAGAAACTGTCGACACAGTCTCTCTCCCCTTAGCTATTATCTTTAATAAATCACTTAAAGAATCAACAGTTCCTACAGATTGGTTGACAGCCTATGTGACACCTATTTTTAAAAAGCGGAGTAGATCTAACCCAGAAAACTTTCGACCCATAAATTTAACCTCAGTGCCATGCAAACTAATGGAAAAAAATCATTAAAACCCTAATAGAAGTAGAAGTTCTAAATTTAAACCTCAGCAGTATTACTCAGTATGGCTTTAAACAGGGATATTCAACAACTGCTAACTTAATAGCCTTCTATAATCATAGTCACCATGAGTTGGATGCTAGGGCTCCCATGGACATTATTCTCCTAGATTATAGTAAAGCCTTTGACCGTGTATCACACGTAAAATGAATTAACAAACTGACATACTTGGGAATTTCAACTAGTCTAATAAACTGGGTGGACCATTGGCTGACAAATAGGACCCAACAAGTAAAAATCAATGGACTTTGGTCAGACCTTGGTGAGGTGACCAGTGGAGTTCCTCAAGGTTCCGTTCTTGGACCTATTTTGTTTAATATATTTATTTCTAATATGCAGACCAGTTCTAACACCCACTTATCAAAATTTGTCAATGATACTAAATTGGCAGGTAAGGTAGACACACTGGATAACAGGAATCAATTACATTTAGATTTGCACAAAATTGAGGAATGGACAGTAACAAATGGTATGGAGTTCAATATTAACAAATGTACTGTACTTGGCAACAATAACCCACGTCAATCCTATATATTAAACAATATTACACTTAAGGTAACTAATTGTGAAAAGGATCTTGGGATTACTGTCAACAATAAATTGTCCTCTGGAGACCACTGTAACAAATTAGCTAAACACTCCAATGGGCTACTTAGAAGAATAAATCGCACTTTTGTGACTAAACTTGAAAATTACATTATTCCCCTGTACAGGACATATGTTAGACCACTCAGATTATGGGTCACCCTTTTGGAGCCTATATCTGAAAAAAGATATAGCAACTATAGACGGCATCCAGAGGACAGCAACATGGATGATACCTTACTTAACACAATTACCATATGATGAGAGGTTAAAGAAATTAAAACTTCATTCCTTGGAAACAAGGAAGCTAAGGGGTGATCGCCTGTTCCTTTATAAAACATTAGAAAATCCAATCCTTTATGCAACAATGCGGAATTATGCAACAAGAAAAGCAGTCTCTAGACTGCATTCTAAACAACTTGCCATACCCAAGGTATGCAATATAGTGTAGTGGTTTAAGGCACTGAGCTGCAAACCTGGATACCTGGGTTTCAACCCCACAGCCCCCACTTGCATACTGTGTGACCCTGAGCAAATCACTTAACTTCCTTGTGCTCCCAGGTCACACCTGGAAACAAGCTTCAGCTTAGTGTGCCTTTCCTGGTTAAGCAATTTCCCCAAGGCAAAGACCAACAATAGACTACATTACTTTACACTAAGGGCCCCAACAATATGGAATAAGCTACCTGGTGACCTTAATAATAGTCCTGATTTTGATACATCCAAAACTAAATTAGATCTCTGGTTAGATACTAATACCTAATAACAATCTACAACATTGTGGGGGGCACTCTTGATGGATGTTTTGCCTTCTTGTGCCCCATACTACCAAGTAATACCAAGTAATAGTGTTTTTTTCCCAGTTTTCTCCCCTTACATCCCCGTGGTCCCAGCAGACATGGTCGCACATGCACTAGGAGACACACATGAGTGCCGGAACCAGTAAAGACCCTGCCACAGCCACCCTTCTTAGCACCAATCCCCCATTTTCCTGACACTACTATCAAGCCTCCACTCAGTGACAGTCAAATGCCGGGAAACCTAGCCTTCCCAGTCTGGGACAGGAGAGCTGCCTGAAGGGCGGTCAATCCTCTCCCAACCCTCCCCCCTGCTGGCCCATGGTGGCTCTAGTGAGTTCCTGAATTCAGATCACCAGCATGGGAGAAGTGAAGCACTCCTCTTTGCCTCTTCCCTCTATGGCCCTGGGCCAGCCAATACACAAACCATTTTTAAAACATTTTTCTTATAGCAACTATCTACTAATGGCTCTGTCTGTAGCTTCACTCTGCATCTCTCATCTGCCCAATGGCAGGATCTCTGCCCCCCCCCCCACGTACCAGATAAGCTGGAATGGCAGGGGGAGTGTTCCATTTTGTGGCTTGTAATCCCCATCTTCTTCTACAGAGGGCCCAACAATCTAATCCCCCCAAGCAGGAGCTAGAACACGGGAGGGGTGAATGTAGAGCACTCTTCTGGGTCCAACACGTCAGTCTTCATGGAGGGCCAACTGGCTTGATGTGCTGGGGCAGCCTAGAGGGCACACTCTTTTAGAATAAATATTTCTCCTACCCTACCAAAAGCAACCCAGATGTTGGGAGGGAAACTCAGCAAGGACCTCCCAACCAAAAAATCAGCTCTCCCACCTGCATCCCCAAAGCTGCCACTGACCATGCCCACCTAATCTTGCCCCATCACTGGCCTTATCACTAGGCCTAAGTTTTTGAAGGCTGCTCCTCACTTCCCAGGCTGCTCCAGTGGCAGGTGCGGGTTCTCATCTTCATCCTAAGAGCACATCACTTGTCACCCCTCTCCAAACAAGAGGCAGAACAGTGGGAGTGGGGACCAAACTTCATCTGACCCTGCAACAAGCAGGAGCTGGTGAGTCTAAAGAAGCATTCTTTTGGGCCAAATATCAGTCTCCCCCCTGCCAGAAGATGCCTGGATGATGAGGGAAGCAACTCTGTATGGACCAGCCAGACCATGAAATCAGCTCCCCCTCCAATGTCCTTCAACTTGGTACCAATCTTCCCCATCCACCCCTGACAATATAATTTACCTCACTACTGGGTCCAGGGTCTTTGATGCCTGTCCCCAGTTCCCAGATCAATACAAACCAGGTGCTGTCTTCTCATCTTAATGCTAAGAGTGCATAGAGATGGCATCCTTAGGTCTCATAGATCTTTTTATGGGCATGTGAGGTAATTTGCCTATTAATTGCTCACCCTTTTCTCAAAGGTTGTATCCAGTTATTTTCGCCATTTTGCAATAACTATCCAATTTGTTCTTAAAGTCTTACATACTCTTGTTATTCACCACATACAAAGGTAGGTTATTCCATAAGGATACCACCTTCTGGAAGAACCACATAGACTATTTTTTTCGAGAGATTTATTTCCCCCTTTATGCTGTAGCATGAGGGCTCGCTTGCCACATTGTATATTTTTTTGTTTCTAAAGCTAAACAATGCTGCAAATCCTGGTTAGTGAAGGCCCCATAAACCAAACATAAGTCCCCTTTCAACCTGCAGTATTCCAGCGTATGCAGTCCCTGTATATCTACAATAGTAGCCACAGACATTGCCAGCTATTTCCAGATATTTTGTGACATTTCTATAGAGTTTCTCTCTGTTGACCCTGCTGAGGAAATGCCGAGAGCAGGAGATTTCTCTAGAAATGTCACAGAAATTTCAGGAAATAGCTGGCAATGTCTCTGGCTACTACTGTAGTCGTTCTTTATACTGAAGTGGCTTCATTCCTGTTTTCAATTTAGTGGGGCTTCGCTGTATTCCCTGTAAGTCTTTAATTTCTGTTCTATTGTAAGGTGACCAAAACTGGACACAGAAATCCATGTGTGGTCTCACCAATGAAGTGTACAGTGGCAGAACCACCCTTTTATCTCTGCTATTTATATGCCTACTGATAAAGGGCAGGATGCAATTTTTTTTTACTGTCAATTGACAGTGTCTTTTAAAACTTAAATCATTTCATATGGTAACTCCCAAATCTCTTTCTTCTGCAGCTTCCTTTAATACCTGTCCTTTTAGGACATACTCTGTTTTCCAGTTATCTTTTCCAAAATGCATCACTGAACATTTATCTACACGGAAATCTTAATTTATGCATCTGCACCCACAAATCCAGATTAGTCAGTTCCCTTTGTAGGTTCTCACTTTCCATTGCATTCTGAACCATCCAGCCCATCTTTGTGTCATCAGCAAATTTAGATAACCATATAGCTTCACCACATTCCATTGATGTAACAAAGATGGTCCTAAGACTGACCCCGAGGAACCCCACTGGTAGCTGGTGCCCACTTTGATTATACACCTTGTAATAACACCCACTGTTGCCTGTTTTCCAACCAGGACACAGTCCATAATGTCAACCTATCATTAATTCCTAAGTCACACAATCTGCTTATTAGCTCAATATGTGGCACTGAATTGAAAGCCTTGCAGTAATCTAGAAATATCACGTTTACAGGTTTGCCATCTTCCAGTGCTCTACTAACTTTATCAGAAAACTCATTGTTAGTCCGGCATGATCTTTCCTTTGTAAAGCTGTGCTGTGTTCGGTCAGTCAAATTATTTGTACTAATGTAACCCTCAATTTCTTCCTTCACTACCTTCTCCAGTACTTTCCCCAACACAGATGTCAAGCTCACAGGCATGTAGTTTTTGTACTGTGTCTTGTCCCCATTCTTGTATAATGGGATCACTGTTGCCCTCCTCCAGTTCACTACCACCTCCCCCATCCAGTGATGTTTGGAAGATTTTTGTGACTGGACCCACTATTTCTTTTGCTAATTCTTTGATAAATCTGGGGTGCACACCATCGGGACCAGGTGCTGTATTAGGGTCTAATTGTTTCAGCCTAGTAACATCACCTTCCTGAATTATAATTCTTGGACTAGAATCAAGTTGCATGCCAGATTTAGGATTTTTATCCTTTTTCTTAAAACAGTACAAAAATAGTCATTCAGCACTTCCACCATTTGCTTATAATTTGTGACCAAGTTTCCTGATAATGTCCATAAAAGGTCCCACTTGAGTACAGCCAGCTCTCTTGTAGTTTATGTAGTTATAAAATGACTTGTAATTATCTTTAACCTTGGTCACTAGTATGAGCTCCTGGTTCCCTTTTTCCTTCCTAATTATCTTCTTACACTGTCTTACTTGTTCCCTAAACACCTGCCTGCCAGGTTTCCAGGGTTGGACTGATCTGTAGGCAGCCATCAAAGGAATGGGGCCCATTGGTTAAGTTAGTGACAGAATTGGGTTGGGAAAGAAAGCTCTGTGGCAACTGGGTGGAAGTGGGGGGTGCATATTTGGGGATTAGGTTGAGTGGGGATTGTCGGGGCAGCTGGGTGGTTGCAAGAGGAGGAGATGATTTTAGAGGTGGGAGTAGCTGGCAACAGATAATCCATGGGTTGAAGCTGAAAGGCGGAAGTCAGCCCCAGTGTGGGAGGATACAGAAAAGGACATTGATTTTATATGATCGCTGGGCCAGATAGCTCTGTTATGATCTTCTCATGCTAGTAGGGAAGAGGGAGAGCAGTGTGTTAGCATTCCAAGTACGCTATCCAAGTTTTCTTTGTTTTAGGCCACTGAAAATGTGAAAACTTTAACATTTGTGATGTATAAATATAAGAATACAGCATTGAAATTTGTTAAACTTACACATCAGCGTTTATTTATTTAGTTATTTAAGCATTTTATCAGGAAAGACATACTGAGCAATAAGCGCTCATTTCCAGATGCGTTCTAGGGGAGTGGGAAAGTGGGAAAACAGTATGGGATATAATAACTAACAAGGAATTTACAGTAAGACAAACTGAATAAGAGATACAATAAGCAAAACACATATTGACACTTGAAGGCATTCATTACAATAACAGAAAAAAAAGAAGTTTTGGTGAGCCAAATATGAATAAGAGATACAGTCAGCCAAATACATGTTGACAACTGAGGGCATTCATAGAGAATACTGGATGAGCAACTATGCACAACCCGTGTTTTCTGCCACAGAGGGGTTCTGATTCCCTCTGACCTCAAGAGTGAAGCTCGAGGGGTCCATGGGAATCAGAACCCCGAGGTAAAAAAACACACTGGTTGTGCATAGAGTTGCTCATCCTGTATTTTTTATAGTGTATAGCACTGTGTGAAATATGTGTTTGTGAGTGTTTTTGCTTTCAAAATGAAACTGACTCATGCAGTCTCTAGAGGTTCTAGAATGCTGTTCTACCACAGTAGGGTAGAATCATATTCCATGACCTTTGAATTGTGGAACAACAGCATTTTGAAAGGGATGGAATTCTATACAGAACAACACTCCACTATACACTATATTACAATACCAGACAAAATAATATTGGAATAAGCAAGACAGTAGCACCAGTAAACATAGAGTAAGTGCTCTTTAGTGTTACAGAACAGAGTGGAACAGAGGGTGGGGGAGGAATGGTTAACAAGCAACACTTGCACAAGTAACTTCAGAAAAGTGCTGTTTTGTGGTAAAGAGCAAAAAGGTGGGGATAGTAAGGGTGGGGGAGATATGTTATGAACCAGCAATGACACAAGTAACATAGGAGTGTGATATGCATTGAGGAATAAGGGTGAAGGGAAGGGAAGGCCAGTAAACAACCACAGCTGCAGGGGGGAGTATAGGTCTTTTAGGTGAGTGGTGAGGACACAAGGGGAGACAGCATGATGGATGAGTGTAGGAAGTGTGTTCCAAAGTTTAGGGAAGCAGCGTGAGAAGGCAGCCTGGCCTGCCAAGGTGGACCTGGGAGGGATGTTTAAAGTGCGAGAGTCAAGGTTTCTAAGGGAGTGAGAGGACGGTGGTCTGGGTGATAGAGAGGAGGAGAAATATGTGAGGATATAGTGAAACCAGAATTTAGCTAGATAGCTGGCACTGTGCATACTGCACCCATCTTCAAGGGAGGGAAGGGAGAGAGAGACTGGTATAGGTTGCAGTGATGGATGCAGGAGGGCAGTCAAGAGCAAAGCAGCAGAAGGAATGAAACAGAGTGTCCAGCCTGGTTAGGGAAGATTTGGTAGCGGCACTACTGTACATCCCCATAGCCAAAGACAGGAAGGATCATTTTCTGGACACGTGCACAGCAGGCCAGCAGTGGAATGCACCCACAGTTTTTATATAGAACACGCAGTTTTCGGTGCAACTTTTTGTGGATGGTGTCAATATGTCCAGAAAAGTTGAGGTTCTGGTCTAACCAGACCCCTAGGTACCAAAAGGAGGTCCTGTTCTCAAGAAAAGTCATATCTAGGGTGTGGAAGGAGGGGGATGTGGGGGGGTGGGAGCAGAGAGAGTCTCTGCCTTGTCCCAAAGGTCATGGAGACTGTTGTCTTGGCATTTAAAAACAGATGATTCAATTGAAACCAAAGCTGAACCCTATCAATTTCTTTTATCGTCCTTACTTGAAGCGATGGAGGTGAGCATGATAGACCTAGAGTCCCTCTGACTTTAAATTACTGTGGTACTATCTGCTCACTGTGCTTGCTGCTTTTAGCTCTAGTTATTGATTGCCAGATGTTTCTTGGGTCACTTTAAGTTAGAAAATTGTGGAGTTTGAAGACAATGATCTGGTTTGTTTTACAATAGTTTTACATTCATTTCCCAGTTCTCTGCATATCTTGCAGTCAGAAATACAACCTGTCATTTTAAATTGTTCCCAGGCCGTACCTCTTCTCTTAAATGTAGAGAAGAGGCCCACTGTGAGCCACTCTGCTGGCTTTTACTTGATCTGCTTTTTTTTATTGAGCAGGCTTGTTACAGATATCCAAGAAATCAGACGTCTGTTGGGGGGGGGAATCTTGGATACATTACTTTTTATGTATACAAAATGTATGGAAAAATTCACTTACAGGTCACTAAAGGAACCGTTTTTGTAGTCAGAGAGTAATAGCATTTTGTAATAAGTTTCTGAAGTAGAGGTCAGAAGTGTAGAGGCTTTTAAAGTAAATCTCGACATCTTCTTATTGGATAAATAGAATAATAGATAGAGGCCTTTGTATTAGAAGGCTATAATACCATCAAGAGGTTCTAATGACATGTGAACCTGAGAGCGAAGCTCAAGTGGTTCCAACATGTCACCAGAACCTTGAGATGGTATTATAGCTAAGAAATACCCAGTCCCCAATTTATTTTTTTGTAATATATGGATTCAAGAAAGTTTCACTTTTTTATTATATTGTAACAATTACTGTTGTCATCAACAGGTTAACCAATGATTCATGGCTGAAAAATTATATTTGAAATATTGTTGAAATAGACCTATCCTGCTAGCTTCATTTTTTATTTTATTTAAAATGTTTATCTGTTTTTATGTAGAGGTTGAGAGTGAGAGCAAGATGCAAGCAACGGGGGCTACCAGAGAGAGCTCAAAGAGCAAGCACCAAAACTGCCTCACATGACCTTGTCTTTTTTTTTTTAATAGTTGGGGTTTTTGTTCACCAGGGGTTGGAGTGAGAGAGAGAGAGAGAGGTGAGGAAGAAAGAGAGACTGGATGATTTGTGAGTCAGTGGTGAGCTAGCTTTTACTGTACATGGCAGTTACAGTAAAGCCCACTCACACCCAGCTGATGGACTGTGCATAGTACGAGGAAATGTTTGCAGATGCATCTATAGTGTTATGGGCTCTTGTAATACTATTGTTGAGTATCCAACGAAGGTATTACAGGATCTTGTAATACTATCAATGAATTTCATCAATGGAATTACGGGGAAAAATCATATGAGTTTCAATAGTATTATTATCGAAATCCATATATTACAATATCATAATAAATTATAAGAGTTGAGGGAGATTAGACGCAGGATATGAGTTCATCTGTGTCACATTGCATAAACTGATTCTTATCACATTTGAGAAATCTTTAAAAGACATACTATTCAGACAATTCAGCTTATACTTTATATACTGTATGCACTTTGCACATCCTTGTTTTTTCTTACTGTGTTAACTTGCATGGAAACAGGATCCTTGTGCCCTAGAGTTCATCTGCTTCTGTTGTTCATTCCATTGCTGAGGTCCTAATACTCTGTCTGCGACAGTATATATTACTACAGAGATACAGTATATAGATGTTAAGAACAGAAAAAGACCTCAAGTCCATTGAGTCTACCTGCTTTTCCTACACTGAGTTACTCTACCCCTCTCTGTAGGTGTTAGGTAAATCAATGTAGGAACCGTGGGGCAGACTCCCCATCCCCTGCCTCCCCGTTGTTTTGAATAACCTCTTGAAGATGTCTCATTGTGTTTTGAACCTCGAGATAGTCTTTGATCTTTGATTTACTAGTTAGATTTGCTAGTACGACTACTCGTTTAACTCATCACTGTACCTTGTATAATATTTTAGGTTGGTTTTCCTTCTAGCAAAGGGTGAATTATTTTAGTTTGTTATTTCTCAAAAAGTTGTTAGATGCTCAAATACCTGTTTTATTCATGTCTAATACTTTAGCTTATTTTCATTCTTATTGTACAAAATCTGTTAATATTGGCAAACTGTATCTTGCTTCTTACAAGTCAACTCAAAGAGATAGTTTCTAGACTTTCCATGTTGTCAAACTGTGAAATGATTTGCCTATTAATATGTTAACTTGTAATTCTTTGTATATTTAAAAAAAATGTTTGAAGAAGCTATGTCTTTTACGTTCAACCTGTTCATGTTAAAATTAATGGACTTATCATTTTGTAATGTATTTAATAGTTGTTGTATCAGGGTCACCCATGAAAATGGGCATTTGATGCCCTTGGGATTTTTACCCGGTAATCAAATATTAAATAACATAAAAAGAAACAATTACTGGGTAGGCTGTTCCACCCATCCACCTCCTGCCGTGTGATGTACTTTGTGTATCCTTCTTGAATTTGCCCCTTCAAGATTGAGGTTGTGTCTCCAAGTGGTTGAGTTGCTCCCTAACTAACAAAAGCCTCTGTGGAGTCCACCCTATGATAAGCTTGCATGTATCTATATGTTTCTATCATCTCCACACTCTCCATTCTGTAATCTAGGGAGTACAAGTAAAGAATGTCCAGTCTTTCCTCATAGGTCTTACCCTGCTACTCCTAGGTCATTTTCGTAGCCCTCCACTAGACAGTCTACAACCTCTCTGTCCTTTTTCTGGTGCAGATTCCAAACTTGCGAGCAATACTCCAGGTATGGTCCAACCGACGTCCTGTACAGAGGCAATACCACCTCCCTGCTTCAACTAGTGAAACCTCACCTGATCCATTCCAGCATCATATTAGCATTCCCATATGCCATACAACATTGGGAAGAGGCTTTCAGATGATTAGCACCCCAAATCCCTTTCTCCTCTGAGTGCTGAGCCATAACCACACTAATACAAAATTACATATGCAGATTTTTGTTTCCAACGTGTATCACATTGCATTTTTTGGCATTGAATTTCAATTGTCAAAAACTGGACTACTGATCCAGATCCTCTACATCTATTTTCATTCTGCTAATCCCATAATCATGATCCAATCTCCTTTAGAATTACTATCTGCAAACAGACTTTCACTGTCAGTGACATCACAGGTGAGTGACCTGGCAGTCATTCACTTGCTGTTCCTAAGTAGCGGTGATGTCACAATCAGTGAGGTCACAGTGCTGATGATGTAGTGTGAGGCAGTAGAGCAAGATAGGTCTGCTGCCAGGCTAAGAGCTGTTCTACATACAACTAACATCAGGTAAACAATCTTCTAATTAAACAAAAGGAAAAGAAAAAGTACCTCATATATAAAAGGTAAAGGTTGGTTGCTTTTAAAGTCTAATATTAGTTTTAGGCAGTACACTAGCTTTTTAAATGAAGGAGCTCTCAGAATCAACAAATCCCAGCCACCTCTGTGAAGTGTGGGTGGAGTTAAAACTTTTACATTGGTTGGTATTAAAAATAACACTTTCTGTTCAATTTAACTTTAAACTCAATAAGCTATAACACACTTTAGACTGTGCTACCTCTGGTAATTAAAAATGTATTTACAGTAGAAGGTAAACATGCTTATTGCATAGCAGGAGCCTCTTGAAACACCACATCACCATTTCTTATGATGTGAAGAATAGTCATGTGCAACTGGGGCAAATAGTAGATATTTATTTATTTGTTGTTTATCTATTTAGTTATTTTTGTTGCCTAGGGATGGCTACATGCAGTAGTGGAAGACCTCCATGTTTACAATTAAAGGAAACAGTGTTGCCTAGGGATGGCTACAGGCAGCACTGGAAGACCTCCTTGTTTACAATTAAAGGAAACAGGGGTCATGAGGGTTTTTGTTATAGCCATTACAACTTTTCCATCTCCAGCCATACTTCCCAAAGGTGATTGGGTTTTGCGAACCCTCAAGTTATAGAAACTGGGCTTGAGTATCAATGTTACAGTTCTACACAGAGGAGTTTTTTAGGATGGCACCAACAATATGTTTAAGAATAATCATACAAGAGTATTGTTTATATTAAACCAATCATATATACTGCAGACTATAAAAACATAATTATTTGCTGGAGTTGTAGGTCAAGAAAGTGACCTCAGGGTCAGTGGCAATCAGCTAATTCATACATGTACACACTTTTGTGAGCTTTTACAAAGCCTCTTGAATTGCTATAGAAGTCAATAAATAGGGATCCTGTTAACAAAGACAAACTGCCGAAGTGGAAGACTTTTTCAGGGAATGAATGTTCCTCACTGTCTGGAATTAATGCTAAAGACTTCCTTTCCACAGGGACATTTTTATAAAGGGGGGTTTATTTGCAAGGAGGTGTTCCTATTAACAAGCTTTCTGCACTGGATGTATATGCTGTGCATGGTTCATAGAACACAAGTGTTCACCTGAATGCATAGATGCAGTACTCTAACGCCACCTAGTAGACATCTGATATACTCTACTATGGAAAAGCACAGACACAAGATAAATACTAGAAAAAAACTACTCTACAATTCATTTCAGGAGTTTTTGGTCCCATTGATTTAAATTCAGTCAGAGGGTTACGCTCAGTGCCATGTCAAGGCAACTTTGGAGGCAGAGTTAGGGAGAGTTTGTTCTCAAATAGACTACAACTGCTACCAAAAAATCAGCTTAAACAAGCATTTGTCAATGCCAACTGTTTGCTTGCTGGCATTGGCATTGGCATTGGTAGTGTAGGAGTTACAGAGCTGCATAATAGAAATAGAAACATAGACTTTGACGGCAGATAAGGACCACTTGGCCCACCTAGTCTGCCCATTAATGGCAGTGAAGTACTGAACTGAAGCCAACCCCACCACAACCCTGCAGAGACTGACAGGCATTGGGGTGTGCCTTTGGGTTGTCAGGCATAACGGCCATGCCATTTCACCACACCCTACCCTGCAGACAGCGACAAGTGTCTTGGTGTGCCTTGGGGTCTTTGGGTCTTATGCGCACCCCATTCCATCAGAAAATACGGTGAGATGGGTGCGGTATAGGAGAATGGGGTGAACTTTGGGTCCGAAGAGTCCAAGGCATACCTTGATGCCTCTCACTGGCTGCAGGGTGTGAAATGCTATGAGCATTACAGGTGAGAATCTCAAGTCACACCCCTGATGCCTGTCATTCTCTACAGGGTGGGGTGTTATGGTCAGAAACCCTAACGCCTCAGGCATTCATTGGTATTTTCACTCCAAATTTTCAACATGTTTTTTTTGTGACCCCCACCTCATGAACAGTGGCAATATCAGTTTGTTAGCTGTAAGCTGCTTTTGCACAGCGACTACGGCATTTAGCACCACAGGTGCAAAAAACACATTCCGAACAGGATGTGAAAAATGACAGCTGTACTGTTCATGGGGAGGTGTAAAAAATGGCAATGTTGAAAATCTGCAGTGAAAATATTAAAAAAACTGGTGAAGTCACGAGCGTGTGTAGAAATTGTGCAACGCACACCCGTAATGTGATTAGTTTGGGGATTTTTTACAGCAGATTGTCAATACAGGCATTTTGGGACCTCTGATCATGAAAAGTGTCACTGTGATTTTCTTCATCTGTCCCGAACAATGATTTCTCACAGTGACCACGCATTTCTGCACTGAAAGTATGAAAACACATTTCGGCCATGTTGAGAAAAATGACAGCTGTACTGTTCTTAAGGAAGTGTGGAAAAATGCCACTGGTGAAAATCTGGACTAAAAATATCACAAATTCATGAACTTACAAGGGTGCGTGGAAACTGCTCAATGCTCACTCGTAACACAGTCATTTTATGGACTTTTGTTACCAAATTTACAACATAGCCATTTTAAGACCTCTGCTCATTAACAGTGTCACTGTGATTTTCTTAATCTGTCCCAAACATTGCTTTTGCACACCAACTGCACCATTGTGCGCTAACACATTTTGGATGAGATGTGAAAAATGGCAGCTGTACTGCTCATAAGGAAGTGTAATAAAATGGCAATGTTGAAAATCTGGCATGCGAATATTAAAATTTCGCAAACTTGCAAGCGAGCATAGGAACTGCGCAACATGCGTTCCTAAAACAGTCATTTTTGGGAATGTTTTCACCAAATTTTCAACATTGTCATTTTAAAACTTCTGCTCACGAACAGTGTCACTGTTATTTTCTTAATCTGTCCCAACTATTGATTGCGCACCATTGTGTGCTACATGCAGGGAAACACATTTTGGGCAACATATGAAAAATGACAGCTGTACTGCTCATAAGGAGGTGTGGTAAAATGGCAATGTTGAAAATCTGGAGTGCAAATATTAAAAATTTGCAAACTTATGCGTGTGCGTAGGAATTGCGCCACGCACACTTGTAAAACAGTCATTTTTAGGAATTTTTTCACTAAATTTTCAACATAGCCATTTTAAGACTTCTGCCCATGAACAGTATCACTGTGATTTTCTTAATGTGTCCCATACATTGATTTCACACACCGACTGCGCCATTCTGCGCTACATGCACGGAAACACATTTGGGGCAAGATGTGAAAAATGACAGCTATACTGCTCATAAGGAGATGTGGTAAAATGGCAATGTTGAAAATTCAGAGTGCAAATATTAAAAATTTGCGAACTTACGAGCGTCCGTAGGAACTGCGCAACGCACACTCGTAAAACAATCATTTTTAGGAATTTTTTCACCAAATTTGCAACATAGGCTTTTTGAGAGCCCACCTTATGAATACTGGCACTGTCATTTCATTAATCAGTCCCAAAAGGTGATTTTGCACAGTGACTTCAAAATCACCCTTCGGGCTTGATTAACGCCATGCCAGCGAGAGAATTCATGAGGGGGGGGGGTCCCAAAAACCCTATGTTGAAAATTTGATGCAAAAATTCCAACAAATGCCCGAGATATGCATTAAAGTTGGAAAAACCCTATTTATTGCATTATACAGCTTACCGGCATTTCCTCAGTTCGGGGTCGGCTTTGAAGAGTGCAGACATGTTCCTGGTCCACCGAAGATCATTGCGCTGAGCTCCAGAGGTAAGTATGGGGTGATATGGGGGTGTGGGGAGGTAGGGTGCACAAAGGGTTGGCATGGGTGGGCAGGGCGACCGACGCGAGAACGTTTTTTTCTTTACAGTTTTTTTTTTTATTGGACGATGAGGGACGTTTGCCACGCTAGGGTGGGCTCTCAGCGTGGCAGCTGGAAGGCTGTTTTGAGGTGGCCTGGAGCCGATGGGGGATTGGGAACCCCGTCGGACATAACCATTTTTGCCACGCTGGGGTGGAATGCTGATGACGCGGGACATTTGCCACGCTGTGTTGGGCTCCCAAGCGGCAGCTGGAAGGCTGTTTGGGGGGCTAGAGCTGACGATGGATTGGGCACCCCATCGGCCACAGTATGCATGGGGGAGGCATGAGCACACATGTATGCGCGGCGTGTGGGAGGATCTGTCACCGAAGCGGAGCTCTCCTTCAACTGTACAGCACTCATATTTTTAACTGTTGTCATAGACAACTGCAGCATTGATTGGAGAACGGCGACCGTGCCTGCAAACACACTAACTGAATTGGAAGACGGGGTGACACACCTCCGAAAACTCGGATGATGGCACTATGTTTCTTGCACATGCGTGCAAGCAAACATAAAAATGACTGCATAACAGAGATGAATCTGTTACAGTTCCATTCTTATTTCCTTATAACTGTGTAATCCTATTTTTCAGTAGCATTCAGCAGCACAATAAAACTTGCTGTAAAACTGAAAATGTGTGCTTTGTTTTTTTTTTAGTGTCATGGGTTGAGGGCCACTTAAACAGACTATTATTTTCCACTGATATTATGAAGCATTCATACATCTGGGAAAAGGCATTTAACATTCTACTGCTTTTATTGCTGAATTGTTTGTAACACAAGAAAGGAAAACATTAGAGGACTTACTCACCAGAGTAAAGCAGTTTTTTTGTTTTAAACTATTAAACTAGAACCTTCTCTTAGGACCAGACCATAATGTAAAACAATATCTTGCCTGAAAGTAGTTGCCTACAGCTTAAACTCCCACCATTAAAATATTGCGCAGGAAGACAGTGGAGTATGAGGCATTACAGACCTAAAAAGAAAACAGACACACTAGCTTTGGTGTGGCAGAGACAATAAGAATATTAAAATGCTGAACAACAACACAGCCTTTTCGAAACAAAAAATTAACTTTGACTATGTATAGTAATAAGCACATGTATTGTCATGGTGATACTGTACCTGTGTAAGTTACCAGTGAAGTCACTGTGAAACCAAATACTCTAATAAACTGTACTAGGATGAAGTCCTAGATCTCTTGAAATCACGTGATTAGCCTTTCTGACTGGCTCCTCAGTCACTCCCCGGTCTTTGATCCCTTAAAAATGAATACAAATCTATACATTTTATTCAGCCTGCTGGCACACGCAGAGCATTTGGGGCCTATTGAGTCTAGAGAGTGCTACAGAGGCAATACTCTCAGACTCCAGGGGAGGATTCCTCACCCTGTATGAGTGCTTACTGAGGAAGACTAGGGGCAGCACTGGACATTGGGGGTAACCACACAACATCCTGTACACAGTCCCAGGCCAGCATGGTGCCGGACAGGTTGATAACACTGGTGGGAGGGACAAAAAAAGGAAAAAGCCACCCAATTGCTACAAGACACCCAAAGCTGGCCCCACATCACCAGTCCAGGTTTACCACCTCCAACTCTTCCCTCAATTTATGTGAACAAAAATAGATAAGATAAATGACAACATGCAGAATAAAAATTATGACAATAGACTAGCAGAATTAAACCTATACCCATTAGAGCTGTGAAGGATCAGAGGTGACCTACTGCTGATGTATAAAATATCAAAAGACCCAGAACTAATGAATGAATTAGGTATGGCATATAATATAAGGGACTGTAACTTAAGAAGCCACACTCACCAACTTACACTAACTTACCCCAAGAAGGACAACAGATGCTTCTTTTTCACTCAAAGAATAATCCCATTGTGGAACTCTCTCCCAAAACTTATAGTTGATACCAACAGCCTTGAGACCTTTAAAAAAAATATAGATATCTATTTACTGAACTGCGGGTGATTTCCCAGCTTGCTGGAGATGTACTTACATGGGCTATGGCCTTCTGTACATCTAACATTTCCTAGTATGAATCCTAGTATAAATATGTTATTGCTTGACCTTGCTCTTTACAGTCCTGACCACAAACTAGCGTATAGCCAGAGAAGAGTACCCCCCCCACCTTGCTCAGGCTTGTCATGAAGAGGGGGGCTTTACTCATGAGGGGCAGTACTCTAGGTGGTCAGTTAAGGGTGGATGGGATGGCAGCCTGTGAGGCTGGTGAACAGCCAAAGAAGACAGAGAAAGGTGAGCAGTCAGGATGAGATATAGCCAGTGAATACAAAAAATAAATTAATAGATTTTAAAGATTTTATGTCTGTACAGCATGAGAAGAGATTAAGTCATCAAGATTGTTTTCCCTGGTGAAAAAGATTGAGAAGTCATATGATCCAAGTATTGAAAACCATGAAAGGTGTTATGAAACCAGACCCACGTAGCTTGCTGAGCAGAATCCAGGATGGCAGAACAAGGGGCATGTGTACAAGATACAAGTAGCAAAAACTGAGCATTCTGACTCAAAACTGCGACTGCAGCAATACCACAAAAGTCTCCCCACAAGGAGAAAGAACCAACAACAAAATGGTGGTGCACAAACAAAAGGTGTACTTAGTCAACGAGGTGATTACAAAAGTGCTTTATTTAAAAGGATAACAGCCATGAGGACAACTAGATAACATCAGTGCTTCAAATCCTAACTAGAGTCTTCATCTGGGGGCGGGGCATAACTAAATAGCCCTCTATTTAAAGTGTAATACTTAAGGAGACAGTCAGCAAATACACAGTATATGGACTAGTAAACCTCTCCAAAACCTTGCAGTTAGCAGCAACCCCACAGTTTGATAGATACTGATACTGAAATAACATTAATAATCAAGCTGTATTCCAGTATCATGGATGGGGGGGTGTGGGGGGCAGAGCCCCCCCCAACAAAACAAAAGAAAACTTTTGATGCGATGACCTCCTTTTCCATCGCCCCCACCCGCGTTGTAAGCAATATCAAATGTTATATATCATTTTCTTCCCTCAGAAACCCTATAGAATGAAGAGGTATCTTGACTACGAGTCACGACAACATAAAATCAGCTGCCAGAAACTTTTATTTTTTCTTTGGGGGGGCTCTGCCCCTCACATGCCCCATCCACGGTACCTGAATACAGCCTGACTATTAATTTTATTTCATTTAGTAGTTAGTGATGTGAAACCTGCAGAATGAAGATGCATCTCAACCACCAGCCAGGACTGCATACAAAAAATCATGTCAGAAATGTCTGTTTTTTTTCTGTTTTGGAGGCTCTGCCCCCCCCCCCACATCCCCAATCCATGGTACCTGAATACAGCTTGACTATTTATTTTATTTGATTTAGTGGTTCGTATTACAAGAATTGCTAGAAACTGCATAAAATGAATTAAATGAATGAAAATGTTGCAGTGAAAACAGCTGACCTTTGGTATCTTGTGCAATAAAGTGTATTCCTTTTTCTGAATATGGCTGCAGTCCACTGATTAGATAATTCCATTTTTACAACTATTTAAGAGTTGGATGATACTGAAGCACTCCGGGCCAATTATTTGCCACTGATTAAAGAATTCCATTTTTACAACTAGTTAAAAGTTGTATAATCAGTATTCCCTCCGTATTAGAACTGTCAGACATTAGCGGAGGCAAATAGCTTGAGGAGTGGGACTGTGTATGTCAGGACACCAGAGTTCACGGAAGTACCGTATGTCTGGTAAACACTTGTTGAGTGTGTTGGGGGCCCCGGAGTGCTTCAGTATTGCCATTCTCTCTCCTTATGTAAATTGAGAGGGGGGCTGGGCTACATGGCAAAATCACATGAAACAGCTAGGAATTTCAACGCTAAAAAAGAAAGTATGAGGCACACAGCTTCATTAACTTGAAAAATTAATATAAACATCTTGTTTAAAAGACAGATTTTCCAATATATCAATACTGTAGCAGCTAAAAATGGCTGGCTACAGCCAGCAGAACAGAAGAGGTGTGTGTGTGTGTGTGTGTGTGTGTGTATGTCAGACAGAGAACTGAGCTCTGTGTAGGAATGCAAGTTACTGTAATTTGAGCTCACAGTGACTAATCTGTTTCGATGCAGCTGGGCAAAGGCATTGGTTTAAAAGAAAGCAGAGAGCCTGATTCTCAAAGCCCTTAGAATGACGCAAGGTGCCTGCATCAAACACAAATGATGCAAGTGGCACCCTGAGCTATTCTCAAAAGCAGCTTGCAGCAAGCAAAGGCTGCTTGTGGTAAAGGGGGCTTGTACCAGCCTTGCCTCATAAAATGGGCTGCATCGTGGTGCCAGGGGGCTTGGGGCAGATATAAGCTGCCGCATCCCCTTAATCAGTATTCTAAAAACTATCCAGTGGACAACTGTCTACGTACCAGGCCTAAGTGTACTTCGTTGTCCTCTGGGGATTGCGCCAACATACCACCAGGGTCCTGATCCCCCATAGTAAATGCCATCCTGATACTCTGGGAAACCACCTCCAGCCTTGATCCCCGACTGCCATGTATAAAGCAGTCACCATCCCTGGTAGTCTAGAACCCCCCAAGCCTGATCGCCGATCACCACATAAATATCAATAACTATCTCTAACAGTCTAGTGATCCCCCAGCCCAGATCCCCAAGAAAATATGAAAAACATTCCCTGGCAGTCAAGTGGTTCCCCACCCCAGTCGACAGTGCCCCGCCACCTCCCCCATCCCAGAACTGGTGACCAGCACAGCCCTCTGACACCCCAATGGCTGACCGCCAACTAAGTTATCAATGAGTGCGTACTGTACTCGGGAGAGTACAAGTCATAAAACAATCATGACACATGGTACAGAGAAACATTAAAGTGGACAATGTAAAAGGTAAACTAGTAACATACACAAAAGTAGTTGAATGAGTGAATGCAAGGTAAAAGGTGAAATCATACATAATAATGAAACATAGCGCAAGACAGTAAAAAAGTACAAAGTAGGGAATTAAGTAATTGCAGTTACAAAACAGTATAAAAATAGATACAGTGTTACAGGGAGAAAATCAGTACAAGAACGACAAGCCCAGAGATGAACAAAACAAACTGGCTAAAACCGAAAGGAAGCAGCATACATAAGTGCATCAGGGACAAGCAGTAGTCAGGTAGCGTAGGCAGAGTGATCAAGGAACAAGGAAGCAGGTACAGGGGTCAGAGACTAAGAGGTAGTGGTGTAGCTCCTTTTTGAAGCAGGCTTGGGAAGGGGAGAGTCGGATGGACACAGGCAGGGACTTCCAAAAAGTTGGGGCAAAGTAGGAGAAAACCTGGGATTCCATGGTCATCTTGCACCTAGGAACAGATAGTAGAGCCTGATCTCCAGCGAAGGGGGTAGTGAAGGCTTGGAGTAGTCAGCAATAAGACTGGGGAGGAGAGCATCCCAGTTCTAATAATCTTATTAGTTACGGTGCCTAGGGCATAGGAGCCGCTAGGCTGAGGGGATAGCCAGCTTAGACAACTGTAAAATTAACAGTGGTGGGTAAGATGATGTAACACCAGCCAAATATTATTGTAGGTGGTGTCCTATTTATGGAGATTAACTTTGGCAGCATTTACAAAAGTGACAGAGCCGTAGGTGAGGGTAGGAAGGAGGACACCTTGCGCCATGGCAGTTCTGGCAGAGGGTATAAGGGCATAACTAATTTTAAAGGCCAGGCCAAGCTTGGAGTTTACAATTCTACAAATGTTTGAGATGTGTTGGGCAAAGTCCAGAGAGGGGTCAAGTGTAATTCCAAGGTATTTAAAGTTTGTTACATTTTCAAGGATAGAGCCATCACAGCTGGAGATAGATAGCTGCCAAGTGCACTTTCTTAATCTAGGGGCAGAGGCAAACAGCATAGAGTAGGTTTTGCTGGAGTTTAGAAATAGCTTGTTATAGGAGAGCCAGGAGTGAATTCTGTATAAATCAGAGGTAAGAGTAGTGTTAAGGTCAGCGAGGTAATTACACCTAGAGTAGAGCACTAAGTCGTCGGCATAGAGCAGAGCCTGTCTGTAAGGTAGCTGTTGTACTACAAGCAAATGGATCTAGAATTACATGTACAAATAAAATTACATGTACAAATAAAATTTGACAGAACCGTACAGTAAACATTAAGGGCCTAGGCATTTGAAAGTGTGCATGCTTATTTATGACATCATAGAAGGATCTCAGGAGTGCCCAAAAGTATTTCAAACCCAAGGGAGCTAGAGAAGCCACTCAAACATCTGAGTGCAAGGGAATCTCCCAGTGAGCAATAATACCCCTAGAAATGGGAGTTTTCCCTGGCCATTCCTACCCCATTCCAGGGTAGTAATGCTGGACAGGCTGTGGGCTACCTAAAATGGGGGGGGGGGGGGCATGTGATTTTTCATTATCCATGAGCTTTTTGTGGTTTAGCAGGTGATATTTTCTTCCCAGCCAGATTCTACTTGGGAAGGAAAAATACGGAAGCAGTATAGCGCAGTGGTTTAATGCTCTGAGCCACAAATCTGGTGACATCCAGCAGACCAGATCTGGGTTTGAATCTCACAGCTTCCACTTACGTACTGTGTGACCCTGAGCAAGTCACTTAACTTCTCTGTGCTCCCAGGTCGCTCCTGTAAAAAAGCTTTCAGCTTAGTGTGCTACTCCTGGTTAAACAACTAAAAAATAGAACATAATTACTTATTTTTTTTAATTTAAAAAAATACACAGATGGACAACAACAATACAAATACCTATGGAAATACAGTACTTTGGGTTTAGTGGTTGGGATTTTCTGAGAATACAATAAATTATTTTACTCACAGCTTAAAAAGTAAAGGGGAAAATTCAATAGTTTCACTGCGCAAACAAAGCAATTATAAAAGTGGAAAGTATTTTACTAACACATTAAAACACAATGTATAGAATAGCCAATTGCCTGTTTAAAAGAACCAAGCACCTGCTCTCTGGGGCAGTTGCATTATATCACATACACCGCAAAGGGTATGTTGTAGTTGATAAACTGCAGTATGCCAAAGAAAAGAGAAAAACAAACTTGCCTCTCAGTCTGTACAACAGACTTCTTGAATTTCAACTGTTTCATGAAAACTTTATTAAAAAAAGAAACGTAAAGCTCTATGCAGCCGTTGGATCACTGACCACTATTCATCCCGACAGGACGTGGCTCAACACCAGTGTATCTATATTCTGTATAATTGCTGTGGTGAAAAAAATGCTGTCCAGCAGTTATATAAAGTAAAGGCTGGGTAAGTGTATAAAACTTGAATTTTACACACATCCTCAGTGTGGAATACCTTCATAAACCCCTAGAGCTTTGCTCTAGGGGTTTATGTGGCACCCCACACCTCAGGTGTGTGTAAAATCTCATTATAACCCCCTACCCAGCCATTATTCTACATATCATGTCTCCTATTTTTTGTCTCCACAGGTCTGACAATGAGATAGATTGAGGCATAAAGCTGTCTTCACCCTTCATTATGTTATCACATGGTCCTCCCATTCTCTTTGTTTCTTTTGATTAACTATATTCTGTTAGAAATTGGGTGTGAAGTTCATAGCATAGTTTTTTCAGCCCCATCAATCAGTTTGAATTAGTAATATTTTCACTCCATGGTGTTCTTTTATGTTTTGAATAAATTATTTTATTGTTGTATTGGGGCACAATTGTGTAATTCCTCACAGATACAAAAGGCATTAGCATAGGATACTGGCTTTAGATGTAATACATGTTTTTCATATAAGTACGTTTTAAACATGGACTCCTGGTATTCAGAGCAGAGACTATTTTATCTTGGATTGGGACAGAAGAGAAAAAAAGTCTTGCCCCCACCTTGTTACTTCTTTTCATTTGTTTCACTATGTTTCTGAATACAAGCTGGGAACCACATAATGATCAAGGGGACATTCATCCCTTTACCTGCACATAAAAGCCAGCACACTACTGTTCCCCCCACCCCTGACAAAGTCTCATTTCTGAGAGTTGAAGGGGTTGCGTAGTTTGTGTCTGATTGTTTTTTTATTTTCTTTGACACAAGAAACATTTTTGTAGTATACACTGTATAGTTTTCTTTGTTGCTCATTCAGTACACCGAGCCTGTGTTTTTGTGTTTTTTTTATTGTTTTGGTTTATAGATCATGAGGGGAAGAGTAGAATGCATACTCCCTCATAGTCGGATTTACCATTCTCCAGATGTCAGTTAGGCCTAGTTTGGTGCAAAGGTGTATGAAAGCTAGAGTAGTTCTTCTGGAGAGCCTGACAGGGGCCCTGGGAAGTTCAAGAATTCATCCAGAATGGTGTTCATGTTCCTGTTCACGACCAATTTTGCCTCAGATAGCATATAGTTTGTGTGCCAGGCCAACAAAGAATTGTGGCTTATCCAAACTGGGGGCCTAAACCTTAGAATGTGTTATGCAGAGGCTGCCTTGCACTATTACAAAATGGGGTTAGAATGCACACTGTTTCACACCAATAAGGCAGCCGAGATTTAGCAATGAGATTTTCTGAGCAACATTGCTACTGATAAAAGTTTGTTGGTTAGGATTATACTACTAAATTGATCGACACATTTTAGGGGGTTTGGGTGGCTAAAATCACTGTTTTTTTATAACTTTCAGATATAAATCTCATTGTCAAATCTCCTCTACCATCTTTGATTTTGGTAGGTGTGTTGTATTATGCATTTCTTTTAAAAATGACCCTCTTTGTCCTGTTTTTTTTTTCTTTCTGGTGTAAGCTCTAAGGGCTTATGGAATTGAATCACCGCTACTCTACTTAATGAAATGAATGAACTATGGACATTTGAGATACCCATGCCTGTTTGAGCTTCTAAGCCTCCTTAGGGTTCAGGTATTTTTCCTGAATAAGGGCCAAATTGAACTGAAGGGACTTTAAATAACCAGGATCTCTTCCCTTTTCATGGTGTTATTCAGTACCTTTACATGCCATGTGCTGTAGCTCATTTTTGCCCTGAGCAGTCATTCAATCAGATGTAAAGTATATTAGAAAAGAGGTCACCCCCCCATCCCCATTAATACGCAATTCCTGGCTCCTTAATAGTAACAACCGTAGAAGAGAACAAATAAACACATTAATCTTAGCACCTGCAGTGGACTCCTGTACTGCAGTTTTCCCACTTAGCAGACAGCATTTTCTGATGCATGTTGTTATCCCCTCAACTAAATCAAACTTGTACTCATAGGCCTATGTCACAGCAGTGGTTCTCCACAGGTGGCAGGAGGGGTCCCAAGTGTGAAGTGGGGCAGCATGTCCTGAAGCCACCAACCTTGCAATTGCAATTGATTTGGGGTGGGAGGCAATCCTCTAATGTACACAGAGCAGATGTAAGTTCTCAGCAGAAAAGGGAACCCCCAGAAGCAAGCCTCTTTAACTGGGTGGGTTCCCATCGGTTTCATGTCGAGCTCAGACAGCAGTCCTCCAGCATGTTCCTATCTGGAGGTCAGCCATTCGCCCACAAGATAGAAGAATTAGAGGAAGCCAAGGCCTGTGAGCCGTTTGCACATTTATAAAGTAGTTGAAAACTGGCATTAACAGAACTAAGGAAAGTTCTTTGGGCAGGAGGCAATAAGAGCAAAATAACATTAGTGTCAAAAACATACTTTACTTTGCTTATCTACTGCTCCATTCCCCATACATTACCACCATTGAGACATCTGGAACATAACTTTCACTGCCTGGAGTTTGAGCCTCAATCTCTCTCAGGCAGACAGAATTTAGGCCTGAGGAACTATTTAAATAGAAACCAACGATTTTTATTTTATTTATTTATGACTTTGGTAACCGGGTAGGTGCACTAATCCTAGGGACCATTTTCAGGCACGACCCGGGCCACATACAGTGGCACAGAGTAAAACACAAACAACAATGCATAGAACAATAGACAGTCTGACAAATATTAAAAGTTACAATAGTACACAAGATATAGCTAAGATATAGAAGATACAAGAAAAACTTAATGATCACTTTGCCACTGCGGGACTTGCCTTTGACACCTCACCTATCAGCAAACTTAGCCCGGCAAGAGACTACACTGTTGGCTTCACTGATAACCACAACCATAACCAACCGCATCCCACCCCCTTCAGCTTCCTCACAATTACGTTCAAGCAAGTGGAGGACCTCCTCCTTTCTCTGGATACAAAAAAGAGTGCGGGTGCAGATAATATTGAACCTTACTTCCTAAAACTTGGCCATACCTATCTGACCACCCCCATTACACACTTATTCAACACTTCTCTGATTCAAGGTGAGTTACCTGTCTTGTGGAAAACTGCCCACATCCTACCATTATTCAAGACTGGGGATCCGAGTGATCTGAACAATTACCGGCCTATTTCTATACTATCCATCCTCTCTAAATTACTTGAAAAAATTGTCAACATCCAACTTAGAGAACATTTGGATTCACAAAAGTTGCTAAACTCAGCTCAGTCTGGCTTCAGAGCCAAACACAGTACAATATCGGCTCTTGCCAAAGTAACTACAGACTGGCAAATGGCCTTGGACTCTAAGAAGCATGTATTTTCCCTCTTCCTTGATCTAAGTAAGGCCTTCGATACTGTGGATCATACCATCATGCTTACTGCACTGAGTAATGTCGGACTTGATAGTTCTGCCATTAAATGGTTCACCAGCTATCTAACCAATAGGTTACAACAAGTCAAAGCCATAGGAGATCTGTCCCCACAAAAATCCTTGTTACAAGGAGTCCCACAAGGCTCCATCCTGGGCCCTAGCCTCTTTGCACTATACATCAATAATCTGGACTCGCAGCTGGGCACAGCAAATGTGCACTTATTCACAGATGATACTGTACTCTGTACCACAAATTCATCCTTGGATCTGGCCCATGAGTACTTACAGAAAGACTTTGTCACCCTCCAATACAACCTTCTCACTCATAAGCTCCTCCTCAATGCCAAAAAGACTAAAGCAATGATTCTCTCACCAAAGTCTACTTCCAGATGTCCACATATCACATAGATCCGAACACTCTTAGAGGAACCCCTTGAAGTAGTTGATACCTTTAAATACCTAGGGTTCTGGCTGGATAACAAGCTCAACTTTCTGTGCCACTTAAATGAAACCTTGAAGAAACTAAGACAGTGATTAGGTTTATTCTATCGCATTAAACACCTACTCACGTTAGAAGCCAGAATGAGACTAGTACAAACTACATTCCTACCTATACTGGACTACTCTGACTTCCTTTACAGTCATTGCCCATCAACGATGCTAAACAAACTGGACACCCTTTACCACCGGGCTTTAAGATTTATCTTAAATCTACCTCGTAGTACACATCACTGTCGTCTATACCAGGTTTCGGGATGGACCTCACTCTCAACTAGAAGAAAAAGGAATGCTCTCCTCTGGTTTTTTAGAGCATTATCTGATAACCTCCCTGCATACATCTCGAACATCTTCAAATGGGCTAAAGGTTCCTATGGCCTGAGATGCTTCTCCTTAATCTGCTTCCAGATTCCTAGAGTGAAAACTACCCTTGGCTCAACAGCAATCAACTTCTCACGTCCATCACTTTGGGACACTATGCAAGACTCATTAAAATTATCCTCACTTCCAAGCATTTTCGCATTCAAAGCTCTATTAATGGATTATCTGAAGGAATCATGCAACTGTTTCAGATGCCGATGACCCCTAAGCCTCGGGTGCCACTTACAAATCCTATGCCTAAGTATCTCATCCACCCCACATTCCTAACAACAGAAACCTAGGACCTACAAGCCTAGTTCCCTTAATCCAAGATGACCCTGCCTATTCTCTACCTTTTACCTATTCAGGCCTCCCTTTTGGCTGCCTACTCTTTCACCCCAATTTCTACCCTATTCCTTAATACCTCCTTATTTTTTATCATTTAGGTATGAGCCTTACTCAGCTAAGACTATGGGATTGTTGTCTTCTCATTTCAGTAAAGCTTATCATTATGTACCTTTGCATGTTAATTATGTTGACCGGTATGTATAGGCCCATATTGACCGGCACCTTCACAGTGTTTTTTCTTTTTTTTTTTTTTTGCACCGTTGTACACCATAATTGTAATCTTATGAAGTGTACTGTACTGTATTTATGCCCAGGACCACCTTGAAAATGAGCTTGGTGTTTATGCCTGGTTAAATAAAGTGATTGATTGATTGATAAGGTAGCAAAATACATAAATCCACATGATACAAGGTGATATAGTACATAAATCTGATATGCATATACATGACGGGAGATATTTGTGTGGTCAATTACTAGTAGTAATTGACCACTCAAATATCTAAGAAACCATTGCTGATGGGAAACTAAAGTTGTCACAGCAATTTGCAGTGGGCGTAAGGAAAGCAAATTGAATGCCTTTCTGCTTTAAAAGAGGAATAACATGCTGTGAAAGTGATGTGATTCTGCCCCTTCATAGGGCACTGGTAAGGTCACACTTGGAGTACTGTGTGCAACTTCTGGTTATCACAGTATAAAAAAGAATATTGCAGCAATCAAGAGGATGCAGCAAACAGCAACTAAATTTATTAAAGAAATAGTGAGGTTCAGCTAAGGGAAACCTTTTGACAACATATGTATGTTTCCCTGGAAAGACGAGAAGATATTATTTCAGTCTTTTCTATTTTTAAGCAGGGATAGATTTAAAGTGTGGGAAGAGCTCCACTACCACACCAGAGGATTCAACTAATTAAAGCAGTTCTACTCCACCCCATCCAGCAACCAATACTGAGCATATGTCAACTCCACCTACTTCCCAGTTATTTCCCAATTATTTCTACGTAACTAATCCTCACCCTTTATGGGACACATCCTCTGTCTCTCTTGTAACTTCACTTATCTCTACATACCCAGTAGCCATTCAAACAATCTCACACTTTTTCATATCTTCATCTTTTCCCTTTACCTCCCAAAGAACTTCCCTTCCCCAAGTCTGCTTAGCACTACACTTCCAAATAAGAAGTAACATAAACTCTTAAGAGTCAGGTTAAAGAAACTTATCATAATACTGCTCATCTGTTCAGGCAATGTTGAACTAAACCCAGGTCCAATCTTTCCTCTTGCTTTGCCTTCTGAATTCACATCAACTACCAATCTAAAAATGATGCTAATCAACGTGTGTAGCCTCCAGAAAACATTAGTCACTGTAATAACTTGGGTCTCTCATACAAATCCCGACATTCTGGTAATCACAGAAACATGGCTCAAGGGCTCTACCTCTGACTTACAGATAGCACTGCCATCATTCAACACCTTCCATTTTGATAGACCCACAAGGGGAAGAGGAGGAGTCATTTATGTAAAAACAAAGTTCTCAGCTGTCGAACTGCTCGCTATATCCAAACCCAGAGAATTTGAATGCCTAGCCATAAGACGTTCACTATCCCCTAATGAAGCAGTTTATTTGGCTGCTATAGACCACCAAAAGGGGGTCTAGAACTGCTTTCAGTCCTCCGCAATGTAATCGATTCAAGCACCAAAGAGTCAATTATTCTTGGTGACCTCAATCTAGACTGGCTTAGCCCCAGATCTAACACCCTAAAAGAATTGTGCGATGACTTGGGCATTTCTCAGTTAATCTCAGAACGCACTAGACCCAACACAAAAACAAATACCGAAAGCTCCCTTTTATACCTTATCCTTATAAATAGGCCCCATAAAATCTCTCACACAGCTGTGTTTCACAATGGCATAAGTGATCACAACACTGTGGTATGTATAATAAATATGGAAAAACCTGCCTCCCACTCCAAATTCATCACAAAATGAAGCTTCCAGAAATTCAAACTAAGAGAACTATTTATCCAGCCTATGAAACATAAACTGGAAAAACTCCTATCTATCTTCTTCAATCGAAGAGGCAGTTGCTATTTTTAATGCAATCCTCTTAAGCATAATAAATAAACACACCCCCTTTAATAAAATGTAAAGTTAAAACAGCGACTTGTCCCTGGTTCACTGGTAAACTAAAAAAAGGATTAACCTTGCAGGATAAATTGTGGGCTACAGCTCGGCACACCAAAGATGTATCAGACTGGACTGCATTCAGAGCATCTCGTAATGCATGCACTAAATTGATCAGAACCACCAAGGCTAATTATTATGTGAATGCTCTAGAAAGTGCAAAGGGTAATCCTGTTAAGATCTGGCAATCCATCAGATCTATCAAAGGCCATAGACTGACTCTAGCAATCCCTAGTAAAATAAACTTCCAAGGTTCCACTACCTCTGACCAATGCACAATACTAGAGTGACTAATTTCACACTTCACAACAGCAGATTTAGCCTTTGACTCCTCACCAGCAGGGTCATTTATGAGCTCTCTTAATCCAGGGGCCACTTTTACCAACCCACAAAACCAGGACTCCTTCTGTCTCTCCCAGATAACTTTTAAACAGGTAGAGGACCAACTTTTCATACTAGTTTAAAAAAAAAACACAGGTGCACACGGAATAGGTCCTGTATTCTTAAAATTAGGCCATTACTTTCTAACCGCTCCAATAACTCATCTTTTTAATATGCCAGGTGCTTCTGGCAAAGTCCCTCCTTCATGGAAAATAGCTCACATACTGCCTGAATAACTACAGGCCCATTTCTATACTGCCTGTACTCTCCAAACTCTTAGAGAAACTAGTTAATACCCAATTAAGGGACTATCTTGAAAACTCAAATACTATCAATTCACTGCAATCTAAATTTAGGTAAAGTCCTAGTATAGTTTCTGCCTTTGCAAAGGTGATGGATGACTGGCTTACCTTCCTAGACCACAAACACTCAACCAGAGCCGTTTTCCTTGACCTAAGTAAAGGCTTCGATATGGGAGAACACGACCTTGTGTTTCTTAAATGTAAAGAGCATAGGCTAAGTAACTCCACTGTAAATTGGTTTTCTAGTTACCTTTCAAGAAGATTACAATGCATCAAAGCAGATGGGCTCCTTTCCTCTCCTCAACCACTCATGCAAGGTGTTCCACAGGGATCTATATTAGGATGTCTTCTATTCTCAATCTACATCAACACTCTAAGTGACAACATACATAAAGTCAAAGTACATATCTTTGCAGATGACACCATTCTCTACCTATCAAAGCCTTCCTTCTCAGATGTATGTACCAATTTACAATCAGATTTTAATCAGTTACAATTCAACCTTTTAAAGTCCAAACTCCTGTTAAATGCCAAAAAAAAGGTAGTGTTTTTCCTACCCACAAGATCCCTTCTATCTATATTTACATCAAATCTTATCCATGCCACACCCATCACAACCCTGCTAGGAGATATGCTAGAGGCTGTCAACAAGTTCAAATACCTAGGCCTCTGGCTAGATAACAAACTCTCCTTCACCGCCCACATCAAAGCTATCTCAAAAAAGCTAAAAATCAAACTAGGCTTCTTCTACAGGAACAAATCCCTTTTTCCCAGTGACATTAGGAAGAGGCTAGTTCAAGCCACCTTCCTTCCCCTTCTTGACTATGCGGACATTATTTACAGCTGCTGTCCCAGATTCTAACCTGAATAAATTAGATGTTCCTTTTCACCGTGCTATTTGCTTTCTACTAAATGTACCATCCAGAACCCTATATTCTGTGGTGGGTTGCTTGTCTCTTTCCACCATAGGAATGCTGCATATATCTACTTGGGCCTATAAACTGTTACTAGACTAACTCCCCCCATATATCACATCCCTATATCATCATCATTCATATAATTGTTACTCACTCAGGAAACATTCTATTATCTTACTAGACGTACTTAGGTTTTGCAGTCACTTCGGTAAAGCTACAATCAGCCACATCATCCCTTCTGCCTGGAATATCCTGCAGTCTTCCCTAAATGTGTCTTCACTAGTCTCTTTCAATTTATTCAAATCATTTATCAACAAATGCCTTAAGGAAGTCTGCAATTGTCATACTAGCTAGCATATAATTGTGTACTATGCTAACTTAACCCAGCATCAAGCTCTTTCTGTCCCTCTCCCTATCTTTCAGAATTATTTAAAACTCATATCTATTGTTTTAAGCTACTGTTCTGCTTATATGTAATCTTGTTTAATTGCATTTTGTGCTTTCTTGAACCATGTTTGTTCACATTTACATTGCCACTGTATATTGTTTTGTATTGCTCCTGTCGCTAACAGGACCTCCTTGTAAATGAGCTTGCTCAATGGAGTTCTCCTGGTGAAATAAACTTGAACTTGAAGATAAGCATAGATTGCCTAAAGATGCTTAAGATTATATATAAAACAATTCTGATGCTGATTATAGAAAGCTCAGGACCAGAACAACAGCCTGCTCCCAAAAGTCCAAAGGAAACAAACATGCAGCTTCCTCCAAGGCTTAAACATGGCATTAGTAACAGGAAAGACAGATTACCAATAGCACATAAATATACTAACTGTTACTCACCATTTCATGGGATATAGTATTTTATAAAAATGAGGTTTAGAATTCTAGAAATATCATTGGTTTAAATACATTACCAGACCATTAATTAATTAAAATTCCTATTTAATCAACATCTGGGTTACTGAACTACATTCTAAAGTTAGTAGTGACCTTATGACAGTCATCAACATAGCCCACGGTCAGGTGGGTGAAACATTAGCAGACGCTGGTGGGGTGAGTTATGTATTTTTTTTTTATGGAATAAAGCATTTTTAACTACAGACTAAGCTATGAGTTTGTATTTTTCTGATACACACTAGTGCCTGCTAGCAACTTTTCTTCTGCAGTTTCTTATGACAGTCATAAAAATCAGAACACTGCTGTTTCTTTATCGTCTTAGCCTGCTTCTCAATAACTGAACTGCATACAACATGTGCAGGCAGTACTCAGACTGCAGTGTCTCCTCGACAAGACTTGCTAATTACTGAAATGCAAACCACCTGTGCCAGTATTCTAATCAGACATTCTAATAATAAGTGGAGGGACTCTGCACTGAGTTAGAACTTGCACACAGAACTGGGGTTCTGAAATAACAGTGGGAGGTTGAGACTATTACAAGCTGATACACAGAAAAGAAAAGCAGGACAGCATATCTACCTGCAACATGAACAAGCTCCCCTCAAAACAAAAGTGATCTGCCAAGACTTTAGGGACAAACTTTAGGAGGGAACCATCAACCTGGGAACTCCAGGCATGAATTAAATGCCTATAACCCTATACCCTGTTGTGACTTATTGCTAACTTTACATATTATTTTCTCTAACTGATATAAAAGTAATTTCTAGTTTTGTCCATTAAAAGCACATTGTGGAATTGTATATTAATAAGTATTCTAAAAATGTTTTTAAAACTTTTGCTAAAATATTAAGCAAATATGTGCTCTCTTTAGCCAGAAGAGCATGAGTAGTACTTAATACCCTTCCTCAGTTAACATACCCTTTAATTATTGCAAGGGTAGGGCATGAGCAGTGTTGTATAAACCTTTAAATTTACAGTAGCATCTGCATACCCGAAAATCATATGAATGCAATATTAAATGATATGTTCTAATTAAAGGTACGTAAAACCTTGACTCACAGATCTTTTCTATTGTGGATGCTTTTTATAGTACCAGTAAATGACACGCAAAAGTAGAAATCTAAGGTTACTGATACTTGCAGCACTTGTCTGAGAGTTGACTGTCTGGCTTGCTGGTTTGTTACTGGCTAAGGGTGGGTATTTTTTTGGGTTGGTTGGTAGGGGTTGGTTTGTTGGCTGGTTGGTTGTGGTTGCTCAGTTGGTTCATGAATTGTAATTAGAGAAGCCTTGATGAAACAATTACAGGAACTGAATCTAAACAAAGAAGCCATAGCATCACACATACATTATGATCATTAAACATTAAATCAATAGATGCACACAATCATGATATTCCATGAGAAGAACAATATAGTGCAATACAACATTTAAAAGATACTTTAGTTTCTAATGTCTCTCAAATTCATTATAAACTATAAGGCAAATATGAGTCAATATCTTTAAGTTAGCCACATATACTGTAACAGCCAATACAAAAAAGTGGCACACACAACACTACCAATAACTGGAAGTACAAGTAACTGCAAATACACTCAACTCTGTGTTTGCTCTCAAACTTGCTAACTGACAAAACATGAATAATATATTTTTTCTTTACAATTATTTCTATCTCATTGTATTGTGTACAGTATGATATATTCCATGTGAATCTGGCCAAACATATTAATTTTGCTATCTAGTTTAAACATATTGTTTTCTCTAGATGTTTATGTAAAGATATAACATCTATAAGCATATCCAGTTGGGAGCCTGACCTCATTAAAGCACTGAGATGGCACTCATCAAGATCTTTAGTGATCTCCTTATGGTGAGAGACAGAGGTATCATTCCATTCTTGTCCTTCTTGATCTCTTGTCAGTAGTTGACTCAGTTGACCATGGTGTGCTTTTGGAATGCTTGAGAAAATAAGTGGGTATCACTGGCACTGTTTTGTGCTGGTATGAGTCCTACCTATCAAAACAAATGCAACAGGTGGTCTTGGGTAAATACATCTCTGAGACAGCTGCCTTGGACTGTGGTGTGCCTCAAGGTTTGATCCTGCCCCTGTGCTATTTTCCATGTACATGTTGCTTTGGGTGAGAGCATTAGATGGTATGGGTTAGCATGCCACCGCTATGCAGATGATATCCAACTATACCTGTCATGCACACCTGATGGGATAAAGATTGGTTTAGTGCTGTACCATTGTCTTAATAAGATCACCAACTGGATGACCTCCAGCTGGTTAAGTCTAAATCCAGGCAAGGCTGAGATGATTTTTGAACCAGGGCACTGAGGGTTGGCTATGACAGGTAACGACACCTGGTTTCCATCTTTAAATGGTGTTGCCCTTCAAGCTGTGGATTCAGTTAAGAATCTGGGGGTCACTATGGACTCCAAGCTGACCTTGGATAGCCAGGTATCAGTGGTTGTTCGTAGTGTTTGTTTTTTTTTCATCTTTGAAAACTCACTGGATCAAACTGTTTTTAGCACCCAGTAACCTGCTGACAATAACCTATGCCTTTCTCACATCCAGGCTGGATTGCTGTAATGCTCTATACCCAGGGTTTCTGGGGAGTCTGATGTGCTGCCTGTAGCTGGTCTGGAATGTGGCAAGCTGTTTGATCTTCTGGACCTCCCCTAGAGATCATATCACCAAGTGTTGTGTGAACTGCACTGGATCCCTATTTGGTGGCATGTCAGCTTAAAGATATGCCTGTTGGTATACAAGGCCCTATGTGAGTTGGGTCCTGACTGCCTAAAAGATCTCCTGACCCCAATTACCTTGGTCTGCACTCTCTGCTACACCACAGTTGGCTTACTGCTGGTCCCACAATCCAGGTTGAAGCTTTCTGTGGACAGATTGGTTAAGGTGGCTGCATCTGTTCTGTGGAATGCTTTACCTGTCTACATTAGATCTGCCAGCATAATGGGACCTTCAAAGGGGCTCTGACATATCGTCATTTTAGTCTGGCTTATTGCCTTGATTTATTCCATGTTTTGTTGATTTGTTATGCGTACTTTGTATGGCACCCTGAGCCTCGAGGAAAGAATGCCATAGAAATAAAATTTGCCTTGGCTTGCATTGCCTTTATGGGTTCTTGGACAGACTTCTTCAGTTACAACTTGTAGGTTAATTCACAATTAGTAAATCAGCTCAACATCTTTTGCATGAATTTAAAGTTAATGTTGTCACCCACTGTCACTTAAGACAATAGTAGATTAGGATACCTCTGAGGTATTTTATATACCAGTTTTAGTTCAGTGGTTAGAAAGCCCTCTCTCCTTAGAACATGTCAAAAATAACAATGTTCCTCCTTTGGTAAATATATGAGCAACATCTTAGAGTGGTTTGAATCATAACTGTTATGTGTTTGGGGTTAGAAGATAATGAAACAATTCACGTTTGATAATTTTCAGAACATAATATACTGTTCACCACACTAGCTCTTTTGTACCTTCAGATCTCAGAGAAATTTCTCAAAGCTAATGGTCCCTTTTTTGGACTATTCCTCTTAGCAGATAGCTGCCTGGCATTTAGCAAGAGCAACTAGAGTTTACACAGTGTCTCCCTAGGCAGATAATTTAGAATAACCAACTTTAATTCTCACCAGCGATAAAAAATTAAGCATTCAGAACAATATTTAACCATTTCTTTTCCTAACAAGATGCTACATGACACTCCTATATTTTGCCTGCAAGACTTCTCAAGTGGTGTCTGCATCAGTTGCAGTTGGTGTGGTTTTATTGTTCTTGTTCATGTTTACTGTGCTTTCGTAATCTGTTTTTAGTTACATTAGCTTTCTTTTTATTTGTTTTAGTCCAATCAGTGATCAAATCTCAATCACGTTTCATTGTGCAGATGGTTTGCTTGTCATAACTACTAGAAGAGATGGTGTCATCAGCATAAATAACCTGATCTCATGAAGCATGCATAACATTAATCAAAAACAAAAAAGTAGGGCCCTTAGCTTCATATGCAGACCCGGCAACTTCTCACTATTCTGATATCTATGTAACAAACATAATCCATTGGTGTCTATTGTGTAAGAAGAAATATGTCTATTAATAAATGCTGGGTGGATATTTATTTGTTTAAGATTTGATTACAGTAAATATACACTGGAGAAAAATGTTTTTATTTTCATCTGCCATCAAAGTCTATGTTTCTATGTTTCTGTGTATGTGTGTGTATATATATATATATATATATATATATATATATATATATTCATTGCAAAAACTTTGTTAATGCATCAGTTAGGGTTAAATGTGCAAAAGTGGGGAAATGATGATAGGTTTGAGCCCCTAACCCCACCACCACCCCATTCTCCTCAGACTGACAGACACCAGGGTGTGCCATGGGATCATCAGGCCCAACTCTCACCCCATTTCATGTGTAAACAGGTTGACATGCTACAGTAAAGGAGAATGGGGTGAGATTTAGGCCTCATGACCCCATGGCACATCCTGGCATCTGTCGTTCTGTGGAGGGTGGTGTGATAGGGGTTAGGGGCTCAACCCTAACATCTCATTTCCCCACTTTTGTTGCTTTAACCCTAACTGATGCATTAACTAAGTGTTTTGAAATGAGTTTCCTTACTTTTTGAAAAAGTGTAATATAACTAGTAAATGGTATGCGTTGGTGAGAGTGCGGGGCCCTTTGGCCCTCTCACTCCCACCAAGCTGACCATTTGTGCACAATGATATGCATCTGTGGGAGCATGGGCTCTTCCACTTACACATAACAACAGAGCCATACAGCAGCCCTATAGGGCAAGAAATATTTGTAACACCAATCTGCCAATATCTCAGCAACCACAGCAGCTATGAAAAAAATTCAAGTGCTTCTGTAATCATGACAGTGAAACCTCCATGTGGAATGATCAACTAAATCCACATCTCACATTGTTTCTGAAATATAGGCACCAAAAAGTGATGTGGGTGCCGCAATGTTATCCTATGGGAAAAATCTCAACTTTGTAATGGCATATCTATGGAACTGATAATATTTTTTACACCTAAACACATCTCTGAGACACCCCCTTTATACCCTGCAAATTTTAAGCCAAAAGACCAAACTGTTTATTTACAATGCACTGGCAAAGTTTTTTAAACAATTTTTGGGAACGTGTAATGTACCTGGTAACTGGTATGTGCTGGTGGAAGCGCGGGCCCTCTGAGCCCCACGCTCCCACCAGGCTGCCCATTTGTGCATAACAATATGCATGTGTGGGACCACGGGCCCATTTACACATAACAAAGGAGCCATACAGTAGCCCCATAGGGCTGAAAAGGAACCCTTGTAACACTAATTTGCTACTATCTCAGTAACTGTACAAGTTACGAAAAAAATTCCACTGCAATTGTAATCATGACTTTGAAACCTCCATGTGTGCTTAGTCCACCTAACTGTGGGTAACGAAAAATCCATATCTTGCATCGTTTCCAAGATACAGGCACCAAAAGTTGCTGTGGGCATCGCAATGTTATCCTATGGAAAAAATATCAACTTTTTGATGGCATATCTTTGTAACCAATTAACTTTTTAACACCTAAATAGCATAATTCACATCTCTGGGTCATCCCCTTTATACTCTGCACATTTCAAGCCAAAAGACCAAACCATTTATTTACAGTGCAGTGGCAACGTTTTTAAAATCCTAGTCTGCGAGGTGTCAAAATCCCCGTTCGCGAGGTCAGTCCCTGTTTGTGAGTGGTCAAAATCCCCATTCAAGAGTAATACTTGATCATCAGATTTGACACCTCGCGAACAAGGAATTGAAAAACCAATCTCCTTTCTTGAGCTGACAAAATTCCCATTCACAAGCCAATCCCCTTTCACTATGTGTCAAAATCCTCATTCGCGAGCCAATCTCCATTCACAAGAATGCCCATCTGGTCATGAAATGATGATCAAGGGTTTTGTCAGCTCACAAAAGGGGATGGGCTCACAAAAGAGGATTTTGACAGCTTGCAAATGGGGATTTTGTCAGTTCACAAAAGAGGGGATTCAAAAACCCAATCCCCTTTTGCGAGGTGATGAAATCCCTGTTCACGAGCAAATCCCCTTTCGTGAGCTGACAAAATCCCTGTTCGCGAGCTGATCATCATTCGTGAGAAAGAGCCATCTTTTCCTGAAATGATGATCAAGGATTTTGTTACTTCGTGAAAGGAGATCGGCTCACAAACGGGGATTTCGTCACCTCGCGAACGAGGATCGGAAGCGGATGACAAATGGAGAATTTTAAAATTAAAAATGTCAATTTTTTGGACAAAATGAAGGAAACTAAAGGCATGGGTTTGTAGAGGGTGTTATCTTGAGCAAAACTCATGCCTTATTTGTTACAGAAGTGACCCGTGGGGCTTTCTACAACATTTTGTTTGTGGGGGGGGGGAATGTAAACACAATGGCGGCTCGCAAAGAAGGAATTTTTCCTCACAAATGGGAATTTTTATCATCCCCATTTGAGAGGTGACAAAATCCTTGATTGTGAGGCCAATCCTCTTTCACAAAACATACATATAAATCTTGGAGTGAACGGAGCATGCTCAGAACCCAAAAAATACAAATTAAATAACTTTTGAACAGATTAATATTTTTTTTCACCAAATCAATGCTGGATTGTTCTTTGACCAAAACACTTTCTACCCTGAAAATTTCAGACCAGACTACCAAATGGTGTGGCCACAGCACGATGGACAAAAATCAGCAAAAAAGCTGCCAAAAAGGGCAAAAACACATTTTTCAGCACTTTGCTGCACAAAATATGTAAGTCCAACCAAAACACAACTTGGCAAATCAAGAGATCTACCATATGAGACTGTGCATTCCGAATTTTGTGCAAATGCGTTGACCGTTTGCAAAATTATTAACATGCAAAATTTGGGGTTTAACATTAAACTGCTTACTCAACCCTAACTATAGTGGCTCTACCATGCCACTATAATATATACTGTATATATATTATATATATATATATATATATATATATATATATATATATGTATTAGAGCAAAAAACTCTATTTAATGCACATCAGTTGGGTTGTTCCACAGTAAACAAAAGTGAGGAAATTCGATGTGGGTTGAAACCCCTTTGCACCCTCAGCCACCCCCAACTGGAATCAGGGTGCGCATTGGGGTCATCAGCCCTAAGTGTCACCCCATCACATGTGGAAAGAAGCTGAGGAATAGGAGAATGGGGTGACAGTTAGGACCGATGACCCCAATGCACACCTGATTCCAGTTGGGGAGTGGGCTGGAGGGTGCAAAGGGGTTTCAACCCTAACATCGAATTTCCTCACTTTTGTCGCTTGGAACAACCCTAATTGATGCATTAAACAGAGTTTTTGGGTCTAATTTCCCTTCTTTTTGGGAATGATAATGAGAAATAGTGAATGTAATGCAGCGGCGGGAGCTCGGGGGTGATGTCTTGTCGCATTGTAACATTGTGCCCGCAAACGCAAATCATAATGCGCATGGTGATGCAAAGCGAAACAGAAAGAGAAACAGTACTGTAGACAGAAATGTTAAAAACAACGGAAATGCAACCGCAAATGAAAACACAAAGGGTAACGCACATGGTGGCGTAAACGTGAACGGTAAGTGAACCGGGTATGGAACCGCAAGCAGAAACGGTAATGGTAAGAGTAATGTAAGTGCACAGGCTGGTTTTCCCCAAAAGCTGTATAGAGAAAGACAGTGAGTAGAAAGAATGTATGCAAAATAATGACTCTCGGAACACAAAAATCAGTAGTTGTAATAGTAAATTGCTTATATCTCAGTAACCATACGACATAGAAAAAAAATGTAAAAGTCATATGTATTATCACTTTCCTGGCTAGTTTTATACATAGCCCTGTAATTTTTCAACAAAAACTCCGTATCTCGCACTGTTTTCGAGATACGGGCCCTCAAAGGCAGGTCGAACGCCGTAATGTTATCCTGTGGGAAAAAAACAGAAGTTCGGACTGCCATAACTTTTGAACAGTTTAATATTTTTTCACGAAATCTTTGAAAGGCACATCAGGGACCCTGGCCGCATGTTCTCTGAAGATTTCAGGCCGGTCGTACAAACCGTGCGACCTGTAGGCGCGACCGTAGAATTCCAGAAAAAGCGTAAACGCACGTGCAGATCACGCTTAATAACTCCGCAGCCGTGTATCTGACCGGTACAAAACTCGGCATATCCCAAGGCGTATGGGTCTTGATTGTGTATGCCAAATTTCCAGCAAATCCGTCAAACGGTTGCAGTTATTAGGGTGCAAAATTTTGGGTTTAACATGTAAATGGCTCCTCAACCCTAACTATGGTAGCACTACCATGCTACCATAATATATATATACTCTATATATATATACTGTATATATATATATATATATATATATATATATATATAGACTGTTGGTCTGATAACTTTGCCAGTTATGCAGCTATTCTTTGTCATATTTTGGTGCACTGTCTTTAGGTAATCAGTTTGTTATCCATGGCCATGGTTCATCAGTGGAAACCTGGTCCCCATGACTGAGCACTTTGCTTCTTAGCATGAGGTTGTTGGCCACATATTTTTGTTAAAGGCTGACTATAAAACTGTTGCTAAGGTCATCACATCATGCCTTGAACATGTTCTCCCTAAATTCATATGCCCTGACCTAGTGAGCTTTGTTAAAGGGTAGCAGGGGAAACATAACATACACCAGACCCTGGAAATTATTTACAATTGATCTAAGAAAGCAGGCGATCATGGAGTGGTGGTCCTTGCTCTGGATGCAAAAAAAGCCTTTGACCATGTACACTGGGGGATATATGTTTGAGGTTGTCAGGAGATTTAACTTGGGCCCCACATCATCGGGTGGATCCAGGCATTGTACACCACCCCTACTGCCCAGATCTTGGTGAACAGCTCACTGACCCCCTCCTTTGGCCTTGGATGGGGCACCAGGCAGGGAGGCCTGCTAGGACCACTTTTATATGTTTAAGCCCTGGAAACTCTGGTGGCTGCTTTACACAAGGAGGAAGGAAAGAGGGTTACACAGAGGGGTGAACACAAAGTGGCATTACTTGATGATGACTTGCTCTTGTACCTGCAGGATCTTGCTGCTGAACTGCCTGGGGTCCATGACCTTCTCAGAGAATATGGTGCCCTCTCAGGCCATCAAATCAACTGGACAAATAGTGAAATTATGCCCATTGGGAAGCTGAATAGAGGCCAGGTTGCAACCAATCTCTTGTGTGTGCTGCTAGTAGACAAGATTAAATGTCTGGAAGTGGTTAAACCCTCAAAACTGAACCAACTCTTTAATAAGAACTGAAAGTGACCACTGGAGAACCCTGCCTCTATCCTTACTTGGTTAGATAAGTACTCCGAAAATAAACATAGTCCCAAGGTTTCTTTATTTATATCAGTCCCTCCCTGTCCATGTCCCTCTTAGTCACTTCCAGCAGATGAATTCCATCTTTCACAAATTCCTGTGGAACATCAATAGTGCATGTATTAGGAGAAACATCTTACAAATGCCCATCAGTGCTGGAGGGGCTCCACTGCTACACTTTCAGTACTATTACTGGGCATCCCAGCTGGTTTTTCTCCCAATAGGGAAATGCCTAGCACTCCCTTCATGGATGTGGCTGGAGGAGGAGGACTTGAACTGTGTCTTAAAAGGGGGGGCTGCCGTGCCCCAGCACTAGAGTTCTATATGATGTCTGCACTGAACAGCCCTTTTATTACACAGAGGGGATATGGCTAGCTGCCCACAGGTTTCTCTTCATTCATCCAAAGATCTCCAGGTACTCTGGCATTATTGAAACCCTCAGGGGTAGGGCAGGGTACTCAGCCAAACTGCACCAAAGTCTATTCAGATGGGGAAAAAAAGGATCTTCAACACATAGGCCAATTATATACATGAGGCCAGTTATGTGCCTTTACAGATTTGCATACAAACTGGGGCCATGGGCCTTGTGATCTCTTCACCTACCTGTTGGTGGAGTACAAATCAGAGTTACTTCCTGGTCACAGCAAAGGGTGGGGCACCACCTCACCTTTTGAGGAAGAATTATTCAGACCCCAACTCTGTGCCAAACCCTTGTCGGTTTTCCATAGTACGCTTGTGGGGGGCCCAAATGCTGATATCCTGAATAAATGGAAGTGGGACTTGAACACACCCATGATTCCAAAGCTTCAGTCAGCAGCAGCACCCTACTTGGTGACCTGCTCCAGGATTAACAATCTGCACCAGGTCCAACTAAATATTAGGTACAAGGCATGCATCACTCCAGTGAAGCTCCACAGGGTCCTCCCAGACAGCTGCTCCCAGTGCCCTATGTGTAGATAAAGGAGGGAGGCTTCCTCCACGTGGTCCTTATGTGTCCTAGATTGACTCCCTTTTGGAACTACATCCACTGTGTAATATCTTGGGTACTGGGGAAATCACTTCCTAAGTTCCCCCTGGAGCTCCTCCTGAGGGCCAAACCTAACAGACACCTACTCAAGGATGGGATACACTTATGGTCTGAGGCACTTTTTAATGTCAAGATATCTATAGCCCAGACATGTCTTGCCACCAACCATCCTACAGGTACTGTATAGACATGGGCACACAACCTGCAGGCATGATTAAAGATAGAAATAACACAGTTCCCTGCCAATGGGGAAGCAGGCACATTTTTTATTTCTATGGGAGCCACTTATCAATGCAATTGAAAATAATATGTTCCCTCTCTGACTAGCAGTCCAGGAGGCATTGACTATAATTTTGACACCCCCCCTTCATTGGTTACCAGAATATTCACTGGGGTTTAAACCATTTACCAGGCTTCCTTTGAGGCTGGTATATGAATGCCTTAGGTAATTTCACTACATATTCTGCTCACTGCTATGGAAGATGCTGTGCATGAATTTCCCTCAAGTTTGCTTTTTGGTAATGTTCTCAGTATGGATAAAACTGAACCCATTACTGTTTACCTGGTATGATGAATGTGACCAACTTTGTATTTTGCTCTCTTCATTCTTTAGTCAACTATGTTGATCATTTTCCTCTAGAGCAATGATGTCCTAGAGAGTCAGCCTGGAAGAATTAAGAACAACGTCCTGCAAAAATCTGGACTCGATGACTTTGTTGGTCTAATGGATAGAAGAGCAGTAAATGGGAAGGCAGGTAATGTATATCAAAGGGATCACTGTTTGCCCCAGAAGATTTAGACTGTCAGTGCACTCTGATCCACATTGACTGCCTATTGATTAGTCTGCAAAACCGCATATGACTGTAACTTCATTCATATGAATGCAGCTGTAGAATGGGATGAGAAGTCTAGAAATGTGCTTGCAGAGCACAGTTTGGAGGATACCTAAACCACAAAAATCATTTTGTTCAAAGTCAGACATTGAAGCATGTGTAGTGTTAGAGTGCTGCATTATCACCTGGTTACATGGACTGTTTACTAGTTAGTGTTTAGTATTGTTACATCAGCATTAATAAACATAAACAATGAGCGACTTGATTTAAAATCTTTGCTCACAAATGTGTTGAATATGGCCACCAACATCACAATACAGTAACACCAATGGAGCCAGAGGGCTGCAGAAGAATTGTTGCACCCTATGGTACTGTACAACACTAGTATGTATTAGGGCTGGGCGAACTGTTCTGTCCGAGATCCAATCCCCCAAATCAAATCAGTAATCCGTGGACCTGGATAAATATGGACTTCACTGCAGAATGCCAGTTCTGGGTCTGTGGAGTGCCATTTAGTGTACTGTTGCAACGGGGATGCCATCAGTAGTGTACTGTTGCCATGGGGATTCCATCAGCATGCTCACCTCATCTACAGGTGGCCAGTGGCATCCAATCAGGCAACAGATCAGGATAGTCAGTCATGTGATGCACTCATGGTATATATATGTGGAAACGAGTAGCTGCTACCAGCGGCTGCCCGACACCTCTCCCACCTCGTAGGTTTTGGCCTCAACTGCTTCTCCTCCCCCACACTTATTTGCTCTCATGGCCACCCTATTCCCCACCCTCCAGCTGTTCCTGGCCCCCACCTCCCCTCCGGACAGCACCTTCCCCCCTCTGCTGTCTGGGGTCCCCTACCCTTCTAGCTCCCTCCCTCCCTCGGGGCACCCAAAAGTCCCTTTGCTATCTCCTGACCTGCCCACTGGGGCCTGCCACTGGATTGGGACAGTACTCCCCCTGCAGCTCGTGCCTGCCTCTGCCGTGGTGGTCCACCAGGTTGGGTTCCTCACCCACTAGCTCTATGCTGTCCACTGCAACATCTCGCTCAACCCCTTGCCCATTTTCCTAACTGCCACATGGGCTGTCTGCAGATTCAGGCCCCTCCCATTCAGCCTCCTGTACCTGTTGTTCTCCTCACCCCCTGCCACAATGTGGGCTTATTGTATTGAGCCTGTAGTTGTACTCATGTTTGTTAGCTCTGACTCTGTACTATTGTCTATATGCTGTTACTCTGGCCCCACCTGTGTGTGGGTAAGATTGTTCTTTGTCTATTCAATGTACTGTGTACTGTATTCTATCTGGCCTACTTGTAGTTGTGGGCCTGTATGCCACCCTGAATATGTACCATGTTTTTCTGTACTGTAACCTCCCGGGTCGTACCTGAAAATAGGCACTTGTTGTCTAGTGTACTTACCTGGTTAACAAAAACAAACAAATAAATAAATAAATAACCATGGTGAGTGTGCAACATGGGCCCAGCGTGAATTGGAGGATGGTTGGAGAAGCTTGTGCTCCTGTAGAGCAGAACTGGCAGAAGTTGTGCATTGCAGAGAGAGAAAAGAAAGAAACTAAATAAAATATAAAATACAAAAAATATTTGTTTTTGAAGCAGAGCTGGAGGGAAGGAAAGAGAAAGGAGACTTACTGGGGCAAGGAGGGGGAGAAAGTTATTGTTGGGGGAGGGTGAGGACTGGAGAGGAATTCAAGGAGGGACTGGGAGACAGGAGAGATACTGGGGGTGGCTGCTGGGGGGCAGGCAAGCAAGGCAAATAAAGAAGGTAGTGTACTACAGGGCAAGGGCAGACTGTCAAAATAAATCTTTGATTTGTGCCATCCAGAAATTGAAATCCAGATGAGAGAGAGAGAGAGAGAGAGTGAGAGACTACTGGGGCCCAAGAGAAATTTTACAGTTACAGAAAATCTGAAGTAATTTTTTTTTTCTTTTCCTGGCCTCAGACAATGTTGGCTGTGTGTGAGCAAGGGCAGGCTGGAGAAATCTTTCACTGTGCCATTCTAGATCCAGAGGAGAAAGGGAGAGACTACTGGGGGCTCAAGAGATTGTACAGTGCCGGAAATCCATAAAAGTTTTTTTTCTTTTCATGGTCTCAATGTGGCTGTGTAGTACAGGCCAGGGCAAGGGCAGGCAGGCAAAATACATTTTTGACTTGTGCCATCTAGATCCAGAGGCAAGAGAGACAGACTACAGGATGGGGGGAGACACGAAAAATGTAACAGTCCCAGAAATTCCAAATAAAAGATTTTTTTTTTCTGGCTTCAGTGTGGCTGTGTGTACAGGGCAAGGGCAGGCTGTCAAAATAAATCTTTGACTTGTGCCATCCAGAGGGGGGAGAGAGAGAGAGAGAGAGAGCCTGCTGAGGGGCCCATGAGAAATTTAATGGTCACGGAAATCCCAAATAAAAGTTTATTTTTTTTCCCTGGCTTCAGTGTGGCTGTGTGTTCAGGGCAAGAGCAGGCTGGCAAAATAAATCTTCCTACACAGACCGCGGCTTGACAAGCTCACCGGAGGCGGGGCAGATGACATCATCATTGCACGACCCCGCCTCCCAGGAAAAATGGAAAAAGATGAGCCTGCCTGCCACCAGAATGAAGCCCGCTGCCAAGGCCTTGATATGTTCTCCAGGCCGGGCCCCCCGACCTAATCCCAGTGCCTGCGGTGCATAAGGGGGGTGCGCCGCAGGCCCCACCGTGGGGGGAAAGCCACGGGGTATCGGGGGACAGTGGCCGATCTGGGGAACAGAGGCTGGCAGCCCGTGACCGGGCTGAGAATACGGTGGCAGGAGGGCTCGGGGGTAAAAACCATAAATAAAAAAAAAATAGATCTTTGACTTGTAACATCCAGAGGAGAGAGAGAAAGAGGCAGAGGTTGGGGGTAGGCACAAGAAATGTAACAGTCTCAGAAATCCCAAATAAAAGTTTCTTTTTTTTTCCTGGCTTCAGTGTGGCTGTGTGTACAGGGCAAGGGCAGGCTGGCAAAATAAATCTTTGACTGTGCCTTCTAGAGGGGAGAGAGAGAGAGAGAGAGAGAGACTGCTGGGGGGCCCACGAGAAATTTAACAGTCCCAGAAATCCCAAATAAAAGTTGTTTTTTTTTTCCCATCTTCAGTGTGGCTGCGTGCACAGGGCAAGGGCAGTCTGCCAAAATAAATCTTTGACTTGTGCCATCCAGAGGAGAGAGAGAGAGAGAGAGACTGCAGGGGGACCCATGAGAAATTTAACAGTGCCATAAATCCCAGAACATTTTTTTTTTTTTTCCTGGCTTCAGTGAGGCTGTGTGTATAGGGCAAGGGCAGGCTAGCAAAATAGATCTTTGCATTGTGACATCCAGAAGAGAGAGAGAGAGAGAGAGAGAGAGATTGCGGGGGGCACTAGAAATGTAACAGTCCCAGAAATCCCAAATAAAAGTTTCTTTTTTTTCCTGGTTTCAGTGTGGCTGTGTATACAGGGCAAGGGCAGGCTGACAAACTAAATCTTTGATTTGTGCCATCCAGAAGAGAGAGAGAAAGAGAGATTCCCAGGAGGCCCACGAGATATTTAACAGTCCCAGAAATCCCAAATAAAAGTTTCCTTTTTTTCCTGGCCTCAGTGTGGCTATGTGTAGAGGGCAAGGGCAGGCTGGCAAAATAAATCTTTGACTTGTGCCATCCAGAGGAGAGAGAGAGAGAGAGAGAGAGAGAGAGAGAGACTGCAGGGGGACCCATGAGAAATTTAACAGTGCCATAAATCCCAGAACATTTTTTTTTTTCCTGGCTTCAGTGAGACTGTGTGTATAGGGCAAGGGCAGGCTAGCAAAATAGATCTTTGCATTGTGACATCCAGAAGAGAGAGAGAGAGAGGGAGATTGTGGGGGGGGCACGAGAAATGTAACAGTCCCAGAAATCCCAAATAAAAGTTTCTTTTTTTTCCTGGTTTCAGTGTGGCTGTGTATACAGGGCAAGGGCAGGCTGACAAACTAAATCTTTGATTTGTGCCATCCAGAAGAGAGAGAGAGAGAGAAAGAGAGATTCCCAGGAGGCCCACGAGATATTTAACAGTCCCAGAAATCCCAAATAAAAGTTTCCTTTTTTTCCTGGCCTCAGTGTGGCTGTGTGTAGAGGGCAAGGGCAGGGTGGCAAAATAAATCTTTAACTTGTGCAATCCAGAGGGGAGACAGAAAGACTTCTTGGGGGGCCACAAGAAATGTAATAGTCCCAGAAATCCCAAATAAAAGTTTCTTTTTTTCTTGGCTTCAGTGTGGCTGTGTGTACAGGGCAAGGGCAGGCTGGCAAAATAAATATTTGACTTGTGCTGTCCTGAGGAGAGAGGGAGGAGGAGGGGAGAGAGAGAGATATTGCATGGGGGCCGGGGGGCACGAGAAATTTAACAGTCCCAGAAATCCCAAATAAAAGCTTCCTTTTTTTCCTGGCTTCAGTGTGGCTGTGTGTGCAGGGCAAGGGCAGGCTGGCAAAATAAATCTTTCACTTGTGCCATCCAGAGCAGAGAGAGAGAGAGAGAAATTGCTGGGGGAGGGCCACAAGAAATTTAACAGCCCCAGAGATCCTAAATAAAAGTTTCTTTTTTTTACTGACTTCAGTGTGTCTGTGTGTACAGGGCAAGTGATTCTCCAATAACAAAGTGGTGTAGGGGATGCAACTAAAAATACTGTAGACAGCTGCAGTGTAGAAAATATTCACAATAGTTTATTCAAATTCCAAAACGGCATGAAATCTCGACGTTTCACCTATGGTTGTAGGCTTCATCAGGAGATACCTTTTGTTACTCAAAAGGGTGCAGTTCAAGTTCTGTTGATTTATACAGCACTTATGTTCTCACTTTACTCATTAAACCCTGTTTATAGATTCTTCATTCCATTGCAAAGCCCTCTTTCAGGGATAATGCTTTAACATACAACCTCATTTATCCTTCAATGGATATCTAGATTGTGTTTCTCTGAGACACCCAGCCACAGTCCTCATGCTTTCTTTTTTCCTTACTCACATCAGGGTGGCAGCAGCTGACAATTTCTGAAAGGCTCATTTCCCATGGGATCATCTGGGGCTTCACAGAGACTGGAATTTTGTACAGGGCAAGGGCAGGCTGGCAAAATAAATCTTTGACTTGTGCCACCCAATCATGATCACTTGTTAATGTTCATTCATAATTTCATGTATTAAAAAAAAATACTGTTCGGACAAACAACATACAAGTTGATGTACCTGTGCTGCTGGCTGTGGGTGCCCCTGGGGATAATCTGACTTTGTGACTCATTGCAGTCTGTTTATACAACGCAAGTAAAATACACACAAGTGTCATCATCATCATCATCACTCATTCCCCATTACTCCTCCTTACCATTAGGTTTATAGTATATTATGTTACATTATGTATAAGCATTAACCATCCCCAGTGTGGGACTGTGCTGCATGCAGCAATGCACCAGATGTGTCTGCATCTCCAATTCAAATTCTGAGGCACACTTAACAGTTGCTGAATTTGGTCACTGAACAGTAACTGTAGGAGTCAGGTAATCATGGAAGGAAGTGGTAGTGGACTTCTGTGCTGTCAGTGTACTGTGTACAGGGTCCCATGTGATAACGGCGATCATGGAACGGTGATCGCCGTTAGGGAGAGTGTACATCGATGAAAATCAGTTTCGGCGATGTACACAGATGGCATAAAGCAAAAGGCACTGGAGATTTACTTTTTTTATTTATGCGGGGAGCAGCACCCCAAGACACCCTACTCAGGATTCTCAGCTCCGGGGCATATCGGGGTGCAAAACAAAACTAAAATTCCCAGACAGCGCACAAAAAAGCGACCATGCCTAGGACCGAACCCAGTACCCTCCAAACCCTAGCCTGCCGCCCACCCACTATGCCACATGGCCAGCTCAGCAGCCAACCACCACACTACACCCCACAAACCCTCCCTCCCCTTTCACCCATCATACGGCATGCTCGCCCCCAGCCCGCATGTACATATAGTGATATCCTGTCACTATATTCGTGAACCCCCCCCCATCCAGTCACCCTCCCTGCCCGGTAGTCCTGTGCACAGGTGCTGTGATTGAGTCACCCTTTTTGAAAGTGCTCAATCGCAGTCACCATTGTCACAGGCTACCGTGTACAGTCATGAGTCATGACAGTAAATTTGTCTCTAGCCTGTGGGTGTAGGTGGGAGTCAACAGAAGGACATCATGTTAGTTACAGGGATATTTTTTTACAAGTTAGAATACTAAGAAAAAATGGATTAAAGTGTTGATGAGGTACATTCTATTTCTCAGGTGGACAGTGGCACTGCAAAAGACAGCAATCAGCCGAAAAAGGGAAAACAAATCAAACCCCAAAAAGTGATTTTTTCATGCCTAAGGTTTCATCTTCAAAACAAATGCTTGAATCCAAAAAAGGTGAATGTTTCAGATCACCAACAGTTCCAAGTTAAAAAAAAAAAAGGTTAAGTAATTAAAAAAAAAACAAAGGCTTGGTGGGTACGAGCCACAAAGGCACCCAAAGGTATGGAACAATTGCATACTATGCTACTGTCAGTCCCTCATCAGATTCTTCTGAGGTTGAACACGGCGAGGGTAATAATAAAGATGAAGAGAATGATCAGGCAGCACAAGGTTTGCTGGTGGGGATGGAAATTGCAGATGAGGAAGAAACAGACAGAAATGTTTTGGTTAAGGAGGGGGCAGTGGGAATAAACCACAAGAGGAACAGGCCCAAGAAAACTCGGGGGGGGCACTGAAAAGGTGACCAAGGTGCTATGCCTTCCTAGGAAACACTAAAAAATATCATCTTTTGGTTGGTCATACTTCTCCATTAGTGCTTCCAATGAGTTGGTGGCAACATGCACTATTTGTAAATGGCCGGTCAGCAGGGGTAAAAAGAAAGGAGCACTGGGAACTTCAGCACTGAAAAGGCACCTAGATAGTTGTCATAACATTACTGAAAACTCCACTTGTGAGTCTTGAAGAGAAAGTGACAGTGATAGCTCACTACACTCAGGGGTAACTCCCATAAATGAAAGCAGTGGCAGCCCTACTGAAACACCTCCACCAATACTTCCTCCCATTCAAAGGACTCCTCCTACTGTTACTGAAAGTGACTATGTCCCTGCTCCTTGAAGGAGACAGCTTACCATCTCAGAAATATATGAGCGTAAAGCCATATATGCCTCGACTTACCCTGTTGCTGTTACAATAACCCAAACAATTTCAGAAATGATAGCTGTTGGTTTGCTATCATACAACGTGGTTGCACAGCAAGGATTCAGGTGGCTGCTTGAGTACCTCGAACCTTGATATCACATACCATTGTGGAAATACTGCTCAACAACAAGGATTCCAGATCTTTATGATGTCGTATATAAACTGTTGATTAACTAGAATCTGCAGCTTATCCATCAGGTAGGGAAATGGGCAGACTAGGTGGACCAAGTGGTCCTTATCTGCCATTAAATTCTGTTTCTATGTTTCTGTGTTAAACAAGCATTTGTCAATGCCGAATGTTGGCTTGCTGGCATTAGCATCGGTAGTGCAGGAGTTAGAAATGCAAAACAGGAGTGGCAGTGAAGTAATGAAGTAATGCCAACACCCCCCCCCCACAGAGACTGAAAGACATTGGGAGTGTGACTTTGGGTCAGTCATAACGCTTATGCCATTCCACCTCATCCCACCCTGCAGACAGTGACAGGTTTTGGGGTGTGCATTGGGGTCTTCGGCCCTTATGCTAACCCCAATCCATAAGGAAATAAGTTGAGATGGGTGCAATATAGGAGAATGGGGTGAACGTTAGGGTGAAGGAACCCAAGGCACACCTCAGTGCCTGTCAGAGGCTGTATGGTGGGGGTAGCATTCTGTGAACATTATGACCAAAGAACCCAAGTTACGTTCCTGACACCTGTCAGTCTCTACAGGGTGGGTGTATGGTTGGAAACCTTAACGCTGCAGGTGTTTGTTGGTATTTTCACTCCAAATTTTCAATATTGGCTTTTTGGGACCCCACCTCATGAACAGTGGCACTATTATTTCGTTACTCAATACTGAAAGGTGATTTCGCACAGCAACTGTGCCACTGGGAGCCACAGGTGTGGAAACACATTTTGGTAGGATGGGAAAAATGAGAGCTGAACTGTTCATTAGGAGGTGTAAAAAAAATGGCAATGTTGAAAATCAGGAGATAAAATGTAAAAACTTTGCAAACTTACTAGCGTGCGTAGAAACTGTGCAGCACACACCTGTAATGCGGTCATTTTTTGGAATTCTTTTACCAATTTTCAACATGGGCATTTTGAGACCTCCCTTCATGAACAGTGTCACTGTGATTTTCTTACTCTGTCCCAAACATTGATTTTCCACAGTGACCACGCCATTGTGCACCAGAGGTTTAAAAACACATTTCGGGCAGGATGTGAAAAATGACAGCTGTACTGTTCATAAGGAGGTGTGACAAAATGGCAATGTTGAAAATCTGGAGTGAAAATATAAAAAATTCTAAACGTTATGAGTGTGCATGGAAACTGCGAAACGCATGCTTGTGACACAGTAATTTTTTTGAATTTCTTCACCAAATTTTCAACATGGGCATTTTGGAACCTCTGCTCATGAACAATGTCACTGTAATTTTCTTAATCTGTCCCAAACATTGATTTCCCACAGTGATTACGCCATTGTGCGCCACATGTGCAAAACACATTTTGGGCAGAATGTGAAAAATGACAGCTGTACCGTTTATAAGGAGGTGTTAAAACATGGCCATTTTGAAAATCTAGAGTGAAAAAATTCAGACTTCTCAAAGTTACCAGCGCGCGTGAAAACTACGTAACTCATGCTCGTAATACAGTTATTTTTTTAAATTCTTTCCCCACATTTGCAACATAGGCTTTTTTGGAAGCCTACCTCATGAACAGTGGCATTGCATTTCATTAATCAGTCCCAAAAGGTGATTCCATGCAGTGACCACGAAATCACCTTTCAGGACCAAATAATGAAATGACAGTGACTGATTTCATGGGGTGGGGTCCCAAGAACCCCATGTTGAAAATTTGGAGCCAAAAGTAAAAAAAATGGCCAAGATATCCTCCTAAGTTGAAACCTCCCACTTTGATGCTATTATGCAGCTTACCAGAGGTTCTTCAGTTCAGGGCCAGCTTTGCAGAGTGCAGACGTGTTCCTGCTCCACCGAAGATCGCGGCGCTGACCTCTGGAGGTAAGTATGGGGTGAGGGGTTTGGGGTGGTGGGTGCACAGAGGGTGGGTGTGGCTGGGAGGGGGGCACTGTGGACAACGAGGGACCATTTTCTTTGTTTACAGATAAAAAGAAAAAAAACTTCAGGGGAAGTTTTTTTTTTTTTACAGGTTACAGAACTGCAATTGGGCACACTGGGGTGGACTCCCAGTGTGTCATCTGGGTTTTTTTGGGGAGGGAACTGGAGTCAATGGGGATTGGGCACCCCATCAGCAAATAAAGCATGTCTGTGTTGGGGGGGCATGATGCCGAGTGGGATTGGGCACCCCCCTCAGCAGACAAATGAAACTGGGGGGACATTATGCAGACGGGGATTGGGCATCCCCATCAGCAAACAAACTGAACTGGGAAGTGGGCATGCCGACAGGGGGATTCAGCTGCTTAGGCAACCCCAAAGTTGGCTTTCTAGGGATTGTGACACATGAACGGCGAGAGCCACCACCAAGTTTATTGAAATGTTTCACCAGGAATAGCATGTAATGGAGGCATGTCAGATCTGCCGCTGCAATGACAAGCCTGTCTCTCATTGCAGCGGCGGGTTTGTTTCAAGTTGGTGGCACTCTCTGAAACTGCTGCCATCGGCAGCAAGCTCACTGGTTGGCGGCTGAGGGACACACTGACTAAAGCATTCCCTGGATTTGCCACAACACTGACACTCCTTTGAAAGTGCTACTACAGTGTTACTACCACAAGATGTTGCTTGCGCATGTGCACGCAAGCCAATATAAAAATGAAGACACGTCTTACACAGTGCTATGGGGAGGGTGGTGCATCTCACAACAGATATCTGGAGAAGCTGTCAGGCTGAACACTTCATGTCTGTTATGGCACATTGGGCATGTTTTGATAGTTCACGTGGGACTGGGGACAGTGGAGCATCACAGTTTGCTGTTCGAAGAGTGTTTTATTTTCCATCTGAACATACATCATACAACATTAGTGAAGAGCTACAAAAATCAACACAGCAATGGTTCACATCACAAGGACTGTCAGTTGGCTTTATAGTTGCAGATAATGGGTCAAATATAAGGAAGGCCTTGGAGGAGGGGGGCTTCATTCACATCCGCTGCTTTGTGCATTGCTTAAATTTTAATAGCTCGCAGTTTTCTCAATGACAACAGGGATATTAAGGCTCTCATTAGCACTGCTAAAAGAATATGCATTTATTTCAGTCACTGAAGCAAAGTCCATCACTTGTTTGAAAAATACAGCAGGAGCACAGTTTACCTTTGCACAGACTGATCCAAGACATTTCTACTCAATGGAATCTGACCTTTTATATGTTCCAAAGGAACTAAAGAAAGCTGTTAGGCAATACACCTTGGAAAATAAAATTGGTGATGCAGATGTCTGTATTACTACACCACAGTGGAACATGCTGGAGTTTCTCATTGTACTATTCCAGCCATTTGAGGAAATCACCAGGGAGGTTAGTGCAAACACAGCAACTCTCAACCAGGTAATACCCCCTAATAAAAATTTGAAAATTCAGATTGAATATGATTAGGGAAAAGTTACAGAAACAAGAAAGTTCCATGATTGCACAGGCTGCCAGTGGTGCGGCTGACAAATGCAGCTTGCCCCCCAGAATACAACAAGATCTAACAAGATGTATGATCAAAAAAGTTGAAGATGACAAACTATGTAAAATACTTCATTCTGAGAACTACATTAAAGCAACAATCTTGGACCCACGATACAAATCGAAGCAAGTATTGACTGATAATGATGACACTTGTTTCGAGATGAACAAGAAATTATTGATGAGGTGTGTGCTGCCATGGAACACAGTACAAGAGCAGCACCACACTCAGAATCTTCTTCACGACACAGCACAGCATCAGGTGGCCCACCCTCTACTGTTGCAGCATTTTCTTCCTCCTCAGCCACTGTAACCGAATTGTCTTCTTCACCACCAGCCAAACACAGCACTGTCCCACAGTCACTTGGTTCAGCTCAATTTCTCTGGAGTCACTTACAAGATGTAATTATAACATCTTCTTCATCTGCCTCTTGTAACACAGCCTCAGCACAGACCATTGTTGAAATGTACCTGGCAGAGCCCAATATCAGCTGGAATGCTGATCCTTTGCAATACTGGAAATCCAAACAAAATATGTGGCCTGCTTTAGTAAACATTGCAATGAAGTACAAGAATTGCCCTCCGACTAGCATCTGTTCAGAACAATTGTTTAGTTCAGTGGTAATGTCATTATTGACACACGATCCTGTTTCACACCAGAAAATGCTAAGCGCCTGACATTTCTGAAAGTCAACATTCCTCACTTTAATTTCAAATATGATACCCGAATAAAATGTACACTGACTGCTCTGAGCAGACCCTAGCCACAAAACACTTTCAAGAATTTGTGCCTGTGGTCAAAATCTTTTGTGAATAGGGTCAACTACATGAGGTAGCAAATACCAATTAATTGCAACATGTCAGGGCAGACTAGGTCAGGCCACTATTACTTGAATGATCACATGAGCAGCACAGAATAGAAAAAAAAATAATAACATGAGTGGGTTGAGTCCAAATACAGCAAGCAACTGCATTTCATGTCACAAACCTAGTTGATGGTACCAGGTATCACTATCTGATCTGGAAGGTAGGGTACTGCTGTCTTCTACTACTACTACTATCACTTTTTGTCCTCACAAGTCACGAATACTACTTGTCACTTTTTTTGCACTCAGCAACTGCTCCATTCCTGACTGTACTGTTTTAAGTTTCGTACAGTGCATGGCTTAGCAGATGCCTGAAACTGAGAATCTGAGTAATAAAATCTCAGCCCAGTTACTGTAAGTGAGATGTAACCAGGCTAACTGGGCTGAGATTTTATTACTACATTTTATTTTTGATACTTAAATTACTTGCCAGTGTCTGGCAGCAACTGTGGAACTAGGAAGGATGTAACTGTGTTGTGTGTTATCGGGTCTTCAGATGGCAGTGGTAAACTTTTTTATGACTGCACTGCACTTGACCGATGCGCTGTGTGACTGGCTGCCTGCCTGTCTGGGTGGTGATCCTGCTTCCAGGGGGGAGACACTCACAAGTATCAAGCAGTCCAACAGGAATGGGTGCCCATGCCTTCCATACATGCGCACGGTACAATGCATACCACTACCATGCTCTACCAGAACTGCCCTCGCCCCAGACATTCCATCACCCTGGTCCATCTCTCCTACTGAGCTCCCTCAGCCTGAGCAATTATTACTCACCCTGTCACACAACACACACACAGAGTCAAACAACTACTTATAAAGGTAAGAAAAATTAAATTTACAGAAAGAACAAAGTAAAAAAGAGTACAGAAAAGACAAAAAAATGTAGCTTTTAAAAAAGCTGTTGGGTCTAAATCAAAGTTTAAATCTCCTCCTCGGTCTGATCTCAAAGTATCAGCAGTCGCAAAACACACTACTCTCTCTCCATCTGCACAGGAGAAAGTAAAAGTGTCTGCTTGTATGACTCACTTTCTTCCTGCCTAGTTAAAGAGCATGTGACTTACAGTACTACAAGCCATGTGATGTGTGGGGGGGCTGCCAAATCTGAAACACCAAGTGGATCACTTAGAATCATATTGCGGAACGCGAAGTCCATTAAAAACAATGACTTCGCCTTACTTCGCATTGCCATTCTGCCTTAATGCGAAGTGGTAATGACCAGGCGCAGTGAGCACTTATCATTGCCCACTCCACATAGCAGATTGGCAATGCGAAGTGCCCACTTCACATTCACTTCACCAGCGGAATTTTAATTCGCTGCATCTCTATAGGGGACCCAGAATCACCTTTCTTCCCAAGCTGAAAAAAAAAACTTTTCAGAATTGTATCATCATGCTGTTCTTTGACGATATCAGGTAAAGACATAATAGGCATAGAGTTTTTAATGTCCACATTCAGATGTTTTTTCTTCTTCCAAGTTCTCTGCAGCTTCTTCCTTTTAGCCCATGTTTTTCTGGATTTGTTTACAGTCTCAAATATTTCATCTGCAGAAGGAAACAGTTCCATTTCTCCCTTCTGTTGTTTCTATGCCCTAATTGCCACTACTACTAAGGTGGAATCACAGACCAGGACCAAAGAATTACAGTCAGGGTGGTCTTGGCCTATGATTAGGGGAACAGGCAATGTAGGTACCACTCCCACCCTTAACTACCTCTGCATGCCATTTATTGTGATGTTAAGTTCTGTAGTGGGATATTGATGTACATCTCCATGTATGCAAATTATCCCAGTAGTTAGAGTCTCTTGTGGTACCATCGTTATTAAATCAGCTCTCATGAGACTTTGACCACTTCCTGAGTCTATTAACCCCTCAATGTCTCTTCCTGCAATTCGAGCTTTAATGATAAAGGCACCCAGATTCATTGATGCTAGATATGCAGGATCTTTTTTCTTGTTTGGGCAATATATAGCTATGTTCCCTAAGCCATGGCAGTAGTGGCATTCTATATTTAAAGCAGATCTTTTTGCCACATAACTTATATTGTCCCCCTTTGGCTTAACAGTCCCTATCCCTGTAGATGGAATATAGGGGGTTCTTACCACTGATGTATTGGCCATGGTGGTAGCTGATGTTGATGAAGAACTGGGGCCTGCACCATCTGTTTTACAGTATCCCTTCTGCAGGGGCTGCCTGGCTGACAAGAAATCTTCGGCCAATGACAAGGCAATTTCAGAGTTTTCTGGATTGTGTTCCCTGATCCATAGTTGTATTTCAGGGGGCATGATGGTAACGAATTGCTCCAACACCAACAACTCAATAATATCTTTAACAGTCTTCTCTTCAGGTTGTAACCACGTATTACAAAGGTCATGTAACCTAGTAAATGTTTCTCTAGGGGGTATGTGTGGCAAATGTTTAAGTGTCCGAAATCACAGACGGTGTGTCTCTGGATTTATGTCATATCTTTTTAAAATTTCTTTTTTCACAGCTGCATAGTCATTTGAGGTTTGGGCACTCACATTGGTATAGGCTAGCTGTGCATTTCCAGACAAGTAAGGTGCTAGTCAGACTACCCACTGTTGGGGCCACTCACAGGCTTGAGCTACCCTTTCAAAAGTCATGAGATATGATTCAATATCATCAGTTGGCAACATTTAGTCAATTTTATGTTGTTAGGAGTGACCTTTTCAGCTTCTGCCCCAATAATCTGTAAAACTTTCACGGTATCAGCCCACCTTTGGTCTTGGCAACGTCTCTCCTGATCTCATTCCTTCCTCTCTTTCTCCCTTTCTTGTAGGTTCTCCATCCGTTGTCATTCCAATTCCAGTTGTCTAACAGCAAGCCATTTTAACAGTCCAGCAATGTCTTCCAGTGGTGTCTCTAGCGATTCCTCTGGTTCCTCTTCCTCCTCCTGACTGTTCTCTTCTAGTTTTGCAACTGCATTGTCCTCCATAGCTGTACCCAATGGCAGAGTCCCTTTTGGAACTTTGGATCTAGTGACTAGATCCAGACCAGGTAGCAAAGGTTCCCCAGTCTGAAGCACTTGTGATCTGGTGGAGACACCTTGTACTGCTAATATGGTGTCTGCCAACTGGGCCATGTACCACTGAGCCAATGCTGATTAGGATACTAGGTACAGTATCCAATGTGAAGTTTTCCTATATGCCACAGACCTTCGCAGTACCCCACTCCTGGTACCAAATGTCACGGGGTAATAATGATCAGGCAAGACACAGCATATCAGGTACACCACATCTAACAAAAGGTGGTAATGTTTATTAAAAATAAAGAAAATAAATAAATATTGCAGGATAAAAAAATGACTGTTTCTGAATACACAACTCAAAAGGAAATAAAGCAAAAATACAGCTCAGGGTCTACAGGTAGCTAGAGCCCTAATAAAGACTATGTCGGGTCTCCCTTCGGAGAATCCTAAACTGGAGATGTTAGCAGCACCAGCTCCAGGCTACATCTGAACTAGAGGTGCTGGATCTTGGGTTTTTAAAGCACCCAGGCTCCTCCCCTAAAGAGCAAGATCCACCTCTAATTTTTTTATTTCACATATTCCATATAACATTCTACCTAGACAAATACTTACTGACTATCCAGTTTAGTTCTACTGAATAATCAATTCTGGATAACAGCAAACAACAATACATTCATTATACTACATACAAATTCTGTTTTATTCAAAAGAAGGTGTTAATGAGTCTAGACTCCGCCCAATTTTTGGGTGACTGACATCCCACATCTCATAAGTAGCACAGAGAGGATGCTACTGACTCCCTATAGGAGACTGCACCTTTCTAGAAGGTCTCCTCTGATTGGGGATAGTCTAGCAACCACCTTCACCGGGAAACTACAGGTAACATTACAATTATGTTTTGATTCTGTACAGTTTTTACACATGTCCTACAAGACCTAATGTGTTATCTGCTATTTGTTTAAACTGTTAGTTTTTGTCTGATAGCTTTCTAGTTTTAGCCAGAATGCATGCTTGTGTGTTTGTTTCAGTAGCTAATCCTTTTTAGGCAAAGAGAGAAAGGGTAAAACACAAAACAGCGTCTAAAAGCAAACGAAGGGAGAGACAACATTTTCTCTCAGCAGAACAGAGCATGGCTACTACTGTCTCTAAAGGCACACGCTATACTTTTGGGACCCTTTCTTTAGTTTTTCCTATGTTTTTGTTTTCTTTTTCACATGTACCATATGTAGTATTACTAATACCTGTACACAGAAAATGGGAGACAAATGGCTTTTTACTTGTTAAGTAGGCAGACAAAACAAAGCGCTTGTTGCATAGGGGGCAATTTTTAAACACACCACTGGAATTAATACTCTTAAAGAGTTTAAAGAAAGAAATAAAAGCATGATAATGTGGCAGCAGGTGGCAAATCCACTGCAATGCTACCAGAAAGAGAGATAAACGATAGAAATGCTGTTGTGCAACATACTGGGGGTACAGAAAAGAGAGAGCTGTAGAGATTCCTCCCGTGATGGTTCAAAAATGTTTTTTTATCCTTAACTATCACACTGTTACTTCCAGGTCTCGGCCCCCCATACAGTACCTGGCCCTCTGGTTTCTGTATCCAAGATGCATGATCTTCCACTTGTCCTTGTTGAATGAAAGCTGCCACCTCCTTGACCATGCCTCAAGCCTCCCCAGATCCCTTCGCATTCTTTCTACCCTTTCTGGAGTGTCCACTCTATTGCAGACTTTCATATTGTCCACAAACAGACTCACACCCCCTTCAAGGCCCTCCGTGATGTCCCCTATGAATAGATTTAACAGTAGTGGCCCTAATACTGACCACTGAGGGACCCCACTGGTGACCATGCCCTCTCCTGATGCCACCCCCTTTACAATGACTCTCTGTCTCCTGACCCCCAGCCAGTTTCCCATTCATCGAACCACCTTCTGCCCCAGACCCAGGCATGAGAGCTTGTATAGCAGTCTCCTGTGTAGCACAGAGTCAAATGCCTTTTTGAAATCTGGATAAGCGTCATCTATCACCCTCCCCTAAATGATGTAGCACCTCTTCCCCACCCAAGCATATTCCACCCTCAACCCCCCCTTCTTCCAGGCTGTTTCTAGCAAATTAGGAAAATGGCACTTAAGCCAGCCCAGGACATGGCATTTGTTTTGTACAAAAACAGGGTTGGGGGGAGGAGAGCGAAGAGATAAAAGATGGTAAGTGACTGGGATGTTGGCTGCAGAGCCATAGAACTAGCTCCAACCCTGTAGAAAGGGCATTTTTTATTAATTTCCTTATGGGTCCACCCACATTGACCTAAATCTGGCTGTCCAGATAACCTGCTTTCATTCTATAGTGCCCAGCTTCTAGGGTCCATGCTCACCTGTTGTAAACCTGCAGGACCCACTGTCTGGGTCAGGACTCACCTACTCCAGACCTGCAGTGCCTGTTGTCTAGGTGTCTTGTTCTCCTGCCCCATATCTGCAAAACTGATATCCTAATGCTTGCCTTGACTCTAACATCCGGTACATAGGTCACTTGTCACAAACATGCAGTGGCCAATGCCCAGGTGAAAATGTCATCTGCCACATGATGTACTGGCCGATGTCTAACTGCTGTGCTCACCTGGCCAAAACCTGCAGTGCCAGATGTCTGCATTCTGAGTTCAGTTGCCCCAATGTTACATTACTAAATGCCCCAGGTGACAGAGTTACCTACCCCAAACCAGCAGTGCCTGATGTTGTAGTGCAGGATCACCTCCCCAAAACCTGCAGATCCAGGTCAAGTGTTGGGCTTGCCTACCCAATTCCCTCAGTGTTCAATGTTCTCTCCATGTATCCTGTACTGGTATGTGCACATTTCAAGTATGTCACCTTTTCCAAGGGTGTTCATGTTTAACTCCTGCAGCCTCTAATAATCCATCAGTTTACCAAGGCCATGGATCATCTTAGTTATTATGTGAGATACTGACTCTGCCTTACATAGATACATGGAAGCTGACTGCAGGTAAGGACCCCTTGGCCCACCCAGTTTTCTCTATTAATCCTTACCTAGTGTGAGGCCCAATGCCCAAACTGAATGCTGGAGCTCCCACCCCACCCTACCCCATGCCTCAAGCCTATCTTAAATTCTGTGACTGTTTTACCCCTACTACCTCCTCTGGTTGGCTATTCCAGGTGTCCCCATCCTATCCATTGAAAAATAATTTCTTACATTTCCTTAAAACATTCCCCCCCAACACCTTTATTTTGTGCTGCCTTGAGTTGCAGCATCTCTTGCTTTGGAAGATGATTCCTTCCTGAACTCTGTTTATACCAGTGATGCATTTGTACATCTCAGTCATATCCCCCTTCTCCCACCTTTCTTTCAGAGAGTACATATTCAACTCCTTTAGTCTTTCTTCATACAGTAGCTCTTGTCCTGCAGGCCCTGAACCATGTTAGTTGCCCTTCTCACCCCAGGGGTCCTTTAGCATCAGTAACAATGTTCTGTTAGCTGGCTAGGTTGAAGTACCCAGGAGGTGGAGACTATGGTAATGAGTTTATGAATTAGCCAATCAGGAGAGAGTGTGGGAGTGTCCATAGGAGAGTCTGCCTGGGAAGGCACTGAAATTTTTTTTCTCTGCTGTCTGAGCAGCACTGCATTTGAAATGTCTCTCTCTTTTGGCCAAGGAACATTTGAGTATTTTTTCTTCACTTTCATTATTATTTTAGTGTGCTGAGTTAATTTTGTGTGTTTTTTCTTGGTTCCCGGGAATCACGTTTTTCACTTCTGCACCTTCCCGCAGTTTCCTTTTTCATTATCTGAGGGAAAAGCAACCTCGTTTACCTTTATTCGATGGTTCCCTTTTTTAGTCTTTTGTTTATTTTTCCAAGTTTTTCACTTCAGAAGTCATGGTTCTTTACTATGAGGGAACTGTCTGCATTTTTACATTGTTCTCTATTGGGACTTGCTGGGGTTTTTATGAGTTTTGTCTTGTGAGAAATCCCAATAATGACATCTGGACCCACATTTCTTTAAAATTGTTTTTGGAACTACAGAATTGTTCCTAAAACTCATACTCATGACCTGTGCTTTAGGTGCTTAGGTCCAGACTATTACTGTACACTTTCCTCTTAATGCATTCAAAACTCTTAGAAACAGAGTAAAAGGCTTAGAATGATGGCTGAACAGGGTCCTCTCCTGTCCCTATACAAAGACCCTAGGCTACTGATGAGGGGCCTTCTAGGAATTAAAGTCCAATAAGGGTCTTGATGAAGCATCTTTTAGTTCTAAGCCCATAAAAGGTGCTGATGAAGTGCCTTATATAAAATAAAAAAAAATGTTTATACAGGTGCTGATGAAGTGCCTTCCAAAGCTGAAGCTTCCATAGGGGTTGATGAAGTTCCTTTCAAACTTAAACATTCAAAGGGTGCAGATGAAGTGCCTGGTACAAAAAAAGAACATTGATCAAGTCACTGATGAAGTGGCTGTAAATAATGAAACATTTTAAAAAGGGTTAAGAGAACATTACAAAGAAAAGGCATACCACTTTTTCTCCCGGCCCAGCCAATGGTGATAAAACAGTGGGTAAAAAACACAAAGATATATCTATGGATTCACAACGACAGACTGGCAGTCTTCCAGACATACATAAGGAGTTGCATTCTGTGGAGGACATAACAAAAAGAGTGGCTTGTGTTTCAGACCCTACTTGGCATAGGTCTTTCTTCTCTGTCACTTTCCCTAGTAAAACCTCCTCCACAGCCCATTTTGTATCAGGTCCCTATGAGGGGGAAGATGAGAAGGAGTACTATGAAGTTCCAGATAATGCGTCAGAGGACAATCTGTCTAATGCCCTGTTCACATCTTCACTTTCAAAGCATTACAAGACATGTGCAACATTTTAAAAGTGCCTAACATGGTTTGCGTTCACACATGACATGGTTTTGTAACCATGTTCAAAAATGTTTTTGAGCCTTGCTTGGGACCTAGTTTCAGCAACGGTTTTAAAAACGTTTTAAACTGTAAAACTTTTTTACTGATAGTGTGAACAGGCAACATGCAGTGTCCCATCTTCTTAAAACCAAAACCATGTTGATTTCCCAATCGGCAGTAACGTTATAGCCTGCAAGTGTGAATGCGAGGCAAGCAATGAACACAAGATCGGGACAAAGGTCTGAACGGGAGTATCAAGGTGGGTTTGCAAATGTTTTTAAAAACATTACAAAACACTATTAAAGATGTGAACAGGGCCTAACAGGATACTTCCTCTTTGCTAACATTTTTTAAACACATTTATTTATTTATTTATTTTTGTTGACCGGGTAAGTGCACTAGACAAATCCTGCCTATTTTCAGGAACGACCTGGGGGAGGGGGAATACAAATGAATTCCAACTGACCTTGAACCAGATTAAGCTGGTGGAGACCTTGTACCTTTCATCTCAGGGTACCACCCAGTAAGAAGAGGAAGACCAGGACTATGGAGTAATGAAGTGTATCCCTCTTAAAAAAAAAGTGGTTCTCCCTATGTACAAGGCTTTTAGGAAGAACACTATGAAGCTGCTCCAGACCCCAGCCTCCTTGCCTGGGGTGACTAAAGAATTTTAAAATGATAAAAAGGTACTGTTTTATTTTAGTGCATGCAGCACTCCTGGCTATGCACTCCAGTCATGAGGGAGTGGCACAGCAGACCGCTTGTGACAAGGCTGGAGTCCCCCTGTCTTCTCAGCCACTAGACAAGAACTCCAGAAAATTGTATTTTATGGCTATATGTCAGAGCTACACGGCAACGCATAAGATTCCTGCTTCTCAGAAGTCTGAGCCTAAGGAAAATTGAGGCATGGGGTACTTCCTTTGACCTTATGCTTAAGGAGGCAGTATGGTGCACTGGGTTAAGGCTCTGAGCTGCACATCTGGAGACTTGGGATTGAATCCCACAGCTGCCTAGATTCATACTATGTGATTCTGAACAAGTCACTTAACTTCCTTGTGCTCCCAGGTCACACCTGGAAACAAGCTTCAGCTTAGTGTGTCTTTCCTAGTTAAACAATGTTCCCTTTCCATTATTTGTGTTTTCCTCATCAGTATGATTACTCTCAGATGAGATTTCTTTTTTTTTGTATGATCTATTTTTCCACCCCCATGCTCGCTCCTCCACTCCTTCAGGCTCTGACAAGTTTCCCCTGACCTCTTCTGTCCTTGTCCAGACCTCCTCTAGTCCCCAGATTGCAGCCGACCCATGGGATATCCCGGTGTATCCCTTCACCAGGCGGGTCCCTCTCCTCCAAGGGGGAAGGCACCAGGGGGGAGAATAGCCCCAGCACATGCTTCTAGAGCCCGGGGATGCTGCTGGGGAATGGGAGGCACCAGGAAGGTGCAGGAGGCCCTTAGGAACAGGGAGCCATCATCCGGAGGCCAGCAAGTGATTTTCCCTTGCTTTCTGTTGGGGGGCAACATAGTGACGTCACGGCATATGCCAATGTCCGCTCCTCCTCCAGTTAGTATTGGGCCATGTGTCCTGTGATACTCCCAGCCTCTGCTAGGAGCCAGCAGGCACCGGACCAGTCCCCTACCTTCCCCCCAGAGAAGGAGAGCTGTCCCTGGGATGCTCAATCCTTCTCCCCCGGCTGGCCCTCCAGTGACCCGGGCTCCTTCCCGAACCCCGGTCGCTGGCGTTGCAAGCGGAAATCCAACCGCTGTGCCAGTGGGCTGGCCAGATGAGATGTTTTAACAGGGGCAGAGGCAGGAAAGGCCAGAGAAAATCTGTCCCTACCCAGACTTCAGCAACCCAGTCTAAGCCCTGACTTTAATGTCCAGCTCGCCTCCACTCTGCTTATGTGGGTCAGGCTCTCCCAATACTTCCAATCCTGGACCCTCTTCGCCTCAGAAAAATGGATTCTGGAGGTAGTGGAAAAGGGCCTGCCACTTCTGTGCAAAAAGAGACCAACCCTCAGGGGTACCCAGCTGTCCAAATTTCAAACTCCACCAGAAAGGCTTCTGTTGGAATTGGAGGTAGGAAAGCTGTTGGCAGCAAGGGTGGTAGAGAGTTCTGCCCAGCACTGGGGCAAAGGTCTCTACTCCAGGTATTTCATAACACAAAAGACATATGGGGAGCAGCAACCTATTTTAGACCTCTGATATGTAAACAAACATTTTCTGTAACCCAAATTCAAAATGGTCACCCCAAAATGGTTGGTGGCCCCCTCCAACTCGACACCCCCACTGTGAATTCCAAAAAAGACCATTACAGCAACATTCACTGTAATGGTCTTTTTTTGGGCAATGCACTTTCACGATGTCCTGCCCCCTCCCCGAATCAAGTCTGACCTGGAGTTGATTATAAAGAAGTGCAGGGCATGCAGGGGAATGGTGTGAGTGTTACAGCTGATGACCCAAAGGCACGCCCCCAATACCTGTCAGTCTCTGCAGGATGAAGGTGGTGGTTGGCGTTACTTCAGTATGTCACTGCCATTCCTATTATGCATCTAACTCCTGCACTACCAATGCCAATACCAGCAAGCAAACATTCAGCATTGACAAATGCTTGTTTATTTAGCAGTTTGACAAAAATATTTATACAAATAATCCATTAAATTATTTCCTTTGGGCCTCTGTGTCAAATGTGACCGACATTGGCCACTTTTGTGCATTTGTTTGCATTTTTTCAAATATCTGTCAATAAATCAGAACTAATCAGAACTCCACAGTGTTCTGGTTCTTATTTAATAAGGGTCAGAACTTCACCAAGTTCTCCCAGCCCTAGTATGTATTATCTGATTGCCCATTTTCAATAAAGTAATCGTAAAATGCTAGATTTATTTTGTGGCTCAAAGTCCAATTCATAAACCCAGCTTTTGATGAATACAACACTGGACAAAAATTAACCAGCTATATATACAGGTATCTGCACACCCATGGAACAACCAAATAACAGAGATGGTGGGGAGCAAAACCAAAAAATTGGGTTCAAGCATGGCTGAGACACAGTAAGGGGGTTGATAGTTAGGCATGAGTTAGCTATAAGGCAGGGAGAAAAAAGGGGAGGCAAGGGTTAAAATCCTATAGGGATTATAGCTGAAGAAGCTGGAGGATCTGAGTGCTGCAAAGTGCATTGTAAGGTGGGTAGGTAATTGGTTGAAGGATAGGAAACAGAGAGTAGTCATTAACAAGGAGCAATTAGAGGAAGAGAACGTCACTAGTGGTGCACCACAAGGATCTGTCCAGGAACCAGTACTGTTTAATGTACTCATCAGCTACATCGGGGTTGGTATTCAGTGTAAGATAGCCCTATTTGAAGATTATACAAAGTTACATGGGAGGGTAGATAGCGAGGCTGCAGTTATGAATCTTCACAAAGATCTTCAGAGGCTGGAGAAATGGGCTAGCATCTGGCAGCTAATATTTAATGCCAAGAAATGTAAAGTAATGCACCTGGGTAAAAGGAGCCCTAGAACTGCATATTGGCTAAATTGAATCAGAGTCAGTGTTTCCCAGGAGGAGAGAGACCTGGGTGTCAACATCTGTGACATACTGAAGCAGGCCAGACAGTACACCACAGCTTACAGTAAGGCCAGCAAAATGTTGAGGTGCACTGGGAGGGGATTTGACAGCAGGAGTGGGGAGGTGATTCTGCCAATGTGTAGATCACTGGTGAGGCCTCATCTGGAGTACTGTGTCCAGTTTTGGAGCCCTCACCTAAAGAAGGACATAAACAGACTGGAGACAGTGCAGAGGAGAGTTGACAAAAGTGATCCAGGCCAGGGCATACAAGAGCCCTATACGAGGGGCGCTTAGAGGAATTGAATATGTTCTCACTGGAGACTAGGAGGGAGAGGGCAGATATGATAGAAACCTTCAAGTTCCTGAAAGGAATAAACAGGGTACCTTACCCTGAACTGTTCAACAAGGCTGCAAGCTCCAACACTGGGGGCATGAATGGAAGCTATGGGGGGGCTTTAAAAAAGAACTCAGAAAACACTTCTTGAAAAGGGTAGTGGGGCCTTGCAATAAGCTGCCTGCTGATTTGGTGGGGGCACAAACGGTGACAACATTCAAACTGGGATGGGATAAATAGAACACCGAATTAAAAACGAAGGGGAAGGTTCGTAATGACTTTCGGGGGGGGGGGATTAGGCCCTAGGATCAAAATGATCTTAGGAAATTCTGGGCAGACTTTTATTTATTTTATTTATTTATGACTTTGATAACTGGGTAAGTGCACTGATCCCAGGGACTGTTTTCAGGCACGACCCAGGCCATAACACATGGCACAGGGTGGCAGTGAGTACAAGGTAGTGATAACACACATGCAAAGGATTAGATACAGATACAGCAGTAGTAAGCACAATGTACAGGTATGGTACATAAGTCCAGTGTGAGACAGCGAATACAAGGTTACAATATGGTGCATAAGAGATTTGATACACAAGCAGCAGCAGTCATCAGTACATATAGAAGGTAAGATACATAAGTACAGTGGACATGTGGTAACAAAGAATATACAGTAGGAAATATATATACAGTATGTACAAGGCAGTGAAGTAGGAAATATATATACAGTATCAGTATGTACAAGGCAGTGAAGTCATAACTGCAAAAAATATACAATGTAAGCAAGGCAGAAGATCACAGTTTTAGGCTAGGGAGTTGACTAGTGGGGCTAGGTGGGTAACCCTAGGGGGCAGTGACAGGAGGAATTTGCCAGGAGCCATATTTTGAGGCGGAACTTGAAACTGGAGTGAGTGCTGATGGAGTGGAGTTTGGCTGTCAAGTTGTTCCACTGTGAGAGGGCAGCTGCGGACCAAACTCTGCTGCCCATGTTGGTGGATACCCTAGGGACAACTGGGGGCCGGGAGTAACAGTTGAGCGGAGGCTGCAGTGAAGAGTATGGGTTTTCAGGAGGGAGTTTGGGGGGATTCTTAACCAGTGCAGATGATGTTGTCCACCATGCAGCAGAGGCTAGGTTGAAGCAACCCTGCAGTGGTAGCCATCCAAGGGTATTATAGAGGTGCAGTCGTAGGTGGAGAACAGGGCCAGTAAAGGAAAGCGACAGGCACTGTTGTGAGCAGTGGAGAGTTTGGCCATGGTGGCAGCAGAGATCCCGGTATATATAGGAGAACAGTTGTCAAGAATAGGGAGGAGATTTCCCTGGACAATGGCAAGTCTGGCTTCAGGGGTAAGATATGCCTGAATCTATAGGCGGCACCCAACTTCTGTTGGAACCTTCTGACTAGGGAATTCACATGCTCAGTGAAGGTGAGAGAGGGGTCAAGCAGAACTCCTAAGTATTTGTATGTCTCAACTTCCTCAAGGTCTTGGCCATCAAGGGAGAGAATGCTTAAGAGGGGGCATGGTTTTTAGATTTAGCAAGGAAGGGCTTGGATCCAAACAGCATGGATTTAGTTTTCTTGGTATTCACTAAGATGAGGTTTTTTTGAAAACCAGTTGTGTGAGAGTACTGCAGAGATTGCGGCTGTGGATTTGTCATTGTGGAAGAGGACGAGGTCGTTGGCACACAGGAGAGAGTGGCAGTTGAGGCGGTCAGAGGGAAGAGAGTTGAAGAATAAGGAGAAAAGGAGGGGACCCAGGATTGAGCCTTGAGGGACCTCCACAGAGACAGGCAGTGTGGGGGAGCAGGTTCGGCTAATACAGACGAATTGTGAGTGCCAGTAAGGTAGCTGGTGAACCAGTTTGTAACTTTCTGAGAACAGCCAAGGAGGCTAAGCTTGGAGGTAAGGAGGGCATGGTTAACCATGTTGAAAGCCTTTGAGAGGTCAACAAAGACCATTATCCATGTTGGAGAGGATGTGATCAGTCAGAAGGGCGGTGGCGGTGGAATGGTTTTTGTAAAACCTGTGCTGTTGGTTGCATAGGAGGCTGTATTTGCCTATGTACTCAGCAAGTTAGTTGTGTACCGCTCTTTTGAGTAATTTACTAAGATGAGGGAGGATGGATACCAGACGATAATTATCAGTGGATTTGGGGTCACCAGATTTAAGAATGGGGATTACCTTGGCTATCTTCCATGGGTCAGGCATGGAGGAGGTGGAAAGGGCAAGATTAAAGATGAAGGTGAGTGACTTGGCAATAGCCAGAGAGATCAGCTTGAGGAATACTACAGCTAGGATATCAGCTCCAGGGGAGCCGTGGTTAGGTAGGCTTTTGAGTAGCTTAACCATGTTTCATATGGAGAGGACTTTGAAATAGAAAGGGGGAGTTTGCTGGTGATTTGCAGAGCTGGGGGAGGATGGCAGTGGATCGGGTATAGGGGCTGGGCTTTGTGTTTGGATAGTTGGGAGTTTATTTAGGTACATAGATAGGCTGGTGAACTTACAATTGAAGACACTGGCCACATCGTGAGGGTCGGTAAGCAGCCGGGAGTTGAGTTGTGGTGCAGCATTGCCAGAACAGGGGTTTAGAAGGGAGCTAATTGACTCCCAGAATTTTCTAGGGTCTCCGAGGTTGGCCCTTTGTAGACTGTGGAAGTGGGTCTGTTTCAGGGATTTTACCTGTTGTTTACATTTGTTCCTCAGATGCCAATACTCATCCCAGAGGGCAGGAGAGGGAGTAGCTTTGTAAATGGACCAGGTGCGGTCTCTGGCCTTTATAAGCGTTAGAAGGTCTCTGGAGACCCAATGTGAGCTCCCTCCCCTTACCCATCTGGTAGTGACAAGGAAAAAGCTATCCTGGAGGGTTAGTAGTGTCTCGGTAAATGTGGAAACCGCTGTGGCTGCATCAGAAGTAGAGAGAAGAGCAGACTAGTCTAGGGACCAGGTCTCCTTGAGGAGATTTGTGGTGTCTGGGCAACTGAAATTTCTGAAAGATAGGTATTTGGGCAGTGGGCGCTTTAGTTTGGAGGACCAGAGGAGATAGGTCAGTGAGTGATCACTGATGGAGTCAGCCTGCCGGCCCGGTGGTGCTGAGGGTTGAGGCGCTGGACGCCACACCTCGTGTCACACCAGCGACCCGGGTTCGGGAACCAGCCCGGGTGCTGGGGTCAACGGGGAGGGAGTAGGATCAAACATCCGTAGGACAGCTCTCCTCTCCCTGGGGGGGGATCCAGGGGCATCCCAGCGCAGGAGAGACCCCCGTGGAGACCGGAGGTACTTCAGCTGCTGGAAGCACAAGCATAGCCGGAGGCAGACGCCTGGCCAGAACGTGGGCGGATGCTGCCATGGCCATTGGCATTGCGCACGCCACCGCTTAGGGGTGAAAAGTGGAAAAAGGAGGGCACTGGTTGTGGCGGCATGAGGGTTGTCTCCGCCGCAGGACTCTCCGGTACCTGGGCATGCGGCAAATACTGGATCCGGACAGGGTGGGTTGAGCTCGGAGGGAGGCCCACCCCCCCGCCACGGGGGGTATACCGAGGCGGTAGTCATGGGGCCTAATTAGGTGGCCGGGAGGAGTTCAAGGGGATGGCGGCCAGACAGACCAGCGGGTGATGCCAAGACGTGGCAGGTAAGCAGATCAGTGGCCCTGGGGGATAAAAAAAAAAAAATGATGGAGTCAGCCATGGTGTCAGCATGCAATGCTCAGTCCTCACTGTTTATGAGGATCCAGTCTAGTAGGGTCTGAGTAGCCATACGGGGATTTAGTCTAGTGGGGAGAGTAATCACCTGCACCAGGTTGTGCTGCTTTAACAGGGATACGTAGTCAGGCTGGTGGCAGATCAGCTAGTTTAGATTAAAATCACCAAGAGGGACATATTTCCTATGGGGAGTTAGAGAGGAGTTAGAGAGCTCAGGCTCTGGAGGAAACTGGTGAGTCCAACAGTTCCAGTCATGGGTGGGGTTGTAGCAGCAGTCATTATAGCTTTTTACAGGATCCCATGGTCAGTTCAGAGAGTAGCCATTCACTTGGCGAGGAGGGGTCAGAGTATAGGATGATGCTGGCTGAGAGGGGTTCCCTAAAGAACAGGGCCACACAGCCACCTTTTTTCCTGCCAGGTCTGTCAAGGTGGATGTAGGAGTAGCCAGGTAGTTGGATGGTGTTTTCAGTGTGGGGTGGTTTTAGCCATGTTTCTGTGAGTCCCAGAATATGGGGCTTGTGAAGCATTGTCCATGACTCTAGGTCAGCGAATTTTGATGGAAAGCTGCAGATATTAATATGTGACAGTTTAAGACCAGGGGCGTTAGTCCAGATCCAGGAGAAGGGTGTGATGTGGGAGTTTGTCAGACCAGGGTTGCACTCAATATCCCCAGCAAGGGAGAGTAGTGATAGTAGTAATATGGGCAGGAGAGAAGATTGGGAGACTAGTGGAGGTTAGCCAGGTAATGTCCAAGGAGGCGGCATTCCATTGTAGTGAGGAACACAAGAGAGATGTACCCCAGAGAGGACTTGTCCTTAGTGAAGAGTGGAGAGGGTGAGGGGAGGGTGGAAGGAGAGGCGTTGTTGATCGTGGGCCAGTACCATAGTGCAGAAGTCACTTAGTAGCAGCGCAGCAGTTAGGGAAATGGCCCATAGTATAAGCAGTGCCAGCTTCATGTTTCCGTGTTAAAGCAGGTGAAAAGTGAAGTATTGGGAGGAAACATGAGAGGTCAGCTGTGCGAATGGATAGAAGAGGGGCTATTGGGACTGCTAAGGACCCAATAAGTTGCTGCCGGAAGGTAGTATTGGTGGAAGGGCGGTACAGCACTGAAAGAGGTGTACTTGTTGCTTTAAATTTGTTTTGGGCTAGACAGCCAATGGGAGTAGGTGCACAGTAGGGGAAGTGGTTTGGGTGTATTTAAGGAGTGGTGGAGAAGTGGGTGGTTGGGAGGTCCAAAAATCTTGCTTACAGCAGGAGAGAAGGGCTGCGGAGCTGGCTCTGGTCTTTACCTGGGCAATTAGAGCAGTGGGTGGATGACAGCAGGCAAGCTCCTGATCTCGCCGCAGAAGTTGGTGGGTAGTTTAGATGTTTAGCAGTCATGGGGAGCACTTGCTAGCCCAAGAGGGCAGGAAGCCGGCACAATTAGAGCGGTGGGTGGGTGGCAGCAGGTGAGCTCCTGATCTTGCCGCAGGAGTCAGTGGTAGTTCGGATGTTTGGCAGCCGCAGTGAGCGCTTCCTAGCCCGAGCGGACAGGAAGTCTGTGCAATTAGACTTGATGGACCCTTGAGTCCTCTGCTGTCAACTTTCTATGTTTCTATGTAAGTAATACAAAAGGAGCCCTCTCACATCATCAACCACATCATGCTATGATGCTTTCAGTAAACTAAGGCAGTCTGCCAAAGAGGCAGTTTACAAGACAAGCAATGTGTCGGATGTTTCTTTGTGGTACTCAGTATATGCTGATTACTTGCAATGTTTTGTTCTGCCTTGTACCCCAACCCCTGGAGGTCCACATGGAAACCTCGATCAGGGTGGCTTTTCCAGTCACCAAATTTTACGTACTGTTCATAATGAAAAAGCAAAGAAAGAGACAAATCATGCTATTCTGTCAGTAACCATTTTGAGCACACTCATTTTAAATTATACAGCTTTGTTTACATTTTTAATGCTGACAAAATTCTGCTAAATGCTAACCAAATGTATAATCAGTCCATACAACTGCTTGTTAACATGCCACTCAAATTAACACTATGTTTTTGAATTTGTGCACAGGTTAATTTTGGGGTTTAGGTATGCTTTATAAATGAAAGGAAATAATATCAAATATCAAAAAACAACTTCTCATGGGTTCCATTCAGCTTCACTCACTATTCTGGCTGTTTTTTTTATTCAGAAAATTATTTGTAATCATTTTTTTAACAGGGAAGGAACCCTTCCAACAAATGGATGCATTTAAACAGAAGGTCCAAGCTAGCAAATTTGGTGCCTAAATACTTTTTCTTACCCTTACTATTTCTCTATTGTATTATTGTATCTGGTTAATTCTGCACTCCCCTTCATCCAAGTGGCAAAGTCATCCGAGATGCCCATTTAAATGACATCAGTGATGGGCTCAGTCATGGCAAACATATATTGTCTGCAGTGATTTCTGGCTGTGAAGAGGGATATGGCAGTGCTGAACACTTATCGATGACACTGTCCCCCAGGAACCTACTGAATTTATGTAGGGTACTGTTTTCTTCCCCTTTAATGTCTCAAGCACGTATTAGATTCACGCCTCATATTGCTTATAACTTTCTGTTCCAGTAATTTTTGGTCATTCCATGATGTCAGTTTCCATTGCTAAGTACTATATAAAGAGTAGCTGGTAGCTTTTTACCCCAGGAGAGGCATCTCATACCAAGCAGTTGCTAGCCTGAAGGAATAAATTAACTAGCTTTGGATGTTTAGGGCAAGGATTTTATTAAATATGTGCTAATTGAAAACCAAGCATATAGTGCCAAATGGCAAAATGCCTTACAAAACGGTAACCAGTAAAAAAGAGGCATGATGCCTTGAAGTGCTGGGGTAAGTTATTTGTACTGCCACCTTTTTGTAAGGCACTTAATAGCACTATATGTTTGGTTTTCAACAAGCAAAACACAAGGAATGCATATGCACATAGAGCGAGTTGGTGCCAACAGAGACCCACAGACCCAAAGGCAATACAGAAAAACACAGAAATGTTACACTCTCAACCAGAAAATAACTGAATGAGCAAACCAGTGGCTACAAAAAAAACTACACTGAGTAGCAGCAGCCCTAATTACCCCAGCACTTTGCCTCCAAAGAGTGAGGCTCCATAATTTGGCAGGGCTTAGTCCCTATACATTCTCCCCTTGTACCATTACATTTAAAGGTGCAGTACCTAAATTCAATCAGATGCATATCATTAGTAGAGGACGGGATACGTGGATAAAGTTGGGGTGGCCCAGTTAGTGACAGTCAGGCTTTGTTTCATGTTTTCAACAAGGTCCATGGAAATAATATGAATGAAAACAATGCTCATACTGTTTACAGTGGTTTACCATTTTGTAGTGAGCAAACACACACCACTCATCTGACCTGATAATCCCTTATTGCATATGACATGGGGTGAAATATGTCTTTACTGTGTGGGCTTTGACTCACTCCATTACCCTGCTCTGCAGCCCTATTCTCCACTTCACATCATCAGAATACTGTTTTGAGGGGCAGGGTTGCAGTGATCAGCAAAGGCAGCTCAGTATTGGAAGTTATGAGTTGCTACTACTGAGGTGCATCTTTAATTAATTATAAATCACAACATGATCTGTAGCCAGTATGGACTATTTACTTCTAAACACTGCAGACACTCACCATAAGAGGGTTTCTTATGCAAACAGTTCTAAAATTCGGAAGTTCTCAATTCAGTTGGCTTAGTCCCATTCCCACATAGAGGGTTCATTTATTTTCTACAAAGTGAAATTAATTGATTTTAAATACATATTCAATTTTTTTAAAAGACAGAAGTTTGAAAATGATTTATATGTACAGTTCTGGCATCTTTTATTGTTGTAAGTGTACAGTACCTTTTCATATTATTTGTGTGCCCAGCTTCACTTCATTGTCCTCTTAGTCAAAAAACTTGAAAAGGCACCAGAACTGTTCATATAAACTTACAGTCCTGGTCTAAATAAAATTCAGAGGTAGCTAACGGAGTCCCTGAGCAGGCCGCTGCCTGTGCTTGATACAGGATGAGCTGCCTGCCCCAGGGTAGTCAGCAGCTTTTTTAACAAGGTGAAACAGTATAAAGTGGCATCACAGAACACCCAGGAAACAAAGACACAGACAGTGAACATACTGAAAAGGCAAAATGTGAAACACACAGTAAAGTGGCAAAATGCAAACCACACTGTGTAGAATTAAACAAAGTAAAAATGATCTTTAGAATCGAAAAACAACCAATGCATAGCAGACAATAGAATCTGAATGGCAGTAGGAATAGAATAGAATTTGGTTTCATATAATGCCTTTCATACCCACTGTAGGCAAACTTTGTTGCAGTGTATAGCAGTGGGTTAGATAAGGATAGTACAGGGAGTGACTGTACAGTATGTGATAGTTAATATCTCAAGACTAGCACCTCCAGCAGTGCAGCAGCCCACTAGTGCAACACTGCAGTGCCAGTGTTGGGCATTAACCCAACACACAACCATCTGACTATACAAATCTTTATATTTCCAATCACACATAACTCGCATGAAAAGCTGGCCCAGGGTGCAGGACACCTTCCAACTGAAAGACCAAGATTCAGATACAGACTTAGGTTTGTGGTACCTAAACTGCTGGAGGCTGAGGTAGAACAATGATGGCTCATGATTAGACTCTGAGGGGAGGGAACTGGCTGACCACTTCACAAGCAATCATTGCTGACTGATCAAAGAATGTTTATAGTGCCATGCCCTCCTGGCTCTGAATGGTGCAGTCTCAACATCCTCTAATATAGGAGGAGGGGTCAGCCCAGCATAAAGGAGCAAGTAAAAAATATAGGAATGTGCAACTCCTTAGAAAAATATTACCTTTCATTAAAATATATTCAATTAACCTCTTGCCTCATCCAGCAGACCTTTAGTTAACACTGTCTGGATTGCCAATTCATAAGGAAGGATATCTTTTAAAGTGCTAGTAGATTGCCTGAAATTAACATTGCATTTTAAGAGTAGCCAACTGATACTGTTATATCCAAAGTACTGTTTCATTTACCTTTTGCTAATAAGATTTTCTACCTGGTAGTACTATTTGTGATGTATAAACCAGCACTCCACTTGCAGGGTGACACATCTTGACATATTCCCCTTCATACCTCATCAGTAATGTGACCTTACTTAATATGACATCACGCGGCCCGGTGGCATTGAGGGTTGAGGCACTGGACGCCATACCTCGCGCCACACCAGTGACCCAGGTTTGGGAGTGAGCTCAGGTGCTGGGGATCAGCAGGGGAGGGATTGGATTGAGCACCCACAGGGCTGCTCTCCTATCCCGGGGGAGAGCACTGGGGAGCTTGGCGCTCTGGTGGCCCCTGGTGGAGATTGGGGCACCACAGAAGTGCAGGCAGCACTTAATAGCGTGCCCGACGCTGGCAGGGCTGCCATGCGCCAAGCGTCAGGACAAGCACACACGAGGGGGTAGGGAGTGCAGAACAAAGGAAAAACCCGGCTCGCTGGGATTGGCAATGGCACCTATCCTCCATGCCCAGCACCGGGTTCATCTTGGCTGGCCTCACTACTCCTCCACCTGGGCCTCACCTGCAGCCAGAGTCTGCCTTTCAAGAGAACCCAAGGAAGGAGTCGGGCTACCCTCCCTAGGTGGGTCAAACCGGGGGTGCTGGCTGTGGGGGGTGGAGAGAAGGCACAGACCATAGAGAACCTCAGGCTGGCAGGCACAAGGATATGGTTGCCTGAGAGAGTTCCCATGATCCGTGACTGGAGGGAAAAAGATAAAAAAAAATGTGACATCACAACTAGCAAAGCAAAACCACCCTCCTTCTGCTAGATTGGTCACTTGTGATGTCACGGTGAGTGAGGCCACAATGTAGATTATATATGAAAGGGAAGAAAATCAGCTGTGTCAGCCTTTAGGGAGAGTACTATTCTCTTTCTCTTGACTAATATTAAAAGGTAGGAGACCTTCTAAGGTGAAAAAGGGGGAAAAAGGAAGATTATTCAGAAATAAAAATAATGACTGGTTTAAAAATCAGTATAATTTCGTATCTATGATTTTTGGTGCTCCTAGCTCTCAAAATCAGTTGCAGTCCTCAGATTAGACATCAAATACTAAAACGCATTCAGTTACAAAATTAGTTATTTATTAACATTTTCCAATAAGTGCATTAATTTTCATGGCATACAGAGCTGGAGGGGACAGAAGTCATAGCTATACAATGTAGGTGACAGTCATACCTCACAGATAAATGATTTATTTTAGCCACGTAAGCATTGTAAATGAAAATAATTTATTTCAGTGTTGGGTTGGTCCTTAGCATTTATTAGCATTTATTTTCACTTTAGATTGGTCACAAAGATGCTGTTAACCAATGGGAGAACAACTTGCCTGATGACATCACACTTGCCTCTGCTGCTCTCCAAACACTGCAATGAAATCAAACAAAAAAAAATGGTTAAATCTTCACTTCATTAAACAAACTAATATGAAAGCTCTACAATTTAAAATGCATTGGACACATGATGGCCTCAAACTATAGTCACTTGTGGAGGGACAGGACTTTCGTAACTCATTTGTGTCTCTGCCATTTATGAATTATGGTCCTGTCCTTTAACTTATGAAGATACTGTAAATGTCATATGCTGAGCCAGGCAATTGTGTATCCCATACAGTTTCATTCCATCTTAGTCAACAATGGATATTTGCATTTGGTCTGCATGTTTCAACATTTCAGACCACCTAACCATCCTATCTATTCAATGTCATTGTATAACTGACATACTGTATGCTATGGACTGCCTCAAAATAAAGTATTTTATTTTTAATTTCAGGGTTTGACTTCTATAGGCTTCACTCATGACTGTGTCACTTGTGAGATCCATAGTGGTCAAAACCTGAAACTAAAATTAATAATTTATTTTGAGGCAGCCCATGACATTTGATTTATTGATTGAGTGATTGATTGATTGATTGATTGATTCATTCATTCATTCATTCATGCATTCATGTATTCATTCATTTATTGTGTTTACCAGGTGAGCATACTGGAACAGTGTCCCATTTACAGTAGTGATCCCAAAATTAATATATCAACTTTAAACATTGAAAACTGCAATTAAACGATAATGCATGACAGAGCATAATTTACCCACGCCTCATGTAGTAAGCCACAAGACGCAATAGTGTGACTTAAACCACACAAGAAGTAAATTCCATAACAACAACAACATAAGCACTGGAGTCCATTATTGTGATAAAAAAATACCAAAACTCTTATCAGAGTAAAACTAATTCAGCATGTTTAATGAACTATGTCAACTCATTTACCCATGTTTAGGTTATGAAATATACCCATGGGTAAAAGATTCAGACTGCCCAATCAGAAGGCTGGATTTTCCTTGTCCAATTTATTGAGAAATAAACTCAAAATCTTTACAAGATATCTTAAATGAACAACTAAAACTTAAGATTCTATTTTTCTATTCTAGGTGGCAAAGGATTGTTGAAAGTCAAGAAAAGTGAAAGTAAAAGTAAGTAATGATGTTACAACAAAGTGGGCAATCCCAAGCAGGAGCCATTGGGTCAGGTGTGTCACAGAGATGTGGCATTGAGCTCCTCTGGGAGGAGGAAGAAGGGTGGAAGCTGCCCAGTACTGCACACCCCTGCTGGCTTACTAAGGAGCATCACTGGCTGTGAAGAAAGTTACCTGCCCACCCTGCCAGCCAGAGGAAGCATGCAGCTGGGAGAGTCCAGTGTCAGGCTGAAGGATGGGGACAGAACAAGGGAACAATCTGAGGGGAGAAACAAGAATAATAAGTCAAGCAAATGTGCATCAAAATATTTTTAAAACAGATATTCATGTCACAGGGAAAACAGTATAGCAATACATTTATATTCCATTTTTTGATTACCCTTTTTCACCTGTCTTGTAAGATCCCCCCACCCCGAGCTCTGGGTTTTAGATTTTCAGTGATGCATTTTAGTGTTTATATTTTTGATAAAACACACTTTGGGTAATCAGAGCCCCGTGCTACTCCACACAAAATATCCTCCCCAGACAGCACAGATCAGACTCATATCTTTAGTGGGGTAGCACATCATTTCCGTGAAGGGAATTACTGCGAGGTCATAAACAGCAAGGTGAAAAGTGCTAAACTCCAAACCACGCACAAAGAATACAGCCGGAGAAGAAAAAACAGGTAAGTAAGAACATTATACTGGAGTGGTGGTCCATGGTGGTGTGGTGTTGGAATAGTAAATCACACTCACACACACATTCTCAGCAGGATTCTTCATGCACGGTTTGGGCTTTAGCACTTTTCACCTCGCTGTTTTTACCGCATGGTATTTCCCTTTGCAGAGCTGATGTGGAGTCCGTTAGAAATGGGTATGTGATAATATATTGCATTTTAATCAATAATTGTCCCTGCAAAATGACGTTTTAATGCTATAAAGTAAACAATTTTACTCTTACATTCTCTTTATTACCTTGTCTGTAGTTGTTTCTTTCATCTGTTTCTCCTTTTCTTGCCTGTGGCTGGCTCTTCAGTTCTCCATGGGGGTCTTTCTTTTCTGGACTGAGGGACACTGATGGTTCTAGATGGCAATAAGTAGCCATATGGCTAATTCCCCTATTAATTAAACTCCAACCTTTTTTAATACTTTCTAAAAATGATACTTTTTAATTATATAAAATGCTAGTTTTAAGCAATAACACAAATTGTCCATGTGCATGCATTTTTTCTTATGTTTAAAATTCAAAGAAAGTGACACCAGTGTGACTGATAAACACACAGAGATAAAATATGTTATGGTTGCCAGTATGTATTTAGCAAGTTGCATTGTTGGTTGATGGAACAGCATTATGTAAGCCATAACAAATGATACTGTGTGTGTTTGTTGTGATCTATTGGCACACCTTCAGTGTGTACAGAGGCATCAGGCCAGAGGCCTATATACGGTATATGTATTCATTACAAAAAGCTGCATTAATGCACCCATTAGGGTCCAACTTAAAAAGAAACAAAAGTAGAAAAATGTGGTAATAGGGTTTCCAACCAGATGACACCCATGCAGTAGCACAGATGTGCTGCCTTCATGGATTTCTATCTGCAGCTGCATAAGAACAGGTCCCACAGGGGCATTTGCTTATGCAGCCACACTTGAGTCTGTCTGGCTGTGGAAGGGGCCCTGTACTCCATGTGGCTACAGATGTACACCTTCATAACTGTGTTGTTTTTGTAATATTTTGACCCCAATTTTTCAAAATAGCCTTGACACAAACCTACCACAAGAACCTGGTAGGTGAAAAGTTTCAAATTTCAGACAAAATATCATTCAGCGGCACAGGTGAAAAACCACATTTCAGCCAGGTTTTGAAAAATGACAGATGTCGTGTTCATGAGGCAATGTGAAAAAATGGCTATGTTGAAAATTTGGGCCCAAAATATTTAAAATTACCAAAGTTATGAATGTGCATTGCAAAATTTAAATGTACACTCATAATTTTGTTGTTTTGTAATATTTTTACCCCAAATTTTCAACATAGTCTTCTTATGACCCCACCTCATGAACAGAGGTAGAGAAAATGTTCAAAACCTGCTCAAAAGATGATTTTGTGTGCGACAACATCATTCCACACCAGATGTGCAAAAAACACATTTTGGCAAGGATTTGAAAAATAACAGTTGGCACATTGATGAGATGATGTGAAAAATGTATATGTTAAAAATCTGTGGACAACATATTTAAAATTACCAAAATTTTGAGCATGTATTGTGAAATTTCAACATACACTCATAATGTTGCCATTTTTAAAGATTTTAACCCCACATTTTTAAACTTGCCATCTTGTAACCCCACCTCATAAACAAGGATGGTGAAAATGTTTAAATCCAGCCCAAAAGGTGATTTCACCAAGTGACTGCAGAAACGTCTTTTGGACCTTATTTGCATAGTTCCACCACCATTGTTCATGACGTGGAGTCCCAAAATGGCAATGTTGAAACTTTGGATTTAAACTATGCAAAAATAGCAAAGTTATGCATCACAGTTGAAAACCTAATTGAAATACATTGAACTGCACATATCTCAGTTTCTCATATTACAGTCGCCAATTCCAGCAGCAAGACATGTCTTCAGTCAGAGACTGGATCTTTGCTGCCAGGCATGTTCAGGTGAGTGAGGCTGCATGGGGGTACTGGGGGTGTGGGCAGTGCGTGCTGAGTGGGAGGTTGGGGTGAGGGTCAGACCTGCAAAGGACTGTTTTCTTTTTTTGCAGGTAACAAAAACAACAAGCATTTGTCAATGCCGAATGTTGCTTGCTTGTATGTGCTGTTTAGGTATTTGAAAGTGAAAGTACCATGCCTAAGAACTGTCATGGGACCCCCCTCAAGACATCCACTGTGTCTGTCTGTTCAGTATTCACAGAAGAGGGGGAGGGTAAAGGGCCACTGCAGTACGGCAGTTGCAAAGGCGTGAAGAGGTGGACAATAGTCCATTCACAGGCAGAAGAATCCTGCAGGAGGTCACTAAATTGAAGGTGGACAAAGTGGTGGGACCAGATGGCATACATACAAGGATATTAAAATAACTGTGAAGGGAGATAGCAGTACCTCTGGCAGCCATGTTCACTGAGTCATTCAACACAGTGGTGGTACCAGAGAATTGGAGGAGGGCACATGTGGTCCCTCTATACAAATCCAGCAGTAGGGAGGAGGCGGAGAACTATAGGCCAGTCAGCCTCACCTCAGTAGTGGGGAAGATCATGGAGACATTGCTTAAAGAAAGGGTAGTGGGGCATGTAGAAGCCATTGTTGCCCATGACCATAGGCAACATGGATTCACAGTGGGGAGGTCATGTCAGACAAGTCTGGTTGAGCGCTTGTGACAAAGGAAGTAAATCAGGGTTGGGCAGTGGACAACACTAACCTTGATTTGACATGTGGCACCTGCCCCATTTTGGCCCCCATCTTATGTTACAGGCTCTTACTCCCAGGTTCTGTACCCTACTACAACTGTTAGGCCCCTATTTACTCAAATTCCTGTTTCCCCCACCCAACGCTAGTCCTCCTACTGACCCCTTGCCGACCGGGTTAATTCAGTCTCAAATCTCATCCATTAGATACTGCATTATTGTAGCAATCCTAAAGCCTTCTTGTCTGTTTTTCACCCCTCAGCTACCATACTTTTTGTTCTCAGCTCTCGTATAGTTTCACTTAGTCCAGTTAGAAATCCTATTGCACTCCAAGTATTACTCAGCTCACTTAGAGAAATAAACAGAACAAATAAATATGTATTATTACAGCAATCATAACAGCATAGCTCAGTACTTAGCTCAGTTAGAGAAATAGACAGAACAACTAAATTTATATTATTACAGCAATCCTAAAAGTATCCAATCATTTCTTTGTCTCCACTCCAGAGACCCTGCTGTAATACAAGACCACAGAGTACCCTGGGCAGGAGGGTGTGCAACTCTAAAGTCCTGGCAGAGCTCCATTGAGCTCCCTTACTCCCCCTTTCTCACTCGCTCATTCTATTTCTCCCGACGCTGCAGGCTGACCTTTTGTACTGGGCTCCTGCTTGCATTGGTGCCTTTTTCTGCCCACAAAGAAATCCGCAGCAGTCCCAACAGAGCTCCGTTAAGCTCGCTCACTCCCCTCTCACTCGCTCATTCTGTTTCTCTCGGAGCTGCAGGCTGAACTTCTGTACTGGGCTCCTGCCTTTTTCTGCCCACAAAGAAATCCGCAGCAGTCCCGACACAGCTCCGTTGAGCTCACTCACTCCCCCTCTCTCACTCACTCATTCTGTTTCTCCCAGTGCTGCAGGCTGTCCTTTTGTATTGGGCTCCTGCCTGCGTTGGCACCTTTTTCTGCCCACAAAAGATGTTCACAGCTGTCCCGACAGAGCTCTGTTGAAGTCGCTCACTCCCCTCTCTCTCACTCGCTCATTTTGTTTCTCCGGGCGCTGCAGGCTGCCCTTTTGTACTGGGGTCCTTTCTCCATTGGTGCCTTTTTCTACCCACAAAGAAATCTGCAGCAGCCCCGATAGAGCTCCATTGAGCTCACTCACTCCGCCTCTCTTACTCACTCATTCCATTTCTCCCAGCGCTGTAGGCTGCCCTTTTGTACTGCGCTCCGGCCTGTGTTGGCGCCTTTTTCTGCCCACAAAGAAATCCACAGCAGTCCTGACAGAGCTCCACTGAGCTCCCTTACTCCCCCCTCTCACTCGCTCGTTCTGTTTCTCCTGGAGCTGCAGACTGCCCTTTTGTACTGGGCTCCTGCCTGCGTTGGTGCCTTTTTCTGCCCACAAAGAAATCTGCAGCAGTCCTGATAGAGCTCTGTTGAGCTCGCTCACTCCCCTCTCTCACTCACTCATTCTGTTGCTCCCACCTCTGCAGACTGCCCTTTTGTACTGGGCCCCTGCCTGCATTGATACCTTTTTCTGCTCACAAAGAAATCCACAGCAGTCCTGACAGAGCTCAGTTGAGCTTGCTTACTCTTCCTCCTCCCTCACTTGCTCGTTCTGTTTCTCCTGGTGCTGCAGGCTGCCCTTTTGTACTGGACTCCTGCCTGCATTGGTGCCTTTTTCTGCCCACAAAGAAATCTGCAGCAGTCTCGACAGAGCTCATTTGAGCTCGGTCACTCCCCCTCTCTCACTCATTCGATCCTAATTGGTCCCAAACACTGATTTCCCAAAGGGATTGTGCTATTCTGTGCCAGAAGCACGAAAACACATTTCAACCAGGATGTGAAAAATGACAGCTGTACTGTTCATAAGGAGTTGTGAAAAAATGCCAGTGTTGAAAATCTGGCATGAAAATATTACTGATTTGCAAAGTTACAAGGGTGCTTGGAAACTGCGCAATGCATGCTCATAACAGTCATTTTATGGACTTTCATCACAAAATTTTCAACATAGGCATTTTAGAACCTCTGCTCATGAACAGTGTCACTGTGATTTTCTTAATGTGTCCTGAATACTGATTTCCCACAGCAACCGCGCTGCTCTGCGCCGGAAGTGCAAAAGCACATTTTGGCCAGGATGTGAAAAATGACAGCTGTACTGTTCATAAGGAAGTGCAGAAAGATGCCAATGTTGAAAATCAGGAGTGAAAATATTGCAAATTCATGAAGTTACGAGTGTACATAGCAACTGCGCAATGCACGCTCATAAAACAGTCAGTTTTTGGATTTTTTCCACCAAATTTGCAACATAGGCTTTTTGAGAGCCCACTTCATGAACACTGGCACTGTAGTTTAGTTAATTGGTCCCAAAAGGTGATTCCACGCAGTGGCTGCAAAATCACCTTTCGGGACTGAATAACATCATGACAGTGGCTGAATTCATGAGGATGGGTTCCAATAACCCCATGTTGAAAATTTGGTGCCAAAATTCCCAAAAGTGCCTGAGATATGCATCAAAGTTGAAAAAACCCTATTTATGTCATTATACAGCTTACTGGCATTTCTGCAGTTCGTGGTCAGCTTTGAAGAGTGCAAACGTGTTCCAGGTCCACCGAAGATCATCGCGCTGGGCTCCGGAGGTAAGTATGGAGTGAGGGTGTGTGTGGGAGGCAGGGTGCGCAGAGGGTGGGGTGGGTTGAGGCGGGGCCATGGACTCAACGAGGGACCATTTTCTTGTTTACAGGGTTGAAAAAAACATTGCTGGACTGTTTCTTCATATCAGGGACATTTGGCACACTGGGGTGGGCTCCCAGCATGCCACCTGACTGGTTTTGGGAGGCTGTAGCCGGCGGGGGATTGGGCACCCCTGTCAGCACATACCGAGGGGGTGGGAGAGCCGAGGGGGAGTGGGCACCCCCTTGGAAAATAAAACATTGGAGGGGAGACATTATGCCAATGGGAGTGGGCTCCCCATTGGCAACTTCAACAGGGAAGGGGGGGGACTCAGCAAAGAAAGAGGGGGGCATGATGCCAAGGGGGATTGGGCACCCCCTCGGCATACAGCAGAAACTTGGGGGTGGGGACATTATGCCAACGGGGACTGGGCTCCCCATCGGCAAACTGGGTCAGGGCATACAATGACAAGGCAGCCCCTAATTGCAGCGGTTAAAACATTTCAAGGTGGTGGCACACTGGCTGAACTAGTGTCAGCAGCAGCATGCCACTCCATTGGGGAAAGTGGGCCAAGCCTCAAAAGGCAGTGAGGGCATTGGCCACAACAGTGCTGCACCTCCACAACCTGCTTCTGCAGCAAGCTGCCACAACATGTTTCTTGCACATGCGCACAAGCAACATAAAAATGAGGGATGGTTTTCTTTTCTCAGGGATTAGTTGCATGTATTCTGATGCTGGGGATTGGGCACCCTAGTGTCAGGCTACTGTTCAGAAACACTGGGAGTAGGCACCCCAGTACCACTATGTATGTATTGGGAAATGGGGATGACCTGGAGAGGAGGGGGTCACGAGAAGCAGTACAGGGGATTGGCACCCTGGTCTGATAATATAAACACTGGGAACTACGGGTGGGCGACCTGGAAGGGAGGGAAAGAAAGAAGTAGTATGGGGTGGGCACCATGGTCAGCTTAATAAACATGGATAGATAGATAGACAGACAGACAGACAAACAATGCACATGACAAAGACAGGCAGACAGAACAGGGGATCAGAGGTTCACTGCTGTCACTGCAGCCCCCAGCAGGACTCCAGCTGCAGCTGCAGAATTCAAGAAAGTCCTGCTGTTCTCACACAGACAACATGGGCAAACGGCTTCTCTCAATAAGCTGGGCACCCTGGATTTTGGGGTGCCAGAAAATATATTTCTGCCCATTATTTAAACAGGTCCTGTTTAGCTAGGTTCAGGTGTTTGTTCTTTAAAATTACACCATTTTATGTATTGTCCATATTTTTTATTTCTAGGGGAAAAGAAACAAGATGGCGGCACTCACAGCACAAAAAACTGTTGTGTTGTGAGAGGCAAGTAGTGAGAAACCAAAAATAGTGTTGCGACACAGAATTTTTGGTGTTGCATCAGAACATTACCCCAAGAATCTTATTGAGCATGCTCAGAACAGAAAAACACAGAAATTTAAAGCCTAATAACTCTGAAATTATTTAGTATTTTTTCACAAAATCATTCAAAGGCACTACCATAGGACATCATGCCTGTACCCTCTAACTTTTGGGGGAAATTACATTCCATGTAGGCTGTAGGTGACAGCAAAAACATCCCATGTCAAGTATAGAAAAACAATTTAACATCTACAGGAAAATTACATATCTAGATCTCAGAAACCATGCAAGCTGCTATCACAAAACTTTCCACAGATTTAGACTTTGCCTCCTGGACAACACATGCAAAATTTCAGCTAATTTCATTGAACGCATCCAAAGCTATTAAGGTGCAAAGTTAGGGGTTTAACATTGAACACCCTACTCAACCCTAACCATAGGGGCACTATCATACCTGCACACTATGTAGAGAGAGAGAGAAAGAGAGAGAGGTATACAAGGAAATATTGCCATTGGATTGAATAAGCCATAAAGCCATGAGCCTGAGGGGCTTGTTTGATCCCAAGATGGCATTATTTTACAAGTATAGTGGACTTTGCAACAATGTATTTTATATAATACATAAGTTTGGTCACTTTTCTGCTTGTGTGCTTTTTGTACTGGTGGTATTTTTTTCCATAGAGTTTTAGAGTGTTTCTTAGTTTTTTCCATAGTGTAGGATTTTTTCATAGTGTAGTGGTGGTGTTTGGTAGTGCAGTTTCTTAGTGAACTGTTTTTTTCCCATAGTATACAGTAAGGAGGACATATGTGTTTTTGTGTGTACATGCCCATTTCAGGAGGTCTCCTGTAAAAGGGATAGTGGTTTGGCAGGATTTCCTTTACAGGATGGTGTGATTAGCTTTCAGTGTGTGGTTAGGAGTGGTGGTGTAGCACGTTGCGGGAGTTTCAAGTCAGGATGGCATGCGTAGCTTTGAGCATGCAGTCGAAGTGGCAGTATGTGGAATGGAGCTGAACATTCAGGAGTGCAGTCTGGAGGGAGGAGCATCACGCAAGCAGTAGCAGATTCAGTCTGAAGCAGCTTGTAGCAAGCAGCAGTATGGAGGGTAGGTACAATGGGTTCAAGCTGATTGGAGATTTGACATTTTAGTGGAAATGTGGGAGGGAGTTGCTGTAGTGTGGTGTAAGTCCTTGTGGTTTGCCAGTTTGTGAGCTGCTGTTTTGGGGGCTGTTAGACTTGATTTGTGTGCGGGGGCATTTTAAGGTGGCTGTTATATGTGTTAATAAGGTGCTTGCTACATGACTTATTAATATGCTTATTACATATGTTAAGATGTTTGTTTTATGTGTTATTATGGTGCTTGTTACAATTGTTGTTCTATGTGTAATAGGTGGGTTTGTAGTGCATTAGGTATTAATGTGTTATTAAGACTGGAGGGTGGTCTCATTAAATGTGAGAATCCTAGGTATTAAGACAGTAGAACTGCAGGCTTTGATGGCAGAAGGGAAGGTGGACATAGTCGCCATCACTGTAACATGGGTCACCCATTGTCAGGACAGGGATCTAGTGATTCCTGGGTATGAACTGTACTGTAGAGATGGAGTTAAAGGGAAAGGGAAGGGGATGGGGTGGCTATCTATGTTATGGAAGGGATATTGTGCAACAGGGAGGAAGGGGATGAGGGCAGAGTCGAAGACTTATCTACAGAACTCAAAGGGTAGGAAAGTTAGATTGGGGTTGTGTATAAGCCTCCCTCTCAAAGTGAAGAGATTGACAGGGAGCAAATAAGGAGGCTTAGTGGGAAAGTTAACACAGTGGTGGTTGAGCACTTCAATCTGCCAGGGGTGGACTGTAATACCCCAGCTACCTGGAGTGCCAGAGAGCAGGTCCTCCTGGAGGCCTTCCAGGATGGCTTCCTTACATGGAAAGTAACAGAGCCAACCAGGGAGGGGAACATTCTGGACCTGGCACTGATGGACAGATATCAAGTTCAGAACATAGGGGTGGAAGACCCCCTAGCAGGAAGTGACCACCGCACAGTGTGGTTCTCCCTCAATCTAGGGAAGGGGGTAGCCAATACAAAAACAAGAGTTGTGGACTTTAAAAGAGGTGACTTTGCCAGGATGGGAATCATTTTGGAAAGGCACCTAGCTAACATCAGACCTGACATGGATGCCAAACAGAAATGGACCATTATAAAGCTGGGTCTGGCAGAGGCCACTAGCTCTTGTGCAAAATGCCAATGCAAAAAAGCCAGGACCAAAAAAAGAGCTGGTTGAGTAGAGAGGTAGTGGAGAAGATGTGGGAAAAGAGAGCTGCATTTAGAAAGTATAAGAGCTGTAACCAGGATGAGGACATGGAGGAATAAGTGAAGGAATCCAGATAGGTGAGCATAGTAGTAAGGGAAGCCAAGGCTTCAAAAGAACTAATGCAGGCATAGGAGATCAGAGAAGGTTAAAAGGATTTCTTCAGATATATAAGGTAGAAGAGAAATTGCAAGGACCAGATTGTAAGGATTAAGAAAGATGAAGGGTGGGCAGATAAGGGGACAGAGCAGGCAGAGGCACTAAACAAGTACTTCTGCTCAGTGTTTACAAGGGAGAGGGACTGACCTATGCCACAGGAGAAGGGTGGGGTGGGATCAGGGGGAGAGGAGGTAACAGATGTGGAGATCCCAGTGGATGGAGTGTAAGGAGGGCCTAAGGTCCCTAAGGGTGGATAAGGCACCAGGACCAGACGGAGTACATCTTAGGGTCCTGAAGGATTTGGCAGAGGTCCTGGTGGGACCACTGGTGGATTTTCTAAACACTTCACTGAGTACTGGATGCGTGGCCAGGGACTGGAGGATGGCACATATGGTGCCCCTCTATAAGAGTGGGCCCAGGGACGAACCAGGGAAGTACAGACCGGTGAGCCTTACAGCCATTGTGGGGAAGCTAATGGAGACTATCCTTAAGGAGAGGCTGATGAGTTTTCTTGAGGGGAATAGTCTGCAGAATGATAGGCAACATGGGTTTGTAGTTGGCAGATCATGACAGACAAATCTTGTTGATTTTTTTGACTGGGTGACATGGTCACTGGATAGAAGCCATGCAGTGGATGTCCTTTACCTGGACTTCAGCAAGACTTTTGACTGGTGCTTAATGGAAGGCTGACCAGCAAATTGAATAGCCTAGGAACTGGGAAGAAACTGGTTGAGTGGATCATGAGCTGGTTGCAGGACAGGCAGCAGAGGGTGATAGTTGAGGGAGAGCTCTCGGTACCTAGGGCCACAACCAGCAGGGTTCCACAGGGTTTGATGGCAGGACCAGTACTATTTAACATCTTCATTAATGATATAGTGAACAGGATATGGAGTAAGATCAAACTCTTTGCAGATGACATGAAGATCTGCTTGGAGATGGATAGTGAGGAAGGGGGTAAAGTACTACAGGAGGATTTGGGGAGACTTGAGCACTGGTCAGACACATGGCAAATGGGGTTCAATGCTAAAAAGGACAAAGTCTTGCACATGGGGGCTAAAAACCCTGGGAACAGCTACTGGTCGGGAGAGTGCAGTTATCCTCTTCAGTTGTGGAGAAAGATCTGGGGGTACTGGTAACAGGGGACATGAATCACTCAGCACAGTGTAGGAAGGCAGCTGCAAAGACAAATAAAATACTGGGATGCATCACCAGGGGAATCACCTCTAGGAGGAAGGAAGTCATTCTGCCCCTGTACAGGTCCCTGGTGAGACCACATTTGGAGTGCTGCATGCAGTTTTGGTGCCCCTATTTGAAAAGGGACATCAAACTGCTGGAGGGGGGTTCAGCATAGAGTGACGAAGATGATCCTGGGAATGGGGGACAAAACATATGAGTAGAGACTGCGGGAGCTCAACATGTATACCCTAGAAGATAGAAGGGAGAGAGGGGATATGATTAAGACCTTCAAGTACCTAAAAGGCATAAACAGAGTTAATTCAGAGGGTTTGTTTAAGTTAAAAGGGTGGAGGGACAACGGGGGCACAGTCTGAAATTGGAGGGAGGAAGATTCAAGAGGGAGATGAGGAGGCACTATTTCACTGAAAGGGTGGTGCCTGATTAGAATGCACTGCCAGAGGAAGTGATATCACTGTGGACAGTGGGAAGCTTCAAGAGGGGGTGGTACAGGGTCAAAGAGAGGTCAAAACTGAGGGGAAGGTGGGGAGGGAAGTCGGAGGTAGGAGCAATAAATCAGAAGGGCTGGCAAGGGGAGGGAGGAGGGAAGCTGTTGTTTAATAAACTGGGTGCTGCACACTCGAGCAGGCTTGATAGACTAGAAGGCCTGTATCTGCTGGCAATTTCATATGTTCATATGTTCGTAGGTGTTAATAACACATTAATACAGTGTAATTACCTAGCTTGGTTTCATACATGCTAATTGTTTTTTTATATGCCCAAATTGACTATGGTGGTATACAGGGAAATACATGATAGTGTTTTCTATGGGGGTGAGGGTCCAAACATGTGATATAGATGTAGATGTAGATGTAGATGTAGATGTAGATATAGAAATAGATATATCTACAACACATGTACAGATAAATAGCAAGAGACAAAGTGTTGTCTTGACCCACCACAGCTAGATAATATTACCTGAACAGTCCACTGGCACAGCTTTAGCACTATAGCCTGCTGTGCTGATATCCCATGTTCGGAAGCAAGCATGGTGTGTCAGAGGGTCGTCCGGGAGGAGGTTGGAGGAGCATCCCACAGACAGCTCTCCACTTCCGGGGGGAGGGCTGTGGTCCCCCAGCATAATAGTGACACCCAGTGAAGACTGGGTGTTCCAGCAGCCAGGACCACGTGGAATACATGGAGGCAATGGCAGATGTCTGTGGGATGGGTGCGGGAGCACACCCATCCTGCACTAACATCATTGCACATCCATGCCTCCTGGGGAAACTAGGCCAGAAAGAACCCTGGGTCACCGAGCCTCCCAAATGGCACCCCAGGCATAAGCCTCAGTTGGCGTCTCTGGTGGATCTTGGTCTCTTCCCTACCCCCACAGTGGAGCCCTGCTATAGGGAGCAAGCTATGGGCCACCCAGTCCAGGTGGCCTGGAGGATGGTCCAGACATTGATAGGGGATATATCCCCAACCCGTCAACCTGGTGACAAACAGAGTTGACAAAAAAAGATATTAGCTTGCAAAGTAGGATATGTCATAATGCATAGTGAACCAAACACTGAGCAGCTTTCACATTGCTGATGACATCACAATAACCATGTGCAGCACTAAAGCCAGCAGTTGAAATCAAACAGAAACAGTTACATTTTCATACAAACAGTGGATTTAAAAGGTGTGACTGGTAAACTGATGTTGTATAAATCGAATATACAATAGGCTGACTTAAAACACACAGCTCGTTATCACTTGTGAGGGAGCAGGACTTTCATAACTCACTTATGGCTCTGCTACTCATGAGTTGTGGTCATGCCCCCTCACACAAGCAGATTAATGGCATATTTTGTGTCAACCTATTGTATACCCCAAATATAGATATATAGATATACAGAGCTAGATGGACAGACATAGATATTATATATATTTATTTATAAAATGGATTAAAGAAATCTTTCACCCTGATTGGTCAAAAGGTTTGTCCTTACCTGTCAACAAACTGAAAGGTGGCACCACTTTCCTAATACTTTAACCTCCATAGGCGAAAGGGCAGCAATATCATTGAGCAACTGATGTCTTCCACCAGTCCCTCTGCAACCAGAACTGATCTTCCATCACAAACATGGCTGCTACCTTTGCACTGTAAAAATCTTCAACTGGGCCCTAAAAATAAAACTACCTTAAATAAAAAATAAAACAAATTAATTAAATGTTGTTTCCCTGATCATCACACTCTCCTTACACACATAAACAAATTAAAAACATTAAGTATTGTTCATAGTTTTCATTACAACTGTTTCTTTACTAACAGTGAAAAAAGCCCTTCTGTCTTTACCTGCTCATCAGGGAAATCTCTTCTGCTTGCCTTGACATTGAGATAATTGAGTCACTGGCTCTAAAACAGGCCTTTGTTGTCTGTGTGTACAGTATGTTGGGAAGAGTAACATTCTACCAGTGGAACTGAGCAGAATTTTGAATCCCTGTATTCCACGGTAAACATTCCATGATAAACATTCAGTACAGAGACTAAGAACTAGAGACTGCACTTACTCTTTATGGACTTCAATTCACTACAAACTAAGGTAGAACTTTAGATAACTGTCATAGTGTGTTTCTTTATACAATTCCACTTTTTTATGCTGTGACCAAACAGATCCACTTTATTTTTGTTATGCTGTAACCAAAAAGGTTATTTAAAACTTTTTAGTTGTAACTGTATGATTAGTAATTATTTAGTAAAAACATGTTGTTTTTCAGAAAATCAGTCTGAGCAAGATTTTCTTATAACTGTGTGTGTGATTGTGAGAGGTTCAGTATTAATCTGTGACTAAACTGTTATTGCTAAGGGGTGTCACCATAGGCTGCCAAATCGAACAAGGGTCTGTAACAAGGAAATTCTGGATAAAAGATAGGGGGAATACCAAAGTCTTAAGGAAGAGTCTGGCAGGATTTGAACCAGGTTATTGCACGCCTTGTGTGAGAAGGCAGAATCAGAGTTACAATGCTACACCAAAGAGGTTGTAACACCTGTATCTTCCCCCTTTGTGTAACAACCAAACAAGGGTTCATGTTTGGTTACAAGGCTCGAGACTGGTATTGTACCCTGATCCAGAGCAAAGAGGGGACCCTGGGACTTTGGGGTGAGTGTTCAGTTGTGAAGCCAGTGAGTACCATAGAGGGACTTGAAGAGGGCATCCCCTGTTTCCCTCTCCCTGTCATGGATTGCACATGGGGTGGGCACTATGAGCTCAGTGGACCTGACACTCAGGAGTGGGTTTGTGACACTGGGTTCATGAGGTTAGATAATAACAAGGCTATGTTGACAATTTGGTTGCTGTTGTGCTATAAATGTAAGCTCAGGGCCCTCTGGGCTCTGTACTTCCACAGCAACATACATATACACATTTATGGAGGGATGGTAGTGCAGGGCCAAGAGGGATCTGTGCTCCCACAGACAAATAAGAATATGACTACACTATCTGAAAAACTACAGATGGATGGAAGCACAGGGCCCTCTCCTGCAGACAAATAAGGATATAATTACTCTATCTTAAAAAGTAAGGAAATTCATTGCAAAAAAAAAAAAACCTCTGTTAATGTGACATTTAGGGTTATGGCTAAAGTGACAAAAATTGAGAAATTGACTTTAGGGTTTCCAACCCTAACGCCCCACCCCCACCCCTACAACAAATCAGAGGTGGAGTCTTCCTTGGGGTTGTCAACCCTAAAGCTCACCCCATTTTATATACTCCTGAAATATACACACATGTGTCCATCACATCTGAACTTTCTTGCTGTGGGATGAGCTTTAGGGTTGACAACTCCAAGGAAGACTACACCCCTGATTTGTTGTAGGGGTGGGGGTGGGGTTTTAGGGTTGAAACCCTAAAGTCACATTTCCCTACTTTTGTCACTTTAGCCATAACCCCAAATGTTGCATTAAGAGTTTTTTTTTTTGCAAAGAATAGATATATCTATATATTTATTGCAAAAAAAACTTTGTTAATGCACTAGATAGGGTTAGACTGACAAACATAAGGACATGTGGTGTTAGGGGTGCCAATCCTAACATGCCATCCCCACACTACAGGCAGCAACAGGAAAAATCATTATGGTTTGACCACTCCTGTGTCTTCATAAATCAGGCATGGCTTGTGTCTTGGGGCTGTCAACCCTAATGCTCACCCCTTCCATCAGTAAATAAGCTGAGATATGTACAGTATATGAGAATGGGGTGAGTGTTAGAGTTGACAACCCCAAGGCACATGCCACACCTGATTGATGAAGACACAGGAGAGGTCAAACCATAATGGTTGTTCCTGTTGGTGCTGCAGAGTAGGAGTGGGGTGTTGGGTTGGCAACCCTAACACCACATTTCCCTACTTTTGTCAGACTAACCCTAACTAGTGCATTAATTAAAGAAATCCACTAATTTGTACAAATATGGCTTTGCACCACATGGTGTTGTGCCTTACCTGAACGGTACCCTGTCTGGCTATATTTTGCACAAAAAAAAATATTCCATATTAAAGAGTGGAAGGGATCGTAAATTTGTGCACAGCTGATCTCTTCCACTTCCTGGTTGTGGGAGCTAACCAAAGACCCACTCCCATGCTGAGGCACATAATGACGTGTGCCCAGGGAGAGCGCAGGGTTCGCGCTCCATTATACTCTATGGGGGCCAACTTTTAAAACATTTTTAGATATCTTAGCGGTCATTTTGTCATTAACCATGGTCACGGGTGAGTAACAGGACATTGTTAGTCACCGGTGCCTATGGTTAATCGAAATATTTCGCTTAGATATCTAAAAAATATGTTTTAATGACGCATAAATATAATGGAGAACATCTAATGCTCTCCTCCACATGTCATTATGTGCCTGAGCACAGAGGCGGGTCTTTAGTCAGTCTTCAGAACCAGGAAGTGAAGGGATCAGCTCTGCACAAATCTACAATCCTTCCACTTTAATATGGAATATATATATATATATATATATATATATATATATTTTTTTTGCAAAATATATCCAGACGGGATGTTGCTCAGGTAAGGCACTACCCCGTGTGGTGCAAAGCTTTATCTTGGGGGATCTCTAAGTTTTTTGTAATGAATTTCCTTAGTTCTTGAGATAGTATAATTATATCCTCATTTGCCTGTGGAAATTAAGGGCCCTCAGGGCCCTGCACTTCCATCCCTCCATAAATGCATACATGTAGTTGCTGTAGAAGCACAAGGTCTTCTGGGCCCTGTACTTCCATTTTGGTCAGAACAGCAATTTCTTTCCTTTATTATATGGTTTTTTAAAGTTCTAATGTTATCCTATGGGATATTGCAGTTTTTAGTTTTTATATATTGCCCCTAAATGTTTAGGGGGGGTATGTGTTATTCTTGTAGTGCTCATTAAGACCTTTTTTTAATATACAGATTGTTTTGATGTATCAAATGTCCATTAAATTCAAATATCGAGGAAGGTATGGCTTGCTATAGTTCAAATGTGGGGAAAAAAGGAAACTTAGTCCAAAATCCTTTTTTGTATGATGGTATTCTTTTTCCATATGACTGAAAAGCCGCATGAAAAAGGATGCCCTCATACAAAAAAAGAATGCAGAAAAAAACCTAACTCCAAATTCTTTTTTCATATGAAGGCATTATTTTTCCGTATGAACAACAAAAGCATATGAACAAGGATGCCTTCCTATGAAAAAAGAATGGGAAAAAATCCAGTCCAAATTCTTTTTTCATATAAATGAAAAGAAGGAAATGAAAATGAATGACTTTATATGAAAAAAGAATGGGGGAAAACACTAAGCCCAAAATCTTTTTTCATATGAAGGAATTCTTTTTTCATATGAATAAAAACACACACGAAAAAGGATGCCTTCATACAAAAAAAAAGAATTTGGACATAGTTTTTTTTCAGATTCATTTTTCATATGAATGCATGCTTTTTCATATGCTTTTCTCGTTCATACGATAAAAGAATGCCTTCATATGAAAAAAGAGAAAAAAAAAGTCCAAATTCCTTTTTTGTATGAAGTCATCCTTTTTTTTTATATGGACCAATTATTTTTTCCTATGCCCATACAATAAAAGAGAACTGGCGCAAGAGAGAGGATTTTTAAATGTTCAAAAAATACCTTTCTAGGTCATTTTCCTAGAAACTAATTGCAGAATCCGCCTAACAGTGTCCTGATTCGCATGTTGCATGTGTTGGTGTGTGTGCAGGATGTCATTTTGGAGGATTCTGAATAAAAAAAGGAAACAAAGTGACAGCCATACAAAAAAGCATTTTTCCACATGAAAAAGGATTACCCCCATACGAGAATGGCTTTTTTTGTATGGGCCAAATTCTTTTTTCATTCCAAGCAGCTATCCAAAAGTGTACTGAGCATGTTCAGAACTGAAATTTTAAAATGTAATAACTTTAAAACAGATTAATATTTTTTCACCAAACCAGTGAAAGGCACATATGTGGGTTAAGCCCCTTCTACCCTAAAAACTTCAGACCAAAATTCCAAAGCATTTGGGCACTCGGTGATGACAAACAAAATAGCAAAAAACAGCAGTTTTTTAACTCTGTTCACTATCCATATTTCAGAATCCACACCTCTGACCAGAATTAAACTTGGCACATCAAGAGATCTGCCCCCCCACCCCAAAACTGTGCCCGTAAAAGTTTGTGCAAATACGTTGAACATCTGTGGACATATTAAAGTGCAAAGTTTGAAGTTTAACATAGATACCCCTGCTCAACTCTATAGTGGCACAGTAGGACCACTGTTAGGGTTGAGTAGGCTGTTTAATATTAAATCCCTAACTTTGCACTTTAATAGCTTCATGATTGTTCAACAGATTTGAACTAAATTTTGCTTGTGCAGGGGCAAGGGTACTTGATGTGTCAAGTTTTATTCCAGTCAGATGTGTGGATTCTGAGATCCAGAGAGTGAAACAGTGAAATAAATTATGTTTTTTGGCTATTTTTTGTCATCACCTAGTGCCCAGATGGTTTGGAATGTTGCCCTGAAATTTTCAGGATAGAAAGGACTTGGCCCAGAGTGGTGCCTTTCACTGGTTTGATGAAAAAAAGTAATTCATTCTAAAGTTATAAGAATTTTAAATTTCCATTCTAAGCATGCTTGGTATGGCTTTTTGGATAGCTGTTTGATACAAAAAAAGAATCTGGCCCACACAAAAAAGGATTCTGTTTCATATGGAGAGTAATCTTTATTCATGAGAAAAAAATATTTTTCGTATGGCCACCATCTTGTTTTCAGTTAAAAAAATCAAAACCAATAAATATGGTATCACGCAAACACACCAATACATGCATCTTGTTACTCGGGACCCCATTAGGTGGAGCAGTTACTTTTTGGAAAAATTACCCAGAAATGTACTTTTAACACATTTTAAAATCTTTCTTTTTTTTTGAGATTATTTTCTTTTTTGTATGGCTATATCAAACAAGAATCGACTATATGACACAAGATTGCCTTCACACGATAAAATAATTTGGACTTGGATTTTTTTCACATTCTTTTTTGTATGAAGGCATCTTTTTTCATAAGTATGACACAATCTCATGAAAAAAGATTCCTTAGTACAACAAAAGAATTTGGAAATTTTTTTTTCACATGCTTTTTTCTTATGAAGGCATCTTTTTTCATAAGTATGAACATGTGGGATAAATAACTGACACAACCAAGCAGGGATCAAGTGCATAAAAATGCACATATGCGTTTGTCAGTTTCTTTTGTAGAAAAATCAATACATATATACAGAAATCATAGAAGAAAAAAATGTTAGTCCTGCATAACAAAATAACTTCAGGACTGCTTTTCCCAGCAGAGCCTGTGGCTTCATTTTAGCCTAGATAGCCCAGTGTAATACCACTTACACTTCAATCATCTGTGTGAAAATCAGCACACTCCAAAAAAGATCCTCCTCCTCTCACTGTTAGTACCATACTGACTTGACTATCTATGGTCCCCTAGTGGTGAGCCATATTTATACCCTAGGGATTACATCACACTTGGTGGGGGAGTTCCCATTGGCCGTGACATTACATAATGGGGGAGTTTCCATATTATCCCATACTTTAACATGTAAGGGCTTTTTGTTTGGCCTCTTTTGCCCAAATATGCTTTATTTCTACAGGCAGCCCCAGTTACAACATCTCTGGGGCTGCAGAAACTCATTTTTATATTTCATTTAATTATGGGACATTATGGGGCTTTTTATACATCTGTCTGTAGTGTCTCGCTAAATGGCAAGTGGTATTTCTTTAACCACACTTATGGTTTCTCCTGATGCTTTGGAGCATGTTTTTGCTCTGAAGTAATTCTCCTATTTCTGGCTCCAAACAAGGAACTTATCTTCAGTCGCTTGGTGTGGCAGTTGTAACCAGAGCATCCTGCTCTGCTTAAACACATGCTCCTGGGTCACACTTCATGACCGGAAGCATTGTTGGGCACCAGGAGTCATTTTTTCCACATGAAGCTGCAACATGCAGCCATGACTTTAGTGCTCAGTGCCTCTAAATCAGGCCCACAGCTAATATTTATTTCTTGGGGGCATCAGCTGCTTTTAAACCTAAAGCGCGATGTGTGCTATTCATTATCTCCAAATTGGGAGATGAAGAAGTGCTTTTATTTATTTATTTTATTTATTGTAGTATTCAGAAAGACCTTTGAGTCAGTGACTCATTTACAAAGGTTCGACGTCATACATAAAAGGGTACAGGGACAGTACTTAAAATACAGATTACAGGACATTACAAAATAAACAATCAAAGAGGTTACATAGTTGTTCAGTTGTTTGCTAACAGTAGTTTCACTTTTCATTTCTTTAGTACAGCCAGAAGGTTACAGAGGGCTCTGCAGAGGCTGATAGTCATATAGTTTCATAGGTGCAAACTGGTACAGGGAATATGATAGTTGTTAGTTTGAAAGATGCATAGGTCAAATCTGGTGTCAAGGACAGTCACATTGGTTTGAGGCCTGAAGGTATTTCCTTAGCTTGGATTTATAAGAGCCAAGCCTTGGTTCATTTGTTATATGACTTGGGAGGGCATTAGTCCAGGAAGGGGCTCTGTAATTGAAAGTACGCTGGAATTGGGAAGTCCGGCCATGGGGTACCCATAGCAGCTGCTTGTTTGAGCTATGGGTTGTTTTGCTTGGAGGTGTTGGGAGGATAATTTGGTCAAGGGTAGGTGGGGTGAGGCCTAGTAATGCCTTTTTGGTCATAAGGCAGGTGTGGTACCTAATTTGGTTATCGAGGTTTAGCCAGTTTGTGCTGCTGTATAGGGAGCTGGAGTGTGTAAAACAATCACATCCAAGGATGAGATGACAGGCTTTGTTAAGCATGTGTCAGAGTCTGTTTAGGGTTGTGGATGGTGCAGCACTGTAGATTAGGATGCCGTAGTCTAGTAGGGAGAAGATTGAGGAGTTTATGGTAAGTTGTAATGCTTCAGGGGTGAGACAGTGTTTGAAACAGTATAGTACACCCAGTCTGGAGCTAAGGGCTGTTGAAAGGTGTAGGATATGTTGATTAAAGCTGAGGGCGGGGTCTAATGTGATCCCTAGGTATTTAAAACTGCTTACTTGTTCTAGTGGGGTCTGATTGGCAGTAAGAATTTGGGGTCAGAGGTTCTTGAGTGGGTTCTGAGGGTGGCCGAATATCATGACTTTCGTCTTATTGTAGTTAATAATAAGACGCTGGGTGTGAGCCAGTCTTCGATTTCATAGGAGTGTTGAAGAGTTTGGTGGAGTTTGAGGGGTGTCAGGTCAGAGGTGAACAGGACCGCATCATCCGCATATAGGAGCATATTTCCGGAGCATGACGATGGGAGGGAGTTGAGGTATAGGCTGAAAAGAAGGGGGCCAAGTATGGAATCCTGTGGGACACCAGAATGGATTGGGAGGTGGGGGAACAGGGCAGGACCTACCTTGACTATCTGCGTTCTATTGGAGAGATAGCTGGTGAACCAGTTTAGGGTGTCATTGGAGAGCCCCATGTAAGCTAGGGTGTTCAGTAGGAGGGCATGGTTAACAGTATCGAAGGCCTTAGATAGGTCCACGAAGATGGCACCTGTGAGGTGGCCATGGTCCAGGGCTGAGTGGACATGGGAAGTAAATTCAAGGAGGGCAGTGGTGGTAGTATGGCCCTTACGGAACCCATGTTGCTGTCTGGATAGAAGGTTGTATTTATTTAGGTAGTCAGTGAGTTGGTCAGCGACTATGCATTCTAGGGCCTTGGGGGGTAGGATAGAGATGGGGCAGTAGTTTGTGGATGTGCGGTCACCACTTTTATGGATGGGTGTGATGTAGGCTGATTTCCAGAGGGTAGGGAATTTCCCTTGACAGAGGGAGCAGTTGAGAATGTGGATGAGTGGTGCTAGGACTTCCTGGAGGGTGAGGCGGAGAAGTCTGAGGTCCAGGGAGTCATGTCTATAGTGATTTTGGCCAATAGCTTTGGTTAGGTAGGGTTTGGTTGTCTCAGGGGTAAGGACTCGCAGGTAGAAAGGTGGAGCAAGGGGAGGATGTGGGATGATACGGGCAGGTGGGGGATCAAAGAAATTAGGGGGCAGCACATGGGAGAGATCAGTGAAAGCAGTGTTTAGGGCCGAGGCTATACTAAAAGGGTTGGAGGAGAGGTTACCATTTATTAGAATTTGGTCAGGTGGCAGATTTGGGGCTTTGCCACAGAGTTCCTTTATGTTTTCCCAGAACTTGTGTCCAGTGCCCCAGGAGGAGGTTAAGGTGGCTTTGTAATAGTTTGCTTTGGTGGTGCGTATGGCCCAGGTGCACTTGTTTCGGGACTTAATGTGCAAGCAGTGGGGGTTTCAAGAAAACAGGGGACAGAAAAGCAAAGAGAATGTCAGGCTGGCCACCTTGACATGAAAAAAAAGGGAAAGACAGAAAAAGAAAAAGGAGATAGGAAAGAGTGAAAGGGAAAAATGGGGGGTTGCACATCTGACTTTCTCTACATTGTTTTACTGGTAATACCAGGGGCTCCCTATTACAATAAGTATGACACAATCTCATGAAAAGATTCCTTCATACAACAAAAGAATTTGGACTTACATTTTTTTCACATTCTTTTTTCGGACTGTATGAAGGAATCTTTCTTCGTGAGATTGTGTAATTCTCACAAAAAAAGATTCCTTCATACAAAAAAAGAATTTGAACTTAGTTTTTTTTCCACATTTCAACTTTATCAAGCCATAACTTCATCAATATGGTGGAGATCACTTAAGTGCACATTGGATAAGTACACATCCCACTTAAATGCACATCTTTTCAATATCCTGATGTTTTTCCTATTTATCCAATGTTAAATGTACCTCTTACGTGTACTACATGTAAGTGCACATTTCTGTTAAATGCACATTTTATTTTTACTTTTCCTATTGATTTTTAGTCCAACCCAGCTTTTAAGTGCACATTTTGTACAATACTACCTTAAACTGTCCACCTTAACATCTTAACTGCATCCGTGGTGCTGTCTAGCATGGCCACAGTAAGAAAACTCATTTTGTCAAAAGAAAAGACTGACTTTAGCCTTCTGTTTAATTTTGAATCCTACACTGAAACACACCATGCAAAAGAAGACTGCTGTTTTTAAGTAGTACTGTTTTGTAGGACAGTGCAGTAATGTCATTTTAACTTGAGCACTTGGCATTTAATAAAGCACATTACAGAAACAGTGAAATGTGCCTGGGAGTGATTTTCTGGTTAAAAACACAGCCTGCTTTAGTGCACAAAAAAACTTTTATCCTGAGGGTGTGCACTTAAAAGGGCTCCACTGTACTTGCAGTTTAGGGACAATCTGTATATCAAATGAAAGGTCTTAAAGAGTAATGTAAGACTAACACATAACACCCCCAAAACAATTTAGGGGCCATATTAAAAAAAATATAAAAATTAAACAATCAAAATTCCCATAGGATAACATTGCAACTTTAACAAGTCATAAGTCCATCAATAATTGGACTTAAGAGGCAATGTATATATAAAAAAGGTGTCCTTGAGTACTACAACACTAACACATAATCACCCCTTAAACCTTGATGCGGAATGCACTGCACCCCAAAATTACCTCCAGTCTTCACCATGGTGCCAGACCCACAATGACAGTCCAACCATCAAGAATGCACCAGAGGTGTATCTAGTCTTCCACTACAACCATAAGAAATTTCACAGCAAAGCAACAAACAGTTACTGACTTATGGCTAAAACAATGAGAAACACATGTTTGCCCATATAGAATCAAGCGCTGGGATTTAACAGGTCTAGTTAATATATTTTTTCTTTGAAGTGAGACCCACAAAAAACTCTTACAACCAAGCACATGAATTGCTTTTTTGGACTGCATTTATGGAGGGATGTAAGTGCAGGGCCCAGAGGGCTCTGTGCTTCCCTAAGCAAATGGATATGTTGGGACTTGCGTGAATGAGGATACAATTATACAATCTCAAGAAGTAAGGAACTTCTTTGCAAAAACACTTTGTTAATGCACTGTTAGGGTTCAGATTAAACAGACAAAAGTAGGGAAATGTGGTGTTAGGATTTCCAACCTTAACACCCCACCTACACCCTGCAGGCCTCAAAAGGAAAACACATTACAGTTTTGCCTTTCCTGAGTCTTTACAAATGAGGTTTGGGGTCTTCCTTGAAGTTGTCAATTCTAACGCTCACCCTATTCTCATATAGTCTGCATATCTGAACTTATTTGCTCATGGGATGGGGGGAGCATTAGGGTTGACAACCCCAAGGAAGACCCCAATCCTGATTTGTAAAGACTTCAGAGAGGCAAACCCGTACTGTTTCTTCCATTTGCTGCCTGCATGGTGGGGGTGGCATGTTAGGGTTGGAAACCATAACACCGCATTTCCCTACTTTTGTCACTTTAATCTGAACTCTAACTGGTACATTAACAATGTTTTTTTCAAAGAATATAATATATCTGCATTACATATGCCCACCATCATATCAATACATATAGTACACACAAAACAAATTACAAAGAACTGTATTTACCTCTGTAGAGGTGTATATCACACACATATTATATAGTGTTAGAAAGTTGCAGGTCTCAGCTTTCCAGTAATATATACAGTAGTATGTCTTAATGGGCCATACCATTTTGGAGATATGTTTTTCCATTTGCAATTTTCCTCCTTCAAACCTATGGCTATTCCTTAGACTGTGATCATCAACCACGCAACACTATCAAGCACTAGCTCATTGCTGCTGTTGTTCCCACTGCTTTCCCTCCATAGCAGAGAGGTCTGAGGGAGGCCCATCCTACCATGGCCCGATCAGAATCCAGTAGTGGGAGATTGGCTGCATGGCATGATACCTGAGAGTGTTGGCAGCCCATATCCAGCTGTGGACTGGGATTTTTATCCCCACTTTTCTCCCACAATCTTCCCTCCTCACCAGGCATTGGTACTGTCATTTGTTCTTGTGCACACACAATGTGTCCCTGCAAAAATAAGAAGCTCCCTGGCTTGAACTCAGGAGTCACTGTGGTGCTGAAATACCACTGCCATCCCTCCATAGATGAGGGACACATCAATGTGGCAGCTGCCCCAGCCTGGCCCTGTCTACTGCTGTAGTTTTCTGAGTTCACTCCCAAACTCAGGTCACTGGAAAGGCTGTACAATGTTCTGCCACTATGCCACTGGTGCAGCCCTGCTAGAGTGATAATAACGCCAAACATTACTCGGCACAAAAGAAAGCAATGAAGAATCTGTCTTAGAGACACAATGGGGGGGCAATTAGGAGACTGGTGTTGCTTCACCCCCACCCCATAAAAAAGGGTCTAGCTTTGCCACAAGAACATGATGAACACAAAATTAAATGTGGCATCATGTAAATGGATTTTGATACAAACATGAACTGCAGAGATTAACCTGAAAAGTTCAAATGGCATATTAAAGTATATATATAAAAATATGAATTGCTGCTTTAATATCCATATTAATTGATATTAATACAATAACTGTAATAGAGAAGAAAAACAGAGAAAGTGGGATTTGTGTATTTTTCTTATAGGGACATATAGCATGCATGACGTCAATTTCCATAAACTATCAACCAGCATTTGGATACAGAAAATTTGAATTATCAGCAATATTGTTGATTATTTGGTATTAAACACTACTATTTAAAGCCTTTTTTTTCCAGTATCCAGAAAACTTTTTAAACTATGTTACACAATTCAACTTATAACTCATTAAATATCTGTATTTACGCTATGTCTGCTCATCTTTCATTAGTGAGGATATCTGTGTAAAAACATCATTTTGTTCTCCAGACTTCATTACATGTTCCAGTTTCTCCCCTCAATGGTCATAAAAATTCTGTTTGTGACATCACAATCTTTTTCTTTGGAAATGAGTGTGATCTCGTAGGCAGGTTTATGACTTCAGCTGAGCCACAGAGATCCTGTTTTCATATAAATGTCCTCGGTAATATAGAATATGGGGGGATAATTATAGAAAATTAACTAAGTGTTATGTTGTGTCTAAATATTAGAATCTGAAAAGTTCTGGATTCTGGAAATGTGGTAGATGTGTTAGTCCAGTGGATGACGTAGAAGAAAAAAGAAATATGTTGCAGGTGATATCTTTTATTGGACTAACAAAATTATTTCTGAGACTAGCTTTTGAGAAATAATACTCTGTTCTTCAGGTCCTGGACCTGAAGAAGAGAGTATTATCTAGCTAGTCTCAGAAATAATTGTGTTAGTCCAATAAAAGGTATTACCTGCAAAATGTTTTTTTTTTATTCTACATCTGAATACTGGAAAATTGTTTTAAAGATGGGCACAAGCAGTGAGTGCCACTACTACATGTGGACTGTTTGATTTTTGGGGCACATCCTACAGAAGGGTGTACCTGAGCTCCCCAAAAACACTCTGTTCATGGTGGTCGACCTTCCCCTTCACAGTCAGCACAAAAGTGAGAGGATTTTCATCATGGCACCTACCCTAGATCCACACTCAGTACTTGTGCCCTGAATCCAGGCCCAATACCAGACACTGGCAACAGACCCTACTGTCTTATACCCATTTTTAGTTTCAGCAGGGAGGAAAGGAGCAAGAGTGCTGAGTTAAGAGAGAACTTAGAAACAGTTTGCTTTGTGTTACAATATTATATTTTCACCTTGTATTAAACAACTTGTATTTTATTTAGGGTTTTCGGAAGATATGTTTGTCGGTCTGATGGGAAGGAGAGGCCTCAATTCTGGTAACATTTTTTTCTGTATTCTTTGTTTTAATTTTTAGTGAAATGTGCTACTTGTAAAAAGATGCCTGGTGGGGCCAGCCCAATGGTGCTGAGGGTTGAGGCACTGGACACCACACCAGCCACCTGAGCTCGGAAACATACTCAGGTTGTCAGGGGTGGCCAGTGGGAGAAGAATGAGTGTCTTGAGGTCTCCTCTCATCTCCTGGGGAGAGGGGCTTGCATGCCCAGTCTCTAACTGTCACCAGCTGGAGGGCTGGTGGTAGTGCAGTCTAAATCTGCACAGAAGGGAGGGACTATAGCCTGGTGATGCATGCATACCTGCACGCGCATGCACCACATTGACTGCAGAAGGAGTGTGGGGAAAATGGAGGTTGAAAATGGAGCTAGGCTTAATGAAGCTCTGCCCTCTCACCTGGAATACCACACTGTCACCCCAGATACCTCAACACATCTGGCTAAGTGCTTCAGGGTGTAGGATGGCCCTCCCCTCTCTGACCCCACCATGGGGGAAATGCCGTGGGGGACCAGGTTGAGGTAAGTCCCAAGGAAGATGAACGCCAATGGGTAGCATAGGGCTCAGAAGCCACCCAGTGGTCTGGGAGCATAAAAAAGAACAGAAGAACAAAAAAGGTGTCTGGTAGTCTGCCCTAAGATGAACTGCAGTTCTTTGTTTATATACATGTCAGGTACAGCATATGAGGGCTGAAGTGCAAGCATCTACTCAATATCCCATTAATGAATCCTTAAGGAACCATCCCTTGTAGGTGAAAGGTAGTCTAGATTCCATGCCCGTTCAGTTTTTTCATGTCTGATTGCCAACAAGTGTGATGATGTGTTCCATTATTGATACTGTTTTTGTGATGTGAATATATTTTCACTAGAAATGTAAACAAAGGCTACCCCAGCTCAGTTGGCACCGGTGTCCAGAACATGATTAGATGATAACACCTTTTGACTGCCAGGGCTGGATTTGATCCAGTAACCTAGAGCTGTAAAGGCTCCATAATCCACTACCAATCCACATACTGTAAGTTCCCAAGTACTCTTACACTAAACACGGAGACCTGTAGGGCGTATTTCCTGTACCATAGACTACTTGCTGTGTGCTCACTGTGAAAGTGTTAAGTTTTCCAATTTTTTGAAACTGACCATTTCTTCAGCTGAACAAGCAACTGCATAACTTAGATAAGCCCAAAGTAGGAAACTGGGCCTGTGACTGTTGCTCTTTAACATGTAATTTCTTGTTATTTAACTCCTTATTCAGATGAAATTGCAGTATCCTATTCATTAACCTTCATGCATTCTTCGGCTGCAAATATAGGATTCTGGGGACTGTGGGAGAACTGTTATTCGGTTCCACATATCTAACTTGTAGTAGCATTCAGCATGGTCTTCTGAAGTCCACAGCATAAGCTGAAAGAGGTGAGTAGGGTTATAAAAACAGGGGAAGGGGGAGTCATGTGATGCCTCGGAGCTAGTGGCTGCATCTTCTCAACGCTCCTGCCTCTCCCGCCTAATTCTGGTTGTTTTTTCAATTTAAATTACAAAACTTCTAAATCAAGGTAGCTGAACTAGTCTCTAAGTACTAGCCAGTCATTAATTAGTCCCATTTGTTCTGCGATTCTACACGGGATGGACACCAAGATGAGACAGGCCTTGACACCCCATACACTGCCTACAACACTAGAAAAGAGTAGCAAGAAGTCTAAAGCACATGGGTGCTCCTCTGGCTGCACTTCTACTACTACTACTGCGCCAGCTCCACCTCTCACCAAGGAAAAAGTCTTAGCTGAAATGTAGCCCCTCAGAGAATTAATTAAGTCTTTCTCTGAAGAACTAAAATTGCTGCGAGCAGATTTAAATACCATGGCGAGGAGAGTGGGAGATGTGGAGGTGCAGACCACTTCTCTGGAAAGCTGGAAGGAGAGATTAGATCCTGATGTTATATCACTACTTCAAAAGCTGAACAAAGCAGAAAGTAAACTGGAGGATTTGGAAGGAAGAAGCAGAAGAAACAACTTACTAGTTTTTGGGCTACCTGAAGATGCGGAGACTTCATCTCTGGTGCTATTCACACAGAAGCTTCTGGAGCACTTAGCAGGCCCTTCTCCTAATCACAACTGTTACATCGTGGAGAGGGCACATTGATCCCTATAGCCTAGGCCACAGCCAGGTGCACCTCCCCGTCCATTTATCTTTAAGCTCCTTAATTATTTGGACAAGCAGCATGTTCTCCAGAAGTGCCAGGAGCTTAAGAAAATCACCTGGGAAGGTCAGCAAATTCGCATTACGCAAGACGTACCTGCTACAGTTCAGCAGAAAAGGGCGACCTTCCATCCTCTAGTAGTAAAGCTGCTGGCTGCCACCATTACATTTAAGATGCTCTATCCGGCTAAACTCCAGGTCTTTTGCAAGGATTCTTGGCACTCCTTTGAGAATGTGGATCAGGCAAATGGGGAGCTGAAGCGTTTACTTCCTGATCTATTCAGCAGTCCATTAGATGAGACCTGGGAAACTAAGATTCTGCAAATGGCTGGTCTGCATGATCTGATTTTTCTGGTAAAGAGATTACAGACTCCAGAGATGTGTCTTCTAGATTCTCAACATTTCTTAAGCTGGACCTGTGACAGGGACCCTTGTTACTCCCCTCTAATGAGGGTTCAAGAGACATGGCATATCTTTGAACTTTTGATATTTGGGGTCTAAATGCAGTTTTTAGTAGTTGCTGTTATTTTTGCCCAATAGTTAAGAATTTAGGGTGTTTAGCTGAGGTGCTACATGAGGTATCACCATTGGGGACTTATGATTCTTATCTCCACGGAGTTGGCGGTTTACATTCCCCTTTCTTCAAGTTCTTTAACTGGTTCTTCACCTCCTGTTGTTATCCTCAATTTATAGGGCCTTGATAATAGCCTGGAATGAGGGGGGAATGTTTCAGGTTGGTGCTTTCAATCTCTTGTTAGAAGTATATAGAGATAGTTCAGGTGTGGGTTATGGATTTTGATGGCGGGGGGCAGAGTGGGGAATGGAGAGCAGATGTGTGTGGCAAATGGGGTTGACAGAAACTGAATGTCTTGGTGTGTTTTCTCTACTGCCAATATTTTATTTTGTTTGTTGTGGGCTCCAATCATTCATATGGGGGAGATTTGTTTTAGGGAGGGGGGTCTGGGGATTGCAGGGATCCTTAGTTTTTGGGGTTATTTGGTGGGTCGTGGGAGGTAGGGGCAGATAGGGTGTTCAAATCGGTGGAGCTTCTGGGGCTTTATTATGGATGTAGGTGTCCACTACTAGGCGGGGAATCACATTGGTTGTGGTATGAACAAGGCTAATCCCTTGAAATTAGCTTTCTGGAATGTTAAGGGGGCCAGGTCACCCATTAAGAGACACCAAATCATCAAGCATTTACAGCATCTTCACTGTCAGGTCATCTTTCTTCAGGAATCTCACCTCCTTTCTGCAGAAGGTAACCTGCTCCACAGACAGTTAATAGGGCAAGTCTTTGCAGCAGGCTGTGCTACTGCAAGTAAAGGGGTGGCCATTGTTATTTCTAAACAGGTACCTTTACCTTTTCAAAGTCAGCAGAGCCTCATGGACCCTCAGGGTAGATATATTTTTGTAAAAGGGATTTTAGAGCACACAGAAGTTGTACTTGGAAGTGTATATGGCCCTAATCAGGCAGATATTTCCTTTTTCATGGACCTGACAAACCAAGTATCCAGATTTTCTTCTGTTCCTCTAATTATAGAAGGGGACTGGAATATTTCTCCAATGCCAGATTTAGACAGGACAGGGGGGACTTTGACGGGACTCTCCCCTGTGCAGCATTCCCTGCGGGACATGATCCAATCCTTGGGGCTTTGTGATCCATGGTGGATCTTGCATCCACAGGACATAGTATACACTCTTTATTCCTTCACTCATGGTTCCTACTCCAGGCTGGATTATATTCTTCTAAGATGCTCCCTTTTTTCAGGGGTGCTTGAAGGAGAGATTGGACCCTGGGTCCTTTCTGATCACTCTCTAGTCTGGGTTTCACTATTTCTTAACTCCAGTTTGGAGAAGGACACAATCTGGAAACTTAATAACCAGTTATTTAACGATAACTTCATTGTGGAGCGGATTAAGGACCAGATTACCTTTTACGCCCAACAAAATGTAGACTCTGTTGGTAAGCCTGATTTGGAATGGGCAGCTTGTAAATGTTTTATTATGAGTGAGCTTATTAGACTTGCTTCCAGATGTAAACATCTATGTATGCAGTCAACAGCTGATCTCCTTAAGAAGATTACTGATATTGAGAATGCCGTTTCCCCACACATGCCAGAAACTGTCTTACAGGACCTGACAATCCTATGGGATAAATACGCAGATCTTCTAAGGGAAAAATCTGAGTATGCAGTCCTGAAGACTAAGGTTAAATATGTTGATCGGGGGACAAAGCGAGTAGGTTGCTGGCCCTCCAGCTGCAGCAACAAGAGTCTTCTAGGCTGATAACTACTATAAAAGTTAATGATGGTTCCCTCCGGACTAAACCCAGGGAGATTACTCAGGAATTTGCTTCTTTTTATACGGAGCTGCATGGTCCTAGAGTTTCCTCCCCATCCCAATCCGAATCTACCGCCTATCTTAAAGATTGCTCCCTCCCACAGTTAACACCACAACAACAGACCATTCTATCCCAACCTATTTCTGAACTCAAAATCTGCCAGGCTATCTCTAGTCTAACACTGGATAAATCACCGGGTCCAGATGGACTCACTTCCAATTTTTATAAGATATTTGTGGAGCAACTAGTCCCCCTTTTGTATAATTTTTTTGCTTATATACATGAATCCGGTATTTCGGACCCCACGATACGTGAAGCCTTAATTGTTGCACTTCTCAAGCCTAGTAAGCCCCCAGAATTTGTTTCTAACTATAGGCCTATTTCAGGGTTTCTCAAACGGTGAGGCCAGCCTCCCAGGGGAGGCCCCAACCTGTTCCAGGGGAGGCTCAAGCAAGCCTTAACATGTACTATATTTAAATATCAAGTTTGGGATGCTTTATGTGAAAAGATGCGGCAAACTGAAAGTGAATAATGGCATGTGAATTTATGTACAAAATGAGTTACCAGGAAAGTGGCACTCAACAAACATTTGTTTCTTGGTGTGACAGCTGGGAAAGCTGAATAGAGGAAATACAATTCTTGGAAACTGTGCAAAACAAAATGCAAAATAATACAAATGAATAGGAACAAGGTAACAACTGACTATTATACTGGCTGCAGAAAAGCACAAATACAAAGGTTAAGTGGAGAGCTACTAGAAGAAAGAGCAGGACAAAGCAAAATGTTCCCTGAGAAGGTGTTTCAGAACAAGGTAAAACTGACAAAGAAAGCAATCTGACCCATGGAGGTATTGCAACAAGGGGCAAATAGGGTCCAAAACTCAGAAGTGTGGAGAGAGTAGGCTGACATGGGGAGGGGGGTTTATACAGAGGGACAATGATAAGTTCAATAAAATGAGTATAAACTCAGCTACTCAAAGGAATTTCACTGTGTTCCTTGTATACTGTGCAAAGTATGATAGTTGTTCTGACTATGGGGAGGCTCAACATTTTTTTATATTGGGGGAGGCTCAAGATCTTTTCCAAGGCTTGGGGAGGCTCACGATGGCAAAGTGTGAGAACTACTGGCCTGTTTCACTGACTAATTGCAATATTGAGATCCTCTCTAAAATTCTTGCCAGCAGGGTGACCCAGGTCTGGGAGGGATTACTTAGCTGTGAGCAAGTGGGTTTCATTTCTAACCGCTCATCCATAGACCATTTTAGAACGCTGGCCCATATCTTCTCCATGTCCAGAGGGTCAGCCATTCCAATGGCTCTGGTTTCTCTAGACACAGAGAAGGCATTTGATAGGGTGGATTGGGACTTCCTGTTTTTGACGCTGGAGGCCTTTGATTTTCCACAATCCTTTATGGGTTGGATCCAGGTTCTGTATTCCTCTCTCTCAGTGAAAATTTATTGTAATGGAGTGTTTTCAGCTCTGTTCCCTCCAGCCTCCGGCACCAGGCAGGGATGTCCCCTCTCCTTTTCAACTTATATCTGGAACCCTTACTCCGTAGACTGAAAGTATCTCCAAAAATAGCTGGTATTTCTGTAGGTTCAGAAACTTTCCTGATGTCAGTCTATGCAGATGACATTATGCTCCACATGACCCATCCTGAAACTTATTTCCCTGCTGCTCTTTGGGTTATTGAGGAATTTGTTTTTTTTTTTTCCAACTATAAGATTAATCTCAACAAGACAGAGGTGCAACCCCTTACCCTATCAGTTAACAAACAAGATATGGTGTCTCTGGGTGTGACCTAGCCCCCCCACTCCATTAAATATCTGGGCTTATACTTGGCTAAGGATAATTCTCTTATGCATAAACTTAACCTAGATGATCTGGTACACCGCATCCAGTAGAATTTGCATAGATGGCAAGGTCTTCCATTGACTCTCTGGGAGCACATCTTCATTATTAAAATGAACGTTTTGGCCCCGGTTATTTTATCCCTGTCACATGCTAAATTTTTGGCTCTCATTGAAATGGTTCAGGAGTGTTCACCAGCTAATTGCCAACTTTATTTGGCAAAACAAAGCTCCTAGATGTGCTTACAAGAAATTGGAGGCTCTGAAAAATTTGGGAGGTATCAAACTTCTGCACTTCCTGTTCTATTATTTTTCTAGCCATTTTAGTAAGATATTTCAGTGGTTTCTCCCTTCACCTTCAGATTCCTCTTCTGGATAGCGGCCCCTCTGGCTTGATCTGGAGATACAGTTATTACAAAATAATGGATCGTCCTTATCCTCTTTACCATATATTCCCTGGGGTATTTTACCCCCTAATGTGAAAGACTTGGTTATGGGCATTTCCCTATGAGTATATTTCCAATTCTGGACCCTAATCAAATCTCCCATTTCCATGGATATTACACAATCTATTCTCCAAAACCCAAATTTCAAAATTGAACATCAGGTTATTAAGTCAGACTGGCTTCCTCAATTGGATACAATCAGAGTGTATGATTTGCTGGATGACAGGGTATTAAGATCATCAGTGGGTATCCTAACACAGCTTCACCTGGAGCGCAAGCATATTTTTAAAATTTTTCAGCTGAGGCATGTCCTGATTCACAGACTTGGCCTGGGCCCTTGGACTACCAATTTTTCCGGGGTTTTTTCTTCTATTATAATTTTGGTATCTCAGAAGCATGCAGTTGTCCTCTCTTTATTCACTACTATTCTCCAGTTTTTCCTCCCGAAATAGACAGTTCTTCCCCTTACTGGGACCAGCTGTTCTCTATTTCTCCTCTGCAATGGCAATCCATCTGGACTGATACATATTGATACATTGCTCAAGATAGATTGAGGTTCACTCAGTTTAATATTTTGAATCATCTTTACTATACTCCACAGAAACTGGCTCACATGGGACAATTGCCATCATCCAACTGCACTAGGTGTGGTCAGGATGAGCGCTCTCCATTACATCTTTTTTGGAACTGTTCCAAAGTAACCCCTCTTTGGAATTTAATTGAGGCTAGTGCTGACCCACTATTAGGTCTACAGGGGCTATTTCAGCCTGAAATATGTATCCTAAGAGATTATGCTACTGTCTCAGTTAAAGAACTCAGATATTTTATGTCTTTAATCTCTTTCCCTGAAAAAGGTGGTACTCCGGCACTGGCTAGATCAGTGCTCGATCTCAAACCAAGAATGGTTACAGGAGTTACTGCACAATCTTCAGGTGGAACGCATGATTACACATCTATGTCATAAGTCTCATAGCTTTGATAAAAAACAGGGGAAACTATATACATTATATACCATAGGAGCCTCAACTGAGTTCTAGTCTTGGAGGCTAGGCTAATTGGTCATTTAGATTATCTGCAGCCTAGAGTGGATAATAAGTTGTTCTGAACTTTACCTACTGATTTTGTAGTCTCTACATGGTTAGTAGCTCCACCAGGGGAGGTGGGCGGGGGTATATATAAGAGGCTTGGGGTGGGTCTCGACATTGAACATGTTACATGTGTATGTTCATTATTATTGGATTCTTATATTCAATAAAGTTTATTAAATTTCAAAAAATAAAATAAAAACAGGGGCATTGCTGGCAGACCATTCAGTACACACAAATAAGATTATGATGGACACATTGAAGGAGAACAAGCCTGTGTATTGCTGTGCATCCTTCTGTAAACAAAAAAAAAATATTAAAATAAATATGTGTGCATTAATCTGGGTCATACCAGTAAATAGGCCGGTATGTGTCTTGTGTGCTTACCTGGTGAATAAAAACTAAATAAGTAGGAAGGTATGGCCAGCTTTCAAACAAAAAGATGCACTTCAAGTGAGGTTTCACTTCAAATTGTTTAATTTCTTTCATTCTGCCATCTAAATTTTTAAAAATATTACCCAAAGTTCCAGAATGAAGTTGGGAACAGTGGCAGTTCGTTATGGGGAAACCTTGCAATCAGCAACTTGCATCTTCAGAGTTTTGTAAGCCTGGTCAGGGCACCAGTGGTGCTAACAAAGCAGAGGCACTGGCAGGAGAGCAGACCCCAGCCACAGATATAACGGATATCAAGCAACTATTGCAGGGCATAAGCCAGTCGATACAGGCCATAGAAAAAAGGATCACTTTACCTCTCGGATGTAGCAGGTAGAACAGTCTGTTGTAGATTTAGCCTTCTCTTCCACTGCTAACACTGAAGAACTGCATGCAGAAAAAGCCCTGGCTGCAACCACAGATGTGATTAATGAAACTGCTGTATTAAAAAAGTGGCTGGAAACAACCAAGTTGGCATTAAGAGACAGAGACCTTTGTTTTAGTGAGCCTACCGAAGGAACAGGAAGGGCCTGATCTGGTATAGTTTTGGTAATTTTGGCTTCCTCATCCTTGAAGAGAAAGGCCTCTCTACCATCAGCTTTTATTGAAGGGGCCTACGGGATAAACCCAAGCAAAGCACCAACCAGTCCTCAGTTGCACACAAATTGTGCTGAACCACTCTAGCATGAAAAGACAGGATCCTGGCATCAGCACACCACTTGTGGAATCTACAGCTTGGAGAAGCAATGGTGCACCTGTTCCCAGACTTGCCTTTCTCTACCCAATGCCAAAGGAAGGAATTTGAGGTGGTTAAAAATAAAGGCCCTGAAAATACCAATTGCATTGCTCCTACTGGTGATATTTCGACTTGATTAGTTGGAAAATGTATGTTTTCATCACACCAAAGGATGCCAACAAACTGATTGCTAAACTTGAGACTGAGAATCATTAGTTGGATGTGGGAGACTTCTCTGAAAGGAGCATGGAACCTTAAAAATATTTTGACACAGGTACTGTTCTTTATGACATTCATCTATGAACAATGCTGAGTGTGGACACCTGCCTTACTCCCATATGTCCTTGGTGCATGGGTGTTCAGCTGTAGACTTTTGACTTTATGGACCTTAAATCCTTTATAATTTCAAGCTATAGTGTATGTTGCTAGGTGTTTAATTTCTGCAGTACTTCTGGTCTTGGAGGAATTACGGCCTGCCCAAGGGGACAAGAAGAAGAATGGGACAACAATTATTCAGCAACTACATAGACTCCTCTTGCATATAGCTAGCAAAATTATAGCTTCCTGTTTGGGGCTTGTTTATGTATTTTTTTATTTTATTTTATTTAAGATATTGGAATTAAAGTCCTTTGAGTCAGAGACTCCTTTACAAAGGCCTCATGTCAAAAATAGTGCAGGAGTAACAAATAGTGCAATACAAAAAAGACAATTACATACTTATAGTAAGTTACAAAATTATACAAAAACAGGTAGGTGCACCAAGCAGTGTAACATGTGGCTGACGACAGTAACACATATAAATTATTGAAGCAGTTAGACTTAACCTTGTCATAGTGCAACATTAATAATTAGGAAGGAGAGTCAAGTAGCAGGCAGAAGAGAGGTGGTAAAAGAGGTCGCACTAGGAGCAGTCATAACCACCCAAGTCAAGGAGGCGCTGCCTGAGATAGTGTTTGAAAGGGCCTAATTTAGTCATAGAGAAAACCTCCTGTGGCAGGCTATTTAACCATCAGGGACCCCTATACATGAACGCCCTTTGCCCTAAGGAAGTCCTACAGAATGAAACAAGGAAGGTGGCTTTAGTAGAGCTTCTGGTAGACCTGGTGGGGGCAGGGTTTAGGAGATGTAGGATTTCAGGAGGAGAGGGACCTGTGGCTATTTTCTGGCTAGCAGGCAGGTCTGATAGGTGAGCCTACCCTCAATGTTAGGCAATTTGCTTGCTTGTACAAGTCACAGGTGTGAGTGAGTCAGTCTCCACCAACAACCAGTTGACAGGCTTTGTTAAGGGTGACCTTAATATGACAGAGTGTGGTATTAGCAGCTGAGCCATACATTAGAATGCCATAGTCGACTAGGAACAGCACTGAACTAGTAATGGCCAGACGCAGGGCATCAGAAGTCAAGCAAGTTCTATGCCTGTAATGTAAGCCAATCCTGGTGTTCACTGTGTTGCAGACCAGAATAATATGCTCATGATATGAGAGGGTGGAGCCCAGTGTGACACCCAGGTATTTAAAACTATTAACCTGCTCCAGTGGTTGGTGGTGGCTATTTAGAATGTTTAGCAGTAGGCCTTTGCTTTTGTTGTGAGCATTAGCGAACAATATCACTTTTGTTTTTTTTACAATTTAAGACCAGTTTGTGGTGGGAGAACCAGGATTCTGATTCAGAGGAGAAGTACCTTTGAAGATTATCTTGTTGGAGGTGGTGAGATCAGAGTGCCTGGAAAAGATGACGGTGTCATCTGCGTAAAGTAACGTCTGTCCAGAGCAAGCAAGGGGAAGGGTATTGAGGAAGAGACTGAATTGGAGTGGGCATAGAATAGAGTCTTAAGGGACCCCTAAGTGAACTGGTAAGCTGGTGGAGAGGGTGTCATGGATTTTTACTTGTTGTGATCTCCCACTAAGGTAATTGGAGAACCAGGAGGAGGCATCTAGTGAGAGGTCCAAATGTGAGAGGGATTCAACAAGGAGTGCATGATTTACTATGTCAAAAGCTTTAGTTAGGTCTATGTACACAGACCCAACTAAGTGGCCATGGTCCAGGGCTTTGTGTATATAGTCTGCATATATAGGGCTGGCAGTATAGCCTAGAGGTTAGTGTAATGAGCTTGGTACATCCAGCAGACCAGACCTGGGTTTGATTCTTACAACCACCACTTGCATACTGTGTGTCTCGGAGCAAGTCACTTAACTGCCCAGTACTCCCAGGTCACCCATGAAAACAGGCACTTGTGCCTAGTGGGCCTTAGCTGGTTAACAAAGACTAAAATAAAAAATAAATTAAAAATATATTCAAGGAGGGCTGTAGTGGTACTATGGCCCTTCCTAAAGACATGCTGTTGGTGACAAAGCAGGTTGTATTTTGAGAGGGCTTCTGTGAGTTGGTCTAACACTATCCTTTTGAGCACCTTGGATAAAGGGGGGAGGATCGAGATGGGATGGTAGTTGGAATGGGAGGTTCTATCACCACTCTTAAGTATGGGTGTAATTACTGCAGCCTAACATTATGAGGGGAATTGGCCAAGACAGAGAGAGAGAGGTTAAGCAGCTTGGTGAGGGGGAGAGAGAAGGACCTCAATGGCCAAATGCAGTAGCTTCAAGTCTAGGGAGTCTCCATTGACCCTTGATTTTTCCAGGACCCTAGTCAGATAGGATTTAGCTTCACAGCGGGTGACAATCCTAAATTGGAAAGAGGGATATCTATGGGGGGTTGGGGGCTGGAGGATTTATTGAAACAATCGGGGAAGAACCCCACAAAGGTATGAAAATGCAGAGTTGAAAGTGTCCACGATGAGCTGCGGGTACTGGGTTTTGACCACATTGATATTAAGCGGGGCAGGGAGGTGTTAGGTTTACCAGTCAGGTCCTTTATATTTTCCCAGACTTTCCTCCCACTACCCCAGGTGGACAAGACGCAAGTTTGGAAATAGGTAGCCTTAGCCAGATGAACTTCCTGTGTACAGATATTTCTAGCAGTTCTATACCTGTGCCTGTCAGCAGCGACACCAGATGCTGTGGCTTTATGCGATAAGGTATCACGGTTGGCCATGAGATCAAGGTATTCTGGAGTAATCCAAGGGATAGCTGGGCCTTTAATAGCACTCTTGGAGTAAGGGGTAAGGGGCAAAAATATCACAAGTGGAATTGAAAGTGGAAATGAAAAAAGCTAGGGCACTGTCAACACTTGTGGCATCATCAGTGGGAGTCCAGTTACAGTTGTGGAGGTAGTCTTTGAACTGCTGCAGCATGCCTTTTTTAAGACGGCGCTGATATGAAGTCTTTGGGGGGGGTTTAGGGGAGCGGTTCGACCAAGAGCGGAGAATAGGAGAGTGGTCACGAAGTGAGTCTGTATCACCAGGCGTGGGTTTAGGATAACACAGTTTCAGGCAGACCACAAGTCAGGAACACAAAAAATGCATGGTTGCATTTATCATTTTATTTTTAGCAAGTAAAATATACAGAAAGCAAAATGGTAAGTCAGATAACCACTTAGCTTCTACAGTTTCTAAGGCTTTTCTTCAGCCTAGCATGAATCAAACAGTGTGAAAGTACACACTACCAGGAGGTCTTCCACCTTCCTCAGTCAGTAGTCAACTGACCTATCTATCTCTCCTCTCTCAGCACTGAGGTAGGGGTTTTTATAAGTTCACTAGAAGTTGGAAAAACAATTTCCCCTGCCTTTTGATTAACAGCAGACATAACATAAAACTAGCCACTAGGGGCCACTGTTACCCCATAGAGAACAGTTTATTTATTTATTTTTTTGAAAACCAGGTAGGTGCACTAGACACAAAAGTGACTATTTTCAGGCATGACCCGGGAGGTCACAACATAGAGAAATACAGGTACAAGGCAAAATACAGTGTCAAAAATATATAATGCTTCACATATAGGAAGTACAGGAGGAGTGGATAACAGTTTAAACAGTTGTAGTACCAAGGCACAATAAGGATTTTATACAAGCATATGGTAAGTGCCCATGTTTACAGTTAAGGTAGTACACAGTTTAAAGTGAGGGGGGTTAGAATTCCTCTGGCAATGACCAACCATACAGAAGGGGTTAGAATATGGCTCGTTTTGTAGGCTAACCCCAGTTTAGCATTGACAGCCTTACACGTGGTGGTTATATATGGAGGTCATAACTAGGGATTCATCAAGCAAGACTCCCAGGTATTTAAAGGAGCTTACCACTTCTGGTGGGATACTGCCAGCACAGGCGACTCTGACAAGATCACAGCTATGTTTTAGTTTAGCAGATGAACCAAAAAGCATAGCCTGAGTTTTGCCAATGTTGAGAACAAGCCTATTTCTGGTGATCCAGGACTGAATATTTAGTAAGTCCACAGAGAGCTTATGGTTGAGAGTCCGAGCAATGTCTGAGCTAGTATACAGAACAAGGTCGTCGGCATACAACAACGACGAACAAGAGGAGGTGTTTTGTGCTATGTTATTAATAAAGATCAAGAAGAGAAGAGGTCCAAGGATAGATCCCTGCAGTACACCAACATCAATGACTGTCTTGTCCGAGGTAGCCGAGTTGAATTTTACAACTTGAGTCCTATTGGACAGATAGCCATGAAACCAGTTTACAGCTTTTGATGAGAACCCCAGGGATAGGAGATTAGCTAGCTGTAGACGGTGATTAACGAGATCAAAAACCTTTGTCAGATCAATAAATACTGCACCGGTTAAATGGCCCTGATCCATGGCATGAAGCACGTCATTGGTTAGCTGTAACAAAGCAGTTTGGGTACTGTGGCCTTTTCTGAAACCATGTTGATTTGTAGAGAGGAGATAGTACTTGGAGAGGTGTTCTGCAACCTGTGCTGTGACAAGCTTCTCAAGGACTTTATTTAATACTGACAGTATTGTTATTGGCCTATAGTTCGCTATGTTCTTCTTGTCACCTTTTTTAAAAACAGGCATGACTCTGGCCAATTTCCATATATTGGGCACAATGCCTTCACTAAGCGGCACATTGAATATTCTGGATAATGGTCCTGCAGTGCAGGGGCAGCCAGCTTTAAGAGTTTTGGTTCCAGGCAGTCAGGCCCTACAGCACTACTATTTGATATGGTATTGAGATGTTTGAGGACATCCTTTTTTGAGATCGCTTTAAAGCAGAATGGTGGTCCCACTGGTGTATACTTCGGGGTGGGGGATTCAGAAATTAAGTTCATGGGTGGGAAAGTGGTGATATATTCACAATTTGGATTTACAACCTTTGAGTCAGAGACTCATTTACAAAGGCACCTCGTCACAGGAAGGGGAGACAACTTATTGGTGGAGCAAGACAGTGGAGACCAATACAGGTGAGATACAAAGAGTATACAAAGCAAGGCATTTCAGTGAACAATATAGGTGAGATACAGAAGAGTATATAAAACTAAGCAATTTCAGTGACACAGTGGAGCATGCAGGTTACAGTGCATGGTGTACAGACTACAAGAAGCTATTCTAAGTAAACTAGTACATACGTAATATTATAAGAGACTAGGAGTACTAGGTGGTGGTTACCTGGGGGAAAGGTCGATGTTTGCAGAATCGTTCAGAACAGAGCTCTCGGTAAGGCCCTATAATGGGCATTTACAGCTCAGAGTGTCAGTGAGGTGTTTGCATAGGGAGATTTTGAAGGGGCCGATTTTGGAGATGTTAGTGATGTGTGTGGGGAGGGAGTTATACCAGGAAGGTGCTCTGTAGTGGAAAGACCTTTGAGCAAGTGAGGTCCTAGCTCTTGGCACCTGGAAGGTGGCTTTGGTTGTATTTCAGGTGATGACTGAATAGGAGGCCCGTTGAAGGGATGTGGTGATTCCTGGGGGGGGGGGGGAGAGCCCAAGTAGAGTCTTTTTTGCCAGTATACAGGTGTGGTATTGCAGGCGCTCTTCAAAAGTTAGTAGATTCGAGGTGGAGTAGAGCTGGCATGTGCGAGTTCTGCTGGGGGCACCAGTCAGGAGCCTGCAGGCTTTGTTGATAGAGGTCTGGACTTTGATGAGGGCAGTGGGGTCAGCAGCTGCATAGGTAGGGAGTCCATAATCAACCAAAGACAGGATGGAGGAAGTGATAGCCAGCCATAGGGCAAACTCAGGGAGGCAGTCTTTGTGGCAGTAGAGGAGTCCAATCCGGTCATTCATGGCAGAGGACAGAGAGTTAAGATGGACATGGAAGGAGAAAGCTGAGTCAAAGGTGAAGCCCAGGTATTTGTATGTTGATACCTGTTCAAGGGGGTGTAGGGTGCTGGGGATGATGCGAAGGGGAACATTTCTGGAGTTACTTTGGCGGTGTTCAAAAATCATAGATTTCATCTTCTTGTGGTTCAGAACCAGACGATGGTCGAGGAACCACTTTTCAGCTTGGCTGAAGGTGAGTTGCAAGGAGCTCTGGAGTGTGAGTGGGTCAGAGTGTGAGGCAACAAGGACTGCGTCATCAGCAAACAGAAGCATTTTGCCCAAGAAGGAGCTGGGGAGGGTGTTAAGAAAGAGACTGAACAATGTGAGGCCCAGGATGGAGCCTTGAGGGACCCCAGAGTGTACAGGTAGGACAGTTGATAGGATACCATTTATTTTGTCCTGTTGGGATCAGTCACAGAGGTAGATGGAGAGCCAGGCCAGAGAGCCAGATGAGAAACCAAGCTGACGGAGGGAGTCAAGCAATAGTGGGTGACACACAGTGTCAAAGGCCTTGGATAGGTAAATGAACCCTGCCCCAGTGACCTCCCCAGCATCAAGTGCAGAGTGTATTTGGTGGGAGAGCTCCAATAGGGCTGTAGTGGTGCTATGACCAGGGCGGAAGCCATGCTGCTCTGGGCATAGTATGTTGTGCTTGGATAGATAATCCACAAGTTGGGTGGATACTATTTTCTCCAGGGCTTTGGGGGGTGGAGATAGGTCTGTAGTTGTTTGGTAATGTGCAGTCTCCATTTTTATGGATGGGGTAATTTCAGCCATTTTCCATGCGCTCTGGAATTGGCCGAGGGATAGAGATCGGTTAAGAAGGTCAGTAAGGGGGGCTAACATGACATCAAGTGTTAGGTAGAGAATCCCGGAATCAAGGGGGTCACAACTAGGGTTGCGGGAGGAGAGGACTTTTAGGAGAAATGGCTTGGAGTCATGGAGAGAGATGGTCCGGAAGAGAAATGGGGGTTGAAAAATAGTAGGGGGGGGGGGTTGGATGCAGGGATAGGATTGAAGAAGAGGGTAGGAAGGACTGCACTTAGGTCAGAAAAGGTTGTGTTGAGGCAGTCAGCAACAAGTGGTAGGTCAGTATTAATTGCACCATTAATAACCATCTGAGAAGGGGGGAGAGTGAGTTTTCCCATTAAGCTTCTTAGTGTTATCCCAGAAGGCTCGAGCAGAGCCCCAGGATGAGGCCAAGGTAGTTTGATACTATCTGGCCTTGGCTTGCCTTATGGACCAGGTGCATTGGTTGTGAGCGGCATTATAGGCTTGTCTGTCAGCTGTCCTGCCGGACTCAACAGCAATGTGCCACAGGTTATCCCGCTGCTTCAGTTGCTGGATCAAGGAGGGGGAAATCCAGGCAGCATTGTGTCTCTTGGAGTGAGTGCTGGTGACAGGGGCAAAGATGTCACAGGCCTTGCAGAAGGCACTGGTGAGGAAGGCTAGAGCAGTATCTATATCTGTTGTGAGGGAGATCGGAGACCAGTCGAGTTGGGCTAGGTACTGCTTTAGTTTATTACATCCCCCAGGGTGAAAGCAGCAGCGGGGGATGGCTTTGTACATGGGATTGAGCGTGGGGGAGGACCAGAAACAGAGAACTGGCTAGTGGTTGCTAAGGGAGTTGGCTAGGAAGTTAACAGACTTGATTTTGTGGGGGTGGTTGGAGAGTACTATATCAAGGAGCGAGCTGGACCCACTTGATTGGTTAAATCTGGTGGGACGAGTGACTAATGGAGATAGGTCAAGGGCTGTGAAGTTGTCCTTAATGTGTGTTATAGTGCAGCCAAGCCAGTTGATGTTGAGGTCACCTAGGACAAGCTGTTCGGCTTTGTGTGGCAGGGTAGAGAGATAGTCAGTGAGAGAGTGGATAGCTAGACTTTGTGCCCATGGAGGTATGTATGTGGTTGTAAGATAAAGAGGGCAATGGCCCAGGTTAGGGATGATTTTCAGGGTGATGGCTTGGGCACCGTGGTCGAGCTTGGGGGTAGGTAGTGCATGGCCTAGGAGGGAGTCACGCAGGTAGACTGCACATCTGCCACCATGCTTACCTACACGATCTTCTCTAAAAAGGGTGAAGCTGGGGAAGGAGACAGCAGAGTCGGGAGTTAATGGGGAGAGCCAGGTCTCCACTATGGCAAGAATGTCGGGCGTGTGTTGGGAGACCCAACACTGGAGTGCAGCAGTCTTCCTTGGGAGACTGCAGATATTCATAGAGGCAATGCGGAGGCCATGCCCAGTATGGGGCGACGGGGGGGTGGGTAGAAGGTCCAGGTCCAGGGTTAGGGTGGACATTCCCAGAGAGCATGAGGAGTAAGGTGATGAGATGGAGAAGAGGACTATGGCGGTTGTGGTAGAGGTGCTTCGGCAGATGCAAGTATCTGGGGGGCGGTGCAGGGGATGGGTAGGGAGTTGAGGGCAGGTATGGCTAGGACAGAGAGGGCCCACCTTTGACTGTGTACAGGGGGCAGGGGGGTGGACATTGGTGGTGGGTGTGGTGGGGCGATAGGGTGGTCCAGTGTGCGAGGTGCATTAGTGGTGAGCAGAAAACAGATTGGAAGGTTAGGAGCAGTGGGGGGATTTGTGTGAGTAGGCTGAGATTCTGGCAGATGTGTGCCTACAATAGAGTTGGAGAGGTTCATTGCAGAGTTGTGGGGGGGACAGCACAGTGAGGAGCAACGCAAGTATACAGAACACTACAAGGGACATACTGGTGTATGGGATGAAGGAAGAGAGATAAGTGGTGGCAGGCAGGATCCCTCTAGTGGTCAACGAATATAATCTGCAGGTGGAGAAGTGGGCTGATTGGTTAAAACTGCGTCGAGTCCCTCTTGGCTAACTCAATCTATAAAGTTGCGTGTCGACCAAGGGTGGTGGTGGGGGCAGTGGGGAGCCAATGCTTAACGTCGGCAGGGCAGCACACTGGTTTGAACTGCGCCACCATTCTGAAGCTGCAAGCTGTGACCGCGGTTTCATACCTGCAGCAATTCGGCTTCTTGGGTGGGGGGGCATCTGCACCAGGCTCTCGTGACTGTCGGTCCATCCAAACGGGAGTCAGGACTCAACTGGATGGCTGTGGAGAGGAAGCAGGTAACACTTATTTATATTGTACAGAAAATGGGGTGGAGACTTGAAACCCAACCCAACTATCGGGACATGGCTGCGAGCATTGTTAGGCTATTAAACAGATGGCTAAAGTGCTAACAGATGGCTGATTCTGAGTTAATTTGTCTACCAGTAGTAGCTAAGGTTAAGTTCTTTTTTTTTTTTTTTTTTTTGGTTACAGTACATGCAGTAATCACAGTTCTACAGTTCCTTTAAGGCTTAATATTAAATTAGGCTTATATGCAGTTCCTGGGCTCTTAAGGCACAAGTAAACACCTAATGAGTAGACATAAATGGAGATTTGGCTGAAAATAAAAAGTATCTCCACTACTTTGCCAACAGAAAAGTACTGAGAGAAAAAGGCGCGGAAGCACACTGGTTTGAACTGCACAACCGTCCTGAAGCTACAAGCTGTGTCAGCAGTTTCGTACCTGCAGCATTTCAGCTTCTCGGGGGGGGGGCATCTGCACCAGGCCCTCGCAACACGTGGTCTGTCAACCAGGAGTCAGAACTCAACTGGATGGCTGCAGCAGTTCGGCTTCTCGGGGGCATCTGCAGGCCCTCGCGACCGTCTTGTATGTCAACGAGTCAGGACTCAACTGGATGGCTGCAGCAGTTCGCTTCTCGGGGTATCTGCACCAGGCCCTCGCGACCGCCTTTGTATAAGTCCAACCGGAGTCAGGACTAACTGGATGGCTGCAGCAGTTCGCTTCTCGGAGGGGGGGCATCTGCACCAGGCCTCGCGACCGCCTTGTATGTCCAACCGAGTCAGGACTCAACTGGATGGCTGCAGCAGTTCGGCTTCTCGGGGAGGGTGTCTGCACAGGCCCTCGCGACAGTCGGTCAGTCAGACCGGAGTCAGGACTCAACTGGATGGCTGCAGCAATTTGGCTCTCGGGGAGGGCATCTGCACAGGCCCTCGCGACCGTTAGTCCATCCGACCAGGAGTCAGGACTCAACTGGATGGCTGAAACAGTTCGACTTCTTGGGGGGCTAGGGCGTCTGCACCAGGCCCTCGCGACCGTTAGTCCATCTGATCGGGAGTCAGGACTCAACTGGATGGCTGCAGCAGTTCGGCTTCTTGGGGGGGCATCTGCACCAGGCCCTCACGACCGTCTTGTCCATCCAACCAGGAGTCAGGACTCAACTGGACGGCTGCAGCAGTTCGGCTTCTCAGGGGGGGTGTCTGCACCAGGTCCTCGCGACAGTCGGTCCATCTGACTGGGAGTCAGGACTCAACTGGATGGCTGCAGCAGTTCGGATTCTCGGGTGGGGAGGGCGTCTGCACCAGGCCCTTGCGACCGTTGGTCAGTCCGACCAGAAGTCAGGACTCAACTGGATGGCTGCAGCAGTTCTCAGGGGGGGCGTCTGCACCATGCCCTCGCGACCGTCGGTCTATCCGACCGGGAGTCAGGGTATATCTGGAGAGGTCTGAGAAGTGAGTGTTGAATACATTGGTAATTGTGCTTGAGTCATTACAGTGCACTCCTTTCAGTATCATGTCACTGGCAAAGTGTATTTGCTTTGAGCCAAGGAGCGTTTTTATATGTGACCAAACTTTCCTAAGGTCATCAGCTGCATCTACCAATAGGCCCTTGCAGCATTGGCTTTTTGCATGCCTAATTCATTTTTTGCACTTTGTTCGCTGTTCCCTGTAGGAGTAAAAGTCAGCTTGGAGTCCAGAGATTTTGTACTTTTTCCAGCATTTGTCCCTAACCTTGAGGGATATGAGGAGGTCCTTATGCAACCATCTGGTTTGCTTACAACGAACTTGCCAAGTGATAAGAGGAGTATGCTTTTCTTGAAGTGACACAAATTCACTCAGGAAAAAGTGGAGGGCAGCATCCGTATTCGGGGATTAGTAGACAGGGGACCAGTCAATGTGAGAGACATCATATAGAAAATGGGCCTGATTCAAGTTGACGTAGTTCCTGAAGAATATGTAGCACTGGAGAGACGTGGAGATTGTAGAGGGACTCCATATACAGAAAACGGGAATGATCATTTATAGTGTCTGGCAGAGTTCCTGTCGCCGCAATCCTATCCATGCGATTTGTTAGGACTCAATCAATGAGGGTGCTGGAACCAGCAGTTGCCGACACTCTTTTAGGGTCAGTAATGATCTGACATAAGTTGTAACTCTGCACCAGGGACTGTAGAGTATGCTGGGATTTGCTCAACCAATTTACATTCATGTCCCCGAGGATGATGAGTTCATTTTGCCCAGCAGTAGAAGCTGTGTGGTCCAGCAGTTCCACTAGGCCAGATTGCCCACATTTGGGGGGATTATAGGCACAAATTATGTGAAGCTTCTTGGCTCCTAGATTGAGTATAGCATGAATGTACTCACACAAAGAGTTACTTTTGTCAGTTATCATGGATAGGTTAAGATTATTCTTGAGGTAGATTGCCACACCCCAGTACACTTTGGGGGTGGCCTGTCATGTCTGAGGAGGTTGTAGTTTGGGAGCAGGCAACAGGTATCTGGGAAAGAATGCTTTAACCACATCTCTGATACATAGAGCACATTAGGGTGGTAGTTCGCCACCCAGGCTTCAAATTCTGCATGGTTGTGGAGAAAACTCCTGATGTCAAGGTGGACAACGTGCAGACCCTTCATGTCATAACCAGTGCAATTTATGGCTACTTGACTGGGCATAGGACCTGGGTACAATTCAATGTCATCAGACAGCATGAGTGTTAACAATATTAGGCACCATAAATTATGGGGCGCAAAAGGAGGGATATTTCAAATGAGATGCCACCATTTGGCAACTGATATGGTAGCAGAGTAGATAAGGAATCCAGGGAGGAGTGCAGGGGTAACATCAAAGCCTCTATCCAGTAGGATTAACATATCAGAGTAGGTGAAATCCTTCTGGTCCATGTTCCCATGTTGGTGGCGATCATAGCTATCAAGAACTGTGAAACTGCTCAGGAATAGCAGAAACAGGCCTACAGAAAGCACTATTAGGGTTTTCCTAGTCATTTTGTAGGAGTAGAGAATTACAACAGGGTGATAAGGCTGGGGGGTGGGTCTGGAGATCAGTGATATGGCAGCTGAAACTATCACTTTAAAGGGCTATGAAGCATCTATATTCAGGGAGATCACTAACCTAGAAACCTAAATGGAGGTCAGGGTATCAGTATGCTGGATAAAACGAGGCAACTGCAAGCTACAGCACTTCATTGGAGTTTAAAATGTTGTGGAAAGAGCTGTACAGTTTTAAACAGTCAAGAAGACAGCGTAAGTACAGGCGTTAAAGACTATGACTATTAAACGCAATTATAGACTGTGATTCTTAAACACAGTACAGTTTTCAGCAAAAAGTGCTCTGCACTATTAACATTAAGAAGGCAGTACAGTCTAAGGAGCTATAGACCAGTAGTTCTCACACTTTGCCATCGTGAGCCTCCCCCAAGCCTTAGAAAATATCTTGAGCCTCCCCCCAATATAAAAAAATGTTGGGCCTCCACATAGTCAGAAGAACTATCATACTTTGCACAGTATACAAGGAACATAGTGAAATTCCTTTGAGTAGCTGAGTTTATACTCATTTTATTGAACTTATTATTGTCCCTCTGTATAAACCCCCCTCCCCATGTCAGCCTACTCTCTCTCTCTACACTTCTGAGTTTTGGACCCTATTTACCCCTTGTTGCAATACCTCCATGAGTCAGATTGCTTTCTTTGTCAGTTTTACCTTGTTCTGAAACACCTTCTCAGGGAACATTTTGCTTTGTCCTGCTCTTGCTTCTAGTAGCTCTCCACTTAACCTTTGTATTTGTGCTTTTCTGCAGCCAGTATAATGGGTCAATTGTTACCTTGTTCCTATTCATTTGTATTATTTTGCATTTTGTTTTGCACAGTTTCCAAGAATTGTATTTCCTCTATTCAGCTTTCCCAGCTGTCACACCAGGAAACAAATGTTTGTTGAGTGCCACTTTCCTGGTAACCCATTTTGTACATAAATTCACATGCCATTATTCACTTTCAGTTTGCCACATCTTTTCACATAAAGCATCCCAAACTTGATATTTAAATATAATACATGTTAAGGCTTGTTTGACACTCCCCTGGAACAGGTTGGGGCCTCCCATAGGAGGCTGGCCTCACTGTTTGAGAAACCCTGCTATAGACTTTAAATAGTTTTTAAGAAGTGAAGGAACCAGTTCAGGGTGCCCTCCAGTGGCTAGTTAGTATAACGAGCCAATGGAAAAGTAAGGAGATAATCTATTTCTTGATTGGTCAGATCATGCTATATAAGTAAATGCCCAGATAGGGCAGGCGGGTGGGGGTGGGTGGGGAGATGCCGGGCATCGGGGATCACTCCTAGTGAAACAGAAACCTGGTCGTAGGATTGCAGGTTTGCAAATGGGCTAGCTTAAGATGCAATGTAATGGAGCTGCAAACTCTTGGCTTACAAGTACCTTTTGTAAAAAATAAAATCAGCCACAGTCTGAGCGTGTACAAATACAGCCCAGAACATTTTAAAGATGCAACCCAAAGGTAGGAAGTACTTTAAAGATCGGCAGCACTCTGTGTTCAGCAGTTTACTTGTTAAAGTTAATGTGAGCAGTCCATAGCCCTAGGAGGGTTTAAATAGCATTTTGTTTTTTTAAATAAAATATTAAAGTTCAAGATTGTGCCCGAGTTGGACCACTTTAAATTATAGTTAGGACCAGGTTAGGACTCTGGCAGCCAGCTTCTGTGGTGCTGAGATCTGAAGCGAATTGCAGGAGGCCAGATGGAAATGACACCAAGTTTGAAACAGGACAAATTAGACTGGGCAGGGTGCCACAGGTTTACACTCCATACCTTAAAGTTTCAGATGGCGGCTGGGGAGCAGCTCCAATCTGGCAGAGAGCCCAGGATGAGAGTGGGCAGCTAAGGAGAGAGCTCAGAGATATAAATTAACAGGAGGGAGGGGACTAGAGGCAAAAGAAGGCTGGGGACTAACAAGTTAAGAGGAAGATTGCAGTAGAAGAACAGAGGACAGAAATTAAGTTGGATGACGAAGTGGGGTGGAAAAGTGGGGGTGGGGGACACAGCAGGGGGGAGTGAATTGAGCAGAAATAAACTGAAAAGGAGCACAGCAAGAAAAAGAGAGAAAGGGGCAGGACAGTCAAGGAAGAGCAACAACAGTTTAAGCAGCAGATTTAAATAAACACTTATTTCAGTACTACAGAATACTTAATAGAGTTAACAGCAGATGACAGAAGACACTAATTCAACTCTGCAGTACACTAAATGAACTAACCGCAGATAAAATAAAACAGTAGTTGAAACTCTGCTGTAGGCTAATCTGAATTTAAGCAGCAGACTACAGTACAACATTAAATCAGCTCTGCATTAGACTAATCCTGTTATCTGACAGCCACCTGGCGTACATTACAGAACTTGTTTACAACATTGTTAAAGGTCAGACCCGAGGTCAGAACATTCTGTGCTTTCCTAAACTCTCATGCAGGGTCATAGTACCTCATGCTGTCTGCTGCAAAATATATCTTAGAAGGGGGCTGCTAACATCTAGAAAAAGCAGACACAAACTTCTGTTATTCTTAGGAATGCCCTATCATTTTGTGACTATACTCTTAGTTTTCTTTTAGGTTAATATGCACAGAAAGCCTTATAAGCACTTCAGCACTTAATTTATAACCAGTCAACCAGCATGTTGGACATTATACAAAACATATAAACTGCTTGGGAAGGGGTTTCAATTTATCCCAGGGTTGTCCACTATGACAGGGGTCACCCTGTTATAGTCTGGCAACACTGTGACATTAGTAAGCCTCTCAGAGTGGTTGGTAAGGATGAGATCCAGCAGTGTACTAGTACCTGCCCTATAGCTGATCCTAGTGGGAGAGGGCACAACCTGGGCAAGGTCCAGGACAGCAGCTGAGTCCCTATGGGGTGCAGCAGAGGGGGCAGACTAGTTAATATTTAAGTCACCTAGTATGATGACCTCAGTCTTGTTGGGCAACCTAGAAATGTGATAGAGAATGGAGTTAAAGCCGAGTTTTGTTTCCCGGGGGGAACGTATACTGACATAACCATGATGAACTTATTGTTACTGATGGCTATTTTAACAGTAAGGGCCTGTTCCCCAGTACCAGAGGTAGAGGATGGGATAACCTGCCTGTGAAAGGGTGTCCTGGAGGTAGATGGCACAACCTCTTCCCCTGTTCCCTAATCTATCCTCTGTGAAAAGAGAGTAGCCATTCAGGGCGATGGCAGAATCAGTGATCTTGGGAGAGAGCCAGGTGTCAACCACTGCAAGGATGTCTGGATTGTGCTGCTTAATCCAGACTTGGAGGAGGTTGAGTTTTTGTAGCAGGCTACAGCTGTTAAGCTGAGGCAAGTATGAGAGCTGCTACATGACAGCTTGAGGGATTGGGCAGTGAACCGGGCCCCGGATTAGGGTGCACATTATCTGAGAGGAGTAGAAGTAACAGTGCAAGCCTTACAAGAGCACATTTAAGCATTTTAGTATTGTGCACCGCGTACCTGCGGTAAGGCTTAATAATGGTGGAGGGTATTGGCAAGGAGATGATGTGAGGCAAAAGGAGTAGGGAGTGGAAGATAAACTTGTTAGCAGGGCAGTTTGCTATGCAATGGTAACTGAGGGCATGATAAGGAGGTGCACTAATAGTGCCACCTGCCAGCATATGTGTAAAATTATTAGGCTGATGCGAGATGGGTACATTTGAGGAGAGAGAGAGAGTGGGAGTATGAGTATGGGATGGGAGACTAGAAACAGTAGAATTAAGGAGAATAATAGGTAGGCCAAGGGTTCCATGACTGCATATAGAGGGTGGTGGGGGGAATGGGAGTTGGGGATGGGCCTTGCTTCATTTAAGTTAATAACACACTTAGATACTAAGGATGGTCAAGCAGCATCAAGCCAGGACCAACAGCACAGTGGTAGGGTTGCTGCCTATGGAGTAGATGGTGGAGGGTTTGAATCCCAGTACAAGAAGGAGGGAAAAGGAGTGCAAAAAAGGCAGAAGAGGGAGGGTGCAGTACAGAGGGACAGAAGGAATTTGGTAGAAAAAAGGCCAGGAGGGACTCAGGAGTAGCAAGTGGAAAAGGGGGACAAGGAGGTGCAAGACTGACTCCTAGTGGTCAGCAAATAAAATATGAGCAGTATAAGCATAACAACTTCGTAGCAAAGTAGGAGTTCAGGCTAAGCTCACTATGTAGCAAACAATCTGCTAGAAATACAACACAATAGAGCTACAAATGAGAGCAGAACTGAGCACAAAACAGAGTTAGAAATGAGCAAAAACAATCAGATCTTCTTTACCAACTGCAATTAAAGGGGCCCTTTAGGTGCAGTGTCAAACCTTACCTCTCAACAGAGAGTGAGGCAAGTGATTTTCCAGCTACCTTGATTTGTGCAGGCTCCGGTGAATAGATCTTGTTCAATACATCTTCTTTACAAAAGATGGCAGCTATCTTTAACGTTAATTTGTTTATTCTTAAAATGTAAGCTCATGTGTTTTCCTGTGGTTACCCTCTATTATGTACACTACTACTTGTTTGGAGTAGCTAGAAAATCCAGTTTGTGGAAGTAACAGCACATGAGTGACTCAGTTTGAAGTGGTAGTCTTGCATCTCAATTATTCTAATTGTATCCATATGGACTATTACATGACCCTTATAGCCTAAAGAGCTAATTATGACTATACCATTTCTGGTATTCTACCGCTCTGTCCTACAGGTTATGTTTCCTTGATGATAGGTTGCCCTATTTGACACATTTTTCAATAGGTATCGTAGTGCAATACAGAAAATAAATAAATAAATAATTGTGTCCAGCTGTGATCTCACATGGGCATACCCAATTCCCAAAATGTTTTTCAGTATTGGGTACAGAATGGATGAATAAAAAGAAAATATTTTTGCAAAGATTCTCAGAAATGAAAATACTAAGTCAGCTTTTCTATATTATTTCTCATTAATTCAGTACTGACATGCAAACAATGTTTGGTCACCATTTTTTAAATACAAATGTTCACATAAAACAAACTTTCCCAAACAGAGAAAAGTAAATTTCATGTTAAAATGATGTTCAAAGCTCTTTGGGCTCCATTTTCAAAAGCCAGTTTAGATCGGTCCATTTTACGGCAAACCGCTGGCTTCATCAAACTCAGGTGCACCTGGGACCCTGCACCAGAGTTTAAGATAATAGGGGTCCTGGCACCAAAGTCCCCAACTTTGCCACAAGCTAACCCGCTCACTGACCAAACGATGCATGGAAGGGGACTGACGCAAGCTGCAGCACAGGCTTGCGACACCAGAGCAGTGATGGCAACTGACCACATCTGGTCACCCTAGTGGCTGGCAGGTCAGTGAGAGGATGTCCAGGCTCATGGGGGGCAGGCATGGGATGGATCCAGCTGTGGGGCAACAACAACCCCCGACAGGGGACAGCAGGGACAGTGCAGGTCCATGGGGGAGTGGATGCATCACCACTACCATGGTGGGTTTGTGGGCTCTCACCTGCCAGGGACCATCGGCCACTCCAGAGGTGGTCTGGCAGGTGTTTGAGGCATTCTGGATGTCTTCCCCAGGGGGGGGCACAGCATTGCCCCAACCCAGCGAGGGCAGCTGCAGTGGCACATGGCAACTTAGACCAGCTCTGGACTGGTCTAACTGCTGGGTCCATGCACCCCTTGGGGGCTTGCAAAATCCCAATTTTGGGGATATTGCAGCCCTGCCCTGGCACAAGCCCTCTTCTACTGTGGTGCACTAGTGCAGCTGTTTCCCCAGTGGTGCACAGCCCCTTAGAAAATTGGCAATGGCACAAGGTGTGATGCAAGGAGTTGCTTCTGCCATTTCTCTTTGCTACAAGCCCCCTTGTGCCAGTCCCAACCTTTGAAAAACAAGTTCCTTGTGGTAAAAGTCTATGGACTGCAGATGTCTCTTTCAATAAATGTCTCAGTATGAAAGTTTTCTGCAGTCATTCAGTATTTATAAAATGGGGTTGAAGTAAGTGAGCAATCCAAGAAACTTAGTTGGTCTGAACACATCATCTGATCATGCATTACTTCCCCAGAAAATCCCAATTCATAACTGACCTAACCTAAGCTACTTAGCAACAGTCTACACAAAAATAAAACCTTTTTCAAGTAAATAAAAAACTTTGCCCATTTTATAAGACCCATAACTCACAGCATGGCATATATTTCTGCAGAATTAAAGGTGATAGGAAGCAGTTTTTACACCTCTAGATTCCTTCCAGTTGTTTTTTTATTCTCTACTCAGTATTCTCATATGTTTTTGAACTTTTTTGTTAAATTAGTAATCTAATTTTGTTCCCTTATTAACTTCCCTGAATTCCTCTCTCCTCAGCAGTTGCTGCTTTCTCTTTTCATACTACCTGAACGTTCTATGACATCAATAACTCCCATTCCCGGCCATAAAACTAAAATCTTAATTTTTGGAAATACTCATGGACACGAACCCAAATTTGAAATAGATGGTGATAAATTAGAGGTAGTAAACACATATGATTATTTGGGAGTCCGTTTCTCCTATAACGTAAACTGGAATAAGCATATAGAATACATCAAAAACAAAATGATTTTGGCTGTAAATGCATTTAAAATATTCCATGCTAAAATGGGGAAGACTCCAATTAAAGGGATTTTGAGGGTACTTAATGCTAAAATTAAAACCAGCATAATATACGCAGGAGAAGTGTGGGGCTTTATTGATATTCATCCATTAGAAACTTTACTTAATAAATTATACCATTATATTCTTATGTTACCACCAGGTACCTCCCAACTGTATTCTTAGATTAGAACTGGGTCAGCAATCCTTGATTTCTCTAATAAAGGAGAGACAAATTTTGTTTCTACTTAAAATCATTCTACTTCAAGATTATCAGTTTCCCAGAAAGTGTCTTGAGGAAGAAATTAGGATGGAGAAATTGGGCTATGTACACCCTTTTATGCAGCTAGTCAGAAAAACTATTTTCCTTCAGGTTTGGGAATATTCTACATGATATTTATATAAAATATTGGGATGAGATAGCTGTCATAGTTAAACATAGATTACGAGTCTTGGACTTAAATCAAACATTTCTTAAACTGGCTCAGTTAAAATTACATAATGACTATAAGCGATTTAAAACTATTTGGGGTTTTGAGCAATATTTATCACATTTAACTTGTCTTAAATCTAGACGAGTTTATTCAAGATTTAGAACTGAAAGCTATAATACACAGTTCATCTTAAATAGACAAAAAACAAATAATGTTTTGTCTCCATTTTGTAAATGTGGTAAACCATTTAAAGATGACTTAAAACATGTTTTATTATGTTCCCTTTTTGAAGAAAATAGAAGGAAATGACTGGGTGGTTTACTAAATGGCATAAATCTCCCTCTGATGAAATCATTGAATATCTCTTTACTTGCCCTGAGAAAACTGTATTGGAAAATGTAGTTATGTTCTTGAAGACCTTACACTTTTAAAAAATAGATTGAACCTAATTAATCTCTAAATGAAGGGTTTTGTGCAATATTGAGATGTTTTTAACACAAATATGTATTTGTAAGCAGACAATTGTTTGATTATGGAATGTTCATCTACAATTGTCTTATTATTTAAATTAGATGCTTTTAAATTTAGTATATTATAATAGCTTTGCTGAACAATAAAGATTTTTGTACTTGTACTACAGAGGATGCGGAGGATCAACCGCTATATTTTGTAGCATGGTCACCGGAGAAAGCCTTGCGGGAAGCAGGCTGGTGACAGGACATGACAGGGAAATGGATCGCAGAAATGGAATGGAAGGCCCTTTCAGGTCCTTCAGATCACATGGTACCAATATTTTGAACATTGAATGCGCTAATTCGGGACAAAAGGGGGCTGATCCTATAAGCATTGTTGAGCAGGATGCTAATTCTGATGGTATGGAGGGTTGGTCCTTGAGAAGTACGTCTTCCAAACAGACTGGTGAAGGGTCAGGAATTCAGAGTCATGACCAGACTGAAACAAAGGCAGCATTGCCCCATGCTGATCAATGTAAAGCACGACCAGTTATGTCACAACAAATTCCAATCAATGACACTAAGAAGGGCACAAGTGGAGATGTTGTAGGTACAGTCACAGCTACTGCTGTTGCTTTCACCTCTGGCCTAGAGGGACATCTACAGTTACTCAGGACTCACAGGGACCTGGTAATACAAGCAATATCCAGGTGGATAGTGCAATGTCCACTGCTACTAATTCAAGAGAGGTATCTGATGATGAGCCCTCCCCCCCCCTCCTCGGACTGATCAAACCAGCCAGAATGCTGGCGCTGGCCCTACTTTCTCAGAACTGTTCAGGAACCAGACTTTTTCAGGCATGTAGAAAAAATGTGGTGCATCTTCGATACAGGGGGAGGGGCTACCCGAACACCCAGATAGGGTGTACGTGGCCAAGAGACTCCTAAAAGACTCCATGCAGTTTCAAGCAGCTGATGTGTACGTCTTATTCCACATATCCAGAGAAGATACATTCGATGTCAGCTTCACGCAGTATGCTGGTCTTGACAGATTTTGGACTAAGTACAACGTGTTAAGATCTTCTCCATTATGGGTGAATTTTATGGCAATTCCCCTAACGAAGCCATTGACTAAAACCAATACAATAATGCTTCGCAATGAGAGGGTGAACATTAATTATATTAAATTTTGGTTGGGATAAAATATTCAGTATTGGGACAGCCTGAAGCTATTGACACTGAAGGTATATGGACTGAGGGTGGTGATTCTGAGTCAAACTGTTCCAGACAGATTCTGAGGTCATACATGTTCCTAACAGTGTTTTTTTCCCTTGGACAGGACAGGGATGTATGCTTTTATGCAGATCAGCCCCGTGCCTGCTATAAATGTGAAGCTCGTACACATCTAAGTAGCAACTGTGGCAGACTCAAATGTGCCCTGTGTGGTGACTTTGGTTATGTCAGCATGGTATTTAAAAATGCTTATAAATGTAATCTGTGAGGAAGCAGGGTATGCATACCATCAGTGCCCTTGGGCAGGCCAGAATAGGACATATGGTGTTAACCAAGAATATCTGATTCACACTGCACAGAATGAGGCACAATCTGTACCAAGTGTTGCCCAAAGCTTAATTCCACAGGACCCTTGAGTTGAGGAAGATAGGGGTCCCACAGCTGTTCCCAATGCAGGGTGATGTCCATAGAGACAATGCAGTCCCAGGTAGCAGCACTAGCCAGGAATCACCCTAGGGGACACTGCATCAGGGAAAAACAGGGACTGGCAACTGGCAGCCAGTTGGGGCCAGGCTCTCTTAGTGAAGAATCAATGCCACCACCTGCAGAGTTCCAAATCCCTAGTAGTTAAAGGATCACTAGGTCTCTCTCTAAACTTAACCCTACATCTCCTCAGATCCAACTTCAAGACTCCTTTCAGGTCTTCAGGGAAATAAGGAATTGGGGGGAATCTGACCTCGAGTCAGATGTCTCCTCTGTATCTGGTAAAGCATCAGAAGTTGAGGAAGATGCCACTCCCAGACTACTCAGAACTAAAAAGAAAAAGGGTGAAAAAGGAAAGAGCCCCTTAGAGGACAAAGTCCTGAGTAAACTTTACCCTTCCACTGACGTAGATGGCGGCCATACATTTAGCTTCTATCAATGTATTTAACATGAAAAACTACAAAATAAGGGCAATCATCCTTTCTCATTTTCAACTTTTTAACTACGATACTGTTTTTTTGCAAGAAATAACGTTAAACACTATGTTTCACACTGAACAGGCAAGAAAAAGCTGGATATGGGGCCCATCTTACTGGACATTTGGGACTACTACAGTGGACAGTTTAGGTATCCTCTTCAAGGGCCATAACTTTAAAATTCAAAGATTAGTAGACATCAACCCAGGCAGGGCCCTGATGCTTGACTGTTTTTTTAGACATTTTTCACTGTGACTTATCAATACCTGTGCTCCCCAGACTAAAGCAGCTAAGGTTGAGCAATTTGAGCAAATCAGACCACATCTTTTTACTGCTCTGCAGATAATATGGGGGACATGAAGTGTGAACTGAATATGAGAATGAAGGATAATGTACAACAGAAAGTGTAGTGTGACACAAATACCATAAAAAATATTCTTTATTCATCTAATTTGACAGACATATAGGGCGTTTCATAAAGAGAAAGGTTATATGTATTTTAAGAATACGTTAGCCACTAGAATAGATTTTATTTTTTGTTCTAGATTATTGATTCCACATCTTTTTTTACTCCACCCTTGTGAATTCTCTGATCAAATTATTCTGGTTTGTACCCTAAATCTTGTTAACATACCCCCTAGATTTTTTTCAGCTCCTACACGATGGAGATTAAATATCTCTATGCTGGACCAGGAACAAATTCAGACATCCTTCAATTGTCACTAGCTAGGGATTCTGTCTCCTGCTTCTATGAAGATTCCTAGCAATGGTGGATAGACACGATATTGGATATTAAAAATCTTTTCATATATCTTGGTAAGACTAAGGCAACCACTGATCCCCTGAACTATTTACATAATAGAAACGTCCTTTATAAATATATGTCCTTATCACATACTGACAGAGATAACTACAGTCCAACCCCATTTATCTGAACTGCCTGGGAAACACAGACTTTGTTCGGATAAATGGGGGATCGGTTAAGAGAGAGACGCATGAAGCAATGTTTATTCCAGCAAAAAAACTTTATTTATTTTGTTAGCGCCATAACAAAAAAGGGAAGGCAGATAAAACAAGTACAGTATTGTACTGTGCATACATTTACTGGCATATTAGCATGTTACAAATTCATTTTTATTTGCCAGAAAAGTCCTCTATTGTTTTTTATTTGCTGTTATCGCACCTTTTTCGCGTGACTTGCTGCTTCATACTGCAAAGCAGCATTACTTGTAAGGGGTCACAATCTGCCTGAGACTCTGCATACAAAATGCATTGCTCCAACATAGCAACAGCCTCATCATGTGTTGGCACAACGACAGGAGCGGCAGGCTCATCCTCCTCCTCCTCCTCCTCATCCGACTCGGCTTCTGATTTCACAGTTTGAGACACCAGATCAACGATCGCATCGTCTGATAGAACCTCATGTCCCTGATCATCTGCATCACAGGAGACCCACTCCTGAATCAACTGTTCAGTTGAAAGATCAGGTATAGCAGAAGCAACTGATGTCAACTCTTGGATTTCAGATGCAGGTAGTGTGTGTCAGGTAGTGTGTCAGGGATAGAGTAATTGCAAGTCTGAGTGTGGCTCATTTTGATCCCTGATCTACTCCAAGATTTCTGGATGCTTTCTGCTCTGACCAAGTCCCAAGCTTCAGCAGCCATGTAGATGACATCCTTTAAATTTATACCCTTCAGGATTGCGTTGAGAGGTAGGGTTTCATTGTCCTCAGCAAGGACTGTCCGAAGCAGTTTCTTCCTATACTCCCTCTTAAAAATCTCCAGCACCCCTTGATCGCAGGGTTGGAGCTTGCTGGTGGTGTTAGCAGGCAAGAACATGACCCTGATTTTGTCATCGCAGGTCTGGACAGGAGCAATGTGTGGATGAGCTGGTGAGTTATCCAGCAGTAAGATGACTTTTCAGGGGTAGACCTCTGGAGCGAAGGTAAGATTTCACCTGCGGTACAAACTGCTCTGCAAACCAGGCATGGAAGATGGTGCCATTCATCCACCAGTTATGCTGGGCTTCATACTGCACCAGCTGTGTTGCTTTATTTAGGTGTTTGAAACACCTTGGATCCTGGGATTTGCCAATTAGCAGCAACTTTAGTTTGTAACCAACTGAGTTTACACAGCCCAGGATTGTCACGCGCTCCTTCTGCTTTTTATAGCCCGGAGCATCGGTTTCTGATCCGTGTGCAAGAGTGCAGTCTGGGAGACGGCTCCAAAAAAGATCTGTCTCGTCAGCATTAAAGATTTTCTCAAGTACGAGACCTTCAGTCTCAATTGTGGTTAACAGTGTATTGATGAATGGGGCGATGTCTTGCTCTGCTGTGCTCAGCAGCTCCCCACACAATTTAAGCTGTCGTATCCCATGCCTTACTTTAAACCATTTTCTCTTTTAGTAAAGGGCCAGATATTGGAGTGCTCTTCTCTCTCTTTCCTGGCAGAACCAGAGGTAAATTGTCGCATCGCGTTGGTCATCCTTGCAAGTGCACATGTTTTTTCGATCGGCCACACCAGCTGCCGTCTCCATTTTCATGGCGAACTCTCTCAACATCTCATTCACTGTTTTGAGGTCACTTATGGTGGACTTCCCAACCCCCTACTCTCCTGCCAGCATAACTGCTTTTTCGCCGTTCTCCAACCAGTCAAGAATTCGCAGTTTCTGTGCCAGAGTGAGCACAACTCTCTTCCATTTAACAGACATGATGATACAGTGAAACAACAGTGCTTGTGGGGCTTTATTAAGAGCTTTCTTAAGCTGTTGGTGATTAAAGCAATTAAGGTACTTAAGGTAACAGGAACTAACTGGCAGTAGGAATGGATTTAATGGATTGCTTAATTGAAGCTGCCGGGTGAAAATTACAGTCTCGAGCAAGTGTCGATTAGTTGATTACTGCATTTAGTACATTTAGTGTGGGGGACATCAGAGAGGTTCGTTAGATAGGGAGGTTCAGATTAGAGGAGGTCAGATAAATGGGTTTGGGCTGTATGCTACTCACATAGAGCAGTTAAAGGCCATAATGTTTAAACTTCAGTATAATAGGGCAGCTACTTTGGAGGCTGAATCTAGATATGGGACTGTGAAGCAGCCTTCCTCAGACCCATATATGGCATGTAAACAGAGGTTAGACTCTACACAGATGACTGAATTACTGAACAGCGTGGGTAACACAGTGACCTCAGAAATGGGTATGTTACACACAGCGCAGGAATATCTACAGCACTCATTTGGACTAGAATATAAGTCACACACCAAGCTGACCGACTTTTTAACTTCACTACCCCCTGATCTGACAGAAGCACAACAGACAGAATTAGAAGCACCAATTACTGTAGACAAAGTAGAATAGGTTATTGCATCATTAAAACTGGGTTCATCGACTGGACCAGATGGTCTTTCTACTGAATTCTGTAAAACATTTAAAACTAAGATCTCAGGTTTTTTGGCACATATTTTTAATGATTTTCTAATAACCCCTGGAGGAAACAGACTTTGGTAAGGCAATAATAATCTTTATGCATAAGAAAGGGAACAGACTGAGCCTTAATAACTGGAGGCCAATCAGTTTGCTCAATGAGGACTATAAAATATTGTCTAAATTATTGTGTTTCAGATTACAGAAGGTGGCAGCGTTATTAATTTATCCAACATAAACCTGTTCAATTCCTAACAGAAATACTACATTTAACCTTGGGCTTCTAAGGGATATATTTGGACTAGGCAAACAAAAGAATTTACAGGGCTATATCTTGTCAATTGATAAAGCTAAAGCTGTTGATAAGATTTCGCATGAATTTTTGTTTCAGGTGCTGGAGGTGTATGGCATTCCTTCCAGAATGTTGCTTTGGCTTCAGCACTTGTATATTGATGCATCAGTTATACCCTCAGTTAATGGTATTTTGGGAGAATCTGTGTCACTGAAAGTAGGAGCGTGACAAGGCTGTCCAATAAGCCCCCTTTTGTACATGTTTGTCTTAGACCCCCTTATTCAGAACATTATGGCTGACCATCGGATTGAAGGACTTTCCCAAGGGGGAGTGGTTCCGCAGAAACTATCGGCCTATGTGGATGATGTGTGTCTATTTGTGCATACACCTGCTGCAGAACTTGCAGCTCTATGGTTATTTGATAGTTATTCAGTAGTATCAGGGGCACAGATAAACTTTGTAAAGAGTATAGGGTTGGCAATTGGTAACACTAATCCCACCCTTAACAGAAATGGGGGGTATAAAGATTTCCTTAGAACCGGTTAAAATCTTGAGATTATATTTTGGGCAAGGCAATATAGCACAAATTAACTGGAAAAATTGTGTTTCCTTGTGTGAAACTAAAGTACAATCCTGAAAGTCTTGCAAATTTTCCAAATTAAAGAGTTCCTTTTATTAAGAAATGTTTGCTTCCCATATTTACATATCTTAGTCATATCTTCCCACCTCCAGTCACTCTGGAGACATGTTTCTATAGCTGCTTCTTTCAGATGTTATGGGGAAGTAGGGTAAACCCAGTGAAACGGGACATTACATATTTACCGGTAAATCAGGGAGGGCTTGGTATGGTAAACCCACTAGTGTTTTATCATTCTTTCTTTTTCCAGTCCACTCTAAAGTTGGGCTGGGGGACTGATCTTCACCTCTGGCAAGACTGGACAAAATCATTATTATGGACCTTTCACTCTAAATGGGACATAAATCATTCAAAGATTATATCCTCTTGTGGTGTCCCTGAATATGCAGTCTCCTCTATACAAAAAGCTAGCAATGGAATTTATGTAAACTGTCTTTGGTCACCTTCTCTAAAAAGCAATTATATACTCATGTGATTGCCACAGCTCAGGTTATTTCCATTGTATTTCCCTTATTTTCCTTCTAAAATGGATCATGCTCTTAAAATGCTGAAGGACAACAGAATTCCAGTCAAAACATGGGGGCCCAGATATTCAAAGCATACCAGTTGCGCAGGTTTAGCGTGGGATTAGCGCGGGTCTGCTATATTCAAAAGGACAAATAGTGCACGCAAATCGCATTAGCGCCGGGCAAACCATAATTATATGCAAGGCACTGAACACGAATACAGGCTTATGGGATATTCATCGGGTTAGTGCCGCTTAAGGTGTTTGAGTAAATCTTGAAGGCAGTGACCCATACGCCGGTACAAATTACCACCCAAGAAAAGCTGGTCTTAACCCTGGGCAAACAGCTTTGCACAACACTGGTGCTTTGCGCGGTGTTTGCGCAAGATTTGCATGGCTTGCGTGACCCTAACATATGAGTATGACACTTAGAAAATGCCAGACATGGAGGACACATGCTGCTCACTAATGGCACCACCAGGATGCCAACAGCTGCCACCAGTCCCAGCCATGCGAGACAGTAAGGGGTGATCTGGTCCACAGGGGACATCATGGTAGTGTGGCCATACAGCATACACCTGCAGACCATACATCTGGTGACCAACAGATGCCCGCACACACATGCAGCACTGTGGGCATGGTGGCCATTGAGAGGAGGGTGTATGGGTAGCCAGACCTCACCACAGCCCAGGTGTGGCCACAAGGCTGGAAGACATCATTCAGTGCACATGGGCTAGTAGTGGGAATACCCCACCACCTGTGTGCCTGTCGGATTTTACGTGCCCCCCCAGCCACATACCGCACAGCTGTACAGATGCCACAGCACACACAGCCAGCCATGTACATGTCACTGTGAGCATCCCATGCCACAGGTGCAGCATCTGTGGATCACACAACAGCATAACAGTACTGTCCACTGTCTATAATCACCTGCAAGCTGGGCCTGTCACTGTGTACAGTGCAGTGGTCATCACTGCCCTACATACCATAGGCATTGACATGTCCCTCACACTACCGGCCCCCTTGCTACTGTAGTGTCTTCCGTGCACTGCAGCATGACCTACAGTGTGACGGTTGCATGCAGCACCACCACCACCTGTGCCTATGCTGTGTTGTCCCCTGGGATATGATAAGCTATGCTATGCTGTACTGTTCACATGTAGCCTGCAGCTATCATCATGCACGGCCTGACTGACCTACAGGTGGAGCTGCGGTCGGACCTGGCCAGCCCCTGTACTTCCAGACTGACCTATAGGTGGAGCTGTGGGACCCTGCAGTAATGCTGGGCAAACTGCATGCAAATCAGGACATAATGAGATGCTAGTCTAGCTGTTTGCCCAGAGGCTACCTAAGAAATCTCCTTTGCATGTCACTTTTGAATATGGCAAATCTTAGCACCGGACAAACGTATTTGCACCGGGCAAACAGCTTAGCTCTGCACTAAAGCGGTTTGGGGAATATTGTACAGTTCTGATCGCTGTTCTTTTACATCTGCTGCTGCCTGCAGTTGTACTGGGTCCATGCATTTGCTGGCACACACATTGGCCACATAGTTCATCTCGACCTGTCCTCATGCAGCTGTGCACTGTGTTGCTGTTGTGGTTTGCACTTCCTGGTTGCTATATTCAGTACTGCCTCATTCCAGGGCTACGTTTGCCCTGCACTCCCAGCCCAGTTTGCATGGCCTCATTCCCATGCTATATTCAGAAGCTGTTTGCCCCAGGCTATTCCTTTTGAATATAGCTTGCTTTGTGCTCCAAGCTACGTTTGTCCACCAGGCAGTGTAAACTTAGCCCAGAGGCAAAGTTTTGAATATCTGGCCCAGGATGTGCTCTGGTTCAGTTGTCACACTAGGTTAGGAGTGAAGGGAAATTTAAAACACAAAGCCTTAGAGGAAAGGTTTTGTCCAAGAGATTAATGCATGATGATAGAAGGAACTCAGGAACATTTCTTTTTCCATTGCCCAGTTACTACAAGATTCTGAGCATATTTAGCGACTAGATGGAGGTGGCCTTTTTTGAGGACTTTAATATATGAGATATTAATGTTAGGAGACTATACTGGTTCACTTAGGCAATACAACCCCAGTACATTAAATGTTACTGTACTTTCACATCATAGAAACATAGAACATAGAAACATAGAAACATAGACTTTGACGGCAGATAAGGACCGCTAGGCCCATCTAGTCTGCCCATTTCCCTACCTACAGGATAGGCCGCAGATCCTAGTTAACCAACAGCGTATATCTTCCTGCCCCCCACAAGAATTGCCTTATGTCTGTCCCATGCATTCTTGAATTCTCCCACAGTTTTAGACCCCACAACTTCCTCAGGAAGGCTCTTCCATGCATCCACTACCCTCTCTGTGAAATAATATTTCCTCATTGCCCCTAAGACCGCCCTCCTTCTATCTTTAAATTGTGTCCCTTGTTCTTGCAAGTCTCTTTTTTCTGAAAGATGCTACCCTCTTGGACTTTGTTGATTCCCTTGAGGTACTTGAAAGTTTCTATCATGTCCCCCCTCTCCCTTCTTTCCTCAAGGGTATACATATTAAGCTCCTTTAGTCTCTCCTCATACGGCTTCTCTTGCAGACCCTGCACCATTTTAGTTGCCCTCCTCTGGACTGCCTCTATCCTGTCTATGTCCTTGCGGAGATGGGGTCTCCAGAACTGGACACAGTATTCCAGATGGGGTCTCACCAACTGTCTGTACAGAGGGATAACAACTTCCTGTTTTCTGCTGCTGATGCCTCTCTGTATACATCCCAGTATACCCCCGGCCCTCCCTACTGCCTTCTCACATTGCTTGCTAACCTTAAGGTCATCTGATATGATTACCCCCAGGTTTCTTTCCTGTTTTGTTGTTGTTACTACCTCCCCACCCATTGTATATTCTTCCCTGGGTTCTTGTTTCCAGGTGCATTATTTTGCACTTTTTGCATTGAATCCTAGCTGCCATCGTCTGACCATTCCTCCAACCTTGCCAAGTCCCTTTTCATCCTTTCCACGCCTCCTTGTGTATCAACCCTGTTGCAGATCTTTGTGTCATCTGCAAAAGGCATACTTTTCTTCCAGTCCCTCTGCAATGCCACTGATGAAGACATTAAAAGGACTGGATCCAATACTGAACCCTCAGGTACCCACTAGTAAGCCCTTTCTTCAGAGTGGACTCCATTTACAATTACCTTCTGTGTCCTGTTGTCCAGCCAATGTTTTACCCAAGGCTACCACCCTGGGACCCACTCCCAGGCTGGTTAATTTGACTAATAACCTTTGTGTGGGACTGTGTCAAATGCCTTGCTAAAAGTCTAGGTAGGCCATGTCCACAGCCCCTCTGGTCTACTACTTTGGTCACCCAGTCAAAGAAATCTATTGGATTCGTCTGATATGACCTTCCCGCTGTGAACCCATGCTGCCTTGGATCCTGTGCTCCACTGACTCTAGGTACTCAACTATTCTTTCCTTCAGAAGTGACTCCATCACTTTCCCTACCACAGAGGTCAGACTGACAGGTCTGTAGTTTCTGCCTCTGTCTTGGTCCCACTTTGTGAAGGGAATCACATCCGCCTTCCTCCAGTCCTCGGGTACCACACCATCCTCCCATGATTTATTAAAGAGTAGCCAGTGGTTTCACTAGTTCCTTCCTTAATTTTTAGAATTCTGGGTGAATTCCATCAGGACCCATTGCTTTGTCCACCTTCAGTTTTCGAGTTCTTGCAGAACCCTTCTTCTGTGAAAGGACTGGGATCGACCCCTATCAAGAGTGCTTCTGTTAATTGATTAGGCACTTCTCCTCTTTGTGAATACTGAGCAGAAATATTCGTTCAGTATTCCTGCTTTTCACTGTCCCCTCTGCCCACCCACCGCTCATTCTATTCAGCCTCACTATCCTCCCTTTGTCTTTCTACACTCTCTGATGTACCTATAAAAGGTTTTATCCCCCTTCTTAACTGAGTTGGCTATCTTTTCCTCAGTTTGGGCCTTTGCTATTCTGACTTCCCTCCCTGCTTCTTTCTGCCTTAACTGGTACAGCTCTCTGTTCTGCTCCTTCTGTGTTTCCTTATACTTCTGGAATGCTGTCTTTTTCTTCCTGACTTTCACAGCCACCTCTCTTGAGATCTCTTGACATCTTTGAAATGTTTTCTATGGCAGGCAAAATGTCAGTACTTGACACAGCAATTTCAGTTATCTCCAGTGGCCATGGCACTTATGATAGAGAGGTTACAAAAATTTGATTATAAGAGACTTTCAAATGGGAGGGCGGCCATGCTTTGGGGTAGAATTGCTTCGGTATGACAAGAATAATGGAAGTGTTCTGCATAAGTGTGCTAAGCATCACTCTTCATTTTAGTATTCCCCTCTTTTTGTTTAACTATCATTTAGACACCCTTTAGATGAGACAATATGTATACATCCGTATAATAACTGTTATGGATATGGCTATACAGGAGAGTGAAGGACAGAACTGCTTTGAAATTTTTCTTTTCTTCTCTTTTTTGTTTTATTTTCCTTTTTAATTTTTGAAAAGGACTGCTAGACTTAAGTCCCTTTTCTTTATTTTTGATTCAAGAATAGGGTAGGGTGGGGACTGTATATGTACTGTAATGGATGAACTTAATCTCATTGCCTTTTGCTTTTGTGTACAGTTATGATTTTTTTCAATAAAATTCCCCTATTCTTTTGGAGTAGTGCCATGGGATCTTTAACATCCACCTGAACTACCACCACAACAGGCAGATGGGACTTTGGTTTTAACATTTCATCTGAAAGACGGCACCTCAGGAGTGCAACACCCCCCCCCCATGCTGCACCACAGTGTCAGCACTGGGATTTAACCTACAGCCTTCTGATTTTCTGGTCTCAGAAGTGAGTGCGCAACCTGCTGAGCCACTGACACTGATTAGCACTGAATCGCATGAAATGGGAGTTTTTGATGTCATAGAATGTCGTAGAAATATGAAAATAAAGGGCAGTTGCTGGTGAGGAGAGTGGAACTCTATGTAGATCTGAAGGCATCTCAAAGCTATATTAGTTATTTATCAAAAAATCATCAAAGTGTATCAGAATATGTAACTGGCATGGAAAGAAAGATGGAAGGACAGTTAACCATGTAGAAATAATTTCCTAGCTCCTTTAATGCACTTCCTGGGTGAATTTAGTCCCTTGGTCCATGTTACCAAACGCACACATTCTACCTGGTAACAGACTACAGTGCACAAAAATAAAACCATTTTCCATTAAAATAAAAACATTCTATTTTAAGTGTAATAACCCACTCCAGGAGATGGGCTTCTTGATAATTTGTTTTTTTAATCCTGTGTTTATCTCGTCACCGTAGTTTGCTCCATTCTGCTTGTCTGACTCCCTTCCAGCCCCACCAACTACTGGGAGTCACCTCCACCACTTACCCTGGACCATCTGTGGGTGGTGGGTGGGTGCAGTGGTTGGTAGTGTAGGGCCTGTAAGGAAGCCAGCATTATACTGCCTGCTGTCAGTGTTTCTCACCTGTCTTCTCAACAAGGGTTGCTGGTGTGCAACCCGGGTCAGCCTCAGGTTTCTTGAGAATTATTGCACTTTTCAGGTGCACTGAAAGGCACTTCAGCCCTTCCTATTCACCTGGGGCATGTATTAATTCTCTAGAAACCCATGCCCCTGTCCTGTGGAATTGCTTAATTGTTTAAGGGTCTATGAGTCTGTTGCCCTACTGGACAAAATAAAAATAACAAAAGTGGGGAGATACCTGCACAAATGTAAGGTAGCAAAAGAGAAGGGCCACACACTCACCCATATATAGCTTTTACAATCCTTAGCTTTATTTTTTGTTATTTAGAGTTTGTCTTAGAGTAAGTTTTTCCTTTCCATCTACAGTATAATCCTGATTGTTTCTATCCCTCACGTACGAGTATCTTGACTTAACCTTTAAAGGCTATTCCATTTACTGGCACAGAGGAGGCAGTGCTGGGCCCTGCAGTCAGCAGGTCAGGGATAGAAATACTAAGGGGTTCAAACAACCGGCATTATAGAAGTAAAGGAAAAAAAATATACTAAGAAAAACTGTGATACAAGGGACCACTATCTCTGAAAAAGCTGTGAAGCAATACGTTAGCATTTTTTTTGTGTTTTGTTTTTTTCGGTTACTATTTGTTTACAGAAAGAATAGAAAGTATTTGATTAATCCCTTTAGTGCCCTATGCCATACAATGTACAGCACAGGACACTAATTTGCATGGCCATAAAGACGTACATTGTACATCTTAACAGAAGGGACATCAGGAAGGTGGATCCCCGCTATCCTTTCCAAGTCTGACCCATGGGATCTCATGAGGAGCCCTTAGTCTCACAATAGCGGGAGTCTGGAATGCAGCAGCCATCTCGTGCTTGCAGAAAGCAATGCAAACACATGGTGTGTCTGGTTTCACTTTCTAAAACAGATGTTGAGAAGAGACATTGTAGCAGGGCAGATGGAGATTCCAGATCTCTATTTTATTTTAGTCTTTGGTAACCAGGTAAAGCCCACTAAGCACAAGTGCCTGTTTTCAAGGGCGACCTGGAAGCACTAGGGGGTTAAGTGACTTGTTCAGAGTCATACAGTTTGCAAGTGGAGGTTGTGGGAATCCAACCCAAGTCTGCTGGATGTACAGTACCAAGCCCATTCACAGCTCATTACTCTAACCTCTAGGGTGTAGTACCAACCCCCCCAAATAATTGACAGCAGCCTTGTCCACGGGTGGGGAGCGAACTGCCAACCTTGGGAGCTACAACCAGTGGCCAGAGTCTCTGCGATGCACGATCCTCCTGAGCTATTTGCTCCCCCTATGTTTGGAGTTTAAAAAAACAAGATAAAACCCATAAAATCAAGGACCTGTAGTGTCCTTTTATAGATGCATTGTTGGTTTGAGCAATTTGGATGTTTTAGGCAGGGTTATTTTCTTTTTTTAAAAAGTTACTTTTTTCTCTCTTTTTTTGGCTTGTGTCTTGTATTTCGTCCATTTAAACATTTGTTTTAATTTTTTTTGCAGATCGCTGTTGCTTTAGGGCTCCTGTTGCTTTCCTAACTGTTGTTTTAGGGTGTGTTAAAAGGATTTGTTGTTCTGTATAGTGCTTTTTATTTTCTCTAATTTACTCCCATTTGGTGTCCTTCTCAGTGCTTCCAGTGACATTGTGCCCTTTGAGTCTTACATGGTTACAAAAACATGATAAAAAACAAAGAAATAAAAAGAAAAGTACATGAGAACTTGTTTGTTAGTATACAGCAATGCTGTACATGTCAGCAGCGGAATACAAACCTACGGCTCTAGGTTCTCACCTGGTTACTAAACAGTAAATAAAAAAAAAACATAGGAGAAATTGTTTCTTAGTGTAACCCCCCTGCAAATGGGGGTTCCCAAAAGACTTCCAGGAGCTTGCTTGAATGCTCCAAGCCTGAATGGTGTTTGGCATTTAAGCCATTTATCAGTGAGTGTTTTTAGAGCCTCTGGTGCTGTCTCTTTAAGAGCTGTCTGCTTGCAGACATAATTAGTTTGTATGGGGGACTGTGTGTTTCTTTGATTGAGTACCACTCAAGCTGCTGCCAATTCACTTCATTTTTGCAGTCACTAGGAGTGCAAAGGGAACCTATCTGAAAGATGTAACTGTTTGCCAGAAATTATTTAGAGTAACAATGAAATTACAGTTTGTCTAACCTGCTTTCTTTGCAGTCAGAACTGTGTCTGCTAGTTCCCCATTCTAGTTTTGAACTGCTGAACTGGACCAATCAGTGTGGGGTAAGCTAGCTCTAAAATGGTGCCTTGGACGAATCAGAACTTGGACTCATAATCTGAGCCAGCCACAAGAGGATTGTATGGGCAGTGACTCTGGGAGATGTAGTTTAGACTTCAGTGCCTTTTTGGACCAACAGCAGCAGTCTATTGTGAGTGACAGCCAATCCAGTCAAGAACTGGGAGGAACTCAAAGGAAGTGCCGGTTTTGTCGGTTGGAGTTTCAGTTGAGTTTTTGGCAGTGAAGAAGGAAGGAGCCCTGTGCTTTTTCAGTGTGCAGTTTTAGTCAAAAAACGTGTGTAAGACCCAGAGTTCCGGTCTGCAGCTTGTGTAACAGCTTGTTAGGACTGAATCTGTCCTGTGAAAAGAATCAAAGGATCTCTGAAGAGTAGAAACCAGGCTCACCCTGTAGAAGACTGGAGGAATTGCTGAAAATTGCATTCGGTCTGTCAGGAACTGAATCTGCTGTGTGTTCTCCGGGTATTGTGTCAGTAATTGCGATTGGGATACAGATGCAGCCTGCCTGGTATAGTGCTTTCTTTTATATGGATGTGTGAAGAGGTTTGTGTACCTCAAGTGAGCCCTGCTGACATTGAAGGACCCTATCTTATTTGGAGGTCGTGAGTACTAATTCAGGGTCGCTCCCTGTTGAATTGCCACATTAAATCCAAATGGAATTACTGTACTGCTGACTGTTTAATTCTCCTTTTCTCTGTGTGAAAGGGCCCCTACCAGCTGCCACGGTTTGGACTAGCCACTAGGGCTTGGGTACCCAGGGACAGTAACTGATAGGGATAGGCCTGTGCACAGAGCCATAGGTAGATTATTAGAGTGATAAGCTAATTAACCTGATTTCCCCCTGTCCTTGTTATATCCCCTAAATAAATCAGAGCTGCTTGTTTCAGCAAAGTTATACTGCCTGAGGTATTTGTCTATGTTAAAGTACTGTACTGTGATTGTTGCACTGTATCTATTTCACAGGAGGTCCCAGTGCCAGAACCAGACCTGGGGTAAGTGTATACTGTGAAGGTAATTCTGATATATTGTGTGGGCCACTAGTGGGAAGAAAGGAGTTTGCAGTGTCCCAGAGGGCTGTGACCAAGTTAGTTTAACTATTGCAAACCCTGACCTCTGGGTGGAGGCACCCATTGGATCCAGGCCCCTCAACCTGTTAGTGGCAAATCAGGCAGGGGTAGTAGCCCTGGGATAGCGCCATCTAGGGGTTACATCTTGAGGCTCACCGCTGGGATTGTGTGTCCTCTAGTGGCCATATTTACGAACCACTGTTAAGAAAAAAATGGGTACCCCGACAGAAGTGGCTGTGCACCGGCTGGTGGAGTGGTGTACTGGGAGGAGATCGACCCCAAAATGCTATGCTTATCCTGGACATCCCCTGGGTATCAACACGGACACTGTGCAGGGAGTACTTTCCAAGGTGGAAGGTTTACAAAACCCTGTGGTGGTGGGTCGGCATGCTAATCTGCTCACCCACACTTTCCTGGCCCTAGTAGAGTTTAAGGATCCCATAGATAGCTCCAAAGTGCCACAGACCATTACCCCAGAGGGAGCCTCACTGCTTGGAGAGTGATAACTAAGGACAGTAAAGACCGGGGGAATCAGCCCCACCACTATCTGAAACTTTTGAGGAGAAATTTGCTGAATGGTTGCTGGGAGAGGGGAAACTGTGGAGGACTTGAAGAAACTATTCTTGCCACCTGGGGTGTTCCTCCCCAACACCTCTCCTGCTCCAGTGCCCGTAATGGTGGCTGAACCAATGCAGACTCCTATTTCTGCACCTGCCATTAGTCACGACTCTTACCGAAGGTTGAGGATCTTCTCTGGCACCCTCCCCACCCCCAAAGGGAGGATGACTGGGAGACCTGGATAGACTATATTGCCCCCAAGTGCTAGAATGGCAATGCTGGTGGCGAAAAGAGGGTTAGTGAGAGCCTCCGAGGTCCTGCCTGGCTACCATCCGTGCTAAACGGGCTAGTAACCCTGAGGCGACTGCACAGGCCTATCTTGAGGCCTTGGAGAATGTGTATGGGAGCCCAGATTCTGATGAGGACCTATGGTGGAGAGTAAGAGATGCACAACAGTACCAAGGGAGTTGTTGTCTGTGTATGTATCTCGGCTGGAAAAATTGTTGCAAGAATGCCTCAGAAAGGTAGTTTGCCAGCGATTGAACTGGACCGAACCAGGCTGGACAGGATCCTTAAGTCTGCCCCTTCTCAGAACTGCTGTTGCTTCAGTTACGCCTGGCAGATCGACTGGAATCCCCACCCTCCTATGATGAGTTAATGAGAGAAATCGAGGAGTTGAGAAAGACGACCTCGGGAGGGACCTGCACCAATAGCTGCGGCTACGACCCGAGTGACTAAGGGTGACCCATCATGAAGTTCAGGGCAGAGGTTGGCAGTCAATGAGTGCTCTGACAAGGAAAAGATATGCCACAATGGGGCAACTGTTGAGAGAGATCCGGGAATTCAAAAACAGTCCCTTTATGAGAGGCCACGCCTGCAAGTCACGAGGCCCTGACCTATATCCGACTGCATCTGCTATGGGGGTGGGGTACCCACCATGTATCTCCTGCTGATAACAGCTCCGAACCTCGATTCCTTGACCATGAAGTGGAGAAACTGACGAGATGTCTCCAAATGCTTATCACGCCGCAGACAGAGATGGCACCAAGGTTTCCAGTTAGTAATACCCCGCCCTGGCTCTCTAGTGTGCCTGCGCCAGCTCAAACTCCAGAAAGTATGTTTTGCTATAATTGTGGGAAAGATGGGCACATGAAAGAGATGCCAGTCCCCAAAAGACACTGACAAAGTTGCATATAGGCTACAAGGAGAGCTTGGGAGAAGAAATCAGTGGTTAAGAGGTGCGACATGATCCCAGTGAGGCACCAAAAAATGCTAATCCACGCCCTTTGTGGCAAGGTCAGTTGCCCAGGCCCCCACTACCGCCTCTCCAGACTGGTCCAGAATAGTGGGTCCTCCATGGAGACCACTGTAAAGGTGAATGGAGTGTCTACAAGAGCTGTATTAGACAGTGGCTCCCAAGTGACAATTATGTTCCAGGATTGGTATCAGAAGCATTTGTCAGACGTACCCTTACAACCATTAGAAGGACTGCATGTATGGGGTTAAGTGAGAAGGCCTACCCCTATTCCGGTATATCCGAATTTGGCTGTCTTTCCCCACCTCCGTGGCTGGAGTGGCTGAACAAGTAGAGACCCTAGCCTTAGTGTGTCCCCCACTGGACTGTATGGATGGTGTCCCTTTGTTGATTGGAACAAATGCTCATATGTTCGGAAGGCTGGCACAGTTGTGTTATGAAAACAGGGGTCAAAGACTAGTAGAGCTTTAAGAGTTCGGCTTTAATTAAGAAGGCCTATGAGGCACAGAGAGATGCTGAAAAACAGAACCAGAGGAACCGGTCGGAATTGTATGGAAGAAGGATCCTGAGTCTCTGATCCTGGCGCCAAATGCCCAGTGTACCTTACAGGAGAGGTCCGTATCAGAAAGGATGTTAAGAATAAAATATTAATGTTGGATGCACCAGGCGATGGAAAATTGCCAGAGGGACTGCTGGTAGCTTAGTATTTTGCCCGCTAGAGCCCATGCTTATGCCAGAAGGGTAATGGTCCAAGTTCATAATGTGTCTGAAAGAGACATTTGAGTAAACAGAGGTTGCATCCTGGCTAATGTGCATTGTGCAGACACTGCAGTGCTACCCAGCAGCAAGAGTTCAAGGAAGAATGACAGAGTAACGCCTGACTTGTTTGATTTCGCGACTCCCGCTGCCAGCTGAATGGAAAGTGAGGATCAGTGAGAAGCTTGCCCAGAGAGACCAGGTGTTTTCTTTAAAGGAATGGGATGTGGATGTGTGCGGAGCTGAGCACATCCGGCTGCATGACGAAAGACCATTTCGTGAGAGGTCTCGCACTGGCACCTGCTGACATAGATGATGTGAGACGGCATCTGCAAGAGATGTTAGCTGCTGGTGTAATACAAGAATCCAGAAGCCCTATGCTTCCCATTGTGGTAGTGAGGAAAAGAATGGAACAGTAAGGATGTGTGTGGATTATCGCACCTTAAACCGGGGACTATCCCTGATCAGTACACAATGCCCCGCATTCAGGATGCTTTGGACTGCCTAACGGGAGCAAGTGGTTCTCTGTGCTGGATCTCCGCAGGGTACTACCAGATCCCGATGGCCCCAGAGGACCGTGAGAAGACGGCCTTTATCTGTCCACTTGGCTTCTATGAATTCATGAGGATGCCTCAAGGGATTTCAGGTGCCCCAGCCACTTTTCAACGATTGATGGAGCGTGCAGTGGGGGACATGAACTTACTAGAGTGCCTGGTATACCTAGATGATGTTATTGTATTTGGCAGCTCACTGGAGGAACATGAGAGCAGATTATTTAAGGTATTGGACCGACTGGAGGACTTTGGCCTTAAACTGTCCATTAATAAGTGTCAATTCTTTCAAACATCAGTAAAGTATGTGAGACACATAGTATCCACCGAGGAATAGAGACCACCCAAGTAAAGTTGAGGCCTTGACCACCTGGCCACAGCCCAAAAATCTAAAAGAACTGCAAAGATTCCTGGGATTCTGTGGTTATTATCGGCGCTTCATCAAGGACTATTCAAGAGTGATCCGCCCTTTACTTAACCTTACTCAAGGGTATCCCCAACCCACAAAAAATACCAAAAGTCAGCGTCCCTCAAGACTGAAAGAGTGAATTTTCATCCGAGTGAAGTATTTGGGGCCCGCTGGACTCCTGATTGTGAGACTGCTTTTCATGAGATCATATATCAACTTACCCATGCTCCAGTGCTGGCCTATGCTGATCCAAGAAAACCTTACGTCCTGCACACTGATGCTAGCTTGCAAGGGTTGGGGGCTGTTGTACCAAGAGCACGAGAATGGCCTGAGACCAGTGGCCTTGCCAGTAGAAGCCTGACCCCATCCGAAAAGAACTATCCTGTACATAAGTTAGAGTTCCTAGCTTTGAAGTGGGCTTTTGTTGACCAATTCCATGAGTACTTGTATGGGGCTAAAATACTAGTAAAACTGACAATAATCCTTTGACCTATGTGCAGACCTCAGCTAAGTTGGATGCCACTGGCCATAGGTGGCTTTCTGCATTATCTACATATGACTATGCTCTCGAATAATGAGCAGGTCTGAACCACATAGATGCTGATGCTCTCTCCCGGAGGCCTGTTCCCCAGAATGATTGGGTCCGATTGGAGAACCTGACATTCGGGCACTCTGCCGAAGTTTGACAGGAGGAACAAATGTCCACGGACGCAGTGGACTGCATGGTGGATTGCTTGGGAGCCTCTGAGAATTGCATACCTGCTGCTTATTGCCACTTTTCTGCAATAGACATTGGTGCACTGCCTCAGCTGGACAATGACAGTATTCGGGCGGCTCAATCCCGCGATCCCATGATCAAAGCAGCTTTAGAAGCCCTCTATGCAGGAAAAGATGTGTCCAAATTACGCTCCACTGATTTGAGAACTGCACTGTTATACAAAGAAGGTCCTAAGTTGAAACTGAGCAATAAACTGTTATACAGAGAAACAGTAGACAGAGGGGGACAAGTAGACAAACAACAACTAGTGCTGCCCACTGCCTTTCGAGACTCAGTACTGAGATCCTTGCACAACCACATGGGGCACCTTGGTATAGACAGAACACTTGACTTGGTGAGATCCAGATTCTATTGGCTAAGATGGGGCTGATGTGGAGCAACACATTCGAACTTGTAGTCGCTAAGCATAGAGGAAAGCTTTGCCCAGAGGGCTGCCCCTTGTTAACATAACCACCAGTGCACCCATGGAGCTGGTCTGTATTGATTTTCTAAGTTTGAGTCAGATCAAAGAAGTATCAGTGATGTGCTGGTGGTCACTGACCATTTCACGAGATATGCCCAAGCTTTCTCCACCAAAGACCAGAAAGCATCCACTGTAGCCAAAGTACTTGTAGAAAACTTTTTGTTCACTATGGGCTCCACAAAGAATCCATTCTGATCAAGGGAGAGACTTTGAGAGTCGCCTTATCAAAGAGATGCTTTCTCTGTGGGAGTGCGAAGTCCAGAACCACTCTTACCACCCCAGGGGACCCACAGCCTGAACGCTTCAACCGCGACTTTGCTAGATATGCTAGGCACCCTGCACCCAAAGGACAAGCCTAGATGGAGCCAACAAATTAGCACCCTGGTACATGCTTATAACTGCACCAAAAGTGATGCCACTGGATTCTCCCCTACCGCCTGATGTTTGGAAGAGAAGCTCGACTACCAGTAGATGTGTGTTTTGGGGTCTCTCCTGATGGGGTTCAAGCTGACAACTATTTACAGTATGTGCAAAAGTTAAAGGCCCAGCTAACTCATGCACTCAACTGGCTCAAACCATGGCTGCCAAAAGAAATCTGGCCAACAAAGAAAGGTATGATAAAAGGTGAAAGCACAGGAACTCCAGGAGGGAGATCGGGTATTGCTAAGAAATCTGGGACTGCATGGCAAGCACAAGATTGCTGACAGATGGCACCATCTCCCTCACATTGTAGTGGGCAAACTAGATGATCTGCCAGTGTACAAAGTAAGGCCTGAGAATAATTCAAAAGATGTAAAAACAATGCATAGAAATCATTTACTGCCCATTGACAAATCCTGATTGAGTCTGAGCCCCAGAAGATGCCCTCTGGACCAGTGACTAGAGCTGCTGCTAAGAAAGACCAAGGAAGTCTGCACCTACAGAAGCAGAGTTAAAGTGTTCCCCTGCACAAGTCCCAGTTGAGCATGACTGTCAGTCCATATCAGAAGAAAGTGAGAGTGACTTTGAATACTATCCTTCTTACGAACTGAGTCAATTGTTTCGGGGCAATCCCCTAGTCAATACTGGAGACAAAGCTGGGCCTTCTGACTGTCTAAGCCCCAGCTTCATCCCTGGAGCCAATGCTCCCAGAAAGTGAAGTGCAAAGCATCAGATCAGATGAAATGGAATCATTGTGCATGGTTGAACTGTTTGAGCTTTCAGGAGGAAAATGATAGATTGGGGCAGACTGGTGATACACCGAACAAGAAGAGTATTTTGAGTGCCCTGACAGTCCACTGCCAGTGTCCGAAAGCTCTCCATGCGAGCCAAATGTTGTGGACTCAGAAACTGTAACTCCTGGAGCTGAAAGTGCCCCAAGTTCTAGCCTCTCTACCCCATGGAGACTCCCCTGACAAGTGAGGACAATGCTGAAAATGAGGCTCAGAGTGCAGAGACTATAACAGTTCCCTAGAAGGACTGGTCGAGCTGTAAAGCCTGTGGTGCACCTCAGTTATGATTCACTTGGGAGGCCTGTGGACTTGCCTCTCAATGTTGTCCATAAAGGAGTGATGTGTCCCGAGCTCATTGCCCAAACTGAGCATCAGTGCTAACTCCAAGTTACTTGTGTTGCCCTCTATATGGTGCCCTTGCCCCATCCAGCCCCAAGGTAACTGATAGGGAAGGCCCCCTCTTCAGGTTTCATGTACAAGAGGTAATAACTTGAGTTATGGTACAATGTGTATGTAATACTGTGTAAAGAGTGACATACTGCAATGTTTCAGAAATGTGTTCTTGGTAAAATGATATATTGACTGATGATTACATGTGCGAGCCTAATGCAAATGTATATGGTTGCAGTTGAAACTTATGGGGGTAATTGCTTGACGCGGACGTCAAGCTTTCCCAGGCCAGGAAGGGTGTAACCCCTGCAAATGGGGGTTCCTAAAGACTTCCAGGAGCTTGCTTGAATGCTCCAAGCCTGAATGGTGTTTGCATTTAAGCCATTTATCAGTGAGTGTTTTAGAGCCTCTGGTGCTGTCTTTAAGAGCTGTCTGCTTGCAGACATAATTAGTTTGTATGGGGACTGTGTGTTTCTTTGATTGAGTACCACTCAAGCTGCTGCCAATTCACTTCATTTTTGCAGTCACTAGGAGTGCAAAGGGAACCTATCTGAAAGATGTAACTGTTTGCCAGAAATTATTTAGAGTAATAATGAAATTACAGTTTGTCTAACCTGCTTCTTTGCAGTCAGAACTGTGTCTGCTAGTTCCCATTCTAGTTTTGAACTGCTGAACTGGACCAATCAGTGTGGGAGTAAGCTAGCTCTAAAATGGTGCCTTGACTGAATCAGAACTTGGACTCATAATCTGAGCCAGCCACAAGAGGATTGTATGGGCAGTGACTCTGGGAGATGTAGTTTAGACTTCAGTGCCTTTTGGACCAACAGCAGCAGTCTATTGTGAGGACAGCCAATCCAGTCAAGAACTGGGAGGAACTCAAAGGAAGTGCCGGTTTTGTCGGTTGGAGTTTCAGTTGAGTTTTGGCAGTGAAGAAGGAAGGAGCCCTGTGCTTTTCAGTGTGCAGTTTTAGTCAAAAACGGTGTAAGACCCAGAGTTCCGGTCTGCAGCTTGTGTAACAGCTTGTTAGGACTGAATCTGTCCTGTGAAAAGAATCAAAGGATCTCTGAAGAGTAGAAACCAGGCTCACCCTGTAGAAGACTGGAGGAATTGCTGAAAATTGCATCGTCTGTCAGGAACTGAATCTGCTGTGTGTTCTCCCGGTATTGTGCAGTAATTCGATTGGGATACAGATGCAGCCTGCCTGGTATAGTGCTTTCTTTTATATGGATGTGTGAAGAGGTTTGTGTACCTCAAGTGAGCCCTGCTGACATTGAAGGAACCTATCTTATTTGGAGGTCGTGAGTACTAATTCAGGTCGCCTCCCTGTTGAATTGCCACATTAAATCCAAATGGAATTACTGTACTGCTGACTGTTTAATTCTCCTTTTCTCTGTGTGAAAGGGCCCTACCAGCTGCCACGGTTTGACTAGCCACTAGGGCTTGACCCAGGGACAGTAACTGATAGGGATAGGCCTGTGCACAGAGCCATAGGTAGATTATTAGAGTGATAAGCTAATTAACCTGATTTCTGTCCTTGTTATATCCCCTAAATAAATCAGAGCTGCTTGTTTCAGCAAAGTTATACTGCCTGAGGTATTTGTCTCATGTTAAAGTACTGTACTGTGATTGTTGCACTGTATCTCATTTCACAGGAGGTCCCAGTGCCGGAACCAGACCTGGGGGTAAGTGTATACTGTGAAGGTAATTTGATATATTGTGTGGGCCACTAGTGGGAAGAAAGGGGGGTTGCAGTGTCCCAGAGGGCTGTGACCAAGTTAGTTTAACTATTGCAAACCCTGACCTCTGGGTGAAGGCACCCGCCATTGGATCCAGGCCCCTCAACCTGTTAGTGGCAAATCAGGCAGGGGTAGTAGCCCCTGGGATAGCGCCATCTAGGGGTTACATTAGTATACAGCAATGCTGTACATGTCTGTAGCGGAATACTAACCTACAGCTCTAGGTTCTCACCTTGTTACTAAACAGTAAATTAAAAAAAAAAAAGATCTGATAGTACACCTAGCCACATTGTAAGTGTCCATAGTGGGATTCAAATCTAGGCATCTAGGTTCTCTCCTGTATGTGCCAATGCTAGGCAAAACATTTAGAGCCTTTTAACTACACTATCCCAAAGTGATTTACAATCCAGGAGAGGAAGGAGAGAGAATCCTACTTATTTAGTTATTTATTTTTATTTATTACTTATTCTGAAATACACCTTTGAGTACAAGTGCTCTTTTACAAAGGTTCCACATCACTGAATAGTTACAGAGATTTCATCAAATAGAATACAAGAGAAAGCAGATTCATCACAGCATTGTCACTAAGAAGTTAGAGATTTCAACAAAAGGATACAGGAGGATGTAACAATAAGATCCAGGAGAATGCAGATCCTTCGGACCATTGTCTAAGGTGTACACGTAGGGGCATTGTCACGGGCACAATCAAGAGACATACCTGCAGCATAAGTGTATTCGAATAGTGACAATACAAAACAACACAGGCAAGAGCAGTTCAAAGGGAGCATTGTACAATTAAATAACTAAGATTATCACTCGTCAAAGAATCAGTTGTAGCAGTTGCATTTGGATTCAGGTGAAAGAACCTTTCTTAATTCCCTCTTGAACTGGACTATTTTAAGGAGGCCTAACAAGGATTCAGGTAGGTCATCAAACCAATGTGGAGCTCTGACAGCGAAGGAACGCATGGCCTGACTCATTCTGCAGAAGGGCACAGATAGAGCATTCCTGGTCATATGACCATCTAAGGCATACCTTTCATGTGCTGTGCCTTACTCTTATTTGTATATAGTGATCCCGGGTCACCCTAGTAAATGGGCTTTGTGCCCAGTGGCCTTACCTAATTACCAAAGATTAATAATAAAAATTAAAAAATAACATAAAACATAGTTCCAAAGAACTGTCAGTTTGTATACAGTGACAGTACTCAGAGTGGGATACAAAGCTAGGACTCTAGGTTCTCACCTGGTTATCAAAGAATAAATAAAATGTAAAATAAAGCAGAATAAATTGTCAGCTGGTATACAGCGATTACACCCTTCCACATTGTGAGTAAGTGTTCATAGTGGGATTCAAACCTAAGCCTCTATGTTGTCACCTGCGTGCTCCAAGCACTATGCCAAACATTTAATGCCTTTTAATTGCACTGTTCCAAAGGGCATTACAATCTAGGAGAAGGGGCAAGAGAATATCTCTGCCACTAGGATATACTGCTTGCAAATCATGTCACAGAAATACACAGCAGAGGAGATCCTAAAAGATATCATCGGCTGTGAGTCAGAGTTGGATGATTTTATTAATCCAGAATCTGGGAGAGATTACTGCTCAAGCAATACCCCCTCTGATGATACAATATCAAGTGATGCTGATGAGAATGGTCCAGTCTAAGTCCCCACATGGACGTAAGTGCACGTCTGCCGAAGCAAGTGCCAGCCCAAGCCTAAAAGGAAAATGCAGAAACACAGGCATCAGCCTGATTTGCAGCCTAAGCAAGCATTCAAGCGTAAAAAGTAGAAGTATAGGGATCTGCATAAACCTGTGCCAGGGCTCCCATATCTACAGGGATTCCTGTATTTTACAGGGATTTGGAGGCATCTACAGGAAAACTCTTCCCATAGACTTGCATTGGTTATACAGGAAAACAGGGCAATTCAGCTTCCATCGGAAATAATGTAATCTACAGGAAAACACAGGAATATCACCCTGGAGTTACAGGGAAAATGCCAAACCAATATGGGAGCACTGCTGTGCAGGTATCGGATCCTAAGATATTCCCCCAAAAGAGGCCCCATTTAAACCTTTGATAGAGCTAGAGGTTGCAGTGCAGGCTGAGGGGTGTCAGGCAAAGTGTAAGCACAAGCAAAAGCACCTGCCTAATTTTGTGACCCTGTCAGACCAAGAAGGGTTTGCCATTGAGATGGAGGCAGTAATGCAGACTGAGGAAAGTTGCAAAAAATGCAAGTACAAGCAACTGCCACAGACAAAGACATTGCCTTAACCTGAAAAAGAATTACTGATTGAGCCAGCATCTACAACTCGGGTCAAGCGCAAAAAGCAGAAAAAAAGCAAAAGAATTGCCAGAGCCCAAGTTTCTGCCTGAACAAGAAGCTCATTTAGAGCCTGCAACTCAGAGCACTCATACAAAACAAAAACACAGGCATTGGCTCCGGTCTGAGACATTGCTTGAGCCTCAAATGCTGCCCAGTCAACAAGCCCCCTGGGAGTCTGCATTTTCTCATTATAGAGTGCCTGCAATACAGTATGAGGGTAGGTTCAAAAAGCAAAAGCATCTGCCTGAGCCCAAATTAAAGCCCCAGCCTATGTAAGAACCTCAGCCAAAAACTGAAATGCAAGCAGCTGCTTGAGCCTGACATACTACCCAAGCCTGAAACTCTGCCCAGAGAAGATAACCAGCTTGACCATGACTCACTGGCCAAGCCTGATTCAACACCTCTGTATTACCCGCCACCTGAGCCTGATCCTCTGCCTGACCTTGGTATCCTGCCTGAACCTAACACTCTACCTGAGCCTGACACTCTGCATAAATCTATCGTCTTAGCCGTGGGAGACAAGCAGCTTGAGCATATACTGTCTGAGCCTGACACCTTGTTAGCATATGAGTCCTTACCCATCTATAGTGCCACTTCCTTAAATGAATCTGATCCCTCAGCAATGACTGACTCTGAAACATAGCTACAAGCCATGGCAGTCACTACAGTGGTTACATTCCTGTTTATTAACGTAATTCTCCAAATATGGAAAATCATGTGTCTCCCCCCCCCCCCGTTTACTGGTAATGCAGGTGTCCGTACTGACTCAAAGAAGTTTACCCCCATACAATATTTCCAGTTCTTTTTTTAGCAATTAAATAGTGTCTCAAATAGTAGTGCAAACAAATTTATATGCAGAGCAGTTTTGGACTCAGTATAGGGACAAGCCAAAACCACATGCAAGGGATCACCAGTGGTGTCCTACAAATTTAGAGGAAATGAAAAGGTTCTGGGGTGACGCTGAAAACTGGGACAGTGAAAAAAAACACCAGATGCATGTACTGGTCCACCCACCCTGCTCATTCTACCGCAGTTTCCAGCTATAATGAGTAGGAACCAGTTTCAGCTTCTGCTGAGGTGTATGCACTACAATGACAACACTCACGTTTTGCCAAGGGACAATCCAGAGAATTATAGACTATTTAAATTAAGGCCTATTATCGAGTATCTCTTTAAAAATATTTTCTGAGATGTACACACCATTCCTAAACATCTCAGTGGATGAATCCCTTCTGCTGTTCAATAGGAGAATTATATTTAAACAATTCTTTCCTCTGAAATGTGCCCAACATAGAATTAAACTGTACAAACTTTGTGAAAGTTCCACTGGGTGCACATACCGTTTCAGAATCTACACAGGAAAGGATGCCACGCAGGATGTTCAAGACTGCATCCTATGTCTGAACACAAATGAGAAAATTGTGTGGGACCTAATTCTCCCCTTGCTAAACTCTGGCTACAACCTTTACGTAAATAACTTCTACACTGGAATTCCTCTTTAATATCCTGTAGCAGCTAGATACAGTAGCTTGTGGCACGATCAGGCCCAACAGGCAGGGATTTCCCAAAGAGTTGACAGTCAGAAAGCAAAAATGTGGCAAGACCAGTGTTCTCCAAGGTGGTGAATTGCTGGCTGTAAAACTCACAGATAAAAAAGATGTGTACCTCCTAAGTACAATTCATGAGGAACGTACAGCAGCTGTTATGGTTCGTGGTCAGGACAAACTGATAAACAAGCCTCAGTGTGTCCTAGATTATAATTAGCACATGGGAGGCGTGGACAAAACAAACCAGATGCTTGAGCCCTGTGATGCCACTCAAAAAACTATGGCTTGGTACAAGAAATTAGCTATTCACCTGCTTCAACTGGCCATGTACAGTGCTTTTATTCTGTACCGGGCAAATGCATCTGGTCCTTTAAAATCCTTCTTAGATTTCCAAACTGATGTTATCTCGTGTCTCCTATTTGATTCAACAGAAATACCTGAAATGGAATGGAATGAAGGTATAGCCAGACTGACAGAAAGACATTTCTGCAGAACGCTCCCACCTACTGAAAGGAAGGCTTGACCCCAAAAGAGGTGTAGAGTTTGCTACAAGAAAGGCATCAGGAGACACATGAGATATTATTATCCACAGTGTCCCACAGAGCCAGGCCTGTGCCTGCAGAATTGGTTTGAGAAATACCACACCTAGCTCATTTACCGGAATGACTGATACAAAAACTCATGCTGTACAGGAGGGGAAGGCCAGCGCAGTCACTAGGTTAAAAACATTTTGGAAGAGGTTATTATTTTATCTCAGCACCCACAAAACTTTGTTGTTGTTATTATTCTTTCAGTAATCAAGTACTGCCCGCTAGGCACAGTGCCTGTTCTCAGGGGCAACCTGCGAGGACTGGAAAGGTTAAATGACTTACTCAGGGAGGTTTAGGGAATCAAATACTGCTGGATGTACCAAACTCATTCACAGCTCGGTATTCTAACTTTTAGGCTATACTACCAGTCCTTAATTCAAGGGAACACAGGCTATTGTTTATAAGTGCAGGAGTAGTATAGTTTCTTTTTTAACTCATATTTTATGGCATTTTCCAACAAGTAAATATAAGTAATTTTTTTTAAGAAACACAGTTCTATGTGATATTTGCACAGTAAAAAATAAAATGAATGCCATACATACGAGTTTTTTTTAAATAGTAGTTTAAAGTTACTTAGTGGGTCCAGAATGTTAAAGTGCTCAGCATTACTTCTCTGGCCTGTAGAAACCTACAGTAATATGTCATTATAGGAAAAGTATTTATTTTCTGAATCTTCAGAAAATAACACCCCCATTCAAAGGGCTGCTACCCATAATTGTCCTATGAATTATGCACAATAATATAAAACACATGAAAATGTGCAATATTCTCTCTTTTCAAACTACATGTCTTGTCATTTTATGTTGCATTTTCAAAACCATCCCATTTCTAATTCTGCCAGAGTATTCCTGTAATGCAGGTGCCAAATACATGCACTCTTACCATGACATTCTGTCCACACCTGCCTATTACAATATACCTATGTAGAAAACATTGTCATGCGGTGCCATACTGCCCGTATTTCCCACCCCCAGAAACCTTCAATGAGTTGCTTTACCCAGAAAACAGTATATATTGCTTTAAAGTACAGTATACAAACTGAAGATTTCAGTGGTGCATGAGAAAGTCTCCCCACCCAAATGTTTGCTATCCATAACCCTCCATTGAATTAGGCTCCATAGCTAAAATACTTCAAAAAATGCAATATTTTGGCCTTTTCTGCCTAACTATCTGACTTTTTCATTTTCAAGTATGAAATCCTCCCACATTTGGCGTCCTCAGGGTGTACTAACTGCGTAGATACCACAAACTTGTACCTCCACCAAAGGATCCATTGCACAAAATGCTCCAAACCTATTATCATTACATGTACAGGGTTCTAAAATACACTTAGCAATCTGTATATTTTGAGCCTGTTTCTACCAGAATCTGTCATAAAGAACCATAGGTTTGGTACTGTTGTAACCAGTTCTCTCTCTAGAATCCAACAAAGGGGTGTTCATATACTTGTATCCTATTTTACATATTCAGTTAAAAAATATGAGAATTATGCAAATTAACATTATTTTTCACAGTCCTACTAAATGTAGAGGAGGATTATGGGTGGCAATATTTGGGTAGTATGTAATGTTACTGAAGATTAAAACCAATATTTTTGCAGTTTCAGGAAATATATACTTTTCCTATGGTACCATAGTGTCCTAAATGTCTACAGGCCAGAGAATCAGCTCTGTGCATTTTCCTTTATGGGCCAAATTTTCTACTTTAAATTACACTTAGCACCCTATACAGAATGTTTCAAGCCTATTTCGACAAACCTTTGTGGTAAAGGCACATAAATGTGGTATCACTGTAACCGGTTGTCTCATTAGAATCCACAAATGTGGTATTTGTGTACCTCCAGCCTATGTATGATACTAAGACATTTGATTTGCTAAAGTGGGAAAATTATGCAAATTTCCATCATTTTTCATAGTTCTGCCAAATGTAAAGGAGGATTATGGGTAGTAAACATTTGGACAGCGGGCAGTGTTACATAATTCAAAAACCAGTATTGTGTGCCATTTCAGAAAATATTTACTTTTCCTATATAATATAAAAATATATACTAAATATATAATATATAAAAAAATATATATACTTTTCAGCGAGCCTTGGACTTTGACTCTTATACTTATGCAGTCCCTCTTAACTGATTATCTACAGATTGGCCTCTCACGTTAGTATTGTGTGAAAGTGTGTGTGGATGTGTGGGCATGTCTATGTGTGTTGGTTTGTGAATATGTTTATGTGTGTGTTGCAGGGGTAGAAGTGTGGCACATTGAATTTTTAATAAGCATATTTGAGATGGGTGGTTATGTGGGTATTGTGGATATGAATATTGTGGGGATATTGAGGTAAACTTATGTTCAGGTACATGACATTATGGTGTCATAGTGGCTAGGACTCTGGACTCATATTATAGTGGATATTTACTTCCTTCTGCTAGTTCTGTAGTTTGAGTATATACTGTAATGTTTTACATTCTGTACTTATTAGGACACTTTGTCTTATTTACTTGGAGGTTCATGACAGGTGTAATTCCTTTTTGGGTAATTATTGTAGTGATGGGTGCAATTGATGGTGTATTAGGATTCATGTACATATATTTCATTTTAAGTAGTTACTTTCCCCCGGGGGGTTGTTAATTCCTAAGAATGTTTGTTTAGATTCCTTGGACTGTTTCTATATATGTATTATTTTGATTATACACTGACAATTTATTGATATCTGTACATATCAGGCTGCATAGTCTCAATTTCTTGAGGGTCCTTGACTAGCACTTTTTTGTATCTGGCACTTATTTATTTATTTATTTCATCTCAGACTACAAATACCTTTGAGCTAAACATAGCTCATTTACAAAGGTTCCACATCAGTGGGATTAGGGTAACAAAACAGACAAAGGGAAGCTAAAATAAGCGATATACAAGCAACAAAAATTGGCAATATCAAAACATCATTAAGCAGCAAAAGTAGAAATATTTTGATTCCAACAAACACTGGTAATACAGCATACAACATAGGTAAGGCAGTATAGTGAGCAGAACTGATAATTGAATATGTTGAACACCTATGGCTGACTGTTAGCAGCTGATGGGTATAAAGGTAGCTGAGAGGAAAAGAGGGAGAGAGGGATAGAGGGAGATAGGGAGGAGTGAGGGAGGGAGCGTGAGAAGAGATTTGATGAGAGATGAGTCTGGGCAGGAGTGGGGCAGGAAGCAGGTAGGACCTATATATTATGGGATGCAGTCACAGTGGCTTTCAGTTGCAAAGTGCTGCCAAAATAGATGCTTATAGAACCCAATCTCCATAAGGTTAGTTAATTCAGAGCATAGACCATTGTACCAGTGTGGTCCCCAGTACAGGAAGGTCCATTGATGCTGGGAAGTCCGGCATCTGGGAACTAGAAGGAGATCAGTAGTAGATGAGTGGGTGTGTTGGGTCTTGGTGGATTTGTTCAGGAGGTTTGCTACCCCTGGTGGGAGGAGCCAAGGAGAGCTTTTTTTGTAAGCAGGCACATCTGGTATTTAATCCTGCAGGCAAGTTGGAGCCACCCAGATTGTGAGTAGAGCTCACACGTGTGGGTGAGGCAATGTGCACCCATGTAGAGTCTGTATACCTTGTTCATGGTGACCATTAACCTTCTGAATGATGTGCTGGAGGCAGCATCATAAATGACCAGGCCTTAATCAATGACTGATAGGACTGAGCTGTGGATTGCAAGTTTAAGGGCTTCCGGCATTAGACACCATCTGTGTCTGTAGAGGAGCCCTATCCTAACATTGGCCATTCTGACAACATTCTCAATGTGGGATATGTAGGTTAGATTACTATCCAGGGTAACACCTAGGTACTTGAAGTGCTGGATCTGTTCGAAGGGTGTTCCTAGGCTATTTCTAACAGTAAAAGTGTGAGATTTGTGCTTGCTGTGGGTGGACGAGAACAGCAACACTTTAGTTTTCTTATCATTCAGTACTAGTTTGTACATACTAAACCATTGCTCAGCTTGTTTGAATCTAGGCTGTAGCTCTCTTTCAAGAAGGCTGGGGTCAGTGTGGGATGTATAGATGACCACGTCATCAGCATAAAGAAGGGACCTTAGGTGACATGCTGTGGGAAAGTTGTTCAGGAAGATACCGAAGAGGAGCGGACCCTGTATTGAGCCTTGTGGTACCCCCTGACCTGATGACCAGTTGGTCAGACGTAACATTGGCTATTGATATTATCATGTATAAAATCTTATTACAACAAAGGCTTAAGGTTTCTGGGACATAATAGCTTGTTGAGAGTATGTTGGGACTATATCTCCAGACAGTGGTACTTTTATCAGTGTGATACACTTACTCACTTTGGGTAAACATCACTTTCATCATTCTATATGCCATGCAAAGATAATTTCTGATGTTGTAATTTTGGGGCTTATTTTTTATTATTTTTTTACTTGGTAATATGTTACATTTTGGCATGCAGTTGTTTTGTCCAGGGTCATCTTATTGTCATAGGCCGTATTCACAAACAGAGTTCTGAGCAGAGTTGAAGCTGGATTTTACTGACGTACTGTTACCTCACTGGTGAAGTATGTGTCTTCGGGAGGTTTCTTCACTTGACATGTAATTTAGTGAGCAGAGAATCTTAGGGGTTTTTTATCCATTAGGCTGATACATGGTATAATATATGTGGGTTGAACTCTCTGCCTGCTGTTATCTCTGGACAACCTTTGACCTTTAAGCTTGGTTCAGTTGAAATCATACTTTAGATAGTCAAGCTCCCCAATGTCACTTTAATTATTTCTGAAGGTCTGTTTTAAACCAATGAGAATTATTTCTGTTTTTTTTCTGCATGTTCTAAGTGTTAATAATATGGGATTTTCTAAATAACTCTCATTAGGCTTCCGAGGAAGGACTTGTTGGTCCAAATGCTAAAGCTCTTTGTTCTTTTTGTAACATCCTTGTTGGTCCAATAAAAGGTATCAAACCATTTGTTCTGGATTTATACTTTTCCTATAGTACTATTCTGTCCTAAATGGCTCAAGGCCAGAGAATCAATACTGTGCATATTCTATGACTTGCAAGACCTCCTCTGGCCCCACTGCCCCCTCTGCTCACTCCGCTCCGCCGAAGAGGGATTGTTAGAAGTTCCCAGGGTCCATCTCCAGGCATCGGGTGCTAGGGCATTTTCTTTTGTAGCCCCTACCCTGTGGAATTCTCTACCTTGTTGGATTAGAGAGTGCCTGTCCACCAAGATTTTTAAGTCCTCATTAAAAACATATTTATTTGGTCTGGCTTTTGGGGACAATGTCTAGTTTTATTACTGCTGCCTTTTTTTACTTTATATGTCCTTTCTGATTGAATGTTTGTTTTTATATTGTATATGCACTTTGGCTTTTTGAAAAGTGCTTTATAAATAACATTTGATTTGATTTGATTATAGGCACACTTTTCCCCCTCTCAGATCCACATGGCACCCTATATGTTTCAAACCTATTTCAACCAAACTTTTGTGGTAAAGGTACATATATGTTGTACTGTTATAACCAGTACTCTCTCAAGAATCCACAAATGTGGTATTTGTTTACCTACAGCCAATGTTCCATAGACATTTGATTTGCTAAAGTGGGAAAACTATGCAAATTTCAATCATTTTTCATAATTCTGCCAAACGTAAAGGAGAATTATGGGTAGTAAAAAATTTAGCGGGCAGTGTTACCCATTTCAAAAAACAGTATTGTGTGCCATTTCAGAAAATATATACTTTTCCTATGGTACCATTGTGTCCTAAATGGCTACAGGCCAAACAATCAATGCTGTACGTTTTCCATTATAGGCACACTTTTTTCCCCTTTCAAATACAATTAGCCTCCTATATATTTCAGACCTATTTCAACCAAACCTTTGTGGTAAAGGTACATAAATTCAGTATTGCTGTAACCAGTCTCTCTGCTGAATCCACAAATGTGGTATCTGTGTACCTGCATCCTGCATTATATAGACATTTGGCATCATGTTTCTGAGTTCTGCCAAAGGTAAAGGAAGATTATAGGTAGCAAACATTTGGACTGCAGGCAGTTTTACAAATTTTTAAAGCCATTATTTTGTGCAGTTTCAGAAAATATATACGTTTCCTGTGGTACTGTGGTGCCCTGAATTTCTACAGGCCAGAGAGTCAATGCTGTGTATTTTCCATTATGGGCCCACATTTCCTCCCTTGAATAACACTTTAACACCCTATATGTTTCAAACCTATTTCAACCAAACCTTTCTGGTAAAGGGACATAAATGGGATATTGTAACCGGTACTCCCTGCAGAATCTATAAATGTAGTATATGTGTACCTCCAACCTATGTTATGTTGACACTTGGTTTGCTAAAGTAAGAAATCTATGCAAATTAAAATAATTTTTCATAGTTCCTCCAAATGTAAAGAAGGAGTATGGGTAGCAAACATTTGGATAACAGGTAGTATTCCACATTTTTAAAACCAGTATTTTGAATAGTTTCAGAAAATATATAGTTTTCACTATGGTACCATGGTATCCTGACTGACCACAGGCCACAGAATTAATGCTGTGCATTTTCCATTATTGGCTCAAATTTTCCCCTTTAAAACACACTTAGCACCCTATATGTTTCGAGCCTATAACAACAAAACCTTTGTGTTACAGGTACATAAATGCTGTATTGTTTTGACTGGTACACTCTGCAGAATCCACAAATGTGGTATTTGTGTATCTGCAGCCTGTGTTACATAGACATTTGGTTTGCTAAAGTGGGAAAATTATGCAATTTTCCACAATTTTTCATTGTAAAGGTGGATTATGGGTAGCAAACATTTGGGTAGCATGCAATGTCACCAAGCTTTAAAACCAGAACTTTGTACACTTGCAGAAAATGTATTCATTCCCTATGCTACCATGGTATCCTGAATGTCTATAGGACAGAGAATCAATGCTGTCCATTTTCCATTATGTTCTCAAATTTTTCCCTTTAAACTACACTTAGCACCCTATGTGTTTTTGAGCCTATTTCAACCAAATGTTTGTGGTATAGGAACATAAATTTGGTATCATTGTAACTAGTACTTTTAGTACAATCCACACATGCAGTGTTTGTGTACCTGCAGCCTATATCACACAGATATTTGGTTTGCTAAAGTGTGAAAACTATGTGAATTTCCATTATTTCTTATAGTTTTACCAAATGTAGAGGAGATGGGTAGCAAGCATTTGGATAGTGGGCAATGTTACCTGTATTTAAAACCAGTATTTTGTGCAGTTTCAGAAAATATATACTTTTCTTATGGTACTATGGTATCCTGAATGTCTACAGGCCAGAGAAGCAGTGCTGTGCATTCACCATTATGGACCCCATTTTTTCCCCTTTAAAGTACACTTAGCGGCCTATGTGTTTAGGACTTATTTTTGCCAGACCTGTTTGGTAAAGGTACATACATGTGATACTGTTGTAACCAGTGCTGTCTGTAAAATCCCAAAATGGGGTTTTAGCATACCTACCACTTACATTACGTTGGCATTTGCTTTAAGAAAATGTGAAAATGATGCACATTTAAATGATTTTTCATAGTTGCAACAAATATAAAGAAGAAGAAGAATGGGTAGCAAACGTTTGGGTAGTGGGTTATGTTACCCATGTTTAACACCAATATTTTGTGTAGTTTCAGAAAGTATACACTTTTTCTGTGGTAACATAATGTTCTGGATTTCTACGTGCCAGAGAAGCAATGCTGTGCATTTTCCATTATGGTTACAAACATTTTCCCTGCAGACTAAATTCAGCACCTTATGTATTTTGAGTCTATTTCTGCCAGACATGTATGGTAAAGGTACAAATGTGTGGTACCTCTGGAACAAGAACACTCTGCAGAACCTTAAAATGCATAGTTTTGCATAGATTGTTCTATACTTTATTGTATTTGAATGCCACTACTGCAGAGTATTTGTGACAATAATTGGAATGAAATGCATACTTAAAAGTATTCTCATTTTCCCTCTTAAGCACTATATTTATTTAGATTATCCTGCACAGTTGCATATATTTGTGTATGTTTAGCAGAGGCCAACTTAGAAATGGAGCATTTGTCTATTTATTGGTAAATAAATGTACAACCCAGCACAATGGATGTACTGTAAGGTAGTTAGCCCAAAATGTTGCCAGTCAGCCTTGGACACTAATCATTAATGCAAGAATTATTTTAAATAAATATTCAAATATATACAGACTGTTAGTCTTAATAGACAGGCTTGGACTGTACATTTCAAAGATATAAGCTTTTATATGGTTATTTTTAGTGACAGCTTTTTAGCCAGGCTGAAACATCAAACTGTATACATCTAAAACACAAAACTGTAAAATTAAGACAACAAATTATACACTTTGCAAATCTATGCCAGTTGGAATAACTTACAAACTTTTGCATAATTAGTTAGTCTTACGGCAGGAGAATTAAAAAAACATATTTTTTCTATATAACTTGGTTTACATATAGACAAAAACTATTAAGAAATCAAAGGCGCACATTCCCATTTTTTTCACCTTGTATTTCTTAGAAAGTAAATGGAGTGCCACTACTGCTGTAACATATTTTTGCCTACACAACAGATTTTTTTTTGTGAATATAGTACGGGCATCAAGAAGTTCAGCAACATATAGCTTTCCATGATTTTCAGTTAAATAATAAGCCTTCTGAGGTCTTTTCTGCAACATTTTTGGGTAGCACTAGCATTTTGTTTACATTTCAGGCAGTGTTTCATGATCACATGACCAGATATGAACAAAACATTACTACCTATAAAAAGATAAGGGTCTGTCAATAAAAAACAATGATGGTTTCCCTATTTTTCCTTGAATGGAAAATATGGATATTTTAATTTTAAATAATATAGTGCAAAAATTGCCTGGCACAGAAGTGTAAAATTCCCCTGGTAGCAAAGGGTTAAACCATGTCTGATTGAGTGTGCAGGCTCCACCCCCAACCCCCCATGTGCACACACACCCTTGCTAGCTTAATTGCCGCACTCATCCATGCATGGTTTGATTTCATTAGCTTTCTTTTCACAAACCTTTTAAACACAAAGTAATCATGTTTATGAATTCTAATGATAAAATAATGCAAATAGTTTAATTTAATGAAACTTTCTCTTGAATAATGACACCATATTCTGTTCTCATCTAGGAAACTTCCTTGCAAGGCTTATGGAGCCAAGTACAACCCCGAAAGAGCTGCTTACATGAAAAAGTGGAAAAGTGATATTTATTGGCCACTGTTGATATTTCTTGCTGACAAGCATTTATGGAATTATCTACAAGACTTGTAATATTAATAACTTATAGTGCATGCTGCAGTTCATGTTTTAACTTTCAGAATATGGATATATGTTATAAATGCTATACATTAACATGTCATTATTATTTGTTCTCTGATATATTCTGATTTGCAGTCTTTCTAACATTTGTTAAAAAAAGAATGTCCTTTTTGCGCAAATGTCTTAGTGCTTTATTTGCAATAGCAGTTTTCAGGGGTGTGTTTAAGATTCCCAGATTTCCTCTTACTGGTCATTGAGATGCAGGTTGTATGGCCAGAAAGTCTAGTGTTAGAAATGGAAAAAAAAATCACTAGAAAAACCCATTAGCTTTAGTGTAGGAGAGAACATACCTAATACAGATCTGGAGACTGGCTTCCTCAATGTATGTTGCATTTTTACACTTTTGCCCAGTTTATGTCTTTAGGAGGTAGATTTTACACAGGAGCAGTCATTTCCAGTTTTGCTTTTGCTCTTGAAACTGAGTTAGACATTTTAGTTTCTCTCCCTGAACTGATTTCCTTGGGTACCACCCCTTTATTTCCACCACAGTGCACATCATAATGTTTGCCACAAATGCAATTAAGTGGCAAGAAGAATATTTTTAAATACTACTTATAGTTTATGCTATTTTTAGTGGTTGCAGTATCTGAACTGTGCATTGTTCATATTTAATGGCCGGTACCTATATGTTTTCCATGCATGCTCCTGTATCTGTACCTGTGTAGAAAAAGAATATGCCAATAAAAAGATTAACTGCAAAACAAAAACAGTATCTGATGTAAAAGTGTCACTCTCTGGACACAAAATGTAGACCACCACTCCCCCCAAAACACACATCTGGGATGGGTATCTACATGGGTGCACTCGAACATCTATAAGAACACAAAGTAACATTTTGTATAAAACGGATGTTGTCAACTCCTAAAAGGCTGATTCCGCCCCCTTTGTAATTAACACTGAACAATACTGAAAACACAGACTACTGCTTTGAATGCGGTTTCATTTTCTAAATGTAGCATAGCATGGTTTACGTGCTGGCACCAGGATGGTGCTCAGTGCAATGGAATGGGTTACTGTATTGAAGTGGTCATGTTAGCCTGACTCAATTCTTAAATATTTATACTTGCTTAGAAGAATTAAACACAGCACTGAAATCTATTGCTAGACCCCAGTTTTACAGTAATTATAAAAATGTGTCCAAATGTTGCAATGCAAGGAGAAAGCTTTTTATCCTCATACATTATTCAGACAAAACAGTTATGAATAACATATTTATTTCATTAACTGTACAGAACTGATCTGTTTTTGTGTGTGTGACTCAGGCATTTCATATTTAGTTAATTGTAAAGGCAAAGAAATGTTTTTACGTTTTTGTGCATATGAATACTGTGCTGTGACTGAAACATCTTCACTTTGAAACAGATACCCAATTTAAAAAAAATCCAAAACTACAAGGGGAATAGGAAGACCTATCAATGTATTTAACAGACATGTAAGACATTTGAGATTTTTCAACTTTAGACACGTCTGGCCTGGGTTAAATGGATTCCATAATTTTAAATGACAGAATCCCCATTCAGTTTTGTTTCATGTATATAAATGCTTTTACTTGGATATCTCCACTTTAGAATATAGATGTAATAAACAATCCTGAAATTGCAAGAATTAAGCCTTTTACATATACCCTCTCCCCAACTCCTCAAGATTAGAATAGCCCCTATCCCTTGATTTGAGCGGTCATTTTTCTAGCCTGTTTCTCTCTATCAGAAGCACCCTTAGCCAACAGAACATCAGGAAGTCCTTGTTCTGTCCAACTTGGGCGCTCCCCATGCGCCTTACTGACTCGACTGTGTTTTAGTGCCTCCATCATTTGTAACTGACCCTCTTGGCCACCAGAAGGCAGTCACAGAAGAGTGTCAAAACCTTCAAAGAATATCCTGCTCTCAGTGTAGATCTGCCTAGGATGGAAGTCCTCTGATAAGTCCATGAACTTGGGTCTTTCACTCCCCCCCCCCCGAGGCACCAGGTCATAAGCAAAAAAAATCCTGCAGTATTTGAGCTTCCTTGGAGTAACTCTTTCACATAGCACTTCTATCATCTACCCCAATCTCCTACAACCCCTCCCCACCCTCTCCCCCTGCACCCCTCCACCGCCTGTTGCTCTCTGTGATGTGACAATGCCTCTGGCTGCACTTACCTTTTGTGTCCTTGCCATGTCCTGTAACACTGTTTACCCCATCAATGCCTCTGGCTTTAGTTTAACCCAAATGTATGCATTCATATTCATGTAACTGATTGTTAACCTGTTATCCTGCCTTTGTTACTTAATCGTCTTGGTTTTTTTTGTTTGTTTGTTTTTTTTGTTATTGTACTGCAACTGACATGGAACCTTTGTAAAAGAGCCTTGGCTCAAAGGTACTTGTGATCCTAGATTGAAATAAATAGATAAATAAATAAAATAAAAAATAACTGAGGCCCATGAATTTCACACCAGACTGACCTGGGCCTAGTGTATTATTATGAATCATGACATCATTTTTAGCCAATCAAGAGTTTTATTTTTGAACATCTTAGGCATTCTTATAAGAGGGTATGTTATGCTAACAGTTTTAATATTCTTAAGTTAAATTATTTATTTAGGCATCTACATTAAAATGCTGGTTTACAATTAGAGGTTCATTTTGGGGTTACTGCAGTGTTAAACACAGGCTTTGTAGCATGCCTTCTTTGCATGGCTGCACTAAGTGGGACGCAATGCAGTCAAAGGGGACCGGCACCTGCTAGACATGGCTGAAATCCAAAGAATTAAAGGGGCAGTGTCAGCTTTGCCCATCCATTTTTTACCACATCTCATGAGTGTGCTTCTTGGTACACTCCTATCAAACGATTACTCCAGAATGCCCCTCTGTGTCTGAAAATTCAGACTTTTTACCTGTTTTGCTGTTTTTTTATATCAGAAGTTGAGGGTTCAGTCCGAGCTTAAATCTTGTGCCTACTAGAGTTGTGCAAAACTGGAAAATTTCAGCTAGCAAAATATTTTACGTAATTACCACATTATGCAACATATTTCACCTAGGCAAAACATAATTTCACCTTGGATTGCGATTTCGTGTAGCACAACATTTCACAAAGTTTTGTCACATTTCATCAATGTTTTTCAGTTACGCCTACAAATTTACAATGCATTGTGAATAAATAGCTGAAATATCACATGCAGGCTGTTTCCTGTACAGTATATTGCCTGTTGATTTGGAGAGCAGTTCAGTGTGATGCATCACAGCCAATAAACCCTTCAAAAAAACTCTTTATTTGTTATTTTGGAGAACTAATTGCTCCCCAAATCAAAATTTTGTTCCTAGTGCTGCTAGTGAACATTTTTTGGTTTTGGTATCTTTGGATAATAGTTAAACTTAGGTAGTGTTTTCAGTTTTCTCTGTGACTGTGTCTGCGAGGGAGTTGAGTGGGGGAGGGTCGACCGTATGGTGTGTGTGTGTGTGTGTGTGTGTGCGTGCGCATGTGTGTGTATGTGGAAGCAGAGCAGGCTAGTTCCTAATATTTGACAGATTTCTTACAAGTTGTCAGTGAGTTTCTGTTATTCCTTGTAAGTCTTAATATTTTTGTTGGTGTGCTACTTATTTGTAATATTTTTCTTACATATTGACCATTTTTTGGGTAACTTTATCTGAACAGTTACTCATTCTGAGTAGTTCTGTTCCTGTTTCCTGCTGTTTAATCACTTTTCTGCTTTATTTTTGTATTGGAAACTGTTGTAAAGGTGCACAAAACAGCAGATTTCAGTTCTGGTGGTGGATGTGAACCATCTAACAGCATGACTGACATCAGATTTATGTCTCAGTTTACTGTAACATTTTTTTGGGAAACATTTCTGGACTTCTGGGGCATGTTTGGCAGTGGCAGCACCAGACGTGTTACATCTTCAGAATATTGCACACAACAATAACTGATGCAACATCACATAGCATTGTGAAACAAGTTTTTTAATAGGCGCAATATCTGACATTTGTGGATAGGAAGAGGAATCATGTTAAAGAGCAGGTGACGCCTTCAACATAGCTTTCAAAAAACATAACATTGACCAACAATTCAGTTGCATTCCACATATATGGAGTTTGCAAAGGAAAGGCCTCACCTGTCAAAGGCTGTCGGCCATCAGGCCCCTGTGCACAGAATCTGTATTTTTTTTATTCAAATACCTCATGTGAGTTGCTTCAACTCAAAGTAAGAATTACTCACCACAGCACATATCCATAAAGTGCACTTTCTTTATTCCAGTGTGGCAAGTAAACAATGTAAAAAATGGTCCCATATAACTAAGATAAAAATGCCCGCTCCCTCAAGGCACCGTACTTCATGATACATCAAAGCTTATGTCACACCTGATGCATTTCACACATGTGTGCTTTCTCACACACAAAGCATGCATGTTAAAAATGCGTGCGTCAGGTGTGACATAAGCTTTGATGTATCATGAAGTACGGTGCCTTGAGGGAGCAGGCGTTTTTATCTTAGTTATATGGAAGCACTTTTTACATTATTTACTTGCCATACTCGAATAAAGAATGAGCACTTTATGGACATGTGCTGTGGTGAGTACTTCTAACTTTGAGATGAAGCAACTCACACGAGATATTTGCATTAAAAAAAATATACACTCTGTGCACAAGGCTCAGATGGCCGACAGCCTTTGGCAGGAGCCAGTCTTTCATTTGCAAACTCCATATAAATCAAATCAAACTTTATTTAACCAGGCATCAACACCGTTGAGCAAGCTCATTTTCAAAGTGGTTCTGGACAAGGACCAATACAAAACAAAGACAAGGCAATACAGAAATTTTGACATTAGTAAATTGCGGTACAAGGAAGGATGCAAGATACTTGAGCATTAAACATTATGTTGCTAAAAGTAGCTCTAAGAAGTAACATACACCACAAATAATAAGGGAATAAGGTGTTTATTCTGGGAAGGGTACACCAACATGGTACAGAATAAGTATAACAAATGACAGGCAGGATCAGGAGGACAAGGGTAATACAAAAATGAACGGAGAGAATAGAGAAAAAACAAGAAAAGGGACTGAATTATATAGGTAGCATAAGATAGTAACAAACACAACAGCAAAGGTCAAAAAAATTATTTTACATACACAATAAAGAAACAAGGGGACTTAAGGATGTAGATTAAGAGGACAGAACATATATTTTTGTTGTTTTTATATTTTTTAAGGGGGAACATACAAACAACAGAATAGAGGATAGAAAAATGAAAACAAAAAAGACAAATTAATTTGTGCTGCCACATTAACTGCCAGTGGGGCAGCCATGCAGTTCAGACAGGATGCCCATGATTTTGTCAACATCACCCTGGAGTTTAACAATCATCCCCTGGGCATCATTAAATTCCTGTCTGAAATCATTTAACTCCTGTCAAAGCTGGTGGACTTCTGACAGGACAGCTAAGTCTGCATGTGTCACTGCTGGTGTGGTAGGGGCTGCCTGTGCTGCTGCTGTTGCTGGCTCTGCACAGGGGAGGCCTTGGCAGGGTCTTGATGCTATTGTAGACTGCTGCTGTTGTCTGGCCCAGCAAACCCAGCGAGGATGCTTAACAGGTCCAGCCATGCCTCCCTCCTGCTCACCCATTCAGTGCTCACACCCGCACTGCTCCCCACAGCTGTAGCTGATGCTGCCATCACCTCCAACAGTTTGAGGTCCCATTGAAGTGGGTAGTGGTGAAGCATGTGGCTCCACTGACCTCTTGTCCTGAAGTGGGAACCAGACTTACTGCGATGCACTTCCTGCCCACATAGATTACAGTTGACCACTGGGTCACCTGCCAAACTTGTATAAAAAAAACTCTTGGGCAGGAGAACTTCAGGGATGATGGGGCCATGGGGGGGCAGCAGATGATGCCCCAGGCACTGATTCCTGCTGCTCAGGATGGGGCACGGTCTCCTGTTGCCGGGGTGGAGGAACAGTATCCTGGTGCTGGGGAGAGGGCACTGTCTCCTGCTGCTGTTGCAGTGGAGGGGCCATGGTTGCCTCCTGGTGGCAGGAAGGGGGCACTGTCTCCTGCTGCTACTGTGGTGGAGGGGCCATGGTCGCCTCTTGCTGCTGGGGAGAGGGCACAGTTGTTTGCTGCTGGGTGCTGGTGCTGGGGCCAACAGCCTCCTGCCACTGTGGCATTTCATTTTTAATGGACATCTGAAATGCCCACCTGTCAAGGCGGCATACAGGTGCCCCACTGCCTCTACCCTTTTCCATTATACCCACCACCACCAATTCAAACAAAACAAAAAAGAAAGAAACAGAGATAGAGACTCTGAGAGACAGAGTGGGGGAGATCACACACACACACACACAAACACAATCCACAGGTACTAAGATATGAAATAGGACAAAGACAGAAAAAGTTAGAAAAATAGCACAAATTAAGTAGTTTATGTATCAAAGTGCATTCTGTAGTCACAGGGCTCTGACTCTGAGTCTAGATGCTGCTTGCTTCCTCGAGATATGTTGCTCTGACTCTGAGTCTAGATGCTGCTTGCTTCCTCGAGATATGTTGCAAAGGAAATGAACTACTCACTTCTTGACTGTTTAGACTCAACCATGTGACCACCAGCAGAAAGAAAAGACCAATTTCACCTAATTTCACCTTATAGAAGTGCAAGGTGAAATTTGGCAGCAAAATTTTGCCGATAGGCCATAATTACATGAAATGTTTAGCTGGGTGAAATTAGGAACTTTGCCAGCGCAATAAAATTTCACTGCATCTCTAGTACCTACTGGAAGCATACAGAGGTTAGGAATGCCACGAGCGTTGTTCCAAACTGCGTTTTTTTTACAAGCACGGTCTAAACACATGCTCTGCCGGTCCACTGTTATTCCAAATCATCTTGGAAAACAAACCAAGCACTGAGAGATCTGCAAATTATATTTTTAACTCAGAGCTGAAATTCTGTGCATATGGAAGTGCGTCCTTAGCAAATTTCCCATGCATGCGCAAGAGCATGCCGCTCTTGCGTATATACAGAATTTTGGCTCCAAGTTAAAAATATAGTTTGCTGAACTCTCTGTGCTTGGTTTGTTTTCAGAGACCCCAAGAATGATTTGGAATAACATAATGGACGGTGGAGCATGTTTTAAGACCATGCTTTTAAAAATAAATGCAGTTCAGAACAACGCTTGTGGCAGATGCGTGTTCCCGACCTCTATATGCTTCCGGTAAGTGCGAGATTTAAGCTTGGATGGAACCCTCAGCTTCTGATGAACAAAACAACAAAACAGGTAAAAAGTCTGAATTTTCAGACACAGAGAGTCATTCTAGAGTAATCATTTGATATGAGATGTGGTAAAACCGGAGGGGCAAATCTAACAGTGCCCCTTTAACAAAAAGCCATACCTTCAGTGAAGAAATCCTTTACTGACTTGTGTTCTATGCAGACGTACAGTGCAGGCAAAAAGGGTTCCGGTATTCTAAGCACAATAAATGAAGAGCATATTCCACAAGCATGGCCCATCTGGCTATGGACGCCAAAGAGCAGGAACCCCCTCCTCCTGCATGCATCACCACCTAACACATTTCATGATAGGGTGCTTTCTCAAAGGCTGATGGATGCATTGCACAATTCCCCTTAAATCTAAATCAACTTAAAGACACAGTACCAAAATTAGACAGTGATCTATGAGTGCAAGCAAAAAAATGCATATTTGCAAAAATATTAAAAACATATTCTGGTCGGCCCGGTGACACTGAGGGTTGAGGCGCTGGATGCCACACCTCGAGCCACGCCGGTGACCTGGGTTCAGGAACAGGCCTGTGTCGTTGGGGGTCAGTCAGCTGGAGAAGGGTTGAGCATCCCAACAGATGCTCTCCTCCTTCGGGAGGGGGGGACACTCCAGGTAGCAATAACACCCATAGCACTACTGCTGGTGGAAGCACAGGTGGTCGAGTGCACGGCTCCCTTGAGTAAGGGAGGAGAGGGTGCTGCCGGGCGCTTGACTATGGCGTGCATCAGCACATCATCAGTCTGGAAGTTAGTCCTTTGCACCGGCACTCTCAGGGTTGGGGACCAAAAAAAAGGGGAGAAAACCAGGCAAAACTCCTGGGTGTCAAGCACAATGATGACAGGATCCCAGTATGCCAGGACCCCGTCAAAGGACCAGGAGAGGTGAGAGGTGCCCCCGGTGGCCAAAGCACAGGACAAGTTAAAAAAAACTTATTCTATAGAAATAAAAAAAAACAAGAATAAACACATTTTTACTGTTGTCACTGATCATGTTTAGCACAGTTACCTCCTCTTACAAAATGGACATGTAATACTGTATAGCAGTTTATATTCACGCCCTTTATATTTAGCTCTCCAAACACCCCCACTTATTCATTTCCTCTTATTTTCACTGGTGGAGCACTAGTGCTGCTATATAAATTGATCTACCTAATACTCATTGTCTTTTTATTTTCACTCTAATATGGAACCAGCGAATATAGTGAAAATAAAATGACAGTGAATATTTCCTGTTATACAGTATCCTGGCTTTTGATTGGCCAGTTCCCTTCCCAGAGCTCTGGTGTATCGGACAATAGACCCCAGTAAAAATGAGTTCCAATTCAGGGTGCCCCATTATTTTGGGTATCTCCGGCCACACCGAATTTTGCAACTGGCCATCCACCATTTTTTTTTCCTCACTTAGCAAGAGTCTCAATGAGCGAGTTGCAGGCTGGCCAAGCCCCATCCCCACCTCCCAGTTTGTCTTTCATTGTTGTTACTATAGACAGCCACACATTTTAAAAACAGTGAATGAAGCAAAAATGAAGCCATCTATCGGATCGGCTTCAAGTCACCAGCATGCAGAAGCGCGGCTTTCAAAACAGCAGCACAGTACAAACCTCTCCATAGCAATGAAATCCACGTGTGCTGCTTGCTTGTGCTGCCTGCCATACAGTCCATCTCCCACAACAACTACAACAACAAAAAAATTTCTCTAAAGAGGCTCTCGCTACATTGGACTGCCCCCTGCCTCCACATAAACTTTTGTCCTCAGAGGGACTAAACCGCAGTGCAGTACTTACCATGATCAGGGGCTCCACTCAAGTGAAGGAAGCAGGACATTTTCTGTCTCATTAAGTGAGAGCTGTGCTTCCGACTGACATTTAGGTTCCCCCCCCACACACGACCCGACTAAACTACTGTTTTACCCTCTCAAGAGCGTTTGTTTAAAAAAAACAGTAATCTGACCCCACACAGAAAAACACCTACCATTTCATGTTTTGCTCTGCAGCAGTTTTGCCTCCAACCATTAACACTGCCAACAGTATTGTGGTCAGTAGAGCCCAGGTTCTGCCACGAGCCGAACACGAATGGAACCTGAACTGTGTGCATTTTAGCAGAACTGAGCTGAACTAGAACCACGTAATTAAGTAATGCAGTGAACCCGAACCAAATGTGATCCCAATGATAAACAAGCATTTGTCAATGCCGAATGTTTGCTTGCTGGTATTAGCATTGGCAATGCAGGAGTTAGACAGATGCACAATAGGAATGGCAGTGAAGTACTGAAGTTCATGCCAACCCCACCTCCATCCTGTAGAGATGGACAGGCATTGGGGTAAGTGTTTGAGTCGTCACCCATAATGGGCATGCCATGTCACCTCACCCTGTTCTGCAGACAGTGACACGTTGTTGAAGTGTGCCTTAGGGTGTTTGGCTTTATAATCACCCCATTCCATAAGGACATATGCTGAAATGGGTGCAGCATAGGAGAATGGGGTGAAGTCTGGGGCCAAAGAGTCCAAGGTACACCTTGATGCCTGTCACCGGCTGGAGGTGGGGGTGGGATGGCATGAGCAGTACAGTCAGTAATCCAAAGGCACACCCCGATGCCTGTCAGTCTGTACAGGGTAGGACATTATGGTTAGAAACCGTAACGCCTCAGGCATTTCTTGCTATTTACACTACAAATTTTCAACATGGCCTTTTTGTGACCCCACCTCATGAAAGCATATGGGACCTCTTCTCATGAAGAGTGGCAGTGTGATTATGTCAATGTGTCCCGAACATTGACTTCCAACAGCGACAGTGCCATTCTGCACCACATGTACAAAAACACAGATGCGGCAGGATGTGAAGAACGGCAGCTGTACCATCCACAGGGAGGTGTGAAGAAATGGCAAGGGTGAAAATCTGTACTGGGAATATTAAAAATGCTCGCACGTCCGAGCCTACAATACGTGGAAACTGCGCAACACATGCGCATTACACAGTCATTTTATGGACGTTTGTCACCAAATTTTCAACATAGGCATTGTAGGACCTCTGCTTATGAACAGTGTCACTGTGATTTTCTTAATGTGTCCCGAACACTGATTTCCCACAGCAACCACGCTATTCTGCGCCAGAAGTGCAAAAACACATGTCGGTCAGGATGCGAAAAATGACAGCTGTACTTTTCATAAGAAGGTGCGGAAAAATGGCAATGTTGAAAACCTGGAGTGAATATATTACAAATGAGCCAAGTTATGTGCGTGACTGGAAGCTGCGCAACGCACGCTCATAATACAGTCATTTTCTGGACTTTCATCACCAAATTTTCAACATAAGCATTTTGAGGCCTCTGCTAATGAACAGTGTCACTGTGATTTTCTTAATGTGCCCCCAACACTGATTTCCCAGAGCAACCGCGCTATTCTGCGCTGCAAGTGGAAAAACACATTTCGGCCAGGATGTGAAAAATGACAGCTGTACTGTTCCTAAGGAGGGTCGGAAAAATGGCAATGTTGAAAATCTGGAGTGAGCATATTACAAATGTGCTAACTTATGAGCATGTGTGAAAACTACACAATGCACGCTCGTAACACAGTCATTTTATGGACTTTCAGCACCAAATTTTCAACACAGGCATTTTAGGACCTCTGCTCCAGAACAGTGCCACTCTGATTTTCATAATGCATCCCGAACACTGATTTCCCTCAGCGCCCTCGCTATTCTGCACCAGAAGTGCGAAAACAAATTTTGGCCAGGTTGTGAAAAATGACAGCTGCACTGTTCATAAGGAGGCGCAGAAAAATGGCAATGTTGAAAATCTGGAGAGAAAATATTGCAAACTTGCGAAGTTACGAGTGTGCATGGGACCTTCGCAATGCACGCTTGTAGCACACTCATTTTATCGACTTTCATCACGTAATTTTCAACATAGGCATTTTAGGACCTCTGCTCATCAACACTGTCACTGTGATTTTCTTAATGTGTCCTGAACACTGATTTCCCACAGCGACCACGCTATTCTGCGCCGGAACTGCGAAACCACATTTTTACCAGGATGTGAAAAATGACAGCTGTACTATTCATAATGAGGTGCATAAAAATGACAATGTTGAAAATCTGGAGTGAAAATATTGCAAAGTGGCGAACTACAGGCGTGTGTAGCAACTCTTAGCGCACACTCATAAAACAGTCATTTTTTATTTTCCCACAAATTTGCAACATAGACTTTTGAGAACCCACCTCATGAACACTGCACTGTCATTCGTTAATCGGTCCGAAGGTGATTCCACGCGAGTACCGCGAAATCACTTTTGAGGCTGATTAACGCCATGACAGTGCCATAATTCATGAGGAGGGGTCTCAAAAACCCCAAGTTGAAAATTTGGTGCGAAAATTCCAAACAATGCCAGAGATATGCATCAAAGTTGAAAAAACCCTATTTATACCATTATACAGCTTACCGGCATTTCCTCAGTTCACAGTAGGCTTTGAAGAGTGTAGACGTGTTCCCGGTCCACCGAAGATCATCGTGCCAGACTCCAGAGGTAAGTATGGGGTGGAGGTGGGGGAGGCAGGGTGCACAGAGGGTGGGCACAGGTTGGTAGACTGCCGGACTTGACGAGGGCCGTTTTGCTTTGGGGTACAAAAAAAAAATGACATCTTTTTTTACAGGGGCATTTATGGACATTTGGCATGCTGGGGTGGGCTCCCAGCATGCCAGATGACTTTTTTTGGGGGAGCTGTAGCCAACAGGGGATTGGGCACCCCCATCGGCACAAAAGTGGGGGGGCACAAGAGCAGAGGGAGATTGGGCACCCCCTCGACACAACTCTCCCACTACTGTTTGGGGGGGACATAACACCAACAGGGAGTGGGCTCCCCCGTCGGCAAGTCATAGCACTGGGGATGGAAGCTGATGGAGACTGGGGCCCCCTCAGCAAAAACACGCTGCTGTGGGGAGGGGCACATGCTGCCGAGGGGGATTGGGCACCCCCTCGGCACTGGGGGTGAATTGATATTGTTTGTGAACACAGCGGCAAGGTGCTGCCATGTTCACAAACAATATTAGAGTAGTAACGTTCTGCCCAGCAATGACGGGTCGCTCCCTCATTGCAGTGAATTGCTGAAGCTGCAATGACAAGGTGGCCCCTGATTGCTGTGGTGAAAACGTTACAAATTGGTGGCACTTCTGGAAGCCAGTGCCATCAGCACACTGTGCCCCCATTGGTGCATCAAGGCCAAGCCCCCAAATGTAATGCCTCTGTTGGCTGCCACACTGCCGCGCCTCCCAAACCTGCATCTCTCCTAAGCTGTCACATAATGTTTCTTGCACATGTGTGCAAGCAAACATAAAAAAGCAGATCTGTGTAGTGGAATCATCTGCCTCTACTAATGCTATCTCCAATCTGACATGCTCTGTCCCTCTCTGTTGTCTCTTTGCCATTTCATCAGTCAGATTACCAATTCTTTAATAACAGAAAGGGGTAAGTGAAGAAAAAAATCTTATCTTTAAAAATGTAAACCTTATAGCATTCCATGTTTAGACTGCAGTATAATAATATACAGTACACGGCATATAGCCTGTCATCATCTGTTCCCATTCCACCACACCTCCAATCCCTTGCAAATCCATGAAATGACACTCCATATGTACATAACAAGAACAAGGAACTGCAGGTTGCATGTCGTCAGTCACCCATGTCCTCTGCGCGTAGCCATGGTGGAGAATTACTTGCTGCTCCTCACTGTACCCGATCAGAAGACTGCCAGAGAGACAAAGTGGAGTGAAAGCATTAGAAAGGGACAGTGGAAGTCACACCTGTCCCAAGCCATATACTCATCACTGTTTATATTTGCGTCATGGTATTAGTGTTGTGACAACTACAGCAGCAGGTGTGCCTTAAGTTTGTTCTTGTTCCCCGCTAAACCTGAATGATATTATCTCCCAATAGAAATCTGTACACTCACACCTACTGTTGTGGCTAACCAAATGTACTTCACGGTCCGTGTGACATTGTTTGTATGTCAAGAAGGGAAGGGGAAATAAGTAACAAAAAAAGGGTTAGAAGATGAAAAAGCAGCAAGCATGGTCATGGCATTTAGGTAGAAGTTAAATGAAAAGATAGCGCGTGCTAAATGGAAAAACACCATTCACAACCTTTCAAAATAGTAGGGTTTTTTTTTGTGAAAGAATTGTTTTGATTTTTTTTAATCATCATGAATGATATAAATAAATGTGGGCTTAAACACTAACTTTATGATCCAGGATTAGCAGCACTACAATAAGGCGCCTGTGAGACACAAGTTACTTTTCAGACAGGTATGTGCTTCATTCAAACAAATTCACAAGGGCAAAATCAAACAAATAAAATGAATGCCATTGCACACACACTGCTAGAAACATTGTAAGAAATCAAACATATCTGCACTGTGTTGGCACTGACACGATTCATGAAGTGTACAATGTAACACACAGCAAACTGGTCAGCAACTACAGTCTCACAGAATTGTAGTGCGAACAAGGCTTATTTTGGGTAGTTCAAAACTAAACACACATAGACTTGCATAAAAATGAGAAGCAATACTGTGTGAATGATCAGCAAGCTATTCATATTAATTACTAATACCTCTATTCAGGGTCAATGACTGACACTTGATAAATCTCTGATAAAGCGGGCATCAATGTAAATAGGAATGCACATGCTAAGCATCATTTTTGAACAAATTTAAGAACCGAAATTTTTAAGAACTGAACCAGAACTAAAACATGGACTAAAGGGCTTGAACTGAACCAAACTATAACCTGACCTTGAAGAACCAGAACTGAACCTGAACCCTAAAAAATCAAAGCATCCTCTCTCTAGTGGTCACTAGCACTTCTCCTCACTCAGCTCTGGCTCCCCATTCACTTATTTTAATTTAAAACACGCTATCACTAGCAGTCGGGAGGGTCTTCATGCTCTCTCAGCTCCCCACTTTGTTTCCCCACTCACCGCACACTTCCCCTCTCTTGCCATATTAAAAGTACTGGGAGGGGAGGTTGGAGTCTGTTGATTCAGCAGCTGTCTCAAGTTCTGACTGTTATGTTGAAGGGACTTCTGCTGGAGGGGGCACACTGCAGTCTTAATTAACTGAATAAATAAATAAATGCAAACAAAAAGCCTTTTACCAATGTAAGCCCTGTGTGTGGGGGGGGAGGTAACCATGACAACTCAGCACTCTAATGCAGGTGGAGGAATTATTTTATTACAAAATAAATTAAATACCTTAGACTTTTAACAGTTAAACACAACAATTATTATCTTTTAAACATATATAATACACCGCCCATTTTCTAAGTGCAATAATACCCTCCAGGGTGTGCGGTATTGTGCTATACCAGACTGTCCAGGGGCTATAAAGCCTTCCGCATGCAGCGTTGAGCCTCATTACGCCCCTGGGTGGCCCGGTATAGCACAATACCGCCCATCCTGTTGGGTATTATTGCTTACATAGACAACTGGCATTCATATATACCATCTTGATCAGAAATGGGGACAAAGTGTAAACTTAGGTGAAATAGGGAGCCACATGCTCAAAAACAGAATTGCCAAGGAGTCCCAAACATAACATTTCACAAGAGATTACCAAAAAATATTCCATCCTTATGGTTAATCTGAGGAGCACTTCCCGGGCTACCAGAAATAGCTGGTGCAACCAAATAGTACAGTTGTGTAAGAACTTACTGTAACAGTAGATCTTCAAAAGAATCTCTTGCAGCAGGTCATAACATATAGGAATGTCTCAGCTGCAGGCATCATTCCATCTGGATGATTTCTCAGTAGTCATCCTGGGACCGCCCCCTGACAACGCTATGTGTTGTGACCTGGCGGGTATAAAAAGGGGTGGTCCCAGAAGCTCCTTAGTTCTTTTCCACCTCAGCAACCGTATATGAGACAAATGAGACAGGCAGACATCCGAGGAGAACCAAGGAAGAGCAGGGAGCCCCTAGAGATACTTTTGTTTTGCAAAAAAGCAGGAGCAAGTAACCCTCCTGAAACAGGAAGCATGGGGATGGAGGGAGGGAGGGGCAGCATGACCTTCTGCAAGAGATTCTCTGGAAGATCTACTGTTACAGTAAGTTCTTACACAACTGTACTATCTTCTTTGAAGAAATCTCTTGCAGCAGGTCATAACATATAGGAATGAGTCCCAATCAGTTGGGAGACAAAAAAGGGTGGCAGGAGAGCCCGTTAATAAAACAGGACAACAGGTCTTGTAAGACTGCTACACCAAAACTGATAAGATGCAATGTCCAAACAGTAAAGTTTGGGCAAGGCATGAACTGTAGACCATAACACTGCTTACCAAATTTCAGTAGTAGCCATGCCTTCCCTGCATGCCACAGAGGAGGCCAAGCTCCATGCACAATGAGGAAGCACCATGACTGGGGCACGCATAGCATGAAAAATGTAGTGCAGACTGGCCACCGTGGGGACAGGTACTGCCAAGAAATAGATTTGTTCTTGGCGCCTTGGGTGAAAGAAACAATAGGTACGTTAACGTGTGCATTGGGTGGTGACATGGAAAAGTTGGAACCAAAAGGACTATGTACACCCAACAAATGAAGCAAAGCATTTCTTGGAGAAGCAGGGCTCTGTAAAGCACTTAGATTACTTGTATAGTTCTTGATTGGAACTGAAGCCCGACACCTGGGACAGGACAAAGTATCAAAATGGAACAGAACGACATCCTAGCTATGTATCATGTTAGGCAGGGGCTGGAGCACACAAGTTCATGAAAGTTTGATACACGTCTAGCTGACATAATCTCAACCCAAAAAACAAAAAGGAGTAAGGACCATGGTGGGACATGCGGTACCAAACAGGGGTCAAGGAGAAGGATACCTCATAAGATGGGTACCTACTGAGCAATGTATGCAAGGGTGTGTCACCTAGAGTATGGGTTTATTTGAAGAGGAGAGAATGCCAGACAAGTAAACTTACACCGGAGAGTATGAGGCACTCATTCTTATAGACTGCATAAACTAGGAGGCAGTGAGGCAGATATGTGTATGTGTAAATTAGTGATCCACTGCCCTTGTAGTAAAACAAGTCCCCTTCCTGGGATAGGATGTCCTGATGAAGGACCACAAGCTGCTCCTTAATATCACCCTAATAAAAAAAAGGGGGGCATGGAATCTGGACCATGACCGCAGTAGCCAATCCATAACCGCAGGAGATGAAGTGTTTTACGGAAGAGCAGGACAGAGCAGAGTCCAAGGACCCGAGTGAGAAAGGCAGGTCACAAACAAGAAGGGGAAGAGGATCCAAGGCAATTAAACACTGTAGTGGAAGTCATCCAACTGAGCTCAGCTCTTGAGGCTTAAGGAGAACCACAAAAGTGTGATCTGTGATACATTTGAATAGAATCCTCTGTATCAGGAGGAAGGGGATAGGCATAAGAAATATGACAGTTTACAACCTCATATTACTAGAATATGTGCTCGAGCGATGATGTATGAAGGCACCCTTTGGAAAGAGAGGAAGGGGGCAAGCTAAAAGAGACCCTGTGAAGGGGATACATCATTGACTACCTGTCAGGGGATGTCCCATTAATGAACCTGAACCCATGGGTAACCAAAGGTGACTCCCAAGGGAAAATTGGGGGATGGGATCTGAACTTATGTAAAGCTTATCCCTGGATGAACTACCTGGAACCAAATACAGAGTGTCCCACCATACCCAGTGTTGGAAGGAAAGTAAGCCTCCTTGGTAGTTCAGAGAACAAAATACCAAGGACATGGGTGGGTGAAATTGTAAATCACCCTACGGAAGGAGGCCCTGTAATAGTAGAACACCATCCCGGGGGAACAGGGCGCCTGTAGTGGGTTTTCGGGAAGAGGCAGTCATAGGCAAGGGGCAGGAAGGTTTGAAGGAAGCCAAAAAAAAGGGCCACTCAGCAGAGGCAAGAGTCCCAAGACAGCCACCACCAAAGGACCCGGAAAGTGGGTGTGGTGGACAGCATGAGTACTGTGTCAAAACTTAAGTCGAGGTGGGACCACATCGCAATCTTTGGACCCACTGTAAAATTCACCTGTTTAGGTAGGCATAGTAGGAATGGCTGCCTCAATGTGTCCCAGGAATTGCAGGACATTTCTGGTAGAAACCCAATTGCAGCCGGGAAGACAGACATGGAGCTAGTAGCGGAGTCCACCCGATTGCCTGGGAAAAAGGTTATGACTATTGAGGTATCCAGCATGGTCTGACTGAAAAAGAGGGCACATAGTGGATGGGATAGGAAAATGTAAACTAATGCAGTGACAAGGTCCCAAAAGGCCAGTCTTCTAATTAATGACAGAAGGAGAGGCCTGCAGATCGTAGGGCAGGCGTCACTACAGCAAAGCATTATGTGAATAACAAGATAGAGACATTGGTAGGAAGAAGAGCTGGGGTAAATGGAGAAAACAACAAAGGCAATAAGGACAGGGATGAGGCAAAAAGGGGTAAGGCCATCAAGAAATGGAAGGTAATGAGTACCAATGCCCATAGTCTGGGCAACAAGCTCCCTGAACTGGTGGCCTTGATGGAAGAGGGATGCCTGGATATCGTGGCAGTCACAGAAACATGGTACACAGAGAACCATGACTGGGGTGTTAACATACAAGAGTACACAACCTACAGGAGAGACAGGGAGGGTAGAAGAGTGGAAGGAGTAGCTCTCTATGTAAGGGAAGGGAAAAGCAACAGAACAAAAGTGTAAACAGGGAGGAGAGGAGGCACTGTGGGTCATCTTAGAGACTGGAAATGGCACCACAATCCGCACAGGGGTTGTATACAGACCCCATCTGAGGGGGAGTGAATGGACAAGAATGTGATATAAAGCATCCTTAGAATGGCAGAGAAAGGGGAGATACTGTTGATGGGGACCTGAATATGCCAGATGTTAACTGGAGCACCTTTGCTGCAGCCACATCCAAGAGCAGGGCCATTCTCAATGCCCTACAGGGGGCATGCCTCAGACAGCTAGTGTTGGAACCCACTCAGGAGGGAGCAATCTTAGACCTTGTACTCTCAAATGGGGACAGTGAGAGGATCTCAGATCTAGAAGTGGGTAGCTATCTAGGAACAAGTGACTACCAAACAGTGTGGTTCACATTAAACTCAGCTGCAGAGTCAAGCCATATAAAAGTGAGGGTACTGGACTTCAGGAGGGCTGACTTTGGCAAGATGGGAGAGTGCCTTAGAAAAACACTAGCAAACAGGCAAGAAGGAGGGGTGAAGCAACAATCGGGGAAACATCAAAACTGCCATCACAGAGGCAATAAGCCTTTGTGTGAAGCAAATAAACAAATCTAAATGAAAGAAAAAGCCACTATGGTTCTCAAAAGAGGTGGCAGGGAAGGTTAGGGAGAAAAAGATAGCATTTAGGAAATATTAGGAAATGCAGAAGGAGCAGGATAGAGAACTGTACCAGTTAAGGCAGAAGGAAGCAGGGAACGCAGTCAGAATAGCAAAGGCCCAAACTGAGGAAAAGATAGCCAATTTGGTTAAGAAGGGGGATAAAACCTTTTATAGGTACATTAGGGAGCATAGAAAGACAAAGGGAGGGATAGTGAGGCTGAATAGAATGGACAATGGGTGAGCAGAGAGGGCCAGTGAAAAAGCAGGGATACTGAATGAAAACTTCTGCTCAATATTCACAGAGAGGAGGAGGGGAGGTACCTAATCCAATTAACAGAAGCACTCTGGATACGGGGGTCGATCACAGTCCTTTCACAGAAGAAAGGGTTCTGAAAGAAATCCTGAAACTGAAGGTGGACAAAGCAATGGGGCCCGATGGGATTCACCCCAGAATTCTAAAACAATTACGGGGCGAATTAGTGACATCACTAACTACCCTTTTTAATAAATCATGGAAGGATGGTGTGGTACCTGAGGACTGGAGGAGGTCAGGTGCGATTCCCCTTCACAAACGTGGGAGCAAAACAGAGGCAGGAAACTACAGACCTGTCAGTTTGACCTCTGTGGTAGGGAAAGTGAAGGAATCACTTCTGAAGGAAAACATTGTTGAGTACCTAGAGGCCAGTGGGGCACAGGACCCAAGGCAGCATGGATTCATGGTGGGAAAGTCATGTCAGATGAATCTAATTGATTTCTTTGACTGGGTGACCAAAGTAGTAGACCAGGGAGGGGCTGTGGACATGGCCTACCTAGACTTTAGCAAGGCATTTGACACAGTCCCACACAAAAGATTGATAAACAAATTAGACAGCCTGGGAGTGGGTCCCAGGATGGTAGCCTGGGTAAAACATTAGCTGGACAACAGGACACAGAAGGTAATAGTAAACGGAGTCCACTCTGAAGAAAAGGGGATTACTAGTGGGGTACTGCAGGGTTCAGCACTGGGCCCAGTCCTTTTTAATGTCTTTATAAGTGACATTGCACAGGGACTGGAAGGAAAAGTATGCTTCTTTGCAGATGACACCAAGATCTGCAACAGGGTTGATACACAAGGAGGTGTGGAAAGAAGGGACTTGCCAAGGTTGGAGGAATGGTCAGAAGTGTGGCAGCTTGGATTCAACGCCAAGAAGTGCAAAATAATGCACCTAGGAAACAAAAACCCAGGGGGAAGAGTACACAATGGGGGGTAGCAGTAACAACAAAAATGGAGAGGGACCTGGGGTAATCATATCAGATGACCTTAAGGTTGGCAAGCAATGTGAGAAGGCAGTAGGGAGGGCTGGGGGGGATTCGGGGATGTATTGGGAGAGGCATCACCCACAGAAAACAGGAAGCTGTTATCCCTCTGTACAGACAGTTGGTGAGACCCCATCTGGAGTACTGAGTCCAGGTCTGGAGACCCATCTCTACAAGGACATAGACAAGATGGAGGCAGTCCAGAGGAGGGCAACTAAAATAGTGCAGGGTCTGCAAGAGAAGCCATACGAGGAGAGACTAAAGGAGCTTAATATGTATACCCTTGAGGAAAGGGGGGGACATGATAGAAACCTTTAAGCACCTCAGTGGAATCAACAAAGTCCAAGAGGGTAGCATCTTTCAGAAAAAGAGATGTGCAAGAACAAGGGAACACAGCTTGAAGATAGATGGGGGGCAGCTATGGGGCAATGTGAGGAAGTATTTTTTCACAAAGAGGGTGGTGGACGCATGGAACTGCCTTTCTGAAGAGGTTGTGGGGTCTAAAACTGTGGAAGAATTCAAGAATGCATGGGACAGACATAAGGCAATTCTTGTGGGGGCTAGGAAGAAATAGGCTGTTGGTTAACTAGGATCTGCAGCTTATCCAGTAGGTAGGGAAATGGGCAGACTAGGTGGGCCAAGCAGTCCTTATCTGCCATCCAAGTCTATGTTTCTATGTTTCTATGAAAGTCAGGTGTCAGGATACAGAAGTATAGATACCAATCAAGGGCGGGGCCCATTGTGAAGGCAAGAGACCCTTTAGGGACAAAAGAGGGTGGTACAACCCACAAATTCAAAGGGGATCCATGGGTGATTACAAATGGAGTCTGCATGGAGGCATTGTCACACTTTAGCAATGGGACCAGTTTGGCAGAGGACCCAGTAGGGGAACCAAGGAAGAGGGTCCGGAAGCTTATATTAGGCTGAAATAGTGCGTACGCCGGTCTGGTGGTGCTGAGGGTTGAGGTGCTGGACGCCACACCTCGCTCCACGCTGGCGACCCGGGTTCTGGAGTGGACTCAGGTCACTGGTGGGTCGGCTGGGAGGAGTACAGCTTGAGCATCCCATGACAGCACGCTGTCTCCAGGGTCGGGTCAGGTGGGAGGGCCGTTGCCCATCACACTTGCGGGACTCCAGGCAGAGGCTCAGGGGACTGCAAGCTCCCATTAGAAGGGAGATGGGTGGCCCAACACACAGTAGACATCGGTGACTAGTGCCATAATGTCGGGGGGTTGGAAACTGCATGGGGGAAGAAGGAAAGCAGAAAAATGCCTGTTGGCTCCGGGAAGATGGGCTTCCCGGGGCGTGCCTTCAATGTGCCCCCTGCTCACCGACTACCTCCGGACCCGATGAAAGTTGATTTATGGGGGTCCATCCCACCTCGTCCCCACTCAGAGGGGTAAGCCTAAGCTACATGGGGGATCCGGAGGTAAGTTTCGGTGGGCAGGGTGGCAGAAGGATGACACCTTGGATGCCCTGAAGGGTTGGGGCCGACAGGTACTGGAAGAAGATAAAGTACAATTTCAAAAAAAAGAAATAGAGCGTACCTGAATTTAAAGCATTTGCTGAAGGGCCAAAGGGAGAATAAATGTCCAGAGGCTAAAAACATATGCCTGACACCCAGAAAAGGTGCAGGTATAAAAGAACAGTATACCACTGGATGGCAAATCTGGACACCCTGAGCCTGGGATGGTGGCCAAGACATAGGCTGGCAATAGAAGCCTCAACTGGAGAGCCCATGGCAGTCTAGGCAGCATGTGAAATATTGGTGGTTTACCACCCATGCAGAGGGGAATGTGGTGAACACGACCCCTGGCAAAGGTGACCCAAAGCTGTACATGAGCCCTCATAAGTGGTGATCCATATACTGTATGTTAGAATTTTTGTGAAAGGCACCATTATCAGTTGGCCCATAGCAAGAAGCTTCTGGACTTCATATGTATGAACATACAAAACTTGCCAGCAGAAACAGGCCTCATGGTCTATCAAGTCTGCTTGTATGCACAGCTAGCACCTTTATATTGCAGCTGCCCTGCCCCCCAACCGCCATTCACCTTCTGGAACTGCTGAGTGTCCTTTACCCAATCCCCCTCCTTGCCCTGTCCCATGCCCTTTTGAAACTCCCCATCATCCTGTATGCCACCACCTCCTCTGGCAGAGTGTTCCATTTCAACACTACTCTCTCAGTGAAATAATGCCTCCTCATCTCCCTCCTGAACCTGTCTCCTTCCAATCTTAGCCTGTGTCCCCTCATGTTCCTTCCCTTTCTCAGCTTAAACAGTCCCTCTGTGCCAGATTTGTCGATCCCCCTCAAGTGTTTGAAAGTTTCAATCATGTCCCCCTGATCCCTTCTCTCTTCCAGGCTGAACAAACTCAAGTGACTCAGCCTTTCTTCATAGGTTCTGCCCTCTATCCCCTCTATCATTTTCATCGCCCTATGTTGCACCGCCTCAAGCTGCTTGATGTCCTTCCTCAGACAGATATCATAGATATGGAAAAGATTACAGACACCTGAAGCTTACGACAGAAACATTCTTTGAAAAATGGTCTGAGTGGGAATGGCATGTGCATCCACCCTCCACCCTCCCCATGGTTAGATGAACTGAAGGGCTAGACGCCCGATAAGGGGGTTGGGAGAGTGCTGCCATGTTCTTGGGCTTTGTCCATACCTCATGCTATATCTGTGAAAACAGCAGCTAATTGGCTTTTTATTAAGAGTCTCTATTTTTCCTGAATGAAATCGTGACACAAAACCAATAGGACACAGCAGGACACAAACAAATTGTTTCAGTTCTATGTTTATTAGTTACATTTGTTATACTTAGTCTATAAATTGTATCTCGGTTTCAGGCAATATGCAGCAGGAGCGCGCCCATGTTTACATAGAGCTTTGGATTGTAGAGAAATGCATGCTTTGATTTGTCAAAAGCTGATTTAGGTATAAGAATGAAAAGAAACCATGGCATGTATAATGATCTTGTTGTAGTTTATGTTTTTCAAAGAGGAAAGAAAAATTGGCCAGGCAGGGCCTGAGAATGCGCTATAGTCGGCAACTAGCTGAAGAAATAGAAAAGGACTTGTGTACGGAAGTCTACTACTGCCTCAGGAAATGTACGAGGCCCTGGGGGGCACAGCCAGAAAGCCAACAAGAGAAACATAGATCAGCCAGAGAGGAACATGAAAAATACAGAATAAGTACCCCAGCCCATGAGGAAGCTGAGAGGGAGGATGTCACTCCATCCAGTCTTGGTCAGATTTCATGTTGCAGCAAATATGGATGCTCTCCCATTTTAAGGTCGTATAAAAGGGGACCATTTTGGGAAAACATTGTACTCAAATGAACCCAAAATAGGGTTGGAAGAATAAATCCTTGTAGGAGAGAGTATGTGCCCCATTTCAGTGTAGAAACAGACCTACAAGTTTCATAGGATTGGAAACCAACCAGGTTGACTGAGAAAGGCCCTTCAGTGGTCGCAATGAGACTGTCCTCAGAGATCCCAAACACAGTCACTCATACCATGTGTACAGGATGGGTGACTACTCAGAAGGAATTGATAAGTAACAGTGATTAAAGGGGCAGCCGGAACGGGCTGCAGAATGAGTCACAGGCAGAGGTGGTGCAGATGAGGACCCTAGCAACCAAAGGAAAGGCACAAGGTCATTGACTGAGCAGAGAATGACATGGTCATTTGCTGGCCACAGAGAAAGTTTAGATAAAAGCCACAATGAAAAGACACCAACAAGGATGCCTTTGGCAAAAAATGGAAAAAGGCTCGAGGTCAACCATCAGGGTGACAACAGAACCTCGGCTGCAGCACCTATACAGCCAGAGCAGCAGCTAGAGCTTAAACATACTCCAAGAGGTCGGCAACAAGGATCATGTTGATGAATGGCTAGAAAAAGGTTGATAGGTCATCGACAGAAAGGAAGACGACAAAGCCTGAACAGCTACTAGAACAGAAAAACATACCTTGAAAGGCCACTGTTGATGAACAGGGTGGAGATCCAGGGGTCGCCAACAGAGTAGAAGACGACAACAACTGGAGGGGCCACCATAGCAGAAAACACATCCTAAGAGGCCGGAGGTGATTGAAACACCGAAGAAAGGGGGAAAAAGCCGGAGGTTGTCAATGGAGTAGAAGACGACCCAGCTCAAAGCAGCTGCTAGCTTTAGTTAAAAACCAACACCTGGAGAGACCATTGACAAGGGAATCATTGATGAAATGGGTGTAAGAAAGGCATGGAGGTCGCTGATGGAGTAGAAGACAACACAGGCCACAGTCACTGCCGAAGCAGAAAAAGCTCACCCTGAGAGGCCGTTGACAGGGATCTCATCAACAAACGATGGAAGAAAAGCTGGAGGTCATCAATGGAGCAGAAGACAACACAGCAAGGAGCATCTGTCAAAGCAGAAATCACACCCTAAGAGGCCATCGATGAGGATATCATTGACAAACAGGTTGAAGAAAAGCTGAAGGTCATCAACAGAGCAGAAGACAACTCGGCATGGAGTAACTGCCAAAGCAGATCTCACACCCTAAGAGGCTGTCGATGAGGATATCATCAATGAATGAGTGGAAGAAAAGCTGGAGGTCATCAATGGAGCAGAAGACGATGCAGCATGGAGCATCTATCAAAGCAGACATCTCACCCTGAAAGGCCATCGATGAAGATAACGTTGATGAACGGGTGGAAGAAATGTTAGAGGTCATTAACGGAGCAAAAGATGACACAGTGAAATGTCTGCCAGAGCAGAAACCACACCCCGAGAGGCCATCAATGAGGACATCGTTAGTGAACAGGTGGAAGAAAGGCTCCAGGTTGTCGACAGAGCAGAAGACAACTGATCCAAAGCCTCCATTTTACCTTTAAGTAGAAAGACATTGATGAGGAGGCACCGTCAATGGAGGGAACCCACCTGTGGTGGGAACTGAAGGGTGACAAAGGCACACAGGGCAGCCCAGAACATTGCAGTGACCCTGGACAAAGCCGTCTTCATCACCTGGTATTGTAACATTGAAGCACGGATACAAACTTTGGGACAGTCTTCATTGATGATCTTCCAGGCACTGTGGCACTTCTTGTGTCTGACAACAACAGGTGAAAAGCCACGGCGAAACTGAGAATGCCGCACTGAAGAAATTCCACTTCTTCGGCTGAAGCTATACTCCAAACAGAGAACATATAGAATGCAGGTCATGAAGAGAAAAGAACTGAGGAGCTTCTTGGACCACCCCCTTATATACCTATCAGGTCACAACTCGTGGTGTTGTCAGGGAGTGCTCCCAGGTCGACTTCTGAGAAATCATCTGGATGGAATAATGCCTGCGGCTGATATATGTTATGACCTGCTATAAGAGAATTCCTTGAAGACATTTGAATATCTGTAAAGGGATGGAACTTTTTTTGTGATCTCTCTAACATGTTTTGTTTTTAATGTTTTTGCAAAGATGTACAGTAAGTAGATTTAGATTTAAGGGGAATAGTGCAATGCATCCACTAGCCTTTGAGAAAGCACCCCAGCATGAAACGTGTTAGGTGGTGATGCAAGCTGAGGGGGGTCCAACTCTTTGGTGTTCATAGCTAGATGGGCCACGTTTGTAGAATACACTCTTCATTTACCATGTTTGGAATGCCTGAAACCTTTTTACCTGCATTGTATGTCTGCACTAAACAAAAGTCAATGAACAATTTCTTCACTGAAGGTATGGCTTTATGTTAATTCCTTGGATTGCAGCTGAGTCTAGCAGGTGCCATTCTCCTTTGACTGCATTGCGCATTTGAAACCAACCATGGCACTGCTTTTGCCTTGTGTGGTTTCTCTACCATACCCTCTGTTTTACTAAGTGGGGTGAAAGGTTTTATTCCATGAGCTACTCTGACAGAAAGAGATGGTAACTATGAAAATGTTGAAAATTTGCAGATAATTGATGAGGATGCACAGATGATATATATGGGTTGTATAGTTCAGGACTCCTTCAGAAAAAGGGTTATGGAAATCTTGGTTATTATTTGCAGTATATCAAGTTACAGAAACACATTGCATTATTCTCATTTTTTTAATTCTTGAGAGTAGGGAATATAGAAGAAAACCTTGGCATGGCCCAGATGACAAAGCAGCTAATGACTGGCCATACTTACAAAACTGGTTTCAGGCTAACAGTCTTAAGTTAGCATATTTAAATGTTTGCAGCATACTGCCCAAAAAAACATGAACTGGAGGCGTGAATGCAAACATATGCATCAAACATTTTGGCTATTACAGAATCTTGATTAACAAAAAGAGTAGAAGCTCATGCAATATTTATGGAGGGGTACACACCTTACAGGAGGGATAGGCTTGAAAAAAGGCATGGAAGTCTTATTATCTACATAAGAGGGTCCATCAGTGTAAAACGTCTAGATTTGGAGACCGCTGTATCAGACTGTGAAAGTTTATTTGTTGAAAAAATCTTAGGTCACACAAACAAGCTAATAGTAGAGTATATTTATAACCCACCTAAGTCTAAACTATCAGGGATGGAGGCGTTAATAAACATGGTGGAAGATTTTGAAAACAAAGAATTGGGTTTGATAGGTGATATAAACTTTAATTGGCTGGGGCCTGATGCCAAAAATTACAGGAATATACTGCAAAAAAATTAGTATGGAACAATTAATTACAGAAGCTACAAGGAAAGATAACAGAACGGGTGCATACTCATTGATCAACTGGGTGCTAGTAAACAAGAAAGATGTTATAAGTGCGGTTATATTACCAGATTCAGTCAGTGACCTTACCCTACTGTTCTGTGTATGGAGTAACAAAAGACAAAAAGGGCAGAGTAGGGTGAAGATTTCAAGGTTAATTAAAGAAAAAGTTTTAATAAAGATGAAATTTGGTTTTAAAGAAACTGACTGGGGTCGGGGCGGGCACTGGACAAGTTTGAAGATTCTAATCAAGCTTTAGAGTTCTTCCTAGAAATATATAATAAAATCATAGATACTCATGCACCATTAAAAAAGAAATGAGTTAAAACATTTATTAAAAAGTGGTTGAACAGACATGTAATGGACAGTATAAAAATCAGGGATGCAGCACAGGCAAAGTTTAAAGCATCCAACAAAACTGAAGGTTGGATATTGTGTAGAGAACAGCGAAACAAATACAAAAGATTAAAAAAAAAGTCAAGGGTTGATTTTCATAAAAATGATCAACTGAACAATTTTAAGAATTAAAAATCATTTGGGATGGGCTAAATAATCGTATAAGCCAGAAAAATAAAAATGAGCTAAATAGGTTAACCAAGGGAGGCTCAGAATTAACTGATAGTTTAGACATAGCTAATTTTTTTAACAAAAGTTTTACTGACCTGTTTCAGTATATAAAAGGGCTGCCAAATATTGAAAATGAAAGTGAACATTTTAACCTTCTGAGACCACTCGTTTACATTAAATACATAACCAGGGAGCAAATTCAAACACAGTTGTCAAAACTGGACAAGTCCAAGGGACCGGGATCAGACCAATTGGAAACAAAAGTTTCTTAAATCAGCTGTAGCTGAATTATCACTGCAACTGGGAAAAGATTTCAGCCTATCTCTCTGTACACAAATAGTTCTTGTACTTAGGAAAAGGACTGTTATTATACTCGTTAAGTTCTTTAAGTTTAGAAAAGGGCTGTAGTATTTAGAGGGGGATGCAAACAAACCAGGCAAATAATTACAGCCCCATATCACTTTTATCTGTAGTCAGTAAGATTTTAGAGCGACTTATACACATCTAGATTACGGAGTATTTGGATGAATATAAATTACTGTCGGGGGTCTTGCATGAATTTGGGAGGGACTATAGTACAGTGACTGCCTTGCTCAGGTTCATAAGTGACCTGCAGGGCAGTATGAAAAGAGCATGTTCACAGGGGTGGTATTCCTGGACCTGACCAAGGTATAAGACCTAGTGGATCCCTCCCTCCTAAAGTCGCAGCTGGGAAGAATGGGTTTTGGGACACCTGTGGTGGAATGGATTGATGATTACCTAACAGACATATCACAACAGGTTAAGGTTAATGGAGTAATGTCCCATTTAAGGAAGGTTGAGTAAGGTGTGCCCCAAGAATCAATATTTGGGCCTTTACTATTCTCATTATTTATTAACAATTTTCCCAAGGCTCTCTATATTTCAAAAACAGTCTTGTATGCCAATGATGTGGTGACGTTACATTGTGGACAAATATATATTATCACTAAACAAAAAATGGAAGCAAAATATAAAATTTTAACAGAATAGTTCCAAAAAATAGACATAGGAAATTTAAAAAAAAAAAAGCAACTGTGTTCTGCTTTGCTACAAAAACCTATCCGTGATTCAAAATTTTCAGATTGTTATTGGGGCGGGGGGTGAGATACTGGAAGCAGATAGTGAGTTTAAATATTTGGGTGTTACATTAGACTCCCATTTAAATTTTGAGAAACATGCAGAACAAATCTCCACCCAGCAGAATAAAAACTGGGAGCTTTATATGCAGTCAAGGGTTTTCTGATTGAGGGAAGCAAGGAAAACTCTAGCACAGATTTATTTATACAAGGAACTTGGGAAACAAAATAGCCAAGCTGAATTCATTGATGGCAGAGGAGGGAGTGGACATGGCTGCCATCACAGAGACATGGGCCACACCTAACCATAACTGGTATCTCTCCATCCCAGGATACAAGCTATATAGAGGAGATAGAGGGGTAGGTGTGGGGGGGAGTAGCTCTGTACATAAGGGAATGTATCACATACACTAAGGAGAAGGAGACAGTAGGATGGGCAGAACTTTTGTGAGTGTAAGTGCAGTCATCAAAAAGCAGTAAACCCTGTGTACAGGCCACTGAACCAGGAGGAGAAGGAGTTGGGCAAGGAGCTGGGGTTCAAAATACTGGAGGTGGTCAGCAAAGGGGAGGTAGTGATCATGGGAGGACTTCAAGTCTACCTGGGGTGGATTGGATGATCCCTACTACAACCTATACCAGGACTCAGGTGCTGCTGGAAGAATTCCTCAGTGGGTTTCTGTCACAGTGTGTCCAGGAACCTACAAGGGAGAGGGTGATAGTGAACCTGATTCTGACAAACGGAGTGCATGTTCAGGAGGTAAGGGTGAAAGCACCACAGGAAGGAATAGACCTCAACATGGTGTGGTTTCACCTGGGCATGAGCAAAGACAAGATAGGAGCTATGACTTGGGTGCTGGACTTCAGGAGGGCAGACTATGGAAAAATGGGGGTATTCTGGAAGGGCAACTTGCTAGAATCAAGGAAGAAATAGGGTGGACCAGAAATGAGCCATCATTGTCAAGGAAGGGCTATTGGTAGCCATTAATGTGTATGCCGAAGTGAAGAGCAAAAAAGCCAGACCCAAGAAGCCCAGCTGGCTTGACAGGGAGGTTGCTAAGGCAGTTAAGTGCAAAAGGCGTGCCTTCAAAAGGTACACAAGCTCCAGAAGTGATGAAGACAGGGAGGAATACAAAAAAAAAAGACAAAAAGCAAAAGAAGTGAGCAGGGTAGTACGAATGGCCATGCCCAAGAAGGAACTGCAGCTAGCTGAGTGGGTGAAAACAGGAGAGCAGGTCTTCTTCCAGTGCATTAGAGAGGAGAGAATTATCAAGGATGGGATAGCCAGGCTGAGGAAGAGTAACTAGAAGGCAGTGTGGAAAAAGCAGAGGTACTTAATGAGTACTTCTGTTCAGTTTTCACAAAGGAGAAAAAGGCCCAGTACCTCGGAGGGGGGCTAACAGAGAGAGGAGCCAAAGATGGGGTGATGGACATTGATAGGGTGAGGAAGGGTTTTAAGGCCCTGAAGGTGGATAAGTCCGCAGTACCAGATGATATGCACCCAGGGGTTCTAAGGGAATTAGCAGACTGGTGGAACCCTGATAGACCTGTTTAACATTTCTCCTGAAACAGAAGTGGTTCCCCTGGACTGCAGAACAACACATGGAGAGCTGCAACATAAGAGTGGGTCAAGGGATGACCCTGGTAATTATCAGCCAGTTATTCTGACCTCAATAGTGGGGAAACTCATGAAGACCATTCTGAAGGAAAGACTGGTAAACGTTTTGGACCATAATGGACTCCATGATGATAGGCAGCAAGGGTTCATGTTGGGTCCGTCCTGCCAGACCAACCTAATTGATTTCTTTGACTGGGTAACAAGGGTAGTGGACAAGGCCAAGCAGTGGACATATTGAGCGTGATTTTTAAAGGCCCCTTAGAGCATCAAAAGATGTACCAAATACGCATGTGTGGCAATGCCCAGTGTGCCATGGACCCTACGCCAGATTTTGGTACATGAGGGGTCCCAGTGCCAAAGTCACCAAAGTTGCCACAAGTGGTTCCTTGCACTTACACTGTATCAACACAACTAATACAGTACATTGCAAGTCATAATTCAGAGTTAGTCAACAACTCACCATTCAGAGTTTCATTTAATAGTCCAATCTATCATTAGCTGGGAAACCATGGGATGTCATAAATCGGAATGGCTCTTTGACATATACAAAATGTTAGAGAAATGCAATCTGAAGAGTCTTAAAAAATATGTTGATGTCAATATAACAAGATTACAGTACAAAATGTTTATATTCAAAAAGGTTAGAGAGTTCTGGATTGAGGCAGACAAAGAAAAAATTAGGGCCTCCAGATTTTCCCCCTGGTTTTCAAAAAGTAATGAAAATAATTTCAAACTGCAATACTATATGGGCATTCTCACTGGTCCAAAATTAAGGGTGAGTTTTACTAATTATAAATTTGAAACATTTGATAGGAGTGTCTTACGTGTAAGATATAATAAAACTATGGATTCGTCTGTCAACTGTGATTGTGAGGCAGAGGGTCCGGAGGACCTGGTACATATCTTATGAACCTGCAGCTGGTATAGCAAACCACGAGGACTCCTTTTGAAATCTATAGTCCAGGTGGATAACCTGGATAAATTAGGGACTGACAGATTAACAATGAAAAAATTCTTATTTATACATAGGATACTTTTCCAATGAAAGCAATGGCTAACTGTTTTATAAATATAGCACAGATCAAGAAATAAAACAGTGCTCACTGATAAGAGATTGGGTACAGAAAAAAGATACATATTTTATCCTAAAAATCCCCAGATCCCATAACCCAAAATACTATGTTATCTATAATCTGAGTTCTAATTTGGGAATGTCTCTTTTCAAAAGCAGGAAAACTGTATACTTAAGCACTTTAGTAAGGAAAAAAAGGAAGAATTTAATTGATTAATGAATTCATTAGCCATCTTATTTGAGGTGTTATTTGCTCAGTATTTATGTCATGTCAGTTGTTCTATTTATTGTATTGGAATGTACATATTACTATAATTGTGTTGTATTTTTATAATGAGATTTTAATTGTAATTACCATAGTGTTGAACAAATAAATTATGTATGTATGTATGTATGTAGTCCAATTTATCAGTCAGGCATGGAACTTGTACTTATCACTTGCTGTCTAGCCCACAGCATTAATAATGGGCTAGACGGTAGCACGTCATAATGGTCAAAATGGGAGAGTGCCTTAGAAAACCACTAGCAAAGAGGCAAGAAGGAGGGGTGGAGCAACAATGGGAAAACTGCCATTACAGAGGCAACAAGCCTTTATGTGAAGCAAATAAATCAAAACGAAAGAAAAAGCTACTATGGTTCTCAAAAGAGGTGGCAGGGAAGGTTAGGGAGAAAAAGATAGCATTTAGGAAGTATAAGGAAACACAGAAGGAGCAGGACAGAGAATTGTACCAGTTAAAGCAGCAGGAAGCAGGGAAGGCAGTCAGAATAGCAAAAGCCCAAACTGAGGAAAAGATAGCCAACTCAGTTATGAAGGGGGATAAAACCTTTTATAGGTACATTAGGGAGCGTAGAAAGACAAAGGGAGGGATAGTGAGGCTAACAGAATGGACAGTGGGTGGGCAGAGAGGAACAGTGAAAAGGGATACTGAATGAATACTTATGCTCAGTATTCACAAAGAGGAGGAGGGAGGTACCTAATCCAATTAACAGAAGCACTCTGAATAGGGGGTGTCAATCCCAGTCCTTTCACAGGAGAAAGGGTTCTGAAAGAACTCCTAAAACTGAAGGTGGACAAAGCAATGACGCCTGATGGGATTCACCCCAGAATTCTAAAAGAATTAAGGGGAGAACTAGTGACACCACTGACTACCCTTTTAACAAATCATGGAGGATGGTGTGGTACCTGAGGACTGGAGGAGGGGATGTGATTCTTTCACAAAAGTGGGAGAAAGACAGAGGCAGGAAACTACAGACCTGTCAGTTTGACCTCTGTGGTAGGGAAAATGATGGAATCACTTCTGGAGGAAAGAGTTGTTGAGTACCTAGAGGCCAGTGGGGCTCAGGACCCGAGGCAGCATGGATTCATGGTGGGTAGATTATGTCAGATGAATCTAATCGATTTCTTTGACTGGGTGACCAAATTAGTAGACCAGGGAGGGGCTGTGGACATGGCCTGCCTAGACTTTAGCAAGGCATTTGACACAGTCCCACACAAAAGATTAATAAAAAATTAGCCAGCCTGGGAGTGGGTCCCAAGGTGGCAACCTGGGTAAAACATTGGCTGGACAACAGGACACAGAAGGTAATAGTAAACGGAGTCCACTCTGAAGAAAGGGGCGTTACTAGTGGGGTATCACAGGGTTCAGTACTGGGTCCAGTCCTTTTTTATGTCTTTATAAGTGACATTGCAGAAGGACTGGAAAGAAAAATATGCCTCTTTGCAGATGACACAAAGATCTGCAACAGGGTTGATACACAAGAGGTGTTGGAAAGGATAAGAAGGGACTTGGCAAGGTTGGAGGAATGGTCAGAAGAATGGCAGCTTGGATTCAATGCAAAGAAGTGCAAACTAATGCACCTGGGAAACAAAAACCCAGGGAAATGGAACTTCCTCCACAATGGGGTGGAGGAAGTAACAACAACAAAAATGGAATTAGACTTGGGGGTAATCATATCAGATGACCTTAAGTTTAGCAAGCAATGTGAGAATGCAGTAGAGAGGGCTGGAGGCATACTGGGATGTATAGGGAGAGACATCATCAGCAGAAAACAGGAAGCTGTTATCACTCTGTACAGACAGTTGGTGAGACCCCATCTGGAGTACTGCATCCAGTTCTGGAGACCCCATCTCCGCAAGGACATCGACAGGATGGAGGCAATCCAGAGGAGGGCAACTAAAATGGTGAAGGGTCTGCAAGTGAAGCCATACGAGAAGAGACTAAAGGAGTGTAATATGTATACCCTTGAGGAAAGGAGGGAGAGGGGGGACATGATAGAAACTTTTAAGTACCTCAGTGGAATCAACAAAGTCCAAGAGGGTAGCATCTTTCAGAAAAAGAGATGTGCAAGAACAAGGAGACACAATTTGAAGATAGAGGGGATGGCTCAGGGCAATGTGAGGAAATATGTTTTCACAGAGAGGGTGGTGGACGCATGGAACTGCCTTCCTGAGGAGGTTGTGGGGTCTAAAACTGTAAGAGAATTCAAGAATGCATGGGACAGACATAAGGCAATTCTTGTGGGGGGTAGGAAGAAATAGGCTGTTGGTTAACTAGGATCTGCAGCTTATCCAGTAGGTAGGTAGGGAAATGGGCAGACTAGGTGGGCCAAGCGGTCCTTATCTTCCATCAAAGTCTATGTTTCTGTGAAGTTAAATAGGCAACTCAGTAACAGCAAAGAATTAACGGTGAAATCAATGTCGGTGACCCTGACTAAAAGGTGATAGGGAGTAAATGGCAGTTCCGAGGTGCTAACATACCCGTGTCCTCGGAGTTGGAATCCTAGAGATAGCGAGGGGTCTGGGGGGATGCAGCCCCCCTTGGGGGGTGTGGGGAGCGGAGCCCCCCAGTAGCATAATATGCTGCCAGGTGCAGAAGGTGCTCCTATGGAATGCATCATGACCATGTACCTGGTGAGTCAGAAGGGGTGTCTGCTGTTGAGCCATGTCGGTTTTCTGTATTGGCGTGATAAAGTTTTCCCTCCTAAGATATACTGGCGATGTGTGGAGAGCCATCATTTACGATGTGTCGCCCGAGTACATACCATCAATGGTGAGGTTGTTAACGTAAAAAGGAACCACAACCACGTGGCTGATGCTGCCAAAGTAGGGGTTCAGCAGGTGTTTGGTGACTTGCAGGAGAGAGCAGTGCACACATATAAAATGGGTATAATTCACCAAAAAAAGCATGTCGCCGAAATTGTGGTGCGCCGTTATTGCATGTGCTATTACGGATTCCCCATTTAGGATCTCACCGTTATATCATTGCCATTATGACATGGAGCCGGCTAGACAACACCACAGCATTTATTTATTTATTAAATTTTGATGACCAGGTAGGCCCACTGAGCCCCAGAGGTCCCTTTTTAGGAGCGACACGGAGAGACATTAAATGGAGTGACAGGCAGTAAACCGGTGTAAACGTACATACAGGTTCAATAGTTACAGTCTTTGTCATTGACTCAGAAAAGTAGTTATCTTGTTGCTGTAGCTGACCACATCATAATGTAATTGCTCCCCTCGTTTGTTTGTTTATTTATTTATTTAATTGATGTTTTTATCTGAATATTGGTAACCGGGAGATTCACATTGAGCCAAGGATCATTTCAAGGTGTGACCCGGGGGAGGGGAACAGTAGGAGGACAGCAGTACAGTACACAGTAGCAAAATATTGAACAATATTCAGTAACAAAAAAACTGTTAAAAGTTTGCATAAAATACAAAAAGTGGTATGTGCTGAGAATAAAGTGCAGTACAACTCAATAAGAACCCCTAGCAAGTGCATATTCAGAAGTGGTAGCATAATGTGGTGAATAAGAACATTACTGACAACTGGTGATTGACCTGAGGGCTGAGTTATTTCCCAACCATGTAAAGGAGGGAGAAACTGTAGTGGTGTGGAAGTTAACCCAAGGCAGGAGCAGGGACCCTGTTGCCTGCTTACTAGGATGGTATAGGCAAAGCCATGGAGGTATCAGAAGGAAGTGTAACAGGAAAGGACTGAAGTTTCAACTGGTGCCTGAGGGAGCCATAGAATGGGAAGAGGCAGAAGGAGGAAGGGAGTTGGTTCTATAGTGAGGGAAGTCAATAAGAGAAGGTAGATTGCCCAGCAGAGCAACAGGGGTGAGGAGCGGCAAAAGTGCGATGGTCCCTGGAACAGAGAGAGAATCAGAGGCAGTGGAGGGGAGTTGGGAGAGAAGCAAGGCGAGGTAAGATGGAAGTAATTCAAACAAGTATTTGGATTTGAAGGACAACAGTGAACCTGGTGACGAGAGGGCAGAGGCAGGATACAGTGAACAATGGTGGGTGCGAGAGAGGGAGGAAGTTTGAAGCAAAACGGCAGGAGTTGCAGAAGATAGCCAATCTGGCAAGGAAAGTGGATGGGGCAGTGCCATAGACCACATCCGCATAGTCAAAGACAGGGAGCACCATTTGGATAACAAGCTCCATGTGGGCATGCATAGATAAGCAGTCTTTGTTGCAGTACAGGGCACCAAGCTTCTGGAAGTTTTGCATGATTGCATTGATGTGCACTGAGACGTCAAGTGTACTATCTAGCCACACTCCAGGATTCCAGGGTGCATGAAAGACTTAACTGCTTCATGAGGCAAGCGTCAACAGTGGTGGAAATGGGGGGGGGGGGGCAGTGATTCTAGCCAATTACTGACTGGTCCCAAGGGTCATGGACACTGTTTTTTAGTATTGACTCTGAGTTGGTTGGACTGGAATCAGAACACAATGTTATTGAAGTCCCATTGAAGTGGGTCATTTACAGCCACAGTGGAGGGACTGGAGGTGAAGATGACCATGTCATCTGCATACATGTGGATATGCAAGTTGGCGCAAGCAGAGGAGAGGTCGTTCAGAAAGATAGAAAAGTATGGGACCCAGGATGGAGCCCTGTGGGACCCCAGCCTGGATAGGAAGAGGAGGTGACAGGGTGCTTCCAACCCATACCAGTTGTTGTCAGCTCATTAGGTAGGAATGGAACCAAGGAACAACAGGAGCTGAGAGACCAACAGAACTCACCTTGTCCAGGAGGAATGGATGGGACACTAAATCGAAGGCTTTAGCTAGATCGATGAATACAGTGGCTGTAATGCACCCCTGATCCATCCCAGTGAAGACAGAATCAGTGACATGCAGCAAGAATGAGACAGTGGAATGATGCTTCCAGAAACCAGACTGGAAGGGAGAGAGGAAGTAGAAATATGAAAGAAAGTCGAGGAGTCTAGAGTGGACCAGTTTCTCTTGCAACTTAGAGAGGGAGGAGAGGAGGGAGATGAGACTGAAGTCACCAAGGGAGGAAGGGTCACCACCATTGTGAAGTGGAATAACTTTGGCCAACTTCCAGGATGGAGATACAGCACTGTGGGAAACGGAAAGATTAAATAAGTGAGTAAGGGGAGCTGCAATAGCAGGAGCCAAGATATGGATGAGCTTGGGGTCCACACCATCAGGGCTGGACTTTGATGGATTGAGGGGTGAAAAGGGCAAGAATGGTTTTCTGGATGGTAACAGGGTGAAGTGGAAACCTAGAGAGGGATCGGGGAAGGGCGCGGGGGGAAGGAGAGGAGCCAGTGAGCCAGGAGGGGGAAGAAGAGACGGTGCAGGTTGTGAAGAACTTGTCAAAGTGAGTAGTAGCAGAGGTAGGGTCAGACACAGGTGAACCATTTACCATGAGGATTGGGGGAGCAGACAGGCAGGGGGTCCAGCTTGTGCATGACATCATAGCTTGACGCGGTATTGCACCAAAGCAGACGCTATTGCTACAGGTGTACTCACTAAAATTATCAGTGTGCAACACAGCCTCCTACTATTAATGCCGTATCCAAACTTTGTAATTATTCAAAACTGTTTTTCATTAAATTCATGTTATCCAAATAGGTTCTTACTTCAGTCAAATCTATAGTGAAAATTATATAGAGGGGTTATGTAGCCTAAATTGTTAATTGGCATATCAGTATAGTAGGAGGACAGAAAGAAAATGCTCAAGGTTGCCAAATGGGTTTTGTGCTAATGCATCAATCCCACCCATGGCAGAGTCTGTGATGGAGATGCCCATTATGGCTACTCCACTATTTCTGTGCTGAATATACATTACAGGATTTATGTGATGTGGGTGACTCCCTGAGAGTGAGTTCCCACAGAGCAACTACACGACGCAGACAGCAGGAAGGGTGACTGTGGAAAAACGGCGACTTATGGAGTGAGCTTGGGCAGGAGGTAGAGTCCAAATGGACGCGTGGCAATGCATGACCATGCCATAGGGTGTGTAGGCACAGGCACGCACATGAGGATGAAGGGCACTGAGCATGCTCAATGAGGTGCATGGCCGTGAGCATGGTGCTCTGGGCTACAGGACAAGGGCGAGCAGCACAGGGTGACAGGTGGTGGACAGCCAGCGGGAGGGGGGAGCATGAGGAGGGTAGGGCAGGGGCACAGGACACCATGGAGGAATCCACAGAGCAGCAATGCCCATGCCAGCAGCAGGCATGCCATGGCAGGGTGGTGGACAGGCCCACCACGGCAGCACTATATCCCATGGTGTGCTGTCTGGCCTCCAACCCATGTCCCATGGACGGCTCCTGTTTGCCTGCTGTGGCCCATTGTCCTGCTGGTGGTGAGTGCCTGAGTTCTTGCTGGTAGGGGGTCTGCTCTAGTGGTGGTGATGGTGTGCTTGTCCGGGTGGGCGTGTGCAATCATTGCCTGTGGTCCTTGTCCTTGCCATATGGTGCACACACCCTCCAGGGCCTCTCTCTCTTGGGGTGTAGCTATACCTGTGACCCACACCCGGCACTCACTTCCCTGATGCTCGAGCTTGTCAGGCTCCCCAGGTAGTCTATCGCCTTTCAGGGTTTTGCCCTTCCAGGGCTGAGGCACTTCTCGCTCTTCCACCGTCATTCTGCAACTCTGTACTGCTGCTATTTTGGCAGCCACTCTTCCGGCCTCGCCCACACAGACCGCGCCATTATTGCGGCACTCTACATAGCTTTTACCAAAAAAAAAATAAGTCTTTACAAAAACAGGATTGTCTAACTAATAATACAGTGATTTAGATACATATATGTTGTCAGCAGATAAGGGCCTTGTGACCCATCCAGTCTGCCCTATCCCTCTTTCTAATGCTTAAGGTACCCTAGATGCTACAAGTTCCCCCCTTCGCCCTAGCTTGATAATTCCCATGTGCCTATCCCATGTATTCTTGAATCCCTGAACTGTGGCTGCCCCCACCACTTCCTGGGGGAGACTGTCCCATTTCTCCACCACCCTTTCAGTGAAGTAGAATTTCCTCAAGTTCCCTCTGTTTTCCCCCTTTTAGTCTCATGCTGTGCCGCCTTGTTCTGCTATTTCCCTTCATGTGAAAGATGCTCCCTTCTGGTACCCTGTTGATCCCCTTTAGATACTTGCAAGTCTCTATCATGTCCCCCCTCTCTTCTTTCCTTCAGGGAGTACATATTGAGAGTTCTGATTCTCTCCTCATATGACTTATGCTGCACGCCGGACACCATTTTTGTTGCCCTTCTCTGTACTGTCTCCATCCTGTCTATGTCTTTTTGGAGATGGGGTCTCTAGAACAGAACACAGTACTCCAGATGAGGCTTTACTAGGGAGTTGTACAATGGTACCACCACTTCCCTCCTCCTACTTGCTATACCCCTCCCTATGCACCCTAGTATTCTATTAGCCTTTCTGACTGCTTTGTCGCACTGCTTAGCCACTTTGGAGTTGTCTTCTATTACTACCCCTAGATCCCTTTCCTCTGTGGTGGCCTCCCGTGTTACCCCACCTAGTTCATACTTGACCCTAGGATTCTCTCTCCCTAGGTGCGTAATCTTGCACTTTTTTGCATTGAAACCCAACTGCCATGCCTTGGACCAGTTTTCTAGCCTCTTCAGATCTCTCTTCATTTTTTCTATACCTTCCTGGGTATCTACGCTATTAAATAGCTTTGTATCATCCACGAATAAGCTAACCCTCCCTTCCAGACCCTCTGCAATATCACTTATGAAGACATTGAAGAGCACTAGTCCCAGCACTGATCCCTGGGGTACACCACTTGTTACATGACCCTCCTGTGAGATAATTCCATTTAGTACCACTCTTTGTGTTCTGTTACTCAACCAGTTTCTAACCGATGTGACCACTTCTGTCCCCACCCCTAGATTTGCCAGCTTGTGGGTTAGTCTCTCATGTGGGACTTTGTCAAAGGCCTTCCTGAAGTCCAGATAGGCCACATCTACCACTCTGCCATGGTCTAGTTCCTTTTTCACCCACTCAAAGAAATCGATCAAATTGGTCTGGAATGACCTCCCTGCCATGAATACATGTTGCCTTGGATTCAGCAGCTCCCTTGTCTCTAGGTAGTCCACCACCTTTTCCTTAAGCAGGGTTTCCATCATTTACCTACTATTTTTTTTTTTTTATTTATTAAATTCTCGTATTACAAATACCTTTGAGCAGAAATACCTTTGAGGTCAGACTGACTGGACAGTAGTTTCCTGCCTCCTCCTTGCTACCACTTTTGTGCAGGGATACCATTTGTGCCCTCCTTCACTCCTCCAGAACCATGCCTGTTTCTAGTGATCCACTGAACAGCTTAGCCAGAGGTTTAGCCAATTCCTCCCGGAGCTCCTTTAGAATCCTTGGATGCATCCCATTGGCCCCATAGCTTTATCCATCCTGAGCCGTTCTAGTGCTCTTTTTACTTTGTCCTCTGAAAAGGTCTAATTTCCACCCCTTCTCCCTGTTTGCCCTTCTCCATTAATGGGGGACCACCCTCATTGTCTTCTTCCGTGAATACTGAGCAGAAATATTAGTTGAGGACAGTCGTCTTGTCAAAGTCTTTCTCCACTACCCTGCCTCCCTCTTCCCTGTCTCACAATCCCCCATCTTCCTCCTCTTACTAATATACCTAAAGAATGCCTTGCCTCCTTCCTTCACCAATTTAGTAAGTTTTTCCTCAGTTTCGGCCTCTGCTGCTCTTACAGCCTTGTTCTCTTCCCTTCATTTTTCCAAGTATTCTTGCCTGTCCTCCTTGCTTTGTGTTGCCTTGTACCTCAGAAATGCCAGCTTTTTTCCTCTTACTAGCTCTGCCACTCCCCTCAAAAACCACAGTGGTTTCCTCGCGCAATGGTTTGCTACTAGATGCAGGGCTTCCTTTATCTTATCCCACTGTTCCTCCACTCCCCTTATGCCATTGTATCCCTGCATAGTCTTCCTGAATTCATCCTTCATCTTACTGAAGTCTGTCCTCCTGAAATCCAGGATTCTAGTCCTTGTGTGGCTTGCCTCCTGCGACATCCTTATGGTGAGCCCCACAGCTCGATGGTCACCAGCCCCTATGCTCTATTAAAACAATACTGAATTAATACATTTGCCCAATACAGTAAGCAGTGTTTGAATGATTTGACCCTTCTAACTATGTGCATACATAGGTTGATGGGCCAAAAAGATATAATTTGTAACAATCAAAACAAACAAAAAATACAAGTCATTTAATCGCAAAGGCTTCCATGCTTCATTTAATTCTGTATTTTCATTCAAAGCTCCAAATCTTTCTATCCAGTATGCTTTTCATTGTAATAACCTCCTCTTCCAATTGCCACCCCTGCTATATGGCTCCACCCTTTTCAGCCCATTGAAGTGTAATGTTGGAATTTGATGATTTTCTACAGCAAAATGTCTGGCTAAGCTAGAAACATTATCTTTCCTGAGGATCACTGATCTGTGCTCAGAAATTGTTAGGCACAACTCTCTTTTTGTTTGTCCTAAATACCGCCTGTCACAGGGGCATTAATAACATATACAGTATTACACGTGTTGAAGCACATGTAATAACTTGACTGATTTTGATCTTTTCGTCTAATCTGGTATTATACATGGCATGCACTTTTTGAGTGTTATGACAATGAGCACAATGACCACAGGGCTAACTACCCGGTGGCATAGTGGTAAAACTAAATCCATCGCAGGCAAGGAGGCTGCACAGAGGGAAGTTGGTGGATCCACAGCATAAGGTAATTGATGCAGTCAGGATGTAGCTGGTCTCAAATACCTAACCCACAAAAACACTTCCAGAAGTCTTCGTAACTTCAAGATTCCGTCATTTTATTGTGATGAATACATGAAGAAGCAGCATAAAAACATCTGAGCTGGACATGACATAATAGAATAAATCATTATTCTAATAATGCTTCCATATATTCAAGAAGGTACTTGTGCCTGAAAACAACATTAAAACCTTTTTTGAGAGCATCAAAAAAATAGGAATTTTAAACACCAGGGAAAGTCTTTAAGCGCTTGACTGATTTGTGCTACTATCTTGGGTGGGTGTCTAAACACTTCTTCTCCCTTGATAGTGGTAGAAGGAGAACTGTCCAAACCTAGGCCTGTAACCAATGGGGTCCCACAGGGCTCTGTACTTGGAAGTGTGCTGTTCCAACATATTTACTGGTGACACTGCAGAGGGAGTCAATAGCAAGATCTGCCGTTTTGCAGATGGTACTAAGCTCTGTGGGAGGGTGGACAGAGGAGGAGAGGCAGGCTTTAAGAGAGGACCTGGCTAAGCTGCAGGAATGGTCGGGCACTTGGCAGTTTGGTTTTAATGCAAAGAAGTGTAAGGTAATGCACATGGGAGCCAGAAACCCACAGGCCAGATACTGGCTGGGGGAGAACAGGTGACAGTATCAGAAGAAGAAAAGGATCTGGGGGTAATGGTAAGGGACGCTATGAAACACACAGCCCAGTGCTGAAAGGCAGCAGCCAAAGCAAATAGAATGCTGGGCTGCATCACCAGGGGAATCACCTCGAGGAGGGAAGAAGTTATACTGCCACTGTACAGGTCTCTGGTGAGACCACACCTGTAATACTGTTTTAAGTTCTGGTGCCCTTACCTGAAAAAGGATATCAAACTACTGGTGGGGTCCAGCAGAGGGTAAGCAAAATGATCAAGAGCATGGAAGACAGATTGTATGAGGAGAGACTGAGGGAGCTAAACATGTACTCCTTGGAGGACAGAAAGGAAAGGGGGGATATGATTGAAACCTTCAAGTACCTTAAGGGCATAAACAGGGTTGGTACTGAGGGCATCTTTAACCTGAGGAAGAAGGGTACAACAGGGGGCACAGCCTGAAACTGGTGTGGGGTAGATTCTGGAAGGAAATGAGGAGGCACTTTTTCACTGGAAAAGTTGTTAAGGGGTGGAATGAGTTGCCAGAGCAGGTGGTAGCAGCGAAGACAGTGGCCACTTTCAATTGGGGGGTGGGACAGAGTGAGGAAAATTAGGACTGAAGGAGGCACAACTGGGAAGAAGCTGGGGGAGGGGAATGGGATGGTGGGGGATGACTCCAGGAGGAGTGGGGGGGGCAGCTCAAGGAAACTAACTGAGCTCCACACTCGAACAGTCTCGATATTATGGCCTGTTTCTGCTGGCAAATTTGTATGTTCGTATGTTCATTATGCTTCTCAGTGTAGCACAATTTTTATTGATAACCTCCTTGAGTTCATCAAATGCACTGAAAAGACTATGCCCATTGGTATATAGTCTTGTTTTGGCACAGGTACCAAAAGTTCACGTCGGGGATTGTTTAATGCCTTCTGTTTGGCAATTTTAGGATCCTGTTCCTTATAACCTCCGTTTCTAAATCTGTGATGAAATCCTCTGCGGCCAGCAAGTAGTCATTCTTCCTGGGACAGTTCCTTAAGTCTCAGGAACTGTCCATATGGGATGCAATTTACAAGACCCTTTGCATGTGCACTATTAACTACTAAAATCGTGTTTTTATCTGTTGGATTTCTGAAGAGATGGCTGCAAAGTTTATTGCCCTCCTTCAAAATGTCCAAGTCCAAATATGGAATTTTCTCTGTATCATATTATAATGTAAACTAATGCTATCACGTATGTCATTCAAGTACCTACGAAAGTCTTGTAACTCCTCTATGTTACCCTGTCATAGAAATATCAAATCATCTATCTCCTGCATAGGAGAATTTTTTCAACCAAGCGGCTGTTATCATTAATGATATAGTCACTTTCATGCTGATGCATAAACAAGTACGGAAATGATGGGCCCATTGTCGAGCCCATCATGGTACCTCTTATCTGTAAATAAATATCTTTGCCAAATCTGAAGTAATTTTTTGTTAGAATTAGAGTGGTCAGTTCCAACAAAAAAAAAAATCTGTACTTGAGGTCTCATCAAGATTTCTCAAGTTCAGCATGTTCTGATAGCACCTAAACCCTTCTGCTGCAGGATGGATATATGCAAATCAGTCACATCCATTGTTACCCAAATAATTCCCTTTAGATCTCTCTCCTTGGTTGAAATTGTTTCTGTGAGGTTGAGGACTACTCTAGTATCTTGCAAAAATGAAGGCATTGCTTCTACAAATTCTCTAGGTAGAAATCCACTAAGCAGGAAAGGGGTTCCAATGCAGACCCTAGGCCACTGACTATGGTTCTGCCTGGGAGTGATCTGGTCAGTTTATATACTTTAAGCATAGTGTAAAAAACTGAGATGATAGGTTTTTCTAACATAAGTGCAGAGGCCACCCAATCTGGAATCTCCCCACCCTCCCAATCTCAGATCACTCTCTCTATGATTGTTTTGATTATATCCACTGTGGGGTCACATGTTAGTTTCCTATAATTCTGAGTATCTAAGAGTTGTCTAAGCATTCCTGAACATAATCTTCAGAGTTCAAAACTACAACTCCTCCCCCTTTGTCTTCTTGGATTATATTCTGAGAATCCTTTCCTAAAGCTCTAATGACTTCTCGTTCCAATTTTGTTGTGCTGGTGAAGTTTTTTAATAGTCTGTCTGCCACAGGACTGAGTGGACAGGTAGCATATGGGCCAGCAGCCATCACTTGTCCCACTCGGGCAGTGCTATGTAATGCCAGGTCAAAGAGAAATAAGACCGCAATTATGGTGGACTTAATTCCATCGGTTGACCTGGCTTGCATCACAGAAACCTGGCTGAGTGATGATGTTGGACCAGTATTGGAGGCATTGGTCTTGGCTGGATTCTTCATTGTGCACTGCACAAGGAGTGACTGCAGGAGCAAGGGAGTGGCTACAGTATCTATTTTAGATCTAGCCTGAACTTCTCTGTGTTCCCAGTTGGTTCTACCTCGTCAGCATGGCTCAGTTGGTAGCACATCTGCCTCTGGACCAGAAGGTCATGGGTTCTCGTCCCACACCGGGATTGGACTTGCACCTAAAAATTGGTGGCATCTGAGTGCAGTATTGGGGGGGTGCTGTACTACTGGGGTGTGCCATCCTTCGGATGAGACATTAAACCGAGGTCCCTTCTGCCCATCCTGGTGTTGTCCTGGTGGGTGTCCAGGTGGAAGTAAAAGAATCCAGGGCACTCTTTGCAAAGAGTAGGGAACATTCCCAGTGTCCTGGCCAACATTCCCCTTCCCATAAACCGGTTCATGCAATTATCCAGGCTGTGTGTGGGTAATGATGTGCGATATGGCCGCCACCACACATTCAGTCACTTCACTACCAGTCTAGCATTGCTTGTAAAGCGCTTTGGGATACAATGTGTATGAAAAGTGCTATATAAATGCTGATTCTTCTTCTTCTTCTTCGTCATTTGAATAAGTGGCCATTTGAGAGGGTCAGGTGCAGGCTGCAGGGTCCTTCTTGTGTATCAGCCTCCCAGTCACAGGAGGGATTTCCTGTGGCAAGTAGTGGATTTTGTCGCCGATTGGGTGTTGGAGTCACCCAGGTGGTTAATTTTGGGTGATTTCAATGCCTGGGTCAATGACAAATTCTTGCAATTTGGGTATGACTTCCTCCAGACTATGGAATAGCTGGGCCTGTCACAAGTTGTTACTTCTGTGACCCACACTCATGGCCATATCTTGTACTTGGTATTCTGACTGGAATGCAAGATTAATAACCTCGAGAGTGATCTGGTCGTTTGGTCAGATCATTACACAGTGAAGTTCTTGTTTGGGGGCCCCCCTCCCAAGAGTCCTCCCAGTGTGGAGATGGTCCATTTCCACCAATTAAAAAGCATGACCACTAAAGGATGGATGGCGGAACTGGACCTGTCAAGTGTGTGGAGGCTTGCATGACAGGACCAGAGGAGGTGGTGGCAGCCTACAATAAGGAGGTCACTGCAACTCTCGGTTCTGTGGCACCAGTATGTGTATGACTCAAGCCCTCACACTTGAGGTCTCCATGGTTTGATGAGGAGCTCAAGGAATTAAAGACCTTGAGTTGGAGGTTAGAACACTGCTGGCAGAGGTCCTGCACTGAGGGTGACAGATTAGCTTTGAAAACTCATTATACTGAGTATCAAAAGGCAATCTCCCATAAGAAGGTAGAATTCCTGTCCAGGGAGGTAGCTGCAGCAAAGAACAGACCAGCTCAACTTTTCCAGACGGTAGACAGGCTTATCCATCTTTCCTCTCTCCAGCTGGTTAGAGTACTGGTTGCTGCCAAATGTGATGAGTTTGCTCTGTTCTTTGCTGACAAGGTGTTTTCCATCAGGGGTATCACCCCAGTGGGGTCTCATTGGGCATGCAGTGTTGGGTGTGGAGCAAATAGAAGCAATTCTCATGCCTGTTGTGAGTTCAGCTAAGTGGGGGTGGAAGAGGTTAGTGAGATAATCTCGAAGCTGCAGCCTACATGCTGTGAACCGGACCCAGGCCCAACGCATCTTTTAATGGGATGCATGGGGTCCTTGGGCCCAGTGTTCGCTGAGATAGTCCAGTGCTCCCTCTCAGGAGAGGTGTTCCCCATTGCTCTTACATAGATTACAGAGTCTGACAGGAGATAAAGACCACTTGGCCTACTTAGTCTTCCCATTTTCCCTACTTACTGTAACACTGTCAGACCCTACTTGAGCTCTGGCTTTACCTCCCCTTACTTACCACTAAGGTTCCCTTATGTCTATACCATGCCTTCATGAATCCCGTTACACTTTTTGCTCCCACCACCTCTTCAGGGAGGCTATTCCATGCATCCACCACTCTTTCTGTGAAGAAGTGCTTCCTTACATCTCCACTAAGCCTACCCCACACCAGCTTCATAGCATGACCCTTTGTTTTTGAGCATTTGTTTCTCTGAAAAAGGCTTCCCTCTTGAACCTTTTTTATACCCGTGTGGTATTTGAAAGTCTCTATCATCCCCCCTCTCCTTCCATTCCTTCAGAGTATACATATTGAGATCCTTCAGTCCCTACTCATAGAATCTATCAGCAGATAAGGACCATACAGCCCACCTAGTCTGCCCATTTCCCTACTCACTGCTGCAGCCCCAGATCCCATTTGATCTGCAGCTCTCCAGCTCTGCACATCTCCAGGGTACCCTTTTGTCTAGCCCATGCACTCTTGAGCCCCCGTATTGTTTTTGCCCCCACCACTTCTGCCAGAAGGGTGTTCAACAACTCCAACCTTTCAGTGAAAAAGTACTTCCTAACACCCCTGAGCCTTCCACCCTTCAGCCTCATAGCATGCCCCCTTGTTCTTGTGCCGAAATATGATTTCCACCTGTACCCTGTTAATTCCCCTAAGGTACTGGAAAGTCTCTAGCATGCCTCCCCTTTCCTTTCTTTCCTCCAGTGAATAGATATTAAGGTTTTTAAGTCTTTCTCATAGGGCTTTTGGTGCAGTCCATGTACCATCTTCATTGCCCTTCTCTGGACTGCCTCTGCTCTGTCAATGTCCTTCCGGAGATGTGGTCTCCAGAACTGGACACAGTACTCCAGCTGAGGCCTCACCAGTGAGCCGTACAGTGGCATCACCACCTCTTTCCTCCTGCTTGTTATGCCCCTCCTATGCACCCCAACACTCTGTTTGCTCTCCCCACTGCCTTTTTAAACTGTTTGGCCATCTCCAGGTCATCAGATATGATAACCCCCAGGTCTGTCTCCTGACTTGTGGTGGCCAGAACCTCCCCACCCATCCTATATTCCTTCCTTGGATTCCTGTGACCTAAGTGCATGATCTTGCACTTTTTAGCATTGAAACTCAACTGCCAGACATCCGACCACTCCTCTAATAGGCTTAGGTCCTTTCTTATTTTTTCCATCCCCCCCGGTGTGTCCACTCTGTTGCAGATCTTGGTGTCATCTGTGAAGACGCACACCTTTCCCTCCAGATGCTCTGCAATGTCACTAATGAAGACATTGAATAGGACTGGCCCCAGCACTGACACCTGTGTCACCCCACTGATCATCTCCCTCTCTTCAGATTTCATGCCATTTACCACCACACTCGGAGTCCTGTCCCTTAGCCAGTTCCCAAACCACTTTACCACTGTAGGACCCAATCCCAGGCTCCCCAATCAATTTAGCAATCTCCTGTGTGGGGCAGTGTCGAAGGCCTTGCTGAAATCCAAGTAGGCCACATCCACCACCCCTCCCTGATCTACCACCCTGGCTACCCAGTCAAAGAAATCTATAAGATTCATCTAACAGGACCTTTCCGCTGAGAATCCATGCTGCCTTGGATCCTGTGCCCTACTATACAAACATACGAACATACAAAATTGCCAGCAGAAACAGGCCTCACAGTCTGTCAAGTCTGCTCAAATATGCAGCTAGCACCTCTTCTCACAGCTGCCCCTCCTGCCCCCCTCTTCCCAGTATCCCTTCTCCTTACCCTGTTCCAACTACTCTTGAAACTGCCTACCGTCTTACAGGATACTATCTCGTCTGGTAAGGTGTTCCATTTATCCACCACTCTTTCAGTGAAAAAATGTCCCCTCAACTCCCTCCTGAATCTTCCCCCCTCCAATCTCAGTCCATGCCCTCTTGTGTCCCTCCCCTTTATAATCTGGAAAATCCCTTCTGTGTTGGTCTTGTTTATCCACTTTAGATACTTAAAGCTCTCAATCATATCCCCTCTATCCCTCCTCTCCTCCAGCGAATACATATTCAACTCTCCCAGTCTGTCCTCATAAAACTTGCTCTCTAATCCCTGGATCATTGTTGTGGCTCTTCGCTGCACCCCCTCCAACAATCTGATGTCCTTCTTCAGGAATGGGCACCAGTACTGCATGCAGTACTCCAGGTGGGGCCTGACCAATGACCTATACAGGGGCAGGATACCCTCCCTCCTTCTGGAGGAGATCCCTCTTGCAATACACCCCAGCATTTTGTTGGCTTTTGCTGCCGCCTTCCTGCACTGAGCAGAGTTGTTCATAATGATCACTCCTAGGTCCTTCTCCTCTGTGGAGCTCCCCAACTGTATCCCATTCAAGTGATAATCCCTCCCCTGGTTACTGGCTCTAAAGTGCAGAACCTTGCACTTCTTGGTATTGAACCCCAACGGCCATGTTTCCGCCCACTCCTGCAGCTTAGTCAGGTCCTCTTGCAACCCCTTCCACCCCTCTGCACCATCAACCACAGCTCCCATCTTGATATTGTCTGCAAACAGACTGATCTTACTCTGGATCCTGTGTGAGATATCTGCAATAAAAATCCCAAACAGCACTGGTCCCAGTACCGATCCCTGTGGTACCCCACTCGTCACCGCTCTCAGTGACAAGAGGTCCCTCACCACCACCACCCTTTGCTGCCTTCCCTTTAGCCAGTTTGTGACCCATTTCACCATTTTTGGTCCTGCCCACACATGTTCCAGTCCCCCCCTCAACCTGCCATGCAGCACTGAATCAAAGGCCCTGCTGAAGTCTAAATACAGGACATCCACTGCATGGCTCTTGTCCAGTTCCCACGTCACCCAGTCGTAGTACTCTACAAGGTTTGTCTGGCTAGATCTGCCCACTACAAACCTGTGCTGTTGACCATTCTGGAGACGGTTTTCCTCCAAGAAGCTCACTAGCCTCTTTTTTAGGATGGCCTCCATGAGCTTTCCCACGATAGATGTGACGCTCACTGGCCTATAGTTTCCTGGTTCATCCTTTGGGCCACTTTTGTGGATGGGCACCACATGGGCTATTCTTCAGTCCTGTGGTACACATCCCGTGTCCAGGGAGGTATTGAACAGGTTGGCCAGTGGCCCTGCCAGGACCTCTGCCAACTCCCTTAGTACCCTAGGGTGAATGCCATCAGGTCCAGGTGCTTTGTCCACCCTTAATGCCCTCAACCCAACTAGTACCCTGCTCTCTGTAATCCTTACATCTGTCTCCTCCCCCCCTACCCACCTCACCTGGGGTACCTGCCCCCCCTTCTCCTGCATGAATACAGAGCAGAAGTATTTATTCAGTGCCTCTACCTGCTCTGCCCCTTTCTCCACCCACCCGCCATCCTTCTTCATCCTCACCAGCTGATCCTTGCTCCTGCTTCTCTCTCTCTGATGTAGCGGAAGAAGTCTTTTTCTCCACTTTTGATTCCCTGCGCCAGTCTCAGCATCCTGAATGCCTTGGCCACCCTGACCTGTCTGGTAACCTCCCTGAACTTCTCCATGTACCTATCCTTATCTTCACCCCTCCCCGATTTGCTGTACTTTTGAAATGCTGACCTCTTGGTCCTCACCCCTTCTATAACCTTCTGTGTCAGCCAGCTGTGTTTCTTTGCCCTTCCTTTCTTGCTTTTCTTCCTAGTGCAAGACTTCATAGCCTCCACCAACCCTTCCTTTATGATGTCCCATTTCTGGTCTGAATCCATGTGAGGTTGCATACCTGCTAGGTGCCTGCCCAAAATTTCCCCCATCTTCTTAACGTCCACACCCCTAAACTCACCCTTGTACCCATGCCCCATTTCCCTCCCCATGTTGAGTGTGAACCACACCGAATAGTGGTCTCTCCCAGCCAGTGGTTCCTCCATTTCCAGATTCCTTACAGCTTCCCCGTTATCCAGTTCAAGACCCAGAGTCCTTTCTAACCGAGTTGGCCCCTGGACCAGCTATGTCAGGAAGCTGTCTTGAAATGCTTCTAACAGGACCCCCTCCCTTGCACTTGTGGTGGATGGGGTAACCCACTCCACCCATGGTAGGTTGAAGTCCCCCACAACCACTGTGCTTCCCTTCCTGCAGACCCTCCTTATTTGTTCGGCTAATTCCCTATCCAGGTCACTCCCCTGAGCTGGTGGCCTGTACACCACCCCCATCCTCAGTGTCCTATTCTTTGCACCTTGGAACTACATCTGTAGTGCTTCTGTCCTCCCCTCCTCCCCTTCCTCCCTTACGCACTTTATCCCCTCCCTTAAATGGATTGCCACTCCCCCATTCCCCTTAGCCCTATCCTTTCTGAATAACCTGAACCCTGGGATCATCATATCCCAGTCCTGGTACTGGGTGGCCCACGTTTCCATGATGGCCGCAATGTCCACCCCCTCCACTGCCAAGAGAGCCTGTAACTTTGCTGTTCTATTCCTTAGGCTTCTTTTTTTTTCTGTGTCAGCTCCCCAAGCCCAGATGGGTTAACCAGGCTCCAGCAGCTTCCCCCTCATACTCGGGCTTGCCCCCCCCCCCGAGTGGGGCTGCCGATAGGTGAACTCTGGTGGCCAGAAGGGATGACAATGGAGCCGGCTCTTTAGCAGGGGCCAACATATTTTTGAAAGCTGTGAATCCCAAGGGGGTGGGGACATGCAATGATGACCTGCATCCGCCCAACCCCCCAAATGCACAGGCGCCAACCACAGCAGAACTCCAGGCCTCCTCCAGGGGTCTGTTGTGCGTCGGACACTCAATCCCACCTCCCCCCAAGAGTAGGAGAGCAGTTCTCCAGATGCTCAATCCTACTCCCCTCGGCCGGTACTCTGACTCCCGAGTCTGTTTCTGAACCCGGGTCATCAGCGCTGCAGACAGCAATTGTGCCTTTGAGCCAGTGGAACAGCCATTCCTTAGGCTTCTTGCATTCAGTAAGACCACCCTCCAGCCTGTCCCCTCCCTTTCCCTACCCCTGTTCTTCCCCCCCTTATCTCTCCCAGTGTCGCTTCACCACTGCCTTTACACATAACTAGGGGGGTGAGCTCACTAGGCTCCCATTTCCGGACCCTCTTCCTATCAGTGGTCCCCTCACCATCCCCCTCCTAGTTTAAATCCACCTTTGTTGATATATACCCCTCTATGCCACATTTTAGCTATCATCCAGAAACTTCACAATCCTCTCCTTAAGTAAGGACTCCATTAGTTTCCCCACTGCTGAGGTCAGGCTTACAGGCCTGTAATTGTCTGCTTCCTCTCTGCTTCCACTCTTGTGGAGAGGGACCACATCTGCCATCTTCCAGAGCTCCTCATAGGACTTTTGATGCAGATCTTCCATCATTTTAGTTGCCCTCTTCTGGACCACCTTGACTCTGTCCACATCCTTCCAAACATGAAGTTTCCAGAACACAGTACTCTAGGTGATGTCTCACTGGTGATTTATACAGAAGTATCACCACCTCCCTCTTAAAGTGGCATTGGTGAAACCCCTCTTGCAGAAACCATCCCTGGACCCAAATTGTCTCGAGAATTGTAGACCCCTTTCTAACCTTCCCTTTTTAGGGAAGGTTATTGAGAAAGCAGTAGCCACTCAGCTCGAGACAGATCTTGCTGCATTTGTCATCTATGAGCCACTAAAGTCTGATGTCCAGTCTAGGCACAGTAAGGAGACGGCATTAGTCAAGGTGCAGAATTATCTCCTCAGGGTGAGAGATCAAAGCGAATGGTCAGTTCTCATCCTCCTTGATCTCTCTTCAGTGTTGGACACCATGGATAATGGGGTGTTGCTGGATTGCCTGCAGGAGTTCTGTGGACTTGCCAGTACTGTCATCAACTGGTTCAAGTTCTTTCTTACAGGTAGGACACAAAGCGTGGTGATGGAAACTTATTCATGCATCTCAATGCCCCTGTCCTGTGGAGTTCCCCAGGGTTTGATCCTCTCACTCACGTTATTCACAGTGTACATGCTACCCCTGGGTGATATCATTAGTTGCTACAGGGTGGGTGTTCACTGCTATGCAATGATACCGAATTGTATATGTTGTTTGTACCAGGGACACAGGGTGCAGTCTCAGTTCTGAATTCCTGTCCAGCTGAGATACAGGACTGAATGTCCTCCAACTGGCTAAGGATCAATCCAGATAAGACAGATGTACTGGTGATTGAGCCTGATCGCCAGCAGGGAGCTGATGTGGGGGGAGAGACCAGACTAGAGCTCGGTTCCTCTTTTCTAACAGCCTCAGGTAAGGTGAAGAATCTGGGTGCTATTTTTGACAGTGAACTGATGCTGTAGGCTCAGATGCCATCCGTTGCTCAAAATGGTTTTTACCATCTCAAAAATAGCTCCTGGTTAAAGCCTTTTATCCTACCCAGCGACCTGCCCTCACTGATACATGCTTTTGTCACATCCAGACTCAATTACTGTCATGCCCTTTACCTGGGGCTAAATGGAGGTACCCTACATCACCGGCAGCTGGTGCAGAACGCTGCAGCCTGGATGTTGACGGGCCACCCAAGATCCTGTCATACAACTCCGGTCCTGTGCAGACTGCACTGGCTGCTGGTTAGGTGGTGGAGCTCCTTCAAGGCTGGCTTGCTGACCTATAAAGTGCTACATGAACTGGGCCCTAGCTACCTGCAGGGCATTTTGCTCCTCACCAGACCTTCCAACCTCTCCGTTTTCTCTGAGGCGAGCCTCCTAGTGGTTCCCACGGTTCGATTAAAATATTCGGGTGAGAGGGTCTTTGATGTTATTGGCCTTATGCTGTGGCACTCACATCTCAGATCTCTGAGGAAGGCCCCCTCACTAGAGGCCTTTTAAAAAAGGGTCTGAAGTTCCATCTTTTTAAAGCAGATTTTAATTTATCCTAACATTTTGTTCATAACCCAAAGTGTTTGTTTCATTGTATTTATGCTTTTTTTTATCTATTTGAGCTCTTTTCTTAAATAGTTTGTGTTAAATGTTGATTTTTCTGGGTTTTGTGATGTATATACTATAGTACTGTTCGATCGTTTTATTGTATATATATTGTACAGCACTCAGAGCCCGCGGGAATGAGCACTTTATAAAGTTTGCTTTGCTTTACTTGTATCTTTTTTACACTTGCTGTGTAACGGTTCAATACTGGATGGAATTTGGCCTGGGGATAAAAGTAGAAGTCACTTTCAGTTTCTTTTGTAAGGCTATTTGTTACATGTTAATTTCTTTGTTTGAATCAGCATACAAGCAATTTAGTCCAATTCTTCCGCAGAACCTCTGCAGGTCCAATTTTATTTGGAACCTATAAGGGTGAGCTGTAGGTACGAAGGTCAGTTCTTTAGCTAGGACTGATTCTTCTGCTGGACTGAAGGACCTGCTTGAGAGGCTGAAGACAATGAAGTCTTCAACCTTGTGCTTATTCCTCCTAGCATCCGGTATGGCTAGTCCCTGTTCCTGAGGACGACTACACACAGGCCACAGAAGATTTTATCACAGAGTTAGAAACAGAGGTTATAAGGAATAGGATCTTAAAATTGCCAAACAGAAGGTATTAAAAAAACTCAGACATGAACTTTTGGTGCCTGTGCCATATCAAGAATGTATACTAATGGGCATAGCCATTTCAACACCTTACAATAGCACCTTTGATAAACTCATAAAAACTGGACAAAAAAGAATAAAATGTTTAAAGATAGGTTGATACACTCAGAATATAAGTCTAAAAAAGAAATTGAATAGCGATTTAGTTTTACCCCATGCCATCAGGTAGTTAAGTATGTGGGCATTGTGATCAATGTCATGACACTCAAAAAGTACACAAAATTTATAACCCTAGATTGGATGGAAAGATCAAAATCATGAAAGTTATTAAATGTGCTTCAACACATGTAATATGTGTTATTAAACTGCTTCACACACAGGTTTTGTGAGTCTCAGAGGTGTGGGTGCTGCTACAAGGGCGGTCAGCCCAACTTTTCAAACAGAGACCAAGTGTAGTGCACTCCTTACAAACACTTCACAGACTGTAGAAACTGAGGCTCAAAAATTTTTATTCTATACCATTTGATTGACAATGCCTCTTCCTAATACAATTCACACAACATAGAAACATAGAATTTGATGCCAGATAAGGATCGCTTGGCCTACCCAGTCTGCCTATTTCCCTACCTAATGGATAAGCTGAAGATCCTAGTTAAACAACAGCCTACTTCCTCCTACCCCCCCCAGAATTGCCTTGTCTGTCCCATGCATTCTTGAATTCCCCCACTGTTTTTTACTCCACAACCTCCTCAGGAAGGCTGTTCCATGCATCCACAACCCTCTCCGTGAAAAAATACTTCCTCACATTAACTCTGAGCCGTCCACTTTCTATCTTCAAATTGTGCCCCCTTGTTCTTGTACACCTCTTTTTCTGAAAGATGCAACCCTCTTGGACTTTGTTGATTCCCTTGAGGTACTTGAAAGTTTATATCATGTCCCCCCATCCCTCCTTTCCTTGAGGGTATACATATTGAGCTCCTTAAGTCTCTCTTCATATGTCTTCTAATGCAGACCCTGCACCATTTTAGTTGCCCTCCTCTGGAGTGCCTCCATCCTGTCTATGTCCTTGCGGAGATTGGGTCTCCAGAACTGCACACAGTACTCCAGATGGGGTCTCACCTGCTGTCTGTACAGAGGGACAACAACTTCCTGTTTTCTACTGGTGGTACCTCTCCCTATACATCCCAGTATCCCCCAGCCCTCCTTACTGCCCTCTCACATTGCTTGTCCACCTTTAGGTCATCTGATATGACTACCCCCAGGTTCCTTTCCATTTTGTTGTTGTTGGTATCTCACCCCCTTTGTGTACTCTTCCCTGGGTTTGTTTCCCAGGTGCATTACTTGCACTTCTTAGCATTGAATCTAAGCTGCCATACATTTGACCATTCCTCCTACCTTGCCAAGTCCCTTCTCATCCTTTCCACCCCACCTTGTGTATCGACCCTGTTGCAGATCTTTGTGTTGTCTGCAAAGAGACATACTTTTCCTTCCAGTCCCTCTGTAATGTCACTTATAAAGACATTGAAGAGGACCGGTCCTAGACCTGAACTCTGCGGTACCCCACTAGTAACCCCCCTTTCTTCAGAGAACATGAAAGTTTCAATAAAAGGAATATCTACCTCTGGGCGAGCGGATGGTTTAAAACTTTCATGTTCTTGTGTGAATTGCACTATGAAGAGGTGCTGTCAATCGAATGGTATGGAATAAAAGTTTTTGTGCCTCAGCTTCTACAGTCCGTGAAGTTTTTGTAAGGAGTGCACCGCATTTGGTCTATGTTATTAAACTGCCCTGTGACAGGTGGTATGTAGGACAAATGACAAGAGAGCTATGTCTAAGAATTTCTGAACACAAATCAGTGATCCCCAGGAAAGATAAAGCATCTAGCTTAGCCAGACATTTTACTGTAGAAAATCATCAAATTTCAACATTACACTTCAACGGGCTGAAAAAGGTGGAGCCACATACTGGGGTGGCATTTGGGAGAGGAGCTTTGTTTGTTTTTGATTGTTACAATTTACATCCTTTTGAACCATCAACCTATGTATGTGTAACCCCTAGGTGGCGCTATCCCTTGGGCTACTACCCCTGCCTGCTTGGCTACCAACAGGTTAAAGGGCCTAGGTTCAGTGACGGGTGCCTCCGCCCAAAGGTCTGGGTTGGTATTAGTCTGAATAACCAGGTCACAGCCCTCTGAGACACTGTGACCCCCCCTTGTCTCCTACTAGTGGCCCACACAATACACAATATGCACCTTCCCAACACCCCAGATATGCTTGATACATACACTTATATTTCGCACTTACCCCCAGTACTGGTTCCTTCAGCTTGTCTCTGGAGACCCCCTGTAAAATAAGGTGATGCAGTACAAAAGCAACAATGCAATACCTTCAACATAAATTGACACCACAGTCAATGTGAATTGCAGAAACAAACAGATCTGATTTATTCAGGGGTCTGTAACAAGGAGGGGGAAGAATCAGGTTAAATTGGCTTAAACACATTAATAATCACACTACTGTGCATGCAGTCAGAGTCCCATTCAGTCACACTCTCTGGGTACCAAGGATGGAGGAAAAGGCTAGCTAGGACTGTTGCCTGGGGAAGGCAGGCATCACAGCTGGTTGGGGCCCTGTGATGGAAAAAGAACATGCACACGCACAATTTGTAATCCGGAGCCGGAGGGCTCAGTTTGTGGAAAGGGAACAACACAAGAATCAGTGACACACTTTTGATTAAGAAATGTTGCAGGGTGCTACCCTGATTATTACTCATGGTACCCAGACTGAACACAGGAGGGCTGATGGATGGATGTTCTGGATTGCCAGAGAAAGCAGAGCCCACACACGTTGCTTCAGCGCTGTTCTTGTTCAGGCAGAGAGCAAGGGCTGATCCCCTGGCTGGTCCCTCGTCAATGGATTTTCTCTGTGCAGCAGGGTAGGGAGACAAGGCCCTCGTGGCAGGGCCTGTCTGCAGTAGGCAACAACGGATTCAGTCCAATTTTAGCTGGGAAACAGCTTCCAGCCACTAGCACACAGTTCACAACAAGAGAGGAATTAGACTGCGACCCCCATCCAGCACATAGCACATTCATATGTACAAGCCAGCAACACACAGCCAACTAAATCACGATTCTCCTTCAGTACACAGTACATTTATATACCAGAATTCCACCTGTACCAGGCCAAATGCTCCCCAGTCATGATCGCAAGTCTCTGCACATGCTGGGAGCTCAAAAGTAACTGAAATTCCTGACAGGTCAATCGCATTCAGCAAAATCCTCGGTCTTCTACAGGTTAAGCCTGGTCCCAAATCAGTAGTTTGCTTCGTTCTCACCAAAGTTGGATTTAGTCCGATAAAATAAGCACTCTTCTCTTCCCAGGGCAGAAAACAGCAAGCAGGCCAGAATTCAGGCCTTCCACGGTACTTCTGTATGAACTACTGAGCAACACAACCACTCAAACTAGACAAACTACTTCTCTCTCAGCTTCCCACACAGATCTGGCTTGCCAGCAGACAGCTCAGGGCCTTTCACTCCGATCCAAAGGCTTCGGTTGGTTGGTTCGGATGTCAGTCACAGCAGGGCTCCCTCTATACATGCAAAAAGGTGTCAACAGTCCAAAAACTACAATTCCCAGAGTCTCACTCCACACAGCCCCATTTCAGCAGGCTCCATTTGAGAGTCCCAAGTACTGATTGGTCCCAGTCGGCAGTCCGGGACCAAAATGGTGGAGCTACTCAGAACAGTCCTTGCTGCAAGAAAGGCAGGTTAGAACAAACTACATTTTCATCACTATTCTAAACAATTTCCAGCAATTAGTTATATCTTTCAGCAGGGCTCACTCTGCACATTTAGAGATAGCAGAAACAGAGTAATTAGTCAGCAGCCTGGGTGGGACTCGGGCATAGAAACACACAGTCCTCCCATTGAACTATTTAAGACTGCAAGCAGGCAGCAGTTAAAGAGATAGTACATGGAGGCTTTAAAAGCACTCACTGCAACACCATTTAAAATGGCTTTAACGCCAAACACCAACCAGGCAATTAACTATTAGGCAAGCTCTGGGAAGACTTTTGGGAACCCCCATTTGTAGGAGGATTACATCCTTCCTGGCCTGGAAAAACTTGGAGTCCGTGTCAAATGTGTACCTTTACAATAGTTTCAACTGCAAATTATATCATACATTTATACCATCAACATGTTATACTAATCACATTTTATACATCAGTCAGCATACTTAACCATTACTATACATATTATGTACATTACATGTCACTATACCCATTCTGAATTACGTCAGATACATTTTACATAGGTAACTTACACACACTACTATACAACTTCAGCTTATCACTTCCTGCAAATGAAACAATGATAATGGGGGCCCTTCCCTATCAGCTACCTTGGGCTAGATGGGACAGGGGCACCATACCTGGAGGGCAGAACAATTAACCTGGAATTGGCACTTAGGCTCAGTTTGGGCAGCGAGCTCTGAGACACATACACTCCTTTATGGACCACATTGAGAGGCAAATCCACAGGTCTCCCAGGGGAATCATAGCTGAGGTGCACTACTGGTTTCATAGCTCGACCAGTCTTCCTGGGGGGATCAGTTACAGTCTCTGCACCTTTAACTTCGCTCTCTGCACTTTCCTTACTTACAATGGGAGTCTCTATCTGGGCAGAACAGTTTGGACTTGAGGCACTGTCAGCCTCTGGATCTGGAAATTCTGGTTCCACAGCACTTTAGTCACTTGAAAGGCACTCCGGCACTGGAAGTGAACTATCATGATACTCAAAGTACTCTTCCTGCTCTGGTAAGTCACTAGTTGGTCTCAGCTCATCTGTTTCTTCCTCAGAGAAATCATACAGTTCCACCATACACAGTGATTCAATATCATCAGACGTGACACTCTGCACTTTACTCTCATGGAGCATTGGCTCCATGGATAAAGCTGGGGGGTTAGACAGTCCAGAAGGCCCAGCTTCATCCCCATAATTGACCAAGGGGTTACCTTGAAACAACTGACTTAGTTCATAGGAAGGATAATAACCATAGTTACACTCACTTTCATCCGAAGTAGACTGACAGTCATTCTCAGTTGGGGTTTGCTGTGGAGGAAACCTTAAATTCAAAACTACAGGGGCAGGCTTTCTCTGTTTCTGTCTGGCAGCAGCCCTTGTCACCGGTCCAGGGGGAACAAGTTCTGGGGGCTCAGATTCAATCAGTATTTGACCGATGGGCAACAAGTGGTTACGGTGCATTGTCTTTACATCCTTAGAGTTGTTTTCAGGCTGCACTTTATACACTGGCAAGACATTTAATTTGTCTACTACGATGTGGGGAGGTGGTGCCACCGGTCATCAATTTTGTGTTTGCCATGCAGTCCCAGGTTCTGCAGCAACACACAGTCTCCTGCTTGGAGCTCTTGGGCCTTTACCTTTTTGTCATATCTTTCTTTGTTAGCCAAATTTCTCTTTGCAGCCGTGGTGTGAGCCAGTTGGTATGCATGGTTCAATTGAGCTTTTAACTTTTGCACATATATTGTAGGTAGCTGTCAGCTCGGATCCCATCGGGGGAGACTCCAAAACAAACATCCACTGGCAACCGAGCCTCTCTTCCAAACATAAGGTGGTAGGGGGAGAACCCAGTAGCATCATTTCTGGTGCAGTTATAAGCATGTACCAAGGTGCTAATTTGCTGGCTCCATCTGGGCTTGTCTTTCTGGTGGAGAGTGCCTAGCATGTCAAGCAGGGTCTGGTTAAAACGTTCTGGCTGTGGATCCCCCTGTGGGTGGTAAGGGGTGGTTCTGGACTTCTGCACTCCCCACAGAGAGAGCATCTCCTTGATTAAGTGGCTTTCAAAGTCTCGGCCTTGGTCAGAATGGATTCTCTGGGGGGGGGGGCTCCACAGTGAACAAAGAAATTCTCTACCAGTACCTTGGCCACAGTGGATGCTTTTTGCTCCTTGGTGGGAAATGCTTGGGCATACCTTGTAAAATGGTCAGTGACCACCAGCACATTACTAATATTCCGCTGATCAGGCTCCAAACTCAGAAAGTCAATACAAACTAACTCCATGGGGGTGCTGGTGGTGATGTTAACAAGGGGGGCAGCCCTCTGGGGCAAGGCCTTTCTCTGCAGGCAGTGACTACAAGTCCATATATGATGCTCAACATCTGCCCCCATCTTAGGCCAGTAGACTCTAGACTGCACTAAGTCAAGGGTTCGGTCCATACCGAGGTGACCTATGTGGTTGTGTAGGGACCTCAGCACCAAGTCTCTGAAACCGGTGGGCAAAACCAACTGTTGTTTGTCTACTTGACCCCCCTGTCTACTGTTTCTCTGTACAGCATTTTGTTAATCAATTTCAATTTAAGGCCTTCTTTGTACAACAGTGCAGTTCTCAAGTCAGAAGAGTGCAACTTGGACACATCTTTCCCAGCATAAAGAGCTTCAAGTGCTGATTTGATCATAGAATCTCGGGATTGAGCCCGCTGGAGACTGCCATTATCAAGCGGGGCAGTGCACTAATATCTAATGCAGAGAAGTTGCAGTAAGCAGCAGGTATACAAGTGTCAGAGGGCCCCAAGCAATCTACTAGACAGTCCACTGCATCTGTGGACATTTGTTACTCCTTGTCAAACTTTTGGCATAGCGCTCGAATGTCAGGTTCGGACAGTCTGACCCAATCACTTCTGGAAGCAGGCCTCCTGGAGAGAGCATCAACATCTATGTGGTTCAGGCCTGCTCTGTATTGAACAGCGTAATCATAAATGGACAACACAGAAAGCCACCTATGGCCGGTGGCATCCAATTTGGCTGAAGTCTGCACATAGGTCAAAGGATTATTATCTGTTTTTACCAGTATCTTTGCCCCATACAAGTATTCATGGAATTGGTCAACAATGGCCCACTTCAATGCCAGAAACTCCAATTTATGCACAGGATAATTCTTTTCAGATGGGGTCAGACTTCTGCTGGCAAAGGCCACTGGTCTCAGGCCATTCTTGTGCTCTTGATATAACACAGCCCCTAAACCTTGTAAGCTAGCATTGGTATGTAATACATAGGGTTTTGCAGGATCAGCATAAGCAAGGACAGGAGCATGGGTGAGTTGGTATATGATTTTGTAAAAAGCAGCTTCACAATCAGGTGTCCAGCATGACCCAAAATACTCATTGGGGTGGAAATATACTCTCTCGGTTTCAGTGGAGGCCACTCTCTTGTACTTTTTGTTCGTGGGAGGATAACCTTGGGTAAGATTCAGAAGTGGACGAATCACCCTTGAATAGTCTTTTATGAACTGCCTGTAATAACCACAAAATCCTAGGAATCGTTGTAACTCTTTTAGGTTGTAGGGCTGGGGCCAGGTGGTCAAGGCCTCAACTTTGCTAGGATCAGTCTCTATCCCCTCGGTGGATACTATGTGCCCCACATATTTTCTGATGTCTGAAAGAACTGGCATTTGTCGATGGACAGCTTAAGGCCGAAATCTTCCAGTTGGTCCAACACCTTAAAAAGTCAGCTATCATGTTCCTCCAACGTACTTCCAAACACAATAACATTGTCTAGATATACCAGGCACTCCAACAAGTTCATGTCCCCCACTGCACACTCTGTCAATCATTGAAAAGTGGCTGGGGCACCCGAGATCCCTTGGAGCATCCTCATAAATTCATAGAACCCAAGTGGACATGTAAAGGCTGTCTTCCCAAGGTCTTCTGGGGCCATGGGGATCTGGTAGTATTGTGATAGATCCTAAACTGCCGCTAGCCTAGTGTAAAAAAAAAATATATATATATATATACTCTGTTTGACAATGCTCACTGAGCGGCTCCCCCTTCCTTTCCCTACTAATTCCTCCTCCCCTATCTCCCTCCCTTCTACTCCCACCAGCTCTCCCCCGACCATAAGTTTTGCACCTTTTGTTATCTTTTGCTTCGTTGGAGATTGTATTCTATTGAAACAAAATTGTAATTGAACTGTAACTTTTTTGTTTGTAAGTACTGTGTCCCTTGTACTACTGTTCTGATGTCCTCTTTGTGACGAGGTACCTTTGTAAATGAGCCTCTGGCTCAAAGGTTTCTAAACTGATGTTTAACTAAATAAATAAACAGAGTGTCCTGGAATCCTGGGGATATCCTTATGTGTTTTCTCTGTAACTCTTTGTAAAGTTATTGTTTATATGTATACATGGACTGGCCACCCATGTTTAACGTTGTCTTGATTTGTCCCCCCAGCATTCCCGTTATCGTATTAGTTTCTGCCTGAAGTAGAATAAAAATCGCAAATATTATTAAGGTAGAGCGCAGAAACTTAGTGATAAATCCAGGTTTCCAAAAGGATCCCGCCCCCCAATTTCAGTCTATCATCGTTTTGCAGCTGCACCTTCCGTTGCGAACTTAAAAAGAAAGCTAAACAAAAAAAGTCTCCTTTTCTGAGAGTACTCACTTCAGAAGGTAATAGTGAGTCTTTGAATGAAGTAATGATTGCTTCCCAGAGAGACGCGCTGTGCAGTTTTTGTAGATTTGGGGATTTTTGCCTCTCGAACGTACGTAAGGTCGCAGAGGTAAAAACACCGTAACCAGGAGAGCGCCTAACTAGAATATTTTGTTAACCTGTTCTGCAAATAGTGAACGAGTCGAATTTCTAAAGAAAGGGATTTGTAGGTATATATTCTCAAGCAAACATTTCGTCCTCGGTTTATTTACTGGCTAGGCGTCTTCCAGAATTGCAGTGTCAGTCAGATGCTTAAACAGACGCATACAAAATAGACGCTCAAGCCTTAGTATTTAAGTACAATAAAGCTATGAAAGAACCTGCAAAGGTTATAGTCCTTAGGTAATAACAATGCAAGAGCCTATTGAATTTAAGCAAGCATATTCCTGTTATGTATTATGCAGTTTGAAGTGATTTACCAGTCATTGCAGAGTCTTTTATGGGGCTCCTCTCTCTCTCTTATGTTCCTCCTAAGAGCCGGCCGGCCTCATTTCCATCATATTTATGCAGAACTAAGAGAGAGGAGGGACTCCAGGATGGCTTACTTGGGAGAAACCCAGGGCTCCCATATCTACAGGGATTCCTGTATTTTACAGGGATTTGGAGGCATCTACAGGAAAATTCTTCCCATAGACTTGCATTTGTTATAGAGGAAAACAGGGCAATTCAGCTTCCATAGGAAATAATGTAATCTACAGGAAAACACAGGAATATCACCCTGGAGTTACAGGGAAAATGCCAAATCAATATGGGAGCACTGGAAACCTAATTTTTGTTTTGAAATATATAAATCTCTGCCTTATATTAAAATGTGGGTAATATAAAGAAGATTGTAATAAAATATATAAAGAAACTAGCAGAAGAGGAATGTATAAAAATAAGGTTTTGAATTTAAATGATTGACAGGTGGCTGGACCAATGATCAGTTTACAAACCCCTTTATATTCAAGCAGAGAATGATTACAAAGCAGAATCAAATAGAGTGTTGAAGGCACACACCTCAGCCTAGTGCTTTCTAGTGCTGCATGGATGTTTAACCGAGAATTGCTGGATTAAGCCTTTTTATTTTCCTTCTTCATTTTATTTGTTTATTAGAATGTTTACAGTCCGTTTTTATTTTGTTCCTGTTAAATTTATTAAAGCTTCTATTTTAAGAACAATTTCTGGTGCCAGCGTCCATCTGTAATCCCACAACCCTTGACAAGTACCCACTGCGAAGATCCAACACTGAGAACCAGTTGCTACCATTCTGACAGTCTAAAGCATCCTGAATATGGGGCATGGTGTATTGATCAGGGTTGGTCTGCCAGTTAAGGGTCCGATAATCCACACATTCTTACTGTTCCATTCTTTTTCCTCACCACAATAGGCGAAGCATAATGGCTTCTGGATTCTTGTATCACACCAGCCACAAGCATCTCCTGCAAATGTCTTCTTACATCATCTATATCTGCAGGTGCGAGGCGCCGAGACCTCTCACAGAATGGCCGTTCATCATGCAGGCATATATGATGCTCAACTCCTTGAACACATCCCACATCCCATTCCTTTAGTGAAAACACCTGATCTCTCTGAGCGAGTCTCTGGCTGATTCTAGTCTTCCATTCAGCTGGCAATGGGGAGTCACCAAAATCAAACAAGTCAGGCGTCACTCTGTCAGTCTCCCCCGAGTACTTGTTACTGGGTAGCACTGCAGTGTCTGCACAGTGCACGGTAGCCAGGGTGCAGCCTTTATTCACCCGAATTTCCCTGTCTGACACATTGTGAACCTGGACCATTACCCGTCGAGCATAGGTATGAGCCCAGGTGAGTAAGATACTGGGCTTAACCAGCAATCCTTCTGGCAATTTTCCATTGCCTGGCGCATCCAACATGTGTATCTTATTCTTGACATCTTTTCTTAAGCGGATCTCCCCTTGTAAGGTACACTGAGCATTAGGTGCCAGGATCATGGACTCAGGATCCTTCTTCCGTACAACTCCAACCGGTTCATCTGGATCCACCTCTGCAGCATTCTTCCGTGACTCATAAGCCTTCTTGATCAAGGCAGGAATCCTCAAAGTTCTACCAGTCCACTGCCCCTGTCTCTCATAGCATAGTTGTGCCAACCTCCTGAACATATGAGCATTTGTCCCAATTAGCAAAGGAACCCCATCGTATAGTCCAGTAGGGGGACACACTAAGGCCAAGGTCTCCACTTGCTCCACCACTCCAACCACCGAGGTGGGGAAAAACAGCCAAATTCATATGTATCCAGAATAGGGGTATGCCATTTCACTCAACCCCCAGACATGCAGCCCCTCCAAAGGTTGTAGAGGCACATCAGGCAAGCGCTTCTTGTACCAGTCTTGGAACACGATGGTTACTTGAGAGCCACTGTCCAGCACAGCCCTAGTAGACACTCCATTTACTTTCACTGTTGTCTCCGTGGAGGGACCCACCACTTCGGACCACTCCAGCGGCACTGACCTGCAATCTGGCCTTGGCCTTCATAGCATAACTTTTCTGCACAGCTCCCCCTGGTGGCTGGTTAGTATTCAGATGAAGCAAATTTAATAGTCTGGCACAAACCCTCCTCAGATCTTCGGGCGAATGGCAGAAAGGGTGGGCATGCCCATCCTCCCCGCACTGGCAGCAGAAAATAGGATCTCGAAGGTCTTGGGGGGGATCATGGGCCATCTCTCGTTTTGGGTATCATAGGAGCCTTTGGAGGCTCATCTTGAGCTGGGGCTCCTCGTCCTTGATCATCTGGGCCTCCACCAGGGTGGAGATTGGGCGGGTTTCGCAGCAAGTCCCCCACTATGGCTTTCAACTCCCTCACTTCTTCCAATAAACTCCCTCAGTCCGGGGCTCTGGGAAGACAACATACACTCCAACTCCACTTTTAGTCTCTGGGGCCTGATACAGATCAGGTTCTCTGGCTACATTATCAACTCTTTAATCAATGCTCTCAGCTGCTGGGCCTCATCTGAATCACTACTCTTTGGAGTCTGGCAAGTACACAACCCCAGCATAGGGCTCCCAGCCCTCTTCAGAAGGTTTCAGTTTCATGAATTTCTTTCAGCAGGTGGCAGTACTCGGGAGGGTTTGCCCTCCTAAGTTTCAACTTGAGCTTTAATATCATGACACTAGAAAATCTAGCTGGCTTTAGAATGTGGTCCAGTCTGAGCTGGTTCAGCTCCTGTGCAGGCACTCCCCCTTTTCCTGTGGGCCCTCTGCAGAGCCCTCTCGATTCTGGTTACAAAAGCGGACAACTTTTCATTTTTCCACTGCTTAGCTGACTTGAACTTCCATAACAAGTCATCCCCCAGTTCAGTATGGCCAAACACTCCTTCCAGTGCCGAGAGGTGTTCAGCTGCAGTAGCCTCTGGACTGGTCGCTCGCAAAAGACGGATGGCCTCCAGCGCAGGGCCTCTCAAACTCTCCATTAATCGCTTCCTCTTTTCCCCCTCCAAACACTGTCATTCCTGCACTAATGGGGTAGCATAGTCCATCCATGTTTCTAGATCATCCTCCCCCATAGGCACTCGGACAGTGCCTGAGAAAAGTCTGAGCTTTCGGTAGGAGTCCAGCTGTATCAGGGGAATTATGATGGGGAGGGGGCTACAGGAGAGCTCTTGAGGGAAACTGGTGACATGGCTGGGGAATGCAGGGACGTGTGTTCCTCTGAAAGGTCTAGCACCTTTACAAGCTCTTAGGCAGTTTGCCCCTCAGATGCTAACAATTTGAGCAGCATCTCTTTAAACCCGTCTATACTAGGGGACCCACCTGGGGTGGCCGAACCACTATGTAAATGAATGATTCTCCACCCCTTCTGGGTACTTTCAGGCAGAACAACAGGGGGCACCTTCTCTGGATCTATTGGAGAACTACATGAGAGTAGCGCTATCATAGTTTGTTCAAATAAATCAGCATCTCTCTCCTTTACTTCAACCTTGCCCAGACTCTTAACATGTTCCACAGTGGATATAATATCAGCGTTATTGGTTCCTAAGAGGACGTCCAATAACAGGATAGCCTGTCGGAGGTCTAACCCCTCAGCTTCACTCCACCCCATCATTCAGTGCACTAATAGTTTATGGGGGGCGGTTCTTTGCTTAGGCATAGTAAGCTCCTCCATTTTCTCTCCCAAACTGAACATACTGGAGTAATTTCCTCATGTGGCCACTAGAGGATGCTAAATCCCAGCGGTGCCTCCAAGATGTAACCCCTAGGTGGTGCGATCCCTTGGGCTACTACCCTACCTGCTTGGCTACCAACAGGTTAAGAGGCCTAGGTTCAGTGATGGGTGCCTCCACCCAAAGGTCTGGGTTGGTATTAGTCTGAATAACCAGGTCACAGCCCTCTGAGACACTGTTACCCCCCTTGTCTCCTACTAGTTGCCCACACAATATACAACATGCATCTTCCCAACACCCCAGATATGCTTGATACATACACTTATATTTCGCACTTACCCCCAGTACTGGTTCCTTCAACTTGTCTCTGGAGACCCCCTGTAAAATAAGGTGATGCAGTACAAAAGCAACAATGCAATACCTTCAACATAAATTGACACCACAGTCAATGTGAACTGCAGAAACAAACAGATCTGATTTATTCAGGGGTCTGTAACAAGGAGGGGGAAGAATCAGGTTAATTGGCTTAAACACATTAATAATCACACTACTGTGCATGCAATCAGAGTCCGATTCAGTCACATTCTCTGGGTACCCAGAATGGGGGAAAAGGCTAGCCAGGACCGTTGTCCAGGGTAGGCCAGCATCGCAGCTGGTTGGGGCCCTGTGATGGAAAAAGAACATGCACATGCACAATTTGTAATCCGGAGCCGGAGGGCTCAGTTTGTGGAAAGGGAACAACACAAGAATCAGATGACACACTTTTGATTAAGAAATGTTGCAGGGTGCTACCCTGATTATTACTCATGGTACCCAGGCTGAACACAGGAGCGCTGATGGATGGATGTTCTGGATTGCCAGAGAAAGCAGAGCCCACACACATTGCTTCGGCGCTGTTCTTGTTCAGGCAGAGAGCAAGGGCTGATCCCCTGGCTGGTCCCTCATCGATGGGTTTCACTATGCAGCAGGGTAAGGAGACAAGGCCCTCATGGCAGGGCCTGTCTGCAGTAGGCAACAACGGATTCAGTCCAATTTTAGCTGGGAAAAAGCTTCCAGCCACTAGCACACAGTTCACAGCAAGATGGGAATTAGACTGCGATCCCCATCCAGCACATAGCACATTCATATGTACAAGCCAGCAACACACAGCCAACTAAATCATGATTCTCCTTCAGTACACAGTACATTTATATACCAGAATTCTACCTGTACCAGGTCAAATGCTCCCCAGTCACAATCGCAAGTCTCTGCACACACCGGGAGCTCAAAAGTAACTGAAGTTCCTGACAAGCCGATCGCATTCAGCAAAATCCTTGGTCTTCTACAGGTTATGCCTGGTCCCAAATCAGTAGTTTGCTTCGTTCTCACCAAAGTCAGATTTAGTCCGATAAAACAAGCACTCTTCTCTTCTCAGGGCAGAAAACAGCAAGCAGGCCAGAATTCAGGCCTTCCACGGTTCTCCTGCATGAACTACTGAGCAACACGACCACTCAAACTAGACGAGCTCCTTCTCTCTCAGCTTCCCACACAGATCTGGCTTGCCAGCAGACAGCTCAGAGGCTTTCACTCAGATCCAAAGGCTTCGGTTAGTCGGTTCAGATGTAAGTCACAGCAGGGCTCCCTCTATAGGTGTAAAAAGGTGCCAGCAGTCCAAAAACTACAATTCCCAGAGTCTCACTCCACACAGCCCTATTTCAGCAGGCTCCATTTGAGAGTCCCAAGTACTGATTGGTCCCATTCAGCAGTCCAGGACCAAAATGATGGAGCTACACAGAACAGTCCTTGCTGCAAGAAAGGCAGGTTAGAACAAACTACATTTTCATCATTGACGGATAGGCAGCAGAGTGTGGTTGTAAGAGGGGAACTTTCAGCACCAAGGGCGGTGACAAGTGTGGTCCCACAGGACTCCGTGCTGGACCCAGTGCTATTTGGCATATTTATTGCCGACATAGCAGATGGGGTTAGCAATAAGATCAGCCTGTTCACAGATGACACAAAGATGGCTGCAGTTGTGGACAACACAGAGGGATGGGAGGGATTGCAAAAAGACCTGGTTAAGCTCAAACACTGGTCTGACACATGGCAGCTGGCTTTCAATGGGAATAAGTGCAAAGTTATGCACCTGGTAAAGAAGAACCACAGGTTTTGCTATAGTCTGGGAGGGATACAGTTAACCACTACAGAGGAAGAAAAGGATCATGGGTTACTAATCACAGACCAAATGAACCATTCGGTGCAGTGCAGGAGTGCAGCAGCGAAGGCCAGCAAGATGCTGGGGTGTATAGCCAGGAGAATCACCTCAAGGAGGAGGGAGGTTATCTTGCCACTATACAGGTCACTGGTCAGACTGAATCTGGAGTACTGCATACAGTTGTGGCATCCCTGCTTGGAGAGAGATATCAAGCTGCTGGAAGGTGTCCAACACAGAGCAACCAAGATGATCACAGGCATGGAGGGAAAAAACCTATGAGGACAGACTGAGGGAGCTCAATATGTACTCCCTGGAAGAAAGAAGGGACGTGGGGATATGATCAAAACCTTCAAATATATCAGTGGCATAAACAGGGTTAGTACATAAGGGCTTTTTAGGTTAAAGTGAGGGAGAGACACTAGGGAGCACAGGCTGAAACTGGAAGGCAAAAGATTCAACAGGGAAAGGAGAAGGCACTACTTCACTGAAAGAGTTGTGACTGGGTGGAATGCATTACCAGAGGATGTGGTAACATTGCAGACTGTAAACAGTTTTAAGAGGGGATGAGACAGGGTCGGGGTAGGGTAGTGACTGTGTGGGGGGGGGAGCAGCTGCGGTGTACGAACCATTAACTGCACAACCAAGCAGACTTGATAGACCTTAGGGCCTAAACCTGCTAGTGTTATTTCGTATGTTCATAATGTGAGACATTTTCAAAAGACATGCACTCAGTGCATGTGGGATGCACTGGGACATCTTGGATATCTCAGGGATGTGTCCAATTATTATATTAAAAAACAAGAAATGACCCAGCGCATCTCCAATGCACGGACTTCACCCTAGATGCACATAAGACCACTTATTATGATACTCCTCACATCGGGAGGTGGTGTACACTTGCATACAGGGCGCATCTGTATATTCAGAGCAAAATGTGGGTACATCTTTGGTGCATCTCCCAAGAAGCTCTCAAAAGACAGGAGTACAAGAAGTAGTCCTAAGTGCAATCATCCAACAGTCAGCTACTGAGATAGCAACCTGTGTGAGCACCACTGTGGTATCCAAATGCACTTGTGAGCAGTAAAGACAGTACATCAAGCACTATATGCTTGGTGCAGTGCATATTGTGAGTACAGTGACATATGTAAGTGAAAGACACCATTCTACACAGGTTGGCTGAACTGCTGGTTGTGTTATCATATCGAGTGAATACAAATGCTGCACTGGGAATAAGAAGGTGGCACCATCTCTGAAAGTGGACATAATGAGGTGTGAGAGGAGAGTCAGGACATCCCTAATGGCCATCCAGTGGGTGGCTGTGCAGGACACCATGCCCACACAATGCACTCTGTGGCACACACGGCAGCAGGCAATGCCAAGGGGGAGAATTAACAGGAAAACTGCAATGGGCTAACACCCAAGTAGAACTTGGCAATGGGTGGCCTGCCAGAATAGGGCTGACAAATAGTGCCAGTTGTGAGCCTGAGCACAGGCTGGGCAGGGTAGGTGCTTAGCATAGCAGGCAACGGTGTTGGGCTGGCAGGCAACACACACCACCATGCACAATAAATGGTGGGGAATGACAGTCAACCGTGGTTAGACCGGACAGTGGCAGGTGGGCCCACTACAATAGATGGGTAAGTGTGGGACGGAAGAGTGGCATGCATGTGCACAGGGATAGCATATCTGGATGTGGGCCAGGTCCCACTGCATGTAGTGAAAAACAGGCTGTAACTTGAGTAATGTAAACAAACATGCCTAGGGGGCCGCAGTACCTGTTGCTCAACTCTGGTGTGGGATGGTGCATGACAGCCTAAGTTTTGCTCAGCAAATGCCAATGATCTTTGGAGCAATTATAATGATATGCTAAGCAGTGGTGTTGGGCATGAACTGGACCATCATGTCATTTGCATGTTCTGACTGAAAATAGCAACTTTGCTCCCAGCAAATCTCAATTACCATGGTGCATCCTGCTTAATTCGTTCAATCTCCTTAGGGTGCATTTTCGCACATGCACAGTGCTTTGGATTCTAAGATCAAAGGGGATAAGGGGGCATGTGAAGAGGAGGACCATGTAAAAGCATCCATCCTAAATAGATACTTCTGCTCAGTATTTATTAAAGAGAAGATAGGGCAGGGCCCACAGCTCAGCACCATGGACACGGGGGGAGGGAGGTGTGCACTAGTACCCTCACAAAAGAAAAGGTCTTACAAGAGCTCAATAAGCTCAGGGTGGACAAGGCAATGGGACCTGATGGTATACATCCCAGGGTACTAAAGGAGCTAAGGGTGGAACTAGCAAAACCATTATCAGAACTGTTTAGTGAGTGTCTGAGCACAGGAGAGGTCCCAAAAGACTGGAGAAGGGTTCATGTGATCCTGCTCCACAAGAGTGGTAGCAGGGCGGAGGCAGGGAACTACAGACCAGTCAGTCTTACCTCAGTAGTGGGCAAGATTATGGAGGCACTCCTTAAGGAAAGGATAGTGCAACACCTGGAATCCATAGGAGCACAGGATCCAAGACAGCATGGGTTAACAAAAGGAAGGTCCTACCAAACTAATCTCAAAGATTTCTTTGACTGGGTAACCAGAGTGGTGGACCAAGGGGGAGCAGTCGATGTCACCTACCTTGACTTCAACAAAGCTTTCGATACTGTTCCACATAGAAGATTGAATAATAAGCTGGGTAGGCTCAGGGTGGGTCAGAAGTTGGTCAACTGTTTGCCAAACTGGTTGACAGGCAGAAAACAGAGAGTGGTGGTAAACGTTATAAGTCAGAAAAGATGCAAGTCACAAGTGGGGCACCTCAGGGATCAGTCCCGAGGCAAGTCCTCTTCAGTATCTTCATCAGTGACATTGCAGATGGACTGGAGGGTAAGGTTTGTCTGTTTGCAGATGACACCAAGATCTGCAACAGAGTAGATGATCCAGATGGGGTGGGCAAAATGAGAAGAGATCTGGATAAACTAGCAAAATGGTCAAAAGAGTGGCAACTGGGGTTTAATGCAAAGAAGTGAAACATCATGCACACAGGGAAGAGAAACCCTGAAGCCACCTATAGGCTGGGAGGGGAGTTGCTGGCAGTCACAAGGGAAGAAAGAGACTTGGGCATCATCATCACAGATGACCTGAAATCATCCTAACAGACCACTAAAGCAGTAGGTAAGGCCAAGGGGATGTTGGGGTGTATTTGTAGGGGTATCACAAGTCGGAAGAGGGAGGTAATAATCCCTCTTTACAAGACACTGGTTAGGCTCCATCTGGAGTACTGCGTGCAGTACTGGAGGCCACACCTTCACAAGGACATTAACCAAACTGAGGCAGTCCAGAGAAGGGCTACCAAAATGGTGCGGGGACTGCATCAGAAAACATATGAGGACAGATTAACAGAGCTCAATACTTATACCCTAGAGCAAAGGAGGGAGAGAGGTGATATGACTGAAACATTCAAACACCTTAAGGGCATTAACAAGGTGAAAGAGTCTAACATGTTTCAAGATAAGAAAAATAGTAGGACAAGAGGACACAGCATGAGAGTAGAGGGAGGCAGATTAAGGGGTAATGTGAGGAGGTTCTTTTTCACAGAAAGGGTGGTGGATGCATGGAATGGCCTACCTCAGGAAGTGGTAGATATGAATACAGTGCAGGGCTTCAGACAGGCATGGGATAGGCATAAGAGAGCAATACAGATGAGTGTGAATAGATAGGCCATTGACAGAGCAAAGGCCGATGGCACATTCATAAGGTAGAAAAAGAAATGGGCAGACTGGATGGGCCTTGTGATCCTTATCTGCCATCAACTTCTATGTTTCCATGTTTCATCTAATGTGCTCAGCGCATCTCCACACAGCGCAATTTCGCACTTGCGCAATATTGACCACCACCCTTGACATGTGCAGTGGAGCATATCAGGCAGTACAGGCCATGTATCGTGCATTTCCAAGTACTGAACAGTGACGTGCCATTGCCTCATGTGTCATGCATCCCGATGGCGCATCTGTGATATGCACAGAACAGACCATGAGTAACTATTGCACATCATGCAAGCCCCAGCCACTCTCACTGCTTTGCCCCATCTGTGCACACCACCTCCAGGTGGCCCTCTCTGCCATATGCTACGTACACAGGCTGCATGGCCCAGAGCCCTTCGCTGGAGCATCACTGACTTTGCCAACTGGTTGGCACTGGTGCTGCCACTGGTGGGCAACCTGGTTGGGGCAGAAGCCTTGCAGGATAGCTGGGCTGTTGAGAGGGTCAGGTGTCAGAGCTCCATGTGCATAACAGTGTTGGCACTGTTCTTGTGCTCTTGGCAAATGGCTTGTGTGCCATTGTTCCTGTGGTCCACAGGGCCTGTAGTGTGGCTACCATGTCCACCCTGCCTGATTCCAGTGTGGTTGTACTTCAGTGCATGGCCAGGCCTTGCTGTCCATAGCACCACAGGTGCTGTGGAACTGTTTCCCTGTCCCCCCATGTGCCATGACCACTGTACCTGTTCATTCCTTGGGTTTGTGTTATGTGTATGTGGTGCTTCTTACTGTGCCCATGTGGGCTGTGTCTGTTCACATTTTGCACTTTTGCAGTTCCACTCTCCAACCCTTTGGACTTGGCTACTTCCCTCCCTGTTTCAGCTGTTCCACACACCTCAAGTCTCATCAGAGTTCCTGCCCTGTTGCTCCAGTGTCCCTGGCTCGGATACCATTGCTCATACTTGGTATTTGCAGTCCTCCCAGATGCACTCACCACATTTCAAGATGCGCCTACCAATTTCAGGTTTGGCCATAGCACATCTTTGGTATTTTCAGAGAGGATGCGCCGGAAGCATCTCTTGGCACATGTTCTAAAAATACCAATGTTTCCATTTGTTGCATCGCATTTGGGCTGGCGCATGTGAGACACGCTAAGCGCATCTTCTTTGAAAATGTCCCACAATTTGTATGTTACAGACATTGCCTTGAAACTATGTCTTTCTTCATAATCATTTCTGACAGCAATTGTTCTGTTTGTAGTTTGACCTGTAGCCTTGTTCCTTAGCTTTCATCTGCATTTTGCCATTTGGTGCATTGGCTATCATGGTAAACTTCTGTATTGTGGCTGGCAGTAAAAATACCCCCAACGAAAATGTGGCCATGATATCATTCCCAAAGAGAGAGAAGTCTCCAGACAGATTCCAGAAGTGGGTGGACTTTGTTCTGCTCGACCGGCAGTGGAACTGGCAGTCTGCTGTGTCCCCACATATGTGTTCTGTACCTTTTACAGATGACTGCTTTGAGAATATGATGCAATTTTCAAATGACATTTGCAAAGTTTCTAAAGCTGAAGAAAAGTGCAGTGCCGACTATCCAACCAGCAATATCCAGCAGTGACTTGAACTGCTCCACTGTGAATCACAAAAGGTCTTCCTCCTGTGATGACCCTGATCACAGCTTCAAACGTGGTTGTGTGAGACACCTCCTTCCAGAAGCACTAATGAGTATTTCATTGAGTTCTGATTTATGGGCAAGTTTACTGTTGTTAGTATTCCACCCCTCCAACCAACCTCTCTAAATATTTTCAGATGCTACTGTCGTAAATCTGCACTCAATTCTGCTATTTTCTGGTGTCCTGTAATTCCACAGTGGTCTACAATGTTGCACAATGGGGGGAATTTATGTAACAATGTGGCCAGAGCATTTCTGGGCATGTATGTGCATCACAGACATAGTGGTTTATGCAGCATGTAACAGTACTACACAGTGCTTGGTCATACTGCCATGTATTGGCCAGCTGCACTGCAGATCCCCAGGTATCATATCACATGTCCCTCCAGGAACCCATTATGTAGTAACACTCATGTTTTGTTTCTCATGGGCAAACAAGGGTACACATGTGCTTATAAACAATTACCAATTCTGCACGTCACAGGTACCTTATCAACCTTCCATTACTGAATTGCTCTCGCAAGGAATACACGTCTCATTACTTGCACACTCATTCACAGTGCAAAACCTGAGTTCACCATGGTGCAAACTCAAGGATCAGTCCAGGTGACACGCCTGTTCAATGTACTGAGTTGTGACATTGGTGAACTCTGCCTTTTTGCAGAGAACACAAGGATATACAACTGAGTCGACTGACATGAAGGGGTAGATAACATGAAGACTGACGTTAGTGGAGGCTAGAAAAGTAAATGAGCTATGAATAAAGGAGATCAATGCACAGAAAAGTGCAAAGTAATGCACCTGGGTATAGTGAATCATGAGGAAAGCCACAGCATGGTAGTGCAGATGCTGACACTCACTAAAGCAGAGAGGGACACAGAGGATATCAGTAATGGTGATGTGATGGTGTCAAGGTACAGCATAATGGCGTTCTGGCGGGAGAGGGGCATGGTTCTGTATATGTGCACTGGGATCACTGGCAGAAGATGGGAGGTGGTGATGCCATTGTGTAAAACATTGCTAATGCTTAACATACAGTGCAGTGTGTGGTTCTGCAGGGCACACCTGTGCAAGGACATTGACAGACCAGAGGTGGTCCCCAGAAGGGTAACCAAGCTGTTACCTGCCTTGCACCACAAAACATATAAGGTTATAATAAGGGACCTCAATATGTAGTCACTGGATGAAAGGAGGCGGCAGGTATGGGGAGTAGGGGGAAATTACACACAATTTGAAGGACATCAAAGGCATGAAGAAGATATGGGCACACAGCTCTTTCACCGTACTAGGGGTAAAACAATGTGTAGTCATTGTATTACATTGTAGAAGGCTACAATAACAGGAAATGTAATGACATTTCACATCATGATATGGCTGGTTGAGGCATGAGGCGTTCTGCCAGAAGAGGTTTACCCAGGTTATTTGAGTGTGGAGACAGACTACTTCTAAATGGGCATGTGACATGCACAAGGGGACCTGGAGGTGGTACGGAGTGATGCCGGGCCACTAACCAGATAGGGTGCATGTCATGCTTACTGCCATACTGAATGTGCTTGGTGGTGCTTATCTGCACTCAGTTTCTGTGTTTATACATGGCCACGGTGATACTGACAAACAGTAATCAGAAAGGCATGTATGGATACTTGTGTTGGGTGACCAACAGATGGCACAACAGTGTGACAATGCTGTTGGAAGGGTTGGTGGGATGCTGTACTGCATGTGTGTGAGTAGTGCAAGCTGTGCGAGGAGGAGGTGATACTGCCACATATGGATGACTGGTAAGACCACACCTATACTGGTGTGTCCAGTTCTGTAGGAGTCTTCTCAGGAAAGACACATGCAGCGAGGATTAGGTCCACATTATGTGTGCTTCCAAACTCCACACATCAATTCAAAAGTACCACAGTACAACACCCACATTTGCTATCACACTGGCAACCTTTCTCTACACAAACTTCTTCACGCACCCCCTTTCAGCCACCAACCTCCAAGTATTTCCATACACAAAATCATGACACCTCCCACAACCAAGGTATCCCTGCTTGATCACTACAAGGCCATTGTGACACATCTGTCAGTTACATGTTCACCACTTTTGTCCGATGAGCTCCTTTATCTTTGCCACTAACCTTCACACATCTACTTCACGCTTCTACAGCCAGATGTAATGCATGACATTGCCAGGTCCTGATGTTATCTTGACTTTGATAATTTCTCTGGGTCTATCCATCTTTTCTCTTGGGTACCAAAATGCTTTCTCAAGGAGAATTTTCTTTGTTTTGGGCAGTTGCAACTTCTCAAATGTTATTGGTCCAACCACAGACATCAACCACAGAAACGTAGAAACAAACACTGACAGCAGATAAGGACCACTTGGCCAACCTAGTCTCCACACTTCCATACCTATTTCGTAAGCTGCAAATTGTACTTTACTAGCTGCCTAATTTTGTCCCACCTCACAGTGGTTCCATGTCATAACAGCAATCACAAAATGGTGATATCTATTATGGCAACGGTATATTGCCGAAAAGCAAATCGGCGATATACTGATGATGGTGACCACAGTTATTTCAAGACTTACCATTTTGTAGGGTGCTGCACTCCACACACCTCCACCCTCCTCGTGGGGGGCTATGCCTGACACCTCCGAAATTAGATTACCAAATTGGGAGATATGAGTATTGGGCAATACCGCGTAGGGGAAAAAAATCAGCCAGCTGAAAGCAGCGGCAAAATGTCCTTCCCCCCAGCCATCCTCAAACCCCATACTACTGCATACAAGACAGCCACCCTTGCCACCAGACCACAGGGCTGGCTTGGCTGAAGCAGACCCACCCCCCTTGCTAAACACTTTTCCCACTCCTCTATCCCTCCCCTTCCCCTCTCTATACCTCCCTTTCCAGTCGCCATCCTCACTGTTGCATTGCTACCTTTGCATTGTAGTGCAAAATGATAGCGTCCAAACTGAGTTGCTGTTTTTACAGTTGCTCAGTTTTGTTTGCCATCATCATGGGATATACACACACACACACACACACACACACACACACACACACACACAATACAACAGCATTATGTCTGTCCAATGCATTCATCAATTCACCCACTGTTTCAAACACCACAACCTCCTCGGGAAGTTTGTTCAATGTACACATCACCCTCTGTGTGAATCTATACTTCCTCACATTTTCTCCCCAAGGCCTCCACCCACTGTCTTCAGGTTGTGCACCCTTGTTCTTGCACATCTGTTTCTCTGACTCGTGCCACCCTATTGCATTTTGTTGATTCATTTAAGATACTTGAAACTTTATATCATGTCCACCCTCTTCCACCTGTCTTCGAGGGTGTACATATTCAGCTACTTTGATCTCTCTTTGAAAGGCTTCTGTTGCAGACCTTGTACCACTTTAGTTGCCCTACACTGGACTGCCTCCATGCTGTCTATGTCCTTGCAGAGATGGTGTCTCCAGAACTGCACCCAGTACTCAAGCTGAGGTTTTGGCCAATTGTCTGTGCAAAGGAATAACAACTTTCTGTTTTCTAATGGTGATTCTTCTCCCTATGCACCCATATATCCTCCCATACCTCCTGACTGTATTGAGACATTGCTTGACTACATTTAGGACATTTGATTTGGCAACCACCAGGTCCCCTTCACATGTTTAGTTGTTGATAGCACCTCCACACACACACCCCAACCACTGTATACTCCTCCTCTGGGTTTCTGTTTCCCACCTGCATTGGTTTGCACTTCTTTGTGTTGAATACAACCTGACACTTTTGAGCATTACTCCAACATTGCCAAGTCCCTGCTCATCCTTTCCACCTCTCCTTTGGTATCAGCCGTGTTGCAGATGTTTGTCTCATCTGCAAACAGGCATACTTTACTTCCTGTTACTCTGCAATGCCACTGATAAAGACATTAAGTAGGACCGGTCCCAGTACTGAAGCATGAGGGACCCTGGTAGTAACCACACTTTTTTCGGAGTGGAGTCTGACTACTATTACCCTCTGCATCCATTTTTACAGCAAATTGTTTACCACAGTTTCCACAATCGCACCACTTCTTTTCTGGCTAACGTATTCATTAATATCTTGTGTGGAACTGTGTCAAATGCCTTGCTAAACTCTGTATAGGCCATCAGAGCCTCTCCCCTTAGCTACTCTACATGCTCGCCAATGAAGCATGTAAACATATAACCTCTGAATATACTTCCCCTAAGGTACAGTTGCGGACCATCAGGTCAGTGTAGGCATGTTTCTCTCAAGGTGGAACCCCATTACTCACAGAATTCTAAACTCTGCAGTACGCACCAGGTTTTCAACCATTCATTGAATCACATGGTACAAAGTACCATGCCCGCACCTATGCCATAGACAAGCAGCATCTCCGAGAAGGTCACTGTGCTTGCTACCTAAGCTACTTCCCCACTCCACAAACTCCTCCTGCAGTGCTCTGATCCCATTGCCGTCCATGTCATTTGTCCATGGGTGGACAATGACATCCACCTCCATGTCCCATATTGATGCTCTAAAGCTACCAGGCCCCACCACCCCACACCACACCATTACAACATCCCTGATTTGCAGATGTGTACAAAGCAACACGGTGCAGCTGAAAGCTGAACGGCATGCACACACGTCCATGTTACTAGATGCATCATCATCACTGTCAGTGCTGTGTATGCTCCCCCACCCCTTTGGCCCCTGTGGGTGTGTCATCAAGACCAACGTTGTCTTGGTCTGGGGTTGTTAGTTTGGGTGGCCATGGTAACAGGAGGTGGTGATCTGCCACCTACAAACAGCATTTTGGGTAGATGCTAATATTTTCAAGAGGACGTAACATCTGAAATGTCAGGTGGTGGACCATCGTCCACCAAGCCTCCACACATATTAGATGCCGGTTGCATAGGACAGCATGAGCCTCCAACCAACACTCAATCATGCACCCTCAACCATTATTACTACACCAGTACTTGCAAAAATAATTCATCCCCCCTGGCTGTACATATAATGGTCGTACTATGGCACCAAACCAGTGTTGCCTACATTACATGCAGAAATCCTATCCATGCTGAAACAGGATGTGTAATTGTTCCTTGCATCATTTAAATGTGTGTGGTTCTGTCTGCCCTAGTTTTCTGATGTTCATGTAATTTGTGTTTGGTCTCCGACAAGGCGCCCATAAATATGACTTCTCTGCACAGGATGCATACAGAGTTAATTAGTGTGTTACTGAATGAAACACAAACGTCTCATGGTACAGTATGCTTGTGACATTTTGTAGATCTTGCAGACTACCCAGGAATCAGTTATCCAGGAGCACTACAATGAGTTATGTACTGGAGAAGTTGGTGTATATACAGTCCATGACACTTCAGCAGATGACATCATCACTGGTGACTCTTTCGCGACTTCTTCCAGTGGCAAAGACAGTAGTAGGACTACCCTTGAACTCAGCATGTGTGAAACATCAACTGTATCATCAAACACTTCCCAGCAACACAGTTCTTCCACTGTTAAATGCTGTAGAGTTTCACGATCCACTCATATACAGCGATCACTACTTACCCACAAAAAAGGCATGTGCACAGCTCAGGCTGTACTAGGTTATACATGGTTTACATGCACATATATTAGAACTGATGATTACATGATGTCGATTGACAGGAACAAAGATCACTTTGCCAAGGACAGCAGACGCAGGAGTTCAGTGTGACCTTCTAACAGATGAGGACATTATTCTGAATACTGTTCCAAAGTCATTACCACAAATGCAGACCCCTTGCCCCTCCACGCCTTCATCCTACATTGGTGATCATGGTGACTCAGATTCACAATATCTGCCATGTGATGAGTCCCTGGTATGAGATGAAAAAGAGTTGAAGGAAGACCTAGGGAAAGTTTACCTCTTCATTTCCATATCAAATTATAAGAAGAAATGCATCCGTCATGTAATATATGCACATCACTATATTTGAATCACACTATTTTCTCATTCACAGGTTGAGACACTCACCAAGGTACTCTTACCATGCTGAGCCAAAGTGCATAGTATACAGATCATGCCTGGAAGGCCTCTTTGCATACTGTTCTGCTTGTGGCTCACCTACATCACCTCTATTCTCCACTGACAACCCTGCCTGAAGGCGTGGCACGCTGCTTGTTGTGAATGTGAAGTGCCACAACTATGGATTAAAGAAGTGTTGGTGTAATCGGCCCAATCTTGGGCACAACATCCATGGCAGTGTATGCATGGCAGCCGCAATTTTTACATCGGGTTATCCAGTGTCTAAGTGTCTTAGGGTGTTTGAATTCATGAACATTGCATCAAACTCTCGCAGTATGTATGATAAGCATCAAAGGCAGCTGGTAATGCCCACAATAGACAACATGTGGAAAACACATCAGTCACAAATTCTTGCTGAGTTGAGACAAATGCCAGGCGGTTTGATACTGGGTGGGGATGGCCACGCAGGCAGCCCGGGGCACAGTGCTAAGTTTGGTTCCTATACTTTGTTGGAATACCGCATAGGGAAGGTCATAAGCATCAAACTAGTGCAGGTGAGATACGTGCAGTCAAAATACACTATTCATGCATCAGTTCTGCTGTATGTTACTTGTCATTATCACAAACTTGTTTTTTTTTCTCAATAGAGCAATGAAGTTAAAAAATCCAATTGGATGGAGTTAAAGGGACTAAAGAGGGCGCTAACAATACTTGTTGAGGAAAACCAATTGACCGTTGATGCGTTAATAACTGATCGCCACAAGCAGATTAACGCTTGGCTTGCAAGCACTCCATTCATAGCAGGTGCCACTCATTTCTATGATGCGTGGCATGTGGCCAAAGGTATGACTCAAGGATTAAATATTGCATTTTGTGACTGTGATTAATATCACTGTTGCATTTTAACAAGTTCTTGCGCAGTGCAGGTATGACTGGCAGCACATACTGGATGCTCTTACAATGTTGTTACCTTTTCACAGTTACTTTCCACTGCTCGCCGCTATATGGGACATCCCACGCATTTGTAAATAGGCAATGACATCCATCACTCCAGTGACATGACAAGCCTAGTTTCCCTCAACAATCACAGCTAGTCTCCATTTCAACAACCACCCTTCTACTTCTAATCCCTACATCCACATTTGTGCATGAAACCATGTGCAACATTTTCTAAAGAGTTGAGCGACGCATCGCATAAGCAAATGAAGATGACACGGTCATCCCAAAACATGCTCTCAACTACCATAGTCAAAGTAGGGAGATGAGATGCCAGAACAGAGATAGACCATGTTACAAAACGTATATATCTGATGCAAGTGGAGGGTGCATGCACATGAATATCCAGCTCAATGTGATATTCAAAAGAGATAGTCCACCCAAATGCAGGAATTAGACATCATCAACTTACGCATATAAAAAGCAGATGTGACTGATGGCCACCCCCAGGCAGGCTGCTGTGATGCACACAGGAGCACATTACCCATCCAGCACCTGCAGACTGGTGGCAACCCCCACGCAAGCTCCATCCCACTGTGTCACAAATGGACAAAAGCACACCCTTCAGCCACTGTTCGTTACACCACATGTCCCACTGAGGGTCTGTATTGTAACATTAAACCCCACACCCTGTCTTCAGTGCCCCCCCAAGCCAACATCCACTCTGCCCCGTGGTATTCAATGGAACAACACACCGGAAGCATGGTGCACCACAAACCCCATTCCACCTGACAATGCACATTTGATGAAACCCCCTCACCCTCTGTGCAGTGCCCCAGCAATGCCTGTTCTACCTTGCACTGTACTTGTAATGATAACACCACCTATGTACAATGTCACCCAGCAATGCCTGTCCCACCAAGGCCATGACGCACACATTTCCTGATTGTACTGGACACAAACCCTGAGCACTGAACAACAGGTACAGATCAATAGCTAAACAACTGCAATAAGGCCTATTATCCCCTCCCGTTGTTAAATCCCATCCTGTACATCTTCCATACTGTGGCATCCCACAACGCCCATATCCCCCTATGCATAACACCCTACTCGCGCCCCCCACCCGCAACTCGAGCTATGCCGGTGAATAGCACAGCACTCCTAACCACACAATAGAAGATAACAAGTGATTGGGACCATGATGTCAAACTGTAAGGATGTTCATCTGTACAGTATCACACCACGGTCCAGATCACACGATGGCTGGCAGTGTCAGAGTGAGGAGGGTTGTGCCATTCACTGACATGTGTCTGGTTGTGGGGGTACAGCATGAAGGTGGCTAGGCCAGCCCTGGTGGATGGTTGGTGGTACACCACAAAACAGAATTTGTGCCATGCGACATTGATCCCTGGGAGGGTATTATGGGCCATGGCACCAGGGTTGCAGTATTCATTGTGGTTTGCAGTTCATGGCTCAGGTGGTGTGTCCACCACACCACGTAAGTGTGGTGGTATCAGGACTGGGGTGGAATGAGCTTGGGGGGGCATTGTGCTGAGGTTGTGGGGGTTGCATTACAAGCATTGGGGAAGTTGAGGCTGTCATGTGATTAGCACTGCATCAAAGACTGGGAGGTTTGCGATACCAGTACGGGGCAAGGTGGAAGGGGCCTTGAGTGGGTCTGACAACCCTGCATGTCCTTCCATTCACACACCTGCTTATAGGCCCACAATGGTCATGCATGTGACCCTTTTGCTCCTTACATTATTCATGATCCCATTTGCATTTGGTGGCTCAATAGCTCCTTTGTGGATGCACAGCATCTTTGGTGCACCAGCGCTTCACTCATTGGTGGTATTTAACGCATCCCGGATCGGCGCTGGTCCCATTTTATTTATTTATTTATTTGTTTGTTTTTGTTTACCAGGTAAGCACACTAGACAACCAAGTGCCTATTTTCAGGTGCGACCCGGGAGATTACAAAGATACATTCAAGATTACAAAGATACATTCAGGTACAACAGGCAAACAATAAGAGCAGGTACAAGTAAGGGCAACAGTCATAAACATGGTAAATGCAGCAACATTGGGGGACATTTACCTACCCAGTGGTAGGAAGTTAAATCATAGTACAAAGGAGGCAGGCAGTCAACTGAGTTTAACAGGCAACATGGTTTTGCAGGCTAGGGGTTGTAGAGTACGTCAAGCAGATTTCAAAAGGAGGATAGGAGAGGCCAGTGAATAACCCAGAGGAATGGAACAAATGGCATAAGCACAATTTGATGCAGTAGAGCCAGGGAGGATCCATCACAAACTGTTCTTTGATCACAGTATGTTTCACTGGAAGGGAAGGTCAGGAGACCCTACACCCTAAAGCAGTCAGGAAACAGTGGGACATGTGGCAGGAAACCCCCCTATTTGCACCGCCCACACAAGCTGCAACATTCCAACAAGATGTGCACTACATTGGGATCATGCATCTTGTTTGAATATACTATTTAGATTTGCTGGCCCGTTAATTTGAGCATCAAATCTAGCAGCACCTCTCGTCTGGGAACCCTTGAATATGAGGTACCTTGCACTTTGTCGCTTATTGTAATCCACTGCTCAGTCAGAGCAAGGCAACAGGGTAATGGTCATCAACTTGGTATAATTGGGCAGTGTCAGTGTGACTGCCTAGACTCCTTGTTGTTAACCTTGGTGGTGCCATTCGTGCACTTTGTTCCACATATGAACGTGATCCCCAACATCAGAGACATTCAACGATGTCTGTCAATGCTATCACTGTCACTTTACTTTCCAATACTGTTCTGATGTTCCCCTCAACAATTTCACAGCTTCCGCTATGGCTGAATAACACCAAACCAGCTAGGTCAACTGAAATATTGTCGTGGGATCTACAGACTGAGGTCCGTAGGAAATCACATTACATAGTTATATGGCTGTGCCTCTCATGTCTCCAATCGCCTCAACCACAGCACCACCAAATCAAAGAAATGCACATGAACAAGGTTCACTGCACAGACTGATGGCGTGCTGATACCTGTTGTGTAATGTGCCTCAAACTGCATTGTCAGTGGGACGGCCAAGCAATTGACCATGACATACTTTGGATCTTACTGTCATATATGACAGATACAAGTAATGTTTCCAGTTACACTGATTGCATGTTTTATGACTTGTAGGTGTTATAAAGAAGGTGGAAGCTCTCTGTAAGCAGAGAGGAATGGAAAACATTGTACCCTGGAGAAAGAGTATTAATAATCATATTTACTGGGTGGCATCTTCATCTCCCTGTGGTGACACCAAAGTGATAAGGGCAAAGTGTGAGGCAATGATACGCCACATGCAAAACACACATGAACATCCAAGCCTGGTACTTCCTACTTGCAGACATGGACTGCTGACAGATCGTGAACGTAAGAAAAAGTGGCTCAAGCCAGGTAACTACTTACACTGTATGTTCTCAGTAATGATGATACTGTCAACCGTCGGGGTAGGAACAAATAAATGACCTTACATTGTAGTAATTGCATCCTCTTTTTGATGTCCTGATTGTCAGCATAACCTGGTTTGGCTCAGTTATAGCATTGGAAAACATTTGCAGCACTATCAGCCATGATGTGAAGAAGACAAGTTTTAACTGTATTTCAGTGTGACTGACAGGAATAATTATCATCACAGTACTGCCAGTAAGTGTTGAGGCACTCACACTGAGAATCCACTAAAAATACTGCATTTGTGTGGACATAATAAGAGTAATTTGTAGTAATGACTCTCTCCATTACCACAATTTCTGAGGTGATAACACTTGAAACTGTACGAAGGCTGATACCCTGCACCAGGCCATCATACAAGCAGCACCATGTTTTCTCATACGTGTGGAATGGATAACGAGTGTCTTCATTACCATCACTGTGGCGAAGACGGCAGTTGTCAATCTTCGTTATTCAAATCATTGTGTTGCACTGCCACATGCAGTGTCACAACAGCAATATCTTAATTGCTGCGACATGATGACGTGCACACGCATTGCGCCCACTAAAACGTCCTTTGATAGCACCATTGCACGCATCTCATAAGATGCTGCCCTTTGCAATGTTTGGAAATCACAAGGGCAACAGGTTCTGCATCCTGCCAAGGAACATTTTTGAACTGTGTTCATTTCTTTGCTGCATTAATTTGATGCAACGAACTGTATAACATCAGTAATCTCAGATCAGTGCTTATTCAGTTTGATAGTCTGGTATAACTGCTGCTTTACTGTCAATTTCAGAACGTTTATGACACCACCCTTGAACTCTCATCTTGTTTTCCAATTCGTACAGGTGACACGGATACAGAGAAGCTGCTGAGCATTCTTGAGAGTCCAATGCTGGTCAAGGACATCAGTAGATTATCTCCCATGCAGCAAACTTCAGCTGTGGAGGTATTCCACAGCACAATTTTGCACTTTGCACCCAAACACACTGCCTACTTATTCCATGGAATGCAGTGCAGGTACAGTTAAATAATATTAATAATAAAACTTTATCTGTAAAGTGCCTTTCAAACACCAAGGCGCTGGACAATAAGTAAACATATACAACAGTAAAATACATAATAATATAACCAAATGGCTGAATAAATAGAATAGCTAAAACTAATCAGTCTGGGTAAGCATTCAGCCACAGATGTGTCTTCAAGGACTTCTTAAAGCCCTCTGTGGTTGTGCACTCACATATCTGATGAGGTAGAGAATTCCACAGAGCTGGGGCTGCATACATAAATGCATGGGCCCCAGATGACTTGAGGTGCACCCTGGGAATCTCTAGCAACCCCTCATCAGCTGAGCGGAGTGGTCGCCTGAGGCAGTAGGGGCACAGGAGCTCTTGCAGATAGTCCATGCCCAGTCTGTGCAGGGCCTTATAGGTCAGAAGTCCGACCTTGAATCTGCCACTGAATAGGCAGCAGTGCAGTTCACACAGCACCGGTGTGATGTGACTCAAACGGGGAGTCCCCATCAACAGCCGGGCTGCAGCATTCTGCACTAGCTGCAAGTGGTGGATATCAACCCCTGGAAGCCCTAGATAAAGGGAGTTGCAGTAGTAAAGGCGCAAGGTCACAAAGGCTTGGATCAATGTTGAAAAGTCACCGGATGGAACAAGGTGCTTAATCCTGACAATGTTTCTCAGATGGTAAAAAGAGGACTTGATGACTGCCGCCACCTGCGGACGCAGTGTCAGCCCATCGTCAAGAATTACTACCAGGTCACGCACCCGTTCAGAGGAAGGAAGCTGGATACGCCCAAGACAAAGTCCGGTGGGTTGGCCAGCCCCCAACTCCTCTGTCCAGTGACCAGGATCCACTACCATCATCTCAGTCTTTCGAGAGTTCAACTACAACCAGTTGGAGCTCATCCAGTCCTGGATTTCAGCAAGGCAGTTGTTAAATACCAAGCACGCACTATCCTTTTCAGGTGCAAAAGACAGGTAGAGCTGGGTAACATCAGCATAGCAGTGAAACCTTAGCCCATACCATCTGTACAATGTCTCAGAGGGGCAGCATGTACACCACGAACAACATGGAAGACAACACTGAGCCCTGAGGAACCCCACATGGCAGAGAGAATGGGTCGGAGGAAAAAATCCCCAACACCATCCTCTGAGTTCTGCCAGTGAGCAAGGACTTAAACCATCTGAGAACTGTGTCAGACAGACCACAAATGAACCTCAGGTGTTTGAGAAGCACCCCATGGTCCACGGTGTCAAAGGCTGAAGAGAGATCAAGAAGTACCAAGACAGAACAGCACTTCTGATCTCTCACCAACAAGAGATCACTGAGCACCCAAACCAGAGCAGTTTTGGTACTATGCCTCTTACGAAAACCGGATTGGAGAGGTTTGTAGATGTCATGGATGGTCAAGTGGTACTCCAGTTGCAGCACCACAACTTTCTCAATTACCTTCCCAACAGAGATCGGTCTGTAGCTTGCAAAGCAGCTTTGGCCCAGAGTAGCTTTCTTCGGGAGAGGTGTCACCACCACCTCCTTCAGGGAGCTAGGAAACTCATCAGACTCTGAGAAGCACCAAACTATCTTTGCTAGGACCGGGCCTATGATGTCACAAGAACCCATAATTAGGGAAGTTGGGCCTGGGTCCAAACTACAGCACACTGGGTGCATACCCTGGGCAATCCACACAACATCCACGATTTCCAGCTGGTCGAAGGAACTCCAAATAAACTGTGGGAGAGTGACCATACACTGACCACTATCAGCTCCCATGGAGTGTGCCGGTTGGATCTCCACCCTGAAGCTGGCCACTTTATCCGCAAAGAACTTGGCAAGCTTATCACACTCAATCTGTGAAAGGGCTCTTCGAACCTGAAGACAGGTTGGGTTGCACAACCTGTCCACGGTTCGAAAGAACTGAGCTGGTCGATTCTAAGCAGCAGCAATCTCCCTGAACAGGAACTCTGCCTTCTTATGGGTGATTGCTGATTGGTAGATTTGATAATGTTCAATCAATCTAAGGTGGTCAGCAACCAGGGCGGATTTCCACCAGCAACGCTCTAACTTTCGTCCAAATCGCCGAAACTCCCTCAAGGTCCCATCAAACCATGGGGACTGAGGGCGAAGGGAGAGAGGACAAACACGGATGGGAGCAATAGAGTTCAGGGCGATAGTAGTGGCCTTATTATAGGCCTGAACCAGGCTCTCTGGACTCCCACTTGCCTCCGGAATTATCGATAAGTCTAATACTGTCCATAGACCATCAGGGCTCACATCCCATAAAAGGTGGTATCTAACCATCTCCACAGGAGCAGGCCTATATAGGGGGGCATAGAAACTGAATCCCACAGTGTGATGATCTGACCATCCAAGTGGTTCCACCACCAAGTCGGAGGTTTCAATCCCCAGGAGGAAAACCAGGTCAAGAGAGTGACCAAGCTTATGAGTAGCAGAGGCAACCGCCTGTGTAAAGCCCAGTGACGTCATCAACTGGAGGAAGTCCTGTCGACCCAGGCGTTAAAGTCACCCAGGACCATCAACCTGGACAACTTAAACGCCATGTCGACCATGAAGTCTGCTACTTCCTGAAGGCAGCGCTTCTCATCCCCGGGTGGATAGTAGGTGAGAACAATCCTACAGCCTATACATGCAGCCACAGTACATTCAAATGAGTTGGTCTCCTCAGCTGGCACACTTGTGAGGTCCAGTTCCATCTTGAAACAGACAGCTACCCCCCACCCACGTTCTGATCTCGAGCAGTGTATCACCAAATACCTGGCCAGAACAGAAGGCTCCAATGTAAGAGCAAGCATTATCATCCAGCCAGATCTCAGTGATGTAAACCAGATCTGCTGTCCCAACAAGATCTGCAATTATTGCAGTCTTGTTCTGAATAGATCTGGCATTGCATAACACCATTTGAGTCAGACGGGATTCCGTGGCTGCCTGGGCTATCTGCCCACCAATAGTGGAGCCCTTGGGTATGGGGACCAGGCATGGAAGACCACGTTCCAAAATCCATTTCGCACCAGGGCATCTCCTGTGCCTCACTATCACAATATGAGAACCCTGCTCATTCACCCTCCGACGTTCTGAACCTCCAGCCCAGCCCCACCCTCCACGAGCAATTCCCAATGCTCTACAACATTGGTATACTGTAAACTGTAAAGGGGGGGCAGTATATGGGTGGTGGTCATGAAGTTCAGAAGGAGTGCAGCGCACGACTGGGGGAGCAGTACATCGACACATCTAGGCACCCAAAATCTCACGTCAAACACCCAAAAAGCCAGATCACTCAGAACCACAAATGCAGCAAGTAGCAACAAAATAAATCAAAGTCTCCAAGAATAATACAATCTTCCGCTCTCACTCACAGAGTGGAGATAGAACTAAAAACAAAACCCCAAAAAATTTAAATAAATCAATTTCCACCCCACATAAATAGCCCAAAAATACAATCCTCCACAAGCTCTCACAGAGTAGAGACAGAACTAAAAACAAAACCCCAAAAAAATTTAAATAAATCAGTTTCCACCCCACATAAACAGCCCAAAACTACAATCCTACACTCTCTCTCACAAGGTGGTGGACATAATAAAATAAAAATAAGTAAAATAAAACAGAATAAAGACTTACCCCCTCTCGAGTAACCACATAATTCACTCCTCCACTCTCTCTCACAGAGTGGGGGGTGGACAAAATAAAAAAAAATGAAATAAATAAAATAAAACAAATTAGAGACCTGCCCCCTCTTGAGTATCCACATAATTCACTCCTCCACTATCTCTCACAGAATGGGGGGGTCAAAAAAAAAATATTAAAACAGCAAATGCCACTTGATTTCTTACTTTGTTTGTAAATTCCCAACACTCTTATCAAAATAAATATAAACAAATTAGATTAATTCATAACAAAACATAAAAAAGAGTCCATAAACTGATCTGTTCAGTCTCTCTTTGCCAGTTTATGTGGTCAAAATAGCCCCTCAGAGTCTCACTTCAGGGGTTTTAAACAAATGAAACGTCCAAGAGGCCACCAGCTCTCACCTGAGCCCCAAGAAATCAGCAGGCTGAACATATAAAACAGCAAAAACACTCTCACTGCTTTAGGTGACCAGTTTGCCAAAGTCAGTTAATAAGCAGACCCCTAATAGTCTTGCATATTTTTATTTATTTATTTATTTGAATCTAGGATTACAAATACCTTTAAGCCAAGGCTCTTTTACAAAGGTTCCACGTTGGATGAGGTACAATTCAAACAAGACATTGAATAACAGTGGGTTACAGGCAGTTACATATAGTTTTATACATTTGATACAGTGGCAAAATGGCAGAAGGAGGTCTGGTAACAGGGTTAACACAGTGTGGAAGAGAGACACACTAGTGGGGTGCAGCCATAGGCACTTGTCAAAAATCAATTAACGTGCTACAAGGGGGTAGGGAAGGAGGGTGGGAGGAGGGGAGGATGAGTGGGTGTATGGGAGAGGGAGTTGAGGGGAGAGGGGGTTAAGTGCTAGGTGAAAAGAGCAAAGAGGAGAGGGGAGAAAAATTAGGAAGGACAGTCACAGGAGCTAGATGCAGACAGTATGTGATAGGAATTGGATTTGAATGGACCAAGCTTTGGCATTGAGGCGATGTCAATGTTGAGACCACTGAACCAGTTGGGAGCTCTGTGCACAAAGGATCTTTGCCCTTGTGTGGTGTGGAAATGCAGGATACACAGTAGTTGGGATTCAGAGCCCCTGGTGATGCGAGTAGTTCGCGTTGGGCAGAGGAGAGCTTGGACACCTGGGGGAGAAAGACCTAGTGTTATTTTCTTTGCCATAAGGCAGGTTTGGTACTTGATCCGGTTTTGGCCTTAGAGTCTCTCACGCCCCAGAGCCACAGCTAAGTTAGTGCTAATTGTGGAAATGCTCTCACCAACCCCAGTTCAGTAGTACAGACTAAATAAAGAAATAATGAATAAAGTTCAGGGTACTCTCACCACCCAGTTCTAATTACAGTATCAGCCAGAGCGTGGAATGAAGTAATCCATTCCTGTGAACTTCCGACAGGACAGTACTTGTTTTCATGTAGTGTTCAATCGGTTTCAGCTGGGTCAACAGACAAAGCTTGTGATAACAACACACTATTCAGCAGTGTTAACATATGCTGAGGAAATACGAGCACACGAACATGTGAAATTCCCAGCAGATGCAGGCCTATCGCAGTACCCAGTGTGCTGTACTGAGCCACACTTCTGTCTTTCAGACTGCTGCTGCCCAGCAACCCCCTTGCTCCCCCCATCACCCTGAATTTTGCCCTTCTATCTTTATTTACCACTCCATGCCCTGCCATGGTCTCAACCCACTGTTTAAACCGGTGACACTCACCCTTTGAAACGGCCCACTCTCTGCAGTTATAACCCCATCCTCTGGCAGCATGTTACAATTTGCCATCACCCTTTTCTGTGAAATATTATTTACTCTGAATTTTCCTCCTTTATCTGCCTCCCTCCAAATTCTGACCATGCCACCTAGTTATAGTTACACTGTTAAATGTGGAAATAGGTCAGAAGCTTGCTCGGTTCATACCTTTCAGGTACTTGACGGTCTCAATCATATCAACTCTCTCCCTTCTATTGTCCACGGATAACACAATGAGCTCTCCTAGTCTCTCCTTGTAGGGGTTATCTCCCAATCTCTGTATATTTTTCATTTCCCGGGGAATTACCCCCATGCAATAACTCAATGTTCTTTTTGTAGTCATGGCGCCACCACTGCATGCAGTACTCAAACTGTAGGCTCAGTAGGGACCTGTACAGGAGCAGGATGAATGCCCCTCACCTACAGCAAATTCCCATTGAGATGTACCACAGCATTGTGTTTTCCTTTGCCACTGCCTTCCTTCAATGGGTTGAGTGGTTTGTATCCCTTGTGAGTGCTACACATACATCGTTCTCCTCCTTTGACTTGAATAACTGCACTCCCCCCAACCAGTAGCTGCTTCCAGGCTTCCATGCTCCCAAGTGCATGACTGTTGACTTCTTGGCATTAAACCCAAGTTGCCATGTGTTACACCATTTCTCCAGTTTTGCAAAATCAGGTTGGAATACTGTACCACCTTGCCCAACATCAACCTCCGCAGAGGTCTTAGTGTCATTGGCAGAGAGAGAGAGTGATGTTACTCTTAATCCCTTCTGCAAAGTTGGCAATGACAACATTAAACAGCAATGGTCCCAGCACCAAGCCCTGTGTGACCACACTTGTTACTTCCCTGGGCTCAGATACCTCATCAACCACTACTACCTTCTGCTGTGCATCATTCAACCAGCTCCGGACCCATCTAACAAGTTTTTTCCCGCGCGCAAAGTTTGATCACTTTGCTGGTCAGCCTTCCATGCTGAACTGAATGAAAGGCCCTGCTGACATCCAGGTATAGAACATCCACCACATGACCTTTTGCCAGTGTCTGCCCATTCAAAACAGTCCAGTACATTCATCTGGCAGGAGACAAACACATGCTGTCTGCAATCCTGGAGATCATTATCCTCCTGAAATTTGACAAGCCATTCCTTGACGATAGTCTCCATTAGTTGACCCACAATTGATGTTAGGCTGAGTAGTATATGGTTCACTGCATCTTCCTTGGGCCCACTGTGATGGGGAGGTACCACATGTGCCACCCTCTAATCACTGGGTACGCATCCCGTTTCCCAACACGTGTTCAACAGGTCCATCAACGGTCATGCCAGCACTATTGCCAACTCTGTTAGTACTAATGGATGAATTCCATCAGGCCTAGGTGCCTTATCAACCCTCAGGGACTTAATGCAGTCCAACATCCTTACTTATTTGATTGCCACATTGGTGACATCATCCACCCCTACCTCCACCACTCCACTTCCATTATGAATGGGCCCGTCGCTCTCTTTGGTGAATACCAAACAGAAGTACTCATTCAGAGCTCCGGCCTGCTATGCCTCCTTTTCTGCCCACACAGTGCCATTCTGGATGTAAACAATGTGACCCTTACTTTTTAAATTCACCCCTAAATAACTGTTGAAATCCTTCTCACATTCTTTGATCACCTGGGCCAGCCTCAGTTATCTCGACGCCTTGGCTTCCATCACTGCTGTAGTCAGTTCTATGGATTTCCTCACGTATTCATCCCTGCTGGAACTTTTCTAGGTCCTAAACACAGGTCTCATTCCCCAGACCCACTCCAATACCTTCATGTTCATCTAGCTCTGCTTCTTGTTCCAGAATTTCTTGCTCTGGCTCATAAAATATGTGCCACTATCATCTTCCTGGACCCTCTTGATGATTGCCAAGTGTAGTGCGTTGTCCATGTTTGGGTGGATGCTATCTATGTGACTTTCCACTATACTGCCCATCCTGCCAATGTCTGTCATTTTCAATTTCTGGACCTTAGTCCTTGTAGGTACTACCTCCTTACCTGGTTTGATCAAGAGACGCACTGTGCACTGGTCACTATGCTGCCAGGGATTCATGTAATCCAACTTCCCTGAGTGGCTCACCATCCTCCAGCACCACATCAAGGATGTTCACCTCCATACTCAGTTCTGCAACCTGCTGTGTCAAGAAGCTGTACTTGAAGGCTTCCAGGAGGATTTGCTGTCTGGTAGATCCCTTAGCAGGGAGGCTACAATCCACCCACAGCAGATTAAACTACCCCCTACCACAGTGTTCCTTAGCCTCTGAGCCTCTTTAGCTGCTCAGCCAGCTCCCTATCCATGTCCTCACTATGTGTCACATGTCTAATGGCAGTATAAAACATTACTGTAAGTGTTACACTTGCCAAATATTCCCAATTACTGGTATCATGGCACTGTCCAGTGCCAGCAAGATTCTTCTGCATGTTGGTTATGCAACTGTGTCATGTGACCACATGAATGGAAGCATTGACATTTGAGCTGTGCATCACATAGGCATGACCCACACATATCTGCTTTTGCATCCAGATGGCCCTCGCCTCAAAAACTGCATCAACATCACGTTGAGCATTGTTCTTGGAAACATTACCCAGTACACGACCATTGTATGTATTCCCTTGAGGTAATCCTTCCACAGTCCTCGTGTTTTCTCTCCAGAAATGTTTGAACCCTTAAATTCATTGCTCTTGGTATATTTTCATGTCTTCCTTCTTTACTGTCCCCTTATCGCGACACAGAATAATAGTTTGTTCCATTGTTTTGTCATAAAATTCATTATAGTAACATACTTTTTTCATGGTTATTTTGATGTGGCCCATAAACATGCTTTCGGGGTAAGTGACATCCACAGTGGCACCTTTCAGTTGCCCCCTATTCTCCTCAACATCACTAGTTTGCCAAAATGACCAGGACCTGTAGATCTCCAATGCTGGTTCACATTTCTGCAAACTCTGACCTTCTGAGATCTGGTACCTTTGCTATTCAGTGATTGACCTGAGTGCTTGCATCCATCGTAAACCATGCAAGGTTGTGGTGCATGAAAGGCTGCCATCCTCCAGCACAGACATACTGAACTGTGACATCACAGGTCAATATCATGTCCCAAATAACCTTGTCACTACTTGGATCAATCACCAGCTGACCAACCACCACACCCTGACTGAAGCAAGTGACACATGGTCAGACATTGGAATGTCATGTTGCTCATTTCATCCATTGTTTAACACACAGTGCTTCCCCATGTATCAGAGGGCCGCAGCAAGCCACTGGCCATACTTGGCTGACACTGCACCTTTTCCACTGCATGCAACAGTGCCATATCTTCTCCCTGGATTCATTGCATTTGTGAAGCATTTTGGACTGTACGGAATGTACTTGCGAACCCACACACCCGTCTTGAAATGAGCATGCCACAGTAATGTGATATCACATCCATACCTTGAGTTGCACCAGATGTCTGTCACTGCAGCCATGTCCAGGGCTGTGTCTGATGATAGGGCCTTCATGTCCATGATTTAATTTGAAATTCTGCAACCATGTCCTACCATACATTTTCCTGTGATGCTTCTTTACCTCCTGTTGCCTCCATTTTGCAATGACAGGTGGCAAAGTGGGTCAGCTAAGAATGAGAATTCCCTGACACGTGACAGCATGTCCCAGACCCAAGCTCAGGTGTCACACATGTTCTCTTGGGTACATGCTCCTTGTACTTTACCTCAGAGGTTGCCCACCATTGACCCGGCGATCTTCATCTTTTACACAGAGTCACAAGGGTTCCATCGCCACTTTACAAAGAAACCTTTGCTGTCAGTGGTGCATGCTCCATGACGGGTCTTCCTCCTGGTATGGGAGTGGCTGACATGATGAAGGGTGCCATCACTGCACGCCTCACCCATGCCAACATTTGTTGTTGGAGCGACCTCTGGCAGGACTGGCCATGTTACTCTGAAGTGGTAAGGAGTGCCCACCTGTGACTTTCACCTGACAGCAGCAAGTCCATGACACCACTAATTGAAAGAAAGAAAAAGTAAGAGATAGTTGGCATGTATCTGTATGTTCTAACTTTTGTCTTTCTGTACTTCTTTACATCAAGATTATGTCTAGCCACACTCTATTTTAATGAAAACTTTGGCAAATGAAGTGCTGAGCAACGAGGACGGAAATCCTAGGTTGGCCATCTACTTCAGCAAAGCCAAGAAAGGGGATCCCTCTGTCAGGAGACTGAAATCAGCTTCTACATATGGTAATCAGGAATGATTATAATTCCACTCATCTGTGCATTCAGCCATTCTTGGTTGCTACCAGCTATGTCAAATGTTATGTACTTTTGGTTATTACACAAGTGTCTTTCACCATGGAATGCTCACTTTGAACACATCATCATAAATACACAACACGTGTATAGAAATCTTTTTCTCCGTACCACAGAAGACCGTGGTAACAATCTGTCCAATGTAACCAAGAAATGGTTTACATTTCAAAAAACTGTGCCTTGAGAAACATGTACATCAATTGGTACTACCAGGACTTGCTCCAGACAGAAAGAATCTGCAATGAAATGAGTTTGCTTGTACTCATCACAGAGCATAAAAGATGTGGATTTACTGTGCTAGTCATTCAGCACTGATAGACATGATACATAGGTTCACAGAAATGGTCACAGTACAGATCAGGCTTGCATTGTATGCCTTTTCCAAACTCAGTGGTGACAGCGATGAATAAACAAAAGTTTGTTCCTTAAAACATGCTGTTGACAGCATCCTTGGTTCCCGTTCATGACTGACCAGCTGGCATGCTGTCACCCATGGTCTATGCCCCCAGCCCAGGTAACAAGAGCAAAGATCAGCATGGAGGGAGTGAAGAGCATCAATAGGATGCTTACATCAGGCGGGATCACCTTAAAGTCCTGGTGTGTGGATTGGACACATACTTCAGTGTGTGTGGCCTCTCTTCACCACTGTATGTCGCCACCCAAGGACAGTCCTGACATCTTGACTTGGGAGTTGATTAGGTCAAAAAGGAAAAAGGCCACCTAGCTGCCTGGATGATGGCGACTCGCCTCTCCACCACCATGAAGTATTTCTCACCCCAGAGCTGTGCCCTGGACTACCCCTACCAAGGGTGTCACACTGTGGCTTCTGTTGCGCTGCCCTCCCATCCCACTCTTGACCACAGGAGGGGCCCACACCCCCTGGAAGGGATAGGTCTTGTTGGTTGGGAGTATGCTTGATGAGGGTCAGCAGACAGCGGCTGGAGGGAGCATTGAGTGGCGGTGAGACTGATTGTTCTCCGTAAGGGTAGTCTGTCCAGTACGGAGCTGGAGGAGGTCACTAAACATAGCTGCCCCCCCAAAAAAACTTCTGGTGGACACTTGCAGCTTGTTAAGCATGTGATGCAAGCCGGCCCAGTATCGCTGAGGGTTAGGCACTGGATGCCACCACCTCATGCCCGCACTTGGCGGCAGGTTTCAGGACAAAGCCCGACGTGAAATTGGTAAGGAGGAAAGTTGAGAGTCAGGACAGTTCTCCTCCTGGAGATGAGAGGAGTTGTACTCACGCCTAAATGACTGCCCCAGGTGGAGGCCTGAGGAAGGTAGGTTCATGGGTGCACAGGAAGGATGGGTGCTGGGACTTCCACAGACGTGTTCGCGCCTCCATGCACACACATCTGGCATGTACGCCTCAGCAACAGGAAATGGGGAGAAAATGGAGGAGAAAATCAATTCTCTGGTTGCAGGATGAAGCCCAACTTTCTGCAGGCTCCACTCCCAGGCTGGGCAGAAAGGTAAGCCCCAGTAATTCCGGGATATCAGGTCTGGGAGGGTCGGTCGGAAGGGGGCACGGGGAAATAGGAGCACAAACAGAATATGGAAAAGAAAAAAAGTATGTGATGCACATGTAGCAAGACATCATGATGCGCAGCAATGTTTAACAAGATGGTCACATTTTGTATGGTCTCCACATGCTCTGTCCTGATTGAACAACACTGATGTTTCTTACTTTCAGAATATGCACAAGAAATCATGCAGAAAGTTCTGACAGCCATGTTTGCGGATGATGAAAAGGAGAAGTTACTGGACCAGTGCAAGGAATTTAAAGAGCCACCTACACTTGCATCTGTCTTCAGTGATGTGAACAGAGAAGCCACTATGCTGTCTTACAAAAGTCGATTCAACGTGACATAGGGTACCCTAGTAACAGCAGTTCTTCAACCATTGTACAGAGTGATCACTGTTACCACTGCTGAGTGTTCATGTTGATCATGTTAATTTTTACAATATGTTACATACACATTTAGAGAACTTCAGTAATTAAACTTCACCGTCTGTCACTTCTTTCACCTGAGACAGCGCTGATTAGTACATAAAGGCTGGGATATTCAGACCGTGCCAGGCTGTGGTGCAGGCCTGGGCGCAGCGCTACTGTGATGCGCCAGGGCATGACCATGGCTCAGCACCGTTGAATATGGCACAGTGGCCACCCGCATTGCACATGGCACAGTGGCACTGCGCCAGTGCAAGTGGCAAGTGAGGAGCAGGGGGATGCGCCAGCGCAAGTACAGTTGCGCTAGGCACAGGAACCACAATATTCAGCGGGGGGGGATGCAAATGGGACCATTATGCATGCAAGGCACAAATGGGGCCATTTGCATGTCATTATAGAATGGATCTATTCAATATTGGGACTGTATTGTGCAGTACAGTCTGCACCCATTGGCCCTGTGGACCAATGGGCGAGCACCATACTGTACACTGTCAGTCGGCGGGCGGCACGGCGGCTTATGGGTGGGGAGCGCGCCCACCGCTGACCAGGGGAGGTGGTGGGTCTCAGTGGGCGGTACCGCTGGACCACCAGCGTGTTTTCATTTACTAAGCTCGCGATCAGGCTTGGGAGCGGGTCCACTGGACCACCAGGGAGTTATTCATTTATTATAAGCCCGCGATCGGGCAAGTTTCATTCCACTGGACCACCAGGAATAGTATTACTATTACATAACCCTCGATTGGGCTGGGGAGCAGGTCCACTGGACCACCAGAGATAGCTTCAGAGTTGCTAAGCCCGCAATCGGGCAAGGGGGGGGCAACACCTGGCCTGTGGCTCTGGGGGTCGGGTGGCCACCCATAGCTGGTGGCTGCCGTGTTGCGCCATGCAATACGGCAGCTCACCTGTGGGTGGCCAGTCCTTGCTCCAGTTTTTATTGGGCAGATCTTTGCACCCCCCTGTGCGTGCAAGGCGGGTGTGTGCCTGCATATGTACCGCACATCCCGGGCTGAATATCGGGATGTGCAGCATATGCATGGGCATGCCCCCCCGCTCTTACGCTGCATACATTACAGGTGTGCCCCAGTGCATCAGGATTTGCACGGCGCATGTTGCCCTTTTGAATATCACCCAGGGGCACATCAGTGGGTTGCGCATGGCCCAATTCTGTTGTGCCATGCGCAACCCCTTTAAATATCCCGCCCAAGGTATATCACAGCAACTGTGCACAGTAACGAGCATCATAGGTGTGATGTTGGCTTACTTTCAGCCATTCTGCAATGTATGTTTTTCTCATCAAAGCCAATTGTGTGCTTGTTACCTTAGTAATTATGAAATGACGCAGTACTCACTTGCCTTTTTACAAATTCAAGTCATGAATTACCTCAACATGTCCTGCATGATGACATAACAAAATAAAAAGGTATAACCATGACTTTTTGAAATCTTTTATTGTGAGGTGTGTGACAACTGCACAAAACACACAATGAAGTGTATTTTGATGCGAATGACTTTGAAGATAACCTTGGTTATGTTTTTGTAACTGTTTCAAAACTGTTTCACGAACACATAAATTGAGAAATATCACATGTTAAGAGCAATCTGATCAACTTGTACCAGCATACTGTCAACAACATGGTGTCAGTCATAGATAAAGTATTCTCTCCAGCTTAAAATGGGTGTATGCACCAGCCTCATTAGGGAATGTAGAGCGGATGATGGATAAGCAGCAAGAACGTAGAGGGACCCAGATGTTCTTCCCTAAGTATCCCCAACAGAAGCGTCCCAGCTGCCTATAGGCAGTGTATCTGTACTTCCTATAAAGTAAAATAATAAATATTGTCAGTTTCACACGACACAGGAAACATGACAAATGACAATATTATAAATGCAGAGAGCATGAGTAATACATCCTGCATGTGACATGTCTGTATTTTCATGTACTGGCACGTGGAAAGTGGTGAAAAAGGGAACTGAACTAATGGGCAAATGACAGTGAACTGTCATTGGTAGTGCAACTGTATGCTGCCTGACATGTTTGTTGATGACATGCAGCAAGAGAAGTTGTTTAACACTGTTGGGTGCCGTGCTTATTGCAGATGGATGCTAGCTGCACAGTGCATTGCAGCAAGCTATCAACTGGCAAACATGCTGACAAAGTACACACCATTGTGTGGGAATTGAAGGCAGAGCAAAGCATGTTAGCAGAGGTAGGATGTGCAGCAACCGTTTGTGGTTCATGTTGCTGCAAATACTACTGCAAGACAGCTGTTCGATGTTAGCCATAATGGGAGACATGGTACACCATGACATGACAGGTACTGTCACAGAACATATCACCATTCAAGGTGCACTACCTCATGCACATCTGAGTGTCATCCTAGAAATGGTGCACAGCAGCACTGTGCCTTTTGTGTGTGTCTCACTGGTTGGGATTGACAGTACGGCAACATATTACCTGTAAGACAATGCATGTGACACATACGCGTCCATATGGTTAAGATACCTGGGCACTCCCCCCCACACACATTTTGCTGCATCAAAGTCTGCACTTTTTTCAAATTAAATCCAATGTTCTTACTTTAGATAGATTTCGGAGGAGCTCTTGGTTCTCATCATCCAGCTGAACCATGATTAAGCCTGACCACTTCGGCAAAGTGACCACCTCCATCGGTCAGGTAAAAAGCATCACATTTTAACTTGCCTCAGCAGAGCTGAGGTCTCCTTGCTTTCTCTATATTTCTGAAGAGACCACTTTCCTGGCTTCATTACTCATAATGTGCTCAGGTCAATGAAAGGCTCACAGGTGTTTAATAACTTTAATTTAATTTATTTAATTTACCAGGAGAGACACACTAAGCTGAAAGCTTGTTTACAGGTGCGACCTGGGAGCACAAGGAAGTTAAGTGACTTGCTCAGGGTCACACAGTATGCAAGTGGGGGCTGTGGGATTCAAACCTGGGTCTCCAGATTTACAGCTCAGAGCCTTAAACCACTGCGCTATACTGCCTCCTTAAGAGCTTAGCAATTAGAAGAAGGCCACAATTCATATACATTCAAATCAGTAGAAAAGGTTTGCAAGCTCAACCCCTTTATTTACAATACAATTTAGTAAAATTAGTGGGGTGGCTCCTGGTGTGTGACCAAACAGAAACATATGGTTAAGGTGCCAGGGCACTACTCCCAACCCCCCATTTTTCCGCATCAAAGCCTGCACTTATTTCAAATTGACTCCGATGTTCTTACTTTTCATACTTTTCGGAGGGGCTCTTGGTTCTCATCATCCAGCTGAACCACGATTAAGCCTGACCACTTCAGTAAATTGACCACCTCCATCGGTCAGGTAAAAAGTATCACATTTTAACTTGCCTTATCAGAGCTGAGGTCTCCTTGCTTTCTCTATATTTTTGAAGAGACCGCTCTCCTGGCTTCATTACTTATAACGTGCTCTGGCCAATGAAAGGCTCACATGTGTTTAATAGGGAGCTTAGCAATTAGAACAAGATCTGGCAGAGCCACTACGACTGTGAATGCATTAACTAGATAAGGGTGTTTCATGGCTTAAACATAAACAGTTATTTATTTATTTATTTAAAAAGTATCAGATTTACAAACCTTTGAGTCAGAGACTCATTTACAAAGGCACCTCATCAAAACTAATACAAAGACAGCACAGTTAACAAGTCAAAAAACAATAACTCTGAGAGCAGACAGTTATAAAAATAATGCACTGGAGATACATGGGTAGCAGTAGATAAATAGATTACATAGTTAGGCACACAGGCACCACATCAAGAAGACAAAAGCAGTTCAAACAATATACAATAGCTAAAGCAAATAGGCATCAGGAGTCAAAGAGAAGCCCAGAGTGTTCACATTAAGGCTGTTGCATATACACTAACTGA